>OY997268.1:401177649-405977649 GCA_963921465.1 Triticum timopheevii | reverse complement strand
CTGGCAGTGGTTGACGCGCCCAGCAGCAGCAGTGGCGAGTCCGAGGAGGAGCAGTTGCTCCGGAAGTTGGTGTCACTCTACCGCGCCCGTCAAGCGAAGCTTGAGTCCCGGGAAGCGCTTGTCGCGCAGGCGGGAGTTGACATAGAAAAGCATGCGGAGGAGCTCAAGAGCCGCAACCAGGAGGCCCTCCGCTCCATTGCGGAGGAAAGGGAGCAACTTGACGAGGCGAAGAAGGCGTTCATCCTGGAAAAGGCTGAAGCCGAGGAGCAATAGAGGCTCGCCGCCGAGGAGCTGTCCAGGCGGGAAGGTGAACTGACACAGAAAAAGGTTAATCTGGACAGCCACGAGGAGGAGCTCGAGGCCCGGGAGCAGTCACTTGGCGGGGCACTCAAGGAGGCAAAGGATGCCGCCGCGGCTGCTGAGGCCGCCAAGAAGGAGTTAGAGGTGAAGGTGACGCACATGAAAGGGAAGAATGAAGAGCTTGCCGCACTCCAGCGCGAACGCGAGAAGGATGCACTTGCCCATGGTGATCTGCAAGTTCGACTCACCGAGAAGATCAAGGAACTGAACGCCGCCAAGGACTCGAGCGCTGATCTGAAGCTGAAGCTGGCCACCTTGACGGAGACGCTAGATGCCGCCAAGAGGCGAGAGGATGACTTGAAGAAAGAGGTCAAGGGCAACGAAGAACTGCTGACGAGGGCTGTCGAGACTCAGAACACCTTCAAGGCCACGGTGGAGCTCTGGACGGAGGGCCTCGTCAACATCGCTGCATCCATCGACGAGGAGCTGGCGGAACTAGACTTGGCGGGCTTCGGGTACTCCACTAACGAAAATCTCCCGCCGAGCGCCAAGCTTACTTTTTTCTTCAAGGGCGTGGTGACGGCCCTCCAGCAACTCCGGGAAAGGATCCCGAAGAAGCTGGCGGACGAGTCGCGTGCAATCTGCGCCAAGGTCTTGGAGAAGGTGTTGGTGAAGATACTCTTCCGCAACGCGGGCTTCGACCTCACCCGCGTCCTCAAGAAGCTGTCGGCGGGTGCTGATCTTGAAGAACTCAAAGCCATTGTCGCACCCATCGTGGACAAGGTGAATGGGTCAAGAGGGTTGACGGCGAGCGCGTGGATTAGACCATCTTTCTCCTCCTTTCCTTGTCGCTGATTATTTAGGTCATGAGAACAATTTAGTCAGTGCCGCAACAAGTTACTTTTGTAATATAACTTTATTCTGGGCAATGCTTGCTATGCTATCTCCTTCACTAGGTCCTTTCTTTGTATGTTTTTACCCTACGCTTTTAGGGAACTTGCCGGCACGGGCACGCTTGCCATGAGTGCTGAGTGCGGAACATCAGCAGCTCGCTGGCGGTGCCGGAGCACGCTTGCCGTGAGTGCTGAGTGCGGAACATCAGCAGCTCGCTGGCGGTGCCGGCTCCGGCAAGAAACCTTGCCGCAACTAGTTGCAGCACACTTAAGTTGTTGAGCGGACTCGAAACAAAGTAAGGGCGCAACTAGCTACGAGGAGGTTCCTCCGAGCACAGGTTTTCCATACAAAGCATAGTCATTCAAGGAGGATAGCTTAAAATTTTAAGAATTGATCATGCTCAGACTTTGGCAACTTAGCTTTTTTTTGTCATTTGTGTCCCGGCAAGGCCATACTTCTTTGAACGATGCTCGGTCCACACCTTTATCCTCTCCTCCCCCCCCCCCCCCCGTGAACTTGTGGGTGAAGGAACCTTCCTTTTGAGAAAAAAGAAAGAAGAGAAAATAATGATATGGGGCCTTAAGGCTCGTTATTGCTTACCGGGGGCAAGTGCTGCACAAAGTGTCAGATAAAACATGCAAAAAAGAAAGAATGCATGAAATTTAACAGAATGTGCGGAGCACATAAACTTTATCTATGCACGGGGTCTGCGCCCGGCTTTGTACAAAGGGTTATGCAACAGCGGCAAGGCTTGTACAAAAGGTGGTTGCCGGAACAGGTTCCGGCAACCGCGCCTTATGGGTAAAACTTACGAAGATGCTCTATGTTCCAGGAGTTGCTCACCGGAAAGCCATCTTCGGTCTCAAGGCGGACAGCGCCAGGCCTAGTGACTCGTTTCACCCGATAAGGGCCTTCCCACTTCGGCGTCAACTTGTTTGAATTCTTGGCGGATTGAACGCGCCGAAGAACAAGGTCGCCTTCCTCGAAGCTTCTGGCGTTAACTTTGCGGCTATGGTAGCGACGCAAAGCTTGCTGGTATCGAGCAGCTCGTACCGCAGCCTGAAGACGATCTTCCTCGAGGAGCAGCGCGTCATCTTGCCGCAGCTGCTCTTGCTCAAGCTCATCATAAGTGAGCACTCGAGGCGATCCGTATACGAGTTCTGTGGGGAGAACTGCTTCTGCTCCATATACTAGAGCAAAAAGTGTCTGGCCAGTGGCTCGATTTGGTGTCGTCCTGATCGACCAAAGAACCACCGGCAGCTCCTCGATCCAATTTCTTCCGCACTTGTGCAGCCTGTCGAAAGTTCTGGTCTTGAGCCCGCGCAGCACTTCAGCGTTTGCCCTTTCCGCTTGACCGTTGCTTCTCGGGTGAGCAACAGAAGCGAAGCAGATCTTGGCGCCAAGATCTTGGACGTACTGCATGAAGGTGCGGCTCGCGAATTGTGTGCCATTGTCGGTGTCGAGGTTGGCCCGGCGAGTCGGCGATCTTGGCCTTCATGGCGGGGAGTGCACGGTGGTGGCACCCCCAGCGGTCTTGTCGGCGTCGGCTTGCGCCTGGGCGTCTTGCCGGGGCTTCGATATGCTCGGTTGCCGGGGCTTGTCGCCGTTGGCGAAGCCGATGAGGCTCTGAATAGTGGCCCTCCAGTCGTTGATCTTGTCTGGCGTTGGAGGGTAATCTAGAAGCAGCTGGGCTCGGGCCAGCGCTTCCTCTGGAGTCTTGGGTGGCGGTGGCGAGTGACGCGAGGTGCGGGATATGCTCAGGCTTCTAACATTGTTAGAAGGAGCAACATCTCGTCCAGGCGACCGTCCCGCGCTCGTGCCAGCATGTTGACGCGCATGTTGGCCTTGAGCGTCCCGCGACCCACCAGCTTGGCCTTGTTCTAGCGCGAGTACGGTGCTAGGAGCACCGTGGCGTTGTCAATCCTGCACCTCCTGGGAGGGGTGCGGCGGATGTACAGACGCTGAAGCTTGCGGGGCCTTGTCCTTGGACCGGGTGACGATGTGAGTCCCCCTGCCGGCGCCCGCTCCTCCGCCGGCGTCCACCCCACCGCCCGCTTGCTCCGGTGGCGGTAGGATAGACGTAGACGGAGCGGCCACCTCCGAAGCCTTCTTCTTCGGTGGCATGTCGATGAAGATGTTGATGTAGTGCGCACAAACGCCGGATCAGGTTCGCACAACCTCGACGCACCCCTACCTGGCGCGCCAAAGATGTCGTGGGGAACGAGCACCTATGGGGCAGGGCCCCTTTCGGTCCGGCAGGGGAGCGGAGGGCGCACGAAGAGCAGATCGAGGCGAAGCACGCGAGGGATTTTACCCAGCTTCGGAGCTCTCTGGAGAGATAAAACTCCTACTGCTGCTTTGTGTTTCTATTTTGTTCTTGCTTGAGAGTGTGGGTGCCTTGTAGTCCCGAATGAGTCGAACCCCTTATACGTGCGCATGGGCCTCCTTTTTATAGTTTAAAGGGGTCACCGATAGGTGGCAGCGTATAGAGAGGGGTAAAAAAGGTAAAAACGGGGGTTGGTACAACCGCTACCAACAGTGCCCCCTACCTAACTCTGACGGCAGGGGACAAGGGCATTTAATGCCCGTCCGGTCGCCCAAACAGTGCAGGAGAAGCGACCGTTAGGGGCGCCACCGATCGCCACGATGGCCTTCTAGTCATCTTCACTTGTCACCTCGCACCGCTTGGCTGCACAGCTACCCGCCACGTGCACGAGGAGCGACCTTGCGGCGACACGTCGTCGGATGCGCTGGAGCGTGGGTGCAGAGTGGTAGCCTCGCCGCGACAAGCGCCTTGCCACGGTCGTTGTCTTGCCGCACCCGAGAGCTTGTTGCTCGTCGGGTCTTGCCGGGATGCGCGGCGCATCGCGGCAAGTTCTTCATAGTGCCTTGGTTGGCCTTCCCGGCAAGCTCCTCTTGCCGGGGCCTTGTCCTTCCCGGCGAGTTACTCTTGCCAGGGCCTCGTCTTCTTAGTTAAAATACTTTGTTCTTGAATGGCATCAATATGAGCTACGGAGGATCTTGGCGGACGCCCGGCAAGCCTTGCCGCGGGACGTTGCGACTGCCCGTGCACAAGTTCGGGATACTAAGGTACCCCTACTTTAGTACACCGACAATATGGCCGAAGTCGGACCGGCGGGGCCAGATGGGCAAGAAATTCCTGTGAGTCTGGTGTATGACCAGGTAGCATTAGCCGCAAAGTATTCCCAATAGGATTGTAAGCTAGATAGCCTGTTGGATGGAATAGAGGAAGAATATAGTCAGTTCAAGTGACTATGTAATTCAATGGACATATGTAGTCCCTAGCCGGATTAAAATCATTTGTCATGGCGGACCTTTTCGCTTCAGCCCCCAGATCCGACAGTCCGGGGTGTATCCGAATACCCGCTCGGTTATGCAGAACCGGGGTATGCGTGGAAACCAGGCGTAGGGGTCATAAGTGCTTGAACAGACAAGTACCCAACTAGTTATGTTATATTACATGGATAGTAAGAAACATCTTCCAGGGAGAATAGTTTCGTTAGGGGTTCCTTTCCCTAAGTACGCATGGATCAATGTACATGTCCGGACTGCGAATAGAGACGCAGGATAAAAAACTTTTCGGGATTCATGTTGTGATAAACGAAAAAACATCTTTTGTTCACTGACCGAATATTCCCTTAAGAACGCTAGCTTTCGGCTTCACCTAGTCTGGGGTACACATTCGGCTGAACCGGCAGTAACAATCACAGAGGTGCTCCCCTTATGCCCTAGCCAAATTAACGAGAACGTAGGGCATAAACACAAGAGCCAGGCAACCCAGCATGGCCACATCTTAAGTCATACCGATGCATATAATGGTGAAGAAAAGGTACATATGGAAAAAGGAACGCATATGTGATAGGCAAGAAGCCATGAAAGCAATTATAGTTAGCTTCCGTATAGGAAGCCCCCAGGTATGGGTTACACACATAGTGCGGTCGGTGTGACCCGAGCATCCGCACTGTATTGAGTACTTTGTGTGAAGAAGGAAAAAAACGAGAAAGGAAAAAAGGGGAGGAACATAATCAAAAAGGAGTGGTAAGGAGACGAACACTGAGTTCGGCGCTAGGCGTAGAATCTTCGGAGTTTGACCGCGTTCCATGGGTTCGGCTTGAGTCTGTTATCGGATGCGTTACGTAGGCGGTACGCTCCTCCGGTGAGAACTTTGTCAATAACGAAGGGACCCTCCCACTTAGGTTTGAGCTTGTCCTTCTTCTTCTCTAGTAGGCGTAGAACGAGTTCGCCAATATTATAAGTTTTGGCCCGCACTTCTCTGCTTTGGTACCATCGAGCCTACTGTTGATAGAATGCGGAACAAGCTTTTGGGACGTCGTGCTCCTCCTCCAGGGCATCTAAGTTGTCCTACCGGTCTAACTCGGCTTCCTTCTCTTCGTACATGAGCACGCGAGGCGAATCATGTATTATGTCGCAGTGTAGTACTGCTTCTGCGCCGTATACCATAAAAAATGGTGTGTATCCGGTGGTGCGATTCGGCGTGGTCCGTAGCCCCCAGAGTACGGAGTCAAGCTCCTCGACCCAGTGCGTGTCCGATTCTGTCAAGGATCGCACTAGTCTGGGTTTGATGCCGCTCATGATGGACCGTTTGCACGTTCGACCTGGCCGTTTGTTTGGGGATGGTAGACGGAGGCGTAATCGAGCTTAATGCCCATGCTGCTGCACCAAGTTTTCACTTCATGGGCTGTGAAGTTTGAGCCATTGTCGTTGATGATGCTGTGGGGGACGCCATATCGGTGTACAACCCCGGATATGAAGTCTATCACTGGTCTGGATTCGGCCGTTTTGACTGGTTTGGCTTCTATCCATTTGGTGAACTTGTCCACCATGACCAATAAGTATTTTTTCTTATGGCTTCCCCCCTTAAGGGGTCCGATCATATCCAGCCCCCAGACCGCGAAGGGCCAAGTGATGGGGGTTGTTTGGACAGCGGTAGGGGGCATGTGGCTCTGATTGGCAAAGAGCTGGCAACCGACGCAGTGTTGGACAAGGTCTTGTGCGTCTGCTCGGGCTGTAGGCCAATAAAAGCCTGTGCGGAAGGCCTTGCTGACAAGTGCCCGAGCCGTAGCGTGGTGTCCGCCGAGTCTGGCATGGATTTCAGCCAGGAGCTGCCGCCCTTCCTCTTCGGAGATGCATCTTTGGAGCACTCCTGTCGCACTTTTCTTATAGAGTTCCCCCTCATGGACTTTGTAGGCTTTGGAACGCCGCACAATGCAACGTGCTTCATTTTGGTCCTCGGGGAGCTCCTGCATATTTAGGTAGGCCAAGAAAGGCTCAGTCCACGAGGCGATTACAACCATGATTTCGTGGGCCGAAGTTGTTATTTCGGTGGTGGAGCCTCTGATTACGTCTGATGGTTCGGAATCTGGGGGTGTATTTGGATCCGTGCTAGTGTTGCCGGACTCCCCTTCCCATACCACAGATGGCTTGAAAGGCCTTTCCAGGAATATGTTAGGTGGGACAAGGTCACGTTTAGCGCCGATGCAGGCAAGGATATCCGCCGCTTGATTGTTTTCTCGAGCCATGATACGTCCAATTTGCATCATGCTTTTATATCATTATTTATTGCATTATGGGTTGTTATGTCACGTTATGTCACAATACTTATGGTTATTCTCTCCTATTTTACAAGGTTTACATGAAGAGGGAGAATGCCGGCAGCTGGAATTCTGGGCTGGAAAAGGAGCAAATATTGGAGACCTATTCTGCGCAACTCCAAAAGTCCTAAAACTCCATGGAATATCTTAAAATAAATAAAGAAAAATCGTCGCCAAAGATGAAGGCCAGGGGGCCCACACCCTGCTCACGAGGGTGGGGGGGGGGGCGCCCCCCCTGGGGCGCGCCCCTACCTCATGGGCCCCCTAGTGGCTCTCCGACGCCCATCTTCTCCTATATGAAGTCTTTCAATGAGAAAAAAATAGAAGGCAACCTTTCGGGACGAGACTCCGCCGCCAGGAGGCGGAACCTTGGCGAAACCAATCTAGGGCTCCGGCAGAGCTGTTCTGCCGGGGACACTTCCCTCCGGGAGGGGGAAATCATCACCATCGTCATCACCAACGCTCCTCTCATCGGGAGAGGGCAATCTCCATCAACATCTTCACCAGCACCATCTCATCTCCAAACCCTAGTTCATCTCTTGTATCCAATTCTTGTCTCCAAGTCCGGGATTGGTGCTAATAGTGTTGATTACTCCTTGTAGTTGATGCTAGTTGGTTTATTTGGTGGAAGATCATATGTTCAGATCCTTTATGCATATTATTACCCCTCTGATTATGAGCATCAATATGCTTTGTGAGTAATTATGTTTGTTCCTGAGGACAAGGGAGAAGTCTTGCTATTAGTAGTCATGTGAATTTGGCATTCGTTCAATATTTTGATAAGATGTATGTCGTCTAGCCTCTAGTGGTGTTATGTGAACATCGACTACATAACACTTCACCATTATTTGGGCCTAGAGGAAGGCATTGGGAAGTAATAAGTAAATGATGGGTTGCTAGAGTGATAGAAGCTTCAACCCTAGTTTATGCGTTGCTTCATAAGGGGCTAATTTGGATCCATATGTTTCATGCTATGGTTAGGTTTACCTTAATACTTTTGTTGTAGTTGCGGATGCTTGCAATAGAGGTTAATCATAAGTGGGATGCTTGTTCAAGTAAGAACAGCACCCAAGCACCGGTCCACCCACATATCAAAGTATCAAAGTACCGAACGTGAATCATATGAGCGTGATGAAAACTAGCTTGACGATATTCCCATGTGTCCTTGGGAGCGCTTTTCCTATTATAAGAGTCTGTCCAGGCTTGTCCTTTGCTATAAAAATGATTGGGCCACCTTGCTGCACTTTATTTACTTTTGTTACTTGTTGCTCGTTACAATTTATCTTATCACAAAACTATCTGTTACCACTTATTTAAGTACTTGCCGAGAATACCTTGCTGAAAACCGCTTATCATTTCCTTCTGCTCCTCGTTGGGTTCGACACTCTTACTTATCGAAAGGACTACGATAGATCCCCTATACTTGTGGGTCATCAAGACTCTTTTCTGGCGCCGTTGCCAGGGAGTGTAGCGCCTTTGGTAGGTGGAATTTGGTAAGGAAAAATTTATATAGTGTGCTAAAATTTTATGTCACTTGTTACTATGGAAAGTAATTCTCTGAGGGGCTTGTTCGGGGTATCTTCACCCCGTCCAGTAGAACAAAGAGTTGCTCATCAACCTACTCAACCTACTGAACCTATTGAAAATGAAACTCCTGTTGAAATTCCTTCGGGTATGATGGAAAAACTGCTAGCTAACACTTTTACAGGAGATGGAATAAAGCATCCTGATGAACATCTACTCTATGTGGATGAAGTTTGTGGACTATTTAAGCTTGCAGGTATACCCGATGATGTTGTTAAGAAGAAGGCCTTCCCTTTATCTTTGAAGGGAAACGCATTGACATGGTACAGGCTATGTGATGATATGAGATCATGGAACTATAAAAGATTGAAATTGGAATTTCATCAAAAGTATTACCCTATGCATCTTGCTCATCGTGATCGCAATTATATATATTATTTTTGGCCTCGCGAAGGAGAAAGCATCGCTCAAGCTTGGGGGAGGCTTAAATCAATGTTATATTCATCCCCCAATCATGAGCTTCCAAGAGAAGTAATTATGCAAAGGTTTTATGCTCGGCTTTCTGATAACAATCACACCATGCTCGATACTTCTTGTGCTGGCTCTTTTATGATGAAGACTATTGAATTTAAATGTAATTTATTGGATAGAATTAAACGCAACTCTGAAGATTGGGACCTCAACGAAGGTAAGGAGTCAGGTATGACACCTAAGTTTGATTGTGTTAAATCTTTTATGGATACTGATATTTTTCGTAAGTTTAGCACTAAATATGGACTTGACTCTGAGATAGTAGCTTCATTCTGTGAATCTTTTGCTACTTATGTTGATCTCCCCAAGGAGAAGTGGTTTAAATATCATCCTCCCATAGAAGTAAAAGTAGCTGCACCTATTAAAGTTGAAGAAAATACTGTCACTTATAATGATCCTATTGTTCCCACTTCTTATGTTGAAAAACCACCTTTCCTTGTTAGAATGAAGGATCATACTAAAGCTTGAACTGTTGTTCGTAAAAGCAATATTAGAACTTATACATCTGCTGAGCAAGTCAAAGTAGAACCTAATATTGCTATTGTTAAAGATCTCTTGTCTGATAATATTGATGGGCATGTTATTCAATTCTGTGGTGAAACTGCTAGAATTGCTAAACCTTGTGCTAGAGATAAACATAGACCTATGGTAGGCGTGCCTGTTATTTCTGTTAAAATAGGAGATCATTGTTATCATGCCTTCTGTGATATGGGTGCTAGTGCTAGTGTTATACCTATTACCTTGTATGAAGAAATTAAGCATGAAATTTCACCCGCTGAGATAGAATATATTGATGTTATGATTAAACTTGCCAATAGAGATACTATATCTGCAATGGGAATTGTTAGAGATGTTGAAGTCTTGTGTGGAAAAACCAAATATCCCGCTGATTTTCTTGTTCTTGGTTCTCCGCAAGATAGCTTTTGTCCCATTATATTTGGTAGACCCTTCTTGAATACTGTTAATGCTAAGATAGACTGCGAAAAGAATGTTGTTACTATTGGCTTGGATGATATGGTTCATGAGTTTAATTTCTCTAAATTTAGTAAACAACATCGTGAGGAAGAATTGCCTAGTAAGGATGAAATTATTGGTCTTGCTTCTATTGCCGTACCTCCTAGTGATCCTTTAGAACACTATTTGCTAGACCATGAAAATGATATGTTCATGAATGAAAGAAGGGAAATAGATGAAGTATTCATTAAACAGGAACCTATTCTGCAACACAATTTGCCTGTTGAAATCCTAGGGGATCCTCCTCCACCCAAGGGTGATCCCATGTTTGAGCTTAAACCGTTGCCTGATAATCTTAAATATGCTTATCTTGATGAAAAGAAAATATATCCTTTCACTATTAGTGCTAACCTTTCAGAGCATGAAGAAGAAAGATTATTGAAAACTCTGAAGAAGCACCCTGCCGCTATTGGGTATACTCTGGATGATCTTAAGGGCATCAGTCCCACTCTATGTCAAAATAAAATAAATTTGGAAGCGGATGCCAAACCAGTTCGTGATCCTCAACGACGTTTGAATCCTAAAATGAAAGAAGTGGTAAGAAAAGAAATACTCAAGCTTCTGGAGGCAGGTATAATTTATCCCGTTGCTGATAGTCAGTGGGTAAGTCCTATCCATTGTGTCCCTAAGAAGGGAGGTATTACTGTTGTCCCTAATGATAAAGATGAATTGATTCCGCAAAGAATTATCACAGGTTATAGGATGGTAATTGATTTCTGCAAATTAAATAAGGCTACTAAGAAGGATCATTACCCCTTACCTTTTATTGATAAAATTCTAGAAAGATTATGCAAACATACATATTATTGCTCTCTAGATGGTTATTCTGGTTTCTCTCAAATACCTGTGTCGGCTAGAGATCAATCAAAGACTACTTTTACATGCCCTTTTGGTACTTTTGCTTATAGATGTATGCCTTTCGGTTTATGTAATGCACCTGCTACCTTTCAAAGATGCATGATGGCTATATTCTCTGATTTTTGTGAATAGATTTGTGAGGTTTTCATGGACGACTTTTCCGTCTATGGTTCCTCTTTTGATGATTGCTTGAGAAATCTTGATCGAGTTTTGCAGAGATGTGAAGAAACTAACCTTGTCTTGAATTGGGAAAAGTGCCACTTTATGGTTAATGAAGGTATTGTCTTGGGGCACAAAGTTTTTCAAAGAGGTATTGAAGTTGATAAAGCCAAGGTCGATGCTATTGAAAAGATGCCATATCCCAAGGACATCAAAGGTATAAGAAGTTTCCTTGGTCACGCCGGATTTTATAGGAGGTTCATTAAGGACTTCTCAAAAATTTCTCGGCCTCTGACTAATCAACTACAAAAAGATGTACCATTTGTCTTTGATGATGATTGTGTAGAAGCATTTGAAATACTTAAGAAAGCATTAGTCTCTGCACCTATTGTTCAGCCACCTGATTGGAATTTACCCTTTGATATTTTGTGTGATGCTAGTGATTACGCTGTAGGTGCTGTTCTAGGGCAAAGAGTTGATAACAAATTAAATGTTATCCATTATGCTAGTAAGACTCTAGACAATGCTCAAAGAAATTATGCTACTACCGAAAAGGAACTTTTAGCAGTTGTATTTGCTTGTGATAAATTCAGACCCTATATTGTTGATTCTAAAGTAACCATTCACACTGATCATGCTGCTATTAAATATCTTATGGAAAAGAAAGATGCAAAACCTAGACTCATTAGATGGGTTCTCTTGCTGCAAGAATTTGATTTGCATATTGTTGATAGAAAAGGAGCTGAGAACCCCATTGCAGACAACTTATCTAGGTTAGAGAATGTTCTTGATGACCCACTACCTATTGATGACAGCTTTCCTGATGAACAATTAAATGTCATAAGCACTTCTCGTAGCAATCCATGGTATGCTGATTATGCTAATTATATTGTTGCTAAATTTATACCACCTAGCTTCACATACCAACAAAAGAAAAAGTTTTTCTATGATTTGCGACATTACTTTTGGGATGACCCAAATCTTTATAAAGAAGGAGTAGATGGTGTTATTAGACATTGTGTACCTGAGCATGAACAGGAACAGATCCTACGCAAGTGTCACTCCGAAGCTTATGGAGGACACCACACTGGAGATAGAACTGCACATAAGGTATTGCAATCCGGTTTTTATTGGCCTACTCTCTTCAAGGATGCCCGTAAGTTTTTTTGTCTTGTGATGAATGTCAAAGAATTGGTAATATTAGTAGACGTCAAGAAATTCCTATGAATTATTCACTTGTTATTGAACCATTTGATGTTTGGGGCTTTGATTATATGGGACCTTTTCCTGCCTCTAATGGGTATACACATATTTTAGTTGCTGTTGATTACGTTACTAAGTGGGTAGAAGCTATTCCAACTAGTAGTGCTGATCATAACACCTCTATTAAAATGCTTAAGGAAGTTATTTTTCCGAGGTTTGGAGTCCCTAGATATTTAATGACTGATGGTGGTTCACACTTTATTCATGGTGCTTTCCGTAAAATGCTTGCTAAATATGACGTTGATCATAGAATTGCATCTCCATATCACCCGCAGTCTAGTGGTCAGGTAGAATTGAGCAATAGAGAGCTCAAATTAATTTTGCAAAAAGACTGTTAATAGGTCTAGAAAGAATTGGTCCAAGAAACTGGATGACACATTATGGGCCTATAGAAGTGCATATAAGAATCCTATGTGTATGTCTTCGTATAAAATGGTTTATGGAAAAGCATGTCACTTACCTCTCGAACTAGAACATAAGGCATATTGGGCTATTAAAGAGATCAACTATGATTTCAGACTTGCCGGTGAGAAGAGGTTATTTGATATCAGCTCACTTGATGAATGGAGAACCCAAGCTTATGAAAATGCCAAGTTGTTTAAAGAAATAGTTAAAAGATGGCATGACAAAAGGATACAAAAGAGTGAGTTTAATGTAGGTGATTATGTATTGTTATACAACTCTCGTTTAAGATTTTTTGTAGGAAAACTTCTCTCTAAATAGGAAGGTCCCTACGTTATCAAGGAGGTCTATCGTTCCAGTGCCATAAAAATCAATAACTTCGAAGGCACAAATCCGAAGGTGGTAAACGGTCAAAGGATCAAACACTATATCTCAGGTAATCCTATAAATGTTGAACCCAATATTATTGAAATCGTAACCCCGGAGGAATACATAAGGGACACCTTCCAGACCATTCCAGACTCCGAAAAGGAATAGGTATGTGGTACGGTAAGTAAACCGACTCGAAAACAATTTTTAAGGCAATATTTCTCCATTTTGGAATATTTAGAAAAATAAAAAATAAGTGGCAGTCCGGGAAGGACACGAGGCCTTCACGAGGGTGGAGGGCGCGCCCTACCCCCCTTGGCGCGCCCCCCTACCTCGCGAGTACCTTGTGTGCCCTCCGGACTCCGTTTTCTTGCACGATACGTATTTTGGTCGGTAAAAATTCATTATATATACTCCCGAAGGTTTTGACTCCCGTATCACGAAAATATCCTCTGTTTTCGTTTCGAGCTATTTTTCTGACAGGTCTAGATCATCATGATGACCCCAAGTGCTTCCAAGGACAAGTTCTTCGAGAAGGTGATCAACCCTTACCTCGCGGAGGTGCTGCGACACCCTCAAACCATTGAGATGCGTGATGGGTTGCTGCACATCCGCGATGTTGAGGGACCAAAGGGAACCGGAAGCGTGGAGTCGAGGCTCGAAGCAATGGAGCAACAAGTTTCAAGTGCCAGGGGATGGTGGAGCGTGGAATCAACGCTAGCCACAAGATGCTCGCGGAGTTCACCAACAACTACGAGCCGGATGCCAAGAACACCGAGGAGGCCATCTTCATGCTACATGAGAAGATCGAGCACCTCCAAGCTCAAATCTATGATCTGCAAAATCAAAACTATGAGTATGAATATAGATTCAAAAGGATGAGTTTGGCTGCAGATTTGAGGATTCCGGAGACTCGATCATCCTTCTATGATGGTGAGCCTATGCCATGGAAGGTGGACGACAAGCCTGCATCATCAACAACACCTCCACCATCAACAATAAAGGAGATATAATCACATGGGTATGGGCACTCCCCTTGGCAACTGCCAAGCTTGGGCGAGGTGCCCTGGTATCGTATCACCATCACAACTCCTATCTTTACTATTTTTCTTAGTTCGGTCCTTTTAGTAGTATCTTGATTTAGTAGAATAAAGTCATGGCATGATCAAGTTTTGAGTTTTGCTTTATGATCCTTCTTTGTAATTGAGTCCGTGAGCTATATAATAAAGATTAGTGTTGAGTCAAGGGCTTGATTATTTTGCCATGATCTTGGGTGAATAAAAGAAAATAAGAAAAAGAATAAAAAGAATCAAAGAGTTCATATTGATCTTATTGAAAGTAATGACTTCACATAGAAAGAGTATGATGATTAAAAGTTGTTGGGAGTTGGCAAATATAGCTTTGGTCATTGTAGCAATTAATAGGAAGTAATAAGGAAAGAGAGGTTTCACATATAGATATATTATCATTGACATCTTTTATGATTGGGAGCACTCATTAAAATATGACATGCTAAAGAGTTGAGGTTGGACAAGGAAGACAACATAATGAGTTATGTTTTCTTACTCTGAGATAAAGTATGTTGTCATGGATCCTCTAACGTGTTGAGCTTGCTTTCCCCCTCACGCTAGCCAAATTCTCAGCACCAAGTAGAAATACTACTTGTGCTTCCAAATACCCTTAAACCAGTTTAGCCATGAGAGTCCACCATATCTACCTATGGATTAAGTAAGATCCTTCAAGTAAGTTGTCATCGGTGCAAGCAATAAAAATTGCTCTCTAAATATGCATGACTTATTAGTGGAGAGAAAATAAGCTTTGTACAAACTTGTTGTGGACGTAATAAAAGCGACGGACTGAACTGCATAATAAAGGTCCACATACAAGGGGCAATATAAAGTGACGTTCTTTTGCATTAAGATTTTGTGCATCAACCCTAAACGCGCATGAAAACCTCTGCTTCCCTCTGCGAAGGGCCTATCTTTTATTATTATCCTCTACCTTATGCAAGAGTCACGGTGATCTTCACCTTTCCTTTTTCATTTTATCCTTTGGCAAGCTCAGCATGTTGGAAAGAACATGATATATATATCTAATTGGATGTAGGGGAGCATGAATTATTATTGTTGACATTACCCTTGAGGTAAAAGGTTGTGGGGCAAAACTATAGGCCCCTATCTTTCTCTGTGTCCGATTAAAACTCCGTAACCACAAGTATTGCATGAGTGTTAGCAATTATGAAGGACTAAGTGATAGTTGAGTATGTGGACTTGCTTTTAAGCTCTGACATAGACTCTTTCCGATGTTATGATAAATTGCAATTGCTTCAATTACCGAGGTTATAATTTGTTGGTGCTCAATAAGGTTTCTGATTCATACTTTTGCATTGTGAAAATATTATCACTTGAACATAAGTAATCATATGACAAAATCTATATATGTTGCTGTTATGGAAATAATCATGATGCCTTCATGTCCGTATATTATTTTTATCGATGCCTCTATCTTTAAACATGAGGACATATTTATTGTTATCGGCTTTTCGCTTGAGGACAAGCGAGGTCTAAGCTTGGGGGAGTTGATACGTCCATTTTGCATCATGCTTTTATATCAATATTTATTGCATTATGGGCTGTTATTTCATGTTGTGTCACAATACTTATGGTTATTCTCTCTTGTTTTACAAGGTTTACATGAAGAGGGAGAATGCCGGCAGCTGGAATTCTGGGCTGGAAAAGGAGCGAATAATGGAGACCTATTCGGCGCAACTCCAAAAGTCCTGAAACTCCATGGAATATCTTAAAATAAATAAAGACAAATTGTCGCCAAAGATGAAGGTCAGGGGGCCCACACCCTGCTCACAAGGGTGCCCCCCCCCCCCGGGGCGCGCCCCCCTACCTCGTGGGCCCCCTGGTGGCACTCTGATGCCCATCTTCTCCTATATGAAGTCTTTCGATGAGAAAAAACAGAAGGCAACCTTTCGGGACGAGACTCCGCCGCCAGGAGGCGGAACCTTGGCGGAACCAATCTAGGGCTCCGGCAGAGCTGTTCTGCCGGGCACACTTCCCTCTTGGAGGGGGAAATCATCACCATCGTCATCACCAATGCTCCTCTCATCAGGAGAGGGCAATCTCCATCAACATCTTCACCAGCACCATCTCATCTCCAAACCCTAGTTCATCTCTTGTATCCAATTCTTGTCTCCAAGTCCGGGATTGGTGCTAGTAGGTTGCTAGTAGTGTTGATTACTCCTTGTAGTTGATGCTAGTTGGTTTATTTGGTGGAAGATCATATGTTCAGATCCTTTATGCATATTAGTACCCCTCTGATTATGAACATGAATATGCTTTGTGAGTAATTATGTTTGTTCCTGAGGACAAGGGAGAAGTCTTGCTATTAGTAGTCATGTGAATTTGGTATTCGTCCGATGTTTTGATAAGATGTATGTTGTCTAGCCTCTAGTGGTGTTATGTGAACGTCGACTACATAACACTTCACCATTATTTGGGCCTAGAGGAAGGCATTGGGAAGTAATAAGTAGATGATGGGTTGCTATAGTGACAGAAGCTTAAACCCTAGTTTATGTGTTGCGTCGTAAGGGGCTGATTTGGATCCATATGTTTCATGCTATGGTTAGGTTTACCTTAATACTTTTGTTGTAGCTGCGGATGCTTGCAATAGAGGTTAATCATAAGTGGGATGCTTGTTCAAGTAAGAACAGCACCCAAGCACCGGTCCACCCACATATCAAATTATCAAAGTACCAAACGCGAATCATATGAGCGTGATGAAAACTAGCTTGACGATATTCCCATGTGTCCTCGGGAGCGCTTTTCCTATTATAAGAGTTTGTCCAGGCTTGTCCTTTGCTACAATAAGGATTGCGCCACCTTGCTGCACTTTATTTACTTTTGTTACTTGTTGCTCGTTACAATTTAGCTTATCACAAAACTATGTGTTACCACTTATTTCAGTACTTGCAAAGAATACCTTGCTGAAAACCGCTTATCATTTCCTTCTGCTCCTCGTTGGGTTCGACACTCTAGATAGATCCCCTATACTTATGGGTCATCAAGCCACATGGTGGAATTCGAGCCCCTCGAACCGAGCTGACATTTTGAGGACGACATTACGGTAGGCCGCCATTTTCGGATCCTTGGCATCAAAGTCTCCGTTTATGGTGATATTGCGAGGTTTGAATCCCTGCGCACCTCCAGGCATTAAATGCCCATAGAGACTGCCATCCTAAGACCGTGTAACAGAGCCTTGTATTCGGCTGCGTTGTTGGAGTCTGTGTATAATATTTGGAGTACGTATTCGACCGTGTCTCCGGTGGGAGACGTCAGGACTACACCTGCTCCCAATCCGGCCAGCATTTTAGAGCAGTCAAACTGCATGATCCAGTTAGAGTACGCGCCGTACTCTTTAGGGAGTTCGGCTTCTGTCCATTCGGCGACAAAGTCAGCCAGTACTTGCGACTTAATGGCCCGCCGAGGTTTGTATGTTATGTCGAACGGAAGGAGCTCGATGGCCCATTTAGCAATCCGGCCTGTAGCGTCGCCGTTATTTATTATGTCGTTGAGTGGTACTTCGGAGGCCACTGTAATCGAACACTCTTGGAAGTAGTGTCGTAGCTTCCGGGATGCCATGAAGACCGCTTATGCTATCTTTTGATAATGTGGGTATCGGGATTTGCATGGGGTGAGGACTGTGGATACGTAATATACCGGCTTCTGGAGCGGTAATTTGTATATGTCAGCCTCTCGTTCGACGACGAGCACTCCACTTACAACTTGATGTGTTGCAGCTATGTACAATAGCATAGGTTCGCCAGTATTTGGCGCTGTTAGGACTGGATTACTGGCCAATAAGGCTTTTATTTCATCCAGTCTGGCCATGGCTGCATCCATCCACACGAAGTGTTCGGTGCGCCGAAGAAGGCGGTAAAGAGGTAATGCCTTTTCTCCTAATCGGGAGATAAAGCGGCTTAAGGCAGCCACACATCCAGCTAGTTTCTGGATATTCTTGAGGTCTGTTGGGATAGCCAACTGCGACACAGCTCGGATTTTTGCCGGATTCGCTTCAATTCCTCTATTGGAAACAATGAAGCCGAGCAGCTTCCCAGAGGGCACGCCGAAAACACATTTTTCCGAGTTTAGCTTGATGTCGTATGTTCGGAGGTTATCGAATGTAAGCCTCAAGTCATCTATTAGGGTTTCGACATGTCTTGTTTTTATGATCACGTCATCCACGTATGCCTCCACTGTTTTGCCGATTTGCTTCTCCAGGCATGTTTGAATCATGCGTTGATAGGTTGCGCCGGCATTTTTTAGCCCGAAAGGCATAGTGTTGAAGCAGAAAGGGCCATATGGCGTTATAAATGTTGTTGCGGCTTGGTCGGACTCTGCCATCTTTATTTGATGGTATCTGGAGTATGCATCAAGGAAACACAGTGAGTCGTGTCCTGCGGTGGCGTTGATGATTTGTCGATGTGAAGGAGGGGGAAGGGATCCTTGGGGCAAGCCTTGTTGAGGTCTTTAAAGTCGACGCATAGGCGCCAGGATTTTTCCTTCTTTGGTACCATTACCAGATTTGCCAGCCAATCCGGATGCTTGATATCTTTGATGAATCCGGCCTCAAGTAGCTTGGATAGCTCTTCTCCCATGGCTTGCCGTTTGGGCTCTAAGAAGCGCCTAAGAGTCTGTTTGACAGGCTTATATCCTTTCAGTATATTGAGGCTATGTTCAGCCAGTCTGCGTGGGATGCCCAGCATGTCCGAAGGGTGCCAGGCGAAAATGTCCCAATTCTCGCATAGGAAGTCGCGTAGTGCGGCGTCCATTGTGGGGATCAACTGTGTCCCAATGGAAGCTGTCTTCGTGGGGTCTATTGGATGGACCTGGAATTTGACTATCTCGTCTGCGGGTTTAAATGAGGTGGACTTGGGTCGCTTGTCGAGTATCACATTGTCCCTGTCCATGGTGGCATGCAGCGTTGTTAGTTCTTCGGCTGCTAGAGCTTCGGATAATGCTTCCAGGGCTAGTGCCGCGGTTTTATTTTCGGTGCGAAGTGCGACGTCCGGGTCACTAGCTAGAGTGATGATTCCATTGGGTCTGGGCATTTTAAGCTTCATGAAGCTTCATGTACCCGTAATGGGGTATAGCTTGAAAGCCTGTGAACGCGTCCTGCCCTAAAAGGGCGTGGTATCCGTTGCTGAAAGGAGCCATTTGGAATGTAATTTTTTCAGACCTGTAATTCTCCAGAGTGCCGAATACCACATCGAGTGTGATTTTTCCCGCGCACCGTACTTCCCGACTAGGGATGATTCCCCTGAAAGTTGTGCTGCTTTGCTCAATGCGGCTTTTGTCAATTTCCATCTTGTTGAGTGTTTCTTCATAGATAAAGTTTAATCCACTTCCGCCGTCCATGAGTACTTTAGTGAGCCGAAAGTCGTCCACGATTGGGCTAAGGAACAAAGTGGCTGGTGCCCGGACAGTCTGGAATTGAGGTTCATCATTGGCACTAAAAGTTATAGCAGTGTCGTTCCATAGATTTATTTTTGCCATGTGGCAGATTTCAGCGAAATTTCGATGAGCCCGCTTACGCCTATTGTTTGAGGCGAAAGTCTCGAAGACTGTCAGTACCGTATTGCTTTCTTTGTCAGGATGTTGTTCTGCCTTATGGCTTACAAGAAGATCTTCGCCACTTTTTGCAACCTGCCGGAGTATCCAACATGCTTTAAGGCTATGTGTTGGTGTAGTGTCCGGTGTGTTGTGGAGTTTACATGTCCCATTGAGCCACTCTTCCAATACGGTTCCACACCCTAGGGTGGGCTTTGGTTTCTTGGGGATTGGATCGGCTGACTTACGAGAGTTCGCCCGTTTAGCTCGGACAAAGGTTTTGGTGAGAGCCGGGCTATCCCAAAATTCTGTTTGGGTTTTCCAGGCGCTTTCCATCGCACAGTACATCTGTACTATGGCTACTAAGTCAGCAAAGTGTACTATGTCGCGACGACTTATAGCATTAAGGATCCCTTTGTTCGTGCAATTTTTGCAGAAAAGTGAGATTGCGTCGTCCTCACGACAGTCCGTGACCTTGTTTAGCACAAGGAGGAATCTGGCCCAGTAGCGATGTACTATCTCTTGGGGCTCTTGTCTGATATGGGAGAGACGGTTTAAGTCCGGGTGGGTGGCTGTAGCTGAATCCGGATTCTGATCCGATCTAACGCCCAGGAGCAGAGGAGCTTCCGGGCTTGATAGCTCGGGATCTGGGGTGCTGCCTGATTGTTTCGGCCCAATACCCGATTCTAAGTGCGGGGTATGGGTCATGTCCTCCCGTGAGCGGGTATCCGGCTCAGAGAGCTCGGTAATCCGGACATAATTCGTCCTCAAAATAGAGGGATAATCCGTATGCGGCTCCTCCACTACCGCTATCTCGTGGGTGACCGGTGGGGATTTAATATCCCTCTGGTCGGGTTTAAGCCCAATCCGGTCATAGTCTGTGGCGACTCCCAAAGCGGCGATGCGATCCAAGATCTCATTAAGGGAGGAGAGTTCCCTTGGATCCATCTGTTCGGCGAGTTCCGAATTGACGTGGAGGCTATTCGTGATGACCCGAGAGGCCATCGTCAGTGCGGCAGCCGATTGGGCGACCATGACGAAGCCGCCTAGTCGGAGAGTTTGGCCTACAGCCAGCGCTCCCACAGAGGTGATGTTGTCCTTGACAACAAGACGGGCCATCGAACCTTGCAGCGACGACACAGAGGAACTCTCAATGAAAGCACCAATGTCGGTGTCAAAACCGGCAGATCTCGTGTAGGTGGTCCCGTTCTGTGCGTCTAAGGTTGATGGTAACAGGAGGCAAGGGACACAATGTTTTACCCAGGTTCGGGCCCTCTCGATGGAGGTAAACCCTACTTCCTGCTTGATTGATATTGATGATATGAGTGTTACAAGAGTTGATCTACCATGAGATCATAGAGGCTGAACCCTAGAAGCTAGCCTATGATGATTATGATTGTGTCTCTAAGGACTAAACTCTCCGGTTTATATAGACACCGGAGAGGGCTAGGGTTTACATGGAGTCAGTTACAAAGAAGGAAATATAATATCCGGATCGCCAAGCTTGTCTTCCACGCAAAGGAGAGTCCCATCCGGACACGGGGCGAAGTCTTGAGTCTTGTATCTTCACGGTCCAACAGTCCGGCCAAAGTATATAGTCTGGCTATCTGGACCCCTAATCCAGGACTCCCTCAACGGGATCCTGTTCATCGGGAGGGGTCTCGCATACCACAAAACGGAGGAAACAGACCTCCTACTATCGAAACGGGGTCCTGTTGATCGGGAGGGGTGTGGCGTACCGCAAAACGAAGGAAACAGACTTGTGTTGGAGCGCTACGGTCGAAACGGGGGTCCTATTCATCGGGAGGTGTGTGGCATACCACAAAACGGGACTCCACGGGATACTGTTCATCTCCACCGTTGACCTCCTCCAGCCTCCACCTGCCACTGTTCAGCCACGGGCTCCTATTCATCCAGCCTCCACCGCCGCTCCTCCATCGGCTACTGTTCAACCATCCCTCTCCATGGGGTTCTGTTCAACCACCCCTCAACGGGCTACTATTCAACCACCCCTCAACGGGCTACTATTCATCCAACCCTCCACCGGCTACTGTTCAACCAGCCCTCCACGGGGTCCTATTCATCCAGCCCTCCACGGGGTCCTGTTCATCCATCGGCTCGATCGATCGGGGTACTGTTCATCCAGCGGCAATGACCTCTACTACCACGGGGTCCTGTTCATCCAACCCCCCACCGGTAACTGTTCATCCAAACCCCCTCAACAACGCTCACTGTTCATCCAGAGGCAGCATCGATCGGCTTCAGTTAGCAGCAGTAGCGAAGGAATCACACTCGGGTTCAGTTAACAGCAAGGGATCGATCAATCGCTCGGGTTCAGTAACACATAGCTTGCAGTGCAATAGCTCGGGTTTAGTTAGAGCCCAACGCCTCGCTCGGGTTCAGTTAGAGCCCAACACCTTGCACACACACGCATACATACGAGAGAAACGCGCATCGCTCGGCCCCCGACCAGCCACCGTAACCGGGAACTCCCCAATATTTTCCTCGCCCTTGCTTCTACCATGGTTTTTCCGTCATGGACGGTCCAAAGAATGTCATGCAACTGCGTCTCCGGCCCGCCCAGGACGAAGAGCCCATTTTTTCATGATTTTTTGACATAGAAGTAGGAGCCCGCCACATCTTTGATGATACCGGGTTTTATCACAATTATCGTCATAGAAGTGTCATAAGCATGACAGAAAAAAAAATTCGTTCGGTCCTAAATGTCACAGATGTGTCTTTTTTTGTAGTGCAAGTCAGCCTCCAACTATGGTGGGTCCCAGATAGCAGGGGGAGTATTCATTTTTTGTGTGTAATAAGGAGGCAGTTCCTTCCATGCGAAGATAATGCTAGTGGGTCCGAGCTGTCAGCTGGAGGAACGTTTTTTTAAATAAAGAGGCCCTTCCGGTGGGTCCTGGCTGTCAGGTGGAGGAATCATCATTTTGCACGTAATATGGATATGGAGTCATTTCCTTGTGTGTGGTCGTGGACCCAGCTATCAGCCTCTCCACATACATTCCTCTTCCGATGGATGTCGTTCGTTGACCACGTTGACCACGCCGCGCCGAGAGCACCAGGGCAGTGGACGAAGGCGAGGCCTAGGAAGGGAATGACACGGAGCCAGGGAAGACTCGGCAGTTGTTTCCCACGCGGAGGGGAGTACGAGGATTTACTGGTTCGTCTGCCGTTGCTGGACAATAACAGCAGGTGTGAATGAGTAGAGGGATGGCCATGCCAGCAATGGGAGTAGGGTGGGGCGGTGAGGCCTGCGCGGGAGCACAACCGGCTACGGGGAGGAGGGAGCAGGCAGTCCCGCCGGCGCTTGTTTGAGCGGCTGGAGCAGGAAGAGCAGAGATTGAAGAAGCACGACGGCCGTTGGATGGACATCGAACAGTCATTGCTCTTGTGTGTTGACTAAGTTGACAAAGCGTTGCGTGTGTGTCAACCTTCTTTTTTAGGAAAGCGTACGCGTCAACCTATAGTAGGCGCACAACCTCAATTCTATGGAAAACAACATACAACCCATCTGCCATTATTTACAATAATTTACAACCCATTTGCTAATTCTTAAGGGTTTTTTGGAGCCCATTTTATTTTGTTAGCATTATAGCCCATATTCTTTTTGTTATCATTACAACCCATATTGTGGCCACGGTTAAAAAATTATACGAAATTTTGCATATTCCAGTGCAGTCTGAACTGTTTTTAATCCCGAAATTTCGAGTCACATTCAAAATAAGTTTTAAAAAAATTATATCAATACAAAATCCAAAAATTGTCCACGCATAAAAATCAATGGAATTTAAAATCTCAAAATGAAAAAAAAGAAATTCGAAACTAATTGCCGGTTCGATGTGTTTTAAAAATGTGCAGCCCATTTCTCATTACTGATAGCCCATTTTCTGGGCAAGCTGAATGAAGCTCTCCTCATCTTGAAGGATTTGCAGCCCAGTTGGGCTGACAAAGCAAGTAGGCATTGGTTGGGTATTATGCAAAAGCATAAAAAAATGGGCTATCCATTTTTAGAAAGAAAAAACTACTCGGCTGGTCTTGTGGTAAACATAAAAGAAAAGGCTGGCTAGACAGGCCAGAGTGCTCCGCACAGCCCAGTTGACACCCTGCTTCCATCTCAAAAAAAGTAACTGGGCGAGCTACTGGGTCCCTTGTGTCAGCCGCTCGTTGTGCAATTCTCTCGTTTATTGACTACGTTGACAATGGCATGGGACCCAGATGTCGGAAATCCATTAGGAGGAACCTTTTTTTTGGCTTGAAATAAGGAGGCACTTGCTTGGGTACTGCCATGACCTCGGTGGGTCCCTGCTGTCATGGTCTCCACGTACAATCATCTCCTGATTGTGTACGAGTCAACTTAGTAGGCCCACAAGTCAGCCTCTAAACCCATGGCGGACAAATACAGCCCATTCCATGTGTTCAAACGGAAAGTTCAACATTCAGAGCAAAGTAACAGGTCCGATCTAGATATAGAGTACTGAACTTCCACGTTGACAACCATCATAGCCAAGTTAACTATCTACTCCCACTAATACTCTAGTAGTGTACAAGTACTAACTTACTCTTAGCTAACTAGACGATGCCGGCTGCAATCTACGGTACACGCTAAACGCTGGCACCGACGTCCTCCGCCTCGCCTCAGACTTGCGAGAGGTGAGATAGGGCGCGTAGCTCGTGCGCGTTGGCCCTTTCCATGCCGGTGTGGTCCACCGAAGCTTCGGCTTCTAAGAGGGAAACCCACTTGACGAGCTGGTAGTAAAATTCGGCGTCGTGAACGTGCGCATGACCGACAGCCCCCAGGGCTATTTGCCAGGCGCCGGTCTCCATGTAGTCGGCCAAGTTGTGGGTGCTCTGCTCGCGACTCAGAGCGTCGATACACTGATGCTCCATGCCCCGCTGGCGGCGCAAATCGGTGATACGCTGCTCCTCCGCCAGGCGGTCGTGCTCCAACAAGTCCTCATACTCCGCATTGCCATCTAAAGACCGATAGAATGCCTCCTCCCTCGTTTGCCTTCCGGTGAAAAACCAAACACTAGTTCTGGTGGTGACCGCCTCCGGCGTCGCCTATTGCGGACGGGCGGGGGCATGACGGACGTGGCGAGAGCAAGGATAAGTGGCAAGCAACATAGGGCTGGTGGGGGCTTATGAGGATAGGGCGAGTTGGGTGATGCTGCCACCGGAGAACGCCAGGAACCAGTAATTATAGACAGAAGGTAGGTGAACCAGCATGTCGTGGGAAACACAACGGTCATCGCGATCATCAGAATTCAACGCATAACCAGGCATGGCTTAGGGAGCCAACTTGCCTTGGAAAACAAGAAAAACTGAAATTATGACTGTGCCTCCCATCCCGTCCCATCAGTGGTGCGTCCCATCTGTGCTGGGTCGCACGTCGCCATGACGGTCAAACGAGTGCGCTCGATTCATCCAGATGAGGTACGTGCATGATCCGTTGATTATTCGCGTATGATCGAGTCGGTCGAATTGTGTATGTGTAGGATCACAAAAGCGGATGAACGTTTGCTAGGAGATAAGGCATTTGTGAACGTTTTTGCTGGCAGTTTCTTTAGATTCGCATGACGTTTTCTTCAGAACAGCATGTCAGTTTCTTCAGAGGTAGGCATTTTTATTCAAAAAACTGCCACTTCGGATCTTGTGTCGCAACTAAAACTGGCAGTTGCGCATTAGTAGGCTAGCTAGTTGCTACTTCTTGAGCTTGTGTTGGTTTTTCCCTTGACGAGGAAAGGGTGATGTAGCAAAGTAGAGTAAGTATTTCCCTCAGCTTTTCAGAACCAAGGTATCAATCCAGTGGGAGACAATGCTCAAGTCATCGAATACCTGCACAAACAAACACCAACTTGCACCCAACGCGACAAAGGGGTTCTCAGTCCCTTCACGTTTATTTGCAAAGTGAGATCTGATAGAGATGATAAACGGTAAAGTAATATTTTTGGTATATGGAATGGAAAGTAAAAGATTGCAAAGTAAAGTAAATAGGAAACTGAAATTGTAGATTGGAAACTTATATGATGGAAAATAGACCCATGGACCATAGGTTTCACTAGAGGCTTTTCTCAAGATAGGAATTATTATGGTGGGTGAACAAATTACTGCCGAGCAATTGATAGAAAAGCGCAAAGTTATGACGATATCTAAGGCAATGATAATGAATATAGGCATCACATCCGTGTCAAGTAGACCGAAACGATTATGCATCTACTACTATTACTCCACACATTGACCGCTATCCAGCTTGCACCTAGAGTATTAAGTTCATAAAGAACGGAATAACGCATTAAGCAAGATGAGATGATGTAGAGGAATTAACTCAAGCAATATGATAAAAACCCCATCTTTTTATCCTCGATGGCAACAATACAATACGTGCCTTGCTGCACCTACTGTCACTGGGAAAGGACACCGCAAGATTGAACCCAAAGTTAAGCACTTCTCCCATTGTAAGGAAAACCAATCCAGTTGGCCAAACCAAATCGATAGTTCAAAGAGACTTGCAAAGATATCAAATCATGCATATAAGAATTAAAAGAAGATTCAAATAATATTCATAGATAAGTTGATCATAAATCCACAATTCATCGGATCTCCAAGAACATCAAGGAGAACTTTGTATTAAGAATCAAAGAGAGAGAAGAAGCCATCTAGCTACTAGCTGTGGACCCGTATGTTGGCGATAAACTACTCACGCTTCATCGGAGAGGCAATGGTGTTGATGTAGAAGCCCTCCAGATCGAATCCCCCTCCGGCAGGACGCCGGAAAAGGCCCCAAGATGGGATCTCACGGGTACAGAAGGTTGCCGCGGTGGAAAAGTGGTTTTGTTGCTCCCTGGATTTTTTGGGGTATAAGAGTATATATAGGAGGAAGATCTAGGTCAGGAGGTCAACAAGGGGCCCACAAGGTCGGGGGCATGCTCTACTCCCCTGGGCGCACCCTTCACCCTTGTGGCCGCCTCGAGGCTCCTCTGACTTGCACTCCAAGTCTGCTGGGTGTCTTCTGGTCCAAGAAAATCATCACGAAAGTTTTATTCCGTTTGGACTCCGTTTGGTATTCCTTTTTTGCGAAACTCTAAAACAAGGAAAAAACAGAAACTGGCACTGGGCTCTAGGTTAATAGGTTAGTCCCAAAAATCATATAAAATGTCATATTAATGCATATAAAACATCCAAAACAGATAATATAATAGCATGGAACAATCAAAATTATAGATGCGTTGGCGATGTATCAAGCATCCCCAAGCTTAATTCCTGCTCCTCCTCGAGTAGGTAAACGATAAAAACATAATTTTTGATGTGGAATGCTACATAACATATTTATCCATGTAATTCTATTTATTGTGGCATGAATGTTCTGATCCGTAAGATTCAAAACAAAAGTTTAATATTGACATAAAAACAATACTTCAAGCATACTAACAAAATAATAATGTCTTCTCAAAATAACATGGCCAAAGAAAGGTTATCCCTACAAAATCATATAGTCTGGCTATGCTCAAACCTTTTCAACTTTCACGCAATACATGAGCATGAGCCATGGTCATAGCACTATAGGTGGAATAGACGGTGGTTGTGGAGAAGACAAAAAGGAGGAGATAGTCTCACATCAACTAGGCGTATCAATGGGCTATTGAGATGCCCATTAATAGAGATCAACGTGAGTGAGTAGGGATTGCCATGCAACAGATGCAGTAGAGCTATAAGTTTATGAAAGCTCAAAAATAAAACTAAGTGGGTGTGCATCCAACTTGCTTGCTCATGAAGACCTAGGGCAATTTGAGGAAGCCCTTCATTGGAATATACAAGCCAAGTTCTATAATGAAAAATTGCCACTAGTATATGAAAGTGAAATCATAGGAGACTCTCTATCATGAAGATCATGGTGCTACTTTGAAGCACAAGTGTGGCAAAAAGGATAGTAAAATTGTCCCTCCTCTCTTTTCTCTCATTTTTTTATTGGGCCTTATTTAAAAAAAATTGCCTCTTTTTTTCGTCCAAAGTCTCATCTCGACTTGTGGGGGAATCATAGTCTCCATCATCCTTTCCTCACATGGGAGAATGCTCTAATAATGAAGATCATCACAGTTTTATTTACTTACAACTCGATGCTAGAACAAGATATGACTCTATGTGAATGCCTCCGGCGGTGTACATGGATGTGCAATGAATCAAGAGTGACATGTATAAAAAATATGATGAACGGTGGCTTTGCCACAAATACGATGTTGTTAGTGCATCTAGTGCCCCTTAGTGATTTTGGTGTATTGAAGACTTATAGGTTAAGGGACTAATGAGTGTGAGTGTACACAGGTCTATAAGTCTATGAAGAGTTTGATATTTACGATGAAAGTCGACCCCTAAAAATGAATGTCTTTAGCTGAGGACTTTGGTTTTCTTGAAGACTTTGAAAGTGAAGAAATTGGTGTGACCGTGAAGACTTGACATTCATGCGAGGATTATGAAGCGTGAAGACTTTTGCTTTCGTAGTTTCATTTTCTCTTTCTTGAGTCATAGGAAACACCGTACTGTTAAAGTGGGTCGAGGTAAAACTAAGGAAAAGTTCCAAGTGATGCTCATCTCAAAATCCTACACCTACGCACTCCTTTCGAGTGAATCCATTAGAAATCTCATACAGTTCAGTCAATTTCTTTAGTGACAGAGATGAAGATCTTCTAGTCTCTGAGGAATTTGTTCTGACTTAGGAGTAAGGGATTCGCCAGTGCGGATTGCCTACAAGTGAGGAACATGATAGTCCTAAGGAATTTGATAGCACAAATTTCTGACCGTTGTTGTGCTATGCGCCAGCTGTCCTAAAATATCTACCCACCTAACGGTCATATCATTGAAGGGCATTTATGTCTTATCATGTCGGGCTGCTTCCTAGGCTATAAATAGCCGCGCCCTACAACCACTAGTTGGTTGGCTGCTCTGAGAGAAACTGACACTTGTCATTGAGAGCATCCCATCCTCCGAGGACTTTGAGCAAAAATCATCAAGTGAGGAAAACCCAAACCCAAACACCTACAAACCCAAAGTGATTGAGCATCACTGAAGAGATTGTTCCGATGTGGAACCGAGGCTTGTTACCTTTTAGGACTATGCATCCTCCAGACGGTTAGGCATCACGGTCTAGAGCATCCAAGAGGAAATTGTGGATCGCCGAGTGACTGAGTCTGTGAAGGTTTGGAAGTCACCTGAAGACTTACCACGAGTGATTGGGCGAGGTCTGTGTGATCTTACATCAAGGAGAATATGGTGAGGACTGTGTGTCCTTAGGTTTAAATACCTAGCCGCTCCAACCATCCGTACAACTATCACAGCAGTTGGAACTGGTCTACCAAATCATTGTCTTCACCAAGCAACTGGATGTATTTCCTCAACCCTTTCATTTCCTCATTCATATGTTGTTGTACTTGATCCTTACTATTTGAAGACTTTGACTGAAGATTTTCTCAATTTCCTCAATCCAAATTCTTCAGTCACTTTGTCTTCAGCCTGCTTATCCTGTGTTCACGCTACTTGTACTCTGTGCTTGTTTTCATTTCATCATGATGAATGTGCTACTACTCTGTTATGCTTGCATCTGAGTACTTATTCCACTGCTAGTCGTATGTGACTTAGGAAATTCCTCACCTTGAATTTCCTCAATGATGAATTTGTAAAAATCTACTATTCACCCCCTCTAGTCGATATAACGCACTTTCAATTGGTATCAGAACCAGGTACTCCCTTGTTCTGTGTGATTTTGGTTTAACTGCCTGGAGTTTTAGTTATGCCCACTGCAGCCATGATCAAGGTCTTGGCTAGGTGTGCTACCTTCGATGGGACGGACTACCCCTACTGGAAGAATAAGATGTGCACGCATGTTGAGGCAATTGACAACGATCTCTGGTACCTTGTGGAAAATGGCGTTCCCTCCGTCACTCCTAAAATTAATGTTGCTGATGTGAAGAGATTTAAGCAACTCGACTCTCAAGTGAAGAATATCATTTGTGGCCATCTGAGCAAAGGGCACTATCGTAGAGTGAGCGCTTTGGAGACAGCTAAGCTTATCTGGGATAGGCTATCCAAGGTCAACGAAGGAGTCTCAACTCAACGTGACTCTCGAGTTGACGTTCGTCGCAATCTCTTCAACCACTTCAAAAGACTCGACAATGAAAATGTTCAGCAAATCTTCGATCGCCTCATTGACATCTCGAATGAGCTTCGAGCACTTGGTGCCACTGACATCACCAACCATGAGGTGGTGAAGAAATTGTTGAGATCGCTTGATTCCTCATTTGACACTCTTGCACTGATGATTGAAGAGTGTGGAGACTACAAGTCACTTGATCATGCCAATATCCTCGAGAGGCTAAATACTCATGAGTTCTAGCCTGCTGAGAAGAGAGATATCTACGGACCAAGCTATGGTCAGTCTCACGCACTGAAGGCCAAGGCAGTCTCTGAATCTGAAGGTGAAGATTCTGGTAGCAGTCTTGGTGATCCTAAAGAATTGAGCCAGGAGCTTGCAATGCTCGTGAGGAAATTCAAGAAGTTCTCAAGACATGGTTGAGGGAGTCCTGGATTAAGGGGTATCCGGATAGCCGGACTATCTACATTGTCCGGACTATTGAAGCGTGAAGATACAAGACTCAAGACTCCGTCCCGTGTCCGGATGGGACTCTCCTTTGCGTGGAAGACAAGCTTGGCGATCCAGATATTGTGTTTCCTTCCTTGTAACCGACTCCATGTAAACCCTAGCCCTCTCCGATGTCTATATAAACCGGAGAGGTTGGTCCTTAGAAGGTCGATCACAATTACAATCATAATCATCATAGGCTAGCTCCTAGGGTTTAGCCTCTACGATCTCGTGGTAGATCTACTCTTGTACTACTCATATCTTCAATATTAATCAAGTAGGAAGTAAGGTTTTACCTCCATCGAGAGGGCCCGAACCTGGGTAAACATTGTGTCCCTTGCTTCCTGTTACCATCAGCCTAAGACGCACAGACCGGGACCCCCTACCCGAGATCCGCCGGTTTTGACACCGACATTGGTGCTTTCATTGAGAGTTCCTCTGTGTCGTTGCTGCACGGCTTGATGGCGCCTTCAATCATCAACAACATGGTCCAGGGCGGGACTTTTCTCCCCGGACAGATCTTCGTGTTCGGCAGCTTCGCACTACGGGCCAATTCGCTTGGCCATCGGGAGTAGATCGACAGCTACACCCCTGGCCACCAGGTCAGGTTCGGAAACTTGAACTACACGGCGTATATTCGTGGAGACTTGATCTTCGACGGATTTGGGCCTGTGCCAGGAGCACCAGACAGTCGCGATGAGCACGGCCTAGACCTGCTGTCGGACAATGTTCGGGATATCACCCCTGCAGTAGCCCCAGACCTAAATTTGGAGCAGGCTGCGTCGCCTAAGGACGGAGGGATGAGCCCCGCCCGCAGGTTGCACACTCATCGGCGGTAGAACCGAACACAGGCCTCACTTCTGAGAAAGCCTGTAACTCCGGACCCCCAGACTCGTATCGGGTCGTTGGTTCCAGTCCGCGCACTCTCGAGCCATCCAAGCCAGGTTGGGCTCCGGTACTGGAGTTACCGCTGCGGACATCTTCTAGCACTCGTCCTTTGGCAACATGCTAAACTCATTAAAGTCTCTCTCTTTGTCAGGAGCCTCTTGGCCGAACTATGTCCGGCTTGAGTGGGAAGCAGGCGACGAAGGAATTCGCTGCCTACCCACCACCCACTTCATTGCCACGATCGATGATCTAACCGACGTGCTTGACTTCAACTCCGAAGACATCGACGGTATGGACGACGATGCGGGAGAAGTACAAGAACCACCGCTCACAGGGCGGTGGATAGCCACCTCCTCATACGATATATATATATATATATATATATATATATATATATATATATATATATATATATATATATATATATATATATATGGTGGACACTCCAAAAGAAACCAATGGCGATGAGGCAACGGAGGATAACCCTTCAGGGAGAAAAACAAAGCATGGGCGTCGTCGACGCCGCTCCAAGCCCCGCCACAGCAATACCGGCCCAGGAGACGAAAAAAATACGGACGGTGCCAAAGAGGAATACAACCCTGATCAGCCCGCCTTCGAGCAGGACGAGCAGGATGATGAGCAAGTCAGCCCAGACGAACAGGCGACCAACGGATATCCGGAGGAGGACAACTACATGCCCCCCTCTGAAGATGAGATTAGCCTCGGTGACGACGAGTTCGGCGTGCCTGAGGATCCCGTGGAGCAGGAGCGCTTCAAGCGTCGGCTTATGGCCACTGCGAGGAGCCTGAAAAAGAAGCAGCAGCAACTCCAGGCTGATCAAGACCTGCTCACAGATAGATGGACTGAAGTCCTGGCAGCCGAGGAATATGGACTCGAGCACCAAACAGCTGACCGGCCACCCCGTGGCCAGGATAAAATGGGATATCAGCCCGAATACCAGCCCGCACCCCCACGCCAATACACTATGGCCCGGGGCAACAGGCAAGACCTGCAAGATATACTGGAAAACAAAGCAGGACAACCAAGATCGATCTACGGATCACGGGGGGCATGCCCCAGCGCGCAATGATGACCGTCACGCCGGATACATTATCAACAAGTCTGGCCGGGCCGAACACAGCAACCCAGACCAATTCGAACTGCATAGCCACATAGCCCGGCACAGAGGCGCCGCACACCCCTTCTGCTTCACTGACGAAGTGATGGATCATGAATTCCCAGAAGGGTTCAAACCCGTAAACATCGAATCATACGATGGCACAACAGGCCCCACAGTATGGATTGAAGATTTCCTTCTCCACACATGGCCCGCGGAGACGATCTACACGCCATCAAGTATCTTCCCCTTAAGCTCAAAGGACCAGCCCGGCACTGGCTAAACAGCCTACCAGCAAATTCCATTGGCAGTTGGGAAAACCTGGAAGACGCATTCCTCGACAATTTCCAGGGCACATATGTGCGACCACCGGACGCCGATGACTTGAGCCACATTACTCAACAGCCCGGGGAGTCAGCTAGGAAATTCTGGACTCGGTTCCAAACTAAAAAGAACCAAATAGTCGATTGTTCGGACGCCGAAGCCCTGGCGGCTTTTAAGCATAATATCTGTGACGAGTGGCTCTCCCGACACCTCGGCTAGGAAAATCCCAAGTCCATGGCAGCCCTCACGACACTTATGACCCGCTTTTGCGCGGGTGAGGACAGCTGGTTGGCTCACAGCAGCACCACGCCACACTCTGGCACTTCGGACGTCCGTGACAATAACGGCAAGCCATGACGCAACAGACACAAGCGACGGAACAATGGCGACAACACCAAAGACACGGTAGTCAACGCCGGATTCAGTGGATCCAAATCCGGTCAGCGGAAGAATCCGTTCAAAAGAAACAACCAGGGACCGTCCAGTCTGGATCGTATACTGGAGCGCTCGTGCCAAATTCATGGCACCCCGGACAAGCCAGCCAACCACACCAACAGAGACTGCTGGGTGTTCAAACAGGCCGACAAAATAAACGCCAAAAACAAGGACAAGGGGCTGCACAGCGATGATGACGAGGAGCCCCGGTGTCCCAACACGGGGGGACAGAAGAAATCCCCCCCAGGTGAAAACGGTCAACATAATCTACGCCACTCACATCCCCAAGCAGGAACGGAAGCGAGCACTATGGGACGTCAATGCGATGAAGCCAGTCGCCCCCAAATTCGACCCATGGTCAGCTTGTCCGATCACCTTTGATCGTAGGGATCATCCTACTAGCATCCGTCACGGCGGCTTAGCCGCATTGGTCTTAGACACAATCATCGACGGATTCCACCTCACGCGAGTCCTTATGGATGGCGGCAGCAGCCTGAACCTACTTTATCAGGACACAGTGCGCAAAATGGGCATCGACCATTCAAGGATCAAGCCCACCAAAACCACCTTTAAAGGTGTAATTCCTAGAGTAGAGGCCCGTTGTACGGGCTCCATAACATTGGAAGTGGTCTTCGGATCTCCGAACAACTTCCGAAGCTAAGAGTTAATCTTCGATATCGTCCCTTTCCGTAGTGGTTACCACGCATTGCTTGGAAGAACAGCCTTCGCCCGCTTCAACGCAGTACCGCACTATGCCTACCTTACACTCAAGATGCCCGGTCCACGTGGCGTCATAACCATTAACGGAAACACAGAGCGCTCTTCACGCGTAGAGGAACACGCGACGGTCCTAGCGGCCAGACTATAAGCAGCCTCCAATATTAGAAAACATGACTGGTCATTAAGACCACAGACACGGTTAGACGAGTTCGGTAGCCCGGATAAAACTGAACCAGGGCACCGCATATGTAATCCCATAGAGGACACCAGGGGCTATAAATATTTAATATAGCCCCACACTTGGCTCAACCTTATTGGCAGGCCAACATCTTACACTTTTATTATCCATCGCATACTTACCTTGTACTCTCCTACGAGTTTTTTTTACAGACAACGTTCACGCGATACCCTTCCAGGATACGGCACAACGGAGACAAAGGCGCAGACGTGCAGCAGGGCCCTGCTCAATAGGTTTCTTTTTAGATTAAGCCCCTGCGTAAACCTTTTCTATTACCTCTTGTTGTTTAACCATCCCATGGGTTCCATACCCACAGAGGATACTGCCGTTATTGGCATTTATCCATGACAGATTAACGCACGTAGCTGGAAATACAGGGTTTATGATGAAAAGGCATTCTTCATCCTATTTTCTGTTACAAAGACCGAATACCTTCGGGAGTGTTCGGCGTCACGAGTTTGGCCTTATATGCATCAGCACCGAATCATGTCTTTGGTCAAATGTTGGGTTTGCCCGGCTCCTAGGTTTGCCGCCTTACGTTTCGTTCTTATCGGCTAAGGCAGTCAAAGGAGAACTACTGCGATTGTGCCCTGGTTATTCCGGATGAGCACCTCAGTAGAGAAAGCCGAAAACTGACTGTCATGATACAGCGAGAGACTGTTTAACCATTCGAAGACTCGCCGGAATCTTTAGGATTCCTCCGCATTAACAAAGGGCCATTTCCCGGCCATGTACGCCCGTATTCGGATGCACGCGAAGGTACCAGGGGCTACATAGTAGCCCCACCGATTAGACTCCCATGGTTAAGCGAAAGTGTTACAGCTATATCGTCCGGTTGCCTAGTTCGACGTGCGATTACCTCCTTAATGGACCAAGACGTTGGATCAAGTGTGATTACGCATATTTTTTGTGAACACCCCCGCATTGTATGTGTGGGGGCTGAAGCCAACGACTGCTAACTTTCGGATTACTTATATATATATATATATATATATATATACATATATATATATATATATAAACGGCCGCACAGGGGACACAATAATATTTTCAGGCAAAAGGTATAAATATAGCCTCATAATCAAAATAACATTGTTTTTACAATGATTCAATGTTTCACTCGAACAATATAATCTTCGAGCATTGTGCCTCTATTAAGCGGGCACCTTCTGTTACCTGCTCCAAGTAGTGCTCGGCCGAATACTGGCCTCCCGCCAGATTCTAGGTCGCTATAATGGTGGCCTCCATATCTATCCAATAGGCTTTAACACGGGCAAGATCCATTCGTGCACCCTCTATGCATGCCGACCTTCTCATGGCGTCGATCCGAGGCACGGCCCCAAGGAATTGTTGCACCAAACCAAAGTAACTGTCCGGCTTAGGCCCCTTCGGCCAAAGATGGTCTATTACAGACCGCATTGCAAGCCCGGACAGCCTGTGAAGCTCCTACAGCAGCCATCTTCTCACTTAACGGAAGCGGGCGAGTGGGAGCATTGAATTGCGACCAGAAAAGCTTCTCCACTTCCTTATCACCTTGATCCTCGAAGAACTTGGTAGCGTCAGCTGTACTCTTCGCCAAATCCGCATACGCATTTGCCGGACTCCAGTGTCCATCCAAGGGAGCATACTTCGGATCCAAAAACTTTGTCCGCAGTAAGTAGGAGCCCCCAGCCGCGATTTTACCGGCTTGTTGAAGCTCCTCCCGCACACCCCTGAGCTCGGTCCGCATCTCCTTGGTGGCATTAAGTGCCTTGTTCAGGTCGGCCGAACTATCCTTATGCCCCTTTTTAAGGAGCTCATACCGGTCAGCAGCATTTTTTAACTCCACAGCCATTTCGGCTATCTTTTCCTCGCTTCAGCGATGAGCAGCCTGTTCGGCTCTCAATTCCTCGGCCGCCTTTAGGGCAGCCGCATTGCTAACCCGAGCTTGTTCCTTGGCCTGGGCAAGTTCCGCCCTCAGGGCTTCCACGGCAGCAGCACCATCTGCAGTCCAAACATATTGCATTAATATTATGCCACTCTCACATTTTCCTATATAAATAAGGAAAGAAGAGCACATACCTTGTGACTCGTTCAGCCGCTCGTTCACCAACGTGATATCGGCATCAATAGATCCAATTTGCCTCCTTAGTTCGACAACTTGAACGGACTATTCGGCAGGCGGATCCTTAGATACATGCACATATGTACAGCGCAATCAGTACTTACAAAATATGATCCTCCGTTTGCCGCCTAGGGCGGGCAACCAGAGTCTCAGGGGCTACTATCCATATGGAGCACACCTAGCGCTTGCCTCACTGCCAAAAATTGTGTATTTTTTACTACATACCGCAAAGCCTCTGAGCAGGCTCGTAAATGCCTCATTCAAACCGCTTGTAGCGGATGAAATCTTCTTAAGCACCGCGCTCATTAATGAGCGGTGCTCCTCCGACAGCGTATCTTGCTCCAGAAGGCCTGTTAGTATATCCGGCCGGACATCGAACTGTCCTGAACCCTTCTCATTGCCCCCGCGGGAGCCAAACGCTCCGGCCTCAGGGCGGCTGACGTATTAGCCTCCGGCTTCGGCAGGTCCGGACTCCTCTGTGACGACACCTCGATGTCGCCCACTTCATGAGGCGGAGAGGTGGGTGGAGTCTCGCCCTCCATCATCTCCGGAGGAAGATCCCCCGAAGACGAACTCTGTTGAGAAGAGCTGCTAGCTGGACTGCAAAAGACGAATCCTGGTTATGGATCTCGAAGAAACACAGTACTTTCGAATTAACGATTAACTTACAGCTCAGTGGAGGGCTGGCCCGTTGGTGGGCAGGACGCGGTCAGGGTGCCCGTCGGGGCAGGGCCCCCTGGTGATACCTTTTTCCCTTGCTTAGGCATCTCCGTCTCCAAGTCTTCGGCGGCAGCCCTCTTCTTCCCGCGCGAGGAGGAGGCTTTAGCCTCCCCTTCCCGACTATCCTCCTCAGGGGAGGTAACAATTCCCCTGGTTTGGATGCGCAGCGTGTGAAGTTCAGCTTCCCTGTTCTTCCCCTTGTCCTTCCCTGAGGGCATTCTGCTGAGCGCCCAGTCAAGCATCTTGGCAATGGTTGGACTAGGCGAGCCTTCGGGAAGTGGCGCCGTACACCTGATTCTCTCCGCCTTGCTGAGCCATTCCTGGCCATGGATGATCTTCAGAATAACAACTATGGCAAATATAAAACATAGTCTCCGGTATCAAGGTTACTTACTTGGGTATCTAGGCGATTGCAGTTTAGGCCCGCATCCTCGATGGTGTCCGGACACTCTACTTGTGGTCCGAAGAATAATTTGCACAGCCCTTCGAGCTTCAGACCGAAGAAGTGCTTAACAGTCTGCGGACCCTCTGGATTGAACTCCCACATCCGGAGAGGCTGCCGTTGGCACGACAACATCCGTCGGATTAACATCACTTGAATTATGCTAACAAGATTAATGTCCCTCTCAAGAAGCTCCCGGATGCGATTCTGCAGTACTGGTACATCACCAGCGGGCCCCCAATTCCGTCCTACATCGGTCCAAGATGCTAGTTGTGATGGAGGGCCCGAGCGGAACTCGGGGGCGGCTACCCACTTTGTGCCTCTAGGAGCTGTGACATAAAACCACCTCCGCTGCCATACATCGGATACTTCTGGAAAAGAACCCTCTGGCAATGGGGCATCAGCGTTCCTGCTTATTATGGCACCTCCGCACTCTGCATGTCGCCCCTCGATCATCTTCGGCTTCACATTAAAGGTTTTGAGCCACAAGCCGAAGTGTGGAGTGAAGTGGAGAAAGGCCTCGCATACAATGATGAATGACGAGATATGGAGGATAGCTTCTGGAGCTAGATCATGAAAATCCAACCCGTAATAGAACATGAGCCCCCTCACAAAGGGATCGAGGGTGAGGCCCAAGCCGCGGAGGAAGTGAGGAACAAACACGACGCTCTCATTGGGCTCTGGTGTAGGGATGACCTACCCTGGAGCAGGAAGCCTGTGCTGGATGTCGGCGGTCAGGTATCCGACCTCGCTAAGCCTCGCAATGTCCTCCTCTTGGATCGAGGAGGCCACCCACCAGCCTTGAGGGTTGGATCCGGACATATTGGAGGATCTAGGGTGTTTGGGCTTAGGTCTCGGGTGTTAGAACTCGAGGTGCGAGAAGGCGCGAGGGAGGTGGAGAATAGGCATAGGCCTCGGCCCCTTTATAAAGGGGGTGAATATCAAGAGTCCTCAGCGTGACCGCTTGAGGCTTATCTAAAAACACGCAGAGTCATACCAACGGTCATCGTGGGGTCAGGCACGCCCTTATTGATGAAAGATCCCGTAATAAGAGGAACACGATCTCTACTTTGGCAGTACGTGCCAATAAAACCGCCTCGCAATGCGAGTCGGGGTGGGGGCGAGAAATGTCGGTTCATGTTGGACTAGGCCACGATGCAAGGGCACGACATACGAAGATTGCCAGCAGATCAGATTTATGCTATGTTCCCTACAATGGTATGTGAAGATCGTCTCGCAGATCCGGACATGGTCTAAGTGTTTGATAATTACTTTGGAGTATTCGGAGATGGAACCCGCCTTGCAATGCCGAAGACAAGACTGCACGCCGAACTCATTGTCATTGAAGCCTGGATCAGGGGCTACTGAGGGAGTCCTATATTAAGGGGTATCTGGACAGCCGGACTATATACATCATTCAGACTATTGAAGCGTGAAGATACAAGACTCAAGACTCCATCCCGTGTCCGGATGGGACTCTCCTTTGCATGGAAGGCAAGCTTGGTGATCCGGATATTGTGTTTCCTTCCTTGTAACCGACTCCATGTAAACCCTAGCCCTCTCTGGTGTCTATATAAACCGGAGAGGTTGGTCCTTAGAAGGCCGATCACAATTACAATCATAATCATCATAGGCTAGCTCCTAGGGTTTAGCCTCTACGATCTCGTGGTAGATCTACTCTTGTACTACTCATATCTTCAATATTAATCAAGAAGGAAGTAGGGTTTTACCTCCATCGAGAGGGCCCGAACCTGGGTAAACATTGTGTCCCTTGCTCCTGTTACCATCAGCCTAAGACGCACAGATCGGGACCCCCTACTCGAGATCCACCGGTTTTGACACCGACAATGGTCACTTTGGTAAATCCTCAAGAGGTTATGACATGATATCAAATTCTTCATCCCGTGACTACAAGAAGAGAACTTGCCACCAATGCAAGAAACCTAGTCACTACATTACTGATTGTCATCAGTGGAAGAAGGAATCAAAGAAGAAGAAATACAAAGATGACAGTTCTGATGACTCAAAGAAGAAGAAGAAATCTTGAAAGTCCTCATAATCAAAATCTGCAAAGTCTTCATCTCACAAGAAGAGCAGCTCCAGAAAGGCTCGGGCATTCATTAACAAGGAAATGGACTCTGAAGCTGAATCTGAGGAAAATGAGGAAGAGGAGTCATCTAAGGAGTCATACTCTAGTGTGGCGAGCCTAGCCCTCGCTACTGATTTTGTCAGCAAGTCCATCTTCATTTCTGAGGAAAATGACTTCCCCAACACTGCCGACGACGGCGATGATGACTATGCTCCCACCTATTGCTTCATGGCAAAAGGTTCCATGGTACTCAAATATCCCTCCTCTGAATCAACTGAGTATGAATGTGATGAAAATCTTAAGCCTAGCTATTCTGAACTTGCTAAAATTGTTGTGAAACAACAAAAGGCTTTTGAAAAGGTTCATAATATGCTAGACAAAAGCGATGACCTGTTGGGTGAAGAAATGGATCGAACTCAAACTCTAACTGGTAATCTTCAGAGATTTTAGTCTAAGTTTGAAAACCTTCAGAGTCATCATAACACTCTCTTAGCCGATCATGAGAAGCTTTCTTATGAATCTCTTCAAAGAAAGCAAGATCTTGAGAAGCTAAGGGCAAGTTATGAAGATCTTCAGAAGGAGCATGATTCATTGCTTGCTCAATAGATCAGTTCTACTCAGGATGAATTCATTCCACCATGTATGAAATGCATTGAACGTGAATCTGCTAATTCTTCACCTGAAAGTTCAAATCCTTCTATTGCTGCAAATTCTTCAACTGTCTCTATGGTCACAAATTCCTCATCTGAGGATACCACATGTATCACTGAGAATGCAGGGTTGAAGGAATTGTATGTGACAGGCATGTACAAAAGCCTCAATGGGTAATAGGCTCTTTGTGATGTGCTTAAAAAGCAGATTCTCAACAGGAACCCTAGGAAAGCGGGTATTGCCTTTGAGAGGAAACTCAATGCTCCTGGGACCTACTGGAAATCTGAGCAGTATCCCAAAACCTCATGGGTTGCTGCTAAGGGACCTCTCATAGATCCATCCACTTTATCTGGCTTTACTTGTGAATCCTCGTATTCTTCTGATGAATCATTTGACTCCAACTATAAACTGTTCAAAAATCGTAATGGTGGAGTATTTGCTTGATATGTTGGCACTAACTGCAGGAATTGTCCCCCTATGAAGAAAATCTAGGTTCCCAAAAAGTGCCTCAAAAGTCTTCAGGTGACTGTCATCATGACACCACCTGTGAAGAATAGGAATCCTAGATCAAATTCTTCATATGGACTAAAGTCTCCATATGGATCCAAGTCCTCATATGGACCAATTTCCTCACATGGATCAAATCCCTCTTATGGATCAAAATCCTCATACGAACATCATCGTGCTAACACTTCTGTTTCACGGGGAAGATCTAAGGGCTATGAATATGTGCATTATTCTTCAAATCATTATGTTCATAAGTCCTCGAAGAATTTCTCTGATTATTCATATGCTTACTCTAACCCTTCTTCTGGGAAACAAAGTGCACTAGCTTCTATGCCACCTTTCTCTTATGGAGCTGGCAGAATGATGAACTCTTTGCCACCCCTCCAAATGTGGGTAGTGAAGAAAAAAACTAATCTCTTATGCAGGGTCAGGTCTCCAGACGAACTTAAAACGTCTGAAGAATTTGCTGGAGACCTGAATATGCTTGAAAGGACGCAAGCTAATCATGAAGAAATGAATCTTCATTTCTTATGTCCTCATACTGTTGTATCTGTTGTACTGTTTGATGAAATTCAGTATGATGAATTTGATGTCATATTCTTCACTGATGAAGTATATGAGTTCGTAAGTTCCACTAATTCATCTGCAGGATGATCAACTCAAAGCTACTGAGTGGGTCCTCGAAAGTGGATGTACAAATCACATGACCGGTGAAAGGAACTTATTGATGGACACTGCTCTATCTCCATCTCATCTGAAGCATATCACCTACGCTGACAATGGCAAAACCAAGGTACTGGGTCTAGGTAGGGTTGCGATCTCAAAGGATTGACACATGGACGAAGTCATGCTTGTCGAGTCCCCAGGATACAACCTCATGTCTGTCTCAATGCTTTGTGATCTTGATATGGTTGTTGTCTTTGGCAAGTATCATTGTGTTGTGATCATGGAAGCTGACCATTCCAAAGTCTTCGAAGGCTTTAGGAGAGGAGAGTTGTATATTGTTGATTTCTCTATAGGACCACAACCTGCCACATGTCTACTTGCAAAAGCTTCAAAAGGCTGGCTATGGCATCGAGGACTAGGTCATGCTGGCATGAGGAACTTGCACACACTCACGAAGAAGAAGCACTTCATTGGCATTGAGGGTGTCAAATTCCTCAAGGACCATCTATGTGGATCTTGTGAAGCTGGAAAGATGACCATGTCCAAGCATCCCTCGAAGACTATCATGACTACCACTCGTCCATTTGAATTGCTTCACATGGATCTCTTTGGCCCTACTCACTATGCCACATTCACTAATGCTGCATCTATATATGGCTTTGTTATTGTTGATGACTATTCTCGTTACACATGGGTGCATATCGTCACTTACAAAACTGAAGTGCAGGAAGTCTTCAAACGATTTTCCTCGAGGGCTTCAACCAACTTTGGTGTGAAGATCAAGCACATCCAAAGTGACAATGGCACCAAGTTCAAGAATACTGGTCTTGATGACTATCTTCATGAACTTGGTATTACTCACAAGTTATCTGCTCATTATACTCCTCAGCAGAATGGCGTCGTGGAGCACAAGAACATGACTCTTGTTGAGATGGCTCACACTATGCTTAATGAATACAAGACGCCTCCTCGCTTCTGGCCTGAGGCAATTGATATTGCGTGCCACATCATCAACAGGGTATATCTTCACAAATTCTTCAAAAAGACCTCATATGAACTCATCACTGATAAGAAACCCAATGTGAGTTATTTGAAAGTCTTCAATGCTAAATGTTGGATTAGAGATCCTCATCACAATTCTAAATTTGCACTGAAAGCACATGAAGGTTTTATGTTTGGTTATGGAAAGGACTCGCACACCTACAGAGTCTTCAACACAGTTCACCACAAGGTTGTTGAAACTGTAGATGCGCGGTTTGATGAAACTAATGGCTCACAAAGAGAGCACCTAACTCCTGTGCTAGATGAAATGTCACCTGAGGAATCCATCAAGTTCAAGGCTACGGAGCATGTCATTCCTACCGAAGAATCTTCTGAAGAAGTCATTCCAGAAAGTGAAGAACCTCATGCTGGTGCACCTGAAGAAAATGGCTCTAAAGAAAATGCTGAGCCCAATCAACGTCATCAACCTGCTCATCCATGCGTTGCAAATAAACTGCAGATCAAGAAAATCATCGATGACATCAACGCACCAGGTCCTCTTACACGCTCAAGGGATTCTCATTTGTCTAACTTTTGTGGGCACTTTGATTTTGTCTCTATCACAGAGCCCACCAAAGTGGATGAGGAATTTCTGGAGCATGAGTGGCGTTCAAGCGATGAAAGAGGAATTACATCAGTTCGAGCTCAATATTGTCTGGGAACTTGGCAAGCGACCAGACCCACAGAAGCACAATAGCATCAGTACCAAATGGATCTATCGCAACAAGCAAGATGAAAATGGCCTTGTGGTGAGGAATAAGGCTCATCTTGTATGTCAAGGCTACACACAGGTTGAAGGAATTGATTTCGATGAAAATTTTGCACCTGTTGCTAGACTTGAGGCCATTCGCATATTGCTTGCTTATACTAACCATCATAATATCATCTTATATCAAATGGATGTGAAAAGTGCATTCCGCAATGGTAAGCTTGAGGAAGAAGTATATGTTGCTCAACCCCCAGGTTTTGAAGATCCTAAATATCCTGACAAAGTCTTCAGACTCAATAAGGCCCTCTATGGCCTCAAGCAGGCCCCTCGGGCGTGGTATGATACTTTGAAGGAATTCCTCATGAAGAAAGGCTTCAAACCCGGTTCACTTGACCCAACTATTTTCAGCAACACCTATGATGATGAATTATTCGTGTGCCAAATATATGTTGCTGATATTATCTATGGCTGTACTAACCAACATTACAGTGACGAATTTGCCTATATGATGAGTGAGGAATATCAAATGTCTATCATGAGAGAGTTGAAATTCTTCTTAGGTCTTCAAATTCGTCAACAGTGCAACGACATCTTCATATCTGAAATACCTCAAGGATGTGTTGAGGAAATTCGGCATGCAAGATTGCAAAGGCGTCAAAATTCCTATGCCCACAAATGGCCATCTATGCACTGATGAAAATGGTATAGACTTTGATCAAAAGGTATACCGCTCCATGATTGGCTCTTTATTGTATCTATGTGAATCTAGGCCAGATATAATGCTTAGTGTTTGTATGTGTGCCCGTTTTAAAGCAACACCAAAGGAATCACACCATAAGGCTGTGAAGCATATTCTTCGATATCTAGCTCACACTCCAACACTTGGATTATGGTATCCCAAGGGCTCGACTTTTGATCTCACTGGATATTCTGATTCTGACTATGTTGGTGATCATGTGGATCGCAAGTCAACATCATGCACATGCCATTTCCTCGGACGATCTTTGGTATGTGATATGTCTCCAACGTATCTACTTTTCCTAATGCTTTTCCTCTTGTTTTGGACTCTAATTTGCATGATTTGAATGAAACTAACTCCGGACTAACGCTGTTTTCAGCAAAACTACCAAGGTGTTGTTTTTTGTGTAGAAATAAAAGTTCTCGGAATGGAATGAAACTTTGCGAGGATTTTTTATATGAATAGAGAGAATTTCTGGAGCCAAGACGCACCAGAGGGGGGGGGCACCTGGGTGGGCACAGCCCACCAGGGTGCCCCATCCTAGTGCGCCCAGGTGGGTTGTCCCCACCTGGTGGTCCCGCAGACCCTGAAACCGATGCTATAAATCCTATTTTTCCAGAAAAAAACCAGGGAGAAAGAATTATCACGATCCTCGAGATGGAGCCGCAGTCACCTCCTGTTCTTCATCAGGAGGCCAGATCTAGAGTCCGTTTGGGGATCTGGAGAGGGGGATCTTCGTTCTTCGTCATCACCAACCCTTATCGCCAATTCCATGATGCTCCCCACCGGGAGTGAGTAATTCTTTCATAGGCTCGCGGCTCGGTGAGGAGTTTGATGAGATTCATCATGTAATCGAGTTAGTTTTATTAGGGCTTGATCCCTAGTATCTACTATGTTCGAAGATTGATGTTGCTATGACTTTGCCATGCTTAATGCTTGTCACTTTGGGCCCGGGTGCCATGAACTCAGATCTGAACCGTTTATGTTATCATCATTATATCCATGTTCTAGATCCGATCTTGCAAGTTATAGTCACCTACTATGTGTTATGATCCGGCAACCCCGGAGTGACAATAGTCGGGACCACTCCCAGTGATGACCGTAGTTTGAGGAGTTCATGTATTCACTATATGTTAGGGCTTTGTTCCGGTTCTCTATTAAAAGGAGTCCTTAATATCCCTTAGTTTCCACTATGGACCCCGCTGCCACGGGAGGGTGTCAGGACCCCGACTCAATGCCACATCGATCTAGCATGTAACACCTCATATCACTTTGCGGCCTCACGCACGGTATTCCCACGGTGTCGCCTTACCTTTGCCCGGGACCGTTTGCGCCTTTTGGCACACGTATATGATAGTGTCGCTAGCATCCATATGATAAGGAGCCTGGGCTGACATGGCTAGTCGTAAACCCAAAGTGGCACAGACTTACAAGGACAGGCATCCATGACCCAGAATCGAACGTGTCGGTCATCAGCGAGTGAGTTCCGGGCTGTAGCACTGGGCTAGCAGGACTCCGGTGAACCGGGCTTTAGCGGGCTAACAGGACTCCGGTATTCATCGCGTGACATTTCCCCGAAGGGACAGACACAGGAACAAAGAAGGACACATGCCGGCCAGCCTAAGTGTTCCGGAGCAGTAGCAAGCTACCATGGCTCGGTGGAAACACTAGGAGACATTTCCCGGTAAGAGAGGCTACTAAAGATAAACAACTAGATAGTCAGATCCCACACATACCAAGCATTTCAATAACATACACACAATATGCTCGATATGTGCAAATACAACATGGCATCACATCATGACTCTACGACTCAAGTATTTAATCATTAGGCTCCGAGGAGCGAGATATTACAAACAGGGGTCTCATGACCCAACATTCAGAGCATACAAATCAAACACATGCGGAAGCTAACATGTCTGAGTACAGACATCTACAAATGAAAAAGGCTTAGAAGCCTGACTATCTACCAGATCCTGCCGAGGGCACAAGATCGTAGCTGAGGTAACAAGCTAAACGTCAAAGTCCACGTGGAACTACTAGCAAGACTGAAGTCTCTCTGCAAAAACATAAAATAGGCAAACGTGAGTACAAATGTACCCAGCAAGACTTACGTCAGAACTAGCTACATATGCATCATTGTCAACAAAGGGGATGGTGGGGTTTAACTGCAGCAAGCCAGCTTTGACTCGGTGGCTATCCTGAACTACGACTGCAAGTAACTCTTTTGTGGTGGCGCACATGAGTCCACATATTCACCATAACAATACACCACTATGGATCCGCTCCCGTCCCCCTATGAGAACGCCATCCATAGCACTCACACTTATCTTGCGTATTTTAGAGTATCCACTTTCACTTGTCTATGAACTGTTATAGGCAACCCAGAAGTCCTTTTCTGCGGACACGGCTATTCGAATAGATGATGTTAACCCTGCAGGGGTGTACTTCTTCACACACGCTCTCACCAATTACCGCCGTTTACACGACATGTACTCGGCAACCTTCAAGCGGAAGCCCAACGTGGGTGTCGGCCACGACCTACCTAAACACTCAAGTCCCTAGTCCAGGTTTATCGCCAATTCGGGTTCCATCCATGAGGAGATCCGGCCGAAGTTTCGCTCACAGCCCCAAACGATGTGAACAGGGTTCCGTGACACCAAACGGGCGCCCGGTTTACCCGGCCACGTGCCTACCGCATCACAGCCCACCCCTACGGTCAGCGCTGCGCACGGCCTCCAGCATACTACAAACACCAGAAACTACTTGCAACTCCTGGACAGAGGACAAGGGTGATTAAGAAGCCGAGAGGGTCCATTGGTTTCGGGCCCAATGCGTGGTAGTAACTGTATCATGGATCACACACAGAACTCAGTTCCTGAGAACGGCTGCAATGAGACAACCCACCATGTACTCCTACATGACCTCTCATCACTACCTTTACCAAATCGTGTTCACACACTTAGCTCACACACGGTAGGACATGTTCACACACCTCTGATTCATCCTCGATGAATCAGACCCGACTCAACTCTAAGCAGTAGCAGGCATGACAAACAAGCAAGAATGAGTAGGCACAACAGGGCTCAAACAACTCCTACTCATGCTAGTGGGTTTCATCTATTTACTGTGGAATGACAGGTCATGCAAAGGATAAAGGGGTTCAGCTACCACAGCAAGTAACAGATGAATCGTTGTTGTCCTAATGCAGTAAAATAGAGCAGGAGCGAGAGAGTGGGATTGTATCGGAATGAACAAGGGGGTTTTGCTTGCCTGGCACTTCTGAAGGTAACATTGAGTCTTCATTAGTGTCAACGATCACATCGTCGGTACAACGTCTACCGAGAGGGGACAAATACCGGCATCACAGAAAGAAACACAATCAATGCAATGCTCAATATGATGCATGATCATGACATGTTAATATGCTGTGGTTTGAGCTAATGCAACTAGCAGCAAGTTAAAAGGAGTTGGTTTGAACCCTAGGTTCAAATTCAAACTCCACATGTGATTATTTAAATGCCATTTATATGATTTGTGCTAAACAGCAGCTATAAGTTGCTCTAACATGCATGAAAATGGTACAGATGGATAGAATGGATTTTTCTGATCATTTTTCATATATAAATTATTTCATTTGGAGTTACGGTTGAATTTCTATGAATTTTGGAAGTTTATACAATTTCTGGAATTTCCTAGATTATTTTATAACCAGAAAATGATTTATTGCGTCAGCACTAGGTCATGCTGATGTCAGCAGGTCAACTAGGCGGGTCCAGGTCAAACCTGACCAGTGGGGTCCACTGGTTAGTGTTATTAGTTTAACTAGTTTTTAGTTAGTCCTAATCCTAATTTAATTAGCAGGTGGGTCCCATCTGTCATAGACCAGGGGGGTCAAATTGGGGCCACCCGGGTCAACTCAGTCAGCGGGGTCAATCCCGCCGACGTTGAGTCGCCGGCGAGGCCGAGACGGCGGAGGGGCTCGGATTTTGTCCTCCGGCGACCAAATTGGTGGCCGAGACCATCTACGGAACGAGGAGACTCGTCCACATCGAATGGTGCAAGCGGGAGGAGCCAGGGTGGAGCGAGCTCGTCAGAGTCGAGCTCGTGGCGGCGGCCGGAGTACGGGCGGGGTCGGGGTTGGCGCTAGGGGGCACGGCAGGTCGCACGGGTGGGCGCGCCCGGCTCCTGGAAGAGTGCTGAGCATGTTGCCGTGCTCGGGAGTTAGCTACGGTGGCTCTGGCCTCGTCTGCGTCATCGCCGGCGGCGAGGGGCTGTCGGCTCCGACAGCCACGGTGGTTAGAAGGCGCGGATGGGCATGGGGAGAGAGGGGAAATGGACAGGGGCTCACGGTGAGTTCAAAGAGAAGGTCAGCATGCTCGGGGAAGGACGAATGGCGGCGAATCGACGATGAGGTTGACGGCGGCCGAAGGTTGAAGATGAGTTTGAGAACAACGCTGCAGGGCTTCCGGAGGGCCGTGAATCAGTGGGGAGGAAGAGGGGGTCGAGGCGGAGCTCCTGAGCCCAGCGGCAGGGCGAGGGGTGGCCGGTGGCCGCGGCGAACGGCGTCGGTGGCGATGGTGGCACTCGGGCACGAGGTGCGGAGCAAGAGAGAGGAGGGGATGAGGACGAGGAAATGGGCGAGAGGGTCTGGGGTGATGCGTGACGACGCATGGAGGCGTCCAGGGGGAGGAGGAGGCAGCCAGGCAGGCAGGGAGGTGGCGTGGCGAGCTCGGCGGCATCGGGGTGTCCCTCCTCTGCCTACTGGCACGAGGAAGACGACAGGGGGGGAAGTGGAGATGGGCTGGGCCGGCTTCAGCAGCAGGCCGCACAGGTAGGCGCCAGGTAGCTCTCTCTCTCTCTCTCTATTTCCTTTTTCTACTCTGTTTTCTATTTTCTGTAGTTTGTTTTGAATTTGGTTTTGGAACCAATTCAATTTATTTTGCTTCTGACAATATTTTTTAGGAGCTAAAAGAATTAAAACAATGCTCCACAAAATATTTCAGAATTATTGGACCTATATTTATTTAATAGTAGATATAAATCCAATTCAAATAATTATTGATTTAATTCAAATGCCCAAAATAAATGTTTCTGAGACACCAAAAATATTGGTTTGGATTTTACCTCTTGCCAATATTTCCAGAGGATAACAGGAACATTTTCTTGGACTTATTTGAAGCAATTTTATCTTGATCATTTTTAGAAGGAATCTGAGGCTTTGAGAATTCCCCAATTCAAATTTCATTTGAATTTAAACATGATGCAACTACCAAGTTAGTACAAGGCCAAGGTAAAGCTAGGGATGTGACAACTCACCCCCACTAAAACAAGAATCTCGCCCCGAGATTCAATACGTGAGGTAAGAGGAAAAGGGGGTCACAAAACTATCACAATCTCCATGATCCATTTTCCCTTCTTGAAGATGTTGGCTCATTGCTTCAAATCGATCTTGACGTCTTTGCTTTTGAGATCTTCATTCAACATGACAACAACAAGAAAGAGAAAACTCTAGAAGGAACGATCTCCTCGGAGATCAAGCAACTCAGGATCACTCACGGGATGAGACATAGAAACATCTCTTGAGCTGAGATACAAAGCACACATCTAGAGGAATGGAGTGGAACAGATGACGAGGGTTCACTAGGTAGACAACAATTCCACACCTAAGAGGGTGGTGAACGGTTGTCAACGTAGCGAGAGTTTGAGTTGCCATGATACCACAGCGAGACATCTTAGAGGAAGGCAATTCGTAGATATATCCCCCTTAGGTGGCAAAAAGAATTACCTTTGATTCAGAGATCATTGAAATTCTTTATACCAGCCTAAGGCAATTCACCATCGATCATTTGAAGGAGTCCGAAAGAATGACATTCTCGGGCCAGAATGGATGATGTGGATTACCTTGTTGAAGACAACACAAGGGATGATTTTGCTTATCATCGGAAATGGATGGGACCCATGGTAGAATGGCACATTGGTGGTGCAAGCTGGGAACAGAATGCAAATGCTGGGAATGATTCTGGTAACTAGGGAGAAACCCAACAGCAGAGAGTGATTCCACTATTGGAATGGTTATAGCATAACCGAGGAAACTGAGAACAATCTCGGTTAGTAACTAGGATAGCACCTAATGCTTGTGCGTGCTTTCAAGAACTTGAGCATCTCCATAATCATCAAGGTTTTATCAACATCCGTGTCAAGGATCCTGGCAACACAACATACTACCATGACGAATTGCGATGGACGATGCAGATGCAAAGGAAGATAACCTTCTCAGATTTCACCTTAGCGGGGCCAAGGAAACAAAATCTGGATGATCGACCGAGAGACATTTAGCACTCCGCTTTTAATGTTCTCCTTGATGTACTAGCGTATCCCATTCATAGATATGGTTTGGTATCTAGAACATCAAGTAAAGGTCGGACTTCGGGAGCACAAAAATCCATAAGGGACAACTAGGGAGTAAATCCTATGAAGTCCTTATGGGGAGGTGGCCAACTTCTTTAATCAAGATATTACAATAACAGGTCTTCCGGCTGGGTGTGTTGGCCACGACATCCTCTTTACCGGTTATCGAGAGACCAATATTATAGTTCTTGGGAGATGTTCCATCCATCATATCTGCCTGAGATTCAGATCTGGTTGGCGTCAGAGTATTCCAGACTCATCAAGTCTATAAAGTAAAATGAAAGTTTGCAACACAAGTCGACGAGAAGACGTTGCGAGATTCTCGGGAAATGGACTACGGTAGTAAGCTCCAAAATATGAGCCGGTTCTGCTACAAACATGTGAACACGCTGTCCCAGACAAACACGATCCCATGGTAGTCTTACAATAAAACACTACCGAGCTCCGGTGGGGAACCATCATCGAGGATATCGAAGTCCTTGCATAGGGTATACCCTTAAGAAGGAGCTTCCTCTCCTCGAACAAATCAATCAGTGGCTTGGTGTACTAGGAGATACATGTGGAATGGAGGTAGCGAGCCTGTCAAACCACAAAATACTTCGCACGTATGCATGACTGATTTGGGATGATTCCAAAGGAAGCAACATTGACTTTCTTGAATCCACGGCGGCAACTTACACCAAGTACCGTGAATTAGAGGAAGTCACTTCTTACATCCGAACATAAGCTTCATGAGCTAGCATGAACAAATGCTTTCAAAAGTTTCCAATACTAGCTTAATGTTTAACAAAATTATGGAGAAGACAAGGATGTTGTCGATGGGCTCAACAACAATTCATCCAGATTCCCATGGAGATGGAATTCCACAACTATGTGAACAAGGTGATAGTATTAGTCAGACCCAAAAGATATAATGGTGTATGCTCGAGGAAAAATTCACGAGTAAGACAACATTACGAACATCGTTGGTTCTGATTTGATTTGAGAATAGCCCACACTCAAATCAAAGTTTTCGCAAGACGATAGCTCCAACAACTGGTTTCGAGGATCAATTGATGAAGATATCATCTTTCTTCATCACACGCACACAAAAAGATATCCCTTGACATGAGCTAAGTCGGACAAGCTTTTATCTTCCAACTCTCCAAGTTGTTGTTTAGCTTAACCAACTAGCTCAGGGGTATGCAACACAGATTCTTGGAGAAGGGGTGGTTTATATGAAACCAACTTGATCACGAACTCAACATAGCGGTCAGGTGACAACCTGGTAATGCTTCCGAGAAGATACACGGAAAAATCATGAACCACCGGTATGTTACTAAGCTCGAGAGCAATCTTGCTTTTCAGGGCAAGACGATATGATCAAATAAGCAAGGGACTGAATAATCCTAACTCATTGATCGAGGAGTGCACCAGAATAAGGACTAGGTAGCACGATCAATCCTAGGATGATGATTCAATAATCAGCACGCTAATAATGAAGTTGTTGTCCGTTTAACTACCAAGCAACGGAGTTGCCAGCAGTATTGATTTCACACACCACGATTCACTTGTCGGCATTCCGGTTACAATAACACGGAAACTGAGGAATGAACAATGATGGCGAGGAGTATTGCTACATAAAGAATTCATAGGATGGTGTGCAATTCCCATGACATTCTCGATATAAAGATGGTATTACTCCAAGGTAGAACAGAACAAAAGCATGGATTAGTATTTGATCTGCGAAGTACGACTGCTTTGACCCAATCCTGGAAATGGACAAGGTACTGGAGTTCGTTTCTCCTAGTCATTCTGGAATAGAATGGCTTGACGGACCACAAGAATAATAGACACCGATGAACGAATGCACACATACTCTTGACTATCAATTGACAGACGAGGGTCAGGACACAACTAAAGAGAACAACTCAAAGGAACATATAACTTTCTGAGTTGTGGATGCATAGATTAGTATGTCGAGCGAAGCTCAACATTTCTTCCGGATAACCCATGCGGAAAGGGTAGAACTAGCAGAGTCACAATATAACATGGAGAACTCTTCGAGAGCACTCTTGTTGTGATCTTTTGGTTCAACAAACTTCTGCCATAAGTGGCTCATAGTATTTGGAAGAAGGAAATACCACGGACCTCGAGGACTAATGCAAAGGTTACTAATAACCTAAAGGAACGAGCAAACACTATCAACATGAAGTAGGTAGGGTGAATCTCGGGTTCAAGAACCCCGGAATGGAATACCTACTAACTAATAACATCACGGGATGCTTTCGAGAATGATGGCCAGAATCATCACACTGGGATACAAATCATGGCTAGATTACTAGATGATCCCCTAAGATACCTAGGGTCATAATAATAATTCCAACATATATGTCGAGGCAATAGAATACCTCAACTCACCGATTAGTGTGGTTAATCTGGCCCAAAGGGACATCGAAACGGGAGGAAGGGATTTTGCAAATGCATCAGACTATTTAGAGACCTGGGATGACTCGGACAGCATAACGGCTGTAAATGCTCAAAAAGGTTTGAGACATCCTGCAAAATAGTGTCATGACCACTCAACATCACAATACCAAAGTTCTGAGGCCAGCTATGAACATACGGAAATAGTAAAACTGAACTGAGATTTGAAACTAGCAATTCTATAAGTCTATGGATTAGTAACACGTCATCCTGATAGATAGATGAGAAGGCCTAGTTCTTAATCCCCGTAGAAGAGAAGAGGTTGACTTAGGTCAGAAGGGCATAAGGTATAAGGAGTAAAAAGAGCCTTACGTTCCATCCCACAATCAATTCCCTTACATAACTAAAGCATTTCTAGACACAACTTCGACCAGTTTGGCTTGGTAATCCTACAGGCAGTCAAGCTCTGATACCAAAGCTGTCAGGACCCCGACTCAATGCCACATCGATCTAGCATGTAACACCTCATATCACTTTGCGGCCTCACGCACGGTATTCCCACGGTGTCGCCTTACCTTTGCCCGGGACCGTTTGCGCCTTTTGGCACACGTATATGATAGTGTCGCTAGCATCCATATGATAAGGAGCCTGGGCTGACATGGCTAGTCGTAAACCCAAAGTGGCATAGACTTACAAGGACAGGCATCCATGACCCAGCATTGAACGTGTCGGTCATCAGTGAGTGAGTTCCGGGCTGTAGCACTGGGCTAGCAGGACTCCGGTGAACCGGGCTGTAGCGGGCTAACAGGACTCCGGTATTCATCGCGTGACATTTCCCCGAAGGGACAGACACAGGAACGAAGAAGGACACATGCCGGCCAGCCTAAGTGTTCCGGAGCAGTAGCAAGCTACCATGGCTCGGTGGAAACACTAGGAGACATTTCCCGGTAAGAGAGGCTACTAAAGATAAACAACTAGATAGTCAGATCCCACACATACCAAGCATTTCAATAACATACACACAATATGCTCGATATGTGCAAATACAACATGGCATCACATCATGACTCTACGACTCAAGTATTTAATCATTAGGCTCCGAGGAGCGAGATATTACAAACAGGGGTCTCATGACCCAACATTCAGAGCATACAAATCAAACACATGCGGAAGCTAACATGTCTGAGTACAGACATCTACAAATGAAAAAGGCATAGAAGCCTGACTATCTACCAGATCCTGCCGAGGGCACAAGATCGTAGCTGAGGTAACAAGCTAAACGTCGAAGTCCACGTGGAACTACTAGCGAGACTGAAGTCTCTCTGCAAAAACATAAAATAGGCAAACGTGAGTACAAATGCACCTAGCAAGACTTACGTCAGAACTAGCTACATATGCATCATTGTCAACAAAGGGGATGGTGGGGTTTAACTGCAGCAAGCCAGCTTTGACTCGGTGGCTATCCTGAACTACGACTGCAAGTAACTCTTTTGTGGTGGCGCACACGAGTCCACATATTCACCATAACAATACACCACTATGGATCCGCTCCCGTCTCCCTACGAGAACGCCATCCATAGCACTCACACTTATCTTGCGTATTTTAGAGTATCCACTTTCACTTGTCTATGAACTGTTATAGGAAACCCAGAAGTCCTTTTCCGCGGACACGGCTATTCGAATAGATGATGTTAACCCTGCAGGGGTGTACTTCTTCACACACGCTCTCACCACTTACCGCCGTTTACACGACATGTACTCGGCAACCTTCAAGCGGAAGCCCAACGTGGGTGTCGGCCACGACCTACCTAAACACTCAAGTCCCTAGTCCAGGTTTATCGCCTATTCGAGTTCCATCCATGAGGAGATCCGGCCGAAGTTTCGCTCACAGCCCCAAACGATGTGAACAGGGTTCCGTGACACCAAACGGGCGCCCAGTTTACCCGGCCACGTGCCTACCGCATCACAGCCCACCCCTACGGTCAGCGCTGCGCACGGCCTCCAGCATACTACAAACACCAGAAACTACTTGCAACTCCTGGACAGAGGACAAGGGTGATTAAGAAGCCGAGAGGGTCCATTGGTTTCGGGCCCAATGCGTGGTAGTAACTGTATCATGGATCACAAACACAGAACTCAGTTCCTGAGAACGGCTGCAATGAGACAACCCACCATGTACTCCTACATGGCCTCTCATCGCTACCTTTACCAAATCGTGTTCACACACTTAGCTCACACACGGTAGGACATGTTCACACACCTCTGATTCATCCTCGATGAATCAGACCCGACTCAACTCTAAGCAGTAGCAGGCATGACAAACAAGCAAGAATGAGTAGGCACAACAGGGCTCAAACAACTCCTACTCGTGCTAGTGGGTTTCATCTATTTACTGTGGAATGACAGGTCATGCAAAGGATAAAGGGGTTCAGCTACCGCAGCAAGTAACAGATGAATTGTTGTTGTCCTAATGCAGTAAAAGAGAGCAGGAGCGAGAGAGTGGGATTGTATCAGAATGAACAAGGGGGTTTTGCTTGCCTGGCACTTCTGAAGATAACATTGAGTCTTCATCAGTGTCAACGATCACATCGTCGGTACAACGTCTACCGAGAGGGACAAATACCGGCATCACAGAAAGAAACACAATCAATGCAATGCTCAATATGATGCATGATCATGACATGTTAATATGCTGTGGTTTGAGCTAATGCAACTAGCAGCAAGTTAAATGGAGTTGGTTTGAACCCTAGGTTCAAATTCAAACTCCACATGTGATTATTTAAATGCCATTTATATGATTTGTGCTAAACAGCAGCTATAAGTTGCTCTAACATGCATGAAAATGGTACAGATGGATAGAATGGATTTTTCTGATCATTTTTCATATATAAATTATTTCATTTGGAGTTACGGTTGAATTTCTATGAATTTTGGAAGTTTATACAATTTCTGGAATTTCCTAGATTATTTTATAACCAGAAAATGATTTATTGCGTCAGCACTAGGTCATGCTGATGTCAACAGGTCAACTAGGCGGGTCCAGGTCAAACCTGACCAGTGGGGTCCACTGGTCAGTGTTATTAGTTTAACTAGTTTTTAGTTAGTCCTAATCCTAATTTAATTAGCAGGTGGGTCCCATCTGTCATAGACCAGGGGGGTCAAATTGGGCCCACCCGGGTCAACTCGGTCAGCGGGGTCAATCCCGCCGACGTTGAGTCACCGGCGAGGCCGAGACGGCGGAGGGGCTCGGATTTTGTCCTCCGGCGACCAAATTGGCGGCCGAGACCATCTACGGAATGAGGAGACTCGTCCGCATCGAATGGTGCAAGCGGGAGGAGCCAGGGTGGAGCGAGCTCGTCGGAGTCGAGCTCGTGGCGGCGGCCGGAGTACGGGCGGGGTCGGGGTTGGCGCTAGGGGGCACGGCAGGTCACACGGGTGGGCGCGCCCGGCTCCTGGAAGAGTGCTGAGCACGTTGCCGTGCTCGGGAGTTAGCTACGGTGGCTCTGGCCTCATCTGCGTCATCGCCGGCGGCGAGGGGCTGTCGGCTCCGACAGCCACGGTGGTTAGAAGGCGCGGACGGGCATGGGGAGAGAGGGGAAATGGACAGGGGCTCACGGTGAGTTCGAAGAGAAGGTCAGCATGCTCGGGGAAGGACGAATGGCGGCGAATCGACGATGAGGTTGACGGCGGCAGAAGGTTGAAGATGAGCTTGAGGACGATGCTGCAGGGCTTCCGGAGGGCCGTGGATCGGTGGGGAGGAAGAGGGGGTCGAGGCGGAGCTCCTGAGCCCAGCGGCAGGGCGAGGGGTGGCCGGTGGCCGCGGCGAACGGCGTCGGTGGCGATGGTGGCACTCGGGCACGAGGTGCAGAGCGAGAGAGAGGAGGGGATGAGGACGAGGAAATGGGCGAGAGGGTCCGGGGTGATGCGTGACGACGCATGGAGGCGTCCAGGGGGAGGAGGAGGCAGCCAGGCAGGCAGGAAGGTGGCGTGGCGAGCTCGGCGGCGTCGGGGTGTCCCTCCTCTGCCTACTGGCACGAGGAAGACGACAGGGGGGGAAGTGGAGATGGGCTGGGCCGGCTTCAGCAGCAGGCCGCACAGGTAGGCGCCAGGTAGCTCTCTCTCTCTCTCTATTTCCTTTTTCTACTCTGTTTTCTATTTTCTGTAGTTTGTTTTGAATTTGGTTTTGAAACCAATTCAATTTATTTTGCTTCTGACAATATTTTTTAGGAGCTAAAAGAATTAAAACAATGCTCCACAAAATATTTCAGAATTATTGGACCTATATTTATTTAATAGTAGATATAAATCCAATTCAAATAATTATTGATTTAATTCAAATGCCCAAAATAAATGTTTCTGAGACACCAAAAATATTGGTTTGGATTTTACCTCTTGCCAATATTTCCAGAGGATAACAGGAACATTTTCTTGGACTTATTTGAAGCAATTTTATCTTGATCATTTTTAGAAGGAATCTGAGGCTTTGAGAATTCCCCAATTCAAATTTCATTTGAATTTAAACATGATGCAACAACCAAGTTAGTACAAGGCCAAGGTAAAGCTAGGGATGTGACAGAGGGTCTCCCACAATCTTGGGGGAGGCTTTGCCACTTACTTAATGCTTTGCGTGATCACGCTCTTAAGAAAAATGAAATACTTGATATCTTCTATAATGGACTAACCGATGCTTCTAGGGACTTCCTAGATAGTTGTGCTGGTTGTGTTTTCAGGGAACAAACTGTTGGACAAGCTGAAGTATTATTGAATAATATATTGAAAAATTATGATGATTGGACTATTCCCGAACCACCACCTAAACCCACTCCGAAGAAGAGGGGTATATTATATCTCAGTCCTGAAGATATGCAAGAGGCAAGGAAATCTATGAAGGAAAAAGGTACTAAAGCTGAGGATGTTAAAATTTTACCTCTTATTGAAGAAATACATGGGCTTAATACACCACTGCCGCCTAAGGTGATAGAGGTAAATTCTCTAATGAAGTTCAATGATAATGATAATGATAATCCTCACAATATGCACCTTAGCCAATGCCTTCATGAGTTTGAAAAATATATTAGAAAACAAGATCACTTCAATGCAAATGTTATGAAACAATTGAAATATAATTCTGATATGATTGCTCGCTTGAGTGACTTGTTATTTAGAATCTCAAATGATGTTAGAGGTGTTGGAAAACATGCTTCTATGGTTCAAACTCAATTAGAGAATTACTTGATGAAATAAATAATAATAAACATGACTTTGCTTTTAGAGTAGCAACTAGAGGAGGTAAAATGACTCAGGAACCACTTTATCCTGAGGGACGCCCAAAAAGAATAGAACAAGATTCACGAAGAGTTAACATTGATGCACCTAGTCCTTCTAAAAAGAAAAAGAAGAAGAAAAATGATAGAACTTTGCATGCTTCTAGTGAACCTAAAATAGAAAAACCTCCTGATAATGATAATGAAACTTCTATCTCTGATGTTGAAACTCAGTCTCGTAATGAACATTCACCTAGTGATAATGAAAAAGATAATGTTGATGTTCATGAGGATGCTCAAATAAATAATAAAGAACCAGAAAATGATGTTGAGATAGAACCACCAGTTGATCTTGATAATCCACAACCTAAGAATAAAAGATATTATAAAAGAGACTTCATTGCTAGAAAACATGGTAAAGAAAGAGAACCGTGGGTTCAAAAACCTATGCCCTTTCCACCCAACTCAACTAAAAAGAAAGATGATGACGAATTTGAATGCTTTTCTGAAATGCTGAGGCCAGTCTTTTTGCATACTTGCTTGACTGATATCTTGAAAATGCCTCCTTATGCAAAGTATATGAAAGACATCATCACTAATAAGAGAAAAATACCAGAAGCTGAAATCTCCACTATGCTTGCTAATTATACTTTTAAAGATGGAGTAACCTAAAAACTTGGAGATCCGGGGATACAAACTATAACTTGCTCTATCAAAAAGAATTAAATGAAAACTGCTTTGTGTGATTTAGGAGCTGGTGTTAGTGTTATGACTTTCTATTTGTATAAAAGACTTGATTTGAATAAACTCACACCTACTGAAATATATTTGAAAATGGCTCACAAATCAACTGCCATACCTATTGGTATTTGTGAGGATGTGCCCGTTGTTGTTGCTAATGTTACTATTTTGATTAACTTTGTTATACTTGAGATGATCGAGGACGACAACATGTCTATTATCCTTGGTAGACCCTTCTTGAATACTGCAGGGTCTGTTATTGATTGCAATAAAAGCAAGTTTAATTTTCATATTAATGGTAATGAGCACACGGTGCACTTTCCGAAGAAACAATTCCAAGTGAATGGTATCAATGTTATTAAAAAAATCTCTGACAATCACTATTGGAAGTTTTCAAATACCTCTACCTATTATCAAAAAGAAATATGAAATGCTTATTGTTGGGGACATTCATATCCCCATTGAGAACTTAGTGAATTATGAAAGTTCTTCGGTTTCATGCTAATCGAAAGTGATTGTTACTAAGACTTGATCAACCTTATTAATGAATCATTTTTAAGCGGTATGAAGTTGATGAATTTAGTAAGCACCACCTTCTGTCCCTACTTTTTGTTTTCTGTTTTTAGTGGTTAAATAAAATAAAATGCCATGTTTTGTCTGTTTTTTGAATTTCTCATGCAATAAAAAAATGACCCAAAAATAAAATTTCTAAGAATGCACTGAAAATTTAATGCAATTTTTTTCGAATATTTAAGAATTTCTGGTGCAAATAATATCAGAGGGAGCTGCACCAGGTGGGCACAACCCACCTGGCACGCCAGGACCCCCAGCCGCGCCGTGGTGGGTTGTGGTCCCCACGTGGGCCCCCTCACTTATCTCTTCACACCACATCATCACTTACCTCCAGAAAAAAACTCTCAATTGCTCTCTCTCCCATGTTCTTGCTCTCAAACCCGCGGATTTCGATCTCTTTGCTCGAAGCTCCGTTTCCAAAACTGTTTCGGGGGATAGTTGCTTGGTATGTGACTCCACCGTTTGTCCAATTAGTTTTTGTTTTAGTGGTTTGTATTTTGAATAATTATCTACTCTTGGTGCTGCTATAGATGAGCTTGCATGTTGAATTCTTAGAGTTCTAGGTAGTTTGAATGCTTGCTATGGCTTCTATGCATCCCTATGAGTAGTTGCTATCAATTTTGTGAAGTTTTGTTGAGAAAAATTAGTGGACTAAAAATTTCAGAACTTTTGTTCATAGAAAAAAGATGAATGTCCTTAGGAAGTTTGCTTCTAAGAAGAACTCCAAGGGTGTTATTGGGGAGTCGTCTGACAGTGATCTCTATCCTCGGAGGTTGGCGGAGGTGCGGCCGCATGAATGGCCGCATACCCAATTCATGGAAGAGGCTGGAATCCTTAAGGAGTTCACACAATATGCTGCTAATGCCAGCCTCACCGAATTCATCGCAGATGAGTGTGAACAGCATCAAATCCTCACAAACATATTTGTTCAAAGTTTTACTTTCTTTCCTAGGAATAATCCCCCTGAAGTGCAGTTTGATTTATAAGCTGAAACCCATCAGATACCACTTACTGAATTTTGTAACATATGCATGATCCCTTCTGACGGGAGCATAGCTGAGACTAGGCCGGCAGAGTTTGAGGCCTTTCATCGCACCTTGACAATGGGAGATGGGAGAGGGGTGTCAGCTATCACTGCCGCTGGCTTGCATTTTCCTGATGTTCATTACTTTGCTCTTTTCATTGCAAAATGCTTGCTTGCTAGAGAGAAGGTGGGTGCACTCAGTTCACCAAACCTTGCTGTTTTAGGTCATGCACTAGAGGGCGACAACACTTATAGCTTGGGAGCTATTGTGGCTCGTCGCCTCCACATTAATAAGTCGAAGGGTAAAATACACGGTGGGATTTTCGCTACTCATTTGGTGGCTCACTTTAATGTTGAGATATGCCCTCATGACTACCCCCTGACCAAGGTTTACATAGACCGTACAGCCATGGATCACCACCATTTCACTGATAACAGTTCTCCTGGCATCCCTATTCCTTATAACCTGGTTTTAGCATTGAAACTCGTGATATTATTCCATTGCCTGCTCCTGCTTTGTTTGATCCTGTTGCCAGGGGCAGATATAGGATTATGCCTGCAGACATCATCACCTACCGGCACAACCAGGCTGCAACAGTGGAGGAGCATCAGCAGTGGGATGAGTGGAACCCTCCACTAGCGTGCTTAGCATGGAAGATATTGATAACCGATGGTCGTGAAGTAAATGAGAAGGGTGCATGTCTCCAAATATCATTTACCTTTGTTTTAAAAACTTGAGCTCTGGCACCTCTGCAAATCACGGCTTCCCTCTGCGAAGGGACTTTCTATTTACTTTTATGTTGTGTCATTACCTTCTAAAACAAGCACCAGAACCTGAGAGCACTGCTGTCATGACTTATGCATTGTCTGTAGCTAATGTTGGGTGCATCATGCCTGGATATTTTCTTCCATGAATTACAATGTTTGGTTGTTGCTTGAACTTTGGAGGTGCTCTGCATTTATGTTTTGCGGTCTTAGAAACGGCTAGCAAGATATCACTATTGTCATATTATAGCATGGTTGTTTTGACAACATGTTGCTATCTGAGATATCTTATTATTGCTCGCTAGCTGATTATGTCATTGATATGAGTCAATATAATCTTTAAGAGTTATTGTTGGCATGGTTAGTTATAATGTTGGCTGAAAACCTAGGTGTTGTTTAAGCTTATTTTTGCAAACAAGACCAAAAGAGTTCGTAAAAGTTTTTATTTTCCACTTTCAGTTTATCAACTGAATTGCTTGAGGACAAGCAAAGGTTTAAGCTTGGGGGAGTTGATACGTCTCCAACGTATCTACTTTTCCTAACGCTTTTCCTCTTGTTTTGGACTCTAATTTGCATGATTTGAATGAAACTAACCCCGGACTGATGCTGTTTTCAGCAGAACTACCATGGTGTTGTTTTTGTGCAGAAATAAAAGTTCCCGGAATGGAACGAAACTTTGCGAGAATTTTTTATATGAATAAAGAGAATTTTTGGAGCCAAGACCCACCAAAGGGGGGCACCTGGGTGGGCACAACCCACCAGGGTGCGGCCCCCCTCCTGTCGCGCCCAGGTGGGTTGTCTCCACCTGGTGGTCCTGCCGACCCTGAAACCGACGCTATAAAGTCCTATTTTTCTAGAAAAAATCAGGGAGAAAGAATTATCGCAATCCACGAGAAGGAGCCGTCGTCACCTCTTGTTCTTCATCGGGAGGCCAGATCTGGAGTCCGTTTGGGGCTCCGGAGAGGGGGATCTTCATTCTTCATCATCACCAACCCTTCTCCATTGCCAATTCCATGATGCTCCCCTTCGGGAGTGAGTAATTCCGTCGTAGGCTCGCTGGTCGGTGAGGAGTTTGATGAGATTCATCATGTAATCTAGTTAGTTTTGTTAGGGCTTGATCCCTATTATCCACTATGTTCTAAGATTGATGTTGCTATGACTTTGCCATGCTTAATGCTTGTCACTTTGGGCCCGGGTGCCATGAACTTAGATCTGAACTGTTTATGTTATCATCAGTATATCCATGTTCTAGATCCGATCTTGCAAGTTATAGTCACCTACTACGTGTTATCATCTGGCAACCCCAGAGTGACAATAGTCGGGACCACTCCCGGTGATGATCATAGTTTGAGGAGTTCAAGTATTCACTATGTGTTAATGCTTTGTTCCAGTTCTCTATTAAATGGAGGCCTTAATACCCCTTAGTTTCCAATATGGACCTCACTGCCATGGTAGGGTAGGACAAAAGATGTCATGCAAGTTCTTTCCATAAGCATGTACCACTATTTACGGAATACATGCCTACATTATATTAATGAACTGGAGCTAGTGCCGTATCACCCTAGGTTATAACATTCTCATGATGAATATCATTCAACAAGTCACCGATCCAATGCCTACGAATTTATCTTATATTGTTCTTGCTAAGTTACTACTGCTATCGTTACTGTTGGACTTGTTACAAAACTACTGCTATCACTGTTACCGTTACCGTTACTGCGGCTACTATTATAAAAACTATCATACTACTTTGCTACTGATCACTTTGCTGCTGATAATTAATCTCCAGGTGTGGTTGAATTGACAACCCAGCTGCTAATACCTTCAAATATTCTTTGGCTCCCCTTGTGTCGAATCTATAAATTTGGGTTGAATACTCTACCCTCGAAAACTGTTTTGATCCCCTATACTTGTGGGTTATCACCTCCCACAGCCCGGCGAGCTCAAGCCCGACCTCTGGGTGCGCAAAATAGGTAGCCATGGTTGGGTACCTCGTGGGCTATCGAGGGAAAGGGGGTTGGGTGAGCGCGCATCCGGGATGCACGCGCTGGTGTTGGCCTCAGTGAAGATGCAAGATAGCACGTGTTTCCCTAGCAGCGTGGCGGACCAACCGTGTGGGGGTGCAAAGTGGCTTCGCTCTTGTGGGGGACATAGGCCATCCCGCGCGGGTGCTAGGTCTGACAGGACGGCCTTGTCGTCAGTGTGTGACCTCTATCGTAACCGTCCATTCCCCACTAGCCTCTTCATGTACCGTGGCAACCGTCCACTGCCTCTTCGCCTTTCCCTCTCGATTTGGAACTGCTGTCGCACACTCTTCCTCCCTCCTCCATTTGCCTTCACCCTTCCTTCTTCCATTGTTCGATTGTCTTCTCCATGGAGGGAACAGGCCGGAAATGACCCCGTTATTCTTGCCCCGATATGAAAGATGATGTGGTGGAGGAACTCATTGATCGGTGCGACGTCATCACCTCGGCTAGCATAGCAGGTTCGTCCAAGACCATTCTTGACTCAACTAATAACATCATTACAAAGAACCCAAGGGTCCAGGAGCGGTTTGATCTCCCCTATCTTCTTCGCCATGACCCTGCTCGCTGGCGCGCGGACGACGGAAGCCTCACCTTGTGCAAGTTGATTTCGCTTGATAATGATACGTGTGATGTTAAGATGCCATTGCTAAAGGATAAGGCCTGGGCGGCGCAAATGGAGATTGGGTTGTTTATATTGGGCACAACTGCAAGTGGGAACTTGTGAATGTGTACACTCATCACCGGGTTCCACTTCCAAAAATCTCAGAGTGCCCGGAGGTTGATCACGCAGATGGTCTACGTACGTTCAAGCACGATCATGGTGACTGTCGTCTACAGAAGATAGCAATTTGTCGAGTTCCCAACCGCTCTTGGGATTACATGAACTATCAAGTTGTTGATACCTTCGACAAGCTTGTTGCCGTCCTTATTTCCACGCCTCCATGGATATTGCTCAAAAATTAGTTTCTGTATACGGATGTGTACTGTGATGCAATTCAATACGAGGGTCTTGTGTTTGCTGCCACCACTCGTGGCACTATTTTTGCATGGAATCCTGATGCTTTCGGCACGTTTGTCTTCCACCGTAATTATAATTGTTTCATCCACATGCATGCGGGTTAGCTAGTTTCCCTTTACTAATTAGCCTTCTTGTGTTTCCAAGGTCCTGTGAACATTCCACTACCTATACTTGAAAAAGTTTATAACCAAGGGGGAGATGACGATGGTGATGCACGAGCATGAGGACGAGCAGGGTCTATATACTCAGTGGCGCCTGGTAGCTTATTTCGATGGATCACCTCTTCTTGTTTGTATACAGGGCACTGCTGATGTTACTAAGGAAGCAGGTGTTGTCTCGCATGGTCGCACTCTCCGGACCTATTCCAACATTCGTTGCAGGGTATTCGGGGTGGATACTTGTGTGCTAGGTCCAGCACCTTCTCCCTGGTTCACTATTGACAGTCTTGGAGAAAACTCGCTCTTCCTTGGACTAAACTATCCACTGATGGTGAAAGGCGATCCAGCCGTTGTTGGCACAATGTTACTACCATTTATGAGAAGCAACTGTATCCATACCTCAGACATTGCTATGGTTCCCTACCGTGGCTATCACAATATGCATCCTGATATTGGCTGCTTCAGCCTGGATGATCAGTCCTGTGTTGGTCTCGAGATTGACAATAGTTGGCCCTTCCTAGAGGCTTACCTATGGTTCAAAGCAAGTGTTTCCAACACTGAGGATTGGTTGAGCTGAAGTTCATTTCATTGCTTGTTATTTGTTGTGTAATGAAAACTTTAGTATTTACTAGAATGTTTTGTTGGAACTAATCTATAATCCAACATGTATACTTGTTGTCGTTGTGTGTTGATGACTTGTTGCATGTAATGAATGGTACATTTGCATATGCATGTCATAAACTCAATTTATGAATGGTTTTCGACTCAGTTCTTCGAGTGTGAGTACCGTAGTAGTATAGCCAGCATCCGCTTATATGAAGTTGCCACAACACATAGAGCCAACCTAACATTGGAGTATTCTAGCACAATACTAGTTAGTTCTAGTTAGATCAACTAGAGCTAGGTGTCGCACGGAGGCCGAGAAATATGGTGATAGCGTGACTGCGTGAGGTAGGCTTCTACGTAGTATGATGTAGGCATAGGGCTTGCCATGTTTCCTACTCCTCCGGTCTAAATGTGGAGAAGATTTGGTCAAGTTCTTCCTCCTTTTGCTGACACATGGGACATCCAGCATCCAGGTCATGTCATGCAAGAAAATGGAGTGCTAGTTGAAGCCACGTGATGTGCATCTTGGGTTAAACTATAAATCGAATCTTACTCTTGAGTAACTCCAAAAGCGGCCACTGAAGATCTTTATTGGATTTGTTTTTCATCACCAGCACATCGAGGTGAAAGATGTGCAGGTTCTGTGGGTCATCTTGCATTTTCACTGACAAGTGGGACCGCATGTGAGCAAACAGACGATGGGCTCCGCGCATCTGTTGGCTGGCTGAGAAGGGAGAGAGAGAGGAGGGCTGAGCACGGACTCCAGGAAATTTTGCGACAATGTGAGTAGTACTAGTGCTGTACCGTAGTCCTGGAGAGATAGTGTGTTTGCTCTATGTAACCAACACCTTGATATAGTGGGGTGGCATGGGCCATAACAAGCATTCACATCTAGTAGTACGCCACACGCCACCCACACGAGTCCCATCTGACACCAATTTTTGGAGTCCGTGCTACAACCATCTCTTCTCCCTCCTGTTTTCTCAGCCATCGCACGGCGGGCGGGTTGGGGTTTGCCGATAGTCAGTTTGCTCTACTACGGTCCCACTTGTAAGTGAAAATGCAACACAACACGCATTCCCCCTTGAGCGGCGTGCTGGACCAACCGTGTGGGGGTGCGACACGAACATGATAGCTTTTCCTTTTGAACTTGTAACTTGTAAAATTTGGTTCTGCTCCATGGCGCGACCGATAGATAGAAATAACGATTTTCCCTAGAGTAATGAGAAGTTCGGTTCTGGCGCGGTTCATGCATGGAGTACAGACGAAAATTATGAAGTTGATGCGAAAGGTTAGATAATTACTAGTAGACAATATACTACAACATGGATTTAACGGAAAGATAAAGATACATACGGATCCATCAGCGACATCCTCACGCCCTAGTGCGCTGGGTCACCAACCGACATGTGAGGAGTAGTGGCATTGGCGGCGAGCTCAATGTGCTTCTCAACAATGCCGTCCAAGGTTGCCCCGCGGTCCAAGAAGGCTAGCGTCCTATCGTCCTCCTCTTGCACGTAGTAGTCCTTGTGGATGATTTGCGCATAGACGTGGGTGATTATGTTGATGGTGTCTTGCTGCGCCAGGTGTTGCACGGCGAGCGCGACCTCGAGGTGGACATTCTCCGGCGCGACGGCGGGCAGTCGCCGGGCCACCAGTGCGTCAAAGAGGTTGTCACCATAGAGGCTGTTGAAGGTGGCAGGCATCACAGAGCCTGCGTGTGGGCTGGAGGTGTATGTCAACGTCTTCCGCGAGCTTCTTGACGGCGGTGAACTTACCGAGGAAGCCGACGAGGACCTCATCAAATAAGGAGACAAAGCTGCCGTCCAAGAGGCCTCTCGTCCTGGCAGCCTCAAGTACGACATGGAGACGTTCCTCGGTGCTGGGCCGCAGGGCGGTGTCGTGGACCATCTGACACAGCCGGCTGATGCTCGCGCTCATCGCCTACATGGGTCTAGCTTCTAGTCAACTCATATTGCGACTGGGGTGGTCACTCTTGCCCTTGGCTAGGGTGCATAGGATTTCATAGATTGGACTCGCGGGGAGCCTTTATATGTCCGTGGCCCTTCCTCCATGGGACTGAGTGCTGGTGCCCTGCACCTGCCTTTGCATTGTGCACCAAAGGCAGGTGCAGTAAGTCACTGAAGCTGCGTCCCCCTCTGTGTCGGTGCAGTATAGTCAGCTCACCGAGACTAAGTTGGGGCAAAATGAGAGAACTTTGATGTTTACTGGTTTATTCGTCCCCTTTGCATTGTGCACCATGTTTTGACCTGCGATTTAACTAATAAAATGTTAATGCATGTAACCAAAAATGTTATGCTAAGTAGTCTCGAGTCATTGAATGCATACGCACCCCACGTCTCCTATTGGGTGATTTCTTTTTTCGCGGCAAAAAACGGTGAACGAGGTGTGTAGTTAGTGCACCGCGCCTAAAAGTTTTGGGATTATTTGGTTTTCGTAATGTGACTAATGCACCAACATGGAGGGAGTACAATAGTAGTCTTTGATTGCAATTTTCTGTTGGTAGCTTACCAAGCTGAGCACTCGGTGAGTACAATAGTAGTCTGATTGACGAGACTTCAGGTTTGAGCCATCTACCGGAAGGGAGAGTGTATAATATCATCAGGAACTACGTCCAAAAATGAATAAAACAATACTCCATGTATTTATTTACAGAGGGAGTAGTATATTTTTTGTGAAATGCATTACTAGATATTGCTAGTCAAAAACTAAATCTAGATGGACGTGGCAGTACTACTAAATCCAGACGGTGGTGCTAGACTAGTAGTAGTACTACTAATGTAGTACTAGTACTGTATTACCCGTTGGTCAAATTACTCCTCACAGTGAAGTGACAAGACCCCGTGACGGAGGTGTCACCTGAGTGTAGGCGCCGTGTTCGGCATACCAAAGTCAGCCTCATCGTGTGCAGTCACTATCATGATGGCTGTAGAGCTAGCCTGCTTACAACTAGCCGTGTTCGACATAATTTCTCGTGTGTTGCCATGAGTGTCTCTACTCTTTTCTTATACGAGTAAGATGCTCATGCATTGCACAGAACACCAATATTGGGGGTGGACGGCGCCAGCAGTGGCCATCGCGCCAGATTGTTCCATGGCCTTCTTGATGTGGTTGTCAGATACCGGGTTCCGGCAAAACCCTTAAGGTTCGAACTCTGGGGTGCGCGCGAAGATCTTCTCCCTACCGAATCACGCCCACAACCTCACCACGATTCTAAGCTAGCACGATGAACAACACAAGAGACACAAGATTTATACAAGTTTGGGCCACCGTTGTGGTGTAATACCCTACTCCTATGTGTGGTGTGGTGGATTGCCTCTTGGGCTGATGATGAATAGTACAAAGGAAGAACAGCCTCGCGAGGGGTGTTCTTGTGGTGGTGTGCTTGGAGAGGAATTGATCCATCTCTATTGGCTCTAGATGAGATGATCTCTCTACTGTGGTGGTTATCTCTATTTATAGAGGCCCTGGTACTCTTCCCAAATATTGAGCGAGAAGGGAGCCAAGAACAACCATTTTGAAAGGGGACAGCTAGTACAAGCTATCTTGACTAAGGTGGTCTTCGACTGCCAAAGGCACTGGCGATGACATCGTCTTGGGCTCCACGGTGACCTCCGTCCTGCCGCTCTGCTGGTCTTGGTCTCATTGCACCAATATGGAAACCTTTGCTTCATGCCTCGGTACTCCGCGCCTGCGCTTTCCCCCTTTGCACCAAAGAGGAAATGAGGACACTGCGTAGGCTGGCGCCCGCCTGGTCTTGATCTTCATGGCTTGCGTCATGCGTTGCCTCGCGAGATACCCCTTCCCTTGATCTCTCCGCCTCCTCGCGAGCCTGCCTGGTGAGGCCGCCCCTGGGGAGGCCTTGCGTCGTCCACCCCATGAGGCTTGGCCCCTCATGAGGGTCTTGAACTTGGGTTGATGAAGACGGGCCGTACTTGGCCACTGCTTGAGCCATGCTGCAGGCCGTAGGCAGGCAAGTCTGGGGACCCCCGTTCCCAGAACGCCGACAGTAGCCCCCGGGCCCAAGGCGCGCTTGGACTTGGCTTAGCAGCGAAGCCGAAGGGCAAGTGCGGAGCGCCGCGGGCCCCCACAGCCTGCGGCCTTGGTCGATGCGTGGCGACTGATTGGACGTGGGTGTCTCCGCTTCCCCACGCTCCCCCAATATCCACCTGGCTAGGCGGCCATGAAGCTTCACACAGTTATTTCCTCTTCGCTGCCCGCGTGCTTCCTATTCCCCTTTCTTCATCGAACCTCTGTTTCCGCTTCCAATCTGACTTGAGCTCTGCCTCCTCCATCGCCATGGCGCCAACTAACAAGGAGAAAGGGAAGAAGCTCGTGCCCTCGTCCAGCTCGCCTTCGGCAATCGAGCCCGTTGTCGGCCGGTCGCTGGTGCTCAATCTGGAAGCCTTGGACAAGGTCCGCTCCGCCCTCGCCTCTAGCTTCAATGAGTGCGGAAAGACGACGGCTTTGCCTACGTCCCATGCCTCCGTTGATAGGATCGTCACGGAGGTTCGAATCTTCGTCGACGCCCTGTGGGCTAGCCTGGTTCCTCCTTTCTCTGCCTTTTTCAATGCGGTGCTTTCCCACTATCAGATCCATATGATGCATCTTCATCCTCAATCCGTTACCCTTCTTGATGTCTTCGCCTTTGTCTGCGAAGCCATGGTGGGCGTTGCTCCTTCCATTGCCCTCTTGCGCCACTTCTTCTCCTTGCGCCTGACCGACCCATTGCAGTGCTCGGGGTGCGTGAGCTTCCAGGCCGTGCCAGAGACGACCGCCTCGAGGATTGATTTTGGCCTTCCTCCTTCCACGAGCGGGTTCTAAACGCGGTGGCTGTATGTGTATGTCGGAGTGCCCAGCCCCCTGCTCTCGCATCTGACGTTACCTGCTATCCCCAATCTGGGATGGGGCCACGAGAGGCTTGTGATCCCCTGGCTCTCCTTCGTTTGGCGCCGACTTGAGAGGTTGAGAGAGCTCGGCGTGACTGCGCCCCAGGTGGTGAAGGAGTTCCTCCAGTGTAGCAATGCTCCTCTCTAGCGTCACTCCCAACCGATGTGGGCCCTGACCGGATACTAGGACCGCATGAGGCTCTAGGAGACGGAGCTGGCGCCCGAAACGCTGAAGAAGGTGCTGCAGGTCTTGACAGGCGACCCCTCGTCGGGCGATATCCGGCACGGGGGCAGCCTCCTGTATCTCTGCTCGGGCGGGGCTGAGTTCGTGAGGTAGATGCCTCACTTCGACGAATGGGGGTTGCGCCCGGCTGGCCTTGTGGGTCCTCGCGAGAATCATGTTGCTGTGGCTCCCTTCCCCGTCGCCAACATCGATCTTGCCTCAGGAGCAGGTGCAGGGAGGCAAGCATCGCTTGGGGCTGGGGGCTCTATTGTCGTGGTGCTGATGTCGCACGGGCCCCCCGAGGCATCATCCTCCAGAGCTTGTGAAGCCCGCCCTGAGGCGGTCGTTGATGAGGGGGCGCAACCCGCGGCTCCCGAGGCTGGAGCCCCCGAGGCCTCGGTAGGCCACCAAGAAGTGGTGCCCGATCACTCCTCCCAGCTTGGCGCTCCTGAGGCAGGCTGCCTAGGCGCTTCTTCGTTCGCGCCACGCACCGGCCCTCATGTTGAGAGCTTGGGTCGGTTCTGCATAGACTTCGACGCCCTCCGCAAGAGGAAGGAGTCTTTGAGTGGCAGCGAGCGCCCCTGCCGACCTTTGAAGCATAGGAAGTACTTCGCCATAGATGAGTAAGTTCCTCATTCTTGTAATTCCTCAATTACTGCTCCCATTCCTGACTATTGCCCTTCAGGATCCCTCCTGCCAAGCCTGTGGAGCCTGCCAAGAAGGAACTTCCTCCGGCCTCGCCTCCATCTCTGGCCTTGAGCGTCCCGAGCTTGCATGCCGCCCCTGACGCGAGTTCGGCCGGAGAACTAAGCCAGCCCACAGGGCACCTTGAGCCTGTGCCCTTACCGCCTTTCATTCGCGACCTCGCCCGGGGCGTGACCAACCTGCCTAGGGCTCCTCCTCTGATCGTGGACGGTGAATGGTTGAAGTCCGTCCTCGGCTCTTCCTATGGGGATGGATCTGCATCGGCCAGGGTCCCTTGTGGGGCCCGTCCGGCGATCATGGGGGCGCCAGCCCGCAGCCCCCTGCCGAGAGGGGGCGTACCGCTTCAGGGCCCACCGCCAACACCAGCGGCGGAGGATGACATCGACGACGTGCTCAGGCGAGCGCCGGAGTGCAACGTCGTTCGCCAAGAGTTCCTCTGGAAGGTGATGAACGCGATGGGCCAGCTTGGTGGAGGGCTCGCGGACGTGGACGCGTGCCTTGAAGCTCAGGGCCTGTGACTGGTTGAGGAGCGGCGCAAGCTGAAGGTGGCAGTCAACTTTGCACGCCATCAGCGGGAGCTTGACAACGCGAAGGCCGAAGCATCCCTTGCAGCCTTGCAAAAGGCCTACTCCCGAGCTATTGAGGAGGCTTGGGAAGCAGACCAACAGTGCGAGGTCGCGGAGAAGCGTGTGTGGGAGCTCCAAGCCTGGAGCGCTTCCTGGTGCAACAGGTGGAGCTGCATCAGGCCGCCCTTGCATGGCTGAAGGGGACGCCCGTCAAAGAGGAGGAGCTCCGGAGGCGTGAGGACGCGCTGACGCTGGAGGCCGCCGAGCGCAACCTTGACCTTGAGCGGTTGGAGATGAGGGAGCGCCAGGTTATCCAGGTGGAGGACGATGACGGCGTGTGGGAGGCTCGAATCCAAGAAGATGTCGATCACCGCGTGGCGGAAGTTCGCACGGATCTTTTGCATGAGCATGACCAGAGGCTGGAGCTGATTGAAGCTGAGGCTGCGGGCAGGACTACCGCCCTCAGGTCCAAGCTGACTGAAGCGACGCAGCACATGGAGGCCACCGCAGCCGCCCTGGTCTCGACGCAGACTGAGTTGGCCTCCTCCCATGCTGAGCTGCTTCTTCTTCAACGGCGGGTTGACGACGCCGAGTCCGTTGCGCGGCAGAATAGAGAAGAAATTCTCCAGTGGCAGACGTTGGAGCACATGCATGGCCCCATGCTCCAAGGGCTCGGGGATAGGGCCAACACGGCCCTTGGCAACATCTGTGATGCGAAAGCTCCGCACCCTCACGTGACCAACTATGCCGGCTATCTCCAGTTCTTCACTGATGTGGTGACGCATTTCGAGAATCGCTCCAAAAGAGCTCGCCGGTTTATCGAAGAGAGGAGCCGAAGCCTCCTCGGGCGTGCATTCTCCCGCGTCTTTAGCCATCTTCAGGACAGGGACCCCCACTTCGACTTCGAAGTCGCCATTGCTCCGGTGCCCGTGGCCATTCGAGGCGACCTGGCACGGTGGGTGGAGGACAACGTGGATGCACTTGTTAGGGCCTTCTCTTCTGATGAGGACGGGGTGGTAGTTGCCTCGGATGAAGGTGACGTGGTCAAGGACGGCGAAAACGGTGCCATAAATGGCGACGGCGATGTCAGCGATAGTGACAGTGGCGCCAGTGATGCCTCCGGAAGCGACCAAGAGGATGCATTGAGCGATATGTTTGAGTGATCCTGTGTCCCCCTGTTGTTTATCCCGCACACAAAAATCTCGGGCGCGGCCCTAAAGATTGTAAGAGCATTTTGGGAGGGGAACCCCTCATGTAAAGGATTGTTGTCTGCACGCTTTTTGGGAGTGACACTGAAGGTGCGCCTGCGTGATGTTACTGGTCCTGCGATGAGTTAGTTGTCGTGGTTTACCTTTAGCACGGACAAGCCTTTAGTAGGCTTGCGAGGCCGTGATCCTCTGAGGGTCCTTTGGGGGACCTGCTGACCATGTGGTGAGAGCCTCGCGAGAGCAAGTGCTGGCCGCGAGACGGCATGCGTGCGTGCGCTTGGCCCAGCCCCGCCCGCGAGAGGCTCGCGAGGGGGAGGCAGCTTGTGCAAACTCCGGAATAGGGCAGAAACCAGAACATGAAAGAACACACGAACAAGACAAGACACCCATCCCCGCATACGCAAACACAAATTCAACTTCAACTTAAATATGAAGCAAGGAGGCTCGACCACAGAAAGGGGGGCAAAAAGCAAAAGGCCGCGTCTGGCACCTAGTCTAGTCTTCGACGGCTTCTCACCAGTGCGGAGCTAAGTGCTGCCACTAGGCGTGGGAGGGAGCCCCCAAGGCCCTAGGGCGGCTCTCCGGAGACTCCGGGGCGTGTACATCCCCATCTCATTATTACGTGAGAGTGTCACGGGCGGCGAGCTTCACGAGCACTGGGCCTTCTTCACAGGTACCGGCCTTGCTTCATATCGCCAGACGAGGGCCCCGCCTTGCGCCATCCTCGACCACCATTGACGGCGACCGAAAACCAAGGACGACGCCAATGGGGTAAAGGGGACGCCAGCGGTTCCCCCGTCGACCACAGGTCCTCTACTGGGGGGCAGGCTTTGTAGCACCTCCCCGGCAGAGGGCCTACCACTGGGAAACACCTTGCTCCGTGCACCGTGGGGAGGGGCCTGGCTCCCGGCCCCTCTCTTGCGGCCCCTAGTGCGCTCCTCTTAGCGGAAGGGAGGCTGTCGAGCTGGGGTAGCCTTCTGCTGCGGTGACCTGAACTCCCTGCGACCCATGGTTAGCATAAGCTTGCTCCTGAGGAATTAGTGGTACCCGATAGCTGCTGCCACCGGCGCGGTCAGTGAGGCTTCCTTGAGGCTCCTGAAAAGGCTCGGCTTCTGGCGTCTCTTCCTCCCAGCCTGGCCCGAGAAACGAGCCATGGTCGTCTTCCAGTGCGTATTCCCGATCCAGCATGTGGGGTACGTAAGCCTCCGAGGTCGCCGCCCCGAACGCTTCGTCGTATTGCCCCACACTCCACGTGGCTTGGCTCGAAGCGCCGTCTTGGGGGTGATAGGGCGGCGGCCCGCCCAGGCAGTAGGCGGCGATGCGCATGCCCTCGCTCACCGGGGGTGGTGCTGGTGCAACTTGACGCCCTGCGCTAATGGTTGAGCTGGTGTTGATGAAGCCTTGGGGCACTCCTGAGGGTGCACGGGCGTGGATGGGCCCGCCGTATGATCCGCCCGCGGCCTGGGGTGGAAGCTGGACGCAGAAAGGAGGCTCCCCCGAAGCTGGGGCATCCAAGAGCTCGGCGACGCGCTCCAGCAGCACATCATGGCCGCTCTCCTACAGCCTGCACCATAGCAGCTCCCAAGCCACCGTGAGCGCGGCCCTCATGTTCGCTTGTTCCCGTCGGGTGTGGGTCGCCATGGCTGCGGTGTGGTTTGAGGCCCTTGCTGGTGATCGCACCTGCCGCGGGGTGAGGGCAGGCGACGCTTGACCGCGTTGCCCTTGCCCCGTAGCGTTCTGCGGAGCGCGGGCTGCCTGAGGTGCGGGGTTGAGGTCGCCTTGGGCAGGCGGCGCGGCATGGGCAGGCCATGCCGCCCAGCGGTCGGCGTTGGCCATCGGGTCGCTGGACATGGATGCGACGAAGCAGTAGAACGCAGATCGGCGGACAAAAGATTCCGGCGCACCCCTACCTGGCGCGCCAAATGTCGGATATAGGGTTCCGGCAAAACGCTTAAGGTTCGAACTCTGGGGTGCGCGCGAAGATTTTCTCCCTACCGAATCACGCCCACAACCTCTCCGCGATTCTAAGCTAGCACGATGAACAACACAAGAGACACAAGATTTATATAGGTTCGGGCCATTGTTGTGGTGTAATACCCTACTCCTGTGTGTGGTGTGGTGGATTGCCTCTTGGGCTGATGATGAACAGTACAAAGGAAGAACAGCCTCGCGAGGGGTGTTCTTGTGGTGGTGTGCTTGGAGAGGAATTGATCCGTCTCTGTTGGCTCTAGATGAGATGATCTCTCTACTGTGGTGGCTATCTCTATTTATAGAGGCCCTGGTCCTCTTCCCAAATATTGAGCGGGAAGGGAGCCAACAACAGCCATTTTGAAAGGGGACAACTAGTACAAGCTATCCTGACTAAAGCTGGTCTTCGACTGCCAAAGGCACTTGCGATGACGCCTTCTTGGGCTCCACGGTGATCTTCGTCCTGCCACTCTGCTGGTCTTGGTCTCGTTTCCCTAATATGGAAACCTTTGCTTGATGCCTTGGTACTCCGCGCCTGCGCTTGCCCCCTTTGCACCAAAGAGGAAACGAGGACACTATGCAGGTTGGCACCTGCCTAGTCTTGATCATCATGGCTTGCGTCATGAGTAGCCTCGCGAGGTACCACTTGCCTTGATCTCTCCGCATCCTCGCGAGCCTGCCTGGTGAGGCCGCCCCTGGGGAGGCCTTGCGTCGTCCACCCCACGAGGCTTGGCCCCTCGCGAGGGTCTTGAACTTTGGTTGATGAAGACGGGCCGTACTGGGCCACTGCTTGAGCCACGCTGCAGACCACAGGCAGGCAAGTCTGGGGACCCACATTCCCAAAACACCGAGAGTGGTGGGGAGGAGATAAGGCTGATTGTGAGAGACAAGGAGTTGTTTGTAAATAGGGAACAAGTACGGGCCTCTTTTTGCAAAACTGCAGAAGTTTGCTTTGTATGTCAGATCTAGATCCGACGGCTATTGGTGAAATATGGCAGGCACACCATCATCACCAATTCAGGACCAATTTGATTCGCAGGATTAGAAAACGCGGGAATAGGACACGGCAATATTACAAGTTTCAAACTGATATTACAAATGTTAGGAGTAATGCTGCACCTACGAAGAGGGAATTATTAGGAAGTTTACGTAATAACTTTCGTTACTTTAGATGGATGCAGCAATATCGTACAAACTGAAATACACCGCCCTGACAAGTCACTAATGGGCAAATAAAATTTTGAGTCTCTGGCGACTTGATGTTTCAAAAACAAATTCAGCTTCTATGTAGACTTTGTCATTTAGGCTTAGACGCTTGCGGTGATCAGCACACCATTCATTGTTGCACCAGAGAACGCCAAACCTCATTACCTTGAGAACACTTGCCTCCAGAACAAAGAACGTGGCCAATTTAATCTCAGATATGTTGCCTCGGTAGTTGGTCAAATCAATTTTTGTAAGATGGAGATCAAGGCATTCGATGAGATTGTATAGTGCAGCACATTTTTCACTTTCGGGTCTTTTTTATCCACAAAAGAAGAGAACATATTAGAGCAGTTGGTTGTATAAGATTGTCATGTCATGAAGAGGTACCGATATCATTCGCTCACACGATATGGTTGGCTCTAAGGCTAGTGATATTTTTTCACTCTCACTCTCACTCACTCTCTCTTTCTCTTTCCTCTCATTTACCTAGGAGCTCGTGAAGAGCTTGGGCATTTGTTGCCTTCCACTATGTGGACGATGCCATATTTCTCAAAAGTATGCCACATAATAAGCATTGATGTCAAATCAAAAGATTTTGGCACCGCTCTACCAATATGAGAGAGTTGGCACCATTATGCACACAGACCCACATGTATAAACAAATCAATCAAACCAACTACACCAGCCTCTCACTCTCCCAAACAAGTGTTTTTATTGCCTCAGTCCTCTCCCTCTCCCACACAAGTGTTTTTTCATTGCGTGAGTTAATTTGGCACCGGAGCAAAGTAGGTGATCCAGATTGGGGCACCAGGTGAGCAATGGAGGGGCATCGATGCCAAATGCATCACAAGTGAATTTGGCACGTGTTTTGGCCTACATAGTGGAGGGCAATTATAGCCCACTTTTGTACTACCTCGTATTTAGTGTAAAATTTTGTCCATAGATTTACCTAAGAAAATGCTAAGGCATGTCACGAAAAATTACACCATTTGAAATTATGTTCAAATATGAATCCAACGGTATAATTTTTAGTGACATGCATTAACATTTTGTCAGTTAAATCTATGGTCAAATTTTGATACCACAAAATAGGAAGAGCAAACTAGGACAAAGGTACTTACCACTATGACTAGCCTAGGCTACTAGTAGTACAACAAAAAAAATGATGCAGGTGATCACGTGAGAAAAAAATACTAATAACATTTCTTTCGGTGCATTGCATAGATGTAGTTTTGAACACTACACTTGTCATCGTAATTTGGGAAAATTATGAAAAAATTGAGCTACATTGTGATTACCATTTACTAATAGGAAAGAAGTTTCACCTTGATGAGTAGCTTCTCCATGCACGGAAAGCATGTAAGGAATCCAACAACTTGATCCAGATTGGGGCCGATAGATTTTATTTCCAAGATCTTCACTGTGCACACAAACCGGGTCAAGCTTGTGGAATCATTTTCTGGATGACAGTCGTAAATACATCAAGAAGAAATTTAAAAATGTGAATTTCAAGAAGATGGATAAGAAGATGAGTGTTGTACCTGAACAATTACGGATCCAACAAAGAGTTCGGAGAATTTGGCAGACAAGTACACCAACGCTGTCAATTTCGGCGCATCAATGACCCTGATTTTTGTTGGACCTTCTAAATCAGATACAATCAATCTATCAAGGAGGGGCGCATTCTCAATGACCATAACGTGGAACAATTAGAGTGATCTCTTCCCAATTGATATCTTGTTGTGGGGCCAACAAGACACATAAATTCAGCAGAGATTCATCGAGGCGATGTGGAGGCTAATGAACCCGTGGATCTGCTGAAGACGAAGGTACTCGAGCGTAGTACAGCTATGGAGGAGGTGCTCATAGCCTTCTTCGAGATGCCAACGTCGAAGAGATCGAGCTACTTGAGTTTAGGGAGAAGAAGGGCAGGCGCGACATTAATCTTGGGAAAATAAAAGGAGCTGAAGCTGGCGTGGCGCAGCGTTGGCATGAGGCGGAGCGCGGACAGCGGCAGAGAGCGACATCGTCCAGCTTCAAACCTGAACTCCTCGAGCTGATCTAGGGTGGGGGATAAGAACCACTCATCAAACTTGGCTTGGACCTTGCAGTTGGTACTGAACATGCGGATGTCAAGGCGTCTGGCTGGCCCAGGGTGCGATGAAAAGATCTTGGAGACTGCGGCCATGCGTTTGCAATCCCCGTCACAGAGGTAGCTATCGACGGTGATGTTGAGGGGGACGTAGCACCAGAAGGGGCACCACCGCCGCGAGAGCAGGGTGGTCCGCACGGCAAATTTGGTGGGTAGGAGGCCGATGATGACGAGCAACGCATGTCGTTGGGAGGCTGCTGATGAAGTCCAAGCTTGCCGGATGCGGTTTAGGCTCGAGCCGCCTCTGCTTGTTGGTTGCCTCACCGTCCATCTCAGCCGGCGGCGACGCCAGTGTACATGTGTGCTGGGTGTGCGCGTGTGCGTCCTTCTATGCATGCCACCGCGCAGTGGTGAATTGTGCGCAAGTGTGTCTTATACAAACATGTCACACATGCATCTTCGATAGTGGAAGCGAGGTGAGGAGATAGTGTGTGCTTGTTTGCAACCAAGAGAGAAAGACCCCTAACACGTGGCCAAGAGAGGCCTGAAAAACAAGGGAGAGAGGTCAAGAGAGACATATGGAGAAAATGCAAACATGGGGAGGAGAGAGTGTATGTTTGTGACAGAGAGATCCCCTGTAGATCGTGATGGGACTACAGGTGTGGGAGATGGAGTGACAAGGTGTGCGCGCGATAGAAGATACCCCAAGAGATATCAAGATAGACGTATGGATGGACGGAGACAATACATGTGTTCCTGATGGCTAGTGAGAGATAGTCATAATTAGGGGGGAGTGCGTGCGCCTATGATGGAGTGAGGGATTATGGTACTTAGGGGGGGGTGCGTGTCACATAGAGAGAGAACAAGGGCGGAGAGTCTTAGATGGGTCTAGGTAGCGCGAGCAAGATACGTGTATGTGTGAACTAGAGAGATATAAAATTTGAGAGAGATAGAGGAGCCCCGATACGGCTGAGTGGTGCGTCACATAGCTGAGAGGAGGAAAGAGATATTCCATCTGCTCGATAATGCACTGCATATGATTTTTTTAGAAGTCGAACTTTGGAAACTTTGACCAGGTTTACGCAAATATTATTTACATCTACAATACCAAAGATACATAACCGAAACTACATATCGTGATGAATCTAATGATATATGTTTGCCGTTCTGGATGTAAATGTTTTTATCCACGTACATGCTCAAACTTTGTGATGTTTGACTTTTCAATAAGGGCCATTTGCATTTCTATCCCTAACTCGAACCACCTAATAATATATACCCCTAATTCGAAAGCCTGCTCAAATTTTCCCCTCCGTCGTTAGGTGCCCTTACAGAAATGCCCTTCTGCACCGTTACCGTCCGGTCAAACAACTTTGACCATCCTGAAAAAAATAGCAAAAAAATTTTAAAAAATCTAAAATTTTGTGAGTTTGAAGATACTCATGTGCGCAAGGTGCCTACAAATGTTTGTGCTATTTGGACATTCCAGGAGCTCGTGGCGAGGAAAAACATTTAACATGCACACTTGTGAACAGTAAATTTGAAATAAAATAGCAAGAAAATTCAAAAAAATATGAAAAATTTGGCATCAAAGAGGCTTGGGTGCACAAGGTACTCGCAAGTTTTTGTGATCAAATGACATGCGAGGAGCTCTAGCAAGAAAAACAAAATAGTCATTTTTTCCCAAGTTTTTTCTCGAGCCAAATTTTGTTTTTTCTCCACAAGCCCCTCCAATGTCCAAACACAACAAAAATTTGCACGCAGCTTGTAGACTATAGCCTCTTTGATGCCAAAAAAATTCATATTTTTTTAATTTTCTTGCTATTTTTTTGAATTTATGGTTCACATGCTTACATATTTATTGTTTTTCCTTTGACACGAGCTCCTGGAATGCCCAAATAGCACGAAAATTTGCACGCACCTTGCGAACCTGAGTATCTTTGATCTCACAAATTTTTGGATTTTTTAGAACTTTTTTGCTATTTTTTTCAGCACGGTCAATGCCCTTTGACCAGCTTTGACCTGCTTTGACCGGACGGTAACGGCATAGAAGGGCATTTCTGTAAGTGCGCCTGACGGCCGAGGGGCAAATTTGAGTAGGCTTTGAAATTAGGGGTAAATCTGAGAGTGGGCGCAAATTAGGGGCATAGATGTAAATGTCCCTTTCAATAGATCTATATGTTATGGACTGAAGAGAGTGCCTAAGTCGAGAGAGATCAAGTGCGTGTGAAGGAGAATGAGTGAGTGTGCAAAAAGAGTATGTGTGTGTGAGAGAAAGGGACAACAAACAATAAATTAGAGAGTGTGTGTGTGTGTGTTCGTTTCTTATGCAAACATATCACGCATGCATCGCCGAGATAGAAAAGCAAGGTGAGGAGATACACGAAGATAGCTAGTGCGTGATTGTTTGCAATGGAGAGAGACACCCCTATAGCACATGTCCAATAGAGGTCTGGAAAACAAGGGACAAAGGTCGAGAGGGACGCATGGAGAAGATGGATGCATGGGGAGGGAGAGAGGGTGTTTTTGTAATAGAGAGATCCCCTCCAGATCATGAGGGGACTATATGGGTGGGAGATCGAGGGACGAGGTGCGTGTGTGTTAGAAAGATGACCAGAGAGAAATCGATATAGACCATGCACATATTTGTGATGGAGACTAAGAATTAGCTAGTCATATACATATAGGGAGGACTGCGTGTGCCTACAATTGAGTGAGAGACCATCATACTTGGCTAGGCATGAGATTGTGTGTGTGTGCGTGTGAGATGGAGAGAGAACGAGGGAGAGAGAGAGAGTTTTAGATGGGTCTGTCGAGTGCGAGAGAGATATGTCATAACCCACAAGTATAGAGGATCGCAACCGTTTTTGAGGGTAGAGTATTCAACCCAAATTTATTGATTCGACACAAGGGGAGCCAAATAATATTCTCAAGTATTAGCATCTGAGTTGTCAATTCAACCACACCTGAAAGACATAATATCTGCAACAAAGTATTTAGTAGCAAAGTAGTATGGAAGTAGTGGTAACAGTGGCAAAAGTAACAGTAATAGTTTCCTAGCAATTGTAACAGTACCAGCGGAAAAGTAATGAAGCAAAGATTAATATGTGAAAAACTCGTAGGCAATGGATCAATGATGGATAATTATGTCGGATGGCATTCATCATGCAATGGTTATAACATAGGGTGACACAAAACTAGCTCCAATTAATCAATATAATGTAGGCATGTATTCTGAATATAGTTATACGTGCTTATGGAAAAGAACTTGTATGACATCTTTTGTCCTACCCTCCCGTGGTAGCGGGGTCCTATTGGAAACTAAGGGATATTAAGGCCTCCTTTTAATAGAGTACTAGACCAAATCGTTAGCACTTAGTGAATACATGAACTCCTCAAACTACGGTCATCAAAGGGAGTGGTCCCGACTATTGTCACTCCGGGGTTGCCGGATCATAGCACGTAGTAGGTGACCATAACTTGTAAGATAGGATCAAGAATACAAATATATTCATGAAAACATAAAGGGTTCAGATCTGAAATCATGGCACTCAGGCCCTAGTGACAAGCATTAAGCATAGAAAAGTCATAGAAACATCAATCTTAGAACATAGTGGGTACTAGGGATCAAACCCTAACAAAACTAACTCGATTGCATGGTAAATCTCATCCAACCCATCACGGTCCAGCAAGCCTACGATGGGATTACTCATGCATGGCAGTGAGCATCATGAAATTGGTAATGGAGGATGGTTCATGATGACGATAGCGACGGATTCCCCTCTCCGGAGCCCCGAGCAGACTCCAGATCTACCCTCCTGAGGACGAACAGGGCTTGGCGGCGGCTCCGTATTGTAAAACGTGATGAATCCTTCTCACTAATTTTTCTCCCCGAACGTGATTATATGGAGTTGGAGTTGAGGTCGGTGGAGGTCCAGGGGGGGCCCACAAGGTCGGAGGGCGCATCCCAGGGGGGTGGGCGCGTCCCCAACCCTTGTGGCCAGGGTGTAGGCCCCCTTATATTGATTCTTTCGCCAATATTTTTTATATTTTCTAGAAATAATCTCCGTTGATATTCATGTCATTCCGAGAACTTTTATTTCTGCACAAAAATAACACAATGGCAATTCTGCTAAAAACAACATCAGTTTGGGTTAGTTCCATTCAAATCATACAAGTTAGAGTCCAAAAGAAGGATAAAAGAGTTTGGGAAAGTAGATACGACGGAGACGTATTAATATGCATGTGTATGTTTGACCCAGGGAGATGGAGAGTGAGAGAGAGAGAGAGAGAGGAGCTCCGAGACGACAAAGTGGTGCGTGAGAGAGTTACGGGCAACGAGCTAGGGAATTTGTGTGCGTACGATAAGTGCACCCAAGATATTTAGCTTGGACTAGAGATTCATACATAGTGTGCGAGAGAGACCTATACATGGAGTGTGCATGCGAACTAGAAAGACCCCCCCCCACACACACAAAGACAGAGATAGAGGGAGAGGGAGAGGGACCAACAAGGTTTGTGTTTGGATGCGTGCGATAGAATTGAAGATTGACGGCGAGAGGAAGAGCAGTAGTCCGGGAGAGGGGGAGGTCGCGTTTTATGCATCAAAGACTGATATAAACTTGCATTCAAATATTTATATTGGAGAACATGTTGTCTGCAGTCCACACATGAATGGAGATATGCGTATTAAACAAGTTTATTAATTTGACTTTCAACATGTTCATGGAGTACTATAATACTGTATAACATGCTACTCAATTGAGGTGTTCCATTTTGGATTTAGTTCACTATTTTGACCTGGTGAACGAGCTATTTCATTGAATCGAGATATTTCATTTTGGGTTTGATTCCTGTTTTTGAGTGGGTCAACTATTTGTAATATAGTAAATCATTAGCAACGAGCATGTAAAAACACATTAGTCCCAAGCATCATCTCTCCATCTAAAAAAGAAGTGGCAAGCTAATATTTCAAATTTGATTCGAATCAACTTCGTAAGGTAGATGTGGATGCTCGTTCTCCCAAAATATGAACGAACCATTAAACACCCTTTGCTCGATGGAATTCGCTCGAGCAAATAAATGGGGGACGCGAAATTACAGCCTATGTGGGACACGCATCAATTGGCCCTTTGTACATCGAAGGTAGGTTCGTAACTTCATCCAAGCGCGCCTTCTCCTCAGCCAAATGACATGTGCCGAATAATTCATAAACCATGGGCGGCAAAACACCCTCTCCTCGCCCGAAATCGCTCACGCCGACTATTTCAAAACACGCCCTCCTCGTAATCGCTCGCGCCCACTATTTCAAAACACGCCCTCCTCGCCCGAAATCGCTCGTGCCCACTATTTGGGAGAAGCAAAGTTACTATACTATCCCTGACCCTCAGTACACAGACCCAAGCCCAGAAGCCTAAAGGCAGGGGTAGAGCTGTAACTCCCCCCCCCCTCCACACACACACACATTTCAGACAAATGCATCCGTAAGACATGGTTCCCCCTCCCAATTCTCCATTCATACCTCATGGCGCCAAATCACCTTCTCTACGGAAGCTCCCTTCTCCCCAGCCACGAAACCTTAGCCCCTCCTCTATGGCGCCCCCACCGCACCAAATTCACCACCACCCTCCTCCCCAATGCAGGAGACGATGTCCGTTTGCCATCATGCACTGGGCCGTGTGCCTCTTACTCCGTGCTGCCGAAGCTGCCTCGACGACGGCCGCGTGAACCGTACCGGAGCCGATTCACCCCCGCTGTTGTGCACGGCGCCGAAGCGGCTCCAACTTCGGATGCGTCCGGGGCCCCGGCGTTGCTTCCCCGTAGCCATCGACCATCACAACATCTTTGCTTTCCTGCCGCCGGTAGCCACCGCAACCACGCCGGCCTCACCGGCTCGGCAGCTGGAGTTGCCTACTTCACCGGGCCGCAAGATTGGTCGTACCCTCAGCTCAAATCGCTTTAGGTAGGCGTCAGTTGTCTGAATTCTTATTCTGGGCCAATCGATTCCCAATGGAAAGCAGCACCCCTTGAGGCGGCGGAGCTCCTAGGCTGTCGGTTGGCCGGTGTCTAACGTAAGGGTGCACGGGTGCAAGTTCACCGCGGAAGCAGCACTTAGATGGCTATCTTAGAGTTGCATGGGTTGAAGGTACTGCCGCCACTGGATCTGGATGACGGCGAGTCTTTGTGGATTGGCCGGGGGCGGCGCAACCACGGCACTGCGGTGGGGCGGGGAGCGGGGTTTTGGTCGGAGCTCTCGCGGCCATGGACGCCGGAGGCAGGCTGCTCTGCCGGTGGTCGCTGCTCTTCGGGGAAGATTCTGAATAGTGTCAGCCATGAGGCACAAGACGGCAATCAAGCCATCCGGCGTAGATCGGAGAGTACCAAAATAAAATAATATCGTGTGACCCCAATTTAGTCTCCAGTCAACAAATGTGTGACCACTCTCGTACCTTACTGTTGATCTCTTAGGGTATTTCTTCAGATCAGAGATATGCGTTGTTCTTAACATTATGCATTTTCTGCATCTTGAGCCACACTGTCTTCCTTCTCACCGCAGCTGCTCCAACAAGGGAAGCATACACCAGAAGGGAGCTATAGTCCCCACTCAATAGTTACCTGCATCGAATGCGTGTGCCTGACATGGACGGCCACAAAAACTGTATGGCCATCGACAAGTCAGCACATGATGTTCACTCCTATGGATGGCGGCCAGATAGGTTGTACCCTTATCTTACTTGTGTGCAACCTTTATGGCTTTGTTATTCATCTAAGCATGGAAAATAGATTATCACATTTCAATGTATATTTATGCTGATCTCTTATGGGTCTTATTCTGGAGTTAATGTTGTTCCATAGTTCAGCTAAGAGACTTGTTATTTAGGTAACGTTGTTCCATAGTTATCATCCATCAGCCAATGCTATCCCACGGGCTGGTGATTATAGTATTATACCACTTCTAGCATTACTTATGTTGTTCTTTAATTTTTATGTGTGCCATCTAGTTAATCTCGAGTACAAACATTACATATTCTGTAGCTTTCATCTGTGTTCTCCCTTTAGTTTTTGAGACTTGTTGCTGCTAGTTAACCTCAGTCCTACTATTTATGTCGTCTCCTACAGGCACTCATTACATAAATCTAACTACTAGTTGTCTTCCATGCATGTCATATATAATTGCACACACTGATATATCCACAAGAACCTCACGGAGCAATGTAACGGCCAAGAAACTTGATGTCAATGATACCCAATATGATGGAACATGTAAAGGGAGTTCTTCAGAAGACTTGCAGAAAGATGATGAATCCTATTCACCCCACATGGTCCTTGCTCTAACTTGGCCGTGATATGGGTACAACATACATATAATGTCCTGGAGTGCATCTACTATGTTGCAATGCCATGTGCTTAGCCTGCTGATCATGCATGTAAATATGTCATGCCTTCCTGTTTTTCAGTACTTATTCCATTCATGATAACATGTTTTCAAATTCAAGTACTGTCATTCTACTCTATCGCAATGCCATCTGCTTAGTTTGTACATCATGCTTCTAAATATCTTATGCATTGTTATTCATCAGTATGTACTTCATCTGTCTACCATACCATGTTTTTTTACATTGAAGTGATGTTCTAGTGGTCTGTTGCAATGCCATCTTAGTTTCCCAATCACACACGCATATGTTGCGTTAGTGTTTTTCTGTATGTATTCTGCTAGCATACAGTTTTACATTCAACTAGTGTTTTTTTTACTCTGTTGTCCTATCGTATCCCTAGCTCTTACATCATACTCCCTCCGTCCGGATTACATGTCGCGGAAATGGATAAAAATGGATGTATCTAGAATTGAAATACGCCTAGACCCATCCATTTATTTACGGATGGAGGGAATACATGTCAATATGTCATGCCTTTCTATTCTTCAGTACCTATTCCATCTCTCTGATGTAGCATGTTTTATAATTGAAGCACCATTCTTCTATATAAGTCATGCAAGGGGAAGACGGCTATGTTAGAATCAGAAGGGTTACAAACAAGGTCTTTGCAAAACATCCAAACGCTAGGAGATAGTAAACCAACTCCAGTTTTCATAGATACTGCTCCATCACAGAGAAACCCGACCCCTACTAATAATAAGCAGATTCCAGTGGCCAAAGAACTAGTCTGCTCCAGTCTAGCAAAAAATGTCAACTCCATTCTAAGAAGCATGTGTGTATCCTCACATCATGAAATTTTATAGCATTCTGATCATATTTTCTACATGTTTCTTACCCATATCTCTTTTAGAAAATAAGCTTAAAGGATAGAAGACTTTCTACACCGGGATCATATTCAAGGAAAGTATCTTGCGGGAATTCTCTGTGCTCCAATGTTGATGTAAGTACCTGTTGTATATCACTATAATTTTACAAGCATGTATTTTGTTAATCAGCGTGAATCCAACTTTTATCTTATCTAAATTTAGTTGTAGCAAAATGTATAATTAAAGGCGACAATGTTGATTTTTGCAAGGAAAACTGCATGGTAGTTTTGCATACTGAGCTGCATGAGTGTACTATCTCATATCATGCACATTACTGAGTTGCAGTGCTACTCTGGTTGCCCATTCATTCATTGTGTCAATGTTTCTTTCATATTACCTTACCTTGCTGATGATAGTCGTGCCATATTGTGTTAATTTGGTGTAGGCTGGTGTGGTCTCGTTGCCCAAACGTTCGTTGTGTCAATGTTGCTTTCCTATTATCTGACCTGGGCAACGATAGCAATGCTAGTATGTTAATTTGGTGCAGGTTGTTGAAGATAAGAAGACAAACTCTGAAAACAGCAAGGCAACCCCATTATTTCTTTCCAATAAATCTAGGCCAGGTAATATGGCAATAACTCTTGATTAATCTGTTCAGTTCCCCTCCTAATTTATGTTATGATGCAGTGGTCGAGACACTCTACACTATCAATAATACAAGCCTGCCAAAATAACCATCTGAATTTGTTCAGTTTCCTCTGTCTAGAATGCAACGAAAAAATGTATGTTTGTGAACCAATTACTAGATGAAGCAATGATGGAAATCATGGAGGAATCAGAGGTGCACATTCTTGCGCAACAACAACTGATCAATGTTTTCAGAGACAGTGTAGCAAAGAAGGAACAACTTGCTCACATTCTTATGGGCGCCATCCACACTGAGGTTGCAGATTGTGACATTGTAGATCGTTAGGTTCTATTCATTTATTTGCACTGGTATCAATCTTTGATTGCCCAGTGGATGTAATTTCCTGTAATATATGTCCGCGTCCTGGGAACGGGGGTCCCCAGACTTGCCTGCATGCGGCCCACGGCATGGCTCTACCAGCAGCCCTGTACGGCCCATCTTCATCAACGAACACTCAAGACCCTCGCGAGGGGCCAAGCCTCGCTAGGCAGACGATGCAAGACCTCCTCGGGGGCGGCCTCACTAGGCTGGCTCGCGAGGGGCGGAGAGATCAAGGCGAGGGGCACCTCGAGAGGTTCCTGTGATGCAAGCCACGACAATCAAGGCCAGGCGGGCGCCAGAGCGCGCAGCGTACTCATTTCCTCTTTGGTGCTAAAGAGGCAAGCGCAGGCGAGGAGTCCCGAGGCATCATGCAAAGGTTTCCATATCGGTGCAACAAGACCAAGACCAGCAGGACGCCAAGACGAAGGTCACCGTGGAGCCCAGGACAGCGTCACTACCAGAGCCTTTGGTAGGCGAAGACCACCTTTAGTCAGGATAACTTGTACTAGTTGTCTCCCTTCAAATTTGGCCGTTGTTGGATCCCTTCCTGCCTACGTTTGGGAAGAGGACCAGGGCCTCTATAAATTGGACTAGCCACCACAGTAGGAGGCAACTGATCTTGGGCCATTCAGATCATCCTCAACTACACAAGCTTATCGAGCTCAAGAACACCTCTCCTCAGGAGGCTGTTCTTCCCTTGTACTAGTCCTTCTCAACTCAAGAGGCAATCCACCACACCACACTAGAGTGGTGTATTACACCACATCGATGGCCCAAACCAGTATAAACTCTGTGTCCCTTGTTCTGCGAGTTCGACATGCTGAGCTTCAGATTGTGGTGAGAGCGTGAGCTAGGGGGAGGAGAGATCTTCATGCGCACCCTAGTGTTTGAACCTCAAGGGTTTTGCGGGAACCCACAATCCGACATTTGGCGCGCCAGGTAGGGGTGCGCTGAAGCTTTCCTTCCGTTGATCCATGTTCCACCGCTCCACTGCATCCATGGCGGACACGCGTCGAGCCTGCGCCGAGCACCAAGCCGCCGTCGCCGCCCGTGTCGCTCAGCGGCCCCTATCGGTGGGCCTCCCCGCCGTTCTCCGTTGCCCGCCGCCAACGCCGCCATCGGCCTGACGAGAAAAGAACAGCAAGTGTCCTCGCTGCACCCCTCCGTGCGGCGGGACAGCCGCACCGCCACTCCATCGCTAGCCTTGGCCGGCTCATCGTCTCATGCTCGTCGTGCGCCCATGAACGTGCAGGCTGTGCTGCTCATGGCGCGCGAGCTCCTGCGCTACTGCCCAGTCGACGACCTCTATGAGGACTGGCTGGACCGCATCGCCGAGCTCGTCAGTGCAGCTGGGGGCTTTCCCGCACCATCCCTCTCGCTGCCTCGCCCTCCGACAGCTGCGGGCGACGTGGCTCACGGAGCACCTCCACCACCTCCGCACCAAGACGGAGCCCTGGCGCCAAGGTGCACGGCCCCCCGGCGCGACCCACCGCGTCAGGCGCCCGCGCGAGAAGAAGGAAGCTGCCAAGAGGTTCCCCGGCCGCAAGAGTATGCTCCCGCGCTCCCAGCGCCACCACGACAAGACTGCGTGCCGCCTGCGGTGGCGGCGCGCGGACATCAAGGGCAGGCTCCGCATCTGCAAAGGGCCCCGGGGGCCACGGCAGGCTGTCGCGCCTTCACTCCAAAGCTGCGTAGCGTCGTCTGGCCGGACAAGTTCAAGCCAGACCTGCCTCCTCGCTACGACGGCACCCCCGACCCTGTGGAGTTCTTGCAGCTCTACGAGCTGAGCATCGAGGCGGCTAACAGCGAAGAGAAAGTCATGGCGAACTAGTTCCCCATGGCTCTCAAGGATAGTGCTCGCTCGTGCCTCCTAAACCTATCCCCGGGCTCGATCTCCTCCTGGGATGAGATGCGCGACCGCTTCATCACCAACTTCCAGGGCACTCGCGACCGCCCGCCGGCCGCGGGTGACCTACGCCGCATCAAGCAGCAGCCATGAGAGACCCTGCATAAGTACATTAAGCGCTTCAACAGCGTTCATCTCAAGATCCCCAAGGTGACGGACGAGGCCATCATTTCAGCGTTTTCCAATAGCGTCCGCAACGTCAAGATGGAGGAGGAGCTCACCATCCACGAGGAGCTATGCACGGCCCTGGAGCTGTTCAACATGGCGACCAAGTGCGCAAGAGCTGAGGAAGGGCGTCTTTCCCTCCTCCAGCTCCCTGCTACCGACCCAAAGGAGAAGAAAGCCAGGGCCAAGGACGTGAAGTGCAAGGGGGTGGCCATTCTCGCAGTGGAGCCAGACACGAAGCGCGTCCGGGATCATCTCGAGTCGTCCAAGAGCAGTCATCCGTTCTGTGCCTTACACAACGTACACAGCCACAACACCAATGACTGTCAAGAGCTCAGAGCCATTTGAGATGGATGCTTCGGTCGACTCCCCGAGTGCAACGACCGGGGCTACGGCCGAGGAGGAGGACAAGGTGGAGGACGCTGGTACGATCGTGGCCCCCACCAGGAGTGGTGCGACCGGCCTCGTGAGGACCACTGGCAGGACCAGCCTCGTGAGGACGCATGGAGGGATCTGCCTTGCGAGGATCGCCCTCAGGGCAATGCTAGTCTCCCCCCATTGCCGCCACCGCCAAGAAGAAATGACGACCACCATCAGCACGAGGGGGCTGGGGGCTTCCAGAAGTTGCACGCTATCTCCTGCATCTTGGGCGGAGATCAGGCCCCAGCATCCCAGCGCGTCTTCAAGCAGTTCTCTCATGAAGTGAATGCAGCCCTTCCCAGGCTCGAGGCCACGCGCCCGCTCAGGTGGTCCAAGTGCGCCATCACCTTCAGTTCGGTGAACCAGCTCAAGTGCGCGGCAACCGCAGGCGCCCTCCCGATGTTGTGCTCGCCCGTCATCAGCAACGTCCAAGTCACCAAGACCCTCATCGACGGCGGCGCAGGGCTTAATGTCCTGTCTGTTGAGACATTCAACAGCCTTCAAGTGCCATACGATCAGCTACAGCCTACTAAGCCCTTCTCAGGAGTGACCGACGGCTCCACCACCCTAATAGAGCAGGTCTGCCTTTCTGTCACCTTCAGCCAGCGCGACAACTACCGCACCGAGCTCATCGACTTCGACGTCACCCACATCTGTCTGCCATACAATACCATCTCGAGGATCGAGCATTAGCTAAGTTTATGGCGGTGACCCACCATGGCTACAACATCCTCAAGATGCCAGGGAGCGGTGGGATCATCACAGTCCCCTGCGAGGAAAGAGATGCAGTGTGCTCCCTCGAGCGTGCCTTCCAAGCCGTAGCAATCGAAGACCCTGGCAGCAAGGGCACGCAGTACCCTCCTAAGGTGATCCCCAAGAAGAAGAAGCAGCTACTCCGCATAGAGCCTCAGGGGGCGGCGTCTCTAGCGGCGCCGCCTCAGGATCAGCGCCCGCAGCTGGGGCGCCTCCCTCCCTCACATAGGAAGGCACGCCCGGTGCCCTCCTCGGGCAGGGCTCGGGGGCTCTCTTCTGGAGGGCCTCAGACCTGGCCAACATCACGAGGGAGGCCCTCAGGCACCACGTGGAGGCGTGCTTTGCGACCCGTTTCCCTCTGGAGGACACCGGGTGAGGAGCGCCCGACGCTCAGGAGTTCATCGCCAAGACCACTCAGGAGCTACACGATGCAAGAGCCATGTGCGGCGACCGCCGCCCACCTGGTGAAGCTCCCCATCCAGGCGAGGATGGCAGGCTGCGCGTCTGCATTGACATCCCAGGGCTCAACAGGGCCGCATCTCAGGAGCGCTTCTGGTCTTCACGCATTGGGCGGTGTGTGGGTCCACCTCACAGCTATGTTTGCATGCCGTTTGGCTTGCCAAGCATGGCAGCCACCTTCCAGTGCAACTTACAGAGCATCCTGGCGGCCCAGGAGGCCAGGCATCACGCAGTCCTGGCGGAGATGGAGACGGTCCTCAAGGAACCACCTGAGCCCCAGAGCCTCCCGAGGCTCAGGGTCTTGGCGGCTCATGAGGAGCGGCTTCTCCAGTGCGCGCCTTTAGCTACTTCAACATTCCTTCGACAACGGAACCAGGTGACATTTTCCAAGTTTATTTAGCTGGGAGCGCCCCTCGGTCTGCATCATTCCTAGGTCGCATGGGCCTGTCCCCATGGCATGTATCCTTTTGCATCTTTAGTTTACTCTACTGGGGGTGCCCCTCGGGCTGCATCATCCCCAGGCCGCTCGGGTCCATCCTAGTGGCATGTATCGTTCTCGCATCTATCTAAGCTAGTTTGCTTCCCATGCATGAGTTATTTATAGTCATCCCCTACTTGATTGTCACTCACCGTGTCCGCCCGCATTGCCTATCGGCCCCTCTCTCACCCCGCAACGGGGGCTACTCATGCTGACACGATGCTTGTGCTCGGGTCCGTCCATGCAACGCTGACAAATCTAAGCGGTTGAGTTGTGGCTCGCGGCACACCCTCGCACGTCACCTCACCAGACCCTCAGTGCCTTCATCTTCTTGCGGAACGACTAGTGGCAAACCGGCAAGCGTGGTTGCAATTTGTACCCCTCCTCACGCTAACCTGCGGGAACCTCCCGAGGGCAATAGCGGGCGGCACCGTGGGCTCCTTCCTTTCCCATGCAATTCACTTGCGCGTTGAAAGGGGGGCTCCTGAGCATCACGACTCACGAGCTCTTACTGGCTCTCCAGCCGTCATCCCCTGGCCTTGACCACGGCATCACGACCTGGCATACCAGCGGCGGCTGAGCTCGCTCGAGGGCCGGGACCTGATGACGTAGAGCACACGGAAGAGCGTGGGAAAGAGGGGGAGTCCCGCACGGTCCTAACCTAGCTACACAACAGTCGCCAACGCACAAGGACCTGGTGCTGCACAAGGAATCAGCTCTGACTACCAAGATAAGTTCTGCGGCCGAGTCAGCCGAGCATCGCGGCATAGGATTCCCATCTCTTGCAGCCCTGTTGCAGTGATGTCGCCTCCCTTTCCCACCTTTAGGTAGCTTCTTGCACGCCAAAGGGGACCTCTTGAGCATCGCACCTCAGGAGCTCTTACTGGACCTCGGGCCGCTCACCTCCTAGCCTTGACTACGGCATCGCGACCTGGCATACCAGCAACGGCTGCAGCCCACCTGGGGACCGGGACCTGTCGACGTAGAGCACCAAGCTACCGTGAAATTGGAAAGGGGAGATTAAGCCGAAGCAGGACATGCGTTTGTAGATCTTCATAATAAGGACGATAGCAGCAAAAGACATTACAGACCCATTACACACCCCCACGGGGTCCATATTGATTCCTCACAGGGAACAAAAGGAGGAATTTTCTAGGAGCCCTATCTACACGCACCAACGCCGCCAACGCCATCATCAACAGTGGGCCACGGGAGGCCGGCGCCAACCCCATCCAGATCAGCGACAGCGGCTGGACGCTGCGGCTGCACTCCGGGCCTGGCACGTGCTCGGGGGAACGTAGCTATCATTGCTCGTCTCCGGAATCTCCTAGGGATCGGGAGAGTCACTGGACTCCCAAGCGTCATCGCTGCTGCCAGAGGAACCGCCGGCAAGGCCAGCGGCGGACCTTGCCCCTGTCGTCGTGCCATCTCGGCGATCCCTTCTAGGGCAGCACTCCAAGCGGCGGCCTTCCTCGTCGAAGACCTTGAAGAACATCATGGAGGCGCCGTCGTACTCGAAGTGGATGGCGAGAGCGCCCACCGCACGGCAAACTTGGGCAACCTCGCCCCAGCCACGGGTCATGAAGATCTTGCCCGGGGAGACGAACTCGACCTCCGCCCCTGTCGCTGGGGCGTCGCACTCGGCGTGCTGCAGCCAAAGCTCCAGGGGACCCCTCGGCGACATCTCTGTAGAGAAGAACTGCAGGAAGCGAATCCAAGTGCGCGGAGGCATCGCTGCCCACATCACAAGTTCGCGCGAGGAGCCCTCTCCGTGGGTTCCTGGGGCGATGGTGCGCGCCACCACGGCGCGGCGTCCATGGTCTTGACATTAACGGCGCTGGTCGCTGCCTCTACCTCCGGAGCCCTCCACCTGGGCATACAAGGGCAGCGGATACCCGGGGGGAGGCCGCTCACACCAAGGCCTCGACACCTCTAGTCTCACAACTACATCGCGGCGGCTGGTCAGCCTTTGGCGGAAGCAGCCCCAGCTCGTCGCGGGGGGCTTTTCCCTTTTACTGCGGCTGAGAACCTCCGAATGGGCGCCATGGGAATCGCTGCGAACGATGAAGCGAGGGAGGAGAAGCGAGCGGAGCAGGAAGAGATGGGTGACGGGGGATCCGCCCCCTCCTCAATTATAGAAGTAGAAGGCCAACCGGCGACCCCCACGATCATAGGTAATGATGGTTTTCTCTGCATGTATCAGGGACTCGTCAAGTCGGGCAGTTGCCGACGCAGCGTGGGGAAGCGGAGACGCCCATGTCCCATCAATCGCCATGCGTCAACCGAGGCCGCAAGCTATTGGGGCCCGCGGTGCTCCACACTTGACCCTTGGCTTTGCCTCGAAGCCAAGTCCGAGCGTGCCTTGAGTCCCGGGGCTACTGTCGGCGTCTTGGGAATGGGGGTCCCCAGACTTGCCTGCCTGCGGCCCATGGCATGGCTCTACCAGCGGCCCTGTACGGCCCATCTTCATCAGCGAACACTCAAGACCCTCGCGAGGGGCCAAGCCTCGCGAGGCGGACGATGCAACACCTCCTCGGGGGCGGCCTCACTAGGCTGGCTCGCGAGGGACGGAGAGATCAAGGCAAGGGGCACCTCGCAAGGTTCCTATGATGCAAGCCATGACGACCAATGCCAAGCGGGCGCCAGAGCATGCACCGTACTCATTTCCTCTTTGGTGCTAAAGAGGCAAGCGCGGGCGAGGAGTCCCGAGGCATCAGGCAAAGGTTTCCATATCGGTGCAACAAGACCAAGACCAACCGGACGGCAGGATGGAGGTCACCGTGGAGCCCAGGACAACGTCACCACTAGAGCCTTTGGCAGGCGAAGACCACCTTTAGTGAGGATAACGTGTACTAGTTGTCTCCCTTCAAATTTGGCCGTTGTTGGATCCCTTCCCGCCTATATTTGGGAAGAGGACCAGGGCCTCTATAAATAGGACTAGCCACCATAGTAGGAGGCAACTGATCTTAGGCCATTCAGATCATCCTCAACCACACAAGCTTATCAAGCTCAAGAAAACCTCTCCTCAGGAGGTTGTTCTTCCCTTGTACTAGTTCTTCCTCAGCCCAAGAGGCAATCCACCACACCACATTGGAGTAGCGTATTACACCACATCGGTGGCCCGAACCAGTATAAACACTTTGTCCCTTGTTCTATGAGTTCGACGTGCTGAGCTTTGAGATTGTGGTGAGAGCGTGAGCTAGGGGGAGGAGAGATCTTTGTGCACACCCCAGTGTTCGAACCTCAAGGATTTTTCCAGAACCCACAATCTGACAATATATGCTGGATGTGCAACATTTTTCCCTGTATGCCATACCTTTGCTTAGCGTGCCTCGCATTCTAGCTAACTAGTCGCTAGGAAGCTCAAAAAGCAGTTAAATTATTAGTTAGCACAAACAGTCATGGACCCTATATGAAGGAAGTAGCCACTGCCCTTAATGGGCTTCCCTAATGGGCTCGTAGGGGCCAAAATTCTCATAGGCCTTTGATTGATCGGTTTTGGTCCTGTGCATAATTGCTCGTCGTAATGGGCTCAAATTATCTAATTGGTCCTATAGACATGTTCGAACTTTAGTGGGGCCATTAAGTTAATGGGTTGTAACTAGGCCAAAAGTTAATGCTCGGCCCTGTTACCTCCCGGGTCATTAACAGGCCGACATCGAAGCGGGCAACAGGTGGGCCCATTTGATTACACAAGAAGTTAACAGGTCGATACTAAGGTCGGGCTACATATGGCCCAACTATAATGTGGGCCTTTAGCAGGCCAAAAGAGACAGCGAGCTCGTAATGGACCATGAAGAGCATGGGTCGCTAAGAGGCCGAAAGTCGGGTCGTACTATATATTGCCCTACAGTGTTGTGGGCCTTTAGCAGGCCGAAAGAGAAATCGGGCTGGTATTGGACCATGAAGAGCATGGGCCATTAAAAGGCCAAAACTTAGGTCCGACTGCAAATGGCCCAACTCATTTGTGGGCCGTTAACAGGCTGAAAGACACACCGGGCCGAAAATTGGCCCAACACTTAAATGGGTCGCTAAAAGGCCGAAAGACGTACATCCTGAAAATTGGTACATCCCTTGAATGGGTTGTTAACAGGACGAAACCACATCGGGCCAATATTGAGCCCAAATATATAGAGGGTTGTTAATGGGCTCGAGCTGACGATGAGCTGCAATGGTGTCAAATCATTAATGGGTCGTTGACGGGCCGAATTGGCACATCTCGTATGGGTCTTGGGCTTAAATAGACCTGACACAAGTAGGCCTTATATGGGCCGGCCTGCTAATTTTTACTGAGCTGGCCTTTTTCACCGGAATGGACCACTATTGGGCCTTGCCACGTGCCGACGTATCACAGGCGCCTCCTGTACTATGGGTGGATGACATCTATCCCAACGCTGAGCCGACACATGGATCCTCCGGCGAATGAGAATTTTACACATGGAAAATCCCCATCGGTCCGGCTGTTAACGGGTTATCGGATCCAAACCGGAACCCGATAGCTTAACGGTGACCCGTTACGGTGGATGCCACATGTCAGTTTCCCTTGACGAAAGCAATTCTATGACGCATGATTTGTCGTCATGGAAGTGGACACTTTTGTGATGATAATTTTGGTAATGTCATGGAACACTTCTACGACAGCACAGGTATGACTATCTTGATTCTGTCATAAAATCGTCATGGATGTACATGCATGGTAGAAAACATGACCTATTGTGACAAACACGTATCATCACGGAAGTGTAGTTTTTTGTAGTGATATAAAAATCCTATGGGTATGTCCCCTTATAAAATGGTCTATGGAAAAGCTTGTCATTTGCCTCTTGAGTTAGAACACAAAGCATATTGCGCAATTAAAGAACTCAAATATGATTTCAAACTTGCTGGTGAAAATAGGTTATTTGGTATCAGCTCACTAGATGAATGGAAAACCCAAGCGTGTGAAAATGCCAAGTTATTTAAAGAAAAAAAGTTAAAAGATGGAATAATAAAAGAATCAAAAAGCGTGAGTTCAAAGTTGGAGAATATGTTCTTTTGTACAGCTCTCGTTTAAGATCCTTTGGAAAACTCCTCTACAAATGGGAAGGACCTTATGTTATCGAGAAGGTTTATCGATGTGGAGCCATCAAAATAAATAATGCCGAAAGTACTAATCCGAAGGTTGTCAATGGGCAAAGAATAAAACATTTTATCTCAGGCACGCCCATTAATGTTGAGAGCAATATTATCCAAACTATGACACCGGAAGAACACATAAAAGAAACCTTCTTGAACACTCCAGAATCGTCATAAAAAGAGGAGGTGCATGATACGGTAAGTAAACGGACTCCAAAAAATCCGCAAAAATATTTACTGTCAGTTTTCGAATATATCAAAAATTAGGAAAATAAGAAACAACCAAGAAGGCACCCCTGGTGGGTACAAGAAACCAGAGTGCGCCTGGCACCAGGTGCGCTCAGGTGGGTTGCGCCCACCTTGGGTACCTTCCGGACTTTGTTTTTCTCCCGTTTGCTTGTTTCCCAAGATAAAAAAATCAGTATATATCCCTCGAACCTATTAACCATCGTATCGCGAAGAAATCTTATGTTCTTCTTTTCCTTGTTGTTTTCTGACAGATCTAATTCACCATGGCTGCTTTGAGCTCCTCCAAGGACAAGTTCTTTGAGAACGTCATCAACCCATATTTGCGGGAGGTGATGCATGAGGGTGTGCTCCACATCCGCGATGTGCAAGGTCCCAAAGGGACGGGAACCATGGAGTCTAGGCTTGAAGCTATGGAGTAGGAGGTCTTCCGGTGCAAGGGGATGGCAGAACATGGACTCAATGCCAATCACCTCATGATCATGGACTACCCCCGTGATCTCAAGGTGGATGGCAAGTCCATGAAGGACATAATCTTCACCTTCGATGAGCAAATCATCATTCTCCAAAGCCAGATCTATGATCTCCAAAACCAAGTCTTTGAATTTGAGGCAAGTTTTAAAGGTATGAGTTTGGCTGCCAGTTGCAGGACCCAAGAGACTCACTCCTGCTCTTATGATGGTGAGCCCTTGCCATGGAAACCTGAGGATAAGATTGCTACTACTTCATCACCACCACTTCCTTCTTCATCACCAAAGGAAACTTGAGTATCGGGTATGGGAACTCCCCTTGGCTTGTGCCAAGCTTGGGGGAGGTGCCCCGGTATTGTATCACCTCCATTATCTTTTGCCTTTACTTATCTTAGTTTGATCGATAGTTATCTTTTGCTTTAGTCGAATAAAAGCTTAGTTCAATCCTTTCTTTTCGAGTGTTTGCTCTGTGATCTATCCTTGTAATCGTGTGTGAGATATATAATATAGTTTTGTATGAGTTTTGTTTTCTTTACTTTCATGTTCAATAAAAAGAAAGGAAATAAATGAAAAATATCATATGCTAATCTTATGGTAAGTAATGACATCACATAAGGAAGAGTATAAGTAGAAAAATTTATTGGAGATTTACAAACATAACATTGGTCAATGATGCAATTCACGAAAGAATTAATAAGGGAAGAGAATATTCACATGCAAATACACTATCTTGGACATCTTTTGTGATTGTGAGCCCCCATCAAAAAATTATATGCCAAAATTGTTGACGTTGGACAAGGAAGACAATGTAATGATTTATGTGTGTTCATATTCACATAGAAGTTATACTGTCATAGATCCTTTAACCTGTGGTGCTTGCCCCCCATCTTTGCTAGTCAAAAAATCCGCACTAAGTAGAGATACTACTTGTGCATCCAAAAACCCTTAAACCCAAATCTTGTTTTGAGAGTCCACCATATCTATCTATGGATTGAGTAAGATCCTTCAAGTAAGTTTTCATCAGTGCAATAAGGCAATAAAAATTGCTTCTAAAAGTGTTGGATCATTTAGTGTAAGAGAAAATTGAGTGTTGTACGAACTTGTGATGGAAAAGAATAAAAGCGACAGACTGCATAATAAAGGTTGCTATCATAAGAGGCAATATAACGTGACATTCTTTTGCACTAAGAGATTGAGCATACAAACAAAAGCGCATGGCAACCTCTGCTTCCCTCTGCGAGGGACCTATCTTTTACCTTCATGTATTTACTTTTATGCAAGAGCCAAAGTATCTCCCTCTATTCCTTTTTATTTTCTCTTTTGGCAAACGCCATGTGGTGAGGAAAGATCTAGGCACATATATCTAGTTGGATATGGGTGGGCATGACTTATTATTGTTGACATCGCCCTTGAGGTGAATACATTGGGAGGCGAAACTATAAGCCCCTATCTTCTTATGTGTCCGGTTGAAACTTTTTGGTCACGTGTATGCGGTGAGTGTTAGCAATCATAGAATACTATATGATGGTTGAGTATGTGGACTTGCCATAAAGGCTCCGATATGTGACCCTTCCTGAAAGGATGATGAATTGTAGTTGCAAAATTGACTGAGAACATAGTTTGTTGGTTTTCAATAAAGTTTATGCTTTATACTTTGATGTTGTGATCAATTGTTACTTGTTCATGAGAAGTTTATGCTAAACATTATGTGATAAAAGTTCCATGAAAAAGTTTGTTGATGTTATAATAATATACATGATGCTTATATGTCCGTATTTTATTTTTATCGACACCTCTCTCTCTCTCTCTCTCTAAGCATGTGGACATGTTTTTGATTTTGGTTTTCGCTTGAGGACAAGCGAGCTCTACGCTTGGGGGAGTTGATACATCCATTTTGTATCACGTTTTCCTACTATTATTTATATTGTTTTTATGCATAATAATTCTTTTTGGAGTAATTCTAATGCCTTTTCTCTGATAATATGCAAGGTACACACAAAGAGGGAGAATACTGGCAGCTGGAATTCTGGAACTGAAAAAGCTACGTCAGGCCACCTATTCTGCACATCTCCAAATGAGCTAAAACTTCACGAGGAATTTTTCTGGAATATATAAGAATTATTGGAGCAAATAACTACCATATGTGGCCCACCAGGTGGGCACAACCCACCTGGGCGCGCCAGGGAGCCCAGGCGCACCCTGGTGGGTTGTACCCTCCTCGGCCCACCTCCGATGCCCCTCTTCTAGTATATAAGTCAATTTTACCTAGAAAAAATAGGGGGGGCTTTCGGGAAGAAGCGCTGCTGTCTCGAGGTGGAACTTCCTTCCCGGAGGGGGAAACCACCGTCATCATCATCACCAACAACTCTCCCATCTTGGGGAGGGAAATCTCCATCAACATCTTCAACAGCACCACCTCATCTTAAACCCTAATTCATCTCTTGCATTCAATCTTGTTACTGGAACTATAGATTGGTGCTTGTGGGTGACTAGTAGTGTTGATTACATCTTGTAGTTGATTACTATATGATTTATTTGGTGGAAGATTATATGTTCAAATCCATTTTGCTGTTTAATACCCCTCTGATCTTGAGCATGATTATCATTTGAGAGTAGTTACTTTTGTTCTTGAGGTCACGGGAGAAATCTTGTTGCAGGTAATCATGTGAACTTGATATGTGTTCGATATTTTGATGGTATGTATGTTGTGATTCCCCTAGTGGTGTCATGTGAACGTCGACTACATGACACTTCACCATATTTGGGCCTAAGGGAATGCATTGTGGAGTAGTCATTAGAAGATGGGTTGCGAGAGTGACCAAAGCTTAAACCCTAGTTTATGCGCTACTTCGTAAGGGACTGATTTGGATCCAAAAGTTTAATGCTATGGTTAGATTTTATCTTAACACGCTTCTCATAGTTGCGGATGCTTGTGAGGGGGTTAATCATAAGTAGGAGGTTTGTTCAAGTAAGAACAACACCTAAGCACCGGTCCACCCACATATCAAATTATAAAAATAGCGAACACGAATCAAACCAACATGATGAAAGTGACTAGATGAAATTCCCGTGTACCCTCAAGAATGATTTGCTTATCATAAGAGACCGTTTTGGCCAATCCTTTTCTCAAAAGGATTGGGCGACCTTGCTATACTTTTGTTACTGTTACCCTTACTTGCTTGTTACAAACTATCTTGCTATCAAACTACTCGTTACTTATAATTTAAGTGCTTGCAGAGAATACCTTGCTGAAAACTACTTGTCATTTCCTTCCGCTCCTCATTGGGTTTGACACTCTTACTTATCGAAAGGACTATGATTGATCCCCTATACTTGTGGGTCATCACATATCATCTACACATAGACCTAGCTCATGATGCCACTGTTGGGAATTGTTGCGTGGAAAACAAAAAAAAGTTCTATGCACATGCGATGATCTATCCATGGAGATGCATATCAACAAGGGGGGAGAGTGTGTCTACGTACCCTTGTAGACCGTAAGCAGAAGCATTTCACAACGCGGTTCATGTATTCAAACTTTCTTCACGCTCCAACTGATCTAGTACCGAACGCACGACACCTCCGTGTTCTACACACGTTTAGCTCGGTGACGCTCTCCGCCTTCTTGATCCAGCAAGACGGTGAGGTTGTAGATGAGTTATGGCAACACAACGGCGTGGTGACGGTGATGGTGATGTGGTCTCCGCATGGGCTTCGTGTGGCACCCCGGCTCAGAGAGACCGGAACACCCCGTATTCCAACCCAGAGATCAAGTCTTCTGGAATATGGCACTGCTTGGCATAGAACAAAACAGCTCTTTATTTCAGTCTATAAGGGTACAAGGGTTCCAATATAACAGGGAATTACATTGGCACAGCGACACTATGCCTGCTAAGGTTGCTCTATGCTAGCAGCCGAACAAATCGTAGCAGCAGAATAACTTCTAGCAGCAGAACAACGACGACGATGATGGACTCCACTCTGCAGGGACTCTGGCTGGAACGCTTATCCTAGCTCGCAAACTCAAGATCCTCGGCAAACAAGCAAGCAGACAAGGCATGACCTGCAAACTGGCATGACACGCTGGGTCAGTACATTGAATGTACTTGCAAGCTCACAGCAACCAAAGCAATCAAGACAAACAACAGCATGGCATTTACATGTTACTTAGCAATGTTGAGCATGATACTATTAGAACACATGGCTTGGACATGGTGAACAAAATGGCAATAGAACAATATCAGATTAGCATGGCGTGAACATATGGTGATACTAGCATGCAACATGTTAACAATATCATGCACCAACTTACTCTGTTCGGGGTTACCTCGTAACCACCACATGAACCACTTACCATCATGGTCATCACACGATCACCTCAGGATGAAACCAAGGTTGGTATTAACAATACCATAGTAATCATTACATGACCACAAGGAGCTTGATCTTTACCCTTGATTCTCGCATAACACCATAAATATCAACCAACTTAGGTATCCATGATACCACTGTGATCCTCTCACGATCACATAAAGATCAAGCAACTTCTTTCCTTATCGAACCAAGGTTGTTTATTAAGCAGGTTATTATTACTGTTGACTCATAGTGTGACCTACTATGAACTGGTGCCCATATCTGCGGGCGCGGCTATCGATAGATTAAACACACTCTCTAGAGGTTAGCACAATGTACCAACACCACAGAACCCATGGGCCCGAACTCCCATTCGGGTGGACCAACGACGTTCCGACAAAACCAATCTATTGCCATGACACCCTCTTGGCCACTCCGACCAACTCCCCTTTGGGCTAAGTCATGGGTGGCCCCGATGTCACCTGGTGACACCCAACAGCCACCGTCGTGGCAAAACATAAATGATCCCAAACGGGGACAAAAGCGCGCAAACAACTCGGGCACACAAGGTTATCACTGCCTACCGGGCCAGGGCAGCGTGCATGCATAACCTTCCTTAGTTGGAGGCACCAACGATAGGCATGATAATAGACCGCATTAAGGCCTCCCCATAAAGGCAAATGTGGTTGCACTGGTCAGCTTGTCTCGATGGCACTATGACTCAGCCAACTTGTGTTCAAGTTCATTTAATATCCGTTTATAACTGAAAAGTAAATAGCTAACCATACTAAAGTAACATGATGAAACAACAATGTAGATGAGCATGATATCAACATAACCATATGAAACCATAGCATTAACAATAATAAAGCACTTAGTCTACTAGCTGCAAATGAACATGTCATAGTGATGATCATGTATATCACAAGTACTTTCATAACTAACGATATTAATGCATTAGAGAACATCACTATTACCAGCATGTTCTACTCACAAGCATGACATGCAAGAATAATACTAGCAAGTAGTAACATGCTAACAAGGTGCAATAAGAACATAGCATGATGATAAGAATGGATTCACAAGCATAACTGACACAGTAATAACAGTAGCAACTAAGCAAACAATTATTAAATATTCAAGTGGAAACCATGTCTACTGCAAATCCATCATGCAAGTGGCTGTCGTGGCTTGCCTGGGGATGAAGGATCCACCAAGAAGAAGTGCGGTTAAGTCACGGAATGATTCGCCGGACGCTTCACTCTTGGAGGGGACTGATTAAAGGCAAGGGCATAATGGTCATTTTCACTGTGGGACCACCTAGTGAAAATGATACTAACAGACAGAGCTCGATGAGACAAAGAAGTAACTGTTGGATTCACCTGAATCGGAGTTAGGATAAAAAATATATGAAGGTTTGAAGAACAAGGACTGATCTATAAAAATTATATTCACAAACAGGCCCCTAGCGGCTAAACTGAAAGCGCACTCGGCTGAAATACGTTTTCTGCATAGAGAAGTGCACTTCAGCCGTAGTTAAACCAGAATACGCTTTCTGAACAAGCAAACGTAATCCCAGGAATACGTGTTTACTTATCTGACTGGACAGGGCCGTGGTCGGCGACAGGTGGGGTCGGGGGCGATGAGGGGCCCACCTAGCCTCGGTCATCTTCTTCCTCGCCCGTTGAGGGGGTCCTAGATTAGGGGGTATCCGGACTGCCGGACTATATACTTTGGCCGGAGTATTGGACCATGAAGACACAAGACTCAAGACTTCGTCCCGTGTCCGGATGGGACTCTCCTTTGCGTGGAAGACAAGCTTGGCGATCCAGATATTATGTTTCCTTCTTTGTAACTGACTCCATGTAAACCCTAGCCCTCTCCGATGTCTATATAAACCAGAGGGTTTAGTCCTTAGAGACAGAATCATAATCATCATAGGCTAGCTTCTAGGGTTTAGCCTCTACGGTCTCGTGGTAGATCAACTCTTGTAATACTCATATCATCAATATCAATCAAGCAGGAACTAGGGTTTTACTTCCATCAAGAGGGCCCGAACCTGGGTAAAACATTGTGTCCCTTGTCTCCTGTTACCTTTAGCCTTAGACGCACAGATCAGGACCCTCTACCCAAGATCCGCCGGTTTTGACACCGACATTGGTGCTTTCATTGAGAGTTCCTCTGTGTCATCGCTGAGAGGCTTGATGGCTCCTTCAATCATCAACAACACGGTCCAGGGTGAGACTTTTCTCCCTGGACAGATCTTCGTGCTCGGCGGCATCGCACCGCGGGCCATTTCGCTTGGCCATCTGGAGCAGATCGAGAGCCACGCCCCTGGCCACCAGGTCAGATTCGGAAATTTGAACTACACGGCCGATATCCATGGAGACTTGATCTTCAACGGATTCGGTCCTGCGCCAGGAGCGCCGAACAGTCACGATGAGCACGGCTTAGACCTGATGTCGGACAATACTCGGGATATCACACCTGTAGGAGCCCCGGACCTAAATCCGGAGAAGATTGCATCGTCCGAGGACGGGTGGATGGACCCCGCCCCGGAGGCCGCACACTCATCGGTGATAGAGCCGAACACAGACTTCACCCCCAAGGAAGCCTGTGACACCGGACCCCCGGACTCGTATCCGGCTGTAGGTTCCGGTCCGCGCACCCCCGAGCCCACCGAATCTGGTTGGGCTCCGGTAATGGAGTTCATCGCTGTGGATATCTTCCAGCACTCGCCCTATGGCGACATGCTGAACTCATTAAAGTCTCTCTCTTTGTCAGAAGACTCTTGGCCGAACCATGTCCGGCTCGAATGGGAAGTAGGCGACGAGGGAATTCGTTGCCCACCCACCACCCACTTCATTGCCACGATCGATGATTTGATCGATGTGCTTAACTTCAACTCTGAAGACATTGATGGTGTGGACGACGGTGCAGGAGAAGAACAGGAACCACCGCCTACGGGGCGCTGGACAGCCACATCCTCATATGATATATATATGGTGGACACCCGGAAAGAAACCAATGGTGACGAGGCAATGGAGGATAACCCCTCAAAGAAGAAGGCAAAGTATGAACGTCATCAGCGCCGCCCCAAGCCCCCCCCCCCCCACAACAATACCGGCACAGCAGTCAAAAACAATCGAGATAGTGCCAAAGATGAATACAACCCCGATCAACCTGCCTTCGAGTAGGCCGGACAGGCGACAGACGGATACTTGGAGAAGGACGACTACATACCCCCCTCCGAAGACGAGGTGAGCCTCGGCGATGATGAATTTGGCGTGCCTGTGGATCCCGCAGAACAAGTTCGCTTTAAGCGACGGCTTAAGGCCACGGCGAAAAGCCTGCAAAAGAAGCAACAACAGCTCAAAACTGACCAAGATTTGCTCGCAGACAGATGGACCAAGGTCCTGGCCTCCGAGGAATATGGACTCGACCGCCCCGCCAAAGGGTACACACGGCACAATTCGCTACCTCAACCTAAGAAGGAGAACCTAAAGCCCACACCCCGAAGTCAATATACCACGGTCCGGGACAATACACAGGAAACGCGAGGCAGCATCCACAAACCTCGACGCTATCGTCATAAGCGTCAAGTCAACGAATTTGATACCGAATTCAATGGCCCCCAGTCCGGTCAGCGGAAAAAGAACAGCTCAAGCCCATCCGGCCCGAGCAGCATACTCGATCAACCATGTGAAATTCATGGTACCCTTAGAAGGGCGGCCAAGCATACCAACAGAGAATGCCGGATCCTCAAAACAAAATGGCAGGTCACGTACCGGAAACAATGAAAGGAGGTTTCAAACAATGAAAGACCGACTAAACATGGCAAGGTTAGAGGAAGATCCTTCATAGTACAAAAATACGGCCGATCATCTCCGACCGTCCGGACAACATCAACCATAGCAATTTAATTGCACTCACTATTGACCCAATAGTTTGTGGGCTCCATCTCACACGATCCCCCACGGGCATAAAACTATCAATAACATCTTCTAAAAAGATGCCAGGTGCAAAGGCCAAGTTTTAGAGGCCCACCACACTACTGGTTATCTTCGGACCACCAAACAAATTCCACGCCGAAGAATAAGTCTTCGGCATTGTCCCCTTATACAGCAACTACCACATACTATCGGGACGAACCACGTTGGCTAGATTCAAGGGGGTACAACATTAGGCTAGTCCCACATGACATAGTCACAATTATGGGCAAGGCCGAGCACCACCCTCAGAGTGGAAATCATATCGCTGCTGGAATAGCGAGTCGTGCCTGTTTTTTGATTCGGCAGCCAACTACCCGGACACAACTGAGGAGTCCGAGTTACTTTATGGCATGATAGCCTGGTTCAGCCAGGCCCCGATCAGCCACCCGCAGTTCAACCCCAGCATGACATACAGATGACTTTAAGCATTTGTCTTTACAGACTGACTTTGGCGCAGAATAGGACTGGCGACGTGGAATCAGCTCGGACGCACAAGGCGGGAACACATAAGTAAATCCCCCCCCCCCCAAAGGAGACAGTCCGGATACACTTCGGATCCACACACAGCCTCCTCCAGTCCGGCCACGACAGGTTCCGCCAAAACAACTCTTTTCATAATCATAAACCGTATTCATATGCATAGACATGTCACTCTACTACAATGCGTAGACCTAAATAACACTTACCGGCCGTCATTCCTCATTAACGCCCTTTTTGTCATAAACGGTGCTCATACATCGTGTTACGCCCCACTATGCCAGGGGCTTCATAATATGGCAACAAAGTCCGCCCACCTTTTCAGTCGCTCGGCACCCCGAACTTATAGCACTATATGCATCAGCTCCAAATCATGTCTTGGGTCATTAGTTGGGTTTGCCCGGCTCCCATGTTTTGGTACCTTACGTTCCGCTCTATCAGCTAAGGTAGCGCTGGGAGAACTACTGCGATTGTGTCCCGGTTCTTCCAAACGAGCACCTCAGTAGAGAAAGCCGAAAACTGACTGTCATGATACAGCGAGAGCTAGTCAGCTATTCGAGAGGTTGTAAAATCTTTAAAGATTTATTACGGATAATGCCATTATAAATGCAAAGTGCGACGGACCGGTCTTCCGATCAGGCGCCGATAGAGCCCCTAGTACGGTCTTCCGAACACCAGGGGCTGCGCCCACCATACTCGAATTCCTATGGCTAAGTGAGAGTGATAAAGCCCTATAGTCTGATTGCCTAGTTCACGGTGATGAACACCTCCTTCAAGGACCCAAAAATGGGATAAAGAGTGTTCAGGTGTGTCCCGAACACCCCCGTATTTTTTACGTGGGGACAGAAGCCGACGACTGGCCAACTCTCAGGATTTATATACACTAAAACGGCCGCACAGGAAGAAAAATGTTCATATAACAGGCAATAAATAATAACAGTGCCATTATCCCACAGCATAACTGCCTTCAAGGAAATATAGTGTCTTTGGTACACTGATCCACCACAAGGCGGGCTCCTTTCAGGACACCTTCGTAGTATAACTCGGGCTTGCGATGCTCCTTACCCTCCAGTGGTCCCTCGGTCATTAGCTTCTCAGCATCAAGCTTCCCCCAGTGCACCTTCGCATGGGCAAACGCCATGCATGTATCCTCTATGCAAACCGACCGCTTAATGACATCGAGCCGAGGACAAGCACCACCAATCCGCTTCACGAGTCCAAAGTAACTGCTTGGAATTGGCTCCGCGGGCCACAGCCGGACAACCAAGTCCTTCATGGCTAGTTCGGCCGCCTGGTGCAGTTCCACCAGCTGCTTCAGCTGATCGATAAAAGGCACCGAATAATTCGGCGCCAAATACTGCGACCAGAAATGCTTCTCCGCAGACTTCTTCTCCTCAGTCCGATAGAATTGGGCAGCATCTGATATGCTGCGTGGAAGGTCCGCAAACGCCCCTGGAGAAATAAGAATTCAGCTTGTCGCTTAGAGTTTCTCCCATTACTACATAAAAATCACCTTGAGTACAAAAGGCCTTACCAGCCGCAACCTTTCGTGTCTCCTGAATGTCCTTCAGAGCACCTCGGGCTTCTTCCCGAGCATCATCTGCGGCTTGGAGAGCTTGGGCGAGTTCGGATTCTTTCCCTGCTGGACTCTGCTCCAAGGTCTCGTTTTTCTTCACGGCCTCCTGGAGCTCTTGCTCAGCTTCAATAACCCTGGCCTCGTGCTTCTCACGAAGAGCCTACTCGGTGGCAGCCTTCTCGGTGGCTTCGGCCATAGCCTTCTTCAGTCCCTCGATTCCGGCACTCGCTCCTAGAGCATACAATACAAATATTTTCATCAGTCACAACTTCTCATTCGTGCCGAATTTAGGACAAGGTTTCGACATACCTTGCTTGTCCTCCAACTGCTTCTTCATGTGGCCAAGTTCCTCTTCGGCCCGTTCCAGACTCTGCTTTAGTCCGGACACCTCCGCATTATGAGCGGCGGTCGTCTCTGTAGACGCCTATTTTTCAAACAAAAGGATACACGTCATTAGCTGAGTCTCCTGCAAAGCGGAAGGTTTGATCCCCTGTCCGGCTTTCTCTCTCTTTCTCCGGACAGTGCATCAGGGGCTACTACACATACTGTGACAATCTCCAGAAAGTTTCTAAAAGGGATAATTAGATTTATGCCCCTAGTTGTGTCCCACTCATTTGTTTTACCCCTAATTCCCAAAAGTCACCGGTTCTGTCCAAGTCACTTTGCTCCTCTTATGCTTTTGCCCTTTGACCGTTTGACCGTCAGTTTGAAAACTTCATAACTAATCCATAATAAATCAGAAAAATTCAAATAAGATACCAAAATGTTCAGAAAAACATCACCTACATGTCAGTGTCATCTGCATTCATGAAAAAAATGTTGGAAAGTGCACATCCGAGTTTTAGCTCTTTTGATACCACCATGAATAGTAAACTCTAAAAAATTCAAAAAGAATCAAAAAACTATGGTGGTAAAGAACGACACATGTTCTAAGTGCTTGCCAAGTTTCATTAGGGAACAACATTCGTGGAAGTCCTGGCAAAAAAACTAATCTATTTTGGAGTGTTGATTGTTTTTTTTTCCGCGACACCCATGAATGTTATTCCCTGATGAAACTTGGCAGGCACTTAAAACATTTGTCATTCTTTGCCACCAAATTTTTTTTGAATTTTTTTGAGCTTTTTAGATTTTATTATTCATGGTGGTATCAAAAGAGCTAAAGCTCGTATGGGCAATTTCCAACACTTTTTTCATGAATGCAAATGACACTGACATATAGGTGATGTTTTTCTGAACATTTTGGTATCTTATTTGCATTTTTCTGATTTAGTATGAATTAGTTATGAAATTTTCAAACTGACGGTCAAACGGTCAAAGGGAAAAAGCATAAGAGGAGCAAAGTTACTTGGACAGAACCGGTGACTTTTGGGAATTAGGGGTAAAACAGATGAGTAGGACACAACTAGGGGCATAAATCTAATTATCCCTTTCTAAAAACATACCTCAAATCCCTTTATAAGGCTAAGTCAGGACTCATTCAGTCCGCTCTCGGCAGACTGAATCTTTTCAATCACCGCACCCATGGGGGTGCGATGCTCATCGACGATGGACGCACTCTTTAGCACCGTCGATAGGCCACCCGGAAACTCTGCTTGGACAGAGGTTGCTGGCGGAGCGGGCGGGCCTCCCCTGTCAAAGGTAGCTGCTCGCCCGATCCTGGAGCTTTAAAAGTCTCCAGGACCGTGTCCGGCTGCGGTCCGAACGTAAGATCGCCCCTGCTGTCGACACGCATCGGAGCCGCTGCTCCCGTGTATCCGGCCCCAGATATATGCCCTCCCTGGTCCGGGTCCCGCTGAGACGACACCTCGGTGTTGCGCCTAGGCTTTGGGAAAGGGCCCTCTGGAGGCGTCTCGCTCTCCAGGGCATCTGAGCTCAGTGAATCCTCCGATGAGGACCGTCCGGCGTGGGACCTCGCCGGGCTGCACAAAGCATGGCGACAGTTAAACTAATACATCCTAATGACCCCGGGCACGTAGGTGTGTACGGATTTCGTATACTCATGACTTTACCAGGGGCTGGGCCCTGGGATCCCACTGTTGGCTGCTATCGGCAGCCGTGGTGGACGCCTCGGGGAGGGAACTTTTTCCCCTCTTTGCCGATTCGGCCTCCAGGGATGAGGAAGCCGTCCTTTTCTTCCCTCCCCCTGCGGGGGACTCACCTTCTTCCTCCTCCTTTTCATCTTTGGAGGAAGGATGGTCGCTAGAGTCTTCGAATTTTGTGTCCGAGGCATCGCGACGATGGAGGCCACTACGGATCTTCTTGACCTTCTTGGGGGCCACTTTCTTCGGTGCCTCATAAGGCGCTGGGACCAGCATATTCGTCAAAAGAGGTCCGGACGGTACCTCCGGCAGTGGGGCCGGACAGTGTATCCGCTCCACCTTTTTCGTAAATTCCTGGGATTATCGTAGAAAGCATGATAAATGTGTATCCTCGGGACATGCCAGTTAAAACACGGATGGACAGAGCTCAGCAATGACTTACCGGACTTGCAGATCGGGATAGTTGATACCCTCGGTCCTCGGCGGAGCCCGGCCACGGTTTGCCGGACTTGAAGAGCACCTTCCAGATGTCCTTGTGGGAGGAGCCATAGAGCTCCCGTAGGGTCTGATGCTCAGTTGGATCGTATTCCCACAAAGTGCAGGATCGACACTGACAAGGGAGAACCAGGTGGACTAACATCACCTGGACTACGTTGACGAGTTTGACATCCTTGTCGACCACGCTCTGGACGCGCGTTTGGAGCATTGACAGCTCGTCGGATGAGGACCATTTCAGGCCCTTCTCGGGTCAGGACGTGAGCCAAAGTGGGGCTCCGGATCTGAATTCGGGAGCGGCGGCCCACTTTTTACCACGTAGTTCGGTGATATAGAACCACTGCTGCTGCCACTCCTTGACGGAATCATTGAAGGCGCCCGTTGGCCATGCGACCTTGGGCATCTTGCTCACCATGGCGCCGCCGCACTCGGCGTGCTCGCCATTCACCACCTTGGGCTTCACATTGAAGATCTTCAACCATAAACCAAAGTGGGGCAAAATACGGAGGAAGGCCTCACACACGACGATGAACGTCGAGATGTTAAGGAAAGAATTGGGGGACAGATCATGAAAGTCAATTCCGTAATAATACATGATCTCGCGTACAAAGGGGTGAAGGGGAAACCCGCGCCCGTGGACAAAATGAGGAAGGAACACGACCCTCTTGTGGGGCTCCGAAGTGGGGATGATCTGTCCCGCCGGTGGAAGATGATGGCCGATTTTCTTGGCCAAGTACCCGGCCTCTCGGAGCTTTTTGATATCCCTCTCCCGGGCGGTGGAAGCCATCCATTTGCCTCCTGCCCCGGATCCGGACATCTTCAGAATCTCTCTTAGGTGGAGAAGAAAAGTGCTTGGGCACTAGAGTTCAAGCAAAGTGGAATGGACTAGCGGAAGGGAAAGGCGTGGGTAAAGAGAAAGAGACCTTATCTCTTTATAGAGGTGGTAAAAGCTTTTTATGCCTCCTCACTTGCCTGGTGGCACCCACTTGTTCCCCACTCGCCGCGATTAGCGATGCGGTTGGGCTACCCGTGCCCGTGTTAATGAAAATCCTGTGATAAGGGGACATGATCTCTGCTTCGACAAGACGTGCCGAGGAAACCGCCTCGCAATATGCACTGTGACTGGTTGTGGAAAAACGATTCGAATAATGACTCGACCATAGTATCATGTCACGTTGTCTGAAGTTGTCGGCAGATTACATTTGTGGAATATCATTCCCTCTACGGTGGTATGTCAAGATCATCTTGCAGATCCGGACATGATTTAAGTATACGATAATTACTTTAGAGTATTCGGAGATGGAACCCGCCTTGCAATGCCGAAGACAAACTACACGCCGGACTCATCGTCATTGAAGCCTGGTTCAGGGGCTACTGAGGGAGTCCTGGATGGGGTAGCCGGACTGCCGGACTATATACTTTGACTGGACTATTGGACCATGAAGATACAAGACTCAAGACTTCGTCCCGTGTCCGGATGGGACTCTCCCTTGCGTGGAAGACAAGCTTGGCGATCCGGGTATTATGTTTCCTTCTTTGTAACCAACTCCATGTAAACCCTAGCCCTCTTCGGTGTCTATATAAACCGGAGGGTTTAGTCCTTAGAGACAGAATCATAATCATCATAGGCTAGCTTCTAGGGTTTAGCCTCTATGATCTCGTGGTAGATCAACTCTTGTAATACTCATATCATCAATATCAATCAAGCAGGAAGTAGGGTTTTACCTCCATCAAGAGGGCCCGAACCTGGGTAAAACATTGTGTCCCTTGTATCCTGTTACCATTAGCCTTAGATGCACAGATCAGGACCCCCTACCCGAGATCCGCCGGTTTTGACACCGACACCCGTTCCCCGCATGGGATAGAGCAGGAGCAAGGGAAGGGCGCTGCCGGCATCGGCCTGGCCAGCTCCGGGGGTCTCTGGCCAGGGCGAGACTGCCGGCAGGTGCAGCGAGGAGGGTCACTTCCACCCCGCACCGCAACAGCATTGGGGGAGGGCCGAGGGTGATGGCGGCTCGTGGCAGCAGAGAAGCGGGGAGGCGGCGGCCGTACTTGGGGGCGGTGGCCTTAGGCACTCCGGCGACGAGCAGAAGGCATGTGGAGGATCGCCAGGAGGTGGAGAAGGTGGTGGTGTGGTTAGGCACGGATGAGGAGCTCGGAGCAGCCTGATTTCAATGGTCGTCGGTGACGTCCGCGGCGGCCAAAGGGTCAATGGAGTGGCTCCGGTGGACTTGGAGGGCCGTGAGAGGGCAGCGTCCTGCGGAGGGGCTTGGGCAACGCTTATATAGGCCAGGGGAGGGCTCGGGAGCGCTCTAGAGAGCTTGGCCGACAGGACAATGGAGGAGCAGGGGAGCTAGCGTCATGGGCGCGGCGATGGCGACTCAACGGCGACGCTACCGAAGGGGCAGAGGCACAGGTGAAATGATGGCACGGGCACAGGCTTGCTACTTGACAAGGAGAGGGCTCGAGAAGGGGAGGAAGCAGATGACAACAGGGTCGGGAACACTCCAGAGCGCGTGGTTGGCGCGTCTGCCCCTTGATCACCGCGTGAACTGGCGCACGCATTGCGCGAAGATCGGCCAAATCATGTCTAGAGTGTTGTTCCTCCAGGCTAGGTTACATGGGAGGTGATTGCTCGAGGAAACACACTATGGTTAGATGGGAAGTGTGTCTGAAGTTTGCTTTAGCAAACTTGGACCAGTGTCTAGGGTGACATGAGATGAGTAAAGGGACAAACTTGTTGTCTAGGAGGTTCAGGATAGGAAGGACTTCCATCCTGTGCACTTGGAGAGGATTTGGACTAATACTTGTTATAGTTGCTTTACAACCAACAAAATGGTCTAGAAACTGAATCATGAAGTGGCACTCGCTTGCTAGACTGGATTGAGCTAAAAATGGTCATGGAATAATGATATGTCCATATGAGGATACCATAAAATTTTCATACCATTTGGACAAGCCAAAGTGGTACTTCCTTCATAATGCACCTCTCTGCACATAATTTTGGAAAAATTGCTAAGGGAAAATGGGTAGATAAATTGAGCCCGAATTTGGTGGAGAGAGTTTATATGGGTAGGAGCATGCACTGGTAAATTTTCAGCAAAAATGAAGCAATATAAAATATAGTTGCTTCCCAACCTGAAAATCTGACCAGAAACCAAGATTTGATGCTGAGCTCACATAGAGTTATGACATGAGCCCAAATCTTGAGGGGAGTGATGATTTGATCATATGAAGGACCTTGCAAAATTTTAACTCATTTGGATTACCCTAGTTAGTACTACCTTCACAGAGGCTTCCCTCGGACAGGAACTATGAAAAATTGCTCAGCAATATTCACTAGGCAAATTGAGTTGAATTTTGGCATGGGGCAATGATATGGACAGGAAAAGGTGTCCAAAAAGTTTGGGGTCAATCAAGCAAAGATAAATGACACTTCCTTCTCAAAAAGCCACTTATGGCAGAATAAGTAAAGGAATATTTGTGAATTATCTTTAATGAGGATAAGGAAGGGTTTTGACATATATGTGGAAGATATGACCCAAACAATATATGAGAATTATTTGGGAATTTTGGGAGTGACAGAAATATAGGTTGTTTCACAACCTAGGGCAAATAGGGTTATTCCTTTAATAGAAAAGGAATATTCCCAATAAAAAGAATATTGGGATTGGTCCAAGGTGGAAATGACAGGGTCTAGGACTGAGTATAAGGATGGCAAGCCACTTGGGAGAGGAATCAAGAGTGATCTCTCCAAGTTTCAAGACCACGTAGCCACAGAAAAGCAATTCAAAGTAGAAATCCAAAGAAAATCAAAAGAAAAAGAAAGGAAAAAAAATCAGGGTGTGACACTTCGCCTAAGCACTACGCAAATATGGCCGAGGGAGTAAACTATGGACGGGGGCACCGCACACGGCTAAGACAGTGTTGTGTCCTTGTGTGGCGCCTGAGGGAGTCCTGGACTAAGGGGTCCTCGGGCGTCCGGCCTGTTGGACATGGGCCGGACTAGTGGGCTATGAAGATACAAGACTGAAGACTCTCTCTCGTGTCCGGATGGGACTCTCCTTGGCGTGGAAGGAAAGCTCGGCATCCATATATGAAGATTCATTTCTCTGTAACCGACTTTGTACAACCCTAGTCCCCACCGGTGTCTATATAAACCGGAGGGCTTGGTCCAAAGGACAGATATAGTCAGACAGGCTAGACTCCTAGGGTTTTAGCCATTACGATCTCATGGTAGATCAACTCTTGTAATACTCATATTCATCAAGATCAATCAAGCAGGAAGTAGGGTATTACCTCCATAGAGAGGGCCCGAACCTGGGTAAACATTATGTCCCCCGTCTCCTGTTACAATCAACCTTAGACGCACAGTTCGGGACCCCCTACCCGAGATCCGCCGGTTTTAACACCGACATTGGTGCTTTCATTGAGAGTTCCACTGTGCCATCCTCAAAAGGTTTGATGTCCCCTTCAATCATCTACGACAATGTTGTCCAAGGAGAAGTCTTCCTCCCCGGACATATCTTCGTGTTCGGCGGCTTCGCACTACGGGCCAACTCGCTTGGCCATCTGGAGCAGATCGATAGCTATGCCCCTGACCGTTAGGTATATATAGGTGGGAGGGGAGAGGGAGGCAGCCAGGCGCGCCCAAGGGCTAGCCGTCGGCCCATAGCGCCCCTGCCTTTGTTCTACGCCCCTTTCCTTGTATGAACAAGGGGGAAGGAAAGAGGGGGGAGAGGGAAGGAAGAGGGAGTCCAACTCTGAAAGCACAAGTGCTCCCTACATGGTTTTGGTAATTAATGTCAACATATCTCTTGTTGGACTAACACTTTTATCCAGTATGTTTCAGATAAGTTCAACAATGGAGTGGCATGGACTAAAGGATGTGGGAACTCCTTCAAGATGCTAAGGACAAAGGATTGGCTCAAGCTTCAAGCTCAAGACTCTTCATTTTACATTTTAGTGATCCAAGATCACATTGAGTCTATAGGAAAAGCCAATACTATCAAGAAGGGATGAGGTGTTGCTTAATGAGTTTCTTGCTCCACAGTGCTTAGTGATATGCTCCAAAACCCTCAACTACTTTCCCACTTCCACACAAATGACCTAAACCTAAAGCCAAAATTGGTCATACCAATTCTTTCTATCCAGCGCCATCGAGTTTGGATGTCTTAGCCACTGCCACAAACCCTAGGCAAATCGGTCTCACCGATAGGGATCTCGGTGTCACCGAGATGGGATTGTAATCTCTCTGTGTATGTGCATTACCAAAATCGGTCCCACCGAGTTTGAGCAATCGTTACTACCGAGATTACAATGCAAACTTCCTGGTTGACTCATTACCAAAATCGGTCCCACCGAGTTTGTGTAATCGGTCCAACCGAGTTTGCCTGACCAACTCTCTGGAAAGCTTATTACCAAAATCGGTCTCACCAAGTTTGTGTAATCGGTCTTACCGAGATTACGTTATGCCCTAACCCTAACCGAATCGGTCCTACCGAGTTGCATGTCAGTCCCACCAAAAATCCTAACGGTCACTAGGTTTACTAAATCGGTCTGACCGAGTCTGTTGAATTGGTCCCACCGAGTTTGGTAAATTGTGTGTAATGGTTAGTTTTTGTGTGGAGGCTATATATACCCCTCCACCTCCTCTTCATTCATGGAGAGAGCCATCAGACTAAACCTACACTTCCAGCATACATTTTCTGAGATAGAACTACCTACTCATGTGTTGAGGCCAAGATATTCCATTCCTACCATATGAATCTTGATCTCTAGCCTTCCCCGAGTTTCTTTCCACTCAAATCTTCTTTCCACCAGATCCAAATCCTATGAGAGAGAGTTGAGTGTTGGGGAGACTATCATTTGAAGCACAAGAGCAAGGAGTTCATCATCAACGCACCATTTGTTACTTCTTGGAGAGTGGTGTCTCCTAGATTGGCTAGGTGTCACTTGGGAGCCTCCGACAAGATTGTGGAGTTGAACCAAGGAGTTTGTAAGGGCAAGGAGATCGCCTACTTCGTGAAGATCTACCGCTAGTGAGGCAAGTCCTTCGTGGGCGACGGCCATGGTGGGATAGACGAGGTTGCTTCTTCATGGACCCTTCGTGGGTGGAGCCCTCCGTGGACTCGCGCAACCGTTACCCTTCGTGGGTTGAAGTCTCCATCAACGTGGATGTACGATAGCACCACCTATCGGAAGCACGCCAAAAACATCCGTGTCTCCAATTGCGTTTGAATCCTCCAAAACCCTTCCCTTTACATTCTCGCAAGTTGCATGCTTTACTTTCCGCTGCTCATATTCTCTTTGCATGCTTCCTTGCTATATATTGTGAATGTTAAACTTGTGCCTAAACTCCACCTAAACTTAAAGAATCTTAAAAACTGCAACTTTAGTACTTAGTGTCTAATCACCCCCCTCTAGACACCTCTTCTCAAGGTCCTACAAGTGGTATCAGAGCATTGTTATCCATTGCCTTGGTTTAATCACCATTGGAGGAAGATGGACGAGTCTACTTTGGGGAGTCTTAGACATAGAGTGCCTATTCTTGATGGAGAGTATTTTCATGAGTGGAAAAATGAGATGCTTGTAGTTTTCAATCAATATCATTTGAACAAGTACATTGCGAGCCCTTGTGCACCTCATGTTGACCATATGCATCCTACCCATGATGAGTCAATTGACATGATTAGGAATCTTAGAACTGCCGAACTTATCATTAGAGGATTGCCTAGAAACTTGATTGGATGTTTGCCTACTCTTAAGTGTGCCTACACTATATGGAAATTTATTGAGGAACGCTTTCCAAATTATTCCTTGAAAAATCTTGATGAAATTCTCCATAAGTCTATTGCTTTGAGTAAGATGAATACTAGTGATCCTATGTTTGGTGATCGTCTATTTGAGCTTACAAATCTTATGCGTGCCAAAGGAAATGTTGGAATTATTAGTGATATTATTTCCGAAGCTATAAAAATTTATAAGCAAGATCATTGTCAAACTCACTCTAACGAATTACCCTCTCTAGGATTTGATCCACCACATGACGATGTTGAACATGGATACTATGATGAGGATGATGATAGTGACTTCGATCTTAATGATGCAATGAGACACTTTGGTCTTATGGCAAATCTTCGGGGATATATGTCAGGAGGAAAGGAATGGGTTCTTGATAGTGGATGTACCAATCACATAACGGGATATAAAGACATGTTTTGTGAGCTTGCTGAAAATGATAGTCTTCGAAAGTATGTCACTTTCGGTGACAACTCAAAGGGTAAGGTGGTTGGCCTCGGTAAGGTGGCCATATCACATGATAGCTCTATACAAAATGTCATGCTCGTTGAATCTCTTGGATACGACTTACTTTCAGTATCTAGACTTGCTGATTTCGGTTTCAGTGTCCTATTTACTGAAGTATATTGCCAAGTGTTTCGTCGAGACAATCATAAAATGGTCTTTACCGATGTGCATAGAGGTGATCTATACATTGTTGATTTCACTAAAAAGGCCCAACCTAAAACTTGCTTCATTGCTAAATCCTCAAAAGGTTGGTTATGGCATAGACACCTTGGTCATGTTGGTATGCGAAACCTTGACAAGCTTATTAAAGGAAATCATATCCTTGGATTTAACGATGTCATATTTGATAAGGATAGACTTTGCAGTGCTTGTCAGCAGGTAAACAGGTTGGAGGAAGGCATCCCGTGAAGAACATCATGACCACAAGGAGGCCACTCGAGCTACTTCACATGGATCTCTTTGGTCCCAACTCCTACAAGAGTCTCGGTGGAAATTCTTTTGGTCTAGTTATAGTTGATTATTTTTCAAGATTTACGTGGGTGTTCTTTCTCGATGATAAATCGCAGGTCCAAAAGATCTTCAAAAACTTTGCTAGGAAGGCCCAAAATCAATTTGAAGTGAAGATCAAGAAGGTTCGCAGTGACAACGGAACGGAGTTCAAGAACGCAAATGTGGACACCTTTCTTGACAAAGAAGGGATTTCACTCGAGTTCTCGACTACGTACACACCTCAACAAAACGGAGTTGTTGAGAGGAAGAACCGGACGCTCATTGAAATGGCGAGAACGATGCTTGATGAGTACAAGACACCGAAGCACTTTTGGGCAGAAGCGGTTGAGACAGCTTGTCATGCAACAAATCGCTTGTATCTTCACAAGCTACTCGGCAAGACGGCATACGAGCTCCTCACTGGTAACAAACCCCAAGTTGGATACTTTCGAGTATTCGGCTCAAAGTGCTACATTCTTGATAAGCATCGTCGCTCTAGATTTGCTCCTAAGTTTCATGAAGGTTTCCTACTAGGTTATGGCTCAAACTCTCACACTTACCGTGTCTACAACAATTTCACCCGAAAGGTTGAAGATACGGTGGATGTGAAGGTTGATGAATCTAACGGCTCGCAAGTAGAGCAATTGCCAATTGATGTAGGAGACAAAGATCCTTCGGAAGCAATCCAAGACTTGGCTATTGGCAAGGTCCGTCCAACGGAGGTGAAGGAGAGTACCTCGTCCGTCCAAGTGGAAGCTTCTACTTCACGACAAGGTGAACCAAGAGTTGATACCGAAGCATCCACAAGTGGGACACACCAAGATGAAGAAAACGAGGAAGTGCATCAAGATGAACGTCAACAACCTACTTCTCCACCACGACAAGAGAACGACAACGCCAACAATGAAGAAGGCCAAGAAGAAGAACAAGATGAAGAAGAAGTTCAACCAAGAAACAAGCAAAAGCTTTCACGAGTTCGAGCAAGAATTGCTAAAGACCATCCCGTCGAGCAAATCTACAATGATATTCAAACCGGGAGAATCACTCGCTCTAAAACTCGTTTAGCTAACTTTTGTGAAAACTATTATTTCATCTCTAGCGTTGAACCTATGAAGGTTGAAGAAGCATTGGAAGATCCGGATTGGATAAATGCTATGCATGAAGAGCTACACAACTTTGAGAGGAACCAAGTGTGGACATTGGTTGAGAAGCCCGACAACAACCACAACATCATCGGTACCAAATGGGTGTTTCGCAACAAGCAAGATGAAGATGGACAAGTAGTTCACAACAAAGCACGTCTCGTCGCCCAAGGTTACACACAAGTCGAAGGTATGGACTATGGTGAGACTTATGCTCCCCGTTGCTAGACTTGAGTCCATTCGCATCTTACTTGCCTATGCTAATCATCATGATATCACCTTGTATCAAATGGACATTAAAAGTGCTTTCCTAAATGGTGAAATAGAGGAGGAAGTTTATGTTAAACAACCTCCCGACTTTGTCAATCCTAAGAAACCCAATCATGTTTACAAACTTCACAAAGCTCTTTATGGTCTTAAACAAGCTCCTAGAGCATGGTATAAATGCATGACCAAGTTCCTTATTGAAAAAGGCTTCGAAATTGGGAAAATTGATTCTACTCTTTTTACAAAAAGGGTTAATGGAGAACTATTTGTGTGCCAAATCTATGTTGATGATATTATATTTGGTTCAACTAACCCTCATTTTAGTGAAAAGTTTGGGAAGCTAATGTCGGAGAAGTTTGAGATGTCTATGATGAGTGAACTCAAATTCTTTCTTGGGTTGCAAATCAAGCAAACTAAGGAAGGTACCTTTCTTTCTCAAACGAAGTACACCAAGGACTTATTCAAGAAGTTCAATATGCAAGAATGCAAAGGTATGACTACACCCATGCCTACTAGTGGACATCTTGACTTGACCAAAGATAGTGAACCGGTTGATCAAAAGGTTTATCGCTCTATGATTGGTTCATTGTTATATCTATGTGCTTCACGTCCCGATATCATGCTAAGTGTGTGCATGTGTGCACGATATCAAGCTGCTCCTAAAGAATGTCATCTTAAGTCCGTGAAAAGGATAGTGAGATACTTAATCCATACACCAAATTTTGGCATTTGGTATCCTAAGAGGGCCTCTTTCGATCTTGTTGGCTATTTCGACTCGGACTATGCCGGAGACAAGGTTGATAGAAAGTCCACTTCGGGTACTTGTCAATTCCTTGGTAGATCTCTTGTGTCTTGGTCTTCCAAGAAACAAAACTCGGTATCCTTATCCACCGCCGAAGCGGAGTACATTGCCGCTGGTTCATGTTGTGCTCAATTACTTTCGATGACCCAGACTCTTAAAGATTATGGGATATATGTGAGACATGTTCCATTGCTTTGTGACAATGAAAGTTCTATCAAAATTGGTCATAATCCTCTACAAAATTCTCGTACTAAGCATATTGAAGTTCGTCATCATTTCATTCGAGACCATGTTGCTAAGGGTGACATTGATCTTAAGCATGTTCGCACCGAAAAGCAATTAGCGGATATATTCACTAAACCTCTTGATGAGAAAGTGTTTTGCAGGTTAAGAGGAGAATTGAACATCATTGATGCTTCAAACCTGGAGTAGAAACTCCATTGGATACATGCAAGACATGAGCCTATGACTAATCCTTGATATTTCTCTTATCATGAAAATCTTATGTCTTGGATATATTTGCAACTTGCATGTTATCTAACCCATGTAGGTAGATGGACTCAAATTCCAAATGGTGCTCCCAACTCTTGATGAACTACATCAACCTTGAGCAACCCACACAAGTTCAACTACATGGACAACACCACCAACCAAGGTATGTTATTCCATCTTAGAGAAGCTTTACTCCAAGACATGAGCTAAAGCAACTCGACAAGATGTGAATACATCAAGATGCTTAAACGAATAATGGCAACCCCATTTTGAGCTTAAACGATGAGTATGACCTATGATCAAGTGATCTCACTTGACTCCTAAGTCAATATACTCTAACATAGGTGACTTTGTCGCTGACCATCTCTAGATGAAGTTCTCTTGTGTTCTTTTTCTGTGTTTTTGCATTTGTCTCATGCGTATTTGTTTCCCCTTACAAAAAAAACTTCATCTAGATTCCTTTCTGTTTGCTTTGCATTTTCTACATCCAATTCTTTGCATATCATTCAGTAAATTCCTTGCAAATCTTTGTAAGATCTTACTAGTCTAGTGAGCTGAGGTGACAAGTGTTTTCTCTGCGATGAACTCGGTTTCACCGAATTGTTGTTTTCGGTCCAACCGAATTCCTTCGGTACAACCGAAACATACCCCTCGGTGCCACCGATTTCACAACAGGAAAAACAGTTTGCCACTTATTCTGTGTCTCTTCTGATCCAGCTCCACTCAATGAGTCTTGTCCTCTACAAGCATCACATTTTTATCATTGCTTTATGCTGTGACTCAAGGACCAAACCCATTCGACAGATTCCAGAAAACCCTTCTGGGAAATTGATGTCAAAGGGGGAGAGAGAGATCACATCAAAGCTTATCGTTTAGAGAGAGAGAGATCACATCAGAGAAAGAGTTTATCACCTCCTTAGGGGGAGAGAAATCCTCAGGGGGAGAGAGAGATCTCCAGGGGGAGAACATACTTAAGTAGAAAGTATTTCTCAAGGATCCCAGATGCTTGGTGTTCAAGAGGAGAGATGCCCACATGTCTTCTTGAGGGGAGAGACATGTTCATATGATATTTTTGTGGTTATTTGCATTAGCTTGCATTAGCTCTGTTCATCATTTATATCTTTCAGCTCTGATTTTCTATTCCCTATCTTCTCCCAGTATCCCATGCTAGATTCAGGGGGAGCAAGACATCTAAGGGAAAGAAATCATTCAAATTCATCGCATATCTTTACTCTTGGGGACATGTCTAATCCAATGTGGTACTTAGTACTCACTCTCTACATGTCATCCCAGAATTGGTATTCTTGTAGTTTCTTTTGTTTGCTCTGGCTAGTAGGTGCATCTGTGTTATCTAACCTTGTTTACACAGGTTCATTCCATCCTAAGCCAACTCAAGACTACAAGGTAAGTATATGCATCACAATCATGTGTATGAGGAATTCTTGCTGATGTACATACTGTTTGCAAGAAGGACTCATGAGATGAAGGTTTTTCCTTAATATTCTTTGCTCTGATGCATATGGCCAAGATACATGTAACACATTGCCTACTCTATCATGGTTATGCTCTCACATGCTTCTATATTTCATATTCACATGATTGCATACATGTAGGGGGAGCCTATGCTTGTTACATGTCTTTCCAAAACTTTACCTGCTATTCTTTATATCTTTATCTAAAGCTTTGATGTATGTTGTCATCAATTATCAAAAAGGGGGAGATTGAAAGCACAAGTGCTCCCTAGGTGGTTTTGGTAATTAATGTCAACATATCTCTTGTTGGACTAACACTTTTATCCAGTATGTTTCAGATAAGTTCAACAATGGAGTGGCATGGACTAAAGGATGTGGGAACTCCTTCAAGATGCTAAGGACAAAGGATTGGCTCAAGCTTCAAGCTCAAGACTCTTCATTTTACATTTTAGTGACCCAAGATCACATTGAGTCTATAGGAAAAGCCAATACTATCAAGAAGGGATGAGGTGTTGCTTAATGAGTTTCTTGCTCCACAGTGCTTAGTCATATGCTCCAAAACCCTCAACTACTTTCCCACTTCCACACAAATGACCTAAACCTAAAGCCAAAATCAGTCATATCGATTCTTTCTATCCGGCGCCACCGAGTTTGGATGTCTTAGCCACTGCCACAAACCCTTGGCAAATCGGTCTCACCGATAGGGATCTCGATGTCACCAAGATGGGATTGTAATCTCTCTATGTATGTCCATTACCAAAATCGGTCCCACCGAGTTTGAGCAATCGGTACTACCAAGATTACAATGCAAACTTCCTGGTTGACTCATTACCAAAATCGGTCCCACCAAGTTTGTGTAATCGGTCCAACCGAGTTTGCCTGACCAACTCTCTGGAAAGCTTATTACCAAAATCGGTCTCACCGAGTTTGTGTAATCGGTCTTACCGAGATTACGTTATGCCCTAACCCTAACCGAATCGGTCCTACCGAGTTGCATGCCAGTCCCACCGAAAATCCTAACGGTCACTAGGTTTACTAAATCGGTCTAACCGAGTCTGTTGAATCGGTCCCACCGAGTTTGGTAAATTGTGTGTAACGGTTAGTTTTTGTGTGGAGGCTATATATACCCCTCCACCTCCTCTTCATTCGTGGAGAGAGCCATCAGACTAAACCTACACTTCCAGCATACATTTTCTGAGATAGAACTACCTACTCATGTGTTGAGGCCAAGATATTCCATTCCTACCATATGAATCTTGATCTCTAGCCTTCCCCAAGTTGCTTTCCACTCAAATCTTCTTTCCACCAGATCCAAATCCTATGAGAGAGAGTTGAGTGTTGGGGAGACTATCATTTGAAGCACAAGAGCAAGGAGTTCATCATCAACGCACCATTTGTTACTTCTTGGAGAGTGGTGTCTCCTAGATTGGCTAGGTGTCACTTGGGAGCCTCCGACAAGATTGTGGAGTTGAACCAAGGAGTTTGTAAGGGCAAGGAGATCGCCTACTTCGTGAAGATCTACCGCTAGTGAGGCAAGTCCTTCGTGGGCGACGGCCATGGTGGGATAGACAAGGTTGCTTCTTCGTGGACCCTCCATGGGTGGAGCCCTCCGTGGACTCGCGCAACCATTACCCTTCGTGGGTTGAAGTCTCCATCAACGTGGATGTACGATAGCACCACCTATCGGAACCCACGCCAAAAACATCCGTGTCTCCAATTGCGTTTGAATCCTCCAAAACCCTTCCCTTTACATTCTCGCAAGTTGCATGCTTTACTTTCCGCTGCTCATATTCTCTTTGCATGCTTGCTTGCTATATATTGTGAATGTTAAACTTGTGCCTAAACTCCACCTAAACTTAAAGAATCTTAAAAACTGCAACTTTAGTACTTAGTGTCTAATCACCCCCCCTCTAGACACCTCTTCTCAAGGTCCTACAAACTCCACACTTACCTTTCCTCCTCCCCTTTTGTTTCCCTCCCCATAGGCCTGCCCTATAGAGGGCGCACTAGCCCCTTGTGGGCTGGTGTGTTCCTTCACTTGGACCATAAGGCCCATATCTTTGCGGGGGGGTGCCCGAAACTCCTTCCGGTGACCCATTAAGTACGTGGTACCTTCCGAAACACATCCGGTGTCCGAATACCATCGTCCTATATATCAATCTTAACCTATAGACCATTTCAAGACTCCTCATCATGTCTGTGCTCTCATACAGGACTCTGAACAACATTCGGTCACCAAATCATATAACTCATATAACATTATATCGTCAATGAACGTTAAGCATGCGGACCCTATGGGTTCGAGAACTATGTAGACATGACCGAGACACCTCTCTGGCCAATAACCAATAGCAGAACCCGGATGCCCATATTTTCTCCTACATATTCTACGAAGATCTTTATCGGTCGAACCGTGATGACAACATACGCAATTCCCTTTGTCGATCAGTATGTTCCTTGCCCGAGATTCAGTCGTCGGTATCTTCATACCTAGTTCAATCTGGTTACCAGCAAGTCTCTTTACTCATACCATAATACATCACCTCGTGACTAATTCCTTAGTCATTTGCTTGCAATCTTATGATGTGTATTACCGAGAGGGCCCAGAGATACCTCTCCGATACACGGAGTGACAAATCCTAATCTTGATCGATGCCAACTGAACAAACACCTTCGGAGATATTTGTAGAGCATCTTTATGATCACACAGTTACATTGTGATGTTTGATATCACACAAGGTATTCCTCCAATATCCGGGAGTCGCATAATCTCATAGTCGAAGGAATATGTATTTGACATTAAGAAAGCAAGAGCAATAAACTGAACGATCAAATGCTAAGCTAACGGATGGGTCTTGTCCATCACACCATTCTCCTAATGATGTGATTCCATTATCAAATGACAGCTCATATCTATGCTTAGGAAACCTTAACCATCTTTGACCAATGAGCTAGTCTAGTAGATGCTTACTAGGGACACAATATTTGTTTATGTATCCACACATGTATTTAAGTTTCCGGTCAATACAATTCTAGCATGAATAATAAACCTTTATCATGAATTAGGAAATATAATAATAACCATTTTATTATTGCCTTCCATTAGTCTCTGCACTAGAGTCAATAATCTAGTTCACATCGCCATGTGATTAACACCCATAGTAGACATCGCCATGTGACCAACCCAAAGAGTTTACTAAAATCAATAATCTAGTTCACATCTCCATGTGATTAACACCCAAAGAGTACTAAGGTGTGATCATGTTTTGCTTGTGAGAAGTTTAGTCAACGGGTATGTCACATTCAGATCCGTATGTATTTTGTAAATTTCTATGTCTACAATGCTCTGGATGGAGCTACTCTAGCTTATTGCTCCCACTTTCAATATGTATCCAGATTGAGACTCAGAGTCATCTGAATCGGTGTCAAAGCATGCATCGGCGTAAATCTTTACGATGAACTCTTTATCACCTCCATAACTGAGAAATATTTCCTTAGTCCTCTTAGGTAACTAAGAATAATTTTGACCGTTGTATAGTGATCTACTCCCGGATCACCATTGTACCCCCTTGCCAAACTCATTGGCAAGGTACACAAATAGGTCTGATACATAGCATAGCATACTTTATAGAACCTATGGTTGAGGCATAGGGAATGACTTTCATTCTCTCTCTTTCTTCTGCCGTGGTCGGGTTTTGAGTCTTACTCAACTTCACACCTTACAATACATGCTAGAACTCCTTTAAATCTTGCCAAGGTATGTACTCATTGTAAATCTTACCAAGCGTCTTGATCTATCTCTATAGATCTTGATGCCTAATATGTAAGTAGCTTCACCAAGGTCTTTCATTGAAAATTCTTATTCAAGTATCCTTTTATGCTATCCAGAAATTCTGTATCATTCCAATCAGTAATATGTCATCCACATATAATATCATAAATGTTACAGAGCTCCCACTCACTTTCTTGTAAATACAGACTTCACCATAAGTCTGTATAAAACCATATGCTTTGATCACCTCATCTAAACATATATTCCAACTCCGAGATGCTTGCACCAGTCAATTGATGGATCGTTGGAGCTTGCACACTTTGTTAGCACCTTTAGGATCGACAAAACCTTCTGGTTGCATCATATACAACTCTTCTTTAAGAAATCCATTAAGGAATGCAGCTTTGACATCCATTTGCCAGATTTCATAGTTATAAAGTGCGGGAATTGCTAACAGGATTCAGACTAACTAAAGCATCACTACAGGTGAGAAGGTCTCATCGTAGTCAACCCCTTGTACTTGTCGAAAACCTTCTCCGACAAGTCAAGCTTTGTAGATGGTGACATTACCATCAACGTCTGTCTTCTTCTTGAAGGTCCACTTATTTTCAATGGCTTGTTGATCATCAGGCAAGTCCACTAAAGTCCACACTTTATTCTCATACATGGATCCTATCTCAGATTTCATGGCCTCAACCCATCTGTCGGAATCTAGGCTCATCATAGCTTCTTCGTAGTTCGTAGGTTCGCCTTGCTCTAATAACATGACTTCCAGAACAGGATTACCGTACCACTCTGGTGCGGATCATGCTCTAGTTGACCTACACGTCTAGTAGCAACTTGATCTGAAGTTTCATAATCATTACCGTTTGCTTCCTCTCTAGTTGGTGTAGGCACCACAGGAACAGAGTTCTCTGATGTGCTACTTTCCAATTCAAGAGAAGGTATGATTACCTCATCAAGTTCTACTTTCCTCCCTGTTGGGGATATAACTACTGGGTATGAACTGCCCAGGAGGGGCTGGGTCATACCATTGGTGGCTTACCAATGAAGATGGCGGATCATGCGAGCCCGTTGACGGCCCAAGACCCAGAGGTGACTTAAGGCCCAGGGGGATGAACCGCCATGTATGTATAACTTGTATTGTACGACAAGTGTAGTTAGTCACCGAGCCGGACACGTTGTGTATGAGCCGGCCGGGACTCCGTGAACCATCGGGCGTCAACCTGCGTATATAAAGGGACGGCCCGACGACACTTTAGGGTAAGAAACAAGAGACAGAGAAATAGGTCAAGCGTATTCACTCCCTGGTAATTGAAACCCTAGCAATACCACCTCAAACTGGATTAGGCTTTTACCTTCACCGCAAGGGCCTGAACCAGTATAAACTCTGTGTGTCCTTTGTCCCGATTAACCCCTTTAAGCTAACCTCGTTGTGATGGCTCCATGACTAAGTCCTTCCGCTAGGACATCTGCCGTGACAACTCCACGACAGTTGGCGCCCACCATGGGGCCAGTGCATGGTGGTTTCGAGTTCTTATAGGGAAACTTCGAAGGGATCAAGGGATACGCTGTGGGCCGGATGACCAAGAGTCGTCACGGCAAGCTCTACATCGATGATGCAGGCTGGGGCCCCGAGGCTGACTCAATTGAGTACGGGTACCGGGTCCCCTTCATCGGAATCCACGTTTTCATCGGCAAAATCGGCGAACTGGGCCCTGAGCCGGACATCTGCACCGACATCATTGAGATGGCTCAGCATGCACGACCGCTCGGGTTCAGCCCGCCGTGAAGCACGCCTTTGTTGGTTTCATCCATGGGGCGGAAGGATCTTTGTCTGGCGATGAGACGGCCATCTACTCTGATGGTGAATCATCCACAGGCGAGACTAATTCATTGTATCAACTATAAGATGGACGGCTTGGGGGTTGTCCGATGGTGACGGTATTCCGGACCCCTATGAGTTGCTGAACAGGGTCGCAATCTTCATAGCCGGTACACAACTGGTGCTTGGTTCAACAACCATCGCGGCTATAACCTCCAGTTCAATGGCTGCAGCGGCGGCTGGTGCTAGTGGCTCTGCACGCCCGCCGGCTCAAGTTGTCACAGATTTATTGGAGGCTCTGGCGACTTTGATGGGGGTAGAGGTAACCTCGGACAACCAGGAACAGCATAAGGTTGATGTGGCAAAGCTGCGAGATGAGATCGTTCAAGCCAAGGAAGAGCTGGCCGCTGAGAACGCTAGGATGGCTACGGAGCAGGCTACTTTGGACGCCCAGGCATAGAGGATTCCTTCCGGCTCACATTGGATCAGAACACTTCAAATGAGGTAATGAGGAGGAGGCACCGGAGTCATCTACCCCCAGTTTATGAGCCGAGGAACCTCTTCAACACGCCTGGAGCAGGGACCAGTGACCCGCCGGTGGTAAACCGGGCGATCAAAGCGCCTGGAACTGGAGCGCTGGTTCAGCCACACGTGTTGGACTCGCCACATTTGAATAATACTCCGTCTCAGCATGTTCCGACACCTCCGGGTCATTATTCTAACCATTTGGATAATATGATTACTGCGGTAACACGACTGGCGGCTCTACTAGTTGAAGGCGGGTCTCCAACGGCGATAGAGACACGAAGGGCCAAAGAGCTTCTTCAGACAACTGTAAGTCAACAGGCGGCTTATTCTTACAGTAGCGAGCGGATTCACTCAACCCCTCGTCCAAGCCGGAGTTATAGCAGGCACATTAACTCACCAACAGTCCCAAGTAGTGAAAAGCACCATAACCAGCCTCGTGGGCATGACCCGGTGCGTGGTGGTACCAATGCCCAGACTTTGGTGGATCAGGGCAGAGCGCGTCGGGAGGACGAGCTGGCAGCTCAGCAGGCGGCTCATCAGTACTCACCAATTTATCCGTCAGCTTTGGTGGAGGAAGGCGTGACCTCTAGAACCTTGGGTGTGCCATGTTTAGTGTCGGCTCTACGTAACGAGCGTTTGCCCAAGGATTTCAAGGGTCCTCGTAAGGTGCCTAACTACACAACAGATCAACCCCCTGAAGCTTGGATTGAAAGTTATGAGATGGCAATGGAGATGCTGGATGTTGGCGATGCTGCATGCGCTAAGTATTTCACCATGATGTTGGACGGGACGACTCGTACTTGGTTGAAAGGGCTGCCTGCCAACTCCATTGGATCATGGGCCGAGTTAAAAGCCTGGTTTATCCAGAATTTTGAAGACACGTGCAAGCAGCCTATGTCAATTGTGGATTTGGACTCTTGTGTCCAAGGTGAGGGAGAGTCAACAACCCATTGGGTGCGCCGGGTCTCGGCCATCGTACACTCATCGGATCGTATCAATGCCGGTTCAGCAGTCCTAATGTTGGAGAAGAATTGTCGTTTGATGCCCCTTAAGCAGAAACTGGGGTGGCTTAAACACCACTGCAACGACATGGGGGAGCTAATGGCGACTCCCGTCAATTATGCCGACTCTGATAGTACCAAGGACCCCGAGTATGATGATGAAAGGTCGGGTAAGGGAAAAAAGAGCAGCAACGCAAAAGGGCAGCTGCATAACCCGGCGAGTCAGGGTGGCAGTGGTAAGCACAAAGCTGATGGTAATTTAGATTTTGTGGCTAACACCAATACGCAGAATAATAGTCAGCACCACAAGGGAAAGCCGCCCCCTCGGTTTGGAGGACCAAAATTCAATCTTGAGGCGATGATGAATCAGCCCTGCCCGAAGCATGCTACGCGGGAAAAGTCGGCCAGTCACCTCTGGAAGAATTGCTTCATTATAAGGGAGTATAGAAATTCCATTTTTTCTAGAACAATCATGGGCCGGACGGCGGCTCAGGATTCGGCTCTCACAGTCCGGGTTATGGTGGTGGCGGTTATAATTCCAGTTTCCAAGGCCAAGGCAATCGAGGTGGTTTTAATCAACAATCTGGTCAAGGGAATCAGCAGCAGCAGTCTGGTTATCAGAGTAACCCAAAACAGTTGAATAGTGGACAGTACCATGTTTTCACCATGAGTTTATGCAAACGAGATCAAAAGCTCCATAAAAGGGCAGTGAATGCAGTTGAGCCGGCGATTCCCCGTTACTTTCGATGGTCTGAACACCCTATTCTCTAGAGTCGTGAGGATCACCCGCCCCAGGTTGATAATCCAGGTCATTTGGCTCTAGTGGTGGCACCTCAGGTTGGAGGGCACAAATTTACTAAGGTGCTCATGGACGAGGGCAGCAACATTAATATTCTGTATTATGAAACTTTTCATCGCATGAGCTTGACTAACAAAGATCTCAAGCCGTCAAACACTATCTTTCATGGCGTGGTGCCTAGTGAGTTGGTGTATCCAGTGGGCAAAATATCTTTGGAGGTTTGTTTTGGAGATGATTATGATTCCAGATCTGAGACATTGACTTTTGAGGTGGTTAAAATCAAGAGCCCTTATCATGCTCTGTTTGGGCGGCCGGCTTATGCTAAGTTCATGGCAAGGCCTTATTATGTTTATTTGCAGCTTAAGATGCCAGGTCACAAGGGTACCATCACAGTGCATGGAAGCCGGAATATAACCTTGGAATGTGAAGAAGGCGATGCTGCTTATGTTGAGTCTGTCTATGCAATAGAATAATTGAAATTTTACAAAGATAATGTTGACCCGACGGACATGACATCTTTGAAAAAGCCAACTACAGAGCATGATCCCGTGTTGAAATTTAAGTCGGTGGATGACACTAAGCTAGTTGACTTTGTTCCTGGCGATTCATCCAAGCAGTTCAGCATCAGTGCCAATCTGGATCAGAAATAGGAAAGCGCACTCATCGAGTTCATCCGTGAGAGCCGGTACATCTTTGCATGGAAGCCTTCAGACATGCCAGGTGTACCGGGAGAACACGCTGAGCACACTCTCAATATTAATCCAAAGTTTAAATCGGTCAAGCAATTTCTTCCTCGTTTCAATGAAGAGAGGCACAAGGCCATTGGTGAGGAAGTGGCCCGGCTCTTGGCGGCTGGGTTTATTGTTGAAGTTTTTCATCCTGAGTGGTTGGCTAACCCGGTGCTGGTACTTAAGAAAAACGGTACTTGGCATATGTGTGTGGATTACACGGACTTAAACAAGGCATGTCCGGCTGATCCCTTTGCTCTCCCCCGTATTGATCAGATTATTGATGCTACGGCGTGTTGTGAGCGTTTGAGCTTTTTGGACGCTTATTTTGGTTATCATCAGATCAAGATGGTAGTTAAGGACCAGGAGAAGACATCTTTTATTACTCCCTTTGGAGCCTTATGTTATGTGTCTATGCCTTTTGGGCTCAAGAGTGCCCAGGCAACTTACCAGTGGTGTGTGCAAAATTGCCTTCATGATCAGATTGGGCGCAATGTTCATGCTTATGTGGAGATATTGTGGTGAAATCCAGGAAGAAGGAAACCTTGATAGATGATTTGAAAGATACCTTTGACAATCTCCGGGTCTACAAGATGATGCTTAACCCGGCCAAGTGTGTCTTTGTCATACCAGCAGGCAAGCTTTTAGGCTTTCTGGTTTCTGAACGGGGTATTGAAGCTAACCCGGAGAAAATAAAGGCTATCACTTCCCTGGCTAAACCAGCGTGTATCAATCATGTTCAGCGTTTGGCGGGTCGTATTGCAGCCTTAAGCCGGTTCATAAGCCGGTTGGGTGAAAAGGATATCCCTCTTTACCATATGATGAAGAAGGCATATCACTTTGTCTGGAGTGATGCTGCTGATCAGGTGTTTTAGGCCTTAAAGAAACAATTAGTTGAGCCGCCGGTTCTTGCTGCTCCCATTGATAAAGAATCCTTATTGTTGTATGTGGCTGCCAATAGCCGAGCTGTCAGCGTGGCAATTGTGGTGGAAAGGAAGGAGTCAGGCAAGGAATATCCGGTTCAGTGGTCGGTTTATTACATCAGTGAGGTGCTCATTGAGTCCAAGCAGAGGTATCCACATTGGCAGAAGCTTGTGTACGGGTTGTTCATGGCTAGTCGAAAGCTCAAACAGTATTTTCTGGGTCATCCCATCACTATGGTTAGTTCTGCCCCTTTAGGGGATATTATTCAAAACAGAGAAACCACAGGTCGGGTAGCCAAGTGGGCCATTGAGCTTGGACCGCATGTTTGATATATATGCCTCGCACAACCATCAAGTCTCAAGCCCTTGTGGACTGCATAAATGATTGGACAGAGTTGCAGATGCCTGAGGAAAAGACGGATAGCACATATTGGACTATTCACTTCGATGGATCCAGGCAGTTGGAAGGCTCGGAGGGTGGAGTTATCTTGACTTCCCCACGAGGTGATAAATTTTGTTATGTTTTAAGGTTGATGCTCCCTTGTACTAACAATGTAGCTGAGTATGAGGCCTTGCTCCATGGTCCTCGGATGGCTAAGGAGATGAACTTAAGCCGGGTGAGGTGTTTTGGTGATTCTGATTTGGTAGCTCAGCAAGTTTCTGGCACTTGGGATTCTAAGGACCCACTCATGGCAGCTTATTGCCGAGAGGTTGATGCTATTGCTGGTCACTTCAAGGGCTATCAAGTAGAGCATGTTGATCGAAGGTAAAACAAGGCGACTGATGCTTTAAGCCGGTTGGGATCTCAGCATAAGCCAGTACCACCCAATATTTTCCTTGATATTCTACATAATCCTTCGGTCAAATTGCCTAAAGAGGAAGATCTTGCTATTCCTGACCCGGAGGCATAGCTCGTGGCGGCTCTTCATGCTATTCCTGATTGGACAGTTCCATATTTGGCATATATGACCTGGGGCGAGTTACGTGAGGATGAAACTTTGGCCAGGCAGATAACCCGATGGTCTAAGTCAATGACTATTGTCAATGGAGAGTTGCATCATCACAGTGTCATAGGGGCGTTTCAACGTTGTGTTTCTCTGAGGAAGGCTGTGAGATTCTATGAGAGATTCATGAAGGAGATTGTGGTCATCATGCCGGCTCTAAGTCTCTCGTAGCCAAGGCTTGCCGTCATGGATTTTATTGGCTGACGGCTCATGCTGATGCAAAGGATTTGGTCAGTAAATGTCATGGTTGTCAGAAATTCTCACGACGAGCTCATGTGCCGGCTAAAGAATTGAGGATGATTCCAATTGCTTGGTCGTTTGCAGTCTGGGGGCTTGATATGATTGCACCTTTCAAAAGGTTCGAGGATAAAAAGACCCACCTCTTGGTGGCGGTTGACAAATTTACAAAGTGGGTTGAAGCAGAGCCAGTTAGTAAGTGTGATGCGGCGACGGTGGTTCAATTCATTAAAAAGGTGATTTTCCATTTTGGCTTTCCCCATAGCATTATAACTGATAATGGCACTAATCTGTCCAAGGGTGCTATGAAAGAGTTTTGTCAACGAGAGCATGTTCGACTTGATGTATCATCAATGGCTCACCCCAGTCCAATGGTCAAGCTGAGAGAGCCAATCAAGAAATCTAGAGAGGCATCAAGCCCCGGTTTATGGTCCCTTTGCAGAGGACGCCGGGTTGTTGGGTGGAAGGATTACCTTCAATGTTATGGAGTATCAATACTACCCCCAACAGATTTACGGGTTACACGCCTTTCTTCATGGTTTACGGAGCAGAGGCGGTTCTCCCTAGTGCCATCCGTCACGACTCGCCCCGTGTGGCGGCTTATGTTGAAGCCGATAATGAAAAAGCACGTCAGGATGCTATTGACCTATTGGATGAGGAGCGTGACCTTGCGGCGGCACGTTCGGTGATTTACCAGCAAGATCTGCGCCATTATCACAGCCGCCGGGTTAAAACCAGGACCTTTCAAGAAGGTGACTTGGTGCTCCGGCTTATCCAGGATCAAACTGATATGCACAAGCTATCCCCACCTTGGGAATGGCCCTTTGTGGTCAGCAAAAATCTGAACAACGGGTCATACTACCTTATCGATGTTCAAGACCACAAGGACTCATGCACGTCGGAGGAGGAGACGCGCCGGGCGTGGAATATTTCTCATCTTCGGCCTTATTACACCTGAGCCACTGGCTCTTGTGATGTACATACTTTGACAATGTATATATTATGATGAATACAGTAAAGTCGGCATCCCTGATAATTCAGGGCCTCTGTCGTTTCATTTCTGAGAATAATGAGTCTTTATTGTCACTTCATATGATCACTTAGGGGCTTCCTGCTCATTGAGCATAGCTATGACTACCCTTTTGATCCGGCTTGTACGCCATGATTACAAAATACTTGGGGGCTTCCTACTCATCGAGCATAGCTATGAATACCTTTGTTGATCCGGCTTGTAAGCCTGGAATGAAACATTACTTGGGTGCTCTTTGTTAATGAACAAGAGCTTTGTTGACCCGTGTAATAGGCTTGGACGCCAGGTGTATTCACCAAAAAATCCTGGTTATCCTGCCTTTTTTAAGTCTGCCACTCCGCCCACGTAATCCTGGAATGACTCGTCGTACTCTTGACAGTCAATCTTATACAGGCCCTGAACTTGTCAAAGTTAAAATGGCAATTGGTCATGTGAGGCCCGGCTTACAAGGTTGAATGAAGGTTTAACTCAGTGGTTGTGCGGCCCTTGAAAAGCACTTGACTTGAAGGCCTGGCAGCCTATGAAAGCCTTGTTTTGTTTTTTGATTTCTATTTGATTTAATCATTTTTTAAGATTCATTTCTTATGACATGTTAATACATGGTTGAAAACTGATGAGGGCTATGTTGCCTTATGGTTCATATATGAATCTACCCAGTATTTGTTAACCTGACCTGGCTTTGGACTTTAAGTAGCCAGTGTATGATAATTTTATGTGCTCAGAGTGCTCTGCTCTAAGTTTTGGGATATTACCCCTTGTTGCATGCGGCGTTGTAAGCCAGCAGTATGAATCAATTGAACAGGGCATTGTTCTCTCAATCTTTGGGTTATAACCCTTACTCCACAGGTATGATAAGCCGACGGTGTGAGCAAATATCACAGGTATGATATTTTGTTATGATTACATAAGGTTGTGATTAAACCGGCCCTGGTTATGTACTATTACAGTCACCAGTGGTTTTTATATGGGGTATTGTGACCCACCCTGGGGTAAATCGCTAGGGCACTCATGATCTATTTTTGTTTGCAGGGAAAATGATAAATCTGATCTGCATAAATTGATGATATCATAAGCATAAGTGGCAGATCTTCAACTGGCGGATCAGCAGTATTGTGTAAAACAAAACGTGTACGATGGCACGACAGATCAGAGTTTAACTAGCCTATTACTTGGCTCCCCGAGCCTAAATGATTGAGTGTTTTAAAAAGCAATACTTGATGGGGAAAATTGAAGACCGTCCTGCGGGTCAGCTCTCCTGGTCTTGGCGGCTTGAGGCTTCCGGGTCATCTTGCACCGGTTATTCTTCTCCCTCCACCGTCTGGAAGTCAGGCGATGACCAATTGATGCCAGTCAAGGCTTGGAATTCAACTTCATCATCGATAAGCTCAGATGGATTGATTTCAGGGGCAAAAGTGTGCTTACGGATTGGAGGGATAAGATCTGCAATTTTGTAAGCCAACGTGGGCATTTTCTGGTTCTCTGCGGTATAAGCCGCCTGATATTTGGTCAGATATGTTTCTTCAACAAGCAGGCTCGCCAAGGGATGCATCTCCTTCACACACACAGCAAAATCTTTCTTGTCAAAAGCAGACCCGTCCTCTTTGAAACTAGGACAGCTAGTGGCTAGCTCAGCCGGGTCTAATTCTGACTGCCATGTCTTTGCCCAGCTTAAAGCCGTAATGGCATCGGCTCTAGTAGTCGACCGTTTTTTATCTTCAATACGGGCAAGCAGAACAGAACGTTGGCTTAAAACATTGCTGAGAAGAGATGGAGCTTGATTACTTGGGGAGATGGTGGCTATCGTACGCTGAGCTCCGGTGTACAGTTGTTCTACTAATGTATAAACCGCCTTGAGCTTTATCAGCATCTCTTTCCCAAGATTGCTGCTCCTGGGACCTGCATGGCATATGACGATTAAGTCACCTGACGGTTTATAACATGGAAGGTGGAAAGTTATAATGATATAACAGGTCTTACCAAAGATAGCAAAAGTCATTTGATTGATATGCTGCTTCAAGCCACTAAGTTCTGTGGTGACCTCTTCTAACGAGGCCTCAGCCTTTTTAGCTCTCTTGATCAGGGAAGCCTTCTCTTCAGTCCAGGCAGCTTTCTCAGTATTAAACTCAGTTTTGAGTTTTTCATTTCCATCCAAGCTAAACTTGAACTTGGAGTTAGCCTTCCTGGTTTCATATTCTTGTGCTTCGAGCCGGGTTTTTAAATCAGTCAGCTGAGACTGAAATTAACTGGATGCTTCCTAAAAAGAGCAGGTTCAAAGGAGTATGCACAGTTATAAAGCAGTATATATTGATAAGTCCCAGGCCCTTTGCAAGGAATATCACTTGGCACTTGGGGGCTAATGCGTGCAAAAAGTTTCTTTATACCACACTATATATTGCTAAGTCCCAAGCCCTTTGCAAGCAAAAGCACTTGGCACTTGGTGGCTAATGCGTGCGCATTTTTCTTTTAATGATACAATGGCAGATGACCCCGGTTCATATTTTTTTTCAAAGTTAACCCGGTTTGCATGAGTGACAAAGTTTGTTATCTGACAATGATAAGTCCCGGTTTAATCATATGGATTCAACCGGCCCTTGGGGGCGATAGCTGCATAATTGATCATTCTAACTGAAGACCAGGCTTGACTTAAAAGTTTAAACCGACCCTTGGGGACTACAAGTGCAAAATGGATTATTGGAAGACCCGGCTTATCTTGATAAGTTCAAGCTGGCCCTTGGGGGCTATAGGTTTTGATTCAGATGCATAAGTTACAGGTTATCTGGCAATTCTACAGCATATTATATTCTATCATATTCAGTATGCTTGGGGGCTAAAGGAATATAGCTTATGAAAAAGCAAGAATTGATACCTCATGCTTCTGATGCATGTGCTTGACCATGTCGATCTCCAGATCACGGCTACCGTGTATTTGATTCAGATAGCCGGAAAGGATTTCACTCATACTCAGATGAGAATAGTTGGCCATGTCAAATTTGACCTTGCGCCTTTCAACCAATTCTTCCTTGGCAGAATGCTTTGCTAGAGCAATAGGATTCCCCGACTCTTGGAAAGAAGTGCCAGTGATCAGAACTTCCTTAGTGTCTGGTTCTGAAGGCTTGACTGGGCTTGATGGTTCAATGCCCAAGGGGTCAACAAATATATGATCAGCAGAGGTACCATGATTTTCTGGTGGTGGGTCATTGGTAGGATCCTCCGGTTATTGAACGGAGGCCTCAGAAATAGGTGCTTGCTTTTCCGGTTCATGAGTCTTGGGATCCTCTGTTGGCTTGTTTATCTTAGCTTTTTTGCTGGGTTTTGCTTTCCCATTGCAAGAGGATTTACAAAGTCAGTATGAGTTAAGAGAAGTTGAAAAGTTCAGATAAAAGTTGGTACCCATGGGCAGTCTTGAAAGCTGGAAGCAGAGTCTGAGATGAATCGCCAGACGAGGAGTGAGAAGTCCCCTGATAATTTGAGTTGGACTGACTAAGTTTTGATGAATAGAATCTGCTTGAGAATAAATAAATTTGGAATATTTTGAAATACCTCATTCCGGCACTTGCGTGGGGCTGGTGTGTTAGGTAAACCGGAGGAAAGTTCTCCACCTCCACTGGTTTGGGTTCTGTGTCGGGTCTCATGCTGTTGTTGCTTGAGAATAAAGTTGGGATCCAAGTGAGCTAAAGGGTTATAAAACCTTACATTCCAGATCACTCTTCGAATTTTCTTTCTTGGTAAGAGCTCTGAGTCGCAGGAAACAATAGTTACCTCGTCATCACCCGCTTGGCTGGATTCCGTGTCATCCTGATAGCAATCAGTGTCAATAAGATGGATGAAAAAAGAGCCAAGGGAATCAAGGTCTACCTCTGACTCATCATCTTCGTCCAAATTGAACATATCAGAAGCAGTGGATTTCTTTTTGTTCTTCTTTACGGCTTTGGTCTTGGCCCTGGCCTTCTTGGCAGCTTTTTCATCGTATTTTTTATTCCAAAAGGTGGATTTAGCCTACAAAAAATTACAACAAAGGTTGGGAATTTCCAGATTCTATGAACAATGAAGTAAAGTACATAAACTGGACAGACTTACATCCGGCACCGGGTTGAGTGTGCAGACGGGATTCAGACCCACTTGGCTGCAGCTTTCTAAAACTCTCATTGAGAAGAGTCTTGGTCATCTCGTTGATAGCCTTATCAGTCAAATGTATTGAACTGTAACACAATGAATCTTTGGTGTCGCTGGTATACGTACACATTAAACCGGACCGGCGGCTTAAAGGTATGATCCTCCAAGCTACCCAGCAGTGAACCAGTTCAACTCCGGTCAATCCATTGCCCAGTAGAGCTCTGACCTTTGAGAAAGTAGGCGCAAGTTTGGCCCGCTCAACAGTGGTAAGCCAGTCGGAGAGAGGATGCTTTGGGTTGAGCCGTTGGTCACGAAAGCCGGGCATGGGGTTCTCATCAGTAGGCGAAGTATCTTTGCAGTAGAACCAAGTTTTGTTCCAATCCTTGGGATGTAACGACCCGACCCGAATGGATCAAGTCTCTGTGCTTAAGTGTCATCCCTGGATCGGTATGCTGACACACACAGTACTCGAGGATTTATAACAGAGGTAAATCACATGTATAAAGTAACGTAAATACTATTACCTCAATCCAAAATAGTGGAAGTAACAAGGTTGTGGATTCCCATCAACACCAACGGCAAAGTTGAGTGTAGAAATCGTAACCCTAACGTATCACTTACTCGTCGTAAGAGTCCTGCAACATGAGACGTTGCAGCCACAAAGGGTCAGTACATTGAATGTACTGGCAAATTCACACCATAGAGCAATGATGAATAAAGGCTATCACTACATGCATATTTGGCTGGTGGAGGCTCTATGGTTATAATGTTTTTGCGAAAAGCCAATTTTTCCGTACTGCAACTGAATAAATTTATTTAACTATCATGGTGGTTGTTAAACATTGAGAATGATTGACAGCATTCTCAATCCCAATTAAAAGTACTCATTAACAACTCAACAATATTAATTAAAGTAACATGATGAGATACACATGATATCCAAGTACTAGATACTCAAAACGTCCATAACTGGGGACACGGCTAATCATGATTAGTTTGTACACTCTGGAGAGGTTTGCGCACTTTTCCCCACATGACTCGATCTCCTCCGTTTGGTTTCTCGCACTACATGGTGTTTGAGAAACGGATGACCGAGACATAGTCTTTCAGAAGCGCTTGCACCTAACATAAAGGGTAGACCGTACCAACCTACATCCCATACATCTGCTAGTCTACCCTGTAAGAGTTCGCACGACTTAGTCAACTACGCTAGAGCCCATAATAGCATGTGGCTGCACACGGAAGTTTCTAGCATGAATAATCTTATGATCCCTTTGAGCCTGGGTGGCGGTCCGAAGAAAAACAGGCAAGTCCTGGAAACTAGGTGCCTCAATCCACCCAGATGTGTGTTTAAGTTGCCACCTTAAATAAACCATTAATCAACAAACTCACATCTGTCATGGATACACTCACCCAATCCACGTCTACTAGCATAGCATGGCATAATAAGCAAACGTAGAAGTAACTCCCAAAGGTTTGATAATAAAACAGGTAATAGGTACTACCTCATCTACTTCCCAGAACCCACAATTTAATTAGATCCTAGTCATGCAATGTTTGAGGATTGATCTAATGCATAAAACTGGGTAGTAGAAAAGGTATGATCAAAGTGTGAACTTGCCTGCAATGTTGATGAAGATGATTCGCACTCAAAACTCTTGATAGTTCTACGCGTCACACTCCGGTCAATCTATCGTAAGCAAGCAATAGTAACCACACATAAGCAATCACTCAAAAGCATCTAAAGAACGAAGAAAACAATTCGGAAAACATCAAAACCAAGCAAATAACTCTTGCAACATAAAACAATTTCTAACAGTACCAAAATTATGTGAATTTGGCCTTATCAGAAAGTTTAGGTCAAGAGCTTTGATTTGCAAAAAGAATCAACTAAATCGGAGTTACGAAACTCAACTTATGATCAAACGAAGTTTGAATATAAATCTAATCTAATTCAAATTTTAAAACTTCAAAAACATGTTTGAGTTGGATTACTGGATAGAGGGGATCATAACGAAGAAGTGGGCGTTGGTTTCGTTGGGTTTGGACAAACGAGTAAAAAGTTGTGAGTGTTTGAAGTCCAGGGGCTAATCTATAAATAAAATATTCACAGACGGGTCCCTAGCCGAAATTAAAAATAAAAGAAAAACCTATTGAACGAACGCTCGTTTTCTAACTCTAACCAGCGAACGCTCTCTAAATAACTAGACTAAAACAGAAAACCGGGTTTTTAAAAAAAAACCGAAACCCTAAAAAGAAAAACCAGCGAACCGAGCGATTTATTACCGGACCGGGAAAACCGACGGGTCGGGCGGCGGATCTGGCGCTTCCGGTGAGGCGGCGGACTCCGGCGGCTCCGGCGGTCGTCGAGGCCGACGAAGTGGTCGGGGAGGGGCGGCGCTGGGCGGCGGGTGTGGTGGTGGCAACGGCGGTGGTCATCGGCGGCGAGGGTGGCGGCTTCGGGCGGCGGGGCTCGGCGGATCTCGCCGGTGGCGGCGAGGCGTGGGATGTGAGGCGAGGCGAGGAGGAGAAGAGGGATCCGGGGCGGTGGTCTCGCCTTTTAAGGCGGAGAGGGAGGCGGTGACGTGGAGGAGGGGTCAAGGTGCGGCGGCGTTCGGGAAGGACACGGCGGCGGTGATGCGTGCGGGAGCCAGTCTTCGACCAGAGGTCGGGGACGGCGGAATGCTGGGCCGCGGCCTGGTTGAGTGCTTGGCCGGCCCAGTCGGGGAGACAAAGTTTTTTTTTAAACAATTTTTCAGTGAACTAAAAGAATAAAAACAAAATAACTAAAAATATTATATAGGCATATAATATATCAAAAAAATTAGAAAAAGATTTTCTACAGCGTGGGTATTTTTATAGCATCAAATAAAATTCACACTAATTTAAATAATTCAAACAGTGCTACTGCTCTAATAAAATCCAATAAAATCATTTTTAAAAAAATACCAAAATGATTCAAGTTTGTTTCTCTCCAATTTTCTGTTGTAGGGAATCATGTTACCCTATTTTCCATATATTTTATTTTTGGAGAAAATTAATTTGAAATAAAACTCAAATAACTCCAAATTGGAAATAAATTCGAAGGAACTTTGAATTTAATTCTTTGAAACTCCCAACTCATATTTCATATGTTTTGAAGAAGTCATTTTATCTTCGCTCGTGAAAATCATTGAGTTGCATAAAGTTCCTGGGTTGGAAATATTTTCCAAATGAAATTCAAATATTTTCAGCACCCCTTGTCATTTAAATAAATGGAAGAAGTCATGTCATCTTCTCTCCAGGGTTTTGTGGTGAAAAGAATTTGAACTCATGAAGATCCGAAAAGAAAATGAAAGTTTGGGAAAGTCCTTTTATTCCCTCTCATTTAACTTTCAAAAAGTTTCAAATTCACTCACTTTCAATCAATCAATCAAACAATCAATCAAAACTATCTATTTACTATAACATTCCAAAATTTAGAATTTTGGGATGTTACATGGGATGGCTTGGAAGCTTAGCATCAGGAAAAATGGCGTCTCTGCGTTGTTGAATTGAGATACCTCCAAGCTCCTGACTGGTCCCGTCAGTAAATTCATTTTGGCGGTTCAAGTAAAAGTACTCTCTAAAGAGTTCAACACTAGGTTCTTATTGAAGATATACTTCACAGAAGACTTGGAAATTGCAGATATTTGACACGGAATTGGGTCTGATGTCTTGAGGATGGAGTTGACAGAAGTGCAGAACGTCACGGAAGAACTTTGACCCGGGTGGTGAGAAACCCCGGTTCATGTGGTCAGTAAAAATGATCACTTCATTGTCCTGGGGCTGAGGCCTAACTTCATCCGGTTTGGGAGCATGCTAGTGAATGACGTTCTTTGCCGGTAAGAAGCCAATCTTGACATATTCTTGGAGCATTGCCTCAGTAACAATGGACGGAACCCAGTCACATGATGTGACGGTCTTGGTCATGGTTGGATGCATAGCCTACACAAGGCAGTTCAAGATGTTATTAAACCGGCAGATATATGGCGATTTACAAATTATTGTTTAATTCTCTGTACAAGGCTAATAGTTATGGAGATACAGTTCAAAAAATGCAGTTGTTAAACCGGAAGGATGTTACAGAGTTAGTAACTATGAAGTAAAGGATGGCCGCTTAACGGGGCCTAATGATATATAATGGGTCATGGTTTATGTCATAAGCCGCCATGGCAGTGTTGGTGCTTAAGAGCTGTCAAAATGAAAAATTTGCTAAGTGGTGGACAAACAGATTTCGCAAGCTAAAGCTATAATTTTGGATCTATGGCAGTTCAGAAAAGGCAGTGAAATTCTAAACCTAAGGTGGCGGCAGCAGTAAGCTTTGATCCTCTGATGAGTTTTTCTATGTGAAGATGCTACTTCGATGATGCACACGAATGCTAAACTACTACTGCACAAAGTTTATGACTTATTCAGATTGAACGTTGTTTGGAGTTGAGGAATACAAAGAACAATAAGAACACCGATGAACGGTCTGAACCCTAGCACAAATCCGAGGCTTGGATAAAAGGGTACTTACAGATGCGGTGGAGCAGCAGCGGCACATCAGATTTTTTCTGGTCTGATCAGGTCGATGCGGCGGCCTGAGCTGGTGCAGCGTTGGAGGTCGCGGCGGCTGAGCTTGAGCGGCAGATGAGACACGAGAGGAAGACGAAGGAGGAAGCAAGGGGGGAAATGATAAAAGACCCATGTCCCTATTTATAAGGGGGTGTATGCAAGGCATACACGGGAATCGAGGAGGCTGAAACCATCATATGGCTATATGGACACCTCGGTTTTCGGGATGCTCATTAAGATAAGGATCAATTAAGATGCGATGGGCTACGTGCAATATTAATGCGAAATGACATCATGGCGGTTTAAGAAAATTCTGTGAGCTGACGTCATGCTGGGTTACAGCAAGGTTTATCAGACAAGTGATGCAAGATTTTGACAAGTCAGGTATTGAAGATTGATGTGAACAAGTTCAAATCAACCTAGGGCCTAATGTTGGGGATATAACTACTGGGTATGAACCGCCCACGAGGGGCCGGGTCATACCATTAGCGGCTTACCAATGAAGATGGCGGATCATGCGAGCCCGTTGACGGCCCAAGACGCAGAGGTGACTTAAGGCCCAGGGGGATGAACCGCCATGTATGTATGACTTGTATTGTACGGCAAGTGTAGTTAGTCACCGAGCAGGACACGTTGTGTATGAGCCGGCCGGGACTCTGTGAACCGCCGGGCGTCAACCTGTGTATGTAAAGGGATGACCCAGCGGCGGTTTAGGGTAAGAAACTAGGTCAAGCGTATTCGCTCCCTAGTAATCAAAACCCTAGCAATACCACCTCAAACTGGATTAGGCTTTTACCTTCACCGCAAGGGGCCTAACTAGTATAAACTCTCTGTGTCCTTTGTCCCGATTAACCCCTTTAAGCTAACCTTGTTGTGATGGCTCCACGACTAAGTCCTTCCGATAGGATATCTGCCGTGACAATTCCACGACACTCCCACTAACTTCTTTCGAGAGAAACTCCTTCTCTAGAAAGGTTCCATTCTTGGCAACAAAGATCTTGCCTTCGGATCTGTGGTAGAAGGTGTTCCCAATTGTTTCCTTAGGGTATCCTATGAAGATGCACTTCTCAGATTTGGGTTCGAGTTTATCAGGCTGAAGCCTTTTGACATAAGTGTCACAACCCCAAACTTTAGGAAACGACAGCTTAGGTTTCTTGCCAAACCATAGTTCATACAGTGTCATCTCAAGGAATTTAGACGGTGCCCTTTTTAACATGAATGCGGTTGTCTCTAATGCATAACCCCAAAACGATAGTGGTAAATTAGTAAGACATCATAGATCGCACCATATCTAATAAAGTACGGTTACGACGTTCGGACACGCCATTACGCTATGGTGTTTTAGGTGGCGTGAGTTGTAAAAAAATTCCACATTGTTTTAAATGAAGGCCAAAATCATAACTCAAATATTTGCCTCCATGATCAGATCATAGAAACTTTATTTTCTTTTTAAGATGATCCTCGACTTCACTCTGAAATTCTTTGAACTTCTCAAATGTTTCAGACTTGTGTTTCATCAAGTAGATATACCCATACCTACTCAAATCATCTGTGAAGGTAAGAAAATAATGATACCTGCTGCGTGCCTCAATACTCATTGGACCACATACATCAGTATGTATTATTTCCAATAATTTATTAGCTCGCTCCATTGTTCCGGAGAACGGAGTTTTAGTCATCTTTCCCATGAGGCATGGTTCGCAAGTATCAAATGATTCATAATCAAGTGATTCCAAAAGTCCATCCGCATGGAGTGTCTTCATGCGCTTTACACCAATATGACCTAAACGCAGTGCCACATATATGTTGTGCTATCATTATCAACTTTGCATCTTTTGGCATCAATATTATGAATAGTGTATCACTATGATCGAGATTCAATAAACCATTCACCTTGGGTGTATGACCACAGAAGGTTTTATTCATGTAAACAGAACAACAATTATTCTCTAACTTAAATGAATAACCATATTGCAATAAACATGATCTAATCATATTCATGCTCCATGCAAACACCAAATAATATTTATTTCAGGTTCAACACTAATCCCGAAGGTAGAGGGAGCATGCGATGGTGATCGTATCAACCTTGGAATAACTTCCAACACACATCATCACTTCACCCTTAACTAGTCTTTGTTCATTCTGTAACTCCTGTTTCGAGTTACTAATCTCAGCAACTGAACCTGTATCAAATACCCAGGGGCTACTGCGAGTACTAGTAAGGTACACATCAATAACATGTATACCAAATATAACTTTGTTCACTTTGCCATCCTTCTTATCTGCCAAGTATTTGGGGCAGTTCCGCTTACAGTGATCATTTCCTTTGCAGTAGAAGCACTCAGTTTCAAGCTTGGGTCTAGCTTTGGGCTTCTTCATGGGAGCGACAACTTGCTTTCCATTCTTCTTGAAGTTCCCTTTCTTTCCCTTGCCCTTTTTCTTGAAACTAGTGGTCTTATTAACCATCAACACTTGATGCTCTTTCTTGATTTCTACCTTTGCCGATTTCAGTATCACGAAGAGCTCGGCAATCGTTTTCGTCATCCCTTGCATATCATAGTGTGCTTGCTAGCATACCATGCCTTTCATGGACTTTCAAGCATAAATGAAATGTCACAAAGAGGGGTGCTTGCTAGCATACCATGTCTTGCATGCCGATGCCGCTCACGGGGCGTGCCTTGATGCTTTCAAGAGTGGCACAAACTTGTTGCACTCTTGTTGGATCACCTTCCAACGCTTTGAAATGGACACCCACCCGCGCGTGCTTTGCATTTGGTACAGCGGAAACTTCTTGCGCTCATGGAACTCATGATGGACACAAGTCCAAAAGGTTGATGCCTTATGTTCGGCGCCGGTCTTGGGGTCTTGCCCAATGCCCCTCCAACACTCGCAAAGGAGCTTGTCCTCGGCCGCCGTGTATGCCTTGGTCCACCTGCTCTTGTGCTTCATCTTCCCCTCGGCAGCTTGCTTGGCGAGCTCATCCTTGAACAAAGGCTCCCCTTCGATGTCCAACTCCTCCTCTTCCTCTTATCTATAGTCCTCCGGAAACTCGTGGTCGAGTGGTAAGCCGTCTAGGTCCAAGCCGACCTGATCATGCATGAAGGTGACCTGATCTTGATCAAAGGTGGATGGCGTGAACGGCCCTCAGCCGTCCTGTCTTTGTGTCTCGTCGGGATCGTAGCCAGCCCCGGCGGCACTGCCAGCAGCAGCCGCACCACCCTCAAAGATGATGTTCTGCATGTAGTCATCGTCACCGAAGGCCGGCCTTCTGCCGAACAGGTTGCGTGCGCCCGGTGGCACGTCGGCTGGCATGTGCCGCGCACGTTTCCTAGCCTCTCCGGATGATGAGCCACCGGCCACCGGTGTGGCGCTGAGGTCGATGGGCGTGGGTGCGGGTGTGGAAGGCGCCACCACGCTCACCTCCGGGAGTATTCCCTAGAGAGTCGGGAGGCTTGCGAGTAGACGTGGAAGCTGGGCATCGGCTGCATTGCCGACGCGCGGGGCGACTCGGGTTGCACCATCCGGGGAAACACAGATGAGCCGGTGCTGGTCGCGGCCACGACGGTGTTGACGAGGCCGTGCTGGCCAGGGTTTAACCCTGGGTAAATTGGTGCCTCCCTTGTTGCCGCCGCGATGCGGGCGTTGGTGGCCTCCTGCTGCACGGTGGCGGCGATGGCGGCCGCCGCGATGGCTTCCTTCCTTGCGTCCGTCGCGTGCCTCCGACCCTTTCTCTTCGCTGACTCCCTTGCCCGCTCCTCGGGCGTCAGCTTCTTCTTCGGCTTGGGCGCGGCGGCGGTCTTGTGGGAGGCGCGAGGCTTGCCTTTGCCCGAGGGGGCGGTCGTGATGTCGGATGAGGCGAGGGAGGCGAGGCTGATGTCTACTACACAACCTTCTTCTTGTAGACGTTGTTGGGCCTGCAAGTGCACAGGTTTGTAGGACAGTAGCAAATTTCCCTCAAGTGGATGACCTAAGGTTTATCAATCCGTGGGAGGCATAGGATGAAGATGGTCTCTCTCAAACAACCCTGCAACCAAATAATAAAAAGTCTCTTGTGTCCCCAACACACCCAATACAATGGTAAATTGTATAGGTGCACTAGTTCGGCGAAGAGATGGTGATACAAGTGCAATATGGATAGTAGATATAGGTTTTTGTAATCTGAAAATATAAAAACAGCAAGGTAACTAATGATAAAAGTGAACGTAAACGGTATTTCAATGATAGGAAACAAGGCCTAGGGTTCATACTTTCACTAGTGCAAGTTCTCTCAACAATAATAACATAGATAGATCATATAACAATCCCTCAACATGCAACAAAGAGTCACTCCAAAGCCACTAATAGCGGAGAACAAATGTAGAGATTATGGTAGGGTATGAAACCACCTCAAAGTTATTCTTTCGGATCAATCTATCAAAGAGTTCGTACTAGAATAACACCTTAAGACACAAATCAACCAAAACCCTAATGTCACCAAGATACTCCATTGTCACCTCAAGTATCCGTGGGCATGATTATACGATATGCATCACACAATCTCATATTCATCCAACCAACACAAAGTACTTCAAAGAGTGCCCCAAAGTTTCTACCGGAGAGTCAAGAACGTGTGCCAACCCCTATGCATAGGTTCATGGGCGGAACCCGCAAGTTGGTCACCAAAACATACATCAAGTGGCACATGATATCCCATTGTCACCACAGATAAACACGGCAAGACATACATCAAGTGTTCTCATAAAAGATTCAATCTTATAAGATAACTTCAAAGGGGAAACTCAATTCATCACAAGAGAGTAGAGGGGGAGAAACATCATAAGATCCAACTACAATAACAAAGCTCGGGATACATCAAGATCGTGCCATAGAGGGAACACGAGAGAGAACACGAGAGAGAGAGAGAGAGAGAGAGAGAGAGAGAGAGATCAAACACATAGCTACTGGTACATACCCTCAGCCCCGAGTGTGAACTACTCCCTCCTCATCATGGAGAGCGCTGGGATGATGAAGATGGCCACCGGTGATGGATTCCCCCTCCGGCAGGTTACCGGAACGGGCTCCCGAGAGGTTTTTCGTGGCTACAGAGGCTTGCAGCGACGGAACTACCGATCTATCTTGATATTCGATGGTTTTAGGGTACGTAGGGTTATATAGGCGAAAGAAGTCGGTCGGGGGGTGCTCGAGGGTCTTCTAACTTGATCTCCAAGCCTCCGGGATGATATTCTTTCAAAAAATCATAATGCCGAAGGTTTCATTCCATTTGGACTCCGTTTGATATTCCTTTTCTTTGAAATACTGAAACAGGCAATAAAACAACAATATGGGATGGGCCTCCGGTTAATAGGTTAGTCCCAAAAATGATATAAATGTGTAAAATAAAGCCCATAAACATCCAAAAGGGGTAATATAATAGCATGGAACAATCAAGAATTATAGATACATTGGAAACGTATCAAGCATCCCCAAGCTTAATTCCTGCTCGTCCTCGAGTAGGTAAATGGTAAAAACAGAATTTTTGATGTGGAATGCTACCTAGCATAATTCATAATGCAATTTTCTTTATTGTGGCATGAATGTTTAGATCCAAATGATTCAAAATAAAAGTTCATATTGACATAAGAGAATTAGTAACACTTCAAGCATACTAATCAAAGTAATCATGTCTTCTCAAAATAACATGGCCAAAGAAAGTTATCCCTACAAAATCATATAGTCTGGCTGTTGCTCTATCTTCATCACACAAAGTATTTAATCATGCACAACCCCGATGACAAGCCAAGCAATTGTTTCATACTTTAGTATCTCAAACTCTTTCAATTTTCACGCAATACATGAGCGTGAGCCATGGACATAGCACTATATGTGGAATAGAATGGTGGTTGTGGAGAAGAGAAAAAGGAGAAGATAGTCTCACATCAACTAGGCGTATCAACGGGCTATGGAGATTCCCATTCAATAGATATCAATGTGAGTGAGTAGGGATTGCCATGCAATGGATGCACTAGAGCTATAAATATATGAAAGCTCAACTAAAGAAACTAAGTGGGTATGCATCCAACTCGCTTGCTCACGAAGACCTAGGGCATTTTGAGGAAGCCCATCATTGGAATATACAAGCCAAGTTCTATAATGAAAAATTCCCACTAGTATATGAAAGTGACAACATATGAGACTCCCTATCATGAAGATCATGGTGCTATTTTGAAGCACAAGTGTAGAAAAAGAGATAGTAGCATTGTCCCTTCTCTCTTTTTCTCTCATTTTATTTTTTCTTTTCTTTTTTTTCTTTGGCCTTCTTTTTTTTCTTTTTGGCATTTCTCTTTTTTTTCCTTTTTTTCTTTTTTGTAAAGTCCGAAGTCTCACCCCGACTTGTGGGGGAATCATAGTCTTCATCATCCTTTCCTCACTAGGACAATGCTCTAATGAAGATCATCACACTTTTATGGATTTACAACTCAAGAATTACAACTCAAAGCTAGAACAAGGTATGACTCTATATGAATGCCTCCGGCGGTGTACCGGGATATGCAATGAATCAAGAGCGACATGTATAAAAATTATGAGGGTGGCCTTGCCACAAATACAATGTCAACTACATGATCATGCAAAGAGCAATATGACAAAAGTAATGCGTGTCATATGAACGGAACGGTGGAAAGTTGCATGGCAATATATCTCGGAATGGCTATGGAAATGCCATAATAGGTAGGTATGGTGGCTGTTTTGAGGAAGGAGTATGGTGGGTGTATGGTGCCGACGAAAGTTGCACGGTACAAGAGAGGCTAGCAATGGTGGAAGGGTGAAAGGGTGCGTATAATCCATGGACTCAACATTAATCAAAAGAACTCATGCACTTATTGCAAAAATTTAGAAGTCATCAAAAACCAAAGCACTACGCGCATGCTCCTAGGGGGATAGATTGGTAGGAAATGACCATCGCTCGTCCCCGACCGCCACTCATAAGGAAGACAATCAATAAATAAAATTGTGCTCCAACTTCATCACAAAGCGGTTCACCATACGTGCATGCTACATTAATCACAACCCTTAACACAAGTATTTTTCATAATCATCTCAACTAGCATTACTCTAATATCACTATCTCCATATCTCAAAACAATTATCAAGCATCATATTGATCATAGCATCCAATTCTTTTTCTATGATAGTTTTTATTATACCCAACTTGGATGCTCATCATTCTAGGACCAACTTTCTAACCATAGCAAATACCATGTCGTTCTAAAATACTCTCAAAAAGATATAAGTGAAGCATGAGAGACTAGAAATTTCTTCAAAATTAAGACACCACCGTGCTCTAAAAGATATAAGTGATGCACTAGAGCAAAAGACAAACTACTCCGAAAGGTATAAGTGAAGATCAATGAGTAGTCGAATAATTGTGCAACTATGTGAAGACTCTCTAACATTATGGAATTTCAGATCTTGGTATTGTATTCAAACAGCAAGCAAGACAAAATAAAATCTCATTGCAAGGATAGCACAACTCATGTGAAGAAGCAATAACTTAGGCTCAACTGATACTAACCGATAGTTGTTGAAGAAGAAAGATGGGATGCCTACCGGGGCATCCCCAAGCTTAGATGCTTTAGACTTCTTGGAATATTATCCTGGGGTGCCTTGGGCATCCCCAAGCTTGAACTTTTGTGTCTCCTTAATTCCTCTCATATCATGGTTTCTCTTTTTATCAAAAGCTTCATCAACAACAAACTCAACAAGAACTCGTGAGATAGGTTAGTATAAACCAATGCAAAACCTTATCATTTTCTACTGTAAAAAATCACTAAAATTATTATTCAACATTGCATACTAAATGCTTCTGCATATTTAATACTCCTATCCTCAAATAGAATCATTAAACAAGCAAACATATGCAAACAATGTAAACATAACAGCAATCTGCCAAAATAGTATAGTCTGTAAAGAATGCAAGAGTATCAATACTTCCCTAACTCCAAAAATTATGAAATAATTTTCCCACTATAGTACATTTATCAGAGCTCATTATGCGAAAAGTTTCAACATTATACCATTCTCTGACTTTTCTAGGGAATTTTTGCAACAGCGGTAAACTTTCTGTTTTCAAACAGCAACATGTATACTAGAAAAATAAGCATGGCAAAGGCTATCCTTGACATTTTTATTGAAACTAAAAATGCAAAACATTAATCTAAATAACAGCAACCAAATACTAACACAAGAAAATGACGCTCCAAGCAAAACACATATCATGTGGCGAATAAAAATATAGCTCCAAGTAAGGTTACCAATGAACGAAGACGAAAGAGGGGATGCCTTCCGGGGCATCCCCAAGCTTAGGCTCTTTCCACTCCTTATTCCATAGTCCATCGAATCTTTACCCAACACTTGAAACTTCAACCACACAAAACTCAAAACAAAACTCGTAAGCTCCGTTAGTATAAGAAAATAAAATCACCACTTAGGTACTGTAATGAACTCATTCTAAATTCATATTGGTGTAATATCTACTGTACTCCAACTTATCTATGGTTCATACCCTTCGATACTACTCATAGATTCATCAAAATAAGCAAATAACACATAGAAAACAGAATTTGTCAAAAACAGAACAGTCTGTAGTAATCTGTATCAAACGTATACTTCTGGAACTACAAAAATTCTACCAAATTAGGAAGACCTGAGAAATTTGTTTACCAATCCACAGAAAAAAGAATCAGATCAAAAGCACGTTTCTGTGAATTAACAAAACTAATTTACTGGGTGCAAAAGTTTCTGATTTTCAGCAGGATCAACACAACTATCACCGTAAGCTATCCTAAAGGTCTTACTTGGCACTTTATTGAAACAAAAGCTATAAAACATGATTACTACAGTAGTATAATCATGTGGACACAAAAAAAACAGTAAGGATAAATATTGGGTTGTCTCCCAACAAGCGCTTTTCTTTAATGCATTTTCAAGCTAGGCATGATGATGACAATGATGCTCACATAAAAGATAAGGATTGAAACATAATGGGAGCATCATGAAGCATATGACTAGCACATTTAAGCCTAACCCTCTTCATATGCATAGGTGTTTTGTGAGCAAACAACTTATGGGAACAATAATCAACTAGCATAGGAAGGTAAAACAAGCATAGCTTCAAAATTTTCAACACATAGAGAGGAAGCTTGACATTATTGAAATTCCTACAAGCATATGTTCCTCCCTCGTAATAATTTTCAGTAGCATCATGAATGAATTCAACAATATAACCAGCACCTAAAGCATTCTTTTCATGATCTACAAGCATAGAAAATTTACTACTCTCCACATAAGCAAAATTCTTCTCATTAATAGTAGTGGGAACAAACTTAACAAAATAACTATCATGTGAAGCATAATCCAATTGAAAACTTAAATCATGATGACAAATTTCATGGTTATCATTATTCCTAATAGCATACAAGTCATCACAATAATCATCATAGATAGCAACTTTGTTCTCATAATCAATTGGAACCTCTTCCGAAATAGTGGAATCATCACTAAATAAAGTTGACACTCTTCCAAATCCACTTTCATCAATATAATCATCATCAATAGGAGGCATGCTATCATCATAAAAAATTTGATCATTAAAACTTGGGGGACAAAAAATATCATATTCATCAAACATAGCTTCCCCAAGCTTGTGGATTTGCATATCATTAGCATCATGGATATTCAAGGAATTCATACTAGCAACATTGCAATCGTGCTCATCATTCAAAGATTTAGTACCAAGCATTTTAATGCATTCTTCTTCTAGCACTTGAGCACAATTTTCCTTTCCATCATACTCACGAAAGATATTAAAAAGACGAAGCATATGAGACAAACTTAACTCCATTTTTTTGTAGTTTTCTTTTATAAACTAAACTAGTGATAAAACAAGAAACAAAAAGATTCGATTGCAAGATCTAAAGATATACCTTCAAGAACTCACCTCCCCGGCAACGGCGCCAGAAAAGAGCTTGATGTCTACTACACAACCTTCTTCTTGTAGACGTTGTTGGGCCTGCAAGTGCACAGGTTTGTAGGACAGTAGCAAATTTCCCTAAAGTGGATGACCTAAGGTTTATCAATCCGTGGGAGGCGTAGGATGAAGATGGTCTCTCTCAAACAACCCTGCAACCAAATAACAGAAAGTCTCTTGTGTCCCCAACACACCCAATACAATGGTAAATTGTATAGGTGCACTAGTTCGGCGAAGAGATGGTGATACAAGTGCAATATGGATAGTAGATATAGGTTTTTGTAATCTGAAAATATAAAAACAGCAAGGTAACTAATGATAAAAGTGAGCGTAAACGGTATTGCAATGATAGGAAACAAGGCCTAGGGTTCATACTTTCACTAGTGCAAGTTCTCTCAACAATAATAACATAGATAGATCATATAACAATCCCTCAAATGCAACAAAGAGTCACTCCAAAGCCACTAATAGCGGAGAACAAATGTAGAGATTATGGTAGGGTACGAAACCACCTCAAAGTTATTCTTTCGGATCAATCTATCAAAGAGTTTGTACTAGAATAACACCTTAAGACACAAATCAACCAAAACCCTAATGTCACCTAGATACTCCATTGTCAGCTCAAGTATACGTGGGCATGATTATACGATATGCATCACACAATCTCAGATTCATCCAACCAACACAAAGTACTTCAAAGAGTGCCCCAAAGTTTCTACCGGAGAGTCAAGAACGTGTGCCAACCCCTATGCATAGGTTCATGGGCGGAACCCGCAAGTTAGTCACCAAAACATACATCAAGTGGCACATGATATCCCATTGTCACCATAGATAAACACGGCAAGACATACATCAAGTGTTCTCATAAAAGACTCAGTCCGATAAGATAACTTCAAAGGGGAAACTCAATTCATCACAAGAGAGTAGAGGGGGAGAAACATCATAAGATCCAACTACAATAGCAAAGCTCGGGATACATCAAGATCGTGCCATAGAGGGAACACGAGAGAGAACACGAGAGAGAGAGAGAGAGAGAGAGAGAGAGAGATCAAACACATAGTTACTGGTACATACCCTCAGCCCCGAGGGTGAACTACTCCCTCCTCGTCATGGAGAGCGCCAGGATGATGAAGATGGCCACCGGTGATGGATTCCCCCTCCGGCAGGGTACCGGAACGGGCTCCCGAGAGGTTTTTGGTGGCTACAGTGGCTTGCGGTGGCAGAACTCCCGATCTATCTTGATATTCAATGGTTTTAGGGTACGTAGGGTTATATAGGCGAAAGAAGTCAGTCGGGGGTGCTTGAGGGTCTTCTGACTTGATCTCCAAGCCTCTAGGATGATATTCTTCCAAAAAATCACGATGCCGAAGGTTTCATTCTGTTTGGACTCCGTTTGATGTTCCTTTTCTTCGAAATACTAAAACAGGCAATAAAACAGCAATATGGGCTGGGCCTCCGGTTAATAGGTTAGTCCCAAAAATGATATAAATGTGTAAAATAAAGCCCATAAACATCCAAAAGGGGTAATATAATAGCATGGGACAATCAAAAATTATAGATACGTTGGAGACGTATCAGAGGCCGGCGGCGGCATCGAGGTCGTCGTCCATGGTGGGCGGCGAGAGCGCGCACGGGCGGGCGGGTATTGGGAAAGTGGAGGGAAATGGTGGAGGCTGCCACCGACTAGCGTGCCAGGAGGAGGAGTAGGCAGGCGCTGCACGTGTCCGCCACGTGTAAGCGCTGACGCAAATGAGGCTCAAAATTGGGCCGGAAATGGGTCGACAGGTAGACAAAAAGCGGAGGTCCCCAGACTTGCCTGCTTTTCTATCGGCATTGTTGGCATTGTCGGCACATTGGGCCAACTTTTCTATCGGCATTGTCGGCATTCTAGAAACGGGGGTCCCCAGACTTGCCTGCCTATGGCCCGTGGCGTGGCTCCTTCGGCGGCCCCGTACGGCCCATCTTCACCAGCAAACACTCAAGACCCTCGTGAGGGGCCAAGCCTCGCGAGGCGGACAATGCAATACCTCCTTGGGAGCGGCCTCACCAGGCTGGCTCGCGAGGGGCGGAGAGATCAAGGCAAGGGGGTACCTCGCAAGGTTCCCATGACGCAAGCCATGACAACCAGGGCCAAGCGGGCGCCCACACGTGCAGTGTCCTCGCTTCCTCTTCGGTGCTAAGGAGGCAAGCGCAGGCGTGGAGTATCGAGGCGTCAGGCAAAGGTTTCCATATCGGTGCAATGAGACCAAGACTAGCAGGCCAGCAGGATGGAGATCACCGTGGAGCCCAAGACGGCGTCACCGCCAGAGCCTTTGGTAGCCGAAGACTACTTTTGTCATGATAAGTTGTACTAGTTGTCCCCCTTCAAACTTGGCTGTTGTGGGTCCCTTCCCGCTCAATATTTGGGAAGAGGACCCGGGCCTCTATAAATAGGGCTAGCCACCATCATAGAGGGGCAACTCGTCTTGAACCAATCTGGAGGCGGACAAAAGCCCTCACCAGCTCACCAAGCACAAGAACACCTCACCTCAGGAGGCTGTTATTCCCCTTTGTACTATTCATCCTCAGCCCAAGAGGGAATCCACCACACCACAATGGAGTAGGGTATTACACCACAATTGTGGCCCGAACCAGTATAAATCTTGTGTCCCTTCATGTTCTTTGGGTTCGTCGAGCTAGGCCGTGAGATCCTTGAGCGAGTTAGCCAACGAGGGAGAGAGAGATCTTCGTGCGCACCCTAGTGTTCGAACCTTGAGGGTTTTGCCAGAACCCGTGATCCGACATTTGGCGCGCCAGGTAGGGGTGCACTGGAGCCTCTCTCTCGCCTGTAGATCCACCAGTGCTCCACGGTCCCTATGTCCGGTGACCCGAGGACCAACACTGACCGCTGGGCAGCCTGGCTGGCCCGGGCAGCGTCGTCCGCCTAAGAAGATCTCAGCCCCACGCCCCAGGTGGCACGCGCACCGCCAAACGCCACGGGACGTGGGCGGCGCAGCCAGGCGTCATCCACCCTTACTCCACGACAGGTTCGGGCCTCCACAAGAGCTTCGAGCCATGCTGCGGCGATGGTGTCGCACACCCAGCGAGAACAGGCGAACACGAGGGCCGCGCTTACAGTGGCGCGGGAGCTGCAGCGATGCCGACTGATGGAGAGCGGCCGGGACACATTGCTTGAACGCATCACCGAGCTGCTGGACGCGGCGGTCACGGGAGCACGGCCCTTCTGCTACCAGCTCACGCCGCAGGCTACAACAGGATCCCACGGCGGGCCTCGTCATGCACGCGTGCCTTCGGCCGTGCCTGGAGGGTTCGTTGACACCGGCGCGACTAGTGGCACCGGGCGCCCCATCGCGCCTGCGCCACCTCCAACGGCCATGGGTGCGGGCATGGCCGCCCACGGCCCCAGCGGAATGCAACCCTACCACCCCCGGGGTGGCATGCTGGGCCGGGCGACATGGAGCGTGGGGCACTTCGGCGAGGTTTTCGGGGTGACAGCCCCGGAAGCCTACGTGCCCTGCATGATGGATCAGGAGTACATGCCAGAAGACGGCCCCGGCTCGTTCATCGAGCCGGGCTGGGAGGAGGAGGCGCTAGGAGCCGAGGCCTTTCAGGAGCCGCCCGAGAGCCCCGCCAACCGCACCGTCGACAATAGCTACACAGTACCGCTAATCTCTCAAGAGCAGGCTTACACTAACAATGGGTTGCAAGTGAATCAGGTCACAGCGCCAGGCGACGGGCCTAGTACGGCGGTACCCCTTCCGCCAGGAGAGGCGCATTGGGGGCTTCACGGGAGGAGCCAGGAGCAAGGCCCCTCCCCGCGTCACACGGAGCAAGCCGTCACCCGGAGGTAGGCCCTCTACCGGGGAGGCGCTGGTGAGCCTTCCCCGCAGCAGAGGACACGTGGTCACCGAGGGCACCGTTGGCATCCCCTTTGTCTCTTTTGTGGCGTCCTGGTTTCCGGTCGTCCCAACACTGGCCGAGGGAGGCGCAAGGCGGGGCCCTCGTCTGGCGATATGAAGTAAGGCTCACGCCTATGAAGGTCTCCGCTCGTGACACTCTCACGTAATAATGAGTGGGGTTGTACACGCCCCGGAGTCTCAGGAGAGCCGCCCTCGGGCCTTTGGGCTTCCTCCCACGTCTTAGTGGCAGCACTTAGCTCCACGCTGGTGAGAAGACAAGAATACAAGAAGACTAGACTAGGCGTTGGACGCTGCCATTTGCTTTTTTTGCCTCTTCTCTAAGCCCCATTTTCTGGCTCTGGGTTTAAGTTTGAAGCTGAGATTTCCATTGATGTGCGCGGGGGGTACCTTTTCTCGTTTGAGCAATTTCTTGCGATTTGGTTCCTTGCCTTAATTCGGAGCTCGCACCTACTGCCTCCCCCTCACGGGCCCCTCGCGAGCGGGGGGCGCGGCAAGCACGCGCTATGCGCACGCCCTGCCATGGCTGGCGCTCGTTTCTCGCGAGGCCCTCTCGGGTGGATCGGCGGACCCCTCAGGAACCCATGACCTCACGAGCTGGTTCAGAGCTCGTCCAGACTAAGGTAAATCACGGCAGCAAGCCTGCAGCAAAACTTGCGAGCTTATAAGAGTACGTCTCCAGCTTAATCTAAGAGGTAGAGGCAGTGATCTGTTTACATGAGGGGCTCCCCTCCCAAAAATGCTCTTACAACTTCCTGGGCCAAGCAAAAGCTCTTGCATACAGGGACCATAGCAGGCAGCGTCGATTTAGTGGGACATATGGCTCAGCGTCCTCCGGCTCGCCCTCAGGCGTGCCGCTGGCGTCGCTGTCGCCATCGCTAGCGTCACCGTCACCGTCGCCAACGTCGCCCGCACCATCGTCGACCATGTCTCCTTTGTCCGCCGCAACCACCACCGCGTCATCTTCAGAGGTGAAGGCCCTGACCAGGTCATCCATGTTGTCTTCTACCCAGCGCGCCAGGTCGCCCCCGATGGCCTCAGGGACCGGGGCAATGGCGGCGTCAAAATTGAAGTCGGGGTCGATGTTCAGGAGATGGCTGAAGACACGGGAGAATGCGCGACCGAGCAGGCTACGGCTCTTCTCTGCGACGAGCTCGCGAGCCCTCTCAGATTGGTTCTCCAAGCATGTCACCACATCGGTGAAGAAGCAAAGATGGGAGGAATAATCACCTGCATGAGGATGAGGGGCATATTCGTCGCAGATGGCGCCCAACACCGCATTGGCCCTGAACCCGAGGCCTTGGAGCATGGGGGCATGCACATGCTCCAACGTCTGTCGGTGGAGCACCTCCTCCCTGCTCTCCTGCGCGAGGGACTCGGCGGTGGCAACTCGCCATTGAAGAGAGAGCACTTCAGCGCAGGTGAAGGCCAATTCTGCCTGCACCGAGATCAGGGCAGCACAGACAGCTTTCTCACGTTGCTCCGCCTCCGCCAACCTCGACCTCGCGACGGAGCCCCGAACATCATCTCCAGCTCTCCCAAGCTCGCGAGCCTCCGTCACCTTGCTGTCGACCTCCTTCTGGATCGTCGCCTCACGCGCGTTAACGGTGTCCTCCGCCTGGGTAACTTGGCGCTCCCTCATCTCCAACCTCTCAAGCTCCAGGCTGCGCTCCGAGGCTTCCAGCGTCAGCGCCTCCTCGCGTTGCCGGGTCTCTTCTTCCTCGGCAGGCGTTCCCTTCATCGACGCAAGGGCGGCCCTGCGCGCCTCCACCTGCTGCTCCAAGGAGGCATTCAAGACCAGGAGCTCCTGCCTGCGCTCCTCGGTGATCGCACGGCGACGTTCGGCCTCCCGAGCCTCCTCCAAAGCTCGGGCGCTTGTACGAGGTCGCCAGGGATGCCTCGGCCTCTGCATTTGCATGTTCACGCTGGAGGCGACCAAAGTTGACGGCTACCTCTAGTTGATGCCACTCCTCCTCCAGCTGGAGACCCTCGGCTTCAAGGCTCACGTCAACATGCGCGAGTTCTCTACCAAGCCGCCTCATCGCGCCCATCGCCTCCTGAAAGAGCTCGTGGCGGACGACGCTCCGCTCGCGCTCGAGCTTGAAGGCACGACCAGGCCCATCCCTCGTGGCGGGGGTTGCTGGAGGGGCCCGGGGCGGCGTATACCCTTCCAGCAGGGGGCTGGGGGCTGGCGCTTCCCCAACCACCATCCGGGCACCAGCGGAGACCTGAATGGGTGAAGGCCCGCTACTCGAAGAAGGAGCCAGGATCGACGTCATCTAGCCACCATCCACAACCAGAGGAGGAGCCCTCGGTATGTCGGCTGCCCTCCAAGCAAGGTCGCGGAGGAGAGATGGCAAGGGCGCGGGCTTGAAGCACATCGCGGGCAGGCTTGCTTCTCCAGCCGACCCCACGCAAGGGGCGGCGCGCAAGCTGGTGACGCTCAAGGTTGGCGGAGGAGTCGGGGCGAGAGGAGGTTGCTCCTCGGGAGAATCCACGGCCTTGGCGAAGGGGATCCTAAAGAGCCACCGTCAGGAAGGGAGGCGGCACACGAGGAATTACGAGACAAGGTACTTACTCATTTATGGCGATGTACTTCCTATGCTTCAACGACCGGACGGTGCCACTACCACAGCTTGGAGACTCCTTCCTCTTACGGAGTGCTGCGAAGTCCACACGGAACCGGCCCAGGCATTGAACATGGCGACCGGTGCGGTGCGCAACTGGTGAAGCACCCGGGGAGACGGCCTCAGGAGCGCCAGGCTAGAGAGAGCTATCGGACTCTGCCTCGCGACGACCAACCGAGGCCTCAGGAGCTTCGGCCTCGGGAGCGGCGGACTACGTCGCTCCCTCAGCCGCCGCTGCAGGGCAAGAGCCGCAGGCTCCGGAGGGCGGCACCTCGGGAGCCCCGTGCCGCTCTGACGCATCGACATCAACACCCCTGGCCTCTAGCGATGCTCGCCCCCCTGCTTCCACTCCCGGGGTGAGCTCGGCGCTGGTGGCATGGAGAGGGGCCATGAAGACAGGATTCTCGCGTGGCCCTTCCAGGCCAGCTGGGCGCAGCCCCCATTCATCAAAGAGGGGCATCTGCCCCATGAACTCCTCCTTGTTCCGGCAGCAGTACAAGAAACAACTCTTCTCCGGCGCGTCAGCTAGCGATGGGTCGCCAGTCAAGACCTTAAGCACCATTCGTCGCGTCTCCGGAGGAAACCTAGACTCATGAAGTCTCATGCGGTCCTTGCTACTGGGCAAGGCCCACATCGGTCGAGAGTGACGTCGAAGTGGAGCGACACGACGCCGGATGAATTCCCCCCACCACCATGGGCACGGTCACACCCAGATCCTTCAACCTCTTCAGCTGAAGCCAGACGAAAGCAAGGCGTGTGTCAGCGAGCCTTTCGTGGCGCCAACCTGAGTTGGGAACAGCAGGCGCCGACGGAGAAGAAAGCAGGGGCTAAGCACTCCGACATCAACAAACACCCATCGCGTCCAAAATCCACTTTGTGGATGGCGGGAGCTCGAAGTCAATCCCCGAGCCGGCAGTCGCCGCCACGGCCTGGAAGCTCAGGCATCCTGAGCTCTGTTGAGGATCAATTAGATGCAACGAGAAGAAATGGCAGAGAAGGACCACGGAAGGGGCAATGCCCGCCATGGCCTCGCAAACAAAGGCGAAGACGACGAGAAGGGTCACGGATTGGGGATCAAGGTGCAGCAGATGGATCTGATAATGGGACAGCACGGCAGTGAAGAAGGCGGAAAAGGGAGGCACTAGGCCAGCCCACAGGGCGTCGATGAAGAATGGGACCTCGGTGGCCGTCCTATCAACGCGAGCTCGAGACGCGGGCCAGGCCATCGTTCCCCCCCCCCCATTCATTGAAGTCGGTGGCTAGCGCGGGGCGCACCTTGTCCACGGCTTCTTGGTTGAGTGCCAGCGACCGGCCGACGGCAGGCACGATGGCCGGGGGAGGATCAGCGGGGGACAAGGGCTTCTTCCCTTTCTCCGTGTGATTTGGCGCCATGGCAACTAGGAAGACTAAGCTCATATCAGATTGTAAGAAGAGGCTGAGCTTCGAGGGAGCAGAAGAATTGGGGGAGCGCGCTGCAACGATGAGAGGAAAACCGTGTAGACCACGGTGGCCGCCTAGCCAGGCGGATATCAAGGCTGCGTGGGGAAGCGGAGACGCCCACGTCCAATCAATCGCCACGTTCGACCAAGCCCGCGGCGCTCCACACTTGTCCATTGGCCTCGCCTCGAAGCCAAGTTCAAGCGCGCCTTGGGCCCGGGGCTACTGTCGGCATTCTGGGAATGGGGGTCCCCAGACTTGCCTCCCTGTGGCCCGCGGCGTGGCTCCTTCGGCGGCCCCGTACAACCCATCTTCACCAGCAAACACTCAAGACCCTCGCGAGGGGCCAAGCCTCGCGAGGCGGACGATGCAAGACCTCCTCGTGAGTGGCCTCACCAGGATGGCTCGCGAGGGGCGGAGAGATCAAGGCAAGGGGGTACCTCGCAAGGTTCCCATGACGCAAGCCATGACGACCAAGGCCAGGTGGGCGCCCGTGCGCGCAGTGTCCTCGCTTCCTGTTCGGTGCTAAGGAGGGAAGCGCAGGCACGGAGTACCGAGGCGTCAGGCAAAGGTTTCCATATCGGTGCAACGAGACCAAGACCAGCAGGCCAGCAGGACGGAGATCACCGTGGAGCCCAAGACGGCGTCACCGCCAGAGCTTTTGGCAGGCGAAGACTACTTTTGTTAGGATAAGCTGTACTAGCCGTCCCCCTTCAAACTTGGTCGTTGTGGGATCCCTTCCCGCTCAATATTTGGGAAGAGGACCCGGGCCTCTATAAATAGGACTAGCCACCATCATAGAGGGGCAACTCGTCTTGAACCAATCTGGAGGCGGACAAAAGCCCTCACCAGCTCACCAAGCACAAGAACACCTCACCTCAGGAGGCTGTTCTTTCCCTTTGTATTATTCATCCTCAGCCCAAGAGGCAATCCACCACACCACACTGGAGTAGGGTATTACACCACAACGATGGCCCGAATCAGTATAAATCTTGTGTCCCTTCGTGTTCTTTGGGTTCGTCGAGATAGGCCGTGAGATCCTTGAGCGAGTTAGCCAACGAGGGAGAGAGAGATCTTCGTACACACCCCAGTGTTCGAACCTTGAGGGTTTTGCCGGAACCCATGATCCGACACACGCCGACCCAAACGGACGTGCGCGGACGAAATGGGTCGGCGTGTTGGAGTTGCTCTTATGCTCATATCAAGGTTTTCTTTGGCTGGCCCTCCATGATAGATTAAACATCAAGAACCTTCTGAATAGGAAATCTTTCTACCTTCTTAGCTATTGTTGTGCCATGCCCATGTGTAACGAAGCGCAAGTAGGAACACTGTTGCAACTTTTCTGGGACTGTACTTTTGAGCAAGAATATTGGTTTAAGATCCTACGAAGCAAGCACACTGGAATTTCTTTCTATGATGAAGTACACCCGGTTCTTTTAGATCTGCCCAAGGATATTGGACTTGACATAGTCATTCCGGGTTTTTGGTGTATCTGGACCCAACGTAATGATAAGATTTTAAAAGATGGAGTATTAAACTATGATAAATGGGGATATATTATGAAGGATTTGCTCAAGTTCACAATGATGCGCATGAAACCTCATAAGGTTCAGCAACTCAGGCTTTGTTCCTCGAGTTCACTATAACGTGTTCATATGTGGCCTAGAAAAGAAATTGGATGATCTTTTCTTCTTTGTTTCTTAGCTTAGCTGCACGCGAGTCACGTGAAAACGCAATTTGGGTCAGTCGATTTTCAGTGAAGGAAGAAACAACGGAGAGAAGGAAAGAGCTTGAAGGAGAAGGCCACCCCATTATTTATCTTAGGGTGTGGAGGGTGGTGAGCTCGCCGGAGAAGGCTACCCCAGTATCTATCTTAGGGGTGTGGAGAGGGGGTGCAAGTTCGTCGGAACTAAACGTTCATCGTCGGGGCTAGAGGGATGGCTAGGGGCGGCGACAACACGGCGATGGGAGGAGGATGAGAGGAGGGCGAGCGGCGATGTTGTGCGGGAGCGCTCGCCGGCTACCGGCGGTGGTGGCCGGTGCTTCGACCGGTGGTACGTTCGTCTGGGGGAAGAAGAAGAAGAACAGGGGGTGGGCTCGAGGTTGAAGAAGCAATCTGATCCATGTGTTTTGTATCCAACGGCCGAAACAAATTCACTGACCAAGATTGAATTTCATTTGTCTTATACCTAGCCAATCCTTTATTTTATCTTTATTTTGCAAATAATTATACATTATAAAAAAATGAACATAGAACAACTAAAAAATAGTGGAACGTTCTCTCGAGGTCTAATTTGTAGCCATGCCATTTTGCAAAGTGAAGTAGTAAAATGAAAAGGTAATATCACCGCTAGTCACAAAACTTGCGTCGGATATGCACTTTGGTGCTAAAACTTTAAAAATACAGTTTTCTGACCATGTAACTTGTGTTTAGATGCAAATACGGTCAGTCGGGCTGTCTATGCATGCATGGGCCCACTATCAGCAACATATGTCGCTTCAGGGCGATACTCGCATGCAGTTTTTTGTACCGAACCCCTCAAATTTCTTTAATTACAAATGACGGCCCTCAAATAAAATAAAAATGTTGTGGTTGATGGTTTCGAACCAACAATCACCCAATAATAATACACTCACACATGAACTAACCACTAAATCAAGTACCTATTTGTGTTAATCAAGTGAAACACTTAGATTTATATTTTTGCAATGACGACTACTCCTATCTAAATAATTTTTCTCAGACCAAATTTCCATTAAGAGAACAAATTGTTAGCGCCCAACATTTTTGAATTTAAACCAGAGAAACTAGTTTAACAATAAATGGCCGTAACTTAAATCTTCATATAGGCATACAATACCAGACCTTCTTTTGGGAAATATTTTTTTTGTTATTCATGTTCATTTAAAAAATTATGTTATTTAAAATATTGTTCTTGGAGCCGCAACAATGAATTGGACTGGCGACTTCCTATAAGAGAGAAGTCGGGCTGACCACGGTACAGGAAGCACTTATTTAAACTAATGTGTTAAACTAAATATATTTAGACACTAAAAAAATGAATTCAAAATTTTGGGCAAAAAGAACCGGAATTTATGAGATATTTTGAAAACCGGATTTTGCAGCCCCTTCCAAAAAAAAGGGAATCGAAAAAATGCTTGCTCGTGAACAAGTTCATGTATGTTTTGGGTTAAACATTACAAAATTTAACGTGTTTTTAAATTCGAATTTCATTTGAAAATTCTGGCGGAAAAGGATTTTCCGGAAACCTATTTTTCTAGCCGAACCCGAGAAAGCGGAATCGAGGAAAAAATGCGTTCAGCATAAATGTAAATGTATCTCAACAAAGGCATGACATTGTGTTTGGTGGAGTGGTTCGCTATGCATGTGCGCATATGTAGTCGTCAGTTCAAACCCTGCCGGCGTGCTTTTTAATTCTCATTTCGACATCATGCTGATATGTGGGACACATATGTGCTGGTGGGGGACTTATGTGTGTTTAAATATAGAGCGAGGGTTGTTTTTGTGAAAAGACGCACGTGCGTATTGCACCAATTTGTTTGGGTCGCGCTAACTGCCACACGTGTGGCAGGAAGAGAGACGCATCACACGTCTTTAATGTAAACAGATTGCCATGTCATCGCATGCATGCATGCAGGAATCTTTTTGGATTTTCAGTTTTTATAATGTTTTATCTCTTAAACGAAAAATCGTCGATTGAAAATCCGTTTTTACCATTAAATCCCTTGCGATGAGATCTTCGAAACTATATCCCATGTTGATATATTTTGATGAAAAAAAATTGGATTAAAAGTTGATATGTCTATTGCATATGAATTGCCATGATGTTTACACTGAAGTTGCCATGATATATTTCAGCTATTTTCTTCTACATTTAAAAGTAAATTTTGACATTTATAAAACGGGGAATTAAGAAACTAGACTTGCCATGAACCATAAACTAAAATTGCCATGATACATGCACGTAAAATTGCCATGGTTCATACAAAAAATAATTTTCATGGTCAAAGTACTGGAGTTGCCATCATCAAAATACTAAAATTGCCATGATCTACAAACTAAAATTGCCACATGGCAACTTTAGTTTAAGCCCTATGGCAACTGCAGTGTAAACATCGTGGCAACTTCTGGCAAAAAAAAATTTCGTCGAAACATATCAACATGGGGTCTAGTTTTGAAGATCTCGTCGAGACGGATTTAATGGTGAAAACGGATTTTTAGTTCGCTTTTTTTATTTAGGAGATACAACATTTTTAAGCCAAAAACCAAAAAAAATTCTGCTGATGTCATCTATTCATACGTGGTAAAATGAGTGGTGGTGGAGGCGTGTGGGCGATGTGCAAACGCCCACATGTGTGGGCGTTAACATTTCCGATTTGTTTTAGTCACTGATGGTGGGTCATAGCACTGCTAGCAATGCCACATAAGCATGGGATATGGACGAAGTACCGTATTTGTATGAGATGACAAGTTATGTGACTACAATTCCGTATTTTACGAGTTCTGTATCCAAATTGAACATCGAACGTAAGTTATATGACTTCCGGTGATATTGAGGTAATATCATCTGAAGTCATAAAACTTACGTCACATGTTCAGTTTGGTGCTAGAACTTTGAAAATATGGTATTGTATTCATCTAACTTGACTCCAGTGTGCAGATACAATCACAGTACACGCATGTGGCCGTATGCGTGTGTATGACCCCACATGTCAGTGAGTGATGGTGTTGGACATCACATACTTTTACAGAAAACACTCTCATATTACTTTTATTCACAGAAAAGTCAACCACACTGACATATTTTTGCACAAAACCACCTCATATTTTTTATTTGCAGAAAAACCCTGCCACAGTGATGCACATATATGTGAAAATTAAAAACAAAAAAAATACTTTCAAACTCAAATTCACGACCAACTGTTTTGACAGGGGAAACTACAGCCACTACACCGTTCATATATGAATGTGCAATATCAACAAGGACCGTATATGTACTGGAATATTTATTTTTTTGAGCGGTATATGTACTGGAATAGGACACACGTTGAGCTTAAATAGGCTGTGTATACTGCGGCCCATTTTGCATGTGCTACTTTTTTAAAGATATTTGTAAAACCTGCATGTTGTATAAGTGTGTGTATCATATATGTTTGCACATGTTTTTTTAAGATAAAAAAATATTTAGTAAAATATTTTATCAATCTGAGTATTATATAAACTTGTGTGTGATATAAATGTGTCTATTAAATATGTGGTTTTCTAGATTACAATGCAAAAATATTATTATAATTATAATACAATTGTTTTAATAATTATACGCACATTTGTATAGTCAATGTTTGCATAACTAGAAATATTCATAATTTAAAATCGAAACTGTTAGTGTAATAATCAATTATGGCTAATATAAATACTATATATATATTTTGAATATAAGTCATGAGTAAAAATTACACACAAGTAAATATTCATAAATATTTAGTAAAGTTCATATTCATCATTTTAGATAATTTAAATATAAGACACAAGTGTATATCTTTTTTGGATCCATTAAAAATGTTCATTTATTAAACATTTTCTATCTGTCTTAATTAGATATTTTTATATAATACGCATGTTTATATATAAATATTTTTATTTACTAATCATCATTCCCGCGTATAATATTTTTAAGACACAAATATTTGAACATAATTTTATTGCTTATGTTTTTAAATATCTTAAATATTTTTATTACTTATATATAATACATTGGTTTATATTTAAAAGTTTTTCTTTACTAAACATCATATATGTATAATATTTTTAACACAAAAAAAATTGAACATAACTTTATTACTTACGTTTTACATCTTAAGAAAAGTGTTTCCTTTGAGTAAATATGAGTTTCTTACCCATAATAAACATTGCATACTGGATGGTGTGGTGGCTGCAGTAATTTGTGCTATCGACTCCTGGTGGACCTGTTTTTTGTTTGTGTTGTTAATTTTTGCATATATGTGCAGTGTAGTATTGGTTGGTTTTTTTCCTCCACAAATAAAAAATACGAAAGCGTTTTCTGTAAAAATATGTCATGCACACACTAACAGGTGGGGTCATACACATGAATACGCCCGCATACGCGTACTGTAACCGTATTTGTACGCTTGAGACAAGTTAGGTCACCACAAAACCATATTTTTAAAATTCTAGCATCAAACTAAACATGTGAGGCAAGTACTATGACTTTGAATGATCTCTAAGAAAAATGGTCCTGTGGAAAGCGACAAGAAATAGCATGAGAGAGATAGAGAGGGGAGACGAGACGTTCAAACTAGAAAGGCTGCCACTCCCCTGTTTCCCGCCGGCTCGCTCAGCTCTGCTCTGCGCCTTCTTCTGCACCACGCGGCTCCGCCTTTCCCACTCTCCTTCCTTCACTTCGTTGCGAGCCCAGATCGATGGCGCAGCCGCATCCGTCCTCGTCGTCCTCCGCGCAGCCGCCCTCCTCGCCGTGGGTCATCCTAGGCAGCATCCCGCGCGTCTCCGCACTGGCGGACGCCGGCGACGTCTCCGTCGAGCTGGCGGCGCCGCCGCGCGTCTCGATCCTCACCGTCTCCCCGCGCGTCTTCCCGGCCCCCCCTACGCCCCGCAACTTCCCCTTCGTCCTCGCCGCCGACCCCTCCGGCCTTCTCCTCCTCCAGGCCAACCTGCACTGCGCCCCGACCCGTGAGGTCATCCGTCGCCCCGGCCTCCAGGAACTCTCCTGGAAATTCGCTACTTCTCGCTACTTCGTGCTCGACGCCACCACCGGCTCGGCGTTCCACCTCCCCTACCCTGAGGCCACCATCATGCACCAGGCCCTCCTCGGCCTTCTCGTCTCCCCCAGGGGCGGCGGCCACTACATGGTCGCGGAGCTGCAGCCCATCATCGGCCTGGACGAAGCCACGCTCCTCTGCTTCTCCACAGAGGTTGGGGAGTGGATCGAGAAGACCGTCCATTACCCGCTCCCGCCACGCCCGCTGGCTCCCATCTGCGTGGTCTCGCATCACGGGAGGCTCTGGTGGGTGGACCTCTCATGGGGCGTCATCACCTGCGACCCCTTCGCCGACGAGCCGGTCCTGGGCTTCGTTCCGTTCCCGCCGGGAAGGGTCCTGGAGTGCAGGGAAGGTTGGGGTGTCGCCAACAAGTTCCGTTATACGTGGGGGTGAGCGGCGGCAAGCTGCGTTTCGTCGACATGTACATGGGCAAGCGTGCTCGTGCTGGTGCCGGTGCTGGTGTCGGTGGCACTCACACTCCCACTCCCACGGTAAGCGTGTGGACGCTGGGCGATCCAGACTCCAGGGAGTGGACGCTGGAGCAGGAGGTGAGCTTTACAGAGATCTGGGCCGATGAGAGCTACAAGGCGGCCAGGCTGCCGGAGAAGATCCCCATCGTCGCGCTCATTCACCCCAATAACCCCGATGTGGTCTACTTCTTCCTCGAGGAGCACCTCTTTGGTGTTGACATGCGTGCTCGCAAGGTGGTGGAGTGCCAGGTGTATGGTCTTGTTGCGCCTCCGAGCATCCGCCTGGCCAGCCGCTTCGTTCGGGCTTGGGAGCTGCCACGGGCGCTCTCCTCCTCAGGTACTCCTAAATTACCTTTTACTAGTATTCTCGATTATTACACGAGTTGCTTCAAAAATGCCATACCTCTTTTCTGATTGATATTGTGTTTGTTTCATGCCTCCACACGGCCATTTCTAACTCTACTGCATCTGCATATTTCTGCACAAGCATGGCTTCTCTAGCTGTTCAGCATCCATCTGACATATATTCAAAAAGTTGATGCGTGGACTACTTGAGGATCGGTTTGCTCCCTAGCAGTGCTTAAGGCCATAGTGTCAACTAATATTTGTCTTGGGTCCCAAAAAATGATGAACACGGTTACCGTACCAATAATATCGACTTACTTGTACAACTACTTTTATTTGTGTATAATTCATGCTGAGGTGCTCCTAGTTATCTTGACTAGGGGAATTACCCGGCCCTCTTATTATGAATGTGTGAGAATCAGACTTTACCACTGTACTCTACTACCGATAGTATATACGCTTGCAGTCGAGAAGAATGTATTAGTTAGAACAACCATTTCCTCATGTATGTATATAATTTTAGTTGTTTGGTTTATCCTTGAGGTCCGGTAGCAATAATAAGTCTAGTGGGAATAATACAAATAATAATGCTACGTCGTACATTATGTTTCGAAATCCAGATTTGTCTCACTAATATTGCTCGTCTTTGAAGGCGAGTGGTCTAATGGCATCGACTTGGCTGAGAGCGCTAATGCACGCCCATACCAGCCATCGCCTGGGGACTACCACTTGGTGGGGGACACCAGGCAGACATTCATAGGTTGAATTGGAGGAACATGAAGCAGCTAGCAGTATAAACGAGAGAATAGTTTGAGGGAAGACGCCTCTCAAGGGGCGATCGGCTCATATATTTATAGCAGAGTTACACGTCTTGGAGACCAAGAAATAAACCCTATACGCGTATATGTACAACCGTATGCAAACGGAATACGCGAGATTAGCTATACAACACTATACGTTAACATCCCCCCGCAGTTTGTGCGTCGGTCGAACGCATAAACTGTACCGAAAGTCCAAGAAGAGCTGAGTTGGTAAGCCCTTCGTCATGATGTCCGCAAACTGCTGTGAAGATGGCACATGTAGAACCCGAATCTGACCGAGAGACACCTTCTCGCGGACGAAGTGGATGTCGATCTCGATGTGCTTCGTGCGGCGATGCTGGACCGGGTTGCAGGCCATGTAAACAGCACTGACGTTGTCACAGAAGACAACTGTGGCGGATGGAAGAGGGCGATGAAGCTCCAGGAGAAGTTGACGAAGCCAGCAACACTCGGCCACGACATGGGCGACGGCTCGATACTCAGCCTCGGCACTGGAGCGAGACACCGTGGCCTGGCGTTTGGAGGACCAAGACACCAGGTTATCACCGAGGTACACACAGTAGCCAGACGTAGATCGTCGGGTGTCGGGGCAGCCGGCCCAATCCGCGTCAGAGTATGCAGTGAGCGAAGCGGCCGGTGTGGAGTGTAGCTGTAGACCGAGGTCGAGGGTGCCACGAACATAACGAAGAATCCGCTTGACGATGTTGAGATGAGGTTCCCGTGGAGCGTGCATGTAGAGGCACGCCTGCTGAACTGCATACGCAATGTCGGGGCGAGTGAGCGTCAGGTACTGAAGGGCCCCGGCAAAACTCCTGTACTCCGTGGCATCGGTGACAAGGGGACCCTCGTCGGCGGAAAGCTTGCAACGGGTGTCAATAGGCGTGACACACGGGTTGCAATCCATCATGCCAGCACGCTGAAGAAGATCGATGGCATACTGGCGCTGCGAGAGGAGCATCCCGGAAGAAGACCGAGAGACCGAGATCCCGAGGAAGTAAGTCAGGTCCCCGATATCGGTCATGGAGAACTCCCTGTGAAGCTGGTCGGTGATGTGCTGAAGAAGTGCGGCACTGGATGCGGTGAGGATGATGTCGTCCACGTAGAGAAGAAGGTAGGCCATCTCCGAGCCGTGCCGGAGCACGAACAGAGACACGTCGCTCTGAGAAGCCACAAAGCCCAGTCGATGAGCGTGATGAGCGAACCGCTGGTACCACGCGCGCGGTGCCTGCTTGAGTCCGTAGAGGGACTTGTGGAGCAGGCAGACGTGGTGAGGACGGGTAGGGTTGATGAAGCCGGGTGACTGCTCACAGTGAACCACCTCGTCGAGATCGCCATGAAGGAAGGCATTCTTGACGTCCAGCTGATGAACCGGCCAAGCATGTGAGATGGCGATGCTGAGCACAACGCGGATCGTGGCCGGCTTGACGACGGGACTGAAAGTCTCGTCGTAGTCAATGTCAGGCTGCTGCGAGAATCCACGGACCACCCACCGTGCCTTATACCGTGCGAGAGCACCGTCAGCTCCAAACTTGTGCTTGAAGATCCACTTTCCTGAAACAATGTTAGCTCCAACCGGTCGGGGAACAAGAGTCCAAGTGTGGCTCTCAAGGATAGCATTGTATTCCTCGGTCATGGCAGCACGCCAGAGAGGATCCTGGAGAGCGGAGCGATATGTTTTGGGAATTGGAGAGAGAAAGGAGAGTTCAGCCGAGAGGTTAAGTTTATCAATGGGCTGAAAAATACCACGCTTGGCGCGAGTGAGCATGGTGTGAGTGTTGGTGGCGGAGGTGGTGCTGACGCGGGAGCGACGAGAAGGAGGAGGGGGTGGCGGTGGTGGAGAGGGGGACGGTGGTGGTGACGCAGATGAGAGCGACGAGGGTGAGGTGGGCGTTGTGACGATCAACGTCGGGGAGGAAGGCCCCGAGCCATGCATGGCGGGCTGGGCTGAGGAGGCCGACGTCATGTTGGGCTGGCGTGCGGGAGGCATGACGACTGCGGGAGCTGGCTGGGTGGCGGCCAGGTCGAGAAGAAAATCGAGGTCGTCGGGAGTCTGAGTGGCGCGAGTGGTGGCGAAAGGAAAGATGTTTTCGTTGAAAACGATATGTCGCGAGATGATGATGCGACGTGTTGTTAGGTCAAGGCACCGATAGCCGCAATGCGGTGCCGGGTACCCAAGAAAGACGCATGCGGTGGAGCGAGGGGCTAGTTTATGAGGTGCCGTGGCAGACTGGTTGGGGTAGCATAGACATCCGAAAACACGGAGGTCGGAGAGGGAGGGGGGTTTCTGGTAGAGTAGGGTATACGGAATCCGGAAGTCCAAGGCTTGGCTTGGACGACGGTTCAGCAAGAAGGTAGCAGCGGCAAGGGCCTCGGCCCAGTATGCAGGGGGCATGTAAGCTTGAAACAGCAAGGTGTGGGTAATGTCGTTGAGTGTGCGAAGTGCTCGTTCGGCCTTGCCGTTCTGTGGGGAGGTGTATGGGCAGGACATGCGGAGGTGTATGCCGTTGCGGGCAAGGAACTCGATGAAGGTAGAGTTGACGAACTCGGTACCATTATCGGTCTGGAAGGCGATGACGGGAAGGTTGAATTGTGTGCGTGCGTATGCAACAAAGTTGATGTGGGGAAACGTCCACATGAAGTGAGAGAAGTCATCAACGATGACAAGGTAATATTTGAGACCAGAATTAGTGGCAACAGGTGAGGTCCATAAGTCGCAATGAAGTAATTGAAACGGGGCAACACACACTGTTGATGAGCGAGAAAAAGGTAAACGCACGTGCTTGCCAAGTTGACAAGCATGGCACACTTGAGTACTTTTATTACATGGTATAGCAAATTCTGAAGATAAATGTGACATAGCGTCACGACCGGGATGTCCTAAGCGACGATGCCAGAGCTCCGATGTGGTGTGGTGGCGACGAGTCCAAACGGGGAATTGGTGGTGTTGGTGTTGGCGTTGAACTCGTAGAGTGGTCCAGGGCTACTGCAGCGAATGATCTCGCGCCGAGTGTGCAGATCCTTAATAGAAAAACCACATGGGTCATATTCCACAGAAACAGAATTATCAATGGTAAATTGACGAGTAGAAAGAAGATTTTTGATGATATCTGGGACAACTAGAACATTGTTGAGATAAAATGTGTGGCTGGGTGTGTGGAGCGTGACATGGCCGGTGGCGGTGATGGGAAGGGGAACACCATTGCCGATAGTGACTCGAAGAGAGGGAGGAGGATAGGAGGGGTGGAGAGTATACCAGGGTCGGAGACCATGTGCGAGGTGGCGCCGGAGTCCATCACCCAAGCGCCCGGCGTGGAAGGGCCGGCGGCAGAGGGCCCGACAGTGGCGTTGAGGGCGGCGACGAGGGCGGAGCAGTCCCATGCAGGAGCCGGGGTGGAGCCGGCGGGGTAGTAGGGCGCCGCGGGTGGAGGCGGGTTGGAGCTCCATGCCTGGCCATGCAGGGGCGCCAGCTGGGTGGTGTAGGCGACCTGGCCTGGGGGCACCCAGGTAGACGGGCGGGACGGCGGTGCCGGGGTGGTGTGTCGTGGTGCTGGCCCGAGGAGACCGGCGCCCCCGGCAGCAGCGGCCGGAGCGCCGTAGGGGCGCCAGGTGGGCTGCATCTGCTGGGTCTGCCCTGTATAGGGGTTGAAGCAGATCCAGGGCCCGGGCGCGGCGGCAGGGTTGGCATGGTTGGGGTTGGCGCCGTTCCCGCCGCCGTTCTTCTTCTTCTTCGACCAGCGTCCGCCGTGGCCGCTATTGCCACCGGAGTTGCCACCGGTGTTGGAGCCGGTGGTGTTGCCGTAGAGGGCGACTTGGGACGGCATGGGGCCGCCCGGGGCGGCGTTGGCGAGCTGGTTTTCGCGGAGGAGAAGGATGGAGCGGGTCTGCAGGAAGGTGGGGGCCGGAACCTGCATCGTGACGAGGGTGGTTATGTCGGAGAAGCGGGGATTGAGCCCCCGGAGACAGGTGAGGACCAGGGTTTGGTCGGTCACGGGTTGCCCCACGTCCGCGAGCGCGTTGGAGAGAGCCTTCAGACGATGGCAGTAGGCGGTGACGGTGAGGTCGCCTTGGACGAGGGCCCGGAACTCCGCCTCGAGGTAGACGGCGCGGGTGAGCTGATTGTCGAGGAAGAGGTTCCGGATCAGCGCGTAGGCCTCGTACGCGGTCTGATCTTGGGCCATGATGGTGTCGAGGATGTCCTCGCTGATGGAGCCCTAGATCCACGAGCGCACGATGAAGTCCTGACGCTGCCAGTCCACCGAGCGGGCATCCGGCTGCGTGATGATGGAGATGTGGCCGGTGAGGTCGTACTTGCCGAGGAGGACGGTGATGAGCATACGCCACTTGGCGTAGTTGGACTTCTGGAGATCGAGGACGACTGGGACATGCGTCTTGACGCTGGCGACATGGACGGCCTGGGACGCCGGCGAGGCGACGGAGGAGATCAGGGCCCCGGCGGTCTGCGTGTCGAGCGTCGAGGAGGTGGAGGCGCCGAGTGCGGAGGTAGTGGAGGGAGAGGTCGACATGGCGGCCCGGGGAGGAGGGGAAAGCGGCGCCGGCGCGGAGGGAGGATGGCGGCGGCGGCTTAGGGTTTTTGTGGAGGCGGAAGCTAGGTTTTAGGATGTAGGGCTGATACCATATAAACGAGAGAATAGTTTGAGGGAAGACGCCTCTCAAGGGGCGATCGGCTCATATATTTATAGCAGAGTTACACGTCTTGGAGACCAAGAAATAAACCCTATACGCGTATATGTACAACCGTATGCAAACGGAATACGCGAGATTAGCTATACAACACTATACGTTAACAAGCAGTCTTCTATCTAGCCTAGGTATGCTCAGTCAGTTTACCATAGCGTTGCTCTAGCCTCAAATACAAGTACGTACAAGTACTAACGACGTTCTTGTGTCAAAACCTCCTTTGATCCCTGTGGCAGGTTAGACCAGGTGTAGTGCTGAATTCAAGTAATGGAACGGTCCGACACGTCCCGTCCCCGTGTCATCTTGGTGCAAAGTAGCTTACCGCGTTTCTCGGCGCATCAGATCAGTTGGTGAGTGATGGTAATGCTGAGGAAAGACTATCGGTTACTTATGTTTTTATTATGATGATCTCCCCTTGGATGGAGCACTTGTATCGGAAGTGTGACTTGAGTGTGCGAGATTTATGGTTCCATTCAGCATTTGAACTGCATGCCGAGCTGTGATTGCTTGCTGCATTATTTACTTCACTGCATTTGATCTGTGTTGCATCCGACCTGTGATGTGTATTCCCGTCAACCCCTGCCTGCGTGGCACCTATTCTAGTTTGTACTCCCTCGGTCCCATAATGTAAGACGTTTTTTCATTCTAGTGTAGTGTTAAAAAATGTCTTACATTATGGGACGGAGGAAGTAGTTGTCAACCCTGCCTGCGTGGTACGCCAGCGTGGCACCCTACCCAACTTCTCTGTGTCAGCTACAGCACCTCATGGCAGGGCTGATAACAGGCCACGGTAAGAAGTGCGGCAGACTAGGGTTAATCTCAAATAAGGACACATTATGTGTCCATCTACGTACATAACTACATTACCACAATGTGTTATGTAATACAGTAGAGTAAATAGCATAAAACTACTACTTTACAGGCTAGGGTTCCGAAAAACTACCAGTTTTTAATTTTTCTCAGATAACTACCAAAGGGGTGGTTGGCTGTTTCAGAAAACCCAAATCATCGAGTCGTTTTCAGTTGATCACGATTATGACAGTTGGGCCTCATATGTAAGTTAACGGTCAAACTAAAGTCAAACTAACGGTGTGTTTAGATGCGGGCCCGACCTGTCATAATCGGTATCAACTGATGAAGACCGGACGATTTGGGTTTTCTGAAACAGCCGACCACCCGTTTGGTAGTTATTTGAAAAGAATTAAAAACCGATAGTTTTTCGGAACCCTAGCCTGTAAAGTAGTAGTTTTATGCTATTTACTCAATACAGTATGCCGCACCAGATACATCAAGTGGTACTTTGTGTGTTACATGTGGGTTCCAAGGGCAGTGCGCGTGCACATGTGGTTCCCAAGTGGTGCGTGCGTGAGTTGCCGCTGCCAAGGCGTGGTCTCTTAAGAGAACGTATCCCATGCAATGGGTGAAAGGATCGATATGGTTGACTAGAGAAGGGGTGAATAGGCAACTAACAATTTTTAAGCTTTTCTTTACCAAATTAAACTTTGCAACAAAGTAGGCTGTCTAGATGTGCAACTAAGTGAGCAACCTATATGATGCAATGACAACTAGCACAAAAGCAAGCAATGGATGTAACACAAGTAAGCTTGCAAAAGTAAAGGCACGAAATAACCAAGAGTGGAGCCGGTGGAGACGAGGATGTGTTACCGAAGTTCCTTCCTTTTAAGGGGAAGTACGTCTCCGTTAGAGCGGTGTGGAGGCACAATGCTCCCCAAGAAGCCACTAGGGCCACCGTATTCTCCTCACGCCCTCACACAATGTGAGATGCCATGATTCCACTATTGGTGCCCTTGAAGGCGGCGACCGAACATTTACAAACAAGGTTGGGGCAATCTCCACAACAATTGGAGGCTCCCAACAACACCACGAAGCTTCACCACAATGGAGTATGGCTTCAAGGTGACCTCAACCGTCTAGGGTGCTCAAACACCCAAGAGTAACAAGATCCGCTAGGGATAAGTGGGGGGAATCAAATATCCTGTGGTGGAAGTGTAGATTGGGCCCTTGTCACCCAATCCCGAGCAAATCAACAAGTTTGATTGGCTAGGGAGAGAGATCGGGCGAAAATGGAGCTTGGAGCAACAATGGAGCTTAGAGGTGGAAGAGGTAGTCAACTAGAGGTAGAAGACGCCCCTTTTATAGTCATGGGAAAAATCCAACCGTTATCCACATGTTCAGCCCGCGACACGCGGTACTACCGCTCCAGAAGCGCGGTACTACCGCGAGGCCGCGCGGTACTACCGTGGCGGACCACGGTAATTCCGCGACAGCAGCACAGGCCGGAACTTGCCTGACTAGGGGGGCAGTACTACCGCTTGCGTGGTACTACCGCTCCCCCTTGCGGTACTACCGCAAGGCAGGAAAGTCATTGCCTGGGAAGGGCGCGGATGAAATAAATTACATCCATGCCTACTTCCGCTGAAAATGAGGTGGTACAAAAATCCGACGCGGTACTACCGCTCGCGAGGCGCGGTACTACCGTGGCAGGCGCGGATGTAAAAAATTACATCCGCTCCTACTACCGTGATGCTGCGGTACTAGGTAGGAGGGCCACGGTACTACGACTCCTGGGGAGCGGTACTACCATGGGCCCCTGCGGTACTACCGTGGGTGGCACGGATGTAAAAAATTACATCCGCCCCTACTACCGTGCCGGAGCGGCACTAGGCCTGGGGGCCGCGGTACTACGGCTCCAGAGGAGCGGTACTACTGTGACCCACAGTGGTACTACCGCTGGTACTACAGCAGTAGTCGTCAGATTTCAGTACAACCAAGATAACGATGAGAAGCTCCAAAGTGCAGGGAAAGGTAGGACAAGTGTACGTGTTGATTCCACCCAAACCTTTCCAACACGGACCCCCTCTTAATAGTACGGCTCTCCTACGACTCAAATCCACCAAAGAGAAACGTAGAACAACGCCGACTTCAATAGTCTCCGAGGGGCACCGAATCGTCTCGTGCCTAGTGATAAAGTATCTGAGAAACTCAAGGCACACGATTAGTCCGCAAAAGCATTGTCATCAATCACCAAAACACTTAAGGGATAAATATGCCCTTACAATCTCCCCCTTTTTGGTGGATTGATGACAACACGGGATTTGCACATAGATAAGATAATTTAGAGCAAGGGAAAACCCCACCTCTCTAAAATATAGACGGGCTCCCCCTAGATGTGTGCACTCTAGATGAATGCTTTGGACTGCATAGCACACAGACTAGGATCAACACTCCCCCTATATTTTAGAGACAAAGGCACAATAAATAACATAGCATAGTATAAAGATGGCACAATATAGCACAAGCTCGCTAGGATAGATAGAGTGCATATGTCTTACACCATACGAAGTAAAGCAACTGAGGTTCAAACGAGAAAGCAGTAAATAGTTCAACCGAGAAAGCAGCAAACACACGACACACACGACTCGACTCGCAAATCCCTACACTCTCTCCCCCTTTGGCATCGAGACGCCAAAAAGGCAGAGAGGGCACCTACACACAAGAGGTGGCTCAAGCAGGAAACTCGTCCCAACCCTCTCCGTCGGTCTCCTCGGCAGCAGAGATGGTCTCCTCGGCATCCTCCTCAGAATCAGTCCACCGGTAGCCTTGCTTCTCCATCCACTTGGCCTCTGGAGTGATGCGCTCCTCAGACCCGCCAGACACTTCCTCACCATAGAGCTGCATGATCTTGTTGTCCCGGCGACGACTCTCCTTGGACGCCACGTGAGTCCTGTACTGCCCCTTGGCTTGCATGCAGAAAAGAGTCTTCATCTTGTCCTTCAGCTTCTTGGCCCATGATGGCATAGTGGCACTCTGGGAAGGCCTAGCAGCACGGCCCTCAGCAACATCCTCGGCGCCAGCATCCTCCTCATCAACAGCAGTCCTAGCAGCAGTCGCCTCGGCACGAGTAGTGGTGTTGGCCCAGTTGGATTTGATGCGCAGACAGATGGGCTCATGGCGAATCCAATCTGGAGCAAGGAACTCCTCACCAGGGAACATCTTCTCCCAAGTCTTCGAGATCAGCAGAAACAGATAGGGCCCATAGATAGGCACCTTGCGGTTGAACACTGCAAACTGAAGCTCACACCACATGATGTGTGAGACATCAAGTGGCTGAGTCTGAGACGAACGAGCCTCCTCGCAGATGAGCATCATATCCACCATATAGGCATGAACCTTGTCTTTGTCACCGATGCGAGGGAACAAGGAGTTGCGGAAGATGCGATACATGATATCCAGAAAAGAGTTGAGCACCAACATTGTCTTGCCATTGGCGAGCGCCTTCTCAACCATGAACGGTGCAAGCTTGTCCTTGTTGGCAGAATCAGCATTGGCATGGGGGCGGACACCCACTGGAGTGTTAAGCCCATCATCAGGAACCTGAAGCAGATCCATGAACTCCTTCTAGGTAGCAGACAGTTGACGACCATTGGTCATCCAGGTCATCCTCCGCTCTTCATTATGGTGAAAATAAACTGAGGCAAAGAACTGACAGATAAGCTCAGGGTCATAGTCCAGGTGAAAAGATATCACATGCTCAATGCTAAACTGCTCCACCAAGTCCAGAGCCTCTCCAAAGTAGTCACGGAACTTGTCCTTCCTCATATGATGCATATCAATCCACTTCACCTCCACGTAGGTATTCTGCTTGTTCTTGATGACATCCAGATAGATGTTGGTCTGTTGCTTGTTCCAGAACAGCTCACAGCCTCTGACAGTGGAACGAGGGTGCACATATGGGTGAAGCTGCCTGAGACGGACATACTTAGAAGGGGCTATCTCATCCATGCCCTTGGCGGGCTCCTTGTGCTTGCTAGCTGAGGTCTTGACATTGCGCTTGGAGGCAGACGAGCCCTCTGGTACTTCACCTGGGTTGCGCAGACGCTTGGAGCCAGTGTCACGACTAGGATTGGACCGGCATGAGCCACCACCTGAGACACACATGCAAAACACCAAAGACGCGAAGAAGATCAATGCAAAGGCCACGATAAAGCACAAGACACATAGAAGGCATACGAGAAAGTTGGCATGCGATAGATGTGAGCCACGGTAGAACTGCCATTGCCTGCGGTACTAAAATATTAGTACCGCTCCCAAACGCGGTAGTACCGTGCGAGGTCACGGTAGTACCGTGGTTGGAGCGGAAGTAAAATTTTAGTACCACAGAGAGCGCGGTAGTACCGCTCCCGTAGGGCGGTAGTACCGTGCGAGCGGTAGTACCGCACCGTACGGGCGGTAGTACCGCGTCGCGTCAGATCCAACCGGCGGTTTGAATCTGAAAAGAACCGCGAAACAACGGCGGTGCTACGGTGATCAAATCTAGCGCAAGACAACAATACAAGTATAAATCCTATGCAATACCACGCTCCTTCATCCTACTCTTGCAGAGATTAAGCCTATGAATCTTAAGAACACTCAAGCCTCCCCCAAAACCTAGAAACACCAAACACAATCAAAAGGAGAGGGAGTTGGGGAAAAACCTTGGTCCATAGAAAGAGCACATGGTGGGGAACGATCCCACCGGACGGAATCACGGGAGGGCAGCCGATGGAGGAGATCCGGCGACGAACGCCGGCTCCGTTCTTGAGCGAGGGAGAGAAGGAGGCGATGTGGGGGAAGAACTACGAATGGGTATGGGGAGTTAGAACTCCCCCTGCCCGTCCTTATCCCCACGCCCCCAAACCGGCGAGGTAGTACCGCGTATCATCGCGGTAGTACCGCTCGGGCGGAAGTACCACACCGAGGCGGTAGTACCGCTCGGGCGGAAGTACCGCACCGAGGCGGTAGTACCGCTCAACCAGGCGGCAGTAAAAATTACTGCCGCGTGCTGACGGTAGTACCATGCTCCCGCAAGCGGTAGTACCGTGGCAAGCTGCGGTAGTACCTTAGCTGGCCGCGGTAGTACCGTGAACTCAAGTCACCGCAAGTTTCAACACGAGAAAAAAGCCTTTGCACGGAAACTTTTCACACACACGAAACCACAAGAACACGCACAAACCAGAGGCAGAGAGACAACAAGAAACCACCAAGCGACAAAGCCTCTCGAGGAGAGAGGGCGGTGGCCGAAGCCACCTATGTTTGAGTTGGATGGTATGGCACCGCGAAGAATTATCCTTGGGCCCATGACCAAAACTCGTCTTTGACGCACAAGTACCATCAAAAATGGCTAATGTGAAAGAGGTGATCGATTTATGCATAATGGGGGGAGGGAGAGTTCATTGAGAGAACAACACTCCCCCTATGTCCATGCCTACACCTAAACTAGACAACAAGTTGAGTGTGGTGGGGGGTACACGGGTTCAAGTCACATTGCTCAAATCAATGATATTTAGCTCATGCCTTAACTCGCGAAATCTTGCTTCGTCCAAGGGCTTCGTGAAAATATTTGCAAGGTTATCATGAGTGTTGACATACTTGAGCTCGATCTCCCCACGCCTAATGTGATCCCGGATGAAGTGATACCGAATCTCAATGTGCTTCGTCTTGAAGTGTTGCACCGGGTTGAGAGAAATCTTGATGGCACTTTCATTATCACACCAAAGAGGCACTTTGTCACAAATGACACCGTACTCCTTTAAAGTTTGCCTCATCCAAAGGAGTTGAGCACAACAACTACCGGCTGCCACATATTCCGCTTCGGTGGACGAGAGAGACACACAACTTTGCTTCTTGGAAGACCAACTTACCAAAGAGCAACCAAGAAATTGGCACCCTCCGGAAGTGGACTTCCTATCCACTTTGTCTCCCGCCCAATCGGAATCCGTAAAACCTTCAAGCTTGAAGTTTGCTCCTCTTGGGTACCATAAGCCAAAGTTTGGGGTATGAGCCAAATATCGAAAGATTCGCTTGACCGCCACATAGTGACTTTCCTTCGGTGCGGCTTGAAACCGTGCACACATCCCCACACTCAACATGATATCCGGTCTAGATGCACAAAGGTAAAGCAAGGAGCCAATCATGGAGCGATATACCTTTTGATCCACCGCTTTACCATTTGGATCGATGTCAAGTTGGCACTTGGTAGGCATTGGTGTAGTAGCCAGCTTGACATCACTTACTTGAATCTTTTAAGCATGTCTTGAGTGTATTTGGCTTGGTTGATGAAGGTTCCTTCTCTTCTTTGTTTGATGTCAAAACCAAGGAAGAACTTCAACTCTCCCATCGAAGACATCTTGAACTTGGAGGTCATGAGGGCGGCAAATTCCTCATTGAAAGCTTTGTTAGGAGAACCAAAGATAATATCATCAACATATAGTTGGCATACAAATAACTCCCCTTTAACCTTCTTAGTAAAAAGAGTGGGATCGATTTGCCCTACTTCAAATCCACGATCTTGTAGCAACTCGGTAAGGTGGTCATACCACGCACGTGGGGCTTGTTTAAGGCCATAGAGTGCCTTATCGAGTTGATACACATGATCCGGGAAGTAGGGGTCCTCGAACCCGGGGGGTTGCTTGACATAGACCAACTCATTTATAGGACCATTAAGAAAAGCACTTTTCACATCCATTTGTTGCAACTTAAAGTTGTGATGGGAAGCATAAGCAATCAACAAACGAATGGATTCAATACGAGCAACGAGAGCAAAGGTTTCACCGTAGTCGACACCCTCGACTTGGGAGTAGCCTTGTGCTACCAATCTTGCCTTGTTGCGAATGATGTTCCCATGAGCATCTTGCTTGTTCTTGAAGATCCACTTGGTTCCAATGACGTTGTGGTTCCCCGATGGTCTTGGCACCAATCTCCACACCTTGTTGTACTCGAAGTTGTTGAGTTCTTCATGCATGGCATTGAGCCAATCCGAGTCTTCGAGCGCCTCATAGACCTTTTGGGGTTCAACACAAGAGACAAACGCGTGATGTTCACAATAGTTTGCTAATTGTCTACGAGTGCTTACCCCCTTTCTTAGGCTTCCAACCACATTTTCCATGAGATGGCCTTGGGTGGTGAGCTTGGAAGCAATCTTCGCAGCACGGCGCTCTAATTCCTCCTCGGGTGTGGAAGGAGGAGGGTTGACTTGATCATCTTGAGCGCCGTCTTGAGCTTGTTCTTGATCTTGAGCTTGCTCTTGATCTTGAACTTGCTCGAGGGGGAGAACTTGACCTTGGGCATCATTTAGAGGTTCACCACCATCTTGAGGTTGATCTTGCCCTTGGTCTTGTTCATGAGGTTGAGGGCCTTCATTTTGTTCTTCGGAAGCGTGTGGGTCTTGGTGAGGTGATGGCTCCACTTGAGTAGAGCATTGTCCTTCTCCTTCGGCCACAAGGGGTTCCTCAATGGGTAGAATTTGACCAATACCCATTCTTCTTATGGCTTGGGTAGGAATTTCATCACCTACATCACAAGTACCACTTTGCTCCACTTGGGAGCCGTTATTTTCATCAAACTCCACGTTACATGTCTCCTCAATGAGTCTGGTGGACTTGTTGAGAACACGGTAAGCATGAGAGTTTGTAGCATAACCAAGAAATATGCCCTCATGAGCTCTAGCCTCAAATTTAGACAAACGGACACCTTTCTTGAGAATTAAACACTTACAACCGAACACCCGAAAGTACTTGAGGTTGGGCTTGTTGCCGGTGAGTATCTCATAAGGATTCTTGTTCAAGCCTTTGTGAAGATAGAGCCAATTGGATGCATGACATGCGGTGTTGATGGCTTCAGCCCAAAAGTTGTATGGAGACTTGAACTCCGCCATCATGGTCCTAGCTGCATCCATCAACGTCTGGTTCTTCCTCTCCGCAACACCATTTTGTTGAGGGGTGTATGGAGCAGCATATTGGTGCTTGATCCCCTCATCACTAAGAAACTCATCCAAGGTGTAGTTCTTGAACTCGGTGCCGTTGTCACTTCTTATTGTCAAGATCTTTGCATTGTGTTGACGTTGAGCTTCATTTGCAAAGTCGATGACTGTTTGTTGAGTCTCACTCTTCCTCTTGAAGAAGTATACCCAAGTGTATCTTGAGTAGTCATCCACAATCACCAAGCAATACTTTCTTCCTCCAAGACTATCAAAAGATGGAGGCCCAAAGAGATCCATGTGAAGGAGCTCCAAGGGTATCTTTGAGTAGATGATGGTAGATGGAGGGTGATCCTTTTCATGAAGCTTTCCTTCGATACAAGCACTGCAAGCACGATCTTTGGCAAAACTAACATTTGTTAGTCCACGAACATGGTCCCCCTTGAGAAGACTTTGCAAAGATCTCATATTGACATGGGCTAAACGGCGATGCCAAAGCCATCCCACGTCAACTTTAGCCATTAGGCATGTCGCGGTCTTAGTGGGTCGCTCTGAAAAGTTAATCACATAGAGACCGTTCTCGACATGCCCAACAAAGGCTACTTTAAGAGTCTTGCTCCACAAGAGGGCCACGGTATCAATGTCAAAGAAAGTAGCAAAACCCATGAGTGCAAGTTGACGAACGGAAAGCAAATTGTATGCAAGGGACTCAACAAGCATGACTTTCTCGATCGTTAGATCATGAGAAATGACAACCTTGCCGAGACCCAATACCTTAGAATGTGATGCATCACCCCACTCGACATTGGTGGGCATTGATGGAATCTCTTGCATGTCCACCACCAAGTCCTTGCTCCCGGTCATATGATTTGTTGCTCCACTATCGAGCAACCATGATCCCCCACCGGAAGCAAACACCTACAAGAGATCAATGCTTGGTTTTAGGTACCCATTTCGTAATGGGTCCTTTGATGTTAGTAACAAGGGTCTTGGTAACCCAAATAGACCATTCAATGTACTCATAAGGAGAAACAACAAATTTAGCAAAGACATGTCCATCACTAGCACGGCACAACACATATGACGGGTTAAAGTCGCCGGCTTTGTTTGAGGAAATGCTTTTGCCCTTTTGGACATCAACTCCCTTCACTTTTTCCTTCTTCTCCTTAGGAGCACCCTCTCCCTCTTTCACAAACGTTTGCTTGAGAGGAGGAGGACGTTTGGTCTTGTTGTTCTTCTTCTTCTTGCTCTTGGACTTGGGTGCAAACCCAATTTCTTCCTTGGCCACAACTTCCTTTTGATTGCTCAAAAGGTCATTGAGGTTCTTCTCAACTTGAATGCATGTCACAAGGCCTTTCTCAAGTTGATCCTTCAACTTGGCATTCTCCTCCACAAGATGCACATGCTCACAACACGGGTTAGTAGCACATGCATTATCAATTAATACCATATGAGGAAAGGTGGCCTTTTCCTTGATTAGCTTAACTTGGAGTTGAGCATGAGACTCTTTGAGGTTAGCATGAGTACCCTTCAAGACCTTGTGGGCCTTGTCAAGTATCTCAAACTCCTCTTTGAGTCTAGCATGATCAACCCCAAGTTTATCCTTCTCGGAGGTTAGCACACGAGACACGACAAGAGCATGATCAAGATCTTTCTTTAACTTAGCATGGTCATCATTGTGTGACTCCTCAAGAGTCAAACGATGCACACGCTCTTCCTCAAGAGCATTAGAGAGATCCAATATCTCATCGGCATAGTCACGACTATGACCTTCCATCTTAGAGATGGTTTCTTCGTGAGCCTCGATCATGTCATTGGCCTCACCAAGTTGTTCCAAGAGAGCAACAAAGTGCTTCTTGGACTTACCCTTGAGCTTACTTATAAAAGACTCAAATTCATTCACTTCCTCATTAGACTCAACATGTTCATCAATGCAATCCTCCAAGGAGGGATTAGTAATGATGGTGGTTGTGATGTTGGGGGTTACCTTGTTTGAAGCTTTAGCCATGAGGCACTTGGCGGTGATGTTTTCATCGTCATCCTCTTGGTATTCTTCTTGAACCACCAACCCACGAGTTGGAGTCTTCTTGGCGAAGTTGTTCTTGTTGGGAAAGGACTTGGCTTTGTCTTTTCGAATGAATTTGCCACCATTGTCTTCCCGCTTCTCGTAAGGACAATCCGCAACGAAATGGCTCACATTGCCACAGTTGAAGCACGTTCTAACTTGTTGCTTGCCCTTGACGCCATTTGAGTTGTTCTTGTTGAAGTTGGGTCTTGTATTCTTCTTGCTCCAAAATTATCTTGAAGCAAGGGCCATGTGCTCATGATAATCATACTTGGTGTCTTCGGGATTGCTCTCCTCATCTTCCACTTCTTCCTCTTCTTCCATGATGATCTTGGCCTTCAAAGCAAGGTTGGGCTTCTTTGCCCTTTGAGAACGGAGCACTGCATTGTCAGCGGTCTTGTCCAAGATGCTCATTGCAACGAACTCATCCAACACTTCACTTGAGGTCATGGAGTGGAAGTCCGGTCTTTGATGAATGACGGAGGACATGGCCTTGTTGTAGGGCATCATGGCCTTGAGGAACTTGCGCTTGATCCAATTGTCATCCGTGTCCTTGCTTCCATGATCTCGGAGTGAGACCGCGAGTTTGGTCACTCTTCGAAAGAGCTCACGAGGTTCTTCATCTTCTTTCATTGCAAACTCATCGGCCTCATCTTGCACCACTTCATAGTTGGAGCGTTGAATGCTAGCATTTCCTCGATAGAGAGACTCAACACATTTCCATGCTTCTTTAGCCATGGCATGAGGTCGAAGATGAGGGCGATCTTCAAGAAGGATTGCATCTTGGATGATGAAAAGAGAACTCTCATTATTGATTGTCCACGGCTTCTCGAGGGGTGAAGTTGCTTGGATCATGAGGATAGAAACATTCTTCAATGATTCTCCAAAGGTTAGTGTTCACATGTTTTAAATGACGCTTAAAGCGATAGACCCAAGAATCAAAATTTTCATGTTTCTCATATTTAGGAGGACCGGCATGATTCAAATGAGTGGAGGGGATTGGCCCTCCATAAATTGGGGGTTCCACATGGGCAAAGATGCCGGTACCATTTCTACCACTAATAGAAGGACTCTTTTCAATGTTAGCTTCCCCCTTGTCGGAGGTAGCATCCGTCACCTTGTTGGTGGGATCACCCACTTTCATCGGCGAGGTAGATTGTTTAAGTCCTTCTAGGAAATCCTTAAACATGTCCTTAACCTCGGTCGCCATGGAGGTTTTCAATGTTTTCAAAGCCACATTGAATTCCTCACGTGAGATCGAGTTACCCCCATCTCCCGTAGATGAGATAGGATTCGCACCGGAGTGCTCTCCCACCTCATCTACGACATCAACCATACTCTTCGGACGGTAAAGCCCTTAAAAAGAGACGAGGCTCTGATACCAATTGAAAGGATCGATATGGTTGACTAGAGGGGGGTGAATAGGTAACTAACAATTTTTAAGCTTTTCTTTACCAAATTAAACTTTGCAACAAAGTAGGTTGTCTAGATGTGCAACTAAGTGAGCAACCTATATGATGCAATGACAACTAGCACAAAAGCAAGCAATGTATGTAACACAAGTAAGCTTGCAAAAGTAAAGGCACGAAATAACCAAGAGTGGAGCCGGTGGAGACGAGGATGTGTTACCGAAGTTCCTTCCTTTTAAGGGGAAGTACGTCTCCGTTAGAGCAGTGTGGAGGCACAATGCTCCCCAAGAAGCCACTAGGGCCACCGTATTCTCCTCACGCCCTCACACAATGCGAGATGCCGTGATTCCACTATTGGTGCCCTTGAAGGCGGTGACCGAACCTTTACAAACAAAGTTGGGGCAATCTCCACAACAATTGGAGGCTCCCAACAACACCACGAAGCTTCACCACAATGGAGTATGGCTTCGAGGTGACCTCAACCGTCTAGGGTGCTCAAACACCCAAGAGTAACAAGATCCGCTAGGGATAAGTGGGGGGGAATCAAATATCCTGTGGTGGAAGTGTAGATCGGGCCCTTGTCACCCAATCCCGAGCAAATCAACAAGTTTGATTGGCTAGGGAGAGAGATCGGGCGAAAATGGAGCTTGGAGCAACAATGGAGCTTAGAGGTGGAAGAGGTAGTCAACTAGAGGTAGAAGACGCCCCTTTTATAGTCATGGGAAAAATCCAACCGTTATCCACATGTTCAGCCCGCGACACGCGGTACTACCGCTCCACGAGCGCGGTACTACCATGAGGCTGTGCGGTACTACCGTGGCGGACCATGGTACTTCTGCGACAGCAGCACAGGCCGGAACTTGCCTGACTAGGTGGGCAGTACTACCGCTTGCGCGGTACTACCGCTCCCCCTTGCGGTACTACTGCAAGGCAGGAAAGTCATTGCCTGGGAAGGGCGCGGATGTAATAAATTACATCCGTGCCTACTTCCGCTGAAAATGAGGTGGTACAAAAATCCGACGTGGTACTACCGCTCGCGAGGTGCGGTACTACCGTGGCAGGCGCTGATGTAAAAAATTACATCCGCTCCTACTACCGTGACGCTGCGGTACTAGGTAGGAGGGCCACGGTACTACGACTCCTGGGGAGCGGTACTACCGTGGGCCCCTATGGTACTACCGCGCTGGGCGAGCGGTACTACCATGGGTGGCGCGGATGTAAAAAAGTTACATCCGCCCCTACTACCGTGCCGGAGCGGCACTAGGCCTGGGGCCGCGGTACTACGGCTCCAGAGGAGCGGTACTACCGTGACCCATAGCGGTACTACCGCTGGTACTTGCGGTACTACCGCAAGTACAACAGTAGTCGTCAGATTTCAGTACAACCAAGATAACGATGAGAAGCTCCAAAGTGCAGGGAAAGGTAGGACAAGTGTACGTGTTGATCCACCCAAACCTTTCCAACGCGGACCCACTCTTAATAGTACGGCTCTCCTACGACTCAAATCCACCAAAGAGAAACGTAGAACAACGCCGACTTCAATAGTCTCCGAGGGGCACCGAATCGTCTCGTGCCTAGTGATGAAGTATCTGAGAAACTCAAGGCACACGATTAGTCTGCAAAAGCATTGTCATCAATCACCAAAACACCTAAGGGATAAATATGCCCTTACAACGGGTATACTAGTGCAATGGATGCACCGATGGATTCTGGTCCACTGGATAGAGAGTAGATGGAACAGATTTATGACAATCAGGGCTGTCGGTACATTTTATGTCTTGGACCTTGCCGGATCATTGAATTGCGTAAGTAGCCCTCAGCAAACATACGGTCTCTTCCCCATCTCCTGTTCCTCTCTCCATGGGATCCGCCTTTTCTGTACCAAATCGTTGAGCTGTGAATTGGTGATCCATGGTGTTGCGAGATCTCTTCCGCACAACTCCAATCTCCATGGCAGCAACAACCTACGGTGCGATCCCTCTCCCCCCTTCCCTCCACCTCTTTCCCATCAGCTATTTCTCTACACGACGGTGCTGGTTAGTGCTTGGCGCTGCCGACGGTACACGCTTTTGATTTGGCATCGCCACCGGCGTCGCGGTTGTGGGCTATGATTTGACTGAAGTGCTTCGCTATTTAGATTGTGATAATAAGTATTACGGAGTACTACTTTTTATGTTGTAGGACCAGTGAAAAAAGGGCTTAGAATACTGCTACTTGAGAAGCAATAAATATTTTGATACATCTTAAACATTACATATCCTATTTCAGTCCATCATATACAAAGTCGGCCATAGATATTTCTTGAACTTCTGGCATGGGTTGTGTCAAGATCTTCATCAATTCACTCCTGCTGGACTGCCATCCAGCTATAAGATGGCAGGGGAGATTGACGAACACAGAACGGGAGGTCAATTCGCTCGATTTAGCTATACTTGAAGGTCTATCTTGCAAAGTGTACCAGTAGGTCCCTTTGAACCGCATCCTGTCCCTCTCTTTTTAATCCAAGGGCTGATGTAGCAGCGGAGCACCTGGTGCACCAGTCTGTCTGTTGCACAGGATACGTTCTCACTCACGCAAGGACCAAATCCATCTAATACTTGGAAAAAGGCGCAGGGAAGGCATACGACCAGAGAAAAGTGTAGATTGCCCCCAGACTTTATTAAATAAATAAACAAGGACTGTGCTAACCACCAGTCGACTGGTGGTTAGCAACAGATCCGCACAACCTTCGATCGATCCTTCCGCTCGTCCCGCTGCGTCGTTCCTCCCGCTTCCACTGATTTTTTCCTTCTCTCAAAAACCGTAGTAAATTGCTAGTGGTTTTTTCTGGTTTTTCGCTGCATAATATGAAAAGAAAATAAAAGTGCTTGAAAGAGGATTCGAACCCAGGTCTATGTAATACCTATCGAGCCTAATAACCAACTAAGCCACCTTTTGTTGTTGTCTATTGTAGAATGACAATGTTATTTGAACCTTTCTTATTTCTGCCATATCAAAAGAAAAAATAAATTTTGGCTTGGTAACTTTGGCAATGACCAGCGTGATAACTATGGTCTGAGTAACATGATAACTATACCATGATAAGGCTGGTAACTACAGTACGAGAAGGTTAAAAGCATGGGAAAGTATGGTAATTTAACATAGAAATTACCGGTGAAATGTTTCAAAAACTTTTTTCCCTTGGATGAAAGACACCACGGTGTTCAAACGTAAAATATTAGTTATCAAGTCTGCGATGAAACATCATCATGTTATTTACACAGAAATTATCGGGTGTATGTTTAGTTATCATGTCTATGGTGCATATATTACCATGTTATTTCCACAAATTTACCAAGGGTATGGTTTCAAACAAAAAACTCTCTTGGTAAAAGTTGTCGTGATGTTTGTGCGTAAGTTACCATGTCCGCAATGAGTATATTAACATGCTATTTCCGTGGAAATTATTGGGGGTATGGTATCGACAACTACTTTTTCTCTTGATCAAAGTTACCACGGTGTTTTTGCGTGAGTTATCACGCCGAGGTGTGTATGTTACCATGCTATTTAGGTAGAAGTTATCGGGGTATGTTTTCCACAACTTTTTCACCCGGTTCAAAAAGTAAACACGATGTTTGTATGTGAATAATCAACTCTACGATGCATACATTAGCATTTTATTTACGCGTAAGTTATCAGAAATGTTCGCAACAACTTTTTTCTCTCGGGTCAAAATTATCACGGTGTTTGTGCATAGTCTATCAGTTTTGTGGTGTGTAAATTATCATGCTTCTTACACATAAGCTACGAGGGGATGGTTTCAAACAACTTTTTTCCCTCGGGTAAAAGTAATCAATGTTTGTGCATGAGTTATCAGGTCTGGGATGTGTAAATTATCATGCTATTTACACATAAGCTACCGGGGGGTGTATTATACCGCATGTAGCCCATGTTGATAACTATAGTCCATCGAGCATGGTAACTACGTAATAACCATGTTGATAACTATAGTACATTTAGGCCGATAACTACATAGTAATCATGTTGGTAACTATAGTACATCTAGCCCGGTAACTACATAATAACCATGTTGTGGGATGGTGCATCTTGTCCATTCTTCAAAAGTTAGATGCGGGAGGACGGACGTTGGAGATTCCTAATCTACCCAATCCCTCTCAAATCAAGTGCACACTAAAGTATCATTTTCAGAAATCAGATCATTGATTGAACATTTGTTTCTCGATCTAAGATTATTTCCTATGAATCATCGTCATCGCGTGTTTACGTAAAGATAAATACAAATAAGAAATAAATAGGGGGACGAGAGAGTGATGGAGATTCCTCAAAGAAAAGAGAAAAAGAAAACATTGTGGAATGGTCAAAAGAGTGCGACGTGCTTCCTTTTACACAACAATTAGTCTAATTGAGCTGGCTAGTAAGTGTTTCACGTAAGCTGCTTGCTGTGGGTTCGAATCCTATATTGAGAATCAATTTTCTTGACTAAAAAATTCCTGTAAAAAAATCATGATGGATCCAATCCAGAGAGAAAAATCACGGACATCAACGTTTCAGGAAGTCTTTCCACTAAATGCGCCATCAAATTAGCAACTTCTTCAGATTTTTAATCTCAAAAAAAGATCCACTATGCATTAAATCCAGGGTGTTCGCAATTTTAACAACTACGAAGTCTGGGTGAGATGGTTAGTTCGGTGGCGTGCCTACAAGGACGTCGGGGGTTCGATTCTCGTCCACGCCCCTTTCTTTTTCTCGCTTCGATAACTGCCGTTCGATTCTGAATGAACGAGATCCAGATTGTTCAGATCTGATGCAAACTGCCAGTCGGCAGGAATTTAGCATTCTCGAATAAACAAAAGAAGAGGAAGGATTGAATCTCCTTGTTGGTTGCCGCATGGCCGAATTCACGTCGGCCCCGGTGTACTACTCCCTGAGAAGTATTAATGCGCGTATGTGATCTTCTCGGCTGGAACGTTGCCGGACGGATCGTCACATGTTTTTTTATTGCGTTGACCTAGATCAAGGCTGCAAACTATAGGTTATTGTTTGCATGATGGCACTTCTCGGATCCAACGTACTGCCCGGCGGCGGATGCATCTGCCTGTAAATAAAGTGGCACAACGCGAAAACAATAATTTTGCAGAAGAGATAATTTACATGAAACAAATCTTTACTGAAAAAATATCACCTGATTGTTGATTTGTATTCCCGTCAAACCACAGTGATCACCTAGCAGACTCTCAATGAAAGCACCAATGTTGGTGTCAAATCCGGCATATCTCGTAGTAGGGGTTCTAAGCTAGGCTTCTTGGAACGATGGTAACATGGACACAGGATTTTACCCATGTTCAGGCTCTCTCGAAGAGATAATACCCTATGTCCTGCTTTTGATTGTATTCATATGGGGTGTAGTACAAAGTACATGTATCTACCACGAGATTGTTCTAATGAATATTAGATGATCTGTTGACTAGTCTGGCCTCGGCTTATATAACACACCGGAGGCATAGGATTTTTAGAAGAGTCTTTAGCTTGAGCGCCAAGTCTTGTGGAGTCTTCCTTGTATGCGGCATGGGCTGCCTAAAGTGGCCCATTAGTGAATCGCCATGGGGGTCCTCGGCCCGATCCAGCTGGTCGGGAGACGACATGATGAGTACCCCTAGTCCAGGACACCGTCACCCCTCCCCCCTCCCGCCTGGAAACCCTAACCCCGACCCTCCGCCTCTCATCCCGTGCCGCCGCATCGCCACCCCCCCCCCCCCCTCGACGGGCTGTCACCTCCCCTCCAGACATGACTCGGGAGTGGGGGGATGAGGAGGCTCGCCATAAGCGCCGACTGAACGAAGGCCCTGATACTCCCCGGCATTCCCTCGACATGGACAGACGCGAGCTCGACCTCCGGAACCAGCTATCCTCTCGCAAATCCCGGGACTACCGTCGCTTCCCTCCCCATTCGGCTTACCAGTCTTTAGCGCGTCGCTCGCCGGGCCATGATGAACGCCGGAGCCGGTCCTGCTCGCCGCCACCTGCTGCCAATGGCCGCCAGGACCGCTGGCGCTCGCCCTCTCTGACCCACGGCCACGACCGGAGCCCCTCTCCGTGAAGGGGAAGCCGCGACTCCCCGCGGCTCTCGCTCGCCTAGCAGGCTGAGCCGCCCGCCCCTCCTTGATGCTACCAACCTCCCGCAGCGACCCACAACCCCCTCCCCCCCACCCCGCCTAGCCCCGGCCCCATCAGTGGCAGTCAGGGCGCAAATAAGAAGAAAATGAGGGAACGAGGGCGGGGTAATGGTGCTCCACCCTCAGGAGGCCCACCCTTGGCCTCCTCTGCTCCCTCCTTGGTCGCGGCCCGCCCCGAAGACCTCGCTGCCAATCTCCTAAAGTGCTTCAATTGTGGCGTTGCCGGCCATTCTCAGGTGGCATGCACCCACCCCCAATGCTGCTACCTCTGCGTGGACCCCGGCCACCCTGCCGTCCTTTGCCCGGACCGCCCGGTCTTGGGAGAGCTTATGATGTACGGGCATGGGATCGAGGGCTTAGGATTTTTCCACATTGAGGTCCCCGACATCCCCCCGCCGCACCCTCGCTTCAGGAGATCGTCACGGTGTTGGGTGATGGAGTGGCCTCCCCTGAGATGATTGAGGCTGAGCTCAACCACCTATACCGCTGCAACTGGGACTAGCAGGCCACCTTGTTGGCCGGCAATGCCTTCTCCGTCGTGTTTCTTGACGTGGTCAGTCACGAATATGGCACTCGTAGTGGCGATATCACCCTAGCCCTTAATAGCTAGTGGTGGACATCTCGGAGCCAGTCCGTGATCCCAAGGCGGTGGTCATGCTGGACACGGCATGGATCCTCATCTGTGGCCTCCCTGACATCACTCGCTCGGAGAGGATCATTTGGCAGATGTTCCGGATCCATGGCAAGGTGATAGTGGTGGACGAGATCTAGCTCCAAAAAGAGGAGGAGGTGCGCTTTAAGGTCAAATCCCTCGACTCGTCCAAGCTCTGAGCCATGGTCTGGGTCTTCTTCAACGACCAAGGCTTTGATCTCAAGATATCCCCGAGCCACCCAACCACATCGATCGTCCTCGCATTCCCGATGATGGCTTTCTTGGGGGTGGCCCGGATAGTGGCAACACTAAGGGACGTCGCAGCAATCGCGACCCTCGCCACAACCACAACTCTGGCTCGAAGGAGGAGGACGACGACTCCGAGGACAATCCTCCCCATGACCCGCCAGCCTCCTTGTCGCCGAGGGGAGGCTCAGGGGCCGGTGGAACACACTCCGCGCCCCCTGTCTGCCGTCCCCCGGTCCTTCAGCCTCCAGCAATAGAGCCATTTCTTGTGCTGCTCGACGCGTGCTCGCCTCTGTGCTTCACAAACGGGAGCGACGTTGCTGACGCGAGCCTGCTGGTCTTCCCAGCTTTGTCACCACGCTCCCCTGCCGGTGTCCTCTCCGACATTCTCACTGGTCTCTCCACCGACACAGACGCCAACCCCTGCTTGTCAGCTCTTGACCACCCCAGTCGAGGCCTCCGAGGAGGCGGGGGTTGGCTCGGCCTTGCTCCTCTCGGCCCGTCCCGATGGGCCGGACCTGCCGGACCATGGGGAGGCAGAACCCCCCATGCTCTGCCATGACTCTGACTCTGCTGCCCTCCGTCACGGTTCGGCCCGCATCTCCGTCAGTGCTGCTCTTGCCTGACCCTTGTGCTGCCTCCGAAGGGATGTCGGCGGTGGTTACCACTCCAGTGGCTTCCCACCCCCCTCGGACTGTGGCCTACTCTAGGCAAGGCAGATCGACCCCGACTCCGATGAAATCCTCACGCCGTAGTGCCCAGATCGAGGCGGCCAGACCTGCGGGCAGCCCGGCTATGCCTATCCCCGAGCGGGCAGAGCTCTGGGCCTCTGCCCAGAACCTTGAGCCAGGTACACCGTCCATCCTAGCTACTCCTGTTACTTGCTCGTTCTCTGCTCTCGAGTCAGCCCTGCTTGGCCACCTTGCAAATGTGGCGGCCGACTCAGCCATCGTGTTCAGAGGGGATATCGCCCCCCCGGGTTAATTCAGATTGAAGCTATTCGCGTGCTGAAATCCTTGATGGGCGCTTGGCCGAGGCCCGTGCCCGCCTGTAGTCCACTCTCAGCCCCGAGCCCTCTACTCCCCTAGGCGCCTAGATTGCGCATGCCGTTGCGGATCCTGCAAAGATCCGGGGAGACACCCGATCTCGCACCGCCACCCTCCGCGCCCAGAGCGCATCCCGAGTCTTGTGGTCAAGCAGCCCCCCGATGACTTCGTGATGTGGACCCTCTTCTAGAACATCCGCATCTTCGGTCAAGATGGCCGCCGCCGCTAATTGATCGAGTACATGCATGACGAACGAATTGACATTGTGGCCATCCAAGAAACTATGCGTACAGAATTCTCCCTCTTGGAGCTCGAACATCTGAGCTCTGACCTATTTGCTTGGCTTTGGCTCCCTTCTAGTGGGAGGATTGGCCACTTGGGTGGCATCCTTCTAGGTATAAAGGATGCCACCTTTGAGGTAGGAAGCATGGACCGGGGCGAGTTCTTCGTTCTTCGAGCGTGCTCTAAACTTCAAATGGGAGATCATAGTGGTCTATGGACCTGATGATCACCGCAGCTCCAAGGCCTTCCTTGTTGAGCTCCGTAGGAAGGTCGCGACTGCCCGACTCCCGATGGTGGTTGACGGTGACTTTAACCTCATCTGGTCAAAGGAAGATAAAAGCAATAGTTTGGTCAACTTCTCCTAGATGCAGATGTTCAATGGCTGCATCGTAGACCTTGGGCTCCAGAAGCTAGATAGGGTTGGTGCCTGATTCACTTGGATCAATCGTCAAACGAACTCGACCCGCTCAGTCCTTGACTAGGTCTTCGTCTCGCTTGAGTGGGATATCCGATGCCCCCTAGCATCGCTTTGGGCGATAACTCAGATTGGCTCCGATTACGTCCCCCTCCTCCTCTCATATGAGAACGATCGCCCCCGGCCTCCTCGCTTCCTCTTTGAAACCTTTTAGCTGAACCAGCCCGGGTTTGCCACGACGGTGGGTGCTCGATGGCTTGCGGCTCGTGCAACCCCTCATTGCACGCTTTCGGCCATGGACTCCTGGAAATTCTGTGTGAAGCTGTCGCGACAATTTATGAAGGGGTGGGGTGCCAACCTGGGGCGGGACCTTCACAAGCGGAAGAAAGCTCTACTAGTCTCCATCCAGTCCCTTGACCTCCGGGCAGATGTCGCGGGCCTCTTAGTCGAGGAATGGCTGCTTCATTACGATCTTGAGGACTAGCTCACGGTTATATACACTGATGAGGATGTGTACTGGCGCATGCGTGGTACGCAGAATTGGGTTCTCAAGGTACGACCTATTTTCAGGCTATCGCCAACGGTCGGTGGCAACGAAACTCCATCCCACTTCTATGGGACGGAGCGACCCTCCTACAGAATCTGGAGGCCATACATGCCCATGTAGATGGCTTTTACAGAGACCTATTCTCTGCCTCCCCTCGGGGAGGGATTGCTCTAGCCACAGACATTTGGCCGGCGCGCTGTTGTGTCTCGGCGGATGATAACCTGGCATTGACGGCTCCGTTCTCTGAGGCAGAAGTCTGGGAGGCCATTAAGGGCATGAACCACACTTCCGCTCCGGGTCCGAATGGCCTCCCAGTGAAGTTCTTCCAGACCATCTGGGACGTCATAAAGCTCCATTCGAGGAGTTCTTTGTGGGCTCCATCGACCACACTCGGCTTAACTTTGGGATAATCACCCTTATTCCCAAAGTACCGAGGGCCTATGATATCTGCCAGTTCCACCCAATCACGGTGATCAATGTCATCTTCCGCATCCTAGCCAAGGGGTACGCCATTAGGGTGGCCTTGATTGCTGATTGTATCAACCACCCAGACTAGATTCTAGTTTTTCACGAAGCCCTCCACGAGGTACACTCCAAACACCTCAAGGCGGTCTTCCTGAAACTAGACTTCCACAAGGAGTATGACACGGTTAGTTGGGCCTTCCTTCAGGAAGTATTGCTTCAGAAAGGTTTCGACGACCGGTGGGTGACCCGCATGATGCAAATGGTCTCCTTGGGTCGGACCGCGGTCAACATCAACGGAGAAATTGGCCCATACTTCCCCACCTTCTGTGGGGTGAGGCAGGGCGATCCCTTCTCCTCGTTCCTCTTCAACATGGTTGTCGACGCCTTTGCCACCATCTTGGATAAGGCCAAGGCGGCGGGCATAGTTCTGCATATGGTAGGAGGGAATGGGATCTCTCTCCTCCACTATGTGGATGACACCATTATCATGGTGGAAGGCTCAGATAACGACATCACGAACTTTAAGTTCCTCTTGCTCTGCTTCCAGCAGATGTCGGGTCTCAGGATTAACTTTGATAGAAGTGCAATGATGGTGTGGGCTACTCCCAGGACAAACGCCAGAGCATCACGGACTGCCTGAACTGTAAGCTCGGATGCTTCCCCACGACTTATTTGGAGATCCCCATTAGCGACTCTAGGCTCACGATGGCCGAGTTGTGCCCCACGGTGAACAAGCTCCAACATCGCATTGAGCCTTGGCAGGGGAGATGGCTATCTAAGGCCGCTCGAACAGTGCTCATTAACTCGTCCCTGTCTAGCCTGCTTCTGTTCATTATGAGCTTCTATAGCCTGCCAGAGACGCTTCATCATGAGATTGCTAGAGTCCAGAGCTGCTTCTTCTAGGCCGGTGAGGGCGATAAGCAGAAGTACCACATGGTTCGGTGGACTGAGATCTGCAAGCCTCGCGAATAGGGTGGCCTCGGGATCATGTCCTCCAAACGCATGAACATTGCCCTACTGACTCGATGATTATGGAGGATTGTGAATGGGGAGGGTGGCCTTTGGCTCCGCATCATTCAACAATAATACCTTCACGGACAGCCGCTCACCTTCTGTCAGCGCACCAGAGGGTCTCAGTTCTAGCAATCCATCATACAGTTACTACTAGTCCTTCGCCTCGGGAACTTGATAGTGGTTGGCTCTGGCACGTCCACGATGTTTTGGTTCGATCATTGGGCTGGCGATTCCCCCTTTGCGGCTCGCTTCCCAGACTTGTTCGCCATCCCGGTCGATCCTAGGAATCTCCGTTGAGGTGGCCCTATTGACTTAGGGCACCTGGCGTTCCGACGGTCGTTCGGCCTGGCTGAAAATGCCTCATGGCAGGACATGCTAGACTGTATCGCGCTGCACGATCCTGCCTTGGAAAACAAGGATGACTGCACCATGTGGAGGCTAGAGCCCTTTGGCCAATTCTCCACTAAATCCCTCTACTAGGCTATCGCAGCTTCCCCGGGTCCTGAGGCTCTCACGACCATCTGGGAGATCCTCCCCCCCCCCCTTGAAGATAAGGATATTCCTATGGCAATGGATCCGCCGCCGCCTCCCTTCCGGTGTGGAGGTACTTAAGCACAACGGCCCCAGAGACAGGTTATGTCCGCTTTGTGGGACAGAGGAAGATTTGAACCATGTCTTCTTCACCCATGTGTCCACGCAGTTCCTCTGGAGCTGTTTCCGGGAAGTAGTGGGTGGAATCTGGTGCCACAACAACTTCCCCGCTCTCTTCGCTGAACTCCAGGCTTTACCCCCCCCCCCCCCCCGCGACCCTCCACATTAGGTGGTAGACCATCGGGGTGCTATCCTCGATGCCGTGGACGGTTAGGAATAAGCTTGTGATTCAGCGTATACCTCTTCGACGTGCTACTGACATTGTGTCCAAATGGTGTGGTTACTTGAAGCTTTGGCGGCCGCTTAGCCACCCTAGGGAGAGAGACGCCATCAACTCCATCATGTCCCAGCTTCGCGCGATAGCTCTCTGTTTGGCACCGCTGCTCCCTTCCCCACCACCGGAGTCGGATTAGATCTTCTTCACCCTCACCGCCGCTTATGTGTGTGCATCCTTGTTGTGTGTGTTGGGCTTGTTGAGCTGTGCCCACAATAGAACTGATGCGGAGCATCCTACGATCACCCCCATGGACCTACCTTCGTCTCCCACGACACAACTTGGACTAATGACAAAGAGCCCGTGCGAGAGCTATCGAAAATGAGGTTAACTCTCTCCTTGTTGAACTCCCCTTTGACCCACTTGAGACATGGCTACTACCTCAAACGAAGATGCTTTATGTGCTTAGGTACCATGGAAGCAACCAAGGAGAAGTTACGATGCAAGATGGACAGCGAGAGTATGAAGACAATCTGCCCATCCTAGAAGGACCGGTACAACCACCCATGTACCACCCAACTACCGCCCGGGCGGTACAACCGCTCGACTACCGCCCAACAACCGGTCCAGCTTCTGTGATCGAGCAGTGCAAGGCCGGTACTACATCGGTTTATCCCCGTATCAGCCAAAGAACCGGTACAACCGCCCCAACCACCGGTACAACCGCTACTTCCTTCCGTGAACACCTCCAGGAACCAGCAACTGGGCTCCCAGCAGTACAACCGCCCCCGTGACTGGCACTACCGCCCTGCCTGCACGCAGTGAAAGGAGTTTCACCCCATGTATCCCTTCACTTACCCCTTTGGACTATATATACTTGTCCCCTAGCTCCGTATTAGGGTTAGCACTATGATAGCTCATATTTGAGATAGAGCTTTGCTCATCCACTTGGTTACTTCTCCATCAGAGTCGAGTGCCTCTTCGGAGAAGATCCCCAAGCGGATTCAAGACCCCATCATGAGAAGACCCTTCAAGACCTCCTCACGGAGAAGACCTTTTGTATCGTCCTTTGTTGACCTTGAATCGTGTATCTCTTTGTGTTTCGAGGATCTAGCACATGTGTAATCGAATCTTGTTGGTTTGAGTGATTCTCTCGTGTTTCCCCTCGTGATTTCTCCTCGTGTTCTTTGTAGGATTCCGTCCAATCGTGAAAGATCAGGCCGCTAGGGGTCTACCCTACATCATCTTGGTATCAATAGCCACGTTGATCACGTATTTGGAGCCCCTACCCTCTTTTTCTAGCCTCATTTTGTTGTGTTCTTCCCCAATTTCGAAAATCCCCACCAAAAATAGCCCCAAATTTTTTTGTGATTTGTTGGTGTGATGAAATTTTGTTGGATTTGATCTATGGATTTGCTTGGTTTCAAGTGGATCTAGCTTCCCCATAAGTTTCACCTCTTTCCATCCACGAAATCCACCCAATTTTGCCCGAGAAATCATCCATTTCCGCCCCAATTTCGCCCCGATCCAGTTCTGCGAATTTTCCCGGCACGAGCGGTACTACCGCCCCATCCAAGCAGTACTAATACTGAGCTCCAGGAGCAGTACAACCACCCACCCAAGCGGTACAACCGTCCCTCCCAGTTTCTGTTTCAGCTGATTGACAGTTTTCCCCATAACTTCCACATCCAGAGTCCAATTTTCGCGTTCTTTAGCTCGTTGAGAAGCTATTGACATCCCACACCAACATAGATAGGTTCCAACATCAATTAACACCATCAAATTTTCCAAACTTTGGCATCTTTGCCTAGGGTTTCACCACATCATCCGCTATACCACCACCGCATTCCGCTACCACCATTTGTCTTTGGTTTTGAGAATTTAAGTTGTGGTTCCCATGTCCTATTGTGTTTCGGCTATATAGGTATGGTGCGACATCAACATCACCATGCTCATCTTCGTCAAGGACTTGTCATAGACAACAACCATCCTTGTTTGCAAACGACTACCTCGACGGTAACCTCAACGACATCTTTGTTCATTGCCATTGCATCAATAACCTCATAGCCTTACTTTTGCATCGCCTACCCATTGAGACTAGCCTTTGAGTATTGCCGGCAACATGACTTGTGCACATTAGTGATCATACTTCCCATAGCATACATACCATATCATAGTGGTGCATATCTTGGTATCATCTTTTGTGTCACAAAGTTGTCACCGCATATACACAATCGCTATATTGGTTCATGAAGTTTTGCATGAGAAAAGAGCTTGAAAGAGAAAGAGACAAACAAGCTTTTAAGCAAAAGGGAAAGATAAGCAAAGAGCTTATAAACAAGAACCATAACATCATACTACATTAAGATTGTCATACTCGATCATCTTGGATCATATCACCGGAATACCACACATATAGCATACTTGGGATAGAAGTCGTTGCATTTTTTCTTAGTAGGTTGTGCACAAGTTTCGTATCCGCCTTTTGTGCAATCGTGCTAGCATCTCTCTAATGTTGTGCAAAAAGAGCATTTTCGTGGTTTCCACATTTTGGCTCATTCCTTGGTTGCACGACCCCACTTATCTATTTGCGTCTGTGTTTCCGTGTACCATATCTTGCTATTGGTCTACTTGTTGCATTTACAAATTTGTGAATATTTTCCAACATTATTGAGGCTCACTAACAATTGCATCAAATTTTGTGCCACCATCCTAACCGAGCTCCACCATAAGCTTTTACTTGTGTAGGTGTGAGAACCGACAAGAATTGGTACCAATTGTGCTATTTCCTTGTCCCACATTTGAGTGATCATTGATCCATCTTCAACATCAGTCAAGGTACATTTGGTATAAGTTCTTCTCTTTCTCCCACTCACATTTTTGTTTGGAATGATGGATAGGCCAAGTTCTTCTACCAACCCACTCTTCATCGAGCAAGACGACGACATGTCATCCTATGTCACCAAGAGCCACCTCTTCGGTGCACAACGAGCTTTGCATCAAGAACAACAAGCAATGAGTGGCCGCATTGACAATCTCACCACCGAATTGCGACTCTCCGAGCAACAAACAAGAGACTACTTCGACAACAAGCTCGACGCTCACAAACAAGAGAACGATGCAAGAATGGACGAGATTCATGCCTTGTTGGTGACACTACAAAAAAAGACACATCCGTGACATTTTGGGCCGAACGAAAAAAATTCTGTCATACATATGACACTTCTATGACGATAATTGTGACAAAACCCGATATCGTCATAGATGTGGTGGGCTCCTACTTCTATGACAAAAAATCATGACAGAAAATGGGCTTTTCGTCCTGGGCGGGCCGGAGACGCAGCTGCATGACATTCTTTGGGCCGTCCATGACGGAAAAAACCGTGGTAGAAGCGAGTGGGAGGAAAATTTCGGGGAGTTCCCGGTTATGGTGGGAGGTTGGGGGCCGAGCGATGCACGTTTCTCTCGTACACGTACGCGCGTGTGTGCGAGGCGTTGGCTCTAACTGAACCCGAGCGAGGCGTTGGGCTCTAACTGAACCCGAGTGATTGCACTGCAGGCTACGCATTACTGAACCCGAGTGATCGATCGATGGTTGTTAACTGAACCCGATCGAGCGATTCCTTTGCTACTGCTGCTAACTGAAGCCGATTGATTGGATGAACTGTGAGCGTTGCGGGGGGGGGGGGGGTGGATGAACAATGAGCGGTGGCGTTGCCTCTGGATGAACAGGACCCTGTGGTGTGGAGGGCTGGATGAACAGTAGACGATGGAGGGGTGCCCGTGGAGGGGTGGTTGAATAGGATCCCGTGGTGTGGAGGGCTGGATGAACAGTAGACGGTGGAGGGGTGGTTGAACAGTAGCCGGTGGAGTAGCGCGCGGTGGATGCTGGATGAACAGGAGCCCGTGGAGGCTGGAGGATGTCGACGGTAGCCCGTGGAGGCTGGAGGAGGTCGACGGTGGAGATGAACAGTATCCCGTGGAGTCCCGTTTTGCGGTACGCCACACCCCTCCCGATGAACAGGACCCCCGTTTCGACCGTAGGAGGTCCGTTTCATCTGTTTTGCGGTACGTCACACCCCTCCCAATCAACAGGACCCCCATTTCGATCGTAGGAGATCCGTTTTGTCCGTTTTGCGGTACGCCACACCCCTCCCGATCAACAGGACCCTCATTTCGACCGTAGGAGGTCCGTTTTCTCCGTTTTGCGGTACGCCACACCCCTCCCGGTCAACATGACCCCATTCTGAACGTAGGAGGTCCGTTTCCTCCGTTCTGCGGTGCGCCAGGCCTCGTTTCCATCGCATGTTCCGTCCAAGCCCTCCTGATGAACACGACCACACATTCCGTTCTGACCCAACCGGTTGGCTCCCCATGAACACGATGACGACGCTGTTTCTACGTTCCGACCCAGCCATGTACGTATGCGCGAGTAGGCGTTCGAGACCCTGCCCGTATGTACGTACGTGGCCATATTTTCTTTCTTGCACCCTGGCCGTTGTACGTACGTGGACATACTACGTGCGCGCCTCTACTATGACACGTGCGCGCCTCTACATCGACCAGTATATATGTACGTACACATTCGCGACCAGAATGACAACAGTACGTACGCTTCGACCAGGTGGGTCCCGACTGTCAGGCACTTCCTTGCATGCGAAGATGTAGCTGGTGGGTCCCAGTAGTCAAGGGGCAAATTGTTTTTTTTTTGCCCGGACGCACTTCCTTGCGTGCAAAGGTGTAGCTGGTGGGTCCTCGCAGTCAGGGGGAAATGTTTTTTTTTTTGCAAAATACGGTGGACCGTCCGGTGGGTACCTGCTGTCAGGTGGAGGAATCATTATTTTCCGCGTAATAAGGAGGCACTTCCTTGCTGCGGCCGTGGACCCAACTGTCAGCCTCTCCACGTACAGTCCACGTCTGGTGGAAGTCGTTCCTTGACCACGTTGAGCACGCCGCGCCGAGAGCAGCAGGGCGGGGACGACGGCGAGGCCTAGGAAGGGGACGACGCGGAGCCGGTGAAGATGCGGCAGTGGATGCCCACGCGGAGAGGAGTATGAGGGTTCACTCGTTCGGCTGCGGTGTGAGGCTGCCGTCGCCGTAGGGCCTGGCCAGCGGTGGGAATAGTAGGGGGCGGTGAGGCCTCCGCAGCAGCACAGCCGGCCACAGGAGCAGGCGGCACGACCGGTGCTGCTTTGGGCGGCTGGAGCAAGAAGACCAGAGGTTGAAGAAGCACTACAGCCGTTGGATGGACATCGTGCGGTCACTGGAGCTAGAATCGTTCATATTGACTAAGTTGACAAAGCCCTCCGTCCCCGTCAACTTAGTAGGCCCACAAGTCAGCCTCGCACCAAGGTGGGTCCCAGCTAGCAGGGGGAGTATTCATTTTTTTTGTGCGTAATAAGGAGGCACTTCCGGTGGGTCCGAGCTGACAGCGGGGGGAATGTTTTTTTCGTGAAATACGGTGGCCCGTCCGGTGGGTCCTAGCAGTCAGGGGGGGAACGTTTTTTCCGTGAAATAAGGTGGCCCGTTCAGTGGGTCCCTGCTGTCAGGTGGAGGAATAATTATTTTGCGTGTAATAAGGAGGCACTTCCTTGAGGCCACCATGGACCCAGCTGTCAGCCTCTCCACGTACAGTACTCTTCCGATGGAAGTCGGTCGTTGACCACGTTGACCACGCCGCACCGAGAGCACTAGGGCGGTGGACGACGGCGAGGCCTAGGAAGGGGACAACGCGAAGCCGAGGAAGACGCAACAATGGAAGCCCGCGCGGAGAGGAGTACGAGGGTTCACTGGTTCGGCTGCGGTGTGAGGCTGCCGTCGTCGCAGAATAACAGGGGGTGTGGGTGAGTGGAGGGATGGCCTAGCCAGCGATGGGAGTAGTATGGGGGCGGTGAGGCCTCCGTGGCAGCACAGCCGGCCACGGGAGGCAGGAGCAGGCGGCACGACCGGCGCAGCTTTGGGCGGCTGGACCAAGAAGACCAGAGGTTGAAGAAGCACTACGGCCGTTGGATGGACATCGTACGGTCACTGAAGCTAGAATCGTTTATATTGACTAAGTTGACAAAGCCCTTGGTACGCTCCAACTTAGTAGGCCCACATGTCAGCCTCCGAAACGGTGTGCCCCAGATGTCAGGGGGAGGAATCATTTTTTGGGCGGCCGAAGCTGAGAATATCTGAGATTGAAGAAGAAGCACGACATCCGTTGGATAGACATCCAACGGCCACTGCTGCTAGAACCGTGTGTTGACTATAACAAGTTGACAAATCCTTGCATACGCGTCAACTTTTTTTTTAGGGGACGCGTCACTTAGTAGGCCCACAAGTGTGTGGCAGAGAACTTATAGCCCATTTGCGTTTTGTAAGAATGTACGGCCCATTTTTGAATTCTAATGGAATTTATAACAGCCCATTTACAGTTTGTTAAAAGTACAGCCCATTTTCTAGCTAGGACAACGATTAATAATTTCAACCAACCGTTGAAGACAGAATTCAATAAAATTTCCCACATTTTGATGGGATCCGAAATATTTTTATCCCAAAATTTCTAGTCAGATTAAATATAAATTTGTATTACGTAAAAATCAAACGAAACATTGCGCGCGCAACAATGAAAATTTAAGATTTTCAAAATCCATAAATAATATTTTATAAACTAATTTCGTGTTTGGTGCATTTTTTTTATAGTTACTGCCCAGTTTTTATAATTACATCCCATTTATTATTTTTTTAAAGCTCATTTTCCTGTTAAGCCTAATGCATCCCTCCTAGGAAAGATTTGCAGCCCAGCGGGACGGAGAATTACAAGTTGACCTTGCCTGGGTATTCCTCAAAAAGACGTATAGCTGGGCTAGCCATTTTCATCTTGAAAAAATTAGTATCTGGGCTGGATATCTGGCCTGGGCTAGACGGGCCACAGCCTGCCAAGTTAATACCCTGCTCTCCTCTGAACAACAACGAAATCAGCGCCAAGAAAAACTCTGCAGTGCTCATGCCTCAAAAACACAAATACTGCTCGAGCTGCTTGGTCCCAGCTGTCGGCCGCACCTTGTGCAATTCTCTCGTTTATATTGACTACATAGGTTGACAATGGTGTGGGACCGTGATGTCAAGAAACCAGGAGAAAGCAAAAAAAATAGTTGTACATAATAAGGAGGCACTTGCGTACGTTCGGCTATGGCCCTAGTGGGTCCCTAGTGTCATCCAGTCAAAATAAAGTCATCTCCTGAATCCTCATGTTCGTTGATGCTGTTAACAATGCTCGGCGCCACGGCGAGCGCAACAACTCGAAGGACAACGGAGAGGGCCTCGCGGGCCTTACGGATGGTCTGATACAGCGCCCGCTGCTCATTCAGGAAGACAGGATCATCGGACACCTATGAGCACCTTCGAGAAACTGAGACGACATGAAACGGTAAGGCCGCGCTTGGGAGCTCTGGTTTATTTCAAACCTGTATTAACATACAAGTGTAATTTACTCGTCATCGAAAACAACGCGTAAAATACAGGCGTAATGAAACCGAGGGCCCGAGGTCTGTAAGTAAAACCGGCGGGTTACGCGTGTAATTTGAGAGACCAGTGCATATTTTACGAGCACTGCTATATGGACGACATTACCAGACGATACATGCACGACGTGCGTATCATGCCATCCATGGGCAAGGCTGAAACAGCAGCTAACGGCTGGATTAGCAATCGCCCGAGTGTCGTTCAGCGTTTTTATCGTGTGTGAAGTACTTCCGATATTTTACTAGTCGAAATCGACCAATCAAGCGCCTTCGCACGAGACCATCTGCTTTAATTTACAAGCGTGAGTTTTACAAGCGGTTTTGGTTGGAAAACGATGATCGAATCACGGCCTAATATCATGAGTTGGTCGGAAGATCATATGGTTTCACGTCTAACCTACCCGACTTGTCGTATAGGCTATGAATGAAACATCAGACGATGAACTTCTTAAGCATGGAAACAACAGAAGAGGATGATCTTCTTAACAAGCAAATCACTGGTATTAGATCGACATGCAAAACAATACGAAGCATTATTCTCAGGAGGCACGGTGAACAGCTCGTGATGCTGCATGCCACAACATTACAAGCTCAACTTCGCAATCAAACACAAGGCCTGGCATTACATAGACAATATTCAGAACAAACTCTTAACATAGTGATATCTCAGCAGAGTAACTATTTACTTCTAAACTGAACACAGGAATAGGAAAAAAAACACTCGACGCTGCTCACAGCAAGGGCGTCCCACTCAAAAATATCAAATGCATGTCTTCTGGCTAACATCAATGAGCAAATTTTGACAAGGTTTTCCAATTCCAATATATTAAACTAACGTCTTCTTGCTAACATCAATGATTAAACTTTGACAAGCTTTTCCCATTCAAAATATGTAATGCCTATGATCGTGGAGTCCTGTCGTAGCTTCTTGTACTTGTTTGGGCACTTTTTGCCCAGGGCACTCCACGTGTCGTTAAATTGCCAATGGTCTCTGCAGACTAGTCATGTCACCAGTGTCTAATAATACTCAGTAAACTTCTCGGTCATTCCTTATGCAATGTAGCGCAAACAGTGATTGCTTCTTTCTGCAAAGTGGAACGACCAACTGGACCCAGTAATGCAGCAGTTTGCCTTGGACACATTGGCTCCTTTTGTGCAGTTCAACTAAAATCGAAGTCAGAATAAAACTGAGCTTTAATTTTGATATCCCTATAAGCAACAATAGGTATAAGGGAAACAATTACTGAGAAATAACGGTTGATGACTTGTACTCCCAGAAGAAAAGCATCTACTGATCTACTTTATCTTAATGGGAAACAAAGCAGGAGAGTAGCAATTCTCCATCAGTGTGATTCATTCATATTGACTGAGACATTATCTTAACAATGCCTTGTTTCAACATGTATAAAGAATGACAAAGCAGAAAAGTACCATTCCTAAAACAATGCAACTAATTCATTTTAACAGAGACATTATCTTAACAATACCTTGGTTAAACATGTAGAAAGAACTACAAAGCAGGATAGTACCATTCCTAACAAGTGTTGTAGTTTTAAACTAAGATTCAGTAGTTAATTAATTCTGAGAGTGGCATTGCTTAATTTTACCAGCGGCATTAGATTAATGAAAAGTATAAACATTTCCAGGGGAGAGTGGGCGCAACAACAGTATGTGCTTCCATCTACTTATAAAGGGGGTGATGCAGAGTTTGTTGTAACAAAGCAACAAGCATCATGTCTGGGTTGGTCCCATTTTTATTCACTACTTAATGGGAAAAGACAGCAATACAATAGCTTCAATTCAACATTTATTTAAAACAGTACCAATACAAGTAGCACAACATCTCAAAGCACACTGCACAATCATGTGGATGAAGGCCTGTACTGACCTTTCATGAGACCACCAGGATAAAATACGAATCTGCCAACACGAATAGGAAATCCAATCTTGTTTTGTGCAGTTGCACTGAAATCAAGCAAAGTGTTTCGCGTAGCGAAGCAAAATGTCATAATAGCAACAAGTTGAATAGATATCCCTGTTTAAACAGAGGCAAAAAAGGAATCAATTACTGACTAATAAAGGAGGATGAAACATGCAGCCACAAAATGGTAATCCCGCCAATCCCTAACAAGTGTTGCAGTTTTGAAATAAGATTCAGTAGTTAATTCTGAGAGTGGCATCAATTACTGGCTTATAAAGGGGGTGATGCTAAATTTGTTGTAACAAAGCAACAAGCATCATGTCTGGGTTGGTCCCATTTTTGTTCACTACCTAATGGGAAAAGACAGCAATACAATAGCTTCAATTCAACATTTATTTAAAACAGTACCAAAACAAGTAGCACAACATCTCAAAGCACACTGCACATCATGTGGATGAGACCAAGACATGAAACAACTCGCCACGAAGACTGAAAACAAATCTCGATCTCCTTTTGTGCAGTTCCACAAAAATTAAGCAAAGTCACCGGTGTGACATTCAAGTTGAACTGCACAAAACACTCTTAAAGCATAAGTGTTTCGAGTAGCGAAGCAAAATGTCGCAATAGCAACAAGTTGAATCGATACCCTGTTTTAACAGAGGCAAAAAAGGAAACAATTAATTGCCGATAAAGGAGGATGAAACAAACGGTGACAGAAAGAAGCATCTAACTTATCTTGGATGGAAAACAAAGTAGGATAGTAGCATTTCTAAAACGGTTGCATTGATTCATATTAATAGAGACATTCTCTTGAAACAACATTCGTTAAAAAATGTAATTTACTTTTAACAGTGGCATTGCTTCAATTTTCTGGCGGCATTCTTAGATTAACAACAGCAAAATAGCTGTATGGGACATGCCAGCACCATGTGCATCCACACGTATAAATGGGTGATGCAGAGTATGTAGCCAAGCAGCATATATGCGTTGGTCCCATATTTGTTCTCTTTGAACCTTTTTCCTATGTGAGGGTAGCAAATCTAGTCTTGCACAAACTACCCGACCCCCCAGTTTTCCTATGTGGACTAAAAACCCGCAAGGAAGAATAGCGCAGCCGTAGTGGATTGCCTCCCTCGCCGAAGGCGATAGAGTGAACGCTGCACCTCCTCCCCTTCCCGGTGCAACGGGATACGGACGCCTCCTTCACCAGCTGTGAGGGGGGAGAGAGACAAGAGGCCAATGCAGTCTTGTTTAGATCTGGTGAAGAGAGGGTGAGAGACTATGAATATAGCAAACCCTAGCAAATGAATGCTGAGCCTCCAGCATGTAACATATATGTAGTGTGGCGAGCGTGTGGAGAGTGCAAACCCTACCGAACAAGCGCTGAGGCTCCCGCTTATATATATACTACTATAGTACAGACTAAGCTCTGGTGCCTTCACTGCACCTGCTTTAGGCTGTATGACAGGTGAGCCAGCCACATTTTGGACCCACCTGTCATAAACCCAAAGGCAGGTGCACTAAGTCAATGAAGCTGCGTCCATATAGTACTCTCATGTATACGACTAATATATAGTGGAGTGGTTTTCTTATTCTCTACATAACAATCGTTTTAAATTGTGTAAGTACGAAATGAAACTCTTTATTTAATGTACAGTGAAGAAAACTAGTACTACTTCCGATGAACTAACGATCCACGCCCACGCGTCCTGGTCGCACTTCCTGTCCTTCACGTGTGGTACACTACCCTCCCTTAAGTGAACAACCACAAATGCACCAAATTATCGGAAACGTGTGAGAGTGTGTACAAATAAAGAATTTTAATTTCAATTATCGGAAAGGTTTGAGAGTATTACAAAGTTTGACCTCAGTCAAATCTAATATGCGGAGTAAATAAAATTGGAGGGCTACTACGTCCATCCGGGTTTTTAGTCCACACCATTTTTTAAATCAAAGTTAATAGCTGGACAAATAAAATTACAGGGGAGCTGGAGACAAAGTTGTGAGAAGGCTTAGAAATCAATACAAAACTTATGCTCTTAGTACCAACGTCGATCCTTCTTCGAGGAAACATTTGGTTCATAGCCAATTGTGTGATAAAATTGCACCAACGTGAAAGACGACTGCGTCTCCAACGCAACCAAGGTGCTGATGAAGGATATCATCTTTGTGCGTAACAAGAAAATAGCACTGATGGAAGACAGCTTGTTTTTCATTGAAAATCAATCAGCTTCACCAGCCGACGCAACCATGAGGCGCAACCATGAGCATCGATAGGTCATGGTGGTGATGCATCATCCATTTGGCATCAAGTTTGGGTGAGGCACCTATGAAGTTCGACAAATCCTCACTGTGGTCTATTTCTTCTCAGTAACCAAGCTCGAGGAAGGAAGAACCACGTGGCAGAGGACAGTGAGGCGGAACAGCAATGGCCATCCAATTTTGTGCAGTTCCACTAAAATTGAGGAAGACATGCCCGGGTATGGAGACACGCATCGCTATTTCCAAAAATATAAAAAAGGGTTAGCAACGACATCTCAATTGTCAATAAGAATTAATGAAAAGTACACCAACAAACAGAAGCATCATAATTATATCTTGATGGGAACTAAACCAGGATACCCGAGAAAAAAACATTTCTTCATTTAACCAGTGATAGTACTACCACCATACGGACAATGACCGCACAACCACCATGTACTGTCTGTCGAAACAACATGTATACCTCCACCGAGGCATAAATCAGGACAACTTTCCGAGTGGCATTTCCTCTATAATAGTACTAGTAGGTGATGTTGGACCAGCCGACTGATACGTCTCCAACGTATCTACTTTTCCAAACACTTTTGCCCTTGTTTTGGACTCTAATTTGCATGATTTGAATGAAACTAACCCGGACTAACGTTGTTTTCGGCAGAACTGTCATGATGTTGTTTTATGTGTAGAAAAGAAAAGTTCCTGGAATGTCCTGAAAATCCACGGAGGCACCTTTTGGAATTAATAGAATTTCTGGGCGAAAGAAATACATCAGGGGGCCACACCCTGTCCACGAGACAGGGGGGCGCCCCCCCCCCCCTATAGGGCGCGCCCCCCTATCTCGTGGGCCCCCTGGACCTCCACCGACCTCAACTCAAACTCCATATATTCACGTTCGGGGAGAAAAAATCAGAGAGAAAGTTTCATCGCGTTTTACGACACGGAGCCGCTGCCAAGCCCTAATCTCTCTCGGGAGGGCTGATCTGGAGTCCGTTCGGGGCTCCGGAGAGGGGGATTCATCGCCGTTGTCATCATCAACCATCCTCCATCACCAATTTCATGATGCTCACCGCCGTGCGTGAGTAACTCCATCATAGGCTTGCTGGACGGTGATGGGTTGGATGAGATTTATCATGTAATCAAGTTAGTTTTGTTAGTGTTTGATCCCTAGTATCCCCTATGTTCTGAGATTGATGTTGCTTTGACTTTGCCATGCTTAATGCTTGTCACTAGGGCCCGAGTGCCATGATTTCAGATCTGAACCTATTATGTTTTCATGAATATATGTGTGTTCTTGATCCTATCTTGCAAGTATATAGTCACCTATTATGTGTTATGATCCGACAACCCCGAAGTGACAATAATCGGGATACTTCTCGGTGATGACCGTAGTTTGAGGAGTTCATGTATTCACTATGTGCTAATGCTTTGTTCCAGTTCTCTATTAAAAGGAGGCCTTAATATCCCTTAGTTTGCACTAGGACCCCGCTGCCACGGGAGGGTAGGACAAAAGATGTCATGCAAGTTCTTTTCCATAAGCACGTATGACTATTTACAGAATACATGCCTATATTACATTGATGGACTAGAGCTAGTTCTTTGTCACCCTATGTTATAGCTATTACATGAGGAATCGCATCCGGCATAATTATCCATCATTGATCCATTGCCTACGAGCATTTCACATATTGTTCTTCGCTTAGTTACTTTTCCGTTGCTACTGTTACAACTACTACAAAAACCCGAAAACAATTATCTTTACTTTTAACACCGTTACCTTTATTATCATACCACTTTTGCTACTAAATACTTTGCTGCAGATACTAAGTTATCCAGGTGTGGTTGAATTGACAACTCAACTACTAATACTCAAGAATATTCTTTGGCTCCCCTTGTGTCGAATCAATAAATTTGGGTTGAATACTTTACCCTCGAAAGCTGTTGCGATCCCCTACACTTGTGGGTTATCAAGACTAATTTCTGGCGCCATTGCCGGGGAGCATAGCTCTATTCTCTGAGTCACTTGGGATTTATATCTGTTGATCACTATGAAGAACTTGAAAGATGACAGAACCAAGATTTTGCCCTCAACTACGAGGGGAGGTAAGGAACTGCCATCTAGCTATGCACTAGATTCTCCTTCCATTATTAGTAAGCTTGCGACACCTAAACCTGCTACTGCTATGAATTCTGATATGTCGCATGTTATTGATGATGCCACTTCTGCTATGCATGATGAAACTACTTCTGTGCGTGATACTACTTTGCCGTTAGGTGAATTTCTTGATGAACAACTTGCTAGAGTTAGGGGGAATGAAATTATTGAAGATGCTATTATTGATGATAGTGATGATGAAAGTTCTCCCAATGATTATGAAATGCCTGTTATTCCTGAGGGTTATGTTATGAATGAAGAAGCTGCTAGAGCTATCTTTGCTTGCAATGATAGATATGATCTTAAGAAATTATTAGCTAAATGGAAGCAGCAGTCTCTTAATGCTAGAATGAAACCTGACCCTGCTTTTGCTACTTCACCTATCTGTGTTACTGATAAGGATTATGAATTCTCTATTGATCCCGAGATTATTACCTTAGTTGAATCTGATCCTTTTTATGGCCTTGAATCTGAAACTGTTGTGGCACATCTTACCAAGTTAAATGATATAGCTACCATGTTTACTCATGATGAGAAGTCTCGCTATTATTATATCCTTAAGATATTTCCGTTCTCCTTAAAGGAGAATGCTAAAACTTGGTATAATTCTCTTGCTCCTGATTGTGTGCGTAGTCCCCAGGATATGATTTATTACTTCTCTGCTAAATATTTCCCTGCTCATAAGAAACAAGCTGCCTTGAGGGAAATATATAATTTTGTGCAAATCAAAGAAGAGAGTCTCCCACAAGCTTGGGGGAGGCTTCTCCGGTTACTTAATGCTTTGCTTGATCATCCTCTTAAGAAAAATGAAATACTTGATATCTTTTATAATGGACTAACCGATGCTTCCAAGGACTACTTGGATAGTTGTGCTGGTTGTGTTTTCAGGGAAAGAACAGTCGACGAAGCTGAATTACTATTGAATAATATGTTGACTAATGAAAATAATTGGACTCTTCCTGAGCCAATTCCTGAGGCAATACCTGAACCAATTGAGCCAACTCCTGAGCCTATTCCTAAACCCACTTCGAAGAAGAGAGGTGTTTTATTTCTCAGTCCTGAAGATATGCAAGACGCAAAGAAATCAATGAAAGAAAAACGTATTAAAGCTGAAGATGTTAAGAATTTACCACCTATTGAAGAAATACATGGTCTTAATGTGCCGCCTGTTGAAGAACCACATTGTCTTGATAACCCGACACAGGTAGTAAAGATAAATTCTCTCTATAGATATGATAAAGTTGAAATCCCCTCTACTAAATTTCATAGCCCGTGCTTAGATGAATTTGATGACTTTATGGCTAGACAAGAAAGTTTTAATCCTTATGTTGGTAGAGAGTTAAAGAATAATGCTTTCGAGATAGGACGCATAAGCGATAATATGGCTAGAGTTAAAGGTGAACTCCAACTCGTTAGCAAATATGCTTCCATGGTTGCTACTCAAGCTGAGCAAGTACTCAAAGCTCAAAATGATTTGCTTGATGAATTAAATAATAAAAATGACTTTGATGTTAGAGTGGCTACTAGAACTGGTAGAATGACTCAGGAGCCTTTGTATCCTGAAGGCCACCCTAAGAGAATCGAGCAAGATTCTCAGAGAAATAATTTAGAGGCACCTAGTTCTTCTAAAAAGAAGAAAAAGAAAAACGATAGAACTTTGCATGCTTCTAGTGAACCTACTGTAGACACACATGAGAATCCCAATGATATTTCTATTTCTGATGCTGAAACACAATCAGGTGATGAACATGAACCTAGTAATAATGTTAATGATAATGTTCATGTTGATGCTCAACCTAGCAAAAACAATGAAGTAGAGATTGAACCTGCTGTTGATCTTGATAACCCACAATCAAAGAATCAACGTTATGATAAGAGAGATTTTGTTGCTAGGAAGCACGGTAGAGAAAGAGAACCATGGGTTCAGAAACCCATGCCCTTTCCTCCTAAACCATCCAAGACAAAGGATGATGAGGATTTCGAGCGCTTTGCTGAAATGATTAGACCTATTTTCTTACATATGCGCTTAACTGATATGCTGAAAGTAAATCCTTATGCTAAGTATATGAAGGATATCATTACAAATGAAAGAAAGATACCGGAAGATGAAATTTCCACCATGCTTGCCAATTACATTTTTAAGGGTGGAATACCAAAGAAACTTGGAGATCCCGGGGTACCAACTATACCATGCTCCATTAAAAGAAATTATGTTAGAACTGCTTTATGTGATCTTGGAGCCGGTGTTAGTGTTATGCCTCTCTCTTTATATCGTAGACTTGAATTGAATAAGTTGACACCTACTGAAATATCTTTCCAAATGGCTGATAAATCAACTGCTATACCTGTCGGTATTTGTGAGGATGTGCCTGTTGTGGTTGCAAATGTCACTATCTTAACGGACTTTGTTATTCTTGATATTCCTGAGGACGATAGTATGTCTATTATCCTTGGTAGACCTTTTCTTAATACTGCAGGGGATGTTATTGATTGCAACAAAGGCAATGTCACTTTTCATGTTAATGGTAATGAGCATATGATACACTTTCCGAGGAAACAATCTCAAGTTCATAGCATCAATTCCATTGGAAAAGTTCCAACTATTATTATTGGAGGTTTTGAATTTCCTCTCCCTACTGTCGAGAAAAAGTATGATACTCTTATTGTTGGGGATTTTCATATCCCCGTTGAGGTAACTTAGTGTTATTCGAAATTTCTCCGGTTCCGTGTTATTCGGAATGAGTTTGTTAACAAGACTTGATCAACCTTGCTAGTGGATTCATTTTGATGATCATGAGATGGATGAAACTAGAAGGCACAACCTTCTGTACCCTCTTTTTTCTTTCTGTTATTTAGAATAAGTAAAGCAAAAATAGTATCATCTGTCTGTTTTCTGAATTATCCGTGCATTAAAAAATATCCCGAAAATAAAGTGCTCCAAATGCCCTGCAAATTTAGTATGATTTTTTATGGAATAATTGAGAATTTTAGGCACTGAAAACACTGCAGGAGGGGCAAGCACCAGGCCACGAGAGTGGAGGGCGCGCCCACCCCACCTGGGCACGCCCCCCTGTCTCGTGGGCCCTTGGTGGCCCCCTCCACTTATGCCAGCACCCACACACTTCATATTCTACCCAAAAAATCCCCATCCAGCTCAAGCATGAGTTCTAGCTCATTTTGCTGCGATTTTCGATCTCCTTGCTCAAAGCTCCATTCACAAAACTGCTTTGGGAGATTGTTGCTTGGTAGGTGACTCCTCCATTTGTCCAATTAGTTTTTGTTCTAGTGCTTTATTCATTGCAAATTTTTGCTGCATAGGTGACCATGTTCTTGAGCTTGCATGTTAAATTTATGAGGTCCCAAGCAATTCTAATGCATGATATAGGCTCTAGGCACTTGTAGGAGTAATTGCTACCAATCTTGTTTAGTTGTATTTACTTTTATTTTGAAGCTACTAAAATTTCAGAAATTTTCAGAAAATGTTAAGGAAACTTTTGAGGGGCTCTTCTAGCCAAGGCTCTCAGGAAAAACAAGACAAAGAGAAGGAAAAAGCCAAGTATAATCTTCCTTGCTTAGCGGAAGTACGGTCATGTGAATGGCCATGCAATGATTTCTTGAAAGAAGTTGGAATTCATGAAGATTTTTATTCTTTGATCGAGAATGCAGGCCTCACCGGTTTCATCAACGACCGGATCGATCAGTATCTCTTACTCACCAATACTTTCGTGCAGAACTTTTATTATTATCCTAAGAAGTCACCGCCTGCAGTATCATTTCATTTATATGATGAATTCAGAGAAATGTCTCTACGTAATTTTTGCGCGGTGTGTAGGATACCTTATGAGGGAGAATTAGAGGAACCCCATCGTAAAGATGTGGATGACTTTGTTAATACTATCGCTGTAGAGGAGCCAAAGAAGGGTTCCGAGGCAAAAGTCTCTAGCATACACTTTCCTGTTTTACGCTACTTTGCCATATTTGCTAGTAGATGCTTGATTGGTCGGGGAAATAGTGGAAACTTGAGCGTTCCTGATATTATCATCTTCAACATGCCTTGCTTGGAGACAATACTTTTAGTTTGGTTGCCGTCGTTGCTAAACGGCTAGCCCTGAATCGTACAAAAGGCCCCATATTTGAAGGTATCTATGCTGCATGTCTTGCTAGGCATTTTCAGATACCCATTAGGCACCATGAGAAAGAGGAGATAAAATTGCCTCCTCACATTTTAGATTACAGGAGCATGGTAGCACACAAGTTTATTGTTGACAACGAAGATAGGATGCTCTTGTATAAACTTAGATTTAATAAGAAACACTTTGAGATTATTATTTTGCCTGCGCCTCTGTTATTTGATTTGCTTGCAGAAAATTTTCTTGTTACACCGGAAGTGGTGAACAATCATCAAGCCTGGGCTTTTACTCCAAAACCTGAACCTGAGCCAGAACCTGAACTAGACCCTTATCGTGCATCATCTGTCCAGTGGGATCCGGAGATGACCAGCCAGTGGTATCCTGATTACACCTCCCAGTACACTGGGGAGAGTAGTGGCGGTCCTTGGTACTAGACTAACTTAGGCCAAAAGCATAAGCTTGGGGGAGTACGTATTTCTCACCGACTTTACATTCATGTTCACACACTAGTCGTCGGTGCTCATACTCTTTCATTGTATTATCCATGTTAGTTTAATTTTCTTTTTAGTTTTCTTCTTGTGTGTTTGATAAACCTTAAGAAAAAACAAAAAAATTAGTTAGTTTAATTTCCATGCTTGTAGTAGAATTAAAATGAAAACCCAAAAAGATTTCTAGTTCTTCTTTCTACTTGTTGGGAGCTTTCCCGTGTAAATAGTTTTATTTTCTTTTCTTTCCTTTGGGGGTCGAGAAGACCATATTGAAAATGTTTAGTGGCTCTCATATGCATGATTGTTTATTTAACTTAGAGCCCATATTACTTGTCTTCTCTCTTGAGGTTAATGCTTGCAGGTTCCAGCTTAGTCCAATGCACGTGCACTCTTATTATTATACACATCGTTCGGTCATGCAAGTGAAAGGCAATAATGATGATATATGATGGACTTATTGAGATGAGAAAAGCTGGTATGAACTCGACCTCTCTTGTTTTTGTAAATATGATGAGTTCATCATTTCTGAGTCAGCCTATTATGAAGTAAACATATTTGCAATGACATTTAGATATTATAGTTGCTTGTGCCATGCTTGATTAGCTATGAGTTACTAGCAAGATGCCCATGCGTTGCATGGAACATCAAGATGCATTTCTACGGGTAGTTTATCTTGTGAGAGAAAAGGATGAACGAGGGAAGGCCTTATTTGCAAATGTGGAGAGGGGTGTGGGTATCTTTTTGCAAAATTGCCATAGTTTCCTTCCTATCCATCAGATATAAATCGTACGGCCTATATTGCAGGATGGCAGGCACGCCATCATCACCAACTCCGTTTTTTATACGAGTAGAGATACTAGCAAGATGCCCGTGCATTGCACGGAACATCAAAATGCATTTTTTTCAAAACACCTGTTGTGATTGACCCATGCAGGAGTAATCCCATGTGTAAAAACTAATGATATGTCGAGAATTTTATCGGAAAAATGGTATCTCGAGAATTTCATCGAAAAAATGATATCTCGAGAAAGATGAGAGATAAGGTGAGGAGGAGTGGGGCGTGGTGGTGACTGGTGGTCGGACTGGGCGGAGGCATGGGGATGGACGGCGCCGGTAGGCAACCACCATGCCAGATTGTTCCAGAGACTTCCTTTTCTAATTACTCAGCAATGAGGTTGTGAGAGATAAGGATGAACGAGGCAAGGCCTTATCTGTAAATGTGGAGAGAGGTGCGGGTTTTTTTGTAAAATTGTCATAGTTTGCTTTTTATCCGTCAGATATTGATCGGACGGTCTATATTACAAGATGGCAGGCACACCATCATCACCAACTCGGTTTTTTATAAGAGTAGAGATAATGGTTTGCCTTGTGTGCCAACATGCTATTAGAATAATTACGATGTGGTATGATGGGATGGTATCCTCCTTTAAATGAATTGAGTGACTCGACTTGGCACATGTTCACGCATGTAGTTGAATCAAATCAACATAGCCTTCATGATATTTATGTTCATGGTGGATTATATCCTACTCATGCTTGTATTCGGTGTGAATTAATTTTAATGCATGTTTATGTCTGTTGCCGCTCTCTTAGTTGGTCGCTTCCCAGTTTTTTGCTAGCCTTCACCTGTACTAAGCGGGAATACTGCTTGTGCATCCAAACTCCTTAAACCCAAAAGTTGTTCCATATGAGTCCACCATATACCTTCCTATATGTGGTATTTACCTGCCGTTCCAAGTAAATTTGTATGTGCCAAACTCCAAACATTCAAATGAAATTCTATTTTGTATGCTCGAGCAGCTCATGTTTCAACTAGGGCTGCCTATATCTTCCATGCTAGGTGGGTTATTATCAAGAGGAGTGGACTCCGCTCCTCATTCACGAGAAAGGGCCGATAACCGGGATGCCCAGTCCCATGATCCAAAAAGATCGAAGAAAATCAAAATAATTAAACAAAACTCCCTTAGGGCTGTTGTTAGTTGGAGGCACTCGTTGTTTCGAGCAAGCCATGGATTGATGCTTGTTGGTGGTTGGGGGAGTATGAACCTTTACCATTCTGTTTGGGAACTGCCTATAATGCATGTATGGAAGATATAGCCATCTCATAGTTGTTGCGTTGACAACAAAAGTATGCCGCTCAAAATGTTATTCAATCTCTATTTTAAAATCGAGCTCTGGCACCTCTACAAATCCCTGCTTCCCTCTGCGAAGGGCCTATAATATTTACTTTTATGTTGAGTCATCACCTTCTTATTAAAAAGCACCCGCTGGAGAGCACACTGTCATTTGCATTCATTATTATTGGTTTATATTGGTATGACTTGACTGGATCTCTTTTACCATGAATTACAATGTTTAGTCAGTCCTTGATCTTTAAAGGTGCTCTGCATTTATGTTTTGCGGTCTCAGAAAGGGCTAGCGAGATACCATTTTGTTATACCATGTTATGATTGTTTTGAGAAAGTGTTGTCATCCGAGTTTTTTTATTATGGCTCGCTAGCTGATTATGCTATTGATATGAGTAATTGTGAGACCTAAGTGTTATTGTTAGTATGGTTAGTTCATAATATTTGCTGAAACCCGAATGCTGGCTTTTCATGTTTACAACAACAAGAGCAAACAGAGTTTGTAAAAGTTTTTCTTTATCACTTTCAGTTTATCAACTGAATTGCTTGAGGACAAGCAAAGGTTTAAGCTTGGGGGAGTTGATACGTCTCCAATATATCTACTTTTCCAAACACTTTTGCCCTTGTTTGGACTCTAATTTGCATGATTTGAATGAAACTAACCCGGACTGACGCTGTTTTCAGCAGAACTACCATGATGTTGTTTTATGTGTAGAAAAGAAAAGTTCTCGGAATGTCCTGAAAATGCACGGAGGCACTTTTTGGAATTAATAAAATTTCTGGGCAAAAGAAATACATCAGGGGGCCCACACCCTGTCCACGAGACAGCCCCCCCATAGGGCGCGCCCCCCTATCTCGTGGGCCCCCTGGACCTCCACCGACCTCAACTCCAACTCCATATATTCACGTTCGGGGAGAAAAAATCAGAGAGAAAGTTTCATCGCGTTTTACGACACGGAGCCGCTGCCAAGCCCTAATCTCTCTCGGGAGGGCTGATCTGGAGTCCGTTCGGGCTCTGGAGAGGGGGATTCGTCGCCGTCGTCATCATCAACCATCCTCCATCACCAATTTCATGATGCTCACCGCCGTGCGTGAGTAATTCCATCATAGCCTTGCTGGACGGTGATGGGTTGGATGAGATTTATCATGTAATCAAGTTAGTTTTGTTAGTGTTTGATCCCTAGTATCCACTATGTTCTGAGATTGATGTTGCTATGACTTTGCTATGCTTAATGCTTGTCACTAGGACCCGAGTGCCATGATTTCAGATCTGAACCTATTATGTTTTCATGAATATATGTGTGTTCTTGATCCTATTTTGCAAGTATATAGTCACCTATTATGTGTTATGATCCGACAACCCCGAAGTGACAATAATCGGGATACTTCTCGGTGATGACCGTAGTTTGAGGAGTTCATGTATTCACTATGTGCTAATGCTTTGTTCCGGTTCTCTATTAAAAGGAGGCCTTAATATCCCTTAGTTTGCACTAGGACCCCGCTGCCACGGGAGGGTAGGACAAAAGATGTCATGCAAGTTCTTTTCCATAAGCATGTATGACTATTTACAGAATACATGATTACATTGCATTGATGGACTAGAGCTAGTTCTGTGTCACCCTATGTTATAGCTATTACATGAAGAATCGCATCCGGCATAATTATCCATCATTGATCCATTGCCTACGAGCTTTTCACATATTGCTCTTCGCTTAGTTACTTTTCCGTTGCTACTGTTACAACTACTACAAAAACCCGAAAACAATTATCTTTACTTTTGCCACCGTTACCTTTATTATCATACCACTTTTGCTACTAAATACTTTGCTGCAGATACTAAGTTATCCAGGTGTGGTTGAATTGACAACTCAACTGCTAATACTCAAGAATATTCTTTGGCTCCCCTTGTGTCGAATCAATAAATTTGGGTTGAATACTTTACCCTCGAAAGCTGTTGCGATCCCCTACACTTGTGGGTTATCAAGACTAATTTCTGGCGCCGTTGCCGGGGAGCTTAGCTCTATTCTCTGATTCACTTGGGATTTATATCTGTTGATCACTATGAAGAACTTGAAAGATGACAGGACCAAGATTTTGCCCTCAACTACGAGGGGAGGTAAGGAACTGCCATCTAGCTACGCACTAGATTCTCCTTCCATTATTAGTAAGCTTGCGACACCTAAACCTGCTACTGCTATGAATTCTGATATGTCGCATGTTATTGATGATGCCACTTCTGCTATGCATGATGAAACTACTTCTGTGCGTGATACTACTTTGCCGTTAGGTGAATTTCTTGATGAACAACTTGCTAGAGTTAGGGGGAATGAAATTATTGAAGATGCTATTATTGATGATAGTGATGATGAAAGTTCTCCCAATGATTATGAAATGCCTGTTATTCCTGAGGGTTATGTTATGAATGAAGAAGCTGCTAGAGCTATCTTTGCTTGCAATGATAGATATGGTCTTAAGAAATTATTAGCTAAATGGAAGCAGCAGTCTCTTAATGCTAGAATGAAACCTGACCCTGCTTTTGCTACTTCACCTATTTGTGTTACTGATAAGGATTATGAATTCTCTGTTGATCCCGAGATTATTACCTTAGTTGAATCTGATCCTTTTTATGGCCTTGAATCTGAAACTGTTGTGGCACATCTTACCAAGTTAAATGATATAGCTACCCTGTTTACTCATGATGAGAAGTCTCGCTATTATTATATCCTTAAGATATTTCCGTTCTCATTAAAGGATAATGCTAAAACTTGGTATAATTCTCTTGCTCCTAGTTGTGTGCGTAGTCCCCAGGATATGATTTATTACTTCTCTGCTAAATATTTCCCTGCTCATAAGAAACAAGTTGCCTTGAGGGAAATATATAATTTTGTGCAAATCAAAGAAGAGAGTCTCCCACAAGCTTGGGGGAGGCTTCTCTGGTTACTTAATGCTTTGCCTGATCATCCTCTTAAGAAAAATGAAATACTTGATATCTTTGTTTACGTAAACACACATAGACATAGACATGCATATCCATGTTTACGTAAAATTCCATTTCCATCTCCATCTCCACTCATATTTGTCCAACTGGCACATTATTTACGTTGTTAGTTATATACGCAGCAATATTAACGTACAACATCTCTTGTTTGCGCACGTCCGGACTGCTGCCACGGCCGGTCCTGACCAACCCAAACCCTCCGCATCACCCGCGCGTGCTTCCTGCCCGAAATGGTCAGTGCCGCATTCATGCCCGGCCAGAGCGGACGCGACCTCTCACTGGCGCCGGCATTGAAGTGGCACGCCGGCCGAGAGAGCGTCGCCCGCGCCGCTTCCGGGTGCACGCGGCTAATTCGCGTTCAAAGGTCGCAATAGCCGGCTACAACATGCATGTAAAAAGTTATTGAGAGTCCGTGCTACAGCTAGCTGTCCTTCCCCAACTCGTCAATCTCTTCCAGTAGTGTTAGTACTCCATGGCACGATCCATCGACAAGCAGGCGAGAAAGTTATCGTATACTCGGTTTGCGGTGAGTGGCATGCCGAGCGACCGTGTGGGGTCGAGCCGTGGAGGAGGGTGAGACACGAACATGGTAGACGTGATTTAAATGTTGGTTTTGCTCGATGGCGCGATCCAACGAAATGAAACGTTGGTTTCTCTCCGTTTCCATTTTTTCTCCGGAAAAACGGAAATTTTCCACTCCATTTTCATTCCTGTTCCAAGGTTGCCCCGTTACAACATTCCATCAAATACAAAGGAAAACTAACACGCATGCTGATGCATCTCAATATTCACAGATCATAGCCAATATTTCCTTCACAACTAAAGAAAAAATTTGTGAGAGCGTGTACGAAATAAAAACTACTGATGGGGTCATTACGACTTAAACCCTAAACCCTAAACATGATTTAATTTCCTGCCCAGGTAGAACCTGTCAAAGGAAAGACGGCTGGCACCCTCGGATCATACGATGCTTCTATGCAGTTCCACTAAAATTGACCCGAGCATCCCTGATGGCAAAGATGTTGAAGAAGTGTGATTAGAATAATAGTACTGGCACTAGTTCATGAGACATAAACTCATCACAAGTAGAAAGCCGATAGAAGTAGAGAAAGATCGACATGGATATGGAGCTACGCAGTGGAGCAAGCCGGCCCCAAAATGAAGATGGACTACCTGGGACGTCGGGTTGTAGCTAGAAGGGCGGTTGGGACGCGGCATCGGCCCATACCCGGTGACCCCCAATTGGGACGCACCGACTGTGGGTTTTCTCCCTCGCCGATGTCGGCCGTGTCTACACAGAACATTGTTCCCTTCCCCCAACTGCGGGATCAGACCCGTCGTTCTATGCTTGTGAAGAGAGCAACCTAAGCAAGCAGGCTTGTAGCTTAGGCTCCTGCTAGTGTATATATGGTGGTTTTCTTTTTCTCTCCATATCAACCATTTAATATTGCGTACGTGTCATTCAAGAGTGAAATGATGGTTGCTTCTTCCGACTAACTTATTGTGTGATTTGACTGCTCCTTAGTGGCCCCTACACGTACTCCCCCTACGTGTATGCAACAGTCACACGTACACATGGACGCAAAAACGCGCGTGATGCCCTAATGCATGCATGTCTGAGCACACGACGGAACACACACAGTCACGCTCAAGTGCTCAACCTACATGTGCATGCACACACATACTCAGTCAAGGTGAGCTAGTGGCCATATAAACACCGGAAAATATATATATTGAGCACAATGAGCGTATTATGAAGTCCACTGACTGCATTTTTACAAATATACAGTGAGAGACAGTGTATTTATCTCGTTTGAAATTAAGCCATATTAACCGGAGAGGAGGCAGTATGGACTAGCATTACTTTGTTGTGTCCCGTCAACTTGCCGAACGAGGAGAAGGCTGCACTTTGAATGTGGCCGAGAGCTGGCTTGATGAAACACCTCGCTTCCTACTTCTTTTTTTGCGGGGTACCTCGCTTCCTAGTGACCAGTGTCTTGGCTGATCGTCCTAAGAATGCTTATATATGAATAAAGCTCTCTCATTTACCCACAAAATAGATTAAGCCATATTAACCGGAAAGGAGGGAGTATGGACTAGTACTACTTTTTGGTGTGTCCCGTCAACTCGCAGAACAAGGAGAAACTTGCAGGACAAGGTGAAGCTCGCTTACGCCTTTTGACTAATGAAACCTACCCTCGGTGGACATGCATCAGTCCATTCGGTGTCAGATTGTCAGAGGCATACACTGTAGTACCCAACATGCGGAGTACCTTCATTGTTCGACTTCACGAAGAGGCGAAGAGCCAAGCGCAGTAGTACGAGTAGTACTACTACTAGAACCGCATGGTGGAGCGTCTGTACTCTTATTTTTTTATCTATGATAAAGTACACGTTTATTCTGGAGAAGGGCGGAAAACGGCAGCCCAACATGTAATGAATGATATCGATCAACCAACCATGCTCGAATATATCTTGGCCTCCGTGTGAGCCCGTCTGTGTGTTCTCGCTCCTCGTCTCTCTCAAGGAACGGCGGGTTGGCTCTTTGCCGTCAATTGAGATCGGTTTGCTCACACTCCTGTCCCACATGTCAGTGATATGCCAAGAGGAGGTACGTTAACCGACTGGCCATACACGTACTTGGTTTTGCACCTTCATACTACTCCTCCCTCCGTCACAGTTTACAGGGCGCGCTTCATTATGACGCATTTCTCTCAATGCATTTCCACCACCAGAGAGACTTTAGACGTGTTTGGTTTAATGCTCAATTAATTAGGGCGTGGTAACTGCAATCAAGTCCACAATTTTCTCTCCATGTACTGTACTACTACTACTACAGAGTGGAGTAAATGCATGCATGTGTGTATCCAGGGTGGAAGCACTGCATGCATGTGTGTACGCATTATTCCCTCTAGTAATAGACGCCATGCTATAACTACCAATGCTATTTTTCAGGCCGATCGCTAGTCGCCTTGGTCCCACATTTTTTTTCTGAAGCGCGCTGTATAAACAGTGACGGGTGGAGTAGTATGAGCGGATTCAAAGAAGAGCGTATTGATGGTTGCTTCTTCAGAGCAACTTACAGTGGGAAAGGTGGGGCTTATGATTTGACTGCTCATTACTCACTATTAATGCCGCGCAACGACCGGGCTGAGTCTCCCATGCGGTTGTGCACTACCTCCTCGGTTCCTAAATATACTCCGGAGTATTTGTCTTTCTAGAGATTTCAACGAGTGACTACACAAATATTTGTCTTTTTAGAGATTTCAAATGGACTGGCACATACGGATGTATATAGACATATTTTAGAGTGTAGATTCACTCATTTTTCTCCGTATGTAGTCACTTGTTGAAATCTCTAGAAAGACGAATAGAATATTTAGGAACGGAGGGAGTACACATATGAAGCAAAATGAGTGAATCTACACTCTAAAATATGCCCGTTTGAAATTTGTAAAAAGACAAATATTTAGGAACGAAGGAGTATAATTTTGTGCATGGCACATGGACCCGGATGATGAAGAGGCTTCTGGCAATGCTATCAAGCTTCCATCATTTGTTTACATAATTGACGTACTATACAAATAATTTTCCAGCGACATGAAATTGTACAATGGTGTGAGCTTTCAGCTTTTATTTCGCATGTCTTGCCATCGATGCTCTTTTGGAAACAATAAAAAACTAACTTCCTTGCTAATGCATGTCAATTATTAGCAGATCAGAGCTAATAATTACATCACAACTGAAGACAAAGTTGTGAGAAGGTGTTAAATTAAAATTGATCCATGCTTTCATTGGCAGCAACGTCCCCCCAGCTCTATCTAAATAAACAAGGCATGTTGGGAAAAAAGTAGCTGTCTGTAGCATGCAATATTCCGATCATTTTGTGCAGTTCCACTAAAATAGAGCTGAGCGTCCCTGTTGCAAAGATATTAAGTGTGATTACGATAATAGAGGACTGCTGATGAAACAATAAACACACAAATAGAAGCCGGTCACCTTTGCAGTCTCTCTTAAGACTAACTAGTTGGAGAAGATTAGGCTCGGAGTTGGATGAGGAGGATAGAGCAAAACCAATCTCCCTTTGTGCAGTCGCACTGAAATGTAGAGACGTTGCCCATGTGACATTTTAGTACAACTGCACAAAACACTCTTAAGAAAAAAGTGATTTGTGCAGTTCACCAAAAGGTTACAATAGCAACGAGGTGAAATGGATAGCCCTGTTTGCAAAAAAAGCGGTAGAAAGGAAACAATTACTGGCCAATAACAGTTGATGACACATGCGACGACAATAAAGAAGCATATTCCTTGTCCTAAGGGAAGATAACAACACGGTTGTGTTTGTCTAAAACGGTGTGAGGAGGATAATGCAATATGGAAAGTACACCGGACGAGCTACGTTTTGGGCAAAGAACTATGGAAGATCTACATGCAGCGACGTGGGAAGACGGGCAGTGGAGCAAGGCCGGAGGGGATACCTGGAAGTCGTCGGGATGTAATTAGGTGAGCGGCGGCGGGCGGAATCTACGAGCAGGTTGCGTAGGCCCTGCCGCACCGGAGCTTGGTCAGAGAGAATGGCGTGTACCGCAGATCGGGACGTGCTGCCTCGGCGCCGTCGAACGGAGAAACGATGCACTTCCTCCCTTTCCCCCGATGGACGGGATGCGGCCGGATCAGTAACCAACGGTGAGAGAGAGAGAGGCCACCGCACTCCCTTTCCCCCGGCGGACGGGATGCGGCCGGATCAGTGACCAACAGTGAGAGAGAGAGAGAGGCCACTGCAGCCTTGTGTGAGATACTATGAAGAGCGACAAACCAGGCAGGCAGGCTCCATTGTATATAGTGAGCGGACTACCTTTTTCTCCATAAAAATCGTTTTATATTCTGTGTACGTGCCATTGAGCGCTATGACTTTATTTAAAAATAACGCGGCAACGCGTCAAGTCGAACTTTGTTTCGTGCACGCGTGGTACACGACCTCCCTAGGTAAACGACCGCTACAAGCATTCAAATTAGCACGTGGGCTGCCATTTCGTAAAGAAATGAGCTCCACCGTGTACCCGCGCGGGTGTGGCTGGGCACGAAGCGTGAGTACGTGCATGGTGCACCTATTCTCTTCTTGTATACGTACACCACCTACGTGGGGTTGTGTGAGAGAGATACAAACCTAGAGAGAGATAGTGTGTGGGTTCTTGAGAGTTTTTTTTTTGGGGGGTGGTCAATCAAAAAATGTAACATATGCAATGTGTGTGAAATAGAGTCCTGGATATAACATATATATAGAGGGGGCGATCCACGAGAAGAGAGTGGAGGTATCATCAGCTTGAGGTGTCCATAGAATCGAAGAGAGGGATGATGTGTGTGTGTGCGCGCGTGCGATCAATAAAGAGTGCCATCGAATTTGTGTGTGCCCACGTCAAAGATATAGAGTGGCTGGCCTACTGGAATGTGAGAGGGGACATGTGCAGTTTGTCTCTGTGGCATGGATACCTACCTGCAACGCTCGACTATCGGTGTGTGGTGGGGGAAGAGGGAGGCCCAATTAACTACAGAGGTACAATGGATGGTATATGTGTGGAGGAGGAGAGAGGCCTACCTCATGTATTAAGGAGATCGATCTGCCTCATGTATTAAGGGAGATTGATCGGCATCCATGCATATGTGCAGGAGAGGAATAAGGTTGGGAGAGAGACAGAGCTAGAGTGTTGGAGGGGGTGGTAGTGGAGTTGCTTCTAACAAATGGTGGGATAGGCTTGCTAGACAAACGGAGGGCACGCCCGCAATATCAATAAGAGAGGAGATGGCTGCTTGTTGTCTGTGCATGTGCGTGTGAGAGACGGGTCAGGAGGCATGCACGAATGATGAGGGGGGACGATGTGGCTGTGGTAAGCAGATGTAACTACATAGGAAGATCAATTGCCCTTTGTTAGAGAAAGGAGGGACATAACTTGTGAGGTAGTCGATCGATGGGGGGGTAGTTAAAGTCGATCTAGGTATATGTTGGGAGATCGATTGGTATACATGCATGTGTGTGTTAGAAGCAAATGAGGCACGAGGAGAAGGATAGAGAGAGAGGGATGCATGTAGGAGGTGGTACGAGAGGCATACTATATCGAGGGGGAGGAGTGTGCGAGTACAAGAACGATGAAAAGAGTGGTGGGAGTGAGGCATGGAAGGTGACAAGAGAAGAGGGGAAGTGAGGGAGTCCTGGACTAGGGGGTGTCCGGACAGCCGGACTATCATCGTCCGCCGGACTCCAAGACTACGAAGATACAAGATTGAAGACTCCGTCCCGTGTCCGGATGGGACTTTCCTTGGCGTGGAAGGCAAGCTTGGCGATACGGATATGTAGATCTCCTACCATTGTAACCGACTCTGTGTAACCCTAGCCTCCTCCGGTGTCTATATAAACCGGAGGGCTTTAGTCCGTAGGACACAACATACATTACAACAATCATACCATAGGCTAGCTTCTAGGGTTTAGCCTCCTTGATCTCGTGGTAGATCCACTCTTGTACTACCCATATCATCAATATTAATCAAGCAGGACGTAGGGTTTTACCTCCATCGAGAGGGCCCGAACCTGGGTAAAACATCGTGTCCCTCGTCTCCTGTTACCATCCGCCTAGACGCACAGTTCAGGACCCCCTACCCGAGATCCGCCGGTTTTGACACCGACATTGGTGCTTTCATTGAGAGTTCCTCTGTGTCGTCACTGATGGGCTTGATGGCATCTTCAACCAACAACGCTGTCCAGGGCGAGACTTTTCTCCCCGGACAGATCTTCGTATTCGGCGGCTTCGCACTACGGGCTAATTCGCTTGGCCATCTGGAGCAGATCGAAAGCTACGCCCCTGGCCGTCAGGTCAGATTCGAAAGCCTAAACTTCACGGCCGATGTCCACGGAGACTCGATCTTCGACGGACCCGAGTCACAGCCAAGCGCGCCGCACTGTTGCGATGGGCATGATCTAGCTCTGCCGCCGAACAGTGCCTTGGTGGCCGCACACGAATCCGCTCCGGCCATTAGTCCGGAGCCGATTGCCCGGATAGAGGATCGGTGGATAGACACCGCCTCGGGGGCTTCAACTTCCACGGCGATGGAGCCAAACACAGATCTTGTCCCTCGCAAAACTCGTGATTCCGAGGTGCCGGACTCCTTGCCGGACTCCGAACCTCCCACGCCCCTACCAATCAAATCGGATTGGGCGCCGGTTATGGAATTCACCGCCACGGACATCTTCCAATACTCGCCTTTTGGCGATATCGTGAATTCACTAAAGCGCCTCTCGTTATCAGGAGAGCCCTGGCCGGACTATGGCCAGGATGGTTGGGATGCGGACGACGAAGAAATTCAGAGCCCACCCACCACCCACTTTGTAGCCACTATCGACGATCTAACCGACATGCTAGACTACGACTCCGACGACATCGACGCTATGGACGACGATGCCGGAGACGAACAGGAACCAGCGCCTACAGGGCACTGGAAGACCACCTCGTCATACGACATATATATGGTGGACACCCCAAAAGACGGGGACGGCGAAGAAGCAGTGGAGGCGGACTCTTTAAAGAAGCAGCCCAAATGCCGGCGTCAGCGGCGCCGCTCTAAATCCCACCACAGCAAGAATGGAGATCCCGGCACAGGAGATAATAATACCCCAGAGAGTGCCGAAGACAATCCCCTCCAGCAAGACTCAGCGCAGGAGGATGCAGAAGCAAGCCCTCATGAGAGGGCGGCAGATGAAGAGGTTGAGGATCATAACTATATGCCTCCCTCCGAAGACGAAGCAAGCCTCAACGATGACGAATTCGTCGTACCTGAGGATCCCGTCGAACAAGAGCGTTTCAAGCGCAGGCTTATCGCCATAGCAAACAGCCTAAAGAAAAAGCAGCAACAGCTTCAAACTGATCAGGACCTGCTGGCCGATCAATGGACCGAGGTCCTCGCGGCCGAAGAGTATAAACTCGAACGCCCCTCCAAAAGTTACCCAAGACGCAAGCTGCTCCCCCGATTAGAGGAGGAAGCATACATACCTCCATCACCAGCGCATGATATGGCTGACCGACCACCCCGTGGTCGTGACAGAGAGGCATCCAGGCCCCCAGCCAAGACCGTACCCCAGCATCGCTCCAAAAGTACGAAGCCAAGAGGGAACGCGCCGGACTTGCGAGACATATTGGAGGACAAAGCAAGGCAATCCAGATCCATCTACGGATCACGTGGGCGCCCCACGACCCCCGACGAATACCGTCGCGCCGGATACAATAACCCCGGCCGGGCCGAACACGGCAGACAGCGCTCTCTCGAGCTGCGTCGTGATATTGCTCAATACAGAGGCGCCGCACACCCACTATGCTTCACTACAAAGTAATGGATCATCAAATCCCTGAAGGGTTTAAACCCGTAAACATCGAATCCTACGATGGCATAACAGACCCCGCGGTTTGGATAGAAGATTATCTTCTCCACATCCATATGGCCCGCGGCGACGATCTCCACGCCATCAAGTATCTCCCACTCAAGCTTAAAGGACCAGCTCGGCATTGGCTTAACAGCTTGCCCGCAGAGTCAATTGGGTGTTGGGAAGACCTGGAGGCCGCATTCCTTGATAACTTCCAAGGCACGTATGTGCGACCACCAGACACCGATGACCTAAGCCACATCATTTAGCAGCCAGACGAATCGGCCAGACAATTCTGGACACGGTTCTTGACGAAGAAAAATCAAATCGTCGACTGTCCGGATGTAGAGGCCCTTGCAGCCTTCAAGCATAACATCCGCGACGAATGGCTAGCCCGGCACCTGGGGCAGGAAAAGCCGAAATCCATGGCAGCCCTCACATCGTTAATGACCCGCTTTTGCGCGGGAGAGGACAGCTGGCTAGCTCGCAGCAACAATCTCCGTAAAAATTCTGGCAGTCCGGATACTAAGGACAACAACGGCAGGTCACATCGAAACAAAAACAAACACCGCATTAACGGCGACGACAAAGAGGATACGGCAGTCAACGCCGGATTCCGAGGCTCTAAACCTGGTCAACGGAAGAAGCCATTCAAAAGAATCACTCCGGGTCCGTCCAATCTGGACCGAATACTCGACCGCTTATGCCACATACATGGCACCTCTGAAAAGCCAGCTAACCACACTAATAGAGATTGCTGGGTGTTCAAGCAGGCCGGCAAGTTAATTGCCGAAAACAATGACAAGGGGCTAAACAGCGACGACGAGGAAGAGACCCGACCGCCGAACAATAGAGGACAGAAGGGTTTTCCCCCACAAGTGCGGATGGTGAATATGATATACGCGACCCATATACCCAAGAGGGAGAGGAAACGCGCACTAAGGGACGTCTATGCGATGGAGCCAGTCACCCCGAAGTTCAATCCATGGTCCTCTTGTCCAATCACTTTCGATCGAAGAGACCATCCGACCAGCATACGCCATGGCGGATTCGCCGCATTGGTTTTAGACCCAATCGTCGATGGATTTCACCTCACGAGAGTCCTGATGGACGGCGGCAGTAGCCTGAACCTGCTTTATCAGGATACAGTGCGCAAAATGGGCATAGACCCCTCAAGGATTAAACCTACAAAGACAACCTTTAAAGGTGTCATACCAGGAGTGGAAGCCAACTGTACAGGCTCAGTCACACTGGAAGTGGTCTTCGGATCCCCGGATAATTTCCGGAGCGAAGAGCTAATCTTCGACATAGTCCCGTTTCGCAGCGGCTATCACACTCTGCTTGGACGAACCGCGTTTGCAAAATTCAACGCGGTGCCGCATTATGCATACCTAAAGCTCAAGATGCCAGGCCCTCGTGGAGTCATCACGGTCAATGGGAATACAGAACACTCCCTCCGAACGGAGGAACATACAGCGGCTCTCGCGGCAGAAGTACAGAGTAGCCTCTTAAGGCAATTCTCCAGTCCGGCCGTTAAACAGCCGGATATAGCAAAACGCGCCCGAAGCAATACCAACCAAGACCACCTGGCGCGATCAGAGCATGCGTAGCAATGCGGCCCCAACCCTCGCCCGCGCATGATCGCAATAATAACACTCCGCGTACATCATTACGCTTTGGAGATACCATGGGCACAGGGGAGGGGGCACGATCGCAACGGACCCAGAGTGCGGTTCGACCACACCGGGGGCTCGCAAGTGTGCCCCCCTTTTTTATTTTTTATTTTCCTTCTTTTATGTACACAGGACTCCGTTAACCAGAAGCCCTGTCCGGCGGCGAACTTGCCGAACTCATGATGCAACAGTCAGGGACTAAAGAAGGCTGCGACGAACACTCAGGTGGTCTCAATTACGAGCATTAAATTCGATTATATACACCAAGTCCGCAGCTCACCCCTGGACGGGGACATGTTTACTTAGTCCAAATCTCTTGCTTACCGCACTATTTGTATCAGTCCGCTCTCCTAGCAGACTTTCTTTCATAAATAATGCAGCACCTTTTTGATTGCAATTGCATTACCTTTTATATATATATGCTCATTATATGACATCTTGCGCCCGTATATTTTGGTACGGCCTAATACGCCAGGGGCTTATGTTCCCCACTCTATGGTGTGATAAGTCCGAACACTTTCATAAGTGCGGCACCCCGAACTTATAGCATTATATGAATCGGCTCCGAATCATGTCTTGGGTCAATAGTTGGGTTTGCCTGGCTCCCACGTTTTGGTGCCTTACGTTCCATTCTGTCGGCTAAGGTGGCACTGGGAGAACCACTGCGATTGCGCCCCGGTTGAGCCGGGCGAGCGCCTCAGTGGAGAAAGCTAAAACTGACCGGCATGATAAGGCGAGAGACTGGTCGCTGTTCGAGAGGTTTTTTCGGGTCCTTAAAGACTCACGCCGCTTCGAGCGAAGTTCCGGACAATGTCCGACGAAGGCGTGGATAGCGCCCCGGATTCGGTCTTCCGAATACCAGGGGCATCACCGAAATTTAAAATTATAGAATTCTATGGCTAAGTGAGAGTGTTCAAGCATTATAAGTCCGGTTGCCTTGTTCGTTGTGTTGAGCGCCTCCCTCGATGGACCCAACAATGGGAACAAGAGTGCTCAAGTTTATCCCGAACACCCCAGCACTCGTGGCTTGGGGGCTGAAGCCAACGACTTGCCATCTCTCAGATTTTATAAACGGCCGCACAGAAGGTAATATTTTAAATTAAAAAAGCGTTGCTCAAAGCGCACATGAACAAAGTTTCAGCGCACAGGATAATACATAGCAAATTCACTCAAAGATTACATTTCTGGGGCACTCATCCGCAATATTGCGGGCTCCCTTCAGGACAGTTTTATAATACATTTCGGGCGTGCGATACTCCTTGCCCGGTGGTGGTGGGTCCGTGAGAAGCTTCTCCGCATCCAACCTGCCCCAATGCACCTTTGTGCGGGCGAGAGCCCGGCGAGCGCCTTCAATACAGGCGGAGCGCTTGATGACATCCACCCAGGGGCATGCATCCACCAGCCGCCGCACGAGGCCAAAGTAGCTCCCAGGCATGGCCTGTCCAGGCCACAGCCGGACTATAAGGCCCTTCATGGCCTCCTCAGCTACCTTGTGGAGTTCGACCAGCTGCTTCAGCTGGTCGCTTGGGGGCACCGGACGGCCGGCCTCAGCGTACTTAGACCAGAAGACCTTCTCTGTCGAGCTCCCCTCCTCGCCACGATAGAATGCGGCGGCATCAGACGCACTACGCGACAGATCTGCAAACGCCCCTAGAGAGCTCCGAATGCGGGTAAGTGTCAGGTAGTTTACATTAACATGCTTGCTTTGCATGAAAAATGCCTTACCTGCCGCTATTTTCTTTACATCTTCAACCTCCTGAAGGGCCTTCAGGGCCTCGGCCTTGGCGGACTTGGCACTTTCGAGAGCCGAGGCAAGCTCGGACTCTCGAGTCTTGGAGTCACGCTCCAAACTCTCATGCTTTTCCATGAGAGCCTGGAGCTCTTGCCGAACTTCCGCCACCCGTGCCTCCTGCTTTTCTCTCTCTGACCGTTCCGCGGCCGCACTGCGTTCGGCCGCGGACACAGCCTCCTTCAGGGCTGCCACCTTGTTAGTGGCCCCTGCAATACACATATTATCCTTGTTAATTTTATTGCAACCAAAATCCTTTTCTGTAAGGTAACCATTCAAAGTGGTGTGACTCACCTTCTTTGTCCTCGAGCTGCTTCTTGGCATGGCAGAGCTCTCGCTCGGACCGCTCGAGATCCTTTTTCAACACATCGAACTCCGCCGATAGTGCGGCAGAGGTCAGCAGCGCAACCTGCAAACCCATATTGACATATTTTAAGCAACCCTGCGTATATCTTTTTAGATCCTCAGTCCGGCTTTTTCTTTCCGAACACCGAACTGAGCATCAGGGGCTACTGTCTATGCGGTATTACATTACATAACTTTAACTTCTTACCTCAAAGCCTGTTAGAAGGCTGCTGCAGGCTTCGGTCAGCCCGCTTTTGGCGAGCTGAACCTTTTCAATCACCGCACTCATGATAGTGCGGTGTTCTTCCTAGATGGAAGCGCCTTTAAGCGCCTCCAACAAGTTATCCGGCGCCTCCGGTTGGACGGAGGCCGCCGGTGTCACGGTCTTGCCCTTCTTTCAAAGGGGCCGCTTGCCGGACTCTGGAACCACTGCGGGTTCCGATGTAGAGTCCGGCGCAAAGTCCGGGAGGCTGCCCGACGGCGCCTCCGGAGCCTCCTCCTGGTGGGTCCCTCTCTGGGATCCCACCTCGGCGTCCTCGTCGGCGCGTGGGGTAGAGGCGGTTGGAAGTGAATCCACATCCGAAGGGGCCAAGGACCCGCTTGATGAAGCGGGGAGATCATCATCAGCCGGACTACGGACAGAATGCGGCATTAGAAGGACAATACGCGACATAAAAGATATTGCATATAAAGGATCCGGATACTTACGATCTTGCCGGACGCTTGGCCCTTGGAGGCCACTCATCCTCGCCAACGGTGGTGTTGGCGAAACTGTCCGGGGGGATAGTCCTCCCCCTCTTGGACCCTTCGGCCTCCCCTATTGGGGAAGCCTTCCTCTTCTTCTTCTCTCCCTCCTCCGGGAGAGAGTACTCCTCCTCCTCCTCGTCTTCGGGGGAGGAGTACGCCTCGTCGTCAGACGCCTGATTGCGTGAACTCTTTCGAGTCCCCGCGGCCACCTTCTTGGCCTTCTTCTCCGGCACCACGTGCGGTGCCGGAACCAGCAGCCCTGCTAAACGGGCGTCCACTAGGTCTTCTGGCATGGGAGCCGGGCTGATAAGCTGCTTGGCCTTCTCCATCCATTCCTGTCAAAGGAAAGGAAAGAATGAAACCCTCTTATAATCAATTCGATTACTACAAAGTGTCCCGTAATGGGGTTGAATCACTTACCTCGTCAGTTGGATGCTGCGAGCTGAATCCGCGATCTTCCGTCGTGGATGCAGGGGCTTCGGCGCCCTTAAATAGCACCCTCCAGGCGCCTTCGTATGTCATATCGAAGAGCCCGCTCAGCGCCTGGTGCTGTTCCGGATTGAACTCCCATAGATTGAATGCCCGTTCTTGGCATGGGAGAATCCGGCGGATGAGCATGACTTGGACCACGTCGACGAGCCTGAGCTTATTGCTCACCAGCTTCTGGATGCAGGCTCGGAGTCCCGTCACCTCCTTCGGATCGCCCCACAGCAAGCCCTTCTCTTTCCAGGAGGTGAGCTGCGTGGGGACGCCAGATCTAAACTCGGGGGCCGCCGCCCATGTGGGCTTGTGCGGCTCGGTGATGTAGAACCACCCCGATTGCCACCCCTTGACGGAGTCCACGAAGGCCCCTTCGAGCCAAAGGACGTTGGGTAATTTACCCAACATGGCGCCTCCGCATTCCGCTTGCGTGCCCTTCACAACCTTCGACTTGACGTTGAAGGTCTTGAGCCACAGGCCGAAGTGGGGCCGGATGCAGAGGAAGGCCTCACACACGACGATAAACGCCGAGATGTTGAGGATGAAGTTCGGCGCCAGATCGTGGAAATCCAGGCCGTAATGAGCCCCCGGACGAATGGATGGAGCGGAAAGCCCAGTCCGCGGAGGAAGTGGGGAAGGAAGACGGCCCTCTCGTGAGGCCCAGGGGTAGGGTCGAGCTGCCCCTCGTCGGGCAGCCGATGCGCGATATCGCCGGAAAGATATCCGGCATTGCGCAGTCTGGTGATGTGCTCCTCCTTAATGGTGGAGGCCAACCACTTGCCTCCCGCTCCGGACATATTCGGAGAAGGTCGAGGCGAGATGCGCAATCTTGGGCATTGGAGCTTGAGTACGCGGAGACGGATAAGCAAAGGAGGAAGAAGGCATAGGTGAGAAGGTAAATCCTTATCCCTTATATATAGGCGGACGAAAACTATGCGTCCCGCTGGCCTGATAAAACTCGCTTATCTCCCAAGCGCCACCATCAATGGCGCGGTTGGGTTACCCGCGTCCGTATTGATGAGAATCCCGGAATAAGGGGAACACGATCTCTGCTTCGACAAGACGTGCCAAGGAAACCGCTTCGCTAAACGTGCTGAGGTGGTATGGTAAAAAATGATTCAAACAAAGGCTTGGTAGCGGTGTGATGTCACGCTGCATAATACGTCAGCAGATTGGACTGGTGTACATTTTATTCTCTCTACGGTGGAATGTGGAATTTATTTTGCAGAGCCGGACACTATCCTGGTGTTCATGATCTTCTCTGGATTATTCAAAGGAGGAACCCGCCTTGCAATGCCGAACATTATGCGCGCCGGACTTATCGTCATTGAAGCCTGGTTCAGGGGCTACTGAGGGAGTCCTGGACTAGGGGGTGTCCGGACAGCCGGACTATCATCGTCCGCCGGACTCCAAGACTATGAAGATACAAGATTGAAGACTCCGTCCCGTGTCCGGATGGGACTTTCCTTGGCGTGGAAGGCAAGCTTGGCGATACGGATATGTAGATCTCCTACCATTGTAACCGACTCTGTGTAACCCTAGTCTCCTCCGGTGTCTATATAAACTGGAGGGCTTTAGTTCGTAGGACACAACATACATTACAACAATCATACCATAGGCTAGCTTCTAGGGTTTAGCCTCCTTGATCTCGTGGTAGATCCACTCTTGTACTACCCATATCATCAATATTAATCAAGCAGGACGTAGGGTTTTACCTCCATCGAGAGGGCCCGAACCTGGGTAAAACATCGTGTCCCTCGTCTCCTATTACCATCCGCCTAGACGCACAGTTCGGGACCCCCTACCCGAGATCCGCCGGTTTTGACACCGACAGGAAGCTTGTGTTTGTGCTAGGCACACCTGGCTAGAGAGGCATATCGATCGATGTGTGCCGTAAAGAAGGAGCTGGGGGCCTACACACATCGTGGGTGAACGACCTAAAGTGAAAAGATGAATTTGTGCGATGGAGCTAGAGAATGCTGAGGGAGGGTGAGAGGGATGCGGGCGTGTGCATGCACAAGAGAAAGTTAGCGCTAGCTACAAAGATAAGAAGGTTGTGTGGGTGTAAAAGACGAATAGAGATCATATATACTTCATTATAAAAAGCAAATTCGGATATTTGAAGAATTTATCATAGTGTTTTAAACCGACGCATGTGTGAATATATATAACGGTGATACACATGGTGTGGTTATGAACATGTTATACCACATTTAATATATTTTATCTCTACTCTTATAAAAAGACGGAGTTGTTGATGATGGTGTGTCTGCCCTCCTACATTATAGGCCATCCGATTTGTTGGGGAACGTAGTAATTTCAAAAAAATCCTACACACACGCAAGATCATGGTGATGGCATAGCAACGAGAGGGGAGAGTGTTGTCCACGTACCCTCATAGACCGTAAGCGGAAGCGTTAGCACAACGCGGTTGATGTAGTCATACGTCTTCACGATCCGACCGATCCAAGCACCGAACGTACGGCACCTCCGAGTAAAGCACATGTTCAGCTCGATGACGATCCCCGGGCTCCGATCCAGCAAAGCTTCGGGGATGAGTTCCGTCAGCACGACGGCGTGGTGACGATGATGATGTTCTAGCGGCGCAGGGCTTCGCCTAAACTCCGCGACGATATGACCGAGGTGGAATATGGTGGAAGGGGGCACCGCACACGGCTAAGGAACGATCCGTAGATCAACTTGTGTGTCTATGGGGTGCCCCCTGCCCCCGTATATAAAGGAGCAAGGGGGGGAGGCCGTCCGGCCCTTAGAGGGCGTGCCAAGGAGGAGGAATCCTCCTCCTAGTAGGAGTAGGACTCCTCCTTTCCTACTCCTACTAGGAGGGGGAAGGAAGGGGGGGAGGGGAAGGAAAGAGGGGGGCGCCGCCCCACCCCCCCCCCCCCTCCTAGTCCAATTCGGACCAGAGGGAGAGGGGGCGCGCGGCCCACCCTGGCCGCCCCTCTCTCTTCCCACTAAGGCCCATGTGGCCCATTAACTCTCCCGGGGGATTCCGGTAACCCTCCGGCACTCCAGTTTTCTCCGAAAACGTCCGGAACACTTCCGGTGTCCGAATATAGTCGTCCAATATATCAATCTTTATGTCTCGACCATTTCGAGACTCCTCGTCATGTCCGTGATCACATCCGGGACTCCGAACAAACTTCGATACATCAAAACTTATAAACTCATAATAAAACTGTCATCGTAACGTTAAGCGTGCGGACCCTACGGGTTCGAGAACTATGTAGACATGACCTAGAACTATTCTCGGTCAATAACCAATAGCGGAACCTGGATGCCCATATTGGTTCCTACATATTCTACGAAGATCTTTATCGGTCAAACCGCATAACAACATACGTTGTTCCCTTTGTTATCGGTATGTTACTTGCCCGAGTTTTGATCGTCGGTATCCAATACCTAGTTCAATCTCGTTACCGGCAAGTCTCTTTACTCGTTACGTAATGCATCATCTCGTAACCAACCCATTGGTCACATTGCTTGCAAGGCTTATAGTGATGTGCATTACCGAGAGGGCCCAAAGATACCTCTCCGACAATCGGAGTGACAAAACCTAATCTCGAAATACGCCAACTCAACATGTACCTTCGGAGACACCTGTAGTACTCCTTTATAATCACCCAGTTACGTTGTGACGTTTGGTAGTACCCAAAGTGTTCCTCCGGTAAACGGGAGTTGCATAATTCTCATAGTTATAGGAACATGTATAAGTCATGAAGAAAGCAATAGTAATATACTAAACGATCAAATGCTAGGCTAACGGAATGGGTCATGTCAATCACATCATTCTCCTAATGATGTGATCCCATTAATCAAATGAAAACACATGTCTATGGTTAGGAAACATAACCATCTTTGATTAATGAGCTAGTCAAGTAGAGGCATACTAGTGACTATATGTTCGTCTATGTATTCACACATGTATCATGTTTCCGGTTAATACAATTCTAGCATGAATAGTAAACATTTATCATGATATGAGGAATAAATAATAACTTTATTATTGCCTCTAGGGCATATTTCCTTCAGTCTCCCACTTGCACTAGAGTCAATAATCTAGATTACATAGTAATGATTCTAACACCCATGGAGTCTTGGTGCTGATCATGTTTTGCTCGTGAGAGAGGCTTAGTCAACGGGTCTGCAACATTCAGATCCGTATGTATCTTGCAAATCTCTATGTCTCCCACTTGGACTTGGTCCCGAATGGAATTGAAGCGTCTCTTGATGTGCTTGGTCCTCTTGTGAAATCTGGATTCCTTTGCCAAGGCAATTGCACCAGTATTTTCACAGAAGATCTTCATTGGTACCGATGCACTAGGTATGACACCTAGATCGGAAATGAACTCCTTCATCTAGACTCCTTCATTTGCTACTTCCGAAGCAGCTATGTACTCCGCTTCACATGTAGATCCCGCCATGACGCTTTGTTTAGAACTGCACCAACTTACAGCTCCACCGTTTAATAAAAACACGTATCCGGTTTGCGATTTAGAATCGTCCGGATCAGTGTCAAAGCTTGCATCAACGTAACCATTTACGACTAGCTCTTTGTCACCTCCATATACGAGAAACATATCCTTAGTCCTTTTCAGGTATTTCAGGATGTTCTTGACCGTTGTCCAGTGATCCACTCCTGGATTACTTTGGTACCTTCCTGCCAAGCTTATTGCTAAGCATACGTCAGGTCTGGTACACAGCATTGCATACATGATAGAGCCTATGGCTGAAGCATAGGGAACATCTTTCATTTTCTCTCTATCTTCTGCTGTGGTCGGGCATTGAGTTTGACTCAACTTCACACCTTGTAGCACAGGCAAGAACCCTTTCTTTGCCTGATCCATTTTGAACTTTTTCAAAATTTTATCAAGGTATGTGCTTTGTGAAAGTCCTATTAAGCATCTTGATCTATCTCTATAGATCTTGATGCCCAATATGTAAGCATCTTCACCGAGGTCTTTCATTGAAAAACTTTTATTCAAGTATCCCTTTATGCTATCCAGAAATTCTATATCATTTCCAATTAATAATATGTCATCTACATATAATATCCGAAATGCTACAGAGCTCCCACTCACTTTCTTGTAAATACAGGCTTCTCCAAAAGTCTGTATAAAACCATATGCTTTGATCACACTATCAAAGCGTTTATTCCAACTCCGAGATGCTTGCACCAGTCCATAAATGGAACGCTGGAGCTTGCACACTTTGTTAGCACCTTTTGGATCAATAAAACCTTCTGGCTGCATCATATACAACTCTTCTTCCAGAAATCCATTCAAGAATGCAGTTTTGGCATCCATTTGCCAAATTTCATAATCATGAAATGCAGCAATAGCTAACATAATTCGGACAGACTTGAGCATCGCTACGGGTGAGAAAGTCTCATCGTAGTCAACCCCTTGAACTTGTCGAAAAACCTTTCGCAACAAGTCGAGCTTTATAGACAGTTACATTACCATCAGCGTCAGTCTTCTTCTTAAAGATCCATTTATTCTCAATGGCTTGCCGATCATCGGGCAAGTCAACCAAAGTCCATACTTTGTTTTCATACATGGATCCCATCTCAGATTTCATGGCCTCTAGTCATTTTGCGGAATCTAGGCTCATCATCGCTTCCTCATAGTTCGTAGGTTCATCATGGTCAAGTAACATGACTTCCAGAATAGGATTACCGTACCACTCTGGTGCGGATCTTACTCTGGTAGACCTACGAGGTTCAGTAGAAACTTGATCTGAAGTTTCATGATTAATATCATTAGCTTCCTCACTAATTGGCGTAGTTGTCACAGGAACCAGTTCTTGTGATGAACTACTTTCCAATAAGGGACCAGATACAGTTATCTCATCAAGTTCTACTTTCCTCCCACTCACTTCTTTCGAGAGAAACTCCTTCTCTAGAAAGGATCCGATTTTAGCAACGAAAATCTTGCCCTCAGATCTGTGATAGAAGGTGTACCCAATAGTCTCTTTTGGGTATCCTATGAAGACACATTTCTCCGATTTGGGTCCGAGCTTATCTGGTTGAAGTTTCTTCACATAAGCATCGCAGCCCCAAACTTTAAGAAACGACAACTTTGGTTTCTTGCCAAACCACAGTTCATAAGGCGTCGTCTCAACGGATTTTGATGGTGCCCTATTTAACGTGAATGCGGCCGTCTCTAAAGCATAACCCCAAAACGATAGCGGTAAATGAGTAAGAGACATCATAGATCGCACCATATCTAGTAAAGTACGATTACGACATTCGGACACACCATTTCGTTGTGGTGTTCCGGGTGGCGTGAGTTGCGAAACTATTCCGCATTGTTTCAAGTGTAGACCAAACTTGTAACTCCAATATTCTCCTCCATGATCAGATCGTAGAAACTTTATTTTCTTGTTACGATGATTTTCCACTTCACTCTGAAATTCTTTGAACTTTTCAAATGTTTCAGACTTGTGTTTCATTAAGTAGATATACCCATATCTGCTCAAATCATCTGTGAAGGTTAGGAAATAATGATACCCGCCGCAAGCCTCAACATTCATTGGACCACAAACATCAGTATGTATGATTTCCAACAAATCAGTTGCTCGCCCCATAGTTCCGGAGAACGGCGTTTTAGTCATCTTGCCTATGAGGCACGGTTCGCAAGTACCAAGTGATTCATAATCAAGTGATTCCAAAAGCCCATCAGTATGGAGTTTCTTCATGCGCTTTACACCGATATGACCTAAACGGCAGTGCCACAAATAAGTTGCACTATCGTTATCAACTCTACATCTTTTGGTTTCAACACTATGAATATGTGTATCACTACTATCGAGATTTAATAAAAATAGACCACTCTTCAAGGGTGCATGACCATAAAAGATATTACTCATATAAATAGAACAACCATTATTCTCTGATTTAAATGAATAACCGTCTCGCATCAAACAAGATCCAGATATAATGTCCATGCTCAACGCTGGCACCAAATAACAATTATTTAGGTCTAAAACTAATCCCGATGGTAGATGTAGAGGTAGCGTGCCGACCGCGATCACATTGACTTTGGAACCATTTCCCACGCGCATCGTCACCTCATCCTTAGCCAATCTTCGCTTAATCCGTAGTCCCTGTTTCGAGTTGCAAATATTAGCAACAGAACCAGTATCAAATACCCAGGTGCTACTGCGAGCATTAGTAAGGTACACATCAATAACATGTATATCACATATACCTTTGTTCACCTTGCCATCCTTCTTATCCGCCAAATACTTGGGGCAGTTCCGCTTCCAGTGTCCAGTCTGCTTGCAGTAGAAGCACTCAGTTTTAGGCTTAGGTCCAGACTTGGGTTTCTTCTCTTGAGCAGCAACTTGTTTGCTGTTCTTTTTGAAGTTCCCCTTCTTCTTCCCTTTGCCCTTTTTCTTGAAACTGGTGGTCTTGTTAACCATCAACACTTGATGCTCCTTCTTGATTTCTACCTCCGCGGCTTTTAGCATTGCGAAGAGCTCGGAAATAGTCTTGTTCATCCCTTGCATATTGTAGTTCATCATGAAGCTCTTGTAGCTTGGTGGCAGTGATTGAAGAATTCTGTCAATGACACTATCATCAGGAAGATTAACTCCTAGTTGAATCAAGTGATTATTATACCCAGACATTTTGAGTATGTGTTCACTGACAGAACTATTCTCTTCCATCTTGCAGCTATAGAACTTAGTGGAGACTTCATATCTCTCAATCCGGGCATTTGCTTGAAATATTAACTTCAACTCCTGGAACATCTCATATGCTCCATGACGTTCAAAACATCGTTGAAGACCCGGTTCTAAGCCGTAAAGTATGGCACACTGAACTATCGAGTAGTCATCAGCTTTGCTCTGCCAGACATTCTTAACGTCGTCAGTTGCATCAGCAGCAGGCCTGGCACCCAGCGGTGCTTCCAGGACGTTACTTTTCTGTGCAGCAATGAGGATAATCCTCAGGTTACGGACCCAGTTCGTGTAATTGCTACCATCATCTTTCAACTTTGCTTTCTCAAGGAACGCATTAAAATTCAACGAAACAACAACACGAGCCATCTATCTACAACAAACATAGACAAGAAAAATACTATCAGGTACTAAGTTCATGATAAATTTAAGTTCAATTAATCATATTACTTAAGAACTCCCACTTAGACAGACATCTCTCTAGTCATCTAAGTGATCACGTGATCCAAATCAACTAAACCATGTCCGATCATCACGTGAGATGGAGTAGTTTCAATGGTGAACATCACTATGTTGATCATATCTACTATATGATTCACGTTCGACTTTCGGTCTCCGTGTTCCGAGGCCATATCTGTATATGCTAGGCTCGTCAAGTATGACCTGAGTATTCCGTGTGTGCAACTGTTTTGCACCCATTGTATTTGAACATAGAGCCTATCACACCCGATCATCACGTGGTGTCTCAGCACGAAGAACTTTCGCAATGGTGCATACTCAGGGAGAACACTTCTTGATTATTAGTGAGAGATCATCTTAAAATGCTACCGTCAATCAAAGCAAGATAAGATGCATAAAGGATAAACATCACATGCAATCAATATAAGTGATATGATATGGCCATCATCATCTTGTGCTTGTGATCTCCATCTTCGAAGCACCATCGTGATCACCATCGTCACCGGCGCGACACCTTGATCTCCATCGTAGCATCATTGTCGTTTACGCCATCTATTGCTTCTACGACTATCGCTACCACTTAGTGATAAAGTAAAGCAATTACAGGGCGTTTGCATTTCATACAATAAAGCGACAACCATATGGCTCCTGCCAGTTGCCGATAACTTCGGTTACAAAACATGATCATCTCATACAATAAAATATCATCATGTCTTGACCATATCACATCACAACATGCCCTGCAAAAACAAGTTAGACGTCCTCTACTTTGTTGTTGCAAATTTTACGTGGCTGCTACGGGCTTAGCAAGAACCGTTCTTACCTACGCATCAAAACTACAACGACAGTTCGTCAAGTTGGTGTTGTTTTAACCTTCGCAAGGACCGGGCGTAGCCACACTCGATTCAGCTAAAGTGAGAGAGACAGACACCCGCCAGCCACCTTTAAGCACGAGTGCTCGTAACAGTGAAACCAGTCTCGCGTAAGCGTACGCGTAATGTCGGTCCGGGCCGCTTCATCTCACAATACCGCCGAACCAAAGTATGACATGCTGGTAAGCAGTATGACTTGTATCGCCCACAACTCACTTGTGTTCTACTCGTGCATATAACATCAACGCATAAAACCTAGGCTCTGATACCACTGTTGGGGAACGTAGTAATTTCAAAAAAATTCCTACGCACACGCAAGATCATGGTGTTGGCATAGCAACGAGAGGGGAGAGTGTTGTCCACGTACCCTCGTAGACCGTAAGCGGAAGCATTAGCACAACGCGGTTGATGTAGTCGTACGTCTTCACGATCTGACCGATCCAAGCACCGAACGTACGGCACCTCCGAGTTCAGCACACGTTCAGCTCGATGACGATCCCCGGGCTCCGATCCAGCAAAGCTTCGGGGATGAGTTCCGTCAGCACGATGGCATGGTGACGATGATGATGTTCTACCGGCGCAGGGCTTCGCCTAAACTCCGCGACGATATGACCGAGGTGGAATATGGTGGAAGGGGGCACCGCACACAGCTAAGGAATGATCCGTAGATCAACTTGTGTGTCTATGGGGTGCCCCTGCCCCCGTATATAAAGGAGCAAGGGGGAAGGCCGGCCGGCCCTTAGAGGGCGTGCCAAGGAGGAGGAATCCTCCTCCTAGTAGGAGTAGGACTCCTCCTTTCCTACTCCTACTAGGAGGGGGAAGGAAGGGGGAGAGGGGAAGGAAAGAGGGGGGCGCCGCCCCCCTCCTAGTCCAATTCGGACCAGAGGGAGAGGGGGCGCGCGGCCCATCCTGGCCGCCCCTCTCTCTTCCCACTAAGGCCCATGTGGCCCATTAACTCTCCCGGGGGGTTCCGGTAACCCTCCGGCACTCCGGTTTTCTCCGAAAATGCCCGGAACACTTCTGGTGTCCGAATATAGTCGTCCAATATATCAATCTTTATGTCTCGACCATTTCGAGACTCCTCGTCATGTCCGTGATCACATCCGGGACTCCGAACAAGCTTCGGTACATCAAAGCTTATAAACTCATAATAAAACTGTCATCGTAACGTTAAGCGTGTGGACCCTATGGGTTCGAGAACTATGTAGACATGACCTAGAACTATTCTCGGTCAATAACCAATAGCGGAACCTGGATGCCCATATTGGTTTCTACATATTCTACAAAGATCTTTATCGGTCAAACCGCATAACAACATACGTTGTTCCCTTTGTCATCGGTATGTTACTTGCCCGAGTTTCGATCGTCGGTATCCAATACCTAGTTCAATCTCGTTACCGGCAAGTCTCTTTACTCGTTACGTAATGCATCATCTCGTAACCAACTCATTGGTCACATTGCTTGCAAGGCTTATAGTGATGTGCATTACCGAGAGGGCCCAGAGATACCTCTCCGACAATCGGAGTGACAAAACCTAATCTCGAAGTACGCCAACTCAACATGTACCTTCGGAGACACCTGTAGTACTCCTTTATAATCACCCGGTTACGTTGTGATGTTTGGTAGTACCCAAAGTGTTCCTCCGGTAAACGGGAGTTGCATAATTCTCATAGTTATAGGAACATGTATAAGTCATGAAGAAAGAAATAGTAATATACTAAACGATCAAATGCTAGGCTAACGGAATGGGTCATGTCAATCACATCATTCTCCTAATGATGTGATCCCATTAATCAAATGACAACACATGTCTATGGTTAGGAAACATAACCATCTTTGATTAATGAGCTAGTCAAGTAGAGGCATACTAGTGACTATATGTTTGTCTATGTATTCACACATGTATCATGTTTCCGGTTAATACAATTCTAGCATGAATAATAAACATTTATCATGATATGAGGAAATAAATAATAACTTTATTATTGCCTCTAGGGCATATTTCCTTCACGATATATATCTGGCGGATAGCAAGGAAACTATGATGGTTGAAGTTGGCAACAATCATGATTGTAGATTCTTATTGAAATAGAGAAATGAATTCAAATTTAGTTCGAATTGCAGTGGTACTATAGACATTTGGAATGCACTAAAATGTTGGTATGAGTAGGTTACATGCATTATACAGCAAGCGAAGAAATTTAATCAGACATAACATGGATTCATACTCCCTCCTTCCATCTATATAGGGCGTAATGAGATTTTTAAGACCGCCTTTGACTATTGACAAGATTTATAGTACATGACATGCACAATGTGAAAATTATATCATTGAAAGAACCTTTCACAGACGAATTTAACAGTGTGCTTTGTGTAAGTTGCATGTCATATATCATTGCTCTAATATTTGGTCAAAGTTAGCATCAAAAAACGCATTAGGCCCTATATAGATGGAAGGAGGGAGTAGCTTTGAATAGCATTTGTATAGTAAAACGGGGCAAGACTCTCTCTTTGTGTGGTGTGAATAGTTTTATTTTTTTCGTTTTCTTTTTGATTGAGGGAAGTGCGAATTGATTTGGTACGTACAAGTACAATATTACTACACGTTAGGCTTGTCCCTAAAATTCAACCCACGTCTTGTTATATCCCGAAAATTCAGATATCGTGCTCCCAAAATTGGCGGCTTCACAACCCGCGCCTTGCTATCCCGAAATTACAACGCGCGTGAAAACTCCCTCTAGCTGCCAAATCCCGACACGCGAAATCCCCCTTCTAACCCTGAGCCGAAAGGGCCGCTAATTCAAATTGGTGGGGGTACTTTTGTAACACACCCTACATTTTGGACAACCGCGTCCCTAAGTCATGCTTAACCCCCTCCCATCGCCCCCTTTTCGCCATTCGAAATCCCAGGCCGCGATAACCTCTCCGCTCCAGCCATGAAACCCCACCCTCCTCCGTCAGCCACGTCACCGCTGCCCAGCCGGAGCCTCTTCCCCGACAACGTCGTCCACCGCAACAGCTCGACGTCCCTCGTCCACCTCCCTGGATGAGGATCCGTCGTCCATCTCGTCGTCCCGCCGGTTCAGCCGCCCCGTCCTCCACCTCCAAGGAGCTGCTCCGATGATCGCCTCATCTATCGCGGCTGCTCCATCCCCACAGCGTCGCCTTAACGTGCTCCACCAGAACCGCAACATCCTCACTGACTCCTCGGACGAAGCCGAGGCCTACTCGGTGCCACCAAAGAGGTTGTACACTCATCGCATCACACCTTCTCCTTAACTCGACCTCCCGGTGCCGACGGTGCTCCATCTCGCACCCCCATGGAGCGGCTACCTTGAAGCCGACGCCATGGGCGACATCTCCACAGCGGCTCTCCCCCAGTGTGAGGCCCCTTCGACGGCGACGTCCATACCAGCCAGATCTGTTGCTGCTGCTCTCGCTCTCGCTCGCTCGCTCGCGCTGCTGTTGCTGCTCTAGCTCTCGCTCGATCGCTCGCTCGCCCAGCTGCTGCTGCTGCTCTCCCCCTCGCTCGTGCTACTACTCTGCTCCAATTAAGCCACACTTCAGTCAACTGAATCGACTTTTGAGTCAGTCGATTTTCAAGGGTTGGGGGGGCTCGCCGGAGTTAAGGAAGAACCACCCGCAGCGGGGACGGGGGCTCGCCAGAGAGGTACCCCACTATCTATCTTAGGGTTCAGGGTGGGGGGCGGGGGGCCTAGAGGGCTGGCCGGGGCGGTGGTCGCGAGTTGTTTCGGGGCGGCGAGGCGGCGCTGGGGCCAACGGTTCGGCCGGTGGTGGCTGGCGGCTCAGGGGGGGTGCAGGTTGAAGATGAACTGCAGGCCCTCCCTAAACTACATGTCAAGTGCCTCTCTGCTACCATTGCGTTCAGTTTTGACAGTAGCATTCAGATTCCACAGTAAATTTCAGTTTCGACAGTTAAGTTCAGAGTCAACAGTTTTACCTCATCTGTTGTAGTCAGGTGGTTTTTGGTGATGTTAATTTTACATCCATTTTACATCATCTATTGGAGATGCTATTAGAATCCCACTTGAGAATGACGATGTCTGTCTTGTGCTGCTTCAGCCTTGACGTCTTACGGCTCACCAGAGCTGCTCCAACGACAGAACAATCCATCACAACAGAGCAGTGTCCTGGACGCCGTCTACAGATTCCTCAGATCTTCCTCCACACTTCCGACAGCCACCTCTGCCTCAACTGCTTTAGCGACCAACCCAATGATGCTGAGGTCGACACGGCTACAGCAAAGAGGTTGTACACTTGTTGCATCACTTATTACTATACATTCACGTCGATCCATTAGGTCTATTTTGGTTCAACGGAAAAACGTCGATCCACTGGTTGTTACCATCACTCTAAATTTCTGCATGCTCTCCTTACATAATCTCACCATATTTTTTTCGTATGCATGTCAGATATTGTACACAGTCATGCTGAACATGTAGAGAAAAAGAGAAGAGTTTTGCGCGGCAATACAATGTCATGTAGACATCGCTCCATGGTGGGTTCAATGGCAAACCCTCCCCACCCCTCTCCAGATTGTAATCCAGAGGAAGATATCTGTTCTGAGGCGGATTCAGACACCGCTGACCACTCCTATTTACCCCCCAAGGTGTTTGCTCTACCTTGGCATGATGATGTTAGTCATATCATGCATATGTTGCCTTGCAGTGCCTACTTTTGACATCATATATGTCATCTGCTTAGTTTAGATATGTTCCGTAATGCCACCTGTTTAGTTTCTATATCATATATGGGAATTATGCAGTCTCATGTCTTTTAGCCAGCCATAATATATGTGAAATGTGCAATGCCATCCTGTTTAACCAGGCATCATATATTTGCATGATATCTTGCCCATCCTTTTCTTCATTACATTTCCATTTGTCGACAATGTTTGTACATTAAACTACTCTTCCTGTGAATCAACCATTTGGGTGGGAGATGGAAAAATCTAGAGTGAAAACAAGGCCTTCAAAGCAGACAGTGCTACCTGTCGAAGCAGATCTCTTGTTGGGTCTCGATAGCTCCTCAAAGATGGATTCAGAGACAGATGACCAGTCCTATTCCCCCACTGAGGTGTATGCTCTAACTTGGCACGGTTATACTGCTCATATCATGCATGCGGTGTCTTGCATTGCATAGTTTAGACATCATATACACAATATTCAACACCCTGTTCTTAGTTCAGACATCATATCGAATGCCCTCTATTTAGCATCTAAATCACATATGTGAATTAAATGATGCGATCCTGATTACTTAGATAACATGTAGGTGAATTATGTCATGTGATCCTGTTTAGTTATTCATCATATCTTTGAATTATGTTATGCTATGCTATCCAGTTTAGATAGACATCATATATGTGAAATTATGTCATGCTATCCGTTTTAGTTAAACAATATACATGTCAACTATTTCATGCCCTCTTTTTTCCACACGATCTATTGCATCTGTCTCTCATACAATGTCTATACATTCAACTATGCTTCCTGTTTATCAGCCATATGAATTGGAGCGGGTGATGCCAGTATCTAGCGGACTAAAAACACGGTCTTCAAATAAAACAGTGCTACCTCTTGGTGGAGATAGCACCCCAGTTGTACATGCACAAGAACCAGCCCTACCACATATAACCCAAACTCTCGCAGATTGTACCCCTACTGCGATGGACAGAGAACCAACTTCACCCAATCTAACCCCAACTGCGACTGATAGTAACCCAGTTCCTGTTGACATAAAACCATCTCCACCATAGAGCTCCCAAACAAGAGCAGTTAGTAAGGCAGCTCCAGTGCCCAAAGGGCCAGTACTATCACGGCGAATCCCAACTCCACCAGTTAGTACAGCTATTCCTGTGGAGGAAGCACAACCAGCTAGTTGTAGTTTAGCATCTATCGCATTTGATGTTGTTAAATTGTATGTGCGTATCTTCCCATCTTGGAAATATTATACTGAAGATGAAGGAAAATGCCAGTTGCAGGTGTTTGTCCAGGAGTTATGTGTAAGTAATGTTATTCATGGCAATTACTTTGCTTCATCCCATACATCCTACCTCCATGATGGTTATAATACAGCAGATTTTCCCATTTTTCTCTATAGAGAAGGACCGATTTGGAAACTCAGGATGAGGTAACCTGTGCTAATACCTTTGCTATCTTCAAGAATGCTTGGTGGCAGTATCGGAATTACCTGAAGAAAACGTACTTCACCAACAAAGAAACTCATCAAATTCCCTTACGTTCTCCTGAGACACATTTACTGGACGATGACTGGGAACGCCTTGTTCTGTACTGGCCCCGAACCAAGAATGTGGTAAGGTCTATGAGCTCATTTTCTATTTTAAGTATTATGTTCTTGCGTCTTACTGTACTCTGTTCATGTAGAACAAGTGCCTAAACCTGAAGAACAATTGTTCTAATTTAAGATTCCATTGCTATCATAGTTCAAAAAAGCGCTAGGCGTTAATTGTGAGTTCTGCCACTGCCTTGCGCTTTACTGACCAAAGCGCATGCTTATGCGCAGTTGTGCATAGATTAAGCGCAGTTATGCGCAATGCGTTTTGCCAACGCCTAGAGCCTAGGCGCGCTTAAGCGCTCGCTTAGGCGTGCCTTTTTTAACTATGATTGCTTTGCTCTTGTATCACTATATTTACTCATACAAACTTATTTTTAAATTGAAGGATCCAATCGAAACTCCAATGGCATAGCAAGTATGTTCACGCATGTTTCTTTAACAGGTTTGCTCTTATCAATAGCTCTGTTGATTTCAATTTCAATTGTGTATACAGTTGACTTTCATATCATGCACATTACTAGCATCACAACAGAGCCAATAGTGTTGTTGTACATGTAGACCCGTGGTACCCATCTGAAATCTTGTTGTGCCGTGTAGTTTCCCACGCTTTGTATTCTTTCACTGCTGCTTTGTCTTGAACTGATATGATTTGAACCGTGTCTCTATTTTGATTTGGCAAGACAATGCAGTGACCATAGGACATAGATATATGTTTGTTTGATGCTTTTATTATGTACTAGTACTTGGCAATAGAAGACTTGGTAGTTTAATCCTGTCCACCTTACTAATGAACTGGTTCACCGAAATGAGTTTCATATACTAGTACATGCTAAACTTGTTATGTGTCTGCTCGTTTCTTCTTTTAGAATGCTGACAGAATATTGGGGAAGAGTGCCTTATTAAGCAATGGTAAAGGAAGTAATGCAGATAAGGTTCAGGATAGTGACACATCCTTGTTGGTCTCCAACAAAGCTGATAAAACAGCTAAGGAAGACTATCTTGAAGACAGCGAGACAACCCCAAAGTCCTATCTTGGTTTAGTGTTCGAGTTACTGGCCACTACCGCTTGCACAAGCTATTCAAACTCACTGTCTGAATCAGTTCGGTTTCTTGAGTCTCAACTACAAGCTGAAAGACATCGATCAGTTGTGTTGCGACAAGAAGCGGAAGGACTGCGGAAGTCCCTGGAGCATTCAGATGCATACTTTCTGGTGCAACAGCAAGCGTTGGAGGATTTTAGCGCCAAACAGGACAAAGTTGATGAGCTTGCTAAGCTTATTGCCAGCATGGTGGATACCCAGGATAATGTTTCTTGAGCTCTTCTGAAGTTGTTTCAGTTATGCTCTTGTTTTGTTGCCGCGTTTATTTGCACTGGTGGCCAATTTTGACGGCTAGTGTATGTAATGTGCTGCTTTGTTCCCTATATTTGCACTAGTGGCAAACTTTGATGCCCAGTGGATGTAATATGTGTAATAGCGGTAATAGGCTAGCGTTAATTGCTTGCTTATTTATTTCCTTATTGTCTTGTTTAGTTGTTTGCTTGTAGTCACTGCAGTTCTTTTTCTGTTTTTTCCTAGTGGCCACAATAGCCTATTTTTGGTAACTAGGCCAAAATAATCATGGCAACACACGGACTGTTGTAACCATGGGCCTCCTACAGGCCGTATGATCCATGGGCCTTCGTCCGGCCGTAGTATCCATTGGCCTTCTATACGAGCCGTAGGATCCATCAGCCTTCTATATGGGCCTTAGGGTCCATGGGCCTTCTACGGGCTGTAGGGTCCATGGGCCTTCTACGGGCCGTACGATCCATGGGCCTTCTACGGGTTGTACTATCCATGGGCCTCATACGGGCCGTAGGATCCATGGGCCTTCTACGGGGCATATCATCATTTCTCCAATCATGAGCCGTACTATTCGCGGACCATAACGGGCCGTTAATAGGCCGTATTTGATAACTCTATGAAAACAGCCCAACGGGTTTTTTTGACATGAAAACGGCCCAACGTATTAACGGTCCGAATTTGGCCCACAAGCAGAAAATGACAATAACGGGCCGTATGTAACCGAATGCTGCAAATGAGCCCAAGAATCAATGGGCCCTAAGAAGGCCGAAAGATAACTTGGGCTAGAAACGGCCCAATGGAATAACGGGTCGTTAATGGATATAAAGTGATACACTGTTCATTACGGGCCAGTTTCACCACGGGCCGTTAATGGGCCAAGAGTTACAAAGGTCCTCATATGGGTTGAAAGAAGTCATGGGCCACACATGGGCCGAAAGTTAAAACGGGCTGAATCATATTGGACGGCCCAGATGACGCTACTGGGCCTAATTCGGATAGGGCGTAATGGGCCCTGGGTTAGCGGGTTGTAAATGGGCTATATGCGAACAGGCCGTTAACAGGCTTTCCGTGGGCCGGCCCGCCACCTTTTGACCAAGTCAAACGAGCCGGCCTTTTCACAGGAATGGGCCTCTGTTGGACCGTGCCACGTGTCGCCGTATCATAGGCGCCTCCGGTCCAATGAGCGGATGACATCTGTCCCAACGGTGAGCCGACACATGTTTCCTCCAGCCAATGACGATTTTACACGTGGAAAATCCCCATTGGTCAGGGCTGTTAACGGGTTATCGGATCCAAAACCCGACCCGATAGCTTAACGGCGTTCCGTTACGGTGGATGCCACGTGTCGGTCACCCTTGATGAAAGCACTTCTATGACGCGTGATTTATCGTCATGGAAGTGGACACTTCCGTGATGATAATTTTGGTAATGTCATGGAACATTTCTACGACAGCACAGGTATGACTATCTTGATTCTATCATAAAATCGTCATGGATGTACATGCATGACAAAAAACGTGACCTACTGTGACAAACACGTATCATCACTGAAGTGTATTTTTTTTGTAGTGTGAACCGTCATTCTACCACTTCGTCCTACTCAAGACAGAGCCGCTCGAGTCGACACTCCGACGACACCTTCTCTGTCTCAAGTACACCGACATCGAGCCCTCTATGTCGAGCCGCACGCCAAGACCGTCAAGCAACTCGCAATCCTCTACACGATAATCATCCACAAGAGCAATTCGACGAGCAAGTACATCATCATCACCAACACCAAGCTCCTCTTGCACAAGCTCAAGAACGACAACGTCAACGTCACCAAGAGGAAGAGCGAGCACGACAACATCAAGACAAACAAGACGCCGAGGCTCAACGTCTTTAACAACAACAACGTGAAGAACAAGCTCTTGAGGCGCAACGTGCCCTTCAAGAATCCAGTCGAGCAATTGCCAACCGCAACCGAGATAGGTGCAATCAAGAGGAAGCACTTCGCGAAGAAATTCAAGAGCAAAACTACCAAGCAAGAGTGCATCGTCAAGTTCCTCGAGCTCCTACACAAGCTCGACAAGCTCCTCCACAACCTCAAGTTCATCAAGAGCAAGATGACTATGGAAATCCTCCACGCCAAGAGCAACATGAGGTTGATAATCCTCCACGTCAAGGGCGTCATCATCACCCTCAACCCCAATACAATGAAGAGCAACGCTATGACAAGCTCAAGTTCACCATGCCCAAGATCAACGGAATCAATGATCCCGAAGAGTACCTTTCATGGGCATTGAAGGTCAACAAGATCTTTCATTTGCACAAATATGAGGAAGAGAAGAAGATCGCTATGGCATCACTTGAGTTCCAAGACTATGTTCTCATATGGTGGGAACAAGTCCTCGAGCGCCGAGAAGCAAGAGGTGAACCACCCATCACCACTTGGGATCAAATGAAGGATGTCATGCGAGCATGCTTTGTGCCAACCTACTACAACCGTGATCTCTTCAAGAAAATCCAACTCCTTGATACGTCTCCAATGTATCTATAATTTTTGATTGTTCCATGCTATTGTATTACCCGTTTTGGATGTTTATGGGCTTTACTCTACACTTTTATATCATTTTTGGGACTAACCTACTAACCGGAGGCCCAGCCCGAATTGCTGTTTTTTTTCCTATTTCAGTGTTTCAAAGGAAAGGAATATCAAACGGAGTCCAAACGGAATGAAACCTTCGGGAGTGATCTTTTTGGAACAAACGCAATCCACGAGACTTGGAGTGGATGTCAAGAAGCACCCGAGGCGGCCACGAGGCAGGAGGGCACGCCCTAGGGGGGTAGGCGTGCCCCCACCCTCGTGGGCCCCTCGTGGCTCCCCTGACCTACCTCTTTTGCCTATATATATCTACGTACCCCGAAAACATCCAGGAGCACCATGAAAAACTATTTCCACCGCCGCAACCTTCTGTATCCGCGAGATCCCATCTTGGAGCCTTCGCTGGTGCTCCGCCGGAGGGGGAATCGACCATGGAGGGCCTCTACATCATCACCAAGGCCTCTCCGATGAGTTGTGAGTAGTTTACCATAGACCTTCGGGTCCATAGTTATTAGCTAGATGGCTTCTTCTCTCTCTTTGAGTCTCAATACAAAGTTCTCCTTGATCTTCTTGGAGATCTATTCGATGTAACTCTTTTTGCGGTGTGTTTGTTGAGACCCACGAATTGTGGGTTTATGATCAAGTTTATCTATGAGAAATAATTGAATCGTCTCTGAATTCTTTTATGTGTGATTGGTTATCTTTGCAAGTCTCTTCGAATTATCAGTTTGGTTTGGCCTACTAGATTGATCTTTCTTGCAATGGGAGAAGTGCTTAGCTTTGGGTTCAATCTTGTGGTGTCCTTTCCCAGTGACAGCAGGGGCACCAAAGCACGTATTGTATTGTTGCCATCGAGGATAAAAAGATGGGGTTTATATCATATTGCTTGAGTTTATCCCTCTACATCATGTCATCTTTCTTAATGTGTTACTCTGTTCTTCATGAACTTAATACTCTAGATGCAGGCAGGAGTCGGTCGATGTGTGGAGTAATAATAGTAGATGCAGAATCATTTCGATCTACTTGTTGTGGACGTGATGCCTATATACATGATCATGCCTAGATAATCTCATAACTATGCACTTTTCTATCAATTGCTCGACAATAATTTCTTCACCCACCGTAATACTTATGCTATCATGAGAGAAGCCACTAGTGAAACCTATGGCCCCCGGGTCTATCTTTTATCATATAAGTTTCCCATCTACATTTATTTGCATCTTTACTTTCCAATCTATATCATAAACAAATACCAAAATATTTATCTTATCTTATTATCTCTATCAGATCTCACTTTTGCAAGTTACCGTGAAGGGATTGACAACCCCTTTATCGTGTTGGTTGCGAGGTTCTTGTTTGTTTGTGTAGGTACGAGGGACTTCTGTGGAGCCTCCTATTGGATTGATACCTTGGTTCTAAAAACTGAGGGAAATACTTACGCTACTTTGCTGCATCATCCTTTCCTCTTCAAGGGAAAACCAATGCAGTGCTCAAGAGGTAGCAAGAAGGATTTGTGGCGCCGTTGCCGGGGAGGTCTTTGCTCAAGTCAAGACATACCAAGTACCCATCACAAACTCATCTCCCTCGCATTACATTATTTGCCATTTGCCTCTTGTTTCCCTCTCCCCCACTTCACCCTTGCCGTTTTATTCGCCCTCTCTTTCCCATTTGCCTCTCTTTTTCGCTTGCCTCTTGTGTGCTTGTGTGTTGGATTGCTTGTCACGATGGCTCAAGATAATACCAAATTGCGTGACTTTTCCAATACCAACAATAATGATTTCCTTAGCACTCTGATTGCTCCTCTTAATGATGTTAAATCTTGTGAAATCAATGTTGCTTTGTTAAATCTTTTTATGAAAGATCAATTCTCCGGCCTTCCTAGTGAAGATGCCGCTACTCATCTAAACAACTTTGTTGACTTGTGTGATATGCAAAAGAAGAAAGATACGGATAATGATATTGTTAAATTGAAGTTATTTCCGTTTTCACTTAGAGATCGTGCTAAAACTTGGTTTTCGTCTTTGCCTAAAAATAGTATTGATTCATGGAATAAGTGCAAAGATGCTTTTATCTCTAAGTATTTTCCTCCCACTAAGATCATCTCTCTTAGAAACTATATTATGGATTTTAAACAACTTGATCATGAGCATGTTGCCTAATCTTGGGAAAGGATGAATTAATGATTTGCAATTGCCCTACACATGGTTTGAATTTATGGATGATCATACAAACATTTTATGTTGGGTTGAATTTTGCTTCTAGAAATCTTTTAGATTCAGCCGCGGGAGGCACTTTTATGGAAATTACTTTAGGAGAAGCTACCAAACTCCTAGATAATATTATGGTTAATTATTCTCAATGGCACACCGAAAGATCTACTAGTAAAAAAGTTCATGCGATAGAAGAAATTAATGTTTTGAGTGGAAAGATGGATGGACTTATGAAATTGTTTGCTACTAAGAGTGCTCCTATTGATCCTAATGATATGCCTTTGTCTACTTTGATTGAGAATAATAATGAATCTATGGATGTGAATTTTGTTGGTAGGAATAATTTTGGTAACAACGCTTATAGAGGAAACTTTAATCCTAGGCCGTTTCCTAGTAATTCCTCTAATAATTATGGTAATTCCTACAACAACTCTTATGGAAATTTTAATAAGATGCCCTCTGATTTTGAGAATAGTGTTAAAGAATTTATGATCTCTCAAAAGAATTTCAATGCTTTGCTTGAAGAAAAATTGCTTAAAGTTGATGATTTGGCTAGGAACGTTGATAGACTTTCGCTTGATGTTGATTCTTTGAACCTTAGATCTATTCCACCTAAGCATGATATCAATGATTCTCTCAAAGCCATGAGAATTTCCATTGATGAGTGCAAAGAAAGAACCGCTAGGATGCGTGCTAAGAAAGATTGCTTTGTAAAAGCGTGTTCTTTTAGTTTCCACGAAAATAATGATGAAGATCTAAAAGTTATTGATGTGTCCCCTATTAAATCTTTTTTTTTGCAATATAAATCTTGATAATGATGGGACTGGAGATGAGTCAACTTTAGTTAAAAGGCGTCCCAATGATTCGAAGTTTTTAGATCTTGATGCTAAATTTGGTAAAAGTGGGATTGGAGAGGTCAAAACTTTACAAAGCATTGAACCCACTATTATGGATTTCAAGGAATTTAATTATGATAATTGTTCTTTAATAGATTGCATTTCCTTGTTGCAATCCATGTTGAATTCTCCTCATGCTTATAGTCAAAATAAAGCTTTTACCAAACATATCGTTGATGCCTTGATGCAATCTTATGAGGAAAAACTTGAGTTGGAAGTTTCTATACCTAGAAAACTTTATGATGAGTGGGAACCTACTATAAAAATTAAAATTAAAGATCATGAATGCTATGCTTTATGTGATTTGGGTGCTAGTGTTTCTACAATTCCAAAAACTTTATGTGATGTGCTAGGTTTCCGTGAATTTAATGATTGCTCTTTAAACTTGAACCTTGCGGATTCCACTATTAAGAAACCTATGGGAAGGATTAATGATGCTCTTATTGTTGCAAATAGGAATTATGTGCCCGTAGATTTCATTGTTCTTGATATAGATTGCAATTTTTCATGTCCTATTGTTCTTGCTAGACCTTTCCTTAGAATGATTGATGCAATTATTGATATGAAGGAAGGGAATATTATATTCCAATTTCCATTAAGGAAGGGCATGGAAGACTTCCCTAGAAAGAAAGTCAAATTGCCTTATGAATCCATTATGTGAGCCACTTATGAATTGAATACCAAAGATGGCAATACGTAGATCTATTCTCGCTTTTATGCCTAGCTAGGGGCGTTAAACGATAGCGCTTGTTGGGAGGCAACCCAATTTTATTTTTGCTTCTTGCTTTTTGCTTCTGTTTAGTAATAAATATTTCATCTAACGTCTGTTTAGATGTGGTTTTTTATGTTTTAGTTAGTGTTTGTGCCAAGTAGAACCTATAGGATAACCTACGGTGATAGTTAATTTGATTCTGCTGAAAAATAGAAACTTTTGCACGCACGAGAATAATTTTAATAAATCACAGAAACGTGATTTTCAGTTGACTCTTTTTGCAGTAGATCAATAGACAAATTTCCCATGACTTCCTATTTTGGTAAGATTTTTAGAGTTCCAGAAGTATTCTAAAGTTATAGATTGCTACAGACTGTTCTGTTTTTGACAGATTCTGTTTTTCGTGTGTTGTTTGCTTATTTTGATGCATCTATGGCTAGTATCGGGGGGTACGAACCATAGAGAAGTTGGAATACAGTAGGTTTAACACCAATATAAATAAAGAATGAGTTCATTACAGTACCTTATGTGGTGGTTTTTTTCTTGCACTAACGGAGCTTATGAGATTTCCTGTTGAGTTTTGTGTTGTGAAGTTTTCAAGTTTTGGGTAAAGATTTGATGGGCTATGGAATAAGGAGTGGCAAGAGCCTAAGCTTGGGGATGCCCATGGCACCCCAATATATTCAAGGACAACCAAAAGCCTAAGCTTGGGGATGCCCCGGAAGGCATCCCCTCTTTCGTCTTCGTCTATCGGTAACTTTACTTGGAGCTATATTTTTATTCGCCACATGATATGTGTTTTGCTTGGAGCGTCTTGTATGATATCAGCCTTTGCTTTTTAGTTTAACACAATCATCCTTGCTGTACACACCTTTTAAGAGAGACACACATGATTTGGAATTTATTAGAATACTCTATGTGCTTCACTTGTATCTTTTGAGCTAGATAATTTTGCTCTATGTGCTTCACTTATACTTTTTAGAGCACGGCGGTGGCTGATAACCCACAAGTATAGGGGATAGTTGTAGCCTCTTTCGATAAGTAAGAGTGTCGAACCCAACTAGGAGCTAAAGGTAGAACAAATACTCTCTCAAGTCCTATCGGCCACTGATACGACTCTACGCACGCTTGACGTTCGCTTTACCTAGAACAAGTATGAAATAGAAGTACTTTGTAGGTGTTTTCGGGTAAGCTTGCAAGAAAGTAAAGAACGCGTAAATAAAAGCTAGGGGCTGTTTAGATAAAGACACAACTAAAGTACGTATAACGAGTGTGGAAAAGTGGTGGTAGGAGATGTGGAATTGTCCCTAAGCAATTGACTATGTTACTAGACCGGTAATCGCTACTGCAATTCTATTTGAGGGAGAGGCATAAGCTAACATACTTTCTCTACTTGGATCATATGCACTTATGATTGGAACTATAGCAAGCATCCGCAACTACTAAAGATTCATTAAGGTAAAACCCAACCATAGCATTAAAGCATCAAGTCCCCTTTTATCCAATATGCAAACAACCTACTTACTCGGGTCTGAGCTTCTGTCACTCACGCCACCCACCATAAGCAAATCATAAACATATTGCAAACCCTACATCGGGAATCCCTCACGCTTGCGCGACACGGAGGGCACCATAGGACAGCACCAATAATAAAACATGCAACTCAAACCAATCATAGCAATTCATCAATCACCGATAGGACAACGAAAATCTACTCAGACATCATAGGATGGCAACGCATCATTGGATAATAATATGAAGCATAAAGCACCATGTTCAAGTAGAGGGTACAGCGGGATGCGGGAGAGTAGACCGCTGTAGATAGAAGGGGGAAGGTGATGGAGATGTTGGTGAAGATGGCGGAGGTGTTGGTGAAGATCGCGGTGATGATGATGGCCTCCGGCGGCGTTCCGGGGCCACCGAAAGCAAGGGGGAGAGAGCCCCCCTTCTTCTTCTTCTTCCTTGACCTTCTCCCTAGATGGGAGAAGGGTTTCCCCTCTGGTCCTTGGCTCCCATGGCTTGGGAGGGGCGAGATCCCCTCCGAGATTGGATCTATCTCTCTGTCTGTGCGTTCTCAGATTCTACCCCTTCACCGTTTCTTAAATATCTGGAGATCCGTAACTCCGATTGGGGTGAATCTTTTGCCCAGATCTTTCTCGTAAAATTAGCTTTCTTGCGCCAGAAGAAGAGAATCAACCGCCATATGGGTGAATGACGAGGGTCAGGGGCGCGCCTGGGGGGGGGGGGTAGGGCGCGCCCCCTACCTCGTGACCACCTCGGACACCGTCTCGCGTTGATTTTACTTCCCAAAAATCATAAATATTCCAAAAAAAATCTCCGTCCGTTTTTATCCCGTTTGGACTCCGTTTGATATTGGGTTTCTGCAAAACAAAAAACATGCAACAGACAGGAACTAGCACTGGGCACTGGATCAATATGTTAGTCCCAAAAAATAGTATAAAAAAGTTGCCAAAAAGTATATGAAAGTGAATAATATTGGCATGGAACAATCAAAAATTATAGATACGACGGAGACGTATCAGCATCCCCAAGCTTAATTCCTGCTCGTCCCCGAGTAGGTAAATGATAAAAAGAATAATTTTTGATGTGGAATGCTACCTAGCATAATCTTGATCATATGTTTAATCATGGCATGAATATTAAGACACGAGTGATTCAAAGCAATAGTCTATCATTTGACATAAAAACAATAATACTTTGAGCGTACCAATAAAGCAATCATGTCTTTTCAAAACAACAAGGCAAAAGCAAGCTTATCCCTACAAAATCATAAAGTTTGGCCATGCTTCATTTTCGTCACACAAAATGCTCCCATCATGCACAACCCCGATGACAAGCCGAGCAATTGGTTCATACTTTTTAACGCGCTTCAGCTTTTTCAACCCTCACGCAATACATGAGCGCAAGCCATGGATATAGCACTATAGGTGGAATAGAATATAATGATGGAGGTTATGTGGAGAAGACAAAAAAGGAGAAAGTCTCACATCGACGCGGCTAATCAACGGGCTATGGAGATGCCCATCAATTGATGTCAATGCGAGGAGTAGGGATTGCCATGCAATGGATGCACTAAGAGCTATAAGTGTGAAAGCTAAACAAAAGAAACTAAATGGGTGTGCATCCAACTTGCTTGCTCATGAAGACCTAGGGCATTTGAGGAAGCCCATCGTTGGAATATACAAGCCAAGTTCTATAATGAAAATTCCCACTAGTATATGAAAGTGACAACATAGGAGACAATTTATATGAAGAACATGGTGCTACTTTGAAGCACAAGTGTGGAAAAGGAGATAGTAACATTGCCCCTTTTATTTTTTTATTTTTTTTCTTTTTTTTTCTTTTTCCTTTTTTTTCTTTGGCCTTTCTTTTTTTTCTTTTTGGCCTTTCTTTTTTTGGGGGGGGGGGGGACAATGCTCTATAATGATGATCATCACACTTCTATTTACTTACAACTCAACATTACAACTCGATACTGGAACAAAGATATGACTCTATATGAATGCTTCCGGCGGTGTACTGGGATGTGCAATGATCTAGCGTAGCAATGACATCAAAACATCATGCTAGCTATCTTACAATCATGCAAAGCAATATGACAATGAATGCTCAAGTCATGAATATGATGATGATGGAAGTTGCATGGAAATATATCTCGAAATGGCTATGGAAATGCCATGATAGGTAGGTATGGTGGCTGTTTTGAGGAAGATATAATGAGGCTTATGTGTGATAGAGCGTATCGTATCACGGGGTTTGGATGCACCGGCAAAGTTTGAACCAACTCTCGAGGTGAGAAAGGGGAATGCACGGTCCCGAAGAGGCTAGCAATGATGGAAAGGTAAAAGTGCGTATAATCCATGGACTCACATTAGTCATAAAGAACTCGTATACTTATTGCAAAAGTTTATTAGCCCTCGAAGCAAAGTACTACTATGCATGCCCCTAGGGGGATAGATTGGTAGAAAAATACCATCACTCGTCCCCGACCGCCACTCATAAGGAAGACAATCAAAGAAACACCCCATGCTTCAAATTTGTCACACAACGGTTACCATACGTGCATGCTACGGGACTTGCAAACCTCAACACAAGTGTCTCTACCATCCACAACCACCCACTAGCATAACTCTCATATCACCATCTTTATATCGCAAAACCATTACAAGGAATCAAAGCATATCATATTCAGCGATCTACAAGTTTATGTAGGATTTTATGACTAACCATGTGAATGACCAATTCCTGTCATCTCTCTAAATAGATATAAGTGAAGCAAGAGAGTTTAATTCTTTCTACAAAATATATGCGCACGCTCTAACAAATATAAGTGAAGCAAAAGAGCATTCTACAAATGGCGGTTGTCTATATGAAGAGAAACAGGCAATCCAAACTTCAAATGATATAAGTGAAGCACATGAAGCGTTCTATAAAGCCATACTCAAAAGATTTAAGTGAAGTGCAATGAGCATTGTATAAATCAACCAAGGACTATCTCATACCCGCATGGTGCATAAAAGAAAAATAAAAGCCTAATTGCAAGAGATGCTCCAAGACTTGCACATAATGCATGAACGAAACGAATCCGAGACATACCGATATTTGTTGAAGAAAGAGGGGATGCCTCCCCAGCATCCTCAAGCTTAGACGCTTGAGTCTCCTTGAATATTTACTTGGGGTGCCTCGGGCATACCCAAGCTTGAGCTCTTGCCTCTCTTCCTTCTTCTCACATCGAAACATCCTCGATTAGACACTACATCCACACAAAACTTCAACAGAAAACTCGGTAAGATCCGTTAGTATAATAAAGCAAATCACCACTCTAAATACTGTTGCAAACCAATTCATATTTTGTTTTTGCATTGTGTCTACTGTAATATAACTTTTTCATGGCTTAATCCACTGATATAAATTGATAGATTCATCAAAACAAGCAAACTATGCATCAAAAACAGAATCTGTCAAAAACAGAACAGTCTGTAGCAATCTGAACATCCACCATACTTATGGTACCCCAAAAAGTCTACAAAAATTAGGAAAAATAAACAAGTTGTACAGCAAGAAAGTGCAAAAGGAATCAGAAGCATTTGACGTTCCAGTTAAAAACGTAAAATCGCGCACTACAGCTAAAGTTTCTGTCATGCACCGTACAAACCAACAAGCATTGTAAACATCCTAAAGGCAAACCTTGGCACATTATTTTTATAATACAATGGAATTATACAAGGGGATAATTATTTTTATTGAAAAGTTTCTGTAATTAAGATTCACAAAGTTCCCATGGGCATGAACAAGTTTAAGGACGTCCCCCACTTTCACAATGCTCGTCTCTCTCACTTTCACTTCTCTTTTTGAAAAGTTTTGGGTTCCCCTCTTTATTTTTGTTGTTTTAAAACTATATGAAAGCACTCAAGAGAAATAAATGACTCTCTAAAACTTCCGGGTTGTCTCCCTGGCAGCGCTTTCTTTAAAGCTATTAAGCTAGGCATATAGTGCTCACGTAGTGAATCCACCTGGATCCCAAGGTATATCAAAGCCAATTTTAATTGACAATGATTTGTAATTTAGTAGTGAGAACAAAGTAACATATATCAAGCAACAACGAAGTCTAACTCTCTTCCTATGCATCGGCATGTCATAAAAGAACAATTCATGCACACCAAGTAAAGGCCAATGCATAGTATAAGCAGTTTCTTGCAATTCTATCGTGTTGGAAACATAGAGAGGTGGAGATATAGTTCCTCTCTCATAATAATTGCAAGTAGGAGCAGCAAGCACATGCATATTATATTCATCAAAATCATCATGTGTAGTAGTAAAAGGCAACCCATCAATATAATCCTTAATAAGCACAAACTTCTCCGATATAGTGTAGTCGGGAGAATTCAAAAAGATAATAGGACTATCGTGCGTGGGTGCTATAGCAACAATTTCATGTTTAACATAAGGAACTATAGCAAGTTCATCTCCATAAGCATAATTCATATTGGCATCTTGGCCACAAGCATAGCAAGCATCATCAAAAAGGGATATTTCAAGAGAATTAATGGGATCATAATAGTCATCATAGCAATCATCCTTCGGTAAGCACGAAGGGGAATTAAACAGTGTATGAGTTGAAGAGTTACTCTCATTGGAAGGTGGGCACGGGTGATCAATCCGCTCTTCCTCCTTTTGTTCTTGCTCTCCTCATCATCTTTTTCATCCAATGAGCTCACAATTTCATCAATTTCTTCTTCCATAGATTCCTGCAAAATATTAGTCTCTTCTTGGACAGCAGAGACTTTCTTAATAAGTGCATTAATTTCATAATTGTATTTATAATTCTCATAGCAATATTTGAGGATAGCTAAATTTTCAGTTCTATAAACAACATCATCATAATCCTCAAACTCTTTACACATAGCTTCAATTTCGTACCCATAAAAGCAACAAATTCTTCTATTTGTTCCACATCATAGTAATCATATATACCATTAGCATAAGAAGCTCAGGTTTTATTATCATTAAATTTGCACGAAAAGGGAAGGTGTGGAGCCTTCATCCTAGAGCAACAAGTATAATCATAACTCACGCATAGTTGCCAGGCATACCACTTCAATATATGAATTTGATCCCATAATAGTTTCCCTTTTTTGTGTTAAGCGATAATCCCTAAAGTATTCATGTTGATCCAACGTTACTCCCATAACATAATTGAATGGGGTTTTCTCAGGATTGTTAAAGTAGTACATAATATCTTTCACATAACCAGCATCGAGGGTTTTAGGAGGTTCCCCATCTCCATGAGCAACAAGTACACCTAATTTTTTTGGTATTTCGTGTTCCATATCCATAACTAAAGATAGAGAACAACTAAGGACAGCAAATAAAAATTACTTAGTGATAAAGCAAATAAGCACACACGAGAATATTCACCCCACGCTATGAATCCCCGGCAACGGTGCCAGAAAAAGGTCTTGATAACCCACAAGTATAGGGGATAGTTGTAGCCTCTTTCGATAAGTAAGAGTGTCGAACCCAACAAGGAGCTAAAGGTAGAACAAATACTCTCTCAAGTCCTATCGGCCACTGATACGACTCTACGCACGCTTGACGTTCACTTTACCTAGAACAAGTATGAAACTAGAAGTACTTTGTAGGTGTTTTCGGGTAAGCTTGCAAGAAAGTAAAGAACGCATAGATAAAAGCTAGGGGCTGTTTAGATAAAGACACAACTAAAGTAAGTATAACGAGTGTGTAAAAGTGGTGGTAGGAGATGTGGAATTGTCCCTAAGCAATTGACTATGTTACTAGACCAGTAATCGCTACTGCAATTCTATTTGAGGGAGAGGCATAAGCTAACATACTTTCTCTACTTGGATCATATGCACTTATGATTGGAACTATAGCAAGCATCCGCAACTACTAAAGGTTCATTGAGGTAAAACCCAACCATAGCATTAAAGCATCAAGTCCCCTTTTATCCCATACGCAAACAACCTACTTACTCGGGTCTGTGCTTCTGTCACTCACGCCACCCACCATAAGCAAATCATAAACATATTGCAAACCCTACAGCGGGAATCCCTCACGCTTGTGCGACACGGAGGGCACCATAGGAAAGCACCAATAATAAAACATGCAACTCAAACCGATCATAGCAATTCATCAATCACCGATAGGACAACGAAAATCTACTCAGACATCATAGGATGGCAACACATCATTGGATAATAATATGAAGCATAAAGCACCATGTTCAAGTAGAGGGTACAGCGGGATGCGGGAGAGTGGACCGCTGTAGATAGAAGGGGGAAGGTGATGGAGATGTTGGTGAAGATGGCGGAGGTGTTGGTGAAGATCGCAGTGATGATGATGGCCTTCGGCGGCGTTCCGGCGCCACCGAAAGCAAGGGGGAGAGAGCCCCCCTTCTTCTTCTTCTTCCTTGACCTTCTCCCTAGATGGGAGAAGGGTTTCCCTATTGGTCCTTGGCTCCCATGGCTTGGGAGGGGCGAGAGCCCCTCCGAGATTGGATCTATCTCTCTGTCTCTGCGTTCTCAGATTCTACCCCTTCACCGTTTCTTAAATATCCGGAGATCCGTAACTCCGATTGGGGTGAATCTTTCGCCCAGATCTTTCTCATAAAATTAGATTTCTTGCGCCAAAAGAAGAGCATCAACCGCCTTACGGGTGGACAACGAGGGTCAGGGGCGCGCCTGGGGGGGTAGGGCGCGCCCCCCTACCTCGTGACCACCTCGGACACCGTCTCGCGTTGATTTTACTTCCCAAAAATCATAAATATTCCAAAAAAAATCTCCGTCCGTTTTTATCCCGTTTGGACTCCGTTTGATATTGGGTTTCTGCGAAACAAAAAACATGCAACAGACAAGAACTGGCACTGGGCACTGGATCAATATGTTAGTCCCAAAAAATAGTATAAAAAGTTGCCAAAAAGTATATGAAAGTGAATAATATTGGCATGGAACAATCAAGAATTATAGATACGACGGAGACGTATCAGTGGCTTGATTTTGTAGAAATTGTTGATCTCTCATGCTTCACTTATATTATTTTGAGAGTCTTTTAGAACAGCATGGTATTTTCTATGGTTATAAAATTTGGTCCTAGAATGATGGGCATCCAAGTTGGGTATAATAAAAACTATCATACAAAGTGCATTAAACACTATGATCAATTTGATGCTTGATAATTGTTTTGAGATATAAATGTGATAATGTTAGAGTCATGCTAGTTGGGTAATTATGAAATTGAGAAATACTTGTGTTGAAGTTGGCAGGTCCCGTAGCATGCACGTATGGTAAAAGTTGTGTGACAAATTTGTTGCATGGGATGCTCTTTTAATTGTCTTCCTTATGTGTGGAGGTCGGGATCGCGCGATGGTTAACTCCTACCAACCCTTCCCCTAGGAGCATGCGTAGTAGTACTTTGCTTTGAGGGCAAGTAAACTTTTGCAATAAGTATATGAGTTCTTTATGACTAATGTGGGTCCATAGATTATACGCACTCTCACCCTTCCACCATTGCTAGCCTTTATTATGCTGCGCAACTTCCACCGGTATCATGCACCCATTATTTACCTTCCTCAAAATAGACACCATACCTACCTATTATGGCATTTCCATAGCCATTCTGAGATATATTGCCATGCAACTTTCCATTGTTCCATTTATTATGACATGCCCCATCATTGTCATATTGCTCTTTGCATGATCATGTAGTTGACATCGTATTTGTGGCAAGGCCACCTCCATAACTTTTCATACATGTCACTCTTGGTTCATTGCATATCCTGGTACACCGCCGGAGGCATTCACGTAGAGTCATATTTTGTTCTAAGTATAGTTGTAATTTTTGAGTTGTAAATCAATAAAAGTGTGATGATCTTCATTATTAGAGCATTGTCCCAAGTGAGGAAAGGATGATGAAGACTATGATTCCCCCACAAGTCGGGATGAGACTTCGGACTTTATAAAAATAAAAGAGGCCAAAGAAGCCCATACAAAAAAAGAGGCCAAAGAAGCCCACCAAATAAAAAAAGGGGAAAATGAAAATAAAAAATGAATGAGAGAAAAGAGAGAAGGGACAATGTTACTATCTTTTTTCCACACTTGTGCTTCAAAGTAGCACCATGATCTTCATGATAGCGAGTCTCCTATGTTGTCACTTTCATATACTAGTGGGAATTTTTCATTATAGAACTTGGCTTGTATATTCCAATGATGGGCTTCCTCAAAATGCCCTAGGTCTTCGTGAGAAAGCAAGTTGGATGCACACCCAGTTAGTTTCTTTTGTTGAGCTTTCATATATTTATAGGTCTGGTGCATCCGTTGCATAGCAATCCCTACTCACTCACATTGATATCTATTAATGGGCATCTCCATAGCCTGTTGATACTCCTAGTTGATGTGAGACTATCTTCTCCATTTTTGTCTTCACAACCACCACCTTATTCCACATATAGTGCTATGTCCATGGTTTGCGCTCATGTATTGCGTGAGAGTTGAAAAAGCTGAAGCGCGTTAAAAAGTATGAACCAATTGCTTGGCTGAAACCGGGGTTGTGCATGATGGGAGTATTTTGTGTGATGAAAATGAAGCATGGCCTAACTATATGATTTTGTAGGGATGAGCTTTTTTGGCTATGCTATTTTGATAAGACATGATTACTTGTTAGTATGCTTGAAGTATTACTATTTTTATGTTTTATGAGCTTTTATCTTGAATCACTTGGATCTGAACATTCATGCCACAATAAAGAAAATTACATTGAGAATTATGCTAGGTAGCATTCCACATCAAAAATTCTGTTTTTATCATTTACCTACTCGAGGACGAGCAGGAATTAAGCTTGGGGATGCTTGATATGTCTCCAACGTATCTATAATTTTTTATTGTTCCATGCTATTATATTGCCCGTTTTGGATGTTTATGGGCTTTACTCTACACTTTTATATCATCTTTTAGACTAACCTACTAACCGGAGGCCCAGCCCGAATTGTTTTTTGCCTATTTCAGTGTTTTGAAGGAAAGGAATATCAAACGGAGTCCAAACGGAATGAAACCTTCGGGAGCGATCTTTTTGGAAAAACGCAATCCAGGAGACTTGGAGTGGACGACAAGAAGAAGCCGAGGTGGCCACGAGGCAGGAGGGCGCGCCCCCCACCCTCGTGGGCCCCTCGTGGCTCCCCTGACCTACCTCCTTCGCCTATATATATCTACGTACCCCGAAAACATCCAGGAGCACCACGGAAACCTATTCCACCGCAACTTTTTGTATCTGCGAGATCCCATCTTGGAGCCTTCGCCGGCGCTCCGCCGGAGGGGGAATCGACCATGGAGGGCCTCTACATCATCTCCAAGGCCTCTCCGCTGAGTTGTGAGTAGTTTACCACAGACCTTCGGGTCCATAGTTATTAGCTAGATGGCTTCTTCTCTCTCTTTGAGTCTCAATACAAAGTTCTCCTCGATCTTCTTGGAGATCTATTCGATGTAACTCTTTTTGCAGTGTGTTTGTTGAGATCCGATGAATTGTGGGTTTATGATCAAGTTTATCTATGAGAAATAATTGAATCTTCTCTGAATTCTTTTATGTGTGATTGGTTATCTTTGCAAGTCTCTTCGAATTATCAGTTTGGTTTGGCCTACTAGATTGATCTTTCTTGCAATGGGAGAAGTGCTTAGCTTTGGGTCCAATCTTGCGGTGTCCTTTCCCAGTGACAGCAGGGGCAGCAAGGCACGTATTGTATTGTTGTCATCGAGGATAAAAAGATGGGGTTTATATCATATTGCTTGAGTTTATCCCTCTACATCGTGTCATATTTCTTAATGCATTACTCTGTTCTTCATGAACTAAATACTCTAGATGCAGGAAGGAGTCGGTCAATGTGTGGAGTAATAGTAGTAGATGCAGAATCGTTTCGATCTGCTTGTTGTGGACGTGATGCCTATATACATGATCATGCTAGATAATCTCATAACTATGCACTTTTCTATCAATTGCTCAACAGTAATTTGTTCACCCACCGTAATACTTATGCTATCATAAGAGAAGCCACTAGTGAAACCTATGGCCCCCGGGTCTATCTTTTATCATATAAGTTTCCCATATACTTTTATTTGCATCTTTACTTTCCAATATATATCGTAAAAAATACCAAAAATATTTATCTTATCTTATTATCTCTATCAGATCTCACTTTCGCAAGTTACCATGAAGGGATTGACAACCCCTTTATCGCGTTGGTTGCGAGGTTCTTGTTTGTTTGTGTAGGTACGAGGGACTTCTGTGGAGCCTCCTACTGGATTGATACCTTGGTTCTCAAAAACTAAGGGAAATACTTACGCTACTTTGCTGCATCACCCTCTCATATTCAAGGGAAAACCAACACAGTGCTCAAGAGGTAGCACTCCTCAAGCAAGGAACAAAGAGCGTTGAAGAATACTACAAGGAAATGGAGATTGCCATGATAAGAGCCATGTCACGGAAGATGACGAGCAAACTATGGCCCGTTTCTTGAATGGCCTCAATCATCCCATCAAGAAGATTGCCGACTTCCAACCCTACTCCAACCTCATTGAGCTTGTACATCAAGCTACCAGAGCAGAACGCCAAGTGCAAGATGACTTCAAGTATGCCAAGTACTCTTCGAAGAGCTACGGCTTCTCCAACACCCAAGCTTCAACGACTCCAACAACTTCTACCTCAACCAAACCATCTACAAGCAACGGCAAAAAGTCGAGTTACAAGAAAACTTCGATAACCTCAAGTCGTCCTCCTCCTACAAGCAACTTCAAGTCGCGAGCTTCATCATCTACTCCAACCGATGAGACTGTCAAGACAAGTTCCATCAAATGTTTCACATGTGGCATCCAAGGCCACAAGTCCTTTGAGTGTACCAACAAGCGCACCATGATCCTCAACGATGACGAAACCTATGACTCCATGAGTGAAGAGGAGATGGAAGCCCTTGAGCAAGTGGCCATGCACCGACGCGTGAACGAAGACGAAGATGATCAAGTCTTTTGTGATGAGGATTCAAGCCCCGCTCTCATTGTCTCCAAAGTCTTGACTCTTCAACATCAACAAGACGAAGACCAAAGATGCCACATCTTCCACACCAAGGCCGGCATCAATGGAAGGTCCGTAAAGGTCATCATCGATGGAGGGAGTTGTCACAACTTGGCAAGTGAAGAGCTATGCTCCAAGCTCCAACTGGTCGAGATGAAGCACCCGCACCTCTACAAGGTTCAATGGCTAAGCGATTCCGGCACTATCCAAGTTGAGCATACGGTCAAAGTCTCCTTCAAAATCGGAGCATATGAAGACACTTTGGAGTGTGATGTTGTCCCGATGTCCGTTTGCCACCTCCTTCTTGGTCGACCATGGCAATTTGACCGCGGCGTCATCCACAACGGGCATACCAATCACTATAGCTTCAAGATGAAAGGAAAGGAGTACGTGATACGGCCTATGTCTCCAAGTCAAGTAATCGCCGACAAGCAAGCCACCCATCATGGAGAAAAGAGTGAGAGAGCAACCCACCCCAAAGAAAGTGAGCGCCACAAGCCAAAATCGAGTGCCTCCACTATGAGCGACAAGAAAAACTTAGTCCTATTTGCCACCAAAAGTGAGATGAGAGAAGTGTGTGAGAACCCATCAAGTGTTATGCACTATGTCCTTGTGTGCAAGGACGAGGCACCAAAAACTAACACCTCTCACAATCTACCTTTAGTGTTGTCTTCTCTTTTGCAGGAATTCCAAGATGTTTTCCCCGACGAGCTACCTCCGGGTCTACCTCCACTATGAGGCATTGAACACCGAATCGACCTCATCCCCAGAGCACCTCTACCTAACAAGGCTCCCTACCATGTCAAACCCGAGGAAACTGTAGGACCTTGAGAAGAGGTGTCTAGAGGGGGGGGGGGTGATTAGACACTAAGTACCAAAGTTGCAGTTTTTAAGATTCTTTAAGTTTAAGTGAAGATTAGGCACAAGTTTAACATTCACAATACATATCAAGCAAGCATGCAAAGAGTATATGAGCAGCGGAAAGTAAAGCATTCAACTTGCAAGAAAGTAAAGGGAAGGGTTTGGAGGATTCAAACGCAATTGGAGACACGGATGTTTTTGGCGTGGTTCCGATAGGTGGTGCTATCGTACATCCACGTTGATGGAGACTTCAACCCACGAAGGGTAACGGCTGCGCGAGTCCACAGAGGGCTCCACCCACGAAGGGTCCACGAAGAAGCAACCTTGTCTATCCTGCCATGGCCGTCGCCCACGAAGGACTTGCCTCACTAGCGGTAGATCTTCACGAAGTAGGCGATCTCCTTGCCCTTACAAACTCCTTGGTTCAACTCCACAATCTTGTCGGAGGCTCCCAAGTGACACCTAGCCAATCTAGGAGACACCACTCTCCAAGAAGTAACAAATGGTGCGTTGATGATGAAATCCTTGCTCTTGTGCTTCAAATGATAGTCTCCCCAACACTCAACTCTCTCTCATAGGTTTTGGATCTGGTGGAAAGAAGATTTGAGTGGAAAGCAACTTGGGGAAGGCTAGAGATCAAGATTCATATGGTAGGAATGGAATATCTTGGCCTCAACACATGAGTAGGTAGTTCTCTCTCAGAAAATGTATGCTGGAAGTGTAGGTTCGTTCTGACGGCTCTCTCCATGAATGAAGAGGAGGTGGAGGGGTATATATAGCCTCCACACAAAATCTAACCGCTACACACAATCTACCAAACTCGGTGGGACCGAATCGTTAAACTCGGTCAGACCGATTTAGCAAATAATGTGACCGTTAGGGTTTTCGGTGGGACCGAAATGCAACTCGGTGAGACTGATTTGGTTAGGGTTAGGGCATAACGTAATCTCGGTAGGACCGATTACACAAACTCGGTGAGACCGATTTGGTAATAAGCTTTCCAGAGAGTTGGTCAGGCAAACTCGGTGGGACCGATTACTCAAACTCGGTGGAACTGATTTTGGTAATAAGTTGTCCAGAGAGTTTGCATTGTAATCTCGGTAGTACCGATTGCTCAAACTCGGTGAAACCGATTTTGATAATGGACATACACAGAGAGATTACAATCCCATCTCGGTGAGACCGAGATCCCTATCGGTAAGACCGATTTGCTTAGGGTTTGTGGCAGTGGCTATGACTTTTGGAATCGGTGGCGCCGGATGGAAGAATCGGTGTGACCGATTTTGGCTTTGGGTATAGGTCATTTGTGGAAGTGGGAAAGTAGCTGAGGGTTTTGGAGCATATCACGAAGCACATGAAGCAAGAGGCTCATTAAGCAACACCTCATCCCTCCTTGATAGTATTGGCTTTTCCTATAGACTCAATGTGATCTTGGACCACTAAAAATGTAAAATGAAGGGTCTTGAGCTTGAAGCTTGAGCCAATCCTTTGTCCTTAGCATCTTGAAGGAGTTCCCACATCCTTTAGTCCATGCCACTCCATTGTTGAACTTATCTGAAATATACTAGATAAAAGTGTTAGTCCAACAAGAGATATGTTGACATTAATTACCAAAACCACCTAGGGAGCACTTGTGCTTTCAGAAACTAAGGAGATCCAACGGCAAGTACAACAACTCATCAACAACGGTCAAGTACATGAAAGCTTGAGCCCTTGTGCCATTCCGGTCATTCTTGTCCCAAAAAAGACGGTTCTTATCGCATGGTTTCCGATTGTCGTCCCATCAATGCTATCACCATTAGATATCATTACCCTATTCCACGCTTAGGTGATATGCTTGATGAGCTTAGCAGAGCCACCATTTTATCTAATATTGATCTTAAGAGTGGCTACTATCAAATACGCATCCAAGAAGATGATGAGTGGAAAACCGCATTTAAGACCAAATTTGGCTTATATGAATGGCTAGTTATGCCAATGGGTTTATCCGAAGCACCCGATACTTTCATGGGAGTCATGCACTTTGTTCTTCATCCCTATATTGGTGTATTTGTTGTGGTCTATTTTTATGATATTCTTGTCTTTAGCAAATCCCTCAAAGATCATGTCTCCCATCTTAGAACCGTGTTGCAAACCCTTAGGAAAGAGCGACTTTATGCTAATATGGACAAATGCCTTTTTGGTGTTGATAAGCTTGTTTTCTTGGGTTTAGTTGTGTCTTCTAAGGGTGTTCATGTAGATGAATATAAGTTCAATGCTATTAAAACTTGGCCCCAACCAACCAACTTGCAACAAGTGCGTAGTTTTCTTGGTTTAGCCGGCTTCTGTCGTAGATTTGTGAAGGATTTTAGCACGATTGCTTCACCTTTGCATTCCTTGAGTAAGAAAAGTGTGCCATTTGTTTGGGGACCATCACAAGATACCGCATTTAATGAGCTAAAGAATTTGCTTACTCATGCTCCCGTGCTTGCATTACCCAACTTTGACAAACATTTTGAAATTCATTGTGATGCTAGTGGTAATGGCATAGGAGGTGTGTTAACGCAAGAGAAGCGCCCCATAGCATACTTTAGTGAGAAACTTTCCAGAGCGCAACTCAATTACCCCATCTATGACAAAGAGCTATATGCTTTAGTGCGATTTTTGCGTGAATGGGAACATTACCTTCGCCCTCATGAATTTATCATTCATACCGATCATGAAACGCTTAAGTACTTAAAGGGTCAAACTAAGTTGAACAAGCATCATGCTAAATGGAGTGAATTCATTGAGTCTTCTCCTTATGTCATCAAGTACATCAAAAGGAAAGGAAAATGTAGTGGCGGATGCTCTTTCCCGCATATGCATGCTTGTCACTAAATTAGAATTGAATGTCATTGGCTTTGAGCACATCAAAGAATTGTATGCGCATGATCCTACTTTTGCTATTCCTTATGCTAAGTGTTTGCGCATACATATTGGGAACGATATTACATAGGATGATTATCTTACGAGAGCTAACAAACTTTGCATTCCCGAGTCTTCTCTTCGTTTGCTCCTTTTGCAAGAGGCTCATGGAGGCGGACTCATGGGACACTTTGGACGCGACAAGACATTCGCTATGCTCTCCAAGAACTATTTTTGGCATGAGATGTTCCGCGACGTCTCTCGCTTGACCAACCGATGCTCTACATGTCGCAAAGCTAAGTCAAAAGCTCAATCCCATGGTCTTTACATGCCCCTTCCTATTCCTTATCAACCTTGGGAAGACATTAGCATGGACTTTGTACTTGGTTTGCCTAGAACTCAAAATGGAAAGTATTCCGTGTTTGTTGTTGTGGACCGATTCTTTAAGAGGGCTCATTTTATCCCATGCAACAAGATAGACGATGCTTCACATATTGCAAATCTCTTTTGCAGGGAAATCTTGCGCCTACATGGATTACCAAAGACGATTGTCTCGGACCACGATGTCAAGTTCTTTAGTTACTTTTGGAAGACTCTATGCGCCAAGCTTGGAATCAAGCTCTTGTTCTCTTTGGCATGCCATCCTCAAACCGACGGCCAAACGGAGGTGACAAACCGTACACTCTCCACTCTACTACGCGTGTTAATCAAGAGGAACATCAAGGAGTGGGAGGAGTGTCTACCCATCGCCGAGTACGCCTACAACCGAGCAAGACATTCAACTACCGACAAGTCCCCCTTCCAGGTCGTCTACGGTTTCAACCCGTTGTCCCTAGTGGACATTCTTTCTCTTCCACTATAAGAGCGCACCAACATGGACGCGAGTGTAAGAGCAAGCTACCTCAAGAAGATGCACGAAGATACAAGGAACACCATCGAGCGCCAAGTACAACGACTCGCTACCAAGCTCAACATCAACAAGCAACCAATGATATTCAACATTGGAGATCTTGTGTGGCTACACCTTCGCAAGGAACGCTTCCCCAATGAACGCAAGTCCAAACTGCTACCACGAGCCGATCGACCCTTCAAGGTGCTTTAACTCTACAACAACAACGCCTACAAGATCGACATCCCACGCGACAAGTACTCCATGAGCGACATCTTCAACGTCAACGATCTCTCCCCGTACCATGATGATGAGGATTTCGATCCGAGGTCGGATATTTCCCAAGGGAGGGGAGATGATGCGGAGCATCCTATGGTCATCCCCATGGACCTACCTTCGTTTCCCACGACACCACTTGGACCAATGACAAGAGCCCGTGCGAGAGCTATCGAAAACGAGGTTAACTCTCTCCTTGTTAAACTCCCCTTTGACCCACTTGAGACATGGCTACTAACTCAAACGGAGATGCTTTGTGTGCTTCGGTACCAAGGAAGCAACCAAGGAGAAGTTATGATGCAAGATGGACATCGAGAGCATGAAGACAATCTGCCCAGCCCAGAAGGACCGGTACAACTGCCCATGTACCGCCCAACTACCGCGCGGGCGGTACAACCGCTCGACTACCGCCCAACAACCGGTCCAACTTCTGTGATCGAGCGGTGCAAGGCCGATACTACACCGGTTTATCCCCGTATCAGCCAAAGGACCGGTATAACTGCCCCACCCACCGGTACAACTGCTACTTCCTTCCGCGAACACCTCCAGGAACCAGCACCTGGGCTCCCAGCGGTACAACCGCCCCCGTGACCGGTACTACCACCCTGCCTTCGCGCAGTGAAAGGGTTTTCACCCCATGTATCCCTCCACTTACCCCTTTGGACTATATATACTTGTTCCCTAGCTCCGTATTAGGGTTAGCACTGTGATAGCTCATATTTGAGATAGAGCTTTGCTCATCCACTTGGTTACTTCTCCATCAGAGTCGAGCACCTCTTCGGAGAAGATCCCCCATGCGGATTCAAGACCCCATCACGGGAAGACCCTTCAAGACCTCCTCACGGAGAAGACCTTTTGTATCGTCCTTTGTTGACCTTGAATCGTGTATCTCTTTGTGTTTCAAGGATCGAGCACATGTGTAATCAAATCTTGTTGGTTTGAGTGATTCTCTCATGTTTCCCCTCGTGATTTCTCCTCGTGTTCTTAGTGTTATTCATAGGATTCCCTCCAATCATGGAAGATCGGGCCGCTAGGGTTCTACCCTACATGAAGAACCTTCTCAGTTTGGTGTGTGTGCGTGTGGTTGTTGTATTGTGAGACTATGCGTGCGGTGGCGGTGTGTGTTTGCTTGTCGATATATTGTTGGACCTTGTGCTAGGTGGTTTGATTTATATATAAAGTGGGGTGAAAGCCTTTTTTGGTATAGGCATCACGTCCAAGATTAGTAGACCGACTCCTGCCTGCATCTACTACAATTACTCCACACATCGACCGCTATCCAACATGCATCTAGTGTATTAAGTTCATGGAGAAACGGAGTAATGCAATAAGAACGATGACATGATGTAGATGAGATCTATTCATGTACGAATAGCCCCATCTTGTTATCCTTAATAACAACGATACATGCTTGTCTTGCTACCCCTTCTGTCACTAGGAAAGAACACTGTACGATCGAACCCATCACAAAGCACCTCTTCCCACGGCAAGAAAAATCGATCTAGTTGGCCTAACTAAACCAAAGATTCAAAGGAGAAATACAAGATTATAAATAATCATGCATATAACAGATAAAAAGAAGACTCAAATAATATTCATGGATATAGATCCGACCATAAACTCAAAGTTCGTCGAATAGATCTCCAAGATCTGATCATAATATTCATGGATATAGATCTGATCATAATACTCATGGATATAGATCTAATCATAAACCCAACAAACACATCGCAAAAAGAGTTATATCAAATAAATCTCCAAGAGACCATTGTATTGAGAATAAGAAAAGAGAGAGGAAGTCATCTAGCTACTGACTACGGACCCGTAGGTCTATGATGAACTACTCACGCATCATCAGAGAGGCACCAATGAGGATGATGAACCCCTCCATGATGATGTCAGATTGGTTTTCATGGTTTTGGAATTTGCGGCTGCTGGAATTGTGTTTCGTCGACTCCCCTAGGGTTTCTGAAATATTTGGGTATTTATATGGTGAAGAGGCGGTGCGGAAGGTCACCAAGGGGGGCACAACCCCCTGGGCGCGCCTGGGCTCCTAGGCGCGCCCTGGTGGGTTGTGCCCACCTCGGGCCTCCCCTCTGGTACTTCTTTGGTCCATCTTGTGTCTTCTGGTCCAAAAAAATTCTCCAAAAAGTTTTACTCTGTTTGGACTCCATTTGGTACTGATATTCTGCGAAGTAAAAAACAAGCAAAAACAGCAACTGGCACTGGGCACTATGTCAATAGATTAGTCCCAAAAAATGATATAAAGTTGCTATAAAATAATTGTAAAACATTCAGGAATGATAATATAACAACATGGACCAAGCAAAAAATATAGATACGTTGGAGACGTATCAGCTACCATCCTCGACAAGGCGAAGGCCGCGGGACACATCGGAGGTCTAGTTCCACATCTGGTGGGCGGAAATGGTGTTTCCCTTCTCCAGTACGCCGATGACACCATCATTATGGTCGAGGGCACCATGGAGGATATCACGAACGTCAAATTTCTCCTGCTTTGCTTCTAGGAGATGTCGGGCCTCAAGATAAATTTTGATAAGAGCGAGGTGATGGTAATGGGCTATTTCCCCACTGAGAGCCGGACTATTGCCAACCGACTTAATTGTCAGCTTGGCTCTTTCCCCACTACTTGGTTGGGGATTCCCATTAGTGACTCTCGGCTCTCCGCCGCTGACTTGAGGCCTTCGGTTCTCAAACTCCATCACCGTATTGAGCCATGGTAGGGACGATGGTTGTCTAAGGCAGGTCGGACGATCCTCATTAACTCATCCCTATACAGCCTCCTCTTGTTCATCATGAGCTTCTACAGCCTGCCCGAGACGCTTCACCATGAGATCGACATGGTCCAGGCTCGCTTCTTCTGGGGCGGCGAGGGTGATAAGCAGAAATACCACATGGTGCGGTGTACCGAAATCTGCAAGCCGTGGGACCAGGGCGGCCTCAGCATCATGTCCTCCAAAAGGATGAACATTGCGCTCCTGATGCGCTGGCTCTGGCGTATCGCCAATGGGGACGGTGGCCTGTGGCTCCACATCATCCGGAATAAATACATGCGTGGCTAGCCCCTCGCTTTCTGTCAGCGATCTGGGGGCTCCCAGTTCTGGTAGTCCGTCATCCAACTGCTGCATGTTCTCCGCATCGGGACCTCCATTTTGGTGGGATCCGGAATGACCACCTTATTCTGGTTTGATAGGTGGGCCGGTGATTCCCCCTTCGCGGCCCGCTTTCTGGACCTGTTATCCATCGCAGTCGACCCTCGTGTCTCAGTTGAGACGACCATTATTGACTCAGGGCGTCTTGTGTTCCGGCGCCCTTTTGGGCCCCCAGGACTATCCGCCTGACACGAGCTCATGGACGCTGTTGCGCTCCACGAGCCGGACCTGGAGACGGCGCACAATCGCCTATCATGGCACCTAGAGCCCTCGGGCAGATTCTCCATGAAGTCTTTATACCGGGCCATTGCTGCCACCCCTGGGCCGGAGCCCCCGAAGAAGATCCGGTCGATCAGACTCCCTCTGAAGATTATAATCTTTTTGTGGCAATGGATCTGCGGGCGTGTCCCCTCCGGCGTTGAGGTGTTAAAACGAAATGGTCGGGGAGATGGGATGTGTCCTCTTTGTGGGACCGAATAAGACTCAAATCATTTTTTCTTCTCGTGCGTCTCTGCCCAGTTTCTCTGGAGTTGCCCGCGGGAGGTGGTCGGTGGTCGTTGCCTCGCCCCCAGCGAGTCGCCACATTAGGTTGCTGACCATTGGGGTCCTTGCTTGGATGCTTTGGACGGTTCAGAATAAGCTAGTGATCTAGCATGTTCCTCTTCGACGTGCTACTGACGCGGTGTTTAAAATGTGTGGCTATTTGTAGTTTTGGCGGTTGCTTAGCCGCCTCCGGGGCCGGGACGCCATCAACATCATCATTGCTGATCTTCGTGCGATGGCTCTTCGCTTGGCGCCGCCGCTTCCTCCGCCATCACCTGAGCCAGATTAGCATATTCGTGGCCTTGCCACCGTTTTTTTCTTTGTTCTTTTAGGGCTCGTTGAGTTGTGCCCTCAGCTGCACCTTCTGTACTATTTATCGTGCGACCTGGATGTGTGCCTGTGTGAACTTATACGATATTTTGTGGTCTTGGTGGTTTGCTTTATTTATCTTGGTGGTTTGCTTTATTTATAAAGCACGGCGAAAGCCTTTTTGATAAAGAGATCTCCTCTGCCTCGCAAATTCCCGCGACTGGGGTTTGCTACCCTTGTTTTGGTTTCTCCCGCCTCATTTTCCCTCTTCCATTTTGTGTGGATCATGCCAAGATAAGGTCGCACCGGCCAAGCAGAGACCGCAGCAAAGGACGACCACGTTTAGGACCAGATATCCACCCGCTCGTGCACCGTGGCCGCCCCGCCACATAAACCGTCCCTGCCTCCCACTACTCCCGAGCTCGCGGTCCCCGACGGCTACCATGGCGCGGCAAATCGTGCCTTCTAGAAGCTTCTACCGCCTTCTCACCTCTCGGCACTACCCGCTCGCCTCCCCGGCGCCACCGCTCCACCCTCTACTTGTACCGAAAGCCCTATCTCGGGCCACCGCCGCCGCCTCCCCGCAACTCCCTCGCCGGGGGCGACGTCCCGTCGTCGCCGCCTCCGCCTCCGCCCCAGCGCCTTCCTCGTCGGAGACCGAGGCGGTGCCGGGGGCATGGGGGAAGGTCTCGGCCGTGCTATTCGATATGGACGGCGTGCTCTGCAACAGCGAGGAGCCGTCGCGCCGCGCCGCCGTGGACGTCTTCGCCGAGATGGGCGTCGACGTCACCGTGGATGACTTCATCCCCTTCACGGGCATAGGTGACTTATCTCTCTGTGCTACTAGTACTGTCAGATCGGAAATGCAGTTCGCGCGATTTCTAACGACCATCGCATCCCATATGCTCGTATACCTTAAATTTCTGCGCCCCCTACGTTATTAGGTTGCGTGTAATCTGAACTACAAATATTGTATGCACATTATGACCTAAAAATATTGCTTTTAAAACTATGACCTAATGACCTACAGTAGTGTTTTTTCCTGTGTATCTGCACTAGTTGGCTTGATAGTACATTGTACACCACTTCGGCAGCAGAGTAATTGAACAGTATGCTCGAACCAAGTTCTGTGCTTCTTAAGTTTTCTAATTTGTGTAAGTTGGCAGTCTGTATGCTCAGACCATGGATCATTGTGATTCCTTGGTAATTTCATTGACCACTAATTGATTATATGCTTATTTGACAGTAACCATAATCCCTCACAAATTAGTTTTCTAGTTTTAAAACATTAACATTCTGTCACTGCCCAGATAGCCATTTACTGAACCAAAAAAGTACTGTCGCATCAGAGTACTCATGACAGTATGTTATCTCTAGCTATAAGCATAAATGTTTTACCTATCCCTGCACTGTAGCACATGATATTAGATTGTGCCTTTCACTCTTGGGAATTCTAGATTCTCTTAGGCACCCAACACACGTGGATGGAGGGAGTATCAAACATTTAATCATGTACCTTTTCTTCTCTCGTTACTTTTTTGCATGATCTGAGTCGTGTAACAAATGAATTGTTATCAGTTTTTTTTGTTTCCAATGTGGAAGTGATTTATTAGCATCATACTAAATTGTGCTTATTTGCCAGTAACCATAATCCCTTGCAAATTGTTTCTCTACTAGTTTTAAAACAATAACATTCTGTCAATGCCCGTATAATCATTTAATGAACTAAAAAGGTACTGTTGCATCAGAGTACTCATAGGAGTATGTTATGTCTAGCTATAAGCATAAATGTTCCCAAATGATAAGTGCCACATGTGTGGCACGAAGCACTTCGGCCCTGATGTTTTTTACAACTAAAGTTGCCATCCGAAAAGAAAGAACCCCCCCCCCCCCCCCCCCCAAAAAAAAACTAAAACTTGCCATCCGAAAAGAAGTTGCCATCCTCTCGTCACTAAACTTGCCATAAAAAACGTTCGGAGTTGCCATGTGTTCGTGCCACACGTGTGGCACTTATCAGGGTCCTAAATGTTTCCCCTATCCCTGCATTGGTGGACATGATACCAATTATTAAGCATTTAATTGTGTACATTTTATTCTCTCATTACTTTTTTGCATGATCTGAGTTGTACAATAAAGGAGTTATTATCAGCTTCATCTTTTTTGCTTGCTTCCAATGTGGATAAAAATGATTTAGGTGAGGCCAATTTCCTTGGAGGTGTTGCCAGGGTGAAAGGAGTGAAAGATTTCAGTACTGAAAGCGCCAAGAAGCGCTTTTTTGAGATATACCTTGACAAGGTTTAAATTTGCTGTGCAATCTTTTTCGTCCATTTTCCATTTCAGTTTGATTGCACCATGCTAAAATATTAAGTTCTTTTCTGCAGTATGCTAAACCAAATTCTGGAATTGGGTTCCCAGGGGCTCTGGAACTCATCATGGAGGTATTTGCAGTGCTTGAATTCAGATTTGTGTTAGCCTAATGGTTTAGTGATTATTGCTTTGTCAGTATAGTGCAAAAACGCAGGTCTGAAGGTCGCTGTTGCATCTAGCGCTGATAGGGTTAAGGTTGACGCAAATCTGGCGGCTGCTGGTTTGCCTGTATCGCTGTAAGTGTCTCCTTTTATTTGAATTCCAAGACCATGTTCATAAACTTCTATCGAGTTTTGAATCTCATAATTGTATTAGAGCAATGACACTGAACTTTTTGTTGCTACTATGTTGTACTGCCTCAGTAGAGCTGAGCCTATAAATTTTCCTTTCATCCTAGAATTTCATGATTTCAATTTCTTTATTGGTTAATGCATCAATTGCTTTACCACTTTAGAGCTTCATTTAATTTGGAAAGTGTAAATCATAGTCTGCAGCAAGTATGACCAAGGCTATTTTAAACTTGCTCTGAACAGTTTTTACTGACTTCAGATAAATCTGAAGATTGACAATTGAATTCATTTTTATGCTTTCCTACATTTGCTACTTGGTGTTGATGAACCTTTTCCAAATTTCAGATTTGATGCTATTGTTTCTGCTGATGCTTTTGAAAATTTAAAGCCTGCTCCAGACATATTCCTTGCAGCATCTAAGAACTTAGGTGTTGACACGGATGAGGTAATTTATCTTGCAAATCACATGCACATCCCTTTTATGACGCGTTAAAAAAATTGTGGTGTTCTGGCTGTGGAAAATATATACATGCTGGGTTCAATCGAGTGACTTTCGTAAATCTGCAACCATGCTGACCTATATCCATTGCTGCTTACATGGAGATTTGTCAGTAGATGGATTTCTATGGAGTTCATAAATAAACCTCTTGGTATATGGATATCCTAGATCAAAAACACAGGAGCAGAATGCTAGAATTATATCTCCTTTTGCTTCTAATCCTCCTTTCCCTCCCTAAAGCCTAGTGCCGATTCCACTAGGGGGGGGGGGGGGGGGTCAATAGGCTTAAGCGTACCCTCCAAAATCCTATTTTAGTTAACCATATCACTTGGCAAGCATATTCTGGTGTTTTACATGCAACAATTGCAATGCATTTCCTAATTAGGCTTAGGAACTTGATGTTTTAAGCTTACCCTCCATTGTCATGCTAGATTCGCCACTGCTAACGCCCTAGTTTTGTTAATTTTGTTGTTCCATAGCTTTTTTGTATTTTTAGATAACAAAGAGAAGTTATAGTTTAATAGTACAAAGTCGTCCATGTACATCACATAGCCATTTTCCTAAGTGGCCGCTTGAACCATCATCAGGCAATTCACTATTTGTGGCGATAATTATATACTTCTGTGGCTTAAGTGTGGATAGTTTTGGGTAATTGGATGTGACGAATGATAACTGGGATGTTTAGTTAGTACATGCCTGAAGGCAAGGCAGAAGGGGTTAAATCTAATGTTGAATGCTGTTCCACCACTTGGTTTTCACTCTTATGTGGAGAGTTTCATTACTACGAGCTGCTCTATTTATTGTATGAACTGGGGAAGGCTGAATATGCTTCTATTTTTAGCATTAGTATCGCAGTATTTGACAGTTCTGTTCCCTGGCTAGGGCTAAGGGGCTTTGCCTCCTGCCACTGCATACAAGACCCCCTGGCACACTTAGCAGGATTTGGTATTTTTGTTCTCTTGTTTTGGTCTTAGGTTGGGATAGTTTTCATTGATTTTTTGTTGTTATTATGGTTGCGTGGTTGATGCCACTAGTGTTGGTATGTGCTGCTTTGCGTCCTATTGGTGTGCTTGTTCCAAATATACAATGAATAAATGCTTGTTTGAGACAAAAGATATGCAAGTAACCATCCTACTTTTGAGATTTTAGTTCTTAAATACTTGGTATACCCCTTCTGTAGTTTTTCATTTAGTTTGCATATGAAGTTTTGAGTATGTGATATTGTACCAGTGCATCGTGATAGAAGATGCGCTTGCTGGAGTTCAAGCTGCGAAAGCTGCGGAAATACGGTCTGTATTGCGTTCTTATCCCTTTGTTTATTGTCTGGCCTATTTTGGTCATACTGCACAATCCGAATATTTTTAGTCAATTGTAGTAAATCTTTTACCATGGACTTGCATAAATGCTGGCATGTACTAATATTACTATTGTATGATTCATATCATCTATAACATAAATCAGAGACAAATGTACAATGATCTGTCTATAAGTGCTCTATATGTAGTGCCACACGTTGTGGGCGGGTGATACAGATAGTGCGTGTACGACATACGAAATGCATATGTAAGCTGTCTATGAGAATATGGGCAAACAGAGAGCCTCATTCTCTATACGCGCTCTCTTTTTTCAACCTTATAAAAGATCGTATGTGGGATGTGGCATTCCTTTGTACATGCCCTCATATATGCAGCACTACATGACCACCATGACAATGATAGCGGTGCTTAAGTTCTTTGAAGCCTTATTTTCTCATAAGGCAATTAATGAGTCGGATGGTCTTTCTTGACATCCAAAGTAGCTACTCTGTTCTATCAATTATTTCCATGAGCTGTGTGGCATTTGACCTGTAAACATTGATTCTATAGTCATGAATCACTTGTGTTATTCTTACAAAAAAGAGATTTGCCTGTAATGATCACCATATCTTAGTTGGTACTATTTGTTTTCAGTGTGCCTGTGAACCCATGCATGCAATTCAAATATGTGATGCAATTTCTGTTTAATTGTGCAGATGCACCAATGTGAAATTTTTATTACATTAAATAGTTGTTCTGGTTACACATCTTGCAGATGTATTGCTGTGACGACTTCTCTAGATGAAGATGCATTACAACAAGCCAGTCCTGTGTTCATCAGAAAAGACATTGGAGATATTTCAATTAATGACATCCTGTATGGTGGTTCTAATGCTTACCACAGTATGTAGTTCAAGCATAATCGATTTACTTTAATAATACATCTCTTGTAGGAGAAACCGGAAAGAAAAACCTATGTACCTTGTGCGCAAAATTCACTTGTTTTGTTCTATCAACTTCAATGAATAATATCCTGTGTGGTTTCTTGAATCTTAATGGTATTCGTTGGGTTTCTTGAATTGTTCCATGCAGAAACTTTGTCATATGCCAATTTTCTGTTTCATTGACTCCGGAATGCTATTTTTTGTTGTTGTATCAGTGTACTTAGTACTGATTAAAAGAAAGTTGATGCAGATGAACGGACAGAAAATACCGAGAATATTAGTTCCTTAGGAAACGCTTCTCCTGAAATTCTGAATGGAGCAACTAATGCTGAACCTGTTGAGAATACAAACTCTTCAAGTTCGAAAGGCCAAGGGTAAGGTCTGTTTCTGCAAAGAAGCTTAGTGCTTATTTGTAGAAGCTAAGCTTTGCTATTATCTGCAAGTACTTAACTTGCAGCTTATTTGAAATCTTTTTCTAGGAATGCACATTTTACACTGAATCTGTCTTGTTATAGAATTCCCATAGGGGTTATTCACTCTCCTCAATAGAATGGTCTTTCGCATGTTCAGAGAAATGCAGTTCATAGTAACTATACTTAACACATAATTGTTTGACATCCAGAGAAGAAATTCTGCAGGTTGTTGGGTTCTCGTCGGGATATATTAAGATATGGAAGTCTTGGAATAGCTTTTTCATGTCTTTTCTTTACAATCGGAAATTGGAAGGTACTATTGTATACTAGTACACTTTGCCACCTGTTCTCAGTCGTTGTTGTAGAAGTTCTGAGTCACATTTTACCCTTCTTTTTGCCGTCAGCAAATATGTTTAAGGGCTCTAAATTGAGTTGAAAATAGTATGCATTTTCTGTTTTCTTTGAAATAATGAAAACACTACTTTCACAACACATCCAACTACTTACCTTGTTTCATGCTTTTCTGTCTTGATTTGGTTTATTAATTAATTTGTGTATATCCGTGATGACGACCGTACCGCCTCACCCTGGTCAAGTCGGTCCTGGCCACCATGCCTCTACACTAGTTGTTGGTCCTAAGCATGTACAAGAAGGTGCAGAAGCAGGTCGACAAAACCTTGCAGGGTTCTGGATGAGCAGGGCGCCCACTGTCATGTTAATTGTTATAGGGTGTGCCAGTCCCTCAGACTGGAGGCTTGGGTGCTCCGGACTTAGGGCGGCGGTCAGCCTCATGGTTCGTTGGCTGTGGAGGATGCGCACTGACCCACTCCGCCCTTGGAGGGGTCTGGACTTGCAATTTTCCCAGGATTAGCGGGAGGTGTTTGCTGCATCCACCAAGATGGGCATTCATCGGTTGGTGATGGGGCTCCACCCTCTTCTGGGAGGATCGCTGGCTTGACGGTAGAACCATTTTGCAGATTACACATGATCTCCTGCTTTTGGTCTTAGGGCGCACTAGAAACGCCGAACCGTCCGAGATGCCTTGCCCGACCATCGCTGGATCACGGGCATCAGGGAAGATTTGAACCCCCTAGCCTTGTGGCAGTAGGTCCAGGTCTGGTGGTTGGTGCGCAGGGTGCAGCTATCTAATTCGCCGGATGTCCTTCTGTGGCATTGGACGCCTGACGGCCAGTACACGTTTAAGAGCTGCTACGATTCCTTACTTCAGGGGTGGTCGGTGAGCTCTTGGAAGCTCAACTGGAAATCTTGGTGCCCCCTTATGGCCAAGTTCTTCATGTGCTCGCCTGCCAGGATCATTGCTGGACCACTGAGAGGCTAGCTCGGTGTGGTCTGCAACAGGCAAGTTGTGTGCTTTGCTACCAGTCCGAGAAGACGATGGCGCACCTCACCGGCTGCTCCATTTTCTGCACGGTGTGGCATGAGGTACTCTCCTGGGATCCGATCGATGGCCTCTCCTCCCGCTGCCGGGGATTTAGTAGGTTTAGCAACGTTGCCTTGCATGTCAATGGCTAACACTAGTCGAATAAACCTAATAGATTTGTGGTGTTGGCTTCTGGGTCAAGGGTCGATTCCAAAGTTTCTAGTAGTAAAATAACAACAGTTTTGTTGATCCATATGAAGGAAGCACTGATTCATATTGCAGTTCTATTTCTCCCATATCAATTTCTACAGTTTATACTGCATCTTGAAGTTTCTGCTTCATTGTGCGCAATTGTACACTTGCCATGAATAAATTCTTTCAGGCAGGAAGCGTTTCTTTTAGATTAATTTGTCGGTTTTGTTTAATTTATTCAGGCAATGCAGTTCGCATCTCCTAAAGGTCTGCTTAATTTTTTCACGGGTGGGAACAGTTCAATTTTTGCAACTAATAAAGGTAAGCACACAAATATTCAACCCCATATGGGATTTGCAAGTCCATTAGTGATTAAAGAAAGTACGCTGAAGTCTCGTTCAAGTATAACTGATGAACCTAGTCAACTTTGACAAAAATAAGACCATGAGCTATTACGCCAGATTTGCTCTCAAGTAGTTTCAGACCCCATCTGACATAACATCATGGTGTCATCTTAGGCAGTTAGACTGGTCATGCCAGCTTTTACTGTAGCGAATCCAATGTTTTTTTTTGCAGCACGTCGAAAGATGATTGAAACTAGCTTGGAAGACGTTAGATCCAAAAACTAGTTGTTGATTTGGTCTCATCTTTCTCTTGCAACTGGGAAATCTGTTGCTATGTTACATGTTGATCTCTCTGCGCGGTTTTTGTAGGAGAATCACTGTCATCAAGAGTTCAGCAAATAAAGAAGTATTTAGCTGATTTTGAAACTGGGTAGGTAACTGGCTACCTGCATATTCTTCAATTTTCTAGGCCTGTAATGCTAGAATGTGCTTCATGGCTGAACATGTTTAAAGTAACGCTAACACACTTCCAAAATTTTCTATAGGGGCTCTGCCACTTACGTACCTGAGTTCCCAAGAAAGCTCGACTGGCTGAATACAGCCCCACTTCAGTTTGGAAGAGTAATTTTGAACCCATTTTAGGTTATTCTCAGTAGCTGCAACTTTGCTACAGTACCACATGTGCCATATTTTCTCCTATTGGATCTTTCAGTTTTCATGGTAGTCTTTATCTAAATCTCACCTACTCACATTGTCACAAGTTTGGCTATAATTCTTATCCGATTGAATATGAAACATAAATGCAAAACATGAATGGGGTGGAAGGGATTTGGAGCAAACAGCTTGTTTCTGTGGTCTGATTGTCAGCTATATTGCCAGTGACAATGTCGTGTCTACCAAAAACATATAATGGAACATGGTATGCTATACTGCAACAATTTCTACTGGTAAATACTTCCAAATTAAAACAGTAAAATCCTGTCACATACAAATACCTGATTTAAGGATCCCTTTTATTCATATATGATAGATTTTGAGGACCTGTTTGTTAGAAACCTGGTATTACAATGTATACTTCATTTGCGAAAGTGTCAAGTCTGTTACAGGATATTTGCTCTTGCAGTCACAGGTCCACACAAATATACCTTGGTAACTGTTGACATGCTATTGCAATCTTAATGTCTCTTCAGTTATAGTTAGAAATCCTAATATTGCGTACCACAAAGTCACAGCTTGCGAACTATCTGCCAAATAGCTGGGTTAAGGTAGGCAGTAATGTCAATCTGAGTTTCTCTAATCTGCCATGAAAAAAAAGTTAAACCAATATACACCTATTCAAGGTCAGAAAGCTCCATTGATGATGTTCAAACTTTGGTGCATATGCAATTTTGGTGAGCAAACAATTGATTAAAGATTACTGACAGTTGTGTAAAACTTGCTGAACATCATAACTTGTTTGCTAGGGACACTGCCAACAGAACCAGTTGCAGCGAAACATATGTTTGGCACTTCACTGTGATGAAAATTTTAACATTTTTTTTCTTGATGAGCGTAATTTTTCAGTATGGAATTGCAGCGATGTATCCTATCCGGGGAACCTTGACTATTTATGCTTGTCATCTTAGTAGTAGTCTTTCAGATAGTTTCTGCAGCCCCAGTATGTTTTAAGATCTTATGCACCTACAGAACTAAAAGGGTTGTAGACATGAGAGATGTGTATTAATTTGGATACAAAATCTTCAATCTAGCTGCAGTTTGACTGACTCAAGTGTCAGTTTTGCTGTAAGCAATAGACTTATCTGTACTTAGTCAACTTGTTGTAGTTACTGTTAGTGGTAGCATTCCTTCCTCTTGCTCCAGAGAAGGCATCTGTTTCAGATGGGTTAATTTCATTTTTCTTTAAACACGATAAATTATTTTCCTACCATGGGGTTTAGGCCTCTGGAACTGCGACAATAATATTGAAATAATTCCTATGCAAAATGCAGGATTTAAAAGGAAGAGTAGTCGTGTTGGATTTTTGGACATACTGCTGCATCAACTGCATGCATGTCTTGCCAGACCTGGAGTTTATAGAGAAGAAGTATAAAGATAAACCTGTGAGCTTCTGCTTTTGTCTTCACATGTTGCGCAAGAAATGATATTTAGATTACTAGTTCAGGTCTTAATACAGAAGTGCAGGTTTTAGAAGCTGTGAATCCTGATATGATTTCTAACACAGCAACTTTGGTATTTGGGTGCTGTGAGCCTTGACATGTATACTCTTTATGTTATCTATTATCAGAAATTTGCCGCGTTTTGGTTCACCTTGCTATTTTCAGTACTTTGATCACGTCGTAATCATTAGTTTTGAAACTGAAAGGCTCCCTATAATTTCATACTGTAGGTCTTCTGATTGAGTTGTAAACTGCACTATATTAGAGTTCGCTACCATAAAAGGGTTAACTCGTGAAGTTGTTAGTACAGCCCTCTCCTCATGCAGCTACTGTTATCTGGTGTTCCTTATTTCTAACGTTGTACTTGCACGTATGTATTGTCTGAAAATTTGTCACACCTGCTCTGGCATTATTATCGGCACAACTCATGACACCTTACTGCTTAGCTGATCATGATGCAATTAAGTTTGAGTGTTTTTTTGTCACTTAAAGACCTTGATAAGTTGGAAGATGGATGTATTGGATATTTACATGTTGCTTGACCCTGTGCAGTTCACTGTTGTTGGTGTGCATTCTGCTAAATTTGATAATGAAAAAGATCTTGAAGCCATCCGCAGTGCTGTCCTGCGCTACAACGTTACTCATCCAGTAAGGCAACAGCCATAACTCTTGAAATGTTCAACTGGAGAGCATCATTCAAGTGCCTTCACGTGCTCAATTTGCAGTCTCACTTTGGACAAGTACTCGTTTATTTCTTTAAATTTTATATGTACACAGCAGTATGCTAGCTGCACAGTTTTGGTTTTGGGCTTTTGGCTTTTGGCATCGGTTCTTAGTTCTTCTGTTTCTTCTTGTAGCTTTAGCCTGCTTTTGTTTTTTTAGTTTTCTGTTTTTTCAGGTTGTTTTTCTGTTGTAAGACCTACCTTCATTTCAGCGCTTTCTTCTAATATAAAATAACACACACTGGGGTGAGTGATCAAGAGAAAAAAAATGTGCCGAGTATTTTGAAAGGAGAAGTTGGATATTGGCCACTTCAAAGAATGAGTTGCTACTGATGCCTGACTGACATCTGGTCCCTTAGGTCACATGTCATTGAGATTTGTGGTGGCAAATATCCATTTTCCCCAAATTTCCCCTTTTGCATCTCATTCGTTTCCATGCATTTCTATTACCGGTACAGGTGCATATCATTATTGTTCAGAATTAGTTGTTTAGTTTGTAGATGTCCTGTTAGTATTTTGTCAGGCAACCCTGCTGTTGGCAGTTGCACTTATTTTTCTGTTCAGTACTTTGTTGTACACGAGACTATCTGCTTATGCAAGAATATATGTCCTCATGTGTGTTCTCTAAAACAAATATCACTTTTCTCAGTCAGTCTCTTGCCATTGTAACTATCATGTGTTTTTCGTGTGCGCACGTGAGACCGTGTATTTGCGCACTATGTAACTTATTTGACCCTCCACCTTTTCATCAAAGGTTGTAAATGACGGTGACATGTACTTGTGGAGAGAACTGGGGGTGAACTCTTGGCCGACGTTTGTGGTTGTCGCGCCCAATGGAAAGGTTCTAGCACAAATATCAGGCGAAGGCCACAGAAAGGTATTGATGGACATCTTTTCCAAAGATGAAACTCAAGTCCTAAGTCGTGTGTTAATGTTCTCATGTATAAGCTATCTGTTTTTGCATGCTTTAACCCTACAAAAAATATTTACTAAATGCATTTTGAAGAGTTGAAGCATTAGCAAGGAGCAAGGTTTCAAAAATTTAATTCTATATTTAGAACCAAGCAAATAAACATTTACAAACTCTTGATGTTGTGTGTTGATTTTCAACTGTTATCTGTGATATACCAGCAAATATGCTATGCTGTCTGGCATACCAACCTCAACCCCCAAATAAACTTGAAATGTGCATATTGCTGAGCATAATACGAAGGTGGAGTGTTTAATCACTGTTGTTCGCTGATCTTTTGCCTTGGATCAATGCCAACAGATAAACACAAAAGTGCAAAACATGGATTTAGCTTATAAATTTGAATGATTTTGATATTTAATGTAGATGTGTATACTTGCTTACTTATTCTCACCATTTTTACCCCCTAAAAATTACAAACTTATGTTAGTATAGTAATACTCACTCTATACTTTCTTACCACGACACTTATTTTGGAACAGAGGGAGTACTTCTCTTCCAAAGCTCTTCACTACCACTAAGAAAAATAAGATCAGTTGTTGCTTCCACCACATCTACCCTGATATATGCACTTATCTGCATACCCTTTCAAATGCATGTCTTTTTTAGGTTTCTCCATACAGTGATGCTATCTAATCAAATGTAAAATCATTTCCAGGAACAAGCCATGCTGGATTATTTCAGTGTGGTTGTTCATATGCCAATGTCCTGTCAATCGTTCTTAACCATGTTCTCTCCAGGACCTTGATGACGTAGTTGGTGCAGCACTTGAGTTTTATGATGAAAGGAAATTACTACAGAATAATTCCCTCCCCTTGGCATTGGAGAAGGACAGGGATGGTCGATTAATAACTTCACCACTAAAGTTTCCTGGGAAACTTGCAATTGATGTACAGAACAATCGATTATTTATATCAGACAGTAACCACAATCGAATTGTGAGTATTTGTACTTTTACATTGAGTATCTATTTCTCAGTTCCTACGATTGTAATACACACATTTCTCCTTAATTAATATACACCTTAGAAAACAATATGCCATTAACATTATTTGGCAAATTTATTTCACATATGAAGCCTACTTTATATTCCATGGAAGCTTGCTATCCATGTGCCAGAGCCATGAGTTGGTTGCGAGATCTTATGGGTTTCGCCTCTAGCCTACCCCAACTTGCTTGGGACTAAAGGCTTTGTTGTTGTTGTTGTTGATGAAGCCTACTTTATCTTGGAGTGTACTGAGCTGTTTGTTCTATCCTCATTTCTGAAACTTAAGGTGGTCACTAACCTGGACGGGGAATTTATATGCCAAGTTGGAAGTTCGGAAGAAGGACTACTTGATGGCCAATTTGATACTGCCTCGTTTAATCGCCCTCAAGTAAGGAACATGACTATGTTGTGTCCTTGCAATAAAATTCTGCTCTTACAGCAGCATGCTGGGTACTGGATTGGTGGTACCATGGCTTTACTAGAGTAAAGATCTGGAGATGCAATATCTCTGCTGAATGTGAACAGAGGGCATTTCAATGTCCTTCAAAACTGATGTTTGTTTTGGCACGGGGCTAAGCTATCAAGATCAGCTTTCCCTTCATGTCTTTCTTAAGAAAACAATACATGTTTCATTGAATTGAACTTGCTTTTGTTATTCATTTTTATGTAATGATCTCATGTCTCTTGCGATGAATTTTCAGGGTCTTGCATACAATTTCAAAAAGAATATCCTATATGTAGCGGACACTGAGAACCATGCACTGCGGTGAGTACTCCCACTGACTTAAGTTAGGATGCTCAGTTCATATTTTCCGGGGGGTAGCCATTCAGTGGTAACATGAAAAGTTACTTATTAATGTACACTTATGGCTTATTTCGAAGGGAAAATATCCTTATATGCCATCGAATAAGTTTCAAATCATTGAATTTCCACCAAATAACTGCTCCTTTCATACCCTTGAAGTCGTGAAAGTGATACCTTCCATCTGCCACTGCTACCAGTCACAAATGTGACTTGGCTACTGTTAGTTGATCTGTATTTTGTGCTATTGCCCAAAATGCCAAAAACCTTCTCTGCATGACATGGTCTTTATACCTTAATTTTATCTTTGAAGAGTAGCTTTATGTGGGACCATTTAGCCTTACGCAGAAAGGGCAATGGGAGGTAGGCCCTACCTTCTGTTAAAAAAAAAAGGGCAACCTGGTGCATGTAGCTCCCGCTTGCGCAGGGTCCAGGGAAGGGTCCGACCACTTTGGGTCTATAGTACGCAGCCTTTCCCTACATTTCTGTAAGAGGCTGTTTCCAGGACTTGAACCCATGACCTCATGGTCACAAGGCAGCAGCTTTACCACTGCGCCAAGGCTCCCCTTCCCCTACCTTCTGTTCAGAGCAAAAGAAATAGATAGAGAACAAAGACATGACAATCGCTCTCACAGCAGCGGCAACAGAGGATAGTAAGACCCAAGAAAGAGCAAAAAAGAATTGCAGGGGAGATAAAGCAAATGGTGTTAGTGGCGGCTGTAATGGGCGAAGGTAGCCTAATGTCATGTACTCCCTCCATCAGGTGAAAAGTGTACATATAGAAATTTTAGGACAAATTATGGAGTGGAGTAAAAAATGCATTGGAAAGGTGCAAGCCACAATCTCTCTCCTCTTTAATTACCCAACCCCCAATGAGCTAAGTGCATGTAGAAATTAAGGAGACCTTGTGTATAATGTTATTGGTCTTGATTACGGTGTGATGAGACTGAAACATTTTTTTTCTACTTTAAAGTGCATTGGGAAGATAGAAGTACACTCTTTTGTGGACAAATGTTAAAGCCAAATGTACACTCTTCACCGGACGGAGGGAGTAGTAGTTTTTTTTTTGACTGTGAAGACAGTAGGAAAGGCTCCTACTGCATATATATTACTTTGTAATATGGGATACAATTACATCTGGGTGGTACATACAAGGGGGGTGGGGGTGGATACACCACAAAGTTACAAGGAAGTAGCAAGCAACTATTAGATGTAATCTAAGAGTGCAGTAATAAATTGCACTTTGGAGGGATGCACCCTATATCTAAGGTTGGAAAAGTCCACCTTGAACCTCTGTTTCCAGGCCTCTACAGTAGGCTTCACTTTTCTGAAATGGTGATTATTACGCTCTTTCCATAGGCTCCATGCTGACGTCAGGAAATAGTCCATCCACAGCTTGCGGGGTTGTGTGGTTTTCTGATGACTTATCATCGCTAGTCTGTGATCATGCATGGACCAATGGGAGCCCAGAGATCTCCAGCATTCCTGACTGAAAGTGCAAAGAAAAAACAGGTGTTCAACCGTTTCTTCAACGTGTTGGCCACACAGGAGACAGTCAAAGTTGGTGCCAATGTTGTAGTGCCTCCTTTTGACCATATTTCTGGTGTTGAGGCGGTCAGCAAGCAGGAACCAACCGAAGACCTTAATCTTGGGAATGCAATTGGCTTTCCACAACCATCTAAATGCCTCATGGGCGATCACCTCCCGAAAGTAGAATTTGTAATATGAAGAGGTTCTGAAAGTATTGCCTCCCCACACACACTGCCATGTGTCTTGAGTAACCAAAGGGGTGATCATGGCCACATCAGCTTGTATGTCTCTTAGTTCATCACGAGTTTGTATTGAGAGGGGGAGGTGAAAGTTTTGATGCAAGTCCGTTGAAGTCAGAAGATCTTCCTCCGAGATGTCTTCAGATATAGAGTAAGAAAAGGCTCTTGGATATGCATCAGCATAAATGGTTTTGTTCCAATTGTCCTTCCAGAACAGAGCAGAAGATCTACTTCCAATTTTGATGCATGTCACACCACGGTAGGTAGGCATTAGTTGGATTAAATCTTTCCACCAGAAGGATCCGCAAGGGTCATGTGCGTGTGGGATTGTGTTGCCGTAGTAAGACTCCCAGATCTAGTGAACCCAAGGAATATCGTGCCTGTTGTAGAACTTGTGAAGAAACTTTAGGAGTAATGCATCATTCTGAATCCTTAAGTTAATGGTACCTAAACCCCCACTCTTCTTGGGTCTGCACACCATATCGCAAGCAGCCAGAGAGTTGCTCTTAAAGCCATCGTCAGTCTTTTTTTGCCACAAACAGTGCCGTCTGATCTTGTCAAGTTGGGCCACAATTCTCGGGGGGAGTCGAATGGTGCCCATCGAGAACATGATTAATGAGGAGATCAACGAGTTCATGAGGGATAGTTTGCCAGCGTACGACATCATAGACATAGCAGCTGTGACATTTCTCTCAGCTTTGCAGACCAACAGAGTCAGGTCTTGGACTGACGGTCTAGTGGTGCCCAAAGGAAGTCCTAGGTACGTTAACGGCATGGAGCCTACCGTATATCCAAAGAGGTCAGCCAGATCTTTGCATTTATCAGGTGGGGTGTTTATCGGGACTATAGTTGATTTATGGAAGTTGATCTTGAGACCAATGGACGTGGCGTAGTCCTTGAGAATTTCCTTGATGTTGGTAGCTTGGCGGAGGCACGCAGGCATAATGATGATCGTGTCATCCGCATACTGTATGACAGGGTAATCTCCAATAGTGTGTCGAATGGGGTATTCCAGGAGATTTCTACGAAGGGCATCATTAATAGCTGTCTGAAGCAGGTCCGTGGCAATGACAAAAATAAGCGGCGATAGGGGATCACCTTGCCTCACACCACATTTGCAATGGAAGATTTTTCCTGGTGTGCCATTAAGCAGGACAGAGGACTTCCCAGATGTGAAGATGCATTGGATCCACTGAATCCATTTGTCATTGAATCCTACATTTTTCATACTCCCTCCTTCCATCTATATAGGGCCTAATACGTTCTTCGAAGCTAACTTTGACCAAATACTAGAGCAATAATATATGGCATGCAATTTACACAAAGCACACCGTTAAATTCGTGTGTGAAAGGAGCTTTCGATGATATAATTTTTACATTGTGCATGTCATGTACTATTAGTCTTGTCAATAGTCAAAGACGGTCTTAAAAAATGCATTAGGCCCTATATAGATGGAAGGAGGGAGTAATTTGTAACATAGCCGAGTGCTGAATTGTGTCAAAGGCCTTGGCAAAGTCTAGTTTCAGTAGGATTATCTCTTCCTGTGACGTTTGACATTGGTGTATATATTCGAAAGCCCACGCCAGACAGTCATGTATCGATCTCCCACACAGGAATCCGTACTGATTGTGGTGAACGATCTGTAAGATGATTTTTTGGAGACGGTTGGCCAATAGAGAGGGCGGGGTAGACCGAATTTGACATGGGAGGAGTCCGTTAAGAGAGACCTGAAGGATTGGAGTATTACCAAAGAGCTAGCTATGGACAGGGGTGCGTGGAAGCTTGCTATCCATATGCCAGAGCCATGAGTTGGTTGCGAGATCGTATGGGTTTCACCTCTAGCCTACCTCAACTTGTTTGGGACTAAAGGCTGTGTTGTTGTTGTTGTTGTTGTTGGTTGGCCAATAGTTTAATGATCAGTTTGAGGCAACAGTTGAGCAGAGTGATCGGGCGAAAGTCGTTGACCGTCTCTTGAGAGTTATTTTTTGGGATCAGTGTAATGTAACCATAGTTCAGGCATTCCAGGTCTAGTTCCCCATCGGGCGAAAGTCGATCTGTAGTAGTTTTTTTGTAGGAAAATTTCCATAAAACTCTGCATTGAGCAAGCATATTGCCCGTTGTTATTTCTACATGCATTAGAGGTTTTGTATAGACCTCTTCACCCACCTATGATTTCTCCTTCTCCCTACTCTGCACCGGCTGGGATCATCTCCCCTCTGCCTTGGCTGTTGGCAAGATTGTTATTGCTGCGGAAGATTAACTAGTTCTGCTGCTTGTTCTTTTCTAGTGATATCTTATATTGATTACACAGTCAATTAGCATGGTTAACCATGTTTGCAGATAATTCTTATATTCCAAAGTATTGCTTTTATTGACATGAATGCCTTTTTATCCTTATCCAGAGAGGTTGATTTTGTTAATGAGACTGTCAGAACACTAGCTGGAAATGGGACCAAAGGTTCCGACTACGAAGGAGGAGGCCGAGGAACTAATCAGGCATGCTTCCACGTTCTTTTTAACATGTACTCCCTCCGTCCGGAAATACTTGTCATCAAAATGAATAAAAAGGGATGTATCTAGAACTAAAATACGTCTAGATACATCTCCTTTTATTCATTTTGATGACAAGTATTTCCGGACGGAGGGAGTATTTGTATTGGAATCATGAAACTGAATATGGATTATTTTGCATGCAACTGCAATGGCACATATTTTTACTGCTGCCATTTCTGTTCTGTTCACCTTGATTATACTAGTTGCACGCTTCCACTTGCAGTTTCTGTAGTCAAACAGAACGTTGATCACTTGGTTGACTCTTATGCTCAGACCAGAGAGATTATACTGCTCAATTCTAATCCTTAATCCGCACATGAGCTGAAGCAGAGATAGTTAACAACAAATATCTGTCATACCCTGGCGGGTGGTGTGTTCTTTTCTGCTTTTGGGTGCTAGCTGCTTGTCAATAGCTCATCTTGAGAGCATCTCCAACAGCCGCGCTAAAGCGCCGCGTGCAAAAAACCTGTTAGCGCGCGCGCTGCGGCTGGTTTTGCGCGCCCGCCTGCGCTGGCTCCAGCAGCCGCGCTGAAATGCAGCACGCGCGCCGCTCCAGCAGCGCGCTAAAATGCAGCGCGCGCGACTAGAAATGTATGCATTTTTAAAAGTTGAATTTTTTTAAAAAACTAGATAGATTGCATAGATTAAACGATACAAAGGTATTTTACATCCGAAACATAGATTGCATAAAATAAAAACGACAAACGATAAACATAGATTGCATTAACAAAAAAAAACTACTCTAAGTCGCTATCATCATCACCACTATCATCCTCGGCGGTGTCGTCCGAGGTAGATAGCCAGATGTCCAGCCACCGCTCATCGTTCGGCGTGAAGAACGACCGCCCACCTGCTGCAACGAGGTCGGACTGCGCATTCGCCAACGCCTTCCGCCGACGCCTGTCCAACCGCGACGCGCGGCGCCTTTGCGTGTCCTCCTTGCGGCGCCTTGCCCAGTAGGCTTGCTCGTAGGCGACGTCCTCCGGGTGGCGCTGGCGCCAGTCCGCCATGACCCTCTCGTCCTCCTGGGCGACGAGGAGGCGGCGTTGCCGCTCGGCGTGCTCCGCACGGTCTTCCGCCGTGTTCAGACGAGGCAGAGGGGCGAGGTTGAGCGCTTGCTCGAGCGTGTACACATCTTGGAAGTTCATCTGGCCGCGCGGCCGGCCTAGGCGCCACGCCGCTGCGTCGTACGCGCGGGCGGCCTGTCGCGCCGTCCCGTACGTGCCGAGGGCGAGCCGGAGTTCGTCGGAGCGTATCTCCGCGGTGTAGCTGCCGTTGGGCCGCAGGCGGACGCCGCGGTAGCCGGACGCTCCTTGGCGGCGCGGCGGCATGGCGGCGCGTCGGTGGCGGGGCGCTGGAGCGGTGGCGGGGCGCTGGAGCGGCGCGTCGGTGGCGGGGCGCTGGAGCGGCGCGTGGCAGAGAGGGAGAGGGAGAGGGGAAGAGATGTGTGTGGAGAAGGCGCGTGGCGCGCGCAGCTTTTATAGGCGCGCGCGAAGCGGCGCGCCAAATCTTGCGCGCGAGCTGGCGCCTTTTCGCGCGCGGGCGCAAACGGTTCCCGCGCGCGCTTGTTTCCCGCGGCCGCTGGAGCGCGGCAAACCGCCCCGCGCGCGCTAAAAGCTGCGTTTACCCCGCGCGCGCGTCGTTTGGGGCGACTGTTGGAGATGCTCTGACTGCCTTCTAAGGTCCAGCTTCGTAGACTGGGATTGATTGTAGTGTTGTGCACCTGTATTACCGCAGTCCTGAGATCTATGTTAAAGATAAAATCTACAGTCTCCTATCCTATCCACCCATTATGCTCCAGATTATCCAGAAAACACTATTCTGCGGCAAAAACTAAAACAGTTTCTTATCCTGTCACACCCTGAATTGTTTTGATGTGTTTGTGTTTGTTCATGCATAGAGTAGAGCATTAGGTGAAAATGGTGCCTACCATGTTACAGCTACCTTTTTGTTTTAAGATACCTGCACCTCGAATATGAACTGATAAATGTTGGTCATTGCCAATGTGCACAACCGTGCGATCCATTTCCAACATGATGATGACATGTGTTGAGAACCATCCGCATTGCAGTGATTTTAAATGTTAGAGTACGCATGCATACATTATCAGATCATCTGAAGATATTCTATTAAAAGTGTTGATCGATGGGGTGATGTAAAGCCTGATGACCTGATACTTATATTATGGATAGTTTGAGAAAATATAACTCCACAATTTCAAAAAATGGGCGGTTATATAATTTAGCATTATTTCATCTGTGGGGCATTTTATTGATTAGCTTAACACTATTTATGGAAGTTAATTATCAAACTTGATGTTTTTAGAAGGCAGTTAGCCTGATTTGGAAGTGTTATTCTAGGTTCTAAATTCACCATGGGATGTCTGCTATGCTCCCTCGGAGGAGACCGTGTACATTGCGATGGCGGGACAACATCAAATCTGGAAACACAACACCCTTGATGGTGTAACTGAAGTTTTCAGTGGTAATGGCTCCGAAAAAAATCTGAATGGTTCAAGGTAATCGTGTTTCCCTTTCAGCCAGGAAAGTAGTTTGTAAGCTGGCGTCTCTATGGGCGTACAGTGCCAAAGCATGTAATTTGTAGCTGTGGTTATTTAACAATGACTGTTGTTATCTGATTGTTTCTAACAATTTATTTAATTATGTCTCACTGGGAGATTACATGATAAATGGATCCATATGACTATTAGATGAATGAGTATGGCAGCTTTTTTCTATTGTGTCTCCTCAGGAAGTCAGGAACTCATTGTGCACTTGACATATTTGTAGACAATAACTTGCAGCCTTGTGTTGATGGTTTCTGTAATTTCAACGAGTGTTAGAACTGAACAACCTTTCAGGTTATAGTCGTGCTTTGTATCAGTGTATAACTATTCTTTGGTTTGAAACCTTTTACCCTATGTTGTGCTACCTTGGGTTCACATCTATGCTGGGTGACAACTAACAACAAGGTTTCCATATGCATTGTTGATTTACTTAACTACATTACCAACTTGGGCCTATTCACACTGATAATTAGAAGTTTCCCATCTGGCTGCTGCAGTGTTTTGGTCCTTTGATTACACACCATGATTTCTTAATTAGTTGTTTCATGTTGCAGCCCCACCAACACATCGTTTGCGCAGCCATCTGGGATTTCATTGGATCCTGGTATATTTGCGTGATTACCATAGTACTACATTTTATCTGAGGCCACAGAGCCCTGATTTGTATGGCGTTACCCACGCAGAACTGCGGGAGTTATTTGTAGCTGATAGTGAAAGCAGTTCCATTCGAGCTGTTAATTTGAAGTCAGGGGGGTCAAGATGGCTTGCTGGGGGAGATCCAAATTTTCCAGATAATTTGTTTAGGGTATTTCTCTCACCTTCTCTCTCTCTCTCTCTCTCTCTCTCTCTCTCTCTCTCTCTCTCTCTCTCTTGGTACCAAAAGATGTATACCGAAAGATGTTATGGTTTATTGGTGGAGCACTGACCTGGTCGAGCATTTTAAGTCATATTTATTTTGTTCTGTTGTAATTTTCTAAATTTATCCTATTAAGAGGTAATTATGTTCCCTTCTGTTCAGTTTGGCGATCATGATGGGACTGGCTGGGATGTGCTACTCCAGCATCCCTTGGGTGTTGTCTATGCTAGCGATAATCAAATATATGTTGCAGATTCTTATAATCACAAGGTAATCAATCATCTTCTGACACTATCATGTGAATTTGCATCCAAGAAACAAAATTTGCATAATCACAGTTGAGATTTGGAGGATTCTCAGAAATTCTGACCAGTTCTGATCACTAAATTCATATTTATAATATTGTGGAAAGTTTAAGTGTATATAATCCCTCTGTTCCTAAATATTTGTCTTTTAGAGATTTCAAATGGACTACCACATACGGATATATATAGACATATTTTAGAGTGTAGATTCACTCATTTTGCTCCGTATGTTGTCACTTGTTGAAATCTCTAGAAAGACAAATATTTAGGAACGGAGGGAGTAGTTTTTATTTGACCCATGACTCAGCGGTAATCGGAAACTTTTGCCACCACAAGGAGCCGGCTGTAAATTGTTCTTGGCTGCCTTTTGTTAGAGTTATAATATAAGTCATGTACCCCTTTGTATTTATCCCGTTGTATAAGGGGTTTCCTGCATATGTTCCACAGCTATACATGTATATATATATCGGCCTATGGCCTCATGGGAATACAAGTTGCCTATTCCTAACATGGTATTAGAGCTAGGTTAATTTTTTCGCACGCTGCAACTCGTGCGTTCGATCCCTCCTCTCCAGATCGATCTCCTCTCTCGATCTCTCACCTCTCCCGATCGGCGATCGAAGCAGCAGGCCGCAGGGGGCGATCTCTCTCCTCTCCCGATCGGCGATCGAAGCTGCCGCTCCCGCTCGATCTCTGAATCGCTCGGAAGGACTCCATCGACTGATCGCTAAGCACCGAAGCTGCCGCTCCCGCTTGATCTCAGCATCGCTCGAAGGCCGCCTCTGCGTGATCGCTCAGCAGGCCCAGCAGGGGTTCGTCCCGCAGGAAGGATTCCATCGCTCCCGCACTGCCACCTTCGCCTGATCGCTCGATCTCATCTCTCGCTCGCAGGCCCGACTTCGGATTCCTAAAAATAAAAAATAAAAAAAATGTCTGCTGCATCGGGCTATGTTGCTGTCCCTCGCTGTCCGGTGATCTTTGATGGTACTAACTACACCGAGTTTACTGGCTTCATGCGCATTCACATGCGTGGCATCCGTCTTTGGGGTGTTCTTTCTGGCGAGGTCTGCTGTCCGCCACGTCCGGTTCCTCCGGTGGCTCCTATTCCGCCGAATCCACCGGTTCTTCCTACGGATGCTAATCAGGCCGCCAAGGATGCGGCTAAGCTTGCTGATGAGGCTGCTGATCGTGCTTATGATGAGAGGGTTTTGGCTTATGAGGAGGCTCTTCAGACATATCATGGTGCTCTGTCTGTTTACACCCAGTGGCTTGATGATGATGCTCGTGCTGCAGCTGTTCTCACTGCTAGTGTTTTGCCCCAGTTTGCTTCTGAGTTTCTGGGTCTTCCTACTGTCTTTGAGATGTGGACCCGTCTTCGTCAGCGCTATGAGCCCTCTGGTGATGCCCTGTACCTTTCTGTGGTCCGTCAGGAGCATGCTCTTCAGCAGGGAGACTCTACAGTTGATGACTTCTATGCACAGAGTTCTGCTATCTGGCGCCAGCTTGATTCTCTCCGCAGTGCTGGTTGTCGTACCTGCCCCTGTTGCCAGCCGCCGTGATTCTCAGGGTCTTTGGGAGTTGGACTAGCTTCATGTTCCTTCCGCTGCCACCACCATCGCCAATTCTTCCGCTTCTGTCGCCTCCGTTACTGGTTCCTTCCAGCAGTGGCATCATCGACTTGGTTATCTGTGTGGTTCTCGGTTGTCTTCTTTAGTTCGTCGAGGTCTTCTGGGGTCTGTCTCAGGAGATGTCTCTTTAGAGTGTCAGGGTTGTCGTCTTGGCAAGCAGATTCAGTTACCATATTCACATAGTGAGTCAGTGTCCAAGCGTCCTTTCGATTTAGTCCATTCTGATGTATGGGGTCCGGCCCCTTTCGCTTCGAAAGGTGGTCATAAATGCTATATTATTTTCATAGATGATTTCTCTCGTTACACATGGCTTTATTTCATGACTTCTCGTTCTGAGGTGTTGTCTATTTATAAGCGTTTTGCTGCCATGGTTCATACTCAGTTCTCTTCACCCATTCGTGTTTTTCGTGCTGACTCCGCTGGCGAGTATATCTCTAAGATGTTGCGTGGTGTTCTTGCTGAGCAAGGGACTCTCTCTCAATTCTCTTGTCCTGGTGCTCATGCTCAGAATGGTGTGGCTGAGCGAAAGCATCGACATCTTCTTGAGACGGCTCGTGCATTGATGATTGCTGCCTCTCTCCCGCCTCATTTTTGGGCTGAGGCCGTCTCCACATCCACCTATCTTATCAATATACAGCCTTCCGCTGCTCTACAGGGTGGTGTTCCTTTTGAGCGACTTTTTGATCGTTCTCCCGATTATTCGATGCTTCGCTCGTTTGGTTGTGTTTGCTATGTTCTTCTTGCCCCTCGCGAACGCACCAAACTGACCGCTCAGTCTGTTGAGTGTGTCTTCTTAGGCTACAGTGATGAGCATAAGGGCTATCGTTGTTGGGATCCTATCGGTCGTCGGATGCGTATCTCTCGAGACGTGACTTTTGATGAGTCTCGTCCCTTCTACCCACGCCCATCTTCCTCGACTTTTTCAGTGCAGGATATCTCTTTCCTCACTTTTCCTGACTCACCTATCACCCCCGTCGAGCCTGTACCTCTCCGTTCCACTTCCTCTCCTTCTCCACCTCTAGTTGATTTGCAGCCACCATCCTCCCCGGTCTCCTCACCTAGCATGTCACCGGGTTCTCCACCTTCATCTCCGGTGACTTCCTCCCCGGTCTCCTCTCCCAGCATGTCACCGGATTCTACACCTTCATCTCCGGTGACTTCTTCGTCGCCACCCCCCGATTCTACCTTGACGATTCCTCCTTCTATTATTCCATCTTTTCCTCAGCATTACACTCGTCGTCCACGACCAGTCGATGCCTCTGTGGATGAGTCGTCATCTTCCTCTCAGCCTACTTATGGCTTGCGTTCTCGTCCTCGTCCGCCTGCTGATCGCTTTGGATTTCCCACCGCTGGTGCTGCTGTTCTTGAGCCGACTTCTTACCGTCAGGCTATTGTTCATCCTGAATGGCAGTTTGCGATGGCAGAGGAGATTGCTGCTCTTGAACGCACTGGTACCTGGGATCTTGTTTCTCTTCCTCCCGGAGTCCGTCCGATCACTTGTAAGTGGGTCTACAAGGTTAAGACTCGCTCCGATGGTTCTCTTGAGCGTCACAAAGCTCGTCTTGTGGCTCGTGGTTTTCAGCAGGAGCACGGTCGTGATTATGACGAGACTTTTGCTCCTGTGGCCCATATGACCACTGTTCGTACACTTCTTGCCGTTGCCTCTGCACGCCACTGGTCTATATCTCAGCTTGATGTTAAGAATGCCTTTCTTAATGGTGAGCTGCGTGAGGAGGTGTACATGCAGCCACCACCTGGGTATTCTGTTCCTGATGGCATGGTATGTCGTCTTTGTCGCTCTCTCTATGGCCTTAAGCAAGCCCCCCGCGCCTGGTTTGAGCGCTTTGCCTCTGTGATCACTGCTGCTGGTTTTTCAGCAAGTGCTCATGATCCAGCATTGTTTATTCACCTTTCTCCTCGCGGTCGGACTCTTCTTCTTCTCTATGTTGATGGCATGATCATCACGGGGGATGACCCCGAGTATATTGCCTTTGTAAAGGCCCGTCTTAGTGAGCAGTTTCTTATGTCTGATCTTGGACCTCTTCGCTACTTTCTTGGGATTGAAGTCTCTTCTACCTTTGATGACTTTTTTATATCCCAGGAAAAGTATATCCAGGATCTTCTTGCTCGTGCTGCTCTTACTGACGAGCGCGTTGTTGAGACTCCTATGGAGCTCAATGTTCACCTCCGTGCTACTGATGGTGATCCTCTCCCTGACCCGACGCGTTATCGTCATCTTGTTGGCAGTCTTGTCTATCTAGCTGTCACTCGTCCGGACATCTCTTATCCGGTTCATATTCTGAGTCAGTTTGTCTCTGCTCCCACATCGGTTCACTATAGTCATCTCCTTCGTGTTCTCCGATATCTTCGAGGCACGATCTCTCACCGTCTCTTCTTTCCTCGCTCCAGTTCTTTACAGCTTTAGGCCTATTCGGATGCTACGTGGGCTAGTGATCCTTCAGATCGCCGTTCACTTTCTGCTTACTGTGTTTTTCTTGGTGGTTCTCTCATTGCCTGGAAGACGAAGAAACAGCTTGCAGTTTCCCGTTCGAGTGCCGAGGCTGAGTTGCGAGCAATGGCTCTTTTGACGGCAGAGGTGACTTGGTTACGGTGGTTACTTCAGGATTTTGGTGTTTCTGTCACTACACCGACTCTGCTCTTATCTGACAGTACAGGTGCTATCAGCATTGCGCGCGATCCTGTGAAGCATGAGCTCACCAAGCATATTGGTGTTGATGCTTTCTATGTGCGCGCTGGTGTGCAGGATCAGGTTATTGCTCTTCAGTATGTGCCTTCCGAGTTACAGTTGGCGGATTTCCTGACGAAGGCCCAGACTAGAGCACAACATGGCTTTTATCTCTCCAAACTCAGTGTTGTTCATCCACCATGAGTTTCAGGGGGGTGTTAGAGTTATAATATAAGTCATGTACCCCTTTGTATTTATCCCGTTGTATAATGGGTTTCCTGCATATGTTCCACACCTGTACATGTATATATATATCGGCCTATGGCCTCATGGGAATACAAGTTGCCTATTCCTAACACCTTTGTGCAAATGGATCTACTCGGATCAGGCTTTCGCCCTGCTTTATATATAAAGCACAGGGCCAAATGATACATGGTGTTGAGGAAGCCCTCGAAGCTGATCAGAAAAGAAAACACGACAAACCACACGAAGACGCAAAAACAGCACAAGAGTGCACAACCAGACACTGCCAGAGTGCTGTCCTGTAGAGGCACAGGAGTAATGCCGACACAACCGATAACCACCCACACTCAATGACGACGCCTACAAGAAGGTACCGATGCCACGCGCCGCCGCCGCGTCTGCTGAAGCGGACAAAGTCTTCGCCCTGAGTGTCGAGGGAAGGGACCAAGGCGGTTCCCCAAGAGGAACGCGATACGCACAGGCATTGCCACCGCGGACGCCAAGGCACAAAGCTTTTGCTTGACAATGCCCCTACCCACCACACCGGGAAAAGGCTAAAGACCCACCCCGATGCGGGGCGCCCGACGTGTTGAGAACTCCAGATCTAGATCAGGGCTATGCCGCCACTGCCGGCGACAACTTCGCCAGGACCACACCGTACACCTCGCCGCCCACATGACTGAAGCTCGCCGCCAACACATGCCTCAGCGTTGCTTGCTGGAGAGCCAACCGTGAAGCCTGCCATCCAGGGCCGCTGCCCTGGCATCCATGGCTCCAAACCCGCCCCCGCACCAGGCCTGTGGCCACCGATCACCAAAGGAACAAGCGGATAGGCACCTCCTTTCCCACCCCTGGAGAGCCCCAGGCTCATGCCCACTCGAGCACACTCAGATCTGAATACCGCCACCCCTACCCTGCCCCACCTGGGCCCGAGCACCCCGGTGACACTCAGCCACCAGAAGGGAGGAAGGGGTGAATCCATGGCCCGCAATGAATCCACAGCCCTCGGTGGCGATCAACACCTGGGAGAAGTCCAGCCCTCTGGCCACGGGCCCGCTCAGATGGTTTGGAGGGGAGCTGACCTCGATCGCCGCCATAGACAGAAGGTGAAGGAGAGGACCGCAGCGCCGCTGGGGCATCACCGCTGGCCGAACCGGCCCTCGAACTCACCCACCGCCAGCCAACATCCACCACCATGGTCCGCGCAGCCGACCAGCAGCCTGCAGCCGCTGACCACCGGTGAGGACGCACCCTGCCACGCCCGTGTCGGATCCGACCGCGACCAGCCAGGTCCGGCCTTCATGCACCCCACGCCGGAGAGGAGGTTGTGCGCCGCCCACCTTCGACGATCTAGAGTGGACTTATTTCTTTTTTAGTAGTGTGCTAGAATGCTTCATAGAGCCATGACTAAAGTAGAGTCTTCTTTACCAAATACCAGATCCAGTTGATTAAGGACCCTCTTATCTGCGACCATTCGCTGGGAGGGGGTGGCATTTGCGAACGTTTTGATGGCAGTTTTAGTTTGTCAGGGGGTGTCAGTTTCTTCAGAAGAGCATGTCATTTTCTGGAATGAAGGCTCAGAACTGCCATCCTCCCAGAAAATGCCGTGTTCTGAAAGAAACTGCCACCCCCGATACAACTAAAACTGCCAGGAAAAACGTATGAAATGCCATGCTCTCCCAGCAAACGGTCGCCAGTTAGCTTTTCCGTCAGTTGATTAATAAATGAGTGATTGCAAACCTGAATGTTGTCTACAGCTTTACTCATTAAGGGACACCTCCCAAGGGAACATAACTCAGGTTTTTCCCATCAAATAAGTAACCACAGGACTTGTCAATTGCTCGGTTTGCTCATAGAACTCAATTAGTTGGTGCAATCTGGATCTCAGTTAGATGCCATGCAGAGTAATTATGCCTAATCATCTACCAGCATGTGACTGGACATGGGTTGCCCCTTAGCACAAGCAATATGCCCCCAAAAAGCATAGAGGAAACAGAATGCGTGAGTAAAACTTCGTAGCAGCAAACTACACAGGTTGGTTCTATAAAAATACACAGGCTTTTTCATGGGGTACATAATTGGAAATAGATTGGTCTTAGTATGTACTCCATGAAAACAGATGGACATATGCCTAATCCTTCACCAACTTTGCATGTGGCTGGATGTACTATTGTACTGGAGGCTAAATTAGCTCTGGTCATAAATTGAAAAAGGAAATGGACAACATCGATACAAAGAGCATCCATCCACAAAATTCTAAATATAAATTCAATCCACACACTCAACGAGAAACAAAAAATATGAATACTGTTGCGAGTACTTAATAGTACCAAAAGCTATTATTCACACTAAATTTGAATTTGCTACTACTCACTCGGGTGTGTGGATCAATTTGGATATGAAATTTTGTGCTACGGTAGATGAATTTCTTCTAAAATTTCATGGCCATTAGAGATGGTAATTGTGCCTCTAGTGCATTATTACACCTCTTGTGCCTACTGCACACAATTTGCCCTGATTTTTGCCTCTTTCAACCACTATTGTTTTGCTGCAAGATACGCTATTATTTTCATGTTCTCTTCTGAAACTGCAGATAAAAAAGTTAGATCCCGTCACAAAAAAAGTTACAACGATTGCTGGTACTGGACGTGCAGGATACATGGATGGTGATGCCTTGTCAGCTCAAGTGAGGGATCACTCGACCAATCTCTATTGTCTGCATTTACTTTGATATGCGATGCTTATTAATTAAAAATACCACCGTAATCAGCATTCTATACTAGTTTAACCATAGGTTGATGGAGTATTCTTTATGTTACTATCTGTGAAAAGAAATATTGTCTAGGAAGCGCTTTATGACACGAATGTTTTGAATTGGCTGATGCAGCTATCTGAGCCAGCAGGACTTGTTGAAGTTGGAGAAGGTAATACTTCTTTATTTTCTATGTTAAGTTGTTAAATACAAGTGTTACAAATATAATCTTATTCCCTATATTATTTCTCTTTTAGGTTAACTGAGGGTAATGCTTGTGCTTCTGATATCTTGTAGGAAGATTTCTTGTAGCAGATACAAACAACAGTGCAATCAGATCTATAGTTCTGAATGAGAGAGGTGCTGAGGTGCGCACACTAGATTTGACTGGAGTGCAGCCGCCATCACCAAAACCGAAGGCGTTGAGACGCCTAAGACGACGGTTATCAGCAGACACAAATGTTATTAATGTTGATGGTGGTTCCTCAATGGAAGGATATGTGTCTCTTGCAATCTCAGTTCCTTATGGTTACCATTTCTCGAAGGTCCAGATCTTCTCAGGATTTTATCTTTTGCATCATAGTCTCTCGTAGATGGTGCATGATAGTTATTTATAGTTGCTGAAGGTCGTTGCTATTTATAAGAGTTTCGTAGGTGGGCACCTGTCAGACCGCTGTTAAAATCTAAAATGTGGAATTTTGTGATACCTTGCCTACCTAAATGTGGAATTTCGTGAAGCTATCTTAGTGTGGAGTTCTGTGATAGTTTATACAACAAATGTAGAGTTTTGTGAAACTGTACACATTATTAGTGTGGTACAAATTCAAAATTAGCAGCATTCTTCATTTGATTGTGTGACAGCATCTCATCTCCGTACTGCCTACAACATGTTTGTTTTGTCTTGATGCTTTAAGGTTCATGCTTGCAACCTCCATATTCTGTACGAGCACTTCTGTTTTCAAAGAACTGGTCTTGTTAAAAGGCTTGTGCGATATGTTCATACAGCTTAGCTGGACTGGAAACCTGAAGGTACCTTTTTTTTTCCAAAACGGATGAAGGTACCTGATTCATGTATGAAGTCTAGGACAGTAAGATATGAACAGGGATAACGGTTAATCAGATCTAACATGTTACATGCGATTACTGTCATGAAGTATATTTGGGTTAAATGCCAGTTCAGTGTTTTAGTAAACATTTCTTGAAGCAGCTCTGTCAACATGAGCTGCTTCAGATGATAAATTTGCTTGTTTTCAGTAGACTAAATCTTCTTTCTTTTTTTACCTCTGAGAATCAGGAAGCTCGCAGCAAATTTGATGTGGAAACAGAACCAGCTAATGCAATTGAGATCGAGCCAGTGAATGGATCTCTAAACTCAGATGGGCAGGCATCACTCAAGTTCAAAAGAACATCATCATCATCATCAACAGGAAGGATCAACTGCAAGGTAGAGATATATTAAACCTTCAAGCAACAGTTCTGTTTAATTTCTTGGATCATCGGTGAACATCACACTGATCTTTTCCACTCAGTGATAGTACCGCATGATCTTCTAGCAAACAGTACAGCAGCACATTGTATTTCTAAGACATATTGTGAGCATTTTCTATTCCGAGCACTAAAGGAATTCTTTTCTAAGATCATATTGCGAGCATTTTCTATTCCGATTTGCAGGTTTACTACTGCAAAGAAGATGAAGTTTGTCTTTACCAATCTGTGGCTTTTGATGTCAAATTCCAAGAGGGGGTACCCAGTCCTGCACCAATTACTCTAGCCTATACTGTGGTGCCGAGAGATAATTCAGGGAGTTCACAGTTAATGGCTGCTGGTAAGAACTTGTAAGGTATAGTTAGATCCAGGGTGGTTGCGTACCGTACATTCTTGTCCTGAATGTGATTTTGTCTCTAGTCTATGTTGTGTGGCTGACATGCAGCCTCACCCTTGCTCCACTCATATCCCCGTGGCTGGTGGGACATCAAACGTGATTAGTTATATAATATTGCCTGTCCATTGATTGTTTGAACACCCATATGGAGTCCATTTGTCATCCAACGAGAATCATCTTTATCCAAATCACTGATGAATTTGCTTTGCACTGAACAAACCGAGTTCAGCAGGCATTGTAGTGCCGTGCATGTGTTTTGAAAGGAGGATACATGTGTGATCCTCACCCTTTTTCTTTGCACAAAAGCTCTTGGGGATCGGAAAATTTTATTTCATTTAACTGATTTATTATTAGTCTTGCACATGGGCATCTAGGGGCAATCATTTGATTAGTTATCCAATTAGGGAGTTGAGACGTGTCTCATCAAGAATCTCAAGTTTGGATATCAACATAGAGAAAGGGTGTTGAGAAGTCCAATAAAATAAATAAATGAAGACACACAAACGGTGTTGATGTCCATGAATACAAAATTTAGACATGTCAACCTGGCATTCAGTTTGTACTGATCCAGACGTTATGTACCTCCTGTCAGTTTTGTTTGTTAGGAGCGACATGAAGAACAATATCAGCTGTCATGGCCCCTTCTTGTCCAACATATAAGTATGTTAGCTGATAGCTCCTTCAATTTGTGATATTGCTTATCATGGCCGGTATCGCTTCATAATCAATACATCTTGCACCATGACCATTATTCTCCTGTGAAGATATCAATAGGATTAGATTGCAAGCAGCACTGGTTCAAGAGCGTGGGAGGGAGGGCTTCCATCAAGTTTTTAATCGTCGAGAGAGGAGTCCCCGGCGGTGAGTCTGAATTCAGAGGATTGATAAGTCATTAACTGACACGTCTTGTTGACCTCCTCCGCCATCCACCACCTGCTTCTCAAAAGTCTACCAAACGTCCAAACGGACTTTGTACGGACTTGAAATCTAGCGGCAGAGTATGATCAAGGCTTGTTAATGTTTGTGGGGTTCGGACAGACACGGCGGACTGTCAGTCAGATTGTTGTTAAGTGTTATGGCGCGTCCAGGGTCCATGAGATGCCATGTGTTTGGACAGCCTTATGACTGTCATTTGCAAAGCAGCATGTGTTCGAGGCCATCATGTTGCCTGACGAGCAGTGTTATTGCTGGCTATTGGGATTGAAATCATTGAACAAGGCGAGCAAGTCGGCGTGTGTCTTGTTAATCTGTCGTTTGGTGCATGGGTCTTTGGTAAAGGGAGCTAAGCTTCTTCGTTCTATTAAGCTACCCCAGTAGATGATCTGGGTCTGATCCGTCGAGCCGGCAGCAAACGAGCCTTGACTCGCGCTAGACCTGCAAAATGTCTAAGAACCACTCGGTTGGCTAGACCTGTTACATTGTTCATCCACATGGTTAGTTTCACGGTGTCTGGAGCCAAGAGTTTGATGGCAGGCAGCCACGGGCCACACAAGGGCAGAGCCATGAAGATGCCAAGCAGCGACCGTCGAAACTCCAGACTCCACTGGTTCTTCGGATATATTAACTTCAGAAAACACATGCTGTGCAGTTATGGCGGTGTCCTTGCGAGCAGAGCACATCGCGGCTAGCTAAAGCCCATCGCATTCCATCCTTCTTTTTGACTTTTGAGCGTACACTGCCAATCGTCACATGCATGATTCATATCCGAGCTGCGCGAGCGGCCCTCCCGATCGGCGGAATCCAAGCACCATCCCGATCCCGGAGCTACCGATCTTGCCATGGAAAGGCGTGGGGATGTGTTCGTTAAGGCAACTTCAATCGGCCAACACTTTGGTCCGGTTGTGTCTGTTTAGTCCATGAGGCAAAAGACCACGATCCAACGCTTGGTCGTAAACGCAAATTCTAATTTTTTTTCCGGGCAATTCAGAGAGCTTTTATTCAAACGAAAGCATTCCCCGGACAATCAGCCAAGAGACTGGTCACAAGGAAGCTAGGAGTATCCTCTTGCCAGCAATCTGTTACATTCAATGTGCATGCATGCTTAGCACAAAGATGCGCGGGAAGATTTACCGATCGGTTTACATGTTGAACATCAAATAAAGTAAAACTACTACTAAGCTCTCCTATTTCTAGTAGGATAGGGGTCACAACTGAACGGGAATTGTGGCGGGTTTTCCAGAGCATCACCAGCTCCAGGCAATCCACTTCCATAATCACATGCGAGAGTCCCCTTAATGCAGCAAATAAAACTCCATCTCATAGTGAAAAAGCTTCGATGATAAGAGGGTCCGAAATCCCGTGTAAGGCTTGCACCAGGATCCTAGAAGAGCCATGGCCGAGCGAGCAACCCCTCCTGCTCCACCTCGACCCTCTTCAAAATTGAGTGCACCATCAGTGGTGATCTTGACCACTTCTCCCTCAGGTGGTCGCCACCCAAAACCTGGCAGGATTGCAACTGCCTTTCGTGGAAGATTCAGGAGCGCAATGGCCTCCTTGGTAGATTGGATGGTGGCAACAGGATCACGTCCAGCTTCCCCATGCTTGATGCGATTATGGGAGTGCCAGATTGACCACATAATTGTTGTGATCTTAGCACGATCATCATCCGAAAACCTTGTGTCACATACGATATCTCGCGCCCATGAATCTGGGTGTAGTCGCGGTAGCCGCAGACCGAACCATGCATATGCTTCATCCCAAAAGCGACGAGCATGCGTGCAGTGTATCAATGCATGCTTCAACTCCTCATTCATGGCCAAGCAAACTTTGCATCAATCTATCACCGCAATATGACGGTGTTTGAGGGTACTTTCATATGGGAGAATACCACGGAGAACTCTCCACCAAAAGACCCGTACTTTAGGTATAACGTTGAGCTTCCATAAAGCCTTCCACAACTGTTGATCATTCCCTGAGGTCCCGGTAGCCGTCCCCTCCTCTCGAGCCAACCGCTCGTTTTGAGTCATAAGAGCTCGGTACACCATCTTCACAGTGTAGTTGCCAGCCTTTTCGAAAGCCCAAGCAAAGGAGTCCTCACCTCCCCCCGCCGGATAGGGATGTTAAGAATGGCATCCGCATCGGGGGCAATGAAGGTCTCCCTAACAACATCTCTCCAGGTCCAATTATCTGTATCGATGAGCTCAGATACTCGCTGGATGCTGGTGTGAGCTGGTCTCGCGATTGGGACCATGGAGATGGTGCCCGGTATCCATTTTTGGTTCCACACAGATATATTGGTGTTGTCTCCCACTCGTGCGACCAGTCCCGCACTTAGAGCTTGTCGTCCCGCAATGATAGCCTTCCAGGTAGCCGAAGCCGATTTTGGAACTGATGCTTGCATAAAATCTACATCCGGGAAATATCGCCCTTTCAAAACTCTTGCCCACAAAGAATTGGGGGTAGTCATGAACCGCCACCCATGTTTGCCCAGCATTGCAAGATTGAACAAGTGTAGGTCTCTAAAACCCATTCCGCCCATGCATTTTGGTTTTTTCATCTCCTTCCATGACAACCAATGCATCGATCTCTTATCAAGAGAGCTGCTCCAAAAGTATTTGGCCATAGGGGAGGTCAGACTCTTGTTTACCTTTTTTGTGAACAAAAACGTACTCATCGGGTAGGTTGGAATAGCTTGAGCTGTGGACTTAATAAGAGTTTCACGACCAGCGCATGCAAGCAGCTTTTCCGACCATCCTTGCATATGGCCACGAGATCTTTCGCTGATGTGATCGAAAGTTCCACTCGTGATGCGGCCCACAGCCGTTGGCAACCCTAAATATTTCTCATTGAACGCTTCCTCTTGGATATTCAACGCTGTTTTCATGACTTGCTTCACCTGGTCAGGAGTATTGGTACTAAAGAAGATGGAGCTCTTGTCCCGATTTACTCGCTGTTTAGAAGCATCTCCATAGATTCTTAAGATCTCATTAAGTCTGAGGGCACTCTGATCTTTTGCATCAATAAAAATGAGACTGTCGTCTGCAAAAAGCAGATGAGAGACCCACGGTGATCTATAGCTTACTCTCAGACCTCTGTCCATTATTCTTCCGTTGTAGAATTTCAACAAGGAGGAGAAGGCTTCAGCACATAACAGAAACAAATATGGTGACGCTGGATCACCTTGATGAAGACCTCTGGAAGGGGTAAAGAATGGCAAGAGCTCGCCATTAACTCGAACCGAAAAACGAACAGATGATACACATTTCATGATCAACCTGGTAAAGACAATGCTGAACCCTAGCTTGGTTAGAATTGCTTCAAGATAATGCCACTCGACCCGGTCATAAGCTTTCATCATGTCTAGCTTTACCGCGCAAGAAAAATTGTTCCCTTTTTTCCTCCTCCGCATTGTGTGCACGCTCTCGTAAGCCACAAGCACGTTATCCGTAATGAGGCACCCCGGAACAAAGGCACTTTGTTCTTCACTGATAACCTCATCCATTAAGCATCTCAGACGGTTCGTAATTGCTTTGCTCGCAATCTTGTACAAAACAGGGCATAAAGCAATTGGACGGTACTGAGAAATGGACTGGGGGTGTTTTACCTTTGGGATTATGGTAATGGAGGTGTCATTTAGGCCCGGCGCTAACTCCCCGCCATTTAAGAATTCCAGAACTGCATTAGTGATGTCTCCACCGAGAAGATCCCAATGCCGCTGGTAAAACCCTGCCGTGAACCCATCTACACCAGGAGCTTTCGAAGGAGCCATCAGGAACAACGCAGTTTTGACCTTCTCCGTAGTGTAGGGTTTAGTGAGCTCCGAATTCATAGCTTCTGAGATTTTTGTTGGAACATGAGCTAGTAACTCGCCTGGATCATGGAACCCTTCGGACTGGTACAAGTTTTGGTAGAACTGCTGCACTTCCTCCTTGTCCTCGTTCTCATCCAGACAGACCGTTCCATCAGAACGTCTAAGTCCTTGGATTCTATTCATCCTCTTGCGCTGCCTGGCTTGGGCCTGAAAGTAGCTCGTATTTCGGTCTCCCTACCTTAGCCAAGGCACACGTGACTGCTGACGGTACCACACTTCTTCCAAGTGCAAAGCCTCCTTTAACTTTTTAATTGTGCTTTGTTCCTCCTCTGATGGGCCACGATCAATGGACAGGGAACGAAGCCGGTCAAGTTTCTTTTGGAGTTGTCTGACCCGTCTACTCAAACACCCAAACTCTCTGGATCCCCAAGGTTCCAGTGTTGCTTGCAAATCACCTAGTGCAGAGACAATACCTTGTAGCCCTGGGCCACGTTGGATCCCTCGCCAAGTGTCACAAACGAGTCGATCATAATCCGAATGAGTTTGCCAGATATTTTCATACCTGAACTGTTTCTTGGCCCTAGATCGTGTCTCAAACTTTTCTTTTATTTCTGCAACAACGAAACAGTGATCAGACTCCACAGAGGACAAATGCCGAACCCTGATATACTGAAATTGTTGCCGAAAGCTTTCATTAGCAAGGGCTCGATCCAGCCTTGCTTTTACATTGTCCACTCCAGACTGACGGTTATCCCACGTGTAGGCAGTACCTGTCCAACCTAAGTCTTGGAGGGAGACATCATCAATCACCTCTCTAAAAGCTCTCACTTGTCTCTCCGGACGAGCAGCCCGGCTAAAATGTTCAGTGGAGTACAGAGTTCCATTAAAATCCCCCATGCAAAGCCAAGCATCATGAGGAATATAATGGAGTGATCGTAAGAACCTCCAACTATGGTGCCTCTCTTCCGCTCGAGGTGCTCCATAAAACCCCGTGAACCTCCAAGGTGGGGAGTTCAGAAGTTTGTTAGTAACCATCACATCAATGTGCCGTTGACTGTAGTTCTTTAGTTCAACTGACACATCACGGGACCAAAACAGACCAATGCCGCCGCTAAGACCTGCACTGTCTACAGCAAAGCAGCCAGCAAAACCCAAACTGCTCTGCAAATCTTCTACTCTTCTAGCTCTGATTTTTGTTTCCATGACAAAAAGAAGAGCGGGCCTTCCAACTTCACAATGCTGCGAAGTTCACGAACTGCCTCGGGGTTCCCAAGCCCCCGACAGTTCCAGCCGATGCAACTCATTGGGGCTGGCAGGACCGCGGCGCGGTCTCTGCCAAATTTTCAGGTGTAGGTTTCTTTTTCTTTACCTCCCTAACAAAATCCTCTCCCTCTTCACGGCTTGTTGATGTTGCATTAGTTCCAGCAAGAGTATCATCTTCAACACCCGGATCTACACCTCCATCGGTGAGCAGTAGTGTGGTTTTGGCCACTAGCTTGTAGACTTGTTTAGGCGCATCCTTGCGTTTCTGCTGCTGCCTATTTTTCACAGGGGAGTTCACCTCTTCCCCCTTATCTTTCTTGTTGCTAGAATTCCATGTCTCCTGCTTGCTATTTGCACCAGTATGATCTCTGGAAGAGTTTTCAGACGGCGCCTGCTTACGATAGTCCTCTGGTGCCCGCAGCTTAGATCCAAAGGGGAGCTCACCCTTTTCATCTCGCGATCCCGGTGTTGGGCAGTACGGGTCCGAGTGTCCCAGCCTGCCGCATGAGAAGCAAAAATATGGAACTTGCTCATATTGTATGTCATACATATCCACTTGCTTCCTCCTGGCAGAATCAATGAGGATCCACCTCCTCAAAGGCTTTGCAACATCGATGGTAATCCTGGCTCGCAGGAAACCACCAGCGTGATCAAAACTGATTGACTGGGTGTGTTTATCCATCTGCTTTGCAACCAGTGCCCACCACGATTCATCCCGTAGATTATAGGGAAGGTTCACAACCCTAGCCCAGACTTGGAGTTTGTCGAACTTGATCTCATCCGGTCTCATATGTTCCTCAAATTCAGCGAGCACCACAGCATGCTTATTGGTGTGCCACGGCGATCCGCCCCACACGCGATCCCGATCACGTTGGGTTTCAAATTCCACCACAAAAGTGTTAAATCCCAGCGATATGAACTTCAATCCCCTTGGGTTACCCCAGGTCGACCTCAATGCATTGGTGATGGTTTGTATGTGGAACAGGTTGCGGTGGAGGATCTTGCCCGCCACCAACCATCTTTCCGGAGCTCCATCGATGCGATCATCGATTACCAAGGGAGTAGCCTCTTCTTCTGAGATATCAAGCTTTCCTAGGGCTTCCTCCAGCTTCTTCCGTGCCGCGCGCGCCTCCTGTGCCGCGCCCTCCACCCCCCCGCTCGTAGCAGTGCCGGGGGTAGCCATCAAGCATCAGACAAGAACTCACCACCGTCAACTAATCTCCGGGCGAGGACGAGTTCCACGGTCAAAACCCTAATCGCCGCCAGCGGGTTTTAGGGTTTCGGGGAAAAACGGTAATTAATTTGCAGTGCACTTTCCGCAAATTCTATTTCGTGTGTCGCGTTTTCTTCTTAAATTTGGGACGATTTGCGTCCACACATACATTAGACGGACGTGTCGTGCATCCGCTCGGTGTCCGCCTTAAGCCTGTGCGTAACCACCGCCCATCTGTCCTATTTAAGTCCACATGTACATGGGTGATGAAGTTAAATCCAACAGATCTTGGATAGGGTTCCCGAGCTGTTAGCCTTGGTGTGATGGTAATAGTAGTTCAGGCTCAGATAATACCCTACACACTGCTTGATTGCATTGATTTCGAGTGAGTACAAGTTACTGGTTGATCTACCATGAAATCGTATGTCTACGAGGTTGTCGTCCACGATCATCACCCTTTGGTTTATATAGGTTACATCTAGGGCAATCACCCTTTGGTTTATATAGGTTACATCTAGGGTAATCGTGATGAAGATGACCTATAACTCTTGGAGTATGCACCAAGTCTTCGAAAGATATCCATCTTGGCGCTCCTGGGCCTGACAAATGTAACTCATTAGCTGAACATCATAGGGGTCCTCAGTCTGGCCCATATGACCGGGAGACGACGTGGTAAACACCACCTAGTCCAGAACTAATGGGGAGCGTTGCATGGAAAACAATTTTTTTTCCTACGAAGCACCCAAAGATCTATCTACGGAGATGCTAACTATGAGAGATGAGTGTGTCTACATACCCTTGTAGACCGAAAACATTAACGATCTAAAGATTGTGGTTGGCGTAATCATACTCGTTCGCAATCCAATCCGATCTGAGCGCAGAACGAGCGACACCTCCAAGATTAACACACATGTGGCTCGGTGACGTCCCCGCCTTCTTGATCCAGCAGGGAGGGTGGAGAGGTAGATGAGATTGGAACCAACACGACGGCGTGGTGGTGGTGGCAGCAGAAACGCAGCAGGGCTTCACCAAGCGTTTGTGCGAGGAGGAGTATATGGGAGAGAGGGAAGGTGCCAGGCTGCCACCTACGCCTCCCCACTATATATAGGGGTGAGGGAGGGGTGCACCAGCCCTAGCCCCCTCCCCCCTCCAAGGAGGGGGGCCGGCGGCCAGGGGAGGGATCTTGCTCTCCAAGGCAAGTGGCACCCCTCCCCTTAGGGTTTCCCACCCCTCAGGCGCATGGACCTTGTGGGGGTTGGTGCGCCTGGCCCATGTAGGCCAGCCCCTCCTCAACCCATGCTGGCCTCTGGGACGTGGTGGAACCCCTGGTGGACTTCCGGAACCTTTTGGAAGCTTCCCAATACAATACCGAAAAAACCGAACTTTTTCCGAAACCCGGACCACAACTTTCCATATATAAATCTTTACCTCTGGACCATTCTGGAGCTCCTCGTGATCCCGGATGCTGAATTACTTTTCAACTTCACCATATTAATATCCCAATATTACCCTAGCATTATTGAACATTAAGTGTGAGACCCTACGGGTTCGAGAACATGCAGACAAGACCGAGACTCCTCTTTGATCAATAATCAGTAGTGGGACCTAGATGCCCATAGTGACTCTCACATATTAAATAAAGATCTTTATCGGTTGAACCACAATGTCGAGGATTCAGTTAATTCTGTATACAATTCCCTTTGTCCGGAGATATGTTACTTGCCCGAGATTCGGTCGTCAGTATCTCTGTACCTAGTTAAATCTTCTTACCGGCAAGTCTCTTTACTCGTTCCATAATACAAGATCCTTGTGACTAAACTCATTAGTCACATGCTTTCAAGTTTCTTGTGATGTTGTATTACCGAGAGGGCCCCGAGATATCTCTCTGTCACACGGAGCAACAAATCCCACTTTCGATCTATGCAACCCAACAAACACTTTCCGAGATACCTGAGGAGCACCTTTATGGTCAGCCGGTTACGAAGTGACGTTTGATAACTCACAAAACATTCTTCCGGTATTCGGGAGTGGTATGATCTCATGGTCTAAGGAACAGATACTTGACATGAAGAAAGCTGTAACAAATAAACTAAGTGATATGATCTGATGCTAAGCTTTCGGTTGGGTCTGTCCATCACCTCATTCTCCTAATGATGTGATCCTCTTATAAAATGACAACTCATGTCTATGGTTAGGAAACCTTAACCATCTTTGATCAACGAGCTAGTCTAGTAGAGGCTCACTAGGAACACGATGTTGTTTATGTATCCACACATGCATTGAAGTTTTCGGTCAATACAATTCTAGCATGGTAAACATTTATCATGAAGAAGGAAATATGATAATAAACAATTTATTAATGTCTCTAGGGCATATTTCCAACACTCTCTCACTTGCACTAGATTCAATAATCTAGTTTACATTGTGATGAATCTAACACCCATAGAGTTCTGGTGTTGATCATGTTTTGCTCGTGGAAGAAGTTTAGTCAACGGGTTTGCCACATTTAGATCCGTATGAACTTTGCAACGCTCTATGTCTCCATCCTTAATGTAATTACGAATGGATTCAAAGGGGCGTTTGATGTGCTTTCTTTTCTTGTGAAACATTGGTTCCTTGACAATGGCAATGGCACCAGTGTTGTCACAAAAGATAGTCACTAGGTACCACTCCTTGATCGGATATGAACTCCTTCATCCAGAATCCTTGCGCCGCTTCCAAAGCAGCTATGTGTTCCGATTCACATGGAGATGCTGCTACCACGCTCTGCTTGGAGCAACTCCTAATGACTGCTTCACCATTCAAAATAAATATGTATCCAGTTTAGACTTTGAGTCATCTGGATCAGTGTCGGAGCTTTGCATCCACATAACCCTTTATGACAAGCTCTCTGTCACTTGCATAAACGAGAAACATTTCCTTAGTCCTCTTTAGGCACATAAGGATATTTTTATCGTTGTCCAGTGATCCACTCCTGGATCACTCTGGTACCTACCTGCCAGACTTATGACAAGGCACACATTAGGTCTGGTACACAACATGCCATACATTATAGAGCTTATGGTTGAGGCATAGGGGACGACTTTTTCTTCTGCCGTGGTCGTGCTTTGGGTCTTACTCAACTTCACACCTTGCAACACAGGAAAGAACCCCTTCTTCAACTGGTCCATTTTGAACTTCTTCAAAATCTTGTCAAGGTATGTGCTCTGTGAAAGTCCTATCAGACGTCTTGATCTATCTCTATAGATCTTGATGCCCAATATGTAAGCATCTTCACCCAGGTTTCCATTGAAAAACTCTTATTCAATTAACCCTTTAAGCTTTCCAGAAATTCTATATCATTTGCAATCAATAATGTCATCCACATACAGTATTAGAAATGCTACAGGGCTCCCACTCACTTTCTTGTAACTAGAAGCTTCTCTATAAGTTTGTATAAAACCAAAAGTTTGGTCACCTCATCAAAGCGAACATTCCAACTCCGTGATGCTTGCACAAGTCCATAGATGGACCTCTAGAGTTTGCATACCTTATTAGCATCCTTAGGATTGACAAAACCTTCTGGTTGCATCATATACAACTCTTTCTTAAGGAAACATTGAGGAACGTTGTTTTGACGTCCATCTGCCATATTTCATAATCGAAAATGCAGCAATTGCCAGCATAATCCTGACAGACTTTAGCATCGCTACGGGCGAGGTCTCATCGTAGTCAACTCCTTGAACTTGTCGAAAACCCTTTGCGAGAAGTCGAGCTTTATAGACGGTGACATTACCATCAGCGTCCGTTTTCTTCTTGAAGATCCATTTGGTCTCAATAGCCTTTCGGTCATCAAGTAATACCACCAAAGTTGAAAGGATCGATATGGCTGACTAGAGGGGAGGGGGAAGAATAGGCAACTACCAATTTTTAACTTTTCTTAAAAAAATAGGTTTAGCACCAAATAGGTTGTCCAGATATGCAACTAGGTGAACAACCTATATGATGCTAGCAATAATGACAACACAAGCAAGCAAGAGATACAACACAAGTAAAGCTTGCTGAAAGTAAAGGTAAGAAGTAACTACAAGTGGAGCTGGTGAAGACGAGGATGTGTTACCGAACTTCCTTCCCTTTGAGGGGAAGTACGTCTCCGTTGGAGCGATGTGGAGGCACAATGCTCCACAAGAAGCCACTAGGGCCATCGTATTCTCCTCACTACAAAAAAGACACATCCGTGACATTTTGGCCCGAACGATTTTTTTTCTGTCATGCTTATGACACTTCTATGACGATAATTGTGACAAAACCTGGTATCATCATAGATGTGGTGTGCTTCTACTTTTGTGACAAAAAATCATGATAGAAAATGGGCTTTTCGTCCTGGGCGGGACGAAGACGCACCTGCATGACATTCTTTGGGCCATCCATGACAGAAAAAATCATGGTAGAAGCGAGGGCGAGGAAAATTTCGGGGAGTTCCCGGTTATGGTGGGTGGTTGGGGCTGAGCGATGCATGGAGGTTTGCGCGTTTCTCTCGTACACGTACACGCGTGTGTGCGAGGCGTTGGGCTTTAACTGAACCCGAGCGAGGCGTTCACCTACTGAACCCGAGCAATTGCACTGCAGGCTATGCGTTACTCAACCCGAGCGATCGATCGATCTGGCTGTTAACTGAACCCGATCGAGTGATTCCTTCGCTACCGCTGCTAACTGAAGCCGATCGAACCTGCTGCCTCTTGATGAATAGTGAGCATTGTTGGGGGTTGGATGAACAGTTCCTGGTGGGGGTTGGATGAACAGGACCCCGTGGTAGTAGAGGCTGTTGCCGCTGGATGAACATGACCCCAATCGAGCCGGTTGGGGGTGGATGAACAGGACCCCGTGGAGGGCTGGATGAACAACATTCGGTGGATGGCTGGTTGAACAGTAGCCGGTGGAGGGCTGGATGAACAGTAGCCCGTGGGGGCTGGTTGAACAGGACCCCGTGGAGAGGGATGGTTGAACAGTAGCCAGTGGAGGCTGGATGAACAGGACTCCGTGGTGAATAGTAGCTGGTGAAGGCTGGAGGAAGTCGACGGTCGATGAACAGTTGCAGGTGGAGGCTGGAGGAAGTCGACGGTGGATGAACAGTAGCCCTTGGAGGCTTGAGCGAGGCAGTAGACGGTGGATAAATAGTAGCCCGTGGAGTCCCGTTTTGCGGTAAGCTACACCCTTCTCGATGAACAGGACCCCCATTTCGACCGTAGGCGCTCCAACACAAATCCGTTTCCTCTGTTTTGCGGTACGCCACACCCGTTCCGATCAACAGCACCCCGTTTCGACCGTAGGAGCTCGAACACAAGTACGTTTCCTCCATTTTACGGTATGCCAGACCCTTCCCGATGAACATGACCCTATTTCGACCATACGCGGTCGAACACAAGGTCTTTTTCCTCCGTTTTGCGGTACGCCAGACCCCGTTCCGGCTGTTCCGTCCAAACTAGTTGGCTCCCATTGAACACGACCCATTCCGACCCAGTCTGTTGCCTCCCGATGAATAGGACATGTTCCGACCCAGTCACTTGGCTCCTGGTGAACACGACGCTGTTTCCTTTGTTCCGACCCAGCCGATTAGCTGAAGATGAACAGGACAACATCACTGCCGTCCGTTGCCTCTCCATGTACATGAGCCTTGGCCGTCCATATTCATGAGTACGCATTTCGAGACCCTGCTCGTATGTACGTACGTGGTCGTATTTTTTGGCGTGTGGCTGTATGTACGTGTTCACAGTTTAGACGAGACAACCTGAACTGCTATGTGGGGGGCTCTACTATGACATGTGCCGCTACTTACTCGGCCACAGGTCATCATTGCAGAGCGACCGATCGACCAGTATGTACATACACGTTCGCCACAAGACAGACAACGCTATGTACGCTTCGATCGGGTGGGTCCCAGCTGTCAGGGAGGATAAGGACGCACTTCCTTGCGTGCGAAGATTTAGCTGCTGGGCCCCAGTTGTCAGGGGGGAATCATTTTTTTGCCCGTAATAAGGACACACTTCCTTGCGTGCGAAGATGTAGCTGGTGGGTCCCAGCTGTCAGGGGGAGAAAACATTATTTTTCAGGGTAAAAAGGATCCAGTTGCATGCATGCGCCCATGGGCATGGTGCGTGCCCACTGTTAGCCTCTCACGTACAGTCATCTCCCGATGACTCTCATTTGTTGACCACGTTGACCACACCATGCCGAGCGCACCAAGGCCGGAGGACGACGGCAAGGCCCCAGACTGGAATGACCCGGAGATGAGGAAGACGCGGCAATGGAGTCATAGATGGAGAGAAGTGGGAAACTTGACTGGTTCGGGTGCACGGCAGCACTGCTGTCAACGGAGACAGGAGCAAGAACAGAGGTTGAAGAAGGGACACGACTGTTGGATTAACATCCAACGGTCCACCTGCTAGAATCATTTGTTGATTAAGTTGACAAAGTCCTGCGTACATGTCAGCTTAGTAGGCCCATAAGTCAGCCACCAAATCTGCCGGGTCCTAGCTGTCATCGGGAGGAATAGTTTTTTTCGCATAACAAGGAGGCACTTCCTTTCATGCGAAGATATGGCCGGTGGGTCCTAGCTGTCAGGGGAGGAAACATTTTTTCAGCTTAATAAGGAGGAACTTTCCTTACGTGCGACCATGGACCTCGTGGGTCCCAGCCGTCACGCTCTCCACGTGCGGACCTCTTCCAATGACTCTCGTTTGTTGACCACGCCGTGCCGAGCGCAGCGAGCGAGGCGGTGGACGGCGGTGAGGCCCTGGACGGGAACGACCCGGAGATGGGAAGACGCGGTAGTGGAGTCGCAGATTGAGAGGAGCACAAGGGTTATAACTGGTTCTGGTGCGGTGTGGGGCTGCAGTCGGTCGAGAATAATAGAAGGTGTGGAGGGGTGGAGGGATAGCCTGACCGGCGGTGGGGCAGCGCTTCGCAGCGATGTGTCTAAGCAGAGCCGCTAGCCGCTGGAGGCCGGAGCAGGCGATCCCGGTGACGCCGAAGAAAGAAGACGAGAGATTGAAGATGCATGCAGGCCGTTGGATATAAATCCAATGGATGTGGATGTCAGAATCATTTGTTGACTAAGTTGACAACGCCTTGCTTAGGCTTCACCCTATTGGCCCACATGTTAGCTTGCAAAAATGTGGCATCTATTTAACCCATGTTTTCTAGAATTTATAGTCCATTTGTTGGGTTGGGTGAACAAATAATTTCGCGTCAATGCGGCCCGTTTAATATTTTCTAAGAAATCCCAACCCATTTACACTTTCTTGAAATACAAGAATTAGTTGGGCTTGTTCTATATATAATGTTTGGTTAGAAGGAGCAATTAATATCAAAAATATACCGGAGCGACACATTATATATATATAAAATTAACAAATTAGCGAGTTATTGCTCAAAAGAAAAATGAGGGCGTTATTATTACATTGGTCCTTAAAATCTTCGCAAGCTTTTGTACGCAATCACCAGGATTTTCCTTGCCTGTGAGTCAAAAACAACCAAGATTTTCCTTGCCAACTTCTGTTAAACATTTACTTTTATAAGTTAATAAGACGTGAGATGTTTTTATAATGTATATATAAGTCTCTATTAAATATAAGATAATAGTAATAATATAAATATATATAATGTGGTTAGAAGGGAAAACATAAATTGGACAGAACATTATTATTCTTATATATAGATAAATAGAATAGAGATCTGTGTTTTAATACATTGGGCTGCCGATCTTTAAGAAAAAGTAAAACCTACGCTGGGAGGTCCATAAGACGGTACGTACATGATGGACCTTAAAAAAGTAAGCTGAAACCACTGTCTCGGTATCTCGTGGGCTACGCATGTTAAAAAATAAAACCTAGGCCTAGGTGATTGATACGTCTCCAACGTATCTATAATTTATGAAGTATTCATGCCATGTTTATAATATTTTTTTACATGCTTTTGGTATGATTTGGTTAGAAACTAATCCGAACTGACGCTGTTTTCAGCAGAACTACCGTGGTGTTGTTTTTGTGTAGAAATAAAAGTTCTCGGAATGAGCAGAAAATCAACGGAGATTTTTTTGGAATATATAAAAATACTGTAACAAAACGTTATCGGAGAGGACTCCCGTGGGGCCCACGAGGGTGGGGGGCGCGCCCACCCCCTGGGGCGTGCCCTTGTGCCTCGTGGACTCCTCGTGGGTATCCCTAACTTGTTCTTGACGCCAAACCCTCCTATAAATAGCCAAACTTCCAGAAAGAAACCTAGATCAAAAGTTCCGCCGCTGCAAGCCTCTATAGCCACAAGAAATCAATCTAGGCCCTCTCTGGCACCCTGCCGGAGGGGCCCATCATCACCGGAGGCCAAGAGGAAGGATCTCGGAGGGGCCATCATCTCCATGAAGGCCGGAGTGCCATCGGGAGGGGAATCATCACCGTGGTGATCGTCTTCATCAACATCACCATCATCATCACCATCCTCATCTCTTTTACGCGGTCCACTCTCCCGCACCCCTCTGTAATCCCTACTTGAACATGGTGCTTTATGCCACATATTATGATCCAATGATGTGTTTCCATCCTATGATGTTTTGAGTAGATATCTTTTGTCTTTGGGTTGATTGATGATCTAGATTGGTATCAGTTGTATGTTTTATTTTGGTGTTGTCCTATTGTGTCCTCCGTGTCGCGCAAGCGTGAGGGATTCCCACTGTAGGGTGTTGCAATACGTTCATGATTCGCTTATAGTGGGTTGCTTGAGTGACAGAAGCATAAACCAGAATAAGGGGGTTGTTGCGTTTGGGATAAAGGGGACTTGATATGTTAATGCTATGGTTGGTTTTTACCTTAATGATCTTTAGTAGTTGCGGATGCTTGCTAGAGTCCCAATCATAAGTGCATATGATCCAAGAAGAGAAAGTATGTTAGCTTATGCCTCTCCCTCATATGAAATTGTAATGACGACTACCGGTCTTGTTAACAATTGCCTAGGATAATTCCGCACACCGACCCATCATTATTCCACACTCGCTATTTATAATATTTAGTAATATATTCTAAATTTATGATAACACCACCTACTTTTATATTTTAGCTCTCCGATATCATGCAAAGTTATCCTCTTCATACCCACAACATAGTTTTATTTCTCGTTTCTAGTTGGAAGCAAACGTTCGGTGTACGTAGAGTCGTATCAGTGGCAGATAGGACTTGAGGGAATATTGATCTTGCCTTTAGCTCCTTGTGGGTTCGACACTCCATACTTATCACTTCCACCTTTGGGAATTGCTATGATGATTCCCTACACTTGGGGATTATCAAGCTCTTTTCTGGCGCCGTTGCCGGGGAGCAATAGCGTGGGGTTGATATTCTCATGTGTGCTTGTTTGCTTTCTTCACTAAGTAGTTTTTGTTTTCCCTTGTAGTTTTGCTTAGTTGTGGGTGAAACATACAAAAAATCAAAAAATTAAAACACAAGAAGATGCACTTGCCTCATATGCCTAAAAAGTTTTTTTAAAGAGAAGTGATTGGTAAGTTATGCATTGAAGAAGTGAGGGTCGACCTTGAGCACTTGTGTTCATGCTCATGGAAACAATGTAAAAATATTCATGGAAGTTTCTATGTAAATAATTGTCCCCTTGTATATATCATTGTATTATAAAAATAATGTGCCAAACTTTGGTTTTAGGATGATTAGATTGCTTGCTTACTTTGTGCAGTACAAAAACAGAAACTTTGGCTGTAGCGCACGAATTTACATTTTTTTACTAGAAAGTCAAATGGGTCTGAAACTTTTTGAACATTACTTATGTACAAATTGTTTAAGTTGTAAAATTTTATTTAGAATTTTTGGAGTTACATAAGTTTACTAAATTTCCAGATTACTACAGACTGTCCTGTTTTTGACAGATTCTGTTTTCTATGTGTTGTCCGCTTATTTTGATGAATCCATGGGTAGTATCGGGGGGTATGAACCATGGTGAATTTGGAATACAGTAGATAAAGTGCTAATATGAAATTGGAATGAGTTTACAATAGTACCTAACGGTAGTGATTTGCTTTATTATACTAACAGATCTCACAAAGTTTTTGTTAAGTTTTGTGTGAATGAAGTGTTCGAAGAACGAGGAGTTACCGATGCGAGAAGAATAAAGAGAGGCAAGAGTTCGAACTTGGGATGCCCAAGGCACCCCAAGTAAATATTTCAAGAATAATCAAGTATAAGCTTGGGGATGCCCCAGTTGGCATCCCATCTTTCTTCTTCAACAATTGTCGGTATACCTCGGTTTTTGTTTTGTTCACATGATTTGTGTCGTTTGTGTTTTTCTTTTTATTTAAGAACCATGGTAGTATGAGATAGCCCTTCATTGATTTATAGAATGCTTCATGCTTCACTTAAATCTTTTAAGTATGACTTTATAGAATGCTCTTTGTGCTTCACTTAAATCTTTTGAGTATGGTTTTGTAGAACGCTTCGTGTGCTTCACTTATTTATTTTGAGCTTGGATATTGATTAGTCTATATTAATTATAGAACACCCCATGAACTTCACTTATATCTTTTGGAGTATGAATAAAACTATCATCTAAAGTGGGTTTGGAAGAGTGTCCACTTTAGGAATAGTGATCGCAATATTTTGGAGGGTGTTGAATCTTAGTGTGATATTTATGAAAGTGGATTTGGAAGAGTGTCAACTTTAGTTAGTAACGATTCCACTATTTTGGAAGAGGTTCCAATTGATTATGAGAACAAAGTTGTTATCTATGATGATTATTGTGATGACATGTATGCTATGAAGAATAATGTTAACCATGAAACTTGCCATCATGATTTTAATTTTCAATTAAATTATGGCTCACATGACAGTTATTTTGTTGAGTTTGCTCCCACTATTCCGAATGAGAAGAATTTTTGCTTATGTGGAGAGTAGTAAAATGTCTATGCTTGTAGATCATGAAAAGAATGCTTTATGTTATGGTTGTACCGTCAAACTCATTTATGATGCTACTGAAAATTGTATGAGGGAGGAATAGATGCTTGTAGGAGTTGCAATAATATCAAGTTTCCTCTCTATGTGCTTAAGGTTTTGAAATTATACTTGTTTTGCCTTCCGATGCTAGTTGATTCTTGTTCTTATAAGTTGTGTGCTCAAAAAATCCCTAGGCATATGAAGTGGGTTAGGTCTAAATTTGCTAGTCATATTCTTCATAATGCTCTCTTTATGTTTTAATTCTTATCTTTTATGTGAGCACCATTGAAATCATCATGCCTAGCTAAAAGGCATTAAAGAAAAGCACTTGTTGGGAGACAACCCAATAGTTACCCTTACTATTTTTGTGTGTTCACATGATTAAGATACTGTAGTAATCATGTTTTATAGCTTTTGTTTCAATAATGTGCCAAGTAAGACCTTTGGGAAGACTTGGGTGAAAGTTAATGTGATCTTGCTGTAAAAAACAGAAACTTTGCACTCACGAGATTAGCGGTCATTCTTTACAGAAGAGTGCTTTTGAGTTGATTCTTTTTGCAGAAGATTAATAGAGAAATTCATCACGTCCAACAATTTATTTCATAATTTTTGGAGTAGCAGAAGTATGGTTGTCGTTCAGATCATTACAGACTGTTCTGTTTCTGACAGATTCTGTTTTCATTGCATAGTTTGATTGTTTTCTAGTTTCTATGGCTTATGTTTCTCAATATAAATTGTAGATATGATATGGTAAAGTAAGCATTTTGTGAGAACAATTATGAGTCTTGTCTTTGATGGTACCAAAGTGAATGGTTTACTCTTTATCATACTAACTCATCTCACGAAGTTCCGTTAAGTTTTGTGTGATTGAAGTTTTCAGGTTTTGAGTGAGATATCGATATGAGGAGAATAAGGAGTGGAAAGACCCTAATATTGGGGATGCCCAAGGCACCCAAAGGTAATATTCAAAGAAGACTCAAGCGCCTAAGCTTGGGGATGCCCCGGAACGCATCCCCTTTTTCGTCTTCAAAACTATCGGTATACCTTACTCGGAGCTATATTTTTATTCGTCACGTGATATGTGTTTTGCTTGGAGCGTATTTTCAATTTTACTTGCTGTTTGAATAAAATCATTGGATCTGAAATATTGAATGAAATAGAATCCTCCCATTGCTAGTTAATTATTTGACTACTCAGTGTTCTTCACTTATATATTTTTGGAGTAGTTTGTCATTTACTCACGTGCTTCACGTATATCCTATGAGTAAATGGTTGAATGAATTGAATATCATAAATCTGAATTTATATATGTTTCGTATGCTTATAACATGGGGAGTATTAACTTCGCACATAATAAGTATAGGTAGTAAACTTATTGAAAGTTAGCAAACACAGAATTGGTCACTTGAACAATTCATGAAAGAATATTAAAGGAGGAGAGATTTCACATATAAATACACTATCTTGGACATCTTTTGTAATTGTGAGCACTTATTAAAATATGACATGCTAAAAAGTTGATGTTGGACAAGGAAGACAACTTAATGGGTTATGTTCTCCTATATCTGAAACGTTATATTGCCTTGGATCATCCAACATGTTGAGCTTGCCTTTCCCTCTCATGCTAGCCAAATTCTTTGCACCAAGTAGAGATACTACTTGTGCTTCCAAACATCCCTTAAACCAGTTTTGCCATGAGAGTCCACCATACCTATCTATGGATTGAGTAAGATCCTTCAAGTAAGTTGTCATCGTGCATGCAATAAAAATTGCTCCTTAAATATGTATGATCTATTAGTGCGAAGAAAATAAGCTTTATACGAACTTGTGATAGGGAAGAAATAAAAGCGACAAAATGCATAATAAAGGTCTTTATCACAAGCGGCAATATAAAGTGACATTCTTTTGCATTAAGATTTTGTGCATCTAACCATAAAAGCGCATGACAACCTCTGCTTCCCTCTGCGAAGGGCCTATCTTTTACTTTTATCTTCTACCCTTATACAAGAGTCATGGTGATCATCACCTTCCCTTTTTACACTTTTTCCTTTGGCAAGCACTTTGTGTTGGAGCGATCCGTATATATATATATATATATATATATATATATATATATATATATATATATATATATATCCACTTGGATGTAGGTTTTCATGAATTATTATTGTTGACATTACCCTTGAGGTAAAAGGTTGGGAGGCGAAACTATAAGCCCCTATCCTCTGTGTCCGATTAAAACTTTGAACCCATAAATATCACATGAGTTCAGCAATTGTGAAAGATTAAATGATAGTTGAGTATGTGGAGTTTGCTGAATCAAAGCTCTTACATAGACCATTCCTAAAAATAAGATGAATCACAATTGTTCGATGACTAAAAGCATGGTTTGTTAGTTTTCAAGAAAGTTTATGATCTATACTTTAACATGTGAATAGCTTGTTACTTGATCATGAGAAGTTTTATGAGTTGAGCTACTGTTATGATATATAATGATGCTAGAAAAAGTGATTGAAACTATCATTGATCAAACTTAAGCACTTGCCAGCATTCACACTTTATAAATTATTTCTTTTATCATTTACCTACTCGAGGATGAGCAGGAATTAAGCTTAGGGATGCTGATAAGTCTCCAACGTATCTATAATTTATGAAGTATTCATGCCATGTTTATAATATTTTTTACGTGCTTTTGGTATGATTTGGTTAGAACTAACCCGGACTGACATTGTTTTCAGCAGAACTACTGTGGTGTTGTTTTTGTGCAGAAATAAAAGTTCTCGGAATGCGCTAAAAATAAACGGAATTTTTTTTGGAAAATATAAAAAATACTGGAACAAAAAGTTATCGAAGAGGAGTCTCGTGGGGCCCACGAGGGTGGGGGGCGCGCCCCTGTGCCTTGTGGACTCCTCATGGGTACCTCTAACTTGTTCTCGACGCCAAACCCTCCTATAAATAGCCAAACTTTCAGAAAGAAACCTAGATCGGAAGTTCCGCCGCCGCAAGCCTCTATAGCCACGAGAAATCAATCTAGGCCCTCTCTGGCACCTTGCCGGAGGGGGCCATCATCACCGGAGGCCAAGGGGAAGGATCTCGGAGGGGCCATCATTGCCATGAAGGCCAAGGACCAGAGGGAGAACCTCTCCCCATCCAGGGGGAGGCCATGGAGGAGGAAGCACAAGGGGGAGAACCTCTCCTCCTCTCTATCGGTGGCGCTGGAGTACCATCCGGAGGGGAATCATCGCCGCGGTGATCGTCTTCATCAACATCACCACCATCATCATCACCATCCTCATCTCTTTTACACGGTCCACTCTCCCGCACCCCAATGTAATCCCTACTTGAACATGGTGCTTTATGCCACATATTATGATCCAATGATGTGTTTCCATCCTATGATGTTTTGAGTAGATATCTTTTGTCTTTGGGTTGATTGATGATTAGATTGGTATGAGTTGTATGTTTTATTTTGGTGCTGTCCTATTGTGCCCTCTGTGTCGCGCAAGCATGAGGGATTCCCGCTGTAGGGTGTTGCAATACGTTCATGATTCACTTATAGTGGGTTGCTTGAGTGACAAAAGCATAAAAACTCGGGTAAGAGGGTTGTTGCGTATGGGATAAAGGGGACTTGATATGTTAATGCTATGGTTGGGTTTTACCTTAATGATTGTTAGTAGTTGCGGATGCTTGCTAGAGTTCCAATCATAAGTGCATATGATCCAAGAAGAGAAAGTATGTTAGCTTATGCCTCTCCCTCATATGAAATTGCAATGACGACTACCGGTCTTGTTAACAATTGCCTAGGATAATTCCGCACACCGACCCATCATTATTCCACACTCGCTATTTATAATATTTAGTAATATATTCTAACTTTATGATAACAACACCTACTTCTATATTTTAGCTCTCTGATATCATGAAAAGTTATCCTCTTCATACCCACAACATAGTTTTATTTCTCGTTTCTAGTTGGAAGCAGACGTTCGGTGTACGTAGAGTCGTATCAGTGGCAGATAGGACGAGAGAATATTGATCTTGCCTTTAGCTCCTTGTGGGTTCGACACTCCATACTTATCACTTCCACCTTTGGGAATTGCTACGATGATTCCCTGCACTTGGGGATTATCAGTGATACTTGTTCGCCCTCTGGAAAAAAATGATACCAGCTAGATCCCCGATACCCCTTTCCCGCAACAACAACAAAAAAAAGATCCCCGATACCCATGGAAAAAAAGCTCCCCGATGATAGTCATCATTGGAAATTTATTTCGTTTATTAACTAGGTTGACAAACCCGTGGGCTCCAACGTCAGTATACAATTAGGAGGAAGTTTTTTTCCAATGAGGCACTTGCTTGCGTACGGCTTGGACCTGGTGGGTCCCCACTGTCAGTCTCTCGGCGTATAGTCCTCTCCGGATTCCTCTCGTTTGTTGAGCATGTTGACAACGACATACAGCGGCGCCACGGCGAGCGTACACGGACGGGAAAGAACCAGAGCTGGGGAAGACGCCTTCATTCTTTCGAACATACCGCACTAGCCCGGTGGCAATAGACCTCTCACCCAAAAGATGTACTGCCCGGGTTCGATTCCAATTGGTGCAGTTGAAAAATATCTAACATGTGCAAAAATTTTGTGCGTAGTTTACCCAGTTTTTCGTACACTCAACATTGTCTTGCCATTTTGATATCATGCAAAGTTATCCTCTTCATACCCACAACATAGTTTTATTTCTCGTTTCTAGTTGGAAGCAAACGTTCGGTGTACGTAGAGTTGTATCAGTGGCAGATAGGACTTGAGATAATATTGATCTTGCCTTTAGCTCCTTGTGGGTTCGACACTCCATACTTATCACTTCCACCTTCGGGAATTGCTACGATGATTCCCTGCACTTGGGGATTATCAGTGATACTTGCTCGCCCTCTGGAAAAAATGATACCAGCTAGATCCCCGATACCCCTTTCCCGCAACAACAACAAAAAAAAAGATCCCCGATACCCATGGAAAAAAAGCTCCCCGATGACAGTCATCGTTGGAAATTTATTTCGTTTATTAACTAGGTTGACAAACCCGTGGGCTCCAACGTCAGTATACAATTAGGAGTAAGTTTTTTTTCCAATGAGGCACTTGCTTGCGTACGGCTTGGACCTGGTGGGTCCCTACTGTCAGTCTCTCGGCTTACAGTCCTCTCCGGATTCCTCTCATTTGTTGAGCATGTTGACAAAGACATACAACGGCGCCACGGCGAGCGCATACGGACGGGAAAGAACCGGAGCTGGGGAAGACGCCTTCATTCTTTCGAACATACTGCACTAGCCCAGTGGCAATAGCCCTCTCACCCAAAAGATGTACTGCCCGGGTTCAATTCCAACTGGTGCAGTTGAAAAATATCTAACATTGGCCAAAATTTTGTCCCTAGTTTACCCAGTTTTTCGTACACTTAACATTGTCTTGCCATTTTGAAAATATCATATCTTTTTGACTTTGCATCATATGAAGATGTGCTATACATGAATGTTGATCAACATGATGTTAACTTGTTGTTAATTCCATTTTTTACCATGAATAAAATTTCCATCATTCTGTTATCCATGTTTGAAAAGTGCATGTTGATTTAAATGTTATACCTCTGAAACATGCAGTTTCTTATCTGAAAATCACTTGGACAAGCAGCCATCACTGGTGTTGGATTTGATGTCGCGCTTCTTCAATCCCCCGCTAGTGCGAGGGGGAAATAAACTTCCATGCCGTGCTGCCGGTTGGGGAATGGAGCGAACTGGATTAAAGAGGGGGCCGGCGGCGCGACTGAAGAAGCATATCAGACACGATTTTTTCTAGTGGATGGCTCTCGATGGCGTTTTTTACTTGCCTCTGCACCATACAACTTGTACTTTTAGCCCCCTAGTTCGTGGTGGACCAGCAACCCATTTGCTGGGCGGGCCAACCTACAGAAAGCGGCACTCGATTTTTCATCAAGCCCCCAAAACAACGCAGTACTATGTTTTGAGGCCGAAAACATTACGACAGGGGTTGAGAGGGGGAGGGGGGAACAGAGCAAAAAGATAAATAAAGAGCTCATGCGCCATTGCTACCCTAAGAAGCAGGTGCAATTCTTCTCAGGAAGTAGGTGTGCCGTTGACACCCACACGTCACAAATCCCACAGTAGACATATTAACAAGTTCACACACAAGTACAATAGAAAAGGTAAACATTCATATCAAGCTCGGGTTCACAGGACACGTTCATATTCATAGCCAACATTCACAATCAACAACTCAAAATATTCATATATACACAAGTTCAACATGTCTATGCATCCAAATGCTTGATAGATCACAAGACAATATTCATAGATAATTCACAAAAAGATTTAGATATACACACGTTCAATATGTTTATGCATCCAAATGATTGAGATCACATCCAATATCATCCATGGAAAAACTTTAATTACCTAGGGTATAGACTGGTAAATGGTGTTCAGTCGGAGGTACTTCTTGCTAAAATTAATGCTTGTACGAGTAAACTTTCGAGTACATAAGAGGCAACACAGACAATCTGAACTTTGCCTGTAGGTTTATCCTCAAGATAGTGGCCTCGATGCCGACGCAGGTTTGAGCAACTTGGCCACTACTTCCATCCAACTACATTACTGGCTCATCTTGGTCCTGTAGCTCGCCAAAATTCTGTTGGGGAACGCAGTAATTTCAAAAAAAATCTTACAATCATGCAAGATATATCTAGGAGATGCATAGAAACGAGATGGGAGAGTGCGTCCACGTACCCTCGTAGACCGAAAGCGGAAGTGTTTAGTAACGCAGTTGATGTAGTCGAACATCTTCGCGATCCAACCGATCCAAGTAACGAACGTACGTCACCTCCGCATTCAGCACACGTCTAGCTCGATGACGCCCCTCGTGCTCTTGATCCAGTTGGGGACGAGGGTGATTTCCGTCAGCACGATGGCGTGGCGACGGTGATGATGATGTTACCAGCGTGGGGCTTTGCCTAAGCACTACGGTGATATGATCGAGGTGTGTTACTGTGGAGGGGGGCACCGCACACGGTGAAGGCAAAACTTGGTGTGTTCTAGGGTGCCCCCTACCCCTGTATATAAAGGAGGGAGGGGGAGGCCGGCCAGCCCTTGCTAGGCGCGCTGAGAGAGGCGAGTCCTACTAGGACTCCAAGTCCTAGTAGGATTCCACCTCAAGGAGATGGGGGAAGGAAGGGAGAAGGGGGGCCGCGCCCCCAACCCCTTCTCCAATTTGGGCTAGGCTTGGGGGGGGGGGCATGCGCCACCTCCTGGCGCTGCCTCTCCTTTACCTCTAAGGCACACTGAGGCCCACAACTCCCCGGGGGGTTCCGGTAACCTCCCGGTACTCCGTAAAATATCCGAACTTCTCCGGAACCATTCTGATGTCCGAATATAGCCTTACAATATATCAATCTTTATGTCTTGATCATTTCGAGACTCCTCGCCATGTCCGTGATCTCATCCGGGACTCCGAACAAACTTTGGTCATCAAAACACATAACTCATAATATAAATCGTCATCGAACGTTAAGCGGACCCTACGGGTTCGAGAACTATGTAGACATGACCGAGACACATCTCTGATCAATAATCAATACCAGAACCTGGATGCTCATATTGGCTCCTACATATTCTACAAAGATCTTTATCGGTCAAACCGCATAACAACATACGTTGTTCCCTTTGTCATCGGTATGTTACTTGCCCGAGATTCGATCGTCGGTATCATCATACCTAGTTCAATCTCATTACTGGCAAGTCTCTTTACTCGTTCCGTAATGCATCATACCGCAACTAATTCATTAGTCACATGGCTTCCAAGGCTTATAGTGATGAGCACTACCGAGAGGGCCCAGAGATACCTCTCCGATACACGGAGCGACAAATCCTAATCTCGATCTATGCCAACCCAACAAACACCTTCAGAGACACCTGTAGAGCATCTTTATAATCACCCAGTTATGTTGTGATGTTTGATAGCACACAAGGCGTTCCTCCAGTATTCGGGAGTTGCATAATCTCACAGTCTGAGGAACATGTATAAGTCATGAAGAAAGCAATAGCAATGAAACTGTAACGATCATAATGCTAAGCTAACGGATGAGTCTTGTCCATCACATCATTCTCCTAATGATGTGATCCCATTTATCAAATGACAACACATGTCTATGCTTAGGAAACATAACCATCTTTGATTAACGAGCTAGTCAAGTAGAGGCATACTAGGGACACTATGTTTTGTCTATGTATTCACACATGTACTAAGTTTCCGGTTAATACAATTGTAGCATGAATAATAAACATTTATCATGAAATAAGGAAATAAATAATTACTTTATTATTGCCTCTAGGGCATATTTCCTTTAGTCTCCCACTTGCACCAGAGTCAATAATCTAGATTACAAAATAATGATTCTAACACCCATGGAGTCTTAGTGCTGATCATGTTTTGCTCGTGGAAGAGGCTTAGTCAACGGGTCTGCAACATTCAGATCCGTATGTATTTTGCAAATCTCTATGTGTCCCTCCGCGACTTGATGCCGGATGGAATTGAAGCATCTCTTGATGTGTTTGGTTCTCTTGTGAAATCTGGATTCCTTCGCCAAGGCAATTGCACCAGTATTGTCACAAAAGATTTTCATTGGACCCGATGCACTAGGTATGACACCTAGATCGGATATGAACTCCTTCATCCAGACTCCTTCATTTGCTGCTTCCGAAGTAGTTATGTACTCCGCTTCACACGTAGATCCCGCCACGACGCTCTGTTTGGAACTGCACCAACTCACAGCTCCACCATTCAATAAAAATATGTATCCAGATTGCGACTTAGAGTCATCCGGATCAGTGTCAAAGCTTGCATTGACGTAACCATTTACGAAGAGCTCTTTGTCACCCCCATAAACGAGAAACATATCCTTAGTCCTTTTCAGGTACTTTAGGATGTTCTTAACCGCTGTCCAGTGCTCCACTCCTGGATTACTTTGGTACCTCCCTGCTATACTTATAGCAAGGCACACATCAGGTCTGGTACACAACATTGCATACATGTTAGAACCTATGGATGAAGCATAGGGAATGAGTTTCATTTTATCTCTATCTTCTGTAGTGGTCGGGCATTGAGTCTGACTCAACTTCACACCTTGTAACACAGGCAAGAACCCTTTCTTTGACTGATCCATTTTGAACTTCTTCAAAACTTTATCAAGGTATGTGCTTTGTGAAAGTCCAATTAAGCGTCTTGATCTATCTCTATAGATCTTGATGCCCAATATGTAAGCAGCTTCACCGAGGTCTTTCATTGAAAAACTCTTATTCAAGTATCCCTTTATGCTATCCAGAAATTCTATATCATTTCCGATCAATAATATGTCATCCACATATAATATTAGAAATGCTACAGAGCTCCCACTCACTTTCTTGTAAATATAGGCTTCTCCAAAAGTCTGTATAAAACCATATGCTTTGATCACACTATCAAAGCGTTTATTACAACTCCGAGAGGCTTGCACCAGTCCATAAATGGATCGCTGGAGCTTGCACACTTTGTTAGCACCCTTTGGATTGACAAAAACCTTCTGGTTGCATCATATACAACTCTTCTTCCAGAAATCCATTCAGGAATGCAGTTTTGATATCCATCTGCCAAATTTTATAATCATAAAATGCAGCAATTGCTAACATGAATCGGACAGACTTAAGCATCGCTACGGGTGAGAAAGTCTCATCATAGTCAACTCCTTGAACTTGTCGAAAACCTTTCGCAACAAGTCGAGCTTTGTAGACAGTAACATTACCGTCAGCATCAGTCTTCTTATTGAAGATCCATTTATTTTCTATGGCTTGCCAATCATCGGGCAAATCCACCAAAGTCCACACTTTGTTCTCATACATGGATCCATCTCAGATTTCATGGCCTCAAGCCATTTCGCGGAATCTGGGCTCATCATCGCTTCCTCATAGTTCGTAGGTTCATCATGGTCTAGTAACATGACTTCTAGAATAGGATTACCGTACCACTCTGGTGCGGACCGTACTCTGGAAGACCTATGAGGTTCTGTAGTAACTTGATCTGAAGTTTCATGATCATCATCATTACCTTTCTCACAAATTGGTGTAGGAATCACTGACACTGATTTCTGTGATGAACTACTTTCCAATTCGGGAGAAGGTACAATTACCTCATCAAGCTCTACTTTACTCCCACTCACTTCTTTCGAGAGAAACTCCTTTTCTAGAAAGAATCCATTCTTAGCAACGAATATCTTGCCTTCGGATCTGTGATAGAAGGTGTACCCAACTGTTTCCTTTGGGTATCCTATGAAGACACACTTCTCCGATTTGGGTTCGAGCTTATCAGGTAGAAGCTTTTTCACATAAGCATCGCAGCCCCAAACTTTAAGAAACGACAACATTGGTTTCTTGCCAAACCATAGTTCATAAGGCGGCGTCTCAATGGATTTTGATGGTGCCCTATTTAAAGTGAATGCAGCCGTCTCTAAAGCATAACCCCAAAACAATAGCGGTAAATCAGTAAGAGACGTCATAGATCGCAACATATCCAATAAAGTATGATTACGGCGTTCAGACACACCATTACGCTGTCGTGTTCCATGTGGCGTAAGTTGGGAAACTATTCCGCATTGTTTCAAATGAATACCAAACTCGTAACTCAAATATTCTCCTCCACGATCAGATCGTAGAAACTTTATTTTCTTGGTATGATGATTTTCCGCTTCACTCTGAAATTCTTTGAACTTTTAAACGTTTTAGACTTATGCTTCATTAAGTAGATATACCCATATCTGCTCAAATCATTCTTGAAGGTAAGAAAATAACGATACCCGCCACGAGCCTCAACACTCATTGGACCGCATACATCAATATGAATTATTTCCATAAGTCAGTATCTCGTTCCTTTGTTCCGGAGAACGGAGTTTTAGTCATCTTGCCCATGAGGCATGGTTCGCAAGCACCAAGTGATTCACAATCAAGTGATTCCGAAAGCCCATCAGCATGGAGTTTCTTCACGTGCTTTACACAAATATGACCTAAACGGCAGTGCCACAAATAAGTTGCACTATCATTATCAACTTTGCATCTTTTGGCTTCAATATTATGAACATGTGTATCTCCATGATCGAGATTCAATAAAAATAGACCACTCAACAAGGGTGCATGACCATAAAAGATATTACTCATATAAATAGAACAACCATTATTCTCTGATTTAAATGAATAACCATCTCGCATCAAACAAGATCCAGATATAATATTCATGCTCAACGCTAGCACCAAATAACAATTATTCAAGTCTAAAACTAATCCCGAAGGTAGATGTAGAGGTAGCATGCCGACGGTGATCACATCGACCTTGGAACCATTTCCGATGCGCATCATCACCTCGTCCTTAGCCAATATTCGTTTAATCCGTAGCCCCTATTTCGAGTTGCAAATATGAGCAACAACACCAGTATCAAATACCCTGGTGCTACTACGAGCACTAGTAAGGTACACATCAATAACACGTATATCAAATATACCTTTCACTTTGCCATCCTTCTTATCCGCCAAATACTTGGGGTTGTTCCGCTTCCAGTGACCAGTCCCTTTGCAGTAGAAGCACTCAGTTTCAGGCTTAGGTCCAGACTTGGGTTTCCTCTCCTGAGCAGCAACTTTCTTGTCGTTCTTCTTGAAGTTCCCCTTCTTTCCTTTGCCCCTTTTCTTGAAACTAGTGGTCTTGTTGACCATCAAAACTTGATGCTCCTTTTGATTGCTACCTCTGCAGCCTTTAGCATCGCGAAGAGCTCGGGAATTGTCTTGTTCATCCCTTGCATATTATAGTTCATCACGAAGCCTTTATAGCTTGGTGGCAGTGATTGAAGAACTCTGTAAATGACACTATCATCAGGAAGATTAACTCCCAGCTGAGTCAAGTGGTATGGTACCCACACATTCTGAGTATGTGTTCACTGACAGAACTATTCTCCTCCATTTTACAGCTATAGAACTTTTTGGAGACTTCATATCTCTCAACTCAGGCATTTGCTTGAAATATTAACTTCAACTCTTGGAACATCTCATATGCTCCATGCCATTCAAAACATCTTTGAAGTCCCGATTCTAAGCCATAAAGCATGGCAGACTGAACTATCGAGTAGTCATCAACACGCGTCTGCCAAGCATTCGCAATGTCTGCAGTTGCTGACGCGGGTGGTACACCTAGCGGTGCTTCCAGGACGTAATTCTTCGGTGCAGCAATGAGGACAATCCTCAAGTTATGGACCCAGTCCGTGTAATTGCTACCATCATCTTTCAACTTAGCTTTCTCTAGGAACACATTAAAATTCAAAGGAACGGTAGCACGGGCCATTGATCTACAATAACATAGACATGCAAAATAAGTATCAGGACTAAGTTCATGATAAATTAAAGTTTAATTAATCATATTACTTAAGAACTCCCACTTAGGTAGACATCCCTCTAGTCATCTAAATTATCACGTGATCCAAATCAACTAAACCATATCCGATCATCACGTGAGATGGAGTAGTTTTCAATGGTGAACATCATTATGTTGATCATATCTACTATATGATTCACGTTCGACCTTTCGGTCTCAGTGTTCCGAGGCCATATCTGCATATGCTAGGCTCGCAAGTTTAACCCAAGTATTCTGCGTGTGCAAAACTGGCTTGCACCCATCGTATGTGAACGCAGAGCTTATCACACCCGATCATCACGTGGTGTCTCGGCACGACGAACTGTAGCAATGGTGCATACTCAGGGAGAACACTTATACCTTGAAATTTAGTTAGGGATCATCTTATAATGCTACTACCGTACTAAGCAAAATAAGATGCATAAAAGATAAACATCACATGCAATCAAAACATGTGACATGATATGGCCATCATCATCTTGTGCTTATGATCTCCATCACCGAAGCATCGTCATGATCTCCATCATCACCGGCGCGAAACCTTGATCTCCATTGTAGCATCGTTGTCGTCTTGCCAACTATTGCTTCTACGACTATCGCTACCGCTTAGTGATAAACTAAAGCAGTTACATAGCGATTGCATTGCATAAAATAAAGCGACAACCATATGGCTCCTGCCAGTTGCCGATAACTCTGTTACAAAACATGATCATCTCATACAACAATTTATATCACATCATGTCTTGACCATATCACATCACAGCAAGCCCTACAAAAACAAGTTAGACGTCCTCTACTTTGTTGTTGCAAGTTTTACGTGGCTGCTACGGGCTTCTAGCAAGAACCGTTCTTACTTACGCATCAAAACCAAAACGATTCTTTGTCAAGTGTGCTATTTTAACCTTTAACAAGGACAAGCCGTAGTCAAACTTGATTCAACTAAAGTTGGAGAAACAGACACCCGCCAGGCACCTATGTGTGAAAGCACATCGGTAGAACCAGTCTCATGAACGCGGTCATGTAGTGTCGGTCCGGTCCGCTTCATCAACAATACCACCGAATCAAAGTAAGACATTAGTGGTAAGCAGTATGACTATTATCACCCACAACTCTTTGTGTTCTACTCGTGCATAAAACATCTACGCATAGACCTGGCTCGGATGCCACTATTGGGGAACGCGGTAATTTCAAAAAAAATCCTACGATCACGCAAGATCTATCTAGGAGATGCATAGCAACGAGACGGGAGAGTGTGTCCATGTACCCTTGTAGACCAAAAGCGTAAGCGTTTAGTAACGCGGTTGATGTAGTCGAACGTCTTTGCGATCCAACCGATCCAAGTACCAAAGGTACGACACCTCCGCGTTCATCACACGTTCAGCTCGATGACATCCCTCGTGCTCTTGATCCAGTTGAGGACGAGGGTGAATTCTGCCAGCACGACGGCGTGGCGACGATGATGGTGATGTTACCGGCACAAGGCTTCGCCTAAGCACTATGGCGATATGATCGAGGTGTGTTACTGTGGAGGGGGCACCGCACACGGGTAAGGCAAAACTTGGTGTGTTCTAGGGTGCCCCCTGCCACCGTATATAAAGTAGGGAGGGGGAGGCCGGCTGGCCCTTGCTAGGCGCACCGGGAGAGGGGAGTCCTAATAGGACTCCAAGTCCTAGTAGGATTCCACCTCAAGGAGAAGGGGGAAGGAAGGGAGAATGGGGGGGGGGGGGGCGCCCCAACCCCTTGTCCAATTCGGACTGGGCTGGGGGGGGGGGCACCTCCTGGCGCTGACTCTCCTTTCCCACTAAGGCCCACTAAGGCCCATCAACTCCCCGGGGGGTTCCGGTAACCTCCCGGTACTCCGGAAAATACCCGAACTTCTCCGGAACCATTCCGATGTCCGAAGCTAGCCTTCCAATATGTCAATCTTTATGTCTCGACCATTTCGAGACTCCTCGTCACGTCCGTGATCTCATCTGGGACTTCGAACAAATTTCGGTCATCAAAACACATAACTCATAATATAAATCTTCATCGAACGTTAAGCATGTGGTCCCTACGGGTTCGAGAACTATGTAGACATGACCGAGACACATCTCCGATAAATAAAAAATAGCGAACCTGGATGCCCATATTGGCTCCTACATATTCCACAAAGATCTGTATTGGTCAAACCGCATAACAACATACGTTGTTCCCTTTGTCATCGGTATGTTACTTGCTCGAGATTCGATCGTCGGTATCATCATACCTAGTTCAATCTCCTTACTGGCAAGTCTCTTTACTTGTTCCTAATGCTTCATCCCGCAACTAACTCATGAGTTGTGCTATTCTTGGAATGTCATTTTGTTTTGTTTTGCTTGTTGTTTTAATAAAATACTTAAATCTGAAAGTTTTTAAATAAGAGAGAGTCCTCACATAGCTACCTATTTTCTTCACTACTCATTTGATCTTCACTTATAACTTTTTGGAGTAGTTTGTCATTTACTCTGATGCTTCACTTAGATTATTTTGAGAGTTGAAAATCTTGAAGAAATACGTATGCTCTCGGGATTCACTTAAATTTATTTGAGAGCTTATTAGTAGCAATGGTAATATATAAATTTAGTCCCAAAGTGATAGATATCCAAGAAGGATATAATAAAAACATTCATGAAGATCATTGGACAAATTAAACCTGATTCTTTGTAATAGTTTTGCGAGATGATGATATAATATGTGAGTCATGTTGGTGAGTAATTGTGCTTTAGTAAGAATATTGGTGTTAAGGTTTGTGATTCCATATGCAAGCACGAAAGTGAATAGTTATGCAATGAAATTACATCCTACTTGTGGTGCATTATTCGGTATTAGTTATGCTTAATGCTCGCTTATGAGATTTTTCGTTTCTTGGTTGGATGCTTCTCAATCTTTTTGCTAGCCTTCGCTTGTACTAGGTAGGAATACTATTTGTGCATCCAAAATACTTAAACCCAGTTTTGCCACATGAGTCCACTACACCTACCTATATGCGGTATTTCCGTGCCGTTCTAAGAAAATTTGTATGTGCCATCTCTAATTTTCAAAATGAATATCCTTTTTATGTGCTCGTACCGCTCATGAAACGGTTGAGGGTGGCTGATATTTTTCCATGCTAGATGTGTTATTCTCAAGATGAGTGTTTATTCACTTGTCATTGCACGAGAATACGTCAAAGGTATTAGGGATGCCCAGTCCCGAAATGAAAAATGAATTTACTTTATGTTGTCAAATAATAGATTCCTTGGAAAGTGTTGGTATGGACGACACCCGTGGATTTGGTTAGCCGTGGAATGTGAAAGTATGGTGGAAAAAGGAATAAACTTTATTTTCTATTTGGGAACCGCCTATGATATATCTATCATGGAAAGTATTGGGAACTACTCGATCGTTTTTGTTGACAGGAAAAGCATGCCACCCAAAATTTTTATCTCTTAATTTCCGCTTTGAGCTCTGGGACCTCTACAAATCCCTTCCCTCTGCGAAGGGCCTCTCTATTTACTTTATGCACTTTTTATTTTTATTTGATTCTCCATCTTCTCTTATAAAGCACCAACTAAGGGGCACTATGATCGTACTTGAGCATTGGATGTAGCTAATATGCGAGTGTGTTTCATGAATGGATGAATGATTGAGCATGATGGGATAGGGATAACTTTCTTTAGTGTTGATATTTTGAAAGAGATGGTTTCTTATTGATATGCTTGAGTATTGAAATCTTCATGTCAAAACTAGACTATAGCTTTGAACCAGATAAAAGTCCAAATGTCCATACTACAAAAGAAAAAAAAATATGTGATGAATATGATATGTAGCTTTCCACAACAAATATTCCATTTTCAATTGCTACTCTATCATGATAATTTTTATGAGAAAGAGTTGCTGTTATGATGCTAGGAAACGTGATTGAAATTATCATTGATCAAACTTGTGCACTTTGCTAGCATTCACACTTCATAAATTATTTCTTTTATTATTTACCTACTCGAGGATGAGTAGGAATTAAGCTTGGGGATGCTGATACTTCTCCAACATATCTACAATTATGAAGTATTCATGCCATGTTTACAATAATTTTATATGGTTTTGGTATGATTTGCATGGAACTAACCCAGACTGACGCTTTTTCAGGAGAGCTACCCTCGTGTTGTTTTTTGTGCAGAAATGAAAGTTCTCCAAATGAGCTGAAACTTTTTGACGATTTTTTTGGAACAAAAGAGACCTCCGAAGCTTCGTGGAAGGACCAGAAGGTGAAGGGGTAGGGCAAAAGACACTAGGGCATGCCTGGTGGGCCCGGCTTATGCTGGTGGGTTGTGCTCACCTCGAGGCCCACCTTAGCATGAAATCAACGCCAAAAATCCTATAAATAGAGAAACCATCAGAAGTAACCCAAGGTCATAAGTTCCGCCGCCGCAAGCCTCTGTAGCCATGAAAAGCCAATCTAGACCCTGTTCCGGCACTCTGCCGGAGGGGGAGATCATCACCGATGGGCGGTGGCCATCTTCATCATCCCGGCGGCCACCATGATGAGGAGGGAGTAGTCCACCCTCGGGGCTAAGGGTTTGTACCAGTAGCTATGTGTTTAATCTCTCTCTCTCTCTCTCATGTTCTTAAGATGTCACGATCTTGATGTATCGCGGGCTTTGTTAATATAGCTGGATCATATGGTGTTTTCCCCTCTCTATCTTGTTGTGATGAATTGAGTTTTCCCTTTGTGATTTCGTTTTATCAGATTGAATATTTTTTATGGATTTGAGAGCACTTGATATATGTCTTGCATATGAATACTCGTGGTGAAAATGGGGTATCATATTGATTCACTTGATATGTGTTTTGGCACTCAACTTGCGGATTCCTGAGGTGACATTGGGGTAATCTATGCATAGTGGTTGATGCACGTTCTCGTCTTTGTTTCTCCGGTAGAAATCTTGGGCCACTCTTTGAGGTTCTTTGTGTTGGATTGAGTATTATGAATCTTAATTTGCATTGGTGTTATTTTAGTACTAACTCTTGGTTAGATCGGTCGGAAAGAATAGCTTGATGTTATTTTAGTACGAACTCTAGAATAGATTGATCGGAAAGAATAGCTTTGAGCTGGTTTCGTATCCTACAAACAATTTCTTCTTGTGTTCTCCGCTAGATAGGAACTTTGGAGTGATTCTTCATCGCACTTTGAGGGATGGCTATATGATCCAATTAGATTAGCACTGTTGAGAGATTTCACTAGCGAAAGTATGGACCCTAGGCCTCATTTTCAAGCATTGCAATACCATTTGTGCTCACTTTTGTTACTTGCTACCTTGCTGTTTTTTTATTGTTCCTATTACAAAACTCAATATCTACTATCATTACTACGCTTGTATCACCATCTCTTCACCGAACTAGTGCACCTTTACAAATTACCATTGTGTTTGGTATGTTGGGGACACAAGAGACTTTTTATTATTTGGTTGCAGGGTTGTTTGGGAGAGACCATATTCATCCTATGCCTCCCACGGATTGATAAACCTTAGGTCATCCACTTGAGGGAGATTTTGCTATTGCGTCTCTTGATGTGTTTGGTTCTCTTGTGAAACCTGGATTCCTTCGCAAAGGCAATTGCTCCAGTGTTGTCACAAAAGATTTTCATTGGACCCGATGCACTAGATATTACACCTAGATCGGATATGAACTCTGTAAGGGCATATTTCTCCCTATGTGGTTTTGGTGATTGATGACAATGCATTTGCAGACTAATCGTGTGCATTGAGCTTTTCAAAGATCTCATGTCTAGGCACAAGACGATTCGGTGCCCCTCGGAGCCTATCGAATACGACGGTTTTCTATGCTTCTTTTCGGTGGATTTGAGTCGTAGAAAAGTAGTACTATTAAGAGGGGGTCTGCTTCGGAAAGATTAGGGTTGAATCAACACGTACACATCTGTTCCTTTGCACCACCTTTCCTTCGCTTCATTGGAGCACCGGTCGTTTACCCTTGTCTTTGCAAAGATAAAGGCCTCCAAGTGCCATAGGTTCTGTGGCGTGCGGTAATACTGCTAAAGGGAGCAGTAGTAACGCTGATGTCCACTATAGTACCGCCCAGGTAAGCGGTAGTACCGCTCCTGCCGCTCGGTAGTACCATGGCCTCTAGCCCAGAACGCTAGCACGTGCGGAAGTAGGCGTGGAAGTAATTTTTTACTTCCGCACCCTACGCGGTAGTACCGCTCCCTGGGAACGGCAGTACCATGCCAGATTTTCGCACTGACCAAAACTCAGCAGAAGTGGCCACGAATGTAATTTTATTAGTCCATGCCTTCCCAGCCCAGTTGAACCCTGCCTTGCGGTAGTACCGCAAGGGCGCGTAGTAGTACCCTCCGGCGGTTCTACCGCTCATTGCTTTACGCAACAGGGCCTCGTATAGTCTCTGCCGCGCGAGCGGTAGTACCGCATGATCGAGCGGTAGTACCGCAAGCCCTTGCGGTAGTACCGCGTGACCTTGCGATAGTACCGCATGTCGTGGGCTGAATAAGTGGGTAACGGTTGGATCTTTCCCCCCACTATATAAAGGGGGTCTTCTTCCCCAAGTTGACCACCTCTTCCCTCCCCAAGCTCCTTTGTTGGTCAAAGCTCCATTTTTCCCGATCTCTCTCCCTAGCCAATCAAACTTGTTGATTTTCTAGGGATTAGTTGAGAAGGCCCCAATCTACACTTCCAAGAAGAGAAATTTGATTCCCCCCACTAATCCCTTGCGGATCTTGTTACTCTTGGGTGTTTGAGCACCCTAGATGGTTGAGGTCACCACGGAGCCATATTCCATTGTGGTGAAGCTTCGTGGTGTCGTTGGGAGCCTCCAATTAAGTTGTGGAGATAGCCCCAACCTTGTTTGTAAAGGTTCGGTCGCTGCCTTCAAGGGCACCAATAGTGGAATCACGTCATCTCGCATTGTGTGAGGGCGTGAGGAGAATATAGTGTCCCTAGTGGCTTCTTGGGGAGCATTATGCCTCCACACCGCTCCAACGGAGATGTACTTCCTCTCAAAGGGAAGGAACTTCGGTAGCACTTCCTCATCTCCACCGACTCCACTCTTGGTTATCTCTCACCTTTACTTGTGCAAGCTTATATTGTGTTGTATCCTTTTCTTGCTTGTGTGCTTGTTGTTGTTGCATCATATAGGCTGTTCACCTAGTTTCACATCTAGACAATCTACTTTGATGTTAAGTTTAATTTGGTTAAGAAAAGCTAAAACTTGTTAGTTGCTAAAAGAATATTTTTGATATTGATGACAAATCTACATATAGGGGACTAACCGTGTTTGCTAAGTATATACACAGGCTGTCAGTCCTCTGGTTTTTCTAATGTGCATCATGATCACATCATATGAGATTTTACTCAAGCAAATTATCAATGAGGAAAGGAGCAAACAAAGACGAAGCATCGTGCTCTTTTATATTTCTTGAGTAATAGGAATCCCACACTATTAAGAGGGGATCCGAGGTGTAGGTTCAAGGCTTGCTCACATTTTGTCTCACTTCCCACTTCTCCTAGCGGGTCATCCGGATGGTTCCCTAGATCATCCAGGCTAAACCCGGATTGATCGGACCCTGCTCCGGATCATCCGGGTAATGTGCATCTTCATCACAGTACGCTGGTGGCTGAAGCCGGATCATCCGGACATTCATCCGGATCATCCGGGCTGTGCCCGGATCGTCCGGATCCTGTCTCGGATCATCCGGGAAACCTCGCCCCCATTTTCACAGAACCCTGATGGTTGTAGCCGGATCATCCGGCCAGGCATCCGTATCATCCGGTATATGTCCGGATCGTCCGGGGTGGCCTTCGGTCTGTCTGGGCTGCTCGCAGCTTTGTTGCTACCACCTTCATCCGGGACTTCAGCCAGATCATCCGGACAATGTCCAAATCATCCGGATGGTATCCCAGATCATCCGGGATGGTCAACTTCTGTCCAAACGGCTCAATTCTGGGTGTGGTATAAATAGTCCCTTACCTCTTTGAGATAAGGTTGAACACTTCACACAAACACGCCTCAAGAACACCAGTGCTCCCTCTCTCTTGCTCATACACTAAATCCTAGATCCTGGCTTGATTCTTGAGAGTTTTGAAGAGTTGTTCCAATCAAAAGAAAGATCTTCTCCCTCTCCTTCTTGTGACCAAAGCAAATCGTGGTTTGAGCAAGTCTTGAGTTTTTCCCCTTGGATCTTGTTACTCTTGGAGGTTGTAGACTCCTAGGCGGTAGGAGTCATTCGGTGAGGAATCAACCATTGTGATTACCCCCGGAAAGTTTGTGAGGGTTTAGAGACCACTCCAAGGTCTACCACTAGTGGTTGAGAAACGCCTTTGTGGTGTTGTCTCAAAGAGAGAATAGGGTGAGCCTTCGTGGTGTTGGTGTGCCTTCGTGGTAACATCCACCTCTCTAAACGGTGATGTAGCTTCCCTCCAAGGAAGTGAACATCGGCATACAGCCTCGTCTCTCGGAGTTGCAGTTATTCCTAACCCTAACTCCCTACTTGTGGTTACTTGTCTCTTGCACTTACTATTATCATATTGTGCTTGCTTACTCATATATTTGTGCCACTTGTTTATCTTGCTTAGCACTTAGTGTCACACTTGCAATTGTTAGGCTTACTTACATATTCCGCATTATTGCCTAAAATTGCTAAGTAACAATTAAAATTTGTTGTTGTACCTATTCACCCCCCTCTAGGTCCATCTCGATCCTTTCAATTGGTATCAGAGCCTCGTGCTTTATTCTTGAGGCTTAACCGCCCTAGAGCGAGATGAACCCCGATGGGACTCCCCTTGTTGCAGATCCGAAGGATAAAGGAGAGGCTTCTTCTGAAGTCAAGTCCTTTACTTCTGAGGATCTGGAACGGGCCCTTGCTAAGAAAAAAGAGGAGCATGATGCTTCTCTTGAGGCCTTGGTCCAAATGAGATTAGCCACGTTGTCCATGGTGCTTGCACCACTTTCGGGTGGTGCGGCTTCGAGGCCAACCGTGCCTGCTCCGTCACTTGGTCAAGAACCTCCTAGCAATGATCACTCCAGTGTTCCTTGGCTTTATGCAAGACCCCAGGTTGAGAAACCGAAATATAATCCTCAAGGCAAACCTCCTTTACTTGATGCCACTTATGATTTTGCCTTGTGGAGAGTTGCTATGCAGGATCATCTTTGATATGGAAACGATGAGATGCTGGAGATCTTGGAGTATGGTTACCATGTGGTTGATCCAAAGAATCCTACACCAAGAGAAATTTATGACAAGAATCTCAATGACACTTCAACCATGTGTATAAGGAGAGGTATGGTTGAAAAGCAAAGGAGACCGTTCATACACATCACAAGTGCCAAGGAACTATGGGAAAGTATTATAAGATCCAACACCGGTACTTCCACCCTCCGGAGTGCTCAATATGAAATTGCCAAGGGGCAATTGCAAAAATTTTGTACGGAGAAAGGTGAAACTCCCAATCAAATCCTTGAGCGTCTCATGACTTTCACCGCTGACATCGAGTCGTGTGAGTGTGACAAGACACAAGATGGATTCAACATGACTAAGCGATTCCTTGTGGATAAGTTGCTTCATGCTCTTGCCCCATATCACCATCAAATGGTGTGGGACATAAGACAACACCATGACTTCAAGGAAATGACTACAGATGACATCATATCCACCTTCCAACTATTTGAAGAGTCAAAGGCAAATGCCACAAAACAACTTGCCATGCATGGTACTCCAACATCAAAGATCAATCGTGCATTGAAGGCCAAACATGTATGTGAAGATGAGCAAAGTGAAGAAGAAGAAGATGATGATGATGAAGATGGTGATGAGATTGAATCCAATGAGGGCCCTTCATATGAAGACATGGCTCTCTTTGTCAAGAAGTTTAGCGCGGGAAAATTCATGGGAAGATTTCAAAAGAAGAAAGAACGAAAATGCTACAACTGTGAAGAAACCAATCACTTCTCCAACGAGTGCCCTTATGAGAAGAGAGAGGATAAACCAAGGTTTCCCAAGACCTTTCCCAAGAAGAAGTTGCCAAATCCTTTGAACTCCAAGCTCAAGAAGAGATATGGGAAAGCAATGGTTGCTCAAGAAGAATCCGATCCGGATGATGTTAGTGGTGTTGCCGGAGTTGCTCAAGACTCTCAAATCACTTTGAGGTTAGTGAACAAGAGTGGTGATGTGATCACCTACAACATGAAAGACTACAAGGGCAACGCTCACAAGTGCCTAATGGCAAAGGCCGTGGTAGAAGATGGAGAAGACCAAAACTCTCCTGACAAGGTCAAGGTAACTCCATGATCAAATCCTCCTCTTTTCACTCCTTCTACTCCTAGTGATGAGTATCTTGATGCGGAGGATAGTTATGAGGATGATGATCTAGATGATCCTATGCTTGCTAAACTTAATAACTTCATGTGCTCCCTCAAAGGAAAGACGCTCACTATGTTTCGTATGCTTATGGAGATGGTGAGTAGCACACCATCACCATTAAGGAACTCGAAACCCTCGTCACCAAGGAAAAGGAAAAATGTGAAATCCTTGAGCAGAAAGTCCAATATGAGGAAGCACGAAATGATGAACTATGCTTAAAAATTGGTGCAAACATTGATGTTCATACTAAAGATCTTGCCTCCTTGAAAAAGGCTATTGACTCTTGCGAAGAGTTGATGAATGATAAAAGTAAGCTTGTGAAGTCTCATGCTTCTCTCTCTAAGCATTGTGAGCTTCTATCTGTGTCCCTCAAGACTAAGGAAGAAGAGCTCACCCTTCTTACAAAGAGTGTTAAGACACTCAAACTTACTTATCTTGAAACTCTAGCCAAGGCTTACTCTTCTCCTATTATCAATGTTGATCCTTGTACTACTAACTCTAGTAGTGATCTAGCATCTATTCTTGAGGAAAATCACTTTCTCAAGGCTCAAATCAAGAAAGGTCTCATGACATGTGCTCAAGGGAAAAAGAACCTTAATGAGGTATTGAGCCAACACAATGAGGTGTTTGCCAAAGAGGGACTCGGGTTTGACCCAAGCACAAGCAATAAGAAGACGTCCTCTCAAGAGTGCACAACCCCTCTAAAGGAAACATTTGTACGAGAAGGGCACAAGGAGAAAGGTAAGGTTGTTAGTGGGAAGGCCACAAGGGGCATGCCCACTCTCAACAAGCCAAAAGAGTTCATGCCTCCATCCTATGTACTTCGTAAGACTAAGGATGGAGAAGTTTATGCAAATTTGTTGGTCCTTGAAATGCATTCCGGTTCTATGTTATTTGGGTCCCTAAGACCCATGTGACTAACTTGAGAGGTCCTATTGCAAAATGGGTGCCTCTAACCAAGTCATAATTGTGTGTAGGTTGCCTTCTCCGGTGGAGTAAAATGGGTGATTGATAGTGGATGTACCAATCATATGACCGGAGATAGAAAATTGCTCTACGATTTTAGGGAAGCTATTCAACCATTCATGAGCATTATGTTTGGTGGAGGTTCAAAAGGACATGTACTCATGTTGGGCAAGGTGGCTATCACAAATGACATGTCTCTTGCAAATGTCATGCTTGTCCAATCCCTTAAATACCATTTGCTTTCTGTTCATCAATTGGCTTCTGTTGGTTATGACACACTCTTTGGACTAATGTATTTAAGAGAGATACTCTCGAAGTGGCCTTTGTTGGAGAGTTGGATGGCAACCTTTACACGGTTGATTTATCGAAAGAGAGCACATTCCATGCAACATGTCTAATGGCCAAGGCTGACAAGGGGTGGCTATGGCATCGCCGGCTAGCCCATGTCGGCATGAGAAATCTTCAAGATCTCTTAAAGGGGAATCACATCCTTGGACTAACCAATGTCTCTTTTGAGAAAGATTGTGTGTGTAGTGCATGCATAGCCGGGAAGCAACATCAATCAAAGCACCCAGCCAAGAACATTGTGTCTACTTCAAGGCCCATGGAGCTCCTTCATGTGGATCTTTTTGGGCATCCTTCATGGGATAGTCTTGGTGGGAAAAAGTATGGACTTGTCATTGTTGATGATTACTCAAGATATACATGTGTGTTTTTCCTCAAGTCCAAGGACGAGACAAAGATCACCTTCATTGATTTTGCCAAGCAAGCACAAATCCAAGTTTGACAAAGAAATCTTGGCAATAAGAAGTGACAATGGCTCTGAGTTCAAGAACTATACCTTGGAAGAATTCCTTAGTGATGAAGAGATTGAGCATCAATATTCAGCTCCATACACTCCTCAGCAAAATGGTGTAGCCGAAAGGAAGAACCATACACTTGTAGAGATGGCAAGGTCCATGTTGGATGAATACAAGTCACCACATAGTTTTTGGGCCGAAGCTGTCAACACTGCATGCCATGCATCAAACCGGCTGTTCCTCCACACTATATTGGAAAAGACTCCATATGAGTTCCTAACTGGGAACAAGCCAAATGTCAAGTACTTTTGTGTATTTGGGTGCAAATGTTTCATCCTCAACAAAAGAGAATGGTTAGGAAAATTTCAATCCAAAACAATTGAGGCCATATTTGTTGGCTATGGATCAAACTCTCATGCCTATAGAGTCTACAACAAATCCAATGGATGTGTTGTAGAAACTTGTGACGTGGTGTTTGATGAATTTAATGGCTCCCATGGGGAGCAAGTTGATCTAAGTGATGTAGGTGAAGAAGATTCCTGGGTGTTGGTGCACTTCTTCCAATGGAACAAGAACCTCATTGTCGGTGTCAAAACCGGCGGATCTCGGGTAGGGGGTCCCGAACTGTGCGTCTAGGCGGATGGTAACAGGAGACAAGGGACACGATGTTTTTACCCAGGTTCGGGCCCTCTCGGTGGAGGTAAAACCCTACTCCTGCTTGATTAATATTGATGATATGGGTAGTACAAGAGTAGATCTACCACGAGATCAAGGAGGCTAAACCCTAGAAGCTAGCCTATGGTATGATTGTTGTTCGTCCTACGGACTAAAACCCTCCAGTTTATATAGACACCGGAGAGGGCTAGGGTTACACAGAGTCGGTTACAATGGTAGGAGATCTACATATCCATATCGCCAAGCTTGCCTTCCACACCAAGGAAAGTCCCATCTGGACACGGGGCGAAGTCTTCAATCTTGTATCTTCATAGTCTTGGAGTCCGGCCGACTGTGATAGTTCGGCTATCCGGACACCCCCTAGTCCAGGACTCCCTCAGTAGCCCCCGAACCAGGCTTCAATGACGATGAGTCCGACGCACATATTGTCTTCGGCATTGCAAGGCGGGTTCCTCTCCAAATTCCATGTACTCGCCGAATGGTGTCCGGCTTCTCATAAATGCTACGCTCCTTGGCTTCCATGTCCAATAATGGCCATCTTCCACGTGTCGTACGAATGCGAAAAGCTAGGGTATTTTTACATTCCACCCCCTAGCTGCGCGAATGAGCTGCCTATAAAGAGAGGCGAGGATCCAGATCCGAATCACACCATCCTCCTCCCGCGAGTACTCATCGGAGTGCTTCTGACCAAGAATCCATTCCATCATGGACAGTCGACGCGGCTCCTCCTCTCGCGCTCCCAGCCCTCAGCCAGGAGATTGGGGAAGATGCTCGGTCCCGCATAGTGAGCTAGTGACGCTCCAAGCCGAGGGATTTCTTCCCCCAGCCTTTATGGTTCCGGTTCGAGCCGGACTTGCCACCTACAAGGGCGGAAAGCAGGCGGAGAGCGTCCCCAATCCCTCCAGAGGAGAGCGGGTATGCTTCGTCCCTTATCTAATAAGAGGACTCGGATTTCCCATACATCCGTTTCTCCGGGGGCTCCTGGAGTTCTATGGGCTCCAGCTTCACCACCTTACGCCTGCCTCCATCCTGCACATCACGGGCTTCGTGGCCCTTTGCGAGCTGTTCTTGGGCGTCGAGGCCCATTTTGCGCTGTGGAAGAGATTATTCTACCTCGTACCCCGTTCTCATGAGGGGTCGATATATCAAGTGGGCGGAGTCGAACTATGGCGCATCGCCGGGACCGGATATCTATCCGGAACCCTGAAGAAGGCATCCGAAGACTAGCCTTCGGAATGGTTTTATATGGAAGACGCCCCGCTACCGGACCCAGTTCGGATCGGCCTCCCAGAGTTCAGCAACGCTCCTCTAAAGAAACGCCTGAGTTGGCGCCCACGGAGCCCTCAACGGGAGAATGATAGGGACGTCCAGTATCTGATGGGCCGAATAAGGTTATTGGCCCATTCCGGATTGACCATGATTGGGGTCATGGCCACATGCATTATGCGAGGGGTGCAGCCGCTCCAGTATAGGGGCCACCCCATGTGGGATTTCAACGGGGAGGATGATGCCACCCGTCATGGCCGCAAGGGGCCGGGATCGGTAGACGATCTGGTGAAGATCCTGTCCGGCTTGTACAAAGGGGAGAAGGAGGACTTCCTCCGTGCTAGTCCATTGAACGGATTTTCCATGAACAACCCTCGGAGCTGGATAAGCGGACGTTTGTCTAGCCGATCCATATTCCCAAAGTTAAGTGTCTCACTTTGTGATTTTGACGCAGGAACTGCGCCGGGCCATAGAGGATATACACAGCCTGGCTCCACAACCCGAGGATCCGAAACGATCCCTCGATCCGGCCTCCGAAGAGGATCCGGACATAAAGGTGGAGCTGATCGATGGGGTGTTCCACCAACTTAGCATCGACAATGCTTTGGTCGCCATTATGGCCGACTACCCCAGAATATCTCCGGTTTCCCAGGTAACTGTGACCGGAGTCCTGATACCATTACTCATCCATGCTTATCTGACCACCGTATACCAATGGTGTTCCGCAGGAGGTGCCTTCGAGGCGGGAAGCCGAGCCCGCGGCGGCTGGCCAACAAGGGGCAGCTCGGCCCAGCAGGCGGAAAAGAAGTGCGGCGCGGATCGAAACGTCACCGCAACGGTATGGCGCGCCACTACGTTTCCAGGAAAGATCCCTGGAAGGCATATTAACGCTCGTGGTTTTTTCAAGAGAAAGAGCGCTCGCCGGACTGTGTCGGGAGAGATTGCCAATCAAGCCTCCGCCAGCCAGGCTCCAACGCCAGGTCCGGAGGGGGAGGCGAACGCAAGGCACGCATCGGGTGCTCCTCCAATGGAGGACACCGACCGGTTGTCCGCCACCAGATCTGAGGTGGAGAGCGCCATGAATCATAGGCGCCGCCGGACAGTTCTTCGTGATGCATGCTTCTCCCCGGAGGCATTAAATGCCTTTAATTCGGGAGATACGCACCTCCGTGCCGCTCAAGATGGTCTAGCCAGAGCCACGGAGCAGTATGTGAAAGACATACGGGTGAGGAATTTTGACAGTTATATATGCCAGTAGCCCCCGAGACTTAAAATAGTTACAATAACTGATTTAAGGATCATTTGTTATGCAGGATCTTACGGAGAAGAATACCCACCTGTCCTAGGAGCTTCAGGAGTGCAAGTCCCAACTTGAGGCCGCACTAGCCGCCACGGGAGGAGCCACAGAGACCCCCTCCGGTAATATATACTTTCGAAAGAGAAGTAGTTTGTGAAGTGCGTTGTGTTCATGGGTCTGACAATAATATTGCAGATGGTGCCGGACTAGATCCGGACAGGTAGCAGCTACTATGCCAGCTAAAGGCTGGCGAGAAGGTGCTTACAAGGGTGCGGCAGGAGAAAAATAACCTCCAAGATGCCAACACTCAGCTGGGCGAGGAACTAAAAGATGTTCGGGTCCAGCTGTCTTACTCCGTGAAGGAGAATCAGCGGCTTCGTCGCGGCATTTATAGTAAGTGCTTGAACGAACTTTTGAAAAGGAGAGTTCGGCGAGGAAGTCGATTAACAGGAATATGTCTGTAGGTATGCTCACAGGCCATCCTGCAGAGGAAATGCCCGGTTCAACGGGTGACCTACTTCTCGAGCTGCTGCAACTGCACGAATGAGTTCGGCAGGTGATGAGTGGTGTCACCCAGGCCTTATGGCCGTCCGTCTCCCTACCCGAGGGTCTTGGAGGACTTGCAGAGAAGCTTCAGGGAGCACGGCGGCACTTCCGTCTGTGGAAGATATCGGCCTGCCGTCTAGGCGCTAGGGAGGCCTGGGCCATGGTGAAGACGCGGTACACGAAGGCTGACCCAAACCACATGGCCGAGGTCGGACCTGTGGCGCCCGATGGGAAGGAGATCCCTGTGAGCTTAATGTACGGCCAAGTAGAGTTGGCCGCAAAGTATTCTCAGCGGGACTGTAAACTAGACAGCCTGTTAGATGGTATTGAAGAGGAATACAATCAGTCAATTTGATTATGTAATTTAAAATGACATGTAAAATGCCTTCTAGCCGGATTGTAGATCGTTTGTCATTGCGGACCTTTTCGCTTCAACCTCGGGACCCGACAGTCTGGAGTGTGTCCGAATACCCTCGCGGTTATAAAAAAACCGGGGCATGCATGGAGACCAGGCGTAGGGGTCATTAGTGCTTTATCAGACAAGTGCCCAACTAGTTATGTTATATTACATGGTTAGTAAGAAACATCTTCCAGGGAGAATAGTTCCATTAGGGGTTCCTTTCCCTGGGAGGCATGCCCTAAAGTGCATGTCCGGACTGCGAAAAAAGCAGGAAAGCATCTGGGGGCAGATAGATAAATAGGTAAGAAATCATCTTTTAGTTCACCGACCGAATATTCCCTTAAGAACGCTAGCTCTCGGCTTCACCCAGTCTGAGGTACACATCCGGCTGACCCGGCAGTAACAATCGCAGAGGTGCTCCCTTTACCTCCTAGCCGAACAATCGGGAACATAGGGGTAAGCACAGGAGCCAGGCAACCCAGCTTGGCCAAAACTTAAGTCATATCGATGCATATAATGGTGAATAAAAGGTACATGCGCAAGTGTGACACATGTGTTGGGCATAATGCCCGTATAAATAAGCTTCTGTTAAAGAAGCCCCCAGGTATAATGAGTGCGAGTAGCACGTCAAGTGTGTGCGAACAATGTGCAGACGAGCCTCCAAAGGCCTTAAGAAAAAAGGAGGGAGAAAGAGAGAAATAAAAGACAGCTAAAGTATAAAATGTAGACGGAGGAAGGAGACGAACTCAGAGTCCGGCGCTAGGCGTAGATAGGGCTGGACCAAAAGCTCGTAGCTCGCGAGCTTAACAAGCGCTCGATAGTTCGGCTCGTTAATCTCATTGCTCGCTTCTTAATGAACAGAGCCAATCATTGATTTTAACTCGTTAAGCTTAATGAGCTTAATGAGCGAGCTAACGAGTTTCGCGAGTAGCTCGTTAAGCTCGATAGTAACAACACAACACATACTTTCATCTTACGTGACAAATTTTTTGTTGCACCTCAGCCTATCTATTCAATCTTATCGACATATGAGGCAACAAACTACCGCATTTCTTTTCGTAGTCATCATATTTCATCTTGAAAGCCATACCCACACATTCATCCTGTATATCGTAACACATTTTAATCTGTTAACGAGCGCTCGCGAGAGCTCACGAGCTTAACGAGCTTCAAATGAGCCGAGCCGAGCAGGGTTTTCTGCTCGTTAATCTTAATGAGCTTAACGAGTTGAGCCTTAACAAGCACAAGCTTAACGAGTACGAGCTTAACGAGCTGAGCTGCTCGTTAATCCACCCCTAGGCGTAGAATCTTCGGAGACGGGCTCGAGTCGGTTATCCGATGCGTTTCACAGACGGTATGCCCCGCCGGTCAGTACTTGGTCGATGATGAAGGGACCTTCCCATTTGGGCTTGAGTTTGTCCTTTTTGTTGTCCGACAGGCGTAGAACTAGTTCGCCAACATTATAAGTTTTGGCCGGTACTTCGCTGCTTTGATATCTTCGAGCCTGCTGTTGATAGAATGCGGAACGAGCTTTTGCCACGTCGCGCTCCTCCTCTAAGGCGTCCAAACTATCCTGCCGATCCAGCTCGGCTTCTCTTTTTTCGTACATGCGCACGCGAGGTGAGTCATGAATTATGTCACAGGGCAAAACTGCCTCTGCGCCGAACACCATAAAAAATGGTGTGAATCCGGTAGTGCGATTCCGCGTGGTCCGCAACCCCCAGAGTACGGAGTCGAGCTCCTCTACTCAGTGCGTGTTAGATTCTTTGAGGGACCGCACTAGTCTGGGTTTAATGCCGCTCATGATTAGACCATTTGCTCGCTCGACTTGACCGTTAGTTTGAGGGTGATAGACTGAAGCATAGTCGAGCTTGATGCCCATGTTTTTGCACCAGAGTTTAACCTCGTCGGCCGTGAAGTTTGTGCTGTTATCAGTGATGATGCTGTGGGGGACACCGTAACGGTGTACTACCCCTGATATGAAGTCTATCACGGGTTCGGATTCGGCCGTCTTAACTGGCTTGGCCTCTATCCATTTGGTGAATTTATCCACCATGACCAATAGGTGTTTTTGCTTGTGGGTTCCTCCTTTAAGGGGTCCAACCATGTAAAGCCCCCAGACCGCGAACGGCCAGGTGATGGGTATAGTTTTCAGGGCGGTGGGTGGCATGTGGCTTTGATTAGCAAAGAGCTGGCAGCCAACGCATCGTTGGACTAAATCCTGAGCGTCTATCCGGGCCGTTGGCCAATAAAATCCTGTACAGAAGGCCTTGCTTACAAGGGCCCGAGCTGCGGTGTGGTGCCCACCGAGTCCGGCATGAATTTCAGCCAGAAGATTTCGCCCTTCCTCTTCGGAGATACACCTTTAAAGGACTCCAGTTGTGCTTTTCTTATAGAGCTCTTCCTCATGGACCTTATAGGCTTTAGATCGCTGTACAATGCAGCGGGCCTCGTTTTGGTCCTCGGGAAGTTCCTGCCTAGTTAAGTAAGCTAGGAATGGCTCGGTCCACGGGGCAATGACTGCCATTATTTCATGGGCTGAAGGTGTTGTTTCATTGGCAGAACCGCCGATTGTGTCAGAGTGTGCGGTGTCGGGCAGTGCGGTTGGGTCCGGATTGCTGTTTCCGGACTCCCCTTCCCATAGTACGGATGGCTTAAAAAGCTGTTCCAGGAATATGTTGGGAGGGACGGCATCGCGCTTTGCGCCGATGTGTGCCAATACGTCCGCCACTTGATTATTATCCTGGGCTATATGGTGAAATTCGAGCCCTTCAAACCGAGCTGACATTTTCAGAACGGCATTACGGTAAGCTGCCATTTTTGGATCCTTGGCATCGAAGTCTCCATTTATTTGGGATATCGCGAGGTTTGAATCCCCTCGCACCTCTAGGCGTTTAATGCCCATGGAGACCACCATCCGGAGGCCATGTAGAAGGGCCTCGTATTTGGATGCGTTGTTGGAGTCCGTGTACATTATCTGGAGTACGTATTGGACTGTGTCTCCAGTTGGGGACGTCAGGATGATGCCAGCCCCCATGCCGGCCAACATTTTGGAGCCGTCGAAGTGCATGATCCAATTGGAATATGCGCCATACTCTTTAGGGAGTTCGGCTTCAGTCCATTCGGTGATGAAGTCGGCTAAAACTTGTGACTTGATAGCTCGCCGTGGTTTATAGGTTATGTCGAATGGTAGGAGCTCGATGGCCCATTTTGCAATCCTGCCAGTCGCGTCGTGGTTGTTTATAATGTCATTCAGAGGTACTTCGGAGGATACTTCTATCGAACACTCTTGAAAGTAGTGTCGGAGCTTCCGGGATGCCATGAACACTGCGTACGCTATCTTTTGATAATGTGGATACCGGGACTTGCATGGAGTTAGGACAGTGGATACATAGTACACTGGTTTTTGAAGAGGGAACTTGTGTCCGTCCGTTTCTCGTTCGACGACGAGCACCGCGCTTACGACTTCATGTGTTGCCACGATATATAATAACATTGGTTCGCCCAAGTTGGGCGCGGCCAGGACCGGATTTGTTGCTAGTAGGGCCTTTATTTCTTTGAGTCCGGCCATGGCGGCATCCGTCCACTCGAAGTGTTCGGTGCGCCGGAGGAGGCGATAAAGGGGTAATGCCTTTTCTCCTAAGCGGGAGATGAAGCGGCTTAGAGCCGCCACGCATCCTATCAATTTTTGTATTTGTTTGAGGTCTTTTGGGATATCCAATTGTGACAGAGCTTGGATCTTGGCTGGGTTTGCTTCAATTCCTCTACCGGATACAATGAAGCCCAAGAGCTTTCCGGCTGGTACGCCGAAAACGCATTTTTCCGGGTTGAGCTTAATGTCATATGCTTGGAGATTGTCGAATGTGAGACTCAAGTCGTCTACTAGAGTTTCGACGTGTTTGGCTTTGATGACCACATCGTCTACGTATGCCTCCACTATTTTGCCGATCTGGTTTGCCAGACACGTCTGAATCATGCGCTGGTATGTTGCGTCGACGTTTTTGAGCCTGAAGGGCATTGTGTTGAAGCAGAATGGTCCGTACGGAGTAATGAATGCCGTTGCGGCTTGGTCTGGCTCTGCCATCTTGATTTGATGGTAGCCGGAGTATGCGTCGAGAAAGCACAATGAATCGTGCCCTGCGGTAGCATCGATAATTTGATCGATGCGGGGAAGGGGGAAGGGATCCTTTGGGAAAGCCTTGTTAAGTTCCTTGAAATCTACACACAGGCGCCAGGATTTGTCCTTCTTTGGTACCATTACCAGGTTTGCTAGCCAGTCTGGATGTTTTATATCTCTAGTGAATCCGGCTTCTAATAGTTTGGCTAGCTCCTCTCCCATTGTATGTCTTTTGGGTTCAAAAAATCGCCGAAGAGCCCGTTTGACTGGCTTGAATCCTTTTAGGATATTTAGGCTGTGCTCTGCCAGCCGGCGTGGGATTCCTGGCATGTCTGAAGGGTGCCAGGCAAAAATATCCCAATTTTCCCGTAGGAATTCTCGTAGTGCGGCGTCTACATCAGGGTTTAATTGTGCCCCAATGGAGGCCGTCTTTGTGGGGTCCGTTGGATGGACTTGGAATTTGACTATTTCGTCCGCTGGCTTAAAAGAAGTGGACTTGGATCTTTTGTCAAGTATGACATCGTCCCTGTTCACCGTGGAGCGCAGCGCTGTGAGTTCCTCGGCCGCTAGGGCTTCAGATAGCGCCTCTAGGGCTAGTGCGGCTGTCTTATTTTCGGCGCGGAGCGCTACGTCCGGATCACTGGCGAGGGTGATGATTCCGTTGGGCCCGGGCATTTTGAGCTTCATGTACCCGTAATGGGGTATAGCTTGAAAAGTTGTGAATGCCTCTCGTCCTAATAAAGCGTGGTATCCGCTGCTGAACGGGGCTACATGGAACGTGATCTCCTCGGACCTGTAGTTGTCCGGCGAGCCGAATACCACATCTAGTATGATTTTTCCTGTGCAGCAAGCTTCCCGACTAGGGATTATTCCTCTGAAGGTTGTGTTGCTTCGCTCAATGCGGCTCCAGTCTACTTCCATTTTTCGAAGGGTTTCCTCGTAGATGAGGTTTAATCCGCTGCCGGCATCCATGAGTACCTTAGTAAGGCGAAAGCCGTCCACTATTGGAATGAGGACCAATGCGGCTGGTGCTCGGGCTGTTCAGAATTTAGGTTCGTCACTGGCATTAAAGGTAATAGCCGTGTCACTCCATGGATGTATTGTTGCTACTTGGTAGACTTCGGCAAGGCTGCGGAGTGTTCGTTTCTGCATATTATTTGATGCAAAAGTCTCGAAGACTGTTAATACCATACTGGTACTGCTGGGCTGGTTCTCTGGGGCTAGAAGCTCGTCGCCACTTTTGGCCACCTGCCGTAGTATCCAACATGCTCGAAGGCTATGTGTTGGAGTGGCGCCCTCTGTACTATGGATTTTGCAAGGTCCACTAAGCCATCCCTCCAGTACGGTTACGTGCCCTTTAGGGTTTTTTTGCTTTTTGGTTTTTAACCCAGGTGCCTGAATATGATGCACCCTTTTATTTCGGACTAGGGTTGTGTTCGGAGCCGGATTGTCCCAAAATTTGGTTTCGGTTTTCCAGGCGCTCTCCATCACATAGTACTTTCATACTATGGACGCCAAGTCGGCGAAGCGTGTGATTTCGCGACGACTTATGGCATTCATGATTCCCTTGTCCGTGCAATTATTGCAGTAAAATTGAGATTGCGCTTTCCTCACGGCAGTCCTTTATCCTGTCCATAACCAGGAGGAATCTGGCCCAGTAATGGTGTACTGTTTCAGCGGGCTCTTGCCGGATTCGGGATAGATCGCTTGTGTTTGGGTGGGCGGGTGGAATTAAATTCGGAACCCCATCCAATCTAAGATTCAAGGGCCGGAAAGTTTCCGAACTTGGAAGCTTGGCTTGTTGGATGTTGTCCAACGAATCTGGCCCGCTGCCTGACTTTAGGTTCAGGGCTTGATCGACGTCCATCCCTCTGCGGGAATCCGGCATGGAGGGGTCGGGAATTCGGACATAGCTTGTCCTTAATGTAGAAGAAGAGTCGCCGTGCTATTCCTCCACCACAACAACATGGTGGGTAGCCTGGGGAGAGTTGATCTCTCTCAGATCGGTTTTAGGCCCAATCTGCTCGTAGTCTGTAGCGACTCCCAGGGCGGCGATGTGATCTAGGAGCTCATTTAAGGAGGAGAGCTCCATCGGATCTAGCTGCTCGGCGAATTCCGAGTTGATGTGGAGATCGCTTTTGATGACCCGAGAGGTCGTCATCGGCGTGGCGGCCGAACAGGCGGTCATAAGAAAACCGCCTAGCCGGATAGTTTGGCCGATGGCCAAAGCTCCTTTGGCAACGGTGCCGTCTTTAAAGACGGGACGAGGCATCCTTCCTGATTGCGACGGCACAGAGGAACTCTCAATGAAAGCACCAATGTCGGTGTCAAAACCGGCGGATCTCGGGTAGGGGGTCCCGAACTGTGCGTCTAGGCGAATGGTAACAGGAGACAAGGGACACGATGTTTTTACCTAGGTTCGGGCCCTCTCGGTGGAGGAAAAACCCTACTCCTGCTTGATTAATATTGATGATATGGGTAGTACAAGAGTAGATCTACCACGAGATCAAGGAGGCTAAACCCTAGAAGCTAGCCTATGGTATGATTGTTGTTCGTCCTACGGACTAAAACCCTCCAGTTTATATAGACACCGGAGAGGGCTAGGGTTACACAGAGTCGGTTACAATGGTAGGAGATCTACATATCCGTATCGCCAAGCTTGCCTTCCACGCCAAGGAAAGTCCCATCCGGACACGGGGTGAAGTCTTCAAACTTGTATCTTCATAGTCTTGGAGTCCGGCCGACGGTGATAGTTCGGCTATCCAGACACCCCCTAGTCCAGGACTCCCTCACTCATGATGATGAAGAAGAAGATGGAAGTTTCACACATCATCAAACTACTTCAACACCCATACCACCACAAACTCCTATTGTTCAACCGATGCCCTTAGTCCAAGTACAAGAAGATGATCAAGTCCCTCTTCATGATAATCTTCAAGAACAAGATCATCATCAAGGGCAGGAACAAGAAAGTCCAATCATTGATGATGAACCTCAACAAATGCAATATGAACAAGAAGATCTTCCACCACACATTAATGATCCATATGTTGAGGACGTGGATGATGGACATGAAGTTGAACCTCGAGAAACCCTAACCTCCATCATGCCTCGAGTGGCTGGTCGTGTTGATGTTCACAAAATTCTCACCGGCATATCGGAAGGTAGAGTCACTCGTAAACATTTGACAAACTTTTGTGCTCACCTCTCATTTGTGTCTAGTGTTGAACCTCTCAAGGTACAAGATGCATTAATGGACAATGATTGGCTCGTTGCTATGCAAGAAGAGTTGAACAGCTTTGAACGCAACCGAGTGTGGTCATTAGTCAAGAGGCCAACTAAGGAACACAATGTAATTGGAACAAAATGGATTTTCAAGAACAAGCAAGATGACGATGGTGTAATCATCCGAAACAAGGCAAGGTTAGTGGCACAAGGGTACTCACATGTTGAAGGTTTGGACTTTGGTGAGACCTTTGCCCCCGTTGCCCATCTTGAATCCATTCACATCTTACTTGCTTATGCTGCTTTCAATGGATTTACATTACATCAAATGGATGTGAAGAGTGCTTTCCTTAACGGTCCTCTACAAGAAGAAGTATATGTGTCACAACCACCCGGGTTCATTGATCCCGATCACAAAGACTATGTGTATAAACTTCATAAGGCTCTGTATGGGCTCAAACAAGCACCTCATGCTTGGTATGATCATCTTTAGAAGTTTTTACTCGATGATGGCTTTGTGAGAGGGGTGATCAATCCCACTCTTTTTACTAAGAGGGACAAGGGTGATTTGATCTTATGCCAAATCTATGCAGATGATATCATTTTTGGTTCTCTTAACATTCATTTGTGCAAGAAGTTTGCGGCTTCCATGACCAAGAATTTTGAAATGTCACTCAATGCGGATTTGAAGTTCTTTCTCGGATATCAAATTCAACAATTTCAAGAAGGAATTTTCTTGTCTCAAGCAAAATACCTCAAGGATATCCTAGAGAAGTTCGGCATGACTGATGCTAGTCCATGTAAGACACCCAAAATTGTAATCACTGAAGACACAAACGGTATCCCTTTCGACTCATCTAAATACCGCTCTATGATTGGCTCATTGCTTTATCTTTGTGCATCTAGACCAGACATCATGTTTAGTGTATGCATGTGTGCTAGATTTCAAGCTTCCCCTAGGGAAAGTCATCATAAGGCAGTTAAGCATATTCTTAGATACCTTGTTCACACCCCAAAGTTGGGTCTATGGTACCCCAAGGATGCTAAGTTTGATCTCATTGGGTACACGGATGCGGATTGGGCTGGAGACAAAGTGGATCATAAGTCCACCTCTGGTGCATGTCAATTTCTTGGTCGCTCTTTAGTAAGTTGGTCCTCGAAGAAACAAAATTGTGTTGCTCTCTCCACCGCCAAAGCTGAATACATTGCAACCGCCAATTGTGCAACTCAGTTACTATGGACGAGGCAAACTTTGAAGGATTACGATATCACCTATAGACATGTGCCTCTTCTATGTGATAATGAAAGTACCATCAATATTGCTGAGAACCCCAAAGATCATACCCGCACCAAGCACATTGATATTAGGTATCATTTCTTGAGAGATCATGTGGAAAAAGGTGACATTGATATTGATCATGTTGGCACAGATATGCAACTTGCAGACATTTTCACCAAGACATTGGATGAAGCAATGTTTTGTCAACTTAGGCGTGAACTTGGTATCTTGGAGCTTGGCAACATTATGTGAAATCTAGTACCCATGCATGCATTTTCATAATGTTTTGTCTTGATGTAGGCATATTCTTAGGGGGAGACACTCAATTCATGAGTACTCTCACCCTACATAATGCATAAATATAACCAACACTCTCAAAGTCACTATGACACTTATTTTGTGTCCATAGTACTTTAAAATGATGGAGTAGTAATTATGGGTCCAAAGTTCAAATCTTTGGTATCCCAAGTTATGTATACTCAAACATGGTGACTTAGCCTACAACTCTTTTTAGTTGTTTATATGGGTTTGTGATATGTTTATGACTTAGGCTATGTATTATATATATATATATACATATATACGTCATCACCTCATCACTCTTCAAACATCAGTACTGGCTCTCCATGTTTCAAAAAAGTACTGGCTCTCAGCACTTTGGCTGGCCGGATCATCCGGATGTCCATCCAGACGTCCGGGTTGTGCTCCCCTGTCTGCCAGATATCCGCTCCCATACCCTGTCATCTGGACCTGTCTGGATCATCCGGGGCTACTTCCGGACATCCGGGTGGGTTTTCACCCTGCCTAGTAAAATATCGGGCCATGTGGGCACACAGGGTTATTTCCTTGTTTTCGCCCCCATGAATCCTCTCGCCCCCGCCGCCGGCGGCTGCTAGTCGGGCCGTCCCGCTAGTCCGGCCGGCCAACTCGCCAGATCCCGCCACCACGTGCTGTCGTTGCCTCGATCTGCTCCCTCCTCGCGCCGTTTCCCCCGGGGCCGATTGGATCTTCTCCAATCTCGCCCTCTGTCCCCAACTCCACCATGGTGGTCGGTCGTGGTGGTACTAGCCGGAGCTTCAAGTCGACGTCCTCGGGCCCCTCTCATGGTATCTCATCTGCTTCTCTCCTCTCTTTCCCGTATTACTCACCTAGGTTCAGTTATTCATCTAGTTGGCCCCCTCTCTTTCCAATGCATGTGCGCAGAACCACGTCGCCAAGCATCGACGGACTTCGAGGAAGCTGCTCGTCCACTCAAGAAAGCGTCGAGTTGTGCTCGTCTGTCCTATGCCGGGCAGGACGACCCTGACTATGAGGTCGAACTCCATGAGGAAGAGCTCGTGCCGGTTGGCCCCACGAACAAAGCAAAGAAGAAGAAAGATGTTTCTGCCTCAAGCTCGCAGTCTGCCACACCTACTGGTCTCATCTTGTCCATGACCAACCCCACCAACCGTGGTCATCATACTATCAACTATCAGTCCATGGACCCCTCTGAGTATGCTGCTTTAAGGAGTGATGTCAACCAATTTGCCGCCCCGACCAATGCAACCGATCCTCGGTTTCGCACCTTGGTTCAATAGGACATCTATCAAACAGTCATTGCTCATCTAGGGTTCTCTCCTCAGCATTATGTGAACTTGGATTACATTGAGAAAAATCCAACCAAGTTCGATGGTGTGTTAGAGAAGATTGAGGGCATGGGGCTGCATCATGCTATGTCTCTTCACTGTGATTGGAATGAGGCTGCCATTCGGCAATTCTGTGCCACGTGTTTCTTCCATCCGGATCGTTCTATCACTTGGATGACTCACCATTCTCAGTTCACCGTCTCTTTTGAGGAGTTTACTGCTGCCTTGGGCATGCCTGGATTTGAGGCCTCTCTTTTTTGGATCCATGAGGTGAACCCCAAGTTTGAGGCTATGCCCATTAGTGCTTGTAGTTGTCTCACCATCCCCACCTCTCAGCTATCCACAGTGCAGCAAAGCAAGGAGCTTAGTGATATCAGTATCTTCCGTCTCAAATACCGGTGGCTTTTTCAGTGTATCCTAAACTCCATTGCTCCCAAGAAAGGGGATCGTGGGATGGTTCAGGCCTACAACATTGATTTGATGTACTACTCACGGAAGGCTCCCACCCGTCCCATTGACATGGCAGATTTCCTTTGGCATGAGATTCGCATGGCTAGTTGTCTGAAGGTTCGTACTCTTCCAGATGCTCCTTTCATTCAGACTATCGTTGACTCTGTCTTCACTTGCCCCATCAACAAGACCACCATACACTCCATGTGGACTCCGCGTGATGAGACTTCTAGGGGCAAGGCTCCCGCTCCTTCGTGTGGTGAGAGCTCTTCTCGCCACACAAAACCTTTCGTCAAGCCGTTTGACCGCCTTGCTCGCTTTATTGGGAAGTCCCATAAGGCTATCTTTGACACCTGCCGCTACACCGCTACTCACATTGCTACCGAGGAGGTTCGCCGTATCTCTGAGGCAAATGCTCTTAGGGCTCGTCTTCATGCACATCCTGGCAGTCCTATCGAGCCTGATGAGCCTATTCCTGATCGGCTTCCTCTTCCGGAGGTTGACTTTCCTTCTGCCGCTGTTTTTCCCGAGTTCTTCCTTGCACCTACTGATCTGAGTGATGGTGATGATGATGAGGAGGATGCTGAATGATCCTCCTACTTTCTTGGTCGTCTTTCCCTTTTTTCGTACTTGCTGTCAAGGGGGAGATGTAATTCTTAGGAGGAGTATGAGTGTGCGTCTGCTATGTGTGTCTGCTATGCTTATCGAGCTCTAGTTAAGTCGACTCATTATTATTATTGTAATGGTACTTTGGTCGTGTGTTATGATACCTTGTATGAGTTTATGAGTTATGAGTCTATGCTACCATGCAAGTGCTTAAGTATGTTGTCTTCATTCTTGCTTATCATTGCTTATGTTGATTTTATTGGTGTATGTCTCCACTACTGTTACAACATTATATTCCGAATGAGGGCATCCACTCCATATGTGCATGTTTTTGTATTTTTATCACTTTATTCCATGCATACATTAAGGGGGAGCTCTCCCTAAAACACATCCCTATGCATACATTAAGGGGGAGCTCTTCCTAAAACACATACCGGACTACTCTCCTAGAAATATTCCCATCACATTTCACTTGTTGAGTGCTATATGTAGTTTGTCATCAAGTACCAAAAAAAGGGGAGATTGAAAGAATGTTTTTGATATTGATGACAAATCTACATATAGGGGACTAACCGTGTTTGCTAAGTATATACACAGGCCGTCAGTCCTCTGGTTTTTCTAATGTGCATCATGATCACATCATATGAGATTTTACTCAAGCAAATTATCAATGAGGAAATGAGCAAACAAAGACGAAGCATCATGCTGTTTTATATTTCTTTAGTAAATGGAATCCCGCACTATTAAGAGGGGATCCGAGGTGTAGGTTCAAGGCTTGCTCACATTTTGTCTCACAAGTAATTTTTCACAAAGGACCATAATCCCTGGCAAAACCCCTTAGCCAAAACCTACCACTCCTCTTCTTCTCTTCCCACCTCTCCTAGCAGATCATACGGACGGCTCCCCATATCATCCGGGCTAAACCCGGATCGACCAGACCCTGCTTCGGATCATCCGGGTAATGTGCATCTTCATCACAATATGCTGGTGGCTGAAGCCAGATCGTCCAGACGTTCATCCGGATCATCTGGGCTGTTCCCGAATCATCCGGGTCCTGTCCCGGATCATCCGGGAAACCTCGCCCCCATTTTCACAGAACCCTGATGGTTGTAGCCGGATCATCCGGCCAGGCATCCGGATCATCCAGGATATGTCCGGATCGTCCGGGGTGGCCTCCGGTCTGTCCGAGCTGCTCGCAGCTCTGCTGGTACCATCTTCATCCGGGCCTTCAGCCAGATCATCCGGACAATGTCCAGAACATCCAGATGGTATCCCAGATCATCCGGGCTGGTCAACTTCTGTCCAAACAGGTCAATTCTAGGTGTGGTATAGATAGTCCCTTACCTGTTCAAGATAAGGTTGAACACTTCACACAAACACGCCTCAAGAACACCAGTGCTCCCTGTCAGTGTCAAAACCGGCGGATCTCGGGTAGGGGGTCCCGAACTGTGCGTCTAGGCAGATGGTAACAGGAGACAAGGGACACGATGTTTTTACCCAGGTTCGGGCCCTCTCGATGGAGGTAAAACCCTACTCTTGCTTGATTGATATTGATGATATGGGTAGTACAAGAGTAGATCTACCATGAGATCAGAGAGGCTTAACTCTAGAAGCTAGCCTATGGTATGATTGTTGTTCGTCCTACGGACTAAAACCCTCCGTTTTATATAGGTACCGAAGAGGGTTAGGGTTACACAAAGTCGGTTACAATGGTAGGAGATCTACATATCCGTATCGCCAAGCTTGCCTTCCACGCCAAGGAAAGTCCCATCCGGACACGGGACAAATTCTTCAATCTTGTATCTTCATAGTCCAGGAGTCCGACCAAAGGTGATAGTTCGGCTATCCGGACACCCCCTAATCCAGGACTCCCTCAGTAGCCCCTAAACCAGGCTTCAATGTCGACGAGTCCGGCGTGCATATTGTCTTCGGCATTGCAAGGCGGGTTCCTCCTCCGAATACTTCATAGAAGATTTTGAACACAAGTATAGTGTCCGGCTCTGCAAAATAAGTTCCACATACCATTGTAGAGAGAATAATATTTACACAAATTCAATCTGCTGACGTATTTCGTGGCGTGACATCACACCACGGCCAAGGCTTTATTCGAATCGTTTTTACTGTCCCACCTCAGCGCGTTTAGTGAGGCGGTTTCCTTGGCACGTCTTGTCAAAGTAGAGATCGTGTCCCCTTATTCCGGGATTCTCATCAATACGGGCGTGGGTAACCCAACCGCGCCATTGATTACGGCACTTGGGAGATAAGCGAGTTTTACCAGGCTGGTGGGGACGTATAGCTTCGTCCGTCCATATAAGGGGATAAGGATCCACTTTTTCACACACGCCTTCTTCCTCCTTTGCTCATCCATTTACGCGCACTCGAGCTCCAGCGCCCAAGTCCGCACATCTCGCCTCAACCTTCCCCAGCCATGTCCGGAGGACGAGGCAAGTGGATGGTCTCCTCCGTCACGGAGGGGCACATCAAAAAGCTGCGGAAGGCCGGATACTTGTCCAACGACATCGCGCATAGGCTCCCTGACAAGGGGCAGCTCATCCCCACCCCAGGCCCCATGAGAGGGTGGTGTTCCTCACCCACTTTCTACGCGGACTAGGATTTCCACTTCACCCATTTGTCCGGGGACTCATGTTCTACTACGGCCTAGATTTCCACGATCTGGCCCCGAATTTCATCCTCAACATCTCGACGTTCATCGTCGTATGCGAGGCCTTCCTCTGCATCCAGCCCCACTTTGGCTTATGGCTGAAGACCTTCAATGTCAAACCGAAGGTAGTGGGCAGCCTCCAAGCGGAGTGCGGATGTGCCATGGTGGGCAGGATGCCCAACGTCTTATGGCTCGAGGGCTCCTTTGTGGAGACCATAAAGGGGTGGCAATCGGGGTGGTTCTACATCACCGAGCCGCGTGACCCTAAATGGGCAGCGGTCCCAGAATTTTGATCTGTTTTCCCTACACGGCTCACCTCTTGGAAAGAGATGGGCTTGACGTGGGGTAATTCGGAAGAGCTAACTGGACTTCAATCCTACGTCCAAAGCCTGGTGAACAAGAAGCTCAAGCTTGTCAACGTAGTCCAGGTCATGCTCATCCGCCGGATCCTCCCGTGCCAACAACGGGTGAGGGAGTCCCGGACTAGGGGGTGTCCGGATAGCCGAACTATCATCTTCGGCCGGACTCCTGGACTATGAAGATACAAGATTGAAGACTCCGTCCCGTGTCCGGATGGGACTTTCCTTGGCGTGGAAGGCAAGCTTGGCGATACGGATATGTAGATCTCCTACCATTGTAACCGACTCTGTGTAACCCTAACCCTCTCTGGTGCTTATATAAACCGGAGGGTCTTAGTCCGTAGGACGAACAACAATCATACCATAGGCTAGCTTCTAGGGTTTAGCCTCTCTGATCTCGTGGTAGATCTACTCTTGTACTACCCATATATCAATATCAATCAAGCAGGAGTAGGGTTTTACCTCCATCGAGAGGGCTCGAACCTGGGTAAAAACATCGTGTCCCTTGTCTCCTGTTACCATCCGCCTAGACGCACAGTTCGGGACCCCCTACCCGAGATCCGCCGGTTTTGACACCGACAACGGGCCTTCAGCTTGTGGGAGTTTGATCCGGCACAGCACCAAACCTTGAGCAGGCTCTTCGACACTATGTACGAAGATGCTTGGAAGGTGCTGTTCAAGGGCGCCGAGGCTCCCGCATCCGCTACCAAAGATCGCGGATGCAGCTCGCAGCGTCAAGCCAGCGAGGTAAGCTACTTTACCCTTTACGGGACTCTTGTTTTCCATAGTTTGACTCTATGCGGGATCTAAACTCCCTTACCTTTGACATGCCTCCCAAAAGACGTCCAGGCAGGTTAACTGTCCGGCTCCCTTGCCAGAAGACCCAGCGGACGCCCGATTGACGGGGCTGCTGGTTCCGGCACCTCACGTGCTGCCGGAGAAGAAGGCCAAGAAGAAGGCCACGGGAACTCGAAGGAGTTCCCGACGCCAGGTGTTGTCGGACTCATCGTTCGATGACTCCAAGGCGGACTCCTCCCGCGAAGACGAGGAGGAGGAAAAAGAGGCCTCTCCCCCAGCGGGGGAAGAGAAGAAAAGGAAGGCCGCCCCAACTGGGGAGGCCGGAGGGTCCAAGAAGGGGAGGACCCTTCCTCCAGACTACTCCACCAACGCCGACAAGGGCGAAGAGGAGTGGCCACCAAGGGCTAAGCCCCTGGCGAAATCGTAAGTGTCCGGATACCAGAATAACTCATGGCGTTTCATTTGTCGCACAGTATCTCCTAACACTAAATATAACCCTGCAGCCCGCCCAAGGACGAGCTCGACGCTTCAACGAGCGGCTCCTTGGATTTGTCGGACGTGAATAGCACCTCACTTCCGGCTGCCTCCTCTCCTCGCGCTGCAGATGACGCCAAGGTGGGGTCCCAAAAGGGGCCCAGTCAGGAGAAGGTGGCCCAGGAGGCGCCGCAAGGCAACCTCTCGGACCCCAGGCGCAAGGCGGATGAAACCCCAAAGGGCTCTTAGTCCGGCCCTAGGCCAGATTCCGTACAAGAACCTTCAGTGGCTCCGGAGTCCGGCGGGCGGCCCCTTCGTAAGAAGGGCGAGACTGTGACACCGGTGACCTCCGTCCAACCGGAGGCACCGCATAATTTGCTGGAGGAGCTTAACGGCGCCTCCATCGACGAGGAGCACCGTACTGTTATGAGTGTGGTGATCCAGGAAGTTCAGTCCGCCAAGAGCGGGCTGACGCCTGTGCCAGCCTTCTAATAGGCTTTGTGGTATGTATTTAAGATATGTAAAAATATTACCGCATAGACAGTAGCCCCTGATGCTCAGTTTGGTGTTCGGAAAGAAAAGCCGAACTGAGGATCAAAAAGGATATACGCAGGAGTCTAACACAAGTATGTCAATATGGGAATGAAAGATGCGTTGCTGACCTCTGCCGCACTGACTACGGAGGTCAATGCATTGAAGCAGAGCCTCGAGCGGTCCGAGAATGAACTCGGCCTTGCCAAAAAGCAACTCGAGGACAAGGAAGGTAAGTAATACCTTATGGAAGTATATAAAAGATGTGGTTGCAAAAAATAGCAGGAATAACGTGAGAATTACAGGGGCCACAAACAAGGTGGCGACCCTGAAGGAAGCGGTGTCCAAGACCGAAAGCAATGCGGCCGTGGAACGCACCGAGCGAGAGAAGCAGGAGGCGCGGGTGGCGGAGGTGCGGCAAGAGCTCCAGGCTCTCGTGAAAAAACACGAGAGTTTGGAGCGCGACTCAAAGACTCGAGAGTCCGAGCCCGCCTCGGCTCTTGAGAGCGCCAAAGCTGCTAAGGCCGAAGCCCAAAAAGCCCTCCAGGAAATTGAGGCAATGAAGAAGATAGCGGCGGGTAAGGCATTCTTCATGCAAAGCAAGCACGTGAACATGAATTACTTGTTACTTACCCGAATCCGGAGCTCTCCAGGAGCATTCGCAGATCTGCCCCCCAGTGTGTCCGACGCTGCCGCATTCTACCGGGCCGAGGAGGGGAGCTCGACGGAGAAGGTGTTCTGGTCTCAGTATGCTGAGGCCGGACACCCAGTGGCCTTGAGCGACCAGCTGAAGCAGCTGTTCGAGCTCCATAAGGTGGCTGAACAGGCCATGAAGGCCTCATAGTTTGGCTGTGGCCCGAGGAAGCCATGCCTGGGAGCTACTTCGGGCTGGTGAGGCAGCTGGTGGACGCCTGTCCATGGATTGAAGTCGTCAAGCGCTCCGTCTGCATCGAAGGTGCCCGTAGGGCCCTTGCCCGTGCTAAAGTGCACTGGGGTAAGATGGATGCTGAGAAGCTTGTGACGGACAGACCACCGCCGGGTAGGGAGTATCACAAGCCCGAGATGTATTATGAGAACGTCCTGAAGGGTGCCCGCCTTATAGCGGGTGAGTGCTCCATAGATGTAATTTTTTAGTAAACTCACATTTGTTATCCTGTACGCTTGAAAACTTGTTCATATGCGCTAAGCAACGCTTGTGAATTTAAAATATTACCTTCTGTGCGGCCGTTTATTAAATTTGAGAGATGGCGAGTCGTCGGCTTCTGCCCCCATGCCACGAGTGCTGGGGTGTTTGGGATAAACTTGAGCGCTCTTTTTCCCATTCTTGGGTCCTTTGTGGGAGGCGCTCAACACAACGAACAAGGCAACCGGACCATAATGCTTGAACACTCTCACTTAGCCATAGAATTCTATAATTTTAAATTTCGGCGAAGCCCCTAGTGTTCGGAAGACCGAATTCGGGGCGCTATCCACGCCTGGGCCGGACAAAGCCGACTCCTCGCTCTAAGCGGCATAAGTCTTTAGGGACTCGAAAAACCTCTCGAACAGCGACCGACTCTCACCCTATCATGACGGTCAGTTTTAGCTTTCTCCACTGAGGTGCTCAACCCAGCTCAACCGGGGCACAATCGCAGTGGTTATCCCAGCGCTACCTTAGCCGATATAACGGAATGTAAGGTACCAAAACATGGGAGCCGGGCAACCCAACTATTGACCCAAGACATGATTCGGAGCAGATGCATATAATGCTATAAGTTCGGGGTGCCGCACTTGTGAAAGTGTTCGGACTTATCACACCATATTTTGGGGTACTTAAGCCCCTGGTGTATTTGGCCGTACCAAAGCGTACGGATGCAACATGTCATAAGTGAACATATATAGATAAAAAAGGAATGCAATAATAGGCAAAAGCTATGCATTGTTTATTCAAAAAAGCTGCGGTAAAAGCAGAACGATACAAATAGTGCGATAAGCAAGGGACGGGACTATTTGACATGTCCCCCTCCAGGAGCGAGCTGCGAGGATGATATGTATAACAAGTATACTGCTCGTTATAGAGACCACCTGGATACTCGACATAGCTTTCTGCTTCCCTGGCTGTTGCATCGTGTGTTCGGCGATTCTACTGCCGGACAGGGCTTCTTGAGAGAGGAGTCCTGAAAGTAAAAAAAAAGAATGACACAATTGGGAGCCCCTGGTGCGGTTGAGCCGCATTCTGGGCCTACCGTGGTCGTGCCCCTCCCCCTATACCCATGGTATTTCCAGAGCGTAATTATGTACGCGTAGTACTGGTTTCGCGATTTCGCGAGGGCTGGGGTTGGGGCCGCATTGCTACGCGTGCTCGGGACGTGCCAGGCGGTCTTGTTGTAGGTTATTCCGGGCGTGCTTGACGGTGTACGGACATTTAATAGTCGGACTCGAGAATTGCCTTCAGAGGCTGCTTTGTACTTCCGCCGCGAGGGCCGCCGTATGCTCCTCCGTTCGGAGAGAGTGTTCGGTGTTTCCGTTGACCATAATGACTCCTCGAGGTCCTGACATCTTGAGCTTGAGATATGCGTAGTGCGACACCACATTGAACTTTGCAAATGCGGTTCGTACGAGCAGTGCGTGATAGCCGCTGCAGAACGGGACTATGTCGAAGATTAACTCCTCGCTTCGGAAGTTATCTGGGGATCCGAAGACCACTTCAAGTGTAACTGAGCCTGTACAGTTGGCCTCTACACCTGGTATGACGCCTTTAAAGGTCGTTTTTGTGGGTTTAATCCTTGAGGGGTCCATGCCCATTTTTTGCACTGTATCCTGATAAAGCAGGTTCAGGCTGCTGCCTCCGTCCATCAGGACTCTAGTGAGGTGAAATCCGTCAGCGATTGGGTCTAGAACCAATGCAGCGAATCCGCCATGGCGGATACTAGTGGGGTGGTCCCTTCGATCAAAAGTGATCGGACAGGAGGACCACGGATTGAACTTTGGGGCGACTGGCTGCATCGCATATACGTCCCTTAGTGCATGCTTCCGCTCCCTTTTGGGTATGTGGGTTGCGTATATCATGTTCACCGTCCGCACTTGTAGGGGGAAGCCCTTCTGTCCTCTATTGTTCGGCGGTCGGGGCTCCTCTTCATCGTCGCTATGCAGCCCCTTGTCATTGTTTTCGGCATTTAACTTGCCTGCTTGCTTGAACACCCAACAATCCCTGTTGGTGTGATTGGCTGGCTTTTCGGGGGTGCCGTGTATCTGGCGCGAGCGATCGATTATTCGGTCCAAATTGGACGGGCCCAAAGTATTTCTTTTGAATGGCTTTTTCCGCTGACCGGGTTTAGAGCCTCTGAATCCGGCATTGACTGCCGTATCTTCAGCATTATCGCCATTAATGCGGCGCTTGTGCTTGTTGCAACGCGACTTGCCATTGCTGTCCTTGGTATCCGAATTACCAGGGCTCTTGGTCATATTGTTACTACGAGCTAGCCAGCTGTCCTTTCCTGCGCAAAAGCGGGTCATGAGTGTTGTGAGGGCTGCCATGGATTTCAGCTTTTCCTGTCCTAGGTGCCGGGCAAGCCACTCGTCGCAGATGTTATGTTTGAAGGCTGCAAGGGCCTCTGCATCCGGACAGTCGATGATTTGATTTTTCTTGGTTAGGAACCGTGCCCAGAATTGTTTGGCCGATTCCTCTGGCTGCTGAATTATGTGGCTTAGGTCATCGGCGTCTGGTGGTCGCACATAGGTGCCCAGGAAGTTGTCGAGGAATGCGGCTTCCAGGTCTTCCCAACAACCAATTGACTCCGCTAGCAAGCTGTTAAGCCAATGCCGAGCTGGTCCTTTAAGCTTGAGTGGGAGGTATTTGATGGCGTGTAGATCATCACCGTGGGCCATGTGGATATGAAGGAGATAATCCTCGATCCAGACCGCAGGATCTGTTGTGCCATCGTATGATTCAATGTTTACGGGTTTGAAACCCTCAGGGATTTGATGATCCATCACTTCGTCTGTGAAGCATAGTGGGTGTGCGGCGCCTCTGTATTGGGCTATATCACGACGCAGCTCAAATGAGCTCTGTCTATTGTGTTCGGCCCGACCGGAATTTCCATATCCGGCGTGAAGGTTATCATCACGCATCGTGGGGCGCTCACGCGATCCATAGATCAATCTTGTTTGCCTTGCCTTGTCCTCCAATATATCTCGCAGGTCTGGCGCATTTCCTTGTGCCTTGGTACTTTTTGAGCGACGCCGGGGTGCGGCTTGAGTGGAGGGCCGAGAGGCCTCTCTGTCGCGGCCACGAGGTGGCCGGTCGACCGTATCATGCACTGGTGATGTAGGTTTGGGTGCTTCCTCCTCTAATCGGGGTAGCAGCCTGTGTTTTGGGTAGCTCTTGGAGGGGCGTTCGAGTTCATACTCTTCGGCCGCAAGGACTTCAGTCCATCTGTCAGCTAGCAAGTCTTAGTCAGCTCTAAGTTGTTGCTGCTTTTTCTTGAGGCTGCTTGCCATGGCCATAAGCCTGCGTTTGAAACGCTCTTGTTCGACGGGATCCTCAGGCACGACAAATTCGTCGTTGTTGAGGCTTGCCTCGTCTTCGGAGGGAGGCATGTAATTGTCGTCCTCTACCTCTCTGTCTGCCGCTCTCTCATGAGGGCTGGCTTCTCCATCCTCCTACGCTGAATCCTGCTGGAGGGGGTTGTCTTCGGCACTGTCCGGGGTGTTATTGTCTCCCGTGCCGGAATCACCGTTTTTGCTGTGGCGGGATTAAGAGCGGCGCCGCTGACGCCGGCGCTTAGGCTGTTTCTTGGAGGGGTCATCCTCCATTGTTCCATCGCCATTCCCATCTTTTGGGATGTCCACCATGTAAATGTCGTATGATGAGGTGGCCTTCCAGTGCCCTGTAGGCGCTGGTTCTTGGTCGTCTCCTGCATCGTCGTCCATACCGTCGATGTCTTCGGAGTCGAAGTCGAGCATGTCGGTTAAATCATCGACAGTGGCTACGAAGTGGGTGGTGGGTGGGCTTTGAATTTCTTCGTCGTCCGCATCCCAACCTTCCTGACCATAGTCCGGCCAGGGCTTTCCTGATAAAGAGAGAGACTTTAGTGAGTTCAGGATGTCGCCAAAGGGCGAGTGCTGAAAGATGTCCGCGGCGGTGAATTCCATGACTGGCGCCCAATCGGATTCGACAGGCAGGGGCGCGGAAGGTTCGGAGTCTGGAGAGGAGTCCGGCACCTTGGAGTCACGAGCTTCGCAAGGGACAGGGATGGTGTTCGGCTCAATCACCGTAGATATCGCAGCCCCCGAGGTGGTGTCCAGCCACCCGTCCTCGATCGGCGCAGTCGGCTCTGAGCTAAGGGTCGGAGCGGACACTGGTGCGGCCTCCAGGGCACTGTCCGGCGGCAGAGCTAGATCATACCCATCGTGACAGTGCGGCGCGCTTGGGTGTGGCTCGAACCCGTCGAAGATCAAGTCTCCGCAGACGTCAGCCGTATAGTTCAAACTTCCTAATCTGACCTGATGGCCAGGGGCATAGCTTTCAATCTGCTCCAGATGGCCAAGCGAATTGGCCCGCAGTGCAAAGCCGCCGAATACGAAGATCTGTCCTGGGAGAAAAGTCTCACCCTGGACCGCATCGTTGTAGATGATCGGAGGAGCCATCGGGCCTAAAGATGACGACACATAGGAACTCTCAATGAAAGCACCAATGCCGGTGTCAAAACCGGCGGATCTCGGGTAGGGGGTCCTGAACTGTGCGTCTAGGCGGATGGTAACATGAGACAAGGGACACAATGTTTTTACCCAGGTTCGGGCCCTCTCGATGGAGGTAAAACCCTACTCCTGCTTGATTGATATTGATGATATGGGTAGTACAAGAGTAGATCTACCACGATATCAGAGAGGCTAAACCCTAGAAGCTAGCCTATGGTATGATTGTTGTTCGTGCTACGGACTAAAACCCTCCGGTTTATATAGGTACCGAAGAGGGTTAGGGTTACACAGAGTCGGTTACAATGGTAGGAGATCTACATATCCGTATCGCCAAGCTTGCCTTCCACTCCAAGGAAAGTCCCATCCAGACACGGGACGAAGTCTTCAATCTTGTATCTTCATAGTCCAGGAGTCCGGCCGATGGTGATAGTTCGGCTATCCGGACACCCCCTAATCCAGGACTCCCTCACTCCCTCTCTCTTGCTCATACACTAAATTCTAGATCCCGGATTGATTCTTGAGAGTTTCGAAGAGTTGTTCCAATCAAAATAAAGATCTTGTCCCTCTCCTTCTTGTGACCAAAGCAAATCATGGTTTGAGCAAGTCTTGAGTTTTTCCCCTTGGATCTTGTTACTCTTGGAGGTTGGAGACTCCTAGGCGGTAGGAGTCATTCGGTGAGGAATCAACCATTGTGATTACCCCCGGAAAGTTTGTGAGGGTTTGGAGACCACCCCAAGGTCTACCACTAGTGGTTGAGAAACGCCTTCGTGGTGTTGTCTCAAAGAGAGAATAGGGTGAGCCTTCGTGGCATTAGTGTGCCTTCGTGGTAACATCCACCTCTCTAAATGGTGATGTAGCTTCCCTCCAAGGAAGTGAACATCGGCATACATCCTCGTCTCTTAGAGTTGCAGTTATTCCTAACCCTAACTCCCTACTTGTGGTTACTTGTCTCTTGCACTTATGTTTATCATATTGTGCTTGCTTACTCATATATATGTGCCACTTGTTTATCTTGCTTAGCACTTAGTGTCACACTTGAAATTGTTAGGCTTACTTTCATATTCCGCATTATTGCCTAAAATTGCTAAGTAACAATTAAAATTTGTTGTTGTACCTATTCACCCCCCTCTAGGTCCATCTCGATCCTTTCAGTTGCCTATTCACCCACTCCTCTAGTCAACCATATCGATCATTTCAATTGGTATCAGAGCCTTATCTCTTTATTAAGGACTTTGGCGTCCGAAGAGTATGGTTGACACCACGGACAAGGTGGAGGATCACCCTAGTGCGAATCCCACTTTGTCCGCGGCCGATGCGGGATCCTCGGTCTCTCTTTAGGAGTTCAATGTGGCTATGGACAAATTGAAAACCTCCATGACGGCCGAGGTGAAAGGCATGTTTAAGGAGTTTCTTGATGGGCTTAAAATATCCACCGAACCTTTGGAAGTGGTTGATCCCGCTAACAAGGTGACGGATTCTAACTCCAAAAAGGGGGAAGCTAGTAGTGAGAATTCTCCTATGCCTAGTGCTAGAAGTGGGAGTGGCATTTTTTCACATGTTGAACCACCACTTACTTATGGAGGACTGGTTCCCTCCACTCATATGAATCATGTTGGTCCTCCTCCTAAGCTTGTGAAAAATGAGGATTTTGCTTCCTGGGTGTATCGCTTTAAACGCCATTTAAATCATAGTTCTACTAATCTTTGGAGAATTATTGAGCAAGGTTTCTACCCGCACGACCCAAGGAACTTCACTCCTAGAGAAGCCGCGGACCATCAATTCAATGAGTCCGCTCTTTTCATTCTCCAAGAAGCAATTCCTCCCGAAGATATTGCACACCTCCGACCTTTCACCGTGCCCAAGGAAGCATGGCGACATGTTGTTTCAATTTACAAGGGAAGTGCTAGCATTCAACGCTCCAGCTTTGAAGTGGTACAAGATGAAGCCGATGAGTTTGCCATGAATGAAGATGAAGAACCTCATGATCATTACTAGAGATTAACCACTCTCACGGTCTCACTCCAAGATCATGGGAGCAAGGATACGGATGACAACTTAATCAAGCGCAAGTTTCTCAAGGCCATGTCATCCGTCATCCGTCAAAGGCCGGACTTTCACGCCTTGTCCTCAAGTGAATTGTTGGATGAGTTTGTTGCTATGATGATCTTGGACAAGACCGCCGACAATGCGGTGTTGCGTTCTCAATGATCAAAGAAGCCCAACCTTGCTTTTAAGGCCAAGGCAGTGTGGAAGAAGAGAGTGAAGAGGAAGAAGAGGAATGTTGCCCCGAAGATACCAAGTATGCTTATCATGAGCACATGGCTCTTGCATCACGGCAATTTTGGAGCAAGAAGAACACAAGGCCCAACTTCAAGAAGAACAACTCAAGTGGCACCAAGGGCAAGCAACGTGTGAGGACATGCTATAATTGTGGCAATGTGAGCCACTTTTTTGCGGAATGCCCGTACGAGAAGAGGGAAGACAATGGAGACAAGCTTATCCGAAAAGACAAGGCCAAGTCCTTCCCCAACAAGAACAACTTCACCAAGAAGACTCCTCCCAAGAGGTTGGTGGCACAAGAAGAGTACAATGAGGATGACGATGATGATGATGACGGTGAGATGGTTGCCACGGCCTCCGTTGCCATTGCAACAACTCCACGGGTGTCCTTCTTTGACTCACCCAACGAGAACATCACTGCCAAGTGCCTCATGGCTAAAGCCACCAACAAGGTAACCCCCAACATCAAAACCACCATCACTACTAATCCTTCCTTGATGGATTGCATTCATGAAAGTGACAGGTCAAAGGAGGAAGAAAATGAATGTGAGTCTTTTATGAGTAAGCTCATGGGTAAATCCAAGAAGCACTTCATTGCTCTCTTGGAACAACTTGGTGAAGCCAATGACATGATCAAGGCTCACGAAGAAACCATCTCTAAGATGGAAGAGCATAGTCGTGACTATGCCGATGAGATATCAGATCTCTCTAATGCGTTTGAGGAAGAGTGTGGTCATCGTTTGGCTCTTTAGGAGTCACACAATGCTGATCATGCTAAATTAAAGAAAGATCTTGATCATGCTCTTGTTGTATCTCGTGTGCTCAATTCCAAGAAGGCTAAACTTGGGGTTGACCATGCTAGACTCTAGGAGAAGTTTGACATACTTTACAAGGCTCACAAGGCCTTGAAGAGTGCTCATGCAAGCCTCAAAGAGTCTCATGATCAACTCCAAGTGAAGCTAACCAAGGAGAAAGCCAAGTTTCCTCATATGGTTTTAATTGATAATGCAAATGCTACTAACCTGTGTTGTAAGCATGTGCATCTTGTGGATGAGAATGCCAAGTTGAAGGAGCAACTTGAGAAAGGCCTTTGTGTCGTGCATACAAGGAGAGAAGAACCTCAATGACCTTTTGAGCAATCAAAAGGAAGTTGTGGCCAAGGAGGGGATTGGGTTTGCACCCAAGTCCAAGAAGAAGAAGAAGAATGACATGACCACACAACCTCCTCCTCTCAAGCAAACCTTTGTGAAGGAGGGAGAGGGTACTCCTAAGGAGAATAAGAACAACACGAAGGGTGGTGGTGTCAAGAAGGGCAATGCCACTCCTTCTAAGTAAAACCGGCGATTTTAACCCCTCTTATGTGTTATGCCGTGCTAGTTTGTTGGTTCTTCTTATGAGTACATTGAATGGTATATTTGGGTTCCTAAGACCCTTGTTTCTAACATTAAAGGACCCATTACAAAATGGGTACCTAAAACCAAGCATTGATCTCTTGTAGGTGTTTGCTTCGGGTGGGGGATCATGGTTGCTCGATAGTGGAGACACAAATCATGTGACCGGAAGCAAGGACTTGGTGGTGGATGTGCATAAAGTTTCATTTATGCCCACCAATGTCGAATGGGGTGATGCTTCATCTTCTAAGGTATTGGGGCTTGGCAAGGTTGTCATTTCTCATGATCTCATGATCGAGAAAGTCATGCTTGTTGAGTCCCTTGCATACAACTTACTTTTCGTTTGTCAACTTGCACTCATGGGCTTTGCCACTTTCTTTGATATTGATACTGTGGCCCTCTTGTGGAGCAAGACTCTTAAAGTAGCCTTTGTTGGGCATGTCGAGAACGGTCTTTATGTGATTAACTTTTCGGAGCGACCCACTAAGATCGCGACATGCCTAATGGCTAAAGTTGATGTGGGTTGGCCTTGGCATTGCCGTTTAGCCCATGTCAATATGAGATCTTTGCAAAGTATTCTCAAGGGGGACCATGTCCATGGACTAACAAATGTTAGTTTTGCCAAATATCGTTCTTGCAGTGCTTGTATCGAAGGAAAGCTACATGAGAAGGCTCACCCTCCCACGACTATCATCTACTCGAAGAGGCCCTTGGAGCTCCTTCACTTGGATCTCTTTGGGCCTCCATCCTTTGATAGTCCTGGGGGTAGAAAGTATTGCTTGGTGATTGTGGATGATTATTCAAGATACACTCGGGTATATTTATTCAAGAGGAAGAGTGAGACTCAACAAACCGTCATCGACTTTGCAAATGAAGCTCAACATCAACACAACACAAAGATCTTGACAATAAGAAGTGACAACAACATCGAGTTCAAGACCTACACCTTGGATGAGTTCCATAGTGATGAGGGGATGAAGCATGTAACAACCCGACCCGAATCGGTCAAGTCTCTGTGTAGTTGTACCATCCCAAGATCATGCTGGCACACACAGTACATTGATGCAAAGATTCAAAGTTTAATCACACCTGAATTTATTACACGATTCTCATATCGAGTCTTTATTACATGATAATAAATTCGGCCAAAGGCCAACTTTTTTCATGAGAAATAAACTAAGTAAACCTGCGGAAGCATAGACAAATAGCGAGTCCATCCGCCTCCATAGGGAAGTCGCCAAGCATGGATCGTAGCCTCACTCCTGATCGGAAAGCTCCTCTGCAACATAAGACATTGCAGCCATGTAGGTCAGCATTTGTGAATATGCCGGCAAGTCATGAAGAGAGAATAACAATAAAAATTACTAACACTATATGCAATTTGGCTGTGGGGCTCTAAGTTTCCTGTTTTTGTGAAAAAGCCAATTTTTTCCTACAACAAAGGACTTATTAGCAATTACTGCAAAATGTTGGTAGTTATTGAGATGGTTCCGCCAACCAATGTCTCATTCCCAATTATTAAATAACCCCTCAATTAATTTATTAAGTTCGGTGTTGAGATATCCGAAATACTCCAATTTCCAGAGGCTCAAACTGTGTGTAACCGGGGACACGGCTAATCGATTAGGGTCTTCACTCTGCAGAGGTTTGTGCACTTTACCCGCAAGAATCGTTCCCTCCTTTAAGTCTTGCACTGCCTGGTGTTTGAAGACGGGATGAACAAAACAGGGTCTTCCGAAGAGTTCCTCTGGGCCACTACTGGTGCCCATCCAATCCTACCATTCTTCTACATCTCGTAGCACCATCCGGCCAGAGTCACGCCTAGGGTCGACCAAGCCAGAGCCCATAATGGCTTGCGGCTGCACAGGTAAGCTTCCGGCCATTGGGGTATCCATCCATCTCTTCGTGGCTGGGTGAAGCTTTCCGCAAGATGTCATGGCGCTTCTCCATGCATCCCGGCCATCCGCTGGTTTCTCCAGGGTGCCCGTCAACCGTCCTCCACCAAGTAGTGAATTTTGAAGTCCATCTTGAGCTTGAAGTCATGGGGTTGCCATCATCTTGAATCTCACATCTCCCTTATGAATCACGCAACCAACCCCGTCTACGAAAGCATAGCAATCAACTTTATTGTCCCGGGCATTGGTAACAAGAGGAAATGGGTTCATCCTACCTCATGATACTACTCAAGAACAACTTAAAATTCTCCTACTGCATGCATGGAGGGGAGGTATGATTCTAATGCAATAAAATCATAGGTATTGTAAAACATGATCAAATGACTTGCCTGGTTGACGGTCTTCGAAAGCTAGCGACTCGTAATAGCAGGCCTCGCACTTCGGGAATTCTACCGAGTCAAACAATAGCACAAATAAGTATAACACAATATAACATAACAACAAGTTAAAGTAAAACACCCAAGCACTCAAACCAAAACCAAGGAAAACTCGAGGAAAAGCAAATCCAGGTTTTCACCACTTCAAGCAACAACTAAAAAATAGTTTTATCCTACTAATACTTTTCTTAACAAAACCTAAACATGGGTTTGGCTAACTAACAGAAAGGAAAACCACATACAAACTAGGTGCAAAAAGAATCACATCAAGCTATTATAGAACTCCTATTATGCCTAGAACAAAAACTGGTAATAAAAATAAAATAAAAAAAATATTCTACTATAAATAAAAGTTCATCTTATGTAACTACATAAACTAATCTAACATAAATTATAGCATAGGAAAAATAAAATTATTTAATAACTAGAACAGTAGGAAAACAGTAGTTAGCTAAATAAAACTAGAAAAACTTGATTTTGACTAAAATTAATTTTAACTAAATCTAAAAATACCCAAACAAGTTCCTACTAATAGGCATGGTCAAAACTAAGCAGTAGCAAAAAAATCACTAAAATAAAATTAATCTAACTCAATTTGTGGCAAAAAAAATAATCTGACTAAAACTAATATAAAACTATTTTTATTAATTTAAACATGGCTAAACATATTTTCTATAGAAACTAAAAGAAATTTGTAAACTAACAAGAAAGAATCAACTAAAAACAATAAACAAGCTAAAAGATATAGCAAAAACAAAAACAAAACTATTCTGATAAAAACCAGAATCTGAAAATAAAACAAAAAGGGAAAAACTAGCGCTATTGGGCCTATCTAACGCTCATGCGATTTTTAACTAAATCATGCCCGTGGCTAACAGAACAAAACCGGAACGGGCCGATCTAAAAAAACAAACCCTTCATTGTTCTAATCTAGGCCGTAGGTTCTAGATCTAGAGGTGGTGGGCGGCTCCGGCGACTTACCACGGTGGCGACAACGGCAACGGACGACGGCGGCTCGGGCGTGGACAGCGCAGCTGCTCCGGTGGTCGGGGAAGACGGTGGAGATGTCGGGCGGCTGCGGCGAGGTGTTGTGGAGGCAGGGGTGGAGTTGGTTTAGCTCAGGGACGATGGTGGCGGTCGGGGCGAGCTCAGGTGAGCTCCTGCTCCGGTGCGCGGCGGACGAGCTCGGGACGACAGTGTCGGGTGCTCCTGGACAGGGAGATGATGTCAAGGAGGTGCTGGAGGTTAAGGGGGTTCAAGTGGAGGTGTTTGGGAGGGTGGAGTGGTGCTCACGGTGTCGGGGACGGCGGTGAACGGCGGCGGTGATAGCGAGATCGGAACGGCACGGGCGTCGTCTGTGGTGATGTGTGAGCTAGGGTTTCACGGGATTTCGAGGGAGGAGAGGCTAGGGTATTTATAGGGCACGGTCTTAGGCGAGGGGGCATCTCGGGATCGTGATCCCGTGGAACTCGGATGTGGCGGCAGCGTCAAACGCGGTCTGGCGTGGCATAGCGTGGGCGAGGGGAAAGAGATGAGTGCGGGCCCTGCTGGTCAGTGAGAGAGAGGGAGAGAGAGGTGTCGGGTCGGGCGACCGAAACACAAACTAAAAAAAACATTTTCTAAAAATCCCAATTAAAATTCAAATTTGAATTCAAACTTTTTGGCAATATTTTTCTTCTGACATTTTCGGAGTGTCATGTTTACTCCTCTCATACTTTTGCACAAGTATTTGTGAGGCATTCTTTTGAAATGCTTTCAATTGCCAACCAGTTCAACTAAAAAAACACAACTTCCTCTGAAAAAAATTCAAATGCCACTCAATTTCAAACAATATGCATAGATGCTTAGCTAAAATTGTAAAACATTCCAAATTGGAAATTTGGGATGTTACAAAGCATCAATATTCCACGCCTTACACCCCTCAACAAAATGGTGTAGCAGAGAGGAAGAACCGGACGTTGATGGACGCGGCAAGGACCATGATGGCAGAGGTCAAGTCTCCCTATAGCTTTTGGGCCGAATCCATCAACACCACTAGTCATGCATCCAATCGGCTCTATCTCCGCAAAGGCTTGAACAAGACTCCATATGAGATATTCACCGGTAACAAGCCCAACCTCAAGTACTTCCGGGTGTTCGGTTGTAAGTCTTTCATTCTCAAGAAAGGTGTTCATTTGTCTAAATTTGAGGCTAGAGCTCATGAGGGCATATTTGTTGGTTATGCTACAAACTCTCATGCTTACCATGTCCTCAACAAATCCACGGGACTCATTGAGGAGACGTGTAATGTGGAGTTTAACGAGAATAACGGCTCCCAAGTGGAGCAAAGTGGTACTTGTGATGTAGGTGATGAAATTCCTTCCCAAGCCATAAGAAGAACGGGTGTTGGTCATATCCTACCCATTGAGGAACCCCTTGTGGCCAAAGGAGAAGGATAATGTTCCACTCAAGTGGAATCATCACCAACCCAAGACCCACACGCTTCCGAAGAACAAAGTGAAGGCCCTCAACCAAGTGAACAAGATCAAGGGCAAGATCAATCTCAAGATGGTGGTGAACCACCAAGTGATGCCCAAGGTCAAGTTCTCCCTCCCGAGCAAGTTCAAGATCAAGAGCAAGCTCAAGATCAAGAACAAGCTCAAGACGATGCTCAAGGTGATCAGGTTAGCGCTCCTCAACTCTCTCTTGAGTAATTGGAGCATCGTGCCGCCAAGATTGCATCCAAGCTCACTACCAAATATCACCTCATGAAGAATGTGCTTGGAAGTTTAAGAAAGGGGGTAAGCACTCGTAGACAATTAGCAAACTATTGTGAACATCACGCGTTTGTTTCTTGTGTCGAACCCCAAAAGGTCTATGAGGCGCTCGAGGATCCGGATTGGCTCAATGCCATGCATGAAGAACTCAACAACTTCGAGCAAAACAAGGATTCAGATTGGCTCAATGCCATGCATGAAGGCCAACGAGGAACCATAATGTCATTGGAACCAAGTGGATATTCAAGATGCTCATGGGATTATCATTCGCAACAAGGCTCGTTTGGTAGCACAAGGCTACTCCCAAGTCGAGGGTATCGACTACGGTGAAAGCTTTGCTCCTGTTGCTTGCCTTGAATCTATTCATTTGATGATTGCTTATGCTTCTCATCATAACTTCAACTTGCAACAAATGGATGTGAAGAGTACTTTTCTTAAGGGTTCTATTAATGAGTTGGTGTATGTCAAACAACCCCCGGGGTTTGAGGATCCCAAGTTCCCCAATCATGTGTACCAACTCGATAAGGCACTCTATGGCCTTAAACAAGCCCCACATGCATGGTATGAGCACCTTACCGAGTTGTTGCAAGATCGTGGGTTTGAAATTGGAAAAATCGACCCCACTCTTTTTACTAAGAAGGTCAAAGGGGAGTTGTTTCTATGCCAACTAAATGTTGATGATATTATCTTTGGTTCTCCTAACAAAGCTTTCAATGAGGAGTTTGGTGCTCTCATGACCTCGAAGTTCAAGATGTCCATGATGGGAGAGTCGAAGTTCTTTCTCGGGTTCGAAATCAAACAAAGAAGAGAAGGAACCTTCATCAACCAAGCCAAATACACTCAAGACATGCTCAAGAGATTCAAGCTAAGTGATGTCAAGCCGGCTTCCACTCAAATGCCCGTCAAATGCCAACTTGACATTGATCCCAATGGTAAAGCGGTGGATCAAAAGGTATATGGTTCCATGATTGGATCCTTGCTTTACCTTTGTGCATCTAGACCGACTATCATGTTGAGTGTGGGAATTTGTGCATGGTTCCAAGCCACACCTAAGGAAAGCCACTATGTGGCGGTCAAGCGATTCTTTCAATATTTGGCTCATACCCCAAACTTTAGGTTATGGTACCCAAGAGGAGCTAACTTCAATCTTTTGGGCTATTCAGACTCGGATTGGGCGGGAGACAAAGTGGATAGGAAGTCAACTTCCGGAGGGTTCCAATTTCTTGGTTGCTCTTTGGTGAGTTGGTCTTCGAGGGCTCCTAGGGGGTTTTATAGGCCAACCCCCCAGGGGTACAATGGTAATGTTATAGGTTGGTGGGCCTGGGTCGTCGGCGTCTGGGGACCCGGGCTAGGACCCGCTGGGGGCCTGTGGTTCGCCAGGTTCCCCTAGGTGCAGGCACCGTGTGCCTAGGGGGACTGTGCGCCGTCTTGTCGATCGTCAAGGCGTGGCTGAGTCGAGTCGTGTACAGTGGCGCTCCGTCAGGTCGCCGCTTGCTGTCGTTAGCAGTGACGATGGGGGCACTGTGGCCACGCCGGCCTTGGTCAGTGGGTAGGTGAGGGGCACTGTTGCCATGCTCGAGGCGGGGCACTGTTGCCTTGGTCATTAGTGGCTGAAGACTCGTCCCATCATACAGCCTGGATGGGACGGGAGCTGACCTGTGGCTGGGTTGCGGAACACGCCATGGGTGGAGCTGGCTTGTTGAGGAAGCCTTGGTCGTGCCGGGTTCGGCTGTCTCACAGTGATTGTCGAGGCCGAGTCGATGTGCCTGGCCGGGTCGGAGAGTTTGGCCGGGTCATGGGGTCTGGCCGGGTCGATCGACCCGGCAAGACGCGTGCCGGCTTGAGGGGCGACGCAGGCCCCATTGTTTTTGAAAAGGATCTGAGTTCTATTGCTTGCCCAGGATTCATCCCCCCGACAGTACTCCCCGAAGCTGTGAAGGTCCTCCGTCTTCGGATGAGTGGGCCTTCACATTTTCCCCCTTAAGAAAGGCGAATTCTGCGAGCGCCGGGTCCGGCAACACCCACTGTGTGCCGGTTTTTTCGGAAACTAGATCGCGGCATCCCGGCGGTGGCGGGAACGGAGGAGTCCACCGAATCTTGGGGCAATCCCTCGGGCTTCACGCGGGCGCCACATGGTGCCCGGAAGTCGGAGGGGCCTGAAACCACGCGCATGACAGGACTATGCGACGGGCTGGGGCCTGCCGCCGCGTGCCCTTGGCCCACGCGTGCAGATTTATTGTGGCATCCGGGGGCCGGTTGCTCTTCCCCGTGTAGTTACTGCGCGCGTACGTGCACACTTATTGCAGGGTAGTGGGAAAGGCGAGCGCAGATGATCCCACTCCCCCACGTTCAAACCGAGGGCTATAAATCGGGGGCAAGGGGGGCGGCGGACATCATTCTCGCTCGCACCCTCCTGCCTCTTCGCCCTTGCTCTGCTTCTTGCGACCGCCACGCTGCGACGCCTGTTGCTTCGAGCAGAACCTCGCCGTCGTCCATCTTCTTTCTTCCTTTCTTGTCTTCATCGATGGCGCTGTCGTCGGGCTCTTGGATGGGCTCGACCGTCACCGTCAAGGACATCGCCCATCGTTGCGCGTCCCGGCGCTTGCCGTGGGAGACGGACATCGCCGTCCGGCTGCCGTGCGGCGAGCAGAGGCCGCAGCCCCAGGGGATGGAGCATGTGGTCTTCCTCAGGCATTTCGAGCACGGATTTGGGCTGCCGGCGAGCACCTTCTTCCGCATGTTCCTGGAGTTCTTTGGGCTCCAGCCCCATCATCTCAGCGCCGGCGCCGTCGTCCAGCTATCGGGCTTTGTTACTCTCTGCGAGGGGTATCTGGGGGTCGAGCCTACGATCTACCTCTGGGCATGCTTCTTCTCCCTGAAGCAGCAGGGGCCGACGGCCCGAGAGTTCGCCGACTGCGGTGACGCCGTCATCTCGAAGCGGTCGGGGGCGGACTGCCCCAATATTCCGCTGGAGGATTCTGCCAAGAAATGGTAGAACTCCTTCTTCTACGTCCACAACTTGGGTGCGAATCGCGTCAACCTTCCGGCCTTCGCCATCGCGCCGTCGCGGGCCAAGATGAACTGGGGCTACTCTCCCAGGCACCCGTCATAGGAGATTCTCAATCTCTATGAGCGGGAGGCAGTGATGAAGCCGCGGGAGGGGCTCATTGGCAAATGACCTCATTGCCGCGTTCATCGCGTGTTGGGTCCTCCCGTTGCAGCGGCGTGCCTGCCTTATCGGCGAGATGGCCGGTCTCCAGGACCCCAATAGCATGGGGGTGGTGCGCCTGCCAGTGGAGCAGATTTCACGCCGAGTGAATGACATCTCCAAGGCCAACCTTGGGGAGGACTGGCGGTTCGGCAAGGCGCCGTACAGCCAGTTGAATCCGGCGCCACTGGTGAGTATATGGTCTCCTTATTTTGCTGCCGCGCATCTCCTTGTTCGCCCTGACGCGACGCGGGAGGTGCTTCTGAACGTCATCCGGCACCCTTACGCCTGGGCTCCGTCGCAGGTGCTGCGGGCGGTGTCGGAGGAGCCCGCAGCCCAAGGCAGGGAGGAGGAGGCCGAGGTCGACGCCGGCGCTAGGCGTTGTGCGCGTAAGTCTTGTCTTCTCCTTTGGGTTTCTTGAGTTGTCGATCGCGACATGGTGCGGGCGATGCTGACGCCAATTGTTGATGTAGTGGCATTGGGTGGAGGAGGCAGCGACGCGGGCGGAGCCGGGTCGTCGCACGGAGCGGCGCCGAGCCGTCCGCACGGGAAGGATAGTGTCGCCCCGCGGCCCTGGGCCCCAAAGCGTGCGGCGGACCTGGCCGGGAGCGCGAGGCCGGCCAAGAGGAAGCGCGGCGCCGGGCATGGGAGGCCGGCCCCCGTCCTAGTCCTGACAGGGTAAGCTTCTTCTCCTGTTTGTCATCCGAATGGACGAGCCGGCTTTGCTTTTGTTCCTTTCTTCTTCTTCTCCAGGTCGCCGATCATGCTGGCGAGGGCGGCGGCGGATGCCGCGACCGCTGAGGAGGCCGCGTTCCGCAGGAGCCGGTCCGACCCCATCGACCGGGACGAGGAGGGGGAGAGGGCCGACCCGAACCTCGGCCTGGACCCGACCGACGCCGAAGGCCTGGCCTGGCGGGACAGGAACAGGGCCGAGGCGGAGTTGGAGGCAGCGTTGGTCTGGGCTTGGACCAACGCTATGGCGGCATGGGCACGAGCCAGCGAGGAGCCGGCATGGCACGAGATGTCGGAGGGCACGGTGGTGGCGGCGACGGTCTTCGAGCCGTCGTCGATGAGGGAGCGCGACCGTGGAGGCTGGGCTGACGTGGTGATCCTCGACCAGGAGGTCGTGGAGGTGGAGGAGGACACTCCGCTGCGGGTTGACGCTGTCGAGCGGGCGGGGGCCGACGGAGGCGGCACTGGCGCCGTCTTGGAGGAGGCGCCACGGGCGGCGGCACAAGGGACGCGGCCGGTGTTGGAGGAGGTGCCGCAGGTGGAGGTGCCGCAGGCCACCCCGGTTGCCGAGCCGGCGACGGCGTCGCAGGCCATCCCGGCGTCCAGGTCGGTGGTTGCGCCGGAGAGGGCAGCGGAGGAGGTGCTGGACACGTCAGGAGCGTCCAGTGGGGACCATGCCCTGGTGCCCCGGCAGGGAGGACATTGGGCCGCAGCGCTGCAGCTGGCGCGGAGCGGGAGCGCCGCGGTCTTCGGGCCCCAGACCTAGGAGGAGGCGGCGATGGACGCCGTCAGCCGCCGCCTGCGTGGGCAGACGGACCGGCTTGAGGCCTTCGCCCAGGCCAAGGTGGAGTGGACGTGGGACCTGGAGTGCGCCATGCTGGTAAGCTTCTTCTACAACTTCTTATTTGTGGGTGCGCGCCATTGCACCCACTGGTTGTAGCCCCCGAGGTTCTGGGTCGAATCTTTTAGGATGCTGTCTTCGTCCTGATTGCTGCCTTCTTTCAGCAACTCAATGCCTACCGGGTCGGTGCCTTCAACCGCCTCCTGGGTAAGTACCGGGAGCTCAAGGAGCAGCTCGCCGCCAAGGAGGAGGAGCCCCATGTCGCTGCAGGTATCTTCGTGCTCTTTTCTAGTGGGGGCGCGCTAGCGCACCCACTGGGTGTAGCCCCCGAGATTCGGGCCAACTGTGTAACAGTTGGGCCAAATCTTAAGTCTTGCTTTTTTCCTTTACTGAATCTTCCTTTTTGCAGCCGAGGTGTTGTCTCGGCAGACCCGGCTGCTCCGGGCCAGTCATCACTATGATCGGCTTGTTGCCGACACCGGCTGTCTTGGTGCCGAGGTGGCGCAGGCAAGGGCGGAGGCGGCAGCGGCCAGGCGGTCGCTTGACAAGGCCAACCAGCTGCGGGAGCTGCTGGCGGGCCATAAGAGCCGCCTCGAGGCCGAGGTGGAGCTCCTTAAGGCGGAGGCCGCCAAGGTGGTGGAGGCGCAGCAGGCCCTGGCCGAGGCGGATCAGCAACGCGGCAGGCTGGCCGATGACAAGGGCCGGCTCCAGGCCGAGGTGGAGCGCCTGAGGGAGCAGGCTGCCACGGCGGAGGGGGCCCGTCAGGATGAGGCCCGTCGTCGCGAGGCGACCGAGAAGGCGACCAATGACAAGTACACCAAGTTGAAGGCGGCCCTTGCCAAGGCGCTCGACTTGGAGAAGGCACTTCAGGAGCGCGACTGCACCATTGATCGGGAGCGACGTGGTACGTTGCTTGAAGCGCAGCACCTGGAAGAATCCTTCTCCAGTAAGTTCTTTTCTTGGGTTTTTCCGGGTTGGGATCCGGCTTTTCGTCCTTTTTATCCTTTTTCTGACTTGCTTCGTTTTCTGGCAGGGGCCTTCCCGGAGACGCATCGGCTGGCGGAGGAGGTCGTTCGCTTCTAGCACGACCCGTCGGGAGTCGTCGGATCCGGGACGGACCCGCAGGTGGCGTGGACCTTCTCGGAAATCATGACTGCCGCCGAGGCCCGCCTGCGGGTCCTGGGGGAGCAGATGGGGCGGCTGTCCCAGGCCGGCACAGCGATGACGACAGCCCTATGGCCAGACTCTGTTGAGCCGAGCAGCTTCACGCGTCTAGCGTGCTGGCTGGAGATGGGGCCGGACCGGCTCCATGAGTGGCGCGTCTCCGCCGCTCGTGCCGGTGCTGAGATGGCGCTCCGGTTCGCACTGTCTTGGCATTCGGACCTGCAGCTGGACGCGCTGATGGGCCAGCGGGCCGGCTCGGAGCACCTGTTGCAGGAGCAAGCCAGCCGGATTGCCTCCCGGGCCAGCTACATCGCCAAGTTCGCCCTCCATGATGAGTTCCACCCGGAGCAGGCGGAAGACGGCGGAGTCGTGGCTGGCGACAACTATGGCCTGCTTCTTCATGACCCGGAGGGCAGCTCCGAGGAGACGGGCGTCTACCGTGACGGGGGTGCCGAGGAGGACACTGGTATGTCGCCTGACCCGGAGGCCGCCTGGGGAGAGCCGTCGATGTTGCGACCCGGCGCTGGAGATGCCTGAGATGCCTTGGTAGAATTTGTTAGGTAGCAGGTCCACCCACCCACTAGGGGTCCTGGGTGTAATGAACTAGTCGTGGGCCTTTAAATATTTATGTGTAAATGTTGTGAATGTTTTTACTCTTGCTTTTCATTTTTTGAATCGATTTCTTGCACTTTTCCTTTCTCGAACCTCCCCCCCCCCCCCCCCCCCCGCGAGTCAGACGACCAAGGCTCCGGTCCATGACAAGGAGTTCGGCTATTTGAGAGGAGCGCATAGTGCTTAGGTTTTTCAAAATGTTGAGCGCGAGCAAAATACCCACTGGGCCGGCTGGCGGCAACCCGGCGGAGCCGGTTGGCGAGCAGCCGGTCATGCGGCTGTTTATTTTATTTTTTTGAGTGACGGGCCGGGTTGGTCGACCCGACAGCCTTTGACTTGGCGTTTGAAGTGCGCAGGAGCTCTAGCCCGTTGTGCTTGCCAGCCGATAGCCGAAGCCGGGTCTGGCTTAGGGCGAAGTGGGGGGCCACGGCGTCCTTAGTGCATCAGGAATCACCAAGTAAGGCGGCGGGGTGGCAATCAAGCCGGCCAGCCCCCGAGCCCCCAGGTCGAGCGAGTCGGACCGGTGGCCGGGTTCAGGAGCATAGTGATGCAAAAAAGTAGGGACATAATAATTTCGTCGACAAAAGGCAGCCCCCGAGTCTCGTTCGGGGACCCCCATAGTTTCATGTGTTTACAAAAGGCGACAATACATGCACTCATGCGGCTAACTGTAAAACGAGCGGAGGAGTTCCACGTTCCACGGCCGGGTCGTTTCTTCACCGGCGGTGTCTCTCTTGAGCTTGTTTGACTTGCGTGCGTCGATGAGGTAGTAGGCATTGCGGTTGCACAAGGCCCAGCTCACGATCAATGGGCCTCCCATGGAGGGGACAACTTGTGCTGGCCGGCTTTCTCTTGGACGAGTCGGAGGACGAGGTGGCCCTCGCGAAACGTGAGGGGCTTGATCTTCTTGCTGTGGTAGTGCCTCAGGCCTTGCTGGTAGATGGCCGAACGGCTAAGCGCCAGGAGGCGGGCTTCTTCGAGTAGGCCGACACCGTCTTCGCGGGCTTCTTTGGCTTCGGCTTCGGTGTACATCGCAACACATGGCGAGTCGAACTCGATGTTGGTCGGGATGATGGCTTTGGCTCCATAGACGAGGAAGAACAGGGTGAACCCGGTCGACCGGTTCGGCGTGGTTCAAAGACTCCAGAGAATGGCCGGCAACTTGTTGAGCTAGCTACCGGGTGAGTGGATGAGTGGCTCGACAAGCCGCAGCTTGATGCCGGACAGGATGAGGCCGTTGACCCACTCGACCTGCCCGTTGGACTACGGGTGTGCAATGGAGGCAAGGTCGAGGCGGATGCCGGAGATAGAGCAGTATTGCTCGAGCGCGCCCTTGGCGAAGTTGGTGTCGTTGTCCGTGATGATGCTGTTCGGCATGCCATAGCGAACCTCGATGTCTTTAATGAACTGGATGGCCGTTGGCCCATCCAGTTTCTTGATTGGCCATGCTTCGATCCACTTGGTGAACTTGTCCACCGCCACCAGCAGATGTGTCATGCCGCCTCTGGCGGGTTTGAAGGGTCCCACCATGTCGAGTCCCCAGATCGCGAAAGGCCAGGCGATCGGAATGGTACGGAGTGCTGACGCTAGCTGATGGCTGCGCTTGCTGAAGTGCTGGCATCCCTCATACTTGAGAACAAGCGACTTAACATCTTGGAGGGTCGTGGGCCAGTAGAAACCGTGGCGGAAAGCCTTGGCCACCAGGGATCGCGACGCGGCGTGGTGCCCGCATTCGCCCTGGTGTATGTCGAGGAGGATGTCGACGCCCTGCTCCTTCTCGAAGCAGCGCTGGAACACGCCGGTGGAGCTGCGCTTGACGAGCTCATTGTTGATGATGCTGTAGGCGGACGCCCGGTGTTGCACTTGTCGGGCTTCGGTTTCATCCATGGGGAGAACCCCGTTCTCCAAGAACTCTGAGATTGGCAGGGCCCAAGACGGAGTTGTTACCACGGCGAAGACGGCCACCAGGGAGGGTTCCAAGTCGGCAGCCCCCGAGACGGGTTGAGCAGCCCCCGGGCCGGGGATGGCGACGGCCGGGTCCGAGGCAATGGTGCCTGGGCTGAGTAGCCCCCGGGCCGGGTTCAGCAGCCCCCGGGCCGGGTTCGGCAGTCCCTAGGCCAGGTTGAGATGCGGCCGGGTCGTCTGGAACGTGGATGGACTCAGAGTCCGGCGACGGCTTGATGAACGGCTTGTGCAGGTGCTCGAGGGAGACGCCGGACGGGATGGACTGCCGGGACAAGGTGATCTTGGCGAGCGTGTCGGCCGCCACGTTCTCCGCGCGCGGGACATGGAGGAACTTGCAGCCCTCGAAGGACCCAGACAGCTTCTGGACGAGGAAGCGGTAGCTTGCCATGTTGGAGTCGCGGGCGTCCCACTCGCTGAAGCACTGCTGCACCACCAGGTCCGAGTCGCCGTAGCACAGGATGCGCCGGATGCCGAGTTCCTTGGCAAGACGGAGGCCATGCACAAGGGCTTCGTACTCGGCGACATTGTTGGAGGCGGCGAAGTGGATCTGGAGTGCGTAGCAGAGTCGGTCGCCCTTTGGGGACGACAGCACGATGCCGGCCCCCAGGCCGAGTCGCATCTTGGACCCGTCAAAATGCATGCGCGAGGGTGTCGAGTCAGGATGCGGTGGTAGGTATTGGGTCTCGCTCCAGTCGACGAGGAAGTCGGTCAGGGCCTGAGACTTGATCGTGGTGCGGGGCTCATAGAGGATGGTGTGGCCGGCCAGCTGGAGAGCCCACTTGGCGACCCGGCCAGAGGCATCCCGGCACCCGATGATTTCTCTGATAGGAGCCGTGCTGACCACGGTGATGACATGCTCTTGGAAGTACTGCTTCAGCTTCTTGGCGGTAAAGTACACGCCGTAACACATCTTCTGGTAGTGCGGGTAGTTCTGCTTGGAGTTGGAGAGCACCTCACTCAGATAGTAGACCGGGCGCTGGACGGCTTGGATCTTGCCCTTCTCTGGTCACTTGACCACCAGCACCATGCTGACCGCCCCTGAGGTCGCGGCTATGTAGAGCAACAGCGGCTCCTTGTCGGCCGGCGCGGCCAGGACAGGTGCAGTGGAGAGCATGCGCTTGAGGTCTCGGAAGGCCTCGTCCGCCTGGTCGTTCCATTCGAACGACTTCGTCTTCTTCATCAGCCGGTATAGCGGTAACACCCTCTCGCCCAGCCGGCTTAGAAACCGGCTGACCGAGGCCAAGCAGCTGGTGCATTTCTGGACATCGCGCAGCCGAGCCGGCTTGTGCATGCACTCGATGGCCTTGATCTTCTCTAGGTTCGCCTCAATGCCGCGTTCCGAGACGAGGAAGCCGAGTAGCTTTCTGGCCGGGACGCCGAAAACACATTTTCTCGGGTTAAGCTTGACCTTGTATTCGCGGAGGTTGGCGAATGTTTCCTTCAAGTCGTCGAGGAGCGTGAGGTGCTGCTTGGTCTTCACCATGATGTCGTCCATGTAAACGTGGATATTGCGGCCGAGTTGTGGCAATAGGCATTTCTGCATGCAGCATTGGAAGGTGGCGCCAGGGTTTTTCAAGCCGAACGACATGGTGATATAGCAATACGCCCCAAAGGGCATGATGAAGGACGTCTTCAGGGCGTCGGCCGGGTCCAACTTGATCTGGTGGTAGCCGGAGTAAGCATCCAGGAAGGATAGGAGCTCGCACCCGGCGGTCGAGTCAATGACTTGGTCGATCCGCGGGATGGCGAACGGATCCTTGGGACAGGCCTTGTTGAGGCTGGTGTAGTCAATACACATGCGCCAGGTCTTGTTCTTCTTCAGGACGAGGACTAGGTTGGCCAGCCACTCGGGGTGAAACACTTCCATGATGAAGCCGGCCGCCAAAAGCTTGGCGACCTCTTCACCAATTGTTCTTCTCTTCTCTTCGGAAAAACGTCATAGGGGTTGATGGACAGGCTTGGCATCCTTGCAGACGTGGAGTTTGTGCTCGGCGTACTTCCTCGGGATACCCGGCATGTCCTTGGGGGTCCATGCGAAGAAATCCCGATTCTCACGGAGGAAGTCGACGAGCATGCCTTCCTATTTGCTGTCGAGGGGGACGCCTACGACAACGTACTTGCTGCAGCTGGGATCTTCCGGGTTCAGCTTCACCTTCTTGGTCTCTTTGGTGGGCTTGAAGGCAGCCTCGTCGGCTGGCTCCTCGCCGGGATCGACGCGGCCGAGGCCTCGCCCGCCATGGCGACGATCCGGTCGAGCTGGTGCCGCTCCTCAGCAATGACCAGCGACTCGGGCAGCTTGGCACCGTCTCGGGTGCACTCCAGGGACTTGTGGTAGTCGCCGGTGACGGTGATAAGGCCCTTGGGACCCGGCATCTTCATCTTCAGGTACACATAGTGGGGGACCGCCATGAATTTGGCGAGCGCCGGTCGGCCCAGCAACGCGTGGTACGCGCTGGACAGGTCCACCTCCTCGAACCATATCAGCTCGTGCCGGAAATGGTTGTTGTCGCCGAACAGGACGTCGAGCCGGACCTGGCCAATGGGAGAGCAGGAGAGGCCGGGGACGATGCGGTGGAAGATCGTTCAGGTCGGCTCCAGGTCCTTGGCCTCGAGGCCGAGCTTGGTCATCGTGTCGCGGTAGAGGATGTTGATGCTGCTGCCGCCGTCGATGAGGACTCAAGAAAACTTGCACGTGCGCCGTGCGACAATGGTGGGGTTAAGGACGAGGGCGTAGCCACCCGGATTCAGCATGACAGGGGTGGTCTTCCCAGGTCCAGGTGACCGGGCGGTCCGACCAGTGCATGAACTCTGGTTTGGCCGGGACGACGGTGTTCACCTCCTGCCAAAGGAGACGCTCGTTTCGCTTGTCGTCGCCGAGGCTGGTGAAGACGACATAGACCGCGTTCTGGTCTAGGTAGGTGTCATCGCGCATTGCACCACCGGCTGGAGGCGGCGGTGGAGGCGGAGGCAGCTGTCCCGCGACTGGAGCCTGAGCCGGAGGAGGCGGGACGTCGCCCCTCATGATGCGCTTGGTGATCCCGCACTGCCAAAGCGTGTGCGTGGATGGCCTTGGGCCGCTGTGGTGCTTGCAGGGGGTGAGGGAGTCCTGGATTAGGGGGTATCCGGACAGCCGGACTGTATACTTTGTCCGGACTATTGGAGCGTGAAGATACAGGACTCAAGAATTTGTCACGTGTCCGGATGGGACTCTCCTTTGCGTGGCAGACAAGCTTGACGATCCGGATATTATATTTCCGTCCATGTAACCGACTCCATATAAACCCTAGCCCTCTCCGATGTCTATATAAACCGGAGGGTTTTAGTCCTTAGCGACAGAATCATAATCATCATACGCTAGCTTCTAGGTTTAGCCTCTACGATCTCGTGGTAGATCAACTCTTGTACTACTCATATCATTAATATAAATCAATAGGATGTAGGGTTTTACCTACATTGAGAGGGCCCGAACCTGGGTAAACATTGTGTCCCTTGCCTCCTGTTACCATTAGCCTAAGACGCACAGATCGGGACCCCCTACCCGAGATCCGTCTGCTTGTCCGATCACTTTCGATCACACGAACTGCCTGACTAGTATCCAGCACGGACGATCAGATGCCTTGGTGCTCGACCCAATAATTGATGGATACCATCTTACTCACGTCCTCATGGACGGCGGCAGTAGTCTTAATCTAATAAACCAGGACACTGTCCGCAGGATGGGTATAGACCCATCCAGAATCAGCCAAAGCAACACCACCTTTGAAGGGGTGATACCAGGCGTTGAAGCCCACGGCAGGGGCTCCATCATACTGGAGGTAACATTCGGTTCCCCCGGCAACTCCAGAAGCGAAGAACTACTCTTCACCATCACCCCCCTCCAAAGCGGCTATCACGCATTGCTCGGGAGAACGGCATTCGCCCGCTTCAACGCAGTACCGCATTACGTCTACCTCACACTCAAGATTCCCGGTTCACGTGGCGTCATCACCATTAACGGAAACACAGAGCGCTCCTCATGTGCGGAGGAATACGCGACGGCTCTAGCAGCCGGACTTTAAGCGGCCTCTAATACCAGAAAGCATGACTGGTCGTTATGACCACGGACACGGTTAGAGGAGTCCGGCAGCCCGGATAAACCTGAAGCTAGGGCGCCATGTACGTAATCCCATAGAGGACACCAGGGGCTATAGATATCTAATACAGCCCCACTGTTGGCTTGACCTTATTAACAGGCCAATGTCTTACACTTTTACTATCCATCGCACGCTTACGTTATACTCTTCTACATGAGTTTTCATTTTTTACAGACACAATACGTGCGATACCCTTCCAGGAAACGGCACAACGGAGACAAAGGCGCAGACGTGCAGCAGGGCCCCGCTCAAAGGTTTCTCTTTAGATTAAGCCCCTGTGTAAACCTTTTTATTGTCTCTTGTTGTTTCCACATCCCATGGGTACTATACCAGGTACTGCCATTATTGGCATTTCGCCATGACGGATTAATGCACGTACCTAGAACTATAGGGTTCATAATGAAAGGGCATTCTTCAGCCCATTTTATGTCATAAAGGCCGAATACCTTTTGGAGTGTTCGGCGTCACGAGTTTGGCCTTATATGCATCAGCTCCGAATCATGTCTTTGGTCAAATGTTGGGTTTTCCCGGCTCCTGGGTTTGCTGCCTTACGTTCCGTTCTTATCGGCTAAGGCGGCCAAAGGAGAACTACTGCGATTGTGCCCTGGTTATTCCGGATGAGCACCTCAGTAGAGAAAGCCGAAAGCTGACTGTCATGATACAGCGAGAGACTGTTCAACCACTCGAAGACTTATCAGAATCTTTAGGATTCCGCCGCATTAACGAAGGACCGTTTTCCGGTCATGTACACACGCGCCCGTATTCGGATGCACGCGAAGGTATCAGGGGCTATATAGTAGCCCCACCATCAAACTCCTATGGCTAAGTGAAAGTGTTACAGCTGTATAGTCCGGTTGCCTAGTTCGACGTGCAATCACCTCCTTAATGGACCAAGACGTTGGATCAAGTGTGATTACGCAAATTTTTCGCAAACACCCCCGCATTGTATGCGTGGGGGCTGAAGCCAATGACTGCTAACTTTCAGATTACACATATACATAAAAACGGCCGCACAGGAGGCACAATAATACTTTCGGGCAAAAAGTATAAATATAGCCTCATAATCAAAATAACATTGTTTTTACAAAGACACGATTTGTCACTCGAACATGACATTCTTCGAGCACTATGCCTCTATTAAGCGAGCACCCTCTGTTACCTGCTCCAAGTAGTGCTCGGCCGAATCCTGGCCTCCCGCTGGATTCTGGGTCGCAATGATGGTGGCCTCCATATCTGTCCAATATGCTTTAACGTGGGCAAGCGCCATCCGTGCACCCTCTATACACGCCGACCTCCTCATGGCATCGATCTATGATACGGCACCAAGGAGCTGTCGCACTAAACCAAAATAACTGTCCGGCTTAGGCCCCTTCGGCCATAGATGGTCTACTATAGACCGCATTGCAAGACCGGACAGCCGATGAAGCTCAGCCACAGCAGCCATCTTCTCACTCAACGGCAATGGGCACGCGGGAGCATGGAATTACGACCAGAACAGCTTCTCCACTTCTTTATCATCTTGATCCTCGAAAAACTTGGCCGCATTAGCCGTACTCTTCGCCAAGTCCGCATACACGTCTGCAGGACTCCAGAGCCGATCCAGGGGAGCATACTTCAGATCCAAAAACTTCATCCGCAATAAGTAGGGGTTTCCAGCCGCGATCTCTCCGGCCAGGCGAAGCTCCTCCCACGCATCCCTGCTCTCAAACCGCGTCTCCTTGGCCACATCAAGTGCCTTCTTCAGGTCAGCCAAGTTCACCTGATTCTCCTCAAGGAGTTCATACCGGTTGGCGGCATTTTTCAGCTCCACATCCATCTCGGCTATTTTGTCTTCGCTTCGGCGATGAGCAGCCTGTTTGGCTCTCCACTCTTCGGCCGCCTTTAGGGCAGTCGCATTGCTAGCCCGAGCTTGTTCCTTGGCCTGGGCAAGTTCCTCCCTCAGGGCTTCCACAACAGCAGCACCGTCTGCAGTCCAAGCATATCGCATTAATATTATGCTCCTCTCAATTTTTCCTATACAATATAATAAGGAAAGCAGAGCACATACCTTGTGACTCGTTAAGCCGCTCATTCACGAGCGTGATGTCGGCATCAATAACTTCAATCTGCCTCCTCAGTTCGGAAACCTCAACGGACTGGTCAGCTGCTGGATCCTGCCAGACTGTATTAGGGGGTATCCGGACAGCCGGATTGTATACTTTGTCCGAACTATTGGAGCGTGAAGATACAAGACTCAAGAATCCGTCCCGTGTCCGGATGGGACTCTCCTTTGCGTGGAAGACAAGCTTGGCGATCCGGATATTATATTTCCTTCCTTGTAACCGACTCCATGTAAACCTTAGCCCTCTCTGGTGTCTATATAAACCGGAGGGTTTTAGTCCTTAGGGACAGAATCATAATCATCATAGGCTAGCTTCTAGGGTTTAGCCTCTACGATCTCGTGGTAGATCAACTCTTGTACTACTCATATCATCAATATCAATCAAGCAGGAAGTAGGGTTCTACCTCCATCGAGAGGGCCCGAACCTGGGTAAACATTGTGTCCCTTGCCTCCTGTTACCATTAGCCTAAGACGCACAGATCGGGACCCCCTACCCGAGATCCACCGGTTTTGACACCGACAGGGGGCGTCGAGCATCTCTTCGAAGCTCATGGGGGGTTGCCATGCCGTCTTGCCGGTCTGCCGACGCTTGGCTGCCGGGTCCGCCGCGGGCTCGGTGGCCGCGATGAGACAGTTGTTCTAGTGCTGCGCTGGCTGGTCGGCCTTGCGTTTGTTGTTCTAGTGATGCTGCTGCCGGCTGCTCTCGCCGACCAGCTTTGGAGGGGGAACTGGCTTTGCCTTGCCGGCTTCATCCAGCTCCACCTGGATCTTCATGGCGGAGTCGATGTTGGCGTACTTGTCTGCCGTCACCATGAGCGCCGCCATGGTGGCCGGCTCATAGCGCAAGAGCTTGTGCTTGAGGAGGGTGCCGTCTCGCCACCCGTTGACGAAGTACTGGATTGCTTGGACTTCATGGACGCCCTCGCAGCTGTTTCAGAGCTCGGTCCAGCATGCGAGGTACTTGCGGCCGGTCTCCGTCGGCCCCTGCACACACATGGCGAGCTGGCTGGGGTGGCCGGGTCGCTTGTAGGTCCCCGTGAAGTTGCAAACGAAGGCCTGCTCGAAAGCATGGGCGGTGCATAGCGCATGGCGAGTCGGTGATTGGCACCGGTGATGCCAACGGCGGTGGTGTAGTCGGTGAGCCAGTCCTCTGGATTCACGGTCCCGTTGTACTTGGGGGTGTTGCGGCGAAGTATGAACCCTTTGGGAAAAGGCTCTTCCCGGATGCATGGGCCGAAGCACGCCGGCCCGATGGCGCCGCTTTCCTCCACCTCCAGGGAGTGAGCGAGCCGGTCGAGGCGGTGGCGAGCGTCGGCGTCCTCGATGGTGCGCGGGCCGAGTCGACTGGTGACCAGGCCATGGGGGGCCGGGTCGGTTGGAGCCAGATGCCGGCCAGGCTGGCCGGATCTGCGCTGGTTCTCCGGGATGGGCTCGTCGCCCAACCGGCCAGCGGCCGTAGCGGTCGGGTCGCCCCGAGTCTGGGCTCGGCCGGAGTGCGCCTCACCGGGTGGCGAGGATGCTGTGTGCTGAAGTTCGCTGGGTCTGCCGATGCGGGCGGAACCGGATCCTGCTGGTTTGGCGAGCTGGTTGAGGCGGTCCTGCTGGGCGTTGGCCGCGTTGAGGAGGTCGCGCATCCGCCCGATGCACTCCTTCAGTTCTTCGCCCGTGAGCTGATCCAGCTCGACTGCGGCTGCCTGGGCAGCGTGCATGTTCTTCACTGGGGTCTCATAGACGGTCGGGACGGCACCGAAGGCGCGGCCGATCGCTCCTCCCTGGGCACGCACATCGGCGACCCGGCTCGGCTCGACCGCGGCGGGCGTGAGTCCGTAGGCGGCATTGCGCTCCAACTTAGCGGAATCCAGGCAACGCTGGATGGCGGCGAGTCTCTCGGACAGGTCCAGCATCTGCTGGCGCCTTTCCTCGAGCTGGGCTCAGGCCTCAGCGATGTTGGTGGCGTTGATGTCAGTGCCGATGGGGACGCGGAGGCTCTGCATCAAGGCGCGCAACGGGTTGGACAGTTCGGTCCGTTCTGCTGCGGCCTTGGCTTCGACATCCTTCCTCGTCTTGCGTGACGAGGAGGAGGCGTCGTCACCGGTGACGAAGACCTCCACGTGGACATCCATTGCCCCGACGGAAATGCCACCACTGAGGGAGAGGGGGAGTCGGAGTAGCTGAGTATCTCGCTGGGGTACTCGTTAGCCGCAGGCGCATCGGAGATGCGCAGCGCGGCGAAGGAGGCCGCGAGCGCGTCGACGATGTCGTCTGCCAGCATGACGGGCTCGTCGGAGTCGAAGAAGGGCCCCGTCTGAAGCATGCTCCCGGCCAGCTCCTCGAGCTGCCCCACGGTGGGCGCCAACTATCGTGGTGGGCGCACGGCAAATGCCATGGGATGGCTAAAGACAGGAGGAGGCTCGAGGGCACTGGTGGGCTCCAGAGGCGGGGGTTGGCATGAGCGAGCGCGGGACGCAAGAAATACCCAGGTTCGGGGCTCTCCGTAGAGATAACACCCCTAGTCCTGCCGAGTGTAGTTTGATATGTGACAGTACAAGGTTGCTCCTAGAGCTATATGGAGGAGGAAGGAAGGCTAGCCAAGGCTTAGGCTGCTCCTTCTTCTCGGGTGGATGCTACTGTTTGGTGGCTAGTTTCTCTATGCTTTCCTGCCTGCTTACTTCTCTACTTGCCCGTATACGCGAGGGCTCCTGGGGGTTTCACTACAAAAGAAAGACACATCCGTGACATTTTGGGCCGAACGAATTTTTTTTCTATCATACATATGGCACTTCTATGACGATAATTGTGACAAAACCCGGTATCATCATAGATGTGGTGGGCTCCTACTTCTATGACAAAAAATCATGACAGAAAATGGGTTTTTGGTCCTGGGCGGGCCGGAGACGCAGCTGCATGACATTCTTTGGGCCGTCCATGACGGAAAAAACCGTGGTAGAAGCGAGGGGAGGAAAATTTCGGGGAGTTGCCGGTTACGGTGGGAGGTCGGGGGCCGAGCGATGCGCGTTTCTCTCATACACGTGCGAGGCGTTGGCTCTAACTGAACCCGAGCGAGGCGTTGGGCTCTAACTGAACCCGAGCAATTGCACTGCAGGCTACGCGTTACTGAACCCGAGCGATCGATCGATGGCTGTTAACTGAACCAGATCGAGTGATTCCTTCGCTACTGCTGCTAACTGAAGCCGATGGATTGGATGAACAGTGAGCGTTGCGGGGGGGGGGGGGGGAGTTGGATGAACAATGAGTGGTGGCGTTGCCTCTAGATGAACAGGACCCCGCGGTGTGGAGGGCTGGATGAACAGTAGATGGTGGAGGGGTGGCCGTGGAGGGGTGGTTGAATAGGACCCCGTGGTGTGGAGGGCTGGATGAACAGTAGACGGTGGAGGGGTGCCCGTGAAGGGGTGGTTGAACAGTAGCCGATGGAGTAGCGCGCGGTGGAGGCTGGATGAACAGGAGCCCGTGGAGGCTGGAGGAGGTCGGCGGTAGCCCGTGGAGGCTGGAGAAGGTCGACGGTGGAGATGAACAGTATCCCATGGAGTCCCATTTTGCGGTACGCCACACCCCTCCCGATGAACAGGACCCCCGTTTCGACCGTAGGAGGTCCGTTTTGTCCGTTTTGCGGTCGCCACACCCCTCCTGATCAACAGGACCCCCGTTTCGACCGTAGGAGGTCCGTTTCGTCTGTTTTGCGGTACGCCACACCCCTCCCGATCAACAGGACCCCTGTTTCGACCGTAGGAGGTCCATTTCGTCCGTTTTGCGGTACGCCACACCCCTCCCGATCAACAAGACCCCCATTTCGACCGTAGGAGGTCCATTTCCTCCGTTTTGCGGTACGCCACACTCCCCCGATCAACAGGACCCCGTTCCGAACGTAGGAGGTCCGTTTCCTCCGTTGTGCGGTATGCCAGGCCTTGTTTTCATCGCCTGTTCCGTCCAAGCCCTCCCGATGAACACGACCACGCATTCCGTTCCGACCCAGCCGGTTGGCTCCCACGCGTTCTGTTGCCTCCCGATGAACACGAGGCATTCCATTGCCTCCCCATGAACACGACGCATTCTGTTGCCTCCCCATGAACACGACGACGACGCTGTTTCTCCGTTCTGACCCAGCCATGTACACGAGCCCTCGCCGTACGTATGCGCGAGTAGGCGTTTGAGACCCCGCCCGTATGTACACATATGTGGCCGTATTTTCTTTCTTGCACCCTGGCCGTTGTACGTACGTGTACATGCTACGTGCGCGCCTCTACTACGACACGTGTGCACCTCTACATCCACCAGTATATATGTATGTATACGTTCGCGACCAGAATGACAACGCTACGTACGCTTCGACCAGGTGAGTCCCGACTGTCAGGCACTTCCTTGCCTGCGAAGATGTAGCTGGTGGGTCCCAGCAGTCAGGGGGGCGAATCGTTTTGGGTTTTTTTGCCCAGACACACTTCCTTGCATGCGAAGATGTAGCTGGTGGGTCCCAGCAGTTAGGGGGAAACATTTTTTTCGCAAAATACGGTGGCCTGTCCGGTGGTCCCCGCTGTCAGGTGGAGGAATAATTATTTTCCGTGTAATAAGGAGGCACTTCCTTGCTGCGGCCGTGGACCCAGCTGTCAGACTCTCCACGTACAGTCCACGTTCGATGGAAGTTGTTCCTTGACCACTTTAACCACGCCGCACCGAGAGCACCAGGGCGATGGACGATGGCGACGCCTAGGAAGGGGACGACGGGGAGCCGGGGAAGACGCGGCAGTGGAAGCTCGCGCGGAGAGGAGTATGAGGGTTCACTGGTTCGGCTGCGGTGTGAGGCTGCCGTCGCCGTAGGGCCTGGCCAGCGGTGGGAATGGTAGGGGGCGGTGATGCCTCCGAGGCAGCACATCCGGCCACGAGAGGCAGGAGCGTGCGGCATCACCGGCGCTGCTTTGTGCGGCTGGAGCAAGAAGACCAGAGGTTGAAGAAGCACTACGGCCATTGGATGGACATCGTACGGTCACTGGAGCTAGAATCGTTTATATTGACTAAGTTGACAAAGCCCTCCGCCCCCGTCAACTTAGTAGGCCCACAAGTCAGCTCGCCACTATATTGGGTTCCAGCTAACAGGGGGAGTATTCATTTTTTTGCGTAATAAGGAGACACTTCCTTGCGTGCGAAGATATAGCTGGTGGGTCTGAGCTGTCAGTGGCGGTAATGTTTTTTCGCGAAATACAGAGGCCCTTTCGGTGGGTCCCTAATGTTGGGTGGAGGAATCATTATTTTGCGCGTAATAAGGAGGCATTTCCTTGCGTGCGGCCGTGGACCCAGTTGTCGGCCTCTCCACGTGCAGTCCACTTCAGATGCATGTCGGTCGTTGACCATGTTGACCAGGCCGCGCCGAGAGCACCAGGGCGGTGGACGACGGCGATGCCTAGGAAGGGAACGACATGGAGGTAGGGAAGAGTCGGCAGTTGTTTCCCACGCGGAGGGGAGTACGACTATACGAGGGTTTACTGGTTCGTCTGCCGTCGCCGGAGAATAGCAGCAGGTGTGGGTGAGTAGAGGGATGGCTAGGCCAGCAATGGGAGTACGGTGGGGTGGTGAGGCCTGCGCGGCAGCAGAGCCGGCCGCGGGGGGGGGGGGGGGGGGGGGAGGGAGCAGGCAGTCCCACCGGTGCTTGTTTGAGCGGCTGGAGCAGGAAGAGCAGAGATTGAAGAAGCACGACAGCCGTTGGATGGCCATCCAACAGTCACTGCTTGTGTGTCAACCTTTTTTTAGGAAAGCCTCAAATATGTGGAAAACAGCATACAACCCATTTACCATTATTTCTAATAATTTACAGCCTATTTGCTAATTCTTAAGGTTTTTTTGGAGCCCATATGCTTTTTGTTAGCATTACAGCCCATATTGTGGACACGGTTAAAAAATTATACGAATTTTTGCATATTTCGGTGCGGTTCGAACTCTTTTTAATCCTGAAATTTCGACTCACATTCAAACTGATTTTAAAAATAAATGTATATCAATATGAAATCCAACAAATTCTCCACGCATAAAAATTAATGTAAGTTAAAATCTCGAAATGGAAAAAAATATATTTGAAACTAATTGTCGGTTTGATGTGTTTTAAAAATGTACAACCCATTTCTCATTAATGATGGGCCATTTTCTCGGCCAGCCGAATGGAATCTCTCCTCGTCTTGAAAGATTTGCAGCCCAACAGGCCTGACAAAGCGACTTACTTGGCAAATCACAAAAAAAACTGGGTTGTGGCCGTGGACCCAGCTGTCAGCCTCTCCATGTACAGTACTCTTCTGATGGAATGTCGTTGACCACATTGGCCACACCGCGCCGAGAGCACCAAGGCGGTGGATGACGGTGAGGCCTAGGAAGGGGACGACACGGAGCCGGGGAAGATGCGGCAGTGGATGCCCACGCGGAGAGGAGTACGAGGGTTCACTGGTTCGACTACGGTGTGAGGCTGCCGTCGCCGCAGGGCCTGGCTAGTGGTGGGAGTAGTAGGGGGCGATGAGGCCTCAACGGCAGCGGTCTCCCCGGCGCTGGTTTGGGCGGCTGGTGCAAGAAGAGCTGCGATTGAAGAAGCAGCAGGACCGTTCGATTCAAATCCAACGGTTACTGCTGCTAGAATTGTTTGTTCACTAACTTGACAAGCCCACGTACGCGTCAACTTAGTAGGCTCACAGGTTAGACTCCCAACCAGTGCACCCCAGATGTCGGTGGGAGGAATCTTTTTTTTTCGCGTAATAAGGAGGCAGTTGATTGCGTGCGGCCAGGCCAGCGGAGGGAGTAGGGTGGGCCGGGGAAGCCCGCGCGGCATCACAGCGGGCCACAAGAGGAGGGAGCAGGCAGTCCCGCCGGCGCAAGTTTAGGTGGTTGGAGTAGGAAGATCAGAGATTGAAGAAGCACGTTGGCCGTTGGATGGACATCCAATAGTCACTGCTGCTAGAATCGTGTGTTCACTGACAAAGCCTTGCGTAAACAAGTCAGCCTCGAAATATGTGGCGTGTACAGCCCATTTGCTATTATTTTTATAATTTTTACTCATTTTCTAATTCATATGGAATTTATTGCAGCCCGTTTTCCATTTTTAGAATTGCTGGCCATTTTCTGGTCAGTACCAGGGTCAAAAAATTAACTAAATATGTGGGAAATTTTCAAAATTCACAAATTTTTGCTGGGGAACGAAATATTCTTAATCCAAAAATTAATAGCCATACTAAAACAAATTTAAAAATAAATTAGTACTATGTCATCTTAAATCCAATGAAATACGTATAAGATATCAGTGAAGAACAAAAACAAAAAAAGAAACTAATATCCCATTTGCTATATATTTTTTTGGAATTTTCAACCCCTTTTGATATTACTTTTAACAAACATTGACCATATTCTTTGGCCAGGGCGGAATGCATCCCTCCTCGTCTTGAAAGATTTGCACCCCAGTAATTCGGAGAAAACAAATAGGCCTAGCTTGGGTATTCTTCAAAAAGAAATACTGGGCTACCTATTTTCCCAAAGAACTAGTGCATGAGCATTTAGCTTTATTTATTTATTTACTTATTTATGTTTAGGGGACCATGAGCATGTACCTGGGCCGGATTCATGTGAGAGCCTCCCTTCCAGTTAATTATGGGCTTCTCTATTGGGCCTTCATCAGTGGGCTGCATGTTATCAACAAGTGGAAAATGTGTTCCGTACGAAAAATAGTATGAGCTATGTACGGTATGGGGCACTAAAGGATCGAACCGTGCAACGACTTCCAAAACATTGTGTTTGTCATTCTAACAACACATTTATTCAACCAACAGATGAATATACTACTGATTGTACATTGAAAACAGCAGCATCAGCAACCAGGGCTGGGGGTGCAACAGAAGCAGTAAGCAGGCCAGAAGAGTGAAGACGCAGCTCTCTCTTCCAAACCAAACATCAGCCATCATTACAAAAGGGCTACCAAAAAAGAACAAGTGTATGCATCAAACTAAATAAAGATCCTACTACACCAAGTGTACGCATCTAACTAGCTGGCTCAGTTAGACGTTACTATTTATTAAGCTGTGGAGATTGACTGACGACTTGAACCAGATGGGTGCCTGACGGGGGAAACTCCAGCCAGCAGGTCGAAGTCTGATACTTGCGAACCTCTCTCCTACTTTGGGCTGCAGAGCGTGGCGGCACATATCATGGTATGGTGCATGCAGAGACCCATGGTACGCTGTGTACACACAGTTTTGCCTGATGAACGAAACCGCGCTGCCATCATGATCCTTGCCGTCGGTTATCTCCTGGTTAATCGGATAATTTAGTCCGACAAATAGAGAGCGTGTACCAAGGCTACTTACCAGCCTCCAGTCAAAAATTCCTGAAGGCCTAGAGTAGCTGGGATCCTGCTCAAAGACCTTGTAGTGACTGTGATTGTATTCCGCAAAACAACATGTCTGGTACGTGCGAACGATCATCAATCTTTCGTCGTCGTCTGATCGAGCCAGGAACCACCTGCAACTTCCATGCCGCTTTTCTTTGAAAGGTTATGGGATTAGGAAGGGTAGGGACACCAGGCGGCCTACAACATCATATCAAGTTGGAGTCAAATAAAAAAGGGCTCTTGATTTAGTCAATCTTAAGAATAGCATGTTATGAGCATGAATATTTTTTCAGCAAATGTTGACAGTAATATAAGCAAGCCATCATGATATCATAGGAAAGTAACATACTGCTGTAACAGCCGTTTGTAGCGATGACTGGAGTAGGCCAGCAATACATCCAGCCATAGAAGGAGTCGACAGTGTAAATGAAGCCCTTGTGTTCAATGGCATCAAAGAACCATGGAGGATGTATGATCCTGCGATGGACGTGCAGATTTATCCACTTACCACAGTGACCTGTCAAATAGGCAAGACCGCGGTTGAAGAACACAATTAGCCTGAAGTCTTTATAATTCGCAGATCTTGTGGGCACTTGGCAGATTACAACCTTGAGCAAATCAAAGTTGGTATCATGTTGGCTACTGTAAGATTCCGAGTATTCTGGGCTGCAATGCCAAAGCAGTGCAATGTTAATCGAAGGAAGGGGGATCAATCGCCGGTTGTAGACCTCCACGAGCATCCAGCTGCCGCGACCGTCAACGAGCACCATCCAAGACGTGTTCATGCCGACCCAGTACATACCGTTAATGGAGTTGAGGCTGACGGGGATCGGATTGCAGTCAACAGGGTTGATGCTCGCCACCCTATGATCGTTATGTTGCGTGACACGCCGTTTCTGAAGATCAGGCGGCATCAGCAAGCAAGGAGCTGGCTTAAAAAGCTCTGGCCTGAGGGCTTTGATCAAACGGTACAGTCACGAAGAGCACGCGTTGAGCGGCATGGTACTGAGATTGTCCACACGCGAAACAATGAGCTTGATTACCTCTGTCGGGAGCGAATTCCAACCACTCTTTCAGCGGACGCTGCTCGGTTCTGCCATTGTTAGTGCTTGGGTTTCGTACGAGGGGGGGAGGCGCCTTAGCGGGGATGAAATATTGGACGAGATTATGTGCGGACAAAGATGGAGAAGCGAATATGTGCTGCGGGAAGTGGACAGGTGATGATGACTACAGCACGCCGCTTGACTTACGAGACACATACCAGCAGCGTAGGGTCATGTCGATGCCAGACAACTTGCATGAGTGATCTCAGTACTGGTACTCCCTACAGTGCTATGCCCTAACTTGCTTGAGTAGAGTAGGAGGAGTAGTATATTCTAATCTAAAATAGTTACAAACTTCAATGCCCGAGCATGGAACGACTATGAACCGTGCTCAAACACCATGTCTACGTGGTGTTTGGACTTATATGCAAAAAAATAGCAAGATGCCCGTGCATTGCACGGCACACCATCATCACCAACTCGGTTTTTTCTCTACTCCTACTCCTATAAAAGACTCAGTTGATGATGATGGAGGCGAGGAGGCGTGTTCAGCCGGGCGTGCTTCGGACGGCACAACACTATTCGATTTTCTATAAAAAACAAAGAAGAGTAGTAGAGATAGAGACATAGGGAGGAACACGAGGTTGTGGGAGATAAGGATGAACAAGGCAAGGCCTTATCTATAAATGTGGAGAGATGTGCGGGTATCTTTTGTAAAATTGTCATAGTTGGCTTTCTATCCGTCAGATATAGATCGGACGGTCTATATTACAAGATGGCAGGCATACCATTATCAGGAACTCGCTTTTCTATAAGAGTAGATATAGATAGATAGAGACTAGGGAGTACTAGTAAGGACACCATCTACTGCTTCGTGTACTACTCCTGCGCTCCATTCGGCGGCCGCAACGTCCCCTACAGCCACTCCCTCCTGCGCTACATTCGGTGGGCGCTGTTGAAATTTGGGGAGCGCACTCTCGCGACTGCTGGCAGCCACGACTTCACCGATGATGACTTCTTCCCCGACCTCGACAACCTCCTCCTCAATGACATGGGCGACAACCTCAACGCCAACGGTGCTGCTCCCGTTGCACCGTATGTGTTTCTGTCCTTCCTATTCGAAATCGTGGTAGAATTCATGTTTCTACTCTGTATCCTACTACTATGCTAGTCCACATGATTAGTTTCATCTCTGTTATAGCCGTCATGATTTATTTTGTGCTTATTCGGATTCAATCTCATAGTAACTTGCTCATATATTCAACTGGCGCAACATCCCCTACAGCCACTCCCGTTTCATGGACGGCCTGGTCGATGCCTCCAAGGAGCCCTTCGTCCACTGCTATGAGTGCCCGATGTCGTTTTGTGGCCCGCCGGCAGACACGGTGCATCACCTCACGGATGCGTGTAGTGGTCACTGCTGGCCTTTGGCGGAGAACATCAAGTACGAGACGTGCTACCCGTTCACCATGCCGGAGTCGTTGGAGGATCACCGCCGCCTGCTAGTCTCAGAGGAGGACGGCAGCGTCTTCCTCTTGATCGTGGGCACCGGCGAGGCCTGCTAAGGCCGCCGTCCCATCTCTGTAATGTGCGTTAGGGGTGACGCCACTGACGCTGACACTGACACAAGGCCGATGTACAGGTGCGTGGTCAGTGTTACTGCCCCTCCGGGTCGTGTGGGCGGCGACACCGGCCTCATCGGACGGACTTGGACTCTGGGGAGCTGGGACTATCCCGCCAATGTGGACTTGGAAAACCCATGGCATCCTTTACCCACCGACGCGGTGCACGGGGACTCCAAGGAGGTTCACCTGGACATACGCATTATCAAGTTAAATGTTGATCATTAATCGTCGCTCAATGTAATCCGCTGTCTAAGCATGTGGAGATTTCCAAACAGGATCTTGCTCTATTGGAGTATCGCGCATGAATAAAAGTGTATCCATTTATGGTTTAGTCTAGAATCTTCCATGTATGAATTTTTACTACAGTACTGGTGAAAGACTTACGATGAACCATTTCTTACATCTCCTCTGCCCCCTTGCAAGTCATCCTGATTTAATCCCTCCGTCTAGGTGTATAAGGGCATGGTTAATATTACTTAATAGTATAGCCAATTGTTGACTATAAGAAAGTGCCATGTCATCTATAGCCAACATGTATAACAATCGATACTCAAAAACTAATTCTTAAAGATCATTTCTTGCAAAGCACAATAAGTGTTATTTCTTCACAAGTTTTGGATGCAGGTTGAATTGTTGAACGCTTTTGTTTGCAAAAGATACCTTTTTATCTATTTCACCCAGATGTTTGTGAGCTCTAGAGATGAAATAATATACGAAGAAACCTATCGATACCCGTTACACATGAGATGACCCCCACATCCTTTGTCAAAATAAACAACTCCTAGATCAATGCATTTCACTCTTCGGTGCAACGCACGGGCACCTTACTACTATAGGTTAGTACGACCAAAAATTGAACTAACAATATATATAGTACGATAAATGCTGATGCATGTCACCTAAAATTATATCATTCAAAACTATGTTCAAATACGAATCCAACGATATAGTTTTTTGGTGGCATGCACTAACATTTTGTTAGTTAAATCTTCAACCAAATTCAATGGGGGACTAATAAACCAGGATCGATGTAGTACAAGTGTAGAGGGCACGCTGCACGGGAGTCTCACCTCTCACCCCGCTCGTGGCGCGGAAGTAAAGTCGTCATATCATAAAACCCAACCACTCCCAGTAATAAGTGGCCTGGTAAAATAAACGGACAAGCAAACATCACATCCCTCCGTCTTTTTTGCATTTCATCTCTCTGCATTTACTTTCTCCAGTTCATCTTGCACACTCGATCCCTAGCTACTACTCCTAGGGCCAGTTCTTTTGGCGGCTTCCCCAGCTTTTCCCACAAGACTAGTCACAGTGGAGAGTAACAATAAGGCGCCTCACTCATTTATTTGGGCTTCTAAACTACTACTCCGTCCTGGTTTATTTCTCGCCATTGTAATTTGTGCTAAATTTTGACCAAAGATTTAACTGATAAAATGTTACTCCCTCCGTCTAGGTGTGTAGGTCATCTTACAAAAACCAAATAATCCCAAAACACTTAGGCACGGTGCATTCACTTCTACCTCGTTTCTTGTTTCTTCACATATCAACCAATAAGAGATAAAGAGTGTGCATGCTTTTAATGACTTGAGATATCAAACACGACATGCAGTGGTTAGTTCATTGCATGCAATACTATTAATTAGCAACTAAAGATTAAGGTTTCTCGTTTTCTCCTCCTCCTTGGTCACGGTGCACAGCCTAAGATGACTTACTCACCTAGACGGATGGAGTAGTGCATGTGACATGCACTAACATTTCATTAGTTAAATTTATGATCAAAATTTGACACAGATTACAATGGGGACCAATAAACCAGGACGGAGGTAGTAGTTATGGGATTACTAATCTAGAAGCCTAAAAGAACTGGCCCCTGGTACTCCTACTAGTAGTAGTACTCAAGTTGGAATTCCAATTGCACGGCACAACTTGTTAGGCAAAAAATTCGATACAGGGTGTAGGAAGCGGTTTGGGAATTTACATGCCTTTCCAACCAGTGAGTTACTCCGTACAAAGTACGACAGAGAAATAACCACAGAGAAGGAAGCTAAAAGTAAAAAATCAAACGAGCATTTTTGCATTTGTTTTGCATTGAATCGTTTCACAAGCTTGACTAGTGCTATTTTTCTTCTTTTACAAAAACCACATCGTAATGTTAAAATGTGCATTTGCACGTACATAAGTAATAGTAGTACTCCCTCCGTCTAAGTATACAAGTCTTCCCTCCTTCTTGGTCACCGTGCACAACCAAACATGACTTATTGACCTGGACGGAGGGAGTAGCACAGTCTGCAAGCATATATCGAGAGAGACGTGTAGTCCGATAATATATAGTAAAGTTTGTGCTATATGCACGTACTTGCAAAACGCGTAATAATACACAACGTTTCCAAACTTTCCCTTTTACATACTTAATTAAGGATGCTAAATATTCCTGAACGTTCGGGATTTATCATTTGCGTCCCAAAACTAATGAGATCGCCTTACGAAACAAAAATTATGCTCCTCCTAAAAGCCACGGCGCTCGCAGGAGCGCTTGCGGCGCGCCACAAGTGCCCAGGTGCGCGGCCGTTTTCCAGCGCGCCGACACAATGCCTCTTCCTCAGCCTCACAACTCGCGAGGTGCTGATTGGCGGCTTGCCGGCGGGCGAGCGCGATCTCACCGGTGTGGTGATCCGGCGCCAATAGGTACTCCTCCTGGCTGGAAGCGTGCACCCGGTCCATGTACCGCCAAGCGTAGATGAGGCACTTGGGCCCGACTGCACTCAGGGCGTCGGCACGGGCGTCCTCCACCACCCGCACGGCCCTCGCACGAGCCTTCTGCCAAAGAGCCAATTGCCTGACTCTCTCTGACGCGACATAGGCCTCCAGGGCAGCTTGTTCCGCGGTGCGCTTCTCTTCCTCGGCCTTCTTCTCCACCTCTATTTTGGCGTGCTCTGTTGGAGGCAAAGCCTCCCACAAGGCGACATCCATTTCTTTCCAAAGCTCCTCAAGGCTGGGGGGGGGGGGGGGGGCTCGGCGGGCGGCATGGCGTTCTCCTCGTAGCGGGGAGCCGATGCGTCCTCCGACGCGCGTGCTGGCGAGATTGGGAATGCCGACGCATCCACCTCGACACGTCGCGGCGAGGAACGGAACACCGACGCGTCCTCCTCGACTAGTGGCGGCGAGGAAGGGAACAGCGACGCATCGCGTCGCGACGAGGAGCGGAACACCAACGCATCCTCGTCGACTAGTGGTGGCAAGGAATGGAACGGCGACGCATCGCGTAGCGGCGAGGAGCGGAACACCGACGCGTCCTCCTCGACTAGTGGCGGCGAGGAACGGAATGTCGACGCATGACCGTCCGCGCGGTGCAGCGAGGGGCTCCTAGGGCTTGGGAGGGGTGATGCCATGGTGGTCGACGTGAGAGGGAGGGGGAGGAGATAGCGATGAACGTGAACGTGAGGGGAAGGAGATAGCGATGTCGTGGGAGGCGCGGTACTTATAGCGAGCAATGGCACACCTACGTAAGATATGGACTGAGCTGCACTGACTTAACTGCAGGTCCAGTTGCGTCACTGACATGTGGGCCAGTCCCCTGTTGGGCCCATATGTCAGTGACCCAATGCACCTGAAGTTAAGTAAAAGCTATGTGGGCTTATTTGTTGGAGTAAATTAAGGGGGAGCGAAGGGGTGGAAATATTGCTGGTCACAACGGATTGGACGAGCGTGGGGGGAGGAGAGTCATGCATGCAGATTTTTTCAGACGGGGTGGAGTGGTGGGACCGCCGGAGGGAGAAGGAGAGTTTGGCAGGCATATTGTTTCCACACATGGAGAGGAAAAGATTTGGAGACGAACAGGCTTCCTGCAGGTATGGGGAACGGTGCAGAATAAGCCATCTTGCATGCCGGGCTAGGTATAGTCTCAAGTCATTAAAAACATACACGCCCCACACATGTTCATATTTCAAGGTGCACTAAATTATTGCATGCGATGATTAAGGCTGGCCATAATGGTGGTATCTTAGCTGGTATCATGCACACAGGAATAGCAAACATGCTGATGTGGCAAAGAGTTAAAGAAGAGAGGGGGGTTAGAGTAACTAGTGTTCATGCATGCATTGGTAAAACACATTTTTTTGTGAAGAACGACAGCATTAGTTGAGTACTTTTGCAGACTTCAAAAACTATTCCACCGCCTCTACTATCTTGCTAAGAGTAGGTGAAATTTCTAAATCGAGCCCTTTAAACTAGAAGGGAGGTAGTGGTACTCTAATAGCTAGGTGTGTAAGTCATCTTACGAAAACCAAATAATCCCAAAACACGTAGGCGCGGTGCATTAACTTCTACCTCGTTTCTTGTTTCTTGACATATCCACCAATAAGAGATGAGGGCGTGCATGCTTTTAATGACTTGAGACTATCAAACATGACATGCAGTGGTTAGTTCATTGCATGCAATACTATTTAATTAGCAAATAAACAGTAACGTCTCTCGTTTTCCCCTCCTCCTTGGTCGCGGTGCACAGCGTAAGATGACTTACTCACCTAGACGGAGGGAGTATCAACATTCACAATGTCAAATCAATATTTTTACACTCATTATAAAACGTAGTTCTTATACTCATTATAATCAGTATTGTAGATATTGATATTTTTAGTATAAATTTGGTCGTGGGATTTCATTGATGCCTGTCAAAGCGTGGAGGAAGCAGAGCTTAGGGCTTGCATTGCCGGTCTCTACATAGGTATTTCTCTTCATAATCCTGTAATTTTAGAGACTGGTTGCGCTTTTGTGGTAGCGTCTCTTGCATCAGGGGACTATGACAAGTCTGCTATGCGTGACCTGAATATGAAAGCGTTGAGCATCTCGAAGTTGATCAACAATCTTCAATTGGCACACTTAATCACTAAGTATAGCTTTGACAATAGATTAGATGGTATTCTTATAAATAACGTACCGCCTTGTGTGGTGAATATTGTATCGAATGAGTGTACTGGTGTGGCTGGTTAATTAATATAAGGTGGTGTTCAAAAAAAGTATAAATTTGGTCAAACACTTTGCAAACGGTTGACGGGAGTAAAAAGGACCAGAGGGAGTATCATGCATGCGGAGTAGGCAAAAAAAAATTGCTCATTTATAGCCGGTCGAAGTGTCAAAGGGCGCGACCGCGCGAGGGAGGCGAAGCTCATGGGAGGCGCGATGGTTGACGGAATTAAGTGAAGTTACATCCACGCGCCGACATGGCGTGCGAAAAGGCGGAAGCTATACCGTCAGGCCTACGATATGGGTCTAGTAGACATGACATCTAGTGGGTCCCGCATAGTTCTCGAGAACTCTTTGGGGGCTTGCAGCCGTTTATCCACCGGGCAAGCCAGCAACCCCACGCCGTTCGCACACCCTACTCGTCCCTGTCTTCTACCTCACAATAGTTCGCTCCCAGTCGTCCCGTCCTTTCACATTAGTTCGCTCCCAGTTTTAGCGGGGTACAACAGTTCAACTTCTCCTAACCCTCCTCCAAAATCCATGGCCTCCCAAATCTCCATGGTCGCCGCTGAGTACCAGGTTAGAGCCATCAGCGGCGATCAGTTCATCATCATCTACACACGTGGATCCGCAACGGTGAAAGCATGGCTTGCTCGCTTCCTACGCATGTACAATAGTTCAACGGATGAGTGGGTCATTGGGCTAGATGTTGAGTACACCACAGTCCTGGGACGAGAGAAGGATCTAAAGGACAAAGAGAGGAAGAAGCCCGCCGTGATCCAAGTTTGCGTACATAACGTTTGCTTGGTCTACCACATATGCCATGCCGACGTTGAGTGCCAGGATTTTAAGAACTTCCTCAAGGACAAAAGAATGAAATTCGTTACTGTAGGCTTTAAGAACGACAGGGATGTCCTGCGTCGGATAGGTCTCGTTGTAGGCCAGCCCTTTGATCTCTAGAAGGCAAGCCTGCTATCCTCCTCTCAACCTTCAATGCTGACCCTGGTAGCAGCCATGATTGATCCTTCGTATGCTAAACTGAAGAAACCTCATAACGAGTTTCATCATGCATGGGAGTCGAAGACATTAGATGAAGATCACATCCTGTACGTAGTAATGGATGCCTACCTTTGTTTAAATATCTACAAGGGTTGGATGAAGAAGCAGAGCCCAGTGTCCGGTTCAAGCAAAGAAGCGTCGGCGAAGAGGAATAGGAAGAGGGACGAGGACGAAGTCGAGGACGTGAACTCGGACTCCGAGTAGGTGGCAGTGCTGTCGCTCATGCTGGTTCTACTACAGTGTCAAGCAGACTAGTTGCTTAGTTTATTTTCAAGGGTGTGTTGTGCTGAGGCCCCAGCAGAACTATGTTTATGTTCTTTCTCGTTATTTGAACTCTTTAGTATGTACAGTAGTACTAGTACTATGTCTTACTACTGTTCTTCTTGCAGTTGGTACTACTCCTCGTATCTTCATTTTTCTACTGTACTTAATACGTCGTACTAGTAATATAATTTGGGTCAGTCGATTTGTGAAAGAAGTTCGACGGAGCGAAGGAAGAAGACGGCAGAAGAGGTGGAAGAAGCCCTTCTAGCCATCCATGTTGCATCAAACGGCTCACATGAGTCGACTGACCCAAATTGCTCCTTCAAATTGCAGGATCCACGTGGCATTCAAGGTCTCGAAGGTAGATTCCGCGTCCGCACCCGATTTGCAGGCTCGACACGCGTGCGACCGGCTTCCGCCGCGACAGCCACCATACGCGCCTCCTCCGCATGGGCGGAGGCGACAATGACACGCTAGTTCCTCCTCGCCGGCGTGCTGGAGCACGCGCTCGTCCTCCTCTTCATACGCTGCGTGCATATACGCGGCTCCACCAGCTGCTCGCGTGCTTGGAAGCGTGGCGGTATTGCAAGAAGGGACTGCAGATGACGTGAGCGGGCGAGCCTTCGGCTTCATGGCACAGGGATGGCGGCGACACGGTGGTGATGGGCGAGAAATTGTTGGCCGGAGCAGGCGGGCGCCGGCATGCACAACGGCGGCAGCGGTATATTGATGAGTGTGCGTGTGGGAGCTTACTTTAGTTTTATATAAGGTTGGTCAAACTTAAAATAAAACCGTACTAGTACACGTAAACATTAGACTTAGGCAGCGCTTTTATTAGTTTTTTTTTGAAGTTAGTACCACAGCCACGATACGAAATCCTGTGCAAGCGCGTGAACCGCGGCCGCGCGGTCGATCAAACGGTGCGTCACCATGTCGCGCTCGAAGGACATCCACCGAACCTTTTTGTGTGTGTGAAAACAATCCTCGAAAATTACTCAACTTTTTTTCCCGGGAAAGTTCTTGACGCTGCAATATTTCCATATATTTGAATTTAGCTCCAGTTTGTGTTTATTTGGATTTGGACGTTTTAGGTGCGCCCTAGTTTTTTTTAATACTTATTTTTTGTGTGTGACTGAGAAAGAACGTGTGTATGTGTCCATATGTGTGTTGTGGCGGAAGGGCAATGTGGAGACGGTGTGCGTGTGATACAGACATAGAGAGGTGTGATTGTGCAAATGATCATGCATGAGTGAGACATAGACAGATGCCGGTACGTTGTGTATACATGAGAGAACGGTTTTCTAGTTTACTTGTGTGTGTGTGTGTGTGAGAGAGAGAGAGAGAGAGAGAGAGAGAGAAAGAGAGAGAGAGAGACATAGACGGAGACACACAGAGAGAGGAGCATCCGTAACACAACAACCATCTCTCTCGATTCGTCCGTCCCTCGCACGATCGTATGCAACACATGCATCAACGCGCACATTTTGACACCCTCACTCGGCCCCTGCCAACCTCAAGGCCCGCACAATCTCTTCATGAATACCCATTTCTCTCCTTAGGTTTGTTTTTGCTCAATATCTGAGACACACACACACACACACACACACACACACACACACACAGAGAGAGAGAGAGACGCAGCACAACACACACACACACTCCCCCGAGCACACAATTCATCCCCATCCAAGGTTATATGGCGACCACTCTCGCTTGTGCTTCTTTGCACCCCAACATGCACAACACCTAAATCTTCAGAGAGGGCATCGAGTAGATCGAAGAGGCGACCACACCATGCTAGAGAATGCGGGGTCATTTGGAAGCAGGGTGATGTGACGACGGCTGACTGACTCCTCCCCCCACCCTCTCTCTCTCTCTCTTGCACAAAATTACCAATCCCTCTCTCCCCCGCACAAAATTGTGAATCCCTCAACCCATGAGATCCTTCCCCTCTTGTCCATGTTTTTCCAGCTCTCTCATCAAACATGTTGTCTCTTCTCCTTCCACGTATACAGAATCTGGATGCACATGCATCTCCCGTATATTACATGTCTCCATCTTTCTCACAGACCTAACTTCTTCCTCTTTCTTTCTCTCTATATCTCTCTCTCTCTCTCTCTGTCTCGTTAGGTTTGTGTTGTAGGGTCAAACCCTAGGTGGGATCTTTTCACACTTGGAGGGGAAAGGAGGAAAAACACTCAAGAACACCGAGAACAAAACTCTCAAACAAACCCAAATATCACATCCACTAGAGTAGGATACATGAGATCCACAAGATTACAAGATCAATTCAAGGAGAGTAGCACTAGGTAAGTTCTTCCCACTAGGTGAGGTCTTGATGATCTTCTCCAAGAGGAGGCCTTGACAATCCAAAGGATTCTTCGCTAGGTGGGGGCTTGATCTCCAAAGAGGAGGGGATACAAGGAGCAAAGGCTCACAATGTTTAATCTAATACTTTCCTAACCTTCCAAATGGCCTAGGAGATAAGTATATAAAAGCTAGGGACGAAACTTAGGGAAAGGGGGGTACAAAGGACTAAAATATCCCTAAAACGCGTAGCCACGGTGGAAGGGTCCGGGCAACCAGGGTGGAACCGGCCGGGCACCTGGACCGGTCACGGAGCCGCGCCCAGGCGGGACCGAGCACTCGGCCAGGTCAGGAGCTGGCGGGCGAGGGGCCGGGCACCCGGGGCTCCAAGCCCGGGCTCCCAAGGTGGCTCCCAGCGGCCGGTTAGGTATGGGCCGGGCACCCGGGGCCGGCTGGGGCGCAGCCCAGGTAGATGCCGGGCACTCGGGGCTGCCATGGCCAGGCACCCAGGGTGTCCAGGGGGTCGGGCCTCCCCATGTCTTCGCATCCGGGCACCCGGGATCTTTCCCACCGGGCACCCGGGGTGTCCAAGAGCTTCTCTCCTTCGTTCTTCTCGTTCTCCTCTCCCTTCCCTTGCTCCATGGACGCTTGAGTCTCCATCATCTCCTTCTCATGATCGTCTTCTTGGTGCCTAAGAATGCATAGCGAGTTTCTTTGAGGTAGAATCCAATTCTCATGTGAAACCGAACGAAACTCGAAGAGGAGAGAGTCAACCTCGTTCTCGACGGCGCGTGCACGTGCTCTTGTCATTGGTCCACTTGGTGCTTGCGGTGGTGATGGAGTGTCGGTGCGAGTAGTCGAGGGATGCTCCGGATCATCTTCCCCCCGCCCCTTGGGAAAGATCCGTCCACGGATCGTGCTCTTCATCACCATTGTACTTGGCCAAGTCTTTGACGTTGAAGATGTCGCTAACGTTGTACTTGTCGTGTGAGATGTCGACCTTGTAGGCGTTGTCATTTTAGCGTGCGATAACCTTGAATGGTCCGTCGGCTCTTGGGAGTAGATTGGACTTGCGTTCCTTGGGGAAGCGGTCTTTGCGGAGATGTAACCATACTTGATCACCCGGTTGGAACACCATAGGAGACTTGTTGAGGTTGAGCCTGGAAGCGAGTCGTTGTACTTGGCACTCGATCGTGGAACGGGTTTCTTCATGCATCTTCTTGAGGTAGGCAGCTCTTGCACTTGCGTCCATGTTTGCTCGTTCTTGAAGCGGTAGAGGAAGGATGTCCAATGGCGACAAAGGGTTGAAACCGTAGATGACCTCGAAGGGGGGCTTGCCGGTTGTAGAGTGTCTTGCACGGTTGTAGGCGTACTCGGCGATGGGTAGGCACTTCTCCCACTCCTGGATGTTCTTCTTGATCAACACACGTAGGAGAGTTGCAAGCGTTCGGTTGGTGACTTCCGTTTGGCCATCAGTTTGAGGATGATATGCCGTGGAGAATAGTAGATTGATCCTGAGCTTGGCGCATAGCGTCTTCCAAAAGTAGCTTAAGAACTTGACGTCTCGATCCGACACAATTGTCTTTGGTACACCGTGTAACCGCAAGATTTCCCTACAAAAAAGTTTTGCAACATGTGAAGCGTCGTCTATCTTATTGCATGGGATAAAATGAGCCATTTTAGAGAATCGGTCCACAACAACAAAAATGGAGTCCTTGCCATTTTGAGTCCTAGGTAATCCAAGCACAAAATCCATGCTAATGTCTTCCCAAGGTTGATGTGGAATAGGTAAAGGCATATGTAAACCATGGGATTGAGAGTGTGACTTAGCTTTGCAACATGTAGAGCACTGGTTGGTGAAGCGGGCGACATCACGAAACATCTTGGGCCAATAATAGTTTTTGGAGAGCGTGGCGAAAGTCTTGTCGCATCCAAAGTGTCCCATGAGTCCGCCTCCATGAGCCTCTTGCGAAAGGAGCAAACAAAGAGAAGACTCGGGAATGCATAGTTTGTTAGTTCTCATAAGGTAACCATCTTTGATATAATAGTTTTCCCAAGAAGTATGTGTCACACACTTAGCATACAGAGTAGCAAAAGTCACATCACCCTCATACAAATCTTTGATATGATCAAATCCAACTACATTCAATTCAAGTTGAGTAAGTAACATGCATTTGCGGGAAAGGGCATCCACCACCACGTTTTCTTTGCCCTTAATGTACTTTAACACATAGGGAAAAGATTCAATGAATTCACTCCATTTAGCATGCCGTTTATTCAACTTGGTTTGACCTTTGAGGTATTTAAGTGTTTCATGATCGGTATGTATGAAAAACTCATGCGCTCTAAGGTAATGCTCCCACAGATGTAATACACGCACTAATGCAAACAATTCTTTGTCATAGATGGGATAGTTAAGTTGAGCACCCGAAAGTTTTTCACTAAAATAAGCAATAGCTCGTTTTTCTTGCATCAAAACTCCACCAATTCCGGTACCACTTGCATCGCAATGAACCTCAAACGTTTTGTCAAAGTTGGGTAAAGCAAGAATCGGAGCATGTGTAAGCAAAGATTTGAGCTCATCAAAAGCGGTTGATTGCAAAGGTCCCCAAACAAAAGGAGCGTTCTTCTTACTCAAGGCATGCAAAGGAGCGGCAATAGTGCTAAAATCTTTCACAAAGCAACGATAAAAACCGGCAAGGCCAAGAAAACTTCGCACTTGTTGCAAATTGGTGGGTTGGGGCCAAGTTTTAATTGCTTCAATTTTAGATTCATCAACATGTACACCCTTGGAAGAAACAACGAATCCCAAGAAAACAAGCTTGTCAGCACCAAACGTGCACTTTTTCATGTTGGCATATAGACGTTCCTTGCGAAGAGTTTGTAAAACAGCCCTAACATGACCTAGATGCTCTTTTATGGATTTGCTAAAGACAAGAATATCATCAAAGTAAACCACAATGAAAACTCCAATGTAAGGTCGAAGCACAAAATGCATAAGACGCATGAAAGTACCAGGAGCTTCCGATAAACCCATAGGCATAACCAACCATTCGTAGAAGTCAAATTTAGTTTTGAAAGCGGTTTTCCATTCATCACCTTCTTGTATGCAGATTTGATAATAACCACTTTTAAGATCAATTTTTGAGAAAATGGTGGCACCACTAAGTTCATCAAGCATATCATCTAAGCGAGGAATGGGATGCCTATAACGAACGGTAATAGCATTGATAGGTCTACAATCCAAGCACATGCGAAAACTACCGTCTTGCTTGGGCACAAGTATAACAGGAACGGCACAAGGGCTTAAGCTTTCACGTACATGACCGTTGTCGATGAGTTGCTGTACTTGCCGTTGGATCTCCTTTGTTTCTTTGGGGTTGACGTGGTAGGGAGCCTTGATTGGAAGAGGTGCGCCGGGGATGACGTCAATTCGATGCTCAATGCCTCGAAGAGGAGGTAGACCCGGAGGTAGCTCATCGGGGAAAACATCTGGAAATTCCTGTAGAAGAGATTGAAACACCAAAGGTAGCTCGTGAGAGGTGTTAGTTTTTGGTTCTCCAGCCTTCCACACAAGGACAAAGTGCATCACACTCGATGGGTTCTCACACACTTCTCTCATATCACTTTTCGTGGCAAATAGAATGAGGTTTTTCTCTCTAGACGAAGAGGCGCTCAAGTTTGGCTTGTGGATCTCACTCACGTTTGGGTGGATCACTTTCTCACTCTTCTCTCCATGATGGGTGGCTTGCTTGTCGGCTATCACTTGACTAGGAGACGTAGGTTGTAGCACATATTCCTTCCCTTTCATCTTGAAGCTATAGTGATTGGTACGCCCATTGTGGATGACACCACGGTCGAATTGCCATGGTCGACCAAGAAGGAGGTGGCAAACGATCATTGGGACCACATCACACTCCAAAGTGTCCTCATATGCACCAATTTTGAAGGAGACTTAGACCGTATGCTCAACTCGGATAGTGCCAGAGTCACTTAGGCATTAGACCTTGTAAGGGTGCGGATGCTTCCTCTTGACCAATTGAAGCTTGGAGCATAGTTCTTCACTTGCCAAATTGTGGCAACTACCTCCATCGATGATGACCTTGACGGACCTTCCATTGATGCCGTCTTGGTGTGGAAGATGTGGCACCATTGGTCTTCTTGGTGGTGTTGGAGCGTCAAGACCTTGGAGACTGTCGGTGTCAAAACCGGCGGATCTCGGGTAGGGGGTCCCGATCTGTGCGTCTAGGCTGATGGTAACATGAAGCAAGGGACACAATGTTTACCCAGGTTCGGGCCCTCTCGATGGAGGTAAAACCCTACTTCCTGCTTGATTAATATTGAAGATATGGGTAGTAAAAGAGTAGATCTACCACGAGATCGTAGAGGCTAAACTCTAAGAGCTAGCCTATGATTGTATGATTGTAATTGTGATCAGCCGTCTAAGGACCAACCTCTCCGGTTTATATAGACACCGGAGAGGGCTTGGGTTTACAAGGAGTCAGTTACACGGAAGGAAACACAATATCCGGATTGCCAAGCTTGTCTTCCACGCAAAGGAGAGTCCCATCCGGACACGGGCCGAAGTCTTGAGTCTCGTATCTTCACGCTTCAGTAGTCCGGACGATGTATATAGTCCGGCTGTCCGGATACCCCCTAATCTAGGACTCCCTCAGTTGCCCCTGAACTAGGCTTCAATGACGATGAGTCCGGCGCGCAGTCTTGTCTTCGGCATTGCAAGGCGAGTTCCTTCTCTGAATACTCCAAAGTAATTATCGAACACGTGGACCATGTCTGGATCTGCAAAATGGTCTTCACATACCGCTGTAGAGAGAATGATATTTCACAAATGCAATCTGCTGACAACTTTACAGACAAAGGGACATGTCATTACGGTTCAGATCATTATTCGAACCGTTTTCCCACAACCAGCCACAGCGCATATTGCGAGGCTGTTTCTTTGACATGTCTCGTCAAAGCAGAGACCGTGTCCCCTTATTGTGGGATTCTCATCAATACGGTCATGGGTAATCTAACCGCACCGCTAATCACGGCGAGTGGGGAACGAGCGGGTTCCACCAGGCAAGTGGGGAGGTGCAAAAAAGCTTTCACCGTCTTTATAAAGAGATAAGGTCTCTTCCTCTTTACCCACGCCTCCTCCTTTCGCTAGTCCATTCCCCACTGTTCGAGCTCTAGCGCCCAAGCCTTCCTCCTCTCCATCGAAGAGAGGGTTTTTCGAAGATGTCCGGATCCGGAGCAGGAGGCAAATGGATGGCCTCTACCGTCCAAGAGAAGGACATCAAGAGGCTCCGAGAGGCTCGGTACCTGGCCAAGAAGACCGGCCATCGCCTTCCACCAGCAGGACAGATCGTCCCTACTCCGGAGCCCCACGAGAGTGTCGTGTTTCTTCCTCATTTTGTCCATGGGCTCGGGTTTCCCCTTTATACATTTGTTCGCGGAGTCATGTATTACTATGGGATTGATTTTCATGATCTTTCCCCCAACTCTTTCCTCAATATCTCGACGTTCATCGTCGTGTGCGAGGCTTTTCTCCGGATTTCGCCTCACTTTGGCCTGTGGCTGAAGATCTTCAATATGAACCCAAGGTGGTGAATGGCGAGCACGCCGAGTGCGGCGGTGCCATGGTGAGCAAGATGCCCAAAGTCGTTTGGCCGACGGGTGCCTTCAACGACTCCGTCAAGGAGTGGCAGCAACAGTGGTTCTATATCACCGAACCACGCGGCAAAAAGTGGGCCGCAGCTCCTGAGTTTAGATCCGGAGCCCCACTGTGGCTCACGTCCTGGCCCAAGAAGGGCCCGAACTGGTGCTCGTCCGGTGAGCTATCAATGCTCCAAACGCGCGTCCAGAGTATGGTCGACAGGGACGTCAAGCTCGTCAACGTAGTCCAGGTGATGTTAGTTCGCCTGGTTCTCCCTTGCTAGCGCCGAGCCAGTCATTTGTGGGAGTACGACCCAACCGAGCACCAAACCCTCCTAGAGCTCTACGATTCCTCCCACGAGGACATCTGGAAGGTGCTCTTTAAGTCCGGCATATCATGGCCGAGCTCCACCGAGGACCGTGGGTACCAATTATCCCATTCTGCAAGCCCGGTAAGTCATAACTACACTCCGTCCATCCATGCTTCAGTTGGCATGTCCTGAGGGCGTCATCTTTATCGCGTATTATTATAACCCCAGGGATGGATAAAGAAGGTGGAGCGGATACATTGTCCGGCCCCGCTGCCGGAGGAACCGGCCGGACCTCTTGTGACGAAGATGCTGGTCCCCGCGCCTTACGAGGTGCCAAAGAAGGAGGCCTCCAAGAAGGTCAAGAAAACCCAGAGTGGCCTCCGTCGCCGTGAGGCTTCGGACGCAAAATCCGAAGACTCCAGCAATGCTCCTTCTTCCGAAGATGAAGAGGAGGAAGCAGAGGAGGACGAGCCTCACTCTGAGGGTGGGAAGGAGCGTGCAGCTTCCCCGTCCCTGGAGGCCGAATCGCCCAAAAGGGGGAGAGGTTCTCACCCAGAGGCATCCACCACGGTTGCCGACAACAGCCCGGAGTGGGATCCCAGGGTCCAGCCCCTGGGAAAGTCGTAAGTATACGAAATCTGAACACGCATATGCGTCCAGGATTGTTTTTGGGTATAATAGCTTTAACTGTTGCCATATTTTGCACAATCCGATAAGGTCTCGCGCCGGATAGTCCTCATCGGAGGATTCGCTGAGCTCGGACGCCTTGGCGAGCGAGACACCTCCAGAGGCCCCTACCCCAAAGTCTAGGCGCGACACTGAGGTGTCGTCTCAATGGGACCCGGACCAGGGGGGCATATCGCTAGAGCCAGACACATGGGAGCGATGGCCCCTGAGCGGGCCGTCAGCGGGGGAGATCTTGGGTTTGGCCTGCAACCGGACAAGGTCCAAGAGACCTCTAAGGCTCCTAGATCGGGCGAGCAGCCACCTTCGTCGTTGGGAGGCTTGCCTACTCTGCCGGCAACCTCTGTCCAAGCAGAGCTGCCAGGCGGTCTGTCAACAGCGCTAAAGAACGCGTCTATCGTCGATGAACATCGGACCCTCATGGGTGCGGTGGTTGAAAAGATTTAGTCCGCCGAGAGCGGGCTGAACGAGTCCGCCGAGAGCGGTATGTTTCCTAAGAAACCTTTGAGGAATCGTCATAATATGAGTGGTAGCCCCTGATACACTATCCAGCGAAAGAGGGATAAAGCCGTGCAGGGGATCAAATCCTTTGTTAATGACATGTACCTCTTCGTTCGAAAACAGGCGTGTGCGGAGAAGACGTTCGCTCACAACACGGAAGTGTGCGAACTGAAGCAGAGCCTGGAACGGGCCGAGGAAGAACTTGGCCGTGTGAAGAAGCAATTAGAGGATAAGCAAGGTATGTTGAAACATTGTCTTGCATTAGGCACGAATGAGTAATTGTGCATGTTGAAAATTATTTTTGTTGTATGCCCTAGGAGCGAGTGCCGAATATGAGGCGCTGAAGAAGGATGTGGCTGATGCCAACAAGAAGGCGGCCGCCGAGCAGGCACTTCGTGAAAAACACGAGGCCAGGGTCATCACAGCTAAGCGGGACCTCCAGGAGGCTGTGAAGAAAAGCGAGGGCTTGGAGTAGCGTCTAATAGGGAAAATCCGAACTCGCCCAAGCTCTGCAAGCCGCGAAAGATGCTCAGGAAGAAGCCCGAGCGCTGTACGGGACATTCAGGATGCCCGGAAGGTTGCGGCTGGTAAGGCCTATTGTATTCATGGCCGTTTTTACATGATAGTGGGGAGAACTCTAAGCCACAAGCTGAATTCTTGTTTTTGCAGGGGCGTTTGCGGATCTGCCTCGCAGCATATCAGATGCCGCCCAATTTTACTGGACCGAGGAAAAGAAGTCTGCGGAGAAGGATTTCTGGTCGCAATATTTGGCGCTGAACTATCCGGTGCCTTGTATCGATCAGCTGAAGCAGATGGTCGAAATGCACCAGGCGGCCGAACTAGCCATGAAGGACTTGGTTGTCCGGCTGTGGCCTGCGGAGCCAATTCCATGTAGTTACTTCAGACTCGTGAAGCGGACTGTGGGCGCTTGTCCTCGGCTTGATGCTATCAAGCGATCAGTCTGTATAGAAGGTGCGTGCATGGCATTTGCCCGTGCAAAAGTGCATTGGGGGAAACTTGACGTGGAGAAGCTGATGACTGAGGGGCCGCCGGAGGGTAAGGAGAACCGCAAGCCCGAGCTGTACTATGAAGGTGTACTGAAGGGGGCCCGCCTTGCGGCGGATAAATGTGCCAAAGACATTATATTTCCCTGTGGGCATTCGTGCCACTTTTTGTAATATGGGATGCTGGCATTTTCATTATATATTGCCTGTATTGTTTGAACATATGTTCTTCCTGTGCGGCTGTTTATTGTAAATCCTGAGAGTTGGCCAGTCGTCGGCTTCTGCCCCCATGTAAAAAAGAATACGGGGGTGTTCGGGGTATATCTGAACGCTCTTTATCCCATAGTTGGGTCCTTTTAAGGAGGTGTTTCTCACCACGAACCAGGCAATCGGACTATAAGGCTTTATTACTCTCACTTAGCCATAGGAATTCGAGTATGGTCGTCGCAGCCCCTAGTGTTCGGAAGGCCGAACTAGGGGCTCTATTGGCGCTTGATCAGAAGACCGATCTGTCGCACTCTGCATTTATAATGGCGTTGTGCGGAATAAATCTTTAAGGATTTTACAACCTCTAGAACAGCTGACTAGCTCTCGCTGCATCATGACAGTCGGTTTTCAGCTTTCTCTACTGAGGTGCTCATCCGGCTGAACCGGGACACAATCGCAGTAGTTCTCCCAGCGCTACCTTAGCCGATAGAACGGAACGTAAGGTACCAAAACATGGGAGCCGGGCAAACCCAACCAATGACCCAAGACATGATTCGGAGCTGATGCATATAGTGCTATAAGTTCGGGGTGCCGAGCGACCGAAAAGGTGGTCGGACTTTATTGCCGTACTATGAAGCCCCTGGCATAACCGGGCGAACACGAAGCATGGCTGCCATTTTTGGCAAAGAGGCGTCAGCGATAAACGACGGCCTGTAAGTGCTATTTAAGTCTACGCATTGTAGTAGGATGATATGTCTATGCATATGAGTACGATGTATGAAAAGAGGTGTTTTTTGGCGGAACCTGTGATGGCCGGACTGGAGGGGGTTGTGAGTGGATCAAGAGTGAATCCGAACTGCCTTCTACCTGCATGTACCTGCCATTGTGTGTCCAGGCTGATTCCACGCCACCAATCCTGTTCTGCGTCAACGTTAGTTTGTAAAGGCAAATGCTTGGAGGCAGCTGAGCGTCCTCTTGTGGTTGGTCCAAGGGTTCCTGATCAGACCCCGGTGGACCTAGCTGTTATACCGTGAGGTAGCGCGGACTCCTCGGTGGGTGTCCGGATAGTTGGTTGTCGTATCAAAATTTTGATAAGCATGCACGACTCGCTGTTCCGGCAGCTGTATGATTTCCGCTCTAAGGGCGGGGTTCGGCCTTGCCTATAAGTGTGATTATATCACACGGTGTTGGCCTAATGGTTTACCATGAGGAATCTAAGCAACGTGGTTCATCCCGTTAACATACGGTAAATTACCGCAAGAGGGGAAGGTGCCGAAGAATTATTCTTTGGCGTGGCATTTTTTGGTGATCCGAAAACAACGGTTAGAGTGGTGGGCCAATAAACTTGGCCTTTGCATCTGGCTGTTGGAAATATGCCCTAGAGGCAATAATAAAAGTATTATTATATTTCATTGTTCATGATAATTGTCTTTTATTCATGCTATAATTGTATTATCCGGAAATCGTAATACACGTGTGAATACATAGACCTCAATATGTCCCTAGTGAGCCTCTAGTTGACTAGCTTGTTGTGATCAACAGATAGTCATGATTTCCTGGCTATGGACATTGGATGTCGTTGATAACGGGATCATCATTAGGAGAATGATGTGATGGACAAGACCCAATCCTAAGCATAGCACAAAGGTCGTTTAGTTCGTTTGCTAGAGCTTTGCCAATGTCAAGTATCTCTTCCTTAGACCATGAGATCGTGTAACTCCCGGATACCGTAGGAGTGCCTTGGGTGTATCAAACGTCACAACGTAACTGGGTGACTATAAAGGTGCATTACAGGTATCTTCGAAAGTAGCTGTTGGGTTGACACGGATCGAGACTGGGATTTGTCACTCCATATGACGGAGAGGTATCTCTGCGCCCACTCGGTAATGCATCATCATAATGAGCTCAAGGTGACCAAAGTGTTGGCCACGGGATCATGCATTACGGTACGAGTAAAGTGACTTGCCGGTAACGAGACTGAACAAGGTATTGGGATACCGACGATCGAGTCTCGGGCAAGTAACGTACCGATTGACAAAGGGAATTGTATACATGGTTTGATCGAATCCTCGACATCGTGGTTCATCCGATGACAACATCGAGGAGCATGTGGGAGCCAACATGGGTATCCAGATCCCGCTGTTGGTTATTGACCTGAGAGCGTCTCGGTCATGTCTGCATGTCTCCCGAACCCGTAGGGTCTACACACTTAAGGTTCGGTGACGCTAGGGTTATTAGGAAGACTAGTATGTGACTACCGAATGTTGTTCGGAGTCCCGGATGAGATCCCGGACGTCACGAGGAGTTCCGGAATGGTCCGGAGGTAAAGATTTATATATGGGAAGTCCTATTTTGGCCACCGGAAAATGTTCGGGATTTTTCGGTATTGTACCGGGAAGGTTCTAGAAGGTTCCGGAGTGGGGCCCACCTGCATGGGGGGACCCACATGAACGTGAGTAGTGGGGGAAAGGCCCCACACCCCTGGTCAAGGCGCACCAAGATCCCCCCTTAGAAGGAATAAGATCATATCCCGAAGGGATAAGATCAAGATCCCTAAAAAGGGGGGATAACAATCGGTGGGGAAGGAAATGATGGGATTTCTTTCCTCCCACCTTGGCCAACACCCCAATGGACTTGGAGGGCAAGAAACCAGCCCCTCCACCCCTATATATAGTGGGGAGGCGCATGGGAAATCAACACAAGCCAAGGCGCAGCCCCTCCCCTCCCCAACACCTCTCCTCCTCCATAAGTGCTTGGCGAAGCCCTGTCGGAATACTACTACTCCAACTGCACCACGCCGTTGTGCTGCCATTGGAGCGTTCTTCCTCAACCTCTCCTTCCCCTTGCAGGATCAAGAAGGAGGAGACGTCTCCCGTCCCGTACGTGTGTTGAACGCGGAGGTGCTGTCCGTTCAGTACTTGGTCATCGGTGATCCGAATCACCTCGAGTACGACTCCATCATCACCATCCCCTTGCCAGCTTCCGCACGCGATCTACAAGTGGTATGTAGATGCAAACTCACCCCTTGACTCGTTGCTTAGATGAACTCATAGATGGATCTTGGTGAAACTGTAGGAAAAATTTTAATTTTCTGCAACGTTCCCCAACAGTGGCATCATGAGCTAGGTCTATGCGTAGTTCTCTTTGCACGAGTAGAACACAATTTTGTTGTGGGCGTGGATCTTGTCAACTTACTTGCCTCTACTAGTCTTTTCTTGCTTCAACGGCATTGTGGGATGAAGCGGCCTGGACCAACCTTACACGTACCCTTACGTGAGACCGGTTCCACCGACTGACATGCACTAGTTGCATAAGGTGGCTGGCGGGTGTCTGTCTCTCCCACTTTAGTTGGAGCGGATTCGATGAAAAGGGCCCTTATGAAGGGTAAATAGAAGTTGACAAAATCACGTTGTGGTTATTCGTAGGTAAGAAAACGTTCTTGCTAGAACCCAATTGCAGCCACGTAAAAGATGCAACAACAATTAGAGGACGTCTAACTTGTTTTTGCAGCGATTGATCATGTGATGTGATATGGCCAGAAGTTGTGATGAATGATGAAGTGTGATGTATGAGATCATGTTCTTGTAATAGGATTCACGACTTGCATGTTGATGAGTATGACAACCGGCAGGAGCCATAGGAGTTGTCTTTATTTTCGTATGACCTGTGTGTCATTGAAGAACGCCATGTAACTTACTTTACTTTATTGCTAAACGCGTTAGCTATAGAAGTAGAAGTAGTCGTTGGCGTGACAACTTCATGAAGACACGATGATGGAGATCATGATGATGGAGATCATGGTGTCAAGCCGGTGACAAGATGATCATGGAGCCCCGAAGATGGAGATCAATGGAGCTATATGATATTAGCCATATCATGTCACAACTATATAATTGCATGTGATGTTTATTATGTTTATGCATCTTGTTTACTTAGGACGACGGAAGTAAATAAGATGATCCCTTACAAAATATCAAGAAGTGTTCTCCCCTAACTGTGCACCGTTGCTACAGTTCGTCGCTTCTAAGCACCACGTGATGATCGGGTGTGATGGATTCTTACGTTCACATACAACGGGTGTAAGACAGTTTTACACAGCGAAAACACTTAGGGTTAACTTGACGAGCCTAGCATGTGCAGACATGGCCTCGAAACACGGAGACCGAAAGGTCGAACACGAGTCGTATGGAAGATACGATCAACATGAAAATGTTCACCGACGATGACTAGTCCGTCTCACGTGATGATCGGACACGGGCTAGTCGACTCGGATCGTGTAACACTTAGATGACCAGAGGGATGTCTAATCTGAGTGGGAGTTCATAATATGATTAGAACTTAATTATCATGAACTTAGTCTAAAACCTTTGCAAATATATCTTGTAGATCATATGGCCAACGCTCATGTCAACATGAACTTCAACGCGTTCCTAGAGAAAACCAAGCTGAAAGATGACGGCAGCAACTATACGAACTGGGTCCGGAACCTGAGGATCATCCTCATAGCTGCCAGGAAACAATATGTCCTAGAAGGACCGCTAGGTGACGCTCCCGTCCCAGAGAACCAAGACATTATGAATGCTTGGCAAACTCGTGCTGATGATTACTCCCTCGTTCAGTGCGCATGCTTTACAGCTTAGAACCGGGGCTCCAAAAGCGTTTTGAGCATGACGGAGCATATGAGATGTTCAAAGAGCTGAAACTAGTTTTTCAAGCTCATGCCCGGGTCGAGAGATATGATGTCTCCGACAAGTTCTACAGTTGTAAGATGGAGGAAAATAGTTCTGTCAGTGAGCATATTCTAAAGATGTCTGGGTTGCACAACCATATGACCCAGCTGAATATTAACCTCCCCGGTGAGGCGGTCATTGACAGAATCCTCCAGTCGCTCCCACCAAGCTACAAGAGCTTTGTGATGAACTACAACATGCAGGGGATGGAAAAGACCATTCCTGAAGTGTTCTCGATGCTGAAGTCAGCAGAGGCTGAAATCAAGAAAGAACATCAAGTATTGATGGTCAATAAAACCACCAAGTTCAAGAAGGGCAAGGGTAAGAAGAACTTCAAGAAGGACGGCAAGGAGGTTGCCGCGCCTGGTAAGCCAGTTACCGGGAAGAAGTCAAAGAATGGACCCAAGCCTGAGACTGAGTGCTTTTATTGCAAGGGGAAGGGTCACTGGAAGCGGAACTGCCCCAAATACTTAGCGGATAAGAAGGCTGGCAACACCAAAGGTATATTTGATATACATGTAATTGATGTGTACCTTACCAGTACTCGTAGTAACTCCTGGGTATTTGATACCGGTGCCGTTGCTCATATTTGTAACTCACAGCAGGAGCTGCGGAATAAACGGAGACTGGCGAAGGACGAGGTGACGATGCGCGTCGGGAATGGTTCCAGAGTCGATGTGATCACCGTCGGCACGCTACCTCTACATTTACCTACGGGATTAGTTTTGAACCTTAATAATTGTTATTTAGTACCAAGTTTGAGCATGAACATTGTATCTGGATCTCGTTTAATACGAGATGGCTACTCATTTAAGTCTGAGAATAATGGTTGTTCGATTTATATGAGAGATATGTTTTATGGTCATGCTCCGATGGTCAATGGTTTATTCTTAATGAATCTCGAGCGTATTATTACACATGTTCATAGTGTGGATACCAAAAGATGTAAAGTTGATAACGATAGTCCCACATACTTGTGGCACTGCCGCCTTGGTCACATTGGTGTCAAACGCATGAAGAAGCTCCATGCTGATGGACTTTTGGAGTCTCTTGATTATGAATCATTTGACACATGCGAACCATGCCTCATGGGCAAAATGACCAAGACTCCGTTCTCCGGAACAATGGAGCGAGCAACCAACTTGTTGGAAATCATACATACCGATGTGTGCGGTCCAATGAGCGTTGAGGCTCACGGAGGATATCGTTATGTTCTCACTCTCACTAATGACTTGAGTAGATATGGGTATGTCTACTTAATGAAACACAAGTCTGAGACCTTTGAAAAGTTCAAAGAATTTCAGAATGAGGTAGAGAATCAAGGTGACCGAAAGATAAAGTTCCTACGATCAGATCGTGGAGGAGAATACTTAAGTCACGAATTTGGTACACACTTAAAGAAATGTGGAATCGTTTAACAACTCACGCCGCCTGGAACACCTCAGCGAAACGGTGTGTCCGAACGTCGTAATCGCACTCTATTGGATATGGTGCGGTCTATGATGTCTCTTACTGATTTACCGCTATCATTTTGGGGATACGCTCTAGAGACAGCTACATTCACTTTAAATAGGGCACCGTCTAAATCCGTTGAGACGACACCGTATGAATTATGGTTTGGGAAGAAACCTAAGCTGTCGTTTCTAAAAGTTTGGGGATGCGATGCTTATGTCAAGAAACTTCAACCTGAAAAGCTCGAACCCAAGTCGGAAAAATGCATCTTCATAGGATACCCTAAGGAAACTGTCGGGTATACCTTCTACTTAAGATCTGAGGGCAAGATCTTTGTTGCCAAGAACGGATGCTTTCCGGAAAAAGAGTTTCTCTCGAAAGAAGTAAGTGGGAGGAAAGTAGAACTCGATGAAGTACTACCTCTCGAACGGGAAAGTGGTGCAGCTCAGGATAATATTCCTGTGATGCCCACACCAACTGAAGAGGAAACCAATGATGATGATCAAGGTACTTCAGATCAAGTTGCTACTGAACTTCGTAGGTCCACAAGGACACGTTCCGCACCAGAGTGGTACGGCAACCCTGTCCTGGAAATCATGTTGTTGGACAATGGTGAACCTTCGAACTATGAAGAAGCGATGGCGGGCCCAGATTCCAACAAATGGCTTGAAGCCATGAAATCCGAGATAGAATCCATGTATGAAAACAAAGTATGGACTTTGACAGACTTGCCCGATGATCGGCGAGCGATAGAAAACAAATGGATCTTTAAGAAGAAGACGGACGCGGATGGAAATGTTACCATCTATAAAGCTCGACTTGTCGCTAAGGGTTATCGACAGGTTCAAGGGATTGACTACGACGAGACATTCTCTCCCGTAGCGAAGCTAAAGTCTGTCCGAATCATGTTAGCAATTGCCGCATACTATGATTATGAGATATGGCAGATGGACGTCAAAACGGCATTCCTTAACGGGCATCTTAAGGAAGAACTGTATATGATGCAGCCGGAAGGTTTTGTCGATCCTAAGAACGCTAACAAAGTATGCAAGCTCCAGCGATCCATTTATGGGCTGGTGCAAGCATCTCGGAGTTGGAATATCCGCTTTGATGAGATGATCAAAGCGTTTGGGTTTATGCAGACTTATGGAGAAGCCTGCGTTTACAAGAAAGTGAGTGGGAGCTCTGTAGCATTTCTCATATTATATGTAGATGACATACTCTTGATGGGAAATAATATAGAATTTCTGGACAGCATTAAGGCCTACTTGAACAAATGTTTTTCAATGAAGGACCTTGGAGAAGCTGCTTATATATTAGGCATCAAGATCTATAGAGATAGATCGAGACGCCTCATAGGTCTTTCACAAAGCACATACCTTGATAAGATTTTGAAAAGGTTCAAAATGGATCAGTCCAAGAAAGGGTTCTTGCCTATGTTACAAGGTGTGATATTGAGCTCGGCTCAGTCACCGACCACGGCAAAAGATATAGAAGAGATGAATACCATCCCCTATGCCTCAGCCATAGGATCTATTATGTATGCCATGCTGTGTACCAGACCTGATGTAAACCTTGCCGTGAGTTTGGTAGCTAGATACCAAAGTAATCCCGGCAAGGAACACTGGACAGCGGTCAAGAATATCCTGAAGTACCTGAAAAGGACAAAGGACATGTTTCTCGTTTATGGAGGAGACGAAGAGCTTGTCGTAAAGGGTTACGTCGACGCTAGCTTCGACTCAGATCCGGATGACTCTAAGTCACAAACCGGATACGTGTATATGTTGAATGGTGGAGCAGTAAGCTGGTGCAGCTGCAAGCAGAGCGTCGTGGCGGGATCTACGTGTGAAGCGGAGTACATGGCAGCCTCGGAGGCAGCGCATGAAGCGATTTGGGTGAAGGAGTTCATCACCGACCTAGGAGTCATACCCAATGCGTCGGGGCCAATCAAACTCTTCTGTGACAACACTGGAGCTATTGCCCTTGCCAAGGAGCCTAGGTTTCACAAGAAGACCAGGCACATCAAGCGTCGTTTCAACTCCATCCGTGAAAATGTTCAAGATGGAGACATAGAAATTTGCAAAGTACATACGGATCTGAATGTCGCAGATCCGTTGACTAAACCTCTCTCGCGAGCTAAACATGATCAACACCAGAACTCTATGGGTGTTCGATTCATCACAATGTAACTAGATTGGTGACTCTAGTGCAAGTGGGAGACTGTTGGAAATATGCCCTGGAGGCAATAATAAAAGTATTATTATATTTCATTGTTCATGATAATTGTCTTTTATTCATGCTATAACTGTATTATCCGGAAATCGTAATACACGTGTGAATACATAGACCTCAATATGTCCCTAGTGAGCCTCTAGTTGACTAGCTCGTTGTGATCAACAGATAGTCATGATTTCCTGGCTATGGACATTGGATGTCATTGATAACGGGATCACATCATTAGGAGAATGATGTGATGGACAAGACCCAATCCTAAGCATAGCACAAAGGTCGTTTAGTTCGTTTGCTAGAGCTTTGCCAATGTCAAGTATCTCTTCCTTAGACCATGAGATCGTGTAACTCCCGGATACCGTAGGAGTGCCTTGGGTGTATCAAACGTCACAACGTAACTGGGTGACTATAAAGGTGCATTACAGGTATCTCCGAAAGTAGCTGTTGGGTTGACACGGATCGAGACTGGGATTTGTCACTCCGTATGACGGAGAGGTATCTCTGGGCCCACTCGGTAATGCATCATCATAATGAGCTCAAGGTGACCAAAGTGTTGGCCACGGGATCATGCATTACGGTACGAGTAAAGTGACTTGCCGGTAACGAGACTGAACAAGGTATTGGGATACCGACGATCGAGTCTCGGGCAAGTAACGTACCGATTGACAAAGGGAATTGTATACATGGTTTGATCGAATCCTCGACATCGTGGTTCATCCGATGACAACATCGAGGAGCATGTGGGAGCCAACATGGGTATCCAGATCCCGCTGTTGGTTATTGACCTGAGAGCGTCTCGGTCATGTCTGCATGTCTCCCGAACCCGTAGGGTCTACACACTTAAGGTTCGGTGACGCTAGGGTTATTAGGAAGACTAGTATGTGACTACCGAATGTTGTTCGGAGTCCCGGATGAGATCCCGGACGTCACGAGGAGTTCTGGAATGGTCCGGAGGTAAAGATTTATATATGGGAAGTCCTATTTTGGCCACCGGAAAATGTTCGGGATTTTTCGGTATTGTACCGGGAAGGATCTAGAAGGTTCCGGAGTGGGGCCCACCTGCATGGGGGGACCCACATGAATGTGAGTAGTGGGGGAAAGGCCCCACACCCCTGGTCAAGGCGCACCAAGATCCCCCCTTAGAAGGAATAAGATCATATCCCGAAGGGATAAGATCAAGATCCCTAAAAAGGGGGGATAACAATCGGTGGGGAAGGAAATGATGGGATTTCTTTCCTCCCACCTTGGCCAACGCCCCAATGGACTTGGAGGGCAAGAAACCAGCCCCTCCACCCCTATATATAGTGGGGAGGCGCATGGGAGATCAACACAAGCCAAGGCGCAGCCCCTCCCCTCCCCAACACCTCTCCTCCTCCATAAGTGCTTGGCGAAGCCCTGTCGGAATACTACTACTCCAACTGCACCACGCCGTTGTGCTGCCATTGGAGCGTTCTTCCTCAACCTCTCCTTCCCCTTGCTGGATCAAGAAGGAGGAGACGTCTCCCGTCCCGTACGTGTGTTGAACGCGGAGGTGCTGTCCGTTCAGTACTTGGTCATCGGTGATCCGAATCACCTCGAGTATGACTCCATCATCACCATCCCCTTGCCAGCTTCCGCACGCGATCTACAAGTGGTATGTAGATGCAAACTCACCCCTTGACTCGTTGCTTAGATGAACTCATAGATGGATCTTGGTGAAACCGTAGGAAAATTTTTAATTTTCTGCAACGTTCCCCAACACTGGCATCTTTTGAGAAGATGTTACTTGTGGTTTCATACCTGCGAGGGCTTTATGTGTTATGGAGCCCCCGGACAACAAGGTCTAGGGGTACGGCAATTGAATTGTTGTGGTTGGTGTGATCGGGGGCGATGGGCCATACTTTTATACTCTGGGGGTCTCTTGACTGGACGCCTCCCATACTTGTTTCCGGCACACGACCAGCCACTTTGTTTTGAGGATCCGGCATTCTCTATTGGTATGCTTTGCCGTCCTTCTAGGAGTACCATGAATTTCACATGGTTGATCGAGTGTGTGGCTCGGGCCGAATAGGCTTGAGCTGCTCTTTGTCTGTTGACCGGACTGGGAGTTGCTTGACTTGGCACCAGCTTCCATGACTTGACGTTTATGACCATTGCACCGAGGCTTGAGGATGCCTCTTCGTGTATCCTTCTTACTGTCTTGGACCGTAATGATGTGTGGTCGTCGGGGTGTGTGCCTTGGGTTCTCCTGCTTAGGTTGAGGTAGCCAGTTGTGCAGTGTATGCCCTTTGTTGGGGCTGTCGAGTCCGTACTTTTCGGTGGTCATTACCTTGGTCCACCTATCCACTAGCATGTCTTGGTCAGCTTTAAGCTGTTCTTGCTTCCTTTGCAGGCTCCTTGTCGTGGCCATGAGCCGTCACTTGAAGCGAACTTGTTCCACTGGATCTTCAGGCACGCCAAATTCGTCATTGCCGAGGCTTACCTCGTTGTCGGAGGGGGGTGTATAGTTGTCCCTCTCCAAGTATCCCATCGTGACCGGTCCGGCCTGCTTGAAGGTAGGCTGATCAGGGCTGTATTCCTCTTCGGCACCATCCGGATTGCTTTCATCTCTGGGGCCGGTGTTGATGTGGCGGGGCTTGGAGCGGCGCCGAAGACGCCCGTGCTTTGCTTTTCCTCCTGAGGGGTCATCCTTCGTCGCCTCGTCACCATTGGTTTCCTTCGGAGTGTCCACCATGTATATATCATATGAGGAGGTGGCTGTCCACCGCCCTGTGAGCGGTGGCTCCTGTGATTCTCCTGCATCGTCGTCCATACTGTCGATGTCTTCAGAGTCGAAGTCAAGCACGTTGGTTAAATCATCGACCATCGCAATGAAGTGGGTGGTGGGTGGGCAGCGAATTCCTTCGTCGCCTGCTTCCCACTCAAGCCGGACATACTTCGTCCCAGAGCCTCCTGACAAAGAGAGAGACTTTAATGAGTTCAGCATGTCGCCGAAGGGCGAGTGCTGGAAGATGTCCGCAGCGGTAAACTCCATTACCGGAGCCCAGCCTGGCTCGACTGGCTTGAGGGTGTGCGGACCAGAACCAACAACTGGAGAAGAGTCCAGGGGCCCGAGGTTACAGGCTTCCACAGAGGTGAGACCTATGTTCGGCTCCACCGCCGATGAGTGTGCGGCCTGTGGGGCGGGGTCCAGCCCTCCGTCCTTAGGCAACGCAACCTGCTCCGGATTTAGATCCGAGGCTTCTGCCGGGGTGATATCCCGAGCATCGTCCGACAGCAGGTCTAAGCCGTGCTCATCGCGACTGTTTGGTGCTCCTGGCGTAGGCCCAAATCCATCGAAGATCAAGTCTGCACGAATATGCGCTGTGTAGTTCAAGTTTCCGAACCTGGCCTGGTGGCTGGGGGCGTAGCTATCGATCTACTCCAGATGGCCAAGCGAATTGGCCCGCAGCGAGAAGCCGCCGAACACCAAGATCTGTCCGGGGAGAAAAGTCTCCCCCTGGACCGTGTTGTTGACGATTGAAGGCGCCATCAAGCCCTGCAGCGACGACACAGAGGAACTCTCAATGAAAGCACCAATGTCGGTGTCACAACCGACGGATCTCGGGTAGGGGGTCCCGATTTGTGTGTCTAGGCTGATGGTAACAAGAAGCAAGGGACACAATGTTTACCCAGGTCCGGGCCCTCTCAATGGAGGTAAAACCCTAGTTCCTGCTTGATTAATATTGAAGATATGAATAGTACAAGAGTAGATCTACCACGAGATCGTAGAGGCTAAACCCTAAGAGCTAGCCTATGATGGTATGATTGTAATTGTGATCGGCCTTCTAAGGACCAACCTCTCCGGTTTATATAGACACCGGAGAGGCCTAGGGTTTACATGGAGTCGGTTACAAGGAAGGAAACACAATATCCGGATCGCCAAGCTTGTCTTCCACGCAAAGGAGAGTCCCATCCGGACACGGGCCGAAGTCTTGAGTCTTGTATCTTCACGCTTCAGTAGTCCGGACAATGTATATAGTCCGGCTATCCAGATACCCCCTAATCCAGGACTCCCTCAGAGACCACGAAAGAGGGACTTGAATCATTGTCACAAAAGACTTGGTCATCTTCATCTTCGTTCATGCGCCGGTGCATGGCCACGTGCTCAATGGCTTCCATTTCTTCTTCACCCATTGAGTCATATGTGCCATCATCGTTGAAGATCATTGTTTGCTTGTTGGTGCATTGGAAGTATTTGTCTCCTCGGCCGCCACATGTGAAGCACTTTATTGAACTTGTCTTGACGGGATCATCGGGAGGCGCCGAAGATGAAGGAGTCTTGGATTTGTAGGTGCTTGCTAGAGAACGAGTCGAGGAAGGTGTCACTTGCTTGGAACTTGACTTGTCGCCGGTACTTGGTGATGCTCGAGTTGATGTAGGAGGTACCGAAGTCGCGGGAGCTTGACAGTAGGAGCCATATGTCTTGGACGAGTACTTGGCATATTTGAAGTCATCTTGCACTTGTCACTCGGCCTTGGTCGCTTGATGAACTAGCTCAAGAAGGTTGGAGTATGGTTGGAAGTCGGCAATCCGCTTGAGTGGGTGGTTGAGGCCATTCAAGAATCGTGCCATTGTTTGCTCGTCATCTTCCTTGACATTGGCTCGTATCATGGCAATCTCCATTTCTTGGTAGTATTCTTCCACCGTCTTGGTGCCTTGCTTGAGGAGTTGCAACTTCTTGAAAAGATCTCGAAAGTAGTGAGTAGGCACAAAGCGGGCTCTCATAACTTCCTTCATGGCTTCCCAAGTTGTAATTGGTGGTTCGCCTCTTGTATGTCGTCGTTCGATCACTTGTTACCACCAAATGAGGACGTAGTCTTGGAACTCGAGGGAGGCCATGGCAATCTTCTTTTTTTCATCGTAGTTGTGGAGGCGAAAAATCTTGTCCACCTTCAATGCCCAAGAGAGATATTCTTCGGGAACATTGCTTCCGGAGAACTTTGGCATGGTGAACTTGAGCTTGCCGTAGCGGAGTTCTTCATCTTGATAGCGGTTGTTATATCGCTCTTGCCTTGGAAAGTCCTCAAATGCTTGTTCCTCGTGATGTCGCTCTTGGCGTGGCGGAGGGTCTTGAAGCACTTATTCCACTTGGTGTCGCTCTTGTCTTGGAGGAGGGCGAGGAATGTGCACTTGGTTGTGCCTTTCTTGTTGTTCTTCGCGTCAGGCGGCTTCTTGTTGTATCTCGGGACGAAGAGCTTACTCTTGTTCTCACACTAGGCGGTTGCGGACTTAAACGGCTCTAGTGGCCTCGCGTAGAGCTTGTTGTGCTTCAAGTGCTTGAACTTCACGGTCGAGGGCTTGTGCTTCATGTTGCTCTTGTGCTTGTCGAAGTGCATCACCGTCTTGAGGGGCTTGACATGGTACTTGTGGAGGTATTTGCTCTTGCTCCATTGCTCCATGAGGGACTTGGTGTCGCATCCGTTCACGTGCTCGAACTTGGTCTTGTAAGCCATTGCCATGGAATGGATTTTCTTGAGCTTGGTGATCTTGATGATGATCACGTCGAGGAGGGCGAGCTCGTGGTGGACTTGCATCATAAGAGGAGTAGTCCGAAGATTGCCGACTTGTACGGTGACTTGAGTGGCGCCGTCTTGAAGAAGCCGATGAGGAAGACGGACATCGAACGATCATGTTGGGGAGCTCTTCCATTTGTGTGTTGAATTTGTTGTCTATGTTTTGACAAAGGTCGGAGGTGAGTTCTTCCAAGCATTCACCCAATGCAACGTTTTCTGGATGAAGCCCGTTGCGCGAGGAAGAAGTGGTTCTTGGAGACGAAGCCGGAATCATCACCTTACTCCTCGAAAAGTGGGTTCGACGACGAGCTTGTCCTATCCATCATAACCAAGTGGGGTGAGTAGGAAAATAAGAGAATAATACCAAAGTTACCTTCTCCGAGGATTGAAGATGTAAAAAGTGTCACTCAATGTAATGCCACAATAGGAGAACTGGAACCGGGTTTGTTTCTCACACCTACAAGTAAGAGGCTTATGGAGTAGCTCGGTTAGGATGGTGGCAAAAATTTCAAGAAAATTTTAGTCAAGATATCGATAAGGTTGAGATGGTTCACAAAAATGCAAGTAAAGCAAATGGATCAAACCCAAAGGTATCACTAGGTACACACGCACGGAAGATAGATGGGATCCGCACAACCAAGGAGTGAGCTCAAAATGTGCAACCACAAAAAATGCTCTTGTTATGCGAATGCTCAAGAGACACTAGCTCGATTGCTCAAATGTGCAAGATACGCTTGTGCACCTACCTATGAGAGAACCGTGCCGTCTTCAATCCCCACTATGGTATATATGCGATGACCAAGATGACATAGGTATGCAAATGCCTCAACTCTATTGCTTACAAACTCTTTGTTTCTCCTCTTTTGCTTAAAAGCTTTTCTTCTTCTTCTTTTTTTCTCTATGCTTGATGCTCGAGCCGAGTATGATATGATACAAGTATGTATGATATGCACGGGAGAGACTCATGGCACAAACATGATAACACGATCACTACGGCGCACAATAGCGTGGCCCGGCATTTCTCAACTTGCTAGTCTCAATGGGTAAGCGACGCAAAGTGGCTCGGGCTATCAATGCAAAAGCAAGGTAAGGAGTAAGTGTCGTTGAGGTTACCGTCCTTTCTTATGGTTAGCGATGAAGATGACTATGAGTTGATGATGGTGATGAAGATGTCACACGCTCCTAAGTAGCTGAAACACCTTAGGAGACGCAAATGGCAACACAAAATCGGTCAAATGCGGAAGGTGGGTGTTTTTGTGATGATTTCTTGGATGGGGGCTAATGGTGGTGGTAGTGGGATGAGTGTATGGGGGATGTCAAGAGCTTCTAAACGAGCTAAAGAACACGAAAAATGGACTTGGGAGGTGGAAGTTATGGCCAAAATGGTGGTTGTAGTGGGCTGACTAGGGGTTGTGTAGGCACCCGGGGGTGTGAGGTGCGGGTGCCCGGGGGTGTCTGGATGTCGTGCGGGTGCTCGGGGGTTTGAGGTGTGGGCACCCGGTGTTCTTCGGGATGGGCGGAAAAATTGGGGAAAAAGCAAAATTCCACGAATTTCATGGTGGGAAGGGTGGCGATTGTTGGGGAGGGGCTAGATCCACTTGCCAAACATCAAATCCATGGACCAAAACAACCAAATCTCACAAGATCCAACAAATTCCAAGAAAAAAATTTGGGGCTATTTTTGTGGGGATTTTTGGATTTGGACGAAAAACAACAAAATCAAGCTAGCAAATGGGGGGATGGGACCCCAAGGTGTGAATAAACCTTGCTCATGATACCAAGATGTTGTAGGGTCAAACCCTAGGTGGGATCTTTTCACACTTGGAGGGGGAAAAGGAGGAAAAATACACAAGAACACCAAGAACAAAACTCTCAAACAAACCCAAATATCACATCCACTAGAGTAGCATACATGAGATCCACAAGATTACAAGATCAATTCAAGGAGAGTAGCACTAGGTAAGTTCTTCCCACTAGGTGAGGTCTTGGTGATCTTCTCCAAGAGGAGGCCTTGACAATCCAAAGGATTCTTCCCTAGGTGGGGGGTTGATCTCCAAAGAGGAGGGGATACAAGGAGCAAAGGCTCACAATGTTTAATCTAATACTTTCCTAACCTTCCAAATGGCCTAGGAGATAAGTATATAAAGGCTAGGAATGAAACTTAGGGAAAGGGGGGTACAAAGGACTAAAATGTCCCTAAAACGTGTAGCCACAGTGGAAGGGGCCGGGCACCCGGGGTGGAACAGGCCGGGCACCCGGACCGGTCAGGGAGCTGCGCCCAGGCGGGACCGGGCACCCGGAGGCGAAGTGGCTAGGCACCCGGCCAGGTCAGGAGCTGGCGGGCGAGGGGCCGGGCACCCGAGGCTCCAAGCCCGGGCACCCGGGGTGGCTCCCAGCGGCCGGCTGGGCATGGGCCGGGCACCCGGGGCTGGCTGGGGAAGCCCAGGTGGAGGGCCGGGTACCCGGGGCGGCTGGAGCGTAGTCCAGGTAGAGGCCGGGCACCCGGGGTGTCCAGGGGGTCGGGCCTCCCCATGTCTTCGCGTCCGGGCACCCGGGGTCCTTCCCACCGGGCACCCGGGGTGTCCAGGAGCTTCTCTCCTTCGTTCTTCTTGTTCTCCTATCCCTTCCCTTGCTCCATGGACGCTCGAGTCTCCATCATCTCCTTCTCACGATCGTCTTCTTGGTGCCTTAGAATGCATAGCGAGTCTCTTTGAGGTAGAATCCAATTCTCATTTGAAACCGAACGAAACTCGAAGAGGAGAGAGTCAACCTCGTTCTCGATGGTGCGTGCATGTGCTCTTGTCATTGGTCCACTTGGTGCTTGCGATGGCGTTGGAGTGTCGGGGCGAGTAGTCAAGGCATGCTCCGCATCATCTTCCCCCCCCCCTTGGGAAAGATCCGTCCACGGATCGTGCTCTTCATCAGCATGGTACTTGGCCAAGTCTTTGACGTTGAAGATGTCGCTAACGTCGTACTTGTCGCGTGGGATGTCGACCTTTTAGGCGTTGTCATTGTAGCGTGCGATCACCATGAATGGTCCGTCGGCTCTTGGGAGTAGCTTGGACTTGTGTTCCTTGGGGAAGCGGTCTTTGCGGAGATGTATCCATACTTGATCACCCAGTTGGAACACGATAGGAGACTTGTTGAGGTTAAGCTTGGAAGCGAGTCATTGTACTTGACACTCGATCGTGGAACGTGTTTCTTCATGCATCTTCTTGAGGTAGGCGGCTCCTGCACTTGCGTCCATGTTTGCTCGTTGTTGAAGCGGTAGAGGAAGGATGTCCAATGGCGACAAAGGGTTGAAACCGTAGACGACCTCGAAGGGGGACTTGCCGATTGTACAGTGTCTTGCACGGTTGTAGGCGTACTCGGCGATGGGTAGGCACTCCTCCCACTCCTTGATGTTCTTCTTGATCAACACACGTAGGAGAGTTGTAGGCGTTCGGTTGGTGACTTCCGTTTGGCCATTGGTTTGAGGATGATATGCCGTGGAGAATAGTAGCTTGATCCCGAGCCTGGCGCATAGCGTCTTCCAAAAGTAGCTTAAGAACTTGATGTCTCGATCCGACACAATTGTCTTTGGTACACCGTGCAACCGCAACATTTCCCTACAAAAAAGATTGGCAACATGTGAAGCGTCGTCTATCTTATTGCATGGGATAAAATGAGCCATTTTAGAGAATCGGTCCACAACAACAAAAACGGAGTCCTTGCCATTTTGAGTCCTAGGTAATCCACGCACAAAATCCATGCTAATGTCTTCCCAAGGTTGATGTGGAATAGGTAAAGGCATATGTAAACCATGGGATTGAGAGTGTGACTTAGCTTTGCAACATGTAGAGCACCGGTTGGTGAAGCAGGCGACATCACGAAACATCTTGGGCCAATAATAAGTTTTGGAGAGCGTGGCAAAAGTCTTGTCGCGTCCAAAGTGTCCCATGAGTCCGCCTCCATGAGCCTCTTGCAAAAGGAGCAAACGAAGAGAAGACTCGGGAATGCATAGTTTGTTAGCTCTCATAAGGTAACCATCTTTGATATAATAGTTTTCCCAAGAAGTATGCGTCACACACTTAGCATAAGGAGTAGCAGAAGTCGCACCACCCTCATACAAATCTTTGATATGATCAAATCCAACTACATTCAATTCAAGTTGAGTAAGTAACATGCATTTGCGGGAAAGGGCATCCGCCACCACGTTTTCTTTGCCCTTAATGTACTTTATCACATAGGGAAAAGATTCAATGAATTCACTCCATTTAGCATGCCGTTTATTCAACTTGGTTTGACCTTTGAGGTATTTAAGTGTTTCATGATCGGTATGTATGACAAACTCATGCGGTCTAAGGTAATGCTCCCACACATATAACACACGCACTAATGCAAACAATTCTTTGTCATAGATGGGATAGTTAAGTTGAGCACCGGAAATTTTTTCACTAAAATAAGCAATAGCTCATTTTTCTTGTATCAAAACTCCACCAATTCCGGTACCACTTGCATCGCAATGAACCTCAAAAGTTTTGTCAAAGTTGGGTAAAGCAAGAATCGGAGAATGTGTAAGCAAAGATTTGAGCTCATAAAAAGCGGTTGATTGCAAAGGGTCCCCAAACAAAAGGAGCGTTCTTCTTACTCAAGGCATGCAAAGGAGCGGCAATAGTGCTAAAATCTTTCACAAAGCAACGATAAAAACCCGCAAGGCCAAGAAAACTTCGCACTTGTTGCAAATCGGTGGGTTGGGGCCAAGTTTTAATTGCTTCAATTTTAGATTCATCAACATGTACACCCTTGGAAGAAACAACGAATCCCAAGAAAACAAGCTTGTCAACACCAAACGTGCACTTTTTCATGCTGGCATAAAGACGTTCCTTGCGAAGAGTTTGTAAAACAGCCCTGACATGACCTAGATGCTCTTTCATGGATTTGCTAAAGACAAGAATATCATCAAAGTAAACCACAACGAAAACTCCAATATAAGGTCGAAGCACAAAATGCATAAGACGCATGAAAGTACCGGGAGCTTCCGATAAACCCATAGGCATAACCAACCACTTGTACATGCCAAATTTAGTTTTGAAAGAGGGTTTCCATTCATCACCTTCTTGTATGAGGATTTGATAATAACCACTTTTAAGATCAATTTTTGAGAAAATGGTGGCACCGCTAAGTTCATCAAGAATATCATCTAAGCGAGGAATGGGATGCCTATAACGAACGGTAATAGCATTGATATGTCTACAATCCGAGCACATGCGAAAACTACCGTCTTGCTTGGGCACAAGTATAACGGGAACGGCACAAGGGCTTAAGCTTTCACGTACATGACCATTGTCGATGAGTTGTTTTACTTGCCGTTGGATCTCCTTTGTTTCTTCGTGGTTGACGTGGTAGGGAGCCTTGTTTGGAAGAGGTGCGCCAGGGATGAGGTCGATTCGATGCTCAATGCCTCGAAGAGGAGGTAGACCCGGAGGTAGCTCATCGGGGAAAACATCTTGAACTTCCTGCAAAAGAGATTGAAACACCAAAGGTAGCTCGTGAGAGGTGTTAGTTTTTTGTTCTCCATCCTTGCACACAAGGACAAAGTGCATCACACTCGATGGGTTCTCACACACTTCTCTCATCTCACTTTTCGTGGCAAATAGAATGAGGTTTTTCTCTCTAGGCGAAGAGGCGCTCAAGTTTGGCTTGTGTCTCTCACTCACGTTTGGGTGGACCACTTTCTCACTCTTCTCTCCATGATGGGTGGCTTGCTTGTCGGCTATCACTTGACTAGGAGACATAGGTCGTAGCACATATTCCTTCCCTTTCATCTTGAAGCTATAGTGATTGGTATGCCCATTGTGGATGATACCATAGTCGAATTGCCATGGTCGACCAAGAAGGAGGTGGCGAACGGTCATTGGGACCACATCACACTCCAAAGTGTCCTCATATGCACCAATTTTGAAGGAGACTTGGACCGTATGCTCAACTCGGATAGTGCTGGAGTCACTTAGCCATTGGACCTTGTAAGGGTGCGGATGCTTCCTCTTGACCAATTGAAGCTTGGAGCATAGTTCTTCACTTGCCAAATTGTGGCAACTACCTCCATCGACGATGACCTTGACGGACCTTCCATTGATGTCGGCCTTGGTGTGGAAGATGTGACACTGTTGGTCTTCTTCTTGGTGGTGTTGGAGCGTCAAGACCTTGGAGACCACGAGAGAGGGACTTGAATCATTGTCACAAAAGACTTGGTCATCTTCATCTTCATTCACGCGCCGGTGCATGGCCACGTGCTCAATGGCTTCCATTTCTTCTTCACCCATTGAGTCATATGTGCCGTCATCGTTGAAGATCATTGTTCGCTTGTTGGTGCATTGGAAGGACTTGTCTCCTCAGCCGCCACATGTGAAGCACTTTATTGAACTTGTCTTGACGGGATCATCGGCAGGCGCCGAAGATGAAGGAGTCTTGGATTTGTAGGTGCTTGCCGGAGGACGAGTCGAGGAAGGTGCCACTTTCTTGGAACTTGACTTGTCGCCGGTACTTGGTGATGCTCGAGTTGATGTAGGAGGTGCCGAAGTCGCGGGAGCTTGAGAGTAGGAGCCGTATGTCTTGGACGAGTACTTGGCGTATTTGAAGTCATCTTGCACTTGTCGCTTGGCCTTGGTCGCTTGATGAACTAGCTCAAGAAGGTTGGAGTATGGTTGGAAGTCGGCAATCCACTTGATTGGGTGGTTGAGGCCGTTCAAGAAGCGTGCCATTGTTTGCTCGTCATCTTCCTTGACATTGGCTCGTATCATGACAATCTCCATTTCTTGGTAGTATTCTTCCACCGTCTTGGTGCCTTGCTTGAGGAGTTGCAACATCTTGAAAAGATCTCGAGTGTAGTGAGTAGGCACAAAGCGGGCTCTCATGACTTCCTTCATGGCTTCCCAAGTTGTGATTGGTGGTTCTCCTCTTGTATGTCGTCGCTTGATCACTTGTTCCCACCAAATGATGACGTAGTCTTGGAACTCGAGGGAGGCCATGGCGATCTTCTTTTCTTCATCGTAGTTGCGGAGGCGAAAAATCTTGTCCACCTTCAGTATCCAAGACAGATATTCTTCGAGATCATTGCTTCCGGAGAACTTTGGCATGGTGAACTTGAGCTTGCCGTAGCGGAGTTCTTCATCTTGATAGCAGTTGTTATATCGCTCTTGCCTTTGAAACTCCTCAAATGCTTGTTCCTCGTGATGTCGCTCTTGGCGTGGCGGAGGGTCTTGAAGCACTTGTTCCACTTGGTGTCGCTCTTGTCTTGGAGTAGGGCGAAGAATGTGCGCTTGGTTGCACCTTTCTTGTTGTTCTTCGCGTCGGGCGGCTTCTTGTTGTATCTCGCAATGAAGAGCTTCCTCTTGTTCTCGCACTAGGCGGTTGCGGACTTCAACGGCTCTAGTGGCCTCGTGTAGAGCTTGTTGTGCTTCAAGTGCTTGAGCTTCACGGTCGAGGGCTTGTGCTTCATGTTGCTCTTGTGCTTGTCGAAGTGCATCACCGTCTTGAGGGGCTTGACGTGGTACTTGTGGAGGTAATTGCTCTTGCTCCATTGCTCCATGAGGGACTTGGTGTCGCATCTGTTCACGTGCTTGAAATCGGTCTTGTAAGCCATTTCCATGGAATGGATTTTCTTGAGCTTGGTGATCTTGATGATGATCACGTCGAGGAGGGCGAGCTTGTGGTGGACTTGCATCATAAGAGGATGTTCTGACGAAGGTCGGAGGCGAGTTGTTCCAAGCGTTCACCCAATGCGATGTTTTCTGGATGAAGCGCTCGTTGCGCGATGAAGAAGTGGTTCTTGGAGACGAAGCCGGAATCATCACCTTGCTCCTCAAAAAGTGGGTTCGACGGCGAGCTTGGCCTATCCATCATAACCAAGTGGGGTGAGTAGGAAAATGAGAGAACAATACCAAAGTTACCTTCTCCGAGGATTGAAGATGTAACAAGTGTCACTCAATGTAATGCCACAATAGGAGAATTGGAACCGGGTTTGTTTCTCACACCTACAAGTAAGAGGCATGTGGAGTAGCTCGGTTAGGATGGTGGCAAAATTTTCAAGCAAATGTTAGTCAAGATATCGACAAGGTTGAGAAGGTTCACAAAAATGCAAGTAAAGAAAATAGATCAAACCCAAAGGTATCACTAGGTACACACGCACGGAAGATAGATGGGATCCGCACAACCAAGGAGTGAGCTCAAAATGTGCAACCACGGAAAATGCTCTTGTTGTGGGAATGCTCGAGAGACACTAGCTCGATTTCTCAAATGGGCAAGATACGCTTGTGCACCTACCTATGAGAGAACCGTGCCGTCTTCAATCCCAACTATGGTATATATGCGATGACCAAGATGATATAGGTATGCAAATGGCTCAACTCTATTGCTTACAAACTCTTTGTTTCTCCTCTTTTGCAATAAAGCATTTCTTCTTCTTCTTCTTCTTCTTTCTCTATGCTTGATGCTCGAGCCGAGTATGATATGAGACAAGTATGTATGATATGCATGGGAGAGACTTATGGCACAAAGATGATAACATGATCACTACGGTGCACAATAGCGTGGCCCAGCAATTCTCAACTTGCTAGTCTCAATGGGTAAGCGACGCAAAGTGGCTCGGGCTATCAATGCAAAAGCAAGGTAAGGAGTAAGTGACGTCGAGGTTACCGTCCTTTCTTACGGTTAGCGATGAAGATGACTCCGAGTTGATGATGGTGACGAAGATGTCACACACTCCTAGGTAGCCGAAACACCTTAGAAAACGCAAATGGCAACACAAAATCGGTCAAATGCGGAAGGTGGGTGTTTTTGTGATGATTTTTTAGATGGGGGCTAATGGTGGTGGTAGTGGGATGAGTGGATGGGGGATGTCAAGAGCTTCTAAACGAGCTAAAGAACACGAAAAACGGACTTGGGAGGTGGAAGTTATGGCCAAAATGGTGTTGGTAGTGGGCTGATTTGGGGGGGGGGGTGCGGGCGCCCGGGGGTGTGAGGTGCGAGTGCCCGGGGGTGGCTGGACAAGGTGCGGGTGCTCGGGGGTTCGAGGTGCGGGCACCCGGTGTTCTTCGGGGTGGGCGGAAAAATTGGGGAAAAAGCAAAATTCCGCGAATTTCGTGGTGGGATTGGTGGGGATTGTTGGGGAGGGGCTAGATCCACTTGCCAAACATCAAATCCATGGACCAAAACAACCAAATCTCACAAGATCCAACAAATTGCAAGAAAAAAATTTTGGGGCTATTTTTGTGGGGATTTTCGGATTTGGACGAAAAACAACAAAATCAAGCTAGCAAATGGGGGGACGGGACTCCAAGATGTGAATAAACCTTGCTCATGATACCAAGATGTTGTAGGGTCAAACCCTAGGTGGGATCTTTTCACACTTGGAGGGTGAAAAGGAGGAAAAACACTCAAGAACACCAAGAACAAAACTCTCAAACAAACCCAAATATCATATCCACTAGAGTAGCATACATGAGATCCACAAGATTACAAGATCAATTCAAGGAGAGTAGCACTAGGTAAGTTCTTCCCACTAGGTGAGGTCTTGGTGATCTTCTCCAAGAGGAGGCCTTGACAATCCAAAGGATTCTTCCCTAGGTGGGGGGTTGATCTCCAAAGAGGAGGGGATACAAGGAGCAAAGGCTCACAATGTTTAATCTAATACTTTCCTAACCTTCCAAATGGCCTAGGAGATAAGTATATAAAGGCTAGGGACGAAACTTAGGGAAATGGGGGTACAAAGGACTAAAATGTCCCTAAAACGCGTAGCCACGGTGGAAGGGTCCGGGCACCTGGGGTGCAACCGGCCGGGCACCCGGACCGGTCAGGGAGCCACGCCCAGGCGGGACCGGGCACCCGGAGGCGAAGTGGCCGGGCACCCGGCCAGGTCAGGAGCTGGCGGGCAAGGGGCCGGGCACCCGGGGTGGCTCCCAGCGGCCGGCTGGGCATGGGCCGGGCACCCGGGGCCTGTTGGCCGGGCACCCGGGGCTGGCTGGGTGAAGCCCAGGTGGAGGGCGGGCACCCGGGGCCGGCTGGGGCGCAGCCCAGGTAGATGCCGGGCACCCGGGGCTGCCATGGCCGGGCACCCGGGGTGTCCAGGGGGGTCGGGCCACCCAATGTCTTCGCGTCCGGGCACCCGGGGTCCTTCCCACCGGGCACCCGGGGTGTCCAGGAGCTTCTCTCCTTCGTTCTTCTTGTTCTCCTCTCCCTTTCCTTGCTCCATGGACGCTCGAGCCTCCATCATCTCCTTCTCACTATCGTCTTCTTGGTGCCTAAGAATGCATAGCAAGTCTCTTTGAGGTAGAATCCAATTCTCATATGAAACCGAACGAAACTCAAATAGGAGAGAGTCAACCTCGTTCTCGATGGCGCGTGCACGTGCTCTTGTCATTGGTCCACTTGGTGCTTGCGGTGGTGATGGAGTGTCGGTGCGAGTAGTCGAGGGATTCTCCGCATCAATTTGTCCCCTACTCTCTCGTCCACATACATACAATCTTTCCCGCCCTATCTGCTCCATCTTCAAAAGCTCTCGCTGCATGTTTCATTCACACATTGGGATATGTCAAAATGTTGCTTCTATAATGGCTGATGTAGAGTTTTGGTTGTTGTTGCATCCTACAAAGTAATAACTATGAAATGCATTTAGATTCTCATTTGACTGGGATTGTGTGAGTTTGAGCATGTTGTGAAGTACTATAGACCTTGTATACATCTTGGGATTCGACAATGATTGTAACTATTGAATTGTATAGACCATTACATTCGAAGTCAATAGCCTAATATATTTATTTCACAATTTCAACAAATGATTAGTTCACTACAAACTAAGAAAAAAAATGTGTACTCCCTCCATTCTTATTTAAGTCTGCATATTAGCATTGGTCAAAGTAAAGTTTTGTAAACTCTCAGAAAGCTTATAACAAAAAATATTAACATATACAATAACAAATAAATACCATTAGATTCATTATTAAATGTACTTTCACATCATACATATTTGTTATGGTAAATGTTTATATTTCTATATAAACTTGGTCAAACTTTAGGAAGTTTGACTTCGGTCAAACCTAATATGTAGAGTTTACTACTACTACTCGCTAGTTGCTTAGCCGAATCACTCAACAGCCACACGGGGAGTCCAGTGTCACAAAATTTTGAGGTCGGCGGGAAAATCTCCCGCGACCCTAATTCGAGCAGTGGGAAGTTACCATCATAGCCTTCGAAACAGGCCCATGGATGACGCTTGGTAGGGGGCTGTTTTTGTAACTTCGGGTTCACCCTACCCAGCCAACCCCACCCCGGCACCCAGAGTAGTACACCTGAATACTCCCCATTTTCTATCCCCACCGCAAAATAGACTTCTCCACGGCACCGCAACCTTCGTGCTCCTCCCCTTTACATCAGCGCACTCGTCCACCACAGCACATCTGCCTCATCGACGACCTCGTACGCTGCACTGGAGCCGGTCCATCGTCGTCGTCGTACACGGAGCCACTTCCCCGGCATCGTCTTCCACGGTCTCGGATCTGCTTCCCGGAAGCCGACGCCAAGCGCAGAAGTACCACTGTCGTGGACAATGAACTGACTTCTGTTGCCGACCATGACTCACAGAGGCCACCACGACCATCGTTCTCCTCCTCGATTGGTAATGTGTGTATTGAATCACTTAGCAGTACATGTGCAGTTCCAATTTTGTTCATACCTACCCTTCAATTTTCCTGGGTGCTATTGTTCTCGTAAAAGTAATTGGTTATAGCCTCCATTGTCCAACAGAATATCAGCTTGTAATTGTGCATCGCTCCTGTATCGCGCTGTGCTTGAGTAGGTTTTTCATCTGCAACCAGTAGTGTGGCAAATGATGGAAAGGTTTTTAGAACTAGCAAGATGCATTTGTATGAGTAGTTTATCTTGTGGGAGAAAAGGATGAACGAGGGAAGGCCTTATTTGCAAATCTGGAGAGGGGTATGGGTGTCTTTTTGCAAAATTCCCATTTGTTTCCTTCCTATCTATCAGATATAAATCGGACAGCCTATATTGCAAGAAAAAAAAGTATAGAGAAAAAAAGTAGACAGTAAAGGAAGTAGAGATAAATATTAAATATAAAATATAAAATAAATATAACCGTAGAGAAGAGAGTAGAGATAGCAGAGACGTCGGGAAAGGATCGCGCGCGCGGGAAAAAGCAGTCGGGCGTGCGCTAGTTTTGGCGCGCGACGTCCGGCGCGCTTTATAAAATCCAACGCCCTCCCACTGCTCTATGCCTTGCCACCGCTCTGTGCCTCGCCACCGCTCTCTCCCCACTCTTTTTCACCTCGGGCCGCCGCACCACCATGCCGCCGCGTCGCCGGGAAACTTGGGGATACCGCGGCGTCCGCGTGCGCCCCTCCGGCGGCTTCTCCGCCGAGATCCGGTTCCGCGGGATGCGCCTCGGCCTCGGCAATTTCGACACCGCCAACGAGGCCACCCGCGCGTACGACGCGGCGGCGTGGCGCCTTCGGTGGCCTCATATAAAATTGAACTTCCCCAACGTGCCGACGCGGGAGCGGGCGCAGGAGCTCGCGCCTCTGCCGCGGCTTAGCACCGACGAGGATCGTCGCGACAACCGAAGGTGGGAGCACTGTCTCGGCATCGCTGAGATGGACGAGGAAGCCATGGCGCTGTGGCGCCAACACTTCTCGCAGGACATCATCAACGAGCGCGACTTCTACTCGCAAAGGATGGCGGAGAGGGATAAGAGGAGGGCGGAGCGAGCCTCCTATCGCGAGGACAAGCGTAGGCGAAAAGCGGACGCTCAATTCAACATGAGGCTAGGAGCAGCGTCGCCCTGGGAATCCGACGACGATCGGTATCTTCACGCCTATAGTCAGACGTCGGAGGAGGACATCACCGAGGAGGAGTCGGACGATGAGGAGTACTTGAATTATCTTTTTTTATCTATCTATGCTGAGAACTAACCTCTACTCTCTAGTATCTACTTCTCAATCTCAGCACTGTAAACACTTTTTTAAAGCGCCACGCATTGCGATTCTGTTGGAGATGCTCTAACATGGCAGACGAGTGCTTTAATGTTGCCCACAAGATGCACGAGTATTACTAGTAGTATTTTTCTTGCCATGTTGAGATTTTAAAACCACGAGTGTGAACATGCAGAGGAGCAATGAAGACCAAACACGAGATATTCGGGACATCTTCAAGGAGCGTGGCAAGTTAAAGAGGAGCTGCACCGAACCTGTAAAACGAGCTTTGGTAAGTAACACCCTTTCAATTACTTTCGTTTAGCCTCGTGTTCTTCGATGTGTATATGTTGTAGTTTCTGTTTCTCTTAAGCATGGTGTTCTTCGATGTGTAATAAGAAGAGTCTTAATCGTCCTAATACTTTCATTTTTAGCTTGATGTAGGAAGTGGGTGTTCTCACCTTGTAGTCTGTTTTTATATTTCTTTTCCTTTTGAATTCACTTCTCCGAGTTCTGATTATCTGGCTTCTACTAAATGGATCTAGGTTTCTCTGAGTAATGATCTAAAAAAGAAGTAACTTCATGTCAGGATGCAGTTCTTGCGAGGAGGGAAGTATGGTCAACCTCGAGATCATGTTTCCAAAATGAGGCTGGATTACACACAAGGTGCCAGTTCCCTAACGATGCTGGATTAGACACAAGGTGCAAATTCCCAGATGATGCTGGATTACACACAAGCCAGGTGGAGTCGTCAGCTGTTCGTGTCCTCGTGGCATTAGTAAAGGCTGAAAGAAAGCTTGCAGCAGCCCTTCAGAATGTAGATGAGTTCCTGAAGAAGCGAAAAGAGCAATCATATGCTCTCTTCACCCAAGCCAAAGAAGAGATGGAAGAAGCCAGAAATAAGCTAGCAGAGGCAGAGCAGGCTAGGCGTCTCCTGCTATCTAAAACTGTTGTCAATACAAAAATTCCTTCACAATAGCTAGGTTCAAATGTTTCTCCAGTCAGCATGCCTGTTGTGATGTCTGTGCATCTACTGATGTGGCACAAAATGTTTTTTTGGATCATGTAATAATAACAATTACTTTCCAAACATAACAGACGAAGCATTGGACATGGTATAGTTCACGCGCAAGCCCGACATTCCAAGTTCAACTTCCACATCAAACTCATGTTCAAAAATATCTGCACATTCATACATAATGTCCATAAGCATGATTCACTTCAAAGCCAAAAAAATGTGAGGAGAGTTATAAATAAAGAAAAACCTCTACTAGTTCCTGCTACCAGTGTGAGCACAACAAGTCAAGACCATGCGTAAATTAATTATATTTTAGTCATTTTTTGTGTTCTAAAATGCCTGCCGGCTCGCGGAAGGACGTGTTGCCGGCACACGCGCGGATTCAATGAAGGCAGGCGGGGCAGTCTTAAGCTGGTCGCACGCGGCGAGGAGGCGTGCTCAGCCGGGCCTGCAGCGAGTGCGGCCCTCTTGGCCGGCGCGCCGGTTCAGTGCCTGCGCTATGAGAGGTCGCGTCCGTGTCAGAGCAATCACTCCCTCGAGTCCTTTTTTGTTTGGGTATAACAAAATCTCGTTTTCCATTCACATTTCACAAGTAAAATTCATGGACAAACTTTGACCCAAAGTACGATGGGGACTAGTAAACCAGAATGGAGGTAGTAGTTTTTTTTAATCAAAGAAGGGTTTCCCCTTTCGATTACTGAAAACCAACATCTAAATCTAAACCATAGTATTTGCCCTAGAACTACCAGGTTCAACATCTCGCAACATAAACCCATAAAACCATACGCCAAGGAGGTACGTAGTGCTATGAATTCCATTTTCGCTCAATACCAATCATTCTAAAAACTACTTACTACTTATAACGTGCCATTGAAAATCGGAACTCTTAACCCCGCTAAAAAATGATATTTTAAACGTGGCTACTCGATCTGTGGCAACTGGCGAGCCACCGCGCTCCAAGTCGTTCACCTGTGGTCCCGACCATCAACTCCTATGGATCAAATTATCACGCGAGCTGACTATTCCTACAAAGGTGCTCCACCACGTACCCGGTACCCGCGAATGCAGCAATCATGCACCTAGGGTTTTAGGGTTTATTTGTTAACGTCGCCTTTACGTAACACTCATGTGTGCGAGACAGCGAGAGGCCGACTGCGTGCGTGTGCCTCTTCTCTTCGTATATGTACTCCACCGTTTGTCTGGTGTCCAAAAAATTATAATAACTACTAGCAATGTGCTAATGCGTTGCCACACGATCAAAGTAGATTAATACATATTCACCGATTTGATAGAAAAAAAAGTCTAGTTTTGAAATACGTATATCACTAAAAATATGTTATGTTTCACTCAAAATATATTCCTTTGGCGGTTTTGATGAGATAAGGGAGGAATGTTGTTGGTTTCAAGATTCGAGAAGTGGTATATGTCTAATTTCTACTCTTACTAGCAAGATGCCCGTGCGTTGCACGGAACATCAAGATCTTGTGGGAGAAAAGGATGAACGAGGGAAGGCCTTATCTGCAAATGTGGTGAAGAGTGCGGGTAAATTGCCATATTTTCCTTCCTATCCGTCAGATATAAATCGGATGACCTACATTGCAGGATGGCAGGCCCACCATCATCACCAACTCTATTTTTTTATCCCTACTCTTACCAAAAAGCATTGTCGGTGATGATCGTGTGCCTGCCATCCTGCAATATAGGTCGTCCGATCTATATATGACGGATAGAAGGAAACTATGGCAATTTTGCAAAAAGATACCCACACCCCTCTCCACATTTGCAAATAAGGCCTTCCCTCATTCATCCTTTTACCCCACAAGATAAACTACTCACACAAATGCATCTTGATGTTCCGTGCAACGCATGGGCATCTTGCTAGTTGTTGCAAAAAGCCCATGTGTGTGTGAGAGAGAGGGAGAGTGGAGGAGGACGGAGTGCATGTGTGACAAAGACACAAGGAGTGTGTGTGCGATAGGTATCAGCTTCAAATGAGGCGATAAGGTGTGTGTGCACGATCGAGAGGGCGTGTCTCAAGAAGGGAAGAAAAAACTACATAGATACAAGGAGCGGGAGAGTGACATGTATGCGATGGTGGAAGCACGAGTGTGCCGGTGTATAAACCTATCAAGAGGCTAGCTAGTCGATAAATGTTTGTGAGAGAAATACGAGTCACGGTGCGAAAGCAAGAGTTTTGTGTGTGAGAGAGAGAGAGACGGTAGTCGGGAAGGGGAGTGGAAGCAGGAGTTGTGTGTGTGTCTGTGTGTGAGAGAGAGGAGACGGTAGTCGGGGTTGTCTGATCGGTAAACAAATGAATAATGTCAGTCTGGGATGGAGACGAAAAGGAGACCGCAACAAATGTTGTGTCTACAGGAGAGAGAGAGAGAGAGTAATTTTAGTGGTATGAGTCATATGTAGAGACATATAGGGCGTGTGAGAGAATCCCATAGAGAGAAAGACAAAGTGAAAGACGAGTGGAGACTGTGTGTGTGGCGGTGAAAAACAAAGCTTAGGTACCGAGTGATACCAGAGAACAGTAGAGATGTGAGAGATAATGAAAACCGTGTAATGTATAATGATAGGGAGAGTGTGACACTTCTCAAGGGAGACGTCGAGAGACCATGTTTGCGAGGATAGGAGAAACATGAAGTGAGCGTGCGGGTGAGCTGGAGAAAAGAGAGTGATAGCTACCTGAAGGAGCATGCATGCGAGAGAGATGGGCGTGAAAGGAGTGAACAAAAAAGGGATTCAAATATTTGAATTCGAGATGATGATACATGTAATCCATACTCGAACCAAAATTGATCTATCAAACATGCATACTCATATGAATTCACGCACATCTATGTTATTTAATATGTAGATATTATTGATCCACACATTTTAGTAGAACATAATTTGGTTAAAATTTTTCGAGTTCAACCTTAAGATTTCGAGATCGTTGTATTTGTAAATCATATTATACATATAAAGGAGCAGAATTCTTTGTTGTGCTTTTGAAAGTATATATAAAAAATGATGTATATAGAATGTAATTCCAATTGAAAATGGATCCCGCCCAAAAAAATAGAACACAAACAGGATTCGAATTGAGTTGGCACGGTAAACGTGCACTCTGCAAAATTTGAACGAAGGGGGGAAAGTCGCAGTAACCGCCCGAAACCAAAATCTGCGAGATGGAAATCACTACTGCCTATCCCTGCTACGCAAAGCCTATCTGCTGGATTTCTATAGGTTTCGATAGGGGTAGGTTTGTAATTTCACCCAAACGCGACGTAACCGCCTCTCACCCGGATTCATACACGGTGGGCGCCAAAACACAGTGTGCCCTCGGCCGAAATCGACTCCCTCCCCGATTCATATTCATACACGGTGGGCGCCAAAAACAAACTCTCGTCGGCAAATATTCGGTGTATGTGAGATTACCGTCCTATCCCCAACCGACTAATGTTGCTGTGATGTAGTATAAATTTGAAACGGGGGCTAAGTTTGTAAATTTCCTCGTATTTGAGACAAGCGCGTCCTGAATACATGGTTCCCCTTCCTCTCTACCTCCCTTTTTCCCATTCGTACTCCGTGGGCGCCAAAACACCCTCTCCACCCCACCCTCCTCCGTTCGCTGCCGTCCGCCACCCCATCCACCGCCGTCCTCCTCCTCCATGCCGGAGCTGATACCCCGACGCCGCCGTCCATTACAAGAGATCGACCTCTCTCATCCACGCCTTCGGACCGGGATCCTTGCATCCCGTCCTCTCGCTTCATCCCCACCGTCATCCACCTTGCCGGCGCCGCTCCTACGACCGTCTCATCCACCGCGCCCTGCCGCCACCGTCTACCCTCCTAGATCTGCTTCCACGCCGCCGACAGCCATCGCTACCGCAGCACCGTCAAATTCTCAGCAGATGCGTACACGGTGCCGCACCAGAGGCGGTACTCTTTCGTATTTGCTCAACTTATTTATCGCAGCAAGAAAATAGATCGCCACTACTTTACTCTGATTTCTTGTCTTGGTTGCGAAGTTGCCTTTGTCCGGTTTGCACCTTCAGATCCGCCAAGGCACACTCAACACTATACTCCCAATGCTTATGGTTTTCCCCTTTTATATTCCACACTAATTAAATCACAGTAGACTAAATTTCAAAATTGGGTTAGACAATTTTTCAGAGCTCGCCGGAGTTCGCCGGTGTGATCGAAGGGGCTCGGGTGGTTGTGGGGCCTCGCCGAACGAAGAAAACTCGACGCGGGTGGGGGTTGGGGCGGGGGTGCGGGGTGGGGGTGGCGGAGGAACATAGGCGGTGGGGGCCGGTGGTCCGGCCGGCGGCCCATGCGCTGTTCTGTATGGGAAGAATCAGAGACGAGGAAGAAGAAGGGTTAGGAGACGTAGGATCTTCATCCAACCGCCTGAAATGGTCGAGAGACGGCTGGGAGTTGCATTCTTAATGCGCTCTGGTTCATCATGTGTTGGCACCGCGCAACCAACATTTTATTATCCAAAATCTGCTTGCTCTTCTTTACCATGTTCCTCTTCCGTTCTTCTTTAAGTTGAGAAGACCCTCCCCAGTGGCAAGAAGTCCTTCATTCTGAATCAGTTTCTTGACATCATGCCCAGGATCTTCCACAACTCACTTTTTCCTTGCATAGGTGACAAGGACAAGGTGCACTCCTATCTCATGGACATGATGCTCATGTATGAGGAAGCACGTCACCGTCAGGCTGAGCCTCTTGATGTCTCTCATATCATGTGGAGTGAGCTTCAGATTGCGGTGTTTCATCAGAAGGTGCCTATCTTTGGTCCCTACTTGTTCCTCTTGATCTCAAAGCCTTGGGAGAAGCTCTTTTTGGATGATGAGTTCCTTGCTCCCAACTGGATTCGCCATGAGCCCATGAAGCTGCGCCAGAAGAACCAGTGGGCTAACACCACAACCCGGGCTGAGGCTGAGGCTGCACGGATGGATGTCGATGAGGATGAGTTTGAGGAGGAGGTGGCTGAGGACAGTTCTAAGGAGTACGCTCCACCCTCTGCTGAGCCATCTTGGGCTAAGAAGCTCAAGGCCAAGATGAAGGCTCTGTTCTGTATGCAGGCCAAGGGACATTACAAGGCTCATGTGAATGCCAAGATGGCTCGTCGTCGCGACAAGGCTATTATGAGGCAGGTTGGTCTTGAGGTTGAGAGTGGCTTCGAGGAGAGGATCACAGATGAGGAACCATGGATCAGACAGAACTGCAGGTGGAGTGAGTCTGAGGAGGATACTGGAGTTCGCTCTTCATCCCGTGCCGCAGAGGTGTCTGAGGAGGAAGAACATGACTGGTGATGCATTTGAGCTCCACCACCACCTGGGTCGTAGGTGTCCTCTCTGCCTTTTTGGTGTCTCGATGCCAAAGGAGGGGAGAGTGTAGGATTTGCGAGTCTTGTGTCGAATCTTGTGTTGCTTTGCCTTTGTTCTATTGAACCTTCGTTGCTTTGGTTTGTTGGTTTGTGGTTGTGTTCGTGTGAAACCAAAAGACTATCATATGGTGTGAGACATATGCACTCAAGCTTATCTTATCGTCTAGTATGTTTAGTAGATTGTGAGCTTATGCTATCTTCTGCCCTCCACTTCATGCTCACTTACTTTACCTTGCCTCCATGCTTATTGTCACTTATATTGTTGCAAGTTTTGTCGTGTCTATAAAATATAGGGGGAGTGTTGATCCTAGTATGTGTGCCGTGCAGTCCAAAGCATATCCATAGAGTGCACACATGTAGGGGGAGCCTGTCTATATTGTATAGATGTTGGGTTTGCTTATGTTCATTTTATATCCCTATGTGCAAATCCAATATTGTCATCAGTCCACCAAAAAGGGGGATATTGTACGGGAATATTTCTACCTATATGGTTTTGATGATTGATGACAATGCATTTGCGGACTAATCGCGTGCATTCAGCTTTCCGGAGATCTCATGTCTAGGCACAAGATGATTCAGTGCCCCTTGGAACCTATCAAAGATGGCGGTTTTCTACGTTTCTTTTCGGTGGATTTGAGTCGTAGGAAAGCCGTACTATAAGAGGGGGTCCACTTCGAAAAGGTTAGGGTGGAATCAACACGTACACATCTGTTTCTTTGCATCACCTTTCCTTCGCTTCATTGGAGCACCGGTCGTCCTTGTCTTTGCAAAGACAAAGGCCTCCAAGTGTTATAGGTTATGTGGCATGCGGTGATACTGCTCAAGGGAGCAATAGTACCACAACTGTCCACGGTAGTACTGCCAAGGTAAGCGCTAGTACCGCATTGTGCGGTAGTACCGCTCCTGTCGCGTGGTAGTACCGTGGCCTCTAGCCCAAAACGCTAGCACGCACGGAAGTAGGTGCAGAAGTAATATTTTACTTCCGTGCCCTACGCGGTAGTACTACTCCCTGGGAACGGTAATACCATGCTGGATTTTCGCACAGACCGAAACTCAGCGGAAGTGGCCACGGATGTAATTTTCTTAGTCTGTGCCTTCCCAGTCCAGTTGAACCCTGCCTTGTGGTAGTACCACAAGGGCGCGCGGTAGTACCACTCAGGCGGTTTTACCGCTCGTTGCTATATACAACAGGGCCTCATCTGGTCACTGCCACGCGGGCGGTAGTACAGCACAATCGAGCAGTAGTATCGCAAGCCCTTGCGGTAGTACCGCGTGTCCGTGCGGTAGTACCACATGTCGCAGGCCGAATAAGTGGGTAACGGTTGGATCTTCCCCCCACTATATAAAGGGGGTCTTCTTCCCCAAGTTGACCACCTCTTCCCTCCCCAAGCTCCTTTGTTGCTGAAAGCTCCATTTTCACCCGATCTCTCTCCCTAGCCAATCAAACTTGTTGATTTCCTAGGGATTGGTTGAGCAGGCCCCGATCTACACTTCCACCAAGAGAAATTTGATTCCCCCCACTAATCCCTTGCAAATCTTGTTACTCTTGGGGGTTTGAGATCCCTAGACGATTGAGGTCACCGCGGAGCCATATTCCATTGTGGTGAAGCTTCATGGTGTCATTGGGAGCCTCCAATTAAGTTGTGGAGATAACCCCAACCTTGTTTGTAGAGGTTCGGTCGCCGCCTTCAAGGGCACCAATAGTGGAATCACGGCATCTCGCATTGTGTGAGGGCGTGAGGAGAATACGGTGGCCCTAGTGGCTTCTTGCGGAGCATTATGCCTCCATACCGCTCTAACGGATACGTACTTCCTCTCAAAGGTAAGGAACTTCGGAAACACATCCTCGTCTCCACCGACTCCACTCTTGGTTATCTCTCACCTTTATTTGTGCAAGCTTATATTGTGTTGTATACTTTGCTTGCTGGTGTGCTTGTTGTTGTTGCATCATATAGGCTGTTCACCTAGTTGCACATCTGGACAACCTACTTTGTTGCTAAGTTTAATTTGGTCAAGAAAAGCTAAAAATTGTTAGTTGCCTATTCACCCCCCTCTAGTCAACCATATCGATCCTTTCAAACTCCTTCATCCAGACTCCTTCATGTGCTGCTTCCGAAGCAGCTATGTGCTCCGCTTCACACGTAGATCCCGCCACGACGCTTTGCTTGGAACTGCACCAACTGACAGCTCCACCATTCAATATAAACACGTATCCAGTTTGAGACTTAGAGTAATCAGGATCAGTGTCGAAGCTAGCATCGTCGTAACCATTTACGACGAGCTCGTTGTAACCTCCATAAATGACAAACATATCCTTAGTCCTTTTCAGGTACTTCTGGATGTTCTTGACCGCTATCCAGTGATCCACTCCTGGATTACTTTGGTACCTCCCTGCCAGACTTATGGCAAGGCACACATCAGGTCTGGTACACAGCATAGCATACATGATAGAACCTATGGCTGAGGCATAGGGAATGACTTTCTTTTTATTTCTATCTTCTGCAGTCGTCGGGCTTTTGAGTCTGACTCAACTTCACACCTTGTAACAGAGGCAAGAACCCTTTCGTTGACTGATCCATTTTGAACTTCTTCAAAACTTTATCAAGGTATGTGCTTTGTGAAAGTCCTATTAAGCGGCTTGATCTATGTCTATATATCTTGATGCCCAATATATAAGCAGCTTCATCGAGGTCTTTCATTGAAAAATTCTTATTCAAGTATCCTTTCATGCTATCCAGAAATTCTATATCATTTCCAATCAACAATATGTCATCCACATATAATATCAGAAATTCTACAGAGCACCCACTCACTTTCTTGTAAATACAGGCTTCTCCGTAAGTCTGTATAATACCATATGCTTTGATCACCTCATCAAAGCGTATATTCCAACTCCGTGATGCTTGCACCAGTCCATTGATGGATCGCTGGAGCTTGCACACTTTGTTAGCACCTTTAGGATCAACAAAACCTTCTAGTTGCATCATATACAACTCTTCTTTAAGAAATCCATTAAGGAATGCAGTTTTGACGTCCATTTGAAAGATTTCATAATTATAAAATGTGGCAATTGCTAACATGATTCGGACTGACTTAAGCATCGCTACGGGTGAGAAAGTATTATCGTAGTCAACTCCTTGAACCTGTCGAAAACCTTTTGCGACAAGTCGATCATTGTAGATAGTAACATTACCATCAGCGTTAGTCTTCTTCTTGAAGATCCATTTATTCTCAATGGCTTTCGAATCATCGGGCAAGTCCACCAAAGTCCACGCTTTGTTCTCATACATGGATCATATCTCAGATTTCATGGCCTCAAGCCATTTATCGGAATCTGGGCTCATCATAGCTTCTTCATAGTTCGTAGGTTTTCCTTGGTCTAATAACATGACTTCTAGAACAGGATTACCGTACCACTCTGGTGCGGATCGTGCTCTGGTCGACCTACGAGGTTCAGTAGTAACTTGATCTGAAGTTTCATGATCATTATCATTTGCTTCCTCTCTAGTTGGTGTACGCATCATGGGAATGGTTTTCTGTGATGTGCTACTTTCCAATTTGAGAGAAGGTACAATTAAATCATCAAGTTCTAGTTTCCTCCCACTTTCTTCTTTCGAGAGAAACTCCTTCTCTAGCAAGGTTCTATTCTTCGCAACAAAGATCTTGCCTTTGGATTTGTGGTAGGTGTATCCAATTGTTTTCTTAGGGTATCCTATGAAGACACACTTCTCCGATTTGGGTTTGAGTTTATCAGGATGAAGCCTTTTGACATAAGTGTCGCAACCCCAAACTTTAAGAAACAACAGCTTAGGTTTCTTGCCAAACCACAGTTCATACGGTGTCATCTCAATAGATTTAGATAGTGCCTTACTTAACATGAATAATGTGTCTGTCTCTAATGCATAACCCCAAAACGATAGTGGTAAATCGGTTAGAGACATCATAGATCACACCATATCTAATAAAGTACGGTTACGACGTTCAGACACACCATTACGCTGTGGTGTTCCGGGTGGTGTGAGTTGTGAAACAATTCCACATTGTTTTAAATGAAGGCCAAACTCGTAACTCAAATATTCGCATCCATGATCATATCGTAGAAACTTTTATTTCTTGTTATGATGATTCTCCACTTCACTCTGAAGTTATTTAAACTTTTGAAATGTTTTAGATTTGTGTTTCATCAAGTAGATATATCCATATCTACTCAAATCATCTGTGAGGGTCAGAAAATAACGATACTCGCCGCGTGCTTCAACACTCATCAGACCGCATACATTGGTATGTATTATTTCCAATAAGTCATTAGCTCGCTCCATTGTTCCGGAGAATGGAGTTTTAGTCATCTTGCCCATGAGGCATGGTTCGCAAGTATCAAATGATTCATAATCAAGTGATTCCAAAAGTCCATCTGCATGGAGTTTCTTCATGTGCTTTACACCAATATGACCTAAATGGCAGTGCCACAAGTATGTTGCACTATCATTATCAATTTTGCATCTTTTGGCATCAATATTATGAATATGTGTATCACTACGATCGAGATTCAACAAGAATAGACAACTCATCAAGGGTGCATGACCATAAAAGATATTACTTATATAAATAGAACAACCATTATTCTACGATTTAAATGAATAATGGTCTTGCAATAAACCATATCCATATATAATGTCCATGCTCAACGCGGGCACCAAATAACAATTATTGAGGTCTAAAACTAATCCCAAAGGTAGAAATAGAGGTAGCGTGCCGACGGCGATCACATCGACCTTGGAACCATTTCCGACGCGCATCGTCACCTCATCCTTAGCCAATCTTCGTTTATTCCGCAGCTCCTGTTTTGAGTTACAAATATGAGCAACGGAACCAGTATCAAATACCCAGGCACTGCTACGAGCATTAGTAAGGTACACATCAATAACATGTATATCAAATATACCTTTGTTCACTTTGCCATTCTTCTTATCCGCCCAGTATTTGCGGCAGTTTCGGTTCCAGTGACCATTCCATTTGTAGTAGAAGCACTCAGTTTTAGGCTTGGGTCCAGCTTTGGGCATCTTCCCGGGAGTGGCAACTAGATTTCCATTCTTCTTGAAGTTCCCTTTCTTTACCTTGCCTTTTTTCTTGAAACTAGTGGTCTTGTTAACCATCAACACTTGATGCTCCTTCTTGATTTCTACCTCCGCGGCCTTAACCATTGGAAGAGCTCAGGAATCGTTTTATTCATCCCTTGCATATTATAGTTCATCACGAAGCCTTTGTAGCTTGGTGGCAGTGATTGAAGAACTCTGTCAATAACACTATCAACTGGAAGATGAACTCCCAGCTGAGTCAAGTGGTTATGATACCCAGACATTTTGAGTATGTGTTCACTGACAGAACTGTTCTCCTTCATCTTGCAGCTATAGAACTTGTTGGAGACTTCATACCTCTCAACCCGGGCATTTGCTTGAAATATTAACTTCAACTCTTGGAACATCTCATATGTTGCATGACGTTCAAAATGTCTTTGAAGTCCCGGTTCTAAGCCATAAAGCATGGCACGATGAACTATCGAGTAGTCATCAGATCAAGCTTGCCAGATATTCATAACATCTTCTTCAGCTCTTGCAGTAGGCATGTCACCTAGCGGTGCATCAAGGGCATAATTCTTCTGTGCAGCAATGAGGATAATCGTCAAGTAACGGACCTAGTCCATGCAGTTTCTACCATCATCTTTCAACTTAGCTTTCTCTAGGAACGCATTAAAATTCAGGGGAACGGTAGCTCGGGCCATTAATCTACAACATAGATATGCAAAACTATAAGACTAAGTTCATGATAAATTAAGTTCAATTAATCAAATTACTAATGAACTCCCACTTAAATAAACATCCCTCGAGTTATCTAAGTGATACGTGATCCAAATCAACTAACCCATGTCCGATCATCACGTGAGATGGGGTAGTCATTAATGGTGAACATCTCTATGTTGATCATATCTACTATATGACTCACATTCGACCTTTCAGTCTCCAGTGTTCCGAGACCATGTCTGTACATGCTAGGATCGTCAAGTTCAATCTAAGTATTCTTCATGTGCAAAACTGTCTTACACCCATTGTATGTGAACTTAGAGTCTAACACACCCGATCATCACGAGGTGCTTCGAAATGATGAACTTTGGTAACGGTGCATACTCAGGGAGAACACTTTTATCTTGAAATTTAGTGAAGGGATCATCTTATAATGCTACCATTGTTCTAAGCAAAATAAGATGCATAAAGGATAAACACCACATGCAATCAAAATATGTGACATGATATGGCCATCATCATCTTGTGCTTTTGATCTCCATCTCCAAAGCATCATCATGATCTCCATCATCACTGGCTCGCCACCTTGATCTCCATCGTTGCGTCAGGGCCGTCTTGCCACCATTGCTTCTACAACTGTCACTAATGCATAGTGATAAAGTAAAGCAATTACATGGCGCTTGCACTTCATACAATAAAGAGACAACCCTAAGGCTCCTGTCGGTTGTCGATATTACAAAACATGATCATCTCATACATCAATATATATCACATCATATCTTGACCATATCACATCACAACATGCCCTGCAAAAACAAGTTAGACGTCCTCTACTTTGTTGTTACAAGTTTTACGTGGCTACTACGGGCTTCTAGCAAGAACCATTCTTAGCTACGCAAAAAGCACAATGGTGATTCATCAAGTTTGCTGTTTTAACCTTCTTCAAGGACCGGCCGCAGTCAAATTCGATTCAACTAAAGTAGGAGAAACAAACACCCGTCAGCCACCTGTATGCAAAATTAGATGCATGTCTATCGGTGGAACCGGTCTCATGTGCGTGGACATGTAAGGTTGGTACGGGCCGCTTCATCCCACAATATCGCTGAATCAAAATAAGACGTTGGTCGTAAGCAGTATGACTATCACTGCCCACAACTCTTTGTGTTCTACTCGTGCATATCATCTACGCATAAACCTGGCTTTGATGCCACTATTGGGAAATGTTGCATGGAAAACAAAAAAATCAACGCACACGCAAGATCCTTCGATGGAGATGCATAGAAATGGGAGGAGAGAGTGTGTCTACGTACCCTCGTAGACCGTAAGCGGAAGTGTTTAATCACACTGTTGATGTAGTCGAACTTGTTTGCGCCCCAACCAATCAAGTACCGAGCGTACGACACCTCCGCGTTCAGCACATGTTCATCTCGGTGATGTCCTCCGCCTTCTTGATCCAGCAAGACAGCGAGGTAGTGTATGAGTTCCGACAGCACGACGCCCTGGTGACGGTGATGGTGAATCTATCTCTGCATGGCTTTGCCTAAGCACTACGAAAATATGACCGGGGGTGTAGACGGTGGAGGGGGCGCCGCACATGGCTAAGCAATTGTTCTGGGTCTGCTAGGCGCCCCCCTCCCACATATATATATAGATGGGAGGGAGAGGAGAGAGGCCAAGAGGGGCGCCCCAAGAAGGTCTGAATCCTACTTGGGCTCCTGCCCTTGGTCGCGCCCCCTGCCATATTTGTTGGAGCGGGGAAGGAAAGGGGGAAGAGGGAAGGAAGGGGGAGGCCCAATCCCTCCTTTCATTTCCCCCGCTTGGGCGGCTGCCATGGGGGGAGCGCCAGCCCCTTGCGGGCTGGTGGGCTCCCCTCATGTGGCCCAATAGGCCCACTATCCTCCCGGGGGTGTCCGGTACCCCCTCCAGCACTCCGATGACTATCCGGTACACTCCGAAACACTTCCGGTGTCCGAATACCATCGTCCTATATATCAATCTTTACCTCTCAACCATTTCGAGACTCCTCGTCATGTCCGTGATCTCATCCGGAACTTCTACACCATTCTCTCACCAAATCATATAACTCATATAACACTATATCGTCAATGAATGTTAAGTGCGCGGACCCTATGGGTTTGAGAACTATGTAGACATGACCGAGACACCTCTCCGGTCAATAACAAATAGCGGAACCTGGATGCCCATATTGGTTCCTACATATTCTACGAATATCTTTATCGGTCGAACCGTTATGACAACATACATAATTCCCTTTGTCCATCAGTATGTTACTTGCCCGAGATTCGATCGTTGGTATCTTCATACCTAGTTCAATCTCGTTACCGGAAAGTCTCTTTACTCGTTCTATAATACATAATCTTGCAACTAACTCATTAGTCACTTTGCTTGCAAGGCTTCTTATGATGTGTACTACCGAGAGGGCCCAGAGATACCTCTCCGATACTCGGAGTGACAAATCCTAATCTCGATCTATGCCAACTCAACAAACACCTTTGAAGATAACTGCAGAGCATCTTTATGATCACCCAGTTACGTTGTGGTGTTTGATAGCACACAAGGTATTCCTTCGATATCCGGGAGTTACATAATCTCATAGTCGAAGGAATATGTATTTGACATGAAGAAAGCAATAGCAATAAACTGAACGATCAATATGCTAAGCTAACAGATGGGTCTTGTCCATCACGCCATTCTCCTAATGATGTGATCCCGTTATCAAATGACAACACATGTCTATGTTTAGGAAATCTTAACCATCTTTGATCGACGAGCTAGTCAAGTAGAGGCTTACTAGGGACACGTTATTTGTTTATGTATTCACACATGTATTTAAGTTTCCTATCAATACAATTCTAGCATGAATAATAAACCTTTATCATGAATAGGGAAATATAAAATAACAACTTTATTTTTGCCTCTAGGGAATATTTCCTTCATGAAGTTTTCCACTAAAGCAAAGCTTCTGATTCAGTACTGTCGTCTGAAGAAATTGACAGCAACGATGGAAGTCGAAGACAAAGTGAATACATAGTATTCATTTCGTCATTTTTCTTTCATTCTTTCGAGTCATAGGACCTCCTACTATTAAGAGGGGTATAGGTTCTCGATGCTTAGATTGGCTATGATGCTTAGCCGTAACCTATGAAAGATGCGAGAGAAATCTCTTTGTACTCCGAGCAAATACTTGCCAGCAGAGACTATGATCTTCTTTTGTTGTGAGAGATTTGACTCGAACCGAGGAGTTAGCATTACTTGTTCCTCAAGTAATGTTATTGTTGCTCGAAAATCCGACCGTTGTGAATGTGTCGGTTGGCCATTGGCTGGACCTCGTGTCCAAAATGGTCATTTCCCGTCTAGGAAGGCTATGGCTATAAATATCCACCTCGCTCCAACTTTGACCGTTGGCTACTCCGCTTGAGATTCCAGAGAAGATTGATTTGAGCAACCCCTCTCTGAGTGATTTGAGTTTAAGATCCGTCGAGAGAAAAACAAGGATCCCAAACTTAGATAGTGGTTTACCATCACGGTAGTTTGGAGTGAGAGTTCTTGTACCTATTACTCATGAGAGTTGTGCACTCTCTAGACAGATAAGTTTGGCTTCGAGTGTAGAAGAGTTGTTGTCTTCACCGAGCCTGATCTTCAGCAACCAAGAGTGATTGTGGTTTGCGAAGGTTAACCGAAGGTTTGGAGATCGCCGACAAGGATCTACCACGAGTGAAATCAACCTGAGTCTGATCAGCTCTGCACTGAAGGAGAATAGGGTGAAGAGAGTTTATCTTCTGTATTAAGTCACAACCCCTCCAACCAGATGTAGCCCTTTGGGAGAAGGATGAACTGGTCTACCAAATCTCTTTGTCGCATCGAGCACCACTGGTCATTTCTATTCTACTGCATTTCCTTTAGCAGTTATTATTCGTGCTCTGTACCAATAGATTACTTGATCAATTTGTTTGGTTGCCTCCATCTTGTGTAGCTGTGTTCATCACCGTTCATTACCATTGAATGTACTCCTTCGTTACCATCCTCTATTTTGAATTCTTCCGGAAAATCAATCTTTAGCATTTTATTCAGTATCAAACATGTTGTGTATCATTCTGCTACATCTATTTGCATGTTGGGCTACTCTCATCATAGTTAAACATGTAATTTATCAAGTTCATACTGTTGTCAATGCTTTTATCAATGAATATGCTTTCTAACGATGAATATTGATTCTGTCCATTTCCTTCAATACTCTTTTCTGCTGCTGTGATCGGGTTTTCGTTCAAAGCTTTCGAAAGAAATTTTTAATCTCCCATTCACCCCCCCCTCCAGTCGATATACTCTCGGTCCTAACAATTGGTATCAGAGCAGGTACTCCCTGTCTCTGTTTATTAAAGGTCTAACATCCTTGGAGTTTTGAATATGCCGTATGCATGTGGATCCTTGCACTCTGAATGATTTCCCACTTTGTTGGAAATGACTATTTGTACTAGAAGGAACAGATTAGAATTAGAATTCAAGCTATTGACTATGATCGGTGGCAGATTGTAGAAGATGGTTACGCGATTCAACACCCTGATGCTCCATCTTCTAATGACAAGGCTATGATGCGTCTGGATGCACAAGCAAGAGATATCATCTGTACAAGTATCTCAAAGAACGTGTTCATTCGGTTTCAAAACCTTGACACAGCAAAGCAACTCTGGGATGCTATCAAAAATGTTCACGAAGAATTTATCTCCAGAACAGACTCTCACACTCAAATGCTTCGTGCCAAGTTCACTGGGTTCAGAATTCTTCGAAAGAAAAGTGTGATGGAACTCACGGATCGGCTGACAGACATTGTTGAAAGACTTCACCAACGAGGAGTAATCGATGTCACCGATAAAGATGTGGTAAACAAGCTATTGAGTGCACTTGATGAATCCTTCGAACCTATTATAGGCAAAATCAAACAAAGGCCAGACTATGAAGAGCTTCACTATGTTGAGATCATGACGCTTCCACCAACTTATGAAGAAAAGATGGAATTGGAAAATGCAGATCAAGAATCTTCTTCAGAAGGTGAAGGAGAAATCCTCTCTCACCATGGCAGCTCTTAGGAAGAAGAAGATGTTGAGAATCAATACACTATCACAAGAGAATTGGAAATGCTCACACAACGGCTGAGTGATCTCGGAGGACAAAACTTGTATCTTGTGAATGATGACGAAGATGAAGTGCATGAATCCTCAAGACAGTTACCTCCGAAAGAAATGAAGTGCTTCAAATGCAAACAATTCGTTCATGTCATAGCGGATTGTCCTTGCTGGAATGAAGCACTGAGTAATCGTTGGAAACATCTTCACTGCAATGGTTTTGCTAGAATGGATCGTCACACTAAGCTCTCGAAGAAAAAGGAACCCGCTTCATCTTCTTCGATGAGACAATTCACTGACATAAATGCCAGAGCAATCATTGATTCCAACATGAATAAATCTCTCAGCTAAATAGAGCTTGTACCAACCTGACTCCTCACTCTGAAGAAGAGACAAAAAATACTAATTCAGATGATGAAGAATTTTACAAAAGGATTGGAAGAAGCAATGCATATGTTGCCATCGAATCATCAAAGGATCTCAGCGAATCAAATGTTGATGATAATGCGTTAAGTGGTGATGATTCAAGTGATGATGAACCAATTGCCTTCTGCCTTATGGCAAAATCATCAAAAGACCGGGTATCTACAAAACACCAGAAGTCCATGAACAAATATTCACCCGAATATATCTCATATGCAATGTTGGTGAAAATTGCTAAATCCCAACATGATGAACTTGAAACATTTGAGAAAAATCTCATGAAAACCGAAGGATTACTGGTCGAAGAGATGGAGAAGAATCAAAAGTTGATTGAAGAGCAAGATGCTTTTTCCTCAACTACTCATAATCTAACCAATCGATATGATTCACATACATTTGACTACGAGAATATATCAGATGAACTCCTTAACAGGAATCAAGAACTCCTGTCACTGAAAGAATCTCATAACGAGTTGGTATTAGAAAAAGCTTCTCTCATCGCCGAGCAATCCGTTCGATTACCTGATGACTTTGTTCCTCCCTGCTTGAAATGCCTAGGACATAGCAATACAAATTCTCATGTTGAAACTTCTAATGTTGTCATAGAGAACATTGATACTCCTGAAATTGGTACTACTAACCCCTCTTCCGAGGATTTTGCTGCTATTACTGAAGAAAATTGCAGGTTAAAGGGCTTACTAGAGACTGGTATGCTGAGGAGCCTGAAAGGGAATCAAACCCTATGTGATGTGCTCAAGAAGTCCATACTGAATAAAAATCCTCAGAAGGAAGAACTAGGTTTTGAAAAGTAACTCAATGTGGATGGATCCTATTGGACTCCCGAGCAATATCCTCGAACAACTTGGGTTCGTGCAAAGAGTAAAGCCCTCGAACCTGAAACTCTAACTGGTTATCTTTCGCCCATTCCTGTTGATATTGACGAGTCAAAACACTCAAATTACAAACTCTTCAAACAACAGAATGGTAATGTTCTTGCTCAATATATTGGACCTAACTGCAGGTGAAATACACCCAAGAAGCAAATTTGGGTAAGGAAGTGCACCATTGAAAATCTGTCAGTTAGTGCTAACCTGACTATGCAGGATAATCCTCGATGAAGAAATGGATGTCATTCCAAATCTACTTGAGAATCATTCTCGAATGTTTGTCACCCTGAACTTCGTCAAAAGGAATACATGCATACTTCATCAAATCATTACACTCATGTGTCTGGGAATAACTTCAATGCCTATTCATATGATTATCATCATAATGCACAGGTGTCTCGTAGAACTCCCCGAAGAAATATCCCTAGTCAGACCAAGCGAATGAGATCCTCATCTCCCATGTGAGTGTGGGTTGTGAATAAGAACTAATCAATTCTTACAGGAAATTCTCCCAGAGATATCTCATGCTTATCTTAAGCCATGAGATCTATTATTGTTGGTGCTTACTCTTTCTGACTTTTGATTCGAAGTGTTTGTGTTTTCCCTTCGTTTGGCTTTATATTTCCCTTCAGTTCTTTTTTGGTTGTTTTCCTTTTTTTCGTGTCTTTAACATGCAACTTGATCTGAAGATGTTTTCACTCCGGCGTCCTTGGTCGCGAATGAAATCGACTATAATTTCATCTGTTTTGGCGCTTGCGCTTCCTAAAACCTTTTGGTGTCTAGTTCAGTTACCGACATTTTTGCAGGAAACGGCTTACACGTGCCCACATCTCATGTTCGTGATCCTGTGCGTTGAATGTTGAACATCCCAGGTTTCTTGGCCGTAGATTTCAGAGTGGGTGGTTTCTCCCTCAAGCTATATAAACCACCTCTTTGGGTCTCTTCTTCCTTAGTTCTTTCTCTGTTCGGCCTCAAACCTCTCCTCTCGCTCTCCATCCGAGCGTGAGCTCGAAGTAGCGTCGACGACTGGCCACGCCGTGCAACTCTGGCGAAGCTCCGTCATCGTTGGTCGCGCCTCTGCGGTAACTCTTCTCTTCCGCGCTGCCATAGTCGATTTATATTTCCAAGATATGGCATATAGATCTAGGACTGGCCCTATTCCACTTCTGTTCTAGGGCAGTTAATCCCGACTCCATTTATCCTGTTTATTTTTCTTGCGGTAGATCCTTAGGATTCTCTAAGACATGACTTGTACGGTTTGTAGTTGTTCCTCGTATCATTCATCTGGACCTAGGGTTCATTAGCTATACTTCGAAAGGTTAGAGGAGTTGTTATTCATTCCTAGGGCATGTGGCAATTTTCTCTACGATATCTTGCTAAGTGTATGCCATGAATATTTTGCCTCTTCCAAAAAATATTTTGTTTTGAGTTCAACATGCTTCTGTGCATGCTTGTGACACCCTCCAGTTTTCTTTTGAATTTGTGTTTTCTCAGGAGTGGTCATGGCAAATAGTTTGGATGAGCACTCTGGGTCCGAGGAGGAAATTACACAACATTCGCGTGCAGCTAATAAATCCAAGGTGTTTGAAAGAAAATCTACAAGGCCGCCAAAAGCACCAAAGAAAAAGATCGAATCAGAATCTGCTGAAGAAGATGATGATGTTCCCTCAGCTCAGAGTTAGCCAGAGGACGAGCTAATCACTGACTCCAAAATCCTGTTTTCTGATGAAAATCCCAAGAAGGGTGGCTGCGAAAGAGAAAGAAATACTGCAGCTGAGATGTCTGATCAGGAAACATACAAGACTCCACCTGGAGTAGAAACTACTCAGTAAAGGAACAACATGTTGCAGAAGATTAGCCGTCATTGGGCGAAGAAATGGTTCAACTATGAGAATGTCCGAAGGAAATACCAGATTGTGTCTGCATTCACTCCATGATGGAATGACTGCATAGCAGTGTTGGGGAACGTAGCAGAAATTCAAATTTTTCTACGCAACACCAAGATCAATCTATGGAGTAATCTAACAACGAGGGAAAGGGGAGTGCATCTACATACCCTTGTAGATCGCTAAGCAGAAGCGTTTCAAGAACGCGGATGATGGAGTCGTACTCGCGGCGATTCAAATCGCGGAAGATCCGATCTAGCGCCGAACGGACGGCGCCTCCGTGTTCAACACACGTACAGCTCGAGGACATCTCCTCCTTCTTGATCCAGCAAGGCGAGAGGAGAAGTTGAGGGAGAACTCCGACAGCACGACGGCGTGGTGGTGGTGGAGCTCGTGGTTCTCCAGCAGGGCTTTGCCAAGCACTACGGAGGAGGAGGAGGTGTTGGAGGAGGAAGAGGGCTGCGCCAAGGGAAGGGTGTGTGGCTGCCCTCTCTCTCCCTCACTATATATAGGGGTAAGGGGGGTGGAGGAGGCGCCCTAGAGTTCCCTAGGAGAGGGGCGGCGGCCATAGGGGAAACCCTAGATGGGTTTGGGCGCCCCCACCCCCTAGGAAACTTGCCCCCCAAGCCAGAAAGGGGGGCTGCCCTAGGGAAGGCACCCCCACCTCTCCTGGTTACGTGAGAGGGGCTGCGAGGGGCGCACCACCTCTTAGTGGGCTGGTTTGCCCCTTCCCCTTTGGCCCATGAGGCCCTCCAACACTTGTTGGGGCTCCTGAAACACCTTTCGGTCATGCTGGCCATAGCCTGGTACCCCCGGAACACTTCCGGACTCCAATACCCTTCGTCCAATATATCGATCTTCACCGCCGGACCATTCCGGAACTCCTCGTGATGTCCGGGATCACATTCGGGACTCCGAACAACCTTCGGTAACCACATACTATTTCCCATAACAACTCTAGCGTCACCGAACCTTAAGTGTGTAGACCCTACGGGTTCGGGAATCATGCAGACATGACCGAGACAACTCTCTGGCCAATAACCAACAGCGGGATCTGGATACCCATGTTGGCTCCCACATGTTCCACGATGATCTCATTGGATGAACCACGATGTCGAGGATTCAATCAATCCCGTATTCAATTCCCTTTGTCTAGCGGTATAGTACTTGCCCGAGATTCGATCGTCGGTATCCCGATACCTTGTTCAATCTCGTTACCGGCAAGTCTCTTTACTCGTTCCGTAACACATCATCCCGTGATCAACCCCTTGGTCACGTTGTGCACATTATGATGATGTCCTACCGAGTGGGCCCAGAGATACCTCTCCGTCACACGGAGTGACAAATCCCAGTCTCGATTCGTGCCAACCCAACACACACTTTCGGAGATACCCGTAGTGTACCTTTATAGCCACCCAGTTACGTTGTGACGTTTGGTACACCCAAAGCATTCCTACGGCATCCGGGAGTTGCACAATCTCATGGTCTAAGGAAATGATACTTGACATTAGAAAAGCTTTAGCATACGAACTACACGATCTTTGTGCTAGGCTTAGGATTGGGTCTTGTCCATCACATCATTCTCCTAATGATGTGATCCCGTTATCAACGACATCCAATGTCCATGGTCAGGAAACCGTGGCCATCTATTGATCAACGAGCTAGTCTACTAGAGGCTTACTAGGGACATGGTGTTGTCTATGTATCCACACATGTATCTGAGTTTCCTATCAATACAATTATAGCATGGATAATAAACGATTATCGTGGACCAGGAAATATAATAATAATAACTAATTTATTATTGCCTCTAGGGCATATTTCCAACAGTCTCCCACTTGCACTAGAGTCAATAATCTAGTTCACATCGCCATGTGATTAACACTCACATGTCACATCGCCATGTGACCGACATCCAAAGAGTTTACTAGTGTCACTAAACTAGTTCACATCATCATGTGATTAAGACTCAATGAGTTCTGGGGTTTGATCATGTTTTGCTTGTGAGAGAGGTTTTAGTCAACGGGTCTGCAACATTCAGATCCGTATGTACTTCGCAAATCTCTAGGTCATATTGTAAATGCTGTTTCCATGCTCCACTTGGAGCTATTCCAAATGGTTGCTCCACCATACGTATCCGGTTTGCTACTCAGAGTCATCGGATAGGTGTTAAAGCTTTCATCGATGTAACCCTTTACGCCGAACTCTTTATCACCTCCATAATCGAGAAACATGTCCTTATTACTCCAAGGACAATTTTGACCGCTGTCTAGTGATCCACTCCTTGATCACCTTTGTACCCTCTTGCTAGACATGTGGCAAGGCACACATCAGGTGTGGTACTTAACATTAGCATACTGTAGAGCCTACGTCTAAAGCATAGGGGACGACCTTTGTCCTTTTCTCTCTCTCTTCTGCCGTGGTCGAGCTTTAAGTCTTAACTTCATACCTTACAACTCAGGCAAGAACTCCTTCTTTGACTGATCCATCTTGAACACCTTCAAGATCATGTCAAGGTATGTGCTCATTTGAAAGTACCATTAAGCGTTTTTGATCTATCCTCATAGATCTTGATGCTCAATGTTCAAGCAGCTTAATCCAGGTTTTCTATAGAAAAACACTTTTCAAATAACCCTATATGCTTTCCAGAAACTCTACGTCATTTCTGATGAACAATATGTCAACAACATATACTCATCAGAAATTCTATAGTGCTCCCACTCACTTCTTTGGTAATACAAGTTTCTCATAAACTTTGTATAAACCCAAAATCTTTGATCATCTCATCAAAGTGTATATTATGACTCCGAGATGCTTGCTCTAGTCCAAGGAAGGATCGCTGGAGCTAGCATAACTTTTAGCATCCTTAGGATCGACAAAACCTTTCTGATTGTATCACATACAACCTTTCCTTACGAAAACTGGTAAGGAAACTCGTTTTGACATCCATCTGCCAGATTTCATAAATGCAGCTAATGCTAACATGATTCCGACGGACTTAAGCATCGCTACGGATGAGAAAATCTCATCGTAGTCAACTCCTTGAACTTGTGAAAAAACGCTTTGCCACAAGTCAAGCTTCATAGACGGTGATATTACCGTCCACGTCCGTCTTCTTCTTAAAGATCCATTTATCTCAATGGCTTGCCGATCATCGGGCAAATCCACCAAAGTCCATGCTTTGTTCTGATACCTGGATCCTATCTCGGATTTCATGGCTTCTAACCATTTGTCGGAATATGGGCCCACCATCGCTTCTCCATAGCTCGTAGGTTCATTGTTGTCTAGCAACATGACCTTCAAGACAGGATTACTGTACCACTCTGAAGTAGTACGCATCCTTGTCACCCTACGAGGTACGGTAGTGACTTGATCCGAAACTTCATGATCACTATCATAAGCTTCTACTTCAATTGGTGTGGGCGCCATAGGAACAACTTCCTGTGCCCTACTACACACTAGTTGAAGTGACGGTTCAATGACCTCATCAAGTCTCCACCATGCTCCCACTCAACTTTCCGAGACAAACTTTTCCTCGAGAAAGGACCCGATTCAAGAAACAATCCCTTGCTTTCGGATCTGAATGAGGAGGTATACCCAACTGAAGATGCATTTTATCCGCATTGGGTTCGAGCTTATCAACATGAAACTTTTTCACATAAGCGTCGCAGGCCCAAACTTTTAAGAAATGACAACTTAGGTTTCTCCAAACCATAGTTCATACTGTGTCATCTCAACGGAGTTACGTGGTGCCCTATTTAAAGTGAGTGCGGTTGTCTCAAATGCCTAACCCATGAATGATAGTGGTAATTCGATAAGAGACATCATGGTACGCACCATATCCAATAGGGTGCAACTATGATGTTCGGACACACCATCACACTATGGTGTTCCAGGCGGTATTAATTGTGAAACAATTTCCACGATGTCTTAATTGTGTGCCAAAGCTCGTAACTCAGATACTCATCTCTATGATCATATCATAGACATTTTATCCTCTTGTCACGATGATCTTCAACTTCACTCTGAAATTACTTGAACCATTCAATAATTCATACTTGTGTTTCATCAAGTAAATATACTCAGTATCTACTCAAATCATCCGTGAAGTAAGAACATAACGATATCCACTGCGTGCCTCAGCACTCATTGGACTACACACATCAAAATGTATTACTTCCAACAAGTTGCTTTCTTGTTCCATTTTACTGAAAATGAGGCTTTCAGTCATCTTGCCCATGTGGTATGATTTGCATGTCTCAAGTGATTCAAAATCAAGTGAGTCCAAACGGTCCATTTGCATGGAGTTTCTTCATGCATATACACCAATAGACATGGTTCGCATGTCTCAAACTTTTCAAAACGAGTGAGTCCAAAGATCCATCAACATGGAGCTTCTTCATGCGTTTTATACCAATATGACTTACATGGCAGTGCCACAAGTAGGTGGTACTATCATTACTATCTTATATCTTTTGGCATGAACATGTGTATCACTACGATCGAGATTCAATAAACCATTCATTTTAGGTGCAAGACCATTGAAGGTATTATTCAAATAAACAGAGTAACCATTATTCTCCTTAAATGAATAACCGTATTGCGATAGCATAATCCAATCATGTCTATGCTCAACGCAAACACCAAATAACAATTATTTAGGTTTAACACCAATCTCAATAGTAGAGGGAGTGTGCAATGCTTGATCACATCAAGCTTGGAAAAACTTCCAACACATATCGCCAGCTCACCTTTAGCTAGTCTCCGTCTACTCCGCAGCCTTTTATTTCGAGTTACTAACACTTAGCAACCAAACCGGTATCTAATACCCTGGTGCTACTAGGAGTACTAGTAAAGTACACATTAACATGATGTATATCCTATATACTTCTATCGACCTTGCCAGCCTTCTCATCTACCAAGTATCTAGGGTAATTCTGCTCCAGTGACTCTTCCCCTTATTACAGAAGCACTTAGTATCGGGTTTGGGTTCAACTTTGGGTTTCTTCACTAGAGCAGTAGCTGATTTGCCGTTTCATGTATCCCTTCTTGCCCTTGCCCTTCTTGAAACTAGTGGTTTCACCAACCATCAACAATTGATGCTCCTTCTTGATTTCTACTTTCTCGGTGTCATACATCGTGAATATCCAAGGATCATCATATCTATGCCTGATATGTTATAGTTCATCATGAAGCTCTAGCAGCTTGGTGACAATGACTTTGGAGAAACATCACTATCTCATCTGGAAGATCAACTCCCACTTGATTCAAGTGATTGTTGTACTCAGACAATCTGAGCACAAGCTCAACGATTGAGCTTTTCTCCCTTAGATTACAGGCTAAGAAAATCGTCTGAGTTCTTATACCTCTTGACGTGGGCACGAGCCTGAAATCCCAATTTCAGCCCTCGAAACATCTCATATGTTCCGCGACGTTTCAAAATCGTCTTTGGTGCCTCAACTCTAAACCGTTTAACTGAACTATCACGTAGTTATCAAAAACGTGTATGTCAGATGTCCGGAACATCCACAGATGACGTTCGAGGTTCAGCACACTGAGCGGTGCATTAAGGACATAAGCTTTCTACGAAGCAACGAGGACAATCTTCAGTTTACGGACCTAGTCCGCATAATCGCTACTATCAACTTTCAACTAAATTTCTCTAGGAACATATCTAAATAGTAGAACTAAAGCGCGAGCTTACGACATAATTTGCAAAGACATTTTGACTATGTTCAGGATAATTGAGTTCATCTTATGAACTTCACAGACATCCCTCTAGTCATCTAAGTGATTACATGATCCGAGTCAACTAGACCATGTCTGATCATCACGTGAGACGGACTAGTCAACGTCGGTGAACATCTTCATGTTGATTGTATCTTCTATACGACTCATGCTCGACCTTTCGGTCTTCCGTGTTCCGAGTCCATGTCTGTACATGCTAGGCTCGTCAAGTCAACCTAAGTGTATTGCGTGTGTAAATCTAGCTTACACCCGTTGTATTCGAACGTTAGAATCTATCACACCCGATCATCACGTGGTGCTTCGAAACAACGAACCTTCGCAACGGTGCACAGTTAGGGGGAACACTTTTCTTGAAATTATTTCGAGGGATCATCCTATTTAAGCTACCATCGTTCTAAGCAAATAAGATGTAAAACATGATAAACATCACATGCAATCAAATAGTGACATGATATGCCCAATATCATATTGCTCCTTTGATCTCCATCTTCGGGGCGCCATGATCATCTTCGTCACCGGCATGACACCATGATCTCCATCATCGTGTCTTCATGAAGTTGTCACGCCAACGACTACTTCTACCTCTATGGCTAACGCGTTTAGCAATAAAGTAAAGTAATTTACATGGCGTTCTTCAATTACACGCAGGTCATACAAAAAATAAAGACAACTCCTATGGCTCCTGCCGGTTGTCATACTCATCGACATGCAAGTCGTGATTCCTATTACAAGAACATGATCATCTCATACATCACATATATCATTCATCACATCCTTTGGCCATATCACATCACAAAACACTTGCTGCAAAAACAAGTTAGGTGTCCTCTAATTGTTGTTGCAAGTTTTTACGTGGCTTCTATAGGTGTTCTAGCAAGAACGTTACTTACCTACGTAAAACCACAACGTGATATGCCAATTTCTATTTACCCTTCATAAGGACCCTTTTCATCAAATCTGCTCCAACTAAAGTGGGAGAGACAGAAACCCGCTAGCCACCTTATGCAACTAGTGCATGTCAGTCGGTGGAACCTGTCTCACGTAAGCGTACGTGTAAGGTCAGTCCGGGCCGCTTCATCCCACGATGCCGCCGAAGCAAGATAAGACTAGTAGTGGCAAGAAAATTAACAACATCTACGCCCACAACTGCTTTGTGTTCTACTTGTGCATAGTAACTACGCATAGACCTAGCACATGATGCCACTGTTGGGGAACGTAGCAGAAATTCAAAATTTTCTATGCAACACCAAGATCAATCTATGGAGTAATCTAACAACGAGGGAAAGGGGAGTGCATCTACATACCCTTTTAGATCGCTAAGCGGAAGTGTTTCAAGAACGCGGATGATGGAGTCGTACTCGCGGCGATTCAAATCGCGGAAGATCCGATCTAGCGCCGAACGGACGGCGCCTCCGCGTTCAACACACGTACAGCCCGGGGACATCTCCTCCTTCTTGATCCAGCAAGGGGAGAGGAGAAGTTGAGGGAGAACTCCGACAGCACGATGACGTGGTGGTGGTGGAGCTCGTGGTTCTCCAGCAGGGCTTTGCCAAGCACTACGGAGGAGGAGGAGGTGTTGGAGGAGGGAGAGGGCTGCACCAAGGGAAGGGTCTGCGGCTGCCCTCTCTCTCCCTCACTATATATAGGGGTAAGGGGGTGGAGGAGGCGCCCTAGGGTTCCCTAGGGGAGGGGCGGCGGCCATAGGGGAAACCCTAGATGGGTTTGGGCGCCCCCACCCCCTAGGAAACTTGCCCCCCAAGCCGGAAAGGGGGGCTGCCCTAGGGGAGGCACCCCCACTTCTCCTGGTTACGTGAGAGGGGCTGGGAGGGGCGCACCACCCCTTAGTGGGCTGGTTTGACCCTTCCCCTTTGGCCCATGAGGCCCTCCAAAACTTGTCGGGGCTCCCGAAACACCTTTCGGTCATGCTGGCCATAGCCTGGTACCCCCGGAACACTTCCGGGCTCCAATACCCTTCGTCCAATATATCGATCTTCACCGATGGACCATTCCGGAACTCCTGTGACGTCCGGGATCACATCTGGGACTCCGAACAACCTTCGGTAACCACATACTATTTCCCATAACAACTCTAGCGTCACCGAACCTTAAGTGTGTAGACCCTACGGGTTCGGGAATCATGCAGACATGACCGAGAGAACTCTCTGGCCAATAACCAACAGCGGGATCTAGATACCCATGTTGGCTCCCACATGTTCCGCGATGATCTCATCGGATGAACCACGATGTCGAGGATTCAATCAATCCCGTATTCAATTCCCTTTGTCTAGCGGTATAGTACTTGCCCGAGATTCGATCGTCGGTATCCCGATACCTTGTTCAATCTCGTTACCGGCAAGTCTCTTTACTCGTTCTGTAACACATCATCCCGTGATCAACCCCTTGGTCACATTGTGCACATTATGATGATATCCTACCGAGTGGGCCCAGAGATACCTCTCCGTCACACGGAGTGACAAATCCCAGTCTCGATTCGTGCCAACCCAACAGACACTTTCGGAGATACCCGTAGTGTACCTTTATAGCCACCCAGTTACGTTGTGACGTTTGGTACACCCAAAGCATTCCTACGGCATCCGGGAGTTGCACAATCTCATGGTCTAAGGAAATGATACTTGACATTAGAAAAGCTTGAGCATACGAACTACACGATCTTTGTGCTAGGCTTAGGATTGGGTCTTGTCCATCACATCATTCTCCTAATGATGTGACCCCATTATCAACGACATCCAATGTCCATGGTCAGGAAACCGTGGCCATCTATTGATCAAGGAGCTAGTCTACTAGAGGCTTACTAGGGACATGGTGTTGTCTATGTATCCACACATGTATCTGAGTTTCCTATCAATACAATTATAGCATGGATAATAAACGATTATCATGGACAAGGAAATATAATAATAATAACTAATTTATTATTGCCTCTAGGGCATATTTCCAACAAGCAGAGGGGTGTCTTTGGGCAGGATGATGAAAAAGTAAGGCTAGCATCACCTTTGAATGCTCATGCTAATTCCTTCAAAACCATTGCTGATTTTCCCGAGGAGCTTGCAAAGAGGGAAAAGGCCAAGGCCAAGCGTGAGGCTAGAGCCGCGAAGAAAAATCAAGTGGAACAATGAAATGTTGAGTTGACTCAACAAGATGTGCTAGAAAAGAAGGAAAGGGCGTCTGCCCGAAAAGAAAATAAGAAGAGGAAGTTTGTTTCTCCTCGAGCCTCGAAGAAGAAGTCTATTGCTAGTAATATATAAAGGTTGCATCTGCCTCGTCCGATGATTATTTGATGATAATGCTGGTGAAGAAATTCCCATGTATGATCAAAGAGCTCTGCTTGATAAGCCGTACCAAACTCCCTCTCCAGCAAAGAAATCGCTGCCAGTGAGATCTCACCAAGGCTTGCTCCCACTCCTTCAGATAAACCTTCTGGTTCTGCTGCCGCAGTGGCAAAGAGAAAGCTATTGACTAATGAAAAAGTTGCTACTCCCGCCAAGAAGGCGAAGAATATTGTTCCTACTTCCACAGAGGAATATGATCTTGATCTTATATTTCACATCATTCAAGGTGCTTCCTATGATGCAAATCTAGCTGAGTCGAGCAGTTTGGGTCTACCTGAATATGTTACCAAGATGGTAGCAAAGCACTTTTCTGACTTGAGGGAAATCACCAAAGAACTCAATCAAGCTGTCGATGACAAGAAACTCCTTGAGAAAATGAGGAGGGAAGCCAAATCTGATTTTGAAAGAAAAGACGTCAACAAGGGAATCCTTGAGATCACCAAAGCCCTCACTGTCATGAGAAAAACAAGATTGATTGGCATTCCAAGATGAAGATGGATGTTTCTCAGCTTTGTGATCGTAGGAATGATGAGATTAGGCATCGAGAAGATCTTGCTCGACGCAGAGAAAAAGAAGAAAAATGCTAGAGAGCTCAGGCAAGAGCCAGCAAGCCAAAATAGATCAAGGACCGTCGTGTCCAATGTATATCAACTGATGCACCTGTTGACACAAGTGTCCCACTGCAACAGATTCCACCATTCCCTCGTTCTGAGGAAGATACTGAGCATTAAGCTGAGCTTGCGGTAGTTACCATTCCTACCTCAGTCGAACAAGAATCTGATGTGGTGGATATGTATCTAATCAACCCATAAGAAGAGAATGTCGTGCCCGAGCAAAATGTTCCTGAAGGAAAAGTGGATGAAGAGATTGAGATGGAAAATGCAGTATCATCGCCTTTGAAAGAAATTCAAGCTGAACCCTCTGAATCCACCAAGGAGGGTGAGAAGGTTGAGGGGGAGAAAGTTGCTTCCCAAGGAAATATCCCTTCGGTCTCCTCATCTGGTGCCCCTACCCAGATGGAGGTTGACCCTGCTCCTGGTTCTTTGGCTTCACAACCAGAATAGTAAGAGAATAAAGTTGAAGAGCTCATGGCTCCCAAAGAGAAAGACCAAACTGTTTTCCCACAGGTGCTGCCGCAACAGACTGAAGGAGAACAAGTTGTGACTCGAGAGTTAGAAGTAGTTGTCATGCAGTACATTATTGAAAACTCACCAAAAGAAAAGGCCCTAGCACCTGAGAATGACAAAGCCGCCGAAGGAGTTCCGGCGAAGGAAAATGAAGGTCAGACCAGTGCTCCCATGTCATCTGCTTCAAAAAAAGCTGTAAGGCCACTTTCTCCATTGAAGCCCATTGATGAGAATGTGCCAGCCTCTGAAGATGTTCAACCAATGGAAATTAGCAAGGAAGAACTTCAGAAAAATCCTCAGGAATCATTTTCGTTGTTCACAGCTGAGTATGGCCCCAATGGCCCCGCATTCAATGAACAACTTCACTCTTCGAAGCTTGCATTCTTTGGGGTCAGCCCGCACAAAGGAGAAAGTATGTCATTGTCACCGAGGTTTTGGACTAAAGAACAAGCAGTCTATCACGCTCGGATCCTATTTGGCAAGCACAAAATTTTCAATCATAAGATGTTAAACTTCGCCAAGCTCGAAGAAATGCCTTGCTTCCTTAATGCAATTGATCATATCGAACATGCTCTTCTGAAGGGGTTCATGCATTTTAATCATGGCTGGAAGAAGGAAGTTATTCTTTAGTTCTATGCCACGCTATACATCTCAGGAGAAATGGGAAATACCTCAACTTGGACGCTTGAATGGATGACTGGCAGAGAGAGAATCAAATGCTCAGCAGATCATTTTCTGGCCTTACTAAATTTGCCTCGATGTGAATTTGAGAATGATAGAGAGCATAGACTGCATTTCCAGGAAGTGTCCGAAGCTCAACTCCAGGTCCTGATGGATCCCACCATGGTGGGGGACGAATGCATTGATGTTGATCCAAAGAAGTTGGCTTATGACAACAAAGTACTATTCCACATTCGTTGCAATACTATCACGCCAACAAACATGCCAAACTCTATCAAATGCATCGTATGAAATGCTCTTGTGACAATATCTCAGGGAATCAAGTTTGACATTCTTGATCTTTTCATTCAAAACCTGGCATGTGCTGCAGATAGCCCTCAGTCATTGAAGCCCGATGCTCCATGGATAATGTTCGCAATCAAGCATCTCACTAATGAGAAATTCTTCTGGGCATACGAGCTGAAAGTATTCATGCCACCTATTCGCGACACTCTGCGCATTGTGAAGGATAATCGCAAACGGAAGGAACTGGTTGATGCTGGTGCAAATGCTTCCGCATCTAAAAACGCTACGAAGGTTAAGGAAGCCAGGATTGAAATCCCTCATGAAGAAAATCCAACACTCTATGAGATTTGTATTCACACACAGCAGACTCTCGATAGACATATCAAATGGATAGAAAGGAAAAGGTGGAACTGAGGGCTGAGCTGAATCTGATTCACAATCACACTCGTCAAATTATTTTGCATGAGAAGGATGCAAGGAAGCGATCATGGACCTTGGTGCAGAAGCATACTCTCGCAAGGATCTAGCTGTTGGATATATGCCCTAGAGGCAATAATAAAAGGTTATTATTATATTTCCTTATTCATGATAATTGTCTTTATTCATGCTATAACTGTATTATCCGGAAATCGTAATACACGTGTGAACACATAGACCATAATATGTCCCTAGTAAGCCTCTAGTTGACTAGCTCATTAATCAACAAATAGTCATGGTTTCCTGACTATGGACATCAGATGTCGTTGATAACGGGATCACATCATTAGGAGAATGATGTGATGGACAAGACCCAATCTTAAGCATAGCACAAGATCGTGTAGTTCGTTTGCTAGAGCTTTTCCAATGTCAAGTATCCTTTCCTTAGACCATGAGATCGTGTAACTCCCGGATACCGTAGGAGTGCTTTGGGTGTACCAAACGTCACAACATAACTGGGTGACTATAAAGGTGCACTACAGGTATCTTCGAAATTGTCTGTTGGGTTGACACGGATCGAGACTGGGATTTGTCACTCCGTATGACAGAGAGGTATCTCTGGGCCCACTCGGTAATGCATCATCATAATGAGCTCAAAGTGACTAAGTGTTTGGTCACGGGATCATGCATTGCGGTACGAGTAAAGTGACTTGCCAGTAACGAGACTGAACGAGGTATTGGGATACCGACGATCGAGTCTCGGGCAAGTAACATACCGATTGACAAAGGGAATTGTATATGGGGTTGATTGAATCCTCGACATCGTGGTTCATCCGATGACATCATCGAGGAGCATGTGGGAGCCAACATGGGTATCCAGATCCCGCTGTTGGTTATTGGCCGGAGAGCCGTCTCGGTCATGTCTGCTTGTCTCCCGAACCCGTAGGGTCTACACACTTAAGATTCGGTGACGCTAGGGTTATTAGGAAGACTTTTATGTGATTATCGAATGTTGTTCGGTGTCCCAGATGAGATCCCGGACGTCACGAGGAGTTCCAGAATAGTCCGGAGGTGAAGATTTATATATAGGAAGTGCTGTTTCAGCCATCGGGAAAGTTTCGGGGTCACCCGGTATTGTACCGGGACCACCGGAAGGGTCCCGGGGGTCAACTGGGTGGGGCTACCCATCCCGGAGGGCCCCGTGGGCTGAAGTGGGGAGGGGACCAGCCCCTGGTGGGCTGGTGCGCCCCCCCCTGGGCCCCCCTCTGCGCCTAGGGTTGGGAACCCTAGGGGAGGGGGCGCCTCCACTTGCCTTGGGGGGCACTCCACCCCCCTTGGCCGCCGCCTCCCCTAGAGATCCCATCTCTAGGGCCGGCTACACCCCCTGGGGGCCTATATAAAGGAGGGGGGAGGGAGGGCAGCCGCAACCCTGAGTCTTGGCGCCTCCCTCCCCCTGCTACACCTCTTCCTCCTCCCGCGGTTGCTTGGTGAAGCCCTGCTGGAGTACTGCTTCTCCACCACCACCACGCCGTCATGCTGCTGCTGGATTCTTCTTCCTCAACCTCTCCTTCCCCCTTGCTGGATCAAGAAGGAGGAGATGTCATCCGCTCCGTACGTGTGTTGAATGCGAAGGTGATGTCCGTTCAGCACTTGGTCATCGGTGATTTGGATCACGGCGAGTACGACTCCATCATCCCCGTTCTCTTGAACGCTTTCGCTCGCGATCTACAAGGGTATGTAGATGAACTCCTATCACTTGTTGCTTAGATGAACTCATAGATGGATCTTGGTGAAACCGTAGGAAAAATTTTAATTTTCTGCAACGTTCCGCAACAGTGGCATCATGAGCTAGGTCTGTGCGTAGTTCTCTATTACACGAGTAGAACACAATTTTGTTGTGGGCGTAGATGTTGTCAACTTTCTTGCCGCTACTAGTCTTATTTTGCTTCAGCGGTATTTTGGGATGAAGTGGCCCAGACCGACCTTACACGTACGCTTACGTGAGACAGGTTCCACCGACTGACATGCACAAGTTGCATAAGGTGGCTAGCGGGTGTCTGTCTCTCCCACTTTAGTTGGAGCGGATTCGACGAAAAGGGTCCTTATGAAGGGTAAATAGAAGTTGACAAATCACGTTGTGGCTTTAACGTAGGTAAGAAAACGTACTTGCTAGATCACCTATAGAAGCCACGTAAAACTTGCAACAACAATTAGAGGATGTCTAACTTGTTTTTGCAGCAAGTGTCTTGTGATGTGATATGGCCAAAAGTTGTGATGAATGATGAATGATATATTGTGATGTATGAGATCATGTTCTTGTAATAGGAATCACGACTTGCATGTCGATGAGTATGACAACCGGCAGGAGCCATAGGAGTTGTCTTTATTTTTTGTATGACCTGTGTGTCATTGAAGAACGCCATGTAAATTACTTTACTTTATTGCTAAACGTGTTAGCCATAGAAGTAGAAGTAGTCGTTGGCGTGACAACTTCATGAAGACACGATGATGGAGATCATGGTGTCATGCCGGTGACAAAGATGATCATGGAGCCCCGAAGATGGAGATCAAAGGAGCTATATGATATTGGCCATATCATGTCACTACTATATAATTGCATGTGATGTTTATTATGTTTATGCATCTTGTTTACTTAGAACGACGGTAGTAAATAAGATGATCCCTTACAACAATTTCAAGAAGTGTTCTCCCCTAACTGTGCACCGTTGCTAAAGTTCGTCGTTTCGAAGCACCACGTGATGATTGGGTGTGATAGATTCTTACATTCACATACAACGGGTGTAAGACAGTTTTACACATGCAAAAACACTTAGGGTTAACTTGACGAGCCTAGCATGTACAGACATGGCCTCGGAACACAGAGACCGAAAGGTCGAACATGAGTCGTATGGAAGATACGATCAACATGGAGATGTTCACCGATGATGACTAGTCCGTCTCACGTGATGATCGGACACGGCCTAGTTGACTCGGATCATGTAACACTTAGATGACTAGAGGGATGTCTAATCTGAGTGGGAGTTCATTAAAATAATTTGATTAGATGAACTTAATTATCATGAACTTAGTCTAAAACCTTTGCAAATATGTCTTGTAGATCAAATGGCCAACGCTCATGTCAACATGAACTTCAACGCGTTCCTAGAGAAAACCAAGCTTAAAGATGATGGCGGCAACTATACGGACTGGGTCCGGAACCTGACGATCATCCTCATAGCTGCCAAGAAAGCATATATCCTAGATGGACCGCTAGGTGAAGCACCCATCCCAGAGAACCAAGATGTTATGAACGCTTGGCAGTCATGTGCTGATGATTACTCCCTCGTTCAGTGCGGCATGCTTTACAGCTTAGAATCGGGGCTCCAAAAGCGTTTTGAGCAACACGGAGCATATGAGATGTTCGAGGAGCTGAAAATGGTTTTCCAAGCTCATGCCCGGGTCGAGAGATATGAAGTCTCCGACAAGTTCTACAGTTGTAAGATGGAGGAAAATAGTTCTGTCAGTGAGCATATACTCAAAATGTCTGGGTTGCACAACCGCCTGTCCCAGCTGGACATTAACCTCCCGGATGAGGCGGTCATTGACAGAATCCTTCAGTCGCTCCCACCGAGCTATAAGAGCTTTGTGATGAACTACAATATGCAGGGGATGGTGAAAACTATTCCTGAAGTATTTTCAATGCTGAAGTCGGCAGAGGTAGGAATCAAGAAAGAACATCAAGTGTTGATGGTCAATAAAACCACCAAGTTCAAGAAGGGCAAGGATAAGAAGAACTTCAAGAAGGACGGCAAGGATGTTGCCGCGCCTGGTAAACCAGTTGCCAGGAAGAAGTCAAGCAATGGACCCAAGTCTGAGACTGAGTGCTTTTATTGCAAAGGGAAGGGTCACTGGAAGCGGAACTGCCCCAAATACTTAGCGGACAAGAAGGTCGGCAACACTAAAGGTATATTTGATATACATGTAATTGATGTGTACCTTACCAGTACTCGTAGTAACTCCTGGGTATTTGATACCGGTGCCGTTGCTCATATTTGTAACTCACAGCAGGAGCTGCGGAATAAGCGGAGACTGGCGAAGGACGAGGTGACGATGAGCGTCGGGAATGGTTCCAAGGTCGATGTGATCGTCGTCGGCACGCTACCTCTACATTTACCTACATGATTAGTTTTAAACCTTAATAATTGTTATTTAGTGCCAAGTTTGAGCATGAACATTGTATCTGGATCTCGTTTGATACGAGATGGCTACTCATTTAAATCCGAGAATAATGGTTGTTCTATTTATATGAGAGATATGTTTTATGGTCATGCCCCGATGGTCAATGGTTTATTCTTAATGAATCTCGAGCGTAATATTACACATATTCATAGTGTGAATACCAAAAGATGTAAAGTTGATAATGATAGTCCCACATACTTGTGGCACTGCCGCCTTGGTCACATTGGTGTCAAGCGCATGAAGAAGCTCCATGCTGATGGACTTTTGGAGTCTCTCGATTATGAATCATTTGACACATGTGAGCCATGCCTCATGGGCAAGATGACCAAGACTCCGTTCTCCGGAACAATGGAGCGAGCAACCAACTTATTGGAAATCATACATACCGATGTGTGCGGTCCAATGAGCGTTGAGGCTCGCGGAGGATATCATTATGTTCTCACTCTCACTGATGACTTGAGTAGATATGGGTATGTCTACTTAATGAAACACAAGTCTGAGACCTTTGAAAAGTTCAAGGAATTTCAGAATGAGGTAGAGAATCAACGTGACCAAAAGATAAAATTCCTACGATCAGATCGTGGAGGAGAATATTTAAGTCACGAATTTGGTACACACTTAAGGAAATGTGGAATCGTTTCACAACTCACGCCGCCTGGAACACCTCAGCGTAACGGTGTGTCCGAACGTCGTAATCCCACTCTATTGGATATGGTGCGGTCTATGATGTCTCTTACCGATTTACCGCTATCATTTTGAAGATACGCTCTAGAGACAGCTACATTCACTTTAAATAGGGCACCGTCTAAATCCGTTGAGACGAAACCGTATGAATTATGGTTTGGGAAGAAATCTAAGCTGTCATTTCTAAAAGTTTGGGGATGCGATGCTTATGTCAAGAAACTTCAACCTGAAAAGCTCGAACCCAAGTCGGAAAAATGCGTCTTCATAGGATACCCTAAGGAAACCATTGGGTATACCTTCTACTTAAGATCCAAGGGCAAGATCTTTGTTGCCAAGAACGGATCCTTTCTGGAAAAAGAGTTTCTCTCGAAAGAAGTAAGTGGGAGGAAAGTAGAACTCGATGAAGTACTACCTCTTGAACAGGAAAGTGGTGCAGCTCAGGAAAATGTTCCTGTGATGCCAACACCAACTGGAGAGGAAAATAATGATGATGATCAAGGTACTTCAGATCAAGTTGCTACTGAACTTCGTAGGTCCACAAGGACACGTTCCGCACCAGAGTGGTACAGCAACCCTGTCCTGGAAATCATGTTGTTAGACAACGGTGAACCTTCGAACTATGAAGAAGCGATGGCGGGCCCAGATTCCAACAAATGGCTTGAAGCCATGCGATCCGAGATAGAATCCATGTATGAAAACAAAGTATGGACTTTGACAGACTTGCCCGATGATCGGCGAGCGATAGAAAACAAATGGATCTTTAAGAAGAAGACGGACGCGGATGGAAATGTTACCATCTATAAAGCTCGATTTGTCGCTAAGGGTTATCGACAAGTTCAAGGGGTTGACTACGATGAGACATTCTCTCCCGTAGCGAAGCTGAAGTCCGTCCGAATCATGTTAGCAATTGCCGCATACTATGATTATGAGATATGGAAGATGGACGTCAAAACGGCATTCCTTAACGGACATCTTAAGGAAGAACTGTATATGATGCAGCCGAAAGGTTTTGTCGATCCTAAAGATGCTAACACAGTATGCAAGCTCCAACGATCCATTTATGGGCTGGTGCAAGCATCTCGGAGTTGGAACATTCGCTTTGATGAGATGATCAAAGCGTTTGGGTTTATGCAGACTTATGGAGAAGCCTGCGTTTACAAGAAAGTGAGTGGGAGCTCTGTAGCATTTCTCATATTATATGTAGATGACATACTCTTGATGGGAAATGATATAGAACTTTTGGACAGCATTAAGGCCTACTTGAATAAGTGTTTTTCAATGAAGGACCTTGGAGAAGCTGCTTACATATTAGGCATCAAGATCTATAGGGATAGATCGAGACGCCTCATAGCTCTTTCACAAAGCACATACCTTGATAAGATTTTGAAGAAGTTCAAAATGGATCAGTCCAAGATAGGGTTCTTGCCTGTGTTGCAAGGTGTGAAATTGAGCTCGGCTCAATGCCCGACCACGGCAAAAGATAAAGAATAGATGAGTGTCATCCCCTATGCTTCAGCCATAGGATCTATTATGTATGCCATGCTGTGTACCAGACCTGATGTAAACCTTGCCGTAAGTTTGGTAGGAAGGTACCAAAGTAATCCCGGCAAGGAACACTGGACAGCGGTCAAGAATATCCTGAAGTACCTGAAAAGGACAAAGGACATGCTTCTCGTTTATGGAGGTGACGAAGAGCTCGTCGTAAAGGGTTACGTCGACGCTAGCTTCGACACAGATCTGGGTGACTTTAAGTCACAAACCGGATACGTGTATATGTTGAATGGTGGAGCAGTAAGCTGGTGCAGCTGCAAGCAGAGCGTCGTGGCGGGATCTACATGTGAAGCGGAGTACATGGCAGCCTCGGAGGTAGCACATGAAGCAATTTGGGTGAAGGAGTTCATCACCGACCTAGGAGTCATACCCAATGCGTTGGGGCCGATCAAACTCTTCTGTGACAACACTGGAGCTATTGCCCTTGCCAAGGAGCCCAGGTTTCACAAGAAGACCAGGCACATCAAGCGTCGTTTCAGCTCCATCCGTCAAGATGGAGACATAGATATTTGCAAAGTACATACGGATCTGAATGTCGCAGATCCGTTGACTAAACCTCTCTCACGAGCAAAACATGATCAACACCAGAACTCTATGGGTGTTCGATTCATCACAATGTAACTAGATTATTGACTCTAGTGCAAGTGGGAGACTGTTGGATATATGCCCTAGAGGCAATAATAAAAGGTTATTATTATATTTCCTTATTCATGATAATTGTCTTTATTCATGCTATAACTGTATTATCCGAAAATCGTAATACACGTGTGAATACATAGACCATAATATGTCCCTAGTAAGCCTCTAGTTGACTAGCTCGTTGATCAACAGATAGTCATGGTTTCCTGACTATGGACATCAGATGTCGTTGATAACGGGATCACATCATTAGGAGAATGATGTGATGGACAAGACCCAATCTTAAGCATAGCACAAGATCGTGTAGTTCGTTTGCTAGAGCTTTTCCAATGTCAAGTATCCTTTCCTTAGACCATGAGATCGTGTAACTCCCAGATACTGTAGGAGTGCTTTGGGTGTACCAAACGTCACAACGTAACTGGGTGACTATAAAGGTGCACTACAGGTATCTCTGAAAGTGTCTATTGGGTTGACACGGATCGAGACTGGGATTTGTCACTCCGTATGATGGAGAGGTATCTCTGGGCCCACGCGGTAATGCATCATCATAATGAGCTCAAAGTGACTAAGTGTTTGGTCACGGGATCATGCATTGCGGTACGAGTAAAGTGACTTGCCGGTAACGAGACTGAACGAGGTATTGGGATACCGACGATCGAGTCTCGGGCAAGTAACGTACCGATTGACAAAGGGAATTGTATATGGGGTTGATTGAATCCTCGACATCGTGGTTCATCCGATGACATCATCGAGGAGCATGTGGGAGCCAACATGGGTATCCAGATCCCTCTGTTGGTTATTGACCGGAGAGCCGTCTCGGTCATGTCTGCTTGTCTCCCGAACCCGTAGGGTCTACACACTTAAGGTTCGGTGACGCTAGGGTTATTAGGAAGACTTGTATGTGATTACCGAATGTTGTTCGGAGTCCCGGATGAGATCCCGGACGTCACGAGGAGTTCCGGAATAGTCCGGAGGTGAAGATTTATATATAGGAAGTGCTGTTTCGGCCATCGGGAAAGTTTCGGGGTCACCCGGTATTGTACCGGGACCACCGGAAGGGTCCCGGGGGTCCACCGGGTGGGGCTACCCATCCCGGAGGGCCCCGTGGGCTGAAGTGGGGAGGGGACCAGCCCCTGGTGGGCTGGTGCGCCCCCCCTGGTCCCCCCTCTGTGCCTAGGGTTGGGAACCCTAGGGGAGGGGGCGCCTCCACTTGCCTTGGGGGGCACTCCACCCCCCTTGGCCGCCGCCCCCCTAGAGATCCCATCTCTAGGGCCGGCTACACCCCCTGGGGGCCTATATAAAGGAGGGGGGAGGGAGGGCAGCCGCAACCCTGAGTCTTGGCGCCTCCCTCACCCTGCTACACCTCTTCCTCCTGCCGCGGTTGCTTGGCGAAGCCCTACTGGAGTACCGCTTCTCCACCACCACCACACCATCATGCTGCTGCTGGAGTCTTCTTCCTCAACCTCTCCTCCCCCCTTGCTGGATCAAGAAGGAGGAGACGTCATCCGCTCTGTATGTGTGTTTAATGCGGAGGTGCTGTCCTTCAGCACTTGGTCATCGGTGATTTGGATCACGGCGAGTACGACTCCATCATCCCCGTTCTCTTGAACGCTTCCACTCAAGATCTACAAGGGTATGTAGATGCGCTCCTATCACTCGTTGCTTAGATGAACTCATAGATGGATCTTGGTGAAACCGTAGGAAATTTTTTAATTTTCTGCAATGTTCCCCAACACTAGCTAAGAAGGGTCTCTTAATGGAATATAACTACCTGGACTTGTTAGCTGTTCCACGCATCAAAAGACAAACTCCAGTGCTTCCACATCGTTCTAACTCAACGATCTGTTGTTTGTCAACCATGATGATGAAATTGTAGATACAGCCGGTACTCGTATCTACAAGCTAGATGTTCATCACTCCAAGTCTTCCGAGGCCAAGGCTAATACTCCTGCGTCTGCCTCGACCATTCCGGATTCTTCTCACTCTGATTCTTCGAGTGGTTTTAATTCGAATTCAGAAGATTCTCCCACGGAGTAATTCCGCGTATGTCTTGTCTTTCCTTTTTGACACTTGTTGACAAAAAGGGGGAGAATTACATCGAGTGATAGTCTATCGGGTTTGCAGGGTGTGTTTTCATTCGCTATTTGGTTTTCCCTCGAACAATTTGCTTCATGAACTTATCACACCGCCCGTGGTGCTGAAACACTCGGACCCCATGCATCGTTAATAACCCCCACCTGCAATATCATTTGCTTCGCACTATTTGTCTGCAGGTATCATTGAATGTTTTTCCTGTGATTTATTATCATCAACAATCATCTTATCTTACAAGGAAACTTATCTGCTTATCGGACAAGAGTAGAAAATCATCATGTGATGATACTATTTTGGAGAAATACTTCGAGTACTGGACAAACTATATATGTTTTGGTTGCATATGCTCAAAGTGCTATCTTTCGTTTCCTAACCTTGCAGGATGAGAAAATCAGTCTATGCACAATTGCCTTACATGAAGGCTATCTATGACTGACAAAGTTTTTTCCTCAAGGATATCCTTTTGTATCATCTATATTGCAGGGAACTTCCTCCGAAGCATATCCACTCCAAGCAACATATTCTTATGTTATCCTACTCTGATCTTATCGAATATCTAACATGCAGGGAAACTACATCTCGTGTGGATTCAAATTGTGTTCTGAGAAAACCTTCATAATTTATCCTTGTCACAAATCACTCAACGATTATCTTACATCTAACTTTCTTCGAAGATTTTGTGACGAGAATCAACTTACACATCGTTGAGTGCATTGTAAGAACTCACAGTCAAAATATAATCAATGCCACTCATACGAAGAGAAATATCACTTCCCCAGCTGATCCTTCATGATCCGAAGCATATCTTGAGGGGGAGAATAGTTTATCTTCGTAATCATCTATCGTCCTTTATTATTCTTCACATTACATTCCATTCATTATCTATCATTCGACGTGATCTGTTTTGTCAACAATCATCCAAAAAGGGCGAGATTGTTGGTGCAATATCTGCCTACCTTGTGTTTTGGAGATTATTGACATAAACATGTATGGATTAATTTGTTTGCTAGTGCATACAGAGAGAAAAAGTCCATACACAATCGAAGAAAATGTTGTCTTTGGTGCTGAGTTCGAGGAACTTCACCGAAGCACATCTGCGTTGCAGAGAAGAATGAGCTATATTTGTTGAAGAGATAGAGTCGAGAAGATTGATGTGAAGAAATCGACCCCTCGAATTTTTTCCACTAAAGCAAAGCTTCCGATTCAGTACTGTCATTTGAAGAAATTGACTGAGCAATGGAAGTCAAAGACAAAGTGAAGACGTAGTATTCATTTCCTTGTTCTTGTTTCATTCTTTCGAGTCATAGGACCTCCGTACTATTAAGAGGGGTATAGGTTCTCGATGCTTAGATCGACTATGATGCTTAGCCATAACCTATGAAAGATACGAGGGAAATCTCTTTGTGCTCCGAGAAAATACTTGCCAGCAAGAGACCGCGATCTTCTTCGGTGCGAGAGATTTGACTCAGACCGAGGAGTTAGCATTACTTGTTCCTCAAGTAATGTTACCGTTGCTCGAAAATCCGACCTTGTGAATGTGTCGGTTGGCAATTGGCTGGACCTCGTGTCCAAAATGGTCATTTCCCGTCTGGGAAGGTTGCAGCTATAATAGCCAGCCCGCTCCAACTTTAACCGTTGGCTGCTCCGCTTGAGATTTCTGAGAAGATTGATTTGAGCAACCCATCTCCAACTGATTTGAGATTAAGATCCACCGAGAGAAAAACCAAGAGCCCAAACTTAGATAGCGGTTTAGCATCACAGTAGTTCCGAGTGAAGTTCTTGTACCTATTACTCTTCAGAGCTGCGCACTCTCTAGAATGATAGGTTTGGCTTCGAGTGTTGAAGAGTTGTTGTCTTCACCGAGCCTCATCTTCAGCAACCAAGAGTGATATTGGTTTGTGAAGGTTGACCAATGGTTTGGAGATTGTCAACAAGGATCTACCATGAGTGAAATCAACCTCGGTCTGATCAGCTCTGCGTTGAAGGATAATAGGGTGAAGAGAGTTTATCTTCCGTGTTAAGTCACAACCCCTCCAACCAGACATAGCCCTTTGGCAGAAGGGTGAACTGGTCTACCAAATCTCTCTATCGTCATCAAGCACCACTCGTCATTTCTACTCTATTGCATTTTATTCAACAGTTATTATTCGTGCTCTGTACCGATAGATTACTTGATCAATTTGTTCGGTTGCCTCCATCCTGTGTAGTTGTGTTCATCCCCGTTCATTATCATTGAATGTACTCCTTCGTTACCATCCTGTCTTTCATATTCTTTTGTGAAATCACTCTTTAGCATTTTATTCAGTACGGAACATGCTGTGTATCATTCTCCTACATTTGTTTGCATGTTGGATTACACTTATCATAGTTAAACATGTGATTTATCAAGTTCGTACTATTATCAATGCTTTTATCCATGAATATGCTTGTGACGAAGAAGATTGATTCTGTCTATTTCCTTCAATACTCTTTTCCGCTGCTCTGACTGGGTTTTGGTTCATAGCTTTCGAAAGAAATTTTGAATCTCCCATTCACCCCTCTCTGGTCGATATACTCTCGGTCCTAACAATTATATTTTTAAGTAGACTTTGGACGGTGGTTGACTGACCACTTACAGTTAATTAAGTTTCTATTATGATTATCTGTGCCACGTGTTTATCATTTTTTTATACGCGGGTAAATTTGGGTTGGTTGTCCGTTGGGCACACCAGCCGACCGATATGAAAAAACGGACACGTCCATCCGTCTGGCCGATCCAAACGGACAAAAACCAAATAAATCGTGCATCCGTTTGGGTTGCCTGGTTGGAGTTGCTCTAAGGCCAACTCCAGCGCGCGACCCCATCTTGTCCGCCCGCGTCCGTTTGCGGGTAAACGGATAGATCAGGCCTCCCAACGCACGGCCGCAAGCGGACCGTCGTCCGTTTTCTGTCCGCTTTCGACCCATTCCCGGCCCAAGTTTGGGCCGAGTATGCGGCCGAACAGACATGCGCGGACGGCGCGTGGCGCCTGCCCATGTCCTCCCCTAGCCCGCCCATTGGGGAGACAAACTCCTCTTTTTCTATCCCCCACCCACCCCTTCTCCAGCCGCACCCCCCCTCTCATCCCTCGACGCCGCGAGCTGCCCAACCACGACCACCTGATTTGCACTCCTGGTGGTTGGATTTGGAGCGGATCCGGCTGGACTTGAGCTCGCCTGGTTGCGGGAGGCCGCGCCGTGGCATGGACTTGCCGGGCACCGAGCCGGAAGGCCCCGGCAAGGCCGCAAGCCGCATGCAGGTACTGAGTCCTCCTCTAGCCGCTCGGATCTACGCCGTCGGTGGTCGGCAGATACATGAACGACGGTCGGCCGGGCTCGGTGCTTTCCCAAAAGCTTGTCGCGCACTGTTGCCACTCATTAAGTGCGACGACTGCCCAAAAAAGGTGATGCGCCGCATGTCTACAACGCCGGAACATCCCGGATGGGTGTTCATCAAGGTCTTAAACGATGGGGTATGTGCTACTTAGCTTCGGTTGTGCTCTCAGATTCGACTAGTTGTGCTAACTTAAATTTCATTGTGCAGAATGGATGCAAGTTTTGGTATTGGGATGAAGAATACATCGATATATTGATAGAGCGCAATTTAGTAGATGTTCGTGCACTTTTAGCTACAATAGAGGCTAGAGATGAGACTAGTGCACTTGTTGCTAGAATAGAAGCTAGATGCAAGGAAGCAACGTCTACTTCTTTAGACTCGAAGAAGAAAGAAGCACGCAAGATCGAGCCTCCACAGATCAACAATGAATGGATCAAGAAGGCACTAATCCAACTTACGGGAGCAGTTATGGAAGTTGGATATCTTCTAAAATATTTTCTTGTGGTTCTTATTTTCTTTGATCTTGCTATTCTCGTTAAGATTTTGTGATGTACTTCCATGTATCAAAAATCATTGATGAGAATAAAAGATACTCCCTCCGTTCCAAAATAGATGACTCAACTTTGTACTAACTGTAGTATAAAGTTGGGTCATTTATTTTGAAACGGAGGGAGTACGTGTTTGCGAAGAAAAAATATGCATGCGGACGGGATGCGGCCGAAATGCGGCGCATCCACAAATCCGAGCAGACACGGATCCATTGCCACCCCAAACGGACGAAATCCAGACAAAGCGGACGTTCATTTGGAATCGCGCGTTGGAGTTGGCCTAACACGCACCACCGCACGAGCTCGATCATCAGTGGCAGTGCAAGTGCAGTGTGCCACCACCCTAAACCCTAATCGCACCGGACGGCCAGGCCAGTAGATTAAGCTGGGATCCTTCATGCGGAACCTGAAGCGGTTAAGACGGGCTGTCCGCCCACCGCGGACGCCGGGCCTCGCGCGCGCGCCCGCCCCGCCCGGCAGCGCGTGCTGCGCTGGGCAGCTCGGCGCGCCTTTTCCCACGCGCGCGCGCCTGCGCCTGTCCCTGCTGCCCCTCCCCGGGGGACACCTGCCTTTTCCCGCGGACGCGACACCCACACCCACACTGACTCACCGTCTCTCTCGGCATCGGCGCGCGCGCTAGCTAAGCTTCGGCCGCGCCCAGAACGCTCGTTTTGTCACCCGTCCACTGTTCCGGTGCCCGGCTCATCTTCCTTCAAACTAGCCGCTTGTTTGTCCTGGCTTTTGCATGCCCACTTGGATCGCAATGGTGCTTGACCCCGAGTCCTTGGCGGACCTCCACGGACTGTTGCCGAGGCATAGTTTACTACTCGCCTGCCAGTGCCATACATGGATTGGTCGCGTACGCGCGTCCCTGGGGGGCGGGGAAGCCATTAAACGTCAGCGTGGTAAAAACTGAACTAAACTGGTGCAGCAGAGCCACTTTTGTTTTTCTTTTTTAACTTTCATTCATACGGCAGGGACAGGAAAACTACTTTCGCCAGTTGCACAGAATAGCATATGCACGACTCTGTACTTGGGTTTTATGAGGTAGACCAGGCTGCCCCTGCCCCTGTAGGACTTATGTACCCACCCTGCGCTGCGCTGCGCGTGTTGATGGAAAACCAGGGTGGAGATGACAAGGGTTCAGTGGTCTACCGCTACACTAGTCGTGTCGTGCTTCCTGTACTGCTCGATCGGCTAGTAGATTGTGAATAGGCTAGCTACCATTCCAAAGTGCCAACCATCAGGAGGTACGTGCGACGGTTGGCGACGTTACATGTACTAGTACATCATAGCACTACAATTATTCGAGCCCTTTACACGTAAGCACACACCACACGAGTACGTGACAACTTGTCACCGCCCATACAAGCTAGCCAGCCAGCCAGATTTAAAAGTGCGCTGTAGCAGGCAGAGGCAGGTTATCCTGTGGCTGGCTGGGGATTGACTCCAAACTGTGGGCCAGGCTAGCTTTATTAGTTTAGCACAGCGGTCACGGGCACATGCGTGCATGTGCGAGCTCGTTGGATCGGATCCATGGATGGATCGCTCACGTACCGACGGAGTACGTTCCTCCGTCCTCGACCGCCAGCCTCGCATCACATGATCACATTACGACGCACACGCAGACGCTGATAATGAACGGATGAGCAGCTCCACCTCCCCGCTTAAATGTCCGTACTCCGTACGTACATGCATCGCTTCCCCGCCCCGCGGGAATGGATGCACGAGTTGGGTGACTCTATCTCTGTCAATCACGTTGGCAAGCATCTGAAACAGAACTGCTCTCTCTCTCTCTCTCTCTCTCTCTCTCAATGAAACACCAACAGAGCACAGTGGCGTTGTGGGAGCCACGTGTGGTGCTGTGCGTGCCTCGCCTTTACTTGATGTTGTTTTCTGCATGCTGCATGCAACGGCGACGGACGGACGGACGATGAATAATGAAGTTCACTGCGTCAGCGTTATCATGGCGAGCGAGCGATCGATCGATGCCGATGTGGAGGGCCTCCACTCCGTCCGGCCATCTCCGCCGCGCTCTGATCCAAATAATCAAGTGCCCTGTCGACCGGAAATCTTACCTCTTACTACTAGCTTGGCTTGCTCGGTTCCGTTTTCCCCTCTCTCTCCCTGGCTTGCACATGCAATGTACGTACGCGCGGCGCGGGCGACGCAAGCATGCGAGCCTGCATGCATGCCGGCTGTCCGTCCACCTGCCGGTGCTGCATGCGTCATCCATGCTTACTTATATGATAATGGTGACGTATGAATACAGATGCCCCATGACAAAAAATAAATTAAGGCATCAAAAAATATAAAATAGACTCTCACTATATGCATCCCAACTTTTCATTTATTTTTTTTAACTTTATACACCAGACCACACTTTCTCTCTTCAAGTACCCACCTCTTGCAGAGGATTCCGCTTCTCTATCCAAACCTACTTTTTCTGATATCCGATGGCATATGAGGCATCACTCTGAGACTACGCATTTTACGTGCCCTACATTACCTACTGTGTTTTTTTGACGCTAAGCAGCAGCAGTAGCAGCAGGAGGACGCGCGTGAAACTGCTCCAGTCAACCAAACTACTCCCTCCGTTCCCAAATATTTGTCTTTCTAGAGATTTCAACAAATGACTACATACGAAGCAAAATGAATGAATCTACACTCTAAAATATGTCTACATACATCCATATGTTGTGTCCATTTGAAACGCCTAGAAAGACAAATATTTAATAACGAATGGAGTATTCTGCATGCATGCAGACCATGCAAGCAACCGGTATATGATCATCTCATGGGGAAAATGGAAATACGTACTACTACAAACTCAGCACTGCACGGTAGTAGTAGTGCTTTCTCGTATACGTACCTCTCATCTGCATATTGATGGCTTGAGTTTGATCTGGACCTGGATTGCACGATCAGACGACCCAAGTGTACGCCTCCACCACACATCAGTGTACTGACATTTAATCAAGTTTTAGTCAGTGACAAACATAAAAAAATATATAAAAACATTTTGCAGCGATCTTCATATAAGATCTCACATATATGGCGTCGACTAAGACTTAGTTAAGACTTACTAGTGACTGAGATTTTTTTTTTCTTTTACAAAAGGAGGAGGACCCCGGACTCTGCATCTGGACGATGCATGCAGCCACTTTATTAATTATTCACACAAGACCTTACAAAGTCATACAACAGTAACTAAAGTCACCGTCTAGGCAACATCTGTCGTTACTCCTATCCAGTTGATGAAGGGATGTTGATAGTCCGGGCCTAATACCAAACAGACCTCGCAGCCAAAACCTAACATTTAAGACATGAGGTCCCAACCAGGACGCCTGCCGGGTATGGGGCACCCACCAGTCCGGCGCACTCCTCAACCAGGATGCCTGCCGGGTATGAGGTCGCCGCAGCCACCTGCCACCAATCCGTCTCCAGTGTTATACTGCTGCATCTACTTTGCCCGGTCAAGCTAACGTCGACGCCACCACGATGCCAGATAATGCCGCCATCCTGCGCTCGTCCATCATCACACGCCCACCGGTGAGACCCCGATGCTCCATGCCGCTGAGACCCGCCGATGTCGACGTGCCAGATGTCACGCCGCTCCTCCGTCGCGAACACCACCTGCTGCCACTGGTTCCATCCCCTTCGCCTGCAGTTCCTCTAAGCGAGCACCAAGACGCCCCAGGCGGCGCCTGCAAGAAGGGTACGACACACGCAGTGCCGCCGCCGCCCAATCTAAGGAGATTTTGGGTTTTCACCCGGGCATGGGGTCGGGTAGAGGGCATGGACCTCGACGACGCCTGCAAGTAGGAGAACAACGACCCTAGTCATCGCGACAGTCGGGATGAACGAGTATCCAAAATTTCCTCCGGCCCGATGTCACCTCTACCAGCCCCCGCGAACGCACCGAGGCCGACGACCGCAATCGTAAGCCACCAAGTGCAGCAGGAGAAGGCCTGCAGCGCAGAGGAGATCCACCGGCAACTCACCGCCCACGCGGTCAAGATGTCGTCCATCCCCCCCATCCCCCCCCTCCCCCCCCCCCCCCCCGCGCGAACGTCGCCAGCCGAGGGCGCAGTCGCCATGCCTAACGAGGCTGCTGCCCTAGGTCCAGGTTCTTCCACGATGGCCGGAGTGGCGAGATCCGCCACGAGCGATGAGATCCAGCACCGCGCGGTCGGCGCCATCGCCCAAGCCCGCTATCGACCGATCCCGCCGTCGCCGGGAGCCCGCACGCTGCCGGGAGTCCCACACCCATGGATCTAGGCGCCCGTGCACCGCCACGAGCCCGCTGACTTCGGTATCCGCCACACCGTCGGGAGGGCCGCACCTCACGGATCAGGACGCCCGCGCCGCCGCGGATCTGGGAGAGGGAGGAGAGACCCTCCACCGCCGCCTTCGTACACACGGACTTTGCCCGGCACTGACCATCGGCAATGGCGGAGGGGGAGAAGGGTGCTGGAGGGTTACTAGGCGGCGGCGGCGGCTGAGCCCTTCCGAGCCGCCCGCGTGGGAGGCGACGCCAGAGGTACGCCAGAGGGACGCGAGAACCTACTATCTACTAAAACCGGGGGATAGATGAATGAAAAAAATACATGGAGGATCAAGTGATCATGGGAGAAGAAGAGAAACAACTGAAAATGAAAATACTAGACCTCCCAGAGAGCGGTTGTGGGGGGTGCTATCTCGCGGTATAGATCCTGAAAGGGGGCTCTAGGCATGCAGCACCGGCGGCAGGCCATTGATCGCAATCCAGAGCTATGGCGCGGGCGACGTCATTCTGGCATGGCAGCTTACCCCTGAAGACGTAGGCGTTTCTCTCCTTCCAAATGTTCCAGGCAACCAAAATGAGCATTGATCTGAAGCCTTTGTGCGCCCCCGCTGGCGTGCGATGGATCATATGCAGGCAGTGATGCATGGTAGAGTGCAGCGGCGATTTGACGGTGACCATTGCCTCGCAGCCAGCTCTGACGGAGAAGGTCGCCCAGATTTGGCGGGAGAACAAGCACTCCCAGAAGAGATGAACTGCAGACTCCAGGTTTCGGAGGCAGAGACTGCAGAAATATCCATTTGGCCATCCTCGCCTCTGAAGCCGATTGTTGCACCAGATCCTATTCCTGATCATTAGCCATGAGAACATCTTGGTTGTTCCCGGCGCCCAACTTCTCCAGATCACCTTGTTGTCGCTCGTGCTAGGCCTGGACTGAAAGAGCATGCAGTATGCCGCCCGAGCCGAGTAGCGATCACCGCTGCCCGCTGTCCACTCGATCCGGTCCGGGGCATGGCTGACAAGGATCGGTCCAGCTTGTTGAATTTGCCGCCAGAGCTGCAGAAACTCGACGACAATCAGCAATGTGTTGCCGTGATGAAGGTCTCTGATCCATTGGTCGTTGTCGAGCGCGGAGGCCACCGTGCGGTTCTTGCGCCTGGAGTGGGTGTAGAGGCTCGGGCACGAAACAGCCAGAGGGGCCGACCCAACCAGTGGCTCGTCCAGAAACATGCCTGCTGGCCGTTCCCGATCAGTACACGCGTGGCCTTCTGGAACGCCGCGAGGTCCGTCTTGTCGCAGGGAAGAGGGAAGGACGTCCATGGTCGCAGAGGGTGTTGCCATGCCAGCCATAGCCATCGAAGCCGCAGCGCAGAGGCAAAGAGGTGCAGGTCGAGGATCCCGAGCCCCCCCTTCTTCGTCGGCGAGCAGATAGAGCTCCACGCCACCTTGCACCTGCCGCCCGTCAGCTCATCATCCGGTGCCGAGAGAAAGCGTCGCCTCGCTTTGTCGATCTCCTTCAAAACCTTCTTCGGCACCTTTAGCACAGAGAGGGCGTAGGTGGGTAGGGCGGAGAGCACTGCGCGCACCAGAACGCGTCGTCCTGCCAACGACATCAACTTTCCCTTTCATCCTGCGAGGCGCGATTTGATCCTGTCAATGAGAAACTAGAAGTGCACAATCTGCAGCCGCTTAGGGGAGATGGGCAGGCCCAGGTAAGGTGTTGGGAAACTTCCGATGGCGCCACCGAAGTCATGCAGCACCTCCTCCAGCGTTTGGGCGTCACAGTTCATCGGGATGACCGAGGACTTGGCCTGGTTGATCTTGAGGCCCGTTGCTTCTCCGAAAGAGCGCAGCAGCTCCAGCAGGCAGTCCACCTCCTCCTTTATAGGATTTACAAAGATGACCGCGTCATCAGCATAAAGACTGGCCCGCATGCTTGCTCCCTGCCCTGGCAGTGGCGCGATCAAATTTAGTCTGGTGGTTGATTTAAGCAGGCGGTACATTGGGTCGATTACCAAGATGAACAACAGCGGTGAAAGCGGGTCGCCTTGCCGTAGCCCACACACGTGGAGGAAGCTTGGCCCCTGCGTGCCGTTGAGCAAGCACGAGGAGGACGCAGAGGACAATAGCAAGGAGATCCAGTTCCTCCAGCGCTGCGAGAAGCCCATTTGCTGCAGCAGTTCGATCAAATATGCCCAGGAGACGGAGTCTAAGGCTCGGGCGATGTTGGATTTTGGGTTCTGGCAGACCCTTGAGGTTCGAACTCTGGGGTGCGCACGAAGATCTTTCCCCTACCAGCTCACGTCTCAAAGTCTCGCAAAGGATCTAGGCTAGAAAGAAGAACACACAAGGGACACGAGATTTATACTGGTTCAGGCCACCATTGTGGTGTAATACCCTACTCCAGTGTGTGGTGTGGTGGATTGCCTCAGGGGCTGATGATGAACAATACAAAGGGGAGAACAGCCTCACGAGGGGCTGTTCGTGAGCTGGTGCGATGAACTGCTTGGGTGAGTTCAGTCGCCTCTCTCTAGTCTATGCGCAATATGGATCCGATCAGATGCCTCGATCTCTCCCTGATCGATTGATCTTCTAGCTGCCTCTACTCTGTGGTGGCTAGTCCTATTTATAGAGGGAGGCCCTGGGCCTCTTCCCAAATAATGAGCAGGAAGGGCGCCAACAATTGGCCATTTTGGAGGGGAACATCTAGTACACTTATCCTGACTAAAGTTGGTCTTCGGCTGCCAAAGGCTCTGACGATGATGCCGTCCTGGGCTCCACGATGACCTCCGTCCTGCCGTTCCGCTGGTCTTGGTCTTGTTGCACCGAAACGATAACCTTTGCATGATGCCTTGGCCTGTGCTTGCCCCCTTTGCACCGAAGGGGAAACAAAGACACTGCGTAGGTCGGCGCCCGCCTGGCGCCCGGCTAGTCTCGATTGTCATGGCTTGCGTCACGGGCTCCTCAGGAGGTACCCTGCCTTGATCTCTCCGCCTCCTCGCGAGCCTGCCTGAGGAGGCTGCTCCTGAGGAAGCTTCCTGTCGTCCGCCCCGCGAGGCTTGGCCCCTCGCGAGGGTCTTGAGTTTGAGCTGATGAAGCTGGGCCGCATTGGGACCCCACTTGAACCACGCCGCAGGCAAGTCTGGGGACCCCCGTTCCTAGAACGCCGACAGTAGCCGCCAGGCCTAAGGCGCGCCCGGACTTGGCTTAGCAGAGAAGCGAAGGGGCAAGTGCGAAGCGCCGCGGGCCCCAACAGCCTGCGGCCTTGGGTGCTGCGTGGTGATTGATTGGGCGTGGGCGTCTCCGCTTCCCCATGATGCCTCGGCAACCGCATGACTTGACAAGTCCCTGCATGCAAAAATGGGTCATGATTACCTACGATCGTGGAGGCCGACGGTTGGCCTCCTCTGGCTATAAGTACGGTATGGCGCGAGCCATTCCAGTCCATCTCTCCCTGCTACTCCTTTCTTCTTCTTCCCCGCCTTTGCTCCACCTTACGCCAATGGCACAAGTCCAGCGGTTTTCTGCAGAAGAGAAGGGAAAGGCCCCCCCCCCCCCCGAGAGAGTCCTGACCCGCTTCCGCCGAAGAAGCGGCTAGGCCTCTGCCTCCGAGATGAGGGTGCTCGGCAGGAGGCATCGAGGCCCTGGTACGAGCGGCCACCACCTGGGTTCCCGCTGCCCTTGTACGCCCGCATCGAGGTCCCTGGAGAAGAAGGTGCCGAGCGGCACCGACGGAGCCGCCGCCGACGCCGGCGAGTTACGGCGGTGCGCGTCATTCCTCCTGGAGTCCACACCAAGGGCTCCTCTCGCGAGCTTGTGCTCCACGCCGCCATGCCTCCACGATCTTGGATTCGCCTTCCTCCCACCTTCACCTTCGAGATCCCGCCGAGGGGGCCTCTTGAGCTCTGGCTGCAGCACGCTGACTGCAGCACCCCTGCGACCGGAGCGGAGGTCGAGGTTGTCGCTCCGGGCAAGGTCTACATGATCCGTGGCTAGGGCGAGATCGCCTGGGTCTGCCGGACAAGAGGCGCCCTCGTAATCCACCTCGAATACGATGGCGCCTCCTTGATGTTCTTCAAGGTCTTCGACACGGAAGGATGCCGGCTGGAATGCTGCCCTAAGAAATGCGGCCGGGGCATCGTCGTGGCGAGGACGAGGCCCGCCAACCGCTTCCCCGACAGCTCCTCAGGTAGCAGCGGAGGAGCCGGAGGGTCCAGCTACTCCGCCGAGCTTCACGTGACTCCGGAGACGAGCGACGACAGCTACGAGCCCCCGAGCTTGCGTAGCGCCCGAAGCAGGGCAGCTGCATCAGGCCGCTGATGCCACTGATCTGGATGGGGCTGGCGCCGGCGCCTGTCGGCCCACTGTTGATGATGGCGTCTCCTGCGGAGGTGCGCGTAGTTAGCGTCCCTTAGGATTAGCACCTTTTGTTCCCTGCGAGGAATCGAAGTACCACCCCGTGGGGTATGTAAGGCACTGGCCGTGTCTTTTGTGAATGTTATATCCTTATTATGAATCGATGCAAGATGCTTGTCCTATCCTGGCTCGGCTCCCCCTTTCTTTCCTCACCGGGGCTTGGTGCTCTACGCTGACAGGTCCCGGTCCCCAGGCAGGCTTCAGCCGTCGCTGGTATGCCAGGTCGCGATGTCGTGGTCGAGGCCAAGAGGTGAGCGGCCCAAGGTCCAGTAAGAGCCCCTAAGTCGCGATGCTCAGGAGGTCCCCTTTAGCGCTCAAGCAGCCTCCGCTGGGCAAGAAAGGTAGGCAATGTTGCCGTGACAAAGCTGCACTAGGCGAGGGTTTAGCGCGGAGTCGAATCAATTTTCGCGTGACTTATCTCATAGGTTTGGCGTAGTTTTCGGCGAGGTGCCGGGCCTGTGCGGCGGCAGCTGAGGTGTTGTTGGGTTAGGTCCTCGTGAGCTTCTTCCCTCTTCCCCACACTTTCCTTAATGCTCTACATCCTCAGGTCCCGGCCCTCGAGCGAGCTCAGCCGCCGCTGGTAGGACAGGTCGCGATGCCGTGGGTCAAGGCCAGGGGGTGAGGGCTGGAGAGCCACTAAGAGCCCATGAGTCGTGATGCTTAGGCACCCCCCTTTTAACGCCCGAGCGGATCGTGCCGGAGAGAAGGAGAGGAGGCTCGCGACGCCACCAGCGTTACTCCTGGAGCGGGTCCTGCATATCAATCACGAGGGGAAACGAGGTTTGTCGTTACGGTTGCCAGCCAACCATTGGTCGCTCCGAGGGAGTGATTGGGGCACTGAGGGCCTGGTGAGGTGGCGCCTTGCGGGGCTGCCGCGGCCAGAGCTCAGCCACTCAGATTTTTCGGCGTTGCAGGGACGGACCGGTGCACAAGTGCCGTGCCAGAGTGAGCGGCTCCAAAGGTAGGTGTCAAACAACCGGGCGATTAGGTCAAGCATGTTAAGCACGAAGGAGCAAATCCATTTAGATAGATGCAGAAAAACGCAAACGCCACTAGGTCAGGCCCGAGCAGCTTGGGGATAATGCAGCCCGAGGGGCGCCCCCAACAAGGAAGGTAAAGAGCATAAGCAAAATGGATACATGCCGCAGGGACGGACCCACGCGACCTGGGAATGATGCAGCACTGCGGGCGCTCCCAGCTGAAAATGGAACTTGAAAGATGTCACTTGATACCGTAGGAGATGAAAGGATGCTGAAGCAGCGGACAACACACGGTGAGGAAGCCGACCCTCACGAGCTCTCGGGACCCGGAGCCTCGGGAGGCTCTGGGGGCACGGGAGGATCTTCGAGGGCCATCTCCATCTCCGCGAGGACCGCGCGATGCCTGACCTCCTGAGCCTCCAGAATGCTCCTCAGCAGGCGCTGATGAACGGCGGCCGCGTTTGGTAGGCCGAAGGGCATGCGAACGTAGCTGTGAGGTGGACCCACACAACGCCCCACGCATTAAGGCCAGAGGCGCTCCTGAGACGCGGCTCGGTTGAGCCCTGGTACGTCGATGCACACGCGCAGCCCACCATCCTCACCGGGCTATGGGGCTACGACGAGTAGGCGGCGGTTGCCGCGCATGACTCTTGGTAGCTGTAGCTCCTGAATATTTCTCGCGATGAACTCCTGAGGGTTTGGCCCTCCTTGCCTCATACCTTCCTGAGGAAAATGTGCCTTGAAGCACGCCTCCAAGTGGTGCCCGAGCGCCTCCCTCGTGACCTTGGCGAGGTCACTGGCCCTCCAAGAGAGAGCCCCCGAGCTCTGCCCAAGGTGGGCGCTGGGCGCGCCTTCCTATGCGACAGAGGGTGGCGCCCCTTGGACGGGCGCGGATCCTGACGCAACGCCTCTGGAGGTGCCTGCCTCCTGAGGGTTTGGGCCAGGTGAAGCCTTCTTCTTCTTAGGGACCACCTCGGGAAGCCTTTCGCTCCTGTGATCTAGGTCTTCGATTGCCGTGGCCCGAAAGGCATGCTCAAGAGAAGACACTGCATCCCTTTCCTCACAAGGCACTGTGATGACTCCACCACTTCCTGACATCTTGAGGACATTGTAGCCATGGTGAGTCACTGCCATGAACTTGGCCAGAGCCGGGTACCCGAGGATAGCATTGTATGGCAGGCGAATGTGGGCGACATCGAAGTCAATGATCTCGGTGCGGTAATTGTTGTGCTGCCCAAAGGTGACAGGAAGGCGAACTTGCCCTATTGGGATGGTGGAACCATCAGTGACTCCTGAGAAAGGCTTGGTTGGCTGAAGCTGATCATATGGCACTTGGAGATTGTTGAACGTCTCGACGGACAGGACGTAGAGTCCTGCTCCGCCATTGATGAGGGTCCTGGTGACTTGCACATTGCTGATGACTGGGGAACAAAGCATCGGGAGGACTCCCGCCGTTGCTGCACACTTGAGCTGATCCGCTGAGCTGAACGTGATGGCGCACGCAGACCACCTGAGAGGGCGCGTGGCCTTGAGCTTGGGGAGGACTGCATTCACCTCGCGAGCAAACTGCTTGAAGATGCGCTGAGAGGCTGGGGCCTAAGCACTACCCAGGATGCAAGCGATTGTGCGCGGCTCCTGGAAGCCCCCCGCCCCCTCGTCCTGATGATGGTCTTCATTCCTCCTTGGTGGTGGTGGCAGAGGAGGGAGGCCTGCATTGCCTTGAGGGCGGTCTTCACGAGGCTGATCCCTTCAACCTCCCTCGCGAGGCTAGTCCTGCTAGCGGTCCTCGTGAGGTCGGTCACGCCACCCTTGGCGAGGTCCACGGTCTTCCCATCGTCCTCCACCTCTTCCTCCTCCTCGGCCATAGCCCCGATCGTTGCAGGCGGGCCGTCGGCCGATATGCCCATCTCGCACGGTCCTGAGCTCTTGGCATTCGTTGGTGTTGTGGGTGTGGAGGTCATGGTACACGCAGTACCGGCTGCCCTTGGATGACTCAGGCTGATCCCTGCCTCGCTTGGTGTCTGGCTCTGCTGCGAGCATAGAAGCTCCCTTACGCTTCACGTCCTTGACCTTGGGCTTCTTCTCTTCTGGATCGGCAGCTGGAAGCTCGAGGAGGGAGAGGTGCCCTTCCTCAGCCCTGGCGCACTTGGTCGCCAAGTTGAACAGCTCCAGTGATGTGCACAGGTCTTCATGGATTGCTAGCTCCTCTTTCATCTTGATGTCACGCACGCCATCGGAGAAGGCTGAGATGATGGCCTCCTCAGTCACCCTGGGGATCTTGAGGCGAGCGTTGTTGAAGCGCTGGATGTACTTCTGCAGGGTCTCTCCTGGCTGTTGGTTGATGCGGCGCAGGTCACTCATGGCCGGGGGCCGGTCGCGAGTGCCTTGGAAGTTGGCGATGAAGCGGGTGCGCATCTCGTCCCAGGAGGAGATCGTGCCAGGAGCCAGGTGCGGGCACCGTCCTTGAGCGCCATAGGGAACCAATTCGCCATGACCTTTTCGTCCCCGTTGGCGGCTTCGATGTCCTACTCGTAGAGCTGGAGGAACTCCGCGGGGTCTGCAGTGCCGTCGTAGCGATGAGGCAGGTCCGGCTTGAACTTGCCGGGCCACGCGACGCTACGCAGCCCAGAGGTGAAGGCGCGGCAGCCTATAGTGTCCACCGGAGCTCTCTGCTGATGCGGGGCTTGCTCCTGAGGATTTCCGCGCGCCGCTGCCTGGAGCAGCACGGGGTCTTGACGTGGTGGCGCAGGGGCGCGGTCATGGAGCACCGGTGCCGGGAGCACGCGAGCACCTTCTTGGGGACGAGGGATTTCCTGGTAGCTCCTTTCTTGTCGTGCAGGCGCAGGACGCGATGGGTCTCGTCCTGGGGACGCGCGCCATGGAGCCAGGGCGCCTTCATGGGGAGGAGGTGGTGGAGGCACCTCCTGATCCTCGCCTCCTGCGCAGGATGGAGGGCGAGGCAGCGAGAGGGACGGCATGGGAGAGCCCCCTGCAGCGCTGACGAGCTCGGTGATGCGGGCGAGCCAGTCCTCGTAGAGGTCGTCGACGGGATGGTAGTGCAGAAGCTCACGCGCCAGGAGCAGCACAGCGTGCGCGTCCGTGGGGGCGCGACGTGCATGGGACGACGAAGCGGCTGGAGTCAGCGATGGGGTGGCGGTGCGGCCTTCCCGCCGCACCAAAGGATGCAGGGACGAGGCCTGCTGCTCGTTCCCCGCCGGGCCGGGGACGGCGTTGGCGGCAGGCGACGGGGAACGACGGGGGCGTCCGCCGACGGGCGCCGTCTGGGCGACGCGGTTGGCGAGAGCAGCCCGACGCTTGGCGCGGGCTCGGCGAGCGTCAGCCATGGACACGACGGAAGATCACACGCGACTAGCAGAAGAAAGATTCCTGTGCACCCCTACCTGGCGCGCCAAATGATGGATTTCGGGTTCCGGCAGACCCTTGAGGTTCGAACTCCGGGGTGCGCACGCAGAACTTTCCCCTACCAGCTCACGTCTCAAAGTCTCACAAAGGATCTAGGCTAGAAAGAAGAACACACAAGGGACACGAGATTTATACAGGTTAGGGCCACCATTGTGGTGTAATACCCTACTCCAGTGTGCGGTGTGGTGGATTGCCTCAGGGGCTGATGATGAACAATACAGAGGGGAGAACAGCCTCGCGAGGGGCTATTCGTGAGCTGGTGCGATGAACTGCTTGAGTGAGTTCAGTCGCCTCTCTCTAGTCTATGCGCAATCTGGATCCGATCAGATGCCTCGATCTCTCCCTGATCGATTGATCTTCCAGCTGCCTCTACTCTATGGTGGCTAGTCCTATTTATAGAGGGAGGCCCTGGGCCTCTTCCCAAATAATGAGCGGGAAGGGCGCCAACAATTGGCCATTTTGAAGGGGAACATCTAGTACACTTATCCTGACTAAAGTTGGTCTTCGGCTGCCAAAGGCTCTGACGATGACGCCGTCCTGGGCTCCACGATAACCTCCATCCTGCCGTTCTGCTGGTCTTGGTCATGTTGCACCGAAACGTTAACCTTTGCATGATGCCTTGGCCTGTGCTTTCCCCCTTCGCACCAAAAGGGAAACAAGGACACTGCGCAGGCCGGCGCGCGCCTGGTCTCGATCGTCATGGCTTGCGTCACGGGCTCCTCGGAAGGTACCCTACCTTGATCTCTCCGCCTCTTCGCGAGCCTGCCTAAGGAGGCTGCTCCTGAGAAAGCTTCCTGTCGTCCGCCCCGCGAGGCTTGGCCCCTCGTGGGGGTCTTGAGTTTGAGCTGATGAAGCTGGGCCACACTGGGCCCCCACTCACTGCAGGCCGCAGGCAGGCAAGTCTGGGGACCCCCGTTCCTAGAACACCGACAGTAGCCCCCGGGCCCACGGCCGCTGGACTTGGCTTAGCAGAGAAGCGAAGGGGCAAGTGCGAAGTGCCGCGGGCCCCCACAGCCCGCGGCCTTGGGCACCGCGTGGCGATTGATTGGGCATGGGCGTCTCCGCTTCCCCATGATGCCTCGGCAACCGCATGACTTGACAAGTCCCTGCATGCAAAAATGGGTCATGATTACCTGCGATCGTGGAGTCGACGGTTGGCCTCCTCCGGCTATAAGTACGATACGGCGTGAGCCATTCCAGTCCATCTCTCCCTGCTACTCCTTTCTTCTTCTTCCCCACCTTTGCTCCACCTTACGCCAATGGCACCAATCCGCCGGTTTTCTACAGAAGAGAAGGGAAAGGCCCCCCCGAGAGGGTACTGACCCGCTTCCACCGAAGAAGCGGCTAGTCCTCTGCCGCCGAGATGAGGGTGGTCGGCAGGCGGCATCGAGGCCCTGGTACGAGCGGCCGCCACCTGGGTTCCCGTTGCCCTTGTACACCCGCATCGAGGGCCCTGGAGAAGAAGGTACCGAGCGGCACCGACGGAGCCACCGCCGCCGCCGGCGAGTTACGGCGGTGCGCGTCGTTCCTCCTGGAGTCCACGCCGAGGGATCCTCTCGCGAGCTTGTGCTCCACGCCGCCATGCCTCCTCGATCTTGGATTCGCCTTCCTCCCTCCTTCGTCTTTGATATCCCACCGAGGGGGCCTCTTGAGCTCTGGCTGCAGCACGCTGACTGCAGCACCCCTGCGACCGGAGCGGAGGTCGAGGTTGTCGCTCCGGGCAAGGTCTACATGACCCGTGGCTGGGGCGAGATCGCCCGGGTCTGCCGGACAGGGGGCGCCCTCGTAATCCACCTTGAATATGATGGCACCTCCTTGATGTTCTTCAAGGTATTCGACGCGGAAGGACGCCAGCTGGAATGCTGCCCCGAGAAATGCTGCCGGGGCATCGTCGTGGCAAGGACCAGGCCTGTCAACCGCTTCCCCGGCAGCTCCTTAGGCAGCAGCGGAGGAGCCAGAGGGTCCAGCAACTCCGCCGAGCTTCACGTGACTCCGGAGACGAGCGATGACAGCTACGAGGCCCCGAGCTCGCGTAGCGCCCGAAGCAGGGCAGCTGCATCAGGCCGCCGACGCCACTGATATGGATGGGGTTGGCTCCGGCACCTGTCGGCCCACTGTTGATGATGGCGTCTCCTGCGGAAGCGCACATAGTTAGCGTCCCTTAGGATTAGCACCTTTTGTTCCCTACGAGGAATCGAAGTACCACCTTGCGGGGGTATGTAAGGCGCTGGCCATGTCTTTTGTGAATGCTATATCCTTATTATGAATCGATGCGAGATGCTTGTCCTGTCCCGGCTCGGCTCCCCCTTTCTTTCCTCACGGGGGCTTGGTGCTCTATGTTGACAGGTCTCGGTCCCAGGCAGGCTTCAGCCGTCGCTGGTACGCCAGGTCGCGATGCCGTGGTCAAGGCCAGGAGGTGAGCGGCCCAAGGTCCAGTATGAGCCCCTAAGTCGCGATGCTCAGGAGGTCCCCTTTAGCGCTCAAGCAGCCTCCGCTGGGCAAGAAAGGTAGGCAACGTTGCCGTTACAGAGCTACACTAGGCGAGGGTTTAGCGCAGAGTCGAATCAGTTTTCGCGTGACTTATCACGTAGGTTTGGCGTAGTTTTCGGCGAGGTGTCGGGCCTGCGCGGCGGCAGCTAAGGTGTTGTTTGGTTAGGTCCTCGTGAGCTTCTTCCCTCTCCCCCGCACTTTCCTTAATGCTCTACGTCCTCAGGTCCCGACCCTCGAGCGAGCTCAGCCGCCGCTAGTATGACAGGTCGCGATGCCGTGGGTCAAGGCCAGGGGTGAGGGCTGAAGAGCCAGTAAGAGCCCATGAGTCGCGATGCTCACGCGCCCCCTTTTAATGCGCGAGCGGATCATGCCGGAGAGAAGGAGAGGAGGCTCGCGACGCCACCAGCGTTACTCCTGGAGCGGGTCCTGTATATCAATCACGAGGGGAAACGAGGTTTGTCGTTATGGTTGCCAGCCAACCATTGGTCGCTCTGAGGGAGTGATTGGGGCACGGAGGACCTGGTGAGGTGGCGCCTTGCGGGGCTGCCGCGGCCAGAGCTCAGCCACTCAGATTTTTCGGCATTGCAGGGACAGACCCATGCGCAAGTGCCGTGCCATAGCAAGCGGCTCCAAAGGTAGGTGTCAATCGAGCAGGCGATTAGGTCAAGCATGTTAAGCACGAAGGAGCAAATCCATTTAGATAGATGCAGAAAAAGGCAAACGCCACTGGGTCAGGCCCGAGCACCTTGGGGATAATGCAGCCCGAGGGGCGCCCCCAACAAGGTAGGTAAAGAGCACAAGCAAAATGGATACATGTCGCAGGGACGGACCCACGCGACCTGGGAATGATGCAGCCCTGCGGGCGCTCCCAGCTGAAAATGGAACTTGAATGATGTCACCTGATACCGTTGGAGATGAAAGGATGCTGAAGCAGCGGACAACGCGCCGTGAGGAAGCCGACCCTCACGAGCTCTCGGGACCCGGAGCCTCGGGAGGCTCTGGGGGCACGGGAGGATCTTCGAGGGCCATCTCCATCTCCGCCAGGACCGCGTGATGCCTTACCTCCTGAGCCTCTAGAATGCTCCTCAGCAGGTGCTGACGAACGGCGGCCGCGTTTGGCAGGCCGAAGGGCATGCGAATGTAGATGTGAGGTGGACCCTCACAACGCCTCACGCATGAAGGCCAGAGGCGCTCCTGAGACGCGGCTCGGTTGAGCCCTGATACGTCGATGCAGACGCGCAGCCCACCATCCTCACCGGGATGTGGGGCTACGGTGGGTAGGCGGCGGCTACCGCACATGACTCTTGACTCCTGTAGCTCCTGAATGTTTCTCGCGGTGAACTCTAGAGGGTTTGTCCCTCCTTGCCTCATACCTTCCTGACGGAAACGTGCCTTGAAGCAACCTCCAAGTGGTGCCCGAGCGCCTCCCTCGTGACCTTGGCGAGGTCGGTGGCCCTCCAGGAGAGAGCCCCCGAGCCCTGCCCGAGGAAGGCGCTGGGCGCGCCTTCCTATGCGACAGAGGGTGGCGCCCCTTGGACGGGCGCGGATCCTGGCGCAACGCCTTTGGAGGTGCCTGCCTCCTAAGGGTTTGGGCCAGGTGAAGCCTTCTTCTTCTTAGGGACCGCCTCGGGAAGCCTCCCACTCCTGTGATCTGGGTCTTCGATTGCCGTGGCCCGGAAGGCATGCTCAAGAGAACACACTGCATCCCTTTCCTCACAAGGCACTGTGATGACTCCACCGCTTCCTTGCATCTTGAGGACATTGTAGCCATGGTGAGTCACTGCCATGAACTTGGCCAGAGCCGGGTACCCGAGGATGGCATTGTATGGCAGGCGAATGTGGGCGACGTCGAAGTCAATGATCTCGGTGCGGTAGTTGTTGCGCTGCCCAAAGGTGACAGGAAGGCGAACTTGCCCGATTGGGACGGTGGAACCATCAGTGACTCCTGAGAGAGGCTTGGTTGGCTGAAGTTGATCATATGGAACTTGGAGATTATTGAACGTCTCGACGGACAAGACGTTGAGTCCTGCTCCGCCATCGATGAGGGTCCTGGTGACTTGCACATTGCTGATGACTGGGGAACAAAGCATCGGGAGGACTCCCGCTGTTGCTGCACACTTGAGCTGATCCGCTGAGCTGAACGTGATGGCGCACGCAGGCCACCTGAGAGGGCGCGTGGGCTCGAGCTTGGGGAGGACTGCGTTCAACTCACGAGCAAACTGCTTGAAGATGCGCTGAGAGGCTGGGGCCTGAGCGCCTCCCAGGATGCAAGCGATTGCGCGTGGCTCCTGGAAGCCCCCATCCCCCTCGTCCTGATGATGGTCTTCATTCCTCCTTGGCAGTGGTGGCAGAGGAGGGAGGCCTGCGTTGCCTTGAGGGCAGTCCTCACGAGGCTGATCCCTCCAACCTCCCTCGCGAGGCTGGTCCTACCAGCGGTCCTCGCGAGGTCGGTCACGCCACCCTTGGCAAGGTCCACGGTCTTCCCATCGTCCTCCACCTCTTCCTCCTCCTCGGCCATAGCCCCGGTCGTTGCGGTCGGGACGTTGGTCGATACGCCCATCTCGCATGGTCCTGAGCTCTTGCCATTCGTTGGTGTTGTGGGTGTGGAGGTCGTGGTACACGCAGTACTGGCTGCCCTTGGATGACTCAAGTTGATCCCTGCCTCGCTTTGTGTCTGGCTCTGTGTAACACCCCGGATGTAACTTTCCATATTTGTAACTCCAACTCTTGCCATTTTCGGCATTGTGATATGATATTCCCTCCGTGGTTGGGTTTTTCTTCATTTTCCATTTTGTTCATGTCATGCATCTCATATCATGTCATCATGTGCATCTCATTTGCATACGTGTTCGTCTCATGCATCCGAGCATTTTCCCCGTTGTCCGTTTTGCATTCCGACACTCCCACATGCACCGGCGCACCCCTCTTGTTCTTTTCGTGTGCGGGTGTTGAACGTTCTTGGAATGGACCGAGCCTTGCCAAGTGGCCCTGGTATAGCACCGGTAGACCACCTGTCAAGTTTCGGGTCATTTGGAGCTCGTTTGATACTCCAACGGTTAACTGGGTAACCGCAAAGGCCTCTTTTGGGTTGCAGCCCAACACCCCTCCAAAACAGCCCAATAACCCATCTAAGTCACTTCCATGCTCTCCGTCGTCGGATCACGATCGGATGGGCGAAAACCGCACTCCATTTGGAGCCTCCTAGCTCCCTCTACCTATAAAACACCCCTCCTCCCGAAATTCCGGATCATTTCCACCCTAACCCTAGCCCCGCTCCTCTCCCCGCCGCCGGACACGTCCGGACGGCACCGGACGCGTCCGCTGCCGCGCCCGCAGCCAACCAGGGGCTGCCACGTGGGCCGCCCCGCGCCCACATCGCCGCCGGCCCGCGGAGCCCGCCCCGGGCCCCCGCGGCCCGCCGCCGCCACCCACTCCCGTGGAGCGCCGCGTCGCTGCCCGCCGCCCTCCGGCGAGCTCGGCCGCGCCGCGCCGGCGCCTCGCCGCTCGCCGCCGCCTCCAAGCGCCGCGCCCCCGCGCCCCACGCCAGATCCGGCCGCCCCGGCCACGGATCCGGCGCCCCGACTCCTCCGGCCGCCGCCCCCGTCTTCCACTCCAGCGAGCCGCTCCGGCCACGCCTCGGTTCGCGTGCCACTGGAACCCTAGATCTCAATGGAGGTTGACCCCGAAAATACCCTAAGTCATTTCCTGTCATTATTTTGTTGCATTTTCATCGCATCACATCTTTGCACCCGTGGCTCCGTTTTGGGTGTGTAGCATACCGATTTGTTCGACCCGATGAGTACATCATTTCATCTCATTGCATCATTTTCATTTGAGCTCATCTTGATGCCCAAAATGCTGTTGGAAGAGGGCTATGTGATGTTAGTTTCTGTTTCTTAACAGAATATGCACTTTTGTCATTTTTGCCATGATTAATGTGTGCATCTTATGTACTTGAGCCCTACATATGTTTTGATCTATGCCATGCCAGCTTTACAGGGGTGTATGCCATGTATTTTTGTGATCAATGTGGTGACTAGCACAAGCATGCAAACTAGGGATTATAATGTTGCTGATTTCAGGGACTTGGTATTTTCACTAAGTCATGCCCTGCTGTTATTTTTATGCCATGTGTTCATGTTGTTACAGAGAGATCTATGCCCATTTTGAGCATGATCTGTAAGGGTGTTATGAACATATGGATGTGCTCTATCCATCCATGCCTTTGTTGGCAATTAGGGAGTAGTCTAGCATGTCATTTTTGTGCTCTACTTTTGCTTCAAAATGTTTCCTGACAGATTGTTTACATGATATTCAATTTTTACAAGGTTGTTGTAGTTGATTCGTGTATGCTATGATGTTGTTCTTGCCATGTATATCGTCTATGCCATGTCTTCTTGATGGATGTATGCTTAGTTTATCATGAAATGCTCTATAGTGAGTGCATCGAGCTCACGAACATGCCTACTTGTTATCTGTTTTTGCCATGTCCAGTTTTTCTGCTAAGTCTGAGATCTATAATGAAACTTGCTATGTTTACATGGGTGCCATCATTTCTTATGGTCCTTTTTGGCTTATGGTCAGTAAGGGACTTTTGATCCATGCTTTGAGTAGATTCCTGCCATGTCTTGTTTTGCTATTATAAGTTCCTGTAGCTTGTTGTTTGCTTGCTCTAAACATGCCTTCCTGATGTTAATTTCTGGCATATTAGTGTTTTCACTAAGTCTGTGAACCTGATATTTTTTGCACTTTCACCATGCTTGATTGAGCCTGTTATGATGTGATTTAGCCGTAGCTCAGTGTTCCTCTTTTGTTAAGCATCTCTTGTAGATCACTGCCATATGCTTTGTTTTTATGTTGGGGTGCTATAGCATAGTTTCCTGTTGCATGCTAAGTAGCATCGTGCTGTTAACGCAGATTCGCGTCATTCTTGTTTTGCTTGTCATTTGTAAACCGTGCATCCGATTCCGGTGATCTTTATATCAATTTCAACCGAAATCATCTTATCTTTCCAGCGGCATACTTGGTTTGCCAAGTTGATGCCTTGTTCATCATTTTTCCTTCCGGAGCAAACATTCGCATTGCATATCACATCTCGCATATCATGCCATGTATTGCATCATGTTGCTTGTGCATTGCTCCATGTTTGATTGTGGTTCCATTGCTTGTGTTCTTGCTTTGGGTAGAGCCGGGAGACGAGTACGTGAACGAGGAACCTGTTGAGAACGCTTTCGAGGATCAAGCCTTCGACAACCCTGAGAACTTTGCAGGCAAGATGACCATACCCTCGAAATCACTTCTATCTTTCCTTGCTAGATGCTCGTTCTTTTGCAATGCCTATGCTACATTACCTACCACTTGCTATATCATGCCACCCATATTGCCATGATAAACCTCTAACCATCCTTTCCTAGCAAACCGTTGATTGGCTATGTTACCGCTTTTGCTCAGCCCCTCTTATAGCGTTGCTAGTTGCAGGTGAAGATGAAGTTTGTTCCTTGTTGGAACATGGATATTTTGGGATATCACAATATCTCTTATTTAATTAATGCTTCTATATACCTAGTAAAGGGTGGAAGGCTCGGCCTTATGCCTGGTGACTTGTTCCACTCTTGCCGCCCTAGTTTCCGTCATACCGGTGTTATGTTCCTTGATTTTGCGTTCCTTACGCAGTTGGGTGATTTATGGGACCCCCGTGACAGTTCGCTTTGAATAAAACTCCTCCAACAAGGCCCAACCTTGGTTTTACCATTTGCCACCTATACCTTTTTCCCTTGGGTTTTCGCGAGCCCGAGGGTCATCTTTATTTTAGCCCCCCCCCCCCCGGGCCAGTGCTCCTTCGAGTGTTGGTTCGAAACGAGCAGCCTGCGGGGCCACCACGGGGAAACTCGAGGCCTGGTTTTACTCGTAGCTTGACTTATCCGGATGTGCCCTGAGAACGAGATATGTGCAGCTCCTATCGGGATTTGTCGGCACATTCGGGCGGCTTTGCTAGTCTAGTTTTACCATTGTCGAAATGTCATGCGAACCGGGATTCCGAGACTGATCGGGTCTTCCCGGGAGAAGGTTTATCCTTCGTTGACCGTGAGAGCTTATGATGGGCTAAGTTGGGACACCCCTGCAGGGTATTATCTTTCGAAAGCCGTGCCCGCGGTTATGAGGCAGATGGGAATTTGTTAATGTCCGGTTGTAGAAAACCGAAGTTGACCTTAATTAAAATACATCAACCGCGTGTGTAACAGTGATGGTCTCTTCTCGGCGGAGTCCGGAAAATGAACACGGTGTTGGAGTTATGTTTGACGTAAGTAGTTTCAGGATCACTTCTTGATCGCTACTAGCTTCACGACCGTGCCTTGCTTCTCTTCTCGCTCTCTTTTGCGATCGTAGCCACCATATATGCTAGTCGCTTGCTGCAGCTCCACCTCATTACACCACCCTTCCCTTAAGCTTAAATAGTCTTGATCTCGCGGGTGTGAGATTGCTGAGTCCCCGTGACTCACAGATTCTACCAAAACAGATGCAGGTACCGATGATACCAGCGCAGATGGCGCAACTGAGCTGAAGTGGGAGTTTGATGAGGCCCTTGGTCGTTACTATGTTTCATTTCCAAACGATCAGTAGTGGAGCCCAGTTGGGACGATCGGGGATCTGTGTAGCTTTTGGGGTAGTCTTCTTTTATTTTGGTTTCGTAGTCGGACCTTGAGTGTATTCTGGATGATGAATGTTTATTTATGTATTGTGTGAAGTGGCGACTGTAACCCAACTATGTATCTCTTTCCCTTATGTATTACATGGGTTGTGTGAAGATTACCTCACTTGCGACATTGCTTTCAATGCGGTTATGCCTCTAAGTCGTGCTTCGACACGTGGGAGATATAGCCGCATCGAGGGCGTTATAAGTTGGTAATTAGAGCCATCCCCGACTTAGGAGCCCCCTACTTGATTGTTTGTTGGCGTTGTTGAGTCTAGAACAAAAATGTTTTGAGTCTTAGGATTATATATATCGGAGAGTAGGATTCTTTTTACTCCTCAGTCCCTTCGTCGCTCTGGTGAGGTCTCCTGACATAGAAGTTTTGACTCTCCTCTCCTCAAATTTCACTAAAAATTTTTATAGGATCACGCGGGTATCTTGGAATCGTTCCGATGGTTTTGTGATGAGAACATTGTTCTTGGTGCCTCCTGACATTTAGGGGTTGTGGCAGTGTCCAGGGGAGTTGAGCTCCGAGGTGTTGTCGTCACAATTTTATCGTTGCAGTTCTGGAATACCTGAGTTTTGCCGACATCGAAAATCTCTTTTGTACAGTTGTTGGTGAGATAACCCCGATAACCCAGTACTGAGGTGAGTACGGGAGTATTGCCATGACTCATATAACGGATGCTTTTCGAAGGTTGAGGTACACGATTTCCGAAGGTTTCTTGGTTATGTGTTGACGGATGGATACAGCTGGATGTAGGGATTGTTAGTTTGGGTGAGATATATTGCTTCCCCTGTATCCCCAACACCAGATTGCATAACCAGAAAGTTTCGGGAGTTTATAGGTTGGATTCAAGTAGCTCTAGCACTTCTTCCCGCAGATATTTGGTTTGTGATTGGGTAATCCTTACCACTTATTTGTTCCATTCATACCTTGTTTTTTATTTTCATTCATCAATCTCTTATCAAGTGGCTTCTCACCTTAATGGACATGATGTTTACTTTGGAATTCATTCGTTCATCCCTGTTCGAATGTTTATTGTGAAGACTATATGTTGCAATTTCTATTCGTTGATTCAACTTGTCTATCTGTCAATCAAGATGCTAACGGATGTCACCCTCTTCAGGATGGCTCCGCCAACGCGTCAGAATCCGGAACGCAGTGATGGGAGTCAGGCGAACCCCCCACCTCCACCTCCGCCTCCGGAGGCATGGCAAACTTTGATGGCAACCACTAACGCCAACGCTCAGTTGTTGATTCAGCTGATGCAAGAGCGTAACCAAGGCCAAGGCAACCAAGGGAATCAAGGTCAAGGGCAGTTCAACCATCAGCCTCAGTTCCCTACCCTCAACCAGTTCCTTGTAAATCAGCCAAAGTCTTTCAGCTACTATGTCGAGGCCACAGACGCCGACGATTGGCTCGTGGATATCAACAAGCATTTCGAATGCAGCAATGTCCGGCCTAAGGACTACGTCAAGTTCGCGTCTTTTCAGCTCAAGGATCAAGCAGCTGATTGGTTCCAGCAATACAAGGATTCCAGAGGAGGTCGAGTGATTACTTGGACTGATTTCTGTCGGGACTTTAAAGCTCACCACATTCCTACCAGTGTTGTTGAGAGCAAGCGTGAGGAGTTCCGCAATCTCAAGCAAGGCAACATGTCAGTGTACGAATACAACAAGCAGTTTCAGAAACTTGCTCGCTTCGCTAAACAAGATGTTCCTGATGAAAAGAGTATGATCTATCAATTCAGAGGTGGCCTTAGAGAGGATCTGCAGTTAGCTCTCGTTCTTGTTGAGCCTACTCAGTTTGATCAATTCTACAATATGGCCCTCAAGCAAGAAGGTGCTCAGCTCAAGTGTGAGGCTTCTAAGAAGAGAATCAGGGATGCAGTTCAGTCTTCTTCTTCCTCCCAACTGGCAGCTAAGCAGAAAAAGTTCTACCTTCCTCCTCCTCCGTTTCGCCAGCCTTACCAACAGAAGAACTCAGGTGGTCGTGGATCTTCCCACCCACCCAACCCAGGTTATCAGAACAAGTCTCAAGCTCCAAGGTCAAATGCTCCTTATCACCGTCCGCTCTCAGAGGTGACCTGCAACAAGTGCCAGCAAAAAGGTCATTATGCGAACAAATGCTTCAACCAAAGGCGCCTTCCTCCTCCTCCTCCTGTGAGGTCTTCAAGCAATGTAGTAGTCAAGCATAATCCAAAGCATGCAAAGGAGAATATGATGAATGCAGCTCAAGCAGAGGATTCTTCAGATGTGATCATGGGTAACCTTCCAGTTAACTCTATTCCTGCAAAAGTCTTATTTGATACTGGTGCATCGCATTGTTTCATGTCAAGACCGTTTTTTGCCAAGCATGAATTCACTTCTTGACATTTGGTTAAACCCATGGATGTCGTTTCTCCGGGTAAACAGTTGAGCTCCAGTTTGGAGGTTCCGGATACCACAATCAAGTTGGGCGACTATAGATTTCTGGCTAAACCAATTGTTCTTGGTGACTCTGATATCAATCTTATTCTCGGGATGGACTGGCTTTCTCAGCACAATGCTCAACTTGATTGTGCTGCCAGGGAAATTCAATTGACACACTCTTCTAAGGATGTTATCATCTATGCCGCTCGTGATGAAACCATTCGGTTGTTTTCTCTCAATGAGAAGGGCGAGCTACACGTAATCTCTCAAATTCCAGTCGTTTGTGAGTACCAAGATGTCTTTCCAGAAGAGCTTCCGGGTATGCCTCCTCATCGGCTAGTCGAGTTCGTTATCGATCTTGAGCCCGACACTGAACCCGTTTGCAAGCATCCTTACAAGCTTGGACCTGAAGAACTGAAGGAATTGAAGAAACAGCTCAATGAACAAGAGCGTCTGTGTTTGATCAGACCGAGTTCATCTCCATGGGGATGTGGAGTTCTTTTTGTCCAGAAGAAGGATGGCACGGACCGACTTTGCGTCGATTACCGTCCATTGAACAAGAAGACAATCAATAACAAGTATCCACTTCCCAACATCAATGAGCTTTTCGAGCAACTCAAAGGTGCTAAAGTATTCTCCAAGCTTGACCTCCGTATGGGTTTTCATCAGATTCGCATTCGTGAACAAGATATCCCCAAGACAGCATTCAGAACAAGCTATGGTTCTTATGAATATACTGTCATGTCTTTCGGCCTTGTCAATGCTCCTCCAACATTCTCTCGAATGATGAACTTTATCTTCAACCCCTACACCAATGATTTCGTCTTGGTGTATCTCGATGATATTTTGGTCTTCTCCAAGAATAAGTCGGATCATGCCAAACATTTGCGATTGGTGCTCGACAAGCTCAGAGAGCATCAATTCTATGCGAAGTTTTCCAAATGTGAGTTCTGGCTTGATGAAGTTCTTTATCTTGGTCACATCATCTCCGCCAAGGGCATCGCTGTTAATCCCGAGAAGGTGTCTTCAATTGTGAATTGGGAACCTCCTCAGAATGTCAAGCAGCTCCGCAGTTTTCTCGGTCTTGCAAGCTATTGCCGAAGATTCGTTGAGAACTTCTCTAAGATTGCAAAGCCTCTTTCCAACCTCCTCCAGAAGCATGTCAAGTATTTCTGGACGCCTGAGTGTGACGTCGCTTTCAACACCCTCAAAGAGAAGCTAGTTACAACTCCTGTCTTAACTCCTCCTGATGAGTCCAAACCATTCGAAGTTTTCTGTGATGCTTCTATTCAAGGTCTCGGTGCTGTGTTAATGCAAGAGAAGAAAGTTGTGGCCTATACCTCTCGTCAGTTGAAGCCCAACGAAAAGAACTACCCCACTCACGATCTTGAGTTGGCGGCAGTTGTCCATGCATTGATAACATGGAGACATCTCTTGTTGGGAAGGAAAGTGGACATTTTCACCGATCACAAGAGTCTCAAGTATATCTTCACTCAACCCAACCTCAACCTCAGGCAAACTCGATGGGTCGAAATGATTCAAGAGTACAATCCAAGTATTGAATATACTCCTGGCAAGGCGAATGTGATTGCAGATGCTCTGAGCAGAAAGGTTATTACAACAGTTTAATTCTCAAGCCCTTCCAACCGGATCTTTGTGAAGCTTTCCGCAAGCTGAATCTTCAAGTTGTTCCTCAAGGCTTTCTTGCCAACCTCATAGTCTCTCCTACTTTGGAAGATCAAATTCGTGAGGCACAACTCCTGGATACCATGGTGATGAAGGTGAAATGTGGTATTGACAAAGGCATTTCCAAATACAAGTGCTATCGCTTGGATGACAAAGATACTCTTTTCTTCGAGGATCAAATTGTGGTTCCCAAAGGCGATCTGAGAAAAGTCATCATGAATGAGGCACACAATTCCCTCCTATCCATTCATCCTGGAAGTACAAGGATGTACCATGACCTCAAGCAGTCGTATTGGTTGACTCAAATGAAGCGAGAAATTGCTCAATTCGTGAATGAATGTGATGTCTACAGAAGGGTGAAAGCAGAACACCAAAGACCACCTGGTCTCCTCCAACCTCTTGCTATTCCGGAATGGAAGTTTGACCATATCGAGATGGACTTCGTGACTGGATTTCCTAAGTCCAAGCGTGGAAATGATGCTATCTTCGTTGTCATTGACAAGCTTACTAAAGTGGCTCATTTTCTTCCTATCAAAGAATCTATCACAGCAGCTCAGCTGGCAGAGCTATACACCTTCAGAATTGTCTCCTTGCACGACATTCCACAATTGATTTCTTCAGACCGTGGAAGCATCTTCACTTCTAAGTTCTGGGACTCCTTTCAGAAGGCCATGGGCACCAACATTCGTTTCAGCACAGCTTTCCATCCTCAAACAAGTGGCCAAGTCGAGCGAGTCAATCAAATCCTCGAAGACATGCTCAGGGCTTGTGTCATCTCTTTCGGTATGAAGTGGGAAGATTCTCTTCCATATGCCGAGTTCTCCTACAACAACAGCTTCCAAGCGAGTTCGGGCAAGGCCCCATTCAAAATTCTCTATGGCAGGAAGTGCCGTACTCCTCTCAATCGGTCCGAGACAGGCGAACGCCAACTTCTTGGCAACGACTTGATCACAGAAGCCGAAGAAATGTGCAAAGTCATTCGTGAGAATCTCAAAGCCGCGCAATCGCGCCAGAAGAGTTATTATGATGACAAGCACCGTGATGTGGCTTTTGAAATCGGAGACCATGTCTACCTCCGCGTCTCTCCAATGAAAGGCACTCGTCGCTTCGGTATCAAAGGGAAGCTTGCCCCTAGATACGTGGGTCCTTTCAAGATCATTGGCAAAAGAGGCGATCTCGCCTATCAACTTGAGCTTCCATCCAACTTTGCAAACGTGCATGATGTGTTTCACGTGTCACAGCTTCGCAAGTGCTTCAAGACTCCTGAGCGCACTATCAACTTCGAAGAAATTGACCTCCAAGAAGATCTCTCTTATCATGAGCACCCCGTTGCTATTCTTGAAGAAACCGAGCGCAAGACTCGCAACAAGTCAATCAAATTCCTGAAAGTGAAGTGGTCACACCATTCCGACCGAGAAGCCACCTGGGAGCACGAGGATCACCTCCGTTCCGAATATCCGGAGTTCTTTCAGTCCTAGATCTCGGGACAAGATCCCCTTGCAGTGGTGGAGTGTTGTAACACCCCGGATGTAAATTTCCATATTTGTAACTCCAACTCTTGCCATTTTCGGCATTGTGATATGATATTCCCTCCGTGGTTGGGTTTTTCTTCATTTTGCATTTTGTTCATGTCATGCATCTCATATCATGTCATCATGTGCATCTCATTTGCATACGTGTTCGTCTCATGCATCCGAGCATTTTCCCCGTTGTCCGTTTTGCATTCCGACACTCCCACATGCACCGGCGCACCCCTCTTGTTCTTTTCGTGTGCGGGTGTTGAACGTTCTTGGAATGGACCGAGCCTTGCCAAGTGGCCCTGGTATAGCACCGGTAGACCACCTGTCAAGTTTCGGGTCATTTGGAGCTCGTTTGATACTCCAACGGTTAACCGGGTAACCGCAAAGGCCTCTTTTGGGTTGCAGCCCAACACCCCTCCAAAACAGCCCAATAACCCATCTAAGTCACTTCCATGCTCTCCATCGTCGGATCACGATCGGATGGGCGAAAACCGCACTCCATTTGGAGCCTCCTAGCTCCCTCTACCTATAAAACACCCCTCCTCCCGAAATTCCGGATCATTTCCACCCTAACCCTAGCCTCGCTCCTCTCCCCGCCGCCGGACACGTCCGGACGGCGCCGAACGCGTCCGCCGCCGCGCCCGCAGCCAACCAGGGGCTGCCACGTGGGCCGCCCCGCGCCCACATTGCCGCCGGCCCGCGGAGCCCGCCCCGGGCCCCCGCGGCCCGCCGCCGCCACCCGCTCCCGCCGCCGCCCGCTCCCGCGGCCGCGCGGCGTCGCCGCCCGCCGCCCTCCGGCGAGCTCGGCCGCGCCTCGCCGCTCGCCGCCGCCTCCAGGCGCCGCGCCCCCGCGCCCCGCGCTAGATCCGGCCGCCCCGGCCCCGGATCCGGCGCCCCGACTCCTCCGGCCGCCGCCCCCGTCTTCCACTCGGGCGAGCCGCTCCGGCCACGCCTCGGTTCGCGTGCCACAGGAACCCTAGATCTGTGTGGAGGTTGACCCCGAAAATCCCGTAAGTCATTTCCTGTCATTATTTTATTGCATTTTCATCGCATCACATCTTTGCACCCGTGGCTCCGTTTTGGGCGTGTAGCATACCGATTTGTTCGACTCGATGAGTACATCATTTCATCTCATTGCATCATTTTCATTTGAGCTCATATTGATGCCTGAAATGCTGTTGGAACAGGGCTATGTGATGTTAGTTTCTGTTTCTTAACAGAACATGCACTTTTGTCATTTTTGCCATGATTAATGTGTGCATCTTATGTACTTGAGCCCTACATATGTTTTGATCTATGCCATGCCAGCTTTACAGGGGTGTATGCCATGTATTTTTGTGATCAATGTGGTGACTAGCACAAGCATGCAAACTAGGGATTATAATGTTGCTGATTTCAGGGACTTGGTATTTTCACTAAGTCATGCCCTGCTGTTATTTTTATGCCATGTGTTCATGTTGTTACAGAGAGATCTATGCCCATTTTGAGCATGATCTGTAAGGGTGTTTTGAAAATATGGATGTGCTCTATCCATCCATGCCTTTGTTGGCAATTATGGAGTAGTCTAGCATGTCATTTTTGTGCTCTACTTTTGCTTCAAAATGTTTCCTGGCAGATTGTTTACATGATATTCAATTTTTACAAGGTTGTTGTAGTTGATTCGTGTATGCTATGATATTGTTATTTCCATGTATAGCTTCTATGCCATGTCTTCTTGATGGATGTATGCTTAGTTTATCATGAAATGCTCTGTAGTGAGTGCATCGAGCTCACGAACATGCCTACTTGTTATCTGTTTTTGCCATGTCCAGTTTTTCTGCTAAGTCTGAGATCTGTAATGAAACTTGCTATGTTTACATGGGCGCCATCATTTCTTATGGTTCTTTTTGTCTTATGGTCAGTAAAGGACTTTTGATCTATGCTTTGAGTAGATTCCTTCCATATCTTGTTTTGCTATTATAAGTTCCTGTAGCTTGTTGTTTGCTTGCTCTAAACATGCCTTCCTGATGTTAATTTCTGGCATATTAGTGTTTTCACTAAGTCTGTGAACCTAATATTTTTTGCACTTTCACCATGCTTGATTGAGCCTGTTATGATGTGATTTAGCCGTAGCTCAGTGTTCCTCTTTTGTTAAGCATCTCCTGTAGATCACTGCCATATGCTTTGTTAATATGTTGGGGTGCTGTAGCATAGTTTCTTGTTGCATGCTAAGTAGCATCGTGCTGTTAAACGCAGATTCGCGTCATTCTTGTTTTGCTTGTCATTTGCAAACCGTGCATCCGATTCCGGTGATCTTTATATCGATTTCAACCGAAATCATCTCATATTTCCAGCGGCATACTTGGTTTGCCAAGTTGATGCCTTGTTCATCATTTTTCCTTCCGGAGCACGCATTCGCATTGCATATCACATCTCGCATATCATGCCATGTATTGCATCATGTTGCTTGTGCATTGCTCCAAGTTTGATTGTGGTTCCATTGCTTGTGTTCTTGCTTTGGGTAGAGCCGGGAGACGAGTACGTGAACGAGGAACCTGTTGAGAACACTTTCGAGGATCAAGCCTTCGACAACCCTGAGAACTTTGCAGGCAAGATGACCATACCCTCGAAATCACTTCTATCTTTGCTTGCTAGATGCTCGTTCTTTTGCAATGCCTATGCTACGTTACCTACCACTTGCTATATCATGCCACCCATATTGCCATGACAAACCTCTAACCATCCTTTCCTAGCAAACCGTTGATTGGCTATGTTACTGCTTTTGCTCAGCCCCTCTTATAGCGTTGCTAGTTGCAGGTGAAGATGAAGTTAGTTCCTTGTTGGAACATGGATATTTTGGGATATCACAATATCTCTTATTTAATTAATGCTTCTATATATCTGGTAAAGGGTGGAAGGCTCGGCCTTATGCCTGGTGACTTGTTCCACTCTTGCCGCCCTAGTTTCCGTCATACCGGTGTTATGTTCCTTGATTTTGCGTTCCTTACACGGTTGGGTGATTTATGGGACCCCCGTGACAGTTCGCTTTGAATAAAACTCCTCCAGCAAGGCCCAACCTTGGTTTTACCATTTGCCACCTATACCTTTTTCCCTTGGGTTTTCGCGAGCCCGAGGGTCATCTTTATTTTAGCCCCCCCCCCCGGGCCAGTGCTCCTTCGAGTGTTGGTCCGAACCGAGCAGCCTGCGGGGCCACCACGGGGAAACTCGAGGCCTGGTTTTACTCGTAGCTTGACTTATCCGGATGTGCCCTGAGAACGAGATATGTGCAGCTCCTATCGGGATTTGTCGGCACATTCGGGCGGCTTTGCTGGTCTAGTTTTACCATTGTCGAAATGTCATGCGAACCGGGATTCCGAGACTGATCGGGTCTTCCCGGGAGAAGGTTTATCCTTCGTTGACCGTGAGAGCTTATGATGGGCTAAGTTGGGACACCCCTGCAGGGTATTATCTTTCGAAAGCCATGCCCGCGGTTATGAGGCAGATGGGAATTTGTTAATGTCCGGTTGTAGAAAACCCGAAGTTGACCTTAATTAAAATACATCAACCGCGTGTGTAACCGTGATGGTCTCTTCTCGGCGGAGTCCGGGAAGTGAACACGGTGTTGGAGTTATGTTTGACGTAAGTAGTTTCAGGATCACTTCTTGATCGCTACTAGCTTCACGACCGTGCCTTGCTTCTCTTCTCGCTCTCTTTTGCGATCGTAGCCACCATATATGCTAGTCGCTTGCTGCAGCTCCACCTCATTACACCACCCTTCCCTTAAGCTTAAATAGTCTTGATCTCGTGGGTGTGAGATTGCTGAGTCCCCGTGACTCACAGATTCTACCAAAACAGATGCAGGTACCGATGATACCAGCGCAGATGGCGCAACTGAGCTGAAGTGGGAGTTTGATGAGGCCCTTGGTCGTTACTATGTTTCATTTCCAGACGATCAGTAGTGGAGCCCAGTTGGGACGATCGGGGATCTGTGTAGCTTTTGGGGTAGTCTTCTTTTATTTTGGTTCTGTAGTCGGACCTTGAGTGTATTCTGGATGATGAATGTTTATTTATGTATTGTGTGAAGTGGCGACTGTAAGCCAACTATGTATCTCTTTCCCTTATGTATTACATGGGTTGTGTGAAGATTACCTCACTTGCGACATTGCTTTCAATGCGGTTATGCCTCTAAGTCGTGCTTCGACACGTGGGAGATATAGCCGCATCGAGGGCGTTATACTCTGCTGCGAGCATAGAAGCTCCCTTACGCTTCACGTCCTTGACCTTGGGCTTCTTCTCTACTGGATCGGTAGCTGGAAGCTCGAGGAGGGAGAGGTGCCCTTTCTCAGCCCTGGCGCACTTGGTCGCCAAGTTGAACAGCTCCAGTGATGTGCACAGGTCTTCATGGATTGCTAGCTCCTCTTTCATCTTGATGTCACGCACGCCATCGGAGAAGGCTGAGATGATGGCCTCCTCAGTCACCCTGGGGATCTTGAGGCGAGCGTTGTTGAAGGATGTACTTCTGCAGGGTCTCTCCTGGCTGTTGCTTGATGCGGCGCAGGTCACTCATGGCCGGGGGCCGGTCGCGAGTGCCTTGGAAGTTGGCGATGAAGCGGGTGTGCATCTCGTCCCAGGAGGAGATCGTGCCAGGAGATAGGTGCGGGCACCGTCGTTGAGCGCCATGGGGAACCAATTCGCCATGACCTTTTCGTCCCCGTTGGCGGCTTCGATGCCCAGCTCGTAGAGCTGGAGGAACTCAGCGGGGTCTGCAGTGCCATCGTAGCGAGGAGGTAGGTCCGGCTTGAACTTGCCGAGACACGCGACGCTACGCGGCTCGATGGTGAAGGCGCGACAGCCTAAAGTGGCCACCGAAGCTCTGTGCTGATGCGGGGCTTGCTCCTGAGGATTCCCGCGCGCCGCTGCTTGGAGCAGCGCGTGGTCTTGACATGGTGGCGCTGGGGCGCGATCATGGAGCACCGGTGCCGGGAGCACGCGAGCACCTTCTTGGGGACGAGGGATTTCCTAGCAGCTTCTTTCTTGTCGTGCAGGCGCCGGATGCGGTGGGTCTTGTCCTGGGGCCGCGCGCCTTGGAGCCAGGGCGCCTTCTTGGGGAGGAGGTGGTGGAGGCACCTCCTGATCCTCGCCTCTTGCGCAGGATGGAGGGCGAGGCAGCAAGAGGGACGGCATGGCAGAGCCCCCTGCGGTGCTGAAGAGCTCGGTGATGCGGGCGAGCCAGTCCTCGTAGAGGTCTTCGATGGGACGGTAGCGCAGAAGCTCACAAGCCAGGAGCAGCGCAGCGTGCGCGTCCGTGGGGGCGCGACGGGCGTGGGATGACGAAGCGGCTGGAGTTAGCGATGGGGTGGCGGTGCGGCCTTCCCACCGCACCGGATGCAGGGACGAGGACTACTACTCGTTCCCCGCCGGGCCGGTGGCGGTGTTGGCGGCAGGCGACGGGGAACGATGGGGGCGTCCGCCGACGGGCGCTGTCTGGGCGACGCGGGTGGCGAGAGCAGCCCGACGCTTGGCGCGGGCTCGGCGAGCGTCAGCCAAGGACACGACGGAAGATCACACGCAACTAGCGGAAGAAAGATTCCGGTGCACCCCTACCTGGCGCGCCAAACGATGGATTTCGGTTTCCGGCAGACCCTTGTGGTTCGAACTCTGGGGTGCACACGCAGATCTTTCCCCTACCAGCTCACGTCTCGAAGTCTCGCAAAGGATCTAGGCTAGAAAGAAGAACACACAAGGGACACGAGATTTATACTGGTTCAGGCCACCATTGTGGTGTAATACCCTACTCCAGTGTGTGGTGTGGTGGATTGCCTCAGGGGCTGATGATGAACAATACAAAGGGGAGAACAGCCTCGCGAGGGGCTGTTCGTGAGCTGGTGTGATGAACTGCTTGGGTGAGTTCAGTCGCCTCTCTCTAGTCTATGCGCAATCTGGATCCGATCAGATGCCTCGATCTCTCCCTGATCGATTGATCTTCTAGCTGCCTCTACTTTGTCAATGAGAAACTAGAAGTGCACAATCTGCAGCCGCTTAGGGGAGATGGGCAGGCCCAGGTAAGGTGTTGGGAAACATCCGATGGCGCCACCGAAGCCATGCGGCACCTCCTCCAGCGTTTGGGCGTCACAGTTCATCGGGATGACCGAGGACTTCGCCTGGTTGATCTTGAGGCCCGTTGCTTCTCCGAAAGAGCGCAGCAGCTCCAGCAGGCAGTCCACCTCCTCCTTTATAGGATTTACAAAGATGACCGCGTCATCAGCGTAAAGACTGGCCCGCATGCTTGCTCCCTGCCCTGGCAGTGGCGCAATCAAATTCAGTCTGGTGGTTGATTCAAGCAGGCGGTACATTGGGTCGATTGCCAAGATGAACAACAGCGGTGAAAGCGGGTCGCCTTGCCGTAGCCCACACACGTGGAGGAAGCTTGGCCCCTGTGTGCCGTTGAGCAAGCACGAGGAGGACGCAGAGGACAAAAGCAAGGAGATCCAGTTCCTCCAGCACTGCGAGAAGCCCATTTGCTTCAGCAGTTCGATCAAATATGCCCAGGAGACGGAGTCTAAGGCTCGGGCGATGTTGGATTTTGGGTTCTGGTAGACCCTTGAGGTTCGAACTCTGGGGTGCGCACGAAGATCTTTCCCCTACCAGCTCACGTCTCAAAGTCTCGCAAAGGATCTAGGCTAGAAAGAAGAACACACAAGGGACACGAGATTTATACTGGTTCAGGCCACCATTGTGGTGTAATACCCTACTCCAGTGTGTGGTGTGGTGGATTGCCTCAGGGGCTGATGATGAACAATACAAAGGGGAGAACAGCCTCGCGAGGGGCTGTTCGTGAGCTGGTGCGATGAACTGCTTGGGTGAGTTCAGTCGCCTCTCTCTAGTCTATGCGCAATCTCGATCCGATCAAATGCCTTGATCTCTCCCTGATCGATTGATCTTCCAGCTGCCTCTACTCATTGATGGCTAGTCCTATTTATAGAGGGAGGCCCTGGGCCTCTTCCCAAATAATGAGCGGGAAGGGCGCCAACAATTGGCCATTTTGAAGGGGAACATCTAGTACACTTATCCTGACTAAAGTTGGTTTTCGGCTGCCAAAGGCTCTGACGATGACGCCGTCCTGGGCTCCATGATGACCCCTGTCCTACCGTTCTGCTGGTCTTGGTCTTGTTGCACCGAAACGGTAACCTTTGCATGATGCCTTGGCTTGTGCTTGCCCCCTTTGCACCGAAGGGGAAACAAGGACACTGCGTTGGCCGGCGCCTGCCTGCTCTCGATCGTCATGGCTTGCATCACGGGCTCCTCGGGAGGTACCCTGCCTTGATCTCTCCACCTCCTCGCGAGCCTGCGTGAGGACGCTGCTCCTGAGGAAGCTTCCTGTCGTCCGCCCCGCGAGGCTTGGCCCCTCGCGAGGGTCTTGAGTTTGAGCTGATGAAGCTGGGCCGCACTGGGCCCCCACTTGAGCCACGCCATAGGCCGCAGGCAGGCAAGTCTGGGGACCCCCATTCCTAGAACGCCGACAGTAGCGAACGGGCCCAAGGCACGCCTGGACTTGGCTTAGCAGAGAAGCGAAGGGGCAAGTGCGAAGCGCCGCGGGCCCCAATAGCCTGCGGCCTTGGGCACCATGTGGCGATTGATTGGGCGTGGGCGTCTCCACTTCCCCACGATGCCTCGGCAATAGCATGACTTGACAAGTCCCTACATGCAAAAATGGGTCATGATTACCTGCGATCATGGAGGCCGACGGTTGGCCTCCTCCGGCTATAAGTACGGTACGGCGCGAGCCATTCCAGTCCATCTCTCCCTGCTACTCCTTTCTTCTTCTTCCCCACCTTTGCTCCACCTTACGCCAATGGCACCAATCCGCCGGTTTTCTTACAGAAGAGAAGGGAAAGGCCCCCCCGAGAGGGTCCTGACCCGCTTCCGCCCAAGAAGCGGCTAGTCCTCTGCCGCCGAGATGAGGGTGGTCGGCAGGAGGCATCGAGGACCTCGTACGGGCGGCCGCCACCTGGGTTCCCGCTGCCCTTGTACGCCCGCATCGAGGGCCCTGGACAAGAAGGTGCCGAGCGGCACCGACGGATCCGCCGCCGACGCCGGCGAGTTACAGCGGTGCGCGTCGTTCCTCCTGGAGTCCACACTGAGGGCTCCTCTCGCGAGCTTGTGCTCCACGCCGCCATGCCTCGTCGATCTTGGATTCGCCTTCCGCCCTCCTTCGTCTTCGAGATCCCGCTGAGGGGGGCTCTTGAGCTCTGGCTTCAGCACGCTAACTGCAGCACCCCTGCGACCGGAGCGGAGGTCGAGGTTGTCGCTCCGGGCAAGGTCTACATGACCCGTGGCTGGGGTGAGATCGCCCGGGTCTGCCGGACAGGGGGCGCCCTCGTAATCCACCTCGAATACGATGGCGCCTCCTGGATGGTCTTCAAGGTCTTCGACGCGGAAGGATGCCGGCTGGAATGTTGCCCCGAGAAATGCCGCTGGGGCATCATCGTGGCGAGCACCAGGCCCGCCAATCGCTTCCCCGGCAGCTCCTCAGGCAGCAGAGGAGGAGCCGGAGGGTCCAGCGACTCCGCCGAGCTTCACGTGACTCCGAAGACGAGCGACAATAGCTACGAGCCCCCGAGCTCGCGTAGCGCCCGAAGCAGGGCAGCTGCATCAGGCCGCCAACGCCACTGATCTGGATGGGGTTGGCGTCGGCGCCTGTCGGCCCACTGTTGATGATGGTGTCTCCTGCGGAGGCACGCATAGTTAGAGTCCCTTAGGATTAGCACCTTTTGTTCCCTGCAAGGAATCGAAGTACCACCCGGCGGGGGTATGAAGGCGCTGGCCGTGTCTTTTGTGAATGTTATATCCTTATTATGAATCGATGCGAGATGCTTGTCCTGTCCCGGCTCAGCTCCCCCTGTCTTTCCTCACTGGGGCTTGGTGCTCTACGCTGACAGGTTCCGGTCCCCAGGCAGGCTTCAGCCGTCGCTGGTACGCCAGGTTGCGATGCCGTGGTCAAGGCCAAGAGGTGAGCGGCCCAAGGTCCAGTAAGAGCCCCTAAGTCGCAATGCTCAGGAGGTCCCCTTTAGCGCTCAAGCAGCCTCTGCTGGGCAAGAAAGGTAGGCAACATTGCCGTGACAGAGCTGCACTAGGCGAGGGTTTAGCACGGAGTCGAATCAATTTTCGCGTGCCTTATCTCGTAGGTTTGGCGTAGTTTTCGGCGAGGTGCCGGGCCTGCGCGGCGGCAGCTGAGGTGTTGTTGGGTTAGGTCCTCATGAGCTTCTTCCCTCTCCCCCGCACTTTCCTTAATGCTCTACGTCCTCAGGTCCTGGCCCTCGAGCGAGCTCAGCCGCCGCTGGTATGACAGGTCACGATGTCGTGGGTCAAGGCCAGGGGTGAGGGCTGGAGAGCCAGTAAGAGCCCATGAGTCGCGATGCTCAGGCGCCCCCCTTTTAACGCGCGAGCAGATCATGCCGGAGAGAAGGAGAGGAGGCTCGCGATGCCACCAGCGTTACTCCTGGAGCGGATCCTGCATATCAATCACGAGAGGAAACGAGGTTTGTCGTTACGGTTGCCAGCCAACCATTGGTCGCTCCGAGGGAGTGATTGGGGCACTGAGGGCCTGGTGAGGTGGCGCCTTGCGGGGCTGCCGCGGCCAGAGCTCAGCCACTCAGATTTTTCGGCGTTGCAGGGACGGACCCGTGCGCAAGTGCCATGCCAGAGCGAACGGCTCAAAAGATAGGTGTCAATCGAGCAGGCGATTAGGTCAAGCATGTTAAGAACGAAGGAGCAAATCCATTTAGATAGATGCAGAAAAAGGCAAACGCCATTGGGTCAGGCCCGAGCAGCTTGGGGATAATGCAGCCCGAGGGGCGCCCCCAACAAGGTAGGTAAAGAGCATAAGCAAAACGGATACATGCCGCAGGGACAGACCCACGCGACCTAGGAATGATGTAGCCTTGCGGGCGCTCCCAGCTGAAAATGGAACTTGAAAGATGTCACCTGATACGTTGGAGATGAAACGATGCTGAAGCAGCGGACGACGGGCGGTGAGGAAGCCGACCCTCACGAGCTCTCTGGACCCAGAGCCTCGGGAGGCTGGGGGGGGGGCACGGGAGGATCTTCGAGGGCCATCTCCATCTCCGCCAGGACCGCGCGATGCCTGACCTCTTGAGCCTCTAGAATGCTCCTCAGCAGGCGCTGATGAACGGCGGCCACGTTCGGCAGGCCGAAGGGCATGCGAACGTAGCTGTGAGGTGGACCCTCACAACGCCCCACGCGTGAAGGCCAGAGGCGCTCCTGAGACGCGGCTCGGTTGAGCCATGGTATGTCGATGCAGACGCGCAGCCCACCATCCTCACCGAGATGTGGGGCTACAGCGGGGTAGGCGGCGGCTGCCGCACATGACTCTTAACTCCTGTAGCTCCTGAATGTTTCTCGCGATGAACTCCTGAGGGTTTGGCCCTCCTTGCCTCATACCTTCCTGAGGGAAACGTGCCTTGAAGCATGCCTCCAAGTGGTGCCCGAGCGTCTTCCTCGTGACCTTGGCGAGGTCGGTGGCCCTCCAGGAGAGAGCCCCCGAGCCCTGCCCGAGGAGGGCGCTGGGCACGTCTTCCTATGCGACAGAGGGTGGCGCCCCTTGGACGGGCGCCGATCCTGATGCAACGCCTCTGGAGGTGCCTGCCTCCTGAGGGTTTGGGCCAGGTGAAGCCTTCTTCTTCTTAGGGACCGCCTCGGGAAGCCTCCCACTCCTGTGATCTGGGTCTTCGATTGCCGTGGCCCGGAAGGCATGCTCAAGAGAACACACTGCATCCCTTTCCTCACAAGGCACTGTGATGACTCCACCGCTTCCTGGCATCTTGAGGACATTGTAGCCATGGTAAGTTACTGCCATGACCTTGGCCAGAGCCGGGTACCCGAGGATGGCATTGTATGGCAGGCAAATGTGGGCGACGTCGAAGTCAATGATCTCGGTGCGGTAGTTGTTGCGCCACCCAAAGGTGACAGGAAGGCAAACTTGCCCTATTGGGACGGTGGAACGGTCAGTGACTCCTGAGAAAGGCTTGGTTGGCCGAAGCTGATCGTATGGCACTTGGAGATTGTTGAACGTCTCGGCGGACAGGACGATGAGTCCTGCTCCGCCATCGATGAGGGTCCTGGTGACTTGCACATTGCTGATGACTGGGGAACAAAGCATCGGGAAGACTCCCGCCGTTGCTACACACTTGAGCTGATCCGCTGAGCTGAACGTGATGGCGCATGCAGACCACCTAAGAGGGCGCGTGGCCTCAAGCTTGGGGAGGACTGCGTTCACCTCACGAGCAAACTGCTTGAAGATGCGCTGAGAGGCTGGGGCCTGAGCGCCACCCAGGATGCAAGCGATTGCGCGCGGCTCCTGGAAGCCCCCAGCCCCCTCGTCCTGATGATGGTCTTCATTCCTCCTTGGCGGTGGTGGCAGAGGAGGGAGGCCTGCGTTGCCTTGAGGGCGGTCCTCACGAGGCTGATCCCTCCAACCTCCCTCGCTAGGCTGGTCCTGTCAGCGGTCCTCGCGAGGTCGGTCACGCCACCCTTGGCGAGGTCCACGGTCTTCTGATACGTCTCCAACGTATCTATAATTTTTGATTGCTCCATGCTACTTTATCTACTGTTTTGGACTATATTGGGCTTTATTTTCCACTTTTATATTATTTTTGGGACTAACCTATTAACCGGAGGCCCAGCCCAGAATTGCTGCTTTTTTGCCTATTTCAGTGTTTCGAAGAAACGGAATATCAAACGCAGTCCAAACGGAATGAAACCTTCGGGAACGTGATTTTCCAACCGAACGTGATCCAGGAGACTTGGACCCTACTCCAAGAAGTGCTAGAGGTGGTCACGAGGGTGGAGGGCGCCCCCTGGGCGCGCCCCCTACCTCGTGGGCCCCCTGACGCTCCACCGACATACTCCTTCCTCCTATATATACCTACGTATCCCCAAACGATCAGAGCAGGAGCCAAAAACCTAATTCCACTGCCGCAATCTTCTGTATCCACGAGATCCAATCTTGGGGCCTGTTCCGGAGCTCTGGCGGAGGGGGCATCCACCACGGAGGACTTCTACATCATCACCATAGCCCCTCCGATGAAGTGTGAGTAGTTTACTTCAGACCTTCAGGTCCATAGCTAGTAGCTAGATGGCTTCTTCTCTCTTTTTGGATCTCAATACAATGTTCTCCCCCTCTCTCGTGGAGATCTATTCGATGTAATCTTCTTTTTGCGGTGTGTTTGTTGAGACCGATGAATTGTGGGTTTATGATCCAGTATTATCTATGGAAAATATTTGATTCTTCTCTGAATTCTTTTATGTATGATTGAGTTATCTTTGCAAGTCTCTTCGAATTATCCTTTTTGGTTTGGTCAACTAGATTGGTAGTACTTGCAATGGGATTAGTGCTTAGCTTTGGGTTCAATCTTGCGGTGTCCTTACCTACTGACAGAAAGGGTTGCAAGGCACATATTGTATTGTTGCCATCGAGGATAACAAGATGGGGTTTCTTATCATATTGCATGAATTTATCCATCTCCATCATGTCATATTGCTTAAGGCGTTACTCTGTTTTTAACTTAATACTCTAGATGCATGCTGGATAGCGGTCGATGAGTGGAGTAATAGTAGTAGATGCAGAATCATCTCGATCTACTTGTCTTTGACGTGATGCCTATATACATGCTCATTACCTAGATATACTCATAACTATGCTCAATTCTGTCAATTGCTCAACAGTAATTTGTTCACCCACCGTAGAATATCTATGCTCTTGAGAGAAGCCACTAGTGAAACCTATGGCCCCGGGGTCTATTCTCATCATATCAATCTCTATCGCTTTATTTACTTGCTTTACTTTTACTTTGCCTTTTACTTTTTACTTTGCATCTATCTATCAAAAATACCAAAAATATTATTTATCATCTCTATCAGATCTCACTATCGTAAGTGACCGTGAAGGGATTGACAACCCCTAATCGCGTTGGTTGCGAGTTGCTATCGTTTTGTGTAGGTACAAGGGACTTGTGCGTGGTCTCCTACTGGATTGATACCTTGGTTCTCAAAAGCTGAGGGAAATACTTACGCTACTTTGCTGCATCATCCTCTCCTCTTCAGGGAAATCCAACGCAGTGCTCAAGAGGTAGCAAGAAGAATTTCTGGCGCCGTTGCCGGGGAGGCTCACGCAAGCAAGTCAACCATACCAAGTACCCATCGCAACCCCTATCTCTCGCATTACATTATTTGCCTTTTTGCCTCTCGTTTTCCTCTCCCCCACTTCACCCTTGCCGTATTATTCACCCCTCTTCCGTTCGATCTTGTGTCTCCATGTACCTTCCTTTTTGCTTGCATCTTCACTTGCTAAAAGTTTATGGATCCTCATCCACTTGCTAATCTATTTAAGAGATCCAATTATGTTGAACCTATTGCTAGTGAGTTGAGTGCACTAGATTATCTTTATGAGGTTTTGCTTGAAATTTGTGAATCTGAAAATTATGATGAAGAAATTTATGAAGAGATTCACGATAACTCCTTGAATAAAAAGCATGATTGCAATGATTTTCCTATAAATTCTCTTGATGTCAATTGTGCTAATAATATGCAAAACCCTAAGCTTGGAAATGCTAGTTTTGCTATGTCTACTACTTGTTTCAATGATCATGATTGGGGTGATCCTTCTTACAACCTTGAAAATTTATTTAAGCCCCATGATGAATATGAGATTGATAATAATATTTGCAATAATATTGAAAGTGGGTTGGAAGAGTGTCAACTTTAGATCCCACATTTTTGTAGTATGTTCAATCTTATGAAATTTTTGATAAAAGTGGGTTTGGAGAGGTCATGACTTTAGTTAAAGTTAACCCCACTATTTTGGAAGAGTGTCAACTTTACATGCATGTGGATCGTGTTGAGAATATGTTATGTGATAGCTATTTTGTTGAATTTGCTTATGATCCTACATGTAATTATTATGAGAGAGGAAAATATGGTTGTAGAAATTTTCATGTTACTAAATTACCTCTCTTCATGTTGAGATTGCTATCCTCCCTTTGTTCTTCCTTGCATATGCTAGTTTTTGTTTGCCTTGCAAATTTGTTTGCTTATAATATGCCTATGCATAGGAAGTATATTAGACTTAGATATGTTTGTCACGTGTTTGATGATGCTCTCTTTGCGCTTCAATTCTTGTCTTTCTTGTGAGCATCATTAAAATTCTCAATGCCTAGCTAAAAAGGCTTTAAAGAAAAGCGCTTGTTGGGAGGCAACCCAATTTTATTTTGTGTTTTTTTGCTTATGTTTAGTAATAAATAATTCATCTAGCTTCTGTTTGGATGTAGTTTTATGTTTTAATTAGTGTTTGTGCCAAGTAGAACCTATAGGATAACCTACGGTGATAGTTGATTTGATTCTGCTGAAAAACAGAAACTTTGCATGCACGAATATAATTTTGTTAAATCACAGGAACGTGCTTTTGTGTTGATTCTTTTTGCTGCTGTTCAGTAAACAAATTTTCCAGGACTTCCTATTTTGGTAGAAGTTTTAGAGTTCCATAAGTTTGCGTTAGTTACAGATTGCTACAGACTGTTCTGTTTTTGACAGATTCTGTTTTACGTGTGTTGTTTGCTTATTTTGATGAATCTATGGCTAGTAAAATAGTTTATAAACCATAGCTAAGTTGGAATACAGTAGGTTTAACACCAATATAAATAAAGAATGAGTTCATTACAGTACCTTGAAGTAGTCTTTTGTTTTCTTTCTCTAACGGAGCTCACGAGATTTCTGTTGAGTTTTGTGCTGTGAAGTTTTCAAGTTTTGGGTGAATTCTTTTGATGGATTATTGAACAAGGAGTGGCAAGAGCCTAAGCTTGGGGATGCCCATGGAACCCCCAAGATAATCCAAGGACACCAAAATTTCAAAGCTTGGGGATGCCCCGGAAGGCATCCCCTCTTTTGTCCACTTCCATCGGTAATTTACTTGGAGCTATATTTTTATTCACCACATGATATGTGTTTTGCTTGGAGCGTCTTGTATTATTTGCATCTTTACTTGTTAGTTTACCACAATCATCCTTGCTGTACACATCTTTTGAGAGAGCCATACATGATTTGGAATTTCTTAGAATACTCTATGTGCTTCACTTATATCTTTTGAGCTTGATAGTTTTGCTCATAGCGCTTCACTTATATCTTTTGAGCGTGATAATTTTTGCTCTAGTGCTTCACTTATATCTTTTAGAGCACGATGGTGGATTTTTTTAAAGAAACTATTTATCTCTCATGCTTCACTTAGATTATTTTGAGAGTCATTAATAGCATGGTAATTTGCTTAATGTTAACATACTTGGTGTTCAAGATATGTGGAACTTTCTTTTGAGTGCGCTGAATACTAAGATAAGTTTGATGCTTGATAATAGTTTTGAGATATGGAGGTGATAATATCAAAGTCGTGCTAGTTGGGTGATTATGAATTTGAGAAATACTAGTTTTGAAGTTTGCAAGTCCCATAGCATGCACGTATGGTTAAAGTTGTGTAACAAATTTGAAACATGAAGTGTACCTGGCTTGTGCATCCTTATGAGTGGCGGTCGGGGACGAGCAATGGTCTTTTCCTACCAAACTATCCCCCTGGGAGCATGCGCGTAGTACTTGATTTTTGATGGCTTCTAAATTTTTGCAATAAGTATATGAGTTCTTTTGGCTAATGTTGAGTCCATGGATTATACGCACTCTCACCTTTCCGCCTTTGCTAGCCTCTTCGTCACCGTGCATTGCCCTTTCTCACCTTGAGAGTTGGTGCAAACTTCGCCGGTGCATCCAAACCCTGTGATACGATATGCTCTATCACACATAAACCTCCTTATATCTTCCTCAAAACAGCCACCATACCTACCTATTATGGCATTTCCATAGCCATTCCGAGATATTGCCATGCAACTTCCACCATCATCATCATGACATACATTACTTTTGTCATATTGCCATTGCATGATCATGTAGTTGACATCGTATTTGTGGCAAAGCCACCATGCATTATTTTCCATACATGTCACTCTTGATTCATTGCACCATCCCGGTACACCATCGGAGGCATTCATATAGAGTCATATCTTGTTCTAAGTTTCGAGTTGAAATCCTTATGTTGTAATCAATAAAAGTGTGATGATCATCATTATTAGAGCATTTCCCAAATAAAAAAAAAGAGAAAGGCCAAAAGAAAAAAAAGAAAGGCCCAAAAAAATATAAATAAAAAGGGCAATGCTACTATCTCTTTTTCCACACTTGTAGCACCTTGTTCTTCATGTAGTGAGTCTCATATATTGTGCTTCAAAGTAGAACCTTGTTCCTCATGTAGTGAGTCTCATAAAGTTGTCCTTTTCATACTAGTGGGAATTTTTCATTATAGAACTTGGCTTGTATATTCCTACGATGGGCTTCCTCAAATGCCCTAGGTCTTCATGAGCAAGCGAGTTGGATGCACACCCACTAGTTTTCTTTTCTTGAGCATTCATAGCTCTAGTGCATCCGTTGCATGGCAATCCCTACTACTCATGTTGACATCAATTGATGGGCATCTCCATAGCCCGTTGATTAGCCTCGTCAATGTGAGACTTTCTCTTTTTTGTCTTCTCCACACAATCCCCATCATCATATTCTATTCCACCCATAGTGCTATATCCATGGCTCACGCTCATGTATTGCGTGAAGGTTGAAAAAGTTTGAGATTATTTAAGTATGAAACAATTGCTTGGCTTGTCATCGGGGGTATAGAAGTTGGGAACTTCTTTGTGTGACGAAAATGAAGCATAGCCTAACTATATGATTTTGTAGGGATGAACTTTCTTTTGCCATGTTATTTTGAGAAGACATGATTGCTTTGATTAGTATACTTGAAGTATTATTATTTTTGTGTCAATATGAACTTTTGTCTTGAATCTTTCAGATCTAAATATTCATATCAAAATTAAAAAGATTTACATTAAAATTATGCCAAAGTATCACTCCGCATAAAAAATTCTTTTTTATCATTTACCTACTTGAGGACGAGCAGGAATTAAGCTTGGGGATGCTTGATACGTCTCCAACGTATCTATAATTTTTGATTGCTCGATGCTACTTTATCTACTGTTTTGGACTATATTGGGCTTTATTTTCCACTTTTATATTATTTTTGGGACTAACGTATTAACCGGAGGCCCAGCCCAGAATTGCTGTTTTTTTGCCTATTTCAGTGTTTCAACGAAACAGAATATCAAACGGAGTCCAAACGGAATGAAACCTTCGGGAACGTGATTTTCCAACCGAACGTGATCCAGGAGAATTGGACCCTACTCCAAGAAGTGCCAGAGGCGGTCACGAGGGTGGAGGGCGCGCCCCTACCTCGTGGGCCCCCTGACGCTCCACCGACGTACTCCTTCCTCCTATATATACCTACGTATCCCCAAACGATCAAAACAGGAGCCAAAACCTAATTCCACCGCCACAACCTTCTGTATCCACGAGATCCCATCTTGGGGCCTGTTCCGGAGCTCCGCCGGAGGGAGCATCCACCATGGAGGGCTTCTACATCATCACCATAGCCCCTCCAATGAAGTGTGAGTAGCTTACTTCAAACCTTCGGGTCCATAGCTAGTAGCTAGATGGCTTCTTCTCAATTTTTGGATCTCAATACAATGTTCTCCCCCTCTCTCATGGAGATCTATTCGATGTAATCTTCTTTTTGCAGTGTGTTTGTTGAGACCGATGAATTGTGGGTTTATGATCCAGTATTATCTATGGAAAATATTTGATTCTTCTCTGAATTCTTTTATGTATGATTGAGTTATCTTTGCAAGTCTCTTCTAATTATCCTTTTTGCTTTGGCCAACTAGATTGGTAGTTCTTGCAATGGGAGAAGTGCTTAGCTTTGGGTTCAATCTTGCGGTGTCCTTACCCAGTGACAGAAAGGGTTGCAAGGCACGAATTGTATTGTTGCCATCGAGGATAACAAGATGGGGGTTTTATCATATTGCATGAATTTATCCCTCTACATCATGTCATCTTACTTAAGGCGTTACTCTATTTTTAACTTAATACTCTAGATGCATGCTGGATAGCGGTCGATGTGTTGAGTAATAGTAGTAGATGCAGAATCGTTTCGATCTACTTGTCTTGGACGTGATGCCTATATACATGATCATTGCCTAGATATACTCATAACTATGCTCAATTCTGTCAATTGCTCAACAGTAATTTGTTCACCCACCGTAGAATATCTATGCTCTTGAGAGAAGCCACTAGTGAAACCTATGGCCCCCAGGTCTATTCTCATCATATCAAGCTCTATCGCTTTATTTACTTGCTTTACTTTTACTTTGCCTTTTACTTTTTACATTGCATCTATCTATCAAAAATACCAAAAATATTATTTATCATCTCTATCAGATCTCACTATCGTAAGTGACCTTGAAGGGATTGACAACCCCTAATCGTGTTGGTTGCGAGTTGCTATCGTTTTGTGTAGGTACGAGGGATTTGTGCGTGGTCTCCTACTGGATTTATACCTTGGTTCTCAAAAACTGAGGGAAATACTTACGCTACTTTGCTGCATCATCCTCTCCTCTTCGGGGAAATCCAACGCAGTGCTCAAGAGGTAGCAAGAAGAATTTCTGGCGCCGTTGCCAGGGAGGCTCACGCAAGCAAGTCAACCATACCAAGTACCCATCGCAATCCCTATCTCTCGCATTACATTATTTGCCTTTTGCCTCTCGTTTTCCTCTCCCCCACTTCACCCTTTCCGTATTATTCGCCCCTCTTCCGTTCGATCTTGTGTCTCCATGTACCTTCCTTTTTACTTGCATCTTCGCTTGCTAAAAGTTTATGGATCCTCATCCACTTGCTAATCTCTTTAAGAGATCCAATTATGTTGAACCTATTGCTAGTGAGTTGAGTGCACTAGATTATCTTTATGAGGTTTTGCTTGAAATTCGTGAATCTGAAAATTATGATGAAGAAATTTATGAAGAGATTCACGATAACTCCTTGAATAAAAAAGCATGATTGCAATGATTTTCCTATAAATTCTCTTGATGTCAATTGTGCTAATAATATGCAAAACCCTAAGCTTGGGGATGCTAGTTTTGCTATGTCTACTACTTGTTTCAATGATCATGATTGGGGTGATCCTTCTTACAACCTTGAAAATTTATTTAAGCCCCATGATGAATATGAGATTGATAATAATATTTGCAATAATATTGAAAGTGGGTTTGGAAGAGTGTCAACTTTAGATCCCACATTTTTGGAGTATGTTCAATCTTATGATATTTTTGATAAAAGTGGGTTTGGAGAGGTCATGACTTTAGTTAAAGTTAATCCCACTATTTTGGAAGAGTGTCAACTTTACATGCATGTGGATCGTGTTGAGAATATGTTATGTGATAGCTATTTTGTTGATTTTGCTTATGATCCTACATGTAATTATTATGAGAGAGGAAAATATGGTTGTAGAAATTTTCATGTTACTAAATTACCTCTCTTCATGTTGAGATTGCTATCATCCCTTTGTTCTTCCTTGCATATGCTAGTTTTTGTTTGCCTTGCAAATTTGTTTGCTTATAATATGCCTATGCATGGGAAGTATGTTAGACTTAGATGTGTTTGTCACATGTTTGATGATGCTCTCTTTGCGCTTCAATTCTTGTCTTTCTTGTGAGCATCATTAAAATTCTCAATGCCTAGCTAAAAAGGCTTTAAACAAAAGCGCTTGTTGGGAGGCAACCCAATTTTATTTTGTGTTTTTTGTTTTTGCTTCTGTTTAGTAATAAATAATCCATCTAGCTTCTGTTTGGATGTGGTTTTATGTTTTAATTAGTGTTTGTGCCAAGTAGAACCTATAGGATAACCTACGGTGATAGTTGATTTGATTCTGCTGAAAAACAGAAACTTTGCGCGCACGAATATAATTTTGTTAAATCACAGGAACGTGATTTTGCATTGATTCTTTTTGATTCTGTTCAATAAACAAATTTTCCAGGAATTCCTATTTTGGTAGAATTTTTAGAGTTCTATAAGTTTGCGTTAGTTACAGATTGCTACAGACTGTTCTGCTTTTGACAGATTCTGTTTTACGTGTGTTGTTTGCTTATTTTGATGAATCTATGTCTAGTAAAATAGTTTATAAACCATAGATAAGTTGGAATACAGTAGGTTTAACACCAATATAAATAAAGAATGAGTTCATTACAGTACCTTGAAGTAGTCTTTTGTTTTCTTTCTCTAACGGAGCTCACGAGATTTCTGTTGAGATTTGTGTTGTGAAGTTTTCAAGTTTTGGGTGAATTCTTTTGATGGATTATGGAACAAGGAGTGGCAAGAGCCTAAGCTTGGGGATGCCCATGGAACCCCCAAGATAATCCAAGGACACCAAAGTCAAAGCTTGGGGATGCCCCGGAAGGCATCCCCTCTTTTGTCCACTTCCATCGGTAATTTACTTGGAGCTATATTTTTATTCACCACATGATATGTGTTTTGCTTGGAGCGTCTTGTATTATTTGCGTCTTTACTTGTTAGTTTACCATAATCATCCTTGCTGTAAACATCTTTTGAGAGAGCCATACATGATTTGGAATTTGTTAGAATACTCTATGTGCTTCACTATATCTTTTGAGCTTGATAGTTTTGCTCATAGCGCTTCATTTATATCTTTTGAGCGTGATAATTTTTGCTCTAGTGCTTCACTTATATCTTTTAGAGCATGGTGGTGGATTTGTTTTAAAGAAACTATTGATCTCTCATGCTTCACTTAGATTATTTGAGAGTCATTAATAGCATGGTAATTTGCTTAATGTTAATATACTTGGTGTTCAAGATATGTGAAACTTTATTTTGAGTGCGTTGAATACTAAGATAAGTTTGATGCTTGATAATTGTTTTGAGATATGGAGGTGTTAATATCAAAGTCGTGCTAGTTGTGTGGTTATGAATTTGAGAAATACTTGTGTTGAAGTTTGCAAGTCCCGTAGAATGCACGTATGGTTAAAGTTGTGTAACAAATTTGAAACATGAAGTGTACCTGGCTTGTGCATCCTTATGAGTGGCGGTCGGGGACGAGCGATGGTCTTTTCCTACCGATCTATCCCCCTAGGAGCATGCGCGTAGTACTTGATTTTTGATGGCTTCTAAATTTTTGCAATAAGTATATGCGTTCGTTTGACTAATGTTGAGTCCATGGATTATACGCACTCTCACATTTCCGCCTTTGCCAGCCTCTTCGGTACCGTGCATTGCCCTTTTTCACCTTGAGAGTTGGTGAAAACTTCGCCGGTGCATCCAAACCCCGTGATACGATATGCTCTATCACACATAAACCTCATTATATCTTCCTCAAAACAGCCACCATACCTACCTATTATGGCATTTCCATAGCCATTCCTTGATATATTGCCATGCAACTTCCACCATCATCATCATGACATACATTACTGTTGTCATATTGCCATTGCATGATCATGTAGTTGACATCGTATTTGTGGCAAAGCCAGCATGCATTATTTTCCATACATGTCACTCTTGATTCATTGCACCATCCCGGTACACCACCGGAGGCATTCATATAGAGTCATATCTTGTTCTATGTTTCGAGTTGTAATCCTTATATTGTAATCAATAAAAGTGTGATGATCATCATTATTAGAGCATTGCCCAAATAAAAAAACAAGAGAAAGGCCAAAAGAAAAAAGAAAGGCCTAAAAAATATAAATAAAAAAGGCAATGCTACTATCTCTTTTTCCACACTTGTAGCACCTTGTTCTTCATGTAGTGAGTCTCATATATTGTGCTTCAAAGTACCACCTTGTTCCTCATGTAGTGAGTCTCATAAAGTTGTCCTTTTCATACTAGTGGGAATTTTTCATTATAGAACTTGGCTTGTATATTCCTACGATGGGCTTCCTCAAATGCCCTAGGTCTTCATGAGCAAGCGAGTTGGATGCACACCCACTAGTTTTCTTTTCTTGAGCATTCATAGCTCTAGTGCATCCGTTGCATGGCAATCCCTACTACTCATGTTGACATCAATTGATGGGCATCTCCATAGCCCGTTGATTAGCCTCGTCAATGTGAGACTTTCTCTTTTTTGTCTTCTCCACACAATCCCCATCATCATATTCTATTCCACCCATAGTGCTATATCCATGGCTCACGCTCATGTATTGCATGAAGGTTGAAAAAGTTTGAGATTATTTAAGTATGAAACAATTGCTTGGCTTGTCATCGGGGGTATAGAAGTTGGGAACATTTTTGTGTGACAAAAATGAAGCATAGCCTAACTATATGATTTTGTAGGGATGAACTTTCTTTTGCCATGTTATTTTGAGAAGACATGATTGCTTTGATTAGTATGCTTGAAGTATTATTATTTTTGTGTCAATATGAACTTTTGTCTTGAATCTCTCGGATCTGAATATTCATATCATAGTTAAGAAGATTTACATTGAACTTATGCCAAAGTATCACTCCGCATGAAAAATTCTTTTTTATCATTTACCTACTTGAGGACGAGCAGGAATTAAGCTTGGGGATGCTTGATACGTCTCCAACGTATCTATAATTTTTGATTGCTCGATGCTACTTTATCTAATGTTTTGGACTATATTGGGCTTTATTTTCCACTTTTATATTATTTTTGGGACTAGCCTATTAACCGGAGGCCCAGCCCAGAATTGTTGTTTTTTTGCCTATTTCAGTGTTTCGAAGAAACGGAATATCAAACGGAGTCCAAACGGAATGAAACCTTCGGGAACGTGATTTTCAAACCGAACGTGATCCAGCAGACTTGGACCCTACTCCAAGAAGTGCCAGAGGCGGTCACGAGGGTGGAGGGCGCCCCCCTGGGCGCGCCCTCCTACCTCGTGGGCCCCCTGACGCTCCACCGACGTACTCCTTCCTCCTATATATACCTACGTATCCCCAAACGATCAGAACAGGAGCCAAAAACCTAATTCCTCCGCCGCAACCTTCTATATCCATGAGATCCCATCTTGGGGCCTGTTCCGGAGCTCCGCCGGAGGGGCATCCACCACGGAGGGCTTCTACATCATCACCATAGCCCTCCGATGAAGTGTGAGTAGTTTACTTCAGACCTTTGGGTCCATAGCTGGTAGCTAGATGGCTTCTTCTCTCTTTTTGGATCTCAATACAATGTTCTCCCCCTGAGGGAGTCCTGGACTAGGGGGTGTCCGGACAGCCGGACTATCATCATCCGCCGGACTCCAAGACTATGAAGATACAAGATTGAAGACTCCGTCCCATGTCCGGATGGGACTTTCCTTGGCGTGGAAGGCAAGCTTGGCGATACGGATATGTAGATCTCCTACCATTGTAACCGACTCTGTGTAACCCTAGCCCTCTCCGGTGTCTATATAAACCGGAGGGTTTTAGTACGTAGGACACGACCACCATTACAACAATCATACCATAGGCTAGCTTCTAGGGTTTAGCCTCCTTGATCTCGTGGTAGATCCACTCTTGTACTACCCATATCATCAATATCAATCAAGCAGGAGTAGGGTTTTACCTCCATAGAGAGGGCCCGAACCTGGGTAAAAACATCGTGTCCCTTGTCTCCTGTTACCATCCGCCTAGACGCACAGTTCGGGACCCCCTACCCGAGATCCGCCGGTTTTGACACCGACATTGGTGCTTTCATTGAGAGTTCCTCTGTGTCGTCACCGATAGGCTCGATGGCTTCTTCAATCAACAACAACGCCGTCCAGGGTGAGACTTTTCTCCCCGGACAGATCTTCGTATTCGGCGGCTTCGCACTGCGGGCCAATTCACTTGGCCATCTGGGGCAGATCGAAAGCTACGCCCCTGGCCGTCAGGTCAGATTTGGAAGCCTAAACTTCACGGCGGACATCCGCGGAGACTTGATCTTCGATGGATCCGATCCGCAGCCGAGCGTGCCGCACTGTCGCGATGGGCATGATCTAACTCTGCCGTCGGACAGTACTTCGGAGGCTGCACACAAATCCGCTCCGACTCATAGTCCGGAGCCGATCGCGCAGATCGAGGACGGGTGGCTGGACACCGCCTCAGGAGCTGCGACTTCCACGGCGATGGAGCCGAACACTGGCCTTGTCCCTTATAAAGCTCATGACTCCGAGGTGCCGGACTTCGAACCTCCTGCGCCCCTGCCAATCGAATCCGATTGGGCGCCGATCATGGAGTTCACCGCCGCGGACATCTTTCAGCACTCACCTTTTGGCGACATCTCAAATTCGCTAAAGCATCTCTCGCTATCCGGAGAGCCCTGGCCGGATTACGGCCAGGATGGTTGGTATGCGGACGACGAAGAAATTCAAAGCCCACCCACCTCCCACTTTGTAGCCACTGTCGACGATCTAACCAACATGCTAGACTATGACTCCGAAGACATCGACGGTATGGACGATGATGCCGGAGACGAACAAGAACCAGCGCCTACAGGGCACTGGAAGACCACCTCGTCATATGACATATACATGGTGGACACCCCAAAAGATGGGGACGGCGAAGAAGTAGCGGAGGCAGATTCCTTAAAGAAACAGCCCAAGCGCCGATGTCAGCGTCGCCGCTCTAAATCCCGCCACAGCAAGAATGGAGATTCCGGCACAGGAGATAATAACACCCCAGAAAGTGCCGAAGGCAATCCCCTCCTGCAAGATTCAGCGCAGGAGGATGCAGAAGCAAGCCCTCACGAGAGAGCGGCAGACGAAGAGGTCGAGGATGATAATTACATACCTCCCTCCGGAGACGAGGCAAGCCTCGACGACGACGAATTCGTCGTGCCTGAGGATCCCGTCGAACAAGAGCGTTTCAAACGCAGGCTAATGGCCACAGCAAATAGCCTAAAGAAAAAGCAGCAGCAGCTTCAAGCTGATCAAGACCTGCTGGCCGACAGATGGACCGAGGTCCTCGCGGCCGAAGAGTATGAACTCGAACGCCCCTCCAAGAGCTACCCAAAACGCAAGTTGCTCCCCCGATTAGAAGAGGAAACATACATACCTTCATCACCAGCGCACAATACGGCCGACCGACCACCCCGTGGTCGCGACAGAGAGGCACCCAGGCCTTCCATCAAGACCGTACCCCGGCATCGCTCAAAAAGTATGAAGCCACGGGGGAACGCGCCGGACTTGCAGGATATATTGGAGGATAAGGCAAGAAAATCCAGATCTATCTATGGATCACGTGGGCGCCCCACGACCCACGACGAATACCGTCGAGCCGGATACAACAACTCCGGCCGGGCCGAACACAGCAGACAATGCTCCCTTGAGCTACGTCGTGATATTGCTCAATACAGAGGCGCCGCACACCCGCTATGCTTCACTGACGAAGTAATGGATCATCAAATCCCGGAAGGGTTTAAACCCGTAAACATTGAATCCTACGATGGCACGACAGACCCCGCGGTTTGGATCGAAGATTATCTCCTTCACATCCATATGGCCCGCGGCGACGATCTCCACGCCATCAAATATCTCCCGCTCAAGCTTAAAGGACCAGCTCGGCATTGGCTTAACAGCCTGCCCGCAGAGTCAATTGGGTGTTGGGAGGACCTGGAAGCCGCATTCCTCGACAACTTCCAGGGCACATATGTGCGACCACCAGAGGCCGATGACCTAAGCCACATAATCCAGCAGCCAGACGAATCGGCCAGGCAATTTTGGACACGGTTCTTAACAAAGAAAAATCAAATCGTCGACTGTCCGGATGCAGAGGCCCTCGCAGCCTTCAAACATAACATCCGCGACGAGTGGCTAGCCCGGCACCTAGGACAGGAAAAGCTGAAATCCATGGCAGCCCTCACATCATTAATCACCCGCTTCTGTGCGGGAGAGGATAGCTGGCTAGCTCGCAGCAACAACCTCAGCAAAAATGCTGGTAGTCCGGATACTAAGGACCACAATGGCAGGTCGCGTCGAAGCAAAAATAAACGCCGCGTTAACGGCGACGACAAGGAGGATACGGCAGTCAACGCCGGATTCCGAGGCTCTAAACCCGGTCAGTGGAAGAAGCCATTCAAAAGAACCACTTCGGGTCCGTCCAATTTGGACCGAATACTCGACCGCTCATGGTAGATACATGGCACCCCCGAAAAGCCAGCTAACCACACCAACAGAGATTGTTGGGTATTTAAGCAGGCAGGCAAGTTAATTGCCGAAAACAACGACAAGGGGCTGCACAGCGACGACGAGGAAGAGACCCGACCGCCGAACGGTAGAGGACAGAAGGGCTTCCCCCCACAAGTGCGGACGGTAAACATGATATACGCAACCCATATACCCAAGAGGGAGCGGAAGCGTGCACTAAGGGACGTATATGCGATGGAGCCAGTCGCCCCTAAGTTCAATCCATGGTCCTCTTGCCCGATCACTTTCGATCGAAGAGACCATCCGACCAGTATCCGCCATGGCGGATTCGCCGCATTGGTTTTAGACCCAATCGTCGATGGATTTCACCTCACGAGAGTCCTGATGGATGGCGGCAGTAGCCTGAACCTGCTTTATCAGGATACAGTGCGCAAGATGGGCATAGACCCCTCAAGGATTAAACCTACAAAGACGACCTTCAAAGGCGTCATACCAGGTGTGGAGGCCAATTGTACAGGCTCAGTCACACTGGAAGTGGTCTTCGGATCCCTGGATAATTTCCGGAGCGAGGAGTTAATCTTCGACATAGTCCCGTTCCGCAGCGGCTATCACGCTCTGCTCGGGCGAACCGCGTTTGCAAAGTTCAACGCGGTGCCGCATTACGCATACCTCAAGCTCAAGATGCCAGGCCCTCGTGGATTCATCACGGTCAACGGAAATACAGAACGCTCCCTCCGAATGGAGGAACATACAGCAGCTCTCGCGGCAGAAGTACAGAGCAGCCTTCTAAGGCAATTTTCGAGTCCGGCCGTTAAACGGCCGGACACGGCCAAACGCGCCCAGAGCAACATCAACCAAGATCACCTGGCACGTTCCGAGCACGCGTAGCAATGCGGCCCCAACCCCAGCCCTCGCATGATTGCAAGACCAACCCTCCGCGTACATCATTACGCTCTGGAGATACCATGGGCCTAGGGGGAGGGGCACGACCACAACAGACCCAGAGTGCGGCTCGACCACACCAGAGGCTCACAAGTGTGTCGCTCTTTTTTATTTTTTTTATTTTCCTTCTTTGTATATACAGGACTCCGTTCACCAGAGGCCCTGTCCGGCGGCGAACCCGCCGAACTCACGATGCAACAGCCAGGGAGGGAAAAAGGCTGCGACGAACACTCAGGTGGTCTCCATTACGAGCATTAAATTTGATTATATACACCAGTCCGCAGCCCACCCCTGGAGGGGGACATGTTTAATTAGTACAATCCCTTGCTTACCGCACTATTTGTATCATTCTACACTCATAACAGAATTCCTTGAATAAATAATGCAGCACTTTTTGCCTATAATTGCATTACTTTACATATATGTTCACTAATGACATCTTGCACCCGTATATTTTGGTACGGCCGAATACACCAGGGGCTTATGTTCCCCGCATTATGGTGTGATAAGTCCGAACACTTTCACAATTGCGGCACCCCAAACTTATAGCATTATATGAATCGGCTCCGAATCATGTCTTGGGTCAATAGTTGGGTTTGCCCAGCTCCCACGTTTTTGGTACCTTACGTTCCATTCTGTCGGCTAAGGTGGCACTGGGAGAACCACTGCGATTGCGCCCCGGTTGAGCTGGGCGAGCGCCTCAGTGGAGAAAGCTAAAACTGACTGTCATGATAAGGCGAGAGACTGGTCGCTGTTCGAGAGGTCTTTTCGAGTCCTTAAAGACTTATGCCACTTCAAGCGAAGAACCGGATAATGTTCGGCCAAGGCGTGGATAGCGCCCCGAACTCAGTCTTCCGAATACTAGGGGCTTCGCCGAAATTTAAAATTATAGAATTATATGGCTAAGTGAGAGTGTTCAAGCATTATAAGTCCGGTTGCCTTGTTCGTTGTGTTGAGCGCCTCCCTAGATGGACCCAAAAATGGGAACAAGAGTGCTCAAGTTTATCCCGAACACCCCAGCACTTGTGGCTTGGGGGCTGAAGCCGACGACTTGCCATCTCTCAGATTTTATAAACGGCCGCACAGAAGGCAATATTTTAAATCAAACAAGCGTTGCTTAGCGCATGTGACCAAAGTTTTCAGCGCACAGGATAATACATAGCGAGTCTACTCAATAATTGCAGCTCTGGGGCACTCATCCGCAATCTTGCGGGCACCCTTCAGGACAGTCTTATAGTACATCTCGGGCGTACGATACTCCTTGCCCGCTGGCGGCGCGTCAGTGATAAGCCTCTCCGCATCCAGCCTGCCCCAATGCACCTTTGCGCGGGCAAGGGCCCGACGAGCTCCTTCAATACAGGCGGAACGCTTGATGACCTCCACCTAGGGGCACGCATCCACCAGCCGCCGCACGAGGCCGAAGTAGCTCCCAGGCATGGCCCCTCCAGGCCACAGCCGGACTATGAGGCCCTTCATGGCCTGCTCGGCTACCTTGTGGAGCTCGACCAACTGCTTCAGCTGGTCGCTAGGGGGCACCGGATGGCTGGTCTTAGTGTACTGAGACCAGAAGACCTTCTCCGTTGAGCTCCCCTCCTCGGCTCGGTAGAATGCGGCGGCATCGGACACACTGCGAGGCAGATCTGCAAACGCCCCTCGAGAACTCTGAATTCGGGTAAGTGTCAGGTAGTTTACATTAACATGCTTGCTTTGCATGAAAAATGCCTTACCCGCCGCTATTTTCTTCACCGCCTCAATCTCCTAAAGGGCCTTATGGGCCTCGGCCTTGGCGGCTTTGGCACTTTCGAGAGCCGAGGCAAGCTCGGACTCTCGAGTCTTTGAGTCGCGCTCCAAACCCTCATGCTTTTCCATGAGAGCCTGGAGCTCTTGCCGCACTTCCGCCACCCGCGCCTCCTGCTTCTCTCGCTCCGCTCGTTCTGCGGCTGCATTGCGTTCGGCCGCGGATACGGCCTCCTTTAGGGCCGCCACCTTGTTCGTGGCCCCTGCAGTACCCACGTTATCCTTGTTATTTTTATTGCAACCGAAATCCTTTTTTGTAAGGTAAATATTCAAAGTGGTGTTACTCACCTTCTTTGTCCTCGAGCTGCTTCTTGGCACGGCCGAGCTCTTGCTTGGACCGCTCGAGATCTTCCTTCAATGCACCGACCTCCGCAGTCAGTGCGGCAGAGGTCAGCAGCGCAGCCTGCAAACCCATATTGACATAATTTTTAGCAACCCTACGTATATCTTTTTAGATCCCCAGTCCGGATTTTCTTTCCGAACACCGAACCGAGCATCAGGGGCTACTGTCTATGCGGTATTACATTACATAATTTTAACTTCTTACCTCAAAGCCTGTTAGAAGGCTGCTGCACGCTTCGGACAGCCCGCTCTTGGCGAGCTGAACCTTCTAAATCACCGCACTCATGATAGTGCGGTGTTCTTCCTCGATGGAAGCGCCTTTGAGCGCCTCCAACAAGTTGTTCGGAACCTCCGGTTGGACGGGGGCCGCCGGCGTCACGGTCTTGCCCTTCTTGCGAAGGGGCCACCTGCCGGACTCCGGAACCACTGCGGGTTCCGGCGTGGAGTCCAGCGCAAAGTCCGGGAGGCTGCCTTGCGGCGCCTCCAGAGCCTCCTCCTGATGGGTCCCTTCCTGGGATCCCACCTCGGCGTCCTCAGCGGCGCGAGGGGTGGAGGCAGTCGGGATGGAATCCACATCCGACGGAGCCAACGACCCGCTCGACGAAGCGGGGAGATCATCGTCGGCCGGACTGCAGGCAGTATGCGGCATTATAAGGACACTATGTAACACAAAAGAAATTACAGATCATTCAGAATCAGGATACTTACGATCTTGCCGGAGGCCTGGCCCTCGAGGGCCACTCTTCTTCGCCAATGTTGGTGTTGGCGGAGCTGTCCGGGGGAATAGTTCTTCCCCTCTTGGACCCCTCGGCCTCCCCTGTCGGGGAAGCCTTCCTCTTTCTCTCTCCCTCCTCTGGGAGAGAGTCTTCTTCCTCCTCCTCGCCTTCGGGGGAGGAGTCCGCCTCGGAGTCATCGGACACCTGAAAATGGGAACTCTTTCGAGTACCCGTGGCCTCCTTCTTGGCCTTCTTCTCCGGCACCACATGCGGTGCCGGAACCAGCAGCCCCGCTAGACGGGCGTCTACTGGGTTTTCTGGCATGGGAGCCGGGCAGATGATCTGCTTGGCCTTCTTCATCCAGTCCTGTCAAAGGAAAAGGAAGGTTGAAACCCACATAGGGTCAAACTATTGAAAACAAGTGTCCCGTAAAGGGGTAGAATCACTTACCTCGTCAGATGGTCGCTGCGAGCGAAATCCGCGATCTTCAGTAGCGGATGCGGGAGCTTCGGCGCCCTTGAACAGCACTCTCCAGGCGCCTTCGTACGTCATGTCGAAGAGCCCGTTCAATGCATGGTGCTGTGCCGGATTGAACTCCCACAATTTAAATGCCCGTTGTTGGCAGGGGAGAATCCGTCGGATGAGCATGACTTGGACCACATTGACGAGCCTGAGCTTCTTGTTCACCAGCTTCTGGATACAGGCTTGGAGTCCCATCAGCTCCTCCGAACTACCCCATAGCAAGCCCTTCTCTTTCCAGGAGGTGAGCTGCGAAGGGATACCAGATCTGAACTCGGGGGCCGCCGCTCACGTAGGGTCGCGCGGCTCGGTGATATAGAACCACCTCGATTGCCACCCCTTGACGGACTCCACAAAGGCCCCTTCGAACCAGAGGACGTTGGGCATCTTGCCCAACATAGCGCCTCCGCACTCCACTTGAGTGCCCTTCACTACCTTCGGCTTGACATTGAAGGTCTTGAGCCACAAGCCGAAGTGGGGCTGGATGCAGAGGAAGGCCTCGCACACGACGATAAACGCCGAGATGTTGAGGATGAAGTTCGGCGCCAGATCATGGAAATCTAGGCCGTAGTAGAACATTAGCCCCCGGACAAAAGGGTGAAGTGGAAATCCCAGTCCGCGGAGGAAGTGGGGAAGGAAAACGACCCTCTCATGGGGCCTTGGGGTGGGGATGAGCTGCCCCTTATCGGGCAGCCGGTGCGCGATGTCGCTGGAGAGGTATCCGGCGCCGCACAGCTTTTTGATGTGCTTCTCCTTAACGGTGGAGGCCAGCCATTTGCCTCCCGCTCCGGACATGGTCGGAGAAGGTCGAGGCGAGACGCACGGACTTGGGCGCTGGAGCTCGAGAGTGCGCGGAGATGGATAAGCAAAGGAGGAAGAAGGCGTAGGTGAAAAGGTGGATCCTTATCCCCTTATATATAGGCGGACGAAGACTATGCGTCCCCACCGGCCTAGTAAAACTCGCTTATCTCCCAAGCGCCACCATCAATGGCGCGGTTGGGTTACCCACGTCCGTATTGATGAAAATCCCGGGATAAGGGGAGCACGATCTCTGCTTCGACAAGACGTGCCAAGGAAACCGCTTCGCTAAACGCGCTGAGGTGGTATAATAAAAAATGATTCAAGTAAAGACTTGGTAGTGGCGTGACGTCACGCTACAAGATACGTCAGTAGATTGAACCTGTGTACATGATATTCTCTCTACGGTGGAATGTGGAAATTATTTTGCAGAGCCGGACACTATCCTGGTGTTCACAATCTTCTATGCATTATTCGGAGGAGGAACCCGCCTTGCAATGCCGAACATTATGCGCGCCGGACTCATCATCATTGAAGCCAGGTTCAGGGGCTACTGAGGGAGTCCTGGACTAGGGGGTGTCCGGACAGCCGGACTATCATCGTCCGCCGGACTCCAAGACTGTGAAGATACAAGATTGAAGACTCTGTCCCATGTCCGGATGGGACTTTCCTTGGCGTGGAAGGCAAGCTTGGCGATACGGATATGTAGATCTCCTACCATTGTAACCGACTCTGTGTAACCCTAGCCCTCTCCGGTGTCTATATAAACCGGAGGGTTTTAGTCCGTAGGACACGACCACCATTACAACAATCATACCATAGGCTAGCTTCTAGGGTTTAGCCTCCTTGATCTCGCGGTAGATCCACTCTTGTACTACCCATATCATCAATATCAATCAAGCAGGAGTAGGGTTTTACCTCCATCGAGAGGGCCCGAACCAGGGTAAAAACATCGTGTCCCTTGTCTCCTGTTACCATCCACCTAGACGCACAGTTCGGGACCCCCTACCCGAGATCCGCCGGTTTTGACACCGACACCCCCTCTCTCGTGGAGATCTATTCGATGTAATCTTCTTTTTGTGGTGTGTTTGTTGAGACCGATGAATTGTGGGTTTATGATCCAGTATTATCTATGGAAAATATTTGATTCTTCTCTGAATTCTTTTATGTATGATTGAGTTATCTTTGCAAGTCTATTCGAATTATCCTTTTTGGTTTGGCCAACTAGATTGATAGTTCTTGCACTGGGAGAAGTGCTTAGCTTTGGGTTCAATCTTGCGGTGTCCTTACCCAGTGATAGAAAGGGTTGCAAGGCACATATTGTATTGTTGCCATCGAGGATAACAAGATGGTTTTTTATCATATTGCATGAATTTATCCCTCTACATCATGTCATCTTGCTTAAGGCGTTACTCTGTTTTTAACTTAATACTCTAGATGCATGCTGGATAGCGGTCGATGAGTGGAGTAATAGTAGTAGATGCTGAATCGTTTCGATCTACTTGTCTTGGATGTGCTGCCTATATACATGATCATTGCCTAGATATACTCATAACTATGCTCAATTTTGACAATTGCTCAACAGTAATTTGTTCACCCACCGTATAATATCTATGCTCTTGTGAGAAGCCACTAGTGAAACCTATGGCCCCCGGGTCTATTCTCATCATATCAATCTCTATCGCTTTATTTACTTGCTTTGCTTTTACTTTGGCTTTTACTTTTTACTTTGCATCTATCTATCAAAAATACCAAAAATATTATTTATCATCTCTATCAGATCTCACTATCGTAAGTGACCGTGAAGGGATTGACAACCCCTAATCGCGTTGGTTGCGAGTTGCTATCGTTTTCTGTAGGTACGAGGGACTTGTGCGTGGTCTCCTACTGGATTGATACCTTGGTTCTCAAAAACTGAGGGAAATACTTACGCTACTTTGCTGCATCATCCTCTCCTCTTCGGGGAAATCCAACGCAGTGCTTAAGAGGTAGCATTTTCCCATCGTCCTCCACCTCTTCCTCCTCCTCGGCCATAGCCCCAGTCGTTGCGGTCGAGACGTCGGCCGATACGCCCATCTTGCACGGCCCTGAGCTCTTGGCATTCGTTGGTGTTGTGGGTGTGGACGTCGTGGTACACGTAGTACCGGCTGCCCTTGGATGACTCAGGCTGATCCCTGCCTCGCTTGGTGTCTGGCTCTGCTGCGAGCATAGAAGCTCCCTTACGCTTCACGTCCTTGACCTTGGGCTTCTTCTCTTCTGGATCGGCAGCTGGAAGCTCGAGGAGGGAGAGGCGCCCTTCCTCAGCCCTAGCGCACTTGGCCGCCAAGTTGAACAACTCCAGTGGTGTGCACAGGTCTTCATGGATTGCTAGCTCCTCTTTCATCTTGATGTCACGCACGCCATCGGAGAAGGCTGAGATGATGGCCTCCTCAGTCACCCTGGGGATCTTGAGGTGATCTTTGTTGAAGCGCTAGATGTACTTCTGCAGGGTCTCTCCTGGCTGTTGCTTGATGCGACGCAGGTCACTCATGGCTGGGGGCCGGTCGTGAGTGCCTCGGAAGTTGGTGATGAAGAGGGTGCGCATCTCGTCCCAGGAGGAGATCGTGCCAGGAGCCAGGTGCAGGCACCGTCTTTGAGCGCCATGGGGAACCAATTCGCCATGACCTTTTCGTCCCCGTTGGCGGCTTCGATGCCCAGCTCGTAGAGCTGGAGGAACTCCGCGGGGTCTGTAGTGTCGTCGTAGCGAGGAGGTAGGTCCGGCTTGAACTTGCCGGGCCACGCGACGCTACGCAGCTCGGAGGTGAAGGCGCGGCAGCCTGCAGTGGCCACCGGAGCTCTCTGCTAATGCGGGGCTTGCTCCTAAGGATTCCCGCGCGCCGCTGCCTGGAGCAGCGCGGGGTCTTGACGTGGTGGCGCAGGGGCGCGGTCATGGAGCACCGGTGCCGGGAGCACGCGAGCACCTTCTTGGGGACGAGGGATTTCCTGGCAGATCCTTTCTTGTCGTGCAGGCGCTGGACGCGGTGGGTCTCGTCCTGGGGCCGCGCGCCTTGGAGCCAGGGCACCTTCTTGGGGAGGAGGTGGTGGAGGCACCTCCTGATCCTCGCCTCCTGCGCAGGATGGATGGCGAGGTAGTGAGAGGGACGGCATAGGAGAACCCCCTGCGGCGCTGACGAGCTCGGTGATGCGGGCGAGCCAGTCCTCGTAGAGGTCGTCGACGGGACGGTAATGCAGAAGCTCACGCGCCAGGAGCAGCGTAGCGTGCGCGTCCGTGGGGGCGCAATGGGCGTGGGACGACGAAGCGGCTGGAGTCAGTGATGGGGTGGCGGTGCGGCCTTCCCGCCGCACCGAAGGATGCAGGGACGAGGCCTGCTGCCCGTTCCCCGCCGGGCCGGTGGCGGCGTTGGCGGCAGGCGACGGGGAACGACGGGGGCGTCTGCCGACGAGCGCCGTCTGGGCGACGCGGGTGGCGAGAGCAGCCCAACGCTTGGCGCGGGCTCGGCGAGCGTCAGCCATGGACACGAAGAAAGATCACACGCGACTAGCGGAAGAAAGATTCCGGCGCACCCCTACCTAGCGCGCCAAATTACGGATTTCGGGTTCCGGCATACCCTTGAGGTTCGAACTCTGGGGTGCGCATGAAGATCTTTCCCCTACCAGCTCACGTCTCGAAGTCTCGCAAAGCATCTAGGCTAGAAAGAAGAACACACAAGGGACACTAGATTTATACTGGTTCAGGCCACCATTGTGGTGTAATACCCTACTCCAATGTGTGGTGTGGTGGATTGCCTCAGGGGCTGATGATGAACAATACAAAGGGGAGAACAGCCTCGCGAGGGGCTGTTCGTGAGTTGGTGCGATGAACTGCTTGGGTGAGTTCAGTCGCCTCTCTCTAGTCTATGCGCAATCTGGATCCGATCAGATGCCTCGATCTCTCCCTGGTCGATTGATCTTCCAGCTGCCTCTACTCTGTGGTGGCTAGTCCTATTTATAGAGGGAGGCCCTGGGCCTCTTCCCAAATAATGAGCGGGAAGGGCGCCAACAATTGGCTATTTTGAAGGGGTATATCTAGTACACTTATCCTGACTAAAGTTGGTCTTCGGCTGCCAAAGGCTCTGACGATGACGTCGTCCTGGGCTCCACGATGACCTCTGTCCTGCCGTTCCGCTGGTCTTGGTCTTGTTGCACCAAAACGGTAACCTTTGCATGATGCCTTGGCCTGTGCTTGCCCCCTTTGCACCAAAGGGGAAACAAGGACACTGCGCAGGTCGGCGCCCGCCTGGCGCCCGCCTGGTCTCGATCGTCATGGCTTGCGTCACGAGCTCCTCGGGAGGTATCCTGCCTTGATCTCTCCGCCTCCTTGCGAGCCTGCCTGAGGAGGCTGCTCCTGAGGAAGCTTCCTGTCGTCCGCCCCGCGAGGCTTGGCCCCTCGCGAGGGTCTTGAGTTTGAGCTGATGAAGCTGGGCCGCACTGGGCCCCCACTTGAGCCACGCCGCAGGCTGCAAGCAGGCAAGTCTGGGGACCCCCGTTCCCAGAATGCCGACATGCGAAGTCCAATTTGAAAAGCAGCGCTTGCTTTTTCTCTGTGTGCAACATCCTGACGCAGCCCTGGACATACTGAAAACTGTCCTGAATGCACTTTCCTCTCTGAAATGTCGTTTGAGAAGGCGAGATCACTCCGTCCAAGGCAACCGATAGCCTTAGAGCGAGCACCTTTGAGATCAGCTTCGCGACGGAGTGGATGAGGCTGATGGGCCTGTAATGGCCAATCTCCGAGGCATCATTGCGCTTTGGCAGCAGAGCAATCAGCACAGTGTTGATGTCGCTAAAATTCCTCCCGGCCGTCTGGTAGAACTTCTGAAAGACAGCCATGTTCTCATCCTTGATGATATGCCAGCAGGAGTGGAAGAATTGACCGATAAATTCATCGGGGCCTGGTGCCTTTTCAGCTGGCGACGCAACAATCACGACCCATACCTCAGCCATGGTGAACAGGCTGTCCAGCTCGGGCACGGTCACCACCGGGACGTGGAGCTGCCCCCAGTTCAGCGTGCAGCTGCGCTTCTCGCCCTGGCCTAGGGAGGCGGAGAAATGGTCGCGGATGGCCTACTCTTTCTCCATATGATCGATCAGCACTCTGTTGTCAATGTTGAGCGCATGAATGAAGTTTTTCCGTCTGCGCGACCTCATCTTCGCGTGGAACAGCTTGGTGCTAGCATCCCCCGCTTGTAGCCAGTTGATTCTTGAGGCCTAGCGTTTCCTAGCTCTTTCAATGGCTGCCAGACTGAGCACCTTCATCTTCAGGTTTTTCCTTAGGTGAAATTCAGCGTCAGATAAGGATCGGCTCTCTTGCGCTTTGTCAAGCTGGAAGATGACCTCATTTGCGATCTGCAGCTGCAGCTTGATCTTGCTGAACATGCCTCGACTCCAAATCTTCAGATCATCCGCAACTCTCGCCATTCGCCTCTTGATCCTGACGAACGGACAATCATGCTGGGCTGGGCGTTGCCATGCACGCAGCACAGTCTGATGGAAGTAGGGGAATTTTGGCCAAAAGTTCTCGAATCTGAACCGCGCTTGCCTGTGGGGGGGGGGGGAATTGCCCTTGCTAGGATTAGCGGACAGTGATCAAAGAAGGACGTTGATGCAGCCGTGAGGATGTAATCCTGGTGTAGCAGATCCCACCGATCGTTGCAAAAGAACTTGTCAATGCTGCAAAGCGTGGGATTCTGCCTTTCATTGCTCCAAGTGTATTTTCTGTTCTTGCATTTCAGCTCCTTCAGTCCGGCCCAGTCAAGAGCTCGCCTAAACTTGCCCATCATTCTTCTGTTCAAATTGTTGTTGTTTTTGTCACTTGCTTGGTAGATCATGTTGAAATCCACGTTAATCATCTAGGCCTCTCCGATCGGCGGTGTAGCAGCCGCGAGATCTCGGAGGAAGTCATCCTTTTGAGCGTCGTCCGTCGGCCCGTAAACGGTGGTGAGCCAGAATGGATCACCCGCGCGAAAGGGTTCTACCTTAACCGTAATGGAGAAGCCGCCCAGGAAATGCGAAACTACATTGACGACTAGCTTATCCCAGAAGAACGCGGCGCCTCCTCTCGTCCCATGCGCCGGCAGAACTACACAGCCCTCAAGGGCGTCACCTCCGATCTCAGCCGCTACGCCGGCCGACCAGGTTTCAATCTTGGTTTCCTGCAATGCAAGGATCGCTACTCGGTTTGCCTTAACTACGTCGCTGATCGCCGTTCGTTTTGCTGGGTAGTTTAAAACACGCACATTCCAGGACATGAAGATTAAACTGTTGTCACTCATGGAGACACTAGTAGTTACTCTGTTGACTAACCATACTAATTGAAGAAACACAGTACACCTTATAGCAAGCCTGGGGGCAACGACGGCCACCAGTAGGCCCAAAAACCTGTCGTCGTCGAGCACACCACCTACCCGAAGCACTACACATGGAAACTAAACCTAACTCTAGCTGGTCGAAGACCAGCTGTCGACGGAAACTAAGCGACGAAGAAGCTAACATGATCAACCATCAAGTGACTCTTCCACGCTGGCGATTCCTGCCATGCCGGCGGCGACCTTGAGGGCACCTTGGTCCAGCCCGGTGAGCTTTGCGATGACTGCTATGTTGCCGTCAAACAGGGGCTCCTAGAAACGCTTCATGAGTAGGGCCGCCGCCTTTGGCGTCATCTTGTCTTTGGGTCCAAGCGCACCCAGCTCTTGCACCAGACGTAGAACTGCGCGTTGTGCCACTAGCGTTGGATTTGCCGTCGCGGCCTGGCGGCCGCTGTGGCGCGACGGAGTAGACACGGCCCTAGACTTGGGCGGCGCAGAGGGGCGAGGGCGCAGCGCCGGCTGGATGTCGATTATCGGCGGGGGGACGGGAGCGAAGAGGGCAGCGGTGACCTGCGCTGCCCACTACCCTCCTTGATCTGCATGACTCCCACCCGCTCTGTGACCGCAACGAGCTTGAATCCAGCGGTCGCCGTTGCCGGAGTGTTGGTGCAGGGCAGCAGGCAGGGGAGCATCTCCGGGCTGTCAGGGTCCTGGTGCGCGGGCAGCTGGAGGGAGGGGATCGCCGGCCGTCTTCGAAGGCCAGCGGGGACTGGAGCGCGTCCAGCATGGGTTCTCCATCTCCAGTTGCATGCAGTCCATGTGCGGGGACGGGGAGAGCGTACGGCCTGATTCAGAGAACCTGAAGAAACGAGCCACCGGGTCTTCTGCAGCATCAACGGGAGGGGGGGGGCGAGCGGAGGGGCAGCGGAGGATGGGCAACATCTTTCGATCCCGACACCGACTGGTCGCACTCCCGCCAACCGTGATGCCTGCCCATCGGTGTGCGACTGCGATAGCGATGGGCGCCCTCGACGACGTCCGCCCCACTGCCCTTGGCGTGGCACCCGCGGCCCAATAGGCGGTCCCTCCAGGAGCGCCCCGAGCAACCATTGTTGTCGCCGTCTTCTTCGTCGCGCCTTGACACCCCCAGGATGGGGCCAGCACAACCAGCGACCGGGGCGCGCTGGATGGAGCGGCGTCCCAGGCCCTAGCCGTTTTTAACGCGGGCCACCCACATGTCCGGGTCGATGCGCGGCATGGGGCGGTCGTCGGGGGAGGAGGAGGAGGAGGGGAGGCCGCTCTGCCCGGAGTGCAACGAGCGCGGCGAGTGCAGGATCCAGTCCTCGACCAAGTCGACGTGCGCCAGGAGGTCGTAGCGGTGCACGCCAGGAGGCGGAGGGACACGGCGATCCAGAGGGGCAAAGCCGATCACCTCGTCGACGCGGCCGGCTCCACGCTTGAGAACCCAGAGCGCGCGCCTCGTGGGGATGTGGGCCACATCCCAGACCCAGAGCCAGCAGGCGAAATGCTTGGTGTGCCCCCGCTCCAGCGTGCGTAGTCCAGGCGATCAATGCGGCCGAAGTCGCCAAAGGCCTCCTCGTCCCCGTGCAGGGACCAGAACTGCATGGGCAGGTCCTCGACGACGACGCGCATATGCAGGTTCATCTTGAGGATCGCCGCGTGATCGTCTTCATGCCATGCTCTGACGAAGTACTTGCTTCCGTCGATCTTGAGCACACCGCGCCACACCGCGTCGTCTCGGTGCGCAGGGAGGTCGAAGTGTACGAGGAAGGCCTCCGGGTGGTGCGCGGTGACGCGGAGCAGGTGGGCCGGAGTGCTGAGCTGCTCGAGGATGGCCTTGCCGACCGCCATCGGGTTGGTGGAGTGGCGACGCTCAGCCGCGGAGAGCGTGATGGCGTGCTGGCGCAGGATGAACTCATCACGCTCGAGGGCCGGAGTCGCCATGATCACCTTGTTGCTGAAGCGCGGCCGCCGCGCGGGGTCACAGTGCAGCAGGCGGTCCATTGGCGTCGGCGCCTGGGCCGACGGAAAGCACAGTCGGTCTCACACGGGGATCTGAGGAGGTTGCGTCCCCAGCCTGGCGCGAGCAGAGCCTCCTGGACCGCCATTCTTCGGATTTTGCGGATACTCCTTGCCAAAATGCCCGGCGCGCTTGCAGATGATGCAGCGCAGCGGGTCTCTGCAGTCGACGCGGCGGTGGAGCTTGCTAAGGCAGCGGAAACACTTGCCTCTGAACTGTCTTAAGAAAGCCTCGTGGCTGCCAACCGCATGGAAGGCCCGGCGCCGGTCCGAGCGCTGCGACGGGCGGCGCTGCGCGTGACCCAGCGGGAGGGAGGGGAGCCAGCCTGCCGGTTCTTCCTCGAGGTGACCTCTGTCCATCCCCCTCTGCTTGGCTCGAAATGGAATGGCTGACCGGGGGAAGGAGGGGAAAGCCATAATGGATTTGAGGCGGTCACCCACCTGTGGGGGGGACCTGCGCAGATCCACCGTTCCGTGGCGCGCCCCCGCCCAAGGCCGGCCGTCTCGTTGCAGGATGCGCGGCGTCGAGGCCGGATCTGACGCAGCCGCCGTAGACACAACAGATCTAGGGGTGGATGACCGCTCGGGACCGCCGGACCGAGGGGAGCCGCCCGGGGAGGGGGAGCGGCGACCCGGGGGGGAGGGAGGGCGTCAGCGGGCTGCAGGCTTGGGGCCGGGCCATGCGGCCGGGTTTGGTGGCCGCCGGGCCGGAGCAGCCAGCGGCGGGAGCTGAAGCGTGGCTAACCTAGAGCGCTCCGTCAATGTGGACTCCTATTCACTGGTATTCATGAATCAAAAAATAATAATAAGTAAAAGGTGTGTCTAGGTCTTAGTCGACTGAGACTTAATCAAGCCTCAGTCAAGTGATAGTGTATATGGGAAGGAAATTGAGAAACTGCAAAGATTTTTTTTTACGAATCTCAATGCAAGATCAATGAATACAACATCGACGGAGGCATAACGAAGTCTAAATCGACTGAGACTTAGCAAAACTGATGATTAAATGGTCAACAGTGCGACAGCGGCACCCACGTGGCTCCCCGTCAAGAAACAAGCAACAATGTCCATGTTTCCGGTGCGAAAGTTAAAAAAATGAGATTGGTCTACAACTGTTGACGCCACGTCAACGGGTTTTGAACTTGTGGCCAGCCCAGCCCCGCGAGGCATCCGGCGGAGGAGTACGTAGCAGGTGGACGAGTGTATATATACGACCTTCAAAACAAGTTCGGTGGCGACGCGTAGAGCACTGTTGCCGAGTTAATTCGTCAGATCTCGACGTAGACGTAGGGGTACTCCTATTTACATTCGCGTCAACGTAATTCGATCAGCGCCGTCGAGAACGTGGGACTGTGGGAGTAGTATACGAAAAAAGGAGGGAATCTTGTATGCTTCATTCATCCTCTTTGGATCGTCGCTCTGCTTTGGAAACTGTCCTGTAGCTGCTGCAAGCGCACAGCGGAGTATAGAGTTTAACAGCGTGTCTTTTTAACAGGAGAGTTTAACAGCGTGTTAATGAAGCAAACAAGCAAGCATGCACTCTAAGCAGATAGGCTTTGGGATTTTAAATACGCCCTGGCAGAACATGCAGACGGCTTAATAAACAACAAAAAAATATAATACTGGAGCCACGACGGGTTGTAGTACGTAGACTACGTACGAGCGGCTCGCTTTCAGCTAGTTTACGCTTACCAAGACAGCGATTTGACTTTGCGCGCCCATTAAAGGCTCGGCAGCCGCCTCGCAGAACGGGGGGCCGGGCAGATTCATCCATTTGTTTAGCGATCGCAGACATCTTTTACACGGCCAAGCAATGCCTATGTACGGTGGGACGCACATGATCTGATACCATCGCCCACTTTCGCGTGCCTCCAGTCCAAGAAATTAGCACAATTCGCGTGTCGAGTTGCCTACGGGATTACCAACGACGAGTAGTGCGCATTATATATACACTACAAATCCAATCAGTGTTCATATACTACTACTATAGTTCATAATTAATCCATACTGAAGCAGAATCTTCATATAGTACCCGTATGTTTTAGGTATGTACTCTCTCCGTCTCATACTAGTGTCAAAGACGCTCTTATATTGTAGGTGGTGTCACCACTCTTATATTATTGGACAAAGGGAGTAGTAACTAGAAGTGCAAGTGCGTGCGAGCATCCATGTTATTGGCTACCGAGCAAAACAAGAAAGCAGGAAGTTAATCACGGGTTACCACGTCGGTCTGAGGAACAAGACACGAATGATTTAGCCCAGTTGTGAGCCGCGCGCCGGGGTTGCTTGCGGTGCGCAACGTCCGTCCTCGCCTCGCCTCGCATGTGACCTTCCTGCCTGGCTCCATGTTATACTAGTGCAGTGCCCATGAGGATGAGGAGAACATGCATGGCATGCTACCGCTACTCACTAGCCAAAGCCGGCCCTGATGATGGCTACAGTAGCAAGCACTAGCATCGGATCACTCGCCTAATTAGTATACATCGCCTACCCCCCGAAATGATGCGGTGCCTAGGTTGTTCGTAGCACTGCGCCCGCGCGACGCTGCCGCTTTACGTGGTGGATCCACATGCATGCACAGCCGCGCAAACTGCTTGCGCGGCGCATCTAGCTGTTAAATTTGCTACTCCCTCCGATTTTGTCATTTCTTCCGACGTCAAACTGGTTTTTTGGCCTTGTTTGTCAAAACTTTGATTGGATCCGGATCATTTGTGGATTCAGTTTCACTATCAAAGCTGATTTTGCGCCCTGTTGTTTCAACTTTGATTCATTCAAATCACCTGTGAATTCGCTTCAGTGGCCATTGAAGTACACTTTAAGGTGCTTCAGTCACTTGCATGAAAAATGATCCGATCGATTTCAGATCCAGCTTCGCTCGCAAAGCAGATTAGAAATAACTATTTATTTCAGCTTCACTCGCAAAGATGAATCTCAAACAAAATAGGTGTTTGTTTTAGATTTCACGTTCAGCTTCAGTAACAAAGCTAAATATTGCCCGTGATGCGCGTTTTGGCATCAACTTCGTATATTCTACCTCTAGCTGGGATGAGCGGATTTCATACATTGATTGTTAGATCCAAAATGTCTGGCCTCAAACCATTCTTGCACATACAAACTAGATAGCTTATATATGGTCCTCCCGCTAATGAAAACTGGTGCTAGAACACCACACACTTTCAGACCAATCTCGTTACAAAGCTGCCACATCAAACTTGTCGCTAAAGTTCTTGCCAAGAAACTAAAACCTCGGTTCCCCATGTTAGTAGGTGGAGATCAAACCGGTTTCCTCTCCATTAGATGCATAAACGAAAACTTCCTCTACGCGGTCGATCTACTTAAGTGTGGCCACAAGCTTAGAACTCAAACCATTTTGGTCAAACTTGACTTTAAAAAAAGTGTTCAACTCTCTTGCTTGGCCTCCTCTCCTCAACGTCTTATAATTTTGAGGCTTTCCACCACATTGAATCAAAGGCAACAGTCCAACCCTGTTCATAAGCCCATTGACAGACCCAACTAGTCGCTCGGCATTCGAAGGCAACAGTCCACAGTCCCGCGGGTGGGGTGGCATGTATGGTCAATCAGTTGTCCCGTTAAGGTAATGACTGCCTTTCCTCGGGAGCACCTTCTCGAGTAGGTAATCTCCATTACTCCGCCCCCTTGCATTCTGCCAAGAATCGCCTCCAAGCTGCAGTCATCCACCCGGCCAACCCAATCCACATTTCATCGACGACCAACACAACCTCCACAGCTACAAACATGGCGTCCTTCCCCTTCGACCCCATGCTATTCCTCCCACCAAACCACCACAGCGTCCAAGTGGAGGGACGCCCTGCTAGGGTTCAAGTGCTATCAGGGGCTGCGCCACCAATGCACGAAGACTGGGCTATTGCTACCATAGTCCCAATGCCAAATCTGCCGATGGCATCCAACAAGGTCAGGGAGGTAATCTCTGATTTCTTCACTGATAGGAGGATAGGGTATTCTGAAATTGCTACTTGCCCTTTTGGCCAAGCATACGTCAAATTGAACAGTGTCTTCGACCGAGATGATCTGGTTAACACTAGTCCTCATCCGTATGCGAATGTGCATGTCATTTTCGAGAAACACAATAAAGGTCTGAATTGGAGGAAGTTAGTCCTAAACAGAGTGGTGTGGATTCTGCTCTGTGGGTACCCGTTAGACAGAAAGAATATACAGGATATCAATGACACAGTTAGTAAATTTGGAAAGTTTGTGATGTGGGATCGAGTGAGAAGCACACATGCCAATCAGATGGTCAAGATTAAGGTTGAGGAACTGCGAGATATCTCAACTAGCATTGTCTTTGGGGATGGGGAGAACTCGGATTCTCTGACAGTGCCAGTGGTAATTCTCCAGCACCACATTCTTGGAGAAGAACCACATGATGAAGATCCAGTTGACCCCCATGGAAATCCTCACCCCATCCCTAACCAGGTCAACTTTCACCCAAATCAACACAACCACTTTGTTGGCCCTATTCAGCAGCATGAACATGAAGAGGTCCAAGCCATGGTCAATCAACAGCAAGCACCACGTTTAGATCTGAATATGATGCTTAATCAAGCTGAGAATGATGCACTGGAGATAGAAGAAGAACAAGAGATGCCAGGGTGGGGTCATTGGGCTATACCAGATGCTAATCCTAACATTGATCTGGAAAACCATCAGGGTGAGTTTCTAGAATTAAATGAGCTCATGACACCTCTGGACATTGTGGAACAACAAGCAGCTTATAATATGGATCATAGCAGTCTGACCATGGGAATTTCAGATAATAGTGGTAACACCGGAGCATCTGCAAATGGTCCTTTGGCGCGAATGCATCCTGATCTGAATTTGATTAATGGGCCTGACCTCCTCCAGAGATAGCCCAACAACCTCCAGAGATAGAAGCTGTTGCAATGGGTCATGTGGGGGGCTTTGAGGTCATGATGCAGAATTCTAATACTTCTAAATTTCAGAGAATGGAAGACCCCATGCACTTTGAATGGCTTGCCAGCTCTAATATACTTGCCCCTACTAGAACCTCTGCTATGGGGAGTAAAGCCATCAGTGATCTAGAGAAGGGGGAACAGGAAAATGTCACCACAGTACAGGAAAGGGCTGACAAATACCAGGGATTAGATGCAGATCCACTGCCCCCACCTCAAATTGATGTGGTGGTCCCTACAAACTCTGCTTTGGTGGCACAGGATAATCTTGATCCTATTTCTCTAGAGGTCAACCATGGCACAGGTGACAAATGTCCTTCTGATTTATCTGCTCCACCAGGTTTCCCTACTCATGCTTTCCTAAATGATAGACATATCATCAATGCAGGGTTAGTTCAAACCCCTAACCAAGAAGAAGATCATGTTTGGGCTGAAATGGTGATTAACAACAAGGAGACGAAGTATCTATGGAAGGAAGGAGCTGTCATATGGAAGAAACACTTTGCACCTACTATAACAGATAAGGATGTCATTCATGTACCTATTGATAGGGTCAATTTTTTGTCTGTTACTCTGCTGTCTGATAACCCACAAGTGTAGGGGATCGCAACAGTTTTCGATAAGTAAGAATGTAGAACCCAACGAGGAGCTAAAGGTAGAATACATATTCCCTCAAGTTCTATCGACCACCGATACAACTCTACGCACGTTCGCTTTACCTAGAACAAGTATGAAACTAGAAGTACTTTGTAGGTGTTGTTGGATAGGTTTGCAAGATAATAAAGAGCACGTAAATAAAAAGTAGGGGTTGTTTAGATAAAGAAGCAATAAAGTAAATATTAATAGAGAGATTTTTGTCACGAGAAAGTTATTTGTCCCTAGGCAATCGATAACTTAGACCGGTAATCACTATTGCAATTCTATTTGAGGGAGAGGCATAAGCTAACATACTTTCTCTTCTTGGATCATATGCACTTATGATTGGAACTCTAGCAAGCATCCGCAACTACTAAAGATTCATTAAGGTAAAACCCAACCATAGCATTAAAGCATCAAGTCCCCTTTATCCCATACGCAAACAACCTACTTACTCGGGTCTGTGCTTCTGTCACTCACGCCACCCACCATAAGCAAATCATAAACATATTGCAAACCCTACAACGGGGATCCCTCATGCTTGCGCGACACGGAGAGCACCATAGGACAGCACCAATAATAAAACATGCAATTTGAACCAATCACGATCATCAATCAACCCATAGGACAAAAAGGATCTACTCAAACATCATAGGATAGTCATACATCATTGGGAAATAATATATAGCGTTCAGCACCATGTTCAAGTAGAGATTACAACGGGTAAGAGAGGGGTTACACCGCTGCATAGAGGGGGGAAGAGTTGGTGATGAAGGCGGTGAAGTTGTTGGTGAAGATCGCGGTGATGATGGTGGCCCCCGGCAGCGTTCCGGCGCCACCGGAAGCAAGGGGGAGAGAGCCCCCCTTCTTATTCTTCTTCCTTGACCTCCACCCTAGATGGGAGAAGGGTTTCCCCTCTGGTCCTTGGCTCCCATGGCGTGGGAGGGGCGAGAGCCCCTCCGAGATTGGATCTATCTCTCTGTCTCTCTCTATTTCTGCGTTCCAGATTCTGCCCTTTCTCCGTTTCTTTTATATCTGGAGATCCATAACTCTGATTGGGGTGAATCTTTCTCCCATATTTTTCTCATAAAATTAGCTTTCTTGTGGCAAAAGAAGAGCATCAACTGCCTTACGGGGTGCCCACGAGGGTCCAGGGGCGCCAGCCTCCCTGGGGCGCGCCCCCTGCCTCGTGGCCCCCTCGGGCACCGTCTTGCGTTGATTTTACTTCCCAAAAATCATAAATATTCCAAAATAATTCTCCGTCCGTTTTTATCCCATTTGGACTCCGTTTGATATGGGTTTTCTGCGAAACATAAAACATGCAACAAACAGGAACTGAACTGGGCACTGGATCAATATGTTAGTCCCAAAAATAATATAAAAAGTTGCCAAAAGTATATGAAAGTTGAAGAATATTGCCAAAAGTATATGAAAGTTGCCATTCGTTATTCCAAGATCCTGCCCCATCACTGAGAATATCATACAAACTGATTCTTTGGTTGATCAGGTCACACAGGAGCAAGAAGTTACCTCCCCCTTGAATATTGCTTCCAGGACCTCCATCACAGCCTTCCCAACTTCTGCTATGCACAACCACAAAAAGAGGAAGGACAAAGTACCACTTGTTGAAACTGAGGTAAGGAGAAGCTGTAGATTACAGAAACTCACCAAAGGATTTAAAAAGAACATCTGTGTGGACAAAAAATGTCTTGCTTGTCATGCTTTGGCACCCCAAATCCCTGCAAAGGTAGTTAAAAATCTTAACACTACTTTTTGCAAGGTATCGGCTAAGGATACATCGGAAGAGATTCTTGCCAGCAAGCCCAAGAAGATCAAGAACACCCATGCTGCCAAGGAGAGATTTAAAAGAAATTCTTCCTCCAAAGATGTTGACAAGGAAGCTAAGGAGCACAACAAATGATTAGTTCAGTGAAAGTGTCCTATCTTTTGGTCCTAGGTCTGTAATAACTAGTAGCAGTTTAAGCCAGCACTCAATGTTGGTCTTGGTAGTGCAACAGTACTATAATCTTTTGTTAGTGATTGTGAGACATATGTTATTAACTGTCTACCTCATGAGTTATCTATGCTCCCCAATCCCTACCACCCAATGTGTTCATGCCTGTCATATTCTTACTGCATGTTGTCTGAACTTGTGCTTGCTTGTATCTGCCATGGATACATGTCTAGTGTTATCACCTATACACTACTGAAGGATGCTGCTAATGCGACACTACAATCAGAGACCCTTCGACGAAACTATGTGTGATGTATTAATCACAAACGGTGATGTAAAAAACCGTCAAAAAGATGCAAAACATTTGCGATGGCGGATACAACAAACACGGTTCAGATTTTAGTTGCATGTGCGATGCGGGGCATACGGTTCAGTTCAATGAACTCTTTGCGATGAGGCAGAACAATAGAAACGGGCAGCTAGATGAAGGCGTGTGCGATATACGGTATACAGTTCACTCAGATAAACTGTTTGTGATGAGGTGGAACAACAAAAACAGGCGTGCAATGGAGGGCATATAGTTCATTCTGATAAACTGTTTGTGTTGAGCCAAGAGAACAGAAACATTTCGTGTAAAGAAGATGTGTGATACGCGGCAAACATCCAATTATATAGGTGGCTAGTACACACATGACATTTTCAAACACCAAAGTAAACTATTACATGCATAATTAACTAGGATAAACAATCAGCTGATCATCATCTACTTCTTGTGATGCTTGTCGCCACTGCTCTACTAGGATAAATGGAACAATATTCTTTACTGTGAATAGTGTGCTCTATTGGGACACAAGTATATGGATCATAGCCTTGGGCGAGCAATGTGCCCGCACGCGTCGTGCTAGCTCAATGTTCCTTCTATGCTAAGTTTCAATTAATTGATGGCATTTTATGAACACGCCACCATTTCCCGCCATTTCCTCATCGGTTTCCCAGCGATATTGCGCATAAACCTAAGTGGTGCGCGACGCGCGAAGGCAACAAGCACAGCCGGTAGCACATCCGCATTTTCCAAGCATGCCAACCCACCAAAGTGCCACCTCTGCCATTGACCTCCGTGACGAGGAAAACGAGAAGACGCCACGGCCGGTCGAGGCCGAGGCGCTCCCCGGCAACACGATGGACGACGCCGTGATGCGCATCATCGCCATGGTTGAGCAGACCCTTGGCACATGGCGCTTCAGTGCTGCGGATCAAGATAGGCATGTCAGCGCTGAGTGGCTACAACTCGCCGCACAACATGGTCGATGGCGCGCCGCAAAGCAAGCTAGGCGCATCCGCGCTGTAGGATCGAAAGTATGTCTAGAGGGGGGGTGATTAGACTACTTGACAATATAAAAATTCAGCCTTTTGATAAAGACAAGTTTTTGGCAAGTTCACAATGATGATCAAGTCAAGTATCACCCTACACATGCAATTCTAGAGTATAGGCAGCGGAAAGTAAATTGCACATGTAGTAAAGAGAGGTGGAGAAGAGCAAACGCAATTTGGAGACACGGAGATTTTTTCTCGTGGTTCCGATAGGTGGTGCTATCGTCAATCCACGTTGATGGAGACTTCAACCCACGGAGGGTAACGGCTGCGAGAGTCCACGGAGGGCTCCACCCACGAAGGGTCCACGAAGAAGCAACCTTGTCTATGCCATCATGGCCTACGCCCACGGAGGGCTAGCCTTACTCGGGGTAGATCTTCACGAAGTAGGCGATCTCCTTGCCCTTACAAACTTCTTGGTTCAACTCCACATCTCGACGGAGGCTCCCAAGCGACACCTAACCAATCTAGGAGGCACCACCCTCCAAAAGGTAATAGATGGTGTTGATGATGATGAACTCCTTGCTCTTGTGCTTCAAATGATAATCTCCCCAACACTCAACTCTCCTCACTGATTTGGCTGTGGTGGAAGAAAGGATTGAGTGGAAAGCAACTTGGGAAGGCTAGAGATCAAGTTTCATATGGTGGGAGTGGAGCTACTTGATCTCAACACAAGGGTAGGTAGTTCTCTTCTCAGAAATGTAAGGTAGGAGTGGTAGTTCTTTCTGATGGCTCTCTCCACGAATGAAGAGGGGTGGAGGGGTATTTATAGCCTCCACACAAAATCCAACCGTTACACACATTTGACCAATCTCGGTCAGACCGAAGTTGACAACTCGGTGAGACCGAAAGTTCAAATCATGTGAACGTTGGGATTTTCGGTGGGACCGAAAATACAAACTCGGTGAGTCCGATTCGTCCAAAGACAAGAGCTTGCCAATATCGGTGGGACCGACTTCATCATCTCGGTGACACCGATTTGATGACAGAAGGTTACAGAAGCTTGGCAACTCAAGTTTCGGTGAGACCGAGTTTAGAATCGGAAAATCCGAGAATTCTAGGGTTTGGCTATATGGCTGAGGTGGTTCATCTCGGTGTGACTAGGTTTGGAAAATCGGTGGGACCGAGATTACTTATGAGTGTATTATGGAAGTGAGAGTTGCTGATAGTTTAGGAGATGTATCACCAAGCACTTTGAGCAACCAGATCATTATCATAACCTCATCCCCTTTTAATAGTATTGGCTTTCCTATAGACTCAATGTGATCTTGGATCACTAAACCAAAAATGGAGTCTTGAGCTTTTGCCAATGCTTGCCTTAGCATTTTGAGGGGTCCACTTCTTCAGTCCTTGCCATACCCATATCACTGAACTTTCTGAAATGATTCTCAAGAAACTATTAGTTCAATGATATATATGTTGTTATTAATTACCAAAACCACCCGGGGATTAGTTGCACTTTCAATCTCCCCCTTTTTGGTAATTGATGACAACATATAGATCAAAGCTTCGACAAAGGATATAATCAATGAATAATATCGTCGCTTTGAGAAGTATGTGATAAGCAAGAGCTCCCCCTAAATTTGTGCATTATTTAAGATTTGCGTTTGAATGCAAATGCACAATCGATTAGGATCATGGGTCACTCTTCCATGTCACATACATCTTGGTGGAGCGCACAAAATGATAAGAATGAATAGCATGCACCCAATCACCAAGACATGAGTAAATGGTCATACAAGATAGGAATAGCATATGATAAGCATTAAGCACACATTAAGGCATAGTACGACCAAGCACTCATCAAACGTAGTATCAAACACACAGAATGTCACGAAAACCAAAAGAACAAAAGCGCAAAAAAAACAACAACACTCTCTCTCTCGAAGTCCCATGATCTATACAATTTCTCCCCCTTTGGCAACAAGTTACCAAAAAGTTCGAAAAGTATAGAGCTAAACGTCACTAGGGACTCTGCTGGCGGCTCCTGTCTGGGTTGATGTTGGAGTTGAGATGGCTGCATCGGCGAAGACTTCTGCTGATGTCTGTGGAGCTGGAGGAGTGGTCACTGGAGCTGGAGCTGGAGCAACTGATGGAGCTGTGGGAGGTGCTGAGGCTGTAGTCCTGGTGTCTGTCACTGGAATAGCAGCTGATCGGGGTCCTGTGGGAACCGGAGCAGTCTGTTCATAAGCATCCTGGACTAGGTCATCCTGCATCTCACGCATGAGCTCTTCCTTCTCCCTCTTTGCTTCCTCGATATCTGCCTCAAGCTTGTTGACAGTTACTTGCACTTCAGTCAGCTTCACATCCAGAGCATGGATCTTGTCTTCAACAATCCTCTCAAGGCTCTCCTGAGACTGTACAATGCTGGCCAGGCGTTGTTCAATCCTTTGGGTAGCTTCAAGGAGCTGCTCTCCAACACTCTTTGGTTTAGCTGCTGCTGCTGCTGCTTCCTTCTCAGCTTTGGCTTTCTTGGCAGCTTCAATCTTTGCTTGACCTTCAACAGAAGTTGGATCCTCCTCATCCATCACAACATCATTGTCCTCATGCTCAGGCTGCAGTGGTAGGTGTTCTCTATCCAACAAGAATGTGCCTGTGCCAAACTTGGCATTGATAAGCATCTGAATATGCGGGGCAAATCCACACGACCTTTTCTGGTCAGCTGCAGTCCTCTTAATAGTCTCAACTATCAAGTCCATCACCTTGAATGGTGCCTTCTCATCAAGTATATGCAGCATGTTGATAGAGTACCCTCTGATCATGCGATGATCTCCAGACTTGGGCATCAAGGTATGCCTCAGAATAGTGTTTGTGGTAGGTAAACCTGCCTGGAGATAATACACTGAGCCAAGCTTCCAGATTGCTAAATCCTTAGCTGGAACCTCCTTGTACATATTCTTCATAGATTCATGGTTCTTCTTGGGAATGCCATAGACATCAACATCATCCTCTCTCTGCACTGGAGCATTCAGCAGTTCTGCCCATTCTTCTACAGTTGAAGAGAATCTTTGGCCTTCAGTCATCCATGTGATCTTTCCATCTGGATAGAAATGAGCTGTGGCATAGAATTGCATAATCATTTCATCATTCCAACTTGTCAGCTTTTGACCTACGAAGTCTGCAACACCACATGCAGTGAAGCTCTCATGCACATGTGGAAAGAAGTCTCTGTGCTCTTCACTGTCAATGTATTTCCAATCAACAAATCTGGTGTCTGCCACTATGGGCTTCTTGTCCATCAGCACAGTCTCATAGAAGTCCTGCTGCTCTCTGGTGTGAAATCTGGGATCAACAGCAGTTCTTCTCCTCACAGCATATGGATCAGCTTGTCTCCATAGCCTGAGACCTCTATCCTTCCTTTCCTTCATGTTTTCAGCTTGAGGATGAGCATCATTGTGAAGTGGCAGTTTTGGACGAAGTTTCAGCAAAACTGGTGCCTCATCATCTGACACAGCTGGTGGCACATCATCCTTGTTCTTTTCAGACGCTGGAATGTTTCTGACGGTCTTCTTGGGCTTGGCAGCAGGCTTTGCTGGAGCTGCCTTGACTGGAGCAGATGGCTTGGACTTTGAAGTGGCTCCAGCCCTGATGGCATCACCCATGAGCTTAGGCTTCTGAGGAGGCTGGGGTGCTTCCTCATCCTCTACTGCTGCATCTGCATGAGGATCAATATACATATCTGCTCTAGCTCCTGACACATACACTATCCTCTTTCTCTTGGAAGTTTTCTTCACCTTGCTTGTAGTTTCCTCTTCCATACTCAGCTTTTTGGCAACAGTGGACTGCTTCACTTTTCTGGTGCCTTTCTTGGTTTGCTTCCCTTGAGGCTCTTTGGCAACAACCTTTCTCTTTGGCTTGGAGGAGACCTCTTCCTCAACAATGAAATCAGAATCTTCTTCATCAGAGTTCCTCTTCTTTCTGGCCCTGGTGGCTGCAGGAGGCAAACCACTTGGTGTGCTCCTCTCACCATCATCTGATGAGCTGCTGGGTTCAGGACTAGTGCCTGCCTCTGGAATATCAGCAATAGGTGACTCAGACCTGTTCTGGCTGTCACTGGCATCTGACATGGCTGACAACCTGTGAATAGATAAGGTGTAGGCAGAGTAGAAGAGTTATCACAAACTGCAGAAGATTTTGCAAACAGAATGAGTTCAAATTCTAGTATTAGGTTTTCACAGAAGACATTTCGGTCAGTCCGAGTTTAAAATTCGGTGAATCCGAAGTGTTCAAACAGAAGCATTCACACCACTTTCGGTTGGACCGAAGTGGGTTTCGGTCCTGCCGAAAACACTAGGGTTTCACTAAATCCTCATTTCGGTCACACCGATTTGCACAACTCGGTTGGACCGAAAGGTGCAGTGCAATGGCCAGAGGCCAAATCGGTCATACCGAGAATGTAAAATCGGTCTCACCGAGATGTGTTCGGCGGAAACCTAACCCTAAAACTTTTACTCGAATTTCGTTCAAAGGAACTAATCTTGTGTTCAGGAAGATTTCAATCGTGGCAAGATTACAGGCAAACCAAACGTGCATTGAATCGGAGATGAGAGCACGAGTGGGATCGAAACTCACCCTAACTTGGTGGAGTTCCTCTACGGCGGCAACGGTGCGGAGAAGATGTCCGTTGACGGCGACGGAGACCTGCGGCGAGGGCGCACAGGCGACGACGGAGACGATCCGGAGACCAGGCGACGGCAGCAAGGGGTGTGGGGGCGAAGCGTTTTGAAGTAGAAATCAACGCGCGGCCCTCGGAGTATATATACCCCTTTGCTGTCGGTGGGACCGAGTTGTAAAACTCGGTGGCACCGAGATGGATAACTGCAGGGCAGTTATGCACTTCGGTCACGCCGAAATTCACAACTCGGTTTCACCGAGGTGAAAACCTAGATCAATCCAAATGCTTTCGGTTTGACCGAGTTTGAGTGGGTTGGTCTGACCGAAATCACTTAGAAGGTTTTGGAAGTTAGCCCTTGACGGATCGGTGGCTCCGAGTGCTCCTCACTCGGAGGGTCCGAAAATGACTTGTTCAAAGTTTGTGATGTAAGCATGAATAGAATTTGAGACAAGAAAGCATAGATAGCTAGGGGAGGTACTTAGGCATTCTTGTCCATCCATTTGGTCCGAAAAAAATCAAAAAGACCAAAGCAACAAATGGATGTCCTCGAATGGATTAAATCATGCATCCAACATGCTCACACAATAAGATAGCAAATGAAATATGTGTCAAACATGCACAATCAAAACTCTAGCTACTATCACACAATTTGTCGATGACTAGGTCATCTATATATGAGTATATTGACTTAGGAGTCAAATGAGAACATTTGATCATAGGTCATACTCATCGTTTAAGCACAAGTGGGGTTACCACTTTTACATAAAGCATTGATGTGTTCACATCATTTGAAGATGCTTTAGCTCAATTCTTTAGAGCAAAGCTCCCCCTAGATGTGAGAACCCCTTTTAAAGGGTCAAACTAACCTTGGGTTGTCGTAGAAGACTTCATGTAGATGTTGAAGATGTGGATGCTCAATGTTGATGAAGATCATCAAGAGTTGGGAGCAATCCTTTGGATTCGGGCACTTTCAATACCTACATGGGTTAGTCCCACAAGGAACAAACAAGGATATCCATGGACATAGATTGAAGTACACAATGGATGATGTCCATGAGAGCTATGATTACCTTGTCCCTTGACTTACCAACAAGAGGGTTTGTGACTCCATGAACTAGTGCAAGATGTGGAAGTTGATTGCACAAGTTCTTGCCAAAATGAATATGAGTGAAGTATGTTGGCGGAGTCACCCTCAAGAACTCTCTAGTTCTTCTTCTTCGGGATCCACATCATCTTGATGGGAATCCTTGGGGTTGTAGTTGAGCTTGATGAAGTAGAACTTGACGTTTCCTTGGGAACCCACTTGACCATGGCTTTAGGTGCTTCAATAAATGCATCAATCTCCTCTTGAAGCTTGTCCTTGTCTTTTAGCTTGTGGTCTTGTGGTGGAAGATCATCTTGAGCTTGTTCCACATTGGAAGAAGTAGGATCGTACTTCTCCTTTTGAGAAACAAACTTTGGAGTGGGATATTGACCTTCTTCCCATTCAACACCCTCGGCGTTGAACTTTCGCTCAAAACCAATTCCTTGATTCTTCCAGTGCCTCCCTTGCTTGCGAATAATTTCCTCAAAGTTCTTGCTTCCGGCAAGGCTCTTGTAGATACCTTTCTCTATAATCCCTTTCAATAAACTATTTTCTTGCTCAAGTGTAACTTGGCTTGAAACATTGTTAGTGGAATCAAGAGAACTACTAGAACCAATATTGTTGCTTCTAGATGAAGAATTTTTCTTATGCTTGTCATGCTTAGTTTTAATAGGTGGCAAGAAATTAGACAAGAGAAGTCGTTTGGCAAGATATGAAGAACTCTTCTTTCGAAGATCGTCATTGATTGCTTTTAGGAACTCATGTTCTTGCTCTAGATTGAGCTTCTCGAAGCGTAGCTTCTCATGAGATCTTAGGAGCTCTCTATGATCTTCTTGAGTTGTTTCATGAGCTAACTTAAGAGTGTTTAGTTCTTTAGTTAGACGCTCAATCTCCTTCATAGCATTGTCATTCGACTCTTCTCGACTATAAAGACTACTAGCATGTTCATCATTACTAGGCTCACTAGATTTGTCATGTAAAAGCTCATCTTCACCAAGCAAGTCATCCTCATCACTATCAAAGTCAATGAATTCAGGGTGTGATACCTTGGGGCCTTTAGCCATGAAGCATCTTCCAATTCCCTCATTTGGTGAATCAAATAAGTCATAGGAGTTGGAGTTGGAGGACACGAGAGCAAGACCGGCAACACCTTCATCTTGACTGTAGTCGGAGTTGGAGTGATAGCTTCTTTCGGAATGATTGTCGGAGTCGGAGCCGGAGACCCATTCACCTACATGAGCTTGATGTTTTCTTCTTGTGTAGCTCCTTGATGACTTGTCTTTCCTCTCCGAATCCTTGCTTCTCCGAGAGGGTCTTCGTTCATAACGATCATCTCTTCTCCTTCTCTCTTTCCGAGGTGACTCATCTCTTGAGCTTCTTCTTCTTGGAGATTCTTCTCTTCTCTTGTGGGGAGCCGTACACTCATTTGAGTAGTGTCCGGGTCTTCCACAATTGTAGCAGTTTCGATCACGACTAGAAGATCTCTTTTCATCATATGATCTAGACTTTGAGCTTCTCTCTTTGCCTCTATTCTTGTAGAATTTGTTGAAGTTCTTGACCATTAGGCTTATCTCTTCATTGGAAACTAACTTGTCACTTGAGGTTGTGGGAGCATCACTTGTAGCTTTGTAAGCACCACTTGACTTGTTGTGAAGCTCTTCCTTATCCTTAAGTGTCATCTCATGAGCAACAATTCTTCCAATGACTTCGGTTGGCTTGAGATTCTTGTAGTTTGGCATCATTTGGATCAAAGTGCACACGGTGTCATACTTTCCATCCAAAGCTCTGAGAATCTTTTTGATGATGAATCGGTCGGTCATTTCTTCGCTTCCTAAGCTGGCAATCTCATTTGTGATGAGAGCAAGCCTAGAGTACATTTCAGCGACTCCTTCACCATCCTTCATCTTGAACTTGTCAAGTTGACCTTGAAGAATATCTAGCTTTGATTCCTTCACGGACTCGGTACCTTCGTGCATTTCAACCAAAGTATCCCAAATCTCTTTTGCATTCTCAAGACGGCTGATTTTGTTGAACTCCTCGGGACACAAAGCATTGAATAGAATGTCACAAGCTTGAGCATTGTTTTGCAACATCCGCAATTCATCCGTTGTAGCTTCGCGATCCGGAACTTTTCCTTCCTCGAAGAACTCACCTTGCAAACCAACACAAATAATGCCCCATGCGGCTGGGTTATGACCAAGAATATGCATTTTCATTTTATGCTTCCAACTAGCAAAATTTGTACCATCAAAGTAAGGACCTCTATGAAAATTACCCTCACTAGACGCCATACTCTCCTAGGTTGTGAAACCAAGCTTATGGAGTCCAATGCAATGGAAACCAATACAATGGAGACCAAAGCTCTGATACCACTTGTAGGATCGAAAGTATGTCTAGAGGGGGGGTGATTAGACTACTTGACAATATAAAAATTCAGCCTTTTGATAAAGACAAGTTTTTGGCAAGTTCACAATGATGATCAAGTCAAGTATCACCCTACACATGCAATTCTAGAGTATAGGCAGCGGAAAGTAAATTGCACACGTAGTAAAGAGAGGTGGAGAAGAGCAAACGCAATTTGGAGACACGGAGATTTTTTCTCGTGGTTCCGATAGGTGGTGCTATCGTCAATCCACGTTGATGGAGACTTCAACCCACGGAGGGTAACGGCTGCGAGAGTCCACGGAGGGCTCCACCCACGAAGGGTCCACGAAGAAGCAACCTTGTCTATGCCATCATGGCCTACGCCCACGGAGGGCTAGCCTTACTCGGGGTAGATCTTCACGAAGTAGGCGATCTCCTTGCCCTTACAAACTTCTTGGTTCAACTCCACATCTCGACGGAGGCTCCCAAGCGACACCTAACCAATCTAGGAGGCACCACCCTCCAAAAGGTAATAGATGGTGTTGATGATGATGAACTCCTTGCTCTTGTGCTTCAAATGATAATCTCCCCAACACTCAACTCTCCTCACTGATTTGGCTGTGGTGGAAGAAAGGATTGAGTGGAAAGCAACTTGGGAAGGCTAGAGATCAAGTTTCATATGGTGGGAGTGGAGCTACTTGATCTCAACACAAGGGTAGGTAGTTCTCTTCTCAGAAATGTAAGGTAGGAGTGGTAGTTCTTTCTGATGGCTCTCTCCACGAATGAAGAGGGGGTGGAGGGGTATTTATAGCCTCCACACAAAATCCAACCGTTACACACATTTGACCAATCTCGGTCAGACCGAAGTTGACAACTCGGTGAGACCGAAAGTTCAAATCATGTGAACGTTGGGATTTTCGGTGGGACCGAAAATACAAACTCGGTGAGTCCGATTCGTCCAAAGACAAGAGCTTGCCAATATCGGTGGGACCGACTTCATCATCTCGGTGACACCGATTTGATGACAGAAGGTTACAGAAGCTTGGCAACTCAAGTTTCGGTGAGACCGAGTTTAGAATCGGAAAATCCGAGAATTCTAGGGTTTGGCTATATGGCTGAGGTGGTTCATCTCGGTGTGACTAGGTTTGGAAAATCGGTGGGACCGAGATTACTTATGAGTGTATTATGGAAGTGAGAGTTGCTGATAGTTTAGGAGATGTATCACCAAGCACTTTGAGCAACCAGATCATTATCATAACCTCATCCCCTTTTAATAGTATTGGCTTTCCTATAGACTCAATGTGATCTTGGATCACTAAACCAAAAATGGAGTCTTGAGCTTTTGCCAATGCTTGCCTTAGCATTTTGAGGGGTCCACTTCTTCAGTCCTTGCCATACCCATATCACTGAACTTTCTGAAATGATTCTCAAGAAACTATTAGTTCAATGATATATATGTTGTTATTAATTACCAAAACCACCCGGGGATTAGTTGCACTTTCAATCTCCCCCTTTTTGGTAATTGATGACAACATATAGATCAAAGCTTCGACAAAGGATATAATCAATGAATAATATCGTCGCTTTGAGAAGTATGTGATAAGCAAGAGCTCCCCCTAAATTTGTGCATTATTTAAGATTTGCGTTTGAATGCAAATGCACAATCGATTAGGATCATGGGTCACTCTTCCATGTCACATACATCTTGGTGGAGCGCACAAAATGATAAGAATGAATAGCATGCACCCAATCACCAAGACATGAGTAAATGGTCATACAAGATAGGAATAGCATATGATAAGCATTAAGCACACATTAAGGCATAGTACGACCAAGCACTCATCAAACGTAGTATCAAACACACAGAATGTCACGAAAACCAAAAGAACAAAAGCGCAAAAAAAACAACAACACTCTCTCTCTCGAAGTCCCATGATCTATACAATTTCTCCCCCTTTGGCAACAAGTTACCAAAAAGTTCGAAAAGTATAGAGCTAAACGTCACTAGGGACTCTGCTGGCGGCTCCTGTCTGGGTTGATGTTGGAGTTGAGATGGCTGCATCGGCGAAGACTTCTGCTGATGTCTGTGGAGCTGGAGGAGTGGTCACTGGAGCTGGAGCTGGAGCAACTGATGGAGCTGTGGGAGGTGCTGAGGCTGTAGTCCTGGTGTCTGTCACTGGAATAGCAGCTGATCGGGGTCCTGTGGGAACCGGAGCAGTCTGTTCATAAGCATCCTGGACTAGGTCATCCTGCATCTCACGCATGAGCTCTTCCTTCTCCCTCTTTGCTTCCTCGATATCTGCCTCAAGCTTGTTGACAGTTACTTGCACTTCAGTCAGCTTCACATCCAGAGCATGGATCTTGTCTTCAACAATCCTCTCAAGGCTCTCCTGAGACTGTACAATGCTGGCCAGGCGTTGTTCAATCCTTTGGGTAGCTTCAAGGAGCTGCTCTCCAACACTCTTTGGTTTAGCTGCTGCTGCTGCTGCTTCCTTCTCAGCTTTGGCTTTCTTGGCAGCTTCAATCTTTGCTTGACCTTCAACAGAAGTTGGATCCTCCTCATCCATCACAACATCATTGTCCTCATGCTCAGGCTGCAGTGGTAGGTGTTCTCTATCCAACAAGAATGTGCCTATGCCAAACTTGGCATTGATAAGCATCTGAATATGCGGGGCAAATCCACACGACCTTTTCTGGTCAGCTGCAGTCCTCTTAATAGTCTCAACTATCAAGTCCATCACCTTGAATGGTGCCTTCTCATCAAGTATATGCAGCATGTTGATAGAGTACCCTCTGATCATGCGATGATCTCCAGACTTGGGCATCAAGGTATGCCTCAGAATAGTGTTTGTGGTAGGTAAACCTGCCTGGAGATAATACACTGAGCCAAGCTTCCAGATTGCTAAATCCTTAGCTGGAACCTCCTTGTACATATTCTTCATAGATTCATGGTTCTTCTTGGGAATGCCATAGACATCAACATCATCCTCTCTCTGCACTGGAGCATTCAGCAGTTCTGCCCATTCTTCTACAGTTGAAGAGAATCTTTGGCCTTCAGTCATCCATGTGATCTTTCCATCTGGATAGAAATGAGCTGTGGCATAGAATTGCATAATCATTTCATCATTCCAACTTGTCAGCTTTTGACCTACGAAGTCTGCAACACCACATGCAGTGAAGCTCTCATGCACATGTGGAAAGAAGTCTCTGTGCTCTTCACTGTCAATGTATTTCCAATCAACAAATCTGGTGTCTGCCACTATGGGCTTCTTGTCCATCAGCACAGTCTCATAGAAGTCCTGCTGCTCTCTGGTGTGAAATCTGGGATCAACAGCAGTTCTTCTCCTCACAGCATATGGATCAGCTTGTCTCCATAGCCTGAGACCTCTATCCTTCCTTTCCTTCATGTTTTCAGCTTGAGGATGAGCATCATTGTGAAGTGGCAGTTTTGGACGAAGTTTCAGCAAAACTGGTGCCTCATCATCTGACACAGCTGGTGGCACATCATCCTTGTTCTTTTCAGACGCTGGAATGTTTCTGACGGTCTTCTTGGGCTTGGCAGCAGGCTTTGCTGGAGCTGCCTTGACTGGAGCAGATGGCTTGGACTTTGAAGTGGCTCCAGCCCTGATGGCATCACCCATGAGCTTAGGCTTCTGAGGAGGCTGGGGTGCTTCCTCATCCTCTACTGCTGCATCTGCATGAGGATCAATATACATATCTGCTCTAGCTCCTGACACATACACTATCCTCTTTCTCTTGGAAGTTTTCTTCACCTTGCTTGTAGTTTCCTCTTCCATACTCAGCTTTTTGGCAACAGTGGACTGCTTCACTTTTCTGGTGCCTTTCTTGGTTTGCTTCCCTTGAGGCTCTTTGGCAACAACCTTTCTCTTTGGCTTGGAGGAGACCTCTTCCTCAACAATGAAATCAGAATCTTCTTCATCAGAGTTCCTCTTCTTTCTGGCCCTGGTGGCTGCAGGAGGCAAACCACTTGGTGTGCTCCTCTCACCATCATCTGATGAGCTGCTGGGTTCAGGACTAGTGCCTGCCTCTGGAATATCAGCAATAGGTGACTCAGACCTGTTCTGGCTGTCACTGGCATCTGACATGGCTGACAACCTGTGAATAGATAAGGTGTAGGCAGAGTAGAAGAGTTATCACAAACTGCAAAAGATTTTGCAAACAGAATGAGTTCAAATTCTAGTATTAGGTTTTCACAGAAGACATTTCGGTCAGTCCGAGTTTAAAATTCGGTGAATCCGAAGTGTTCAAACAGAAGCATTCACACCACTTTCGGTTGGACCGAAGTGGGTTTCGGTCCTGCCGAAAACACTAGGGTTTCACTAAATCCTCATTTCGGTCACACCGATTTGCACAACTCGGTTGGACCGAAAGGTGCAGTGCAATGGCCAGAGGCCAAATCGGTCATACCGAGAATGTAAAATCGGTCTCACCGAGATGTGTTCGGCGGAAACCTAACCCTAAAACTTTTACTCGAATTTCGTTCAAAGGAACTAATCTTGTGTTCAGGAAGATTTCAATCGTGGCAAGATTACAGGCAAACCAAACGTGCATTGAATCGGAGATGAGAGCACGAGTGGGATCGAAACTCACCCTAACTTGGTGGAGTTCCTCTACGGCGGCAACGGTGCGGAGAAGATGTCCGTTGACGGCGACGGAGACCTGCGGCGAGGGCGCACAGGCGACGACGGAGACGATCCGGAGACCAGGCGACGGCAGCAAGGGGTGTGGGGGCGAAGCGTTTTGAAGTAGAAATCAACGCGCGGCCCTCGGAGTATATATACCCCTTTGCTGTCGGTGGGACCGAGTTGTAAAACTCGGTGGCACCGAGATGGATAACTGCAGGGCAGTTATGCACTTCGGTCACGCCGAAATTCACAACTCGGTTTCACCGAGGTGAAAACCTAGATCAATCCAAATGCTTTCGGTTTGACCGAGTTTGAGTGGGTTGGTCTGACCGAAATCACTTAGAAGGTTTTGGAAGTTAGCCCTTGACGGATCGGTGGCTCCGAGTGCTCCTCACTCGGAGGGTCCGAAAATGACTTGTTCAAAGTTTGTGATGTAAGCATGAATAGAATTTGAGACAAGAAAGCATAGATAGCTAGGGGAGGTACTTAGGCATTCTTGTCCATCCATTTGGTTAGAAAAAAATCAAAAAGACCAAAGCAACAAATGGATGTCCTCGAATGGATTAAATCATGCATCCAACATGCTCACACAATAAGATAGCAAATGAAATATGTGTCAAACATGCACAATCAAAACTCTAGCTACTATCACACAATTTGTCGATGACTAGGTCACCTATATATGAGTATATTGACTTAGGAGTCAAATGAGAACATTTGATCATAGGTCATACTCATCGTTTAAGCACAAGTGGGGTTACCACTTTTACATAAAGCATTGATGTGTTCACATCATTTGAAGATGCTTTAGCTCAATTCTTTAGAGCAAAGCTCCCCCTAGATGTGAGAACCCCTTTTAAAGGGTCAAACTAACCTTGGGTTGTCATAGAAGACTTCATGTAGATGTTGAAGATGTGGATGCTCAATGTTGATGAAGATCATCAAGAGTTGGGAGCAATCCTTTGGATTCGGGCACTTTCAATACCTACATGGGTTAGTCCCACAAGGAACAAACAAGGATATCCATGGACATAGATTGAAGTACACAATGGATGATGTCCATGAGAGCTATGATTACCTTGTCCCTTGACTTACCAACAAGAGGGTTTGTGACTCCATGAACTAGTGCAAGATGTGGAAGTTGATTGCACAAGTTCTTGCCAAAATGAATATGAGTGAAGTATGTTGGCGGAGTCACCCTCAAGAACTCTCTAGTTCTTCTTCTTCGGGATCCACATCATCTTGATGGGAATCCTTGGGGTTGTAGTTGAGCTTGACGAAGTAGAACTTGACGTTTCCTTGGGAACCCACTTGACCATGGCTTTAGGTGCTTCAATAAATGCATCAATCTCCTCTTGAAGCTTGTCCTTGTCTTTTAGCTTGTGGTCTTGTGGTGGAAGATCATCTTGAGCTTGTTCCACATTGGAAGAAGTAGGATCGTACTTCTCCTTTTGAGAAACAAACTTTGGAGTGGGATATTGACCTTCTTCCCATTCAACACCCTCGGCGTTGAACTTTCGCTCAAAACCAATTCCTTGATTCTTCCAGTGCCTCCCTTGCTTGCGAATAATTTCCTCAAAGTTCTTGCTTCCGGCAAGGCTCTTGTAGATACCTTTCTCTATAATCCCTTTCAATAAACTATTTTCTTGCTCAAGTGTAACTTGGCTTGAAACATTGTTAGTGGAATCAAGAGAACTACTAGAACCAATATTGTTGCTTCTAGATGAAGAATTTTTCTTATGCTTGTCATGCTTAGTTTTAATAGGTGGCAAGAAATTAGACAAGAGAAGTCGTTTGGCAAGATATGAAGAACTCTTCTTTCGAAGATCGTCATTGATTGCTTTTAGGAACTCATGTTCTTGCTCTAGATTGAGCTTCTCGAAGCGTAGCTTCTCATGAGATCTTAGGAGCTCTCTATGATCTTCTTGAGTTGTTTCATGAGCTAACTTAAGAGTGTTTAGTTCTTTAGTTAGACGCTCAATCTCCTTCATAGCATTGTCATTCGACTCTTCTCGACTATAAAGACTACTAGCATGTTCATCATTACTAGGCTCACTAGATTTGTCATGTAAAAGCTCATCTTCACCAAGCAAGTCATCCTCATCACTATCAAAGTCAATGAATTCAGGGTGTGATACCTTGGGGCCTTTAGCCATGAAGCATCTTCCAATTCCCTCATTTGGTGAATCAAATAAGTCATAGGAGTTGGAGTTGGAGGACACGAGAGCAAGACCGGCAACACCTTCATCTTGACTGTAGTCGGAGTTGGAGTGATAGCTTCTTTCGGAATGATTGTCGGAGTCGGAGCCGGAGACCCATTCACCTACATGAGCTTGATGTTTTCTTCTTGTGTAGCTCCTTGATGACTTGTCTTTCCTCTCCGAATCCTTGCTTCTCCGAGAGGGTCTTCGTTCATAACGATCATCTCTTCTCCTTCTCTCTTTCCGAGGTGACTCATCTCTTGAGCTTCTTCTTCTTGGAGATTCTTCTCTTCTCTTGTGGGGAGCCGTACACTCATTTGAGTAGTGTCCGGGTCTTCCACAATTGTAGCAGTTTCGATCACGACTAGAAGATCTCTTTTCATCATATGATCTAGACTTTGAGCTTCTCTCTTTGCCTCTATTCTTGTAGAATTTGTTGAAGTTCTTGACCATTAGGCTTATCTCTTCATTGGAAACTAACTTGTCACTTGAGGTTGTGGGAGCATCACTTGTAGCTTTGTAAGCACCACTTGACTTGTTGTGAAGCTCTTCCTTATCCTTAAGTGTCATCTCATGAGCAACAATTCTTCCAATGACTTCGGTTGGCTTGAGATTCTTGTAGTTTGGCATCATTTGGATCAAAGTGCACACGGTGTCATACTTTCCATCCAAAGCTCTGAGAATCTTTTTGATGATGAATCGGTCGGTCATTTCTTCGCTTCCTAAGCTGGCAATCTCATTTGTGATGAGAGCAAGCCTAGAGTACATTTCAGCGACTCCTTCACCATCCTTCATCTTGAACTTGTCAAGTTGACCTTGAAGAATATCTAGCTTTGATTCCTTCACGGACTCGGTACCTTCGTGCATTTCAACCAAAGTATCCCAAATCTCTTTTGCATTCTCAAGACGGCTGATTTTGTTGAACTCCTCGGGACACAAAGCATTGAATAGAATGTCACAAGCTTGAGCATTGTTTTGCAACATCCGCAATTCATCCGTTGTAGCTTCGCGATCCGGAACTTTTCCTTCCTCGAAGAACTCACCTTGCAAACCAACACAAATAATGCCCCATGCGGCTGGGTTATGACCAAGAATATGCATTTTCATTTTATGCTTCCAACTAGCAAAATTTGTACCATCAAAGTAAGGACCTCTATGAAAATTACCCTCACTAGACGCCATACTCTCCTAGGTTGTGAAACCAAGCTTATGGAGTCCAATGCAATGGAAACCAATACAATGGAGACCAAAGCTCTGATACCACTTGTAGGATCGAAAGTATGTCTAGAGGGGGGGTGATTAGACTACTTGACAATATAAAAATTCAGCCTTTTGATAAAGACAAGTTTTTGGCAAGTTCACAATGATGATCAAGTCAAGTATCACCCTACACATGCAATTCTAGAGTATAGGCAGCGGAAAGTAAATTGCACACGTAGTAAAGAGAGGTGGAGAAGAGCAAACGCAATTTGGAGACACGGAGATTTTTTCTCGTGGTTCCGATAGGTGGTGCTATCGTCAATCCACGTTGATGGAGACTTCAACCCACGGAGGGTAACGGCTGCGAGAGTCCACGGAGGGCTCCACCCACGAAGGGTCCACGAAGAAGCAACCTTGTCTATGCCATCATGGCCTACGCCCACGGAGGGCTAGCCTTACTCGGGGTAGATCTTCACGAAGTAGGCGATCTCCTTGCCCTTACAAACTTCTTGGTTCAACTCCACATCTCGACGGAGGCTCCCAAGCGACACCTAACCAATCTAGGAGGCACCACCCTCCAAAAGGTAATAGATGGTGTTGATGATGATGAACTCCTTGCTCTTGTGCTTCAAATGATAATCTCCCCAACACTCAACTCTCCTCACTGATTTGGTGTGGTGGAAGAAAGGATTGAGTGGAAAGCAACTTGGGAAGGCTAGAGATCAAGTTTCATATGGTGGGAGTGGAGCTACTTGATCTCAACACAAGGGTAGGTAGTTCTCTTCTCAGAAATGTAAGGTAGGAGTGGTAGTTCTTTCTGATGGCTCTCTCCACGAATGAAGAGGGGGTGGAGGGGTATTTATAGCCTCCACACAAAATCCAACCGTTACACACATTTGACCAATCTCGGTCAGACCGAAGTTGACAACTCGGTGAGACCGAAAGTTCAAATCATGTGAACGTTGGGATTTTCGGTGGGACCGAAAATACAAACTCGGTGAGTCCGATTCGTCCAAAGACAAGAGCTTGCCAATCTCGGTGGGACCGACTTCATCATCTCGGTGACACCGATTTGATGACAGAAGGTTACAGAAGCTTGGCAACTCAAGTTTCGGTGAGACCGAGTTCAGAATCGGAAAATCCGAGAATTCTAGGGTTTGGCTATATGGCTGAGGTGGTTCATCTCGGTGTGACTAGGTTTGGAAAATCGGTGGGACCGAGATTACTTATGAGTGTATTATGGAAGTGAGAGTTGCTGATAGTTTAGGAGATGTATCACCAAGCACTTTGAGCAACCAGATCATTATCATAACCTCATCCCCTTTTAATAGTATTGGCTTTCCTATAGACTCAATGTGATCTTGGATCACTAAACCAAAAATGGAGTCTTGAGCTTTTGCCAATGCTTGCCTTAGCATTTTGAGGGGTCCACTTCTTCAGTCCTTGCCATACCCATATCACTGAACTTTCTGAAATGATTCTCAAGAAACTATTAGTTCAATGATATATATGTTGTTATTAATTACCAAAACCACCCGGGGATTAGTTGCACTTTCACGCGCCAATAGGTTGCGGCTCGCCGCACAACAAGACCGTTGGAGCACCGCAGAGCGAGAGGCGCGGCGCGCTACACAGCAAGAGCGGATCCATCGGCGCTTGCCTGCTGTCGACAGGGTGTTGCAGCTAGGTACATATCCCGTCAGTACTGCCATTCCTCGCTAGGAGTGGGCAGAGGCCATCTGCACCATACTTGCACCGGCCGCCCGCCGCTCCTGTCGCATGGGTCGCGTCGTTCGCCTTGTCCGCGGCCCGCTCGATGCCAACGCACTGGTCGCTAGGCTCGACCGCCTCCTTGACCCAGGTGTCCACCTGGGCGCAGTAGAGGAACATGGTCATCGCATCCTCGAGTTGGTGATCTCTGATGAAATAGCCAACTTGGAGCTCGAGATCGCGCTCTAGATGTATCGCGAGCGTGTCGACCACTTGGACGAACGCCTGCACGAGTTCAGGCAGAGCCAAGAGCTACCGTAGGCAAGGGTTGTTGGTAATGGTCTCATGGACGCATTTTATTTTGTTTTGCCGTTTCGATGTGGATCGCTATGTATTCACAGCAATTAAAATATTGATGTGTTTTAATGTGTGTACTCTGTTTTCTCTTCTTATATGTTCTGTTTGAATGTGTGTATATATGATTTCCATTCTGTATATGTGGATGATAACAGCTAGATACAAATTAATATACGAAAATAGATAGAAAATGGAATTCATAATATATATTAATTGTTCATTAGTTCATCACAGAATATATAAAATATCATCACATATACATGATGATACTTAACTACTAACTACATTGCATAAAATTAAAAACGAACAATACTAAAACTAATAATCCCTCCTGGGGGCAGTATTCCGGCAGCCCCTCACTAGCAGCTCCCTGGTGCGCAGCACTTCCCAGCATGGAGGCAATACTCCGCCTCCTCCACCTCGTAGCGCTTGACGTACCGATCTGCCTCTTGCTGACGGACGAGCGAGAGCGATCTTGCCATTTTGTTGGGCGCCCACCAGAGCTCCTCGTCGGTGGCATGCTGAAGCTTATCATCCCACCTCCACATAGCGATGAGGCGCCTAGCGCCTTTAACCTTCCTCACGAAGTACCCATCTTTGTACACCTCCTCCGCACGACGACGCGCCCGCCCCCAAAAGCTCCACCGCCTCCTTTTTCCAGGCGGCATCACGGGCTTCACAGGCCGCCTGGTACCTGGCTTCCTCCTCCACCATCTCCTTCTTAAACACCACTGCCTGGCTTTCTCAGCCGGCGGCAGCGACTTCCACAGACAAAGATTGTACTGGCCCCAAAACCACTCCAAAGTTGGGAGGGGGGGTCCGGCACAACCTCGTCCGGCGCGTGGGCAGATCGACGGTGCCATGTGATATGTCTCCAACATAACTATAATTTTTGATTGTTCCATTCTATTATATAATCATTCTTGAATGTTATACAATCATTTATAGCAACTCTATATCATTTTTTGGGACTAACCTATTGACATAGTGCCTAGAGTCAGTTGCTGTTTTCTACTTCGCAGAAAATCAATACCAAACGGAGTCCAAACGCAGCGAAACTTTTTGTAGATTTTTCTCGACCAGAAGACACATGTTGGGCCAAAGAAATACCAGAGTGTGGCTCCGAGGGGAGCACGACCCACCTGGGCGCGCCTGGGGGCCCAGGCGCGCCCTGGTGGGTTGTGCCCACCTCGACCACCTCCCGCACCGCCTCTTTGTTCTGTAAATACCCCGAAAATCCAAAAACCCTAGGGGAGTCGACGAAAGACAATTCCAGCCGCTGCAAGTTCCAGAAACACGAGATCCAATCTAGACACGATCACGGAGGGGTTCATCATCCTTATTAGTGCCTCTCCGATGATGCGTGAGTAGGTCATTGTAGACCTTCGGGTCTGCTACTTTTTGAGCTTGCGTTGGTTTTCCTTGAAGAGGAAAGGGTGATGCAGCAATAGTAGCGTAAGTATTTCCCTCAGTTTTTGAGAACCAAGGTATCAATCCAGTAGGAGGCTCCTCAAAAGTCCCACGCACCTACACAAACAAACAAAGAACCCGCAACCAACGCAATAAAGGGGTTGTCAATCCCTTCATGGCCACTTGCGAAAGTGAGATCTAATAGAGATAATATGATAAGATAAATATATTTTTGGTATTTTATAATATAGATGCAAAAAGTAAAGATGCAAATAAAAGTAGATTGAAAGCTTAAAAGATAGACCCGGGGGCCATAGGTTTCACTAGTGGCTTCTCTCAAGATAGCATAAGTATTACGGTGGGTGAACATATTACTGTCGAGCAATTGATAGAAAAGCAAATAATTATGAGATTATCTAGGCATGATCATGTATATAGGCATCACGTCCGCAACAAGTAGACCGACTCCTGCTTGCATCTACTACTATTACTCCACACATCGACCGACTCCTGCCTGCATCTAGAGTATTAAGTTCATAAAGAAGAGAGTAACACATTAAGCAAGATGACATGATGTAGAGGGATAAACTCATGCAATATGATATAAACCCCATCTTTTTATCCTCGATGACAACAATACAATATGTGCCTTGCTGCCCCTGCTGTCACTGGGAAAGGACACCGCAAGATTGAACCCAAAGCTAAGCACTTCTCCCATGGCAAGAAAGATCAATCTAGTAGGCCAAACCAAACTGATAATTCGAAGAGACTTGCAAAGATAACTCAATCATACATAAAAGAATTCAGAGGAGATTCAAATATTTCTCATAGATAAACTTGATCATAAATCCACAATTCATCGGATCTCTACAAACACACCACAAAAAGAGATTACATCGAATAGTTCTCCACAAGAGAGGGGGAGAACATTGTATTGAGATCCAAAAAGAGAGAAGAAGCCATCTAGCTAATAACTATGGACCCGAAGGTCTGTGGTAAACTACTCACAACTCATCGGAGGGACTATGGTGTTGATGTAGAAGCCCTCCGTGGTCGATTCCCCCTCCGACGGAGTGCCAGCGAAGGCTCCAAGATGGGATCTCGCGGATACAGAAGGTTACGGTGGTGGAAATTGTGTTTCGTTGGCTCCCTGGATGTTTTTGGGGGTATGTAGGCTTATAAAGGAGGAAGAAGTACGTCGGTGGCCGCCCGAGGGGCCCACAAGATAGGGGGCGCGCCTAGAGGGGGTGGGCGCGCCCTCCTGTCTCGTGGCCGCCTCGGCTGCTTCTTGACTCGCACTCCAAGTCTTCTGGACCACGTTCGTTCCAAAAATCAAGCTCCTGAAGGTTTCATTCCGTTTGGACTCCGTTTGATATTCCTTTTCTTCGAAATACTGAAATAGGCAAAAAAACAGCAATACGGGCTGGGCCTCCGGTTAGTAGGTTAGTCCCAAAAATGATATAAATGTGTAAAATAAAACTCATAAACATCCAAAAGGGGTAATATAATAGCATGGAACAATAAAAAATTATAGATACATTGGAGACGTATCAAGCACCCCCAAGCTTAATTCCTGCTCGTCCTCGAGTAGGTAAATGATAAAAATAGAATTTTTGATGTGGAATGCTACCTAGCATAATTCTCAATGTAATTTTCTTTATTGTGGCATGAATGTTCAGATCCAAATGATTCAAGATAAAAGCTTATAAAACATAAAAATAATAATGCTTCAAAGCATACTAACAAATAAACATGTCCTATCAAAATAACATAGCCAAAGAAAGCTTCTCCCTACAAAATCATATAGTTAGGCCATGCTTCATTTTCATTACACAAAATACTCCTATCATGCACAACCCTGATGACGAGCCGAGCAATTGTTTCATACTTTTTAACGCGCTTCAGCTTTTTTCAACTCTTACGCAATACATGAGCGCAAGCCATGGGCATAGTACTAAGGTGGTATAAGATGGTGGTTGTGAGGACAAAAAGAGGGAGAAGATAGTCTCACATCAACTAGGTGTATCAACGGGATATGGAGATGCCCATCAATAGATATCAATGTGAGTGAGTAGGGATTTCCATGCAACGGATGCACTAGAGCTATAAATATATGAAAGCTCAACAAAAGAAACTAAGTGGGTGTGCATCCAACTCGCTTGCTCACGAAGACCTATGGCATTTTGAGGAAGCCCATCATTGGAATATACAAGCCAAGTTCTATAATGAAAAATTCCCACTTAGTATATGAAAGTGACAACATAGGAGACTCTCTATCATGAAGATCATGGTGCTACTTTGAAGCACAAGTGTGGAAAAAGAGATAGTAGCATTGTCCTTTCTCTCTTTTTCTCTCATTTTATTTTTTTATTTTTTTATTTTTTTCTTTGGCCTTTCTCTTTTTTTTTCTTTTTGGCCTTTCTCTTTTTTTTTGTAAAGTCCGAAGTCCCATCCCGACTTGTGGGGGAATCATAGTCTTCATCATCCTTTCCTCACTGAGACAATGCTCTAATAATGAAGATCGTCACACTTTTATTGATTCACAACTCAAGAATTACAACTCAAAGCTAAAACAAGATATGACTCTATATGAATGCCTCCGACAGTGTACCGGGATATGCAATGAATCAAGAGCGACATGTATGAAAATTATGAAGGTAGCCTTGCCACAAATACGATGTCAACTACATGATCATGCAAATAGCAATATGACAATGATGGAATGTGTCATAATAAATGAAACGGTGGAAAGTTGCATGGCAATATATCTCGGAATGGCTATGGAAATTCCATAATAGGTAGGTATGGTGGCTGTTTTGAGGAAGGTAAATAATGGGTGCATGATACCGGCGAAAGTTGTGCGGCACAATAGAGGCTAGCAAAGTGAAAAGATGAGTGTGCGTATATCCATGGACTCGCATTAGTCATAAAGAACTCATATACTTATTGCAAAAGTCTACTTAGCCCTTGAAGCAAAGTACTACTACGCATGCCCCTAGAGGGATAGATTGATAGGAAAAGACCATCGCTCGTCCCCGACTGCCACTCATAAGGAATACAATCAAAAGAGCACCTCATGCAACAAATTTGTCACACAACTTTTACCATACATGCATGCTACGGGACTTGCCAACTTCAACAAAAGTATTTCTCAATTTCATAATTATCCACTAGCATGATCCTAACATTACTACCTTTATATCTCAAAACAATTATCAAGCATCAAATTGATCATAGCATCCAATTCACTTCTTATGATAGTTTTTATTATACCCAACTTGGATGCTCATCATTCTAGGACCAAATTTGTAACCATAGCAAATACCATGCTGTTCTAAAAGACTCTCAAAATAATATAAGTGGAGCATGAGAGACTAGCAATTTCTTGAAAATTAATCCACCGCCGTGCTATAAAAGATATAAGTGAAGCACTAGAGCAAAAACTATCAAGCTCAAAAGATATAAGTGAAGCACATAGAGTATTCTAGCAAATTCTAAACAAGTGGGCTTCTCTCAAAAGGTGTGTAGAGCAAGGATGATTGTGGTAAACTAAAAAGTAAAGACTAATATAATACACGACGCTCCAAGCAAAACACATATCATGTGGCGAATAAAAATATAGCTCCAAGTAAAGTTACCAATGAACGAAGACGAAAGAGGGGATGCCTTCCCGGGGCATCACCAAGCTTAGGATTTTGGCTAGTCTTGAATATATTGGGGTGCCTTGGTCATACCCAAGCTTAGGCTCTTGCCACTCCTTATTCCATAGTCCATAAAAGCTTTACCCAAAACTTGAAAATTTCACAACACAAAACTCAACAGGAAATCTTATAAGCTCCGTTAGTGAAAGAAAACAAAACCACCATATAAGGTACTATAATGAACTCATTCTTTATTTATTTTGGTGTTAAACCTACTGTATTCCAACTTCTCTATGGTTTATAAACTATTTTACTAGCCATAGATGCATCAAAATAAGCAAACAACACACGAAAAACAGAATCTGTCAAAAACAGAACAGTCTGTAGCAATCTGTAACTAACGCAAACTTCTGGAACTCTAAAAATCCTACCAAAATAGTAAGTCCTGTACAATTTGTCTATTGATCATCAGCAAAACGAATCAACGCAAAAGCACGTTTCTGTGATTTAAAAAAACTAAATTCGTGCTCGCAATGTTTCAGTTTTTCAGCAGAATCAAATCAACTATCATCATAGGTTATCCTATAGGTTCTACTTGGCACAAACACTAACTAAAACATAAAAACACATCTAAACATAAGGTAGATGCAAAATTTATTAGTAAACATGAACAAAAACAAAAAACACAAATAAAATTGGGTTGCCTCCCAACTAGCGCTATCGTTTAACGCCTCTAGCTAGGCATAAAAGCGAAGATAGATCTAAGTAGTGCCATCTTTGGCACTAAATTACTAAATAGAGCACTTATAATTTTTAGGGGTTTCTCCCTTTTTAGCAATGATTAAACCTTTAGGCAAAAATTCAAGAAATTCGTTTGTAGCAAAAGGTTCCTTAACGATAGAGAGACAATTGGGATGAGCACTTATGGATTTGAGATCCGCGTCTCCCTTACTAGAAGATTCACCCTTATTCTTAGGAACATAAATAAACTTGGCAGTTTTGGTAGGAGGTTTTGGAGTATTTTTCATGGAAGAAAACGCAGAACCTAAGTTGGTAATAATATCCTCAAGTTTGTCAATTCTTGCAGAATCTAGATCTATTTTTTCATTGACTATAGGTTCTTTCTCTTTAAGATTTTTCAAAGTAACTCCAACCCTAGATCCATATTGGGTAATGTGATTATGAATCTTTTTATCCAAATTTTGAACCAACTCAACAGTAGCAACTTTATTTTCAATAATATCAAGCCGTTGCATCACATGTTGTAAAGTTAAAACCGTTCCATTAACCAAGAGAGGTGGTGGGCCAAACAAATCTAACATAGCATTATAAGCATCAAACGTATGGCTACTCAAGAAATCCCCTTCGGCAACGGTATCAAGAACACATCTATTCCAAGGAGTGATGCCTACATAAAAATTGCAAAGAAGTACGGAAGTAGAAAGCTTCCTAGTAGATTTATTTGAGCATTGCAAATTCTATGCCAAGCATCTTTTAAGTTTTCTCCCTCCCTTTGCTTAAAATTGAGAATCTCATGTTTGGGAGTAATAACAAGGATATGAGGACTAGCCATAACGACAAGGTAAACAATCTAACACACGAGCAAACGGAAAAAGGCAAACGAAAGAGAGAGGAGAAGATTGGGAAAGAGAGGGCGAATAAAACGGCAAGGGTGAAGTGGGGGAGAGGAAAACGAGAGGCAAATGGCAAATAATGTAAATGCAAGGGAGATGGGTTTGTGATGGGTACTTGGTATGTCTTGACTTGAGCGAAGACCTCCCCGGCAACGGCGCCAGAAATCCTTCTTGCTACGTCTTGAGCTTGCGTTGGTTTTCCTTGAAGAGGACAGGGTGATGCAGCAATAGTAGCGTAAGTATTTCCCTCAGTTTTTGAGAACCAAGGTATCAATCCAGTAGGAGGCTCCTCAAAATTCCCACACACCTACATAAACAAACAAAGAACTCACAACCAACGCAATAAAGGGGTTGTCAATCCCTTCACGACCACTTGTGAAAGTGAGATCTAATAGAGATAATATGATAAGATAAATATATTTTTGGTATTTTATAATATAGATGCAAAAAGTAAAGATGCAAATAAAAGTAGATTGAAAGGTTAAAAGATAGACCCGAGGGCCATAGGTTTCACTAGTGGCTTCTCTCAAGATAGCATAAGTATTACGGTGGGTGAACAAATTACTGTCGAGCAATTAATAGAAAAGCGAATAATTATGAGATTATCTAGGCATGATCATGTATATAGGCTTCACGTACGCAACATGTAGACCGACTCCTGCCTGCATCTACTACTATTACTCCACACATCGACCGACTCCTGCCTGCATCTAGAGTATTAAGTTCATAAAGAACAGAGTAACGCATTAAGCAAGATGACATGATGTAGAGGGATAAACTCATGCAATATGATATAAACCCCATCTTTTTATCCTCGATGGCAACAATACAATACGTGCTTTGCTGCCCCTGCTGTCACTGGTAAAGGACACCGCAAGATTGAACCCAAAGCTAAGCACTTCTCCCATGGCAAGAAAGATAAATCTAGTAGGCCAAACCAAACTGATAATTCGAAGAGACTTGCAAAGATAAGTCAATCATACATAAAAGAATTCAGAGGAGATTCAAATCTTTCTCATAGATAAACTTGATCATAAACCCACAGTTCATCGGATCTCGACAAACACACCGCAAAAAGAGATTACATTGAATAGATCTCCACAAGAGAAGGGGAGAACATTGTATTGAGATCCAAAAAGAGAGAAGAAGCCATCTAGCTAATAACTATGGACCCGAAGGTCTGTGGTAAACTACTCACAACTCATCGGAGGGGCTATGGTGTTGATGTAGAAGCCCTCCGTGGTCGATTCCCCCTCCGGCAGAGTGCCGGCGAAGGCTCCAAGATGGAATCTCACGGATACAGAAGGTTACGGTGGTGGAAATTGTGTTTCGTTGGCTCCCTGGATGTTTTCGGGGTGCGTAGGCTTATATAGGAGGAAGAAGTACGTCGGTGGCCGCCCAAAGGGCCCGTAAGATAGGGGGCGCGCCCTCCTGTCTCGTGGCCGCCTCGGCTGCTTCTTGACTTGCACTCCAAGTCCTCTGGATCATGTTCGTTCCAAAAATCATGCTCCCGAAGGTTTCATTCCGTTTGGACTCCGTTTGATATTCCTTTTCTTCGAAATACTGAAATAGGCAAAAAAACAGCAATACGGGATGGGCCTCCGGTTAGTAGGTTAGTCTATAAATGTGTAAAATAAAACCCATAAACATCCAAAAGGGGTAATATAATAGCATGGAACAATAAAAAATTATAGATACGTTGGAGACGTATCAGGGTCCGTAGTTAGTAGCTAGATGTTCCTCTCTCTCTCTTTATTCTCAATACAATTGTCTCTTTGAGATCTATTTGATGTAACTCTTTTTGTGGTGTGTTTGTTGGGATCCGATGAACTTGAGTTTATGATCAGATCTATTTTATCCATGAAAGTTATTTGAGTCTTCTTTTGATCTCTTATATGCATGATTACTTATAGCCTCGTATTTCTTCTTCGAATCTTTTGTTTAGTTAGGCCAACTAGATCAATTTTTTTTGCCATGGGAAGAGGTGCTTTGTGATGGGTTCGATCTTACAGTGCTCAATCCCAGTGATGAAGGGGACATGACACGTATGTATCGTTGCTATTAAGGATAACAAGATGGGGTCCATTCCTAAAAGAATAGATCTTTTCTAAATCATGTCATCGTTCTTATTGCATTACTCCGTTTCTCCATGAACTTAATACACTAGATGCATGCTGGATAGCGGTCGATGTGTGGAGTAATAGTAGTAGATGCAGGCAGGAGTCGGTCTACTAATCTTGGACGTGATGCCTATATGATGATCATTGCCGGGATATCATCATAATTATTTGAAGCTCTATCAATTACCCAACAGTAATTTGTTTACCCGCCGTATGCTATTTTTCTCGAGAGAAGCCACTAGTGAAATCTACGGCCCCCGGGTCTATTCTTTATCATATTTCCCTTCGAGATCTATTTTTGTTCGCTTTTATTTTCAGATATATTATTCCAAAACCCCAAAAATACCTTGCTGCACTTTTCCTTTATTTATTTTATTTCGCGTTTATTCGAGATCTATTTATCTAATCTATCACAATTTTATCCCGTCAACTTGCCACTTCCTGGCGCCGTTACCCGAAAGAGGGATTGACAACACCTCATAAGCGTCGGGTTGCAAATATTTATTCTTTGTGTGCAGGTACCGTTTACATAGTGTTGCTTGGTTCTCCTACTGGATTTATACCTTGGTTTCATAACTGTGGGAAATACCTATCGTAGCCATGTTGCATCATCCCTTCCTCTTTGGGTAAATACTGACGTAGTTCAAGCGGCATCAAAAGGCATTTCTGGTGCCGTTGCCAGGGAGAAATCATCAACATCTATCAGGTTCCTAATCATAAATCTCATCTCCTTGCAATTTACATTATTTGCCATTTGCCTATCATTTTCATCTTCCCCACTTCACAAAAATTTACCGTTTTATTCGCCCTCTTTTTCGCTCGTCGTTTCCTTGTCAGATATGTTTATGTATGTGATCTTGCTTGCCTACCTTGTCATTGTGTCTGGCACTACTACTCCTCCTTTATCTCTAGATTTTGAAGTTTTATACTTCAAGGAGAGACAAGGAGAATCTGAAAGATGCTTGGTTTAGATTAATGGAATCTTATCGCATTAGAGGAGATGCAAGGATTTGCTTCGAATTTTTTATATAGGATTAGCTTTGCATCATAGACAACCTTTGGATTTTGCCGCTAAAGGGAATTTTATTGAACTTGATGCTAATACTGCTTATGAGATCTTAGAGGGGATCTTGGGAATCCCGCCAACCAAGAAGGGGATTTCTTTTACTCAAGAAGGGTTCAAATTTTAGACAAGTTGAGTGATTTTAATAAACATCTAGTCGAGTTGCAAAACTATAATGAACCTCTCGAACATATTAGTGGAAACCTCAATCACATGAATACTTTGATTACTCTTTGCAATAAACGGTTGGATATTTTAGATCTCAGAATGGTTTCTTTTCCCAAGAATTTAGGGAAGCGTAAAGAGCCTCCCTGGTCTGATAAATCCCATGCAAAAGTTGCCAAAACTACAAATGACCATACTTAGATCTATGCTTTATGCCTAGCTAGTGGCATAAAACGATAGTGCTTGTTGGGAGGCAACCAAATGAATAAAATTTATTTTTGCCTTTTTATTTCTGTTCTTGAGTGTTTGAACAATTATCCTACTGTTAGGATTGTGTTTTTTATGTTTTAATTAGTGTTTGTTCCAAGCAAATCCATTCGGATCATGTTGGGCGATAGTTGCTTTGATCTTGTTGAAAAACTGAAACTGTGTGCGTCAGTCACAGAATTATTAAAAATCATAGAAGGGCGATAAAATTCTGAATTGTTTACACAAGATTTATATACAAATTGCCTATGTTGTCCTAATTTTACAGAATTTTTGGAGTTACAGAAGTATCCGAAGTTTTTAGATTGCTACACATTGTTCTGTTTTCTTTGTGTTGTGTGCTTATTTTGATGAATCTGTGGTTTGTATTGGAGGGTATAAGCCATGGTAAAGTTGGAATACATTAGATATAATGCAAAATAAAATATGAGTGGGTTTGGAACAGTACTTAGAGTAGTGATTTGCTTTGTTATACTAACGGATCTCACGAAGGTTTTGTCGAGTTTTGTGTGATTGAAGCTTCCAAGTTTTGGGTGAGATCACAATGGATGAACGAATAAGGAGTAAGAAGAGCCTAAGCTTGGAGATGCCCCATGGCACCCCAGGTTATTATCCAAAGAGATACAAGCAACTAAGCTTGGGGAAGCCCCGAGTGGCATCTCCTCTTTCTTCTAACCACCATCGGTATTTTACTTGGAGCTATATTTTTAATCGTCACATATCATGAGTTTTGCTTGGAGCATTTTGTATTATATGAGTCTTTGCTTGTTTTGGTTTTTATTTTGTATCATCTATCATTGCTGGACACACCTATTTGAGAGAGCCAAAATTATGCTATGATTTGTTAGATTTGCTCTATGTGCTTCACTTAAATTTTTTGAGCTATGGAATTGCTCTAGTGCATCACCTATATCTTTTTGAGCACGGTGTGCTTTAATATTTTTGAAGAAATGCTCTCATACTTCACTTAGATTTATTTGAGAGTTAGTAAAATTTTGAAGAAATTCTCTCATGCTTCACTTATATTATTTTGAGAGAAGAAAATTTTATGTGCATGTTCTTCACTTAGATATGTTTGAGCTATCAAAAGCAACATATGAAATTAGTCCCAATGTGATAGATATTCAAGAGGGATATAATAAAAACTTTCATGAAGACCTTTGGACAAAATAACTTGATTCTTTATAATAGTTTTGCAATATGATGATAGTGGAGAGAATGGGGACTACTGGCCGCACCTCCAATCCATTAATGCTTCAACAACTTATTCAACAACAAAATAACTTCGCTAAACTTGAAGCTCCTTTTACCAGAAGAGAGATTGATGAAGTTGTTTAGAACATGCCATCAGACAAATCTCCTGGGCCAGATGGGTTTAATGCTACTTTCTTGAAATCATGTTGGGATATGATGTCTACTACGCAACCTTCTTCTTGTAGACGTTGTTGGGCCTCCAAGTGCAGAGTTTTGTAGGACAATAGCAAATTTCCCTCAAGTGGATGACCTAAGTTTTATCAATCTGTGGGAGGCATAGGATCAAGATAGTCTCTCTCAAACAACCCTGCAACCGAGTAACAAAGAGTCTATTGTATCCCCAACACACCCAATACAATGGTAAATTGTATAGGTGCACTAGTTCGGCGAAGAGATGGTGATACAAGCGTAATATGGATAGTAGATATAGATTTTTGTAATCTGAAAATATAAAAACAACAAGGTAGCAAGTAGTAGAAGTGAGCGAAAACGGTATTGCAATGCTTGGAAACAAGGCCTGGGGTTCATACTTTCACCAGTGCAAGTTCTCTCAACAATGATAACATAATTATATCATATGGCAATCCCTCAACATGCAACAAAAGTCACTCCAAAGTTCCTATCGCGGAGAACATAAGATGAAATTGCTTGTATGGTACGAAATCACCTCAAAGTTATTTTTTCTGATCAATCCATTGATCTATTCCTATAAGTGTCACAAACATCCCTAGAGTTCGTAGTAAAATAACACCATATGACACACATCAATCAACCCTAATGTCACCTAGATACTCCAATATCACCACAAGTATCTGTGGGTCAATTATACGATATGCATTAAACAACTTCAGATTCATAATACTCAATACAACATAAAGAACCTCAAAGAGTGCCCCAAGATTCCTACTGGAGAAACAAGGACAAAACGTGCATCAACCCCTATGCATAGAATACCCCAATGTCACCTGGGACTCCGCGAGTTGAGTGCCAAAACATACATCAAGTGAATCAATAGAATACCCCATTGTCACCATGGGTATCCCACGCAAGACATACATCAAGTGTTCTCAAATCCATAATAGTATTCAATCCGTTAATAGTGAAACCTCAAAGGTAAAACTCAATTCATCACAAGAAGGTAGAGGGGGGAGAAACATCATACGATCCAACTATAATAACAAAGCTCGTGGTACATCAAGATCGTGCCAAATCAAGAACACGAGAGAGAGAGAGAGAGAGAGAGAGAGAGAGAGAGAGAGAGAGAGAGAGAGAGATTAAACACATAGCTACTGATACATACCCTCAGCCCCGAGGGTTAACTACTCCCTCCTCGTCATGGAGAACGCCGACATGATGAAGATGGCCACCGGCGATGGTTTCCCCCTCCAGCAGGGTGCCAGAACGGGCTCTCGATTGGTTTTTTGTGTCTACAGAGGCTTGCGACGGTGGAACTCTCAATCTAGGTTTATTTCTGGGGTTTTTGGTATTTATAGGAATTTTTGGCATTGGGTACAAGTTAGGGGGGTCCACGAGGCGATGACAAGATAGGGGGAGCGCGCCCTTGGGGGGCCCTCCACCCTTGTGGAGGCCTTGTGGCTCTTCCGGCCCAACTCTTTTGCTTCAGGGGATTCTTCTGGTCCATCAAAAATCACCATAATTTTTCAGCCCATTTGGACTCCGTCTAATATTCCTTTTCTGTAGAACTCAAAAACAAGGAAAAAACAGAAACTAGCACTGGGCTCTAGGTTAGTAGGTTAGTCCCAAAAATAATATAAAATAGCATATTAATGCATATAAAACATCCAAGATTTATAATGTAATAGCAGGGAACAATCAAAAATTATAGATACGTTGGAGACGTATGAGGATATCATTGCACCAGACTTTTATAGGTTAATTGAAGATTTCCACAGTAGGGTGGTCAACCTATAAAGTATCAATTACTCCTTTATCACTCTAATCCCCAAAACTGATTCTGCATCCTCTCCAGCAGAGTTTAGACCTATTTCTCTTTTGAACTGCACTCTCAAAATCATTACCAAGCTGTTAGCTAACAGACTTTAGAGAGTTGTCGTCGGGATTGTTCATAGAAATTAGTATGGCTTTCTAAATAACAGATGCATTCAAGACTACCTAGCATGGGCATATGAAAATATTCACCAGTGCCACCAGTCTGGTAAAGAGATTATTCTCCTGAAACTAGATTTTGAGAAAGCATTTGTTATGATTAATCATGATACTATGATTGAGATTATGCGAACTAAAGGTTTTGGGAGTAGATGGATCAACTCGATCAAAATGATCTATGGAACAGGATATTCCTCTGTTCTACTCAATGGAATCCCAGGGAAACAGTTCCTTTGCAGGAAAGGAGTCAGGCAAGGGGATCCTCTCTCAACTTTGATCTTTGTATTAGCAGCTGATCTTCTCCAGACAATGTTTGATGAGGCCTTGCATCAAGACATGATTGATTCACCAATACTGCATAATTCCTGCTCAGACTACCCAATTATACAGTATGCATATGGCACCATACTAGTTGCAAATGCAGATGCTAGGCAGCTCACTCATATAAAAAACTTGTTGCTTCATTATGCTGCTAATACTGGTCCGAAAGTGAATTATGCCAAGTCCACTATGATATCCATCAACACTCCCTTGACCAAGATGACCTTCCTCTCCAATCCGATGGGCTGTAAAATTTGTGCCTTGCCTTACACATGGGACTGCCACTTTGCATCACCAAACCAATAGTTCTAGATTTTGTGCCTATGATGAAGAGGATAGAGAATACACTACTCAGCTGCTCCACTATGCTATCTACTGGAGAAAAGCTGACTCTAATCAAATCTGTATTCTATAGCATGCCAATTTTCTTTATGTGCTCCCTCATGCTCCCCAAGACAGTGGTGAAACAACTAAACATTTATCTCAAGCAATGCTTCTGGAGAAAATTTGGGACACAAGAGACTGCACCTGCTTTGATCTCATGGGACACTGTTTGCAAGCCTAAACCTATGGGAGGCCTTGGTATTCTAGATATTGCAACACACAATCAAGCTCTGCTTATGAAGCACCTGCACAAATTTCTGAACAACGTGGACACCCATGGGTAAATATCATCTGGGAAACATATTATCAGTAAAGTCTACGTGGAGAAAGAATGGTGGGCTCTTTTTGGTGGAAATCTATTCTCAAACTGCTACCCATCTATAAGACCCATGTTGTATGCAAGGCAGGAAAAGGGGATACCATTCCTTTTTTGTCAGATAATTGGACAAGGGAACCCCTACTTCAGAAATTCCCAGAACTCTACTCCTTTGCCACTGATAAGGATTGTATTGTAGCCACCATGACAACCCATGCAGACATCAGTACACTGTTTCATAGGCCTCTCCCCCAACAAGCTTTCTTGCAATATAATCAAGTCCTGGACCTGATCAACAACATGGAGACTACACAGAATGATGACAGATGGACTTATTCTTAGGCATCCAATCAGTATTCCTCCATGAAAATGTGTAAGGCACTAATGGGGCCTAACACAGCTCACTACATCTTCAAAAACCTTCGGCAGACCTCATGTAGACTCAGACACAAGATTTGTATTTGGCTCCTACTATATGATAGACTGAACACCAGGAACCTACTTCAACGGAAAAACATGTTCGTACATGACTATAATTGTGCACTATGCTCAGATGATATCGAAGAATCTTTGATCCATCTTTTTTGGAGCTGTCCGTATGGTCTAGGCTGCTGGGATCTCTTGTACCAGGTAGACACAGAGGCATCTCAGCCTATGATGAGATTTTTCTCATTTTATGCCAGTTACCCAAAGAGATAGCTATGAAATTGTAATAATGGGCTGCTAGAGCCTCTGGGTTGTTAGAAATGATAAAATCTTTAGATCGATGCCGCAAAGCATAATCACATGGCAATTCTATTTGAAAGAGGGGCTTTGGGCAGCACAACTCAGGGCAAAGGAGAGCAAAGCAGACAAGATTAGACGCTAGACTAAACTTAATCTGTAACCTTTTATGGCTATTTTTCCTAGAGCTCGCATCGGCTGATGTTTTTCTTTTCCTTTTGCTACCTGTTTGTAAATATTTATTTTATTAATGAAATACCGTAGAACTATTGTTCTACGATCTATGCTAAAAAAACATTGGATCAAATGGATCAAGGGCCTACTTCTAAACGGAAACTTTAAATCGTAGGAATAGGAAAAAAACAAGATTCAGACGGCAAGTACCAAGAATTCATGCATGATTACAAAATAAAAAGAGGAAGCTTCACAAAAACACAATTTCTGAGGCTGAGGTAACACAAAACCATAACTCCATTAGATTTAACAAAAATTCACAACTCTAGGACTAATTGGTAACAAAAAACCAAAATTGCTTTGATTAGTCAGTTAAGGAGAATTATAACATGTAGGATCCATGTTAACTTAGTATAGTAATGTCTTGGCTTCGAAGGTTAGCTTAAGCCAAGCCAACCTCAACCAACTTATAAAATCAAAACAAAAATCTCAAATCTAAATATGGACAAAAAAGTTAGAACTTGGACAACTTTTCTATAGATATAGCCATTAGAAAAACATTATTCGGAAAGTTTTCTAGTTATTCGAAACATCTTAAGTGTTGGAACGTTTTCATCCAACTTAGCCCAACCATTTTAAAATTTGGACAGTTTTTGTAAGATCCAAGCAATTTTTTCCAATATTCAAAGTTATAAAAAACTCTATTTTTCATGGTAATTCAAAACTTCTTAAATGATCAATCTGGGATTTTTTCAAGCCAATTTAAATTTTGGACAAGTTTTGTATAATAAAACATGCATGCAAAAGACCATTTTGAGCTCAGCTCGGCTTGGCTACTGTTTAGCTAGTCAGCTCGGCTCAAACCGAGCTTTAGTGTGAGCCCAGGCTAAAAATTAGCTCTCCACTATGTTCTGTGTATGACTAGTGAGGCCCAATCGTCACATTTGTATTTAACAGGTAGATTTGGGTGTTCTGTTACCAATTGGTCGTAGAGTTGTTGTTTTCTGTAAAACAAATACCCTAGAGTTGTGGTTTTGTGTTACCTCAGCCGAAAAGTTGTGTATTTGTGCAATTTCCTAAAAACACACACGTCAAGCAAATAGGTCCCTTAGGATGGTGCAAAAGAAACAAATGCATGAGTTAGGGGATTGAGGAGAGATGGTAGAGAAAGATAGAGTGTAAGCGCATTGGGCATCCCAAAATAAAAATAAAATGAGGTTTGAACTCATGTTGAGATTCCTATGAATGGAGAGCATGGGAATGGATTCGATAGTAGCAATTTAATGGCCCTGATTCTATGATCCATAGGACTTCCATGAAAAGAAACCTCAAAAATTCCAATGGAATTCCTTCAATCAAAAATCTGGGACCCTAGTTAGACCGAGGGATATTTCTAACTCATCACCAATACACAAAAATTAAGTGAATAATTGAACCAAAATCATGGTGTAAGTTAAAAACTTACTTAAAAACTTTGGTGAAGCTTCAACTAACCTTTTTGTAACCTTGCAGCTTTGGCGGCCGCTTAGCCGTCCTCAGGACCTAGATACCATCAACATAATCATTGCTGATCTCCACGCGCTGGCTCTCCGCTTGGTGCCGCCGCGACCTCCTCCTCCACTGGAGGCAGACTAACCTCCGAGGCCGATCTCCCATTTTCTTTACTTTTTAGGTCTTGTTGAGTTGCGCCCTTAGCAGAACCCCCTTTCGTACCTAGTTTGCGTGCTACCTTCATCTGTGTGTGCGGTGTGAACATGTGTGGGACTTTGTGGCTCGGTGGTTTGTTTTATATATAAAGCGGGGCGAAAGCCTTTTTCGATAAATGGTATGTCATACGTGGATCTTGTTTGAAAAATGAGTTAAACCATAAGAAATATAAGTTCCAAATTTATGAAACTTCTACAAAAATCTAGGTGAGAAGAAAGATTAAGAGCGGTTGTTTGTGAAAAACGTAATTAACAACTATTATATGTTTTTCTTCTACTAAATATAGAACATATACGGAAAAATGCTTTCACCCCCTTTATATATAAAGCAACGATCACCAAACAAATCGATCCATACAACACGACACCACACACACCCAAAGCAGGATACATAGGTGCTGAGGTTCAGCAACACCACCCCATACAACTCCTAGTGGAGCAACATGTGGACAATAAGCATGACTATGGAGACGATGGAGCTCTAAACCGGGAACAAGCCGCAAAGAGATGAAGCTGAGCGTTAACGTACCATGAGCTTCAAGACGGTGCCTTCATGAAGGACACGACGACAGAGTGCCGCCACCGCATGATCCAAAGGATCAAGATTTTCATCTAGAGCGACATGAAGGAAAAAAGAGTAATTGTGGTGAAGCCTTCAAGAAGTGGTGACACCCAAGGACGCTCCCATCATTAGTGTGGCCAGAGGTAGACAAGGTCTTCACCCTAGCACACACACTCCTCCTCCGACCTGGGTGCGGCTAGCAACTCTCCTACCGCACCATGGGCATAGTATGCCGACCATGAGTCCCCATGTCGCCCACACAACCATGGCCATCAAACAGCACCTGAGTCGCAAGCTCCGCCCACGAGCCCACGACTCTCACCACTAGCGCCGCCGCCGTACCAATGGGTACCCGGATCCCCACCAAAAGCACGGGCCTTGCATCGTTGGGCAATCCCCAACCGCCGACGGAATCAACAACGCATATGGACCGAGGACGATCTAGTGCAAAGAGGAACCATGCTGCAAAAGGGGAGAGGAAGGAGCGGACCACGTCGAGGACCAGCGCACCCCTGTGCCAGCGCCGAGCAGCTCGACCGAGTTAGCGCCACCCATCCCTCCCACCGGTCTCCCGACACGCGCCCATGTGCCGCCCTACCACAACGCTCTCGGTCAGATCCGCACGAGGGCAAACCTAGTCGCCCGCCGAACGATGAGGGGCGCCGGGCCGAACACAACCAATCGTTGAAGTGGGCCTCCAGGAGCACCACCACGGGTTGCCCGTGGACGAACAGATGCTGGAACCGCAACCAACCGTCGTTGCCGCCACCCCGCTCCGCATCATGACTCCACAGCACCGCCGCCTAAGCACCCACGTCGTTGTCAGGGCCATCACTGCGCTTCTGCGGAGCACAACCCCGCTCAACGATCGAGCCTAGCCGATATCGTCACCTCGCGCTGGCTCCTGGCATCCAAACGTTAGATCCAGAAGAACTGATCGGAGCAAGGCGGACACATGCCGCCGCCAAATCCCCACCTCTTCCAACCCTCCGCAGCTCCGCGCTGAGCTCGACCGCGCCATCACGCCTCAGATCAGCGCCGTACCACTCCCGGGATCACGGCCCGTGCCCACAAGCAAGAAGGAGAAAGGGCCCCGCAGCCGCCAGCACCCACCGGGCTTTGCCCCGTGGCACGGACAGGAGGAGGCGAGAAGAGAGAAGGGAGGGAGCGACGGTAGGGAGAGGGGGAAATGTTTCAATTCCAAATACCGTGTATTGATTATTCACTGATTGTCCGGTTGCTATGGCACAGTAACTATGTACGCGGTACCGTTTGCCATTCAAATGTGATCTACAATGTGAGGAGGACCACGAAACAAAAGAAGAAGAGCAGATCTGTGCACCCCCTTTCGATCAAAAAGCACCATGCCATCTCGCCGCCGTCTACTGGCGTATATTTCGCCTTGCTGTTTCTTTTTCTCCATTTCCTTCATTGGAGTAACATGTTTTCTTGTTTACTCAGGTGGCACAAATGCATTCTACATCATTTCAGAAAAAAAAAGCATTCTACACCAACCGTACGCAGGCAATTAGCACTAAGTACCAACTGAGGTTGAAGTGACGGTCCCATCCAGCAAAAGAAAATAAAAGAAGTGACGGTCCCAGATTTTTTGTGTGTCTCACCCAAGGCAAGTCAATGAGAAAGCATTAATTTTCCGTCGAACGTCATGTGCTAAAAAAGGGGGGAAAATGTATATTCCTCTTTGGACTGTACTTTCTCTGTAAAGAAATCTAAGAGCGTTTAGATTACGGAGGGGAGTATATTTAACTCTCAAGAATTCTACATTTTAATAAGAATATTATTCAGAAGGACCATGGGTCATGCTAGGCGGAAGTTCTTAAATTCGTATAAAATTGACATTAATTCCTATGTCATGTTTTTTCAAGAATCAGATCTATTATAAAAGTTTATCGAAAGCACAAAGTATCTCAAACGTAATAAAAATTACATCAAAATTCCGAGACCATCTAACGACCACTGCTGCCGTCAGAAGGAGTCATCGCACCCCTATCGAAACCGGTTTGACCCTGTTGAGGACAGCGGGGACGTCTTCGTCCACGCGCCCTTTATGTCCATGTTATCATAAAGTAAAAAAACAAATAAGCTCAAACATGAGTATACGTTTCCATGAATTTTTAGCATGGCCCAAGAACAGGTGCACCTTGCCTTTTCGCTGCCATAAGCATGGAGGGAAGCAGAGCAAGAAGCCTCCGGCTCCCTGATCCAGTTGGTGGAGAATGAGCCACAAAATCCAAACCCAGTGGACCTCATAATTAGATGCTTGCTTACACCGAGTGTCTCAAGATGGGAATGGGTCGGGTCGGCCTGCTGGGCCACTGACCCGGCCCAAAAGATCGAGGCCAATGGGCCAAGTGGGTTGGCCCTAAATGATATACAGGTCAGTGGAGCCGGCACCGTGCGACCCGATGGGTCAGATGGGTCGACCCAGCAAATCGCTGTGCGTAGTCGCTGCCGCCCGCCCCGAGCATCTCCGCCGCTGCCAGCCACCACAAGCATCTCTGCTGTTGCCGGCGTTCCTGCTGCTCCTTGTGCACCTCCCGTTCGTCGTATCGGTCACCGTCTTGCGGTACTGGTCGCCGTCAAGCTCGCCGTCCCACTGTCCCGATCGCCGTTCTGTTCCTCTCCGACTTGTCCAGCTCGTCATCCCGGTGGCCTTCCTGGTCTCCGGATTGTGCTCACTCTTGCCTACTTCCTCCCCTTCCCAGTGCAACTGCAAGCCAAGCACACGTGAGACTAGATTGTCCCGTTTTGGTTATTGGTCAGTGCATATATGTGTAGATTCTGTAGTAGGAGTTTCAGTTTAGTAGATTCTGTAAAGTACTGCAGAATTCAGTGTACATTTAGTACGAGTGTCAGTGCATAAATAAGGATTTTGGAGTTTCATGCGTACAAGGATTCTGCACAGGTGAGACTACTATAGATTCAGTGTAGATTCTGTAGTAGTTTCAGTGTTGGTTGTGCAATAGTTCCGCTGCGTATGTCTATAGGAGTTTTTGTCAATCTCCTAGACTGCATACATGGAATTTTTGGGTGCTGGTAAAGACTACTCCTTTCATGCAGCTTAGTGTACCATGGGCATTTTTTCAGCAGAAATAAGTGTGAATTCACTGAATTTTGGGTCGGCCTCATGTACCCAATGGGTCAGTGAAGCCACAATTTTTGAATGAAATGGGCCGATCCATGGCCTCACATATTGACCTTGGGGCCACAGGGCCAGGTCCAAGGCCAGGTCCGGGTCGGCCCATTCCCATCTTGACGAGTGTCACACATGCAAAATGGATAGACCAAAAGCAAAGAAAATTCATTAATATACACTCAACCAACAGGGCAGCACAGAGGAGGAAAAAAAAAGAAGCCAAAAATCCAAAAGAGTCACATGACTAATGGGGGCGGCATCACTGCTGTCATTTGCCAATACCGCCCCCTTTATATTCAATCCCCCAACCTCTCCCACCTCCCCCGTCCCCCTCTTCTCCTCTCCCAAGTCCCAACTCAAAGGCAAGAGCAGACCCAGCTCAGGAGAGACAATCAGATCATAGGCTGCCTAATCCTGCTCTTCGTTGGCGGTTTCTGTGCAACCCGCCGAGCTCTTGCGAGAATATTGCAATGGCGTCCACGTCGAGCTCTACGGCGGTGGATGAGAGGGAGCGGAAGCGGAAGAGGGCAGCCGGGGGTGAGTCCACAGCGTCCGCCGGCCCGGGGACGGAAGCGCAGCCTTCCAAGTGGCGGACGCGGCGCGAGCACGAGATCTACTCGTCCAAGCTCTTCGAGGCGCTCCGCCTTGTCCGAGGCGGGTCATCGTCCGCGTCGACGGCGCCGGCGCGTGGCCGGGCCGTGCGGGAGGCGGCCGACCGCGCGCTCGCGGTGGCGGCCCGCGGGCGCTCGCGCTGGAGCCGCGCCATACTCGCCTCCCGCCGCCGCCGCCTGCAGGCCGCCCACCGCGCGCGCCTCCGCGCCCCAGCCACGCCGCCCGCGCGCCACTCCTCCGTCGCTGCCGCCGCACAGCCGCAGCCGGGGAAGGCACCGGCGCTGGCGAAGAAGGCGAAGGTGCTCGGGCGGCTGGTTCCCGGCTGCCACAAGCTGCCGTTCCCGGCGCTCCTGAGCGAGGCCTCCGACTACATCAAGGCGCTGGAGATGCAGGTGCGCGCCATGACCGCTCTAGCCGAGGTCCTGGCGAGCGTCTCCTCGTCGTCAGCCTCCGGCAGCTCCTCCTCGCCGGCATGACCCACGCTTCGTGCATGATTCGTGTATTCGTTGTAAATTTCACCCCATCTTCCTCGTGGGTTCGATTAGTTAGCCTCTCCTCTCTAGTTTGTCCTCTTGTTTCTCAAGTTAGTTGAGCGGTTAGTGTGTTGGTGATAATGATGGCACTCTGGTGATTTAAACCGTGCTGTAATGCCTCTCTCTCTCGCTGTCTACTTGTGGAGGCACATTCGTTTTGTTCTATTCTCTTCTCGCTTGGCTTTCTCCTCTCCTCGGGATTCTTTCGTGTGTTTGTTTCTTTTGTTCTCTTTCGATCCCTTCTCTGATAAATGTAACAGGCATGGATAAATGTTCAGAGCGCTTCCATCCTCGAGTACCGTGTGTTCTTTCCTGCGCGCGGTGCGGTGCATGCATGTCTCTCTTGCTTTCTGTCCATGGGAAACCGCGCTTAACCTCCGAGTGTATGTAACCTTCATCATCTCCTAATCATACTTACCGCGTGATCCTCTGCAACACAAGCCTGAATGAAATGATGTCATGGGTTCTCTGTTCCATCTCGGTAGGTAAATCATGTGTCCTGGATCCCAATCGTGACGCCCGAGCTGCAATGCAGCTATCAAAATCTCTCAACCGCGACCGACTTGGCACTAATCGATACCGTTGTGCTGGAGCTCGATAGCGGCAGCAGAATTTCTCCGTCCCTGGCGAGGAGCTTGGCGTTCCTGGAAAAGATAAGAGCTCCCTCGCCATGGGCCATTGTTTATTTCGAAACAGGGAACGGGGAGTGTGGGAGGAACGTGGGGGGAATAAATGGCACGTGGCCGATCTGAGCGGCACGCCGGATTAAACTCAGTGGGGACCAATGCACAGTGAGGAGCGCGGTAAAAAACATCTCTCGGCCGCGCAGTCGGGACAGAAGAGTCCGTGCCCGTTTTTCACTCGCGTCGCCCTCACTGGCCCCACGCCGTTACAGGCCGCTGGCCCTGCCACGGTACCGGATGGATGGAGGAGGGAGGGAGCCAAAGTACGGCCCTGCCCCTGCGCTAGGCGACAGGAGGAGCGGCTCCCGCCGGTGCACCGTCGCGCCCGAGCCTGCGGAGCTGAGCTGGGTCTTAATGGAGCCGCGGGCCTGCCCTGCAAGAACGGCGTGGTGTCGCTCGGGCCCGGGCCGGAACGGGCCGGCCTCGCGTGTCATCGAGGGCTGAGGCGTCCACGTGGTCCGTACGGGTGGCAGGGATGGGCGGTGTGATGTGGCGCGGCCATGATTGGTCCGTCGCCATCGGCGTTCCCGGGGGGGGGGGGGGGGGGGGGGGGGGGGGGGGCGTGGCCTGCTGCACTGTGCTGGCTGTGCGTGTGTGCGTGCCAGGGGCTACGTGACAAACCGTATGTATCGTGTCCCTCATGTGCCGCCCTCCCTGTACATTTGTCCTCGATCTCCTTCCTGTATTGAGGTATTCAAGTCATCTTTCTCGTCCAACCGTCCAAGTACCTATGCCATGCGCCCATGCGTCATCTCAATCCATAGCTCAAAGCCTACGGTACTGTTTTTCTTACTTTATTTATAGGCTATGCTCACCTGCTACATACTCTCTCTCCGTTCCAAAATAAGTGTCTCAATTTTGTATTAAGCATAATATGAAATTCTAATAAGGACAAGACATTTATTTTAGGATGGAGTGAGTACTAAATACGTCATCGAAATATGTCTCTTTCTTTGCAGGGGTCGTCGAAATATGTTAGTATGTTCGCAGAACGTAAATCGACCTAATTTCTTTTTAGAAAAAAGCTATCAGATGAATGTCAGATTTTTCGGACTCTCCGGCGAACATGTTTATTGCCGTTGGATGAGGCCACATATCTTGAAGCAAGGGAGGGAATACACCTTAGCTCTAAAAATCGTTCTCTGGAACAGAGCATGGGCATGGACGCTCTTCTTTTACAGCCGGCCTCCATCCCACAACACCCCTACCTGCACAATGTACCGGGCACCGCGAGCTTCCATTCCTTTTTTTGAGGGACGCGAGCTTTCATTTGGGATACCTGGGATTGCATCCCAGCTCCTTCCCCTTTTCTCTTTTTTACGTGGCGATTTTCACAATTTTTAAAAACAATCATTTGTGGTGTTCATGTGGCAAAAATATCTCCCCCTTTTTTCTTTATACGTGGCAATTTTTCCAATGTTTTAAAACAATCATTTTGTGGTGGGCATGTGCAAATATATGAATTTTTTTATTTCTCATACCATGTTTTTTTTGTAAATGCTTATTGGAGCATGGCAAATTTAGTGCTTATGCCATGGCATTTTTTATTGAACAAATAATGGTAATTTCAATTTTTATCATTCAATAGACCATGGTAATTTTATTGTAGGAACCATGGCAATCTTATTTTTAAGAACATGTAAATTTTACTAATTAGACCATGACTAAATTATTAATTGGACCATGATAGTTTTATTGTAGATAGCATGGTAACTTTATTATCAAGACCATGACAATTTTATTATAAATACCAGGGTAGCTTTCTAAATTAGGTCATGTCAATTTTATTATTTAGAGCATGACAATTTTATTGTCGCATGCCAACTTTACTGATTAGAACAAGGTAGTTTGATTGCACATAGCATGTCTTTTAACAACTAATTTCTTTTTGTTTCCAGGACCATAGAAAATTTGTTGAACTTGCTACGAAAAATCTATTTAACATACCATGATAAATTATTATTATATGTAATATCATATTTATTGACATGGCAAATTCCTGTCGCCTCAGAAGCAGAATCTTTTTTAACGCAGAATTTGCCACGTGAACACTGCATAAATTTTATAATTTTGAATTTGTTTTTGTTTTCAAGACCATGGAATTTTTTTTGAAACTTGCGAAGGCAATTTATTTAACATACCATGGTATTTTTTATATAAAATATCATATTTATTGACATGGCAAATTCCTGTCGTCTCATGAGCACAATCTTTTTTTTAACATAGAAATTTGCCACGTGAACACTACATAAATTTATAATTTTGCTATCATTGTATGTTAAAGTTGCCATCATGCCATTTAGTTTTGGGTCAATTACATTCCAGTTCAGCCCTAAACTCGATTCCACTACTCAGATTTACCCTAATTCCCAAGCCTGCTTACATTTGCTCATCTTCCGTCTCGCTCCCTTACATGGATACCATTTGGTGCCATTTTCGTCCAGTCAAAAGGATTTGACCATCTGTGGGGCGTCTACTAGACATTTTTACCCCAATCTTCATATCTCACTTACGTGTGGGACCCACCCAAAGAAGAAGAAAGCTCTTTCTCTTTCTCTCATTGTTTGTCTCAATTACACAAGTCCCTTTCGCCAACATGTGGGGCATCAAGCAACCGGGTCCACGTGCCATACCGAAATAACAGTGCACAGCAGCAGGGGTGAAGCACCCCAGTCAAGGCGCTGGCTTAGTAATGAGCAATGAGGCGTCAAATCACAAAGCTGCACCTTTCTCGCAGTTAAGTTGGAGGGACGAAGTAATAATGCTAAAAAAAGAAGTTGGAGGGATGGAGCAACCATCATTTCAGTCATTGCTGAATCCGCTTCTCCCTCATCTTTTTCAAGTTAACCACGTGTTGCTTCTGCCGTTGTCCTGTCTCATGTGGGACACAGATCGACTTGGTAAAGCACTGACACGTGGGACCGCATGTTAGCAAACCACCAGGCCAACGTCCTCTAAAGTAAGAAACCTCGCCCGCCATCCGCGCGGCAAAATCACCTCCTTTTTACTAATCTCGATACTATAATTTTTTAGATCAATATAATCAAGATTTGTATAGATAGCACACAAGAGCAAAACCAAGTGGTACGGTTAAGGGCATCCACAATGTGTAGCCAAATGTGGAAATAGCTTTTGGCATCGATGGGAACCATTGTGGACGGCGCTGCCAAAGCCAAAAAGATGAAACCGAAGCTCCCTAATTGATTGATTGAAGGAATAGAAAAATGCAACCTCTCTCCTCTTTCTCCCATGCTTGGATGCATGCACAGTATAGAGCACATAGTCTACCCCCCTGTCCCTTCTATCACAAATCACAAAGCAGTGATGCGTCAAATCACAAAGCATGGACGAAGCAACCATCATTTCACTCTTCGCTGACTCCGCTTCTCCATCGTCTTCTTCGAGAAACCACCTTACCGAACTAAGCTGGACGGACGACGCTATTTTTTGGGGTTAAATGACAGTGGGAGAGGCTCCCACTAACTTTGTGTTAACTCAGATCACAGGGTTACATAGTTTACAGGGTGGGGTTAAGGCCCCCCAAGCCAGGAATAAAACTAAAAGCAAAACCAAGAGAGATACACTAATCAGTGGAGGTTACAAAAGGCAAAGGCAAATCACAAGCCTTGGAGGAACGTGGAAATGAAGGGGTGTAACTCCTGTTTACAATTGTGAGCAAGTAGCTCCATTAAACTCTTGAAGCGCGCCAGCCAGGAGCTAAAAGAGTGTGGCACTCCCCTAAAATGCTTATTATTTCATTCCTTCCAAATACTCCAAGAGGACAACATGAAAATGTCCATAAAGAGAGGTTGGTTCCACTGCTGTTTACCACCACGAATCTAACTGACACGGATGTCATAGTTAAGCCAATTGATCCCCAATTTGGCCCAACATCGCGTACTGAACGGGCATTGAAAGAAGAGGTGTTCCACAGTCTCCTCCAGGGGTTGGTCACACAGCAGGCATGCATAGTTGTTGTCTGTGATGTTATAGTGGTGACGCTTGAGCATGTTTCGTGTGTTCAGGCGATCAACCATCAGGAGCCAGCAGAACACCTTGAATTTTATGGGGCTTTTGGCTTTCTAGAGCAAGACGAAGGCCTCGTCGACCTCCACCTCTCTGAAGAAGTGCTCATATTATTTGCTAGAGGAGAATCGACTAGCAATCGAACAGACCCAAACATCACTCTCCTCCCCATCTAGCGAGACATGAGCAGACCGTTTCTATATCTCTCTCATCTCCTCCCGAGCATGCATAGAGAGTGGGAGTTGGAACATCTCACTTGGTTCACTGGCCTACAGAACAGAGCTTACTGTCGCATCTTCATCCGTGCATAAGGAGAAAGCCCTAGGGAAAGATTGCATCAGAGAGTGTTCATCCCCATCACTGAGCCACAAATCTTTCCAGAAGAGAGACGAGGAGCCATCTCCAATCACCACCAACATGATCCCTCTGAAAATATCACTATGTGACATAACATCACACCACCAAAACGAGCCAATTGCGTTGCAAGTGTGTGGTACTTTATCAGAGTAGTAAGCACTCCATATGAGGGAAACCCAAGGCACATCTTCTTTGCTATAGAATTTGAAGATGTGCTTGAGGAGGAGGGCCACATTTTGAGTCTTGATGTCAATAATGCCCAGGCCTCCTTTCTTCTTCGGTCTGCAAACCAGGCCCCAGGCTGCCAAGGAGTTTGATTTGACACCATCATTAGTGTTTTTTGCCCAGAGACAATACTGCGCAACTTATCCAGATGCTCAACCACCCGGGGAGGCAATTTGATGGTACACATGGCATAGATGAGCATAGAAGTGATCGCAGAGTTGACCAACGTGAGTTTTGCACTGGTGGACATCAAGGACAAGGCCGTTGACAGTTTCCTCTCAACAGCGTGGACCAGTGGCATAAGATTGAGCACAAACAGTCTAGTGGTCCCCATGGGAAGACCAAGATAGGTGAACGCCATCGTGCCCACCGTGCAGCCAAAGATGCGAGCTAACTCATCTGTTTTACCTTGGGACATGTTGATCGGTATGAGAGTGGACTTGTCAAAGATAATCTTGAGGCCTACCGAGTTAGCATAATCCACAAAAATAGCTTTCATAATGGCAGTTTGAGTCAAACAGGCAGGCACGAGAAGAATTGTTTCATCAGTGTATTGCACAATTGGGTAGTCGGACACATTGGGTGAGGGGAAGGGCAGGTGGATTAACTAGCGCATGAAGGCATTGTTGATGGCCGCTTGCAGCAAGTCCGTGGCAAGCACGAAGATCAGGGGCGACAGGGGATCACCTTGGCGCACGTCACATTTGCATTTGAATTTCCTGCCCGGGCAACAATTTAAAAGAACTGAAGAACTCCCCGAACCAAAAATTGATTTCATCCAACCAAGCCATTTCTCATCAAACACCATATGCTTCATAATATTCACCATCAGCTCATGTTCAATTGTGTCAAACGCTTTGGCAAAATCCAATTTTAACAGAGCAATCTCTCGTGAAGAAGTTTGACATTGATGGATGAACTCGAAAGTCCAGGCCAAGCAGTCGTGGATAGTTCTCCCTTTGAGGAAGCCATATTGGTTCCTGTGCACAATTTTTAGAATCATTTTCTACAGGTGATTAGCAAGCAACTTGGTGACAATTTTGAGACAACAATTTAGCAGTGTGATCGGTCTATAGTCATTAGCAAATTTAGGCGAGGACATCTTAGGAATTAGGGTGATGTACCCATCACTGATACTAGTAATATCCAGCCTGCCCTCATAGAACTCATCACATAATTTGTAAAAGTCCCCCTTAACAGTTGACCAGCAGCTCTTCAGGAAACACCCATTGAAGCCATCGGGTCTGGGTGCTCGATCAGGTGGCATACTGCGCACCACCTCATCAATCTCACAATGGGAGAAAGGGGATGAGAGTTCTTCCAAACCCTCCACCCTTTGTATGATTCTGCTGAGGTCAAACTTCATGGTGGTGGGTTTTGATGTTCCCAGTCCCTCCTTGTAAGCATTGTATAGGATCCCCTCTTTACCTGCATGATCAAGCACAACCATGTCACCACGATGCAAGGACACAATGGAGTTGTGTTTGTACCTCTTAGTCACCAGAGCCTGGAAGAGCTTAGTGTTTTCATCTGCAAATCTGAAATATTGTATTGTGCATCTTTTCCTCCAATATTCATTCTGGTGGTGAAGCAACTCATTCAGATGTTTTTTGAGAACACATCTAAATTTTGCTTCCAGAGGAAAAAGTCCCCTTTGATCTTCTAAGGTATCAAGGAAAAGCAAGACCTCATTGCTGTTACATATCAAGATCTTGAGCCAGGAAATCCCTTTCCTCCACTGTTTGAGATCATACCGCAGGGTTTTGAGTTTTTTGCAGATGAGAGAGGCCGAGTTTGGGGAAAAACAAGGCTTGGACCAAGAACGTTGAACAATCTCCGAGAAGCCAGGCAGATTGATCCAGAAGTCTTCGAATCTGAATACTTTAGATTTGCGGATCTTAGACTCAATTGTAACCACACAAGGTATGTGGTCAGACACTGGTTTGCCCATGGGCATCACCATAGTATTTGGGAGGGAGGTGGTCCATGTACGGTAACGTAGTAATTTCAAAAAATTTCCTACGCACACGCAAGATCATGGTGATGCAAAACAACGAGAGAGGAGAGTATTGTCCACGTACCCTCGTAGACCGTAAGTGGAAGCGTTATGACAACGCGGTTGATGTAGTCGTACGTCTTCACGATCCGACCGATCCAAGTACCGAACGTACGGCACCTCCGAGTTCAGCACACGTTCAGCTCGATGACGATCCCCGGACTCCGATCCAGCAAAGTGTCGGGGATGAGTTCCGTCAGCACGACGGCGTGGTGACGATGATGATGTTCTACCGGCGCAGGGCTTCGCCTAAACTCCGCGACGATATGACAAAGGTGGAATATGGTGGAGGGGGGCAGCGCACACGGCTAAGGAACGATCACGTAGATCAACTTGTGTGTTCTAGGGAGCCCCCTGCCCCCGTATATAAAGGAGCAAGCGGGGAAGCCGGCCGGCCCCTGTGGGCGCGCCAAGGAGGAGTCCTCCTCCTAGTAGGAGTAGGACTCCCTCTTTCCTACTCCTACTAGGAGGGGGAAAGGAAGGGGGAGAGGGAGAGGGAAAAAGGGGGGCGCCGCCCCCCCTTCCTAGTCCAATTCGGACCAGAGGGGGAGGGGGCGCGCGGCCCATGCTGGCTGCCCCTCTCTCTCTCTCTCCACTAAGGCCCATAAGGCCCATTACTTCTCCCGGGGGGGTTCCGGTAACCCTCCGGCACTCCGGTTTTCTCCGAAAACGCCCGGAACACTTCCGGTGTCCGAATATAGTCGTCCAATATATCAATCTTTATGTCTCGACCATTTCGAGACTCCTCGTCATGTCCGTGATCACATCCGGGACTCCGAACAAACTTCGGTACATCAAAACTTATAAACTCATAATAAAACTATCATCGTAACGTTAAGCGTGCGGACCCTACGGGTTCGAGAACTATGTAGACATGACCTAGAACTATTCTCGGTCAATAACCAATAGCGGAACCTGGATGCCCATATTGGCTCCTACATATTCTACGAAGATCTTTATCGGTCAAACCGCATAACAACATACGTTGTTCCCTTTGTCATCGGTTTGTTACTTGCCCGAGATTCGATCGTCGGTATCCAATACCTAGTTCAATCTCGTTACCGGCAAGTCTCTTTACTCGTTACGTAATGCATCATTCCATAACTAACTCATTAGCTACATTGCTTGCAAGGCTTATAGTGATGTGCATTACCGAGAGGGCCCAGAGATACCTCTCTGACCATCGGAGTGACAAAACCTAATCTCGAAATACGCCAACCCAACATGTACCTTCGGAGACACCTGTAGTACTCCTTTATAATCACCCAGTTACATTGTGACGTTTGGTAGCACCCAAAGTGTTCCTCCGGTAAACGGGAGTTGCATAATCTCATAGTTACAGGAAGATGTATAAGTCATGAAGAAAGCAATAGCAATATACTAAACGATCAAGTGCTAGGCTAACGGAATGGGTCATGTCAATCACATCATTCTCCTAATGATATGATCCCGTTAATCAAATGACAACACATGTCTATGGTTAGGAAACATAACCATCTTTGATTAATGAGCTAGTCAAGTAGAGGCATACTAGTGACGTTATGTTGGTCTATGTATTCACACATGTATCATGTTTCCGGTTAATACAATTCTAGCATGAATAATAAACATTTATCATGATATGAGGAAATAAATATAACTTTATTATTGCCTCTAGGGCATATTTCCTTCAGTCTCCCACTTGCACTAGAGTCAATAATCTAGATTACACAGTAATGATTCTAACACCCATGGAGTCTTGGTGCTGATCATGTTTTGCTCGTGGAAGAGGCTTAGTCAATGGGTCTGCAACATTCAGATCCGTATGTATCTTGCAAATCTCTATGTCTCCCACCTGGACTTGGTCCCGGATGGAATTGAAGCGTCTCTTGATGTGCCTGGTCCTCTTGTGAAATCTGGATTCCTTTGCCAAGGCAATTGCACCAGTATTGTCACAGAAGATCTTCATTGGTCCCGATGCACTAGGTATGACACCTAGATCGGAAATGAACTCCTTCATCCAGACTCTTTCATTTGCTGCTTCCGAAGCAGCTATGTACTCCGCTTCACATGTAGATCCCGCCACGATGCTTTGTTTAGAACTGCACCAACTTACAGCTCCACCGTTTAATAAAAACACGTATCCGGTTTGCGATTTAGAATCGTTCGGATCAGTGTCAAAGTTTGCATCGACGTAACCATTTACGACTAGCTCTTTGTCACCTCCATATACGAGAAACATATCCTTAGTCCTTTTCAGGTATTTCAGGATGTTCTTGACTGCTGTCCAATGATCCACTCCTGGATTACTTTGGTATCTTCCTGCCAAGCTTATTGCTGAGCATACGTCAGGTCTGGTACACAGCATTGCATACATGATAGAGCCTATGGCTGAAGCATAGGGAACATCTTTCATTTTCTCTCTATCTTCTGCTGTGGTCGGGCATTGAGTCTGACTCAATTTCACACCTTGTAGCACGGACAAGAACCCTTTCTTTGCCTGATCCATTTTGAACCTTTTCAAAATTTTATCAAGGTATGTGCTTTGTGAAAGTCCAATTAGGCGTCTTGATCTATCTCTATAAATCTTGATGCCCAATATGTAAGCAGCTTCACCGAGGTCTTTCACTGAAAAACTTTTATTCAAGTATCCCTTTATGCTATCCAAAAATTCTATATCATTTCCAATTAATAATATGTCATCTACATATAATATCAGAAATGCTACAGAGCTCCCACTCACTTTCTTGTAAATACAGGCTTCTCCAAAAGTCTGTATAAAACCATATGCTTTGATCACACTATCAAAGCATTTATTCCAACTCCGAGATGCTTGCACCAGTCCATAAATGGATCGCTGGAGTTTGCACACTTTGTTAGCACCTTTTGGATCAACAAAACCTTCTGGTTGCATCATATACAACTCTTCTTCCAGAAATCCATTCAAGAATGCAGTTTTGACATCCATTTGCCAAATTTCATAATCATAAAATGCGGTAATTGCTAACATGATTCGGACAGACTTAAGCATCGATACGGGTGAGAAAGTCTCATCGTAGTCAACCCCTTGAACTTGTCGAAAACCTTTCGCAACAAGTTGAGCTTTATAGACAGTTACATTACCATCAGCATCAGTCTTCTTCTTAAAGATCCATTTATTCTCAATGGCTTGCCGATCATCGGGCAAGTCAACCAAAGTCCATACTTTGTTCTCATACATGGATCCCATCTCAGATTTCATGGCCTCTAGCCATTTTGCGGAATCTAGGCTCATCATCACTTCCTCATAGTTCGTAGGTTCATCATGGTCAAGTAACATGACTTCCAGAATAGGATTACCATACCACTCTGGTGCAGATCTTACTCTGGTAGACCTACGAGGTTCAGTAGAAACTTGATCCGAAGTTTCATGATCAATATCATTAGCTTCCTCACTAATTGGTGTAGTTGTCAAAGGAAACCGGTTCTTGTGATGAACTACTTTCCAATAATGGAGTAGGTACAGTTACCTCATCAAGTTCTACTTTCCTCCCACTCACTTCTTTCGAGAGAAACTCCTTCTCTTGAAAGGATCCGAATTTAGCAATGAAAATCTTGCCCTCAGATCTGTGATAGAAGGTGTACCCAACAGTTTCTTTTGGGTATCCTATGAAGACACATTTCTCTGATTTGGGTTCGAGCTTATCTGGTTGAAGTTTCTTCACATAAGCATCATAGCCCCAAACTTTAAGAAACGACAACTTTGGTTTCTTGCCAAACCACAGTTCATGAGGTGTCGTCTCAACGGATTTTGATGGTGCCCTATTTAACGTGAATGCGGCCGTCTCTAAAGCATAACCCCAAAACGATAGCGGTAAATCAGTAAGAGACATCATAGATCGCACCATATCTAGTAAAGTACGATTACGACGTTCGGACACACCATTTCGTTGTGGTGTTCTGGGTGGCGTGAGTTGCGAAACTATTCCGCATTGTTTCAAATGTAGACCAAACTCGTAACTCAAATATTCTCCTCCACGATCAGATCATAGAAATTTTATTTTCTTGTTACGATGATTTTCCACTTCACTCTGAAATTCTTTGAACTTTTCAAATGTTTCAGACTTGTGTTTCATTAAGTAGATACACCCATATCTGCTCAAATCATCTGTGAAGGTGAGAAAATAACGATACTCGCCGCGAGCCTCAACATTCATTGGACCACAAATATCGGTATGTATGATTTCCAACAAATCAGCTGCTCACTCCATAGTTCCGGAGAACGGCGTTTTAGTCATCTTGCCCATGAGGCACGGTTCGCAAGTACCAAGTGATTCATAATCAAGTGATTCCAAAAGCCCATCAGTATGGAGTTTCTTCATGTGTTTTACACCGATATGACCTAAACGGCAGTGCCACAAATAAGTTGCACTATCATTATCAACTCTGCATCTTTTGGTTTCAACACTATGAATATGTGTATCACTACTATCGAGATTCAACAAAAATAGACCACTCTTCAAGGGTGCATGACCATAAAAGATATTACTCATATAAATAGAGCAACCATTATTCTCTGATTTAAATGAATAACCGTCTCGCATCAAACAAGATCCAGATATAATGTTCATGCTCAACGCTGGCACCAAATAACAATTATTTAGGTCTAAAACTAATCCCGATGGTAGATGTAGAGGTAGCGTGCTGACCGCGATCACATCGACTTTGGAACCATTTCCCACGCGCATCGTCACCTCGTCCTTAGCCAATCTTCGCTTAATCCGTAGTCCCTGTTTCGAGTTGCAAATATTAGCAACAGAACCAGTATCAAATACCCAGGTACTATTGCGAGCATTAGTAAGGTACACATCAATAACATGTATATCACATATACCTTTGTTCACTTTGCCATCCTTCTTATCCGCCAAATACTTGGGGCAGTTCCGCTTCCAGTGTCCAGTCTGCTTGCAGTAGAAGCACTCAGTCTCAGGCTTAGGTCCAGATTTGGGTTTCTTCTCTTGAGCAGCAACTTGTTTGCTGTTCTTCTTGAAGTTCCCCTTCTTCTTCCCTTTGACCTTTTTCTTGAAACTGGTGGTCTTGTTAACCATCAACACTTGATGCTCCTTCTTGATTTCTACCTCCGTGGCTTTTAGCATTGCGAAGAGCTCAGGAATAGTCTTGTCCATCCCTTGCATATTATAGTTCATCACGAAGCTCTTGTAGCTTGGTGGCAGTGATTGAAGAATTCTGTCAATGACACTATCATCAGGAAGATTAACTCCCAGTTGAATCAAGTGATTATTATACCCAGACATTTTGAGTATGTGTTCACTGACAGAACTATTCTCTTCCCCTTGCAGCTATAGAACTTATTGGAGACTTCATATCTCTCAATCCGGGCATTTGCTTGAAATATTAACTTCAACTCCTGGAACATCTCATATGCTCCATGACGTTCAAAACGTCGTTGAAGACCCAATTCTAAGCCGTAAAGCATGGCACACTGAACTATCGAGTAGTCATCAGTTTTGCTCTGCCAGACGTTCTTAACGTCGTCAGTTGCATCAGCAGCAGGCCTGGCACCCAGCGGTGCTTCCAGGACGTAATTCTTCTGTGCAGCAATGAGGATAATCCTCAGGTTACGGACCCAATCCATGTAATTGCTACCATCATCTTTCAACTTTGCTTTCTCAAGGAACGCATTAAAATTCAATGGAACAACAGCACGAGCCATCTATCTACAACAAACATGGACAAGCAAAATACTATCAGGTACTAAGTTCATGATAAATTTAAGTTCAATTAATCATATTACTTAAGAACTCCCACTTAGATAGACATCCCTCTAATCCTCTAAGTGATTACGTGATCCATATCAACTACACCATGTCCGATCGTCACGTGAGTTGGAGTAGTTACAATGGTGAACATCAATATGTTGATCATATCTACTATATGATTCACGCTCGACCTTTCGGTCTCCGTGTTCCGAGGCCATATCTGTTATATGCTAGGCTCGTCAAGTTTAACCTGAGTATTCCGCGTGTGCAACTGTTTTGCACCCGTTGTATTTGAACGTAGAGCCTATCACACCTGATCATCACGTGGTGTCTCAGCACGAAGAACTTTCACAATGGTGCATACTCAGGGAGAACACTTCTTGATAATCTTAGTGAGAGATCATCTTAAAATGCTACCGTCAATCAAAGCAAGATATGATGCATAAAGGATAAACATCACATGCAATCAATATAAGTGATATGATATGGCCATCATCATCTTGTGCTTGTGATCTCCATCTTCCAAGCACCGTCGTGGTCACCATCGTCACCGGCGCAACACCTTGATCTCCATCGTAGCATCGTTGTCGTTTACGCCATCTATTGCTTCTACGACTATCGCTACCGCTTAGTGATAAAGTAAAGCAATTACAAGGCGTTTGCATTTCATACAATAAATCGACAACCATATGGCTCCTGCCAGTTGCCGATAAATTCGGTTACAAAACATGATCATCTCATACAATAAAATATAGCATCACGTCTTGACCATATCACATCACAACATGCCCTGCAAAAACAAGTTAGACGTCCTTTACTTTGTTGTTGCAAATTTTACGTGGCTGCTACGGGCTTAGCAAGAACCGTTCTTACCTACGCATCAAAACCACAATGATAGTTCGTCAAGTTAGTGCTGTTTTAACCTTCGCAAGGACCAGGCATAGCCACACTCGATTCAACTAAAGTGAGAGAGACAGACACCCGCCAGCCACCTTTAAGCACGAGTGCTCATAACGGTGAAACCAGTCTCGCGTAAGCGTACGCGTAATGTCGGTCCGGGCCGCTTCATCTCACAATACCGCCAAACCAAAGTATGACATGCTGGTAAGCAGTATGACTTGTATCGCCCACAACTCACTTGTGTTCTACTCGTGCATATGACATCTACGCATAAAACCTGGCTCTGATACCACTGTAGGGTAACATAGTAATTTCAAAAAATTTCCTACGCACACGCAAGATCATGGTGATGCATAGCAACGAGAGAGGAGAGCATTGTCCATGTTGATCGGTATGAGAGTGGACTTGTCAAAGATAATCTTGAGGCCTACCGAGTCAGCATAATCCATAATAATAGCTTTCATAATGGCAGTTTGAGTCGAACATGCAGGCACGAGAAGAATTGTTTCATCAGTGTATTGCACAATTGGGTAGTCGGACACATTGGGTGAGGGGAAGGGCAGGTGGATTAACTAGCGCATGAAGGCATTGTTGATGGCCGCTTGCAGCAAGTCCGTGGCAAGCACGAAGATCAGGGGCGACAGGGGATCACCTTGGCGCATTTGCATCTGAATTTCCTGCCCGAGCAACCATTTAAAAGAACTGAAGAACTCCCCGAACCAAAAATTGATTTCATCCAACCAAGCCATTTCTCATCAAACACCATATGCTTCATAATATTCATCATCAGCTCGTGTTCAATTGTGTCAAACGCTTTGGCAAAATCCAATTTTAACAGAGCAATCTCTCGTGAAGAAGTTTGACATTGATGGATGAACTCGAAAGTCCAGGCCAAGCAGTCGTGGATAGTTCTCCCTTTGAGGAAGCCATATTGGTTCCTGTGCACAATTTTTAGAATCATTTTCTGCAGGTGATTAGCAAGCAACTTGGTGACAATTTTGAGACAACAATTTAGCAGTGTGATCGGTCTATAGTCATTAGCAAATTTAGGCAAGGACATCTTGGGAATTAGGGTGATGTACCCATCACTGATACTAGTAATATCCAGCCTGCCCTCATAGAACTCATCACATAATTTGTAAAAGTCCCCCTTAACAGTTGACCAGCAGCTCTTCAGGAAACACCCATTGAAGCCATCGGGTCTGGGTGCTCGATCAGGTGGCATACTGCGCACCACCTCATCAATCTCACAATGGGAGAAAGGGGATGAGAGTTCTTCCAAACCCTCCACCCTTTGTATGATTCTGCTGAGGTCAAACTTCATGGTGGTGGGTTTTGATGTTCCCAGTCTCTCCTTGTAAGCATTGTATAGGATCCCCTCTTTACCTGCATGATCAAGCACAACCACGTCACCATGATGCAAGGACACAATGGAGTTGTGTTTGTACCTCTTAGTTGCTAGAGCCTGGAAGAGCTTAGTGTTTTCATCTGCAAATATGAAATATTGTATTGTGCATCTTTTCCTCCAATATTCATTCTGGTGGCGAAGCAACTCATTCAGATGTTTTTTGAGAACACATCTAAATTTTGCTTCCAGAGGAAAAAGGCCCCTTTGATCTTCTAAGGTATCAAGGAAAAGCAAGACCTCATTGCTGTTACATATCAAGATCCTGAGCCTGGAAATCCCTTTCCTCCAATGTTTGAGATCATACCGCAGGGTTTTGAGTTTTTTGCAGATGAGAGAGGCCGAGTTTAGGGCAAAACAAGGCTTGGACCAAGAACGTTGAACAATCTCCGAGAAGCCAGGCAGATTGATCCAGAAGTCTTCGAATCTGAATACTTTAGATTTGCGGATCTTAGACTCAATTGTAACCACACAAGGTATGTGGTCAGACACTGGTTTGCCCATGGGCATCACCATAGTATTTGGGAGGGAGGTGGTCCATGTAGGGTAACGTAGTAATTTCAAAAAATTTCCTACGCACACGCAAGATCATGGTTATGCATAACAACGAGAGAGGAGAGTATTTTCCACGTACCCTCGTAGACCGTAAGTGGAAGTGTTATGACAACTCGGTTGATGTAGTCGTACGTCTTCACGATCCGACCGATCCAAGTACCGAACGTACGGCACCTCCGAGTTCAGCACACGTTCAGCTCGATGACGATCCCTGGACTCCGATCCAGCAAAGTGTCGGGGATGAGTTCCGTCAGCACGACGGCGTGGTGACGATGATGATGTTCTACCGGCGCAGGGCTTCGCCTAAACTCCGCGACGATATGACAAAGGTGGAATATGGTGGAGGGGGGCACCGCACATGGCTAAGGAATGATCATGTAGATCAACTTGTGTGTTCTAGGGTGCCCCCTGCCCCCGTATATAAAGGAGCAAGTGGGGAAGCCGGCCGGCCCTTGTGGGCGCGCCAAGGAGGAGGAGTCCTCCTCCTAGTAGGAGTAGGACTCCCTCTTTCCTACTCCTACTAGGAGGGGGAAAGGAAGGGGGAGAGGGAGAGGGAAAAAGGGGGGCGCCGCCTGATGAAGTCATGTACCTAGGGTAGGGTCATAGACCTGATCAAAGTACCCTACCCAAGGACACCCTCAGAAGAAACTACCTTCCAGTCAACCAAGAGAGACTTCACTCGACGGACTCGAAGGACTCGACCATGAAGACTCACTCGACCACTAGAAGATCAAGAACCACTCTGCATCGTAACGGTTTGTAATTAAGTAGTCTTTATGGCATTTAGGACACTTTATGTGAGGCGTTACCAGTGACGCCAAGACTTAATGTACTTTAAACCCTGCATTACTGAGGGCCGGAGGGGTCTGGCGGACACTATATAAGCCACCCCGTCCTCAGTGTCAAGGGTTCGCACCCCTGTAATCCATACACACATAATCCAGTCGACCGCCTCCAGGCTCCGAGACGTAGGGCTGTTACTTCCTCCGAGAAGGGCCTGAACTCATACATCCCTTGTGTTTACATCTGCTCCATAGCTAGGACCTTGCCTCTCCATACCTACCCCCACTCTACTGTCAGACTTAGAACCACGACAGTTGGCGCCCACCGTGGGGCAGGTGTCTTAGCGATTTTTGGAGAAGTTGCAGTTTTTCCGATTACTTTCATCATGGTTGCTGGTGGAGTTTTGGTCGAGGGCCGCGAGATCCGTCTCGGCGCTCTCACCTTCATCACCGACGACTCTGCTTGGCTCCAGGAGGCTCCCCTCGACGTTGATGCGCTCCCCATCCGCGGTGCGACGCATTTTCGCGCATGTGTCCGCGGCGTTCTGCTGCGGCAACCGTCGACTCCATATCGGTCGACTCCCCTATCATCCACCCTCCCTGTCTCCCGCCAGCGCAAGCATTCTGGTCGGTCGAGGCTCCAGCGGTGGGTGTGGCACGCGGTGGCTCGCCAGACAGCCACCACCCAAGTTGCGGCAATCGAGCCCGACGAGTCCCTCTACGGCCTGTTCAATCTGTCGACTGGCTCCGTAGAGACTGCATCCGAGTGCGATAGCAGTGATCCAGCGGCGGAAGTCTTGATGGTCAACGGACCTCGCAGGCCTCCCGGTTTCCCTCGCGAGGACGGGGTAGACGGTGGAGGCGACCCCGCACAAGTCCACGAAGAGTACCAACCCGAGCCACTCAATTCCCTGCAAAGGGAAGAGCTTCGCCGCAGGAACATGGATGCCCTGCATACTCCCATCACAGGAGAAACCCCCGAGGCTCGCGCCTTGGAGGAGGCACGTTTGGCCAACTTGGCTGAACGCGCTCGTCTGGAGAATCTTCAGCGAGCACTCGACGAGCGCGCGCGGCAATGAGTACCCAACTCCAATCGACGTCAACTCTTCCCGCCGACTCAGGTATATCGAACCCCGATTCAGAATTTAGCAGCTGCAACCCGTATAGCAGAGTCCATTCAGCCCTCTCAGTCGGAGGCTGGCAGAGGCTTGATGCAGATCAGAGATTTGCTCCGGGCAGCAGGAGATCAGAATTCAGCCGTGTCGCAGTCACGCAATAGGATTCACAGTCGATCCGTCGCTGCGAATACGGTTTAGTCGGCTCACAGCCCCAGATCGCCTACGCGGCGTGAAGGACGCGAGAATCGACGAGACTAATATGGTGACCGATACGATCGTGATGATAGGCGTCGAGTGCCCACTCCTCCCCCGAGAGGTGGGTCTTACGCTTGTCGGCAGCAGGAGGACAGGCGTCAACTCAGTGTGGGGCGAAGAGCTCCGGTCAACCCCAGGGAACCAGGCTTTGACGCGCGATCCATCATCATGCAAGGCTTGGTCGATCGAAACAGGGCTCATCGAGGTGGCCCTGACAGAGATGCGCCCACTAGTAGTCGAGTGCATGTTTCTGGTCCGGAATGTTTCGGCAGGGCTATTAGAGCCGCGGTGATTCCCCCCAACTTCAGGTTGGCGACTGGAGTAAGCAAGTTCACCGGTGAGTCTAAGCCTGAAACTTGGCTTGAGGACTACCGAGTGGCTGTACAGGTCGGCGGTGGGAATGACGAGGTGGCCATGAAGCACTTACCGCTCATGTTGGAAGGTTCTGCCAGAGCATGGTTGAATCAGTTACCTCCAAGCAGCATTTACACTTGGGAAGATCTTTCCCAAGTGTTTGTCAGAACATTTGAGGGAACTTGCAAGCGACCAGCTGGATTGACAGAGCTGCAAGTCTGTGTGCAGAAGTCGAATGAGTCCTTAAGAGAGTATATTCAGAGATGGATCACTTTGCATCATACCATGGAGAACGTGTCTGATCATCAGGCAGTCTGCGCCTTCAAGGATGGTGTTAAGAACAGGGAATTAAGTTTGGAGTTTGGTCGGACCGGAGATATGACCCTGAGTCGAATGATGGAAATTGCCACCAAGTATGCCAACGGCGAAGAAGAGGATCGACTCCGGAGCGGCAAGTACAAGCCGAGTCAGTCGGAGAAAGGGAACTCCAGTCGGAAGCAGAAACGGAAGGCCGAACCAGCGGCTCCTGGAGAGGGTCTGGCCGTGACTCAGGGCAAGTTCAAGGGAAAACCCAAAGGATCCTGGAACCCCAAGAAGGTGAAGGATAAAGAAGGAAATGACGTGATGGATATGCCGTGTCACATCCACACGAAGAAAGACGAAGAGGGTAATATCATCTACCCAAAGCATACCACTCGCCAGTGTCGACTCCTGATCCAGCAATTCCAAGGTAAACAACCTAAGGACAAGGAAAAGGAATCGGACAAAGCCGAAGACAAGGAGGACAGTGAGGGAGGATATCCTCATGTTAACTCCACTCTGATGATCTTTGCGGATGTGGAAAGCAAGAGCCGACTGAAGGTTATTAACCGTGAGGTGAACATGGTCGCCCCGGCGACACCCAATTATCTGAGATGGTCCCAAACTCCCATTACATTCGACCAGTCCGATCACCCGACTCATATAGCCACCCCTAGGAGGCAAGCCTTGGTGGTCGACCCAGTTGTCGAAGACACTCGGCTGACGAAGGTGTTAATGGACGATGGTAGTGGATTGAACTTATTGTATGCGGACACGCTAAAAGGAATGGGCATTCCGATGTCCCGAGTGAGCACCAGTAACATGAGTTTTCACGGAGTTATACCAGGAAAGAAAGCCGAGTCACTCGGCCAAATAGCTTTGGACGTGGTATTCGGTGATTCGAAGCATTTTCGCAAAGAGAAGCTGACGTTTGAGGTCGTGGATTTTCAGAGCGCTTTCCACGCTATTTTGGGGAGGCCAGCTTACGCACGGTTCATGGCTCGACCATGTTACGTGTACCTCAAACTGAAGATGCCCGGACCCAAAGGAGTGATCACTGTCACTGGTGATCGGAAAAAAGCGGAAGAGTGTTTCCAGAAAGGCTCAAAGATTGCCGATTCCCAGGTGACAGCGGTCGAGTTTGAAGGATATAAGCAAAACACAGATCCGAGTGATTTGCTGCGAGCCACGAAGCCTGCCACAGAGTCAGCATTTTAGTCGTCCAATGAGATGAAGCCCGTCCACATTCACCCGACCGACCCCAATGCAGCTCCGACCCATATCTCCACAACACTCGACCCGAAATAGGAAGAAGCGCTCATCCAGTTCCTCCGTGAGAACTGGGACATCTTTGCATGGAAGCCAGCCGACATGCCGGGTGTTCCCAGGGGACTGGCTGAGCATCGCCTTAGAGTCGACTCAGCAGCAAAACCAGTCAAAGAACATCTTCAACGGTCCGCTGTCCAGAAGAGAAAAGCTATTGGTGAGGAGGTGGCCCGACTATTGGCGGCAGGATTTATCCGAGAGATATACCACTCCGAGTGGCTTGCCAATGTTGTCATGGTTCCTAAGAAGGACAACTCACTCCGAATATGCATTGATTTCAAGCACATCAATCTGGCCTGCCCGAAAGATCATTTTCCTCTCCCTCGCATTGATCAAATTGTTGACTTGACTGCGGGATGCGAGAGATTGTCTTTTCTTGACGCCTATTCCGGGTACCATCAGATCCGTCTGTACGGACCCGATGAGGTAAAAACAGCTTTCATCACTCCATTTGGGTGCTTCTACTATATCACCATGCCATTCGGCCTCAAGAATGCCGGAGCCACGTTCATGCGAATGATTCAGAAGTGTTTGCTCACTCAAATCAGTCGGAATTTGGAAGCGTATATGGATGATATCGTGGTCAAGTTGCGAAAGGGTTCCGACCTGCTGACTGACCTCGCCGAAACATTTGCCAACCTCAGAAGGTATGATATCAAGCTCAATCCATCAAAGTGCACATTCGGAGTTCCTGGTGGAAAGTTACTCGGTTTTCTCGTTTCCGAACGAGGAATCGACGCTAACCCAGAAAAAATTGGCACTATACTCCGAATGAAACGCCCCGTGCGGGTGCACGATGTCCAGAAGCTTACTGGATGCTTGGCCGCATTAAGTCGATTCATCTCATGACTCGGTGAAAAGGCATTGCCTCTTTACCGACTGATGAAGAAGGCAGACAAGTTCGAGTGGACTCCAGAAGCTGATGCAGCATTTGCCGAGCTAAAAGCTCTGCTCTCCACCCAGCCGGTGCTTGCTGCTCCAGTCAGCAAAGAGCCTCTGTTGCTTTATATTGCAGCCACAGGACAAGTTGTCAGTACAGTGCTTACGGTCGAGCGGGAAGAGGAAGGAAAAGCCTTCAAAGTTCAGCGCCCAGTGTACTATCTGTCTGAAGTTTTGACTCCATCGAAGCAACGATATCCTCATTATCAGAAGCTTGTGTATGGGATCTACATGACCACGAAGAAGGTTGCTCATTATTTCTCTGATCATTCCATTACAGTCGTCAGCGACGCTCCACTTTCAGAGATTCTGCACAACAGAGATGCAACTGGTCGAGTGGCAAAATGGGCGATTGAACTTCTTCCCCTTGATATCAAGTTTGAGGCAAAGAAATCCATTAAGTCCCAAGCAATAGCAGATTTCCTTGCCGAGTGGATTGAACAACAGCAGCCAGCTCAAGTTCACTCAGAGCATTGGACCATGTTTTTTGACGGCTCTAAGATGTTGAATGGTTCCGGTGCTGGGGTTGTCTTGGTTTCCCCCAGAGGAGATAAGCTCAGGTATGTGCTCCAGATTCACTTTGATTCCTCCAACAATGAGGCAGAGTATGAGGCCCTTTTGTATGGGTTGCGCATGGCCATTTCACTCGGCGTCCGTCGCCTTATGGTTTATGGCGACTCAGATTTGGTGGTCAACCAAGTGATGAAGGAGTGGGACGTGAGAAGCCCAGCCATGACTGGATACTGCAATGCAGTGAGGAAGCTGGAAAAGAAGTTTGAGTGGTTAGAGCTCCATCATATACCCCGACTGAAGAATCAAGCGGCTGATGATATGGCAAAGATAGGTTCCAAGAGAGAGGCCATTCCGAGTGGTGTGTTCTTGGAGCATATCCATACTCCGTCAGTCAAAGAAGATCCTTTCACTGAAGAAACTCCGCAGCCCAAAAGTGCCACAGATCCGACTGAAGTAGAAGTCCCAGCAGTGGTCGACTTGGTCATGGAGGTTTTAGTGATCACTCCCGACTGGACAGTTCCATACATCGTGTATATCCTGAGAAAAGAGCTCCCGGAGGACGAGGAAGAGGCTCGACAGATCGTCCGTCGATCCAAGGCCTTTACCGTGATCAAAGGACAGTTGTACAGGGAGAGCGTGACTGGAGTTGGTCAGAAGTGTATAACGCCAGAGGAAGGTCGAATCATCCTTGATGATATTCACTCGGGGACCTGTGGCCATCATGCGTCCTCTCGGACCATCGTGGCCAAAGCATACCGAGCCGGATTTTACTGGCCAAGGGCAAATGAGATGGCAAAGGAAATAGTGGACAAGTGCGAAGGATGCCAATTTTACTCCAACATGTCACACAAGCCTGCATCAGCTCTGAAGACTATACCACTCGTCTGGCCCTTCGCAGTATGGGGATTGGATATGGTGGGCCCCTTGAGGACAGGTCGAAGCGGTTTCACGCATGTGCTGGTGGCAGTCGACAAGTTCACCAAGTGGATTGAGGCTAAACCCATCAAGAACCTTGACGCCGGTACTGCTGTTAGCTTCATCAGGGAACTGATATTCAGATATGGAGTCCCGCACAGCATCATCACAGACAATGGGTCAAACTTCGACTCAGAGGAATTCAGGGATTTCTGCACTTCTCAAGGCACACGAGTCGACTACGCTTCGGTCGCCCATCCACAGTCGAATGGACAAGCGGAGCGAGCCAATGGCTTGATCCTCAAAGGGTTGAAACCCCGACTGATGCGTGACCTTAAGCATGTGGCTGGAGCATGGGTCGATGAACTTCCCTCGGTGCTTTGGGGTCTGAGGACCACGCCTAATCGGTCGACCGGAAGAACTCCATTCTTCTTGGTCTATGGAGCTGAAGTGGTCTTGCCGAGTGATCTGCTCCACAATGCTCCTCGAGTTGAGCTCTACAACGAAGCTGAAGCGGAACAAGCGCGGCAGGACGCAGTCGACCTTTTAGAGGAAGAAAGAGAGATGGCTCTGATCCGATCGACCATCTACCAACAGGACTTGCGTCGCTTCCACGCTAGAAATGTGAAGAGTCGAGCCTTCCAGGAAGGGGATTTGGTTCTCTGAGTGGATCAGCAAAAACAGCACAAGCTTGCTCCTTCTTGGGAAGGACCCTTCATTGTCACCAAGGTTCTCCACAACGGAGCGTACCGTCTCTACAACGTCAAGCACAATATCGACGAGCCCCGAGCTTGGAACGCGGAGCTACTCCGCCCATTTTACACTTAAGTTTTCACTCGGATGAGTTGTAATAAAAGTACTTCTGTAGTTCATGTTTTGCAAGATAATAGTGTCATAATGTCCCCAATGATTTTTGTCACTTTTATTTGTTCAGTAAAAATTCCCCCTCAGTGGGTGCCTTAGCTGCGAATCCGTTTCGCCTAAGTTTGTAAAAAAAAATCCTTACCGAGTGGTGAGCCAGACTCCCACTTGGGGGCTTAGCTGCGAACCTGTTTCGCCTAAGTTTCAATAAAATCCTACCGAGTGGTGAGCCAGACTCCCACTCGGGGGCTTAGCTGCAGTCCAAGTACTCGCCTAAGTTTCAATAAAATCCTACCGAGTGGTGAGCCAGACTCCCACTCGGAGGCTTAGCTGCAGTCCAAGTACTCGCCTAAGTTTCAATAAAATCCTACTGAGTGGTGAGCCAGACTCCCATTCGGGGGCTTAGCTGCAGTCTAAGTACTCGCCTAAGTACAAATTCTACATGCGCTCCGCAAGGAGGACGAGGTGCAGGTCGACTGCGACTCTCTCCTCCGAGCTACGCCACAAGTACAACATGCGGTAGCAAGGGAGACGAGGTGCAGGTCGACTGCGACCCTCTCCTCCGAGCTACGCCACAAGTACAACGTGCGGTCGCAAGGAGGACGAGATGCAGGTCGACTGCGACCCTCTCCTCCGAGCTACGCCACAAGTACAATGTGCGGTAGCAATGAAGACGAGGCGCGGGTCGACTGCGACCCTCTCCTCCGAGCTACGCCACAAGTACAACGTGCGGTCGCAAGAAGGACGAGCCGCAGGTCGACTGCGACCCACTCCTTCGAGCTACGCCACAAGTACGAAGTTATGAAAATCCTACCGAGTGGAGAGCAAACCTCCCACTCGGGGGCTTAGCTGCAGCCCAGTGCTCGCCTAAGTTATAAAAATCCTACCGAGTGGAGAGCAGACCTCTCACTCGGAGGCTTAGCTGCAGCCCAGTGCTCGCCTAAGTTTGAAAAAATCCTACCGAGTGGAGAGCAGACCTCCCACTCGGGGGCTTAGCTGCAGCCCAGTGCTCGCCTAAGTTATAAAAATCCTACCGAGTGGAGAGCAGACCTCCCACTCGGGGGCTTAGCGGCAGCCCAATGCTCGCCTAAGTTTTTGAAAATCCTATCGAGTGGAGAGCACACCTCCCTCTCGGGGGCTTAGCTGCAGCCCAGTGCTCGCCTAAGTTTTGAAAATCCTACCGAGTGGAGAGCACGTCTCCCACTCGGAGGCTTAGCCGCAACCCAGTGCCTGCCTAAGTGAATTGGGGAACGAGTCGATTGCAATGAGCACCTCGCTTTAACCTGCAAAAGTCATCTCAAGCCAAATGCAAGCATATTCAAACGACGAATCCAAGATCGGATAGATACCTAACGTAACCAAAAGTGCTCAGGTGCTAGGCCTGTTAAGGTTTATCGGTTACACAATCACTTGGCATACCGAGGCAAATTTAAAGTGTCGAGCTCAAGAAGTTTTTTACCCCTCCTGTGGAGGGCTGGAAGGTGCGACAAATTCATCGAGGTCGATTCCGTCAGCGATCCGAGTGGCAGCGGCGATGAAGGTCTCCATGAAGGACCGGAAGTCGTGTTTCTTGGTGTTAGCCACCCGAAGAGCCGCCAGCTTGTCCTCACGCGCATCCTTGCAATGGACTCGGGCCAGACACAGAGCGACGTCTGCACCGCACCTGGCAGAGGACTTCTTCCACTCTTGCACTCGACCAGGGACTGTGTTTAGTCGAGTCATCAGAGACTCGAGGTCATTTTGGAGCGTCTCCTTGGGCCAGAGCGTAGAGTCAATACGGGAAGTGGCGACCTTCAGCTGTGCAAGATAATCGGTGACAGCAGCAACACGAGACTCGAGCCGGAACACGTTCATGGCGACTTCATCATTCACCGGAGAGTTGATGGGGTCCAGGTTTGGTTCCAGTCGACCGGTCTCCTTTTCAAAGTTTTGGCAAAATTCTGCAAGCACAACCACCGAGTCAAGACAACAGTCGAATGGAAAGAACACTGTAAAAATACTTGCTTGGTGCAAAGGTTTACCTTCAAGCATGAGGAACAAGTTCTTAGCGAGTCCGCCCAGATAAGCCTCCAGATCTTTCTTCTTCCCCACCAACTCACTGGCTTTGTCGTTCAGGGCAATCTTGTCGCTTTTCAGTCGACTCACTTCTTTATTGGCAATATCAAGAGCAGCCTTCAAATTGGTGTTTTCTTCTTCAAGCCTAGTGACCGAAGCCAGCTTCTCGTCTGCGAGCCTGGTCTTCTCCAAAGTTGTCTTCTGCATCTCAGCTAGCTCAAGGTCTTTCTTCTTCTGGGCCTCCTTCACTTTGCCTGCAAAGTTACAGCAAGATCAGACTTTGAAACAAATGAGGGGCAAAAGCAGTCGTCGAGGCCTCACCAAACATACCTTTGGTCTCCTCCTTTGCCTTCGCCAAATTCTCCTGGACCAGCTTCAGATCAAGATCGAGTTGGATATGTTTGTTCTCCAACTTGGTGTAACGAGCCGCCAGGTCACAGGATTTCTACGAAGAACCAATCGACAAAATGTCAAAGATCATTCACTTCCGAGTGACTAAGGAAAAATCATACGTTTCTAAGACTACAGCCGAATACAAACATTCGACCGTAGTCTCGGGGACTACACCCAGTGGGTGCACTCAGCGTGCCCCCACTAGTTCTATCAAGATAGAGTCGACCAGTCGACCAACCAAAAAAAAACAGGACATATTCTTCAGACTGTAGCCAACTGCCAGCAGTCGACCACAGTCTCGGGGACTACACCCAGTGGGTGCACTCAGCGTGCCCCCACCGGTTTGAGAAATCCATTCGACCTAGTCGAATGAAGGAAGAACTTAACTTATAAAGCCTATGGTCGACTGCCAGCAGTCCACCATAGCCTTGGGGACTACACCCAGTGGGTGCACTCAGCGTGCCCCCACTAAACCGGGATTTTAATCGACACACCCAGTGGGTGTAGGACAACTACGGATTTCGGAAAGAAGAAATTTCAGAGATCATATCCTAACAGGACATGCGATGACCGACTAACCTGAACGTTTCTTTGAAGAGTGGAACTGGCGTCATAGGCTGCCTGGCTAGCCTCCCGGATGGCCTTCACCTGCTCCATCATGACTCCCGCCTGGTGTATCGCTTCTTTTGCAGCGCTGGCTTGGTCCTCTGGGACGTAGTGGGTCGAGAAGAGTGAAGGTTGTGCGGCACTCGACGACACGGGTTGAGCACTCGTTAACGGCACCGCAAAAGATACGGTGTGTCGAGTGGTGTTCTCCCCCTCCGCGACCAATGTCTCGGGTGCTGGCACGTCCCGAGTCATCCTCCCAGCGGACGCTTTCCTACTCCTCCTATGCTTCAGCGGTTCCTCATCGTCGTCGTCGTCAGGAAGGGTGATAACGACATTGGATGGAGCTGCAGAAAAGAATCAGAATTATAGACTAAGAGCCAATCGACTAAAAGACGGAATTACGAGTCATGCCAGGTTTTGAAGTGGCAGCGTCTTCCATCTCATGATCGTCAGCCTTAGCTGAGGTGTCAGAAGTAGCAGCACTGCAATTCCAAAAGACAGTCGGTTGATTTATGAGTCGACCAAAGATAAGTTCATGGGAAATGGAAAAACTCAAGCAACATCATTACCCTGAGATAGTGGGGATCGACACCTTCATCTTCGGCAAGACCTTCGCCGGCTTCGATGGTGCCATTCGAGACTGCTTCGGAGCCTTCTCAGTCGGCGCTGGAAGTGGTCCGAGGGCGCTTGGTCGACTGCGCGACAACCGCGACCCCCTTGCCACGTTCAGTCGCTAGGTCATGGGCAAGCTTCAATCGCCTTTCCGAGCGAGGCGGTGCAACTTCCTCCTCTTCCTCCTCTTCTTCCTCCCCATCGGAGTCATCACCGTCATCATCGTCAGCAGCGTCCGAATCCCAGTCCTCCTGGCTTTCACCCCCACTACCTTCTCCCTCTTCAGTCGGCGTCTGAGCACCATTGGGCATCGAGTATAGTTCGGTGAGGGCCTGACAGACAGCAAAATAAAGATCAATCCACCAATTTACAGCGAAAGCAGAATAAAGATTGCAAGATTACGATTGGAAATAAAGCGGGCATACCTTGTCTGGAGTGCTAGAATGGTCGAGTGGCGGAATCCTCCTGGCTCCTCGAGGGTTGTCTTTGTTCCCTGTGACCGCAGCCATCCACCTCTCCAGCGTTGCGTCGTCGACTGCTTCTGGATGGACCCGAGTCTCATCCTCGGTTCCACAGTACAGCCACATGCAATGGCCTCGGTACTGAAGTGGCTGGATGCGCCGCCTAAGGAAGACCTCCAGAAGGTCCATACCCGTCACTCCTTCCGAACTAACTGGACTACGCGCTCCATCAACATCTTCACTTGGGCTTTCTCCTCCGGGAGCACCTTCAGAGAAGAAGGCTTGTTTGCTCGGTCCATGGTAAACGGAGGGAGACCACTCGACTGCCCCGGCGTCGACTCACTTTGGCAGTAGAACCAAGTCGACTGCCATCCTCTAACCGACTCAGGAAGGGTCATGGCCGGAAAAGTACTCTTGTTTCTCATCTGGATCCCAAGACCCCCGCACATCTGGATAATCATAGTTCTATCATCGTCTGGACTCGCCTTTTTCACTGTCTGAGAATGACAAGTGAATATGTGTTTGAACAGACCCCAGTGCGGTCGGCAGCCCAGGAAGTTCTCACACATGGACACGAAGGCAGCAAGATAGGCAATGGAATTTGGGTTGAAGTGGTGGAGTTGTGCCCCAAAGAAATTCAGGAAACCACGGAAGAAAACACTCGGCGGCAGAGAAAACCCACGGTCGACGTGAGTAGCCAGAAGAACACACTCACCCTCTTCCAGCTGTGGTTGCCACTCATCCCCCGGGAGCCTCGCTGCCCCGTGGGGGATCAAACCCTCGTTGGCCATCTCCGTGAGATCCTTCTCGGTGATGGTTGACCGGATCCAATCTCCTTAGACCCAGCCGTGCGGCAGACGAGATCTTGACGAGGATCCGCCCCGGCTGGTCGCTCTCCCTTTCGCCTTCCCCTTCGCCGTCGCCTTCTTCGTGCGCTCCAGAGCCGCCGTCTTCTCCTTCACCATTGTTGCCTGCGAAGCATGCGAGAAGTGGTTGGGCGGAGGCGAGAGCAGGCGCAGTGGGCGGAAGCGGAGAGGACAGGGGGGAGAATGGAGAGATACTATTCAAAAACCCTCGCCGGGCGCCTTTATAAGAACACTTCCGAGTGGATGACAGGTGGGCCCAGGCAATCCAATCACATCCCGAAACAGTCACGCGTACGCGATACGTGGCGAAAAAGACGGCGCAGGAATCGAGGTGTCGATGCCCTATCCCGTCCGAGCGCTGCGGTCCGCCCCGTTTTGCGCGCTTCCCCAAAATTCGGATCCCACAAAATCCGCGAACAGCAGATCGATCTGTCAGACGAGAGATTTCCCGCGATCCGTCGCTCGGAGATTGCTAAGTTCAAAAGTTCACTCGATGAAAGAAAAGAATGGATCAAGGCGACTGAAAGAAAAGTTGCTGATATCCACAAAGAGATTATTGGTCCAAGATGATACATGTCAGAACACAAAAGCAGGTCGGAAATATTGTCAACTCCTTCCTCACTCAAACCTCGATCCATTAGGGGGCTAATGATGAAGTCATGTACCTAGGGTAGGGTCATAGACCTGATCGAAGTACCCTACCCAAGGACACCCTCAAAAGAAACTACCTTCCAGTCGACCAAGAGAGACTTCACTCGACGGACTCGAAGGACTCGACCATGAAGACTCACTCGACCACCAGAAGATCAAGAACCACTCTGCATCGTAACGGTCTGTAATTAAGTAGTCTTGATGGCATTTAGGACACTTTATGTGAGGCGTTACCAGTAACGCCAAGACTTAATGTACTTTAAACCCTGCATTACTGAGGGCCGGAGGGGTCTGGCGGACACTATATAAGCCACCCCCTCCTCAGTGTCAAGGGTTCGCACCCCTGTAATCCATACACACATAATCAAGTCGACCGCCTTCGGGCTCCGAGACGTAGGGCTGTTACTTCCTCCGAGATGGGCCTGAAATCGTACATCCCTTGTGTTTAGAACTGCTCCATAGCTAGGACCTTGCCTCTCCATACCTACCCCCACTCTACTGTCAGACTTAGGACCACGACACCGCCCCCCCTTCCTAGTCCAATTCGGACCAGAGGGGGAGGGGGCGCGCGGCCCATGCTGGCTGCCCCTCTCTCTCTCCACTAAGGCCCATAAGGCCCATTACTTCTCCCGGGGGGGTTCCGGTAACCCTCCGGCACTCCGGTTTTCTCCGAAAACGCCCGGAACACTTCCGGTGTCCGAATATAGTCATCCAATATATCAATATTTATGTCTCGACCATTTCGAGACTCCTCGTCATGTCCGTGATCACATCCAGGACTCCGAACAAACTTCGGTACATCAAAAGTTATAAACTCATAATAAAACTGTCATCGTAACGTTAAGCGTGCAGACCCTACGGGTTCGAGAACTATGTAGACATGACCTAGAACTATTCTCGGTCAATAACCAATAGCGGAACCCGGATGCCCATATTGGCTCCTACATATTCTACGAAGATCTTTATCGGTCAAACCGCATAACAACATACGTTGTTCCCTTTGTCATCGGTATGTTACTTGCCCGAGATTCGATCGTCGGTATCCAATACCTAGTTCAATCTCGTTACCGGCAAGTCTCTTTACTCGTTACGTAATGCATCATTCCGTAACTAACTCATTAGCTACATTGCTTGCAAGGCTTATAGTGATGTGCATTACCGAGAGGGCCCAGAGATACCTCTCCGACCATCGGAGTGACAAAACCTAATCTTGAAATATGCCAACCCAACATGTACCTTCGGAGACACCTGTAGTACTCCTTTATAATCACCCAGTTACATTGTGATGTTTGGTAGCACCCAAAGTGTTCCTCCGGTAAACGGGAGTTGCATAATCTCATAGTTACAGGAACATGTATAAGTCATGAAGAAAGCAATAGCAATATACTAAACGATCAAGTTCTAGGCTAACGGAATGGGTCATGTCAATCACATCATTCTCCTAATGATGTGATCCCGTTAATCAAATGACAACACATGTCTATGGTTAGGAAACATAACCATCTTTGATTAATGAGCTAGTCAAGTAGAGGCATACTAGTGACGTTATGTTGGTCTATGTATTCACACATGTATCATGTTTCCGGTTAATACAATTCTAGCATGAATAATAAACATTTATCATGATATGAGGAAATAAATAATAACTTTATTATTGCCTCTAGGGCATATTTCCTTCAGTCCAGTTGTAGGAGGTGAAAAACCAGTCAAGCTGCTCCAGAAGCGGGTCTTCCTGCATATTACTCCATGTAAAAGATCTCCCTTTAACAGGAAGTTCCATCAACGAATGCATCCTAATGATTTCATTGAATAACAACATATCATTGGCATTCCCCCCATGCTTTTTCTATTAGTGGTTGATCTGATGAAGTTAAAGTCTCCTAAGAGTAGCCGGTTTTCATCATCAGGAATATGCAGGTCAAAAAGCCATGAAGTAAAGTTAATTCTCTCTTGTCCAGCACATGGGTCGTAAACACTAACTAGATTCCAGGTATCAGCTGATTGTGTAGAGACAAATGAAATCCCAACAACCAAAGAACTAACATGCCATGGAGAGCCACTAGTGCAGGATGCCGCTAACACGACACTACGATCAGAGACCCTTTGACGAAACTGTGTGCGATGCATTAATCGCAAACGGTGGTGTAAAAAACCCGTCAAAAAGGTGCAACACGGTTGCAATGACGGATGCATCAAACACGGTCCAGATTTTAGTTCCGTGTGTGATGTAGGGCATACGGTTCAGTGCAATTAACTGTTTGCGATGAGGAGCAACAAAAGAAACGGGCAGCCAGATGAAGGTGTGTGCGATAAACAGCATACGGTTCACTGGGATGAATTGTTTTTGATTAGGCAACACAAAAGAAACGGTCAGCCAGATCAAGGTGTGTGCGATATACGGCATGCGGTTCACTCGGATGAACTATTTGTGTTGAGAGAAGAGAACATAAACGGTCAATATAACAAGATGTGTGTGATATGCGGCAAATTGGTCTGTAATCAGAAATGTGTGCGAAGACCGATAATAACATAATCGATTGCTGCTAATAAGACGTGTCTGTTGTGCGATGGGATTGCATACAGAACAACAACATATAATATATACACACTTATAAGGACATGGTTGCATAACCAAATTAAACATCCACTTACATAGGTGGATACTACAACCATGGCATTTGCACACACCAAAGTAAACTATTACATGCATAATTGCATAGGTGGCTACTACACACATGCCACACACCAAAGTAAACTATATATTACATGCATGATTAACTAGCATAAACGATCATCTGATCATCATCTACTGCTTGTGACGCTTGCTCTGCTTATGGCTCGATCCGGGCTTGTCAATTTAGGTAATGAGGTACTTCCTCATGTCAACGGTCCGCCTGTGCATCTCGTAGCATGTGTACACGCTCTTGGCCGCGAACCTAAGGTGAGGTTCATCCAGTCGCCACATCTAGGCCCTGTGCCAGGATACGGGACTTGTTCTCTGGGCATCCTACTTCATCTTTTTGTAGTAGGGGTCGATGATGGCCGAGGCGAGTTCAACCAGGGAGTCCTTCTTCGTGCTGCCCCAGACCCTGTAGTGCTCACGGATTTCAACAAGGTTCCTGCAGGCCAAGTCCGTAACCCTGAGCGCTTTTACATCGTCGGTGGTTTCCACCGTAGCAAACTTGTAGTCGGTGCTGTTGACAACCTGGCAAAACGGACGCAAGGCTCTGTGTCCATGCAGTAGTGGTAGATGAGGACATGATGGCGCACGCACAACCTAGCGACGGCAACCTTCTGATCTTTGCAGGGAAGACCGGCGGTGTACTGGAGGTTGATGCCGACCACCTTGTACTTGTCTCCAGCAAACAACTGCTCAACGGTGTTGATGTAGTTGTCCACCACGGCCGGGTTGATGGTGTACACCACCGAGAGATCCGTTTCCCTCGCGTGGGTCTCCACTTTACGCTCGCCGAACTCCATCGGAGCGCCGCTAGACATCCCCTCTCTATATATCATAGTGGGTGTGCTTGTTGTGTTGTGGCACGTGATCAAAAGGTTGAAGAGACTAAGGTTATAATGGTCGCGGTAATTAAAGGGGAAGCCGGATGGCCTGGAATATCGATCGGCACGCCCTAATGGCAGTTGTAATTCACAGCGCGTAACTCCATCATGCCGCACGTAACTGCATTGCATGGCAACACACGCGGCGCAAGCGCATGCATATGGGGCCCCCGACGTGATCGTGCGCAGGCCCAACCGCTGGCAGAGCACGCGCCAAGGGACACGAGCAGAGCGCTCCACGGTCGCCTCAACCGAGCAGTTGAACACGCAAGGAAAAGCTGTCCACAACCCGAGCGCGCCGACGGCGCCTAACGGCGATCACAATGCACTGTGGCGCCTAACGGCGAGCACAACGCACTGCGGTGCCTAACAACGAGCAGAGCTTGCCGAGGGACGCGAGCAGAGGCCGGCACAGTGATACCTGGCAAATAAGATGAACTGTGCGAGCGATGTTGGAGACATCAAGCATGAATCAAATTAGAGTTGCGTGTGCGATACATGGCATACAGTCGATCCATCCTAGCTGTTTGTGATGGAATAAGCCGTGTGTGTTGTCGGCAAATGCTTGATGGTATATAACCTCAAATTTAACCAACAAAATGTTAATGCATGTTACAAAATTATATAACTGGAAACTATGCTCAAATACAAATCCAACGATATAATCTTTGGCGACATGCATTCGTATTTTATTAATTAAATCATACTTATAAACCAGGACGGGGGTATAGTAGGTAATTAAATCACAAATGTTTTTTTTATTAAACGTATGTGTACGTGTCCTTTCGTCCTCCTCTCGCATGTCTTGTTACCCCGCTACCGCAGACGGTTCGAGCTCAAGCTTGAGCAGTGCGTGGGGGCGTTCTTTTGGCCAAACGGTGGTGAGCCCGTTCCCACGCAACCAGTAGGTTCCCTCGCAAGCTTCTCGCCCGACTCGGTGAAATCCCCCAAAATATCAATGCTTACTAGTCTACTATATACACCCTCATGGCCGGCAAGTCATGCTTTGCATTTTCCCCTCCCTCCCTGTAGCTTATCTCGTCTGATTCTCCCACAATCGATAATTGCACCAGACCGTCGTCGTCGCTCAGCCATTCCGCCATCATCAAAGCACAACTCTAGCTGGGAGGCTACACCGCGGCGGCGTAGTCCCCGCGTAGTGTAGTGCGCGTGGCGTCCCTGTTGGGTGTGCGCGGAAGACCCACCACACGCTCGGCCGCCGGTACCCGTCGGCAGTTGTTGCCGGCCGCCATTGCTGCCATAGCTCCGTAGAAAGCCAGGTCCATCGCCCGCTCGCCGCCACAGCCCAAAGGCGGGAGGTGGCCATCGTGGCCGCCACCCCACTGCCGGCCGTCGTGGCCATCACCCGCTCCGCCACCGCGGCCCGAAGGCGGGAGGTGGTGGTTGTGGCCACCACCCCATCGTAGACCGTCGTGGCCGCCAGCCCACTGTCGACTGCTGAGATCATCACCCGCTCTGGCACCGCCGCCCTAAGGAGGGAGGCAGAGGTGGAGGCCCACACGTGCGGCATCGACCTTGCACGCTACATCGAGTTCCTGCGGGAGGAGGAGGAGCGCATCGTCAAGCACGCAAAGAGACTTACCACCGCCATGGCTGCGGCACATGCCAACACAGAGGCGAGGAATCAGGAGATCTACGAGCAGTACGACCGCTTCGAGAGTGGTCGACTGGAGCGGCTAAGGACGTTCGTGGTGAGCGTCGCCAAAGGTGCAGTAGCGGCAGGCACCGTATTGCAGTTGTCCAGCTTGTTGGTAGGCTCCTCCTCCTCTTCCTCTTACCGAGCGCGCTCGATAGAGGTGAGGCTGTCGGAAGTAGTACAAAGCCCCTCCATAGTATTAGTATTTAGGGGCCATTTTGTTCAGTTCATCTAAGTATAGATGTGTTGGAACTATACAATGTACTTAAAATTAGCTAGTATATATAGTTGAACTAGCTATTTCTGTACGTGGTTGGCTACAATTGGGAAAACGTTTGGTCGGTTCAGCTATCGAATTGAACTGTTTGTATAAATTAAGCACGACTTCTTAATCCATGAATGAAATCTATGCTTAATTACTGAATTTAGTTGCAAAAATTAGATAGTGCTAGTGAGTTTTAGCTGCATACTTTGACAAATCCCGGTGTTACAAGGATTGACAAATGGCAATGTTACTAGATCAACAAATGTCAATCTTTCCAGTTTGACAAATGGCCATATACCCAATATGACAGATGCAAATCTTACCAAATTGGTTGTACGTGGTTGCACATGGGTCATCCGACAAAACCATTTCGTTGAAGGGAGGTAGAAATCCTGCTTGCCAAATTTTCTCTTGGCTTAGCGCCGAAGTCTCGCTTTGCATACCTTATTCAATTTGAACTGTTTGCCTTAAGATGCACAAATCCTGCGCAGTGAATTTTCCCTTGGCTTACTGCGGAAGACCATAGCTCTCACTTTGCATACAGGTGTTCTATCTAAAACGTTTGTGCTGAAGAGCTTCACAAATCCTGCTCGGCACATTTTCCCTTGCCTTACTGGGGAAGCTGTCAGTGTACATACGGGTGTTCTATCTAAAATGTTTGCGATGTTAGAGTGGCAACTTGTTGTTTCAACATGCCTTTGTTGACTATTATTCAAGTGCGCCTTATCTCAAAATGGACACGAAAATTACCACAACATGTCGGGTGCCATTCCATGATAGCATGCCAAGTTTCATGAATTTCAGACGAGTTTTGGATTTACTAGAATTTAAAAACAAAGTATCTCAACGTTTTGCCGGCAATCAATAGTGCCCTAGTGTTTGCAATTCATTCCTATTTCTTGCATGGGACCTAAGCATGCACCCAAGGACACAGATTTGATTTTTAACCAATTTATATGCACTGGAGCATGTGCATGTAGTTCAAATTTGAATTATGCACGTAAAATGCCTAGAAAACCTAGTTAATGTATAAAAATGTCCTAACGAACCCCGAAAAATTCTGAAATTTAACACAACACTCCTGTTGTTCTATGTTGACAGTAGAATTTTTTTTGAAAGCAATAACAGGCAACAGTATCGTTTCGTCCCCAAAGGTGGCACGTTCCCTACCCAAACCATCAGGCTTGTTGTGAGAACCTCGGGTTTGTGAGATGCTTATACCCAAACCTGCCCCAAATGGGATAAAATATTTACCACGGCATGTCGGGTGCCATTCCATGATAGCATGCCAGGTTTCATGAATTTCAAACGAGTTTTGGATCTACTAGAATTTAAAAAGCAGGTATCTCAATGTTTGCGGCCGAGTGACGGTGGAAGGGTGTTTGACATTCATTCCCATTTCCCGCATAAGACCTAAGCATGCAACCAAGGACACATATTTGAATTTTCAACCAATTTATATGCATTAGAGCATGTGCATGTAGTTCAAATTTGAATTATGCACATAAATGCATTGAAAACTCAATTAATGCTTAAGAATGTCCTAACGAACCCCGAAAGATTCCAAAATTTAACACAACACTCATGTTGTTCTATGTTGACACTAGAGAAAAAATTGAAATCAAGAAGAGGCAACGGCTATCATTTCGTCCAGAAAGGTGAAACGTTCCCTACCGAAACCATCAGGCTTGTTGTGGGAAGCTCTGGTTTGTGAGAAGCTTATACCCAAACCTGCCCCAAATGAGACAAAAGAATTACCACGACATGTCGGGTGCCATTCCATGATAGCATGCCAGGTTTCATGAATTTCAGACGAGTTTTGGATTTACTAGAATTTAAAAACCAGGTATCTCAATGTTTGTGGCCGAGTGACGGTGGCAGGGTGTTTGACATTCATTCCCATTTCTAGCATGGGACCTAAGCATGCAACCAAGGAGACATATTTGAATTTTCAACCAATTTATATGCATTAGAGCATGTGCATGTAGTTGAAATTTGAATTATGCACATAAATGCATTGAAAACTCAATTAATGCATAAAAATGTCCAAACGGACCCTGAAAAATTCCAAAATTTAACACAACACTCCTGTTGTTCTATGTTGACACTAGAGCAAAAATTTAAATCAAGATGAGGTAACGGTTATCGTTTCGTCCAGAAAGGTGAAATGTTCCCTACCGTAACCATGAGGCTTGTTGCGAGAAGCTCTGGTTTGTGAGAAGATTATACCCCAACCTGCCCCAAATGGGACAATATTTTTACCACTACATGTTGCCGCCGTTCCATGATAGCATGCCAAGTTTCATGAATTTCAGGCGAGTTTTAGATTTACTAGAATTTTAAAACCATGTATCTCAATGTTAGCGGCCAAGCGACGGTGGCAAAGGTGTTTCACATTCATTCCCGTTTCTTGCATGGGACCTAAGGTTGCAACCAAGGACACACATTTGATTTTTCAACCCGTTTATATGCACTGGAGCATGTGCATGTAGTGCAAATTTGAATTATGCACATGAATACATAGAAAACTTAGTTAATGTATAAAAATGTCCATGCGAACCCCGAAAAATCCCAAAAAATTACAGAAAACTCCTATTGTTCTATGTTGACACGAGAAAACTTTTAAAAGTAAGAAGAGGCAACAGATATTGTTTCATCCCCCAAGGTGGCATGTTCCCTACCGAAACCATCATGCTTGTTGTGAGAGAAGCTCTGGTTTGCGAGAAGCTTATACAATAACCTGCCCCAAATGGGGCAATATTTTTTACCCCAGCATCTTGATGCCGTTCCATGATAGCATGCCAAGGTTCATGAATTTCAGACGAGTTTTGTATTTACTAGAATTACAAAAGCAAGCACCTCAACGTTTGTCGGAGAGCCACGATGCCGTGGTGTTTGAAATTTATCCCCATTTCTTGAATGGGACGTAAGCATTAACCCATGGACACATATATGATTTTACAACCCATTTTGGTGCACCGGAGCATGTGCATGTGGTTTAATTTTGAATTGTGCACCTGAAATGTCTGGAAAACCAAGTTAATATATAAAAATGTCCAACGAACCCTGAATAATTCCAATTTTTTGACGACACACCTATAGTTGCATGTTCACTGTAGATAGAAGTTCTAGCAATTCAAACACCATCCTTTGCAGCTGTGATTCCATTATGTAATTCAAGTCAAGATGAAAAATCAAGTAGATCGCACACAGTTTATTATCACCAACCGTGTGAGATGTAGTACAAAATATCCTAAAGCACCGTTGGTGTAGTATGCCTATGGCTTACGCGAGAAGGTGCGTTGGCTACAGTCCACAGCGGTGTGTCAAGAACACTAGCTCGCTCCCCAAATATCATTTCACTGTTCAATCGTCGCTGGTGAAAGATGGGGACGTGGAACCGCGTCGTGAGGGAAACTTTGGCGGCCCACTCCGGAGAGAGTGCGGCCGCAGCTGCCATGCGCATGCTAACAAGGTGCATGAGCACGGCCGCAATCTGTGACTGGGCGGCCAAGGCAGCCCAAACGGCCGCTGTTGCTTCTCCAGTGGTGGCAGCAACATCTGCCTCAGGGATAGCAACTAGCGAGAGCGGCACAACAATTGTCCATTCCACAGCGGCAACCTTAGCCGTAATGGAGGCTGCCCATGACCATGTCGAGGCCGTGCACGCCCAGCTCGTGGCGGTCACCGCACAAATAGAACGAAGCTTGTCCGACAATGGTCGGCAACCCACGGCCGAAGAGTTGGCAATCGCCGAGAGCATTCGAGCAGCCGTCCGTTCCTCCGCCGCATACCTTGTGATGACGGAGCCCGTCCAAGCCCAGATCACGGTTGCCCACGCCCAGCTCGTGGTGGCCTTTTTCAAAGAGATGGCGGACGCGGATGGCGAGATGCTCGCCAAGTATGGTGCGATGTATGCCATGGAGCCCCTTCCCCAGGAGACCGTCGGGCGCGAACTGGACATGGAGGAGGCGGCGGAGATCGACAAGCACTAGTCGTAGTAGTACTTTTTGTTTTGCTTAATTAAGAGCGCCGACCTTTAATTTGTTAGAGTAATGTTTAGGCCAGCTAGCTCTGTTTAATTGCTGAACTTGCTCGATTAAGAAGTCTGGGTGTGCTGTAGTCTCCTTTGTGTACCCAAATTATGCAATGACGTGGATGACCACTGTAACAGGTAAATTGGAACCAAAATTTTTGACGTTCCAACTCATCACACACGAGTTAAGCTATCTGAATCATTTGTGATGTTCACATATTGTACACAGTACTGAATAAGGGATCGTGTCTGATGACACTTTGCGCGCCAGTTTTTTCGCTGAACCGATTCAAAATTTCGGCTTCCGCGGAAATATCTACCTCCCCGCCCCCTCCCCCTTACCAAAAGCCACATTTCCCCTATTTCTGCCTTCCTTTCCAAGTTTAAACCTTCACTTCTTGCTTGCAGCGCCGCCCCCCTCGCTGGCGACCCTCCTTCATGCTGCTCGGCCTCGTCTATCGAGGCAGGTAATCCACACCAGACCCCCATCCTCCTCCTCCTTCCATATCCCACATGCCCCGACCACTGGTGCGACACCTTCCACCCAAATCACCGACCCCTCCACCAAATAAGCGCCGCCCTAAGCCATGGTGCACGCAGTATAGCCAGAAGCTCAAGGAGCATTTCGCAGCGAAGAAGCAAATCGTGGCCGCACGTGCGGATGAGGTCACAATGGCTGCCATTCGTGCCGACCCCCAGATCTTGGAGGAGCACCTCGCTGCCGAGGCCACCGTCGATGCCTTGCGCGCCGACACCGCGACACGGTTGGCTGCTTTAAATGACAGTTTGTGGCTTTTCTCGAGGCCACCCTTGGTGCCTTAGACGAAGACTACGATGTGTATTCTCAGCGTGCACGTGCTTACCTCAACTCGAGAGCCAGAAGGTTGGTGCCCAGAGCGGCTCTGGCAATTCACCACTATGACGAGGGCACCCACGATGCGAAGGCCTCGCCCTCTTCCATGTCCAAGGAGCCAATCGTCATCGATATCTCCGACAATGAGGAGTAGCTTGTCTTATTAGCTCACTACAAGGACCCATATTCAGTTTGCTAGCTACTGCCTTTCCCTAACAAATTCTAGTGAATTGTGCTATCTACTTTTACCATGCAATCTGTTGCTCTAGTGTATATGTTCTATATGTCATGCAATGTGGTGATCACTTATTAACTATTTGATTAATTAGTTGTCGTGTTCAGTTAACTATTTGGTTCAATTCTGCAAATGTGATGTTCAATCTTCAGGGTGCAATTTTGTATTGTCTTCCATGTGAGAAATAAATCGAATTTTTCTTTACAAAATACATGAGAAACAAATCCAATTGCTATATTTCCAAGTTGTCAAGCATGCTTGGTTTGGTTAACTATTTGATCTTCTAGTATGTGATACATTGTGCAATGTGGTGCTCAGTTAACGTTTGGTTCATTTGTTGTGGTGTTTAGTAAACTGTTTGGTTCCATTCTGCAATGCGATGTTCAATTGTTGTGGGTGCACTCTGTTATTGTATACCATGTGGGAAATAAATCAAATTTGGCTGTACTAAATACATGAGAAACAAATACATTTGCTATATTTCCAAGTTGTTAAGCATGCTTGGTTTGGTTAACTGTCTGATCTTCCATTAGGAGTATGTTATATTGCGCAATGTGGTGCTCAGTTAATGTTTTGTTCATTTGTTGTGGTGTTTAGTTAACTGCTTGGTTCAATTCTGCAATGCAATGTCCAATTGTCGTGGGTAGAATTTTGTATTGTTGTGCATGTGAGGAATAATCGAATTTAGTTGCACTTAATACATGGGAAACATATACAATTGCTATATTTCCTAGTTATCAATCATGCTTGGTTTGGATAAATGGGTTTTCCATGTGGCTTGAATTAATCTGATGAATCTACAATGTGCTTATTTTTCATCAACATATTTTACTAATAGCATGCGAACCCTCACTTAACCTGATCACTTACTACCTTATATGTGTTGTAGGTAAGCAATGGGAAGCACTGAGGTTTACAATCAAGATTTGCAAATGCATGGTCCTTTGTCTAATAGCACATTATTGTGCAATTGCAGGAACCATTCTAATACTTAGGTTTTAAACAATTTGGTCTTGCACATGTAGGTCGTGCTGTCAGAGGTTTTGACCCACTGTTCGACCCTTTTTGCATATGGGGAAATGAGTTGTCCATGAATATCAGTCAAGTCAAGAAACTCAGAAAGATTGTTAGGATAAAGAAGTTAGCGACAAAAAACAACAAGATCTTTGTCTGCACAATGAAGAAGACATCAGTTCACTACAGGATGGTACTAATTATTATACCTTGTCTTTTTTATTCCCTTGCCCCATTTCCAATATAGAGAATATATTTATGCACATCCTTGTTTTCAGGCCTTACCAAAGCAGTTCACTGATGATTACCTCTCAAACCACCTGTATGGTCAGGAGGCGAGGAAGGTATTCATACAACACCCACGATTCAATATTGAAGTGTTCCTGAAGAGGACGAAGGACGGATGGTCATTCATCCACAGGCACTTGCCTAAAGTTGCAAAGATCTTCAACTTCAATGAAGGCTCAATATTCACCTTCCGCTTCAGCAGTTTTCCCAATGAGATGCATTTGTCTATGTACCGTGTATGATGCTAATTTCGAAAGGTTCTAGATGTTTCATGTGAAACTTGGTGCTGGTGCAGTTGTGTAATGGGGTAGCTGAGTGCTAAAGCTATATCATGTTGTACTCTGATGTATTTCAATTATGAAATCCTGCTTCCTTAATATGGGAATGAAATATATCATGTGTTTAATATGAATGTCAATTAGATTAATAAATGGATTTAATAATAGGGCAATTAGCCTGCTAATGGCGACTTAGATTGCTAATTGGTTTTTGCTATTGCAAATGGTTATTGAGAAAATACCGTAGGTGATGACCTAAGGCAACACACACGCGATCAATGAATGACACATGACATTCTCTTCAAAACTGTTTGCGTTTGCCCACCTTGCGCAAACATTAACCACATAAAAACAGTGTGTGATGGATAGTCTTTGCCACACAGTTTCTTCTACGCACCATGTGTGATGCATTCAATAACGCAAATGATAAAATTGTTAATATTGTGTGCAATGGCAACACTGTCACAAACGATTTAACGGGGAAAATTGTGCGTGATGTACTTGCGAACAGAAACTTTTTCCTTGGAGTGACTATATGGGATGTATATACGAATGGAAACGTTTAGCGGGGACTGACTGTGTGGGATGTACTTACGACGGAAACAATTTCACATGTATAATTGTATTTTTTGAGCACTACTATATGTATAATCGTATTTGCTCGCTCTGTCACTCACGACCTCATTTTGTCGAGCGTGTGTGCTAGGAGGGCATATCCTCGACGGTTTCTGGGTCGTGTGGAAAGGACACCCCTATCGCCCATACTCACTTGGCGACTGAGGGAGTCCTGGACTAGGGGTGTCCGGACAGCCGGACTATCATCGTCAGCTGGACTCCAAGACTATGAAGATACAAGATTGAAGACTTCGTCCCGTGTCCGGATGGGACTTTCCTTGGCGTGGAAGGCAAGCTTGGCGATACGGATATGTAGATCTCCTACCATTGTAACCGACTCTGTGTAATCCTAGCCCTCTCCGGTGTCTATATAAACCGGAGGGTTTTAGTCCGTAGGACACATAACCATCACAACAATCATACCATAGGCTAGCTTCTAGGGTTTAGCCTCCTTGATCTCCTGGTAGATCCACTCTTGTACTACCCATATCATCAATATCAATCAAGCAGGAGTAGGGTTTTACCTCCATCGAGAGGGCCCGAACCTGGGTAAAAACATCGTGTCCCTTGTCTCCTGTTACCATCCGCCTAGACGCACAGTTCGGGACCCCCTACCCGAGATCCACCGGTTTTGACACCGACATTGGTGCTTTCATTGAGAGTTCCTCTATGCCGTCCCTGGAAGATGTTTCTTACTAACCATGTAATATAACATAACTAGTTGGGCACTTGTCTGATAAAGCACTAATGACCCCTACGCCTGGTCTCCATGCATGCCCCGGTTGTTTCTTAACCGAGAAGGTATTCGGACACACTCCGGACTCTAGGGTCCCGAGGTTGAAGCGAAAAGGTCGGCAAAGACAAACGATCTACAATCCGGCTAGAAGGCATTTTACATGTCATTTTAAAATACATTGTCAAATCGACTGACTGTATTCCTCCTCAATCCCGTCTAATAGGCTGTCTAATTTACAGTCCCGTTGGGAATATTTAGCGGCCAACTCTACTTGGCCGTATACTAAACTCACAGGGATCTCCTTCCCATCGGGTCCCATAGGTCTGATCTCGGCCATGTGGTTGGGATCCGCCTTCTTGTACCGCATCTTCACCATGGCCCAGGCCTCCCGGGAACTTTGGCGGTAGGCCGATATCTTCCATAAACGAAAGCGCTGCCGCGCTCCCTGAAGCTTCTCCGCAAGCTCTCCAAGGCCCTCGGGTAGGGAGAGGGACGGCCATATAGCCTGGGCGACGCCGCTCATCGCCTACCGAACTCGTTCGAGCAGTTGCACCAGCTCGGGAAGTTGATCACCCGTTGATACGGGCATCTCCTCTGTAGGGCGACCTGCGAGCACACCTACAGACAAATTTCTGTCAATTGACTTTCTCGCCGAACTCTTCTTTTCAAAGGAGTTCGCTCAAGCACTTACTATAGATGCCGCGACGAAGCCGCTGATTCTCCTTTACGGAGCCAGAGAGCTCGGCCCGAACACCTTTCAGCTCCTCTCCAAGCTGAGCGTGGGCATCCTGGAGTTTGTTCCTCTCCTGCTGCACCTTCGTCAGCACCCTCTCGCCGGCCTTCGGCTGGCGCAGTAGTTGTTGCTTGTCTGGATCCAGTCCGGCAACATCTGCAATATCATTGTCAGACTTACAAGCACGCCGCACACCGCTTATCTTTTTAAAATAATGTGTTACCAGGAGGGGTCTCTGTGCTTCCTCCTGCGGCAGCAAGTGCGGCCTCAAGTTGGGCCTTGCACTCTTGCAGCTCCTGGGACAATTGGGTATTCTTCTCTGTAAGATCCTGCATGTCAAATGATCCTTAAATTAGTTACTTTAACTACTTTAAGTCTCGGGGGCTACTGGCATATACAACTATTAAAATCTCTTACCCGTATGTCCTTTACGTACTGCTTCGCGGCTCTGGTCAAACCATCTTGAGCAGCACGGAGGTGCGCGTCCCCCGCGTTAAAAGCGTTCAACGCCTCAGGGGAGAAGCACGCGTCATGAAAAGCTGTCCGGCGGCGCCTATGGTTCATGGTGCTCTCCACCTCAGACCTGGTGGCGGACAGTCTGTCGGCATCCTCCGTTGGAGGAGTATCCAGCTCGCGCCTTGCGCTCGCCTCCCCCTCCAAACCAGGTGTTGGAGCCTGGCCGGCAGAGGCTGGGTATGCAACCTCTACGCCCACAGTACGGCGGGCACTCTTTCTCCTGCAAAGGTCATGAGCATTCAAACACTTCCTAGGAACTTCGTCCTAAAATACATCCGCGAGCTATACCGTTGCGGCGACGTTTCGATCCGCGCCGCACTCCTCTTCCGCCTGCTGGGACGGACTGACCCTTGTTGGCCAGCCGTCGCGAGTTCGGCTTCCTGCCTTAAAGGTACCCCCTGTGAGACACCATTGTATACGGTGGTCAGAAATACGCAAGGACGAAAATAATGGTGTCAGGACTTCGGTCACAATCACCTGGGGAGCCGGAGATAGGCCGGGGTAGTCAGCCGTAATGGCGACTAGAGCATTATCCATGCTGAGCTGTTGAAACACCCCGTCAATTAGCTCCACCTTTATGTCCAGATCCTCTTTGGAGGATGGATCAAGGGATCTTTCTGGATCCTCGGGCTGTGGAGCCGGGCTATGTATGCTCTCCACAGTCCGGCGCAGATCCTGCGTAAAAACCATAAAGTAAGGCACTTAACTTTGAAAGCGTGGGTCGGATAAATGAACATTCGCTTACCCAACTTCGAGGGTTGTTCATGGAGAACCATTCAATGGGCTCGTCTGGAGGAAGTCCTCCTTCTCCCCCTTGTACAGGCCGGACAGAATCTTCACCAAGTCTTCGGCCGATCCCGGTCCTTGGCGGCCATGACGAGTGGCATCATTCTCCCTGTTGAAATCCCACATGGGGTGGCCCCTGTATTGCAGCGGCTGCACCCCCCGCATAATGCACATGGCCATGACTCCAATCATGGTCAGTACGGAATGGGCCAGTAACCTTATCCGGCCCATCAAATAATGGACGCTCTTGTCTTCCTCCAGCTGGGGGCTTCGTGGACGCCAACTCAGGCGTTTCTTCAGAGGAGCATTACTGAACTCCGGGAGGCCGATCTGAACAGGGTCCGGCAACGGAGCGTCTTCTATATAAAACCATTCTGAAGGCCAGTCTTCGGACACCTTCTTAGGGGTTCCGGATGGATATCCGGTCCCGGCGATGCACCATATTTCGGCACCGCCCACTTGATATATGGACCCCTCGTGAGAGCGGGGCACGAGGCAAAATAACCTCTTCCACAGTGTGAAATGGGGCTCGATGCCTAGGAATAGCTCGCAAAGAGCTACGAAGCCCGCGATATGCAGAATTGAGGTGGGCGTGAGGTGATGGAGCTGGAGTCCGTAGAACTCCAAAAGCCCGCGGAGGAACGGATGTATAGGAAATCCAAGCCCCCTTATCAGATAGGGGACGAAGCATACCCGCTCCCCTTTGTTGGGACTTGGGGTAGCCTCCGCTTGCTTCCCACCTTTGTAGGTGGCCAGCCCGGTTCGAACCAGAACCATAAAGGCCGGAGGAAGATATCCCTCCGCTTGGAGCGTCACTAGCTCGTTGTGAGGGACAGAACATCTCCTCCAATCTCCTGGCGGAGGGCTGGGAGCGCGAGAGGAGGAGCCGCGTCGACGGTCCATGATGGAATGGATTTTTGGTCAGAGGCGCTCCGATGAGTACTCGCGGAAGGAAGATGGTGTGATTTGGATCTGGATTCTTGCCTCTCTTATAGGCAGATTATTTGTGCAGCTAAGGGGTAAAACCTAAAAGATACCCTGGCTTTTCGCATTCGTGCGACGCGTGGAAGAAGGCCATTATTGGGCGTGGAAGCCAAGGAGCGCAACATTTACAAAAGAGCCGGACACTTTTCGGCAGGTACATGGAACTTAAAGGAGAACCCGCCTTGCAACGCCGAAGACTATATACGCACTGGACTTGTCGTCATTGAAGCCTGGTTCGGGGGCTACTGAGGGAGTCGTGGACTAGGGGGTGTCCGGACAGCCGGACTATCATCGTCAGCCGGACTCCAAGACTATGAAGATACAAGATTGAAGACTTCGTCCCGTGTCCGGATGGGACTTTCCTTGGCGTGGAAGGCAAGCTTGGCGATACGGATATGTAGATCTCCTACCATTGTAACCGACTCTGTGTAACCCTAGCCCTCTCCGGTGTCTATATAAACCGGAGGGTTTTAGTCCGTAGGACACATAACCATTACAACAATCATACCATAGGCTAGCTTCTAGGGTTTAGCCTCCTTGATCTCGTGGTAGATCCACTCTTGTACTACCCATATCATCAATATCAATCAAGCAGGAGTAGGGTTTTACCTCCATCGAGAGGGCCCGAACCTGGGTAAAAACATCGTGTCCCTTGTCTCCTGTTACCATCCGCCTAGACGCACAGTTCGGGACCCCCTACCCGAGATCCGCCGGTTTTGACACCGACATTGGTGCTTTCATTGAGAGTTCCACTGTGCCGTCACCGATAGGAAGGATGCCTCTTCCCATCTTTAAAGACGGTATCTTCGCCAAAGGAGCCTTGGCCGCTGGCCAAACTATCCGGCTGGGTGGTTTTCTCATGACCGCCTGTTCGGCCACCGCTTCGACGACGACCTCCCAGGTCGTCAAAAGCAATCTTCGCGTCAACTCGGAATTTGCCGAGCAGTTGGATCCAATAGAGCTCTCGTCTGTAAACGAGCTCTTGGATCGCATCGCCGCCCTGGGAGTCGCTGCAGACTACAATCAGATTGGGCTTAAAACCGATCTGAGAGAGATTAACTCTCCCCAGGTTACCCACCACGTTGCGGTGGTAGAGGAACAACGCGGCGACTCTTCTCCTAGATTGAAAACTAGTCGTGTCCGGGCTTCCAAACCCTCCATGCCGGATTCTCGCGGGGGGACGGACTTCGATCAAGCACTGAACCTAAAGTCAGGCGTCGGACCGGACTCGTTGGACAACGTCCAACGATCCAAGCTTCCAAATTCAGAAACTTCTCGGCCCTTGAGCCTCGAGATGGGTAGGATTCCGGACTTAATTCCGCCCACCCACCCAAACATATGCGATCTATCTCAAATCCGGCAAGAGCCCGCTGAAACAGTACATCATTACTGGGCCAGATTCCTCCTGGTTATGGACAGGATAAAGGACTGCCGAGAGAAAAACGTAATTTCAATTTTCTGCAATAATTGCACGGACGAGGGAATCTTGAACGCCGTCAGTCGCCGTGAAATTACACGCTTCTCCGACCTGGCATCCATAGTACGAAAGTACTGTGCGATGGAGAGTTTCCGGAAAACCGAAACTAAGTTTTGGGATAATCCGGCCCCGAATACAACCCTAGTCCGAAACAAAAGAGCGCAACACACTCAGGCACTAGGTACAAAAACCAAAAAGCAAAAACCCCATAAAGGGCAAGGAACCGTACTGGAGGGATGGCTCAGCGGACCCTGTAAAATTCACAGTACAGAAGGCGCCACCCCAACACATAGCCTTCGAGCATGTTGGATATTGCGGCAGGTGGCCAAAAGTGGCGAGGAGCTCCTAGCCCCGGAAAACCACTCCAACAGTACCATTACGGTGTCAACAGTCTTCGAGACTTTCGCATCAAATAATGTGCGAAAACGAACAATCCGCAGCCTCGCCGAAGTCTACCAAGTAGCAACAACAAATCCATGGAGCGACACGGCCATCACCTTCAACGCCAGCGACGAACCTAAATTCCGAACAGCCCGAGCACCAGCCGCATTGGTCCTCAGTCCAATAGTGGACGGCTTTCGTCTTACCAAGGTACTCATGGATGGCGGCAGCGGACTAAACCTCATCTACGAGGAAATTCTTCAAAAAATGGAAATAGACTAGAGCCGCATTGAGCGAAGCAGCACAACCTTTAGAGGAATAATCCCTAACCGGGAAGCGCGCTGCACAGGAAAAATCACACTTGATGTGGTGTTCGGCTCGCCGGACAATTACAGGTCCGAAGAGGTCACGTTCCAAGTGGCCCCGTTCAGCAGCGGATATCACGCTATATTAGGACGGGAGGCATTCACAATTTTTCAAGCAATACCCCATTACGGGTACATGAAGTTTAAGATGCCTGGGCCCGGCGGAACAATCACTCTAGCTAGTGATCCGGACATAGCACTCCGCGCCAAAAACAAGACAGCCGCATTAGCCCTGGAGACACTATCCGAAGCCCTAGCGGCAGAAGAAACTCACTGCGCTGCGCTCTATGGTGAGTAGGGATGATGTGATACTCGATAAGAGATCCAAGTCCACCTCTTTCATACCAGCGGACGAAATAGTCAAATTCCAGGTCCACCCAATGGACCCAACAAAGACGGCCTCCATCGGGGCACAGTTGAACCCTGATGTAGACGTCGCACTGCGAGAATTCCTTCGGGAAAATTGGGACGTCTTCGCCAGGCACCCTTCAGACATGCCAGAAATCCCACGCAGATTGGCAGAACACAGCCTAAACATCCTAATAGGATCAAGCCAGTCAAACAGGCTCTTCGGCGATTTTCCGAACCTAAAAGATAGGCAATGGGTGAGGAGCTAGCCAAACTACTGGAGGCCGGATTCATCAGAGACATCAAACATCCGGACTGGCTAGCAAACCTGGTAATGGTACCAAAGAAGGACAAATCCTGGTGCCTATGTGTCAATTTTAAAGACCTCAACAAAGCCTACCCAAAGGATCCCTTTCCCCTCCCCCTCATCGACCAAATAATCGATGCTACTACAGGGCACGATTCATTGTGCTTCCTTGACGCATATTCCGGTTACCGTCAAATCAAGATGGCGGAAGCGGACCAAGCCGCAATGGCATTCATTACTCCATATGGACCATTCTGCTTCAACACGATGCCCTTCGGACTCAAAAACGCCGGCGCAACATATCAGTGCATGATTCAGACATGTCTGGCTACCCAGATCGGCAAAACAGTAGAAGCATACATAGACGACGTAGTCGTCAAAACCAAACACGTCGAGACTCTAGTAGACGATTTGAGGCTCACATTCGACAACCTCCGAGCATATGACATCAAGCTGAATCCGGAAAAATGCGTTTTCGGCGTACCAGCCGGAAAGCTCCTGGGCTTCATTGTATTCGGTAGAGGAATTGACGCAAACCCAGCCAAGATCCGAGCCCTGTCACAGCTAGATATTCCAAAAGACCTCAAACAAATACAAAAATTGACTGGATGCGTGGCGGCCCTAAGCCGCTTTATCTCCCGTTTGGGAGAAAAGGCATTGCCCCTCTATCGCCTCCTCAGGCGCACCGAACACTTCAAGTGGACGGATGCTGCCACTGCCGGACTCGAAGAAATCAAAGCCATATTGGCAACAAATCCGGTCCTGGCTGCGCCTAACCTAGGCGAACCAATGTTGTTATACATCGCGGCAACACATCAAGTGGTAAGCGCGGTACTCGTCGTCGAACGAGAAACAAAAGGACACAAATTCCCTCTTCAAAAACCAGTGTACTACGTATCCACTGTCTTAACTCCCTGCAAGTCCCGTTACCCGCACTATCAAAAGATAGCCTATGCGGTGTTCATGGCATCCCGGAAGCTCCGACACTACTTTCAAGAGTGTTCGATAACAGTGGCCTCCGAAGTGCCCCTCAACGACATTATAAACAACCGCGACGCGATGGGCAGGATTGCAAAATGGGCCATTGAGCTCTGACCATTTGATATAACTTATAAACCTCGACGAGCTATAAAATCGCAAGTCTTGGCTGACTTTGTCGCCGAATGGACTGAAGCCGAACTCCCTAAAGAGTACAACGCATACTCCAATTGGATTATGCATTTCGACGGCTCCAAAATGTTGGCCGGCTTGGGGGACGACGTCGTATTGACGTCCCTAACCGGGGACACAGTCCAATACGTACTTCAGATAATGTACACGGACTCCAACAACGCAGCCGAATACGAGGCCCTCCTACATGGCCTCCGGATGGCAATCTCCATGGGCATTCAATGCCTAGAGGTGCGCGGGGATTCAAACCTTGCAATATCCCAAGTAAATGGGGACTTTGACGCCAAGGATCCGAAAATGGCAGCATATCGTAACGCTGTCCTAAAAATGTCAGCTCGGTTCGAAGGACTCGAATTCCACCACGTAGCCCGAGATAATAACCAAGCAGTCGACGTATTGGCACGCATCGGCGCGAAACGCGACGCTATCCCTCCAAACATCTTCCTGGAACGGCTCTTTAAGCCATCCGTACTATGGGAAGAAGAGTCCGGAAATAACAACCCGGAGGCAGCCGCACCACCCAATACAGAACAATCTGACATAATCGGCGATTCAGCCGATGAAATAACACCTTCAGCCCACGAAATAATGGCAGTAATCGCCCCGTGGACAGAGCCATTCCTAGCCTACTTACTCAGGCAGGAACTTCCCGAAGACCAAAATGAGGCCCGCTGCATAGTCCGGCGATCTAAAGCCTATAAGGTCCACGAGGGAGAACTCTATAAGAAAAGCACAACCGGAGTCCTTCAACGGTGTATCTCCGAAGAGGAAGGGCGAAACCTTCTGGCTGAAATTCATGCCGGACTAGGCGGACACCACGCCGCAGCTCGGGCCCTTGTAGGCAAAGCATTCTGTACATGATTTTATTGGCCGACGGCCCGGGCAGATGCTCAGGACTTAGTCCAAAGATGCGTCGGTTGTCAGCTCTTTGCTAATCAGAGCCATATGCCACCCACCGCCCTCAAAACTATACCCATTACCTGGCCGTTCGCGGTCTGGGGGCTTGACATGGTCGGACCCCTAAAAGGGGGAACCCACAAGCAAAGGTACCTATTGGTCATGGTGGACAAATTCACCAAATGGATAGAGGCCAAGCCAGTTAAAACGGAAGAGTCCGGACCAGTGATAGACTTCATATCCGGGGTAGTACACCGTTATGGTGTCCCTCATAGCATCATTACCAATAACGGCACGAACTTCACGGCCGATGAGGTTAAATCATGGCGCAAAAATATGGGCATTAAGCTCGATTACGCTTCAGTCTATCATCCTCAAACCAATGGTCAAGTGGAACGAGCAAATGATCTAATAATGAGCGGCATTAAACCCAGACTAGTGCGGTCCCTTACGAAATCTGACACGCACTGGGTAGAGGAGCTCGACTCCATACTCTGGGGGCTGCGGACAACGCCCAACCGTACTACCGGATTCACACCATTTTTTATGGTATACGGCGTAGAGGCAGTTTTGCCCTGCGACATCATTCATGACTCACCTAGAGTGCGCATGTACGAAGAAAGAGAAGCCGAGCTGGATCGGCAGGACAGCTTGGACGCATTGGAGGAAGAACGCGATGTCGCCAAGGCTCGTTCCGCATTCTATCAGCAGCAGGCTCGAAGATATCAAAGCAGAGAAGTACGGGCTAAAACTTACAATGTTGGCGAACTAGTTCTACGCCTGCCAGACAAGAAGAAGGATAAGCTCAAGCCCAAATGGGAGGGACCCTTCATTATCGACGAAGTCCTGACCGGCGGAGCGTACCGTCTGCGAAATGCGTCGGACAACCGACTCGAGCCGAACCCATGGAACGCAGCCCGCCTCCGAATATTCTACGCCTAGCGCCGGACTAAGAGTTCGTCTCCTTCCCTTGTCCAAATTTTTACACTTCAGCTGTCTTTTGTTTATCTTTTTTCTCTCACCCCATTTTATAAAAGCCCCTAAAGGCCTACTTGCGCATTGTTCGCACACACTTGATGTGCTATCCACACTCATTATACCTTGGGGATTCTTTACCAGAAGCTTACTTATAAGGGCTTCATGCCCAGCACATGTGTCAAACTTCCACATGTACCTTTTATTCACCATTATATGCATCGATATGACTTAAGTTTTGGCCAAGCTGGGTTGCCTGGCTCCTGTGCTTACCCCTACGTTCCCGATTGTTCGGCTAGGAGGTAAAGGAAGCACCTCTATGATTGCTACTGCCGGGTTAGCCGGATGTGTACCTCAGACTGGGTGAAGCCGAAAGCTAGCGTTCTTAAGGGAATATTCGGTTGGTGACTTGAAAGATGATTTTTTACCTATTTATTTATCTGCCCCCAAATGTTTTACTGCTCTTTTCGCAGTCCGGACATGCACTTTAGGGCATGCCTCCCAGGGAAAGGAACCCTTAACGGAACTATTCTCCCTGGAAGATGTTTCTTACTAACCATGTAATATAACATAACTAGTTGGGCACTTGTCTGATAAAGCACTAATGACCCCTACGCCTGGTCTCCATGCATGCCCCGGTTGTTTCTTAACCGAGAAGGTATTCGGACACACTCCGGACTCTAGGGTCCCGAGGTTGAAGCGAAAAGGTCGGCAAAGACAAACGATCTACAATCCGGCTAGAAGGCATTTTACATGTCATTTTAAAATACATTGTCAAATCGACTGACTGTATTCCTCCTCAATCCCGTCTAACAGGCTGTCTAATTTACAATCCCGTTGGGAATATTTAGCGGCCAACTCTACTTGGCCGTATACTAAACTCACAGGGATCTCCTTCCCATCGGGTCCCATAGGTCCGACCTCGGCCATGTGGTTGGGATCCGCCTTCTTGTACCGCGTCTTCACCATGGCCCAGGCCTCCCGGGGACCTTGGCGGCAGGCCGATATCTTCCATAAACGGAAGCGCTGCCACGCTCCCTGAAGCTTCTCCGCAAGCTCTCCAAGGCCCCCGGGAAGGGAGAGGGACGACCATATAGCCTGGACGACGCCGCTCATCGCCTGCCGAACTCGTTCGAGCAGTTGCACCAGCTCGGGAAGTTGATCACCCGTTGATACGGGCATCTCCTCTGTAGGGCGACCTGTGAGCACACCTACAGACATATTTCTGTCAATTGACTTCCTCACCGAACTCTTCTTTTCAAAGGAGTTCGCTCAAGCACTTACTATAGATGCCGCGACGAAGCCGCTGATTCTCCTTTACGGAGCCAGAGAGCTCGGCCCGAACACCTTTCAGCTCCTCTCCAAGCTGAGCGTGGGCATCCTGGAGTTTGTTCCTCTCCTGCTGCACCTTCGTCAGCACCCTCTCGCCGGCCTTCAGCTGGCGTAGTAGTTGTTGCTTGTCTGGATCCAGTCCGGCAACATCTGCAATATCATTGTCAGACTTACAAGCACGCCGCACACCGCTTATCTTTTTAAAATAATGTGTTACCAGGAGGGGTCTCTGTGCTTCCTCCTGCGGCAGCAAGTGCGGCCTCAAGTTGGGCCTTGCACTCTTGTACCTCCTGGGACAATTGGGTATTCTTCACTGTAAGATCCTGCATGTCAAATGATCCTTAAATTAGTTACTCTAACTACTTTAAGTCTCGGGGGCTACTGGCATATACAACTATTAAAATCTCTTACCCGTATGTCCTTTACGTACTGCTTCGCAGCTCTGGTCAAACCATCTTGAGCAGCACGGAGGTGCGCGTCCCCCGCGTTAAAAGCGTTCAACGCCTCAGGGGAGAAGCACGCGTCACGAAAAGCTGTCCGGCGGCGCCTATGGTTCATGGCGCTCTCCACCTCAGACCTGGTGGCAGACAGTATGTCGGCATCCTCCGTTGGAGGAGTATCCGGCTCGCGCCTTGCGCTCGCCTCCCCCTCCAAACCAGGTGTTGGAGTCTGGCTGGCAGAGGCTGGGTATGCAACCTCTACGCCCACAGTACGGCGGGCACTCTTTCTCCTGCAAAGGTCATGAGCATTCAAACACTTCCTAGGAACTTCGTCCTAAAATACAACCGCGAGCTATACCGTTGCGGCGACGTTTCGATCCGCGCCGCACTCCTCTTCCGCCTGCTGGGCCGGACTGACCCTTGTTGGCCAGCCGCCGCGAGTTCGGCTTCCTGCCTTAAAGGTACCCCCTGCGAGACACCATTGTATACGGTGGTCAGAAATACGCAAGGACGAAAATAATGGTGTCAAGACTTCGGTCACAATCACCTGGGGAGCCGGAGATAGGCCGGGGTAGTCAGCCGTAATGGCGACTAGAGCATTATCCATGCTGAGCTGGTGAAACACCCCGTCAATTAGCTCCACCTTTATGTCTGGATCCTCTTCGGAGGATGTATCAAGGGATCTTTTTGGATCCTCGGGCTGTGGAGCCGGGCTATGTATGCTCTCCACAGTCCGGCGCAGATCCTGTGTAAAAACCACAAAGTAAGGCACTTAACTTTGAAAGCGTGGGTCGGATAAATGAACATTCGCTTACCCAACTTCGAGGGTTGTTCATGGAGAACCATTCAATGGGCTCGTCTGGAGGAAGTCCTCCTTCTCCCCCTTGTACAGGCCGGACAGAATCTTCACCAAGTCTTCGGCCAATCCCGGTCCTTGGCGGCCATGACGAGTGGCATCATTCTCCCCGTTGAAATCCCACATGGGGTGGCCCCTGTATTGCAGCGGCTGCACCCCCCGCATAATGCACGTGGCCATGACTCCAATCATGGTCAGTCCAGAATGGGCCAGTAACCTTATCCGGCCCATCAAATAATGGACGCTCTTATCTTCCTCCAGCTGGGGGCTTCGTGGACGCCAACTCAGGCGTTTCTTCAGAGGAGCATTACTGAACTCCGGGAGGCCGATCCGAACAGGGTCCGGCAACGGAGCGTCTTCTATATAAAACCATTCTGAAGGCCAGTCTTCGGACGCCTGCTTAGGGGTTCTGGATGGATATCCAGTCCCGGGGATGCGCCATATTTCGGCACCGCCCACTTGATATATGGACCCCTCGTGAGAGCGGGGCATGAGGCAAAATAACCTCTTCCACAGTGTGAAATGGGGCTCGATGCCTAGGACTAGCTCGCAAAGAGCTACGAAGCCCGCGATATGCAGAATTGAGGCGGGCGTGAGGTGATGGAGCTGGAGTCCGTAGAACTCCAGAAGCCCGCGGAGGAACGGATGTATAGGAAATCCGAGCCCCCTTATCAGATGGGGGACGAAGCATACCCGCTCCCTTTTGTTGGGACTTGGGGTAGCCTCCGCTTGCTTCCCACCTTTGTAGGTGGCCAGCCCAGTTCGAACCAGAACCATAAAGGCCGTAGGAAGATATCCCTCCGCTTGGAGCGTCACTAGCTCGTTGTGAGGGACAGAACATCTCCTCCAATCTCCTGGCGGAGGGCTGGGAGCGCGAGAGGAGGAGCCGCGTCGACGGTCCATGATGGAATGGATTTTTGGTCAGAGGCGCTCCGATGAGTACTCGCGGAAGGAAGATGGTGTGATTTGGATCTGGATTCTTGCCTCTCTTATAGGCAGATTATTTGTGTAGCTAAGGGGTAAAACCTAAAAGATACCCTGGCTTTTCGCATTCGTGTGACGCGTGGAAGAAGGCCATTATTGGGCGTGGAAGCCAAGGAGCGCAACATTTACAAAAGAGCCGGACACTATTCGGCAGGTACATGGAACTTAAAGGAGAACCCGCCTTGCAACGCTGAAGACTATATACGCACTGGACTTGTCGTCATTGAAGCCTGGTTCGGGGGCTACTGAGGGAGTCGTGGACTAGGGGGTGTCCGGACAGCCGGACTATCATCGTCAGCCGGACTCCAAGACTATGAAGATACAAGATTGAAGACTTCGTCCCGTGTCCGGATGGGACTTTCCTTGGCGTGGAAGGCAAGCCTGGCGATACGGATATGTAGATTTCCTACCATTGTAACCGACTCTGTGTAACCCTAGCCCTCTCCGGTGTCTATATAAACCGGAGGGTTTTAGTCCGTAGGACACATAACCATTACAACAATCATACCATGGGCTAGCTTCTAGGGTTTAGCCTCCTTGATCTCGTGGTAGATCCACTCTTGTACTACCCATATCATCAATATCAATCAAGCAGGAGTAGGGTTTTACCTCCATCGAGAGGACCCGAACCTGGGTAAAAACATCGTGTCCCTTGTCTCCTGTTACCATCCGCCTAGACGCACAGTTCGGGACCCCCTACCCGAGATCCGCCGGTTTTGACACCGACAGCGACGGTTCCAAATGTCGTCACGGAAAGGGGTTAAAAACCGGTTGTATAGCATCGACGCGTACCAGTGAGCCAGAGAAAACATAACTATTCCAAATAGTAATAATGCCACCAGATGCACCAGATGAGGGAGCAAACACAAATTTATCAAAGCTCTTAGGGCAGAAGGTTTTAACGAAAGCTAAATCAAAAGATTCACGCTTAGTTTCCTGAATACAAATAATCGCACAACCACTGGACTCAATCGAATTTCTTAAAGCCAAAAGTTTTTTATCGGAGTTAATCCCTCTGATATTCCAGGAAAGCACGTTCCAAGACTTATTCATCTCCTAGAGCGGAGGGAGGAGTTGGGGCAACTGACTGCTATCCATCAAGCAGCTTGTCTTCAGTAATATCTTCAGGTGGAATCCCAAAGCTTGAGCCCATGCTCTGAACTTCTTCAACTGACATTGGCGGTGGAGGGACCTCTCTGTTAGACATAGGAGCAGCAGCCTTGGATGTGATCTTTTTCGGATGTTGGGTTCCGACAGACCCTCAAGGTTCGAACTCTGGGGTGCGCACGAAGATCTTTCCCCTACCGACCTACGTCCAATCGCCTCGTGAGAATCTAAGCTAAAAACGATGAACAACATAAGGGACACGAGATTTATACTGGTTCGGGCCACCGTTGTGGTGTAATACCCTACTCCTGTGTGTGGTGTGGTGGATTGCCTCAGGTGCTGATGATGAACAGTACAAGGGAAGAACAGCCTCGCGAGAGGTGTTCTTGAGCTGGTGCGATGAACTGCTTGGGTGAGTTCAATCGCCTCTTGGATGCTGAACCAGATGCCCCTATCCTGTGGTGGCTATCCCTATATATAGAGGCCCTGGGACTCTTCCCAAATATTGAGCGGGAAGGGCGCCAACAACGGCCATTTCAAAGGGGAATCTAGTACAAGTTATCCTGACTAAAGTTGGTCTTCGGCTGCCAAAGGCACTGGCGATGACGCCGTCCTGGGCTCCACGGTGACCTCCATCCTGCCACTCTGCTGGTCTCGGTCTCGTTGCATCAAAATGGCAACCTTTGCCTGATGCCTCGGTACTCCACGCCTGTGCTTGCCCCCTTGGCACCAAAGAGGAAACAAGGACACTGCACAGGCCGGCGCCCGCCTGGCGCCCGCCTGGCCTCGATCATCATGACTTGCGTCACGGGCACCTTGCGAGGTACCCTGCCTTGATCTCTCTGCCTCCTCATGAGCCTGCCTGGCGAGGCCGTTCCTAAGGAAGCCTTGCATCGTCCGCCCCGCGAGGCTTGGCCCCTCGCGAGGGTCCTGAGTCTTGTGCTGATGAAGATGGGCCGTACTGGGCCACCAAGCGAGCCACGCCACAGGCAGTAGGCAGGCAAGTCTGGGACCCCCGTTCCCAGAACACCGACAATCTTGACACTGGGAGTCACACGTGGCTTGACCCTAGACTTAGTCTGCTTGGTATCATTGATCTGGCAGAGCTTAAAACCATCATACTTGTTAGTATGAGTACTGTGCCTGACAGCGGTGAAGTCCAAAGGCACTTTATTTTTACATGAGGAAGCCGCAACAACATTGGAGGAAGAAGCTAGCACTTGCAGTGCCTTCCCCTGAGCAAAAGAGGCTACATCAGTTAGTTCCTGTGATCGGTCCACCACCACCAAGTCAAATGTAGCAAACTGAATGATGCGCCCCAATGATGAACTATGTTGCAAAGATCTTAGAGAGAAAATCAGGTTTAGGTAAGAGCAAATCCCTCATAAACTGACCCAAACTCTGTAACTAGTCTCTGATGATTTTAAATGGGTTCAGAGGAAAGATAACACTCCAGTGAAAGGATTTTCCACCAAAGCAGGTGTGTAAATCCTCTTGAACATCTGTCCCATCCAAAGAAGAAGATCAACGTCAGAGAGAACAACAATAGTGACCGAAGCACCTCCTGCTTTGAAGAACAACATCCGAGCAGCAAGATTGCCGTTAACAAAAGCATCAGCCACGGCCTCCACCGACTCAACCTCAGACGCAGAGGACCATGCATCAGACAAGTTATCAGTAACATTATGTTCAGGGTATATCCCATCCATCAGAGATGGACCATCATACTGAAAGAAGCTTCTGAAACTGAAACCAGAGTAGTGGAGGTATAATTGGCCACATCCTCCACCCATTTGCCTACAGTTCCTCTTGAGCAGGGGCATGAGCCTCCCAAGCAACATTATTAATAGCATTCTGAGCCTCCATCTCCTCAATCCTAGCTTGCTGCAGAAGTGTGTAATAGGGCAACATGGGAAGAGCCTCTTCAGTACCAACTAGACCAGGTATTGTGTTTCTACCATTAAGAACATAAACAGGAACTGACCAAGAACGTCTAAGCCCAGGCAGCATACCAACTCTGGTGATCAAAAGACTATGAGGAACTTTAGCATTGTCCTTAATGTGACACTTGACCAAGACTCTTGCTTTGTTGTGCCCAGGGTGTGGCCAAACCAACAGTTTCCCGAAATGAGACAGAACTTTATGGATATAATGCTCAGTGTGATAATCCATCGGAAAAGCTAAAAACATGATCCAAACTTCATATTCAAAAGCAGGCATGTGCATATTAATCCCTTCATCATGCGGAACCAGAGAGAAGTTGGAATCATCCATCAGAGCATGAGGTCCCTCTCTAATCGCAACATCTCTATTTTCCATATCGGAGAACACAACACAACCTATCCCAAGAGGGTACACAAAATCATCCAGAAGCTCATACTCAAGATCCACTATGATAATACGGTAAACCTCAGCCAGCCACATCTCCTTCTGATGATCAGGAACATGAGGGTCAACAGCAACAATAGCGTACCCATTGTGATTGAGTGGTGGGTCATTGACCACCATGACCTGCCTCTGAACCCGATGATCTGGTCCTCTTTCAAAGGTTGATCCCGCTGGCACAAAGGCGAATGGACGAGCTGGGATGTTTGCCATGACGATGGTCGGTTGGGTTGCTGGTCCAGAGGATGAACCAGATTGAAGCGGAGGAGGCAACTGGCTTGCAAGGGAAGATGGAGGTGTTGAGCTCGAGGTGGAAGGAACAGAGCTGGATAGGGGGTTTTGGCAGGCGGTAAAGAGTGCCCTATGACCAGGGAGGCGAAATCAAGCAATTGGATATTGCCACATCCGAGCACTGTGGGATTTTCTGTTTCTCTTTTTCTACCTACTGCAGAGAGATACTCCTGGATACACGGGAAACACCAGCATTAATGTGATCCTCTGCCAACGGCCTCACATGAGAGCCCACCATAGATGAACTTGGTCTAATTTTAGGAACCCAGCAATAGTGATTTTTATATTTTGCACACATGACATACTTTGAGGCTCTGTGGCCTAAAAGGTGACAAAATCGACATCTACGGGAGCCAGGGCAGTCCGAGGCCCAGTGACCAACCTTGGAGCAAACCTGGCAGATTTGTGCCTCAAAGGCTTGGCCCAATATGCATGGCCCACTTGACTCCTTGTAGAATTGCTCCAAACATGTACAGTTACCAGAAGTATCAGCACATTTCTGACAGAAAATACGAGTGCAATCCCGAGGAGGGTGACCTAGACGGTCACAAAGGGAGCAATGTATATTGGGAGGAACCTCCAAAATATCAGCCATCAGTTTGACATCCTCATTAGAATAGCCCGCTTGCCACCCATCAAGAATAATTAACAGTTTATCTCCATGAATAGAATCCCAAATACCTACTCGACAATGAGCACCCTGAAAGGAAGGCAATCTGGCTGCAGAATGGGAAACAACCTACATATCCAAAGATCCTATTCGAAAAACCGTCTGCTGATCCTGAAAATTCGGGACATTAAACTTTCCAAAACAAATCAATGGAATCGAAGAATGATCATCGGAATAGCTCGCTGTCAATGATGAGAAGATGCCTAGCTATTCAAAGACCCTCACCGAAGAAGGAGCAATTGGAGCCTTGGCCTTAGAAGATAGCCATTTAGATTTGATGGCCGGGCCCGGGGAAGAAGCTAGACCCGCAAGTTCCACATCCGCATGCCATGCATTGCGGCTCATGGATGGTTTAGCATGTCGATGGAGATGAAAATGACAAATAAACCATATACAAATGACCCACACGGTTTGAGGCCACCGAAAACCGGAATCTCCGATCAGCTAGTCGGCAAACCTTAAACCCAGAAATGAGTCCACCAATACAAGATTGATGGGCGAGTCCCACACATTCTTCCGAGAGAGGAAAGGAGGCAGATGAGAAGGAGACTTCCAAGATAAATTCCTTGGAGTTTGGTCCGTCGACGTAGTGAACCATAGATCCGAACCGAGCACGCACCTATGCCTCTACCGCGAGGCCGGGGGAGAAGTCCCAATGGATTAGGCCGTCCATGGTAGTACTTCAGAGGGAACCCTAGAGGCAGGAGCTACGAGCGTCGTGGGAGTCTGCATGGGTGGGTGGGAGCGCCCGCCATCAATATCTGTGTCGGACGACGCTATTGTGTAGTACTAGTACATTTACGCGTCCTTTGGTTCAACGGACTTACTAGATGCATATAAGGCGGTTGTCTCGGCTTGCAGGCGGCACTTGCGAACAACTTACCGTGGTCTCCCTAAATGGCGTTCTCTGTTGAACGCACTTCGCCAAACCACAACGTTTGAGATATCGTTGATGTCACCAATATGGGGAAGGAATTCAAATAGTTACTACCTCCATTTTTTTGTACACAAGGCCAGTATATCAAAACTACAATTTGCAGAAGGCCACTAACACTAATCGAGGCAAAATTGATGGGGTTTGACTCGTACTAGCAACCAAGGACATTAATATACCCTTGCATGCATGCAGAAGTGAGAAGGTTTGTTTGCATGGCGATGCATTAATCAAGCGATGAGGAGTGAGATGGTTAGCTCTTTGGGCATTGGAGAAAAAATATGCATTAATTGACATGTAAAACAAGGATTTGTATCGATCAATCCCATGAAGGAAAACCCCGCCTTTCATTTTTAACACAAGTAGTACTCCTACGTACGTACTTGTATCCTGTTTGGATCTAGGCCTTGCATTGCCATACTTTGCCACACATTTTGCCAAGCTTGCCTAAAGTTTTCAAAATGAAAAGGAGGTACACTTGCGCACGGCTGTCGCGGTCGCACCGCACCCTCACATAGTCTCTCCTGCACGCCGCAAACCCAACCAAGGGAACGCACCCTCACTGACACGTGCTACCGCATGTGATCAAACCAAACTCAGCCATCCTACCACTGACACATAATTTTCGTTCATACAGTATGTTTATCCAACCGCATGTTGGGGAATATCCGTACGGCCCATGTGGTGGTCTGTTGGGGAAGAAGAAGAGGTGAGGAAGAAGGGCTAGGAGTGATGTCTACTATGCAACTTTACTCTTGTAGACATGCATTGGGCCTCCAAGCGCAGAGTTTTGTAGGACAGTAGCAATTTTCCCTCAATTGGATGACCTAAGGTTTATCAATCCATGAGAGGTGTAGGATGAAAGATGGTCTCTCTCAAATGACCCTGCAACCAAATATAAGAAATCTCTTGTGTCCCCAACACACCCAATACAATGGCAAATTGTATAGGTGCACTAGTTCGCCGAAGAGATGGTTATAAAAGTGTAATATGGATGGTAGAATTATATTTTTATAATCTGAATAAATAAAAACAGCAAGGTAGAAAATAGTAAACGGGCACAAAAACGATGGTGCAATGCTTAAAAATGAGGCCTAGGGTCCATACTTTCTCTAGTGCAACCTCTCAACAACGCTAACATAGCTGGATCATATGATTATCCCTCAAAGTGCAATAAAGAATCACTCCTGAGTTCCTATTAGCGGAGAACAAAAGATAGGAATTATTTTTAGGTCACGAAACCACCTCAAAGCTATTCTTTCCGTTCGATCTATTCAAGAGTTTGTACTAAAATAACACAAAGCTATTTTTCCGTTCGATCTATCTTAGAGTTCATACTAGAATAACACCAAAGAAAATTCATATTCATAATACTCAATCCACACAAAGAACTATAAAGAGACCCCAAAGTTTCCATCATAGAAAAACGTGCATCAACCCCTATGCATAGATTACCCCAATATCACCGCGGGAATCCGCGAGTTGAATGCCATAACACATATCAAGTGAATCAATAAGATACCTCATTGTCACCTCAAGTATTCATATTGCAAGACATATATCATGTGTTCTCATCTATGAATATTCAATCCGACAAGACAAGACTTTCAAGGGTAAAGGTTCAATTCGTCATAACAAGAGTATAGAGGGGAGAAACATCATATGATCCGAGTAGATTAGCAAAGCCCATGATATAGATCATGAGAGATAGAGAGAGATCAAACACATAGCTACTGGTACAAACCCTCAGCCCCGAGGGTGGACTACTCCCTCCTCATCGTGGTGGTCGCCGGGATGATGAAGATGGCCACCAGAGATGATTCCCCCCTCCGGCAGGCTGCCGGAACAGGGTCTAGATTGATTTTCGCGGATACAGAGACCTTGCGGCGGAAAACTTCTGATCTAGGTTTACCCCGAAGGGTTTCGGAATATTTGGGAATTTATAGTGCAAAGAGGGGGTGCGGGAGGCCACCGAGATGGGCACAACCCACCTGGGCTGCGTTGTGCCCCCCTTGGGGCACTCCCCAGGTGCAGCTTAGGCCCATTGGGTTCCTTCTAGTCCAGAAAAAATCTCCAAAAATTTACGCGGTGTTTGGACTCCATTTGATATTGATTTCCTGTGATGTAAAAAACAATCAAAAAGCAACAACTGGCACTGGGCACTGGGAATGATATAAAGTTGCTATAAAATAATTGTAAAACATCCAAGAATGATAATATAATAGCATAAATACATCATAAATAATAGATACGTTGGATGTGTATCAGCATCCCCAAGCTTAATTCCTACTCGTCCTCGAGTAGGTAAATGATAAAAGAAATAATTTATGAAGTGTGAGTGCTAGCAAAGTGCAGAAGTTTAATCAATGATAATTTCAATCACTTTTTCTAGCATCATAACAACAATTCTTTCTTATAAAACTTCTCATGTTATAGTAGCAACCAATTCACATGTTAAGGTTCAAACAATGAACTCTCTTGAAATTCAACAACCTATGTTCTCAGTCACCAAGCAATTGCAATTCAACTTACTCAACAGAGTCAAAGTAAGAGATCCACATACTCAACCATCTTATAGTCTTCTATGATTACTAACACTCACCACATACACATGAGCAAAATGTTTCAAACGGACACATAGAAAGATAGGGGCTTATAATTTCGCCTCCCAACGTATTCGCCTTTGGGTGATGTCAACAACAATAACTCATGCTACCCATATTCAATTGGACATATGTGCCTAGATCTTTCCTAACCACATGATGCTTGAAAAAGGAGAAAAATAAAAAGGAATAGAGAGAAAAACTTTGACTCTTTGCATAAAAGTAAATACTGAAAAGTAAAAGATAGGCCCTTCGCAGAGGGAAGCAGAGGTTGTCATGCGCTTATTTGTTTGTATGCCCAATCCCGTAGTGCAAAAGAACATTATGTTATATTGCAGTCCGTCGCTTTTATTGATTTGCCATCATAAGTTCATACAACGCTCAATTTTTTCTTACACTAAATGATCTAACACTTTTAGAAGCAATTTTTATTGCCTTATTGCACCGATAACAACTTACTTGAAGGATCTTGCTCAATCCTTAGGTAGGTATGGTGGACACTTGAAAATAAGATTTGGGTTTAAGGGTTTTTGGATGCACAAGTAGTATCTCTACTTGGTGCGGAATTTTTAAATAACAAAGATAGGGGCAAGCACCACATGTTGAAGGATCTATGAAAATATAACTTCTATGTGAATATGAACAAACATAAACCATTATGTTGTCTTCCTTGTCAAGCATCAACAATTTTGGCATATAATATTTTGATGCGGGCTCACAATTACAAAAGATTTCTAGGATAGTGTATTTATATGTGAAATTTCTCTTCCTTATACTAATTATTCGTGAATTGCTTGTATGACCAATATTGTGATTGTCAAGCCTCAAAAGATTTCACTTTCTAAACCCATTGTGAAGCTATCACTAGGCATGATATGATTTCAACTTCATGACATTCAATTTATTCAACAATTCACTCATAGGATATAAGTGAATCACTAGAGCAATTCCATAGAAAAGAGCTTCGTTGACGGGATGTGAATGTCGCTTACCTAGCCTCCTTGGCAACTAATTAAGGACTCTATTTTATTTAAAAAAATCAGGTCTAAGTATTTTATTAAAACAGAAAGAAAAAAAAACAAAATTACATTCCAAGCATAGCACAACTCATGTGAAGAAGCAAAAACTTAGGCTCAACCGACTAACCGATAATTGTTGAAGAAGAAAGGTGGGATGCCTACCGGGGCATCCCCAAGCTTAGATGCTTGAGACTTCTTGGAATATTAGCTTGGGATGCCTTGGGCATCCCAAGCTTGAGCTTTTGTGTCTCCTTAATTCCTCTCATATCATGGCTTCCCTAAATCTCAAAAACTTCATCCGCAGAAAACTCAACAAGAACTCGTGAGATAAGTTAGTATAAATCAATGCAAAACCTTATCATTCTCTACTGTAGAAAATCACTAAAATTATTATTCAACATTGCATACTAAATTCCTCTACATATTTAATAGTCCTATCCTCAAATAGAACCCTTAAACAAGCAAATATATGCAAACAATGCAAACATAACAGCAATCTGCCAAAACAGTACAGTCTGTAAAGAATGCAAGATTCATAATACTTCCCTAACTCCCAAAATTATGAGAAAAATACCACACTGTAGGAAATTTATCAGAGCTTATTTCACAAAAAGTTTCAACAATTTTCCGTATTCTGACTTTTCTAGGGAATTTTTGCAATATCGATAAACTTTCTATTTTGAAACAGCAACATGTATATGTGCAAAATAAGCATGGCAAAGGCTATCATTGCCACTTTTATTGAAATAAAAGATGCAAAAAATTATTCTAAATAACAGCAAGGAAATACTAACAAAATAAATTGACGCTCCAAGCAAAACACATATCATGTGACGAATGAAAACAAAGCTCCAAGTGAGGTTACCGATAATGTTGGAGACGAAAGAGGGGATGCCTTCCGGGGCATCCCCAAGCTTAGTTGCTTGGATATTACTTTAATATTACCCTGGGGGTGCCTTGGGAATGCCCAAGCTTAGGGTCCTGTCACTCCTTATTCTCCTCATATCGACATCTCACCCAAAACTTGAAAACTTCAATCACGCAAAACTTAACGGAACCTTGTGAGATAGGTTAGTATGCTAAAGAGCAAACCATTTCACTTTTGTTACTGTCAAAGACAAGATTCATAATTGTTTCCACACAATTTCTACTGTAGAATATAATTTCCACAATTTATATGGAGCAATATAAGCCATAGAAACTAGGAAACAAGCAAACTATGCATTGAAAACAGAATCTGTCAAAAACAGAACAGTCTGTAGTAATCTATACTCAAACCATACTTATGCTACTCCAAAAATTATGACAAAAATTGGAACACGTGAGAAATTTGTATATTAATCTTCTGCAAAAATAATCAACTCAAAATCACTCTTCTGTTAAAAATGAGAGCTATTTTCGTGAGCGCGAGAGTTTTTGTTTTTCAGCAAGATCAAATCAACTATCACCCAACATGATCCCGAAGACTTTACTTGGCACTTTATTGAAACAAAAGCAATAAAACATGATTATTACAGTAGCCTAATCATGTTAACACACAAAAACAGTAGGTAAAAATGTTGGGTTGCCTCCCAACAAGCGCTTTTCTTTAATGCCTTTTAGCTAGGCATGATAATTTCAATGATGCTAACATAAAAGATGAGAATTGAAACATGAAAAACAGCACCATGAATCACATGGCAAGCACATTTAAGCCTAACCCTATTCCAATGCATAGGGATTTTGTGAGCAAACAATTTATGGGAACAAGAATCAACTAGCATAGGAAGGCAAAACAAGCAATACTTCAAAACTTTCAACACATAGAGAGAAAACTTGATATTATTGCAATTCCTACAAGCATATGTTCCTCCCCCATAATAATTTTTAGTGGCATCATGAATGAATTCAACAATATAATATCACATAAATCATTCTTTTCATGATCCACAAGCATAGAAAATTTATTACTCTCCACACAAGCAAACTTATTCTCAATCATAGTAGTGGGAGCAAACTCAACAAAATAACTATCATGAGAGTGAAAATTAAAATCATGATGACAAGTTTAATGGTTATTATTATTCCTTATACCATACATTTCATCACAATAATCATAAAATATAGGAGGCATGCTTTCATCATAATAAACTCGCTCATCAAAACTTGGGGGAGTGAAAATATCATCTTCATCAAATATAGCATCCCCAAGCTTGTAGCTTTGCATATCATTAACTTCATGGATATTGAAAGAATTCATACTAATAACATTTCCATCATGCTCATTGCTACGTCTTGAGCTTGCGTTGGTTTTCCTTGAAGAGGAAAGGGTGATCAGCAATAGTAGCGTAAGTATTTCCCTCAGTTTTTGAGAACCAATTTATCAGTCCAGTAGGAGGCTCCTCAGAAGCCCCACACACCTACACAAACAAACAAGAACTCACAACCAACGCAATAAAGGGGTTGTCAGTCCCTTCACGGCCACTTGCGAAAGTGAGATCTGATAGAGATAATATGATAAGATAAATATATTTTTGGTATTTTATGACATAGATTGGAAAAGTAAAGATGCAAATAAAAGTAGATTGAAAACTTATATGATAAAAGATAGACCCGGGGCCCATAGGTTTCACTAGTGTCTTCTCTCAAGATAGCATAAGTTTTACGGTGGGTGAACAAATTACTGTCGAGCAATTGATAGAAAAGCGAATAATTATGAGATTATCTAGCCATGATCATGTATATAGGCATCACGTCCGTGACAAGTAGACCGACTCCTGCCTGCATCTACTACTATTACTCCACACATCGACCGCTATCCAGCATGCATCTAGAGTATTAAGTTCATAAAGAACAGAGTAACACATTAAGAAAGATGACATGATGTAGAGGGATAAACTCATGCAATATGATATAAACCCCGTGTTTTTATCCTCGATGGCAACAATACAATACATGCCTTGATGCCCCTGCTGTCACTGGGAAAGGACACCACAAGATTGAACCCAAAGCTAAGCACTTCTCCCATTGCAAGAAAGATCAATCTAATAGGCCAACCAAACTGATAATTCAAAGAGACTTGCAAAGATAACTTAATCACACATAAAACAATTCAGAGGAGATTCAAATATTTCTCATAGATAAACTTGATCATAAACCCACAATTCATCGGATCTCGACAAACACACCACAAAAAGAGTTACATCGAATAGATCTCCAAGAAGATCGAGGAGAACATGGTATTGAGATTCAAAGAGAGAGAAGAAGCCATGTAGCTAATAACTATGGACCTCAAGGTCTGTGGTAAACTACTCACAACTCATCGGAGAGGCTATGGTGTTGATGTAGAAGCCCTCCGTGGTTGATTCCCCCTCCGACGGAGCGCCGGCGAAGGCTTCAAGATGGGATCTCACGGATACAGAAGGTTACGGTGGGGGAAATAGTTTTTCATGGTCGCTTCTAATGTTCTCGGGGTACATGGGTATATATAGGAGGGACAAGTTGGTCGGTGGACGCCCGAGGGGCCCACGAGACAGGGGGCGTGCCCAGTAGGGGGGGGGGGCGCCCTCCACCCTTGTGGCTTCCTCGATTGTTTCTTAACTTCCACTCCAAGTTCTCTGGATCACGTTTGTTCCAAAAATATCGCTCCCGAAGGTTTCATTCCGTTTGGACTTCGTTTGATATTCCTTTTCTTCGAAACATTGAAATAGGCAAAAAACAGCAATACGGGCTGACCCTCCGGTTAGTAGGTTAGTCCCAAAAATGATATAAAAGTGCAAAGTAAAGACCATAAACATCCAAAACGGGTAATATAATAGCATGAAACAATCAAAAATTATAGATACATTGGAGACATATCAAGCATCCCCAAGCTTAATTCCTGCTTGTCCTCGAGTAGTTAAATGATAAATACAGAATTTTTGATGTGGAATGCTGCCTAGCATAATTTTCAATGTTATTTTCTTTATTGTGGCATGATTGTTCAGATCCAAATGATTCAAGATAAAAGCTTATAAAACATAAAAATAATAATACTCGAAGCATACTAACAAATAATCATGTCCAATCAAAATAGCATGGCCAAAGAAAGCTTATCCCTACAAAATCATATAGTTAGGCCATGCTTCATTTTATTTACACAAAATACTCCCATCATGAACAACCCTGTCGTGGGAACGAACACCTATGGGGCCGGCGGATCGGGCCCCTTTCGGTTTGGCGGGGGGCGGAGATCGCACGAAGAGCAGATCGAGGCGAAGCACACGAGCGATTTACCCAGCTTCAGAGCTTTCCGGAGAGATAACACTCCTACTTCTGCTTTGTGGTTGTATTATGTTCTTGCTCGGGAGCGCTGAGTGCTACAGCACACACCAGCTGCTAACGAGACCGAGCGTGGGTGTTTTCTGGTTTCGAACCCCCCCCCCTACATTGCGCATGGGCCTCCTTTTATATGCTCAAGGGGTCACCGACAGGTGGCAACGTAGGCAAGGGCAAAAATGGAAAAGGAGTTGCGGTTGGTACAACTACCTGAATAGTGTATCCTACCTAACCCTGACGACATGGGACAAAGGCATTAAATGCCCGTCTGTGTCGCACAAACAGTGCAGAAAAGGGACCGCCAGGGACGCCACCGCTTGCCACGATGGTAATCTTGTCAGCGTCGCTTGCCACCTCGCACCGCTGGCTGCATAGCCTCTTGCCATGCACACCTGGAAAGGCCTCAGGGTGACACGTTGGTGGATGTGCTGGAGCGCGGGTACAGAGTGGTAGCTTGCCGCGGCAAGCGCCTTGCCGCGGTCGTTGTCTTGCCGCGCCCGGAAGCTTGTCGCTCACTGGGCCCTGCCGGGACGCGTGGCGCGTCGCAGCAAGTTCCTTGAGATGCCTTGGTTGGCCTTCCTAGCAAGCTCCTCTTGCCGGGGCCTTGTCTCCTTGACTTGAACACTTTGTTCTTGAATGGCTCCAAAGGAACCACGGAGGACCTTGGCGGTCACCCGGCAAGCCTTGCCGCGAGGTGCTGCGACTGCCCGTGCACAAGTTCGGGATACTAGGGTACCCCTACTCTAGTACACCGACAGGAGCCCCCGGGCCTGGGCCACACACGGTGCCGAGCGCTGTTGGGCCAGGCCCAAAACAGTGCACGGGCACGCGCGGCCTGGGTTACGCCGTATCTTACTCCGTATCCACCGCGCCCTCCCCTAACGGCACGCGTTGAATGCGGCATCGTGGGAGAGATCGTGGGTGGCTTCTTTATTCGGAAAAATGGAACGTCCGCCCCCTCCCTCTTTATAAGCAGGGGAAACAGGGGCAGTTCACCCATCTCGCCAGTTGCTATCCCAATCTCAAAAATCTCCGCCGCTCCCCCCTTCTTCCAAAGCCGAAAGAGAGCAGCGCTCCGCCCCCATCGCCACCGGCGCCACCAACGCCGTCGATCTCCCCCACCACCTCCGCCATGGCTCCGAAAGCCGGGGAGGCCGTGAAGTCGGCCGAGGCGCTGCGGCTCGAGGCGCTGCGAAAGGAGCGGGCAATCTTCCTCCCCGAGCTCGCCGCGAAGGAGCTGAGGGAGTACTACTACCTCTTCTGGTCGACGGAGATGCGAGCGCATCCGCGCACGAAGGTACTCTCCGCCGCCGCTTCCGAACGGGCTCCAAACGGATATCCCTTCTTCGTGCTGTTCTTCTACTGCGGGCTCTGCCCGCCTTTCTCTGAATTCTTCTGCGACATCATGAACACCTACGGGTTCCACCTCCTTGATTTCACCCCCAATGCTGTTCTTACCATGGCTGTTTTCGCGCATCTCTGCGAAAACTTTGTCGGAGTCCACCCAAACGTAGCTCTTTTCCACCACTTCTTTATGCCCCGAGTTGAGAGAGGAGATCCTTTATCCGGCGGAATCGCCTGGATCTCGAGAGCCGGCAAGAAGGAAGCTTATCTGGAGGGGGAGCTCCGCAGCAAATGGGAGGAGTGGAGAGCAGACTAGTGCTGGATTATCGAGGAGAACCCGCAGCCATTTACTGCCCAGCGCCAAGCCCCTGCAGTGCGCGACAACGATTGGAGCAACGTGGCCCCGGAAGACGATAGGCTGAAGATTGTCGTCACCCAGATCCTGCGCCTCAGGCTTGCCGGGCTCACTGTAGGCGCTGTTGGCGCAGATTTTCTTCGCCGCCGCATCGCCCCCCTGCAGGAGAGGAGGAGACCCGACTGGGAGTTCGGGGGTCCGGCGGACATCATGAGGCTGCGCCCGGGCCTCAACTTCAACTTCACCGTCTTGGAACTGGACGCGATGCTCAAGGAGCTTTTCAAGCACGACCCTCAACATCCCGAATGGTTCAGACTGTCGAAGGGCGTCGTCCCGCTGTGCAACAATTCCTCGCTTGATCGCATCCGTGCAATGGTGCCTCTGTGCGATTCGCATGGAATTGTTCCAACTTGGCAAGAGCCTGCGGACGACGTTGTGCAGGAGTTCTTTGACGGCCTGGTAGAAGTGGAGGTCCGCTCCGATGAACAGAAGAGCCTCACCCGCGACACCACCGATGCGGAGATGCGGCGCATCGCCACTAGGGCGGAAGCGGCGGCGGCGGCCGCTGCCGCGGGCGAGTTTGGATTCACCGTGGAGGAGGCAGAGGCAGCAGAGGCGGCAAGCCTTGCCGATCGAGATGAGCTTGCCGGAGAGCTTGCCGGCGAGGGAGAGCAGAGCAGCCTCACCAGGAGCAACCGGAAGCCGCCCCCGAGATGCTATCTGCTTTGACTACACCGCCAAGGTAGGATTCCCCAGCGAGGGAGCATTCTCCGGCAAGGGAGAAGTCTCCGGCAAGGGACAGTTCTCCGGCAAGGGACGGTTCTCCGGCAAGGGACAGCACCAGCGACCCCCCGGTGGTGGAGCCCATGACTGCAAATCCTAGTACAGGTAACCCTTCTTGCTTGAAAACTTCCCTTGGGTTCTTCTTCTTCTGATTTTTCTTTTTGGATATTTGCTTGACTTTTCTCCCTCTTCCGGCCTTCAGATCCATCTTCCACGGAGCCGATGGAGACCGAGGCCACCGGCGAGGAGAACGCGCGCGGCAACACCAACGACGCCGCTGCCACCGAGGAGGAAGCCGGCGCCGATGATCCTGCCGGCGAGGAGGCCACCAAAGCTGCCGCTGAAGGAGCTGGCGAGGGGTCTGGCGATCGCACTGACGGCTCCGAGGCCGCAGGAGCGCAAGGCGCTGCGGCGACCGCCGATCCCTCCGCCGCTGCCGCAGCATCAGGCTCCGAAGAGCCCCAGCCCGGCGCCTATCTCAAGGCCGGCAATGGCGTCTTCATCAAGCTCCCCTGGGCGTCAAGCTCCAGGGCGCCGGTCGAAGGAGAAACTTTTGATGGAGAGGTGCTTGCCTCCGCTGGGCTGACGCTGGTTGACGCGCCGAGCAGCAGCAGCGGCGAGTCTGAGGAGGAGCAGCTGCTGCAGAAGCTGGTGTCGCTCTACCGCGCCCGACAAGCCAAGGTGGAATCCCAGGAAGCGCTTGTCGCATAGGCGGGAGTGGACATCGAGAAGTGCGCGGAGGAGCTCCGGAGTCGTAACCAGGAAGCTCTCCGGTCTTTGGCAGAGGAGCGGGAGCAACTCGCCGAGGCGCGGAAAGACTTCCTCCTCGAGAAGGCTGAAGCCGAAGAGCAACAGCGGCTAGTCGCCGAGGAGCTGTTTGCCCGGGAGGGCGAGTTGGCGCAGCGGAAGGTCAATCTTGACAGCTATGAGGAGGAGCTTGCCACGCGAGAGCAGACATTTGGTGGGGCCCTCAAGGAAGCAAAGGATGCTGTCGCAGCTGCCGAGGCCACCAAGAAGGAGCTGGAGACGAAGGTGGCGCAGCTGGAGGCCGATCTCAAGGCGAGGGGCGAAGAGCTTGCCGAGCTCAAGCGCGAGCGCGAGAAGGACGCCTACGCCCATGGTGAGCTGCAAGGTCGTCTCATCGAGAAGGGCAAGGAGCTTAGCGCCGCCAAGGACTCCAACGCAGATCTTGAGTTGAAGCTGGCTACTTTGACCAAGACGCTGGACGGCGCCAGGGAGCAGGAGGTGGCCTTGAAGAAGGAGATCAAGGCCAACGAGGAGCTGCTGGCGAGTGCTGCTGCCACCCAGAACACCTTCAGGGAGAATGTGGAGCACTGGATGGAGGGTCTCGTGGATGTTGCCGCAGCCATCGACAGGGAGCTGACGCAGCTGGGGATGGAGGATTTCGGGTATTCCTCCGATGAGAACCTCCAGCCCAGCGCCAAGCTCACCTTGTTCTTCAAAGGCGTGGCGACGACCCTCCAGCGACTCCAGGAAAGGATCCCAAAGCAGTTGGCCGACGAGTCGCGCACGATCTGCGCGAGAGTTCTTCAAAAGGTGTTGGTGAAGGTGGCCTTCCGCAACCCGGGCCTCAACCTCACCAATGTCCTCAAGAAGCTGCCGGCGGATGCTGATCTGGAAGCGCTCAAGGCCCTTGTCGCACCCATTGTGGACAAGGTGAACGAGGTCAAGAGGGTTGATGGCGATCACGTAGATTAGGCCGCCTGTTTTCTTCTTTTCTTGTCGCTGCTGGTCATGTTACGGGAACAATCTATTAGAGCTGCGACAAGCTATCTTGTAATATAAATCTATTTTGGGTACCGATTGCTACATTATTTCCTTTACTTGATTCCTTCCTTTGTATGTTTTTGCCCTACGCTTTTAGGGAACTTGCCGGTGCAGGCACCTTAGCCGCGAGCGGTGAGTGCGGGACGTCAGCAGCCTGCTGGCGGTGCCGCAGCCGACAAGAAACCTTATCGCAACTAGTCGCAGCTCACTTAAATTGTTGAGCGGACTCGAAACAAAGTAAGGGCGCAACTAGCTACGAGTTGGTTCCTCCGCGCACAGGTTTTCCATACAAAGCACGGTCGTTCGAGGAAGATAACTTAAAATTTTTTAAAACTGATTGCTCAAACTTTGGCAACTTAGCTTTTCTGTCGTTTGCTTCCCGGTAAGGCAAAACTTTCTTCAACGACGCCTGGTCCACATCATTATCTTCTCCTTTCCCCCCAGCAAACTTGTGGGCGAGGGAACCTTCCCTTTCTTTGAGAAAAAGAAAGAAGAGAAAATAAAGATATGGAGCCTTACGGCTCGTTATTGCTTACCGGTTGTAGGTGCTGCACAAAGTGTCAGATAACGCATGCAAAAAAATAGAAAGCATGAAATTGACAAGATGTGCGGAGCACATGAGCTTTATTTATGCACGGGGTCTGCGCCCGGCTTTGTACAAAGGATTACATGCAACAGCGGCAAGACTTGTACAAAAGGTGGTTGCCGGAATAGGTTCCGGCAACCACACCTTACGGGTAAAACTCAAGAAGATGCTCAATGTTCCAGGAGTTGCTCACCGGAAAGCCATCTTCGGTCTCAAGGCGGACAACGCCAGGCCTAGTGACTCGTTTCACTCGGTAAGGGCCTTCCCACTTCGGCATCAACTTGTTGTAATTCTTGGCGGACTGAACGCGCCGAAGAACAAGGTCGCCTTCCTCGAGACTTCTGGCATTAACTTTGCGGCTATGGTAGCGGCGCAAAGCTTGCTGGTAGCGAGCAGCTCGTACAGCAGCCTGAAGACGGTCCTCCTCAAGGAGCAGCGCGTCATCTTGTCGCAGCTGCTCTTGCTCAAGCTCATCATAAGCGAGCACTCGAGGCGACCCGTATACGAGTTCCGTGGGGAGAACTGCCTCCGCTCCGTAGACTAGAGCGAAAGGTGTTTGGCCAGTGGCTCGATTTGGCGTCGTCCTGATCGACCAAAGAACCACCGGCAGCTCCTCAATCCAGTTCTTTCCGCACTTGCGCAGCCTGTCGAAAGTCCTGGTCTTGAGCCCGCGCAGCACTTCAGCATTTGCCCTCTCCGCTTGACCGTTGCTTCTCGGGTGAGCAACAGAAGCGAAGCAGACCTTGGCGCCAAGATCTTGGACGTACTGCATGAAGGTGCGGCTCGAGATTTGCGTGCCGTTGTCGGTGATGATCCTATTAGGGACCCCGAAGCGACAAACAATCGACCTGAAGAACTTGACTGCTGACTGTGCTGTCACCTTCCTCACTGCTTCCACTTCTGGCCACTTTGTGAACTTGTCGATTGCAACGTACAAGTACTCAAAGCCCCCGACAGCTCGGGGAAAGGGGCCGAGGATGTCGAGCCCCCAGACCAAAAATGGCCAGGATAAAGGGATCGTCTGGAGAGCTTGAGCTGGCTGGTGTATCTGCTTGGAATGGAACTGTCATGCTTCACACTTGGTTACTTGTGCAGTTGCATCCTGGAGGGCTGTCGGCCAAAAGGAACCTTGCCGGAACGCTTTTCCGGCAAGTGCTCTTGCGCCAATGTGGTGACCACATATGCCTCCATGTATCTCTGCCAACAGCCTTTGTCCATCTTCCCGGTGAATACACTTCAATTTCACACCGTTGAGTCTTCTTCTGTATAGTGTGTTGTCGACAAACTGGTACATACTTGACTGCCAGGCTACTCTTTCCGCTTCTTCTTGCTCTTCGGGAAGTTCTCCTGTCTGAAGGAAACGGACAATCTGATGTGCCCATGCTGGAGCTTGCGGCTCGACAACAAGGACTAAAGGCACATATGCTGCTGCGAGAACATCCGCTTCTACGGCGTGAACCTGCGGCTCAGCCGGAGCTTGATGTTCCCCGGCAAGCTTGCCGGAGCAAAACTTGTCGGGAGCGTCTGCTTGAATGGGACAAACCCTATGGCATGCCGGAGCAGACCGCTCCTCAGCACTCTTGGTGTTGATCTTGGGGACCTTCTTGGCGGCGGCTTCGGGGAGCTCTGCCGGAAAATAGTCACCAGAAATCAACTTCCTTTTCTTGCTCTGTCCAGTTGATGGTGTTACAGACGGTTGAGTCAGTTTGAGCATAAAGATCCCTGGTTCCACAGGTAACTTAAGTGCGGCGCATTTCGACAGGCCATCTGCAATGTCGTTCTGAGCTCTTGGGACATGTTCCATCTGTAGGCCGTCAAAGTGCTCTTCTAACTTTCTCACCTCATCAACGTAAGCTTCCATCAACGGACTCTGATAATTCTTGTTCACTTGGCGGCGACAAGCTGTGAGTCACCCCTGACAATGAGCTTCTTGATCCCAAGGTCTGCCGCGATCCTGAGACCGGCAAGCAAAACTTCATACTCCGCGGTATTATTTGTTGCTTGCTCCTTGGGAAAGTGCATCTGGACTACGTACTTGAGGTGCTCTCCGGTGGGTGCGACAAATAGCACGCCTGCACCAGCGCTTTGCAGTGAGAAGGCACCATCAAAATACATCAGCCACTCTTTGCTTGCCTCCTTGACGGGGATGCTCGTTTCTGGAATTTCTTCATCTGTTGTTGGCGTCCACTTTGCTATGAATTCTGCCAATGCCCGGCTCTGGATAGTTGAAGTGCTCTCAAATTTAAGGCCAAAACTTGACAGTTCCAGTGCCCACTCGACAATCCTGCCTGTTGCTTCTGGATTCTGCAGTATCCTCTTCAGCGGAAAACGAGTGACAACTATGATCTCATGCGCTTGGAAGTAATGGCGCAGCTTTCTCGAGGCCATGAGAAGGCCGAAAAGCAACTTATGCACACCAGAGTACCTTGACCTAGCCCCCTGCATAAGGGAACTGACAAAGTAAACTGGGCGCTGCACCATTTTCTTCTGTATCTCCTTATGCGCCTGCGCAGATCCATCTTTGTCGGGACCAGAGCTTGTCGGTGAAGCCCCCTGCTTGTCGCTGGATGTATCTGCCGTGGTTGCTGGCTCGTCATCCGCCTTCCTCTCCGCTACTAATGCAGCACTAACCACTTGATTGGTTGCCGCTAAATACAGCAGCAACTTCTCTTGTGGCTTAGGTGCGACAAGTGTTGGAGTGGAGGACAGGTATCTCTTCGAGTCCTGCAGCGCAGCCTCCGCTTCCGGAGTCCATTTCATTGGACCTGCCTTTTTCAATATTTTGAAAAATGGCAGGGCGCACTCAGCAGACTTAGAGATAAACCTGCTGAGAGCCGCCACGCAACCGGCAAGTCTTCGTACATCCTTGACACACTTTGGTGCATCAATCTGCTCAATGGCCTTGATCTTGTCGGGATTGGCTTCAATTCCCCGCTAAGACACGAAGAACCCGAGAAGCTTGCCGGAGGGGACTCCAAACACGCACTTCTCGGGGTTAAGCTTGAGGTTGATCTTGCGCAGATTTGCAAAGGTTTCGTCTAAATCTTGAATCAGAGTTGCCTTGTCCTTGCTCTTGACCACTATGTCATCCATGTAGGCTTCCACATTTCTGTGTATTTGTGGCTCAAAAGCGTCATGGACTACTCTCGCAGATGTTGAACTAGCATTCTTTAATCCGAAAGGCATCCGTATGAAATAGTATGTGCCACATGGAGTGATGAATGCGGTCTTCTCCTCATCCTCTTCTGCCATGAAGATCTGATGGTATCCTGAGTATGCATCAAGAAATGAAAGCAAATCACATCCGGCCGTGGAGTCAACAATCTGGTCAATGCGCGGCAAGGGAAATGGGTCTTTGGGACAAGCTTTATTAACATCGGTAAAGTCGATACAAAGCCTCCATTTCCTGTTTGCCTTGCGCACGACTACAGGATTGGCCAACCACGTAGGATGGAGCACTCCTCTGACAAGGCCTGCTGCTTCCAATTTCTTGATTTCTTCTGCGATGAATTCTTGGTGCTCCACTACTTGTTTCCTGACCTTCTGCTTGACGGGCCGCGCATGAGGACAGACGGCAAGATGGTGCTCGATTACTTTCTTGGGAACACCGGGGATGTCAGACGGTTGCCACACAAACACGTCGACGTTCGCCCGCAGGAAAGCAACGAGCGCGCTTTCCTATTTAGGGTCGAGAGTGGCACTGATGGTGAAGGTACCACCAATGCCGTCCTCCTTGGCGGGCACCTTCTTGGTTTCTGGTGGAGCTGCCATTGCCTTCTTACACTTGCCAGTGGAGCTCGATGGTGCGTCCTCGACGGTAGCGCAGCACTCCGAAGAGGTGCTCTTACCGGAGTGGGCATCAGAACTCTTGCCGGACTTGGTCTTCTTCTTCCCTCCGGGAGCTTCAGCGGCAAGTGACTTGCGTTCAGCTGCGGCTGCTGCTTCCCGGTAGATCTTGTCGGCACAGATAAGAGCATCCTTCTTGTCGCCAGGGACAGAGATGACACTTATCGGGCCTGGCATCTTGAGCATATTGTATGCATAGTGAGAGGCTGCCATGAATTTGGCGAGTGCTGGACGGCCGAGTATCCCATTGTAAGGCAATGGAAAGTCAGTAACGTCAAAAGTGACCCTCTCAGTCCTGAAGTTCAACTCACTGCCAAATGTCACCGACAACGTGATCTTTCCCTTCGGCTTGCTCCTTCCCGGGTTGATTCCTTGGAATGTGCCGGTCTCTTCGAGCTCGCTGTCAGGGATCTGGAGTTTCTGGAGAACTGCGGAGGAGATCAGGTTCAAGCCGGCCCCGCCGTCAACTAGCATCTTAGTGACCTTGAGGTTGCGGATAGTTGGTGAAACCAACATCGGCAAGCACCCGACCGCAGTTATGCGATCAGGGTGGTCCTCAATATCAAAGATGATAGGCGTGCTGGACCATTTCAGAGGCTTGCGTGACTCGACGGGTGGTTCTGCTGCATTGACTTCCTGTACCCACTGCTTGAGCTGGCGGTGTGAAGTATGCAGAGAAGCACCGCCGTCAACGCACAGGACCTCCGTGGCTTTCTGGAACTCCTGCTCATCGGTCTCGTCATCATCCATATCTTCATCGTCGTCGTCATCTTCATCCTTGTCGCGGCCGCGGGGAGGTCTGTCTCCTTGCCGCTGCTTGGCCTTGTCGCGGCGTCCTCCTCGGCCGGGACGTTTCTTGCCGGATCCTCCAGTACCTTCTTGGGCCTTCTCCTTGTCGCGTCGCTCGTACTCAGCCTTTTGCTGCTCGACAAGCTGCTCGACCTTCTTGCAGCTCTGGAGATCGTGGCCCTTGGTGCGGTGGATCTTGCAGTACTGCTTGCCGGTGCCGTCCTACTTGTCGGCGGCCGCCACAGCTTCGGCTTCCTTGGTGCCACCTCTGTTGCCGGACTGCTCAACGACTAGCACATCTTTGCCCTTCTTCTTCCCGTTGTTCCGCCGCCGGTTTTTCTTTGCCGGGGCAGCATCCTCGCTGTCACATCCCCCTGCTCCTGTATTCTCTCCGGGGAGTTTCCTCCCTTACTCAACACGTGCACACTTGTCGGCCAGGGCATATAGCTCACTGACGTCTCTGATCTTGCACATCGCCATCTCCTCCCGCATCCTGCGGTTTCGCACGTTCTGATGGAACGCACTGATGACCGCGGCAGGGTGGACATCTGGGATGTTGCACTGTACATGGCTGAATCTCTGAATGTACTTGCGCAGGGGCTCTCCTTCCTTCTGGGCGAGCAGATGAAGGTCGCTCTCTTGGCCATGATGCTTGTGGCCGCTTGTAAAGGCGCCGACAAACTGATGGCATAGATCTGCCTAGGAGGATATGGAGTTGTCCGGCAAGTGCATGAGCCAGGACCTGACATTGGGCTTGAGCACCAGCGGGAAGTAGTTGGCAAGGATCTTGTCGTCGCGCCCCCCGGCAGCTTGCACCGCGATGGTGTAGATGCTGAGGAACTCCGACGGATGCAACTTGCCGTCGTACTTCTCTGGTACGTCTGGCTTGAAATTCTTCCTGCTGGGCCACTAGACTTGCCGCAGCTCACAAGTGAACGCAGGGCAACCTACCGCGTACGGCAAGTCACCTGGTTCCCCTGGCGCATGCATATCGATAGAGGGCCCAGTGCGCTGGTCCGATTGACGCCGCGCTTCTCTTCGACGCTCGATGCGAGTACGAGCGTCTTCTTGCTGCGTTCGTGAAGAACTTGGCGCTGATCGCGACGAGCTCGTGGATCTGATGACGCGGTGGAGTCGTTGTCGAGGTTGACCCGGCGAGTCAGCGATCTTGGCCTTTGGGGTGGAGAGTGCATGGTGGTTGCACCCCCACCGGTTTTGTCGCCACCAGCCTGTGCCTGGCGGTCTTGCCGCGGCTGCGATGCATTCGGCTGCCGCGGAGTGTCGCCGTTGGCGAAGCCGATGAGACTCTGAATGGTGGCCCTCCATTCGTCGATCTTGTCCGCCATTGGAGGGTAATCCAGGAGCAGTTGAGCTCGTGCCAGAGCTTCTGCTGGAGTGGAGGGTGGCAGTGGCGAACGGTGCGAGGAGCGGGATATGCTCGGACTTCTAACTATGTTAGAAGGAGCAGCATCCCGTCCAGGTGACCGTGTCTTGCTCGTGCCAGCACGTTGGCGCGCATGCTGGTCTTGGGCCTCCCGAGATCCACCAGCTCGATCTCGGTCCAACGAACGTATGGTACCGAGAGTACCATGACGCTGTTGGTCCCACACCTCCTGAGATGGGCGCGATGCATGTACGGACGCCGAGGTCTGTGCAGCCTTGTTCTTGGACCTGGCAGCACCGTGAGCTCCCTCGTCGACGCCCATTCTTCCGCCGGCGTCTACCCCACCACCTGTTTGTTCCAGCGGCGGTGGGATCGACGTGGCCGGAGCAGCCACCTCCGAAGCCTTCTTCTTCAGTGGCATGTCGATGAAGATGATGAAGATCTAGCTCGCGTGAATGCCGGATCAGGTTCACACAACCTCGATGCCCCCTACCTGGCGCGCCATAGATGTCGTGGGAACGAACACCTATGGGGCCGGTGGACCGGGCCCCTTTCGGTTCGGTGGGGGGCGGAGATCACACGAAGAGAAGATCGAGGCGAAGCACACGAGCGATTTACCCAGCTTTGGAGCTCTCCGGAGAGATAACACTCCTACTGCTGCTTTGTGGTTGTATTATGTTCTTGCTCGGGAGCGCTGAGTGCTACAGCACACACCAGCTGCTAATGAGACCGAGCGTGGGTGTTTTCTGGTTTCGAACCCCCCCTACTTTGCGCATGGGCCTCCTTTTATATGCTCAAGGGGTCACCAACAGGTGGCAATGTAGGCAAGGGCAAAAATGGAAAAGGAGTTGCGGTTGGTACAACTACCTGAACAGTGTATCCTACCTAACCCTGACGGCAGGGGACAAAGGCATTAAATGCCCGTCTGTGTCGCACAAACAGTGCAGAAAAGGGACCGCCGGGGACGCCACCGCTTGCCACGATGGTAATCTTGTCAGCGTCGCTTGCCACCTCGCACCGCTGGCTGCACAGCCTCTTGCCACGCGCACCTGGAAAGGCCTCAGGGCGACATGTTGGTGGATGTGCTGGAGCACGGGTACAGAGTGGTAGCTTGCCGCGGCAAGCGCCTTCCCGCGGTCGTTGTCTTGCCGCGCCCGGAAGCTTGTTGCTCACCGGGCACTGCCGGGACGCGTGGCGCGTCGCAGCAAGTTCCTTGAGATGCCTTGGTTGGCCTTCCCGGCAAGCTCCTCTTGCCGGGGCCTTGTCTCCTTGACTTGAACACTTTGTTCTTGAATGGCTCCAAAGGAACCACGGAGGACCTTGGCGGTCACCCGGCAAGCCTTGCCGCGGGGTGCTGCGACCGCCCATGCACAAGTTCGGGATACTAGGGTACCTCTACTCTAGTACACCGACAAACCCCGATGACGAGCCGAGCAATTGGTTCATACTTTTTAACGCGCTTCAGTTTTTCAACTCTTACACAATATATGAGCGCAAGCCATGGACATAGCACTATGGTGGTATATGGTGGTGGTTGTAAAGACAAAAAGGGAGAAGATAGTCTCACATCAACTAGGTGTATCAACAGGCTATGGAGATGCCCATCAATAGATATCAATGTGAGTGAGTAGGGATTGCCATGCAACGGATGCACTAGAACTATAAATATATGAAAGCTCAACAAAATAAACTAAGTGGGTGTGCATCCAACTCGCTTGCTCACGAAGACCTAGGGCATTTTGAGGAAGCCCATCATTGGAATATACAAGCCAAGTTCTATAATGAAAAATTCCCACTAGTATATGAAAGTGACAACACAAGAGACTCTCCATCATGAAGATCATAGTGCTATTTTGAAGCACAAGTGTGGAAAAGAGATAGTAGTATTGTCCCTTCTCTCTTTTTCTCTCATTTTTTTATTTGGCCTTTCTCTTTTTTTATTTGGTGGGCTCTTTGGCTTCTTTTTTTTTAAAGTCCGAAGTCTCATCCCGACTTGTGGGGGAATCATAGTCTTCAACATCCTTTCCTCACTTGGGACAATACTCTAATAATGAAGATCGTCACACTTCTATTAATTTACAACTCGAGAATTACAACTCAACACTTAGAACAAAATATGACTCTATATGAATGCCTCCGGCGGTGTACCGGGATATGCAATGAATTAAGAGTGACATGTATGAAAATATATGAAGGTGGCCTTGACACAAATACAATGTCAACTACATGATCATGCAAAGAGCAATATGACAATGATGGAGCGTGTCATAATAACGAAATGGTGGAAAGTTGCATGGAAATATATCTCAGAATGGCTATGGAAATGCCATAATAGGTAGGTATGGTGGCTGTTTTGAGGAAGGTAAATAATGGGTGCATGATATCGGCGAAAGTTGCGCGGCACAATAGAGGCTAGCAAAGTGGAAGGGTGAGTGTGCGTACATCCATGTACTCACATTAGTCACAAAGAACTCATATACTTATTGCAAATGTCTACTTAGCCCTCGAAGCAAAGTACTACTATGCATGCCCCTAGAGGGATAGATTGGTAGGAAAAGACCATCGCTCGTCCCCGACTGCCACTCATAACGAATACAATCAAAAGAGCACCTCATGCAACAAATTTGTCACACAACTTTTACCATACGTGCATGCTACGGGACCTGCCAACTTCAACACAAGTATTTCTCAATTCCATAATTACCCACTAGCATGAATCTAATATCAACCTCCATATCTCAAAACAATTATCAAGTATCAAATTGATCATAGCATCCAATTCACTTCCTATGATAGTTTTTATTATACCCAACTTGGATGCCCATCATTCTAGGACCAATTTTATAACCATAGCAAATACCATGCTGTTCTAAAATACTCTCAAAATAATATAAGTGAAGCATGAGAGATTAACAATTTCTACAAAATTAAGCCACCGCTGCGCTCTAAAAGATATAAGTGAAGCACTCGAGCAAATACTATCTAGCTCAAAAGATATAAGTGAAGCACATAGAGTATTCTAATAAATTCCAATCAAGTGGGATTCTCCCAAAAAGTGTGTACAGCAAGGATGATTGTGGTAAACTAAAAAGCAAAGACTAATATCATACAAGACGCTCCAAGCAAAACACATATCATGTGACGAATAAAAATATAGCTCCAAGTAAAGTTATCGATAAACGAAGACGAAAGAGGGGATGCCTTCCGGGGCATCCCCAAGCTTGGGCGTTTGGCTATTCTTGAATATCTTGGGGTGCCATGGGCATCCCCAAGCTTAGGCTCTTGCCCCTCCTTATTCCATAGTCCATCAAATTTTTACCCAAAACTTGAAAACTTCACAACACAAAACTCAACAGGAAATCTCATAAGCTCCGTTAGTGCAAGAAAGAAAAACCACCACATAAGGTACTGTAATGAACTCATTATTTCTTTATATTGGTGTTAAACCTACTGTATTCCAACTTCTCTATGGTTCATACCACTTAATACTAGCCATAGATGCATCAAAATAAGCAAACAACACATGAAAAACAGAATCTGTCAAAAACAGAACAGTCTGCAGGAATCTGTAACTCCCGAATACTTATGGAACATTAAAAATCCTACCAAAATAGGAAGTCTTGTGAAATTTGTATATTGATCTACAGCAAAAATAATCAACGCAAAACACGTTTCTGTGAATTACTAAAATTATTTTCGTCGTGCAAAGTTTCTGTTTTTCAGCAGTATCAAATTAACTATCACCATAGGTTATCCTATAGGTTCTACTTGGCACAAACACTAATTAAAACATAAAAACAAATTTAAACAGAAGATAGATACAAAATTTATTAGTAAACAGAAACAAAAACAAAAAACACAAAATAAAATTGGGTTGCCTCCCAACTAGCGCTATCGTTTAATGCCCCTAGCTAGGCATAAAAGCGAGGATAGATCTAAGTAGTGCCATCTTTGGCACTGAATTCATAAGTAGCTCGCATGATAGATTCATAAGGTAATTTGACTTTATTTCTTGAAAAGTGCTCCATGCCTTTCCTTGATGGAAATTGGAATCTAATATTCCCTTCCTTCATATCAATAATCGCACCAATCTCTAAGGAAAGGTCTACCAAAAATAATAGGACAAGAAAGATTGCAATCTATATACAAAACGATAAAATCTACAGGCACCAAATTCCTATTTGAAACAATGAGAACATCATTTATCCTTCCCATTGGCTTTTTAATGGTGGAATCCGCAAGGTGCAAATTTAAAGAGCAATCATCAAGATCATGGAAACCTAGAATATCACATAAAGTTTTCGGAATCGTGGAAACACTAGCACCCAAATCACACAAAGCATAACACTCATGATCTTTAATTTTAATCTTTATAGTAGGTTCCCACTCATCATAAAGTTTTCTAGGTATAGAAACTTCCAAATTAAGTTTTTCATCAAAATATTGCATCAAGGCATCAACAATTTGTTTGGTAAAAGCTTTATTTTGACTATAAGCATGAGGAGAATTCACAACGGATTGCAACAAGGAAATACAATCTTCTAAAGAACAATTATCATAATTAAATTCCTTGAAATCCAAGATAGTGGGTTCAATGCTATTTAAAGTCTTGACCTCTCCAATCCCACTTTTACCAAATTTAGCATCAAGATCTAAGAACTCCGAATCGTTGGGACGCCTTTTAACTAAAGTTGACTCATCTCCAGTCCCATAATTATCAAGATTGATATTGAAAAACAAAGATCTAATATGGGTACACATCAATAACTTTAAGATCTTCATCATTATTTTCATGGAAACTATAAGAACACGCTTTTACAAAGCAATCTTTCTTAGCACGCAATCTAGCGGTTCTTTCTTTGCACTCATCAATGGAAATTCTCATAGCTTTGAGAGACTCATTGATATCATGCTTAGGAGGAGTAGATCTAAGTTTCAAAGAATCAACATCAAGCAAGAGTCTATCAACGTTCCTAGCCAAATCGTCAACCTTAAGCAATTTTTCTTCAAGCAAGGCATTAATTTTTTTGAGAGATCATAAATTATTTAACACTATTCTCAAAATCAGAGGGCATCTTATTAAACCTACCATAAGAATTATTGTAGGAATTTCCATAATTATTAGAGAAATTACTAGGGAACGGTCTAGGATTAAAGTTTCCTCTATAAGCATTGTTACCAAAATTATTCCTACCAACAAAATTCACATCCATAGATTCATTATTATTCTCAATCAAAGTAGACAAAGGCATATCATTGGGATCAATAGGAGCACTCTTAGTAGCTAACAATTTCATAAGTTCATCCATCTTTCCACTCAAAACATTAATTTCTTCTATAGCATGCACTTTTTTACTAGTAGATCTTTCGGTGTGCCATTGAGAATAATTAGCCATAATATTATCAAGGAGTTTTGTAGCTTCTCCTAAGGTGATTTCCATAAACATGCCTCCCGCGGCCGAATCTAAAAGATTTCTAGCAGCAAAGTTCAATCTGGCATAAAATTTTTGTATGATCATCCATAAATTCAAACCATGAGTACGACAATTGTGAATCATCAATTTCATTCTTTCCCAAGATTGGGCAACATGCTCATGATCAAGTTGTTTAAAATTCATAATATCATTCCTAACAGAGATGATCTTAGTGGGAAGAAAATACTTAGAGATAAAGGCATCTTTGCACTTATTCCACGAATAAATACTATTCTTAGGCAAAGACGAAAACCAAACTTTAGCACGATCTCTAAGTGAAAACGGAAAGAACTTCAATTTAACAATATCATTATCGGTATCTTTCTTCTTTTGCATCTCACACAAATCAACAAAGTTGTTTAGATGGATAGCGTCATCTTCACTAGGAAGGCCGGAGAATTGATCTTTCATAACAAGATTCAGCAAAGCAGCATTGATTTCACAAGACTCAACATCATTAAGAGGAGCAATCGGAGTACTAAGGAAATCATTATTATTGGTATTGGAGAAATCACACAATTTGGTATTATCTTGCGCCATCACGCAAGCAAACAAAAATGCACGCGAAAGAGAAAGGAGATTGGGAAAGAGAGGGCGAATAAAACGACAAGGGTGAAGTGGGGGAGAGGAAAACGAGAGGCAAATGGAAAATAATGTAAATGCGAGGGAGATGAGTTTGTGATGGGTACTTGGTATGTCTTGACTTGAGCGAAGACTGAGGGAGTCCTGGATTAGGGGGTATTCGGACAGCCGGACTATATACTTTGGCCGGACTGATGGACCGTGAAGATACAAGACTCAAGACTTCGTCCCGTGTCCGAATGGGACTCTCCTTTGCGTGGAAGACAAGCTGGGCGATCCGGATATTAGATCTCCTTCTTTGTAACCGACTCTGTGTAAACCCTAGACACCTCCGGTGTCTATATAAACTGGAGGGTTTGGTCCGTATAGGGGCAATCATAATCATCATAGGCTAGATTCTAGGGTTTAGCCTCTACGATCTCGTAGTAGATCAACTCTTGTAATACTCATATCATCAAGATCAATCAAGCAGGAAGTAGGGTTTTACCTCCATCGAGAGGGCCCAAACCTGGGTAAAACATCGTGTCCCTTGCTTCCTGTTACCATTAGCCTTAGACGCACAGATCGGGACCCCCTACCCGAGATCCGCCGGTTTTGACACCGACGAAGACCTCCCCGGTAACGGCGCCAGAAATCCTTCTTGCTACGTCTTGAGCTTGCGTTGGTTTTCCTTGAAGAGGAAAGGGTGATGCAACAATAGTAGCATAAGTATTACCCTCAGTTTTGGAGAACCAAGGTATCAATCTAGTAGGAGGCTCCTCAGAAGTCCCACACACCTACACAAACAAACAAGAACTCACAACCAACGCAATAAAGGGGTTGTCAATCCCTTCAAGGCCACTTGCGAAGGTGAGATCTGATAGAGATAATATGATAAGATAAATATATTTTTGGTATTTTATGATATAGATTGGAAAAGTAAAGATGAAAATAAAAGTAGATTGAAAGTTTATATGATAAAAGATAGACCCGGGGGCCATAGGTTTCACTAGTGGCTTCTCTCAAGATAGCATAAGTATTACGGTGGGTGAACAAATTACTGTCGAGCAATTGATAGAAAAGCGAATACTTATGAGATTATCTAGGCATGATCATGTATATAGGCTTCACGTCCGTGACAAGTAGACCGACTCCTGCCTGCATCTACTACTATTACTCCACACATCGACCGCTATCCAGCATGCATCTAGAGTATTAAGTTCATAAAGAACAGAGTAACGCATTAAGAAAGATGACATGATATAGAGGGATAAACTCATGCAATATGATATAAACCCCATCTTTTTATCCTCGATGGCAACAATACAATACGTGCCTTGCTGCCCCTGCTAACACTGGGAAAGGACGCCACAAGATTGAACCCAAAGCTAAGCACTTCTCCCATTGCAAGAAGGATCAATCTAATAGGCCAAACCAAACTGATAATTCGAAGAGACTTACAAAGATAACTTAATCACACACAAAAGAATTCAGAGGAGATTGAAATATTTCTCATAGATAAACTTGATCATAAACCCACAATTCATCGGATCTCGACAAACACACCGCAAAAAGAGTTACATGTAAAATCCCAAATTTTCAATTTGGAATGTCATATAAAGATCATCATTGCATATCATATTTTATTGCATTTTGGCTTGATCCTAGAAATTTCACGCAACTCAAGGACGCACGGAGAGACTTGGGAATTTCATTATTTTCATATTTGAGTTTTCTCAAATTTTGAAAATAGGATCATTTGATTTTATTTATTTTATCTTCAATTATTTCTGTAATAAAAATATGAGAGAGGGAATCAAATGACTTTCCCAAAATAAAGAAATATTGAGGATTTGATAATAAAATCAAATAAGATTTTATTTTGGAGTTTATGGCTATTTTATTTGAATTTAGGAAAAATGCGCGTTTTTTAAAAATTGCATTTAGGCCCCAAATAAATGTTGATCTTAACCGGCATGATTTTAGAAGTCGGGGAAGATTTATTTCGGGATTTTTGGAGTCTCTTTAGTATTTCTTTTATTTGTTTTTCTGCGTGAAAGTATTAAAAAAACGCGAATCGACTTTGGGCCGTGTTCGGCCAGGACTCTGCCTGACCGGGCCTTTATAAGGCGCCACCCCAAGCCCCAGCCCACCCCGCGCCAAACCCTAACCCTAGACCCGCCGCCGCCGGATCCCGCGCCGCCCGCCACCGCCGACGCTGGACGCCGCCGCCGCCCCGCTGGACCCCGCCGCTGCCCCGCCGACCCCGCCGAACCCCACCGCCCCCTCGCTGAAGGTAGCCACCGCCCTGCCGCCGGCGGTTTTCCTCGAGAAAACCGTTCGATTTTTCCGCCAGATTTTCGTTCGTTTTTTTAAAAAAAAACCTTGATCTGTTTTTTCGGTTTAGTTTATTTAGCGGACGTTCGTCCGTACGTTCGTTTTAACGAACGGTTTTCGTCGTTTAGCCGCAGACAGTGAACGTTCGCTCGTTAACCTGTTTGTCAGTTTTTCTTTTTATCGGATTTTCCGTGATTATTTCTGATTGCGATTTCCGATCTGTTTTCGTTTTAGTATAACTTTTCACTCGTTTATCGGAATCAGGCGATTCAAGCGCCTAGAGTTTTGTCTCGAAACCCTCTTTCCGTTTAACCAACTCAAACAAGTTTTTGCTTCTGTAAAATTTGACTTAGGGCCAGATTAGTAAACGAAGCTTGTTTCTTTCGCCGTTTGACTTTCGTTGATTCGGTTGATTTGATTCTTTTTGCAAACCGGAGTTCTGAAGTTGAACTTTCTGGTTAGATATCTTATTTGAGTTTTACCTGTGCATTAGATGAGTGTTTATTGTATGCTTGTTTGTTCGCGATAGAGTACCCGGAGTGCGCCGCTTGCTACTTCGAATCTCTAGGTTTCATGGATCATCAGCAAGGCAAGTAACACTTTGATCATACCTCTTTACTACCCAGTTTTATTGCATTAGATCAATCCTCAAACGATTGCATGATTAGGATCTGATTAATATGTGGGTTTTGGGAAGTAGATGAGGTAGTACCTATTACCTATTTTATTATCAAACCCTTGGGAGTTACTCTACATTTGCTTATTAAGCCATGCTATGCTAGTAGACGTGGATTGGGTGAGTGTATCCATGACAGATGTGAGATTGTTAAGTTAATGGTTTATTTAAGGTGGCAACTTTAATACACATCTGGGTGGATTGAGGCACCTGGGTATTCCAGCGATTGCCTGTTTTCTTTATGGACCGCCACCCACGCTCAAAGGGATCATGAGATTATTCATGCTAGAAACTTTCGTGTGTAGCCACAAGCTACTATGGGCTCTAGCATAGTTGATTAAGTTGTGCGAACTCTTATAGTGGTAGACTAGCAGATGTAGGGGAAAGTAGGTGTAACTGCCTACCCGATCATAAGGTGCTAGCGCTTCTGAAAGACTATGTCTCGGTCATCTGTTTCTCAAACACCATGTAGTGCGAGAAATCCAACGGAGGAGATCGAGTCTTGTGGGGAAAAGTGCGCAAACCTGTGCAGAGTGTATAAACTAATCATGGTTAGCCATGTCCCCGGTTATGGACATCTTGAGTATCTAGTACTTGGATTATCATGTGAATCTCATCATGTTACTTTAATTAATATTGTTGGGTTTTAATGATGATGCTTAATTGGGATTGAGAGGGTGTCTACACTCTCAATGTTTAATAACCACCATGACAGTTAAATAAATTAATTCCTTTGCAGTAGGGAAAAATTGGCTTCATGCAAAAGTGTAACCATAGAGCTTTCCACCAGCCATATATGCATGTAGTATAGCATTATTCTTTCATTACTCTCTATGTGTTACATTGCCGGCATATTCCCTGTGCTGACCCGTTTTTGGGCTGCAACGTTCATGTTGCAGACTTTTCAGATGACAAGTAAGGTGCCTTTAGGTCGTGGTTCTATACTCAGTGATGCCGTTGGAGTTGATGGACTCACTTATCTTCCAAGCCTTCCGCTGTTATCGTTATTAGATGGCCTTAAGCCATATTTATTGTAATAAGTTCTCTTTTGAGACCTTCGATGTAATAAGTGTGTGAGTGCTACTCTGTTATAAATCCTTCAAGTATTGTGCGTGTCAGCATTACTGATCCAGGGATGACACTAAAGCATAGAGATCATACTGTTTGAGGTCTGGTCACTACATTACATTGAATAGATCTCCAAGAAGATCGAGGAGAACATGGTATTGAGATTCAAAGAGAGAAGAAGCCATGTAGCTAATAACTATGGACCCCAAGGTCTGTGGTAAACTACTCACAACTCATCGGAGAGGCTATGGTGTTGATGTAGAAGCCCTCCGTGATTGATTCCCCCTCCGGTGGAGCGCCGGCGAAGGCTCCAAGATGGGATCTCGCGGATACAGAAGGTTACAGTGGGGGAAATAGTTTTTCGTGGTCGCTTCTGATGTTCTCGGGGTACGTGGGTATATATAGGAGGAACAAGTAGGTCGGTGGACACCCGAGGGGCCCACGAGACAGGGGGGCGCGCCCAGTAGGGGCGGGGGGCGCCCTCCACCCTCGTGGCTTCCTCGATTGTTTCTTGACTTCCACTCCAAGTCCTCTGGATCACGTTTGTTCCAAAAAGATCGCTCCCGAAGGTTTCATTCCGTTTGGACTCCGTTTGATATTCCTTTTCTTCGAAACACTGAAATAGGCAAAAAAACAGCAATACGGGCTGGGCCTCCGGTTAGTAGGTTAGTCCCAAAAATGATATAAAAGTGTAAAGTAAAGCCCATAAACATCCAAAACAGGTAATATAATAGCATGGAACAATCAAAAATTATAGATACGTTGGAGACGTATCACTCATCATTCATGCCAATCAGTTTATTAAATTCTTCTTCTATCAATTGAGCACAATTTTCCGAACCATCTTTTTCAAGAAAGATATTATAAAGATGGTCAATAATATGATGCAACCTTAATTCCATTTTTTGTAGTTTTATTTTATAAACCAAACTAGTGATAAAACAAGAAACTAAAAGATTCAATTGCAATATCTAAAGATATACCTTCAAGCACTCACCTCCCCAACGACGGCGCCAGAAAAGAGCTTCGTTGCCGGAGTGTGAGTGTCAGTTTCCTTACCTCCCCAGCAACGGCGCCAAAAAAGAGCTTGATGTCTACTACGCAACTTTATTCTTGTAGACACGTGTTGGGCCTCCAAGCGCAGAGTTTTGTAGGACAGTAGCAATTTTCCCTCAAGTGGATGACCTTAGGTTTATCAATCCATGAGAGGTGTAGGATGAAGGTGGTCTCTCTCAAATGACCCTATAACCAAATACAAGAAATCTCTTGTGTCCGCAAAACACCCAATACAAAGGCAAATTGTATAGGTGCACTGGTTCGACAAAGAGATGGTGATAAAAGTGTAATATGAATGGTAGAATTATATTTTTATAATTTGAATAAATAAAAACAGCAAGGTAGCAAATAGTAAACGGGCACAAAAACGGTGTTGCAATGCTTAAAAATGAGGCCTAGGGTCCATCCTTTCGCTAGTGTAACCTCTGAACAATGCTAACATAGTTGGATCATATGATTATCCCTCTTAGTGCAATAAAGAATCACTCCCGAGTTCCTATTAGCGGAGAACAAAAGATAAGAATTGTTTGTAGGTCACGAAACCACCTCAAAGCTATTCTTTCCGTTCGATCTATTCAAGAGTTCGTACTAAAATAACACAAAGCTATTTTTCCGTCCGTTCTATCCTAGAGTTCGTACTAGAATAACACCAAAGCAAATTCATATTCATAATACTCAATCCACACAAAGAACTATAAAGAGACCCCAAAGTTTCCGTCAGAGAAAAATGTGCATCAACCCCTATGCATAGATTACCCCAATATCACTGTGGGAATCCGCGAGTTTAATGCCATAACACATATCAAGTGAATCAATAAGATACCTCATTGTCACCTCAAGTATTCATATTGCAAGACATATATCATGTGTTCTCATCTCTGAATATTCAATCTGACAAGACAAAACTTTGAAGGGTAAAGATTCAATTTGTCATAGCAAGAGTATAGAGGGGAGAAACATCATACGATCTGACTATATTAACAAAGCCCATGATATAGATCATGAGAGAGAGCGAGAGAGAGATCAAACACATAGCTACTGGTACAAACCCTCAGCCCCAAGGGTGGACTACACCCTCCTCATGGTGGCCGTCGGGATGATGAAGATGGCCACCGGAGATGATTCCCCCCTCTGGCAGGGTGCCGAAATGGGGTCTAGATTTATTTTCGTGGATACAGAGACCTTGCGGTGGCGGAACTTCTGATCTAGGTTTACCCCGAAGGGTTTCAAAATATTTGAGAATTTATAGTTCCAAGAGGGGGTGCGGGAGGCCACCGAGGTGGGCACAACCCACCTGGGCGCGCTAGGGGGCCCTGGCGTTCCCTGGTGGGTTGTGCCCCCCTCGGGGCACCCCCAGGTGCAGCTCAGGCCCATTGGGTTCCTTCTGGTCCAGAAAAAATCTCCTAAAAGTTATGTGGTGTTTGTACTCCATTTGATATTGATTTCCTGCGATGTAAAAAACAAGAAAAAAACAACAACTGGCGCTGGGCACTGGGTCAATAGGTTAGTTCCAAAAAATGATATAAAGTTGCTATAAAATGATTTTAAAACATCCAAGAATGATAATATAACAGCATGAATACTTCATAAATTATAGATACGTTGGAGGCGTATCAAGGAGACGTAGAATATTCATCCAACCGCCTGAAATGGTCGACTGACCCAAATGATGAAAGTCAGGTGACTTGCATAAATATATGTTTTTACACAACAAAAGATCCCTAAAAACAAAACAAAAAGTAAACTATCACTGCTCGCCGAACGTGACGGCCTCGTCATCTTTGGCTGTCGGCGTGAACCAGCCATAGCTGCCGACGTGTGTCTCTGTACCGTGGTTGTCCTTGGCCTCCAACTACTCGTTCACGTGGAGCGCACGGGTGCTCTACACGGACGAGAGCACCCCCTGGTTCAAGTCCAGGACGTCCGGTTCCACCTACAGGAAGGCCTCGATGGCAGCGGCATCTGCGCACTCCGCGTCGAGTTGGGCCTCCGCTGCCCGGTTCAAGTCCAGGACGTCCGGTTCCGCCCACAGGAGGGCCTTGATGGCAGCGGCATCCACGCGCTCCGTGTCGAGTTGAGCCTCCGTCGCCTGGTTCAAGTCCGAGACGTCCAGTTCTGCGTGCAGGAGGGCCTCGATGGCAGCGTCATCTGCGCGCTCCACGTCAAGTTGAGCCTCCGTCGCCTAGTTCACATCCACGACATCCGGTTCTGCCTGCAGGAGGGCCTCGATGGTAGCGGCATGCGCACGCTCCACGTTGAGTTGAGCCACCGCCTCCCGGTTCTCCTTTAGTATTGCTAGGTTTAACCGCTGGTCCGCCTGCACCATGGGGGACCCGGATGCCGGCACGAAGTCGACGTCCATCATCTCACACGCATTGGGGGCCTTCTGCGCCGTGACCTCCGCCGTAAACATTGGATCGGTTTCCACCTCCTCGGATCTTGGCTGAAGAGAACTCGGGGATTGGCCCGTCGCAAAGCGAGCTTGGGAACGGAGGTCTGTGGCACCGACTGCTGCCGCAATTTCTGCACGGCGCTCCGGCGTCAGCATATTGTAGTACGTGATCTTGCGGCGCACCATGGCTTTCCGCCGAACTAGGGGATGCTTGATGCAGGCTAGGGGATCGAAAGGTGGGGGAATGGGCTGGAGAGGAGGTGTGGATGGTAGTGGCTGGCGTAGGCCAAGCAGCGAAGGTTCTGGTGTGAATAGTGCTTCCAGTGACGGCTGGTCAATCAGTTTTGACTGTTCATCGCTCTTGTCACGTTTGTGTTGCAACCCGACACGCTGGACCCTCCACGTTGCTCACTGAATGGAACAAGCTTTGTCTTGCATTTTCGCTCGCTTGTGGGACCGCAGTTGAGAGCAAACTGACGTCCCTCCCCCTCCCCTCCCGCATCATTTATACTACTACTCCCTCTGTTTTATGGAGAGTAAATGAAAACAGATGTTGTCAATACTCCACTAGTACTATTGGACAGGGGGCTTAAAAATGTTACTATTGGACTGGCTATACGTGGCGAAATCCTACTAGGAAGAGCATGCGTGAGAACAAGCACATTCATGTGTTTGAAAACAAATTGGAAACCATCTCTGTTTGAGTACAAATCTAGGAGTACGTACGAATCTAAACAATATTGATTGGCATTGTTGAATGTTGATACTTTTTTCTGTAAGTTTGATCAAAGTAGAGATACTTTGATTACACATAAAACTTATATGTAAGCTAGAAAGGATCGGAGGGAGTATATTGTACATTCAAAAGCAAAATGAACATTAAATACCCTTTATATATATATATATATGATTGGCTGCTGCTATGATCACCGGTTCAGAATTTTGAATTCGCCTTAGGTATCACATATGCACCCACTCGTTCTCTCTCGGTTTCATCTCGGGGTCCGGAGATCGATTGAAAGAGGACTAGGGTGGGTCCAGTACATTTGTTTCGTTTATGAACGTACAATATACTCCCTCCGATCCCCACAGACCCCCCCCCCCCCCGCGTGTCATTTCTATCATAGAAACAGACCAAACCTTTATATCCTTGCACGACACGCAGTTGATCTCTCAACATTAATCAATCCCGTCAAGATGTGTCGGGGCATGAACCAAATGGGATGTCAAAACTAAGACAGGAAGCGACACGTAGTGGAGGCAAAGTGAAAATTTAAACGAACCGTTTATCAGTATGCATGTTGGAAAAATTATAATATTGGAAATACAAGCATGGTCTAGGCCCACATGCGAATGATACTCGGTGGAATGTTCAAATGAGGCATGTAGGAGGATGGACTCGGCCAAAGGGTGATAATCCGCAAGTATACGGGATCAATTGTAGCCTCTTTCGATAAGTAAGAGTGTCGAACCCAACGCGGAGCTAAAGGTAGAACAAATATTCTCTCAAGTCCTATCTGCCACTGATACGACTCTACGCACGCTTAGTGTTCGCTTTACCTAGAACAAGTATGAAACTAGAAGTACTTTGTAGGTGTTGTTGGATAGGTTTGCAAGATAATAAAGAGCATGCAAATATAAAATAGGGGATGCTTAGATAAAGAAGCAATAAAGTAAATATAGCGAGTGTGGAAAAGTGGGGGTTGGAGTTGTGAAATTGCCCCTAAGCAATTGACTACTTTACTAGACCGATAGCAAGTTTTCTGTGGGAGAGGCATAAGCTAACATACTTTCTCTTCTTGGATCATATGCACTTATGATTCGAACTCTAGAAAGCATCCGCAACTACTAAAGGTCATTAAGGTAAAACCCAACCGTAGCATTAAAGCATCAAGTCCCCTTTATCCCATACGCCACAACCCCCTTACTCGGGTTTATGCTTCTGTCACTGAAGCAACCCACTATAAGCGAATCATGAACGTATTGCAACACCCTACAGCGGGAATCCCTCATGCTTGCGAGACATGGAGGGCATAATAGGACAGCAACATAACCACAAGCAAATTAAACTAATCATAGAAATTCATCAATCACTGGTAGGACAACGAAAATCTACTCAGACATCATAGGATGGAAACACATCATTGGATAACAATATGAAGCATAAAGCACCATGTTCAAGTAGAGGGTACAGCGGGTTCCGGGAGAGTGGACTGCTGAATATAGAAGGGGGGAAGTGATGGAGATGTTGGTAAAGATGGCAGAGGTGCTGGTGAAGATCGCGGTGATGATGATGGCCCCCAGCGGCGTTCCGGTACCACCGGAAGCAAGGGGGAGAGAGCCCCCCTTCTTCTTCTTCTTCCTTGACCTTCTCCCTAGATGGGAGAAGGGTTTCCCCTCTAGTCCTTGGCTCCCATGGCATGGGAGGGGCGAGAGCCCCTCCGAGATTGGATCTGTCTCTCTATCTCTCTCTGTCTCTGCGTTCTGAGATTCTGCCCTGGCACCATTTCTTTTATATCCGGAGATCCGTAACTCTGATTGGATTGAAACCTTCGCCCAGATAATTTTCCAAAAATTAGCTTTCTTGCGGCCAAAGTAGAGCATCAACCGCCTTACGAGCGCCCACGAGGGTCAGGGGTGCACCCACTTAAAGTGGTGGCGTGGGCCACCCTCATGGCCACCTCAGGCGCCGTCTCGCGTTGATTCTTCCTCCCAAAAATCACAAATATTCCAAAATAATTCTCCGTCCGTTTTTATCCCGTTTGGACTCCGTTGATATGGGGTTTCTGCGAAACATAAAACATGCAACAAACAGGAACTAGAACTGGGCACTGAATCAATATGTTAGTCCCAAAAAATAGTATAAAAATTTGCCAAAAGTATAAGAAAGTTGTAGAATATTGGCATGAAACAATCAAAAATTATAGATACGACGGAGACGTATCTGCATCCCCAAGCTTAATTCATGCTCGTCCTCGAGTAGGTAAATGATAAAAAAGATAGATGTGGAGTGCTACTTAGCATAATCTTGATCATATGTCTAATCATGGCATGAATATTAGGACACGAGTGATTCAAGGCAATAGTCTATCATTTGATATAAAAACAATAATACTTCAAGCGTACCAATAAAGCAATCATGTCTTTTCAAAACAACATGGCCAAAGAAATTTATCCCTACAAAATCATATAGTCTGGCTGTTGCTCTATCTTCATCACAAAGTATTTAATCATGCACAACCCCGATGACAAGCCAAGCTATTGTTTCATACTTTAATAATCTCAAACTTTTTCAACTTTCACGCAATACATGAGCGTGAGCCATGGACATAACACTATATGTGGAATAGAATGGTGGTTGTGGAGAAGACAAAAAGGAAGAAGGTAGTCTCACATCGACTAGGCGTGTCAAGGGGCTATGCAGATGCCCATTAATAGATATCAATGTGAGTGGGTAGGGATTGCCATGCAACGGATGCACTAGAGCTATAAGTGTATGAAAGCTCAAACTGAAAACTAAGTAGGTGTGCATCCAACTTGCTTGCTCATGAAGACCTCGGGCATTTGAGGAAGCCCATCATCGGAATATACAAGCCAAGTTCTATAATGAAAATTCCAACTAGTATATGAAAGTGAAAGCATAGGAGGCTCTCTCTATGAATAGCATGGTGCTACTTCGAAGCACAAGTGTGGTAAAAGGATAGTAGCTTGCCCCTTCTCTCTTTTTCTCTCATTTTTTTATTTTCTCTTCTTTTTTTTGATGGGCTTCTTTGGCCCCCTTTTTTTATTTGGGCTTCATTGGTTTTTATTTTTTTATTAAGTCCGGAGTCTCATCCCGACTTGTGGGGGAATCATAGTCTCCATCATCCTTTCCTCACTTGGGCAATGCTCTAATAATGATGATCATCACACTTTTATTTACTTACAACTCAATATTACAACTCAATATCTAGAACAAAGATATGACTCTATATGAATGCCTCCGGCAGTGTACCGGGATGTGCAATGATCTAGCGTAGCAATGACATCAAAAAATGGACAAGCCATGAAAACATCATGCTAGCTATCTTACGATCATGCAAAGCAATATGACAATGAATGCTCAAGTCATGTATATGATGATGATGGAAGTTGCATGGCAATATATCTTGTAATGGCTATGGAAATGCCATGATAGGTAGGTATGGTGGCTGTTTTGAGGAAGGTATATGGTGGGTGTATGGTACCGGCGAAAGTTGCGCGACACAAGAGAGGCTAGCAATGGTGGAAGGGTGAGAGTGCGTATAATCCATGGACTCAACATTAGTCATAAAGAACTCATATACTTATTGCAAAAATCTACAAGCCATTGAAAACAAATACTACGCACATGCTCCTAGGGGGATAGGTTGGTAGGAAAAGACCATCGCTCGTCCCCGACCTCCACTCATAAGGAAGACAATCAATAAATAAAATTGTGCTCCAACTTCATCACAAAGCGGTTCACCATACGTGCATGCTTCGAGAATCACAAACCTCAACACAAGTATTTCTAGTAATCCACAATCACCCACTAGCATGACTCTAATATCACCACTTTTATATCGCAAAACTATTGCAAGGAATCAAACATATCATATTCAGCGATCTACAAGTTTATGTAGGATTTTATAACTAACCATGTGAATGACCAATTCCTGTCATCTCTCTAAATAGATATAAGTTTAGCAAGAGAGTTTAATTCTTTCTACAAAAGATATGCCCACGCCATAACAAATATAAGTGAAGCAAAAGAGCATTCTACAAATAGCGGTTTTCTATGTGAAGAGAAACAGGCAATCCAAACTTCAAATGATATAAGTGAAGCACATGAAGCATTGTATAAAGCCATACTCAAAAGATTTAAGTGAAGTGCAATGAGCATTCTATAAATCAACCAAGGACTATCTCATACCAGCATGGTGCATAAAAGAAAAGTGAAAACTAAATGCAAAGATGCTCCAAGACTTGCACATATCGCATGAACGAAACGAATCCGAAAACATACCGATACTTGTTGAAGAAAGAGGGGATGCCTTCCGGGGCATCCCCAAGCTTAGACGCTTGAGTCTCCTTGAATATTTACTTGGGGTGCCTTGGGCATCCCCAAGCTTGAGCTCTTGCCTCTCTTCCTTTTCCTCATATTGAGACCTCCTCGATCAAACACTTCATCCACACAAAACTTCAACAGAAAACTCGGTAAGATCTGTTAGTATAATAAAACAAATCACTACTCTAAGTACTGTAGAAAATCAATTCATATTTTGTCTTTGCATTGTGTCTACTGTAATATAGCTTTTCCATGGCTTAATCCACTGATAGGAATTGAAAGTTTCGTCCAAACAAGCAAACTATGCATCAAAAAAAGAATCTGTCAAAAACAGAACAGTCTGTAGCAATCTGACCATTCACCATACTTCTTGTACCCCAAAAATTCTGCAAACATTAGGAATAGTAAACGATTTGTATATAAAGACAGTGCAAAAAGAATCGGAACCGTTTGGCGTTCCAGTAAAAAATGTAAAATCGCGCACTACAGCAAAAGTTTCTGTTCTGCATCGTACAAACCAACAAGCATTGTAAACATCCTAAAGGCAAAACTTGGCACATTATTTTTATAATACAATGGAATTGCACAAAGGGATAATTATTTTTGATGAAAAGTTTCTGTAATCAAGATTCACAAAGTTTCCGTGAGCATGAACAAAGTTCAAGGAGCTCTCCCACTTCAACAATGCTTGTCTTTCTCACTTTCACTTTCCTTTTTGAAAAGTTTTGGTTTCCCCTCTTTATTTTTTTGTTTTTAAACTATACGAAAGTACTCAACAGAAATAAATGACTCTCTAAAACTTCTGGGTTGTCTCCCTGGCAGCGCTTTCTTTAAAGCCGTTAAGCTAGGCATATAGTGCTCAAGAAATGGATCCACCTGGATCCCTAGGTATATCAAAGCCAATTTTAATTAACAATGATTTGTAATTTAGTAGTGAGCACAAAGTAACATATATCATGCAACAACGAAGTCTAACCCTCTTCCTATGCATCGGCATGTCATAAAAGAACAATTCATGCACACATAGTAAAGGCCAATGCATAGTATAAGCAGTTTCTTGCAATTCTATCGTGTTGGAAACATAGAGAGGTGGAGATATAGTTCCTCTCTCATAATAATTGCAAGTAGGAGCAGCAAACACATGCATATTATATCTATCAAACTTGTCATGTGCAATGGTAAAAGGCAACCCACCAATATAATCCTTAATAAGCACAAACTTCTCCGATATAGTGTAGTCGGGAGAATTCAAAAAGATAATAGGACTATCATGTGTGGGTGCAATAGCAACAATTTCATGTTTAACATAAGGAACTATAGCAAGTTCATGTCCATAAGCATAATTCATATTGGCATCATGGCCACAAGCATAGCAAGCATCATCAAAAAGGGATATTTCAAGAGAATCAACGGGATCATAACAATCATCGTAGCAATCATCCTTCGGTAAGAATGAAGGGAAATTAAACAATGTATGAGTTGAAGAGTTACTCTCATTATAAGGTGGGCACGGGTAGCTAATCCGCTCTTCCTCCTTTTGTTCTTCTCTCTCCTCATCATCTTTTTCATCCAATGAGCTCACAGTTTAATCAATTTCTTCTTCCATAGACTCCTGCAAAATATTAATATCTTCTTGGACAGCGGAGGAGTCCTCAATATATGGTTTAACATAGGCATTCGAAGCATAATTATCATGACAATATTTAAATATGGCAAAATTTTCAGATTTGTAGAGAGTAGCATCATAATTTTCAATCAAAGAAGCAATTTCATAAGCACCCTTAAAAGCAACAAATTCTTTAATTTGTTGAACAACATAGTAATTATAAACACCCTTAGCATACGAAGATATGATTCCATTATCACTAAACTCACATTGGTAGGGAATGTGTTTCTTAGGGTTTTCAAAACAACAAGTAAAATCATATATTTCGCATAAATTCCAAGCATAGCATTGCAAACGATGAATTTGATCCAGTAAAAGTTTCCCTTTTTCAGATATACGGTATCGCAGATAACAAGCATGCTCATCTAAAGATTTGCCCTCAACTAAGCTAGTGGGGGTTTCAGCACGAGCACAAAGGATCGAAGATGATCCAAGTAAAAAGCTTCAGGAGTGTGATAGATTTTGAGTGGTTCTTCAACCATTGGTTTAGTAGGTACATCTAATTTTTTTGGTATTTTACGTTTCCTACCCATAACTAAGATAGAGAACAACTAAGAACAGCAAATAAAAATTACTTAGTGATAAAGCAAACAAGAACACATGAGAATATTCACCCCACGCTATGACTCTCCGGCAACGGCGCCAGAAAAAGGTCTTGATAACCTGCAAGTATACAGGATTAATTGTAGCCTCTTTCGATAAGTAAGAGTGTCGAACCCAACGAGGAGCTAAAGGTAGAACAAATATTCTCTCAAGTCCTATCTGCCACTGATACGACTCTACGCATGCTTAGTGTTCGCTTTACCTAGAACAAGTATGAAACTAGAAGTACTTTGTAGGTGTTGTTGGATAGGTTTGCAAGATAATAAAGAGCACGAAAATATAAACTAGGGCATGTTTAGATAAATAAGCAATAAAGTAAATATAGCGAGTGTGGAAAAGTGGTGGTAGGAGTTGTGAAATTGCCCCTAAGCAATTGACTACTTTACTAGACCGATAGCAAGTTTTATGTGGGAGAGGCATAAGCTAACATACTTTCTCTTCTTGGATCATATGCACTTATGATTGGAACTCTAGCAAGCATCCGCAACTACTAAAGGTCATTAAGGTAAAACCCAACCATAGCATTAAAGCATGTAGTCCCCTTTATCCCATACGCCACAACCCCCTTACTCGGGTTTATGCTTCTGTCACTAAAGCAACCCACTATAAGCGAATCATGAGCGTATTGCAACACCCTACAACGGCAATCCCTCACGCTTGCGTGATACGGAGGGCACAATAGGGCAGCAACATAACCACAAGAAAATCAAACCAATCATAGCAATTCATCAATCACCGGTAGGACAATGAAAATCTACTCAGACATCATAGGATGGCAACACATCATTGGATAACAATATGAAGCATAAAGCACCATGTTCAAGTAGAGGGTACAACGGGTTGCGGGAGAGTGGACCACTGAATATAGAAGGGGGTAAGGTGATGTAGATGTTGGTGAAGATGGCGGAGGTGTTGGTGAAGATTGCAGTGATGATGATGGCCCCCGGCGGCGTTCCGGCGCCACCCGAAGCAAGGGGGAGAGATCCCCCTTCTTATTCTTCTTCCTTGACCTTCTCCCTAGATGGGAGAAGCGTTTCCCCTTTGGTCCTTGGCTCCCATGGCATGGAAGGGGCGAGAGCCCCTCCGAGATTGGATCTGTCTCTCTATCTCTCTATGTTTCTGCATTCCGAGATTCTGCCCTGGCACCGTTTCTTTTATATCCGGAGATCTGTAACTCCGATTGGATTGAAATCTTCGCCCAGATATTTTTCCAAAAATTAACTTTCTTGTGGCCAAAGTAGAGCATCAACCGCCTTACGAGGGGCCCATGAGGGTCAGGGGCGCGCCCACTTAAAGTGGTGGCATGGGCCACCCTTGTGGCCACCTCGGGCACCGTCTCACGTTGATTCTTCCTCCAAAAAATCACAAATATTCCAAAATAATTCTCTGATTGTTTTTATCCCGTTTGGACTCCGTTTGATACAGGGTTTCTGTGAAACATAAAACATGAAACAAACAGGAACTGGCACTGGGCACTGGATCAATATGTTAGTCCCAAAAAATAGTATAAAAAGTTTCCAAAGTATATGAAAGTTGTAGAATAATGGCATGAAACAATCAAAAATTATAGATACGACGGAGATGTATCAGAGGGCGGCATGACCGATGGAGAAGAGGGTTGGAGAGGAACGAGAAATAAGCAACGCCACATGATTACACTTGAACGACTCAAATAAACAATAAGTTGTCTCGTTTTCCCTTCTGTCTTGGTCACGGAGTAAGTTACTCCCTCAATTTTTATTTACTCTACATATTAGGTTTGACTGGAGTCAAACTTCACAAAATTTGACCAAATTTATAGAAAAAATATGAACATTTACAATAGCGAATCTATATGATGTGAAAATATATTCATTAATGAATCTAATGGTATTGATTTGTTATTGTATATGTTATTATTTTTGTCTATAAACTTTGTCAAAGTTTACAAAGTTTGACTTTCAGCAAACCTGAAATATGGAGTAAATAAAAACAGAGGGAGTTTGCAGGGACTAGTATAGTTACTAATGTCGGAACATGGTAAGTTGGACCCCTAAATGCGGGCACGGACCGGGCACACCTCAATTATTCCTTCAAACAGTCGGACACCTACATTAGCACACCATCCGGCTACTTAATCAAGTGTTACGCTTCACTAGTATAGAGGGAAAATGGTGGTACCGTACCCAAAACCAGCACACTTGGGGCTAGGGGTAACAACTTGGTACTGTACCACATTTGAACCAGGGCCTAAAAAACACCTGTTCTGCGCCTAATGCGCAACGCGGAGCACTGACGCTCGAATTTGGCCAGGAAAACAGGGAAACCGACATGTGGGGCACACCTGTCGGGACGATGTTGTGCAGACTAGTGCAATGGAGGAGCTGGCCCACGACCTCCTCGCCACCGGCAACCGTTCATGTGGGTCGTGGGGGCCAGCAACGTGGCGCAACTCCCACACCGCCTCTGGACACGACGACCGCGGTGAGCGACACGTTCATCGTCGCTGGACACGGTCAGCTTCAGTTTGTCGAGGGTGGCATTAGTGTTGTGGCACAACCAACAGATCAACACCCGGCTCGTCAAGGATGCACGGGGCACCGAAGTGCGTGCGCGCACCACGACGTGTCCGCGGAGTGTTGTAGCGTAGCCAACTGACCATGTCGGGTCATCTTGCTTTTTCAATGACATGTGGGGATCGCATGTGAGCAAAGGGCATCTCCAACGTTGCCACGACCGTAGCTGACTACCCTGGCACACCAAAAACCCTCATCCCTCGTGCCGTCGTGCGGTGCGTTCCCAGCCGGCGCCAGCTGCCCGCATTCATGTCATCCATTCGTGTGACGTCATTAAGAGGCTCGGTACCCGAGAAACCAACTCCGGCGACTTAATGACACACACGGACGCTTGGCCTCACCGGAATGCGCTACTTAAAGCGGCAACACCCAGCTAAACTCCACACCATAGCACATCGTGCTGCTACCTGGCACCACATCCACTAGGACCGCAAGCGCGAATGCTCTGCGGGAGATCTTGTCTTCGGGGATGAAGCTCGAGGTCGCCGCCCTCGCTCAGGTCGCCGCTCGCGACGCAATAGCGGTGTAGCCGGACGCGAACGTGACCGCACAAGCGATGGCCACGCTGGAGGCCGATGACGGGAGCACCGTCAGCCACGCAATGTTTGGTGGCGCATGTGCCAGGTGAAGCGACTCACCGTCCACATCCATCATCATCGACCTCACATACACCGGCACCGGCAAGGTTGGGGACTCCTCCGAGGATGAGTAGGGCATGGGAGGTGGCAGGGCATGGTGTGCCAACTGGCCGGTCCTTCTCCCATGTTCTACTCTTCCGGAGACCACACCTTCACTTCACAGGTCTTGAACTCCGCCCCCGTACATGGAGATTGCAAATGGAGGACGTCGGTCACCGCCATAGAATAGGTTTAGGGTCGGGTTTCTTTTATTTTTCTGTCTTATAAAAGTTTGAAATGTAATAAAAATCTGTCGTGTTTGCATTAATCTCGTCCGGTGTATATGAACTTTCACAATCATAGTAAGATTTATGGAATGATGATTCGTTTTTGTGTGTGTAAACTTAGAATGTTTGACCCGAGACAAAGCTAACATGCGAAGTAAATAAACACATAGGGTCTGCATACACAATTTATCTTAGGCACTCCAATAGTACGTCCACTACACATTCACGCATTTCACATCTTTCTACATCTACGGGAACCTATGAAAGGGTTAACGTAAATTGCCTCTCTCTCTCCCCCCTAATTTTCATGGTGGTGGGCCCCTCCCTCCCCCAATCTACAATCAATAGCTCACACATTTCACATTATGTTAATTACGTAACTGGCATTATGTAGGTGTAGCATTGCTCGTCCTAAAAAACCAACTAAGCCAACCTCCTAGCATATCGCGCGGGAAAAGATCCGACCACGCCGTTTTAGTCGGGATTACTGGATTACTAGTAGTAGTATCAACGGATCGCACGAAGCACCAAGTTTTTTTACGGGGCGAAGCACCAAATTTAAAAAGAAAAAAGGCGGTACACTGAAATCACGCCTGTCGCGGTCGCATTGCACCCCACACACGGTCGGTCCTGCAAATAGCTCACGCAAACGGAACACGCTTCTGCTTGCCTCTTCACTAACACATGGGACTACAATTGGAGAAACCGACCAGCGCCAAACCGCTAAATTCCCACCGTGCGAAAATCCCCCCAAAAATCCCCCTCAAATCCCAAATTCAACCTCCCTTTGGCCAACTAGCCAATAATATTCCCCAAACCCCCTCCCCCGGCCCCTCCACTACATTCGCTCCGCTAAAGCCGCCCTCCCCGCCGCACCGATACGTCGGTGCCATGGTTCATCGAGGGGACGCACGGCGATCCTCTCGCTCCCACAATACGCTCTCGTAGACTGCCGTCCTCTAGCTGCGCCGCCACCGCTGGCGACATTCTTGTGCAGACGCATGGCGGTCAGCACCGCCACCGCTAGCGACATTTGTGTGGAGATGCACAGCGGTCAACTTCTCCCACGGTACGCGCATTCTAGGCTGAGGCCTCATGCATGTCGGTGTAGCGTTGAATGTTAGCTAATAGACGATGTTAATCTCACTTTTTGCCGAAGTAGTTTACAGTCAATATGCTCTGCTTAAGCTTCCTTGCCCTGTTCTACACTCAATCTGTTTAGCTGAGATGGCATGCCAAGCCCGATTAGTTGCTAAAATATCCTGCCATTTATTTATTGTGATGGAGATTGCCATGGTCTAGTAGCCAATCTGTTAGGTGAAATAGCTCTACACCATTTTATACTCGATCTTTGTTGCTGAGATGGCCTTTGATGGCTGTGTGCATGGCCTCATTGACTGCTGAAACAGCCTGCCATAATTGAGAACTCAAATCTGTTTGCTGAATTAGCTTTACATATATTTAGTTACCTAGATCTGCTTGTCCAAATATCTTGCCATACTTTAGACATTGATGACCCACAAGTATAGGGGATCAATTGTAGCCTTTTCAATAAGTAAGAGTGTCGATATAGAAACCAACATGACCTGAGAAACTATGAATACCTTTGATATCTTTAGGACATGGCATTTTCTCAATTGCATCAACCTTACCCTTATCCGCCTCAATACCTCTTTCAGAAATTTTATGGCCCAAGACAACACCTTCATTAACCATAAAGTGGCACTTCTCCCAATTCAAGACAAGATTCATTTGCTCGCATCTCTGCAAAACTCGATCAAGATTGCTAAAACAATCATCAAAAGACTTCCCATAAACAGAAAAGTCATCCATGAAAACCTCGACAATCTTTTCACAAAAATCAGAGAATATAGCATTCATACATCATTGAAAGGTAGCAGGTGCATTGCATAAATCAAAAGGCATATGTCTATAAGCATAAGTTCCAAAGGGACAAATGAAAGTGGTCTTTTCTTGATCCGGTTGAGAAACAAGTATTTGTGAAAAACCAGAATATCCATCAAGGAAGCAAAAATGTGTGTGCTTAGATAAACTTTCTAGCATTTGATCAATAAAAAGCAGAGGGTAATGATCTTTTCTAGTTGCTTTGTTTAATTTTCTAAAATCAATTACCATTCTATAGCCTGTAAGAATTCTTTGTGGAATAAGTTCATTCTTATCATTAGGAACAACAGTAATACCTCCTTTCTTAGGGACACAGTGGATAGGACTTACCCATCTACTATCAGCTATAGGATAGATTATACCTGCTTCCAGAAGTTTTAATATTTCCGTTCTTACCACTTCCTTCATCTTCGGATTTAACCGACGTTGGTGATCAACAATGGGTTTACCATCAAGTTCCATATTAATCTTGTGCTGACATAGAGTGGGACTAATGCCCTTTAAATCATCAAGAGTATATCCAATAGCAGCTCGGTGCTTCCTTAGAACTTTCAATAATCTTTCCTCTTCATGTTCTGAAAGGTTAGCACTAATAATAACAGGATATATCTTCTTTTCATCAAGATAAGCATATTTCAAATTGTCTGGCAATTGTTTTAGTTAAAACACAGGATCACCTTTAGGTGGAGGAGGACCTCCTTGAGTTTCAATAGGCAAAGAGGACGTTGTTCAAATAAGATATTATCTATTTCATTTCTTTCATGCATATGTAAATAATTTTCATGGTCTAATAGATATTGTTCTAAAGGATCAGTAGAAGGAAGACCAATTATTTCATCCTTACTAGGCAATTATTTTTTATGAGGTTTTCTACTAAACTTGGAAAAATTAAACTCATGAGACTCATCACCAAAGCTGACACCGACAATTTGTTTCTCACAATCTATTTTAGCATGGACGGTGTTCAAGAAAGGTCTACCAAATATAATGGGACAAAAATCATCTTTTGGGGAACCAAGAACAAGAAAATCAGTAGGATATTTTATTTTCCCACACAAGACTTCAACATCTCTAACAATCCCAATTGGTGAAATAGTGTCTCTATTAGCAAGTTTAATAGTAACAACTATGTCTTCTATCTTTGCGGGTGCTATGTCATTCATAATTTCTTGATATAAAGTAAAGAGAGTAACACTCATGCTAGCACCTATGTCGCATAAGCCATGATAACAGTGATCTCCTATTTTAACTGAGACAATGGGCATGCTAACAACGGGTCTGTGTTTATCTTTACCATCAAGTTTTGCAATTCTAGCAACTTCATCACAGAAATAAATAACATGCCCATCCATGTTTTCCTCCAGAAGATCTTTAACCATAGAAACACTAGGTTCTACATTGATTTGTTCATCAGGTTTAGGTGTTCTAATATAACTTTTGTTGACCACAGTTGAAACTTTAGCACGTTCATTTATCCTAACAAGGAATGGTGGTTTCTCAATATAAGCAGTAGGAACAACTAGATCAACATTATAAATAATAGTTTCCTCTTTAGCTGGTATAGGTTCTTTAATTTCTTCTTTAATAGGTGGGTGATATTTAAATCACTTCTCCTTAGGGAGATCAACATGAGTAGAAAATAATTCACAAAAGGAGGCTACTATCTCAGAGTCAAGTCCATATTTAGTGCTAAACTTTTAAAAAGCATCGGTATTTATGAAAGATTTAACACAATCATACTTAAGCTTAATATCTGACTCTTTACCTTCATCGAGTTCCCAATCTTTAGAGTTGCATTTAATTCTTTCCAAAAGATCCCACCAGAATTCAATAGTCTTCTTCATAAAAGAACCAACATAAGAAGTATCAAGCATGCATCGACCATTATGATAAAGCCGAGCATAGAAATTCTGGATAATAATTTCTCTTGAGACCTCATGATTGGGGCATGAATATAACATTGACTTAAGCCTCCTCCAAGCTAGAGTGATACTTTCTCCTTCACGAGGCCAGAAATTATATATGTAATTCCGATCACGATGAACTAGATGCATAGGATATTTTTTTGGTTAAACTCCAATTTCAATCGATTCCAGTTCCAAGATCCAATATCATCGCATAGCCTATACCATGCCAATGCTTTTCCCTCAAAAGATAAAGGGAAAACCTTCTTCATAACTTCATATCTAGGTAAACCTGCAAGCTTAAACAATCCACATATTTGTTCCACATACATTAAGTGCATATCAGGATGTTCGGTTCCATCTCCTACATAAGGATTAGCTAGCAGTTGTTCTATCACACCTGAAGGAATTTCATATTCAATATTTTCAGCAGGTGCAGTAGGTTGAGGGGTAACTAATTGTGGTTCTGGTCGAGGTGAAGATACCCCGAACAAACCTCTCAAAGGATTGTTTTCCATAGTAACAAGTGACAATAAATTTCAGCACATAGTAATAATTTTTCCATACCAATTTCCGCTTACCAAGAGCACTTCACTCCCCGGCAATGGCGCCAGAAAATGGCCTTGATGACCCACAAGTATAGGGTATCAATTGTAGCCTTTTTCAATAAGTAAGAGTGTCGAACCCAACGAGGAGCAGAAGGAAATGACAAGTGATTTTCAACAAGGTAATGTGTGCAAGTGCTGAAATTGTAAGTAACAGAGTAGTTTCATAGCAAGATATTTTGTAACGAGCAAGTAACGATAATAGTAACAAAAGTGCAGCCAGGTATCCCAATTCTTTTGAGGCAAAGGACAGGCCAAAATGGTCTTTTATAATAAGCAAAGCGTTCTTGAGGGTAGATGGGAATTTCATCTAGTCACTTTCATCATGTTGGTTGGATTCGTGTTCGCTACTTTGATAATTTGATATGTGGGTGGATCTGTGCTTAGGTGTTGTTCTTACTTGAACAAACCTCCTACTTATGATTAACCCCCTCGCAAGCATCCGCAACTATGAGAAAAGTATTAAGAATAAATTCTTACCATAGCATTAAAATTTTGAATCCAATAGGCCCCTTACGAAATAGCGCATAAACTAGGGTTTAAGCTTCTGTCAGTCGCGCAACCCATCATCTAATAACTACTCCACAATGCATTCCCTTAGGCCCAAATATGGTGAAGTGTCATGTATTTGATATTCACATGACACCACTAAGGGAATCACAACATACATACTATCAAATATCAAATACATATCAAGTTCACATGATTACTTGCAACATGATTTCTCTCGTGACCTCAAGAACAAAAGTAACTACTCACAAATGGTAATCATGCTCAAGATCACAGGGGTATTAAATAGCATATTGGATCTGAACATATAATCTTCCACCAAATAAACCATATAGTAATCAACTACAAGATGTAATCAACACTACTAGTCACCCACAAGCACCAATCTATAGTTCTGGTACAAAGATTGAACACAAGAGATGAACAAGGGTTTGAGAGGAGATGGTCTTGTTGAAGATGTTGATGGATATTGCCCTCCCCAAGATGGCAGAGTTGTTGGTGATGATGATGACGATGATTTCCCCCTTCAGGGGAGAAGTTCACCCAGCGGAATCGCTCCACCGGAGGGCAAAAGTGCTCCTGCCCAAGTCCCGCCTCGAGACGGCGGCGCTCTGTCCCGAAAGTCCTCTCCTTATTGTTTCTAGGTCAAAATGACTTATATACCAGAAGATGGGCACCAGAGGTGGGCTGAGGGGAGCACAACCCACCAGGGCGCGCCTGGGCTCCTTGGCGCGCCCAGGTGGGTTGTGCCCACCTGGTGGGGCCCCTTTGGAACTTATTGGCTCCAATATTCCTCATTTATTCCATTAAAATTCCCTGTGAAGTTTCAGCTTATTTAGAGTTGTGCAGGATAGGTGGCCTGACATAGCTTTTCCTGGTCCAGATTTCCAGCTGCCAGAATTCTCCATCTTTGTGTATACCTTGCATATTATGAAAGAAAAAGGCATTAGAATTACTCCAAGAAGCATTATTATGCATAAAAACATCATAAATAACAGTAGGAAAACATGATGCAAAATGGACGTATCAGACATCGACATGGGTATTTTTTTTCTGGACTTCATAAAAAAGCATATATGTTTTTCCTGTCTAGTGGAAGAACTAATTTGTATGTCTAATAGCTGGACATGACTTGGATAACTTCTGCTCAAAGATTTTCTGCTACATATGTCGAGGGGGTTGAAAACTTCATGAACTTTACCAGAGCTGAGTACGGTGGTCTAAAATCAGATGTGCTCTTCCCGTGTAGCAGTTGTACGAATTCAGTCACAAGACCCCAGTCAACTACGCAAAATCATCTACACTTGTATGGGATGCCAGTCACACATACTAGGTGGGTACATCATGGTGAACCTGTGAACGTCAATGTTACTGACTATGTGGAAGCAGCAAATCACCATCTTGATCTGCCTGATGCTCAGGTGGAAGAGGAGGGGGAGGAGGGGGAGGAGGTGGTGGCAGAGCGAGTAAGTTTGACCAACATTGAAACAATGCTACGAAATGCTCGTGCGTTTCGTGAACTTTCACCTGCAGAAGAAAAACGATGGGCCCGCATGTTGGAACAATGCAACGTGGCTGTCACCCTAGGAAATAAGCTATCAGTATTCTCAGCTATGGTCACCTTTCTTTAGGTGAAGACATCTGAGCGGATGACCAACAAATCATTCGATGCGATGTTGGCTGCTTTCCGCAAATCTTTTCCAGATGCGCCTTAGCTGCCACACATCTACAGTAAAATGAAGAATTTCCTTCGTGCACTTGGAATTGGAAATGATATGATCCATGTTTGTAAGAATAATTGTGTTTTGTTTTGGATGGATTATGCCAACTTAAGTGAATGCCCAAAATGCAAATAATCAAGATGGAAAGATGGCGATGCTATGAAGAGGATTCCTCATAATGTTCTAAGACATTTTCCAATTATACCAAGATTGTAGAGGTTGTTTCATGATGCTGAAACAAGAGAGGATGTGCTGTGGCACTCTAGGAACCAGGAGTACAGATATCAGAATGTAATGAGCCATCCATCTCATGGTAGTGACTGGAAAAGCTTCAATCAGAAACACCAAAATTTTGCTACTGACCGAGAAACATTACACTTGGCTTAGCTTCAAATGGGTTTAACCCATTAGGCCACCAAAGCGCCACATATAGCATGTGGCCAGTGCTTGTTATCCCTTACAGCATGCCTCCAAATGTCTGCACCAAGGAATCAAACTACATCATGGCCTTGCTCATCCCAGGTCCAAAAAGTCCTGGAAAGGATTTTTATTTATTCATGGAGCCTCTTGTGGAGGAACTTCAACAACTATGGAGGGGTGTTCTCACTCGAGACCTATATAGCAGCCCACTAGCAAATTTCTTTCTGCGTGCTATTATAATTTGGTGCATCCATGATTATCCGGCTTTGGGCACTATGTCAGGGCGAACGACACATGGTTACAATGCATGTGTTCATTGTGACAGGAATCCGCGGTCAGACGCAATACTTAGCATGATCTGTTACATTGGACACTGCCGTTTCCTTGCCAAGGACAAGCCGCGTCCTACAAAATACTGAAGACATGTGTTCAATGCAAAGCATGAAAACCGTGATGCGCCAAAGAGGCTCACCACCGATGAGTTGCAAGTGGAATTAGAGAAGGTCAGGCATATTACACCAGGAAACCATCCTGATAGTGGTAGCGGGAAAAGGAAGCGTGGCACGGCAGAAGAGAGATTATTGTTTCCCGCAGGTCCACTTTGTGGGACTTGGAGTATTTGAAAGATTTGTATCTACGGCATAATCTTGGTGTGCACATAGAGAAAAATATATGTGACAACATTATCGGCACACTTATTAATATTGAAGGCAAGACGATATATACCTTAAAATCTAGGATTGATTTGACACACCTGGGTATCAGAAAGGATTTGCAGGTGCAGGATGAAGATAAACCACATGATATGACACCAGCTATGTACGCCTTGGACAAGGTAAAAAGAAAAGAATTCTGCGAGGTCATGTCACGTGTGAGATTCCCACATGGATTTGCTTCCAACCCTGAAAGGAGAGTCAGTGCAGATGAAAACAAGGCATTAGGGTTGAAATCATGACTACCACGTCCTACTTCAAAGGGTTTTACCTGTTATCCTTAGAGGATTGGGCCGCCCTGACTTATACAGAGCAGTTGCAGAGTTGGGACAATTCTTCAAGGAACTCTGCAGTACAAATATCAAGATAGATGCTTTGGAGCATCTTAGAGACAAGATACCAACAATCTTATGCGACCTTGAGAAGATATATCCTCCAGCCTTCTTTGATGTGATGGTGCATTTGGTTGTTCATCTTCCTGATGAGGCACTACTTAGAGGTCCAGTACAGTATGGCTGGATGTACCCTATTGAAAGGCGGCTAGGCACTTTCAAGGGCTATGCTAGGAATAGATCTAGACCCAAGGGTTGACAGGCCTACATTGCTTCAAAAGCATTAACATTCTGCTCGAAATACATTGAAACAGCTAATCAGCTTAGCAAAGAGGTGGGTGAAGACAATTCCGGACTCAATGTTTTCGATTGTTCTGTTTGAGTTATAGGGACGAGTCGACAAGACGACAAACCTAAAGATTTGGACAAAATGGTTTGGTATGTGTTGAATAACTGTCCTGAGATACTACCTTATATCAAGTAAGTACTAAGTACTGCAGTTCATATATCGTAATCTACTAAACTTGCAGCACATTCTTATAAATTTAGATGTTTGACGCGATCACTATGTTGTGCAGCATCTACAAAAAGGAGTTGCTGCCGCAAAATCCAAAAAACATTGACAAACTAGTTATGGCAGGATTTGCGAAATGGTTCAAGATCCATGTAAGCTATTGAATTGCACTGTCATTTTTTTAATATATTGAGTACATAAGACGATCAGCTTGTCTATTTCTAACCATAGGTTAAGAAGATGCGGGAGGATGGGCAGGCAGTTGATGATGCCCATTACACACTAGCAATGGGTCCTGATACTCGGGTAAGACAATATGAATCTTGCGTTGTTGGAGATGTGCGCTACAACACCCTTGCACGCGACGAAGGCTAGAAGACACAAAATAGTGCCATCATCAGCACTGATAAGTACGACGAAGTGACAACTGAAATGTATGCTAACATAACAGACATTGTTTAGTTGCAGTATATCTCCAGTTTTGAGGTTCATCGGTGTGTGGTTCAGTTGTGCTTTCGTTGGTATAACCTGTTTTCTAGGATCACAAAACCCAGAGCTGATGATTATTTCAAATCCATCTCAATGCGGCGTACCAGACCAACGAGCCTTTTATTTTGGCAAATCAAGCAACACAGATATTTTTCTTGGAAGACACATTTGCACGTAGTGATGATTGGAGAGTATTGCAAAGGTTTGAGGAGAGGAATTCATTTAATGAAGTTGCACAACAAGATGATGCTTACACGGCTCCTGATGTACAAGATTCCATAGATGTTCATAATATCTTTGAGAACCATCACGTCAATGACACTGGTGAAAAGATTGCCTGTCGGGCTGTGGACATACAAGAGTTGATCAATAAGAAGCGAATGTTCGAGGACATTTACGATGAAGAAGAAGATGACACTGTGAGGAATTACGGTTCAGACGCTGCTACTGCGGATGATGATTAGATTGCTTTTGTCGTATTTGCCTGTTAGAAGATGTTTTTTATCTACAATGTGAAATTGTGTTTGCTATGACAACTAAAACCTCATGAACTTGTTGTTTAGTATTGTGTTGTTTAGTTGTACTCATATTTGTCTATGGGACTTGAATTTGATGAAATAGTTTGCTGTTGGACTGCAATTTGCTCGACGTCTTCGAATGGGAACAAAGTTGACCCGACAGGGCCTCTGCTAATTTATTTATTTATCAGCAAAAGGGCCTGTACTATTTATTTACTTACGAGCAAATGGGGATACCCCCTGATTTCCATTAATAGAAATCATTAGATATTCACAACACTATGCCCAGCCTGTTAAACATGTTTCATTTATTACTAGTTTCAGCAAAATGCTCATGTCATAGCCACCGAATACATCACAAGTGCTACATACACTGCAAATAAATAGACAGTCATCCTACAGAGCATATTGATTTTGCCCATTATCTTCACAAGCTCTTTCATCTATTCATTGCTGTCAAGGCCGTTCAGGAGCTGTTGCTTGGCCATGATGAGAGGAACTACATCTTTAACCTTCTGCTCTACATCTACCTCTTCTGTCGTTCCTTCAGTTACTTGTCCAACAACCCAACCTGCTGGTATTGAGATTCCTCGGCTAACTAAATAATCAGAGTAGTTGCATTCCCCCACATCAACAACTTCCCAGAAATACAAATCACACGAATCTTCCCTTTTCTGCATGAATAAAATTGGAAGATCATCAACCAAACTATTGAAAAAAAATCAGCAACTGAAAGCATCAAAACAATACTTAAACATATTATTACCCCATGATTCGGGCATTTGTAGAAGACTCGGCCAGGGTTGATGATTGTGGTTGACACATGACGGATGACTCTGCGTGATTTGCTACAGTGGCACCACACCAACAGCAGCGGGTTGTGATGAGCAACCGGCTGCGGTGCGTGTGCCGGCGGGGGTGTGATGAGACCCATAGGCGATGGTACGGGTGGCGACTTGGTGCATATCTAGTTGTTGCCTGCTGAAGAGCAGGTGGACGAGCAACCAGCGAACATGGTTGCTTAGGCCAGAGCATCTGATACTAGGCAGAGTAAGTAGAGAAGAGGAGAAGCGAATGTTGGATATGTCAGTTTCATTACTTGCAGAGTAGCATAGCACCATATATAGTCATAGTCTAGGTTTGGATCCGAACCAACTACAAGAGCACATCTCTCTTTTTTCTAAAACTCAGCAACGTCTCTTTACTGGTACACTAGCTTGTTATGTACGCTTCTCAAGTCTTTGATTTTCTTTCTTTTTTTGCGAGGAAGGAAGGAGGACAAAATTGAGAGTTCCTAGGACTCGAACCCAAGACCTCTCGTTTGAAAACCAAGGGTGCTAGTCACTTACGTGGCGAACATTCCCTGGGAGGAGGATGGCAGACAAACGCATTTTTCCTCGCAATTTTAGTTGCGACGCAAGATCGAACGGTCGCACTTTCGGGAATGTTTTCAGGCGAACGAGCCCAGTTTTTCTTTTCTTCCTATATATAAAAAGTATGTTGCTTCGTGTCTTCTTAGTCAACAAACGATTGTGCCAACCTTCACCGTTGGATTGACATTCAACGCATGTCGTGTTTCTTCAGTCTCTTCTTCCTCCAGCCGCCAAAGCCAGACCAGCGTCGGCGGGACCGCCCGCTCCTGGCTCCCACGGCTGGCTATGATGCCGCGCATGCATCGTGGCCACATTGCACCCTTAAACTCTCCAAATCTTCCCCGGCTCCTGTTAGTTCCCGTCCGAGGCCTCACCATCATCCTCCTCCTTAGTTCGCTCACTGCGGCGCCGCCCTCCGGTGTTGTCAACATGGTCAATAACCGAGAGGAATAAGGAGATGATTGTACATGGTGAGGATGACAGTAGGGACCCAGCAGCGTGTGCAGGTTTTTTCCGGGATGGAGAAGGGTATAAACTGGGTTGTGCGGGAGCTGTGGCCCGTCTATCCCAAGCTTTTATTTCATATGTTTACCACATGACCTGCCTAGTTTGTTTTTTTTTCTTGTGAAAATGGCTAGCCCAGCTATTTTGTTTTTTGCAGAATAACCAACGTAGGCCTACTTGCTTTTCTATGCCTTGTTGGGCCGGAAATCTTTCAAGACGAGGAGCGATGCATTCGGGCTTGCCCAGAAAATGAGCTATAAGTAATAATAAAGGGATAATTAGATTTATGCCCCTAGTTGTGTCCCACTCGTCTGTTTTACCCGTAATTTCCAGAAGTCACCGGTTCTGTCCAAGTCACTTTTCTCCTCTTATCCTTTTGCCCTTTGACCATTTGACCGACATTTTGAAAACTTCATAACTAATTCATACTAAATCAGAAAAATGCAAATAAGATACCAAAATGTTCAGAAACACATCACCTATATGTCAGTCTCATTTGCATTCATGAAAAAAGTGTTGGAAAGTGCACATCTGAGTTTTAGCTCTTTTGATACCACCATGAATAGTAAACTCTAAAAAAATTCGAAAAAATTCAAAAAAAATATGCTGCCAAAGAACGGAAAATGTTCTAAGTGCTTGCCAAGTTTCATTAGAGAATGACATTCATGGAAGTCGTGGCAAAAAAATAATCTATTTTGGAGTGCTGATTGTTTTTTTGTCGCGGCACCCACGAATGTTATTCCCTGATGAAACTTGGCAGGCACTTAAAACATTTGTCATTCTTTGCCACCAATTTTTTCTGAATTTTTTTGAACTTTTTTAGATTTTACTATTCATGGTGGTAGCATAAGAGGTAAAACTTGGATGGGCACTTTCCAACACTTTTTTCATGAATGCAAATGACACTGACATATAGGTGATGTTTTTCTGAACATTTTGGTATCTTATTTGCATTTTTCTGATTTAGTATGAATTAGTTATGAAGTTTTCAAACTGACGGTCAAACGGTCAAAGGGCAAATCCATAAGAGGAGCAAAGTGACTTGGACAGAATCATGACTTTTGGGAATTAGGGGTAAAATAGACGAGTGGGACACAACTAGGGGCATAAATCTAATTATCCCAATAATAAATGGGCTGTAAAATGAAAAAATACAGCAAACAGACAATTAGTTCCAAAATAAATTTTTCTTTCGGACTTTGATATTTTAAATTTCATTGTTTTTGTGTGGGTAAAATTTCATTCGATTTAAATTAAGGTATGTTTCATTTTAAAATTAATTTGAATCTAGCTAGAAATTTTTCGGGCTGTATGATGTTTGAGACATATTTGGAGGCCTACTTACTAGGTTGACGTGTACGAAAGGCTTTGTCAATTTAGTCCACAAACGATTCTAGCAACAGTGACCGTTGGATATTAATCCAACGATAGTGATGCTTCTTCAATATTTGATCTTCTTGCTCCAGCTGCCCAATCCAGAGCCGATGGGACTGCCTGCTCCCGCCTCCCGTGGCTGGCTGTGCTGCCGCACAGGCTGCACCGCCCCACCCTACTCCATCGCTGGCCAGGCCATTCCTCTACTCACCCACACCTCCTATTATTTTCTGGCGACGGCAGCCGAACCAGTAACCCTCGTACTCCCCACCGCATGGGCAACCACTGTCGAGTCTTCCCCGGCTCCGTGTTGTTCCCTTCCTAGGCCTCGCCGTCGTCCACCGACCTGGTGCTCTCGGCGCGGCGTGGTCAATGTGGTCAACGAACGACATCCATCGGAAGTGGACTGTATGTGGAGAGGCTGACAGCTGGGTCCACGGCCGCACGCAAGGAAATGCGTCCTTATTATGCGCAAAATAATGATTTCTCGACCTGACAGCTGGGACCCACCGGAAGGGCCTCTGTATTTCGTGAAAAAACCGTTCCCCCCGCTGACAGCTCGGACCCACCAGCTATATCTTCACACGCAATGAAGTGCCTCCTTATTACGCACACAAAAAATGAATACTCCCCTTGAGGGAGTCCTAGATTAGGGGGTATCCAGACAGCCGGACTATATACTTTGGCCGGACTGTTGGACCGTCAAGATACAAGGCTCTAGACTTCATCCCATGTCCGGATGGGACTCTCCTTTGCGTGGAAGACAAGCTTGGCGATCCGGATGTTAGATCTCCTTCTTTGTAACCGACTTTGTGTAACCCTAGCCTCCTCCGGTGTCTATATAAACCATAGGGTTTAGTCCGTAGGAGAACAACAATCATAATCATAGGCTAGCTTCTAGGGTTTAGCCTCTACGATCTCATGGTAGATCAACTCTTGTAATACTCATATCGGCAAGGAAATGGATTCAGAGGAGGAGTCGGCTTCTGAGGAGGCGGAGGTGGAATCTGAGGAGGAGTCTGACTCAGGTGTGGCGAGTCTGGCTCTAGCTACAGCCTACGTCGCCAAGTCCATCTTCAACACCGAAGACAATGGCTCCATCACCAACGCTGATGATAATGACAAGGACGACTCGCCTCCCACCTACTGCTTCATGGCACGTGGTGCCAAGGTAAAATCACGCGATGCTTACTTTCAAACATCAAGTGAAGATGACTCTGATGGTGAATCCAAACCTAGTTACAAAACACTTGCTAAAATTGCAACTGAACAACAGAAAGCTATGGAACATACTCAAAAACTGTTAGACAAAAGCGGTGACCTGTTGGACGCGGAAATGACCAAGTCTCAGTCCTTAATTGAAGACATAAAAAAATCTTCATGTTAAGTAACAGGAACTTGAAGGTCGACATGAATCGCTCACAACTTCTCATGAAAAGCTTTTCTATGATTATCTTCAAAGGAAGCAGGAACTTGAGAAATTGAGATCGGATCATGAAGATCTTCAAAAGGAGAATGAGTCACTTCACGCTCAACAGATCAGTCCTGCTCAGGAAGGATTTGAACCACCATGCCAAAAATGCATGAAGCGTGATAACTGCTTCTGTTGCTGAATGTTCTACTGCTGCTACTATTGCAATATCTTCAACTACTGCTGTGGTAACTAACCCCTCTGCTGAGGATACCACTACTATTGCTGATGAGAATGCCAGGTTAAAGACACTGCTTGAGACAGGGATGTATAAAAGTCTCAAAGGGCATCAGACATTATGTGATGTCCTCAAAAAGCAGATTCTGAACCGAAACCCTAGGAAAGAGGGTGTTGGGTTCGAGAGGAAAATGAATGTTGATGGGTCATACTGGAAGCCTGAGCAGTACCCCAAAACCGCATGGGTTGCTGCAAAGGAACCTTTAGTAGATCCATCCACCTTGTCTGGTTTCACTTCTGCTAACCCCATTATCATTGATGAATCCTTTGATGCAAACTATAAACTGTTTAAGAATCAGAATGGTGAAGTGTTTGCCAGGTATATTGGTACTAACTGCAGGAATGGGCCACCTATGAAGAAGATATGGGTTCCCAAAAGTTGTCTTGAGAATCTCCAGTAAATGTCATCATGACACCATGTGTGAAGAAGACAAATCCCATACCAAAGGCTTCATATGGTCCAAAAGCTTCATACAGACCGAGGACTCATCTCAGTCACCCTAACGTTAATGTTTTGCAGGGAAATCATACCCAGACCCATGAATATGAGCGTGTTTCCTCAAACCGCTATGTTCATAGAACAAAGAACTTTTCTGTTTATTCATATGAGTATTATTCACCTCCTACAAGGCTATTTACTAGGGCTCCAAAGCCGAAATTCTCAGATGCTGCACTTAGACTCATTGCTTCTAAGCCACCCCTGAAAATGTGGGTGGTTAAGAAAACTTAACTCTCTTTTGCAGGGAAAGGTCTCCAGCCGGAAATCAAAGGCGTCCAAATCTAATGTTGGGGACCTTAAACATCTTGTGGGGCGCAAGATAAAATGCCCAAATGGTCTTACTATGTACTTCGTTCCAGGATTCCTTGAAACTCATCCTATCTATCCTAACCAAGATCTAAATTTTCATGTTCCACTTGTTCGTCAAATCTTTATGCTTCACAACTCACTTGGTGAAGCCCATCCCCCAAACTGCACTGTAGGCTATGACACCTGTACTTCAGAATGGATTATGGACAAAAGTCACATCACATTTGCTGACACTGGTAAAAGCAAGGTATTGGGTCTAGGCAGAGTTGCAATATCAAGGGATCAGCACATGGATAAAGTGATGCTTGTTGAATCCCTTGGTTTCAACTTAATGTCTGTCTCAATGCTTTGTGACTTAAACATGATTGTGCTATTTGGAAAATATCGATGCCTTGTACTAACGGAATCTGACAAGTCTATAGTCTTTGAAGGGTATCGGAAAGATGATCTATATATGGTAGATTTCTCAGTAGGACCACGATGGCCATATGTCTTCTAGCAAAGGCTTCAGAATGTTGGCTCTGGCATCGAAGGCTAGGACATGCTAGCATGAAGAACTTGCACACTCTCGCAAAGAAGAAGCATGTCGTGGGCATCGAAGGCGTCAAGTTCAAGAAGGACCATCTGTGTGGCGCCTGCGAAGCTGGAAAGATGACTAGGGCCAAGCATCCCTCGAAGACAATCATGACTACATCTCAACCCTTCGAGCTGCTCCACATGGACTTATTCGGCCCTACTCACTACTCTACTCTCACTGCTACTGCTTGCCTCTGTGGCTTCGTCATTGTTGATGACTACTCTAGATATACTTGGGTGCATAAAATCCTCTACGAAACTAAAGTGCAGGATGTCTTCAGACGCTTTGCCAATCGTGCCATGACGAACTATGGCGTCAAGATCAAGCACATCAGAAGCGACAACAGCATCGAGTTCAACAACACTGGCCTCGACCTCTATCTAGATACATTGGGTATCACTCATGAGTTCTCTGCTCCATATACACCTCAGCAGAATGGCATCGCCGAGCGCAAGAACAGAACTCTCATTGAGATGGCCCGAACAATGCTTGATGAGTACAAGACTCCATGGAAGTTCTGGCCTGAAGCCATTGACAATGCTTGCCACATCATCAATCATGTTTATCTTCACAAGCTTCTGAAGAAAACATCCTATGAACTCCTAACTGGTAAGAAGCCAAATGTAAGCTACTTCAAAGTATTTGGTGTTAGGTGCTGGATCAAGGATCCACATCGCACTTCAACATTTGCACCGAAGGCACATGAAGGTTTTATGCTTGGTTATGGAAAGGATTCACACTCCTACAGAGTCTTCAATTCTTTCACTATAAAGTGGTTGAAACTGTGGATGTGCGGTTCGATGAGACTAACGGCTCGCAAAGAGAGCACCTGCCAAATGTGCTAGATGAAGTACCTCCAAGTGAATCTATCAAGCAGTTGGAATTGGAGATATCATACCTTCTGAGAATCAAACTGTAGAGGAGCTTGTCATTTCTGCACCTAATCAACCTTAAGACAATGCTCAGCCTGAAGACAATCCCCCAAATAATGACATTGATTAGCTAGAGCAAAATCTTCGTCCCGCTCATCCTCGTGTTGCAAATGAAGTTCAGATTGAAAAGATAATTGACAGCTTGAATGCACCTGGTCCACTCACTCATTCAAAAGCAACTCAAAGAGCAACACAGCTAACCAACTTATGTGGGCATTTTGCATTCGTCTCAATCTCTGAACCCAAGAAAGTTGATGAAGCCTTCATGGAACCTGAATGGATTCAATCTATGCAAGAAGAGCTTCAAAAGTTCGAGCTGAATAATGTGTGGGAATTGGTCAAGCGTCCTGATCCTCAGAAGCACAATATCATTGGCACCAAATGGATATATCGCAAAAAGCAAGATGAGCATGGTCAAGTGGTCAGAAACAAGGCTCGTCTCGTTGCACAAGGTTACATACAAGTGGAAGGAATTGACTTTGATGAAACATTTGCTCCCGTGGCAAGGCTTGAAGCCATTCACATACTGCTAGGCTATGCAAATAATCACAGCATCCTTTTGTATCAAATGGATGTGAAGAGTGCTTTTCTCAATGGAAAGATAGAAGAAGAAGTATATGTCGCACAACCTCCTGGCTTTGAAGATCCAAAACATCCTGATGTGGTATACAATCTCAACAAGGCACTGTATGGGCTCAAACAAGCCCCTCGAGCTTTGTATTATACGCTCAAAGACTTCCTGAAGAGCAAAGGCTTCAAACCTGGTTCACTAGATCCTACACTCTCACGAAGACATATGATGGTGAACTGTTTGTGTGCCAAATCTATGTGGATGACATTACCTTCGGCTGCACCAACAAGAAATACAGTGATGAGTTTGGTCACATGATGCAAGAGCAATATCAGATGTCGATGATGGGTGAGCTGAAGTTCTTTCTGGGTCTCCAAATTCGTCAGCAACGCAACGGCATCTTCATATCTCAAGAAAAATACCTCAAAGACTGCCTGAAGAAGTTTGGAATGCAAGACTGCAAAGGATACACGACGCCAATGCCAACCAAAAGTCATCTGGGTCCCGATGACAATGGTAAAGAGTTCGATCAAAAGGTATACCGCTCTATGATTGGTTCTTTGCTTTACTTATGTGCATCTAGTCCAGATATATTGCTTAGTGTTTGCATGTGTGCCCGATTCCAAGAGGCACCAAAGGAATCGCATCACTTAGCTGTGAAGCGAATTCTTCGATATTTGGCTTACACCAAAACGCTAGGATTATGGTATCCAAAGGGCTCGGAGTTTCATCTAGTTGGATTCTCAGATGCTGATTATGCTGGTGACAAGGTTGATTGCAAGTCCACATCAGGCACATGTCACTTTCTGGGACGATCTCTTGTCTGTTGGTCTTCAAAGACGCAGAACTGTGTATCTCTCTCCACTGCTGAATCTGAATACATTGCTGCTGGATCTTGCTGTGCTCAGCTTCTCTGGATGAAGCAAACTCTCAAGGACTATGGTATCCATCTGAAGAATGTGCCTCTCTACTGCGATAATGAGAGTGCCATCAAGATTACCAACAACCCAGTTGAGCACTCGAAGACAAAGCACATTGAAATTCGCAATCACTTTCTCAGAGATCATGTTATGAAGGAAGATATTGATATCATTCACGTCAAGACAGAAGAGCAGTTGGCTGATATCTTCACAAAGCCCTTGGATGAGAAAAGATTTTGCAAGTTGCGGTGTGAGCTAAATATCTTGGAATCCTCAAATGTCCTATGCTTAGGCACACATCCTAACACTTATGCGTTTTGATGACTTAGATGTGCAACACACGAAGTAATGTATATCTTCAATCAATGAAGACATACACTCTAAGTGTGAATACATTAATGCGGAATTTGACTTCGGAGCGCCACGATAATTGTGCGCCATGTCTGGGTCTAATACTTCCTATACGGTGGGTAACGCCACCACCAAACTTTTGTTTGAAGTGTTTCTCTTGGCGTCATGTTTGCAAAGTCTTCATATTTGATTTATATTCATCCTTGGCTTATATTCAAGTTTATCTTCATTTGGTTGATTTAGCCTTATACTAGTTATATACTTATTTGTGTTCTGTCCTCTACAGCATTCACTTATAGTTGTGGCTTCGTGTTGAATCTTTTGAACTAAGTGAATGTGATCGGACCCTAACCTATCTATGCTTCTACCTCAACTCTATCTGTCCAAATCATATGCATTCTATTGAAAACTGTTGATTGTCTTCACTGAGACCTTGTCAGTTGAAGTCAATCTGACAAACATTTATATCTGTTTTTAATGCTACATTCTTTTTGCCTGAAAACCGAAGAATTCGGAACGACCACCCCGACAATCCAGGCGTGTGTGGGAACATTGAACAACCTCCAAGGTGTTGCATGCTTTCCACGTGTCCGTCAGATGTGAACCGCCAGGGGCACCTACGTAATTGCGCTGTGCCGTCTCTTTCCTTATAAATACCCGTCACGTCTCGGTCAAAAATTCTTCTTCCTCCTCGCCACCTCTCGCAAACCCTAGCGCCTCTGCTAGCTCTCGACAACACCGGCGATGAAGCGCTTAGCTGCCGCGACTTCTCCGACGCTGTCCTCACGCCGGCAGCGGACCTCGTCCTCCCCGCCGTCGTTGTAGGTGTCCTCCGTCGCCAAGTTAGGGCACGGAAGATCCAACTGCTCGGCCTTCAACTTCGCTCCATCTAGCAGTTCTTCGTGTGGTAATTAAATTTCACTTTTTACCGTCTTTTCGATCTGATAGATTCATCCTTCTTTACCAAAAGTGGTTTCTAGATCTCCAAGTTGAACCTATCTCATTCTGCATCTCATACTCTGCCTAATCTATTCACTTATGATTTGTTACAAGTTAGATTCCTCACTTGTACTTATTCTTGGATTTGTACAACGCTGGAACCAACTCTCATCAAATAAGTGAAAGTCTTCGCATTATGAGGTCAATGTCTTCAAACTGATTTATCTTCAAAATCTTCTGGAATTCATATGACCTCTTCCCCTTCCCTCGCACCTCTAATGCTGTCACAGGTACATGTCCGTGGGAGAATCCCCTGGTTCTCATAGTCTGCATTCGTTTTCAGAATTCTTACAGAGTCACATCAATTCACCTAAAGCCAGTTCTTGTCTGACCAGCCATCTGAAGCCCTTGCAAGTACTGAAGCCTTTCAGATTAAGCTTCATGGCCACTGAGAAGTCTGCAAAAAAGGGTGGCAGAGAGCACCGTGGGAACACTTCCAAAGATTTGCCTCTAGATTTGCACGAGCTGTACAAAACAGACCCTGAGGAAACCTATACAGGTCGCAAGAATCGAATCTAGTGGATTCGAAGATATTGGGCAGAGGAATGGTTCAAGTACCGTTTCGTCACAGAAGAGTATGCAGAGAAGAATGCCATCAAGGGACCTTGGGGAGATATTGTGTACAAAAGTCTTCAACCCCAGTCCCTTCCTGAAGCCATTCAACGAGAATTCTATCCGTGCATGATTCGTGGACCGCAGCCAGAGAACGCTGACCCTTCCTCTCTGCTGTGGTGTCGTGAAGACCATCTGTTCAAGCGCAACTACCAGTTCGCCAAAGACTCAGCTGCGAAGAACAACAAGGCTCTAGGACTTGACTTCAACCCTGGTCCTTCTTCACCTCGGGAAGATGGCACCCATGAAGCCAATGAGAACAGGATCGGCCCCTTCTACAACCTTGCTGGCCTCATCACACACATTGCTGTCCAAGGTGCAAAAGTGGATCATTCTGATGATTATGCTGACACTGATGATGCTCCAGCTCCTACTCCTAAGCCGCAGAAGCAAAAGAAAGCTAAGGCTTCAAAATCATTTGTTGTTCCCAAAGCTTCTGGAGTGAAGCCATTGGCAACTGCCCCTCCTGCTCCCAGTAACACCTCTGAAGATCTCTCTTGCATCTCCAAGAAGCGCAAGAAGCCACAAAAGAAAACTGTTCAAAGATCCAGTCAAGCACTGACACCAGCTGTCGTTCTGAGGAACGAAACTGAATCCATTGATCTATCTTCAGATGAAGAGTTTGGTAATGATGCTCTTGAGCAGCTGATTAAGAGCAAGCAAGAGGCGGAGATCTTCAATGATCCGCCCCTCTTTGATGTGAACATTTTGGACAATTTCATTAATGAGTGGTTCGACAATCAAGATCTCAGTTTTGATGATCTTCAAGTCCCCATTGGCATCAGGGTCGCCTTCCAAGGCGCAATTGCTCCTGAGCTGGCTCTGGCTCAGCGAATTGTTGAATTGAAGAACAAGATTGACTTTGAAAAAGAGCAGTTCAAGAAGCATGTATCCAAGCTCAGTGTGGCTGATGTTTAGAAATTCAAGCTGATGTTGAATGACCTCAAGGAGGCTGAGGGAGTCCTGGACTAGGGGGTGTCCGGACAGCCGGACTATCATCGCCCGCCGGACTCCAAGACTATGAAGATACAAGATTGAAGACTCCGTCCCGTGTCCGGATGGGACTTTCCTTGGCGTGGAAGGCAAGCTTGGCGATACGGATATGTAGATCTCCTACCATTGTAACCGACTCTGTGTAAGCCTAGCCTCCTCCGGTGTCTATATAAACCGGAGGGCTTTAGTCCGTAGGAAACAACATACATTACAACAATCATACCATAGGCTAGCTTTACGGTTTAGCCTCCTTGATCTCGTGGTAGATCCACTCTTGTACTACCCATATCATCAATATTAATCAAGCAGGACGTAGGGTTTTACCTCCATCGAGAGGGCCTGAACCTGGGTAAAACATCGTGTCCCTCGTCTCCTGTTACCATCCGCCTAGACGCACAGTTCGGGACCCCCTACCCGAGATCCGCCGGTTTTGACACCGACATTGGTGCTTTCATTGAGAGTTCCTCTGTGTCGTCACCGATAGGCTCGATGGCATCTTCAACCAACAACGCTGTCCAGGGTGAGACTTTTCTCCCCGGACAGATCTTCGTATTCGGCGGCTTCGCACTGCGGGCTAATTCGCTTGGCCATCTGGAGCAGATCGAAAGCTACGCCCCTGGCCGTCAGGTCAGATTCGGAAGTCTAAACTTCACGGCCGACATCCGTGGAGACTTGATCTTCGACGGGCTCGAGCCACAGCCAAGCGAGCCGCACTATTACGATGGGCATGATCTAGCTCTGCCGCTGAACAGTGCCTTGGTGGCCGCACACGAATCCGCTTCGGCCTTTAGTCCGGAGCCGATCGCCCAGATCGAGGATCGGTGGATGGACACTGCCTCGGGGGCTTCAACTTCCACGGCGATGGATCCGAACGCTAATCTTGTCCCTCGCAAAACTCGTGATTCTGAGGTGCCGGACTCCTTGCCGGACTCCGGACCTCCCACGCCCCTACCAAAAGAATCGGATTGGGCGCTGGTTATGGGATTCACCACCGCGGACATCTTCCAATACTCGCCCTTTGGTGACATCCTAAATTTGCTAAAGCACCTCTCGTTATCGGGAGAGTCCTGGCCGGACTATGGCCAGGATGGTTGGGATACGGACGACAAAGAAATTCAGAGCCCACCCACCACCCACTTTGTAGCCACTGTCGATGATCTAACCGACATGCTAGACTATGACTCCGAAGACATCGACGGAATAGACGACGATGCCGGAGACGAACAAGAACCAGCGCCTACAGGGCACGGGAGGACCACCTCGTCATATGACATATATATGGTGGATACCCCAAAAGAGAGCGATAACGAGGACCAATGGGCCGCGGCAGAAGATAACCCTGCCGACAAACAATCAAAACGGCGGCGCAGACGCCGCCCTAAGTCCCGCCTCGACAACAACAACGCTCCTAAGGACCCCGCAATACCGTAGGGCACACAAGTGGACGACGAACATGCAGATAAGCAACCGTCCGAACAGGATGAGTCAGATAATCAGTCCAGGCCCGGCGAAAACGATAGTCCGGACGATCCTATGCCGGACACGCCGCCGGAGAGTAAAAACCTTCGGAAAAGACTCGTCAACACTGCAAGAAGCTTGAAGAAGGAAAAGCGGAAGCTCAAAGCAGCGGAAGACACACTCAGGATGAGGTGGAGCAAAGTGCTCAAAACCGCGGATAAATACGGCAATGGACACCAATCAAAGAGCTACCCGAAGCGCAAGCTGCTACCAGAATTCGACGAGGAGGCCACAGAGCCCCCACAGTCAAAAAATAAAGAGGCTGCCTGGTTGGATAGACGGCCGGATGACAGGCCAAATTCTGAAAGCGGCGCCGCACATAAACCAACTAATGAACCCGGAAGGATGGATGGCCCAGCCAGGTCCATTTACGGGCCAAAGAAGAAGGCCCCAGGAAGCAAGGCAACACGTCAAGTGTCCAAAGATAGTGGCACACCCAAATACAGGGGCGCCGCACACCCACTATGTTTCACCAATGAGGTGCTGGACCATGAATTCCCAGCAGGATTTAAACCCATAAACATAGAGGCCTACGATGGAACAACAGACCCTGGAGTCTGGATAGAAGATTATATACTACATATACACATGGCCAGAGGAGATGACCTCCACGCCATAAAATACATACCCCTCAAGCTCAAAGGGCCAGCCCGTCATTGGCTTAAAAGCCTCCCAGAAAACACTGTGGGAAGTTGGGAAGAGCTCGAGGACGCGTTTAGAGCAAATTTTCAAGGGACTTATGTCCGCCCTCCGGATGCAGATGATCTAAGTCATATAACTCAACAGCCCGGAGAGTCAGCGCGCAAATTCTGGAACAGGTTCCTCACCAAAAAGAACCAAATAGTCGACTGTCCGGACGCCGAAGCCTTAGCAGCTTTTAAACACAACGTCCGAGACGAGTGGCTCGCCAGACACCTCGGCCAAGAGAAACCGAGGACAATGTCCGCGTTAACAAGCCTCATGACCCGCTTCTGTGCGGGAGAGGATAGCTGGCTAGCAAGATGCAGCACCAGCGACCCAAGTACATCCGAGATAAGAGATGGAAACGGGAAATCGCAGCACAGAAAAGAGCAGCGCCGGAATAAAGAGAAAATCCCAAAGAGCACGGCAGTCAACGCCGGATTCAAAAGCTCGCGGCCAAACAACAAAACACCGCCTCTTAAGGATGACAGCGATGAGCTATCCAACTTAAACAAGATTTTGGGTCGGATATGTCAAATCCACAGTACCCCCGGAAGGCCTGCAAACCACACCCATCGAGATTGTTGGGTTTTCAAACAGTCCGGCCGACTAAACGCTGAACACAAGGGGCTCGACGCGTCAAGCGAAGACGATAAACCCCACCAGCAGAGCACCGGAAAACAAAAAACTTTCCCACAAGAGGTTAAAGCAGTAAATTCACTTCATGTGATAATACAGAAGAACAGTGCGGCATCCGTTAAAATGGGTCTCGCACGGTCCAACCCAGCGGAACATAGAGATTGGACATCAAAACCAATCACTTTCGACCACCTGGATTATTCCATAAGCGTTCGAAATGCAGGATGGACTGCCCGGATATTGGATCCTATAATCGACGGACTGAAATTTACACAAGTCCTAATGGATGGAGGCAGTGACTTAAACCTGTTGTATCCAAACACAATCCGCAAGTTGGGGATAGACCTTACTAAAATTCGACACAGCCACACTTCCTTTAAAGGAGTGATGCCAGGCCCTTACGCCAAGTGCACAGGCTCCCTATTACTAGAAGTTGTGTTCGGATCACCTAACAACTTTCGACACGAAAAACTAATCTTTCATATCGTCCCATTTAAAAGTGGATATCAAGCACTCTTGGGACGAGAGGCTTTTGTCCGTTTCAATGCCATACCACATTACGCGTCTCTTACACTCAAGATGCCCGGTCCACGTGGCATCATTTCAGTGCGAGGGTCACTTAAAGACCCTGGGCACGGATAGACGAGTCCGGCATAAGTAGGATAGGGGCTCCATAGCCGCACATCCCTTCACAAGGGGCTGCGCGCACAAACAACAGTGAGTTCATACAGACCCCGCTTTACTTATTTATATTTCTTCTTTCACATATACTTTTCTCGCACGAGCTCTTTTCAAACTAAGTTCCTCTCTTTTTACAGATGAACAACGTGCACACCCGTCCAGGATAACGGCACAACAGAGACACAGGCGCAGACGTGCAGCAGGGACCCGTCGCAAGGATTATTTTCATATTGAGACCCTGCGTAAACCTTTTTTACCGTCTCTTGTTGTTATTCTCCCTTGGTTTCTTCTTATAACCAAAGCGGAGCCTGACGTTTTGGCATCGGCCGCGTCAGAGGACCACGCCCGTACCTGGACACTAGGGGCCTAGGGCATTGTTCTGCCCATTATTATAAAGACCGAACACCTTAGGGAGTGTTCGGCGTCTCGAGTTAGGCATTATATGCATCAGCTCCAAATCATGTCTTTGGTCAAATGTTGGGTTTGCCCGGCTCCTGTGTTTTGCTGCCTTACGTTCCGTATCATCGGCTAACGCGGCACCAGGAGAACTACTGCGATTGTGCCCCAGTTCGGCTGGGCGAGCACCTCAGTAGAGAAAGCCGAAAACTGACTGTCATGATATAGCGAGAGACTGGTCAACCACTCGATCGACTACCGGAATGTTTAGAATTCCCCGCTTTGACGAAGGACCGTTTCCCGGTCAGGCACACACGCGCCCCGAACTCGTAGAAGCGCGGTGCCCCAAGGGGCTATATCGTAGCCCCACCCTCGAACTCCACTGGCTAAGTGAAAGTGATAAAGCATTATAGTCCGGATTGCCTCGTTTGCTACGCTACCACCTCCTTAACAGGACCGAGACGTCGGATTAAGTGTGAAAACGTGCTATGTTTGCAAACACTCCCGCACCTTGTGCATGGGGGCTGAAGCCGAAGACTGCAATCTTTTAGGTTATACAAATGTATACGTAAACGGCCGCATAGGAGATATTTTACTACTTGGGACGCACAAGTATAAAAAGCAGTTATAGCATAATCATCGTTTTACAAGCTAAAACGTTCATTTGAACGTAACATTTTTTGAGCACTGCGACTCTATTACACGAGCGCCACGCATAACTTCCCTAAAATAGTGCTCGGCGGGTAACCGGCTTTCGTCCGAACCCTGGGCGGCAATAGCGGTAGCATCCATCTCTGTCCAATGTGTCTTCACACGGGCAAGAGCCATCCGCGCGCCTTCGATGCAGGCCGACTGCTTCATCTCCTTGATATGCGGCACCGCTCCAAGAAATTGCTGCAACAAGCCGAAATAGCTCGTCGCCTTGGGCCTCTCTGGCCAGACATGAGCCACGATGTCAGTCATGGCAAGTCCGGACAATCTATTTAGCTCGGCCCATTCGGCCAACCGATCGGTCAACGGAAGTGAACGATCCGGACTATGTAATTGAGGCCAAAATAGCTCTTCCGTCTTGTGATCCTTCTGGCTCCGGAAGTGCTCAACGGCATCAGCCGCACTTGCCGCTAAGTCAATATATGGATCCTCCGGACCCCACAGCTGGCCAAGTTGAGCATACTTTTGATCCGTAAACCGGCGATGCAACAGAAAAGGCTTGCCAGCCACAATATCTCCGGCCTGGCGCAGCTCCTCCTTCATAGCCCGCATTGCAGAACGGGCATCCTTGGCCTCGGCGGTGGCCTTCCCCAGGTCTTCCCGCTCCGATAAGCGCTCCTTTTCAAGAGCCTCATTGCGGTCGGCAGCATCTTTTAATTTCATGGCCAATTCGGCCACCTTTTCCCTGCTTAGGCAGTGTGCACCCTTTTCGGCTTTCAACTCCTCGGCCGCCCTCGAGGCAGCCGCATCACTCCTTCGGGCTTGCTCCTTAGCTTGAGCAAGTTCGGCCCGAAGGCTCTCCACAGCAGCAGCACCGTCTGTATCACAGCATATACATTATCAGAGGCGGGCTTTGACCCCCTTAAATAAGCAACTGTGGAGAATTCATTTACCTTGCGACTCGTCAAGTCGCCGGTTGACAAGTGCGATGTCCGCATCCGCCACATCAAGTTGCCGCATTAACTCGGCAACTCCACTAGTCCGGCTAGCCCTCAGACTATCCGCCACCTGCATAGGAATGGCGACATTCATTACTTGAGATTTTGATCCTCGGCACGCTGTCACTTTCGACAACCTACCGAGTCTCAGGGGCTACTATCTATACAGGGCGCACTTTTATGTGGAAAACTGTCAAAAAAGGTGCGTCATTCTTGCGTACCTCAAATCCCGCCAGTAAGCTCCTGGCAGCATTATGCAATCCGCTCTCGGTGGACGAAATCCTTCCAATCACCATACGCATCAAAGCGCGGTGATCTTCTGAGATGGACGCCCTCTCAAGCAGATTCTTCAGTTCTCCCGGCCGGATACTAGTGGGCACCGAACTCTCCGGCCCCTCCAGACTCGGGGGCACCCTCCGTGCTGATACTTCAGGCTCGTCTGCCCTATCCGGCGACGCAGCAGTCGGAGGCGTTTCGCTCTCCATCATCTCCGGACGAAGATCCCCCGAAGACGAACTCATCTGAGAAGTCCGCAAATCCGAACTGTAAAGCAAAACTTCGGTTATCCACAGAAGCACAAATGGAGGTATTTTCTTATTAATAAACTCCCCTTTTCCTACTCACGGCTCGCTGGAGGGCTGATCCTTCAAAGACGATTGTACGTCCGGGTTCTCCCCGGACGCCGGACCCCCCGGTGAAGATCTCTTCCCCCGTTTAGGGGCTTTGGCCTCCGAATCTTCGGAGGCGGTCCTCTTCTCCCCCTGGAAGGAGGGGTTTTTGATCCCCCCCTCTTCAGACGCCCCTTTGGGCGAAAAAATAGCTCCTCTATCTTCCCCATCGCTCCCTTCTACGGGCGCGACCTCCAACATTCTGACCAGCACGGGCTCCAGTGCGGTCTCTGGGAGGGGAGCCGGACACCTTATCAGCTTCGATCGCGCTACCCACTCCTGATGAAAAGTAATGGGTCAGGAAGCGAACTCTAGAAAAGCAGATAAACAGAACGTCCGAACTCTGAGCTTTTTACCTGAGTATCCAGGTGATTGCAGCTTAGGCCTGCGTCCTCAGTCAATTCCAAACATGCTACCTGTGGTCCGAAGAACAACTTGTACATCTCCACGGGTGTCGCACCCATGAAGTGTTGGAGAATTCGAGGTCCCTCCGGATTGAACTCCCATAAACGAAGAGGACGGCGTTTGCAGGGCAGAAGACGCCTGATTAGCATAACCTGCATCACCACGACCAGATTGATCTCCCTCGCCTGGAGGTCTCGAATCCGGCCCTGCAATGAGGGCACATCTTCGGACGGCCCCCAATTGAGCCCTTGGTTGACCCACGACATCAGTCGGCGTGGAGGTCCCGGGCGGAATGAAGGCGGCGGCTTTTGCTTGCTGCCCTTCGGAGCGGTGATATAGAACCACTCCTGCTGCCACAGTCCGAGTTCCTCTTGGAAGGAACCCACGGGCCACGGGGCATCGGCCCTTCTACTTATGGCCGCCCCGCCGCACTCCGCTTGACGCCCCCCGATCATCTTCGGCTCCACATTAAAGGTCTTCAGCCACAGGCCGAAGTGGGGAGTGACACGGAGGAAGGCTTCGCAGATGATAATGAATGTGGAGATATGGAGGATGGACTCCGGAGCCAAGTCGTGAAAATCCAGCCCGTAGTAGAACATGAGCCCTCTCACGAAGGGGTCCGTCGGGAAGCCTAAACCCCGAAGGAGGTGGGATACGAAGGCGACGTACTCACCGGGCTCGGGAGCGGGCACGGCCTGCCCTTGGGCAGGCAACCTGTGCGAAATCTCGTAGGACAGGTACTTGGCCTCACGCAGCTTTAACACGTCCTCCTCCGTGACGGAGGAGGGCATCCACCGACCCTGGAGGTCGGAGCCGGACATGGTTGAGAATCCGAAGCGCTCGAATCTGGGGCTCTGGGTGTTGGAACTGGGAGCAAGGAAGAGATTCGATGTGAGATTGAAGAAAAGAAACGAGCCTTGGTCCTCTTATAAAGGGGAAAAATACCAAGAGTCGTCTCCCTGACTGTTCGGGATTCACCTTCGATAGAGGAGGCGTGGCGACGGGCATGGTTGGGTTACCCACGCACGTATTGATGAGAATCCCGGAATAAGGGGAACACGATCTCTGCTTCGATAGGACGCGCCAAGGAAACCGCCTCGCTAAACGTGCTGAGGTGGTATAATAAAAAACGATTTGAATAAAGGCTTGGAGGCGGTGTGATGTCATGCCGCATAATACATCAACAGATTGGACTTGTGTACATTTTATTCTCTCTACGGTGGAATGTGAAATTTATTTTGCAGAGCCGGACACTATCCTGGCGTTCATGATCTTCCCTGGATTATTCAAGGGAGGAACCCGCCTTGCAATGCCAAACATTATGCGCGCCGGACTTATCATCATTGAAGCCTGGTTCAGGGGCTACTAAGGGAGTCCTGGACTAGGGGGTGTCCGGACAGCCGGACTATCATCGCCCGCCGGACTCCAAGACTATGAAGATACAAGATTGAAGACTCCGTCCCGTGTCCGGATGGGACTTTCCTTGGCATGGAAGGCAAGCTTGGCGATACGGATATGTAGATCTCCTACCATTGTAACGGACTCTGTGTAACCCTAGCCTCCTCCGGTGTCTATATAAACCGGAGGGCTTTAGTCCGTAGGACACAACATACATTACAACAATCATACCATAGGCTAGCTTTAGGGTTTAGCCTCCTTGATCTCGTGGTAGATCCACTCTTGTACTACCCATATCATCAATATTAATCAAGCAGGATGTAGGGTTTTACCTCCATCGAGAGGGCCCGAACCTGGGTAAAACATCATGTCCCTCGTCTCCTGTTACCATCCGCCTAGACGCATAGTTCGGGACCCCCTACCCGAGATCCGCCGGTTTTGACACCGACAGAGGCGTTTTGTAAGAAACGCGAGGAAGCCAAAGGTTCAAGAGAGCGCATGAAAAATCTTGCTGCCAAGTGTGTTCAGGCTTACAACGAAGCTGAAAAGCGCAAGGCTCTTGGGCGTCCTGGCATTGACTCCAAGATGGCTGCCAAGAAGAAGAAGAAGAAGCATACTGTGGCCCAAACTGAAGCTCCACGGCGGGAAGAACCTCACATTGTCTTCCCAGCCAGCATGACAGGCTCAAAGCCTAAGGTCCCCACAGTGGCTTCGAAATAGAAGAAAACCAAGGCAGCTAAAGCCGAAGCCATGAAGCGAAAAATCAAGAGCACCACTGATGACGCACCACCCCCCAAGAAGAGAAAAACCAAGAAGAGAGATCGGGCTGCTCCCACAGAGCTCCTTGTTGTTGAACCCATTGCTTTTGCTCACCCTGACCCTGAAAATCAAGAACGTCAGTTGATCATTCATGAGCCTGCTTCCACAGAGGCTCCTGAAGCTGAAGAAGATCCAGCCATTGACCCCATCACGGCTGAAGACATTGGTCCCCAAGACAATGTAGAAGATGATGAAGTCCTTCCTCAGATTGAGCGCCCAACGGTATCATCGCCTGTTCTCACGAACAGCGAGCTCATCAGTATTGGTCGTCCTTTGATGCCAATCTCTCAAGATGCCTCATGGGCTAATCGCCCCCAACTAGCAACTCCTAGTCAAGATTCACCAAGTACACCCCGTCCTCCGCCAGCGCAAGTCACCAGTCCATTGGTTAATGATGATAATTACATGGAGACCACACCCTCGCCAAAGGCGTCGCCCGTGTTTCAACGGCTTTGCAAAGGTCTCAGGCCATCTGTCTCCATGACTACCATCACAGAAGAAGACTCAAACCAGTCCAGCTCAGTGACACGTCAAGTGTTCCCTAAAGATAATCCTTCTGTGATGGTTCCCTTGTCCAAAGCAATGTTGCCGAAGACAATCCGGCTGCATCAGCCGAAGAAAGACAAGAAGAAGAGCATGTTGCTACTCCCCCTACCACCCAAGAAGTTGTTCTCAAGGAGAACGTGTCTGTGCCCGACCCTCCAGCTACTCAAGTGGAGGTTGAGAATCCTGAGGCGGCCACCAACAACACTACTGAAGCCAATGACGTTGTCATGGCTGAAGACAATGTGGCACCTGCAATGAACACTGTGCATGAAGCCACTGATGCACCTGCAACAAATGTGCAGCCTGACGCCTCTGCTAATGCCACTACTCCTGTTCCGCCTCCAAGGCCCCACACCATCGAGCAAGCATTCTACCAAGGCAAACTTGTCCCTGTCAGATGGCAAATTCTGGTTCCTTTGCCTGCTCCTAGGCCTCAGTTTGACTATCATATGGAGCACAAGCCTCAGGTTCAGAAGCCTAAACCAAGGCTGCCAAGGTTTCCAGGTACTGCATCAGCACCAGGCTCATTCAATGTTTACGGCTTCATTGCACACAACACCTTCTTCGATACTGCCAAGAACCCATATTCCAAGCCAAGAATATCATCAGATCGGTTCTGGAGTTATCAGCAGCGCAACTACTACTCCTGTATTCTATACAATCAAGAGCGCATATTTCCTCATATGCATCTGGACACCGAAGCCATTGCTGGTCTGCCCTGCTTAGAAGAAGCCCTTGACTGCTTTCGAGATGCTGGACTTCTGCAGTTTGTTACCAACAAGGAACATTGGAATGAAGAGCTTCTACTGCAGTTTTATGCAACCCTCCACATTCGCGGCTACAATAGGGATACAACAACATGGGTCCTTGAGTGGATGACAGGCAATGTCCATCATGAAGCCAAAGTCTTTGATCTCATTGAGCTCACCGGCCTTTCCACTCCGGGCGAACTGTATGAACCTGATTGTCAGCTTCACCGTGATGCATTGGAGAGCATTTTTCCAGAAGCCAGAGCCCAACATGAGCCAAATGCTAAGCATAATGAAGCCACTACCACAGGATGCTGCATATCCCAAGGAATTCTTTGTTGAAGACCTAGAGTACCTGCCCCACACCATCTATCACATCATTAGGCGAACTCTGTGTCCCATCAATGGGCATTTCTCCTCAGGAAAGCTTGAAGGTGCAATGAAGACATTGGTCTTCTATATTCTCAATGGAAAAAGCTTCAATGCTCAGGATTTCTTCATTCGCCAACTTGCTGCATCTGGCTCTGACATCTTTGGTCTGAAATTCTATGCTCCTTGGATTATGCGTCTGATCAAGCTTCACTCTGCCATTGACTATCAGCCCTCTGCACGTAACCATCTCATATTTCTACCAGAGGTTGATATGTCCATTGAAGCCACTTACCCAGAGCCTGCCAAGGAAGCACTATATCTTCACAATGCAGACGTCAGAGCTTTTCCCAGCATGTTGAAGGTGTTCAGGTTGCTTCTTGTGTTTATCCTCTGGCCGTCAACACTCGCCGTGCACGCACTGAAGCCACAGAAAGCACTATTGCTCCAAGGCCTCGGAAGCGATCTCGTGTGCTCAATGACCGAGAGCTTCTCGTGGCCTTGCATCAGAAACATGACAAGCATCATTACTGGATGAAGCGTCAAATGCAAAGCCTCTTGGTGGATGTCAATTGCATTCACAATCTTGCCACCAAGAATGCCTTTGTCACTCATGAAACCTGTCAGAGGTCCTGGAAGAGTCTGACATTGCTAAGTGCTGAAGCTGATCTTCAAGACGATGGCTTCACCGAGAGATTCAAGTTCGACTCCACTCCTCCCAGGAATGCTATCTTACGTCGAGCCCCGTCTCTTGAAGATTCAGAGTACTCCTCCTCCGCAACAACTGTAAATGCCTGAGTCTTGGATGACGCAGATGATGCTACCTCACCACCTCCAACCTCAGCATGTGTCGACACTACACCAAGTTCTTCTGCACCACCAAACCTCAACGACGACCCTGCTGCTTGACCTACTCCTCATGGGAATGAGTAGAGACTATGTCTTCAAACCTTTTTGGTCCTTACTGACAAAAGGGGGAGAAGCATACGTTGATAGTCTTCAAGCGGGTCTAGATGGGTGGTTGATATACTTTTTGCCTAGTGCTTACAACTCTCTCGTTTGATACATTTGGTTCTTTGAGTTGTAACACTTAAACTTGATGGTCGTCTGCTACTTTTTCTGCTATTCTGTGATGCGATGATAAATTCCGCATATGCGATGATAAATCCCGCATGAAGTCATTACGCAGACGTCCATTTTTCATTATGCGTGTCATTATTCCTGCATATCTGTTCATGCATGATATATTGTCTTCATATGGTGAAGAGGATCTCCACAAGTACAACCTGCCATGTGCATTTGCATTCCAATGCAAAACATTTATATGCACATCTTCAGGGGGAGCCTTGTTGCCATCTATGAAGAAAATATCTTAATCCTTTACAATTTCACATACTTTTATCCCCGTTGAAACTTCAACCAGTTTGTCATCAATCACCAAAAAGGGGGAGATTGTAAGTGCATCTAGTTGCACCCCTAGTTGGTTTTGGAGTATTGATGACAAACCTGGTTGAGGGACTAATGTGTTTGTGAGAATTGCAGGATAACACAGGTAGTAGTCCCTCATCGATTCGGTTTACCTAACAGAAATGACCCCTAAAAATGTGTGAAGACATTGAAGACAATGGTGGTCTGTGAAGCCATTCACGTTGAAGACTATGACATGAGAAGACATTGAGTGAAGACTATGGAGCACGAAGACTTAATTGTTTCGTTGTTTCCTTTTCTTCTTTGCTGAGTCAGAGGAACCACCACACTGTTAAGTGGGGTCCAAGTGAACAAAGTCAGAGTGACTGAAGTGATGCTCAACCAAATCCTATGTCTTCGAGCGAAGACAACGAGAGCAAATCTTATCCAGAGTCGGATGAGTCAGCTTTACTTGTAGCCCAAGTCAAGCTGCCGCGTGTGTTTGAAATCTGACCGTTGTGACACGTGTCAGTTCCTTAGTGACCCAGGGTCATTTCGGACAAATTAGGTCGGGTTGCCCAGTGGCTACAAATAGCCCACCCCCTACACCATAAATTGGTGGCTGCTCAGAGTTAGTACACGACTTTTGTCGTTTGAGAGCAACCCACCGCCGAAGCTTTCAAGAGAGAATCCTTGCGAGGACAAAGCCCAAACCACCCAGAGCCCAAAGAGTGTTTGGCATCACTGAAGTCTTTTCTGTCCACGTGATCTGAAGACTTGTTACACTTGAGGACTGTGAATCCTCCAGCCGGTTAGGCGCCGCGTTCTGAGAATCCAAGAGCCATTGTGGATTGCCGGTGAACGAAGTCTGTGAAGGTTCGGAAGTCTACCTTGAAGACTTACCAGAGTGATTGGGCGGGGACTAGGTGTCCTTAGCTCAAGGGGAATAAGGTGAAGACGAGGTCTTCTGAGTTGAATCTCAGCCTCCCTAACTAGATGTACAGTTGTAACAGCAACTGGAACTGGTCGAACAAATCCCTATCCTTCTGAAGCCACTGGTTCTATCTCTTACTTATCTTTACTTACAGTTTGTCTTCGTGAAGTCGTTACCTGATTGCATTATCTGTTTGACTTCACTGTGTGACTACCTGTTCTGGTTGGCTTCATACTATCTTCCATCCTGATCTTTACTACCTAGCTGCTATTAGTATTTGTGCTTTCACTTCATTGAATTCTTGACTATGGCTTGTCTAGTGTAGTCTACCTTCCGCTGCATTTGAATAGTGTTGTTTATATTGTTTGTCTTCGAAACTCCCACATTTTGAAGACTTTCATAAAAATCGCCTATTTACACCCCCTCTAGTCGATAACTAGCCCTTTCAATATCCATAACTAAAGATAGAGAACAACCTAGAATAGAAAATAAAAACTACTTTGTTATAAAGCAAACAAGCACACACGAGAATATTCACCCCACACTATTTTACCTGGCAACGGCGCCAGAAAAAGGTCTTGATAACCCACAAGTATAGGGGATCATTTGTAGCCTTCTCGATAAATAAGAGTGTCTAACCTAACGAGGAGCTAAAGGCAGAACAAATATTCCCTCAAGTTCTATCGACCACCAATACAACTCTACGCACACTTAACGTTTGATTTATCTAGAACAAGAATAAAACTAGAAGTACTTTGCGAGAACTACTGATGAATTTAAAGGTAATAAAAGTAGATAGCTTTTTATAGCACAAGAGAAGGATTTGTCCCTAGGCAATCAACCACGTTACTAGACCGATAGCAAGTCTTTATGTGGGAGAGGCCACAGCTAGCATGTCATCTCTTACATGGAAATCTATGCACTTATGATTGGAACTCCAGCAAGCATCCGCAACTACTATCGTTCAATAAGGTAAAACACCTAATCATAGCATTAAGATATATTGGTCCCCCTTCGATCCCGTATGCATCAATTTCTATGCTAGGTTGAAGCTGCTGTCACCCTTGCCCTCCAATTCATAGTCCTATCAACATACAACTAACCCTATGTTGTGATCCACATGTACGCGCTCATATGATGGGCACCAAAGGACAACAACGTAACCACAAGCAGTTTAAACCAATCATAACAATTTCACCGGACAACCCATAGGACAAAACAGATCTACTCAAACATCATAGGACAACCACATATCATTGGATAATAATATATAGCATTGTGAACCATGTTTAAGTAGAGAAATACAGTGGGAATAGAGACATTACACCGCTTCATAGAGGGGGAGAAATTATGTGTTGATGGTAGCAAGATTGTTGATGTAGATCGACGTCACGATCCTTGCCCCGGCGGCACTCCAGCGCCACCGGGAGAGAGGGAGAGAGAGCCCCCTCCTTCTTATTATTCCTTGACCTCCCCCCTAGATGGGAGAAGGGTTTTCCCTCTGGTCCATGGCCTCTATGGTGGCGGAGGGGCAGGATCCGAGATTGGATCTCCCTCTCCGTTCTCTTCTGTTTCATGCTCCTGTTTTCTAGCCCTTCACCATTTCTTAAGTTCCCGGAGATCCATAACTCCGATTGCGCTGAAATTTTCACACAATTTTTTTCCATAAATTAGCTTCTTGCGCCCGAAGAAGGGCCCCAAATGACTTACGGGGAGGGCACAAGACACCTGGGCACGCCGGGGGTGCTTGGCGCGCCCTGGTGGGTTGTGGAGGCCGTGGGCCTCCGTTTACATTGATTCCACCTCCCAAATTCACAAATATTCCAAAATAATTCTCCGTAAATTTTTATTGCATTTGGACTTCGCTTAATATGGATTTTCTGCGAAACAAAATGATGCAACAAACAGGAACTGGCACTGGGCACTGGATCAATAGGTTAGTCGAAATAAATCATATAAATTTTTGCCAAAAGTAGGTAATAGTTGTATAATATTGGCATGAAACAATCAAAAATTATAGATACAACGGAGACGTATCAATATGTCACATGAACCCATCTATCCTCAGCCTACCAAGGAACCACTACATGAAGACAATGCTGCCTCTCAAAGCTTCTCTACCCTCTTGAAGCCACTCATATTCGCAATCTTGTTCTTGCTGATCCACTTGTCAATTAGCTTCGTCCGCCACATCGTGCTCACACTGATGCAACCACCGGCATAGTTCCTCGGAGGGCTCAAAAGCATGCTCGAGTACTCAATGACAGAGAACTTCATCAGAAGCATGATAGGCATCATGATTGGATGAAGCGTCAGATGCAAAGTCTTCTTGTGGACGTCAATCGGATTCGCAAGAACTCTTTTGTTGCCCATGAAGCCTGCAGGCATGCTTGGACGAGCTTCACAATGCTCTGTTCTGAAGATGATCTTATCACGTATGGCTTCACAGAGAGATTCAAATTCAACTCCAAACCCCCAGAATCAGCTAAGTTGCATCCTACACCATCGATTGAAGATTCTGACTACTCATCATCCACTCAAATTGTTGTTGTGCGCGCCATTGATGAGGAAGACAACGCCAGTTCGCACGCTATGGCTTCACTGCACCAAGACGCTGCATCGGCCCCTGCTACACCACCCCAAGTCCACCATCGACCTGGCTGCACCAACATCTTCGGGGAATGCTTAGACACCCTATGTCTTCATTCCTTTTTGGTCATTCCATGACAAAAGGGGGAGAAGAATTTGGGTTGATAGTCTTCAAGCGGGTCTATTCGGTTTGGTGCTATATTTTTGTTAAGTTTTGCAACTCTTGTTCATGAACAATTGGCTTTTGAGTTGTAACACTTAAGTCCAAATGAGACATCTACTACATTTTCTGTTGTTTTGATTGCGTGGTTGAATTTCCATCTTATGCGCATGAAATCATTCTGCAGACACCCATTTATCATTGTACATATCATTATCTTCAATACATTCTTGTATGCAGTATGATTTGACGTAATGAACAGAGGGAGATCTCCACAAAGCCAAACCTACAATGTGCATTTGCATTCAAAGGCAAATTACTTATATGCACATCTTCAAGGGGAGCCCATTCAACTTCATGAAGCCAATGACCATGTTCTTTAATTTTCACATATTTTATCCCCGTTGAAAACTTCAACCAGTTTGTCATCAATCACAAAAAGGGGGAGATTTTAAGTGCATCTAGTGCCACCTCTAGTTGGTTTTGGAGTATTGACGAGAAACGTGATTGAGGGACTAATGTGCTTGTGAGATTCACACGAGAACACAGGTAGAAGTCACTATTGACTCGATTTATGCATCAAATATGACCTCTAAAAATGTATGGAACACTTCCCTAGAATAAGAATTAAGCCGACATATGAATCAACCATGAGGGCATCCTATGGATTAAAAACCAAAGATGACAATACTTGAATCTATGCATTATGCCTAGACAGTGATGTACCCACTCTTATGGACTACAAAGACTTTAATTATGATAATTGCTCTTCGATCGAATGTATTTCTTAGTTCCAATCCATAATAAATTCACTCCATGCTTATGAACAAAATAAAGCTTTACTAAACATATCGTAGATGCCATGAAAAGTTGGAATTAGGGATTTAAATTCCTAGAAAATTACATGATGAATGGGAACCTACTATCAAAGTCAAGATTAAAAACTATGAGTGTTTTGCTTTATGTGACTTGGGTGCTAGTGTTTCCACAATTCCAAAGTCTTTATGTGATGTGCTTGGTCTTATCGATATTGAAGAATGTTCTCTTAATTTGCACTTGGCGGATTCTACTATTGGAAAGCCTTTGGGAAGAATTAATGATGTTCTTATTCTTGCAAATAGAAATTATGTGCCTATAGATTTTATTGTTCTTGATATTGATTGCAATACGTCTTGTCTCATTATACTTGGTAGACCGTTTTTACGCACTAAAGGTGTCGTGATTGATATGAAAGAAGGGAATATTAAATTTCAATTTCCACTAAGAAAGGGCATGGAACACTTCCCCTAGAACAAGAATTAAGCCACCATATGAATCAATCATTAGGGCATCCTATGGATCAAAACCCAAAGATGAGAATACTTGAATCTATGCATTATGCCTAGCTAGGGGCATAAAACAATAACGCTTGTTGGGAGGCAACCCAATGAATAAATTTTATTTTTGCCATTTTCTTTCTATTCTTGAGTGTTTACACAATTATGCTACTGTTATGATTGTGTTTTTATGTTTTAATTAGTGTTTGTGTTAAGTAAAGCCTTGGCGATCATGTTGGGTGATAGTTGATTTGATCTTGTTGAAAAACAAAAACTTTTTCGCCAGTAGAAGAATTGTTTAATCTCATTGAAGCGTGATAAAATTCTGAATTTCTTTACACAAGATTGATATGCAAATTTCCCACATTGTCCTAATTTTTTCAGAATTTTTGGAGTTACAGAAGTATACAAAGTTTCCATATTACTACACATTGTTCTGTTTTTGATAGATTCTGTTTTCTTTGCGTTGTGTGCTTATTTTGATGAATCTATGGATTGTATCGGGGGGTATAAGCCATGGTAAAGTTAGAATACAGTAGGTATAATGGAAAAATAAAACATGAATGGGTTTGCAACAACACTTAGAGTAGTGATTTGCTTTGTTACACTAACGAGTCTCACGAAGCTTTTGTTGAGTTTTGTGTGATTGAAGTTTTCAAGTTTGGAGATCACGATAGGTGAAGGAATAAGGAAGAAAAGAGCCTAAGCTTGGGGATGCCCCATGGCAGCCCAAGTTATTATTAAGGAGAACCAAGCTACTAAGCTTGGGGATGCCCCGGAAGGAATCCCCTCTTTCTTCTAACGACCATCGGTATTTTACTAGGAGCTATATTTTTATTCGTCACATATCATGAGTTCTACTTGGAGCGCCTTGTATTATATGAGTCTTTGATTATTTTGCTTTTTAGTTTGTTTCATCTATCCTTGATGGTGACACCTATTTGAGAGAGCCAAAATTATGCTATGATTTGTTAGAATTGCTCTATATGCACTACTGCAGGATGCTGCTAACGCGACACTACGATCAGAGACCCTTTGACGAAACTGTGTGCGATGCATTAATCGCAAAGGGTGGTGTAAAAACCGTCAAAAAAGGTGCAAAATGTTTGCGATGACGGATGCATCAAACATGGTTCATATTTTAATTCCGTGTGTGATGTAGGGCATACAGTTAAGTGCAATTAACTGTTTGTGATGAGGAGCAACAAAAGAAACAGGCAGCCAGATGAAGGTGTGTGCGATAAACAACATACGGTTCACTAGGATGAACTGTTTGTGATTAGAAAACACAAAAGAAACGGCCAGCCAGATCAAGGTGTGTGTGATATACGGCATGCGGTTCATGCAGATGAACTGTTTGTGTTGATACAAGAGAACATAAATGGTTCAATATAACAAGATGTGTGTGATATGCGGCAAATAGGTCTGTAATCAGAAATGTGTGCGAAGACCGATAATAACATAGACGATTGCTGCTAATAAGACGTGTGTGTTGTGTGATTGGATTGCATACAGAACAACAACATATATATACACACTTATATGGACATGGTTGCATAACCAAATAAAACATCCACTGACATATGTGGCTACTATAACCATGGCATTTGCACACACCAAAGTAAACTGTTACATGCATAACTTCATAGGTGGCTACTACACATGACACTCCCACACACCAAATTAAACTATATATTACATGCATGATTAACTAGCATAAACGATCATCTGATCATCATCTACTACTTGTGACGCTTGCTCTGCTTGTGGCTCGATCCGGGCTCGTCGATTTGAGTTACGAGGTACTTCCTCATGTCAACGATCCCCCTGTGCAGCTCGTAGCATGTGTACACGCTCTTGGCCACAAACCTGAGGTGAGGTTCATCCAGTCGCCGCATGCAGGCCCTGTGCCAGGATACGGCATGTGTTCTCTGGGCATCCTGCTTCATCTTTTTGTAGTAGGGGTCGATGATGGCCGAGGCGAGTTCGACCTGGGAGTCCTTCTTCGTGCTGCCCTAGACCCTCTAGTGGTCACGGATTTCGACAAGGTTCTGGCAGGCCAAGCCCGTAACACTGAGTGCTTTTACATCATCGGCAGTTCCACCGTGGCGAACTTGTAGTCGATGCTGTTGACAAACCTGTTGAAACGGTCGCAAGCCTCTCTGGCCATGCAGTAGTGGTAGATGAGGACATGATGGCGCATGCAAAACTGGGCGGCAACAACCTTCTGATCTATGCCGAGACGATCGGCGGTGTACTCAAGGTCGATGCCGACCACCTTGTACTTATCTCCAGCAAGCAACTGCTCAACGGTGTTGATGTAGTCGTCCACCACGGGTGGGTCGATCTTGTACGCCACCGAGAGATCCATCTCCCTCACGTGGGTCTCCACTTTATGCTCGCCGAACTCCATTGGAGCGCCGCTAGACATCCCTTTCAATGTGTCGCTGTGGGTGTGCTTGTTATGTGATGTCTACTACGCAACCTTCTTCTTGTAGACTTTGTTGGGCCTCCAAGTGTAGAGGTTTGTAGGACAGTTGCAAATTCCCTCAAGTGGATGACCTAAGGTTTATCAATCCATGGGAGGCATAGGATGAAGATGGTCTCTGTCAAACAACACTGCAACCAAATAACAAAGAGTCTCTTGTGTCCCCAACACACCCAATACAATGGTAAATTGTATAGGCGCACTAGTTCGGCGAAGAGATGGTGCTACAAGTGCAATATGGATGTAACATCCCAATTTTCAATTTGGATGTTATACACAGATCATTCATATGCATTTCACATTTTATTGCATTTTGGTTGTGATCCAAGAAACCTTAAGCAACTCAAGGACCCAAGGAGAGAGTTGGAGGTTTCATAAATTTTTATTTTTGAATTAATTTTCAAAATTTGAAAAGTGGATCATTTGATTTTCAATAATTTCTTTCCAATTATTTCAAACACTAAAAATAAATGAGAGAAGATAAAATGACTTCTTCAAAACAGAGGAGAAATATTGGAAAAGAAATTTTGATGTCAAATTATTTTCTTTGAATTTTATTTGCAATTTTATTTCGTAGAAATTAGAGAAAACTCTGCATTTTTAAAAATTGGGTTTAGCCTAGAAAAATGTTCATCTTGTCCCAAATATTAGGTAGGGATGGTGAAAATAGTTTTCAGAAATTTAGGACTTTTATTTTTATTTTTTAGGATTTTTCTTTGTGGCGCCGTTTAAAAAAAATTCACCTGGGCTGGCCCAGTTCGCCGCCGCCTCCGCCTTCCCGTAGCACCGCCGGGCGACCCCTTCCCCAAGTCGGGCGACCCCCACCCCTTCTTATACGCATCGCCACTGCCGCCGACCCCCTCCTCCTCACAATCACCACCGCCGAAAGCCGCAACCACCGCCGCCCGCTCGCACCGCTGCCGATCCGCCGCCGCCGCCGCTACTGCTGCGCGGCTTCGCCACCGCTGCCGGCGCTGCCGCCCGCGCTAGCGGACGCCGGTGCCGGAGCCACCACCCCGTCTCCCCACCAACGCCGCCTCGCCTTTGATCCGATCCGCCGCCGTAGAAGACATGTAAAATCGATCGGTTGTTCTGTGGTTCTTTTCTTTTCTTCGGTTAGTTAGGTTAGATCGGTTTTTTTATTTTAATTTTTATTTAGCGAACATTCACTCAATTAGCCTGTGTAACGAACGGATTCGTTCGTTAGGTTCTGTTAGCGGACGTTCATCCGATATATTTTTCTTTTTCTGTTTGTATTTGGCCAGGGACCTATCCACGAATAGTTTTATTGCGATTTAGCCCTTGAGCTTAAAACTAGTGTAACTTTTAGCTCGTTTATCTAAATTAGTTGAAACCAACTCCTAAATCTTCGTAACGATCCCCTCTTTCCAGTAAACCAACTTGAACATGATTTTGACAATTTAAAATTTGAGTTTAGTTCAGATTAGTATTTGATCTTGTTTCGTTTGTATCTTGAGTTTCGTAGCTCCGTTTGAGTTGTTTCTTTTTGCAAATCATAGCTAATCACATGTACCTACTGTTAAGATCTAATTCACATGAAAATAATGTTGTTAGGTTCGTTTATTGTTTAGTGTAGTTGTAAGATCGTGGATGTCGCCTAGAGGGGGGGGGTGAATAGGCACTTTAAAATAATTACGGTTTAGGCTTGAACGAATGCGGAATAAACCTAGCGGTTAATTTGCAAGCACAAAACATACAACAACTAGGCTCACCTATGTGCACCAACAACTTATGCTAAGCAAGATAAGCAACTATGTGATAGCAAGATATATGACCAAGAACGATATGGCTATCACAAAGTAAAGTGCATAAGTAAAGGGCTCGGGTAAGAGATAACCGAGGCATGCGGAGACGACGATGTATCCCGAAGTTCACACCCTTGAGGATGTTAATCTCCGTTTGGAGCGGTGTGGAGGCACAATGCTCCCCAAGAAGCCACTATGGCCACCGTAATCTCCTCACACCCTCGCACAATGCAAGATGCCGTGATTCCACTAAGGGATCCTTGAGGGCGGTCACCGAACCCGTACAAATGGCAACACTTGGGGGCGATTACCGAACCCGTACACTTTGGCAACCCTTGGGGCGGTCACCGGTACCCGTCAAATTGCTCGGGGCGATCTCCACAACCTAATTGGAGACCCCGACGCTTGCCCGGAGCTTTACACCACAATGATTGAGCTCCGAACAACACCAACTTTCTAGGGCGCCAAGGCACCCAAGAGGAACAAGCTCTAGGGTGCCCAAACACCAAAGAGTAATAAGCTTCTCAAACTTCACTTTCACGTATCACCGTGGAGAACTCAAACCAATGCACCAAATGCAATGGCAAGGGCACACGGAGTGCCCAAGTCCTTCTCTCCCAAATCCCACCAAAGCAACTAATGCTAGGGAGGAAAATGAAAGGAAGAACGAAATAAGAACACGAAGAACTCCAAGACCTAGATCCAAGGGGTTCCCCTCACTTAGAGGAGAAAGTGATTGGTGGAAACATGGATCTAGATCTCATCTCTCTTTTCCCTCAAGAACTAGCAAGAATCATTGGAGGGATTGAGAGTTAGCAAGCTCGAAGAAGGTCAACAATGGGGGAAGAACACGAGCTCAAGAGATAAGGTTCAATGGGGAAGAAGACCCCCTTTTATAGGTCCCCACGAATATGCCCGTTACAACCTTTTTTACACTACAGAGGTACAACCGCTTGAACCACCGATACTACCAGAATTCGTGGGTTCCCCTTGCAGAAGTGCCCCAGCGGTACAGCAGTGGAGCTACCGGTAGTACCGGTCGACCGGAGCCAACCGGAACTACCGCTCCATCACCGCCCAGCAACCACCTCTGATACAGAAGGGTTTCACCCCATAGCAGTGGTTGGGACGGTGGTTGTGCCGGTACAACCGCTGGACCAGAGTCCCGGGGAGGTGGAGATCTGGGCAGTACAATTGTCCAGACACCGGTAGTACCGGTTTATAAGAGAAAACCGGAACTACCGCTCCACCACTGCTCTACCACCGCATCAATAACAGAAGAGTTTCACCCCTAGGAGGTAGTATGAGCGGTGGTTTAACCGGAACAACCGGCCGAGCGGTACACCCGCTTGTTCAAGCGGTACAACCGCTCTGCACTAAAACCACTGGCATAGAAAGACTATGAGGAAACACTAAAACCAGAACTGCCATAACTTCTGCAAAAGAACTCTAAAATGAGCAAACTCAAGCTTGTTGGTTACAGAAAGAAGAGGCAGGGGAGGTATGCCTAGCTTATAGAGGAGTGAAACCTCCAACAGTGAAGAACCGGCATACATCAAAAACATCATAGAAGATGCGAGTGAACTCCATTTTCGATGAACTCAAGTTTGTCATCAAGATGACCATAAGCTCCAAAACCGACAAAGAGAAGGACCAAACAAGAATCAAAAAAGATGATGCAAGGATGCAATGGTTTGAGCTCTCTATGAACGATACGATTAAGTTACTCATTGAGAGCCCCCCTTGATAGTTCGGCAATCGATCCTATAACCCAGTATCCCAACTACCACCATGAGACCGGTAAAATAGAAAATCTATCAAGGGCAAACCTTTGCCTTGCACATGGTCCACTTGAGATAGATGATGACGATCTTGACTCCCTCAAGTTGGACCACCTTTCTTGATTGCGTTGGCTCGATGAAGACTAGATGATTGCTCCCCCATACTCCAGTATGGGTGAGCCACTCTTCGGCACATCTTCACAACTCCATTGACACCACAATGGATGGCAAGCTTCAAGCACTTGATCTCTTCGTGATGCTCCACTTGAACTTGCACACGACAATCTGATGACGATCACCACTTGATGCCATCCTCTCCATGGGTTGAGTGATATCTTTATCTTGAAGCAAGCCCATGAACACGTACCTAACCCCACATAGACCATGGGTTAGTACACAAAGTGCAATGGACAATGCTTACCATATCATGGGATCACTTGATCCCTCTCGGTACATCTTCTACGGTTTGTGAGTTGATCAAATTGATCCACTCTTGACTTAGTCTTGATCCACCTTGAATCTTTCCAACTCTCTTCATTTCTATGATGCCTTGAAGGTAAACATGAATGATCACGCAATCTTCTTCTTCAAGACATGCTTGCAATAAGCTCAACACTCACATGACCAATCTTAGAATAATTCCTTAATAGCACCTTGGTCAACTCATAAACTCCTTAAACCAACACATGGACTTCACGAAATGCATACAGACAAATCTTTCAAATATAACTCAAGGCAACCATTAGTCCATAGAGATTGTCATTAATTACCAAAACCAAGCATGGGGGCACCGCATGTTCTTTCAGTAGTTTTTTGCTTGTTTCGAGTTTTATTTGGATCTTTTCTCGATTTCTCTTTGTTTTGTTTGATTGATTGCTTATGTATGCTAATGTTTGCCTACGCAAGATTATCCGAAGTTCGAAGCTTGTTACTATGAATCTCTAGAGTTTTATGATTGTTAGTAAGGCAAGTTACACATTGATCATACTTTCTATACCCAGTTTTCACTATGCATTAGTTTTGCCCCTCAAATATTTGCATGAGTAGGATTGGGAACATGTGGTTTGGTTGTAGCACTTGAGGTAGTAACCTAATACCTTTGATCACCCCGAGAATATACGTTATGCTCAATCACTGCTTAGCCATGCTCGTAGACGGGGATTGGATCGTGATACACATGGAAGTTGTGAGAGTTATTAATCTTGGATAACATTAAGGTGGAAACTTTAATACACATCTGGGTGGATTGGTTGGGGCACCTAGAGAATCTAGTGCTAGCCCATTTAGGAAATCCCGGAGTACCCGTGTGATTTTTCCTCTGTTCGCCGCCCAGGATCAAAGGGATCATATGATATTTCATGCCTAGAAACTTCCGTGTGCAGCCACAAACCATTATGGGCTCTTGCATAGTTGAGTAAGTTGTATGAGCTCTTGAAGAGGTGGACTAGCTGATGTAGGGGAAAGTAGGTGTACCGGTCTGCCCGGAGTAGAGAGTTAATGCTTCAGAAAGACTATGTCTCGATCTTCCGATCATGGATGTGGTCGAGTCTTGTGGGAAAAGTGCGCAACCTCTGCAGAGTGTATAAGCTAATCATGGTTAGCCGTGTCCCCCGTTATGTACATCTTGAGTATCTGGAATTGGATATTGTTGATCTCATCACTCTTAAATTAATTGAATTGGGTTTAATGATGATTCTTGTTTAATTGGGTTTGAGTTGGAGGAACCTTCTCAAATATTGGTACAACTTGGGAGTAGCAAATAAATTTTATTCCTTTGTTGTAGAGAAAAACTAGCTTTACGCAAAACCATAAACTTAGAGCCTCCAGCAGTCAAATATTGCATGTAGATGTAGTTCTTGCATTCATTGCTTTACAGTGTAACTCTGCCAGCATATTCAATGTGCTGACCTACACGGCTGCAACGACTCATGTTGCAGACTTCTCAAACGATGAATAAGGTGCCATAGGTCATTGTCATGCACTCAGCTATGTTGTTGGAGTTGATGGACTCATTTACCTTCGAAGCTTCTACAGTTAATTAGTTTAGATGGCCTTCAGCCATTTTATTTGTGTAATCATACTCTTTACACGGACCCCGATGTAATAAGTGTGTGATTGAACTCTTTTATAATTCCTTGAGTACTGTGTGTGTTAGCATTACCGATCCAGGGATGACACTTAAGCACAGAGGCTTCGGTTCATTGGGATCGTGGTCGCGACAATGGATGGTAGATAGAGGTTTTTGTAATCTGAAATTGTAAAAACAACAAGGTAGCAAGTAACAAAAGTGAGCGAAAACGGTATTGCAATGCTTCAAAACAAGGCCTAGGGTTCATACTTTCACTAGTGCAAGTTCTCTCAACAATGATAACGTAATTAGATCATATAACAATCCCTCAAGATGCAACAAAGAGTCACTCCAAAAGTCATTAATACCGGAGAATAAACGAAGAAATTATTGTAGGGTACAAAACCACCTCAAAGTTATTCTTTCTGATCAATCCATTGGGCTATTCCAATAAGTGTCACAAATAGCCCTAGAGTTCGTAGTAAAATAACACCTTAAGACACAAATCAACCAAAACCCTAATGTCGCCTATATACTCCAATGTCACCACAAGTATCCGTGGGTATGATTATACGATATGCATCAGACAATCTCCGATTCATCTATTCAACCAACAAAAAGAACTTCAAAGAGTGCCCAAAGTTTCTACTGGAGATTCAAGACGAAAATGTGTGCCAACCCCTATGCGTAGATTCCCAAGGTCACGGAACCCGCAAGTTGGTCACCAGAACATACATCAAGTGAACCAATAGAATACCCCATTGTCACCACGGGTATCCCACGCAAGACACACATCAAGTGTTCTCAAATCCTTAAAGACTCAATCCGATAAGATAACTTCAAAGGGAAAACTCAATCCATTACAAGAAGGTAGAGGGGGAGAAACATCATAAGATCCAACTATAACAGCAAAGCTCACGATACATCAAGATCGTGCCAAATCAAGAACACGAGAGAGAGAGAGAGAGAGAGAGATCAAACACATAGCTACTGGTACATACTCTCAGCCCCGAAGGTCAACTACTCCCTCCTCGTCATGGAGAGCGCCGGGATGATGAAGATGGACACTGGTGATGGATCCCCCCTCCGGCAGGGTGCCGGAACAGGGTCCTGATTGGTTTTTGGTGGCTACAGAGGCTTGCAGTGGCGGAACTCCCAATCTAGGTTTTGTTCTAGAAGTTTGGGAATTTATAGGAGGGGTTGGCATCGGTTTCACGTCAGGGGGCCCCACAGGGAGTCCACGAGGCAGGGGGCATGCCCTAGGGGGGCGCCCTCCACCCTCGTGGGGCTCGCAGGACTCTCCTCCGGAAACTTTTCGTTCCACTATTATTTATATTTTCCAAAAAAAATCTCTGTTGATATTCAGCGCATTCCGAGAACTTTTATTTCTGCACAAAAACAACACCACTGTAGTTCTGCTGAAAACAGTGTCAGACCGGGTTAGTTCTAACCAAATCATACAAAAATCATGTAAAAATATTATAAACATGGCATGAATACATAAAAAAATGATAGAACGTTGGAGACGTATCAGCATCCCCAAGCTTAATTCCTGCTCATCCTCGAGTAGGTAAATGATAAAAACAGAATTTTTGATGTGGAATGCTACCTAACATATTTATCAATGTAATCTTCTTTATTGTGGCAAGAATATCCAGATCCATAAGATCCAAAACAAAAGCTTAATATTGACATAAAAACAATAATACTTCAAGCATACTAATAAAGCAATCATGTCTTCTAAAAATAACATGGCCAAAGAAAGCTATCCCTACAAAATCATATAGTCTGGCTATGCTCTATCTTCATCACACAAAATATTTAAATCATGCACAACCACCCCCGATGACAATCCAAGTAATTGTTTCATACTTTTAATGTTCTCAAACTTTTTCAATCTTCACACAATACATGAGCGTGAGCCATGGATATAGCACTATAAGTGGAATAGAATATGGTGGTTGTGAAGAAGACAAAAAGAAGGAGATAGTCTCATATCAACTGGCTATGGAGATGCCCATCAATAGATATCAATGTGAGTGAGTAGGGATCGCCATGCGACGGATGCACTAGAGCTATAAGTTTATGAAAGTTCAAAAAGAAACTAAGTGGGTGTGCATCCAACTCGCTTGCTCATGAAGACCTAGGGCAATTTGAGGAAACCCATCATTGGAATATACAAGCCAAGTTCTATAATGAAAAATTCCCACTAGTATGTGAAAGTGACAGCATAGGAGACTCTCTATCATGAATATCATGGTGCTACATTGAAGCACAAGTGTTGTAAAAGGATACTAGCATTGCCCCTTCTCTCTTTTTCTCTCATTATTTTTTGTTTTTTTGGGCCTTCTCCTTTTTTTGGCCTCTTTTTTTTCGTCCAGAGTCTCATCCCGACTTGTGGGGGAATCATAATATCCATCATCCTTTCCTCACTGGGACAATGCTCTAATAATCAAGATCATCATACTTTTATTTACTTTACAACTCAAGAATTACAACTCGATACTTAGAACAAAATATGACTCTATATGAATGCCTCCGGCGGTGTACCGGGATGTGCAATGAATCAAGAGTGACATGTATGAAAGAATTATGAACAGTGGCTTTGCCACAAATACGATGTCAACTACATGATCATGCAAATCAATATGACAATGATGGAGCGTGTCATAATAAACGGAACAGTGGAAAGTTGCATGGCAATATATCTTGGAATGGCTATGGAAATGCCATAATAGGTAGGTATGGTGGCTGTTTTGAGGAAGGTATATGGTGGGTGCATGGTACCGGTGAAAGTTGCGCGGTACTAGAGGCTAGCAATGATGGAAGGGTGAGAGTGCGTATAATCCATGGACTCAACATTAGTCATAAAGAACTCACATACTTATTGCAAAAATCTATTAGTTATCGAAATGAAGTACCACGCGCATGCTCCTAGGGGGATAGATTTGTAGGAAAAGACCATCGCTCGTCCCCGACCGCCATATCAAGAACACGAGAGAGAGAGAGAGAGAGAGAGAGAGAGAGAGAGAGAAGGAGAGAAAGGGAGAGGGACCAACAAGGTTTTTGTGTCGGATGCGTGCGACATAATTGAAGATTGTCGGAGTGTGTCGGATGCGTGCGACATAATTGAAGATTGTCAGAGAGAGAGAGAGAGAGAGAGAGAGAGAGAGATCAAACACATAGCTACTGGTACAGACCCTCAGCCCCGAGGGTGAACTACTCCCTTCTCATCATGGAGAGCGTTGGGATGATGAAGATGGCCACCGGTGATGGACCCCCCCTCTGGCAGGGTGATGGAACAGGGTCCCGATTAGCTTTTGGTGGCTACAGAGGCTTGCGGCGGCGGAACTCCCGATCCAGGTTTTGTTCTTGAAGTTCGGGGATTTGTAGGAGGGGTTTAACGTTAGGGGGCCCCACAAGGACTCCACATGGTAGTGGGGCGCGCCCTAGGGGGCGCCCTCCACCCTCGTGGGGCTCTCGAGACTCTCCTCCGGTAACTTTTCGTTCCAGTATTTTTTTATGTTTTCCACAAAAAATCTCCGTTGTTTTTCAGCGCATTCCAAGAAATTTTGTTTATGCACAAAAACAACACCACGGTAGTTCTGCTAAAAACAACGTCAGTCTGGGTTAGTTCTAACCAAATCATACCAAAATCATGTAAAAATATTATAAACATGGTATGAATACATAAAAAATTATAGATACGTTGGAGATGTATCATTATGTTGTGGGGCGCGATCAAAAGGTTGAAGAGACTAAGGTTATAATGGCCGCGGGAATTAATGGGGAGGCCAGACGGCATGTCCTGATGGCAGTTCTAATTTGCGGCGCTTAACTCCATCATGCCAAACGTAATTGCATCGCGTGGCAACGCGCGCGGTGCAACTGCATGCATATGGGGCCCCTGATGTGATCATTCGCAGGCCCAACCGCTAGCAGAGCACGCGTGGAGGGATGCAAGCAGAGCGCTCCGCGGTCGCCTCAATCACGAGCAACCATATATATGCATATAGCAGTTGAACACGCAAGGAAAAGCTGTCCACAACCCGAGCGTGCCGACGGACATGAGCAGAGCGCGCCGCGGTGCCTAATGGCGAGCAACCATATATATGCATATAGCAGTTGAACTGATTGTATAAATTAAGCATGACTGCTTAATCTATGAATGAAATCTATGATTAATTACTGAATTTTAGTTGCAAAAATTAGATAGTGCTAGTGATTTTTAGCTGCATATTTTGACAAATCACCATTGGAGCCGCTGGATGTCCTCTCTGTATGTGTCGTCGTGGGTGTGCATATTGTGTCGTGCGCCGGCCCCAAAAATTGGCAACACAACTTATAAATTAACGGATGGAGTAATATATACAGTGATGCATATAATTAAGCAAAGGGATCACATGTGTCTGTATTGACTGGAACAAAAATGTAATAGCACAATAAGAATTAAGGAGGCAAGAAGAAAGATGCATCCATCAAAGTACGACCTCCTCCTCCTCAACTCAATGTGTCGGGCCACCGATCGGCGGCTAAGGAGCGGCGAATTTTGTGGTGAGGTAAAGGTGCTTCTCAGCATAGGCATCCAAGGCTTCCAGCTGGTTGAAGAAGGCCAACATCGTAGCGTCCTCACTGGCCTTGTATATACCTATGTACACGATTTGCTCGTACACGTGGATGTGTAGGTCGACCAATTCTTGCAGGGCGAGGCGCCTCGCAGTGAGCACGACCTCCAAGTGGACATTCTTCGTGGCGTCAGCGGGTAGCCGCAGGGCCACCAGTGTGTGAAAGAGGTTCCGACCATGGAGGCCGATTAGGGTGGCAGGCAATGAGGAGCCTGGGCGCGCGGGCTGGAGGAGTACGACGATGTCGTGTGCGAGCTTCTTGACGAGGGTGAACTTGTTGGTGGTGGCTACGATCGTCTGGTCCAACTGAGAGTCGTAGCTGGCATCGACGGCGGCCATCCACCAGCCGATCGCCAACACCATTTGGAGACGATCCTCGGTGCCATGCCACAGGACGGCATCGTGGACCGTCTGGCACAGTCGGTGGCTGCTTTCGTGCATCGCCACCCAGGGTCTGGAGTGAGCACTTTTGCGCTTAGTGTAGGTTCTTAGGCAAATGCTTAGGTCCGTACGATGTGGTAGATGCATTGGAATGTAGGGGCGCCTTTATATGAGTGCAAATTGCGTTGCATTCACATTGTGCTGCCTCTTTTCCTGGTCCTCCTCCCATTACTTCCCTCATCCATTCATGATGCTAATTGAAGGAGGATGCATCATTGGCCATTCAACATTTCGGGAACCGCTACCCTCTCCCTCGTCTGCATTAACGTCGTATCAGGAACTGCGCCTCCCGCTGTCAAATCGAATAGTACTGTGCCGCCCGCTGCACGACCGGCTGAACAAGCCTCCTCGCCTCCATCTATGCCTAATTACCGAATTTTAGTTGCAAAAATTAGATACTGCTAGTGATTTTTAGCTTCATATTTTGACAAATCGCAGTGTTACAAGGTTGACAAATGGCAATTTACTAGATCAACAAATGACAATCTTTCCAGTTTGACAAATGGCAACATACCCAATATGACAGATGCAAATCTTACCAAATTGTTTGTAAGTGGTTGCACTCGGGTCATGCAAAACAACCGTTTGCGTTGAAGAGATGCACAAATCCTGCTCTCACTTTGCATCCGGCTGTTCTTTCTAAAACATTTACGATCAAGAGCCACTAAAACCTATAGCCGTTAAAACCAAGACACATGGCGTCATGTGAATGGTTAAAATTGGAATTATGCACATAAATGCATTGAAAACTCAATTAATGCATAAAAATGTCCAAACGAACCCCGCAAAATCCCAAAAATTGACACAACACTCATGTTATTCTATGTTGACATGAGAAAAAAATTGAAAGCAATAAGAGGCAATGTATATCGTTTCGTCCCCAAAGGTGGGACGTTCCCTACCGAAACCATCAGGCTTGTTGTGAGAAGCTCTAGTTTGTGAGAAGCATATACCCAAACCTTCCCCAAATGGGACCAAATTTTACCAAGGCATGTTGATGCCGCTCCATGATAGCATGCCAAGTTTCGTGAATTTCAGACGAGTTTTGGATTTACTAGAATTTAAAAACCAGGTATCTCAATGTTTGCGGCCGAGTGGCGGTGGCAGGGTGTTTGACATTCATTCCCATTTCTTGCATGGGACCTAAGCATGCAATCAAGGACACAGATTTGAATTTTTCAAACAATTTTTATGCATTAGAGCATGTGCATGTAGTTCAAATTTGAATTATGCACATAAATTCATTTAAAATATCTATTAATGCATAAATATGTCCAAACGAACCCCAAAAAATCCCAAAAACTGACACAACACTCCTGTTGTTCTATGTTGACACGAGAAATTTTTTGAAAGCAATAAGAGGCAATGGATATCATTTCATCCCCAAAGGTGGGACGTCCCCTACCGAAACCATCAGGCTTGTTGTGACAAGCTCTGGTTTTGTGAGAAGCATATCCCCAAACCTGCCCAAATGGGATAAAATTTTTACCATGGCATGTTGAGGCCGCTCCATGATAGAATGCCAAGTTTCATGAATTTCCGACGAGTTTTGCATTTACTAGAATTTAAAAACCAGGTATCTCAATGTTTGCGGCCGAGTGACGGTGGCAGGGTGTTTGACATTCATTCCCATTTTTTGCATGGGACCTAAGCATGCAACCAAGGACACAGATTTGATTTTTCAACCAATTTATATGCATTAGAGAATGTGCCTGTAGTTCGCATTTGAATTATGCACATGAATGCATAGAAAACTCAGTTAATGTATAAAAATGTCCAAGCGAACCCCCAAAAATCCCAAAAATTGACAGACCCCTGTTGTTCTATGTTGACACTGAGAAAAAATTGAAATCGAGAAGAGGCGCAATACATATGTTTCATCCAGAAAGGTGAAACCTTCCCAACCGAAACCATCGGACTTGTTGTCAGAAGCTCCGGTTTGTGAGAAGCATATCCCCAAACCTGCCCCAAATGGGACAAAAAAATTACCACGGCATGTTGATGCCGCTCCATGACAGCATGCCAAGTTTCATGAATTTCAGACGAGCTTTGGATTTACTAGAATTTAAAAACCAGGTATATATATAAATGTTTGTGGCTGAGTGACGGTGTCAGGGTGTTTGACATTCATTCTCATTTCTTGGATGGGGCTTAAAAATGCAACCAAAGACACAGATTTGAATTTTCAACTAAGTTATATGCATTAGAGCATGTGCATGTAGTTCAAATTTGAATTATGCACATGAATGCATAAAAAACCCAGTTAATGTATAAAAATGTCCAATCGAACCCCGAAAAATCCCAAAAATTGACACAACACTCCTGTTGTTCTGCACTAGGAAAAAATTTTGAAATCGAGAAGATGCAACGGATATCATTTCATCCAGAAAGGTGAAATGTTCCCTACCGAAACCATCACACTTGTTGTGAGAAGCTCTGGTTTATGACAAGCTTATACCCAAACCTGCCCCAAATGGGATAAAATTTTTACCACCGCATGTTGATGCCGCTCCATGATAGCATGCCAAGTTTCGTGAATTTCGGACGACTTTTAGATTTACTAGAATTACAAAAGCATGGACCTCAACGTTTGCCGGAGAGCCACGGTGCCATGGTGTTTGAAATTAATCCCCATTTGTTGAATGGGACGTAAGCATCAACCCATGGACACATATATCATTTTACAACCCATTTTGGTGCACTGGAGCATGTTCATGTGGTTTAATTTTGAATTGTGCACCTGAAATGCCTAGAAAACCAAGTTACCATATAAAAATGTTCAAACGAACCCTGAATAATTCCAAATTTTTGACGATACACCTATAGTTGCATGTTCACTAAAGATATAAGTTCTAGCAATTGAAACACCATCCTTTGCAGCTATGACCCCATTATATAATTCAAACCAAGATGAAAAATCAAGTAGTCCCACACAGTTTATTATCACCAACCGTGTGAGATGCAGTACAAAATATCCTGGAGCACCGTCGGTGTATAGTATGCCTTTGGCTTACGCGAGAAGGTGCGACGGCTACAGTCCATAGCACCCTCTGAATATGGGGCCGTGTCTGATGACACTTTGCGCGCCAGTTTTTTCGCTGAAGCGATTCCAAATTTTTGGCTTCCGCAGAAATATCTACCTCCCCGCCCCTCCCCCTTACCAAAAGCCACATTTCCCTGGTTTCCACCTTCCTTTCCAAGTTGAAACCTTCACTCCTTGCTTGCAGCGTCGCCCCCCTTGCTGGCGACCCTCCTTGCTCGGCCTCGCTTATCCAGGCAGGTAATCCGCACCCGACCCCCATCCTCCTCCTCCTTCCACATCCCACATGCCCCGACCGCCGGCGCGAGTGCGACACCTTCCACCCAAATCACCGACCCCTCGACCAAATAAGCGTCGCCATAATCCATGGTGCACGCAGTATAGCCAGGATATAAAGGAGCATTTGGCAGCGGAGAAGCAAATCGTGGCCGCACGCGCGGATGAGGTCATGATGGCTGCCATTCGTGCTGACCCCCAGATCTTGGAGGAGCACCTCGCCGTCGAGGCAACCGTCGACGCCTCACGCGCCGATGCCGCATCGAGGTTGGCTGCTTTAAATGACAGTTCGTGGCATTTTCTTGAGGCCACCGTCGCTGCCTTCGATGAAGACTACGAGGTGTTTTCTCAGCGTGCATGTGCTTACCTCATCTCGAGAGCCAACAGGTTGGTGCCCGGAGCGGCTCAGGCAACTCACCACTACGACGAGGGCACCCACGATGCGGAGGCCTCGCCCTCTTCCTTGTCCAAGGAGCCAATCGTCATCGATATCTCCGACAATGAGTATCTTGTCTTATTAGCTCACTATAAGGACCCATGTTCAGTTTGCCAGCTACTGCCTTTCCTTAACAAATTCTAGTGAATTGTGTTGTCTACTTTTACCATGCAATCTTCTTCTCTAGTGTACATATTCTATATGTCGTGCAATGTGGTGTAAGTTAACTGTTTGGTTCAATTCTACAAATCTTTAGGGTGCAATTTTCCAAGTTGTCACGCATGCTTGGTTTGGTTAACTGTCTGATCTTCTATTAGGAGTATGTTATATTGTGCAATGTGGTAATGAGTTAACATTTGGTTCATTTGTTGTGGTGTTTAGTTAACTGTTTGGTTCAATTCTGCAATGCGATGTTCAATTGTTGTGTGTGCATTCTGTAATTGTATACCATGTGAGAAATAAATCGAATTTGGCTATAGTAAATACATGAGAAACAAATACAATTGCGATATTTCCAAGTTGTTAAGCATGTTTTGTTTGGTTAATTGTCTGATCTTCTATTAATAGTATGTTATATTGTGCAATGTGGTGCTCAGTTAACGGTTGGTTCATTTCTTGTGGTGTTTAGTTAACTGCTTGGTTCAATTCTGCAATGCAATGTTCAATTGTTGTGGCTGCATTTTGTTATTGTATACCATGTGAGGAATAAATCGAATTTTGCTGCACTTAATACATGAGAAACATATACAAGTGCTATATTTCCTAGTTCTTAATCATTCTTGGTTTGGATAAATGGGTTTTCCATGTGGCTTGAATTAACCCGATGAATCTGCAATGTGCTTATGTTTCATCAACATATTTTTTATACCACTATTTAGTGTGCCAATAGCTTCAAATATTAGTCGTTGGATATGCCCATCCAACGGCCAAGAGTTGGCACATCCGAGCATTTATCATCCGTTGGATATAGTTTTTAACTCATAGGATACTGCCACGTGGCCTTCTAATTGAAAACCCAACTCTACCATCTCATGTGTTCTAGAAGTATCTATCCACATGCTTATCTGATACTCTAATAAAAGAGGCTAGAACAATCTAGATTCTAGAGAGGTAAGAACCAAGTTGGATCTTCTCCAGTACTATTCTAGAAAAGGAAATACATATTCAAATGTATTTTCCATGCTTTTTATATATGTGTATATGACGTGCAAAGCACGTACAATTTACTAGTACTGATAGAATGTGAACCCTTACTTAACTTGATGACTAACTGCCTTATATGTGTTGCAGGGAAACAATGGGAAGCACTGAGGTTGACAAGATGGTAGTAACTATTATACCTTGCCTTTTCTTATTCCTTTGCCTCATTTCCAATATAAAGAAGATATGTATCCTTATTTTCAGGCCTTTCCAAAGCAGTTTACTGATGATTACCTCTCAAACCACCTCTATGGTCAGGAGGCGAGGAAGGTTTTCATACAACACCCACGGTTCAATATTGAAGTGTTCCTGAAGAGGACGAATGATGGACAGTCAATCAGCCATAGGCACTGGCCTAAAGTTGCAAAGACCTTCAACATGAATGAAGGCTCAATATTCGCCTTCTACTTCAGCAGCTTTCCGGATGAGATGCATCTGTCTATGTACCGTCTATGAAGCTAATTTTGAAAGGTTCTTGATGTTGCATGTGAAACTTGGTGCTGGTGCAGTTGTGTAATGGGGTAGCTGAGTGCTGAAGCTATATCATGTTGTACTCGGATGTATTTCAATTATGAAATCCTGCTTCCTTAATATAGAAATGAAATATATTATGTGCTTAATATGAATGTCAATTAGATTAATAAATGGATTATTAATAATAGGGGCAATTAGCCTGCTAATTGTCCAATTATCTGCTAATTGGGTTTTCCTATTGCAAATAGTTACTGAGAAAACATCGTGGGAGATGACCTCAGGCAACGCAAACAGTTCCTAGGAATAAACCGTGTTGGATCAATGAACAATCACACACGACATTTTCTTGAAAACTATTTGCATTACGCCACCTTACGCAAACCTTTTCCTTGGAATGACTGTGTGGGATGTATATACGAACGGAAATGTTTAGCAGGGACTAAGTGTGTGGGATGTACTTACGACCGAAAACGATTTCGCCTGTATAATTGTATTTTTTTACTGTACGTATAACCATATTTGGTCGCTCGCCGGTCGCACACGACCTTATTTTGCCGAGCATGTGTGCCAGGAGGGCATATCCTAGACGGTTTCTGGGTCGTGTGGGAAGGACCCCCTATTGCAGTCACTCACTAGGTGAAGGTTCCGAACGCCGTCACGGGAAGGGGTTAAAAACCATTTGTATACCACCGACGCGTACTAATGATGCTTCACTTAAATTTTTTGAGCTATGGAAATGCTCTAGTGCTTCACTTATATCTTTTTGAGCACGGTGTGCTTTAATATTTTTGAAGAAATGCTCTCGTGCTTCACTTATATTTATTTTAGAGTTAGTAATTTTGAAGAAATTCTCTCATGCTTCACTTATATCATTTTGAGAGAAGAAAATTTTATGCTCATGTTGTTCACTTAAATTTGTTTGAGCTTATCAAAAGCAACATACAAAACTAGTCCCAAAGTGATTGATATTCAAGAGGGATATAATAAAAACTTTCATGAAGATCATTGGACAAATTGAACTTGATTCTTTGGAATTGTTTTGAGATATGATGATAGTGATATGTGAGTCATGTTGTTGAGTAATTATGCTTTAGTAAGAATATTGGTGTTAAGGTTTGTGATTCCCTATACAAGCACGAAAGTCAATAGTTATGCAATGAAATTACATCCTACTTATGGTGCATTATTCGGTGTTAGCTATGCTTAATGCTCGCTTATGTGATTTTTCATTTCTTGGTTGGTTGCTTCTCAGTCTGTTTGCTAGCTTCCACTTGTACTAAGTAGAAATACTACTTGTGCATCCAAAATCTTTAAACCCAGTTTTTGCCATATGAGTCCACCATACCTACCTATATGCGGTATTTTCGTGCTGTTCCAAGCCAATTTGTATGTTCCATCTCTAATTTCCAAAATGAATTTCCTTTTTGTGTGCTCGTACCACTCATGAAGTGGAAGGGGGTGGCCAGTATTTTCCATGCTAGATGTGTTATTCTCAAGATGAGTGTTTATTCGCTTGTCATTGGACGAGAGTACGGTGGTAATAGGGATGCCCAGTCCAAAATGAAAAAGAAATTTACTTTATGTTATCAAATAATAAATTCCTTGGAAAGTGTTGGTATGGAAGGCACCCGTGGATACGGCTAGCCATGGATTGTGAAAGAATGTAGGAAAAAGGAATAAACTTTATTTTCTATTTGGGAACCGCCTATGATATATCTAGCATGGAAAGTGTTGGGAATCACTCGGTCATTTTCGTTGACGGGAAAAGTATGCCTCTCAAAAAAATATCTCTCAATTTTTGCTTTGAGCTCTGGCACCTTTACAAATCCCTACTCCCCTCTGCGAAGGGCATATCTATTTACTTTATGCAATTTTCGTTTTTATTTGAGTCTCCATCTTCTCTTATAAAGCACCAACTAGGGAGCACTATGATCATACTTGAGCATTGAATGTAGCTAATATGCGAGTGTGTTTCATGAATGGATCAATGATTGAGCATGATGGGCTAGGGATAACTTTCTTTATTGTTGATATTTTGAAAGACATGGTTGCTTGTTGGTATGCTTGAACTAGACTATTGCTTTGAACCATATAAAAGTCCAAATGTCCATGCTACAAAAGAAAAAGAATATGTGTTGAACATGTTAGGCAACATTCCACATCAAAAATTCTGTTTTTATCATTTACCTACTAGAGGACGAGCAGGAGTTAAGCTTGGGGATGCTGATACGTCTCCAGCGGATCTATAATTTTTTATTGTTCTGTGCTATTATATTATCATTCTTGAATGTTTTACAATCATTTTATAGCAACTTTAAATCATTTTTTGGGACTAACCTATTGACATTGTGCCCAGTGCCAGTTGCTGTTTTTTGCTTGTTTTTTACTTCGCAGAATATTAGTACCAAACGGAGTCCAAACGCAGTGGGCCAAAGAAGTACCAGAGGGGAGGTCCGTGGGGAGCAAAACCCACCAGGGTGCGCCCAGGATCCCAGGCTTTTCTGGACCGTAAGACACCCAGTGGGCCAAAGAAGTACCAGAGGGGATGTCCCCCTGCACTGCCTCTTTGCCCTATAAATTCCCAAATATTCCAGAAACCCTAGGGGGGTCAAGGAAACACAACTCCAACCGCCGCAAGTTCCAGAACCACGAGATCCAATGTAATACCATCACGGAGGAGTTCATCATCCTCATTGGTGCCTCTCCGATGATGTGTGAGTAGTCCACCATAGACCTACGGGTCTGTAGGTAGTAGCTAGATGGCTTCCTTTTGATTCTCAATACAATGTTCTCTTGGAGATCTATTTGATGTTACTCTTTTTTGCCGTGTGTTCCTTGGGAACCAATGAACTTTGAGTTTATGATCAGATCTATATCTATGAATATTAGTTGAGTCTTATTTGATCTCTTATATGCATGATTATTTATAGCCTCGTATTCCTTCTTTGAATCTTTGGTTTAGTTAGGCCAACTAGACCGATTTTTCTTGCCATGGGAAGACGTGCTTTGTGATGGGTTCGATCTTGTGGTGTTCCCAGTGACAGACGGGGCAACAAGACAAGCATGTATCATTGCTATTAAGGATAACAAGATCGGGGCTATTCCTACATGAATAGATCTCATCTACATCATGTCATCGTTCTTATTGCATTACTTTGTTTCTCCATGAACTTAATACACTAGATGCATGCTGGATATCGGTCAATGTGTGGAGTAATAGTAGTAGACGCAGGCAAGAGTCGGTCTACTAATCTTGGAAGTGATGCCTATATATTGATCATTGCCTTGAGTATTGTCTTAACTATTCGATTTTCTATCAATTGCCCAATAGTAATTTGTTTACCCACCGTGTGCTATTTCTTGAGAGAATCCACTAGTGAAATCTACGCCCCCCCGGGTCTATTCTTTATCATATTTGCTTTGAGATCTATTTTTATTCGCTTTTGTTTTTAGATCTATATTTCCGAAAACCCAAAAATATCTTTCTGCACTTTTTTATTACTTATTTTATTTCGCGTTTTATCGAGATCTATTTATCCAATCTACCACAAATTTTATCCCATCAACTTGACAATTTTTGGCGCCGTTACTCGAGGAGGGATTGACAACCCCTCATATGCATCGGGTTGCAAGTATTTGTTCTTTGCGTGCAGGTACCGTTTACATAGTGTTGCTTGGTTCTCCTGCTGGATTGATACCTTGGATTCATAACCAAGGGAAATACCTACCGTAGCTTTACTGCATCATCCCTTCCTCTTTGGGAAAAATACCGACACTGATTCAAGCGACACCAGTGATCTGAAGACTTAATACACTTGAAGACTGTGATCTTCCAGTCGGTTAGGCTTCGCATTCTGAGGATCCAAGAGTCATTGTGGATCGCCGGTGAATGAAGTCTGTGAAGGTTTGGAATTCTACCTTGAAGACTTACCTGGGTGATTGGGCGAGGACTAAGTGATCTTAGCTCAAGGGGAATAAGGTGAAGACGTGGTCTTCTAAGTTCAATCTCAGCCTTCCTAACCATATGCAACTGGAACTGGTCTACGAACTCCTTGTCTTCGTCAAGCTACTTATTCTATCACTTCACCCCTTTACTTATTGTTTAGCTTCATGAAGTCATTGCTTGCCTCCTTTGATTGACTTCCTTGTGTGAAGACATTCACCTGATTGCATATTTGGCTTCATACTGTCTTCCAATTCCGATCTGTTCTACCTAGCCGCTATCTCTCATTGTGCTTACACTGGATTGTCTCTTTGACTATGGCATGGCGAGTGTAGTATATCTTCCGCTACATAATGTGTAGGTGTTATTTGCTTGTATGTCTTTGAAGACATTGCCTATCTTGAAGACTTTCATAAAAATCGCCTATTCACCCCCCTCTAGTCGATACTAGCACCTTCAAACACCACCTTGGCCCCCTCCAGAGCCCCCAAATCCCGCGCTCACCCCAACCCCCCCCCCCCCCCCCGCTCATGCACACACACCACCCCTCCCTCGCTCGAAACCCTGGCTAGGTCGCCACCACCGCAGCGCCGCCTCAATCGTTAACCTCTGCTGGTCTGCCCGTGCAGGTTACCCACCAATGTATATACCCTGGCCACCCTGACTTTCTTAGATGACGCCTGCGAAACACCCCCTTTCCCACAGATCCCCATCCCCATCCCCCTCCTCCACTCCAAAGAATTCCAGCCTAAGCCCGGCTACGCTTCTCGGGGAGCTCGAGGAGCGAATGGCCCAAAAGAGCTTTTCGGCGGCCTCTTCGCCCAACGTCGGTGAGGTGGCCGCCGAGGAAGCTGACGATGATGACTAGCCGCAGCCTTTCAATCAATGGGCTAGAGTATTCTGGTATGTCATGGATGCTGGTTATGACATCGAGGTCGTCGATAGCGATGGCTTGATGCGGGCTATGTCACAGATTAAGTTCCCCACCCCCTCCGGTTCGACAACCGTCAATCTCATCGATGGCTCTACCGCTGATCTCATGTGGCTCATTATGAACAATCATCGCCATGGAGCCCATTTTGTCATTTCTAAAGGACACGTTTTGCGATGCTAGCTTGGGATCCTCACCTAGCTGCCAAGTCAGTCCTCATCGACGACGACCACGAGGAGGAGCCCATCTGTGACAAGTGGGGAAACCCATGATTTGTTTTGACGTGCCTCCTCACCGGGGGAATCCCATGATTTGTTTTCTCGAACCCCTTTTGTTGTGACAACCTGTCCATTATTTATTGCTATATTTGGTTGTTTGCATTACGCCTTGTTTATTTCATTGCGTTTTGGTTGTCCAGTTGTTTGTCATTAGCATATGTCCAGTTTCAGTTGTCATCTTTGGTTGTTCGTAGTATGCCTTGTTTATTTCAGTTATTTACAATGTGATGTTCTATATGTGCAAGTATGAACTGTGCAGTTCAATTAAATCAATAGCAGTTTTAACAATAGCTCTATGAATGACTACATTTGGTTGGTGTTAAGCATGTTGTATTTAACACGCCTTTCCATTTGATTTAACAATAGCTAGTATACTTAGACCTGCACAATACCAGTTTGAATGATATGTTTGCTTGTTTTTAAATGTTAGGCCCGTTGCAGTTAACACACGTTTCCACTTCTTGCTTTTCTTAACTAGTGTGCTTAAAACTTCGCCATGAAGCTATCATTTGGAGATTATGTTGTCTACCATGGATATATTTGGTTGATGTTTAGCATGTGTGCTCAACATGCCTTTATATGTACTTACACATGACAATATTCGGAACAACTGTTGTTTACCATCGAGGTTAGTTTCATCCCATGGCTTATATATATATATATATATATATATATATATATACTCACTGTTCAGGATAATGTACCATTTAGGCCAGGGGCTGATAAGGGATTAATCATCGAATCGGACATTCATATCAAAAATATTTGAGGCTACATAGCAAGATGCATTGTACTGAATGACTAAATATGCAATCCTAGGTCACATAGCAACAAGGAAGGGATGTTTGGTTCTAGGCCTAGGAGTGCCACACTTTGCCATACAATGTTGTCAAACTTGCCAAAGGGTTAGTTCTTCAAAACGAGAGCCACAAGTTGGCACACCTAAGAGAATCTTGCCAAACTTTTTGAGTGTATGTGATGTGGGACCATAGTGTGGTTTGCCAAACATGTGGATTGAACCAAACACACACCTAAGTTGGTCAACCTTGCCTAACTAAGGGGTGGCAACCTTGGGTTAACGTAGTCTCAAACCAAGAGTGTTACCCTAATGTTCTGATGGTGTCCATATATACATAGAAGAGCGACAAGAACAACAACAACAACACAACAACAGTTAACTGCAGTTAATCGGATGATATTTGTAAAAATGTAATAAACTCCCTCCTCCCCATAATATAAGATGTTTATCCATCCACTCTGTGAGTATATTCGATGTTATAAGATCTTATATAATGGGATGGAGGGAGTGTTGTACTACATCATTGTGCAATTGTTGTTTGGCTTCTAATATTAACTTGGTGCTTTTAGGTACATGTCATTGGTAAAGATCCGTGCTTCGACCCTTTCTACGTATGGGGCAATGAGATATTGATGAACCAGCATCAGGTGAGGAAATTGATAAAGATTGTTAGTAAAATGGGTCAAAAGATGGCAATTAAACTATTTGTTTACACTTTATCCAAGACAACAGTGAACATCAGCATGGTAAGTAAGAACTCTTCATCCTTCTTTTTACAGCCCATAATGAGTTGTGTTAGATGACAATGTCTGGATCTTTTTCCTTTGCAGTGGTTCTCGAAGCAGTTTACTCAAGATTACCTCTCAAACTACAGGACTGGTGGGCATGAAAAGGTTAAAGTATTTCTACCAGAACACAATGACTATCTAGATGTCTTCATGAGTCATGAAGACAGTGAAGGATGGGCGGTCGACCATCACAAGGGGTTGGACTAGAGTCATGCGTGCCTTCTGCATGGAGGAGAGCCCAATACGGGCATTCCGCTTCACCTTGTTCAGCAACCAGAATCTCTTTTGCATCTTTCTTTATCTTGTTTAATAGTACAAGTATACAAACCTAGTTCATCATTCTTTATTTTGTGCTTATGTAATTCTTGAACATATGTATTTGCAAATCTAATAATGCATTGGTTGTTTAACTCGATGGATATGAATAAAGTTATAACCAACTTTCAAATTCAAATTCGGTACAATTTTAAATAGCAGTGATTTAATTAGTGTCGAAATTGGTCTGCAGGTGGTTACGGCGCACACGGTCTGTAAAGCACAAACGTGTGTGATATACATCATAATCCTACACAGTTTGCGGAGAGGAAACATGTGCGACCATGCACAGAATTGCCATTTACGAAGCCTGTGTGAGGTCAGACAATATCACAAACGGTTTAACCAAACTAAATATTTGTGATAGTGGCCTTTGATATGTCTCCAACGTATCTATAATTTATGAAGCATTCATGCTATTTTATTATCTATTTTGAATGATTACGGGCTTTATTATACACTTTGATATTACTTTTGGGACTAACCTATTAACCGGAGGCCCAGCCCATATTGCTGTTTTATTGCCTGTTTCAGTATTTCGAGGAAAAGGAATATCAAACGGAGTCCAAACGGAATGAACCTTCGGCAGCATGATTTTTTCGAAGAATATGATCCTGGAGACTTGGAGTCCACGTCAGAAGATCCTCGAGGAGGCCAGGAGATAGGGGGCGCCCCCCCCCACTGGGCGCGCCCGCTGTCTCGTGGGCCCCTCGAGCACCTCCCGACCGACTTCTTTCGCCTATATAGTCCCACGTACCCTAAAAACATCCACGGAGAAGATAGATCGGGGATTCCACCGCCGCAAGCCTCTGTAGCCACCAAAAACCTCTCGGGATCCCATTCCGGCACCCTGTCGGAGGGGGAATCCATCACCGGTGGCCATCTTCATCATCCCGGCGCTATCCATGACGAGGAGGGAGTAGTTCACCCTCGGGGCTGAGGGTATGTACTAGTAGCTATGTGTTTGATCTCTCTCTCTCTCGTGTTCTCTCTATGGCATGATCTTGATGTATCGCAAGCTTTGCTATTATAGTTGGATCTTATGATGTTTCTCCCCCCCCCTACTCTCTTGTGATGAATTGATTTTCCCTCTTGAAGTTATCTTATCGAATTGAGTCTTTATTTGAGAACACTTGATGTATGTCTTGCCGTGTTTACCTGTGGTGACAATGGGATATCACGTGCCACTTGATGTATGTTTTGGTGACCAACTTGCGGGTTCCACCCATGAACCTATGCATAGGGGTTGGCACACGTTTTGTTGACTCTCCGGTAGAAACATTGGGGCACTCTTTGAAGTACTTTGTGTTGGTTGGATGAATCTGAGATTGTGTGATGCATATCGTATAATCATGCTCACGGATACTTCAGGTGACAATGGAGTATCTAGGTGACATTAGGGTTTTGGTTGATTTGTGTCTTAAGGTGTTATTCTAGTATGAACTCTTGAATAGATTGATCCAAAAGAATAACTTTGAGGTGGTTTTGTACCCTACCATAATCTCTTCGTTTGTTCTCCGCTTTTAGTGGCTTTGGAGTGACTCTTTGTTGCATGTTGAGGGATTGTTATATGATCTATCTATGTTATTATCATTGAGAGAACTTGCAATAGTGAAAGTATGAACCCTAGGCCTTGTTTCCTAGCATTGCAATACCGTTTACGCTCACTTTTATCATTAGTTACCTTGCTGTTTTTATATTTTCAGATTACAAATACCTATATCTACCATCCATATTGCACTTGTATCACCATCTCTTCGCCGAACTAGTGCACCTATACAATCTACCATTGTATTGGGTGTGTTGGGGACACAAGAGACTCTTTGTTATTTGGTTGCAGGGTTGTTTGAGAGAGACCATCTTCGTCCTACGCCTCCCACGGATTGATAAACCTTAGGTCATCCACTTGAGGGAAATTTGCTACTGTACCTAAGTGGTGGTTTTATTTTCTTATACTAACGGAGCTTACGAGTTTTCTGTTGAGTTTTGTGTTGTGGAGTTTTCAAGTTTTGGGTAAAGATTTGATGGACTATGGAATAAGTAGTGGCAAGAACCTAAGCTTGGGGATGCCCAAGGCACCCCAAGGTAATATTCAAGGACAACCAAGAGCCTAAGCTTGGGGATGCCCCGGAAGGCATCCCCTCTTTCGTCTTCGTTTATCGGTAACTTTACTTGGAGCTATATTTTATTCGCCACATGATATGTGTTTTGCTTGGAGCGTCATTTTATTTTGTTAGTCTTTGCTTTCTGTTACTTAGAAAAATGTTTTGCATCTTTAGTTTCAATAAAAATGTCTAGGATAGCCTTTACCATGCTTATTTTGCTAGTATACATGTTGCTGTTTGAAAACAGAAAGTTTACCGCTGTTGCAAAAATTCCCTAGAAAAGTCAGAGAATGATATAATGTTGAAACTTTTTGCATAATGAGCTATGATAAATTTACTACAGTGGGAATTTTATTTCATAATTTTTGGAGTTAGGGAAGTATGATGAATCTTGCATTCTTTACAGACTGTACTGTTTTGGCAGATTGCTGTTATGGTTGCATTGTTTGCATATGTTTGCTTGTTTAATGAATCTATTTGATGATAGGAGTATTAAACATGCAGAGGCATTTAGTATGCAATGTTGAATTGTAATTTTAGTGATTTTTTACAGTACAAAATGATAAGGTTTTGCATTGGTTTATACTAACCTATCTCACGAGTTCTTGTTGAGTTTGGTGTGAATGAAGCTTTTGATAAAAAGAGAAACCATGGTATGAGAGGAATTAAGGAGACATAAAAGTTCAAGCTTGGGTATTCCCAAGGCACCCCAAGATAATATTTCAAGAAGTCTCAAGCATCTAAGCTTGGGGATGCCCCGGTAGGCATCCCACCTTTCTTCTTCAACAACTATCGGTTAGTATCGGTTGAGCCTAAGTTTTTGCTTCTTCACATGAGTTGCTATCCTTGCAATGTCATTTTATTTTTTTTTGCTTGCTGTTTAAATACAATACCAAGATCTGAAATTCTTTAATGAGAGAGAGTCTTCACATAGTTGCATAATTATTTAGCTACTCATTGATCTTCATTTATATCTTTTTGGAGTAGTTTGTCATTTACTCGTGTGCTTCACTTATATCCTATGAGTAAATGGTTGAATGAGTTGAATGTCATAAATATGAAATTTTATATTTTTCATCTGCTTATCCCATGGGGAGTAATGATTTCACATCTAAGAAGTAGAGGTTGTAAATTTATTTAAGGTTAGCAAGCATTGTATTGGTCATTTGAACAATTCATGAAAGAATATTGAAGATAAAGAGATTTCATATATAAATAAACTATCCTAGACATCTTTTATAATTGGGAGCACTCATTAAGTATGACATGCTAAAGAGTTGATGTTGGACAAGGAAGACAACATAATGGGTTATGTTTTCCGACATCTCAGTTAAAGTATATTGTCATCGATCATTCAAACATGTTGAGCTTGCCTTTCGCCCTCATGCTAGCCAAAATTCCTTGCACCAAGTAGAGATACTACTTGTGCTTCCAAATATCCTTAAACCCAGTTTTGCCATGAGAGTCCACCATACCTACCTATGGATTGAGTAAGATCCTTCAAGTAAGTTGTCATCGGTGCAAGCAATAAAAATTGCTCTCTAAATATGTATAATATTTTGGTGTGAATAAAATAGCTTTATACGATCTTGTTATGGAAGCAATAAAAGCGGCGGACTGCATAATAAAGGTCCATATACAAGTGGCAATATAAAGTGGCATTCATTCGCATTAAGATTTTGTGCATCCAACCCTAAAAGCGCATGAGAAACTCTGCTCCCCTCTGCGAAGGGCCTATCTTTTACTTTATGTCTTTTACTTAATGCAAGAGTCAAGGTGATCTTCACCTTTCCCTTTTTCATTTTATCCTTTGGCAAGCACCTCGTGTTGGAAAGATCCTGATATATATATCCAATTGGATGGAAGTTAGCATGAACTATTATTGTTGACATCACCCAAAGGTGAATACGTTGGGAGGCAACACTATAAGCCCCTATCTTTCTCAGTGTTTGATTGAAACTCCATAACCATTAGTATTGCATGACTATTAGTGATTGTAGAAGACTATATGATAGATGAGTATGTGGAGTTTGCTATTCCTGAAAATAAGATGAATTGCAATTGTTTGATGACTGAGAATGAAGTTTGCTAGTTTTCAAGAAAGTTTATGGTCTATGCTTTGACATGTGAATTGTTTGTTACTTTACCATGAGAAGTTTTACGAGACGAACTACTGTTATGACATATTGTCATGCTAGAAAAGGTGATTGAAATTATCATTGATCAAACTTGTGCACCTTCTAGCATTCGCACTTCATAAATTCTATCTTTTATCATTTACCTACTCGAGGACGAGTAGGAATTAAGCTAGGGGATGCTGATACGTCTCCAACGTATCTGTAATTTATGAAGCATTCATGCTATTTTATTATCTGTTTTGAATGATTACGGGCTTTATTATACACTTTTATATTACTTTTGGGACTAACCTATTAACCGGAAGCCCAGATCATATTGTTATTTAATTGCCTGTTTCAGTATTTCGAGGAAAAGGAATATCAAACGCAGTCCAAACAGAATGAAACCTCCGGCAGCGTGATTTTTTGGAAGAATATGATCCTAGAGACTTGGAGTTCACGTCAGAAGATCCTCAACGAGGCCAGGAGATAGGGGGCGCCCCCCCTACTAGGTGCGCCCCCTGTCTCATGGGCCCCTCGAGCACCTCCCGACCGACTTCTTTCGCCTATATAGTCCCACCTACCCTTAAAACATCCACGGATAAGAAATATCGGGAGTTCCGCCGCCTCAAGCCTCTGTAGCCACCAAAAACCTCTCGGCAGCCCGTTCCGGCATCCTACCGGAGGGGGAATTCATTACCGGTGGCCATCTTCATCATTCCGGTGCTATCCATGATGAGGAGGGAGTAGTTCACCCTCGGGGCTGAGGGTATGTACCAGTAGCTATGTGTTTGATCTCTCTCTCTCTCTCTCTCTCTCTCTCTCTCTCTCTCGTGTTCTCTCTATGGCACGATCTTGATGTATCGCAAGCTTTTCTATTATAGCTGGATCTTATGATGTTTCTCCCCCTCTACTCTCTTTTGATGAATTGAGTTTCCCTCTTGAAGTTATCTTATCGGATTGAGTCTTTATTTGAGAAAACTTGATGTATGTCTTGTCGTGTTTATCTGTGGTGACAATGGGATATCACGTGCCACTTGATGTATGTTTTGGTGACCAACTTGCGGGTTCCGCCCATGAACCTATGCATAGGGGTTGGCACACGTTTTCTTGACTCTCCGGTGGAAACTTTGGGGCACTCTTTGAAGTACTTTGTGTTGGTTGGATGAATCTGAGATTGTGTGATGCATATCGTATAATCATGCCCACGGATACTTGAGGTGACAATGGAGTATCTAGGTGACATTAGGGTTTTGGTTGATTTGTGTCTTAAGGTGTTATTCTAGTACGAAGTCTTAAATAGATTGATCCAAAAGAATAACTTTGAGGTGGTTTCGTACCCTACCATAATCTCTTCGTTTGTTCTCCGCTTTCAGGGGCTTTGGATTGACTCTTTGTTGCATGTTGAGGGATTGTTATATGATCTATCTATGTTATTATTGTTGAGAGAACTTGCACTAGTGAAAGTATGAACCCTAGGCCTTGTTTCCTAGCATTGCATTGCCGTTTACGCTCACTTTTATCATTAGTTACCTTGCTGTTTTTATATTTTCAGATTACAAATACCTATATCTACCATCCATATTGCACTTGTATCACCATCTGTTCGCCGAACTAGTGCACCTATACAATCTACCATTGTATTGGGTGTGTTGGGGACACAAGAGACTCTTTGTTATTTGGTTGCAGGGTTGTTTGAGAGAGACCATCTTCATCCTATGCCTCCCACGGATTGATAAACCTTAGGTCATCCACTTGAGGGAAATTTGCTACTGTTCTACAAACCTGTGCACTTGCAGGCCCAACAACGTCTACAAGAAGAAGGTTGTGTAGTAGACATCAGCCTTATCGTACAAGGTTTACAAGCATGGACTGTTTTGAATGTCGTAGGCATCGTAAACGTTGCACCACATAATAGTGTGTGCGATAGTTATCCTGTACGATACTGGTACGACGGTCCGACATTTCGTAATCCTATCCGACACTCATACGATGATTATGTAATCTTCTTAATTAGAGATCGCATACGGTTTGGGAGAAGTGAATATGTGTGATGTAGTCTCCTTATCACACATGCTTGGCAATCATGAACTATTTGTGATGGGGTGCGCATCGTAAACGTTGTACCATAGAATACTGTGTGCAATGGTAATACCGGCACACATGAGTAGCAAGGATGGAGCGTTTGGGATATTTGATATATCACAAACAGTGGTGTGACGAATCGCATTTGGGATAGCGGGCATCGCATTCGCTTTGTTTTGAAAAACATGTGCATTCCTACTCCCTATCCCCGATAGTTTCTGGGTCGTGTGGGAAGGACCCCCCCCTATCGCCCACACTGGCAAGGAGGTGGTTTAAAATGTCGTGGTGAAAAGGGGTTAAAAACCGTTTGTATAGCAGCTCGTTGTACCAGTGAGCCTCCACACGAAATCCAACTGTTACACACTTTTGACCCAACTCGGTGATACCAATCAAAAATTTGGTGCACCGACCTTTGTAAAAGATATGAATGTTGGTGGTCTCGATGGGATCAACGGGAAACAACTCGTGGTGACTCATGTGCAATGGTAGGGCAAAACCTTGCTTTGGTGGTACCGATTGCATCATCTCGGCGAGACCGAAATAAATGCAATAAGTAACAGAAGGTTGGCAATCCATCTTGGTGGCACCGATTGCAAAACTCAGTAAGACCGAAATAATTGCAACAAGTTCTAGAGAGTTGGCAAGGCCATCTCGGTGGCACCGATTACAAAACTCGGTAAGACTGAAATAATTGCAATGGGTTCATGGGAGTTGGCAAGGCCATCTCGGTGGGACCGAGATCCATATCAGTGGATCCGATTTGTTAGGTTTTAGTTGTGACTGTGTCCGAATGAACTCGGTGGGTCCGGATAGGTAAGTTTTGGTGGGGCCGAGTTGGATAGGGTTTTGGACAGATTTGGATAGAGAAAGTGGTTGATGGTTTTGGAGCAATATCACTAACCATTTGAGCAAATAGATCATAGTCCAAACCTCATCCCCTTTTAATAGTATTGGCCTTCTTATAGAGTCAAGGTAATCTTGGATCACTTCACCAAAAAATGTAGAGTCTCAAGCTTTTGCCAATCCATGTCCTTAGCATTCTGAGGGGTCCACAATCACTAGTACTTGCCATGCCAATCATTGAACATCCTGAAATCTTTAACTTGAATGGATATTAGTTCAATGAGATATCTGTTGTTATCAATTACCAAAACCACCCAGTGATTAGTTGCACTTTTAGAGATTGAGAGTCTTTAGATGCGATCCAGCATCTCGTTTAGGTGTAAGGGATCATCAGTGTCCATGTCCTGGTCGTAAGCCGGGTTGATTTGAAGTATGTTCCATGGGTTGCTTGAAGCAACCTTGGAGTTTCTACCACCAAGGGTCAAACCATGGCTCCTTGCAAAGGAGATCGGATTCGATCTTGACGGAACATCCGAGCTCGGCCCCAATCCGAGGTCGATGTTTGGTGAGGTGGTGATCGGATCTGTGTATGAAGTTGGATCAGGTGCCATGATGATGAGGTACACGCTCACAACTACTTCTGGTGCAACACCAGCGCCGAGGCCCAGGTTGGGATGGGTTCCGGGGTCAAGGTCGCGGTGCCGGAAGTGTTCCTGAGCCGATCTGGCATCCAACCAGAGAGGACGAGATCACCGCATGAGTCAGCAATGTACTATAAACTCCCGAACGTAATGACTTGGTTCAGGGTAAATTTTTCAATTTGGTCGAGATGACAAGCTGCGTTGGCATGCAAAATGATGCTACCGAACATGAAAACCTGGCTGGGGACGAATATGTAAACGTTGCCGTCATCGGTGTTGACATTGAGACGATCCATTGATCCTTTTTTCATCACACAACGGAGCTCTGAAGGAAATCACCAATGTCAGTACAAAAACTGGTAGACCTCGGGTAGGGGGGCCCTGAGCTGTGGATCTCGGATCAATGGGTAACAGGAGATGAAGGGGATAATATTTACCTAGGTTCGGGCCATCTCGATGTGGTAAAACCCTACGTCCTGTTGAAAGTGCAACTAACCCCCGGGTGGTTTTGGTAATTCATAACAACATATATCTCATTGAACTATTGTCCACTTAAGATAAATATTTCAGGATGTTCAATGATTGGCATGGCATGGACTAGAGCTGGGGACCCCTCATAATGCTAATGAAAAGGATTGGAAAAAGCTCAAGGCTCTACATTTTGTTTAAGTGATCCAAGATCACATTGAGTCCATAGGAAAGCCAATACTATTAAAAGGGGATGAGGTGTTTCTTAATGATATATTTTCTTAAGTGCTTGGTGATATTGCTCCAAATCCCTCAGCCACTTTCTCCATCCACATATGTCCAAACCCTAAATTCCAACTCTGCCTCACCGGTATTTCCTACCCGGAGCCACCGAGTTCATCTGGACTTAGCCACTGCCAAAACTCTAACAATTTCGTTCACCCAATATGGATCTCGGTCCCACTGAGATGGCCTTGCGAGCTCTCTCTTGCTTGTTGCAATTATTTCGGTCCCACCAAGATGTTGCAATTGGTCCCACCGAGATGGCTAGACCGATTCTCTGTTTCCTTATTGCTTCACTTCAGTCTCACCGAGATGATGCGATTGGCGCCACCGAGATGAGGTTTGGCCTAAGCCCTTGCACATCGGTCCCATCGAGTTCTTCATGACGGTCCCAGCGAGATTCCTAACGTTCATATTTTTACACAGATTGGGGCCGGCCACCGAGTTTTTTGATCGGTGCCACCAAGATGGGTCAAAAGTGTGTCACGGTTGGATTTTGTGTCGAGGCTATATATACCCCTCGACCCCTTCTTCCTCAGAGAAAAGAGCCATCCGAGCGTACCTACACTTCCACCATTCATTTTCTGAGAGAGAACCGCCTACTCATGTGTTGAGGTCAAGTTGCTTTCCACTCAAATCCTTCTTCCACCATAGCAAATCTATGAGAGAGAGCTGAGTGTAGGGGAGACTATCATTTGAAGCGCAAGAGCAAGGAGTTCATCATCAAGACACCATCTATTACCTTTTCAAAGTGGTGTATCCTAGATTGGTCAGGTGTCGCTTGGGAGCCTCCGACATGATGTGGAGTTGAACCAAGAAGTTTGTAAGGGCAATGAGATTACCTACTTCGTGAATATCTACCCGAGTGAGGCAAGTCCTTCGTGGGTGATGGCCATGGAGGGATAGACAAGGTTGCTTCTTTGTGGACCCTTCATGGGTGGAGCCCCTGTGGACCCGCGCAGCCGTTACTGTAGCGACCAGACCTCAAACGGTCAAGTCTCTGTGCATCAGTGTCATTCCTGGATCGGTAATGCTGACACGCACAGTACTTGAGGAATTATAACAGAATTTCAATCACACACTTATTACATCGAGTCCTCGTAAAGAGTATGATTACATAAATAAATCATGGCTGAAGCATCTAAACTAGATAACTGCGGAAGCTTCGAAGGTAAATGAGTCCATCAACTCCAACAACATAGCTGAGTGCAAAACAACGACCTATCGCACCTTATTCATTGTTTGAGTAGTCTGCAACATAAGACGTTGCAGCCCGAAACGGGTCAGCACATGGAATGTGCTGGCATAGTTACACTGTAAAGCAATGATAATGCAAGAACTATTTCTACATGCAATATTTGGCTGATGGAGGCTGCAAGTTTCATGGTTTTGCATAAAGCTAGTTTTTCCCTACAACAAAGGAATAAATTTATTTAACTACTCCCATGTTGCCCATTATTTGAGAAGGTAACCCCAACTCAAATCCCAATTAAAAATATCATCATTAACACAACTTCATAATTAATTAAAGTAACGTGTTGAGATCACATCAATAGATTCAAGTACTAGATACTCAAGACGTCCATAATTGGGGACACGGCTAACCATGATTAGTTTATACACTCTGCAGAGGTTTGCGCACTTTTCCCCACAAGACTCGATCTCCTCCGTTAAATTTCTCGCACTTCATGATGTTTGAGAAATGGATGACCAAGACACAGTCTTTCAGAAGCATTAACTCTCTACTCTGGGTAGACAGTACCACCTACATCCCTCTACATGTGCTAGTCTACCTCTTCAAGATCTCACGCAACATACTCAACTATGCCAGAGCCCATAATGGCTTGTGGCTGCACACGGAAGTTTCTAGCATGAATAATATTATGATCCCTTTGAGCCTGGGTGGCATTCCATAGGATAATCACACGGTAACCTCAGGATTTCCAAAAACAGGCAACACTGGGTTCCCCAGGTGCCTCAACCAATCCACCCAGATGTGTATTAATGTTGCCCCCTTAATGTTATCCAATTTAAAATACCTCTCAAACTTCCATGTGTGAATCATGATCCAATCCCCGTCTACGAGCATGGCTAAGCAATAATAAGCATAACATATATTCCCGGGGTGATCAAAAGGTATTAGGTTCCTTCCTCAAACACTACAACCAAAACCACAAGTTCCCAATCCTACAAATGCAAGTATTTGTGGGGCAGAACTAATGCATAGTAAAAACTAGGTATAAAAGAGTATGATCAAAGGGTAACTTGCCTTGCTGACGATCTGCAAATTCTAAAGATTTGTAGTAACGAGCTTCGCACTCCGGGTAATCTAGCGTAGACAAACAATAGCATTCGTAAGCAATCACTCAAACGAAACACGAGAAAACCGAGAAAAGATCCAAATCAAACACGAAACAAACAAACGGCTTAAACTAACAAGAGTCAAAACCTAACTGCAATATTAACATGTGAATTAGATCTTAACAATAGGTACATGTGATTAGCTATGATTTGCAAAAAATATTCAACTCAAACGGAGCAACGAAACTCAAAATACGAACGACACAAGATTGTTTACTAATCTGAACTAAAGTCAAATTTTACAGTACCAAAATCATGTTTAAGTTGATTAACTGGAAACACGGCTTCGAGACGAAGATTTTGGCGTTGGTTTTATCTAATTTGGATAAGCGAGTAAAAAGTTATACTAGTTTAAACATGAGGGGCTAAATTGCGATAAAAAAATTTGCGGATAAGTCCCTGGCCGAAAATAAAATAAAAAGAAAAGACTAACGAACGAATGTTCGCTGTCTTAACCTATCCGACGAATAACGTTCGTTAAAACGAACAAACGGACGAACGTCTGCTAAATAAACTAAACCGAATGAAAACCGATCTAAAACAATAAACCGGTAAACTAAAAAAATGGGGTTAAATAAAAAAACGACCGGTCAACGGCAGTGGCGTTCCGGCGGGATCTGGCGTGGCGGTGGCGTTCGGTGACGGCGCTAGTGGCACAGGGTGCGGGGTGGGGCAGCGGCGGCGGCATTGGCTGCGCGGGGCGACGGGGCGGGAGCGGCGGCGGCGGCGGAGCAGCGGCGGAGGCTCGGCAGCGGCAGCGGGAGGCGAAAGCGGCGGCGGCGGTTTCGGCTTGGGGTCCCTGGGGGGCCTCGGGCTTGGCTTTTCAGGAGGAGGGGAGGTGGCGGCTGGCGGGAGGGGCCACGCCCTCGGGAGGCGTGTCCAAGGCGAACATGGCCGGCGGCGGTGGCGGGGCGGACTCCCGCTACGGGAGGAGGCGACGACGCGCGCGGTTTGGCCGGCTCGGCTGGGCTTTCGGCCCAGTCGGGCGGAGGAAACTTTTAAAAAAATAAATAATTTTGCCCGAAGACTAAAATCCTAATAAAAAATATATATTTTTCTAAAAATGCCAAAAACAATTTTCGCCGTCTAAATAGAATATCTAGAACAAAGTGAACATTTTTCTGGCCTAAAATGCAATTTTGAAAAATGCCTATTTTTCTAATTCAAATAAAATAGCAAATGAAAAACCAGAAAAATCATAATTTGATTTTAAATTTCTTTCTCCAATATTTCTCTTACTTTGAAGAAGTCATATTATCTTATCTCATTTATTTTTTATATCAGAAATATTTGGAGATAAAAATAAAAATAATCAAATTGATCCTTTTCTTCAAATTTGAATTAAATTCAAATATGAATTTTGTGAAACCTCCAACTCTCTCCGTGGGTCCTTGAGTTGCTTAAGATGGTCTATGTATAACATCCAAATTGAAAATTTGGTATGTTACAAACCTACCCCCCTAAAGATGAATCTCGCGCTCGAGATTCGGGTTGGTCAGCAAAAAGGTTTGGGTGGCCTCTATGAAGATCTTCCTCTCTCTCCTAGGTGGCTTCCTCCTCGGTATGGTGGCTCCAGTGAACTTTGCAAAACTTGATAACCTTGCTGCGAGTAACTCAACTAGAAAACTCGAGAATCTTGACCAGCTTCTCTTCATAGGTCAAATCACTGTCAAACTGAATCGCTTCCAGTGGTACTGTATCTCTTAGAGGAATATCAGCCATCTCGGCGTGGCACTTCTTCAACTGGGAAATGAGAAACACATCGTGAACTCCTGACAATCCTTCCGGCAATTCCAGCTTGTATGCAACTTCTCCCATACGTTCCAAAACTCTATATGGTCCCACAAAACATGGTGTTAGCTTTCCCTTAACTCCAAAACGCTTAACTCCTCGAAGTGGGGATACACGAAGATATACTCTGTCTCCGACATCGTAACCTATCTCCTTGCATTTTGAATCCGCATAACTCTTCTGTCTGGACTGGGCTACCTTGAGTCTATCGCGAATCAACTTAACCTTCTCTTCGGAGTCTTTGATTAAATCAGGTCGAAACAACTGTCGATCTCCAACTTCATCCCACGATAACGGTGTCCTGCACCTCCTTTCGTACAAAGCTTCAAAAGGGGCCATCTTCAAACTGGTTTGGTAACTGTTGTTATAAGAGAACTCTGCATACAGCAAATTGTCGTCCCAACTAGACCCATAATCTAGCGCACAAGCTCTCAACATGTCCTCCAGAATCTGATTGACTCTCTCGATCTGTCCATCTGTCTGTGGATGAAAGGCTGTACTGAACTCTAGCCTAGTACCCAAAGTCTCATGCAACTGATTCCAAAACTTTGAGGTAAGCTGGGTTCCTCTATCTGATACAATGGTCCTCGGAACACCATGCAGACATACGATCCTGGTCATGTATATCTTTGCCAACTTAGCGCTCGTATAGGTGGTCTTCACTGGGATGAAATGGACTACTTTCGTCAAATGATCGACTATACCCAGATAGAGTCATAGCTTGAACGAGTCCTGGGCAATCCAGTGATAAAATTCATGCCAAGTTTATCCCACTTCCATTGAAGTATCAGCAATGGCTGTAGCAATCCTGCTGGCTTCTGATGCTCTTCCTTAACTCTCTGACATACATCACGTACTGCTACATACTCGACAATATCCTTCTTCATTCCAGTCCACTAGAAACTTTCCTTCAAGTCAAGATACATCTTAGTGTTTCCTGGGTGAATCGAATAGGACGAATCATGGGCCTCTTGCAGAATCAACTTCCCGATCTCGGGGTCATTAGGCACATAAACGTGATCCTCAAACCATAAAGTGTCGTGCTCATCCTCACGAAATCCTTTAGCCTTTCCTTTGCTCATCCTTTCATTTATCTCAGCAATCTCCTTGTCAGTCTTCTGGGCTTCTCTGATCTTACCCATTAAAGTGGACTGAATTTCCAATGCTGCTACATGACCTCTTGGGACTATCTCCAAACATAATTCTCGAAGATCATCTGCTAACTCCTTTGGTGATCCTCCGGTCATGAGGGTATTTACATAACTCTTCCGGCTGAACGCATCTGCTACTACATTGGCCTTTCTGGGATGATAGTGCAATTTCATGTCATAATCCTTAATGAGCTCTAACCATGTCCTTTGCCTGACATTCAACTCCTTCTGCGTGAAGATATATTTTAAACTCTTATGATCCGTGTATACCTCACAATGGTTTCCGATGAGAAAATGTATCCATGTCTTCAGTGCATGCACTACGGCTGCTAACTCCAAATCATGCATAGCATAATTCAACTCATGAGGTTTAAGCTGTCGTGAGGCATATGAAACAACTCTCTTCCTGCATGAGCACTGCTCCAAGTCCTCGACGTGAAGCATCGCAATACACTTGATAATCCTTTCGTGGGTCTGGAAGAATCAGCACTGTGGCTGTAACCAAACGTTTCTTCAACTCCTAAAAACTGGCTTTTCACACTCCTCAGTCCATTTAAACTTGCTGTCCTTCTTCAATAACTCCGTCATGGGCTTTGCAATCCTGGAGAAATTCTCAATGAACCTCCAATAATATCCTGCGAGTCCAAGAAAACTCCAGATCTCTCCAACTGATGTGGGTGCCACCCATTTAGTCACAGAAGCAACCTTCGTAGGGTCTACTGCTATTCCTTCTCCTGATATAACATGTCCGAGAAATCCAACTTCCTTTAACCAAAACTCACACTTGCTGAACTTGGCATACAACTGATGTTCTCTGAGCTTCTCAAGAACTAAACGCAAATGCTCCTTATGCTCCTCTTCGTTCTTTGAGTAGACCAATATATCATCAATGAACACCATGACGAACTTATCCAAAAACTACATAAACACTTTGTTCATCATGTTAATGAAATAGGCAGGTGCGTTAGTTAGACCAAATGACATAACGATATACTCATATAGCCCGTACCTTGTGGTAAAAGCTGTCTTAGGTATATCCTGCTCTCGAATCTTCAACTAGTGATAACCCGATCGAAGATCAATCTTAGAGAAGACTTTAGCACCTTGCAACTGGTCAAACAAATCATTGATCATCGGCAAAGGGTATTTGTTCTTGATCGTCACCTCATTCAACGCACGATAATCAACAACCATCCTTAATGATCCATCCTTCTTCTCCACTAGAAGCACTGGGGCTCCCCAAGGTGACGAACTTGGTCAAATATAACCTTTATCCAATAACTCCTTAACCTGCTTCTTAATTTCCTCTAAATCCTATGCGGGCATCCGATACGGTCTCTTTGATATTGGCCCGGTGCCTGGCAATAGCTCAATCAAAAACTCAATGTCTCGATCCGGTGGCATGCCTGGTAACTCCTCCGGAAATACATCGGGGTAATCCTTCACCACTGGTACTTCCTCCTGCACAACTCCTGATAAGGAATTCACTTGAGTCCTCTTCGGCACATGCCGGGATACATACTTGATCCTTCTTCCTTCTGGGGTGGTGAGGAATATCGACTTACTAGCACAATCAATGTTCCCTCCATACTTCGATAACCAATCCATGCCTAATCTTATATCCAATCCTTGTGACTCCAAAATTATTAGGTCCGAGGGAAACTCATGTCTGCCAATGGTCAGGGGTAACCAATCACACCATCGCTTGGCCATATACTCTACTCCTGGTGAGCTTACAAACATGGGTGACCTAAGGTCTAAGGTTGGCAATTTAAACTTTTCCACAAATCCCCTTGATATGTATGAATGTGATGCACCAGTATCAAAAAGAACAAGTGTTGGAAATGCATTAATGAAAAACTTACCGACAACTACGTCTGGTTGATCCTCAATCTCCTCCACGCTGATATGGCTCACCTGACCTTTGGTGAAGGGGTTGGGCTTCTTGGCAGAACTCCCATTGCCATTTCCATTCTTCGCGTCAAGACATTCATTGGCATAATGTCCAGTCTTCTCGCACTTGAAACAAGTAACGTGTCTCAAATCCCTCTTGGCTGGTGTTGAAGGGTTGGAACGGTTCTGGCTGCTGCTTCCTCCATTCCCATTGCCATTCTTGGGGCCACTATGGTTGTGCGAACTTGCTCCGTTGTGTGTGTGTCCTCCATGGTTGTGGGTATGTCCTCCCGAGTACAGGGAATAGCGGGGCTTCTGCTGAGCTCCTGAAGTATACCTCCCATGTCCATACTTTCTCTTGTGATTATCAATCTGTTGCTGCTTGCCTTCTATCATAAGAGCCTTGTCTACCAACTCCTGGTACTTGTTGAATGTTGCCACCATCAACTGCATGCTCAGCTCATCATTCAGTCCTTCCAGAAACTTCTCCTGCTTAGCGGCATCTGTAGCTACGTCATCAGGGGCATAGCGTGCTAACTTACTAAACTCATCCACATACTAGCCCACTGTACTCCTCCTTGGCGCAAGTTGCGAAACTCACGCTTCTTTATGCTCATAGCTCCAGCTGAAACATGGGCAGTGCGGAAAGCCTGCTGAAACTGATCCCATGTAACAGTGTCAATGGGGTAAGTGGCTGTGAAATTCTCCTACCATGATTTGCGGGTCCATCAAGCTGATGTGCGGCAAAACTCACTCTCTCCGCATATGTGCATCCTGAAGTGGTTAGCTCTCTTCCAATCTTGCAGAGCCAATCATCTGCAACAATCGGCTCGGTGCTAGTAGATAACACCAGCGGATTCAACTTTAGGAAACGGTCTAGGTGACCACAAGGGGGTGGTGGACTAAAAGCTGCATCAAGGTATTCTGCTGCTGGATCAACTGAGTGAGCTCCGGTGGGAAGGCAAATCCATTGTCATGTCTCGGAGGCATCTGAAGGGTTTAGAAGGGGTGAGAAAACAGAATGGAATTGGGGTCTAAGAGAGATTCACTGCCCATAATGCTCATGAGACAAACACAATCAATTTCACTTCAATCAATAGTGCACAAGTCACTCAAGAATGGTCTAACCTATAACAACAAACTCGATCGTTGCAACTACTTGGAGGGAAAATACTACTAATTACAATGGTGGTCGTCAAGAAATTTTCATCAAAAGAAGACTCCATGATATCTGCTCCAGCTTCATCAACGTAGTCGTCATTGCTATCAGGGTTGGAGTCGGTGTCGTCGAGGATGATGTTGTCTCCTGGGGATGCTCGTCATCTCCTCCTGGCGCGGGGTCTCCCATGAATACTCCTAGCTTCCTTGCCAGGTCGTCATTCTTTTCTATTCGTATAGCAATCTCCTCCTCATATCCATCGCGTGTAGACTTGATCTCCTCTTCCAGCTCGTTGTTTCTCCTCACCAGTTTCTTGATCTTATTCATGTGGATAATTTATTTATTTTCCTGTCGACGAATATGATCTCCCATCTCTTGAATGTAAGCTGCAATTGATCCATCCCTCCTGGTACGAATCATCTCCCATTTGTCATCTCGGCGGCCACATATCTGGTAAATGGTATTCTCCATCTCCTTGTGATACACCTCACATATGCGTCCAAAGGTGTTATGTGCGGCCATGCTCTTTCCAATACTCCAGCTTGGTGCCTCCAGGTAGAAATCAATAGGCTCCGTTGTTGGCGCAAAGGTCCTCCCAGGTATCCAGACTTTGATCTTCGAGCGCTCCTCTTCCAGTACAGATGTAGAGAAAGTCTCCGTGAAGCTTGGTAATCCGATGTTCAAATACTTAGTGACTTCCTTCAAGTGCTTTCCGAAAGGGGTGTCGTCATCCGGTTGAGTGAACTTGTTCCTGGGATTTGCCATCTATAGAGTAGAAAGAGAGGAGAATTAGAAATGAGTAGAGAAGCGAAATCATGTGGCTCATTCTAGTGGTCATGTCCTACAGTCAGCGTGTGCTCTGATACCATCTTGTAGCGACCAGACCTCAAACGGTCAAGTCTCTGTGCATCAGTGTCATCCCTGGATCGGTAATGCTAACACGCACAGTACTCGAGGAATTATAACAGAGTTTCAATCACACACTTATTACATCGAGTCCTCATAAAGAGTATGATTACATAAATAAATCATGGCTGAAGGCCATCTAAACTAGATAACTGCGGAAGCTTCGACGGTAAATGAGTCCATCAACTCCAACGACATAGCTAAGTGCAAAACAACGACCTATCGCACCTTATTCATCGTTTGAGTAGTTAGCAACATAAGACGTTGCAGCCCGAAATGGGTCAGCACATGGAATATGCTGGCATAGTTACACTGTAAAGCAATGATAATGCAAGAACTATTTCTACATGCAATATTTGGCTGATGGAGGCTGCAGGTTTCATGGTTTTGCATAAAGCTAGTTTTTCCCTACAACAAAGGAATAAATTTATTTAACTACTCCCATGTTGCCCATTATTTGAGAAGGTAACCCCAACTCAAATCCCAATTAAAAATATCATCATTAACGCAACTTCATAATTAATTAAAGTAACGTGTTGAGATCACATCAATAGATTCAAGTACTAGATACTCAAGACGTCCATAACCGGGGACACGGCTAACCATGATTAGTTTATACACTCTGCAGAGGTTTGCACACTTTTCCCCACAAGACTCGACCTCCTCTGTTGAATTTCTCGCACTTCATGATGTTTGAGAAACGGATGAGCGAGACACAGTCTTTCAGAAGCATTAACTCTCTACTCCAGGAAGACAGTACCACCTTCCCTCTACATCTGCTAGTCTACCTCTTCAAGAGCTGACGCAACATACTCAACTATGCCAGAGCCCATAATGTCTTGTGGCTGCACACGAAAGTTTCTAGCATGAATAATCTTATGATCCCTTTGAGCCTGGGTGGCAACCCATAGGATAATCACATGGTAACCCCAGGATTTCCAAAAACAGGCAACACTGGGTTCCCCAGGTGCCTCAACCAATCCACCCAGATGTGTATTAATGTTCCCACCTTAATTTTATCCAATTTAAAATACCTCTCAAACTTCCATGTGTGAATCACGATCCAATTCCTGTCTACGAGCATGGCGAAGCAATAATAAGCATAATGTATATTCCCGGGGTGATAAAAAGGTATTAGGTTCCTACCTCAAACACTACAACCAAAACCGCAAGTTCCCAATCCTACCAATGCAAGTATTTGTGGGGCAGAACTAATGCATAGTAAAAACTAGGTATAAAAGAGTATGATCAAAGTGTAACTTGCCTTGCTGACGATCTGCAAACTCTGGAAATTCGTAGTAACAAGCTTCACACTCCGGGTAATCTAGCATAGACAAACAATAGCATTCATAGCAATCACTCAAACGAAACACGATAAAACCGAGAAAAAATCCAAACCAAACACGAAACAAGCAAACCGCTTAAACTATCAAGAGTCAAAACCTAACAGTAATATTAACATGTGAATTAGATCTTAACAATAGTTACATGTTATTAGCTATGATTTGCAAAAAGATCCAACTCAAACGGAGCAACGAAACTCAAAATACAAACGAAACAAGATCGTTTACTAATCTGAACTAAAGTCAGATTTTATAGTACCAAAATCATGTTCAAATTGATTAACTGGAAAGAGGGTTTCATCTAATTTGGATAAGCGAGTAAGAAGTTATACTAGTTTAAAGATCAGGGGCTAAATCACGATAAAAAAATCGCGGATAAGTCCCTGGCCGAAAATAAAATAAAATGAAAAGACTAATGAACGAACGTTCGCTGTCTGAACCTATCCGGCAAATAACGTCCGTTAAATGAACGAACGGATGAACGTCGCTAAATAAACTAAACGGAACAAAAACCGATCTAAAACAATAGATCGGTAAACTAAAAAAGGGCTTAAATAAAAAACTGACCGGTCAACAGGTGGGTCAACGGTAGCGGCGTTCCGGAGGGATCCAGCGCGGCGGCGACGTTCGGCGACGGTGTGGGTGGCGCGAGGTGCGGGATCGGGCGGCAGCGGCGGCGTCGGCGGCGCGGGGCGATGGTGCGGCAGCGGCGGCGGGAGGTGAAACGGGCGGAGGCAGCTTCGCCTTGGGGTCTGTGGGGTCCCTGGGCTCGGCTTTTAAGGAGGAGGGGAGGCGGCGGCTTGCGGGAGAGGGCACGCCCTTGGGAGGCATGTCCGAGGCGGACACGGCCGGCGACGGTGGCGGGGATGACTCCCACTGCGGGAGGAGGCGGCGGCGCGCGTGATATGGGCCAGCTCGGCTGGGTTTCGGCCGAGTCGGGCGGAGGAAACTTTTTTTAAAATAAATAATTTCACCCGAAGAATAAAATCCTAATAAAATATAAAAAAATTCTAAAAATGCCAAAAACAATTTTCACCGTCTAAATAGAATATTTAGAATACAGTGGACATTTTTCTGGCCTAAAATGCAAAAATGCTTATTTTTCTAATTCAAACAAAATAGCAAATAAAATACCAGAAAAATCATAATTTGATTTTAAAATTCTTTCTCCAATATTTCTCTTACTTTGAAGAAGTCATATTATGTTCTCTCATTTATTTTTTATGTTGGAAATATGTGGAGATAAAAATAATAATAATAAAATTGATCCTTTTCTTCAAATTTGAATTAAATTCAAATATGAATTTTGTGAAACCTCCAACTCTCTCCGTGGGTCCTTGAGTTGCTTAAGATTTCTAGGATCTATGTATGCATATGATGATCTATGTATAACATCCAAATTGAAAATTTGGGATGTTACAGTTACCCTTCGCGGGTTGAAGTCTCCATTAACGTGGATGTACGATAGCACCACCTATCGGAACACGTCAAAAATCTTGGTGTCTCCATTGCATTTGCCTTCTCCAAACCCTTCCCTTTACTTACGTGTGCAATGTTTTACATTCCGCTGCTATACTCTTAGAGTTGCAAGTGCAGGGTGTTACTTGACTTGTCATAATTGCTAAATCTGCCCACAACTAAAATTGGGAAAATTATAGATTTTTATTTGGTCAAGTAGTCTAATCACCCCCGCTCTAGACATACTTTCGTTCCTACAAGTGGTATCAGAGCTTTTATCTTAGTAAGCCTTGATTTCCATTGCTTTGGTGTTCATATCCTTGGTTTCACAACCTAGGAGAGTATGGCGTCTAGTGAGGGTAACTATCACTGCAGAGGTCCTTATTTTGATGGTACGAATTTTGCTAGTTGGAAGAATAAGATGAGAAATGCATATTCTTGGTCATATCCCAGCCATTTTGGCTGTTATTCGTAGTGGCTTGCAAGGTGAATTATTTGAAGATGGTAGAGAACCGGCTCGTGAAGCGACCGCAGAAGAATCAAGGATGTTGTAATATAATGCTCAAGCTTGTGATATTCTCTTCAATGGATTGTGCCCCTAGGAATTCAACAAAATCAGTCGCCTTGAGAATGCAAAGGAAATTTGGGATACTTTGGTTGATACGCACGAAGGAACTGAGTCCGTCAAGGAATCCAAGTTGGTTGTGCTTCAAAGTCAACTTGACAAGTTCAAGATGAACGATGGCGAAGGAGTTGCTGAAATGTACTCTAGGCTTGCTCGATCACAAATGAGATTGCTACTTAGAAAGTGAAGAGATGACCGACAAATTCCTCATCAAGAAGATCCTTAGAGCTTTGGATGGCAAATATAATACCATCTGCACATTGATCCAAATGATGCCCAGTTACAAAGATCTCAAGCCCACGAAAGTCATTAGTAGAATTGTTGCTCATGAGATGTCAGTCAAGGATAAGTAAGAGCTCCACAACAAGTCAAGTGGCACATACAAAGCTTCAAGTGATGCCCCTACAAAATCAAATGACAAGAAAGTCTCCAATGAAGAATTGACCTTAATGGTGAAAAACTTCAACAAGTTCTACAAGAGTAGAAGCAAAGAGAGAAGCTCCAAGTCAAGGTCCTACAATCAGAAAAGATCTTCTAATCTTGATCGTAATTGCTACACTTGTGGAAGACCCGGACACTATTCCAATGAGTGTACAACTCCCTACAAGAAAAGAGAAGACTCATCAAAAAGGAGTAAAAGAGATGAATCACCTCATGGAGAGAGAAGGAGTAGAGATGATCATAATGAACGAAGACCCTCCCAAAGAAGCAAGGATTCATAAAGGAAAGATAAGTCATCAAAGACATACACAAGATTAAGACATCAAGATCATGCTGGTGAATGGGTTTCCGGCTCTGACTCTGACAACTACTCTGAGAGAAGCTATCTATCCGACTCAGAATATCCTCAAGATGAAGGTGTTGCTGGTCTTGCACTAGTGTCATCCAACTCCCATGACATATTTTATTCACCAAATGAAGGAATTGGAGGATGCTTCTTGGCTAAAGGCCCCATGAGAAAGGTGTTTACAAGAGTCTTGCCGGGAGTAAGAAATTCGAGGAAATTATACGCAAGCAAGGAAGACACCAGAAGAATCAAGGTGTTGGTTTTGAATGAAAGTTCAATGCCAGTGGAGTTGAATGGGAACAAGACCAATACCCCAAGATGAAGTTTGTTCCTCAACAAGAGAAGTATGACCCCACCTCTTTTGAGAGAACGCAAGCTCAAGATGATCTTCCACCACACAGACCACAAGCTAAAAGGCAAGGACAAGCTTCAAGAAGAGCTTGACTCATTTGAAGAAGCTCCTAAAGCCATGGTCAAGTGGGTTCCCAAGACTACTTCAAGCTCTACTTCATAAAGTCCAACTACAACTCCAAGGATTCCCATCAAGTTGATGTGGGTCCCAAAGAAGAAGAACTACAATGTTCTTGAGGGTGATTCTGCCAACATACTTCACTCATATTCATTTTGGCAAGGACTTGTGCAACCAACTTTCACATCTTGCGCTAAGTTCAGGGAGTCACAAACCCTCTTGTTTGTAAGACAAGGGACAAGTTAACCTAATACTTTCATGGACATCAACATATTTGCAATTCCCTCTATGGATACGGATATCCTTGTATGTTCCTTGTGGGACTAACCCATGTAGCTATTGAAAGTGCAACACTCCAAAGGATTGCTCCAAACTCTTGATGGACTACATCAACATTGATCATCCACATCTTCACTATCTATATGAAGTCATCATTGACAAAACCCAAGGTTAGTTCATCCCTCTTTGTGGATATCACATCTAGGGGGAGCGTTGCTCTAAAAATTGAGCTAAATCAACTCTAATGGTGTGAACACAATAATGATTTATGTAGAAGTGGCAACCCCACTTGTGCTTAAATGATGAGTATGACCTATGATCAAATGTTCCCATTTGACTCCTAAGTCAATATACTGATATATAGATGACCTAGTCATCGCCAGTTGCTTGATAGATTCTAGAATTGGTTGTGCATGTTTGACACATATTTCATTTGCTATTCTATTGTGTTAGCATTTTGATTTACATATTTTCTTCATTCGAGGACATCCATTTGTTGTATTGATTGTCTTGTTTTTTCTGGCCAACTGGATGTACAATAATGCCTAAGAACCTTCTCTAGCTATCTATGCTTTTCTTGTCTCAAACTCAATGTTGAGGATATCGCTTATCGTTATCGTCTCGGTCAGCTAGGGATTAGAGATTAATCGTAAATCGGCCGATTAATCGATTTTATCGGTCGACTATTAATCGGATAACTTTTTGCAAATCTCAGGTTCCCAACACTAAAATACACTATATTCAACACTAAAACAATATTTGACATAAGTGTTACCCTGATTTCTAGCCTTTGAATCCTCGTAAAATGACAAACAAAATAGGGCAATAGTACATATTCCGTAACAAGGTCCACAAAACGTAAATAAAAATAGTTTTTACCAACATAGTGCAATGAATAGGTCTAATTTACTGGTAGATTCCCGATAAATCGCTTGTCAGAGCGATAAATCGGTCCAAAAGATAAACGGCAAAGATAAGGCATAATCTTATCGGTCACCCCCCGATTAGCGATAAATCGGAAGATTAATCGGTGAATCGGAAGATTTCTTGAACAGTGCTCAAACTCTTTTCATGCTACATCACAAAATTGAACAAGTCTTTTTTGGATCCTCCGGGTGAGGTGCACTCGGAGCCACCGATCTCCAAAACCTTCAAAATTGTTTTCGCTGTGACCAATCCACTCCTACTCGGACTCACCGAAACAGTTTGATTGATCTATTTTTTATCTCGGTGCTACCGATTAGACCAACTCGTAGCCACCGATATGTTGTAACTGCTCACAATTACACATCACGGTGCCACTGATTTGTTGCATTCGATGCCACCGAGAGCACATGGGTATATATATCTTGAGGGCCCGTACAGTTGGAAAATTCTTCAAACTTCATGAGCCCCGCACCCCGTTGCTGTCATCGCCTTGGTTAGATCGTCGCCCTAGTGTCCCGCATGCTCTTGTTGTTCCGTTGCCATCAACATAATCTTCCCTGCCATTGCAGCCGTAGAGGATCTCCACCAAGTTAGGGTGGATTTGACCCCCTCGTGCTTCATTTTCTCTGATTCAATGCACTATGGAATTGCCATGTATCTTCCTACTAATGAAACTTCTCGTTAACCAGATTGATTCTGTAGATTAGTCTCGAGCAAAGATTTTAGGTTTAGTTTTCAGCTGAAAGCATCTCGGACTGACCGATTAGGAATTTTTGGAGTCACCGATTTGGCTTTGGCCATTGCACTAGTACGTCTCGGTGCCACCGAGAAGTGCTAATCGGTAAGACCGAAAGTAAAATTTCAGTGAAACCCTAGCAACTCAGAGACACCGAACCACATCTCGGTCTGTCCGAAATGGAGTGTTTTGGTTCTGTGAGTGCCTAGGTATTACCGAAATGACCAACTTGGTAGATCCGAAATGCATTCTGTGAAAACCTAGAACTACGATTTGAACTCAGTTTTTTTAAATCATCTGCCTTTTGTAATGACTCATCTACTCTGCCCATACATACCTATTCACAGGGTCTGTTTACAAAATGTCTAGTGCGAGTGATAGTCAGAACATGTCAGAGCAGCATGAGGATATCAGTGAGGGATCAAGTCCAGAGGGCAACTACTATGAAGGTTTGAGAAGCTAAAACTGCTAAGGGCTGCCACATGGACCCAGAAAAAGAGAACCTCATATGATGAGGATGAAGATTTTGTGGCTAGTGAGGCCACATCTAAGAAGAGGGTAGTGCTAAGGAAATAGTATGGTACCTCTGCTAGCACCAGGCCAAGTGCCAAGGATAGAACTGATGTGAGGAAGGTCCCAATCTCCAAGGCACACAAAGCCCCAGCTCCAGAAGAAACCATGACATTCACACTTGAGGAGCCTAGTGATACAGAGGCTGATGCAAGCAAGAAGAAGATGCCAAGGAAGACAACTGCTCGTGTCATTGGCAAATCCTCCATGTTTGCTGATGATCATGATGACGATGAGGAGGAGGGACCAATTGCAGATGCATCTCCAGCAAAGACTTAGATGCTCATGTCTGATGCTATGAAGTCTACTCCTCCCTCCAAGCCCAAGTACAAGACCAAAGCTCCTGCACCTAAGAGGCCAACTAGGAATATTTCTGCTAGTGAAAAGAACAAGGCCCCAGTGCCTGAAGCTGAGATTGAGCCACCAGTGCTCAGAAGATTGATACCCAAGATTCCAAAACATGACAATGCTCATCTAGTTGCAGAAAATATGAAGCTGAGAAAGGATAAAGGTTTACGTTAGTGGAGATTGATTGATTCATATGCTACAAAGAGGCGAACTTCCTGTGACTATTGTTTCCATACTAGAGAGCAACAATACTTCTATGAGACAATGTTGCTTGACAAGAAACCAATAGTGAGTGACATGAAATGGGTAGATTGGAAGTACATTGATGCAAATGAGGACGACCTCCCCCGTATTCATGAGAGTTTCAAGAGGGCAGGTGTTGATGACTTTGTTGGTCAGAAGCTCACAAAGTGGAACGATGAGATCATTATGCAATTCTACTCCATAGCATATTTTTATCCAGATGGCAGAGTAGTGTGGATGACTTAAGGACATAGGTATTGACCATCTCATAGTGGGCTACTCTTCTTAATGCTCTAGAGGAAGAGGAGAATGACATTGATGTCTATGCAAAGCCAAAGATGGATCACAACTCCATGGCGAACATGTACAAGCCTATTCCTGAAGATGATGTGGAAACTCATAAGCTTGGTTCAGTGAAGAACTTGCTTGCTAGTTTGGCCACCACCAACATAATCTTGAGGCACACTCTATTGCCCAAGTCTGGAGATGACAAGATGATCCGTGGCCACTCCATCAACTTGTTGCATTTGTTTGATACACCACAAATATTCAAGGTCATGAGCCTGATAGTTGCGACAGTCAAAGAACTGTAGCTGACCAAAAGAGATCATGTGGATTTGCTTTGCACATTCAGTTGCTCATCAACTCCAAAGTTGTAATGAGCACTTATCTTCTTAATTGTGAGCATCTACCCTTGTTGCCAGAGTTTGAGGATAATGATGGATTCTTCGCACCCTACATCTGTTGAGGCACAAGAAATGATCCAGGCAGCTGCTGAAGCTAGAGCAGCACAAAAGGCATCAGCATCCAATGCTCCCATAGCCAACCTCAAGACAAAGAATGACCAAATGACATATCTTCTTGAAGCTACCCTAAGGATTAAGAAAAGTCTGGCCAACATTTCCAAGAACCAGGAAAGGTTAGAGCGGGTGGTCAAGGCTAAGATATATGATCTTGGTGTAAAGATCGCCGAGGTTCAGTCAGTTGTGATGAAGCTGAAGGAGGATGTAGATGAGGACAGTGGAGATGACTTACCGACAACTAACATGTTGCATATCGTGCCTAGGGCATCCAGGTCTGCTGAAGTGCATGTTCTGGACATGAGAGCTACATCTTCTCCACATGCTGCTACTTCCACAGTGCCACCTCTAGTCTCTACTCCACCTATCCAGCTGATGTTAGATGAAGCTTTTGTGGATGCTCTTCTCTCCATGCCACCTATGTGCATAACGGCGCCACCAGCCAGAAGTCACCTTCAGGGAGCTGTCAAAGATCGTGCCTAGAGAACCGTATAGTCCTATGCTTATTCGAGCTTTTTGGTACTTGTTGCCAAAGGGGGGAGAATATGTATAGATCATTTGGGTTCGATGGAGAGTGTATCGGTTTTGCTCGTTGATTTTTCTTGAGTTGTTGCTACTATTTCTATTTGGTTTATGCTACTTTGGTTGTTATGCTTGTGATATACTATGTTGGTTATGCGTGATTGATCATACTATGCTTCATGTGATGCTTAATGCTTATCTCTGTCATCATTTTTTATGATCATTCACTTGTGTTTGGCAATGCGTGCATACTATTCCATTCATTTCATTTTGTGCGCTCCACCTAGTTGTATGTGACATGGAATAGTGACCCATGATCCTAATCGATTGTGCATTTGCAATCAAATGCAAATCATTTTTAATAATGCACAAATTTAGGGGGATCTCTTGCTTATCACATACTTCTCAAAGCAACGATGTGTTTCATTCATTTAATCATTTGCCGAAGCTTTGATTTATATATTGTCACCAATTACCAAAAGGGGAGACTGAAAGTGCAATTAATCCCCGGGTGGTTTTGGTAATTCATAACAACATATATATCATTGAACTAATGTCCATTTAAGATAAATATTTTAGGATGTTCAATGATTGGCATGGCATGGACTAGATACGTGGACCTCTCAAAATGCTAAGGAAAAGGATTGCAAAAGCTCAAGACTATATTTTTGTTTAAGTGACCCAAGACCACATTGAGTCCATAGGAAAACCAATACTATTAAAAGGGGATGAGGTATTGCTTAATGATATATTTTCTCAAGTGCTTAGTGATATTGCTCCAAAACCCTAAGCCACTTTCTCCATCCAAATATGTCCAAACCCTAAATTCCAACTCGGCCTCACCGATATTTCCTACCAAGAGCCACTGAGTTCATCTGGATTTAGCCAAAACCCTAGCAATTCGGTTCCACCAAAATGGTTCTCGGTCCCACCGAGATGGCCTTGCCAGCTCTTTGTTGCTTGTTGCAATTATTTCGGTCCCACGGAGATGTTGCAATCGGTCCCACCGAGATGGCTTGATCGATTCTCTATTGCCTTATTGCTTCACATCGGTCTCACCGACATGATCCAATCGGCGCCATCGAGATGAGGTTTTCCCCAAACCCTTGCACATCGGTCCCACCGAGTTGTTCCCGTCGGTCCCACCGAGATTTCGAATGTTCATACTTTTATACAGATTGGTGCCACCGAGTTTTCTGATTGGTGCCAATGAGATGGGTCAAAAGTGTGTAATGGTTGGATTTTGCATGGCGGCTATATATACCCCTCTACCCCTTTTACTCTGAGAGGAGAGCCATCAAAACGTGCCTACACTTCCACCAATCATTTTCTGAGAGAGAACCACCTACTCATGTGTTGAGCTCAAGTGTTTCCATTCCTACCATTTGAACCTTGATTTCTAGCCTTCCCCAAGTTGATTTCTACTCAAACCCTTCTTCCACCATAGCCAAATTTGTGTGAGAGATTTGTGTGTTGGGGAGACTATCATTTGAAGGACAAGAGCAAGGAATTCATCATCAACACACCATCTATTAACTTTTGGAGAGTGTTGTCTCCTAGATTGGTTAGGTGTCACTTGGGAGCCTCCGACATGATGTGCTGTTGAACCAAGAAGTTTGTAAGGGCAACAAGATCACCTACTTCATGAAGATCTACCTGAGTGATGCAAGTCCTTCATGGGTGATGGCCATGGTGGGATAGACAAGGTTGCTTCTTCGTGGACTCCTCATGGGTGGAGCCCTCCATGGACCCGCGCAGCTGTTACCCTTCGTGGGTTGAAGTCTCCATCAACGTGGATGCACGATAGCACCACCTATCGGAACCACACCAAAAATCTTCATGTCTCCATTGTGTTTGCCTTCTCCAAACCCTTCCCTTCACTTACATGTGCAATGTTTTTTAGTTCGATGATATACGCTTATACTTGCATGTGTAGGGTGTTACTTGACTTGTCATAATTGCTAAATCTGCCCACAACTAAAATTGGGAAAATGATAGATTTTTCTGGTCAAGTAGTCTAATCACCCCCCCTCTAGACATACTTTCGATCCTACACCTGCTTGGATTGTATTGATGATGATGTACCAAGTATATGTTTGATCTACCTCGATACCGTATGTGTTCTAACCCTAAGGTGAATAATGATTGTTTTGTCTCTATGGACCAAACCCCTCAGCTTATGTAGGTACTAGGGGTATCTAGGGTTACACATGGTCGGTTATCAGTTATGGATACGCTTGTAGACGGTCGGTGCAATTCTTGAAGTGCATGTCAAGTCTTCAGCAGAGTCTAGCTTGATCATGCTGAGATTTGAGGCCTTCGAAGTCCTTCCTTATGAGGTAGGTGGGTCGTGGGATTGACCCATGGACTATGGGCCAACTAGGTTGGTACCCCCTAGTCCAGGACAGCCTCAACTTCCATCAACTGTCATTTTTTATTTCCCTAGGAACACATAAAAATTCAGGGGAGCTACACCATGAGCCATACAACATAAATTTGCGAAGACATTTAGACTATGTTCATGATAATTGGCTCGGTTAATCAAATTACTAGTGAAAACCCACTTAGATTAACATCCCTCAAGTTATCTAAGAGTTACATGACACAAATCAACTAACCCATGTTTCATCATCGCGTGAGATGGGGTGGTCATCAATGGTGAATATCTCCATGTTGGTCATATCTATTGTATGACTCATGTTTGACCTTTCGATCCTTCGTGTTCCGAGGCCATGTCTGCACATGCTAGGCTCGTGAAGTTTAACCCAAGTAGTCTGCATGGGTAAAAATGGCTTACACCCATTGTATACGAATGTAGAGTCTATCACACCTGATCATCACGAGCTGGTCCGAAATGGCGAACTTTCGCAATGATGCATACTTGGGGAGAACACTATTATCTTGCATACTTGGGGAGAACACTATTATCTTGAAATTTATTGAAGGGATCATCTTATAATGCTACCTCGTCCTAATCAAAATAAGATGCATAAAAGATAAACATCACATGCAATCAATATGTGACATGATATGGCCATAATCATCAAGTGCTTTTTATCTCCATCTCCAAAGCATTGGTAAGATCTCCATCATCACCGGCATGACACCATGATCTCCATCATCGTGTCATCATGTGGTTGTTTGTGTCAACTATTGCTTTTACGACTATTGCGAATTCACAGCGAGAAAGTAAAGCAATTACACGGCGTTAATTAATTGACCCGCAGGTCATACAATAAATTAAAGACAACCATATGGCTCCTGCCAGTTGCCGTACTCATTGACATGCAAGTCATGAACCTATTACAAAACATGGTCATCTCATACATCAACATATATCACATCACGTTTTGTCCATATCACATCACAACATGCCCTGCAAAAATAGGTTAGATGTCCTCTACTTTGTTGTGGCAATTTTATGTGGTTGCTAGGGCAAACTATAAGAACCGTTCTTATCTTCGAAAACCACAATGGTGATATGCAAGTTGCCTTTTAAACTTATACAAGGAACACCGTTGTCAAATTAGATTCAAGTAAGTTGGGAGAGACAGACACCCACCAGCTAGTTTTATGCAATACTGGTTGCATGTTAGTCAGTGAAACCGGTCTCTTGTGCGAGGACAAGTAAGGTTGGTCTGAGCAGCTTCATCTCGCAATACCGCTGAATCTAAAATAACAAAGGAAGTAAGCAATTTAAACATGAACGCCCACAACTTCTTTGTATTCTACTCGTGCATACACATCTGCGCATAGACCTAGCTCTCATGCCACTAATGGGGAACGGAGCATTAAAATCAAAAAAATCCTACGAACACCCAAGATCCGATCTAGGAGAAGCATGGAAACAAGAGGGAAGTGTGTCTACATACCATTGTAGACCGAAAGCTTTAGCGTATGTAACATAGTTGATGTAGTCGTACTCTTCACGATCCAATTACGATCCAATCCGATCTAGTGTCGGATGGACGGCACCTCCAAAATTAGCACACGTTTAGATTGATGGTGCCCTCTCCTTATTGATCAAGTAAGAGAGGTAGAGGAGGTAGATGAGATCAGAACCAGCATGGTGGTATGGTGGTGGTGGCAACAGCGGAATTCCGGCAAGGATTCGCAAGCGCATATCGAAGGAAGGTGGGAGGAGTTGGGAGAGACAAAGGTCGTAGATGGAAATGTCCAACCCCCCTGCGCCTCCCCACTATTTATAGGGGTGAGGGAGAGGGGGCTCTGACCTAGAGCCCTCCTCCAAGGGAGGGGGCACCGGCCAAGGGGTGGAGTGCCCCCCAAGCCAAGGGAGGCGCCTCCACCTAGGGTTCCCCCAACCCTAGGTGCATGGGCCCTTCGGGGGCTGGTGCGCCTAGCCCAACTAGACCAGGGACCAGGGTGCACCCCCTACAGCCCATGTGCCCCCGGGCCAGGTGGACCCTTGCAACCCTTTCGGGGCTCCCGGCACACTACCGACAAAATCCGAAACTTTTCTGGTGACCAAAATATGTCTTCACATATATGAATCTTTAACTCTGGACTATTCCGAAGCTCCTCGTGATATTCTGGATCGCATTCGAGATTTTGAATAACCTTCGTAATTTCCAATTTTGATATCTCAAAGCTACCCTAGTGCAACCAAACGTTAAGCGTGTGACCCTACGACTTTGGGAACATGCAGACATGACCGAGACACCTCTCTAGTCAATAATCAATAGCGGGACCTGGATGCCCATATTTATTAACACATATTCAACGAAGAACTTCATCTGTTAAATCACGATGCCAAGGTTTCAGTTAATCTCATATGCAATACCCTTTGTTCGGCGATATGTTACTTGCACGAGATTCGATCGTCGGTATCTCCATACTTAGTTCAATCTCGTTACCGGCAATCCCTTTACTCGTTCTGTAATACAAGATACAATGACTAAACTCATTAGTCACATGAAGCTTCTTGTGATGTTGTATTACTAAGAGGGCCCAGAGATATCTCTCCGTCACATGGAGTGACAAATCCTAGTCTCGGTCCATGCAACCCAACAGACACCTTCTGAGATACCCGTAGAGCACCTTTATGATCACCCAGTTACTAAGTGACATTTGATAACCACAAGGTATTCCTCCGGAATCCAGGAGTGACATGATCTCATGTTCTAAGGAACAGATTATTGACATGAAGAAAGCTATAGCAAATAACTAAGTGAAACGATCTGATGCTAAGCTTACGGTTGGGTCTGTCCATCACATCAGTTTCCTAATGATGTGATCCCGTTATCAAATGACAACCCATGTCTATGGTAAGAAAACATTAACCATCTTTGATTAACGAGCTAGTCTAGTAGAGGCCTACTATGGACATGCTGTTGTTTATGTATTCATACATGCATTTAAGTTTCCGATCAATACAATTCTAGCATGAATAATAAACCTTTATCACGAACAAGGAAATATGATAATAACCAATTTATTATTGCCTCTAGGGCATATTTCCAACACGCCGCCCCTCCTCTCCTCCAGCCGCTGCCAAAACCCTACCTCCTTCTCCACTCAACCGCCATGGGGTTGAGGGAGTCCTAGATTAAGGGGTCCTCGGACAGCCGGACTATATGCATATGCCAGACTGTTGTACTATGAAGATACAAGATAGAATACTTCGTCCCGTGTCTGGATGGGACTCTCCTTTGCGTGGAAGGCAAGCTTGGCGGTTAGCATATGAAGATTACTTTCTCTGTAACCGACTCTGTGTAACCCTAGCCCCTTCCGGTATCTATATAAACCTGAGGGTTTAGTCTGTAGGACAAGAACAATCATAATCATAGGCTAGCTTCAAGGGTTTAGCCTCTACGATCTCGTGGTAGATCAACTCTTGTAATACTCATATCATCAGGATCAATCAAGCAGGAAGTAGGGTATTACCTCCATCGGGAGGGCCCAAACCTGGGTAAACATTGTGTCCCCCGCCTCCTGTTACCATTAGCCTTAGACGCACAGTTCGGGACCCCCTACCCGAGATCCGCCGGTTTTGACACCGATATTGGTGCTTTCATTGAGAGTTCCATTGTGTCATCACCATAAGGCTCGATGTCTCCTTCAATCATCCACAACAACGCAGTCCTGAGTGAAGTTTTTCTCCCTGGACAGATCTTCGTATTCGACGGCTTCGCACTGCGGGCCAACTCGTTTGGCCATCTGGAGCAGATCGACAGCTACGCCCCTGGCCATTAGGTCAGGTTTGGAAGCTTGAACTACACCACCGACATTCGCAGAGACTTGATCTTGGACGGATTCGAGCCCATGACAACCGCGCCCCGCCGCCATGATGAACATGACCTAAATCTGTCATCAGACTGTGTGCAGGAGATTGCGCCTGTAACCGCACTGGCCCTGGATCTAGAGCAGAGCGCGCCATCCGAGGACGGGATGCTCAATCTCGCCACAGAAGCCGCGGACTCATCGGCACTAGAGCCGAACACAGATCTGACCTCCAACGAGGCCTGTGTCATCGGAACCTCGGACTCGTCTCCGGTCATAGGCTCCGAACCGCGTATATCCGTACCTATTGAAACTGACCGGGCGCCAATCTTAGAGTTCAGCTCTGCTGACATCTTCCAACACTCACCCCTAGGCGATGTGTTAAACTTATTAAAGTCTCTCTCCTTGTCTGGAGATTCTTGGCTGAACTATGTCCGGCTTGAGTGGGAAGCGGACGACGAAGAACTTCGTTACCCACCCACCACCCACTTAATAGCCACTGTCGATGATTTGACCGACATGCTTGATTTCGACTCCGAAGACATCAAAGGTATGGACGATGATGCCGGAGAAGAACAGGAACCACCGCCCACAGGGCGCTGGACAGCCACCTCCTCATACGATATATACATTGTCGATACACCCAAAGAAGACAATGGCGATGACCTAAAAGATGAAGTTGAGGATAAACTTCCTGAGAAGCAGTCGAAGTGCCAACGTCAGCGTCGCCGCTCTAAATCACGCCATGGTAAAAATAGAGAACCCGGCACAAGAGAGAATAGCACTCCGGACGATGCTGAAGACAACAAAGACCCCACCAAGCCAAGTTTCGAACAGGCTGAACGGCAAGATGGGCGAGCCAGCCCCGATGAACAGGACGTGAACAATGACTCGGAGGACAACAACTACATGTCTCTCTCCGAGGATGAGGTGAGCCTCGGCTACGAAGAATTTATCGTGCCAGAGGATCCCGTCGAGCAGGAGCATTTCAAGCGCCGACTTATAGCCCCTGCAAAGAGCCTGAAGAAGAAGCAGCAGCAGCTTCAAGCTGATCAATATCTACTCACTGATAGATGGACGGAGGTCCTGGCAGCCGAGGAATACGGACTCGAACGCCCAACCAAAAGTTACCCTAAGCGCAAATTGCTACCTCAATTCGGTGACGAGGTGCTGGAGCTAGCACTGCGAGCGCATAATGCGGCCGACCAAGCACCGCGTGGTCGAGACAAAGCGGCAATTCAGCTCGAACACCAGCCGGCACCACGTCGCCGAACAAATAGAAACACAACAACTCGGGGATACACACATGACCTGCGGTACGACTTGGAGAACAGAGCAGGCCAGAGCAGATCGATCTACGGATCACGGGGGTGTGCCCCAATGCGCAACGACGGCCGCCACGTCGAATATAACAAATACACACTTGTCCGGGCCAAATACCGTAGACCGGCTCCAGTCGAGCCGTGTCGCAATGTAGCCCGATACAGATGCGCCGCACACCCCCTATGCTTCACCGATGAAGTAATGGAACATGAATTCCCAGAAGGGTTCAAACCCGTAAACATTGAATCATATGATAGAACAACAGAACCCGCGGTATGGATCGAGGACTTCCTTCTCCATATACATATGGCCCATGGTAATGATCTCCATGCCATCAAGTACCTCCCGCTAAAACTCAAGGGACCAGCTCGGCACTGGTTGAACAGTCTGCCCGAAAACTCCATTGGCAGTTGGGAGAACCTGGAAGATGCATTCCTTGAAAACTTCCAGGGAACTTATGTCCGACCTCCGGATGCCGATGACTTAAGTCATATAATCCAACAACCCGGAGAGTCAGCCAGGAAATTCTGGACTCGGTTCTTAACTAAAAAGAACCAAATCATCGATCGTCCTGATGCCGAAGCCCTAGTGGCCTTTAAGCATAACATCCCCGACGAGTGGCTCGCCCGACACCTCGGCCAAGAGAAGCCAAAGTCCATGTCAGCCCTTACGACGCTCATGACCCGCTTTTGTGCGGGCGAGGATAGCTGGCTAGCTCGTAGCAACAGCTCCTCAAGTAAACTTGGCACTTCTGAAGCCAGAGCAGTAACGGCAAGCCCCGATGCAGTAGATACAAGTGTCGAAATAATGGCGATAACTCTGAAGACACGGCCGTCAATGCTGGATTCAGTGGCTCCAAGTCCGGTCAGCGGAAAAAGCCATTTAATAGAAACAATTCGGGCCCGTCCAGTCTGGTCCGCATACTCGATCGTCCATGCCAAATCCACGGCACCGCCGATAAAGCAGCCAATCATACCAACAGAGAATGTTGGGTCTTTAAACAAGCCAGAAAGTTAAATGTCGAAAACAGAGAAAAGGGATCGCAAAGCGACGATGACGAGGAACCCCGGCCACCGAACACGGAGGGACAGAAGAAGTTTCCTCCCCAAGTCAAAATAGTGAATATGATATATGCTACCCATATCCCCAAAAGGGAGCGGAAGCGCGCACTAAGGGACGTCTACATGATGGAGCCAGTCGCCCCAAAATACAACCCGTGGTCCTCCTATCCGATTACCTTCGACCGAAGGGACAATCCGACCAGTATCCGTCACGGCGGTTCAGCCGCACTGGTGCTTGACCCTATCATTGACGGATTCCACCTCACACGCGTCCTCATGGACGGGGGTAGCAGCATGAACATGCTCTATCAGGATACATGGCGCAAAATGGGTATTGATCCCTCAAGGATCAAGCCCACCAAAACCACCTTCAAAGGTGTCATACCAGGTATAGAGGCATGCTGTATGGGATCAATCACACTGGAAGTGGTCTTCGGATCCCCGAACAATTTTCGAAGCGAAGAATTAATCTTCAACATCGTCCCCTTCCGCAGTGGTTATCACGCACTGCTCGGACGAACCGCATTTGCTCGTTTCAACGTGGTACCGCACTATGCATACCTTAAGCTCAAGATGCCCGGACCTCGCGGTGTCATAACAGTCAATGGAAATACGGAGCGTTCCCTCCGTACTGAGGAGCACACCGCGGCCCTTGCAGCAGAAGTACAGAATAGCCTTCTTAGGCAAAACCCCAATTCAGCAATAAAGCCCCCAGACACCGTCAAGCGAGTCCGAGCTACTCTGCAACAGGACCGTCCGGTTCGTCCAGAGCTCAGCTAGCATTTCGGCCTTCGTCCCAGCCCCAATAAAGCGGTGAAATTCGTGTCGTGCGTACACAACTACGCACCTAAAATACCATGGGAACGGACGGAGGCACAGCTAGACCGCGGTCCACAATGCGGCTCAACCGCTCCTGGATCCGCATACCTTCACTTTTTCTCGTCCTTTCAGGTTTCTTCTCTTTTCGAGGCCTTTTCTGATAAACCTGCTCATCGGACCCATAGCGGGACGGATGCACCAAGAAAGCTAGGGGCTCGGACGTACAAGGGAATACCCAGGTGGTCTCTGCTAATGATCGTCATACCTGTTTTAAATACCCGCGCGCACCTCGCTCTCGGTCATGGCATGTTAAATAGCCTTATTTGCTTATTGCACTACTTGTACACATACGCCTTGATGTATTAATCAAATTACAATGAAAAATAATTGGCAGTGTTTGCTTATTACCTAATCTTTCCTTGTCTAGTTATTTCCAATTGCACCCGTACATTCTGGTACGCCTTAATTCGCCAGGGGCTTCATTGTACCCCATAACACGGCAAGAAAGTCCGAACACTTTTACAGTGTAGTTCGGCACCCCGAACTTATAGCACTATATGCATTGGCTCCGAATCATGTCTTTGGTCAACAGTTGGGTTGCCCGGCTCCTGTGCTTGCTACCATACGTTCCGCTATATCGGCTAGGGTAGTAAAGGGAGAACTACTGCGATTGTGTCCCGGTTTTTCCGGACGAACACCTCAGTACAGAAAGCCGAAAACTGACTGTCATGATGCGGCAAGAGCTGGTCAGCTATTCGAGAGGTCACAAAATCCTTAACGATTTCTTCCGCATTATGCGATAACTAATGCATCATGCGACGGATCGGTTTTTATCCAATCAGGTGTTTTACAATGCCCCAAGTTCGGTCTTCCGAACACTAGGGGTTGCGCCCACCTTTCTTTTGTCAAACTCCTATGGCTAAGTGAGGGTGATAAAGCCTTATAGTCTGATTGCCTGGTTCGTTGCGCTAAACACCTCCTTTAAGGACCAAAAATCTGGAGTAAAGAGTGCTTAGATTTATCCCGAACACCCTCGTACTTCCTACGTGGGGGCAGAAGATGACGACTCGCCAACTCTCGGCATTAATTTAAAAACGGCCGCATGGGAGGTAATAGTTCGAATAACAAGAATTATTTATATTACAGCATAGGATAACATGCATACACTCACGGGAATATAACATCCTTAGCACATTGCTCTGCCACAAGGCGGGATCCCTCCAGGACACTGTCATAATACAGCTCGGGCTTGCGGTGCTCTTTCCCTTCGGGAGGTCCTTTGGTCATCAGCTTCATAGCATCCATCTTCGCCCAATGCACCTTGGCGCGGGTAAAGGCCATTCGCGCACCTTCGATGCAGACCGACCGCTTGATGGCGTCAAGCTGAGGGCAGGCACTAACCAGCTGCTTCACAAGTCTGAAGTAGCTGCTGGGAATCGCTATGGCAGGCCATAGCCGGATAATCAAATCCTTGAGGGCTAGTTCGGCCGCCCTATGCAGCTCGACCAACTGCTTCAGCTGATCGGTAAAGGGTACTTGGTATTCTGGTACAAGATATTGTGACCAGAACAGCTTCTCCGTAGAGCTCCCCTCTTTGGCTTGGTAGAACTTTGCAGCGTCAGACATGCTGCGCGGCAGATCCGCAAACACCCCTAGAGAACTTCGAATCCGGGTCAGTAAACGAAATCTTTCCTTCACGTATTTGCTCTGCATAATAAAGTCCTTACTCGCTGCGATCTTTTGGGCCTCCTGGATTTCCTGGAGGGCGCCTTGGGCTTCAGCCCGGGCATCGTGTGCGGATTGGCGAGCCTTGGTGAGTTCAGACTCTTGATCCTTTATACTCTGCTCCAAGGTCTCGTACTTCTTTATGGCTTCTTGGAGCTGTTGTTGAACTTCAATGACCCGGGCCTCGTGGTTTTCACGAGCAGCCTGCTCCTTGGCCGCCTTCTTCTCGGCCTTGGCGACCACCTTCTTAAGAGCCTCGACTTCGGTCGCTACTCCTAATACATATCATGACATTTTCCAGTCAAAATAACTACTCACTTGTATTTAAATACAAACAAACTTATCCCATACCTTGGTTATCCTCCAATTGCCTTTTTACTTGGCCGAGCTCCTTCTCGGCCCACTCCAGACTCTGCTTCAGTCCGGAGACATCCGCAGTATGAGAGGTTGCAGTCAATAATGATGCCTGATCATTCACATAGGTATTCCCTAATTAGTCTCCTACGAAATATATTTGATCTTCTGTCTGGCTTTCATTCTGAAACACCAAACAGTGTATCAGGGGCTACTATCTATATTATGACATTCTTTAACTTACCTCAAAGCCTGTTACAAGGATGGTGCAGGCTTCGGTCAGCCCGCTTTTGGCGAACTAGATCTTCTCAATCACCACACCCATAAGGGTACGGTGCTCTTCAACGATGGAAGCGCTTTGCAGCGCCGCCAATAAAGTATCCGGCACCTCTGGATGGATTGAGGTCACCGGTCGAATAGGTGCACCACCTTCTGTTGAAGAAGGCTACCGTCCTGATTCCGGAGCCATATTGGTCTCCGGAGTTGTCTCTGGCTGGGAGCCGAATTCAGGACGGCCTTCAGCATCCATGGGGTTCTGCTCCCCCGTGTGTCCGGTTGCCAAGGTTTGACCCCCCGGTGCCGCCCCGACGGACTCCTGAGCTTTGCCCTGGCATGGGCCCCTTTGGGACGACACCTCAGTGTTGTCCATGTGTTCGGGAGAGGAGGCCGTCGGGAGGGTCTCGCTGTCCATCGCATCTGGGTCCAACGAATCTTCCTACGCAGATCGCTCGATGTCGGACCCGGCCGCACTGCGGAATATGTGACTCAATACATTTAATGCTATGCAAAAGTGAGAGTGGATATATGGATATGTATGGGTTTCTTTGTACTCACAATTTGGCCAGGGGCTTGACCCTGGGTTCTCACTCTGGGCTGCTGTCGGTGGCTGCGGTGGGCTCGTCTGGAAGGGATGCTTTCCCCTTCTTATATGTTTCGGCCTCCAAATGTGTGGAGGCTGGCCTCTTCTTCCTCCCCTCGTAGGGGGGGACTGGCTTTCCTCTTCTACTTCTTCCTCTTCCTCCTCTTTTTTGGCAGAGGAGTGGGCCTTGGTGTCTTCAGACATCACGTCCGAAGTACCCTTGCGACGAAGCCCGCCCCTGGTCTCCTCGGCCTCCTTCTTGGCCTTCTTCTTCGGCGCCTTATATGGCGCCGGGACCAGCATCTTCATCAGAAGTGGGCCGGCTTGTTCCTCAGGCCACGGAGCCGGACAGTAGATCCGCTTTGCCTTCTTCGTCCAGCCCTGGGAGAATCGTTAGGGAAATATTAGGTGTTTTTCCCAAGGTATACAAATAAAGGATACACCCCGATAACATATAAAGACTTACCGAACTTACGGGGCGGGACAATTTGTGCCCACGATCCTCGGCAGTGTCCGGCCATGACTTGCCGAACTTGAATAGCACCTTCCAGATGTCTTTGTGCGTTGTGCCGAAGAACTCCAGTAGGGTTTGGTGCTTGGCCGGATCAAACTCCCATAGATTTCAAGTCCAGCGTTGACAGGGAAGGATCTGGCGAACTAGCATCACTTGGACCACATCGACAAGTTTGATATTCTTGTCCTACATGCTCTGGATACGTGCTTGGAGCGGCGTCAGCTCGTCTGACGTAGACCAGTCTAGGCCCTTTTTGGGCAAGGACATGAGCCGCAGTGGGACTCCGGATCGGAATTCGGGGGCGGCAACCCATTTGGTGCCGCGTGGCTCGGTAACATAGAACCACTGTTGCTGCCAACCTTTGACGGACTCGTTGAATTTACCTGATGGCCATTTGATGTTAGGCATCTTGCTCACCATGGCTCCTCCGCACTCGCCGTGTTCACCGCGCTCCGGATCCAGACATGGTTGGACTGCTTTTTGTGCGGAGGAGATGGGTGCTTGGGTGCTGGAGCTCAAGAATGGATGAGCAGAGGAAGAAGAGGGCGTGGGAGAAAGAGGGGAATCCTTATCCCTTTATACAGGCAGTAAAAATCATGCGCCTCCCCACTCGCCCTAAAACTCGCTTATTTCCCAAGTGCCATGATGATGGCACGGTTAGGTTACCCATGCCTGCATTAATGAGAATCCCGTGATAAGGGGAACGATCTCTGCTTTGACAAGACGTGCCAATGAAACCGCGCCTCAAAATACGGAGGGGCGGGATAAAAAGGTTCGAATAAAGACCGGGTCATGGCGCGATGTCACGCTATGAGTTGTCAGTAGATTGGACTCGTGGGATATTATACTTTCTATAGTGGTATGTGGAATTTGTTTTGCAGAGCCGGACATGATTCTTATGTTCAAGATCTACTTTGGAGTATTCGGAGAAAGAACACGCCTTGCAATGCCGAAGACAATTTGCGCGCTGGACTCATCGTCATTGAAGCATGGTTCAAGGGCTACTGAGGGAGTCCTGGATTAACGGGTCCTTGGACAGCCAGACTATATGCATATGCCGGACTGTTGGACTATGAAGATACAAGATAGAAGACTTTGTCCCGTGTCCGGATGGGACTCTCTTTTGCATGGAAGGCAAGCTTGGCGGTTAGAATATGAAGATCCCTTTCTGTGTAACCGACTCTGTGTAACCCTAGCCCCTTCCGATGTCTATATAAACTAGAGGGTTTAGTCCGTAGGACAAGAACAATCATAATAACAGGCTAGCTTCTAGGGTTTAGCCTCTACGATCTCGTGGTAGATCAACTCTTGTAATACTCATATCATCAAGATCAATCAAGTAGGAAGTAGGGTATTACCTCCATCGAGAGGGCCCGAACCTGGGTAAACATTGTGTCCCCCGCCTCCTGTTACCATTAGCCTTAGACGCACAGTTCGGGACCCCCTACCCGAGATCTGCCGGTTTTGACACCAATAGGGGTCCCCAGCATCCTCGATCCTCGGCAACTCCAACCCATTCGCCGGACCCGATGCTCCCATCGCCACCAACATCCATGATCTCAACATTTATGAGTGCATCCCCATCCTCTTAAAGGCCGACCCAAAGTGGTCTGCCATTCAGGCCACACTCATCCGATGCTTGCGCCGTGTGAAACAAGATCAACGCACTCTTTATGACAACAAGCTTCAGCGCCTAGTATTCTTGCAGCAAGAAATTTTTGGGTGCCATCAAGATGACTCCTCCATCCATGATTATTGCATGCGCCCCCAGATGCTCGTCGATGAACTTCGTGACATTGGTGCCAAAGTCTCCAACGAGCTCATGCTTACCACCCTCACTGCGGGCCTCGACGAGGACTTCAGTAACGCCGTGTCTAATCTCACCTTGTTGCCATAGCCTACTTTTCAGCAAGTTGTTGCATACCTGCGTTTGGAGGAACGCCAGATGCAGAAGGTAAAGAAGAGGGTGCAGCACACCGCCCTCGCTGTCGGCACCACTCGCGGCACGACTCCAACACCGCCACTGCCTTAGGCGTTTCCATGGCCTCCTGCATCGCCGGGCTTCTTCCCTCTACCGCCGGCACCACACGAGCCAGTCGTTAGTGGCCGACACAACAAACATGGCGGGGGCAGTCTTCCCAAGAAGGAGCCGTAGTAGGGGTAGGGGGCTCGCGAACACCAACCCTCTTCGCCTTGGACCTATGGTACCAATCCATGGGCAGGCGTCGTCCATGCATACTCCATGCTGGTGCCGCGGCCGCCTGCTCTCAGTCTCCTTGGCCCCCTACCGTTCAACCATCAGGCTTACTCCGTGGTCAAGCAGCCGCCGCCTCATGGGGGGTTCTTCCCACCGCCCGCCCCAACTAGCGGCTACCCCATGTTACCGCCTCCACCACCCGCCGGTGGCATCGGCTTTCCTCAACAAGCGTCCACCACTGTGTGGGATCCCGCCCTCCAAGCCGCGCTCCACTCCGTGGCATCTCTGGGCAACTACAGTCGTGGCGGCGACTGGTACATGGACAAGGGCGCCACCGCTCATATGTCATCGCACCCCGGTAACCTCTCCTCTTTCTATCCCATTCACTTCCACCCGCATCACCATCGCTGATGGTTCCTCTCTACCCATCACTCATGTCAGGCATAGTTCTTTTCCTTTTACTTCCATGCCATTAACTCTTTCCAATATACTTGTTTCACCTGCACTAATAAAAAAATCTTGTTTCCATTCAATCTTTTACTCGCGAAAATCCTGTTAAAGTAGAATTTTATGAATTGGTTTTTATTTTGTTAAGGACGCCCGTACCCGGATGGTGCTTCACCGATGTGATAGCCCCAATGAGCTCTACCTGGTCCACTTGCCATCCACCTCCACGGCCGCACCCGTCGCCCTCACCGCCGGAGTGGACCTACACTACTGCAGGATGCTGCTAACACGACACTACGATCAGAGACCCTTTGAAGAAACCGTGTGCGATGCATTAATCACAAACGGTGGTGTAAAAAACCTGTCAAAAAGGTGCAAAACGTTTGCGATGACGGATGCATCAAACGTGGTTCAGATTTTAGTTCCGTGTGTGATGTAGGGCATACGGTTCATTGCAATTAACCGTTTGCGATGAGAGCAAAAAAAACAGGCAGCCAGATGAAGGTGTGTGCGATAAACAGCATACGGTTCAGTAGGATGAACTATTTGTGATTAGGCAACACAAAAGAAATGATCAGCCAAATCAAGGTGTGTGGCGATATACGGCATGCGGTTCACGCGGATGAACTGTCTGTGTTGAGACAAGAGAACATAAATGGTTCAATATAACAAGATGTGTGTGATATGCGTCAAACAGGTCTGTAATCAGAAATGTGTGCGAAGACCGATAATAACACAGACGATTGCTGCTAATAAGACATGTGTGTTGTGCGATGGGATTGCATACAGAACAACATATATATATATATATATATATATATATATATATATATATATATATATATATATAGCATTTGCACACGCCAAAGTAAACTATTACATGCATAATTTCATAGGTGGCTACTACACACATGACACTTCCACACACCAATAAAGTAAACTATATATTACATGCATGATTAACTAGCATAAACGATCATCTGATCATCATCTACTTCTTGTGACGCTTGCTCTGCTTGTGGCTCGATCCGGGCTCATCGATTTGTGTAACGAGGCACTTTCTCATGTCAACGATCTGCCTGTGCATCTCGTAGCATGTGTACAAGCTCTTGGCCACGAACCTGAGGTGAGTTTCATCCAGTCATGGCATCTAGGCCCTATGCCAGGGTACGACACTTGTTCTCTAGGCATCCTGCTTCATCTTTTCGTAGTAGGGGCCGATGATGGCCGAGGCGAGTTCGACCAAGGAGTCCTTCCTCGTACTGCCCCAGACCCTGTAGTGGTCATGGATTTTGACAAGGTTCTGGCAGGCCAATCCCGTAACACTGAGCGCTTTTACATCGTCGGTGGTTTCCACCGTGGTGAACTTGTAGTCGGTGTTGTTGACAAACCTGTTGAAACGGTCGCAAGGCTCTCTGGCCATGCAGTAGTGGTAGATGAGGACATGATAGCGCACGCACTACTGGGCGACGACAACCTTCTGATCTATGCCGGGACGACCGGCGGTGTACTAGAGGTCGATGCCGACCACCTTGTACTTGTCTCCAGCAAGCAACTACTCAATGTGCCGGGCCATCGACTGGCGGCTAAGGAGCGGCGGCTTTTGTGGTGAGGTCAAGGTGCTTCTCAGCAAAGGCATCCAAGGTATCTAGCCGGTTGAAGAAGGCCAACATCGTAGCATCCTTAATGGCCTTGTAGATACTTATGTACATGATTTTCTCGTACACGTGGATGTGTAGGTCGATGAATTCTTGCAGGGCGAGGTGCCTCGCCGCGAGCGCGACCTCCAGGTGGACATTCTTCGTGGCGTCGGCGGGCAGTCGCAGGGCCACCAGTGCTTGAAAGAGGTTCCGACCATGGAGGCCGATTAGGGTGGCAGGCTATGAGGAGCCCGGGCACGCGGGCTGGAGGAGTACGGCAATGTCGTCCGCGAGCTTCTTGACAACGGTGAACATGTTGGTGGTGGCTACGATCATCTGGTCCAACTGAGAGTCGTAGCTGGCATCGACGGCGGCCATCCACCAGCCGATCGCCAACACCATTTGGAGACGATCCTCGGTGCCATGCCACAGGACGGCATCGTGGACCGTCTGGCACAATTGGTGGCTGCTTGCATGCATCGCCACCCAGGGTCTGGAGTGAGCACTTTTGCGCTTAGTGTAGGTGCTTAGGCAAATGCTTAGGTCCGTACGATGTGGTAGATGCATTGGAATGGAGGGGCGCCTCTATATGAGTGCAAACTGCGTTGCATTCACATCGTGCTACCTCTTTTCCCGGTCCTCCTCCCATTACTTCCCTCATGCATTCATGATGCTAATTGAAGAAGATGCATCATTGGCCGTTCAACATTTCGGGAATCGCTACCCTCTCCCTCGCCTGCATTAAAGCCGTATCGGGAATTGCGTCGCCCGCTATCAAATCGAATACTACTGCGCCGCCCGCTACACGCCCGGCTGAACATGCCTCCTTGCCTCCATCTATTCTTAATTAAGGAATTTTAGTTGCAAAAATTAGATACTGCTAGTGATTTTTAGCTTTATATTTTGACAAATCACAGTGTTACAAGGTTGACAAATGGCAATGTTACTAGATCAACAAATGTCAATCTTTCCAATTTGACAAATGGCAACATACCCAATATGACAGATGCAAATCTTACCAAATTGTTTGTAAGTGGTTGCACACATGTCATCCAAAACAACCGTTTGCATTGAAGAGATGCACAAATCCTGCTCTCACTTTGCATACAGGTGTTCTTTCTAAAACGTTTGCAATCAAGAGCCATTAAAACCTATAGCCATTAAAACCAAGACACGTGGCATCACGTGAATGGTTAAAATTCGAATTATGCACATAAATGCATTGAAAACTCAATTAATGCATAAAAATGTCCAAATGAACCCTGAAAAATCCCAAAAATTGACACAACACTCCTGTTGTTCTATGTTGACACGAGAAATTTTTTGAAAGCAATAAGAGGCAATGGATATCGTTTCATCCCCAAAGGTGGGATGTTCCCTACCGAAACCATCATGCTTGTTGTGAGAAGCTCTGGTTTGTGAGAAGCATATACCCAAACCTGCCCCTAATGGGACCAAATATTTACCATGGCATGTTGATGCCGCTCCATGATAGCATGCAAAGTTTCATGAATTTCAGACGAGTTTTGGATTTACTAGAATTTAAAAACTAGGTATCACAATGTTTGCGGCCGAGTGACGGTGGCAGGGTGTTTGACATTCATTCCCATTTCTTGCATGGGACCTAAGCATGCAACCAAGGACACGGATTTGAATTTTCAACCAATTTATATGCATTAGAGAATGTGCATGTAGTTCAAATTCGAATTATGCACATAAATGCATTCAAAAACTCAATTAATGCATAAAAATGTCCAAACGAACCCGAAAAATCCCAAAAATTAACACAACACTCATGTTGTTCTGTTTTGACACGAGAATTTTTTTCAAAGCAATAAGAGGCAATGGATATCATTTTGTCCACAAAGGTGGGACGTTCCCTACCAAAACCATCAGGCTTGTTGTGAGAAGCTCTGGTTTGTGAGAAGCATATCCCCAAACCTACCCCAAATGGGAAAAAAATTACCACGACATCTTGATGCTGCTCCAATGATAGCATGCCATGTTTCATGAATTTCAGACGAGTTTTGCATTTACTAGAATTGAAAAACCAGGTATCTCAATGTTTGCGGCCGAGTGACGGTGGCAGGGTGTTTGACATTCATTCCTATTTATTGCATGGGACCTAAGCATGCAACCAAGGACACATATTTGAATTTTCAACCAATTTATATGCATTAGATCATGTGCCTGTAGTTCACATTTGAATTATGCACATGAATGCATAGAAAACTCAGTTAATGTATAAAAATGTCCAAGTGAACCCCCAAAAATCCCAAAGATCACAACACCCCAGTTGTTCTATGTTCAAACTAGGAAAAAATTGAAATCAGAAGAGTCAATGCATATCGTTTCATCCAGAAAGGTGAAACGTTCCCTACCGAAACCATCGGGCTTGTTGTGAGAAGCTCTGGTCTGTGAGAAGCATATCCTCAATCCTGCCCCAAATGGGACAAAAAATTTACCATGGCATGTTGATGCCGCTCCATGACAGCATGCCAAGTTTCACGAATTTGAGACGAGCTTTGGATTTACTAGAATTTAAAAACCAGGTGTATATCTCAATGTTTGCGGCCGAGTGACGGTGGTAGGGTGTTTTACATAGTTCAAATTTGAATTATGCACATGAATGCATAGAAAACTCAGTTAATGTATAAAAATGTCCAAGCGAACCCTGAAAAACCCAAAAAATTGACACAACACTCCTATTGTTCTATGTTGACACGAGGAAAAAAATTTGAAATCGAGAAGATGCAACGAATATCGTTTCGTCCAGAAAGGTGAAACATTCCCTACCGAAACCATCACACTTGTTGTGAGAAGCTCTGGTTTATGAGAAGCTTATACCCAAACCTACCCCAAATGGGACAAAAATTTAACCACGACATGTTGATTCCGCTCCATGATAGCATGCCAAGTTTCATGAATTTCGGACGACTTTTGGATTTACTAAAATTACAAAAGCAAGCACCTCAAGGTTTGCCGGAGAGCCACAGTGCCGTGGTGTTTGAAATTCATCTCCATTTGTTGAATGGGACGTAAGCATCAACCCATGGACACATTATACAACCCATTTTGGTGCACCAGAGCATGTGCATGAGGCTTAATTTTTAATTGTGCACCTGAAATGCCTAGAAAACCAAGTTATCGTATAAAAATGTCCAAACGAACCCTGAATAATTCCAAATTTTTTGACGACACACCTATAGTTGCATGTTCACTACAGATAGAAGTTCTAGCAATTCAAACACCATCCTTTGCAGTTGTGACCCCATTATGTAATTCAAATCAAGGTGAAAAATCAAGTAGATCCCACACAGTTTATTATCACCAACTGTGTAAGATGCAGTGCAAAATATCCAGGAGCATCGTTGGTTTATAGTACGCCTATGGCTTACGCTAGAAGCTTCGTCGGCTATAGTCCACAACCCGCTCTGAATAAGGGACCGTGTCTGATGACACTTTGCACGCCAGTTTTTTCGCTGAAGCGATTCCAAATTTTCGGCTTCCGCGGAAATATCTACCTCCCCACCCCCCTTACCAAAAGCCACATTTTCCTTGTTTCCGCCTTCCTTTCCAAGTTGAAACCTTCACTCCTTGCTTGCAGCACTGCCTCCTCGCCGGCGACCCTCCTTCACGCTGCTCGGCCTCGCCTATCCAGGCAGGTAATCCACACCCGAACCCCATCCTCCTCCTCCTCCTCCTCCTCCTTCCACATCCCACATGCCCCGACCGCCGACGCGAGTGCGACACCTTCCACCCAAATCACCGACCCCTCCACCAAATAAGCGCTGTCCTAAGCCATGGTGCACACAGTATAGCCAGGATCTCAAGGAGCATTTGGCAGCGGAGAAGCAAATCGCGGCCGCACGCACGGATGAGGTCGCGATGGCTGCCATTCGTATCGACCCCCAGATCTTGGAGGAGCACCTTGCCGTCGAGGCCACTGTCGACGCCTCGTGTGCCGACGCCGCGGCGTGGTTGGATGCTTTAAACGATAGTTCGTGGCGTTTTCTTGAGGCCATCGTTGGTGCCATCAACAAAGACTACGAGGTGTTTTCTCAGTGTGCACATGCTTACCTCATCTCGAGAGCCAGCGGGTTGGTGCCCGGAGTGGCTCAGGGAACTCACCACTACGACGAGGGCACCCACGATGTGGAGGCCTCGCCCTCTTCCATGTCCAAGGAGCCAATCATCATCGATATCTCCGACAATGAGCTGCTTCTCTTATTAGCTCACTATAAGGACCCATGTTCAGTTTGCTAGCTACTGCCTTTCCTTAACAAATTCTAGTGAATTGTGCTATCTACTTTACCATGCAATCTTCTGCTCTAGTGTATATGTTCTATATGTCGTGCAATGTGGTGTTCAGTTAACTGTTTGGTTCAATTCTGCAAATGTGATGTTAAATTCTTTAGGGTGCAATTTTCCAAGTTGTCAAGCATGCTTGGTTTGGTTAACTGTCTGATCTTCTATTAGGAGTATGTTATATTGTGCAATGTGGTGCTCAGTTGACGTTTGGTTCATTTGTTTGGTGTTTAGTTAACTGTTTGGTTCAATTCTGCAATGCGATGTTCAATTGATGTGTGTGCATTCTGTTATTGTATACCATGTGAGAATAAATCGAATTTGGTTGTACTAAATACATGAGAAACAAATACAATTGTTATATTTCCAAGTTGTTAAGCATGCTTGGTTTGGTTAACTGTCTGATCTTCTATTAGGAGTATGTTATATTGTGCAATGTGGTGCACAGTTAACGGTTGGTTCATTTGTTGTGGTGTTTAGTTAACTGCTTGGTTCAATTCTGCAATGCGATGTTCAATTGTTGTGGCTGCATTCTGTTATTGTATACTATTATACGTTGTCTTTTTATTCTTTTGCGCCATTTCCAATATAGAGAAGATTTTTATGCACATCCTTGTTTTCAGGCCTTTCCAAAATAGTTCACTGATGATTACCTCTCAAACCACATGTATGGTCAGGAGGCGAGGAAGGTATTCATACAACACCCAGGGTTCAATGCTGAAGTGTTCCTGAAGAGGACGAAGGATGGACGGTCAATCATCCGCAAGCACTGGCCTAAAGTTGCAAAGACCTTGGACATCAATGAAGGCTCAATATTCGCCTTTCGCTTCAGCAGTTTTCCCGATGAGATGCATCTGTGTATGTACTGTCTATGATGCTAATTTCTAAAGGTTCTAGATGTTGCATGTGAAACTTGGTGCTGGTGTATTTGTGTAATGGGGTAGCTGAGTGCTGAAGCTATATCATGTTGTACTCTGATGTATTTCAATTATGAAATCCTGCTTCCTTAATATGGGAATGAAATATTTTATGTGTTTAATATGAATGTCAATTAGATTAATAAATGGATTATTAATAATAGGGCAATTATCCTACTAATTGGTTTTTGCTATTGCAAATGATTATTGAGAAAATACCGTGGGTGATGACCTAAGGCAACGCACATAGTTTCTAGGAATAAACCGTGTTGGATCGATCAGCAATCACACATGACATTTTCTTCAAAACTGTTTGCGTTAGGCCACCTTACGTGGACGTTTACAGCATAAAAGCTGTGTGTGATGGATATTCTTTGCCACACAGTTTCTTCTATGCACCGTGTGTGATGCATTCAATAACACAATTGATAAAATTATTAATATTGTGTGCGATGGGAACGCTATTACAAACGATTTAATAGGGAAAATTGTGTGTGATGTACCTATGAACGGAAACATTTTCCTTGCAGCGACTGTGTGGGATGTTTATACGAACGGAAACGTTTAGCGGGGACTGACTGTGTGGGATGTACTTACGAACGGAAATGATTTCGCCCGTATAATTGTATTTCTTTGAGCACTACTGTACGTATAACCGTATTTACTCGCTCGCCGGTCTCACACGACCTCATTTTGCCGAGCGTGTGTTCCAGGAGGGCACATCCCTGACGGTTTCTGGGTCGTGTGGGAAGGACCCCCCTATCACCCACACTCACTAGGTGACGGTTTCGAATGAAGTCGCGGAAAGGGGTTAAAATCGTTTGTATAGCACCGATGCGTACCAGTGCTATGGCATGCTTCGTGATATTCTTAGGATTTTTTGATTTACATGTAATAAGCTTGACAATAATACTTGCATTGTCATGCTTGTCACCTCGGAAAGCATGTTTGTTTACCCTTTAGTGCATCCACAACTATTTTTTCTTTTCCGTTTCAATTACTTCATAGTGATGTGTGGACATCTCCGGTTGCAAGCAACACGGGCTATCTTTATTATCCAGTGATATTATGTGATTTCTTTCATTTTGTGTGGACATTTCCTCTTTGCCACAAAACTGATGCTTTAGCAACACTCGAGGCTTTTTATGCATATGTCACCACACAATTTGGTCGCCCCATTCTTGCTCTCCAAACTGACAAAGGGAAAGAATCTGGTAATGTTGTGGTTCACAATTGAAAGCACAAGTGCTCCCGGGGTGATTTTGGTAATTCATGACAACATATCTCACCTAGTGCATTTCAGATAAGTTCAACATTGGAGTGGCATGGACATGGACAAGAGGACGTGGAACCCCTTCAAGATGCTAAGGACAAATATTGGCAAAAGCTCAAGGCTCTACATTTTCATTTTAGTGATCCAAGATCACATTGAGTCCATAGGAAAGCCAATACTATTAAAAGGGGATGAGGTGTTGATTAATGGGTTACTTGCTCAAAATGCTTTGTGATATGCTCCAAAACCCTCAGCCACTTTCTCACATCCACAAATGTCCTAAACCTAAATGTCAAACTCGGCCCTACCGATTTGTTCTATGTGGCGCCACTGAGTTTCATCATATTAAGCCACTGCCAAACCCTAGTTACTTCAGTCTCACCGATGGGGTCTCACTGTGATGGGCTTGCAATCTCTCTGTGATCTGGTGCAACACTTTCGGTCTAATCGAGTTGGTGCAGTTGGTCCCACTGAGTTTGCCTGACCAATCCTCTATTTACTTATTACCAAAATCGGTCTCACCGAGTTTGAGTAATCAGTCAAACCGAGTTGAGGTTTTACCCTAACCCCTGCACATCGGTCCCACCGAGATGACTATATCGGTCCCACCGAAAATTCTAACGTTCACATTTTGACATGAATCGTTCTGACCAAGTTTCATCATTCGGTCTCACCGAGTTTGGGAATCTATGTGTAACGGTTAGATTTTGTGTGGAGGCTATATATACCCCTCCACCCACTCTTCTTTCATGGAGAGAGCCATCAGAACAAACCTACACTTCTAGTACTCATTTTCTGAGAGAGAACCACCTACTCATGTGTTAAGGCCAAGATATTCCAATCCTACCATATGAATCTTGATCTCTAGCCTTCCCCAAGTTGCTTTCCACTCAAATCATCTTTCCACCAATGCCAAATCTGTGAGAGAGAGTTGAGTGTTGGGGAGACTATCATTTGAAGCACAAGAGCAAGGAGTTCATCAACAACACACCATCTATTACCTTTTGGAGAGTGGTGTCTCCTAGATTTGTTAGGTGTCACTTCGGAGCCTCCGTCAAGATTGTGGAGTTGAACCAAGGAGTTTGTAAGGGCAAGGAGATCGCCTACTTCGTGAAGATCTACCCTAGTGAGGCAAGTCCTTCGTGGGTGATGGCCATGATGGGATAGACAAGGTTGCTTCTTTGTGGACCCTTCGTGGGTGGAGCCCTCCATAGACTCGCGCAACCATTACCCTCTGTGGCTTGAAGTCTCCATCAACGTGGATGTACGATAGCACCACCTATCGGAACCATGCCAAAAATCTCCGTGTCTCCAATTGCGTTTGCACACTCCAATCCCATCCCTTTACTTTCTTGCAAGTTGCATGCTTTACTTTCCGATGCTCATATACTCGTTGCATGCTTGCTTGAATTGTATTGCGTGTGCTTGAAATTGCGTTAATCTATTACGTCAACTTGAAAAACTTAAAAAATGTCAACTTTATTTGTTGAGGGTCTAATCACCCCCCTCTAGACACCTCTTCTCGATCCTTTCAATTGGTATCAGAGCTTTGGTCTCCATTGCTTTGGTTTAATCACCATTGGAGGAAGATGGATGAGTCTACGTTGGGGAGTCATAGATGTAGAGTGCCTATGCTTGATGGAGAGTTCTTTAGTGAGTGGAAAAATGAGATGCTTGGAATTTTTCATGAATATCACTTGAACAAGTATATTACTACTCCTTGTGAACCCCTTGTTGATCCCTTTCATCCTACAAATGATGAGTCTCTTGACATGATTCACAATCCTAGAACTATCAATCTTATCACTAGAGGCTTGCCTAGAAATTTGATTGGTCACTTGCCTACTCTTGATTGTGCTTATACTATATGGAGATTTCTTGAGGAACGATTTCCTGACTATTCCTCGAAAGACTTAGATGAGATTATTCACAAGTCTATTGCTTTGAATAAGATGAATCCCAATGATCCTAAGTTTGGAGATTGTTTATTTGAGGTTACCAATCTTATGAGTGCCAAAGGATATGTTGGAATCATTAGCAATATTATTTCTGAAGCTATTAGAATTCATAGAGATGAACATTGTCAAAATCATATATCTAATGAATTACTCTCTCTAGGAAATGATCATTTGCAAGATGAGGTTGAACATGGCTACTATGATGAAGATGATATTAATGACTTTAATCTTGAAGAGTCTATGAGACACTTTGGTATTATGGCTAATCTTCATGGCTACATGGCTGGAGGAAAGGAATGGGTCCTTGATAGTGGATGTACCGATCACATGACCGGAGATAAAGATATGTTTCATGAGCTTGCTGCAAACGACGGCCCTCGAAAGTATGTCACTTTTGGTGAAAACTCAAAGGGTAAGGTGGTTGGTCTTGGTAAGCACTACAAAAAAAATACACTTCCATGATGATACGTGTTTGTCACAGTAGGTTGCGTTTTTTGTCATGCATGTACATCCATGACAAATTTATGACAGAATCAAGATAGTCATACCTGTGCTGTCGTAGAAGTGTTCCATGACATTACCAAAATTATCATCACGGAAGTGTCCACTTCCATGACGATAAATCGCGGGTCACAGAAGTGCTTTCGTCAAGGGTGACTGACACGTGGCATCCACCGTAATGGAACGTCGTTAAGCTATCGGGTCGGGTTTTGGATCCGATAACCCGTTAACAGCCCCGACCAATGGGGATTTTCCACATGTAAAATCGTCATTGGCTAGAGGAAACACGTGTCGGCTCACTGTTGGAACAGATGTCATCCACTCATTGGACAGAAGGCGCCTATGATACGTCGACACGTGGCCCGGCCCAACAGAGGCCCATTCCTGTGAAAAGGCCGGCCCGTTTGACTTGGTCAAAAGGTGACGGGCCGGTCCATGGAAAGCCTGTTAACGGCCTGTTCGCATATAGCCCATTTACAGCCCGCTAACCCAAGGCCCGTTATGCCCTACCCGAATTAGGCCCAGTAGCGTCATCTGGGCCATCCAATATGATTCCAGCCCGTTTTCACTTCTGGCCCATGTATGGCCCATGACGTCTTTCGGCCCATATGAGGCCCTATGTAACTCTTGGCCTATTAACGGCCCGTGGTGAAACTGGCCCGCAATGAACAGTGTATCACTTTAGAACCATTAATGGCCCGTGGTGAAACTGGCCCGTAATGAACAATGTACCACTTTATACCCATTAATGGCCCGTTATTCAGTTGGGCCGTTTCCAGCCCATGTTATCTTTCGGCCTTCTCAGAGCCCATTTATTCTTGGGCTCATTTCGAGCATTCGTTTACTTATGGCCCGTTACTGTAATTTTCTGCTTGTGGGCCAAATTCAGCCCGTGGTTACAGTTGGCCCGTTTGTGGTCTGTTAATACATTGGGCTGTTTTCATAGCGTCATCAAATACAGCCTATTAACGATGGCCCGTTATGGTCGGCCCATGAACGGACGAGTCCAACTCTAGCCCGTTTACGGCCATAATGCGGCCTGTTATTGGCCCATGTTTGGCCAATCGATCATACGGCCCGTATAAGGCCCATTGATGATAGGGCCCGTAGAAGGCCCATTGTTTCTACGGCCTGTAGAAGGCCCAATGTTTCCACGACCCGTAGAAGGCCTACTGTTTCTACGGCCCGTAGAAGGCCCACTATTTCTACGGCCCGTAGGAGGCCCAGTGTCACTACAGTAAATATTAGCCCATGGTTATTGTGGCCTTGTTTTAAAAAATAGGTTATTGCAGCCACTAGCAAACCGCGGAAAAAGAACTGCACTGACTACAAGCAAACAAATAAACAAGACAACAAGGAAATAAATAAGCAAGCAACTTATGCTAGGCTATCACAGCTATTACACATATTACATCCACTGGGCATCAAAGTTCACCACCAGTGCAAATATAGGGAACACAGCAGCATATAAACGCCGCAGCAAAACAAGTCCAGAACTGAAACCACTTCAGAAGAGTTCAAGAAACAATATCCTAGGTACCCATAATGCTGGAAAGATGCTTAGCAAGCTTATTAACTTTCTCTTGTTTGGCGCTTAAATCCTCCAGCGCTTGCTGTTGCACAAGAAAGTACGCATCTGAATTCTGCAGGGACTTCCTCAGTCCTTCGGCTTCTTACCGCAGCACAGATGACTGATGCCTTTCAGCTTGTAGCTGAGACTGAAGAAGCCGAAGTGATTCAAGCAGCGAGTTCGAAGAGCTTGTGCCAGCGGTACTGGCCAGTAACTTAAACACTACATCAACGCAGGACTGTGGGGTTTTCTCACTGTCTACAAGATCGTTTTTATCACCTTTCTTGGAGACCAACAGGGTTGTCTCACTATCTTGAACCTTATCTGCATTACTTTATCTACCATTGCATAGTGGGGTGCTCTTCTCCAATATTCTATTTGCATACTACAAGAGAAACAAGCAGACACATCACAGGTTTAGCTTGTAGTATACCAAACTCATTTTGGGAAACCAGTTCAGTAGTAAGGTGGACTGGATAACAGCATCAAACAAACATATATCTATGTACTATGGTCACTATATTGTCCATATCATTCTAGTTTATGTTCCCTAATCAAGATAGGGACACAGTTCAACTCATATATTTTTAAGGCACAGCAGCATAGACAGAATATAAGTGTGAGAAACTACACAGCATTGGCAGCACTTGTAATGTGTATCACATGAGAACATAACTGTTTATACAACTTAAACTGAAATCAACATAGAGCAAGAATTTAGAACAACAATCCAGTTAAAGAAATAGGTTTAAAACATACCTGTTGCGCCATTGGAGTTTCAATTGGATCCTTCAAATTCGAAAGTAGTTGGTATGAGTAAATACAGTGATGCAACAGCAAAGGAGTATGGACCATAGCTATGGAATCTGACCTGAGAAGAGTTGCTCTTCTGCTTTAAACATGGAGTTTGGGTTAGCTGTGGTGGTCTTCGTGCTTTGGGCACTGCAGTAGCTTTACAAACTGCTCGTGTGGGGGTACTCTGTGGTGGACATGGTGCTTTGTCAAATATAAGTGGGTTACTATCCGCTGGGGTTGCGGTTAGATGGGTTGTAGATGGTTCTCTGTCCAACAGTGTAAGTTTGCAATCTGGAAGAGTCTCGATTATGTGTGGTGGGACTAGTTTGTGGGCCAGTACAACCATGGTTCTATCTGCATCGACGGGTAGCACTGTCTTTTGTGAAGAACGGGTTTTTGCTCCCTTAGATACTGCCATCACCCCCTCCAATTCAAATGGCTGATAAACAAGAAAAGAAATTGAACGTACAGACATTGTATGATAGAGAGATGTGGTAATTCACATATATGTTGACTAACCAAACAAGACAGCATGACACAATTTCACATATATGATGCCTAACTAAACAGGATAGCATGACACAGTTTCAGATATATGATGGATAACTTAGCAGGATATAATGGCATAATTCAACATATGATGAGTACCTAAACAGGATGACATGACAAAACTATATGATGTCTTTCTAAAATAGGTTGGGATGAAATAATTCTCATACATGTTGTCTAAGTATACAGGATGGCATGATATAATTGACATAATTGATTCATATACTAAGCAGCTGGCACTCGCATGTATGATCTCTAAACTAAGCAGATAGAATTCAATATTGTGCATATGATGTCTAAACTAAGCAATGCAAGACACCATATGCATCATATGAGAAATATAAAAATTGCAACTTAGAGCATACACCTCAGGTGGGATATAGGACTGGTCATCTGTCTCTGAATCCTCCTCTGAGGAGCTCCCTGTAACCATCGAGATATATGCTTCAACAGGTACCATTGCCTGCTCTGAAGACCTTGTTTTCACTCCAGATTTTTCCATAACCGGCTCAAATGGCTGATACACATGAAGAGTAGTACAATATACACAGATTGTCAACAAATGGAATACGTAATGAAAAAAAAATGGCATGAGATAATTCACCTATATGATGCCTGGCTCCATGGCGGTGCATAATTCACATATATCATAACTGGCTGAAAAACATGGCATTGCATAATTCACATATCTGATATAGAAAGCAAACAGGAGGCATTCACACAAAGCATGTCTAATCTAAGCAGATGGCATGGCAATGCAAGACACCATATGCATGATATGAGCAATATAACCCAGCCAAGTTAGAGCATGCACCTCGGGGGGGGGGGGATACGACTGGTCATCTCTCTCTGAATCCTCCTTTGAGGAGCTATCTATAACCAGTAAGAAATCTACATCGATAGGTAGCACTGACTGCTCAGAAGACCTTGTTTTCACTCCAGATTTTCCCATGACCGACTCAAATGGCTGATGCACAGGAAGAGTAGATGAATGTATAAACATTGCTGACAAATGGAACACATTATGGAAAAAATATGGCACGATACAATTCACATATACGATGACTGGCTAAACAAGATGGCATTGCATGATTCACGTATATGATGCCTGGCTAAAGAAGATGGCATTGCATAATTCCCATATACTCCCTCCGTTCCTAAATATTTGTCTTTTTAGAGATTTCAAATGGACTACCACATACGGATGTATATAGACATATTTTAGAGTGTAGATTCACTCATTTTGTTCCGTATGTAGTCACTTGTTGAAATCTCTAAAAAGACAAATATTTAGGAATGGTGGGAGTATGATATAGAAACCAAACAGGTGGCATTCACACAAAGCAAATCTAAACTAAGCTGATGACATATAAGATGTATAATGTAAGCAACGCAAGGCGCCATATGCATGATATGACCAACATCAGCATGCCAGGTTAGAGCAAACACCTCAGGTGGTAAACAGGCATGGTCGGCTCCTTCTGAATCTCCATCTGAACAGTTATCTTCCTCTGGAATACAATCTGGAAATGCAGGAGAGGGGGGGCACTTCGCCCACCATGGAGCAGCGTCTGCATGACATTATATTCGCACACAACGGTCTTCTCTTTTTCTCTACATGTTCAGTACGATTGTGTACAATATCTGACATGCATAATAAAAAAATAGTTAGATTTTGTAAGGCCTAAGGGGTGCATGCAAAAATCAAGACTGATGGTAGCAAACAAGTGGATGGATCCAAAACTAATGATAGCAGGTAGATTATAGCTTCAGTTTAAAAAGATAGACAATGGATCATCTATTGTTTGTTGCCCACCCAACATGAACGACATAGAAGACCCCAGATGAACCAGATAATAGACAGATACTATTCATTGCTGGCTCGATGTGAGACCCATGGGCAATTCAAAACTCAAGATTGAACGATAAAGTAGCAGGTAATAATAACCGATGTATAATGTAAGCAAACACGAAAGACTGCGACCTCTCTTCCGGAACTGTCTAGTCCTCAGGTTCATCTGCTCAGTCGATGATGGGAATGCAGTTGGCGTGGCTGCCGGCAACGGGGAAGATGATCTGAGGCGGCGAAAGAAAGTCCGCAGGAGGGATCTCTGCTGTAGTGAACGCTTCTGTCGATGGTGCACCTCAGGTGGGGTGGATGACGGCACGGCAGGAGCAGGACATAACACACAGAGTTTTCTTTGATGTCAATCTGAAAATGAAGTAAATCTGTAAGGGCTCCTTAGAATTGGAGGATTCTATAAACGTAGGGACAGGAAAAACACAGGAATAGGATAGGAATGCATGTGCAAAACAGAGCATTTGGAAACATAGGATTTCAGTCAACCTGGGTGTTTGGCTCACATGAATTGGAAGAACAGAGGAATTGAGAAACAAAGTGATGCGACGAGTGTAAAACCTCTTTGGCATAGCCTTGTGGACCTCAGCATCATTGGGTTGGACGTGGAGGATGGTGATGATGCTGGTGTGACTGTAGGAGGCGGGGAAGAAGATCCGAGGCCTCTGGAAACGGCGCCGAGGGTACTACTCCGCTATGATGGACGGTTCCGTCGTTGGAGCAGCTCCGCTAAGGTGTACGGCGACGAGGCTGAAGCATGACAAGACAGACAACTTTAATCTGAAGTGGGACCCTACTATCATCTGCAATAGATGATGTAAAATATGTCACCAAAAAGTGCTAGATGTAAAACGCATCAGCCGCGCCACGACCGCTCGGACAGATGCTGTAAGTACTGTTCACTCTGAACTTAACTGAAGAAAATGAACTTCACAGTCGAAACTGAATTTCACTATCGAACTGATTGAACTAGTAACAGAGCATTGCAATATATGTTTAGGGTGTTCGAGCACTAGTAGCAGAGAAGCAGTGATCTAAATCAGCAGACGCTCGAGCAGGGAACACACTAACAGAGAGCAAGTCGTGCAGTAGCACCGCGAGCGAGTGCTAAAGCAGCAACTCCTGTAGCTGCCGGAGGTCATGCAGCAGCAGCAGCAACGCAAGCGAGAGCAAGAGCAGAGCAGCAGCACGAACGAAAGCAGGAGCAGTGCAGCAGCGCGACCGACAGCAAGAACAGAGCCGCAATGCGAGCGAGAGCCGGAGCAGCTGCAGCTAGTGCCGTTGTGGAAGTCGCCGCCGAGGAAGCAATGACATGGGGGAGAGACGCCGTGGATGATGTGGCCGGCGACGGCGCCGTCGATGGAGACACCATGTCTGCTCGGTATCGAGCACTGGCAGCCCCGTGAGATCGAATAAAATATAAATGCAGCAGTGAGTGCAAAACCTCCTTGGTGGCGCCGAGTTGGCCTCGGCTTCATCGGAGGAATTGGTGAGGGTGTTGCGGTTCTGGTGGGGCAGGTCAAGACGGTGCTGTGGGGATTGAGGTGGCGCGATAGACGAGGCGAACGTCGGGGAAGCTCCTTGGAGGTGGAGGATGGGGCGGCTGATCCGGCAGGACGATGAGATCAACAACGGATCCTCATCCGGTGCGGTGGATGAAGGACGGCGAGCTATTGCAGTGGACGACATAGTCGGGGAAGAGTCTCTGGATGGGCGGCGGTCGGGAGCCGACGGAGGAGCGTGGGGTTTCGTGGGTTTTGGCGGCCTCGGTGTACGAATGGGGGGGAGGGGGAGCCAAGCTTAGGGACACGCTTGTCCGAAATTTAGGGTAAGTTACCAGCATACCACCACCGGTTTTGACACCGCGATGTGGAGCTTCATTTCTGGCTGAGGGGTAGAAGGGGGATTTCGCGTGTCTGGGTTGCGGGAGCGATTTCGGATGAGGAGGGAGTTCTCGTGCACGTCCAAATTTCGGGATAACAAGGCGCGACGCGGGTTGAAGAAGCGGGAGTTTCAAAGCTGGTGCGACAAAAGATACTCGAGCTTGAAACTTTCGGGATAACAAGGTGCGGATTCCTTGTTCGGCAGAACAAACTTAACGTGTAAAAAAATCATACAAGACAAAAGAGAGTCATGTCCCCTTTTACTATATTGCTATAGATGCCATTGAAAAAACTACAAGAAAAATGTAAAAAAAATCGGGGGAACATGATTACCCTGCAGAGTACCAAATCGATTCGCACTTCCCTCAACAACAACAAAAAAAATCAATTCCCACCAAAGAAAGAGTAATGTCCCTTTTTATATGATTACAGATGCCATGATCTCGAATTTCAATTTTTGAATCCATGTTATGTTGAATTCGAATATATCATTAGGTGACCTTGCGGTTTATAATTGATGTAGTCATACATTTTGATCTTCCATCATATATGAACATTTTACTCCACCATGTGAACATATATATTGTCGTCTACCATATGGACTAAATTTGAATCAATTTTCCTTATTTGAATACGATTGTTGTCAAGTTATACAATAATTTAAATATTATCTTGATAACAAAAAGACATGCATATAGCAGTAATCATATTTCACTATGAACTACATGTACCATATGCTCTCGAATTCAAATATCTATATCCATTTTATGTTGAATTCAAATCATAGTACATTATTGGTCTAGGTAGTGAGATGTTTGGGATAATCTAAACCCTGTTTTCATACGTATAAGTTTTGGCTGAACTGGGACAAGTTTTGGTACAAGCCTCTTGCAAAACCGGAGATTCTCTCAACAAGCCTCATGGTTCCGAGAGAGAACGTGTCACCTTTGTGTGCGAAACGATATACGCTGCCTCCCCCCTGATTTTATTTACAGAGGCAACATAGAACTATATGAGTGCCCTGTTAAATTTTGGAATTATTTCAGGTTCATTTGGCCTTTTTATACATTAATTGAGTTTCTGGACTTTTAATGTGCATAATCTAAATATGAATTGCATGCACATGCTCCGGTGCACCAAAGTGGGTTGAAAAATCACATGTGTGTCCTTGGTTGAATTCCTAGGTCCCATGGAAGAAATGAGAATGAAATTCAAACATCTGGGCGTCATGACACTGCCGAGAACATCAAGAAACTTAGATTTTAAATTCATGTAATGAAACTTGGCATGGTGTCATGTCATGGCACTAACATGTTGTGGTAAAAAATTGGGCCGATTTGGAACCTCGTGGTTCTAAGAGGGAACGTGCCACCCCCCCACCCCCCCGCCCTTGAGTTTCTTAACAAAGGCAACATAGAACTACATTAGTGCCATGTTAAATTTTGGAATTATTCTGGGTTCGTTTGTCGTTTTTTATACATTAATTGAGTTTCTGGTCATTTAATGTGCATATGTCAAATTTGAACTACAAGCACATGCTCTCGTGCACCAAAGTTGGTTGAAAATCACATTTGTGTCCTCGGGTGAATTTCTAGGTCCCATGCAAGAAATGAGAATAAAATTAAAACATCTGGGCATCGTGGCTCGGCCGAGAACATTGAGAAACTTGGTTTTAAAATTCTTGTAAATCCAAAACACGTCTGAAAATCATGAAACTTGGTATGGATGTCAAGTCATGGTACTACCATGTTGTGGTAAAAAAAATGGCCGAATAGGAACATATTTTGGTATAAGCTTCTTGCAAATCGAAGCTTCTCTCAAGAAGGCTCGTGGTTCTAAGAGGGAACGTGTTACCTTTGAGTGCGAAACGATATACGTTGTCCCCCTTGAGTTTATTTACAAAGACAACATAGAACTACATGAGTGCCCTGTTAAATTTTGGAATTATTTCGGCTTCGTTTGGCCTTATTTACACATGAATTGAGTTTTTTGTCATTTAATGTGCATAATTCAAATTTGAACTACAAGCACGTGCTCCCGTGCACCAAAGTTGGTTGAAAATCACATTTGTGTCCTCGGGTGAATTTCTACTCCCATGCAAAAAATGAGAATAAGATTCAAACATCTGGACATCGTGGCTCGGTCAAGAACATTGAGAAACTTGGTTTTAAAATCATGAAACTTGGCATGGTGTCATGTCATGGTAGTACCATGCCGTGGTAAAAAAATTGGCCGAATAGGAACAAATTTTTGTATAAGCTTCTTGCAAATCGGAGCTTCTCTCAAGAAGGCTCGTGGTTCTGGGAGGGAACGTGTCACCTTTGTGTGCATAATTCAAATTTGAAATACAAGCACATGTTCTAGTGCACCAAAGTTGGTTCAAAAATCACATGTGTGTCCTCGGGTAAATTTCTAGGTTCCATGCAAGAAATGGGAATGAAATTCAAAATTCTGGGCGTCGTGGCTGGGTTGGAAACATTGAGAAACTTAGTTTTTTAATTCCTGTAAATCCAAAACACGCATGAAAATAGTGAAACTTGGCTTGGTGCCATGACATGGCAACAACATGCTGTGGTAAATTTGCAGTCCGATTTGCGAAGGCGCACACATTAACAATCAACAAAGTCATTTTGGAACAAGTGATGTCACGTTACATTCGGAAACACAAGTATTATTGAAACCGTGGGCGTTCTACTTACTAGTACCATTTACGTGCCGCCACGCGTCCCCATTTTTTATTAGCTAGGAGGCGCCGTGCAGGGTAGCTATTTGAGTATGAGAGGCGTGCGATCAGACCCCTGCTCGTGCTTATCGGGAGGAGAGCCCTTTGACCTCCATCTGCCATCCACCTCTCTCCCAAGGTCTCCATTAATGGCGCCCGAGCCTCTGTTTAATGGCGTGGCTATGTCTCACTCGACTGAGATTTATGGGAGAAAAAAGAAAATCTGACAGCACAGATCTTGATGTAAGATCCGACAGACCTATATAGCATCTACTGCGACTTATAGCAAGATTGATGAATATATAAGGACGATTTTTTTTTATCAAAGAAGGGCTTGCCCCTTCCGATTTTCATTACTGAAAACCACCACAATTCACAAGAAGTTCAGCACAACTCCAGCCTAACACGAAGGACTAAAAGTACCAGATTGAAATCACAACATCCCAAGAGGCCAACAAAGGACAAACATCCATGCTAGAACCCAACATTTCACAACCGACGACACAATCGACATCCTAAACCGATTATTACTTCAAAAGAAACTAGGAAACTGAAGGAAGCCTAGCAGCAACTAGAAGAACAACAACGCCAGGGTCGCCACAGCAAGAGTTTTCTTCATTCCAGCCTCGCAACATTGATCTTCCACAGAAAGATAAGGACGATTAATTGTCTTACATAATTAGAAAGATAATTAAAAATGCCACATGTGGCTACGCCCGAAATACACAAGGGCAAAAGAAGAAGGAAGACAAGGATCTGGCTCGCTGATCTCTACTTTCTTGATGCGTTGCTGCAGGCCGCGGGAACTAGTCTCCGCAGCGAGCGGCAATGAGCTCCTTCTTGTCCTCAAGATGCTGCTTGAGAACATCCACGGATTCCTCCACCAGCCTTTGGCGCTTGTTGCGGAGCATGTCATTCTCGTCCATAAGTTCCTTGACGATGACGCCGGTCCTCTTCAACAAGGCACTTGTCTCCTCCTGCTAGTCTGCACTTCGGACGATCTTCTCCCTCAGCAGGTCGCGCTCGGCACAGAGCCTCTCATTGCCCTCCCTTAGTTGTCGGATGACACCGGTAGCCTGTTCAAACGAGGCTTTCATGTTGTCCTGCAACCTCGCCAAGCCGGAGATCTGATTCATCTGGCTATGGATGATCACATGCATGCGCCTGTAACAGTCGTCGCCTGCCCGCGAGAAATTTTTCCAGGCCGCCGCGGCGCGGTGGGACATCTCTGCTGCATTCGTGGTGCGGCGGGACATCTCTGCTGCTTCCGCGGCGCGGCCGGACCAGTCTGCTGCATCGACGGCGCGGCGGGACCTCCGTGTTGCTTCAGCGGCGCGGCGGGACCTCCGTGTTGCTTCAGCGGCGCGGCAGGACCTCTATGCTGCTACTTCCGCGCGGCGGGACATGTCGGCTGCTCTCGCAGCGAGCCGGGACATCTCTCGTGCTTCCGCTTCCATGCTCGCCTCTCCTTGGTAGCAATCTCTTGACCCGGAACTCACGCTGGCCATGGTAGACGCAAGGGAAGGATGTTGAATGACTTGTTTGTTTTTGTGGATGAGGAGTTGAGGAGGAATGTGCAGTCATCTTGGCATCTACTAGTATTTATAACCAAGTACTAATACACTCCTAAATGGGAAATCGTGTAGGTTTAGATTGGTGTGAACAGGTTTGGAATTCAATATACTAGCGTGGTACTAATACGCTCCTAAGTGGGAAACCGTTTAGGTTGTGATCGGGGTGAACAGGTTTGCAATTCAATATAGCGTGGAGTAATTTGGAATGTGACGAGATGCAAGCTCAAAAACTTGTACTCTGAGTTTAGTAGTATGTTATACAGGAAGACAACAGGTGCACGCACGCACTCGTCCTCTCACACACGCGTCTGTTTTTTCTCAAAAAGGAGGATGATGACCCCCGGCCTCTGCATCTGGGAGTCACACACGCATCTGTAGCTACGAATTGTAGTGTTCTCAAACATCCGATTGGCTGTATCATGGATGTACCTATATACTAAAACATGTCTAGATACATCTATATTTTGACAAATGGAAGGCATGTCTATTGTGGAACGGAGGGAGTGCTTCTCATCAAAAATGGATAAAAAGGGACGTGTCTAGAACTAAAATACATCTACATACATCTCCTTTTATCCATTTTGATGACAAGTAGTACTCTTACCCAAAGGAACTTTAAATCCAACAGACACAAAATATCCGTTCGACTGTTGGAAATTACTGATCGGATGTCAAAGTAATTGCTACAGCGCCACCAAAACCCACCATTTCTTAAGCTAAAGTAGACCAAGGTAATCCCTATATAAGCATATTACTAAGATAAACAGAAGGCACTGTCGAAACATTTAGGACGTGAGCTTGTCAATCTGAATGTGGAGGGACACAAGCTTAGCCCCGGCCGGCAGCTTGGGCGGAACTGTCAAGAAGGTCAGCTCCTGCATGTCGACGTCGCCGGGATCCTTGCTGCTTGTCACCTCCATTTCCACCTTGATGGCGTCGGTCGTGCCTTTGGGCTCCCCCGGCGGGCCGTTCGCCCACAGCTTGGCCAAGGAGTGCGGCAGTGGGGACGCCCCCGCTCTGATGTAGACGACCGACACGGCGATAGGCGCGCCAACGTCGAGCACGCCGCCGACCAAGAAAAACGCGTGGCGGTCCTCCTCCGCGAACAGCAAGAGCCGTGGCTCCGACAGTGGCACTTGCAGCTGGAGCACCTTGCCGTACTGGATCCTATGCACGGGTATGGGATGCGTGGTGCTGATGTGGTGGTAGAGCGCCGGCGGCGGGCCTTCGTAGCCATAGACGGGCACGGGGCATTTGCAGGGCACGAGCGGACACACGCTCTGGTGATCGGCGAGCTTGTGGTAAGTGACGTAGAGCCCACAGCCTTCGTGCGGGCACTCCACCCTAACCGACAAAAGGACGGAGTCCACCGCCGCGTTGCGCACATCGAAGCCACCACCGCGCTGGCACTTCTCGCGCTGCCGCAGGTTCCCGGGGCGCTCGACGCGGCAGTCCGCGCAGGACAGGTGCCCTCCCTTGCACTGCAGAAATCAATCCAACAGCACATCAATCAAGAAACCTGCACCTTGCTCAATCAGCCGAATGGATGAGGTGTATTCGAACCTCATACACTGGAGGCGTCAAGGGGCGGAGGCACAAGGGGCAGTGGAGCACGGTGAGGTCCATCGAGACCTTAGAGAGCTCCATCGTCGGGTCCTGTTCCTGTTCGGTCTGCATGATCTCGCCCTCCTCGTGCACAACCATCCTTCAAGGTGCATTAAATTAACACATGCAAGTACTATCAAAAGAAGAGTCACGGCATGCATGCATGCGTTGTAATTAATGCATCGGTAAACGCAAATTATTGAAATATATCGAGTGTAGTGCTTTGATGTGTCGCCTCAACTCGTACATCAACGAGAAGTTTGATTATCCTCTCCCTCGCGGACTTAACTGCACCTGCGTTTGGCTGTATGACAGGTTGGCCACACACCTGTTGGGCCCACCTGTCATACACGCAAAGACAGGAGCGTCCCTCCCTCGCCCATGAGCGTGGTGGCTGGCAAGACTAGGAGAAGCTTTCGCTACATGCTCTCCCTCCCGCACGCGGTGGACATGCAACAGTTCAATCGGTGCCAGATGACCAGAAGCATACTGTAGTACTCCTCCAGTGCAGTAGTACACCATCATTGTTCGACTTTCTGAAGAGGCGAAGAGCCAAGCGCAGCCCGGATGCTCGTGTGGCAGTTTCATGTGTAGAGTAGTCTAGATAGCGTGTACTGTGCCTGTAAGCTTAAAATCGTTGGGGTCGGCTCCATGCTATGTGGCCGTCTCGGAGTTTTTTTAAAAATTAAAATAGTCTTCTGGCCCTACCTATAAACCTGGCGATTGTAGTTCGCACGCTCATCTGGTCAAGACAGGAATATATATTTTAGTTTGTTGTTTTTTTTTGAAAAGGGGGGACTCCCCGGCCTCTGCATCAGAATGATGCATACGGCCACATATATTTTAATTTGTGGTGGGTAAATGTTAGAGGTTGCAGCAAATATATTGTACAGTGCGGGTCTTTCAGCCAAGTTTAGAGGCAAGCATGTGGGGCCAGTGCAAAGATGTGTCGCGTCAACTCGTAGAACGAGGAGAAGCTTGATTTTACTACACGCCTTCTCCCTTGCCCATGCGTGCGGTTGCTCGCAAACGAGGACAGGCTTTTGCTTAGTAGTACTTCCACAACAAGCTATCCGTCCCGCTCGCGGTGGACGGACATGCAGCAGTGGATTCGACACTGTAGAAGCAGTAGTAGTAACATCATTGTTCGTCTTCTCGAAGAGGCGAAGAGCCAAGCGCAAACCGAACGTTGCAGTTGCGAACATTGGAGCACGCATATAGCCAGGCTCTTGCATGAGACAAAATTGCTATGTGAGCCCACTATTGTACTAGTACGTACAACTACTTGATAGTATAGCCCTGTGAACCAGAAAGGAGTATTTGCCCTTCTAGAGATTTCAACAAGTGACTAGACTACACCGAGACGGAGTACATATGGAGCAAAATGAGTGACTCTGCACCGTAAATAAATACGTACTAGTTCTATCGTTTCCCTCTCCGAGGTGCACAATATTGAGTATACTGACTAGTCTCTTTTTGACACGCATTTACGTTTTTTTGACACAGTACAGACGCAAGCGCTCATATACACGCGCATACACTCACCCCTATGAACGCACACACGCACGGCATTATCATCTTGAAATTTACGAAGTCACCATAGGCACCTCGTCGTCGACGGGTCCATAGGTGCTTGAATGCCAAGGAGGAAGAGGGTAGCGGTTCCCGAGACGTTGAGCGGTCAATGATGCATCCTTAATTACATGCAGAGGGAATTAATTGGGCTGGTCACAATTACGTTGAACGGTCAATGATGCATCCTCAACTACATAGATGTTCCTACCCGCTATGGAGGTAGTAACATAGTCTAGAGAAGTGTGTAAGTTACTAGCTTATGTTCTTGCCCATTGTGACCAGCCTTGGAGAAGCAGACTAGAGCCAGCACGATGTGAATGCAACAGAGTTTGGACTCTCATATAATAAAGGCACCCCACCACTCCAATCCATCTACTCCCAAGCCTCTGTGCAACACTGCTCACTCCAATCCAAGACCAAGTGACCAGAAGCCACAAGCACCTATGGAGGCGATGGACGCGAGCGGCAGTCGGCTGTGCTAAATCATCCAAGGCGCCGGCCTGCGGCCCCGCACCGTGCAGCGTTTCCAGACGGTGCTGGCGACCACAGGCATCGTAGCCCTCGCCGACGCCGGCTTCGCCTCTCGCATGGACGACATGATGGTCAACTCCATCCGCAAGTTCACCGTCGTCAAGAAGCGCGCGGACGACCTTGCCGTACTGCTCCAGCCCGCGCGCCCAGGCTCCTCATTGCCTGCCACCCTCATCGGCCTACATGGTGACGAACTCTTTCAACCCCTGGTGGCCCTACAGGTGCCGGAGGTCGCAACGAAGAATGTGCACCTCGAGGCCGCGCTCACCGCGCAATGCCTTGCCATGCAAGAAACCATCGACCTGCACATCCATGTCTATGAGGAAATCATCTACATAGGCCACTACAAGGCAAATGAGGACCGAAAGACGTTGGCCTTCTTCCAACGGCTGGAATCTTTGGACGCCATTGTTCAGAAGCACGTCGACCTGGCCACGAAAGCTGCTGCTACTTAGGCGTCGTTCGGTGGGCTGGCGCCCTGAGTCGAGGAGGTGGACGTCGTCGATGGATGCATCTCTTCTTCTTGCCTCCTGTAACCAGCACTGCATCGCCTCGTGGCCTTAATGTTTTATTAGTATAGTACTCCCTCCGTTCCCAAATATAAGTCTTTCTAAAGATTCCAGCAAGTGACTACTACATACGGAGCAAAATGAGTGAATCTACACTCTAAACTATGTCTTCATACATCTGTATGATGTATTCCATTTGAAGTAGTATCTAAAAAGGCTTATATTTATGAACGGAGGGAGTATATGGCATTTTTTATTCCAGTCGTAACATTTTCACTGTGAGGTGGGGCCGCAGTTGAGCAAACCCACCCCACCCACCGGGCGTCGGCCGTCTTTTAGAGAGTAGAAGAGAGAAACGAGGGAGGAGGGCTAGCTGTAGCACGGACGCTGTTGTCAGATGGTACTCGTGTTTATAGAATAGGAGTGCTGAGCACTTATGCCTCTTTTTTTTTGAGGGAAAAATTAGTCGTACCACTAGTTGGGTGCGTGCGACCTATAGCTGTCATCACTTTAGGTCTACTTTTCAAACCGCGGCTACGCTTCACAGTACATATTTTTCACGCATTTATCCTCCTATATGTACTCCTAGGCTATTTCCACGTGCTCCCATTCGCCGACATGTGGGACATAGAGCATCTGGGTCATAGTGCATGCACGACTCGGAGCATATGCCGGGGTACTTTACATTAGACCTCACGAATTACATGCAAACCCCCCGCAGAAGAATAAATAAATCAATGAATTACTACATGAAACCGGATTATTTTCGTGGAAACCGGAGCACGTTCATTAACTTTTGGACATAACACGTTTATAAGAAATGACCGGACCTAAACCAGTCTAAGGGCCTCTTTGATTTTTCCTGAAAAAAAGGGCCTCTTTGATTCGCAGGATACTGAAAACACAGGAATGGGGAAAGTATGATGGCGATGAACCGAGATGAGGAGAACTCTAACTCAGTTAGAGGTTAGAGTTAGATTCTAACCCTGAACTAACTCTAAACTAAAGAGGTGTATGGATAGCAGGGTTAGATTGACAATAAATGCTCTATCTCAATCATTTGACTACTTTGGACCCTATTTTTAGTCAGACTAAAATAAGTCCCTTGGATCCAAGCACCCTCTTGGTGTGGCCGGCTCTTCTGTGGCCTCCTCTCGCTCACAATTGACATAAACGAACCATCTATATATACAATCAAGCATGCAAAACATGATAATTTTTACTTTGTCCATACAAATGAGATATCTCACTTAAACATACAAGTCGTCAATCAAGCTTCACAAAATAAAAAAACACTTCATGAAACAAAGAATGAGCTAACTCATCAGGGAAGTTGTTCACGATAGGGAGGGAGCCCGGAGACCCTCACGCACCGAGGGAGGAGCTCGCCCTCGTCGCTCTGGAGGAAGGCTCTGTAGAGCCGAAGCCTCTGGAACCCCTCCAACGCCAGCCTTCGCGAGTTGAGGTCGACACCGGCATGGGTAGTAGGGCCGCTTGCCGCCGACTGGGAACTTAATCTTTGGGCCTCTATAAATAATGCAAGCATGTAACTAAAATACCTAGAAAGGTGAACTGAATCTTTGGGACTCTAGAAATAATGCAAGCCTGAAACTGAAATACCTAGAAAGATGAACTGAATCTTTGGGCCTCTAGAAATAATGCAAGCCTAAAACTTAAATACCTAGAAAGGTGAACCGAATCTTTGGGCCTCTAGAAATAATGCGAGCCTGAAACTGAAATACCTAGAAAGGTGAACTGAATCTTTGGGCCTCTAGAAATAATGCAAGCCTGAAAATGAAATACCTAGAAAGGTGAACTGAATCATTGGGCCTGTAGAAATAATGCAAGCCTGAAACTCAAATACCTAGGAAGGTGAACTGAATCTTTGGGCCTCTAGAAACAATGCAAGCCTAAAATTGAAATACCAAGAAAGGTGAACTGAATCTTTGGGCCTCTACAAATAATGCAAGCCTGAAATTGAAATACCTAGAAAGGTGACCTGAATCTTTGGGCCTCTAGAAAGATTTATTACCTCATCAAGCAGCATCAAACAATTCCATGCGTGCACCACAAATCTATAGCAAGTTTGATCAGAATCTACTTCTCCAAATCAGAATTAGCGCTAGAGCAAGCAAGATCAATGATATGGCCGTGAAACAGAGAAGGAACGTGTCGGATTTCGGGTTCCGGCAGACCCTTGAGGTTCGAACACTGGGGTGCGCACAGAGATTTTGCCCTCTACCTACTTGCTCCTCGCCGAATCGCTAGGACCTAAACTACAAAAAGAACAGCACAAGGGACACAGGATTTGTACTGGTTCAGGCCACCATTGTGGTGTAATACCCTACTCCAGTGTGTGGTGTGGTGGATTGCCTCTTGGGCTGATGATGAACAATACAAGGAAGAACAACCTCGCGAGGGTCTGTTCTTGGCTGGTGCGATGAACTGCTAGGAGAAGTTTAGTCCCTCTCTCTCTCTCTCTCTATTCTAGATGTATGCCTGATGCTCTCTCCCCTACCCTGGGGGTGGCTAGTCCTATTTATAGGCAAAGGCCCTGGGCCTCTCCCCAAATATTGAGCGGGAAGGGCGCCAACAATTGGCCATTTTGAAGGGGAACAACGGGTACACTTATCCTGACTAAAGTTGGTCCTCGCCTATCAAAGGCTCTGGTGGTGACGCCTGCTTGGGCTCCACGATGACTTCCTCCCTGCCGTTGGGCTGGTCTTGGTCTTGTTGCACCGAAATGGATGCCTTTGCTTGATGCTCTCGCCTGCGCTTGCTCCCTTTGCACCAAAGAGGAAAGGAGGACACTGCGTGGGCTGGCGCCCGACTGGCGCCCTTGGTCGTCATGGCTTGCGTCATGGGCACCTCGCGAGGTACCCCACCTTGAACTCTCCGCCTCCTCGTGAGCCAGCCTAATGAGGCCGTGCCTGAGGAAGCTCCTTGTCGTCCGCCCCGCGAGGCTTCGCCCCTCGCGAGGGTCTTCAGCTTGTGTTGATGAAGATGGGCCGCATTGGGCCCCCTTTGAGCCACGCCGCAGGCCGCAGGCAGGCAAGTCTGGGGACCCCCGTTCCCAGAACACCGACAGTAACCCCCGGGCCCAAGGCGCGCCCGGACTTGGCTGAGCAGAGAGGCGAAAGGGCAAGTGCGAAGCGTCGCGGGCCCTAACAGCCTGCGGCCTTGGGCGCCGCGTGGCGGTTGATTGGACGTGGGGGCCTCAGCAACTGCGCGTGTTGATAAAGGAGCGGCATCTATCCTTTGCCTCCTTTACTTTCTCCAGTTGCTGCTCAGATCCCCTTTCTTGCGCCCCTCCTTCCTGCCTTCGAAATCTTCAGATCTACTCCATCCGCGCGCCCTAGCCAGACATGGCGCCTCGCCAGGCCCCTGCCGGAGCTTGGTATTCGTCTGCCTTGGACTCAACGAACGTGTCGGAGGCGAGCCTTGCCCGGGTGCGCCAGATGGCAGCGGCGCAGGGCATCGATGGGGCAAAGGTGTTCAAGGCCGGCTCTGCCCTCCCTGAGGGCCAAGGGAGCACCTTCTATCCGCTCTTCGTGACCGCCATTGTCGCCGGTCTGGTGCCTCCCTTTTCTGAGTTCTTCTTTTCTGTCCTCTGCCATTATAATCTTCAAGCTCTGCACCTCCATCCCAACTATGTCCTTCTTCTGGCGATCTTCGCCTACTATTGCGAGGCTCACGTAGGGGTGAAGCCCTCAGTGGCCTTGCTGCGCCACTACTTCTCCCTCCGGACCTCTCGTGGTTCCGTCTCTGCGTGTGCGAGCTTCGTCGCGTACGGCAGCTCCATCGCCATTTCGAACCCCGGGAAAAGGATTGAGGGCTTCAGGAGCAAGTTGGTCTTGGTAGATGCTGGGCGCATCCACCCCCGGCTGATCTTGCCCACGGGGCACCCTGCGAGCTCCGACGACTGGTCCCGAGTGGAGCTTGTGGACCCCCGCGCGAAGCCGGTGTTGGAGAAGATGGACACGGATCTGAGGCCGGCCAGCATGGCGGCGGCGAAGCTGACTGGTGCATCGCTGCTGAGGGAATTCCTGGAGCACCAGCTGGCTCCGCTTCGTCAGTATTCACTTCCGATGTGGAGGCCCCACCCGAGCCCCGCGGTCTTGGCCGATGAGGATCTGGCTGCGGTTCTTCAGTCTTTGGTTGGGGGCGACGTGGCGAGGTTGGAGGGCGGTCCTACGCCCTTGTTCCTCCGCGAGGACTGGGAGCAGGTAGTGGGGTCCATGCCCGTCTTCAACGGGGACGGGCCCGTGCCCGTGGAGGCTCCCGAGGACCCGGTGGACGTGTCCTCCAGCGACTCCAGCAAAGAGAAGGGAGAAGGGGAGCGGGAAAAGGGGGCTGACTCCGAGGCAGAGTCAAGGGATCCCCCCCTCCGGCGCAGGTCCCGCGCTCTCCGCCTCTCTCTGAGTGATGACGACGAGGATGATGGCGAGCAGGGCGGCGAGAGCCTGCCCCCGATCCCGAAGAAGGACCAGACCGGGCTGATCCCTCGCGGGTCTGCCCTAGCCCCGAGGCGATCCGCAGGCACACCTCCTGCTCCCGAGCTCCTTGAGGCTGATCCTTGCAGCCGGCTCTCGGGCTTCAAGTACGGTCGGAGGCTGCTCGAGCCCACGAGCGATGACCTGTAAGTGCTTGATTCCTGTCTTGTTTCTTGTTCTGTTGCTGAGGCTTGACGTTCGTATCTCCCGGCTAGGCTGGCGCCTGCGGCAAAGAAGTCGAAGGGAGCTCCTAAGGTTCCATCCGTGGCAGTGCCTCCGCCCGCAGCAGAAGGTGACCGTGACGCACGGGTCTCTCCTGCCCAGGCATCCTCGCGAGGCCTGGCTGAGCCGGCTGGGGCGAGTTCAGCCCCCATGGCCCAAGCGACTCCCGAGGTGCCCTTGCCTGATGCCGCCACCCCAGCCGTCGTGGCGCAGAAGGTCCACCTCAGGATATCGTGATCACGTTGTCGTCTTATCCTCCTACTCCTCCGACTGCTGCTTCCCCGACTACTGTTCTGGACCGCGCTATTGCCGAACTGGACCGTCTGCGGCAGGATCTTCTGGGCGCCGACCCTCGTCTAGTGGCCGGGCGCTTGGAGCTAGCTTCCGGCTGGATTCGCTCTGACGCTTCGATTCGGGCGGCGCTGGTCCAGGCCTCAACGGCTTGCGACGAGGAGAAGCAGGCCGTCCTTGGGGCGAAGGCTGCCCGCGACGCCGCCTTGGGGGAGGTGGCTAATGTCCGAGGTCGTTGCGAGGCGCTGGAGAGCGAGCTGAAGGGCCTGCAGGACCAGCTCACCGAGGAGACCCGCCTTCGCCAAGAGCAGGAGGAAGGCATGAAGGCTCGCGAGGCGGCCATCAAGGACCGGGACGAAAAGCTCAAGAAGTGCCGTGACCGCCTAGGCGCGCTGGAGCAAGAGCTGGAGGCGAGGAAGGTTGAGCTGGACGGCAAGGCACGGGTTCTTGCCGAGGATCGCGTGGCCTTTGCGGAGATGGAGGAGAAGGCTCGCACTTCATTGAAGACGCTTTACGAGAGCGGCCTGGAGAGCCTGCTGGACGGCGAGGAGGACGGCCCCGCCAAGCTGCTTCCCTTCCTGGTTCGTGCTCTTGAAGATGTCACCCTTGGCCTTGGCCCTACGGCTGAGGCCGAGGCACGCGTCTTGTCTTCTGCAGCGCTGATGTGGGTCTTCACCCACATCTGTCTTCGCGTCCCAAAGTCGACCTCGACAGCCTGCTGGAGCAAGCGAGCGGCGAGCTTGCCGCTGCCGCTGCTGAGGCCGTGAAGGGTCGTGCGGAGGCTTTGCTGGGGAAGTTCCGGGCCTTCAGCACCAAGCCGAAGCGGAGCGCTGCGAGCCCTGCCACTCCACAAGGCGAACCCGCTCCGCGCAGCTCCACCGCCGGCAAGTGACTCTGTCGTAGCTCGTGTCCTGCTTCTAATTCCTGCACATGTACCATGCCTCAGGGAGGCATTAAAACTTGCATTTGATGCTGCGATAACAGTATGGACTATAATATTTGCTTTTGAATTCCCTGAAATTTGCGCTATTCCTTCCTACTTGCTTATGTTCTACGCCGGCAGAGCCGCCGTTAGCCCCGACCGGAAACCAAGACGGGACCAAGGGGTGAGTGGCTACATGACAAGTTAGGCTCCTGAGTCGCGATGCTCAGGAGTCCCCCTTGGCGCTCGAACAGCAAGTAGGGAGGTGAGATGTGGGGGTGACTCCTTAGGGAGGTGAGATGCGGGTGGATCTACCGTTCTACGTCTGTAGAGCCCGGCCCCGCGCATACCTCAACCGCCGTTAGCCTTTCGGAACTAAGGAGTGAGGGGCTACGTGACCAATTAGGCTCCTGAGTCGCGATGCTCAGGAGTCCCCCTTGATGCTCAAATGGCCTTCGTACCTTGGCTCCGCTCGGGGAGGGACGTGCGACGAACCAGGCCCGGGGGGCCTGGCTGGGTGGCGTGCGTCTGGGCGTAACCCAGACGCAGCCCCCGTGCCTAGCCCCCTCGCACGGCACTCCCGAGGGGAGGCGTTACGATGAGGCTAGACACTGAGCTCTGAGCTCCCTGAGGTTGATGCGGCCCGGGGGCCACCCTCAGTTGTTTATCACCAGCGCGGAGCATAGCGCTTCCGTATGTGTACGGGCATAGCCGCTCCTCGGCAGTGTCGTCAGCCAGCGCAGAGCATGGTGCTTCCACTGGTGCGTGGGAGGGGGCTCCCCTCCGGGAGGAGCCCCCGAGGCGTGTACATCCCCGCCCTGACACATGGCTGGCACGGTAGGGCTTGACGAGGTGTATCTGGGCACCCGTGAGCCAGCGCGGGACTCACGGGGCCCTACCTCAAGGCGGGTTGCGCCTGGCTCTGGGCCTTATCTTGGAGTGTGTTCCTGCAAATTTGGCTAGATGTCGGTGCTCTACATCCTCGGGTCCCGGCCCTCGAGCTGGTCTCAGCCGTCGCTGGTATGCCAGGTCGCGATGCCATGGACAAGACCAGAGGGTGAGGGCTGGTGAGCCGGTAGGAGCCCTGAGTCGCGATGCTCAGGTACCCCCCCCCCACTTTAACGCACAAGCTGGGTTAGATGTTGAAACCCTACGTCCTCGGGTCCCGGCCCTCGAGCTGGTCTCAGCCGTCGCTGGTATGCTAGGTCGCGATGCCATGGACAAGACCAGAGGGTGAGGGCTGGAGAGCCAGTAGGAGCCCTGAGTCACGATGCTCAGGTACCCTCCCCTTTAACGTGCAAGCTTGGTTAGATGTCGAAACTCTACGTCCTCGGTTCCCGGCCCTCGAGCTGGTCTCAGCCGTCGCTGGTATGCCAGGTCGCGATGCCATGGACAAGACCAGAGGGTGAGGGCTGGAGAGCCGGTAGGAGCCCTGAGTCGCGATGCTCAGGTACCCCCCCTTTAACGTGCAAGCTTGCGACATCTTGGAAGAAAAGGTGCCACGGACATGCACCAAATAACAAGCATGGTGGGTCGAAAGCATGGCCCTAAGATAAACGCAAGAGGGGTACACGCCGCTGGGTCTGACCCGAGCGACTTGGGGATGATGCAACCCGAGGGGCGCCCCCAATAAAGTAAGCTAAGAACATGAAATAAAAGGGATACACGCCGCAGGGAAGGACCCACGCGGCCTGGGAATAATGCGGCCCTGAGGGCGCTCCCAGCTGGAAATGAAACTTGAAGGATGTCGCCTGATGATGTTGGGGACGAAGGGGCGTTGGTGTAGCAGACTCGGTGGGCTGCGGGAGCCGATCCTCACGAGCCCCCAGGCCCAGGGGCCTCAGGAGGATCCGGAGGCGCTGGTGGCTCCTCGCGGACCGTCTTCATCTCCACCAGGGCTGCAGAATGCCTGACCTCTTGAGCCTCCACGATGGCCCTCATGAGGCGCTGGTACGCGGCAGCCGCGTTCGGCAAGCCATAGGGCATGCGAACGTAGCTGTGGGGCAGACCCTCGCAGCGTCCCACTTGCGAGGGCCAGAAGCGCTCCTGAGACGCGGCTCGGTTGAGCCCTGGTACGTCGATGCAGACGCGCAGCCCACCATCCTCGCCTGGATGGGGGGCCACAGCGGGTAAGCGGCGGCTACCTCTCATGACTCTTGACTCCTATAGCTCCTGAATGGCCTTGCTTTCGAACTCCTGAGGGTTTGGCTCTCCTTGCCTTGCTCCTTCTTGAGGGAAACGTGCTTCGAAACACGCTTCCACGTGGTGTCCAAGCGCCTCCCTCGTGACCTTGGCGAGGTCGGCGGCCCTCCAGGGGAGAGCCCCCGAGCCCTGCCCGAGGAGGGCGCCGGGCGCGCTTCCCTATGCGATGGAAGGAGGTTCCCCTTGAGCAGGTGCGGGCCCCGAGGGGCCTGCCTCCTGAGGGGCCGGGCCGGACGATGTCTTCTTCTTCTTGGGGGCGGCCTCGGGAAGCCTCCTGCTTCCGTGATCCGGGTCTTCCAGTGACGCGGCCTGAAAGGCTCGCTCCAGGGAGCACACTGCGTCTCTCGCTATGCAGGGCACCGTGATGACTCCGCCACTTCCTGGCATCTTGAGGACGTTGTAGCCATGGTGGGTTACGGCCATGAACTTGGCCAGCGTTGGGTACCCGAGGATGGCGTTGTACGGCAGGCGAATGTGGGCGACGTCGAAGTCGATGAGCTCGGTGCGGTAGTTGTCGCATGCCCCGAAGGTGACAGGGAGGCGGACCTGCCCAATCGGGACTGTGGAGCCGTCGGTGACTCCGGAGAAGGGCTTGGTTGGCTGAAGCTGATTGTAGGGCACTTGGAGATTGTTGAACGTTTCCACGGATAGGACGTTGAGCCCTGCCCCGCCATCGATGAGGGTCCTGGTGACTAGCACATTGCTTATGATTGGGGAACAAAGCATCGGGAGGTCTCCGGCTGTGGCCGCGCACTTGAGCTGATCCGCTGAGCTGAACGTGATGGCGCATGCCGACCATCTGAGAGGGCGCGTGGCCTCGAGCTTGGGGAGGACTGCATTCACTTCGGGGGTGAACTGCTTGAAGATGCGCTGAGAGGCTGGGGCTTGAGCTCCGCCCAGGATGCAGGCGATCGCACGTGGTTCCTGGAAGCCCCCAGCCCCCTCGTCCTGATGACGGTCCTCATTTCTCCTTGGTTGCGGCGGCAGCGGAGGGAGGCCTGCGTTCCCTTCTGGGCGATCCTCGCGAGGCTGATCCCTCCAGCCTCCCTCGCGAGGCAGGTCCTGCCAGCGATCCTCGCGAGGTTGGTCGCGCCACCCTTGGCGTGGGCCGCGGTCTTCCCAGCGTCCTGTGTTCCTTCCTCCTCCTCGGCCGTAGCCCCGGTCGCTGCGGTCGGAACGTCGGTCGACCCTTCCTTCACGCACGGCCCGGAGCTCTTGGCATTCATTGGTGTTGTGGGTGTGGAGGTCGTCGTACACGCAGTACCGACTGCCCTTGGAGGATTCGGGCTGATCTCTGCCATGCTTGGTGTCTGGCTCTGCCGCGAGCATGGCAGCCCCCTTGCGCTTCACGTCCTTGGCCTTGGGCTTCTTCTCTTCTGGGTCTGCGGCAGGTAGCTCGAGGAGGGAGAGGCGCCCTTCCTCAGCCCTGGCGCACTTGGTCGCCAAGTTGAACAGCTCCAAGGAGGTGCACAGGTCTTCATGCATCGTCAGCTCCTCCTTCATCTTGACGTCACGCACGCCGTCGGAGAAGGCTGAGATGATGGCCTCCTCTGTTACTTTGGGGATCTTGAGGCGCGCGTTGTTGAAGCACTGGATGTACTTCTGCAGGGTTTCCCCTGGTTGCTGCTTGATACGGCGCATGTCGCTCACGGCGGGCGGTCGGTCGCGAGTACCCTGGAAGTTGGCGATGAAGCGGGTGCGCATCTCGTCCCAGGAGGAGATCGTGCCTGGAGTCAGATTCAGGAGCCAGGTGTGGGCCCCGTCCTTGAGCGCCATGGGAAACCAGTTCGCCATGACCTTCTCGTCTCCGTTGGCAGCCTCGATGCCCAGCTCGTAGAGCTGGAGGAACTCTGCAGGGTCAGCCGTGCCGTCGTAGCGAGGAGGCAGGTCTGGCTTGAACTTGCCGGGCCACGCGACGCTGCATAGCTCGGTGGTGAAGGCGCGGCAGCCCGCTGTGGCCACTAGAGGCGTTGGGCGACGAAGAGCTTGGTCCTATGGGTCCCCATGCGCTGCAGCTGGGAGCAGTGTGAGGTCTTGACGTGCTGGAGCAGGGAGCGCTCGGGCAGCTTCTCGTGGGCGAGGGACTTCTTGGCAGCTCTGCTCCTACCGCGCTGGCGCCTAACGAAGCGGGTTCCGCCCAGGGGCCGCGCGCCTTGGGGCCAGGGCGCCTTCTTGCGGGGGAGGTGGCTGAGGCGCCCCAGGAGCTTCATTGCCCACGCAGGGCGGGGCACGGTGCAGCGAGAAGGACGGCGCGGGGGAGCCCCCAGCGGCGCGGACGAGCTCGGCGACTCGGTCGAGCCACTCTTCGTAGACGTCGTCGATTGGGCGGTAGCGCAGGAGCTCGTTTGCCGCGATGAGCGCAGCTCAAGCCTCCATGGCCGCGTGGGGCGCGCGGGACGAAGAACTAGCAGGGGTGAGTAAGGGTGTAGCAGTGCGGCCGTCTCGCCTCATGGATGGATGCTGGGACGATGCTTGCTGCTCGTTCCCCGCCGGGCCGGTGGCAGCGTTGATGGCAGGTGACGGGGAGCGACGAGGGCGCCCGCCGACGGGAGCCATCTGGGCGACGCGGGAAGCGAGGGCGGCTCGGCGCTCGGCGCTCGGCGCGAGCCCGACGAGCATCAGACATGGATGCGACGGTCGGAGAAGAACAAGACGAAGGAAGGCGAATTCCGGCGCACCCCTACCTGGCGCGCCAAATGTCGGATTTCAGGTTCCGGCAGACCCTTGAGGTTTGAACACTTGGGTGCGCGCGGAGATTTCGCCCTCTACCTACTTGCTCCTCGCCGAATCGCTAGGACCTAAACTACAAAAATAACAGCACAAGTGACATAGGATTTATACTGGTTCAGGCCACCATTGTGGTGTAATACCCTACTCTAGTGTGTGGTGTGGTGGATTGCCTCTTGGGCTAATGATGAACAATACAAGGAAGAACAGCCTCGCGAGGGTCTGTTCTTGGCTGGTGCGATGAACTGCTAGGAGGAGTTCAGTCCCTCTCTCTCTCTCTCTATTCTAGATGTATGCCTGATGCTCTCTCCCCTACCCTGGGGGTGGCTAGTCCTATTTATAGGCAAAGGCCCTGGGCCTCTCCCCAAATATTGAGCGGGAAGGGCGCCAACAATTGGCCATTTTGAAGGGGAACAATGGGTACACTTATCCTGACTAAAGTTGGTCCTCGCCTGTCAAAGGCTCTGGTGGTGACGCCTGCTTGGGCTCCACGATGACTTCCTCCCTGCCGTTGGGCTGGTATTGGTCTTGTTGCACGGAAATGGATGCCTTTGCTTGATGCTCTCGCCTGCGCTTGCTCCCTTTGCACCAAAGTGGAAAGGAGGACACTGCGTGGGCTGGCGCCCGACTGGCGCCCTTGGTCGTCATGGCTTGCGTCATGGGCACCTCGCGAGGTACCCTACCTTGAACTCTCCGCCTCCTCGTGAGCCAGCCTGATGAGGCCATTCCTGAGGAAGCTCCTTGTCGTCCGCCAAGCGAGGCTTGGCCCCTCGCGAGGGTCTTGAGCTTGTGTTGATGAAGATGGGCCGCGCTGGGCCCCCTTTGAGCCACGCCGCAGGCCGCAGGCGGGCAAGTCTGGGGACCCCTGTTCCCAGAACGCCAACAGAACGAACAAACTTACCCCTCTCGCGACCTCCCTGGTAGATGCACCGCCGCCGCGCATGACAGAGGGAGAAAAACGACTGGTGAAGGGGGAGCGGGGCAACCTTCAAAGGTTGGAGGGAGAGGGCGGCCGGAGTAGGGCGGCGGAGTCCGGAAGGAGAGGGCGGCCGGAGTAGGGCGGCGGAGGCCGGAAGGAGAGGGCGGCCGGAGGAGAGAGAGGGAGAGCGGCGCTTGGGCAGGCGGCCCTATGGGGAACAGAGAGGAGTCGTGCAAGGGGGGGAGCGATCTGGTGCGGGCAGGTGAGATTTTTTTAGGGGAGCGATCTGGTGCGGGCAGCTGAGATTTTTTTTAGTTCTCTTTTAGTGGGCCCAGGATAACTAACCCAATTAGAACCTCTCCACCGGGCTAGTTTTTTTAGCTGGGTTAGAGCAAACTAGCTCCAACTAACCCCTCTTGTTTCGATAATTTGAGGCTATTTCAACCCAAACTAGCTCTAACTCAGGGATCCAAACAAAGAGGAGTGTTACTATACATGCTACAGTGTGGACCGTAGCACATTGTTTTTTATGGCCATGTCACCACATTATTGTTTTCTACTGCTGGTTCACTGGGCTACCGTGGTTCGCACGGCTGGTTCACTGGGCTGCTGTGGTTCACACTCCTCCGACCTGAGTAGTACTCCCTCCGTTCCTAAATATTAGTCTTCGTAGATATTTCACTGTGGAGCACATACAGATGTATATAGATGCATTTTATGTGTAGATTCACTCATTTTTCTCCGTATGTGGTCCATAGTGAAATCTCTCCAAAGACTTATATTTAGGAACGGAGGGAGTAGTATAGTACTAGTATATACCGCATGATTCTTTGCTCCTTCTTACTACTCCGACATGTGGGAGAGCCAGCATCCGAGTCGACGTGTCATGCACCAGATTAGAGCGCGGAACGGAAGGGGGGCATCACCCCGGTCGGAGCGCTAGTAATTCATAACTATAGTGAGTGGTCATATCACAAGTCTTTCCAGTAGTAACGCGCCGTCAAATCGCACAGCCCCACTCTCTCACCCTCCTCGCCTCTCTGTCAAACCGCCTACCCGAGAACGGCCACGCGTACTGCCCGGGAAAAGCCCCGCCCTCAACTTTTAACTACGCAAAAATAGTTCGAGCTTGTTCGTTCTATATAAATACAGTACTTATTGTATGTTTATTCACCCGTGGGGTTGTTCAATGAATGGAGGGGCGGGGAGCACAAGTGAACACCTTAAATAGAGAGTATTGTAGTAGTAGTAAGTAGGAGTCGTAGAGTAGTCACCTTAAATAGAGAGTTTCTTTTATTTAATGCCACGTACACAAATTGAAATGCTTGTTGTGGAGAGAAAAAAGATAATCACTCCACTATATATGGACGCAGGGGCCTGAGCGCTTGCTTTACTAGGGTTGCTCTCTTCATTCTCTCATCCTCTCCAGATATAAACAAGACAGCGGTAGCGACATTTTCTCTCTGCTCACCGCTGGTCACAGATCTGGCCGAATCCCTTCGGCCGGTGTGTGTAGAGGACTAAAAGGTGCATCGTTCACGCGGTCATCGCCGCCGAGGGAGGAAACCCACAGCTGCCGGAGGGGCCCGATCCTCTGCCCGTGCCATTCTCTCCGACACAGCACCGGCTCGGGAGGTCCTCCGACTCTTCTTCCTCCCTGCCGTATTGTCCGCAGATCTGACCTGCCGCCGTCGACATCCCGGCGACCCTCAGGTATAAGTTCTTCGAAAGCGTCCTTGCTCTACTGCCCCAGCTCCCCACGTGTCTGCATGTGCATCTTTTTCTACTCCCATCAGCTCTTCCAAAGCCACCTAAATTTTTAGTATTATTAGAGGTAAAGCTACTTCATGCATTCAAATCTAGGGCTTTGTTCAAACAACAAAGAAAGGGGGGAAAGTTGTAGCATGAATCTAGGACTTGATTCAAAGAGGAAATAATATGGTGAAAGTAGTAGAGACCGGATACCCAACTGGGAAAAGGGAAATAATGGGAAAACATAGTACAAACTAGATAAGGAATATATCTATTATTGGTTGAAAAAAGGATAGAAAGTGGCGGCTGGTGGACAAGTCAACAGAGTATGTCCAGGATTAGATTTGCTGCCATCACATAGTAAAAGGTATCCAGGATTAGATTTGCTGCCCTCACATAGTAAAAGGTCTCATGATTAGATTTGCTGCCCTCAGATAGTAAAAGGTCTCAGGATTAGATTTGCTGCCCTCACATAGTAAAAGGTCTCGGGATTTGATTTGCTGCCCTCACATAGTAAAAGGTCTCAGGATTAGATTTGCTACCCTCACATAGTAAAAGGCCTCCAGGATTAGATTTGCTGCCCTCACATAGTAAAAGGTCTCCAGGATTAGGTTTGCTGCCCTCACATAGTGTGAGCAAGCTCGGCATCACCACTTTATGCCTCCTTGTAAGTACATTGTGCTGATGCGTCCACTGTCGCATGTCCTTATACCAACCTTTTGCTGTTTTTTTGCGGGTAAACCAACCTTTTGCTGTAAGGGCGCATGTAAAATGAAGCGATCACACTGTTACCTTAGGGACATGTCTAACCAGTGTTATTGTTAATCTAATGCCTCCAGTGATAAGTTGCAATTAAACTGTGTTACAAATGCCACTCCTGCTGTTTTCCCCAGTATGATAAGTAAGTTGCTCCTTTATGCTGCTGAGTGTCCTGGTGTCGCCACGATCCCATGCCCTTAAACCAACTCTTTAGCTGCTGTTGATTTACTGTGTCTGGTAAACAAGCAATGCCACCATTAAAGTAATCCCATATCTGAGGAATCTCATTGTTGATCGTAATGCTTCTGGTAACATGAAGCATTGCTGACGTTTTAAAATTTCTACTGTCCTTGCGTGATTGCCATGAACATAATTAAGATGCTTCTTTTCATTTTGTATATGTTTCGTATATTCTTATTGACTAGCAACTGTTTACTTTCTATCATTTTGTGCAGATAGGGATATCCATTTCACCTTGTTGCTATTGTGACCTTTTGGTGAACTGCACAAAACACTTTTTTTTGGAATGAGTGTCTTGTGCAGTTCAACTAAAATGTAACGTGGGCAACATCTCTCAATTTTGATGGAACTGCGCAAAATGGTTAAACTAAAGTGAAACCATGCTCTCCTGTCTCCTTGTTTGTGCTATGCAAACATGCTGCAAACATGAATACTCTACTACAGATGCTGTGATGGTCAAGAGAAACATCTCTCAATTTTGGTGGAACTGCACAAAATGGTTGAACTAAAGAGAAATCATGCTCTCCTGTCTCCTTGTTTGTGCTATGCAAACATGCTGTGCAAACAGGAATACTCTACTACAGATGTTGTGACGGTCAAGAGCATTTGCCAAGTTCTTCGATTGTATGACATGGCTAGCCAAGATGGATTTAATCCCGATATTCACTTTATCAAAAGGCTCTGATGGGTTGGTTCTGAATCTTGCAAGCTGGGAATCAGTGAGATGTGTAGGCATCTTTGTTGTACTTATTATTTGAATCTTATTTGTTGGTTCTGAATCTTGCAAGCTGGGAATCAATGAGACGTGTAGGCATCTTTGTTGTACTTATTATTTGGATCTTATTTGTTGGTTCTGAATCTTGCAAGCTGGGAATCAATGAGATGTGTAGGCATCTTTGTTGTACTTATTATTTGGATCTTATTTGTTGGTTCTGAATCTTCCAAGCTGGGAAACACGGCATAATGATGCAGAGGACAGCAACCATAACAAACAATTCAAACTTGGTAGTATTATCTTTGTGAAAGTGCGACAAATGTGCTGATCGTGTGCGTCCTGAGAATAATAATTCTAATTGTTGTGCATGTTTATCCCATGGCACTGATAGAACGAGCCAATGCATTGCTTGTTTTAAGTATAAATTTCTACTAAAGCTAATTAAATTTAAGTAAAGTGACCACTAACTCCTGTTATTACAGTACCAATACAGACCCGCTCGTGAACCGACATGTGGCCGGAGTAGGTTTCTTAATGGAGGCATTTGAATGCGCCGAGGGTGCATCTTCTGCCGGGCGTGCAGCGGACGAGGGAGGGGTAGTAACTGTTGTCGCCTGTACACACTTAGCTTACTGTTGAATCCAGTTCCCCAAGAGCTGAAAAACGAACTGCTGCCGCCGCCTACACACTCGTTCACTCGAAGAGACTCCAATGGCAATCCAAGGGGTGAGCCTGCTAGATATGGACTTCAGCAAGGAGTTAGTTCGCCTTTCAGTCCTATGGCTGCACCAAGTTGAATGTGATGTACACCAACGATACGGACTCGGTGAAGCTCTGCCTCGCCTCAGTCCTATGGCTGCACCAAGTTGAATGTGATGTACACCAACGATACGGACCCACCAGCTATATCTTCGCACGCAAGGAAGTGCCTCCTTATTACGCACAAAAAAATGAATACTCCCCCTATTAGCTGGGACCCAGTATAGAGGTAGGCTGACTTGTGGGCCTACTAAGTTGACGGGGATGGAGGGCTTTGTCAACTTAGTCAATATGCACGATTCTAGCTCTAGTGACCGTAGTGCTTCTTCAACCTCTGGTCTTCTTGCTCCAGCCGCCCAAACCAGTGCCGGTCGTGCCTCGTGCTTCTGCCTCCCGTGACCGGCTGCGATGCGGCAAAGGCCTCACCGCCCCCTACTACTCCCACCGCTGGCCAGGACATCCCTCTACTCACCCACACCCCCTGTTATTCTGCAGCGACGGCAGCCTCACACCGCAGCGAACCAGTGAACCCTCGTACTCCTCTACGCGTGGGCATCCACTGCCGCATCTTCGCCAGCTCCGCGTCGTGCCCTTCCTAGGCCTCACCGTCGTCCACCGCCCTGGTGCTCTCGGTGCGGCGTGGTCAACGTGCTCAAGGAACGGCTTCCATCGGACGTGGAGTGTACATGGAGAGGCTGACAGCTGGGTCCACAGCCGCAGTAAGGAAGTGCCTCCTTATTACGCGCAAAATAATTATTCCTCCACCTGACAGCGGGGACCCATCGGACGGGCCACCATATTTCGCGAAAAAACGTTTCCCCCCTGGCTGCAGGGACCCACCAGCTACACCTTCGCACGCAAGGAAGTGCGTGCGGGCAAAAAAAATGATTCGCCCCCCTGACCGCTGGGACCCACCAGCTACATCTTCGCACGCAAGTGCATCCGGGCAAAAAAACGATTCACCCCCCTGACTGCTGGGACCCACCAGCTACATCTTCGCATGCAAGGAAGTGCCTGACAGTCGGGACCCACCTGGTCGAAGCGTACGTAGCGTTGTTATTCTGGTTGCGAACGTGTACGTACATACTGGTCAATGTAGAGGCGCGCACATGTCATAGATGTAGAGGCACGCACGTGTCGTAGTAGAGGCGCGCACGTAGCATGTACACGTACGTACAGCGGCGAGGGTGCAAGAAAGAAAATACGGCCACGTACGTACATACAGGCAGGGTCTCTAACGCCTATCGTGCATATGTACATGGCTGGGTCGGAACGGAGAAACAGCATCGTCGTCGTGTTCATGGGGAGCCAACCGGCTGGGTCGGAACGGAATGCGTGGTCGTGTTCATCGGGAGGGCTTGGACGGAACAGACAATGGAAACGAGGCCTGGCGTACAGCACAACGGAGGAAACGGCCTTGTGTTCGACCGGCCACGTTCGAAACGGGGTCCTGTTGATCGGGAGGGGCCTGGCGTACCGCAAAACGGAGGAAACGGACCTCCTACGGTCGAAACGGGGGTCCTGCTGATCGGGAGGGGTGTGGCGTACCGCAAAACGGACGAAATAGACTTGTGTTGGAGCGCTACAGTCGAAACGGGGGGGAGGGGTGTGGCGTACCGCAAAACGGGACTCCACGAGATACTGTTCATCTCCACCGTCGACCTCCTCCAGCCTCCACAGGATACCGTCGACCTCCTCAAGCCTCCACGGGCTCCTGTTCATCCAGCCTCAACCACGCGCTACTCCACCAGCAACTGTTCAACCACCCCTCCACGGGCACCCCTCCACCATCTACTGTTCATCCAGCCCTCCACACTGCGGGGTCCTGTTCAACCACCCCTCCACGGCCACCCCTCCACCGTCTACTGTTCATCCAGCCCTCTACACCACGGGTTCTTGTTCATCCAGAGGCAACGCCACCTCTCACTGTTCATCCAAACCCCCTCGCAACGCTCACCATTCATCCCAGAGGCAGCATCCATCGGGTTCAGTTAACAGCCATCGATCGATCGCTCGGGTTCAGTAACGCGTAGCCTGCAGTGCAATCGCTCGGGTTCAGTTAGAGCCCAACGCCTCGCTCGGGTTCAGTTAGAGCCAATGCCTCGCACACACGCGCGTACGTACGAGAGAAACGTGCATCGCTCTCCCACCGTAACCGGCAAGTCCCCGAAATTTTCCTCCCCCTCGCTTCTACCACGGTTTTTTCCGTCATGGACGGCCCAAAGAATGTCATGCAGCTGCGTCTCCGGCCAGCCCAGGACGAAAAGCCCATTTTCTGTCATGATTTTTTGTCATAGAAGTAGGAGCCCACCACATCTATGATGATACTGGGTTTTGTCACAATTATCGTCATAGAAGTGTCATATGTATGACAGAAAAAAATTTCGTTCGGCCCAAAATGTCACAGATGTGTCTTTTTTTGTAGTGAAGGTGGCCATCTCACATGACAGCTCCATACAAAATGTTATGCTCGTTGAATCCCTTGGCTATAATCTGCTTTTTGTATCTAGACTAGCTGACTTTGGTTTCAATGTCCTATTTACTAAACTAGATTGCCAAGTGTTTTGAAGAGATAATCATAAAATGGTCTTTACCGGCATACGCAGAGGTGGTCTATACAATGTTGATTTCACTAAAAAGGCTCAACCTAGAACTTGCTTAATTGCTAAATCTTCCAAAGGCTGGTTGTGGCATAGACGGTTAGGTCATGAGGGAATGCGAAACCTTGACAAGCTTATTAAAAGTGATCATATCCTTGCTATTAAAGATGTCATATTTGATAAGGATAGACTTTGCAGCGCTTGCCAAGTAGGAAAATAAGTTGGAGGAAGCCACCCCGTGAAGAACATCATGACGACGAGAAGATCGCCCGAGCTGCTTCACATGGATTTCTTCGGTCCCAACGCCTACAAGAGTCTCGGTTGTAACTCGTTTGGATTAGTCATCATTGATGATTTTTCAAGATTTACGTGGGTGTTCTTTCTCGATTCTAAATCGCATGTGCAAAAGATCTTCAAAAACTTCGCTAGGAAGTCCCAAAACCAATTCGGTGTGAAGATCAAGAAGGTTCGTAGCGACAACGGAATGGAGTTCAAGAACACCAATCTGGACACCATCCTTGACGAAGAAGGTATCTCACATGAGTTCTCGGCTACGTACACACCTCAACAAAATGGAGTTGTTGAGAGGAAGAACCGGACGCTTATCGAAATGGCAAGAACGATGCTTGATGAATACAAGACGCCAAAACACCTTTGGGCAGAAGCGGTTGAGACAGCTTGTCATGCAACGAATCGTCTATATCTTCACAAGCTACTCCGCAAGACGGCATACGAGCTCCTCACTGGTAACAAACCCCAAGTTGGATACTTTCGAGTATTCGGCTCAACATGTTACATTCTTGACAAGCATCATCATTCTTAATTTGCTCCTAAGTCTCATGAAGATTTCCTACTCGGTTATGGCTCAAACTCTCACACTTATTGTGTCTACAACAATTTCACCCGAAAGGTTGAAGAAATGGTAGATGTGAAGTTTGATGAATCTAACGGCTCGCAAGTAGAGCAATTGCCAATTGATGTAGGTGACAAAGATCCTTCGGAAGCAATCCAAGACTTGTCTATCAGCAAGATTCGCCCAACAGAGGTGAAGGAGAGCACCTCGTCTGTCCAAGTGGAGGCCTCAACCTCACGCCAAGATGAATCACGAGTTGATTTGGAGGCATCCACAAGTGGGACACGTCAAGACGATGAGAACGAGCATGTACAACAAGATGAACCTCGACGACCTCCTTCTCCACCTCCACGGGAGAACGATCACGCCAACAACAACGAAGAAAGACAAGAATAAGAACAGGACAATGAAGAGGATGTTGCACCCCGACCCAAACAAAAGCTATCACGAGTTTGAGCAAAAGTCTCAAGAGATCATCCGTCGAACAAATCTTTAATGACATTCAAACTGGGAGAATTACTCGCTCTAAAACTCGTTTGGCTAACTTTTGTGAACATTACTCGTTCATTTCTAGCATTGAACCTATGAAGGTTGAAGAGCATTGGACGATCTGGATTGGATAAATGCGATGCACAAAGAGCTACACAACTTTGAGAGGAACCAAGTATGGACGTTGGTTGAGAAGCCCGATGAGAAGCACAATAGCGTTGGAACCAAATGGGTATTTCGGAACAAGCAAGGCGAAGATGTACAAGTTGTATGCAACAAGGCTCGTCTTGTTGCTCAAGGCTACACTCAAGTCGAAGGAATGGACTATGGTGAGACTTATGCCCCCCATGCTATACTTGAGTCCATCCGCATCTTACTTTCCTATGCCAATCATCATGACATTACCTTATATCAAATGGACATCAAAAGTTCTTTTCTTAATGGTGAAATTGAGGAGGAAGTTTATGTTAAACAACCTCCCGGCTTTGTTAATCCTAAGAAACTGAATCATGTTTACAAACTTCACAAAGCTCTTTATGGTCTTAAGCATGTTCCATTGCTTTGCGACAGTGAGAGTGCTATTAAGATTGCTCATAATCCCATGCAACATTTGCAAAGTAAGAATATTGAAGTTAGTCATCATTTCATTCGAGATCATGTTGCTAAGGGAGATATCAAACTTAAGCATGTTCATACCGACAAGCAATTGGTGGATATATTCACTAAACCACTTGATGAGAAAGTGTTTTGCAGGTCGAGTGGTGAATTGAACATCATTGATGCCATTAAATTTGGAGTAGAAACTCCATATGGATGCATGCAAGTGTTGGGACACGTAGTAATTTCAAAAAAAATTCCTACGCACACACAAGATCATGGTGATGCATAGCAACGAGAGGGGAGAGTGTTGTCTACGTACCCTCATAGACCGAAGCGGAAGCGTTGGCGCAACGTAGAGGAAGTAGTCGTACGTCCTCCCGGTTCAACCGATCCAAGCACCGTTACTACGGCACCTCCAAGTTCTTGACACACGTACAGCTCGATGACGCACCCCGAACTCCGATCCAGCAGAGGCACGGGGAGGAGTTCTGTCAGCACGACGGTGTGGTGACGATCTTGATGTTCTACTGTCGCAGGGCTTCGCCTAAGCACCGCTACAATATGACCGAGGTGTAATCTCGTGGAGGGGGGGCACTGCACACGGCTAAGGAACGATCTCAATGATCAACTTGTGTGTCTATGGGGTGCCCCCCGCCCCCGTATATAAAGGAGGGAGGAGGAGGAGGCCGGCCTAAGGGGGAGGCACGCCCTAGGGGGGGCAAACCTACTCCAAGTAGGTTTGGCCCCCCTTTCCTATTAGGAGTAGGAGAGGGAAGGAAGAGGGGGAGGAGAGAAGGAAAGTGGGGGCGGCCCCCCTCCCAATTCGGATTGGGCTTGGGGAGGGCGCCCCCTCCCTTGCTCCTTCTCCCTCCCTTCCTCTAAGGCCCAATAAGGCCCATATACTTACCGGGGGGTTCCGGTAACCTCTCGGAACTCCGGTATAATCCCAATCTCATCTGGAACCTTTCCGGTGTCCAAATATATCCGTCCAATATATCAATCTTTATGTCTTGATCATTTCGAGACTCCTCGTCATGTCCGTGATCACATCCGGGACTCCGAACAACCTTCGGTACATCAAAATACATAAACTCATAATATAACTGTCATCGAAACCTTAAGCGTGCGGACCCTACGGTTCGAGAACAATGTAGACATGACCGAGACACGTTTCCGGTCAATAAACAATAGCGGGACCTGGATGCCCATATTGGTTCCTACATATTCTACGAAGATCTTTATCGGTCAAACCGCACAACAACATACGTTGTTCCCTTTGTCATCGGTATGTTACTTGCCCGAGATTCGATCGTCGGTATCCAATACCTAGTTCAATCTCGTTACCGGCAAGTCTCTTTACTCGTTCCGTAATACATCATCTCGCAACTAACTCATTAGTTGAAATGCTTGCAAGGCTTAAGTGATGTGCATTACCGAGAGGGCCCAGAGATACCTCTCCGACATTCGGAGTGACAAATCCTAATCTCGAAATACGCCAACTCAACAAGTACCTTCGGAGACACCTGTAGAGCACCTTTATAATCACCCAGTTATGTTGTGACGTTTGGTAGCACACAAAGTGTCCCTCCGGTAAACGGGAGTTGCATAATCTCATAGTCATAGGAACATGTATAAGTCATGAAGGAAGCAATAGCAACATACTAAACGATCGGGTGCTAAGCTAACGGAATGGGTCATGTCAATCAGATCATTCAACTAATGATGTGACCTTGTTAATCAAATAACAACTCCTTGTTCATAGTTAGGAAACATAACCATCTTTGATTAACAAGCTAGTCAAGTAGAGGCATACTAGTGACACTCTGTTTGTCTATATATACACACATGTATTATGTTTCCGGTTAATACAATTCTAGCATGAATGATAAACATTTATCATGATATAAGGAAATAAATAATAACTTTATTATTGCCTCTAGGGCATATTTCCTTCAGTCTCCCACTTGCACTAGAGTCAATAATCTAGATTACATAGTAATGATTCTAACACCCATGGAGTCTTGGTGTTGATCATGTTTTGCTCGTGGAAGAGGCTTAGTCAACGGGTCTGCAACATTCAGATCCGTATGTATCTTGCAAATCTCTATGTCTCCCACCTGGACTAGATCCCGGATGGAATTGAAGCGTCTCTTGATGTGTTTGGTTCTCTTGTGAAATCTGGATTCCTTCACTAAGGCAATTGCTCCAGTATTGTCACAAAAGATTTTCATTGGACCCGATGCACTAGGTATGACTCCTAGATCGGATATGAACCCCTTCATCCAGACTCCTTCATTGGCTGCTTCCGAAGCAGCTATGTATTCCGCTTCACACGTAGATCCCGCCACGACGCTTTGCTTTGAACTGCACCAACTGACAGCTCCACCGTTTAATGTAAACACGTATCCGGTTTGCGATTCAGAATCGTCCGGATCAGTGTCAAAGCTTGCATCAACGTAACCATTTACGATGAGCTCTTTGTCACCTCCATATACGAGAAACATATCCTTAGTCCTTTTCAGGTATTTCAGGATGTTCTTGACCGCTGTCCAGTGATCCACTCCTGGATTACTTTGGTACCTCCCTGCTAGACTTATAGCAAGGCACACATCAGGTCTGGGACACAGCATTGCATACATGATAGAGCCTATGGCTGAAGCATAGGGAACACTTTTCATTTTCTCTCTATCTTCTGCAGTGGTCGGGCTTTCAGTCTTACTCAACTTCACACCTTGCAATATAGGCAAGAACCCTTTCTTTGCTTGATCCATTTTGAACTTCTTCAAAACTTTGTCAAGGTATGTGCTTTGTGAAAGTCTAATTAAGCGTCTTGATCTATCTCTATAGATCTTAATGCCCAATATGTAAGCAGCTTCACCGAGGTCTTTCATTGAAAAACTTTTATTCAAGTATCCCTTTATGCTATCCAGAAATTCTATATCATTTCCAATCAATAATATGTCATCCACATATAATATTAGAAATGCTACAGAGCTCCCACTCACTTTCTTGTAAATACAGGCTTCTCCAAAAGTCTGTATAAAACCAAATGCTTTGATCACACTATCAAAACGTTTATTCCAACTCCGAGAGGCTTGCACCAGTCCATAAATGGATCGCTGGAGCTTGCACACTTTGTTAGCCCCCTTTGGATCGATAAAACCTTCTGGTTGCATCATATACAACTCTTCCTCCAGAAATCCACACAGGAATGCAGTTTTTACATCCATTTGCCAAATTTCATAATCATAAAATGCGGCAATTGCTAACATGATTCGGACAGACTTAAGCATCGCTACGGGTGAGAAGGTCTCATCGTAGTCAACCCCTTGAACTTGTCGAAAACCTTTTGCAACAAGTCGAGCTTTGTAGACAGTAACATTACCGTCAGTGTTAGTATTCTTCTTGAAGATCCATTTATTCTCAATTGCTTGCCGACCATCGGGCAAGTCAACCAAAGTCCATACTTTGTTCTCATACATGGATCCCATCTCAGATTTCATGTCTTCAAGCCATTTTGCGGAATCTGGGTTCACCATCGCTTCTTCATAGTTCGTAGGTTCATCATGATCTAGTAGCATGACTTCCAGAATAGGATTACCGTACCACTCTGGTGCGGATCTTACTCTGTTCGACCTACGAGGTTCTGTATTAACTTGATCTGAAGTTCTATGATCATCATCATCAACTTCCTCACTAGTTGGTTTTGACGTCACAGAAACCGGTTCCTGTGATGTATTATTTTCCAACAAGGGAGTAGGTACAGTTACCTCATCAAGTTCTACTTTCCTCCCACTCACTTCTTTCGAGAGAAACTCCTTCTCTAGAAAGGATCCATTCTTAGCAACGAATGTCTTGCCTTCGGATCTGTGATAGAAGGTGTACCCAACTGTCTCCTTTGGGTATCCTATGAAGACACATTTCTCCGATTTGGGTTCGAGCTTATCAAGTTGAAGCTTTTTCACATAAGCATCGCAGCCCCAAACTTTAAGAAACGACAACTTTGGTTTCTTGCCAAACCATAGTTCATAAGGTGTCGTCTCAATGGATTTCGATGGTGCCCTATTTAACGTGAATGTGGCCGTCTCTAAAGCATAACCCCAAAACGATAGCGGTGAATCTGTAAGAGACATCATAGACCGCACCATATCAAGTAAAGTACGATTACGACGTTCGGACACACCATTACGCTGTGGTGTTCCGGGTGGCGTGAGTTGCGAAACTATTCCACATTGTTTTAAGTGTAAACCAAACTCGTAACTCAAATATTCTCCTCCACGATCAGATCGTAGAAACTTTATTTTCTTGTTACGATGATTTTCAACTTCACTCTGAAATTCTTTGAACTTTTCAAATGTTTTAGACTTATGCTTCATTAAGTAGATATACCCATATCTGCTTAAATCATCTGTGAAGGTGAGAAAATAACGATATCCGCCACGAGCCTCAACATTCATCGGACCACATACATCTGTATGTATGATTTCCAACAAATCTGTTGCTCTCTCCATAGTACCGGAGAACGGCGTTTTGGTCATCTTGCCCATGAGGCACGGTTCGCAAGTATCAAGTGATTCATAATCAAGTGGTTCCAAAAGACCATCAGTATGGAGGTTCTTCATGCGCTTTACACCGATATGACCTAAACTGCAGTGCCACAAATAAGTTGCACTATGATTATCAACTCTGCATCTTTTGGCTTCAACACTATGAATATGTGTATCACTACTATCGAGATTCATCAAAAATAGACCACTCTTCAAGGGTGCATGACCATAAAAGATATTACTCATATAAATAGAACAACCATTATTCTCTGATTTAAATGAATAACCGTCTCGCATCAAACAAGATCCAGATATAATGTTCATGCTCAACGCTGGCACCAAATAACAATTATTTAGGTCTAATACTAATCCCGAAGGTAGATGTAGAGGTAGCATGCCGACCGCGATCACATCGACTTTGGAACCATTTCCCACGCGCATCGTCACCTCATCCTTTGCCAGTGTTCGCTTAATCCGTAGTCCCTGTTTCGAGTTGCAAATATTAGCAACAGAACCAGTATCAAATACCCAGGTGCTACTGCGAGCTCTAGTAAGGTACACATCAATAACATGTATATCACATATACCTTTGTTCACCTTGCCATCCTTCTTATCCACCAAATACTTGGGGCAGTTCCGCTTCCAGTGACTAGTCTGCTTGCAGTAGAAGCACTCAGCTTCAGGCTTAGGTCCAGACTTGGGTTTCTTCTCTTGAGCAGCAACTTGTTTGCTGTTCTTCTTGAAGTTCCCCTTCTTCTTCCCTTTGCCCTTTTTCTTGAAACTAGTGGTCTTGTTGACCATCAACACTTGATGCTCCTTCTTGATTTCTACCTCCACAGCCTTTAGCATTGCGAAGAGCTCGGGAATCGTCTTATCCATCCCTTGCATATTATAGTTCATCACGAAGCTCTTGTAGCTTGGTGGAAGTGATTGGAGAATTCTGTCAATGACGCTATCATCCGGAAGAGTAACTCCCAGTTGAATCAAGTGATTACAATACCCAGACATCTTGAGTATGTGCTCACTGACAGAACTATTCTCCTCCATCTTGCAGCTATAGAACTTATTGGAGACTTCGTATCTCTCAATCCGGGCATTCTTCTGGAATATTAACTTCAACTCCTGGAACATCTCATATGCTCCATGACGTTCAAAACGTCATTGAAGTCCCGGTTCTAAGCCGTAAAGCATGGCGCATTGAACTATCGAGTAGTCATCAGCTTTGCTCTGCTAGACGTTCTTAACGTCGTCAGTTGCATCAGTAGCAGGCCTGGCACCCAGCGGTGCTTCCAGGACGTAATTTTTCTGTGCAGCAATGAGGATAATCCTCAAGTTACGGACCCAGTCCGCGTAGTTGCTACCATCATCTTTCAACTTAGCTTTCTCAAGGAACGCATTAAAATTCAACGGAACAACAGCACGGGCCATCTATCTACAATCAACATAAACAAGCAAGATACTATCAGGTACTAAGTTCATGATAAATTTAAGTTCAATTAATCATATTAATTAAGAACTCCCACTTAGACAGACATCTCTCTAGTCATCTAAGTGATCACGTGACCCAAATCAACTAAACCATAACCGATCATCACGTGAGATGGAGTAGTTTTCAATGGTGAACATCTTATGTTGATCATATCTACTATATGATTCACGCTCGACCTTTCGGTCTCCGTGTTCCGAGGCCATATCTGCATATGCTAGGCTCGTCAAGTTTAACCTAAGTATTCTGCGTGTGCAAAACTGGCTTGCACCCATTGTAGATGGACGTAGAGCTTATCACACCCAATCATCACGTGGTGTCTGGGCACGACTAACTTTGGCAACGGCGCATACTCAGGGAGAACACTTCTTGATAATTTTTAGTGAGAGATCATCTTAAAATGCTACCGTCAATCAAAGCAAGATAAGATGCATAAAGGATAAACATCACATGCAATCAATATAAGTGATATGATATGGCCATCATCATCTTGTGCTTGTGATCTCCATCTCCGAAGCACCATTATGATCACCATCGTCACCGGCGCGACACCTTGATCTCCATCGTAGCATCGTTGTCGTTTACGCCATCTATTGCTTCTACGACTATCGCTACCAGTTAGTGATAAAGTAAAGCAATTACAAGGCGTTTGCATTTCATACAATAATGCGACAACCATATGGCTCCTGCCAGTTGCCGATAACTTCGGTTACAAAACATGATCATCTCATACAATAAAATATAGCATCATGTCTTGGCCATATCACATCACAACATGCCCTGCAAAAACAAGTTAGACGTCCTCTACTTTGTTGTTGCAAGTTTTACGTGGCTGCTACGGGCTTAAGCAAGAACCAATCTCACCTACGCATCAAAACCACAACGATAGATTGTCAAGTTGATGCTGTTTTAACCTTCGCAAGGACCGGGCGTAGCCACACTCGGTTCAACTAAAGCTGGAGAAACTGACTCCCGCTAGTCACCTGTGTGCAAAGCACGGCGGTAAAACCAGTCTCGCGTAAGCGTATTTTTTCGTAATGTCGGTCCGGGCCGCTTCATCCAACAATACCGCCGACCCAAAGTATGACATGCTGGTAAGCAGTATGACTTATATCGCCCACAACTCACTTGTGTTCTACTCGTGCATATAACATCAAACCATAAAACCTGGCTCTAATACCACTGTTGGGGAACGTAGTAATTTCAAAAAAAATTCCTACACACACACAAGATCATGGTGATGCATAGCAACGAGAGGGGAGAGTGTTGTCTATGTACCCTCCTAGACCGAAGCGGAAGCGTTGACGCAACGTAGAGGAAGTAGTCGTACGTCCTCCCGGTTCAACCGATCCAAGCACCGTTACTCCGGCACCTCCGAGTTCTTGACACACATACAGCTCGATGACGCACCCCAAACTCCGATCCAGCAGAGGCACGGGGAGGAGTTCTGTCAGCACGACGGCGTGGTGACGATCTTGATGTTCTACTGTCGTAGGGCTTCGCCTAAGCACCGCTACAATATGACCGAGGTGTAATCTCGTGGAGGGGGGGCACCGCACACGGCTAAGGAACGATCTCAATGATCAACTTGTGTGTCTATGGGGTGCCCCCCGCCCCCGTATATAAAGGAGGGAGGGAGGAGGAGGCCGGCCTAAGGGGGAGGCGCGCCCTAGGGGGGGCAAACCTACTCCAAGTAGGTTTGGCCCCCCTTTCCTATTAGGAGTAGGAGAGGGAAGGAAGAGGGGGAGGAGAGAAGGAAAGGGGGGGCCGGCCCCCCTCCCAATTCGGATTGGGCTAGGGGGGGGCGCCCCCTCCCTTGCTCTTTCTCCCTCCCTTCCACTAAGGCCCAATAAGGCCCATATACTTACCGGGGGGTTCCAGTAACCTCCCGGAACTCCGGTATAATCCCAATCTCATCCGGAACCTTTCCGGTGTCCAAATATATCCGTCCAATATATCAATCTTTATGTCTCGATCATTTCGAGACTCCTCGTCATGTCCGTGATCACATTCGGGACTCCGAACAACCTTCGGTACATCAAAATACATAAACTCATAATATAACTATCATCGAAACCTTAAGCGTGCGGACCCTACGGTTCGAGAACAATGTAGACATGACCGAGACACGTTTCCGGTCAATAACCAATAGCGGGACCTGGATGCCCATATTGGTTCCTACATATTCTACGAAGATCTTTATCGGTCAAACCGCACAACAACATACGTTGTTCCCTTTGTCATCGGTATGTTACTTGCCCGAGATTCGATCGTCGGTATCCAATACCTAGTTCAATCTCGTTACCGGCAAGTCTCTTTACTCGTTCCGTAATACATCATTTCACAACTAACTCATTAGTTGAAATGCTTGCAAGGCTTAAGTGATGTGCATTACCGAGAGGGCCCAGAGATACCTCTCTGACATTCGGAGTGACAAATCCTAATCTCGAAATACGCCAACTCAACAAGTACCTTCGGAGACACCTGTAGAGCACCTTTATAATCACCCAGTTACGTTGTGACGTTTGGTAGCACACAAAGTGTTCCTCCGGTAAACGGGAGTTGCATAATCTCATAGTCATAGGAACATGTATAAGTCATGAAGGAAGCAATAGCAACATACTAAATGATCGGGTGCTAAGCTAACGGAATGGGTCAGGTCAATCAGATCATTCAACTAATGATGTGACCTTGTTAATCAAATAACAACTCCTTGTTCATGGTTAGGAAACATAACCATCTTTGATTAACAAGCTAGTCAAGTAGAGGCATACTAGTGACACTCTGTTTGTCTATATATACACACATGTATTATGTTTCCGGTTAATACAATTCTAGCATGAATAATAAACATTTATCATGATATAAGGAAATAAGTAATAACTTTATTATTGCCTCTAGGGCATATTTCCTTCAGCAAGGCATGAGCCTTACTTTGACTAATCCTTGACCATTCTCTTATGATGATGATCATCTGTCTTGGATACTCTTTCATGCTATCTAACCCTTGTAGGAACTTGGAAGAGCCCAACTCTATGAGATTGCAGCTCAATCACATTTTTTAGCAATCTCTACATCTCCAAGTCGCTACAAAATGGTGGATGAAGACGAGGAGGCACAAATCCATTCAATATATACTTTGACAAATTCCTATATCAAATTTCATGATTGTCATTTTGTATAGACAAGTGTTATTCCTTGCAAGACTAACCCATGTAGGAAGATGAACCTCAACTACAAGTGGTGCTCCCAACTCTTGATGATCTACATCAACTTGAGCACCCTACACAAGATCAACTACATGACCAAGTTCATCACCACCACCCAAGGTATGTCATTCCGTCTTAGAGAAGCTTAACCCCAAACATGGGTCAAAGCAACTCCACAAGATGAGAGTACATCAAAATGCTTAAACTAGAAATGGCAACCCCATTTTGAGCTTAAACGATGAGTATGACCTATGATCAAGTGTCTTCACTTGACTCCTAAGTCAATATACTCTAACATAGGTGACTTTGTCACCGACCAATTCTAGATGTAGTTCTCTGTTGTTTCTTTCTGCCCTTGCATTTGTCTCATGCATGCTAGTTCCCCTTTCAAAAAAAACTTCATATAAATTTCTTTTCTTTTCTTTTCCTTTCTCTGTTATTTTCTACATTTCCCTGCATCCAATTCATTGCAAATCATTCAGTTAATTTCTTACATATCCTTGTGAGATCTTATTTGCCTAGTGAGCTGAAGTGACAAAAGGTTACTCTCTTGATTGAATTCGGTCTCACCGGATTGGTTTCCTCGGCCGAATCGAATACACTCGATGACACCGATTGCAACCACTCAGTGCTACCGACTTCAGTCCTGACACAAACTCTATGTCAGTTGTCTTCTACATATTTGTCCCAGCTCCACTCTTTGCAACGTGTCCTCTACCAGCATCATATATTACATGTGGCTTTGTAATGTGACTCCAGGACCAAACCTACTTGACTCATGCTCCAGAAGTTCCTTCTTGGAAATTGATGTCAAAGGGGGAGAAAGAGAACATCAAAGCTTATCACATAAGAGAGAATGCACTCATAAAAGCTTCTCCTGATGCTCTTACTCTTAAGACGAAAGTTGTCTCATGTCTTCAAGAGGGGAAAGACATGATAGTATATGTTATGACTTTATTTGCTCTAGTTATTTTCTTGTTTGCTCTGATTTTATGCTACCCTATCTACTCCCATTATCCCTTGTCAGATTCAGGGGGAGAAAGACATCTAAGGGAAGAAAACCTTCAGAATTCTTTGCATATCTTTATTCTCGGGGACATGTCAATATCCAAATAGAGTACCTGGTACTCACACTCTACATATCATCCCAGTCTCGGTATTCTTGTGCTCTTTAGTTCTTGCTCTAACTAGTAGATGTTCTTGTTGAAAGCACTAGTGCTCCCTGGGTGATTTTTGTAATAAATGTCAACATATCTCTTGTTGGACTAATACTTTTATCTAGTATATTTCAGATAAGTCCAACAGTGGAGTGGCATGGACAAGAGGATGTGGAACCCCTTCAAGATGCTAAGGACAAAGGATTGGCTCAAGCTCAAAGCTTAGGACTCTACATTTTCTATTTCAGTGATCCACGATCACATTGAGTCCATAGGAAAGCCAATACTATTAAAAGGGGATGCGGTCTTGCTTAATGGCTTGCTTGCTCAAAGTGCTTAGTGATATGCTCCAAAGCCCTCAGCTAGTTTCTCATATCCACATATGTCCCAAACCAAAAGTCAAACTCCGCCCCACCAATTTGACCTATCCGGCGCCACCGAGTTCATTTGACATAGCCACTGCCAGAAACCCTGATCAATTCGGTCTCACCGAGATGGGCTTGCAATCTCTCTGCTCTCCATTGCAATAGTTTCGGTCTCACAAGAAATTATGCAATCGGTCCCACAGAGTTTGCTTGACCAACTCTCTGTTTTGCTTATTACCAAAATCGGTCCCACCGAGTTTGTGTAATCGGTCAAACCAAGATGAGGTTTTACCCTTACCCTTGCACATCGGTCCCAACGAGTTGATCATATCGGTCCCACCGAAATGCCTAATCGTCACATTATGAACTGAATCGGTCCGACCGAGTTTTATGATTCGGTCCCGCCGAGTTTGGTAAATTGTGTGTAAGGGTTATATTTTGTGTGGAGGCTATATATACCCCTCCACCCTCTCCTCATTCATGAGGAAAGCCATCAGAACATGCCTACACTTCCAGCATTCATTTTTTGAGAGAGAACCACCTACTCATGTGTTGAGGCCAAGATATTCCAATCCAACCATATGAATCTTGATCTCTAGCTTTCCCCAAGTTGCTTTCCACTCAAATCATCTTTCCACCCAATCCAATCCTATGAGAGATAGTTGAGTGTTGCGGAGACTATCATTTGAAGCACAAGAGCAAGGAGTTCATCAACAACACACCATCTATTACCTTTTGGAGAGTGGTGTCTCCTAGATTGGTTAGGTGTCACTTGGAAGCCTCCGTTAAGATTGTAGAGTTTAACCAAGGAGTTTGTACGGGCAAGGAGATCGCCTACTTCGTGAAGATCTACCCTAGTGAGGCAAGTCCTTCGTGGGTGATGGCCATGGTGGGATAGACAAGGTTGCTTCTTCGTGGACCCTTCATGGGTGGAGCCCTCCGTGGACTCGCACAACCGTTACCCTTCGTGGGTTGAAGTCTCCATCAACGTGGATGTACGATAGCACCACCTATCGGAACCACGCCAAAAATATCCGTGCCTCCAATTGTGTTTGCACACTCCAATCCCATCTCTTTACTTTCTTGCAAGTTACATGCTTTACTTTCCGCTGCTCATATACTCTTTGCAGGCTTGCTTGGTATGTATTGTGAATGCTTAAACTTGTGCTTAAACTCCACCTCAACTTGAAAAACTTAAAAATAGCCAACTTTGTGTGTTGAGGGTCTATTCAACCCCCCTCTAGACACCTCATCTCGATCGTTTCAATTGGTATCAGAGCTTTGGTCTCCGTTGCTTTGGTTTAATCACCATTGGAGGAAGATGGATGAGTCTACATTGGGGAGTCTTAGACATAGAATGCCTATACTTGATGGAGAGTATTTTCATGAGTGGAAAAATGAGATGCTTGTGATTTTCAATGAATATCATTTGAACAAGTACATTACTAGCCCTTGTGCACCTAATGTTGATCCTACACATCCTACCCTTGATGAGTCCATTGACATGATTCGCAATCTTAGAACTGTTAATCTTATCACTAGAGATTTGCCTAGAAACTTGATTGGTTGCTTGCCTACTCTTGATTGTGCCTACACTATATGGAGATTTCTTGAGGAACGATTTCCAAACTATTCCTTGCAAAACTTAGATGAAATCCTTCATAAGTCTATTGCCTTGAGTAAGATGAATTCCAATGATCCTAAGTTTAATGATTGTCTATTTGAGCTTACCAATCTTATGCGTGCCAAAGGAGATGTTGGAATTATTAGCAATATTATTTCCTAAGCTATTAGAATTCATAGAGATGAACATTGTCAAAATCATTTATCTAATGAATCACCCTCTCTAGGAATTGATCCACCACATGACAATGTTGAACATGGATACTATGATGAGGATGATGATAGTGACTATGATCTTGATGATGCAATGAGACACTTTGGTCTTATGGCAAATCTTCGTAGCTACATGGCAGGAGGAAAGGAATGGGTCCTTGATAGTGGATGTACCGATCACATGACCGGAGATAAAGATATGTTTCATGAGCTTGCTGAAAAAGATGGCCCTCGAAAGTATGTCACTTTTAGTGATAACTCAAAGGGTAAGGTGGTTGGCCTCGGTAAGGTGGCCATCTCACATGATAGCTCCATACAAAATGTCATGCTCGTTGAATCTCTTGGCTATAATCTGCTTTCTATATCTAGACTAGCTGACTTTGGTTTCAATGTCCTATTTACTAAAGTAGATTGCCAAGTGTTTTGCAGAGATAATCATAAAATGGCCTTTACCGGCATACGCAGAGGTGATCTATACATTGTTGATTTCACTAAAAAGGCTCAACCTAGAACTTGCTTAATTGCTAAATCTTCCAAAGGCTGGTTGTGGCATAGACGGTTAGGTCATGTGGGCATGCGAAACCTTGACAAGCTTATTCAAGGTGATCATATCCTTGGTGTTAAAGATTTCATATTTGATAAGGATAGATTTTGCGGTGCTTGCCAAGCAAGAAAACAGGTTGGAGGAAGCCACCCCATGAAGAATATCATGACCACGAGAAGACCGCTCGAGCTACTTCATATGGATCTTTTTGGTCCCAACGCCTACAAAAGTCTCGGTGGAAACTCATTTGGTCTAGTTATAGTTGATGATTTTTTAAGATTTACGTGGGTGTTCTTTATCGATGATAAATCACAGGTCCAAAAGATCTTCAAGAACTTCGCTAGGAAGGCCCAAAATCAATTTGAAGTGAAGATCAAGAAGGTTCGCAGCGACAGCGGAAGGAGTTCGAGAACGCCAATGTGGACACCTTTCTTGACGAAGAAGAGATCTCACATGAGTTCTCAGCTACATACACACCTCAACAAAATGGAGTTGTTGAGAAGAAGAACCGGACGCTCATCGAAATGGCAAGAACTGTAAGTGCATCTAGTGCCACCCCTAGTTGGTTTTGGAGTATTGATGACAAACTTGGTTGAGGGACTAATGTGTTTGTGAGAATTGCAGGATAACACAGGTAGTAGTCCCATATTGATTCGGTCTACCTACCAGAGAAGACCCCTAAAAATGTGTGAAGACATTGAAGACAATGGTGGTCTGTGAAGACATACACATTGAAGACTATGACTGGAGAAGACATCGCGTGAAGACTGTGGAGTGTGAAGACATAGTTGTTTCGTAGTTTCTTTTTCTTCTTTGTTGTGTCATAGGAACCACCGTACTATTAAGTGGGGTCCAAGTGAACAAAGTCAGAGTGACTGATGTGATGCTCAACCAAATCCTATGTCTTCAAGCAAAGACAATGAGAGCAAATCTTAGCCACAGCTGGATAATCATCTTGGCTTGTATCCCAAGCTAAGCTGCCGCATCTGATTGAAATCTGACTGTTGGACACGTGTTAGTTCCTTATTCACCCAGGCTCATTTTGGACAAATCAGGTCGGGTTGCCTACTGTCTATAAATAGCCCACCCCTATACCATAAATTGGTGGCTGCTCAGAGTTAGTGCACGGCTTTTGTCGTTTGAGAGCAACCCACCTCTGAAGCCTTTGAGAGAGAATCCTTGCAAGGACAAAGCCCAAAACACCCAAAGCCAAAGAGTGTTAGGCATCACTGAAGTCTTTCTGTCCGCGTGATCTGAAGAATTACTACACTTGAGGACTGTGAATCCTCCAGCCTGTTAGGCATCGCGTTCTGAGCATCCAAGAGTCATTGTGGATTGCCAGTGAACGAAGTCTGTGAAGGTTTGGAAGTCTCCCTTGAAGACTTACCAGAGTGATTGGGCGAGGATTAAGTGTTCTTAGCTCAAGGGGAATAAGGTGAAGACATGGTCTTCTGACTTGAATCTCAGCCTCCCTAACCAGACGTACAGTTGTCACAGCAACTGGAACTGGTCCAACAAACTCCTTGTCCTCTCCGAACAACTGGTTCCATCCTACCTCTCTCACCTTACTTACAGTTTGTCTTCTTGAAGTCTTTGCCTACTTGCCTGATCTGATTGACTTCACTGTGTGAAGACTGTTGTCTGTTTGGCTTCATACCTTCTTCCATCCTGATCCATATTACCTAGCTGCTCATAGTCTTTGTGCTTTCACTACATCACTTACTTGACTATGGCTTGTCTAGTGTAGTCTACCTTCCGCTGCATAGCAATAGGTTTATTTCTATTGTTTGTCTTCAAAACACCCCTGTTTTGAAGACTTCCATAAAAATTGCCTATTCACCCCCCCCCCCTCTAGTCGAATACTAGCACTTTCAATTGGTATCAGAGCAAGGTGCTCCCTTGTTCTGTGTGATTCGGTTTAACCACCTGGAGTTTGGCTATGTCGACTGTAGGGTTAAGCAAAGTCTCCGCTGCGTGCCCTGTCTTCGATGGCACTGATTACCCCTAATGGAAGAATAAGATGCGTATGCATCTTGAAGACATTGACGTCGATCTCTGGTATGTCGTCAAGAGCGGTGTTCCCAAGACTGGTGAAGGTGTCACTCGTGCTGATGTCAAGAAGTTCATACAACTGGACTCAACCGCCAAGAACATCATCTGTGGTCATCTGACAAAGGGGTAGTATGGTCGTGTGAGTGCTCTGGAAATTGCGAAGCTAGTCTGGGACTGGCTCTCCAAGGTCAACGAAGGCATCTCAACACAGAGAGATCAAGGATCAGTGTTCTTCGCAATCTCTTCAACCGCTTCAAGAGAAATGACAATGAGAATGTCCATCTCACATTTGATCGACACACTGATATCACCAATGAGCTTCATGCACTCGGCGCCACTGAGATCACCAAGCACGAAATCGTCAAGACACTTCCGAGATCTCTTGACAGCTCATTTGACACCCTGGCCCTGATGATTCAAGAGCACCCTGACTTCAAGACTCTCGATCCGTCTGACATACTTGAGAGGCTCAACACACATGAGTTCCAGCTATCTGAGAAAAGAGATATCTATGGTCCCAACTATGGCCGTACTCGCGCTTTGAAGGCAAAGACCGTCTCCTCGTCTGTAGAAGAATCTGACTGTAGCTCTGGGGATCCTGAAGACATTGGAAAGGAGCTCGCTATGCTTGTGAAGAAGTTCCAGAAGTTCACCAAGAAGAAGGACTTCAGAAAGTCTTCAAGATCCAGCTCAAGAAATGATGAAGCTTCCTCTCGTGATCACAAGAAGAGAATCTGTCACAAGTGCAAGAAACCTGGTCACTATATCTCTGAGTGTCCACAATGGGACAATGAGACAAAGAAGAAGAAGAGCAAGGAATATGATTATGATGACAAGAAGAAGAAGAAATCCTCAAAGTCTTCTTCCAAGTCTTCATCGAAGTCTTCATCACACAAGAAGAGCTCATCTAGCAAGGCTCGTGCTTTTGTTGGCAAGGAGATGGATTCAGAGGACGAGTCTGTATCTGAGGAGGCAGAGGTGGAGTCCGAAGAGGAATCTGATTCTGGAGTAGCAAGCCTGGCTCTAGCTTCTGCATACGTTGCAAAGTCCATCTTCAACACTTAAGACAATGGCCTCATCACCAACGCTGATGCCAAGGATGAGGATGACTCTACTCCCACCTACTGCTTCATGGCACATGGTGCCAAGGTAAACTCATGTGATGCTTACTTTCAAACATCAAGTGAAGATGACTCTGAATGTGAATCTAAACCTAGCTACAAAACACTTGCTAAAATTGCAACTGAACAACATAATGCCATGGAACATATTCAAAAATTGTTAGACAAAAGCGATGACCTGTTGGACGCGAAAATGACCCGATCTTAGTCCTTAATTGAAGACATTAAAAATCTTCATGTTAAGTATGAGGAACTAGAAAGTCGTCATGAATCGCTCTCAACCTCTCATGAAAGCTTTCCTATGATTATCTTCAAAGGAAGCAGGAACTTGAGAAATTGAGATCAGCTCATGAAGATCTTCAAAAGGAAAATGAGTCACTACGCGCTCAACAGATCAGTTCCGCTCAGGAAGGATTTGAACCACCATGTCTAAAATGTATTGAGCGTGATAATGTTGTCTCTGTTGCTGAATGTTCAACTACTGCTACTGTTGCAATATCTTCAACTGCTAATGTGGTAACTAACCCATCAGCTGAGGATACCACTACTATTGCTGATGAGAATGCAAGTTGAAGTCATTACTTGAGACAGGAATGTACAAAAGTCTCAAAGAGCATCAGACACTATGTGATGTCCTTAAAAAGCAGATTCTGAACCGAAACCCTAGGAAAGAGGGTGTTGGGTTCGAGAGGAAAATGAATGTTGATGATTCTTACTGGATGCCTGAGCAGTACCCCAAAACCACATGGGTTGCTACTAAGGGACCTTCAGTGGATCCATCTACCTTATGTGGCTTCACTAGTGCTAACCCAATTATCATTGATGAATCCTTTGATCCAAACTATAAACTGTTCAGGAATCAGAATGGTGAAGTGTTTGCCAGGTATATTGGTACTAACTGCAGGAATGGACCACCTCTTAAGAAGATCTGGGTACCCAAAATTTGTCTCGAAATTCTTCCCGTGAATGTCGTTATGACACCACCTAGGAAGAAGACAAACCCCAGACCAAAGGCTTCATATGGTCCAAAGGCTTCATACAGACAGAGGATTCACCTGAGTCACCCTAACGCCAACGTTTTGCAGGGAAATCATACTCAGACCTTTGAATATGAGCGTGTTTCATCAAACCGCTATGTTCATAAGTCTATGAAATTTTCTGCTTATTCTTATGAGTATTATTCTCCTCCTGCAAGGCTATTTGCTAGGGCTTCAAAGCCGAAGTTCTCAGATGCTGCACTTAGACTCATTGCTTCTAAGCCACCCCTGAAGATGTGGGTGGTTAAGAAAACTTAACGCTCTTTTGCAGGGAAAGGTCTCCAGTCGGAAATCAAAGGTGTCTGATGCTTATGCTGGGGACCTTAAACATCTTGTGGGCCGCAAGATAAAATGTCCAAATGGTCTTACTATGTATTTCGTCCCGGGATTCCTTGACACTCATCCTATCTATCCTAACCAAGATCTGAACTTCTATGTTTCGCTTGTTCGTCAAATGTTTCTGCTTCACAACTCTCTTGGTGAAGCCTATCCCCCAAACTGTACTGTAGGCTATGACACCTCAAGCTTCAGAATGGATTATGGATAGTAGATGCACCAACCACATGACTGGTGATCGAAGTCTTCTGATGGATTCAACTCTTCGGCCATCTGATAAAAGTCATATCACATTTGCTGACACTAGTAAAAGTAAGGTATTGGGTCTTGGAAGAGTTGCAATCTCAAAGGATCACCACATGGATAAAGTGATGCTTGTTGAATCCCTTGGTTTCAACTTAATGTCTGTATCAATGCTATGTGATTTGAACATGATTGTGATATTTGGAAAATATCGTTGCCTTGTCCTTATGGAATCTGACAAATCTCTAGTCTTTGAAGGGTATCAAAAGGATGATCTGTATATGGTAGATTTCTCAGCAGGACAACAGCTTGCCGTATGTCTTCTAGCAAAAGCTTCAGAGTGTTGGCCATGGCATCAGAGGCTAGGACATGCGGGCATGAGGAACTTGTACACTCTTGCAAAGAAGAAGCATATCATGGGCATCGAAGGCATCAAGTTCAAGAAAGACCATCTGTGTGGTGCCTGTGAAGCTGGGAAGATGACTAGGGCCAAGCATCCCTTGAAGACAATCATGACAACATCTCAACCCTTCGAGCTGCTTCACATGGACTTATTCGGCCCTACTCACTACTCTACTCTTACTACCACTACTTGTCTTTATGGTTTCTTTATTGTTGATGATTACTCAAGATATACCTGGGTGCATAGAATTCTCTACAAGACTGAAGTGCAGGATGTCTTCGGACGCTTCGCCAATCGTGCCATGACGAACTATGGCATCAAGATCAAGCACATCAGAAGTGACAAGGCACAGAATTCAAGAACACCGGCCTCGACACTTATCTTGATACACTGGGCATCACTCATGCGTTTTCTGCTCCCTACACACCTCAGCAGAATGGCACCATGGAGCGCAAGAATAGAAATCTCATCGAGATGGCTCGGATATTGCTTGATGAGTACAAGACTCAATTGACACTGCATGCCATGTCATCAACCGAGTTTATCTTCACAAGCTTTTAAAGAAGACATCATATGAGTTGCTAACTGGTAAGAAGCCAAACATCAGTTACTTTAGAGTATTTGGTGCAAGGTGCTGGATCAAGGATCCACATAACACTTAAAAATTTGCACCGAAAGCACATGAAGGTATTATGCTAGGATACGGAAAGGACTTGCACTCATACAGAGTCTTCAACCTCTTTCACTATAAAGTGGTTGAAACAGTGGATGTGCGGTTCGATGAGACTAATGGCTCGCAAAGAGAGCACCTGCCAAATGTGCTAGATGAAGTCCCTTCTAGTGAATCTATCAAGCTCATGGGTACTGGAGAAATCATACCATCTGAAGCTCAGGTAGAAGATGAACTCATCATTGCACCAAGTCAACCTGAAGACAATGCTCAGACTGAAGTCAATACTAAAGCTGAAGACAATGATCTGCAACGGCAAAATCTTCGTCCAGTACATCCCCGTGTTGGAAATGAAGTACAGATTGAGAATATAATTGACAGCATCAATGCACCTGGTCCACCCACTCGTTCAAGAGCAACGCAACTAGCAAATTTCTGTGGGCACTTTGCATTTGTCCCTATATCTGAACCCAAGAAAGTTGCTGAAGCTTTTATGGAACCTGAATGGATTCAAGCCATGCAAGAAGAGCTTCATCAGTTTGAGCTGAATAATGTCTGGGAACTAGTCAAGCGTCCTGATCCTCGCAAGCATAATATCATTGGCACCAAATGGATCTATCACAAAAAACAAGATGAACATGGTCAAGTTGTCAGAAACAAGGCTCGTCTGGTTGCTCAAGGTTTACACTCAAATAGAAGGGATTGACTTCGATGAAACATTTTCTCCCGTGGCAAGACTTGAAGCCATTCGCATACTACTAGCATATGCCAACCATCACAACATCATTCTGTACCAAATGGATGTGAAAAGTGCCTTTCTCAATGGCAAGATTGAAGAAGTGTATGTTGCACAATCACCTGGCTTTGAAGATCCAAAACATCCTAATATGGTGTACAAGCTCAACAAGGCAATGTATGGCCTCAAACAAGCTCCTCGCGCTCGGTATGACATGCTCACAGATTTCTTGAAGAGCAAAGGCTTCAAACCTGGTTCTCTAGATCCAACACTCTTCACAAAGTCATACGACGATGAACTGTTTGTGTGCCAAATCTATGTGGATGACATTATCTTCGGCTGCACCGACAAGAGATACAGCGATGAGTTTGGACACATGATGCAAGAGCAATATTAGATGTCCATGATGGGTGAGCTGAAGTTATTCCTTGGTATTCAAATCCGTCAGCAGAGGAATGGCATCTTCATATCACAAGAGAAATACCTCAAGGACTGCCTGAAGAAGTTTGGAATACAAGACTGCAAAGGATACACGACGCCAATGCCAACCAATAGTCATCTGGGTCTTGACGACAATGGTAAAGAGTTTGATCAAAAGGTATACCGCTCCTTGATTGGTTCCTTACTTTACTTATGTGCATCTAAGCCAGATATAATGCTTAGCATTTGCATGTGTGCCCAATTCCAAGCGGCACCAAAGGAGTTGCATCTCCTAGCGGTGAAGCGAATACTTCGATATTTGGCTTACACCCCAACGATAGGATTATGGTATCCAAAGGGCTCAACATTTGATCTGATTGGGTATTCTGATGCTGATTATGCTAGTGACAAGGTTGATCGCAAATCTACCTCAGGAACATGTCACTTTCTCGGTCGATCACTTGTTTGTTGGTCTTCAAAGAAGTAGAACTGTGTGTCACTCTCCAATGCTGAATCTGAATACATTGCTGCTGGATCATGCTGTGCTCAGCTTCTATGGATGAAGCAAACTCTCAAGGACTATGGCATCAACACGAAGAATGTGCCACTCTTCTGTGACAATGAAAGCGCCATCAAGGTTTCCAAGAATCCAGTTCAACACTCGAAGACAAAGCACATTCAGATCCATCATCACTTTCTCAGAGATCATGTCAACAAGGAAGACATTGATATCATTCACGTCAACACTGAAGAGCAATTGGCAGATATCTTCACTAAGCCCGTGGACGAGAAAAGGTTTTGCAAGTTGCAGTGTGAGGTAAATATCTTAGAATCCTCGAATGTCATGTGAATGGACACACATCCTAACGCTTATGCATGTTGACGACTTAGATGTGCAACACACGAAGTAACGTATATCTTCAATTAATGAAGACTAACCCTCTGAGTGCGAATACATTAATGTGGAATTTGACTTCGGAGCGCCACCATAATTGTGCGCCGTGTCTGGGTCTAATACTTCCTATACGGTGGGTAACACCACCACCAAATTTTTATTGAAGTGTTTCTCTTGGCGTTATAATTGCAAAGTCTTCGCATTTGGATTGTCTTCAACATTGATTTGTCTTCATGATTTATCTTCACAATGTTGATTTGGTTCATATACAATATATATATATATATATATATATATATATATACATGTATATATATATATGTATATATATATATATTTGTGTTCTGTCCTATACATCATTCACTTATAGCTATGTCTTCACTCTTGAATCTTTTGATCTAAGTGAATGTGATCGGACCCTAACCTATACTATGCTTCTACCTCAACTCTATCTGTCCAAATCATATGCATTCTTTTGAAACCTGTCAATTATCTTCTCTGAGTGTCTGTCAGTAGAGGACAATCTGACAAACACTTAATCTGTTTTTAATGCTGCATCCTTATTGCCTAAAAACCGGAGAAGCCAGAACGACCACCCGACAATCCAAGCGTGCGTGGGAACATGGATCAACTCTCAATGAGTTGCATGTATTCCACGTGTCTCTCAGATGTGAACCGCCAGGGGCACCTGCGTAATTGCGCTGCGTCCCCTCCTCTTCTTTATAAATTCTCACCCACACGGTCATTATCTGTTCTTCCACCTCGCCACCTTGCACAAACCCTAGCGCCTCCGCTAGCTCGCGTCGTCGCCGGAGAAGAAGCGCTTAGCTACCGCAACCTCTTCGACGCCGTCCTCACGCCGGCCGCAGACCTCGTCCTCTCCGCCGCCGCTGTAGGTGTCTTCCACCGCCAAGTTAGGGCGCGGGAGATTGAACTGCTTGGCTTCTCTTCCCATCCATCTAGCAGTTCGTCAAGGGTAAATAAATCTTACTTTTTACTACCTTTTAGATGTGTCAAATCCGACCACTTTTGCCAAAAGTGGTTTCTAAACTTTCAAATCTGGATTTGTTCTCTTCTGCATCTCATGCCATGCTTAGTATATTCACTTATGCTTCATAACTAGTTAGATTCCTCACTTGTACTTATTCATGGATTCATACAAATCTAGAACCGACTCTCTCCAAATAAGTGAATGTCTTTGCACTATGAGGTCAATGTCTTCAAAACTGATTTATCTTCAAAATCTCCTAAGAATGCATCTGACCTCTTCCCCTTCCCTCGCATCTCTAATGTTGTCACAACTACATGTCCGTGGGAGAATCCCTTGGTTCTCATAGTCTGCATTCATTTGCAGAATACTTACAGCATCACATTGAATCACCTAAAGCCAGTTCTTGTCTGATGCCAATCAGACGGAAGCCATTCTCTGTGCTGAAGCCAATCAGCTTAAATATTATGGCTATAGAAAAGTCTGCTCGGAAGGGTGGCAGGCAACGCCGAGGCAACACAGCTCTTGATCTGCCTCCTGCCTTGTATGAACAATACAAGTCAGACCCTGATGAAAACTACAACCAAGACAAGAACCGGATTCAGTGGATCCGAAGATATTGGGCTGAGGAGTGGTTCAAGTACAAATTCGTCACACCTGAATATGCTGAGAAGAACGCCATCAAGCATACATGGGGAGACTGTCTGTATCACGGCCTAGTGTCGAAGAACAAGGCTAAAGCTATTGCGTAGGAATTCTCCTTGCATGGTCAGAGGACCGCAGCCTGAAAATGCCGACCCATCCTCCTTATTATAGTGTCATGACGACAATCTTTTCAAGCGCAACTTTCAGCTTGCCAAAGATTCTACTGCCCAGAACGCAAAAGACTATGGCTTCAACTTCAACCCTGGCCCCTCTGCTCCCAGATCTGATGGGACATGTGAAGCCAATGAAAACAGAATTGGCCCCTTTACCAATTTCAATGGGCTTGTGTCTCACATTGCTTCTCAGAGAGCAACAGTGGAGCACTCTGATGGTGATGCTGATACTGAAGCTGCTCCCTCACCGCCCAACGAAAAGAAGAAGAAGAAGACAGAAGCTTCAAAGTCGTCTTCTTCACCAAAAGCTTCAGCAAGGAAGCCACTAAGGATTGCACCGCTTGAATCCAGTGTGCAGTCTGAGGATTTATCTCGTGTGTCCAAAAGGACCAAGAAGCCATTGCCCAAGAAGGCCACTGGACAACCACTGACACCATTCATCATGCTTCGCAACGAAGATGAAGCCATTGATCTATCCAGTGATAAAGATCTTGCTGATGATGCTCTGGAAATGCTTATCAAGAGAAAGCAAGAAGCTGAAATCTTCAATGATCTACCGCTCTTTGATGTTGATATTATCAATAACTTCATCGATGAGTGGTTTGACAACCAGGACATCAGTATTCATGATCTTCAACTCCCAGTGGACATCAGCGTCACCTTCCATGGTGCCATTGCTGGTGAATTGGCCTTGGCTCAGAAGATTGTCGAGCTGAAAAACAAGATTGACTATGAGAAGGCTCATTTCAAGAAGAACATGGACAAGTTTAGTGTGGCTGATGTTCAAATCTTCAAGAAGATGTTGCATGACCTCAAGGAGGAGTTCCACAAGAAACGCACTGAAGCTAAAGGCTCAAGGCAGCGCATGAAGTATCTAGCTGAGAAATGTGTTCAAGCCCACAATGAAGCTAAGAAGCAAAAAGCTCTTGGGTGGCCTGGCATTGATCCCAGGATGGCTGCCAAGAAGAAGTCTACTGAGACCCACACTACACCAAGGCAGGAAGAACCTCGCATTGTCTTCCCTACTAGTATGACAGGCTCGAAGCCTAATGTCCCCTCAGCAGCTTCTGAACTGAAGAAGACAAGAGCGGCTAAAGCTGAAGCCAAGAAGCACAAGCACAAGGACATATCTGACGATGCTCCTTCTAAGAAGAAGTTGAAGACTAAGGAAACTAAGTCTTCAAGGAAAAAGCGTGTTGCAGCCTCTCAGCCACTCATTGTTGAACCCATCTCTGTTGCTCCCCCTGCTGCCACAAACCAAGAGCGTTGAGTTGTACTCCACAAGCCTACTTCCACAGAGGCTCACGAACAAGAGCAAGTTCCAGTTGTTGACCCCAACATAGCTGAAGACATTGGTCATGAAGACAATGTTGTTGATGATGAAGTCTTTCCTCAGCTAGAGCATCAGTTGGTATCATCGCCTGCTCCAACGAGCAGCGAATACATCAGCATTGATCGTCCACTGACGCCAATTGCTCAGGATGATTCATGGGCCAAGCGCCCTCAAGAAGAAACCCTAGTTCGAGATGCAACACCCGTAATCCTGCATCGCAAGTCACCATCCCAATGGTGAATGATGACAACTACATGGAGACCACACCATCACCAAAGGCATGGCCCGTGTATCCACAGCTTCGCAAAGGCCTCAGGCCATCGGTCTCCATGTCAACCATCCCAGAAGAAGATTCACACCAATCTCGCTCAGTGGCACGTCAAGTGTTCCCTGAAGAGAATCCTTCTACGACGGTTCCTGAGTCTGAAGCCAAAGCTGCTGAAGACCTTCCGGCTGCATCAGTCAATGAAGAAACAAGAAGACAAGAGAGAGTTGCTACACCCCCTGTCCTAGATCAAGTCATTCTCGAGGAGAATGTGACTGTGCAAGACCCTCCGGTCATTGACCATATGGAGGTCGAGACTGTTGAGGCTGCTACAAACACTCCTGAAGCCAATGACCATGTCTTGGCTGACGATCGTGTGGAGCCTGAAGCCAATGCTGTGCCTGAAGCCAATGAGAATCTTGAATCTTCTACCATGCCGGTTCCCACTAACGGTATTGTTCCTCCCCCAAGGCCTCACACAATGGAGTTGGCTTACAACCGAGATATGGAGTTGGTCACTGTTCGCTGGCCTGTCCTATACCACCCACTGGTCCTGAACCGCAATATGACTATCATGTGCAGCAGCGACCACCAGTGTAGAAGCCTAAGCCAAGACTGCCAAGACTTCCAGGTCCTGCTACATCTCCTGGATCCTTCAGTGTCAATAGCTTCAGAGCGCACAACACCTTCTTTGACAGTGATAAGAATCCTACTCGAAGCCAAGGATCTCGTTAGATCGCTTCTGGAGCCACCAACAACGCAGTTACTACTCTTGTGTTCTCTACAACCAAGAGCGAATTTTCGCTCACATGCGCCTTGACTGTGAAGCTATGGCTGGCCTCCCTTGTCTTGAGGAAGCTATGGATTGCTTTCGTGATGCTGGCCTTCTGGAATTCATCACAGCCAAAGAGCACAGCCAAAGAGCACTGGAATGAAGAGCTTCTGCTGCAGTTCTATGCTACTCTTCACATTCGTGGATACAACAGGGATCCGAAGACATGGACCCTTGAGTGGATGACAGGTGATGTGCACCATGAAGCCAAAGCTTAGGATATCATTGAGCTCACCTCCCTGCACACTCCAGGTGAATTGTACGAGCCTGGCTATCAGCGCCACACAGAAGGACTGCAAAGCAATTTTCAGCGGCCTGAACCCAATATGAGTCAGATGCTCAGCATGATGAAGCCATTGCCTTGTCCAGGACCTCGATTACTTACCCCGCATAGTTTATCATATCTTGAGGCGTACTCTCTGGCTAATCAAGGGACATTCTTCTGAAGCCAAACTTGAAGGCGCCATGAAGACTTTGGTTTTCTATATTGTCAATGGCATTAAGTTCAACTCCCAGGATTTCTTCATCAGACAGCTTGCTGCATGTGGGATTGATCTTTTTGGCTTGAAGTTTTATGCTCCATGGGTTATGGCTCAAATTCTCACACTTACTATGTCTACAACAATTTCACTTGAAAGGTTGAAGAGACGGTAGATGTGAAGTTTGATGAATCTAACCGCTCGCAAGTAGAGCAATTGCCAATTGATGTAGGAGACAAAGACCCTTCGGAAGCAACCCAAGACTTGTCCATTGGCAAGATCCGTCCAACGGAGGTGAAGGAGAGTACCTCATTTGTCCAAGTGGAAGCTTCTACCTCACGACAAGGTGAACCAAGAGTTGATATGGAAGCATCAACAAGTGGGACACACCAAGATGAAGAGAACGAGGAAGTACACCAAGATGAACCTCATCAACCTCCTTTTCCACCACGATGAGAGAACTACAACGTCAACAATGAAGAAGGCCAAGAAGAAGAACAAGATGATGAAGAAGATGTTCCACCCCGACCAAAACAAAAGCTCTCACGAGTTCGAGCAAAAGTCGCTAGAGACCATCCCGTCGAGCAAATCTACAATGATATCCAAACCGGGAGAATCACTCGCTCTAAATCTCATTTGGCTAATTTTTGTGAACATTGAACCCATGAACCCATAAAGGTTGAAGAAGCATCGGAAGATCTGGATTGGATAAATGCCATGCATGAAGAGCTACACAACTTTGAGAGAAACCAAGTGTGGACATTGGTCAAGAAGCCCGACAACAACCACAACATCATCAGTACCAAATGGGTGTTTCGCAACAAGCAAGATGAAGATGGACAAGTAGTTCGCAACAAAGCACGTCTCATTGCCCAAGGCTACACTCACGTCGAAGGTATGGACTATGGTGAGACATATGCCCCCGTTGCTATACTTGAGTCCATTCGCATCTTACTTGCCTATGCTAATCACCATGATATCACTTTATACCAAATGGACATTAAAACTGCTTTTCTAAATGGTGAAATTGAGGAGGAAGTTCATGTTAAACAAGCTCCCGGCTTTGTTAATCCTAGGAAACCCAATCATGTTTACAAACTTCACAAAGCTCTTTATGGTCTTAAACAAGCTCCTAGAGCGTGGTATAAATGCTTGACCAAGTTCCTTATTGAAAAAGGCTTTAGATTGGAAAAAATGATTCTACTCTTTTCACTAAAAGGGTTAACGGAGAATTATTTGTGTGCCAAATTTATGTTGATGATATTATATTTGGATCAACTAACCCTCATTTTAGTGAGAAGTTTGGGAAGCTTATGTCAGAGAAGTTTGAGATGTCTATGATGAGTAAACTCAAGTTCTTTCTTGGTTTGCAAATCAAACAAACTAAGGAAGGTACCTTTGTCTCTCAAACGAAGTACACCAAGGACTTGTTCAAGAAGTTCAATATGCAAGAATGCAAAGGTATGAGTACACCCATGCCTACTAGTGGACATCTTGACTTGACTAAAGATGGTGAACCCGTTGATCAAAAGGTTTACCGCTCTATGATTGGTTCATTATTATATCTATGTGCCTCTCGTCCCGATATCATGCTAAGTGTGTGCATGTGTGCACGGTATCAAGCAGCCCCCAAAGAATGTCATCTTAAGGTTGTGAAAAGGATAGTGAGATACTTAATACATACACCAAATTTTGGCATTTGGTATCCTAAGAGGTCTTCTTTTGATCTTGTTGGCTACTCCGATTCGGACTATGCCGGTGACAAGGTTGATAGAAAGTCCACTTCGGTTACTTGTCAATTTCTTGGTAGACCTCTTGTGCCTTGGTCTTCCAAGAAACAAAACTCGGTATCCTTATCCACTGCCGAAGCGGAATACATTGCCGCTGGTTCATGTTGTGCTCAATTACTTTCGATGACCCAAACTCTTAAAGATTATGGGATATATGTGAAACATGTTCCTTTGATTTGTGACAATGAAAGTTCTATTAATATTGCTCACAATCCCGTGCAACATTCTCGCACGAAGGATATTGAAGTTCGTCATCATTTCATTCGAGATCAAGTTGCTAAGGGTGATATCAACCTTAAGCATGTTTGTACCAACAAGCAATTGGTGGATAAATTCACTAAACCACTTGATGAGAAAGTGTTTTGCAGGTTGAGAGGTGAATTGAACATCATTGATGCTTCAAACTTGGAGTAGGAACTCCATTTGGATACATGCAAGACATGAGCTTATGACTAATCCTTGATATTTCTCTTATGATGATAATCACACATCTTGGATATATTTTCACCCTTGCATGTTATCTAACCCTTGTAGATACTTGGATGAATCTAAATCTATGAGATTGCAACTCACTCGCATCTTGAGCAATCTCTACATCACCAAGTCTCTACATTACGGTGGTTGAAGACAAGGAAGCTTGAAGCCCTTCAAACATATCCTTTGATAATTTATAAATATCATATTTCACGATTGTCATCTTAGATACACAAGTGCTATTGCTTGCAAGGCTAACTCATGTAGGAAGATGAACTTCAATTACAAGTGGTGCTCCCAATGAACTACATCAACATTGAGCATCCCACACAAGTTCAACTACATGATCAAGATCAACACCACCACCCAAGGTATGTCATTCCATCTTAGAGAAGCTTTACCCCAAGTCATGGGTCAAAGCAGCTCAACAAGATGTGAATACATCAAAGTGCTTAAACGAAAAATGGCAACCCCATTTTGAGCTTAAACGATGAGTATGACCTATGATCAAGTGTCCTCACTTGACTCCTAAGTCAATATACTCTAACATAGGTGACTTTGTCGCCGACCAATTCTAGATGAAGTTCTCTATTGTTTCTTTGTGCCCTTGCATTTGTCTCTTGCATGCTAGTTACCCTTTCAAAAAAAAACTTCATCTAGATTTCTTTTATCTGTTATTTTCTGCATTTCCTGCATCCAATTGCTTGCAAATCCTTGTGAGATCTTATTTTCCTAGTGAGCTGAGGTTACTAGTATTCCATCTGTGATGAACTCGGACACACTGACTTGTCACTTTCGGTCCAACCGATCCAATTCGGTGCCACTGAAGGAAACAACTCGGTGTAACTGATTTCAACGCTGAGAAAACTATTCGTCATTTGCATCCTGCACATTTTGTTCCAGCTCCACTTGATGATTCTTATCCTCTACCAGCACCTTATTTTCCCTGCTACTTTTCCATGTGACTCAAGGACCAATCCTATTTTGACTCACACTCAAGAGAAGACCCTTCTTGGAAATTGATGTCAAAGGGGGGGGAGAGAGTTCACATCAAAGCTTAATCATATCAAAAGGGGGAAAGAGAGATAAATGTTCACATCAAAGAGAGACCCCAGTTGCTTGGTATTCAAATAGGAGAGAATTACATGTCTTTAGAGGGGAAAGACATGTTCATGTTGTTTGTTATGTTTGCTTTGCTCTGATTTTCTATTCCCTATCTTCTCCCAATATCCCATATAAGATTCAGGGGGAGCAAGACATTTAAGGGAAGGAAATCTTCGAATTCATTGCATATCTTTACCTTTTGGGACATGTCTACACTCAAATAAGGTACCTAGTACTCACTCTATACATGTCATCCCAATCTTGGTACTCTTGTGGTTTAGTAGATGTTTCTGTGTTATCTAACCTTATTTACTTAGGTTCATCTCCAAAGCTAGCTCAAGACCACAAGGCAAGTATATGCATCACACTCATGTGCATGAGGATCTCTTGCTGATGTACATATTGTTTGCAAGAAGGACTCATGAACATGAAGGTGCGTTTCTCATATTCACACCATTTGCTCTGATGCATATAACCAACATACATGTAACTCATTACTTGCTCTGTCATGATTATGCACTCACATGATCTTATGTTCCATATTTACATGATTGCATACATGTAGGGGGAGCCTATGCATGTTATATGTCCTTCCAAAGCTTTACATGACTTTCTCTATATCTTTATCTAAAGCTTTGATGTATGTTGTCATCAATTACCAAAAAGGGGGAGATTGAAAGCACTACTGCTCCCTGGGTGATTTTGGTAATTAATGTCAACACATCTCTTGTTGGACTAATACTTTTATCTAGTATATTTCAGATAAGTCCTATAGTGGACTGGCATGGACAAGAGGATGTGGAACCCCTTCAAGATGCTAATGACAAAGGATTGGCTCAAGCTCAAAGCTCAGGACTCTACATTTTCTATTTCAGTGATCCAAGATCACATTGAGTCCATAGGAAAGCCAATACTATTAAAAGGGATGAGGTGCTCCTTAATGGCTTGCTTGCTCAAAGTGCTTAGTGATATGCTCCAAAGCCCTCAGCTAGTTTCTCATATCCACATATGTCCCAAACCAAAAGTCAAACTCGGCCCCACCGATTAGATCTATCCAGCGCCACCGAGTTCATTTGACATAGACACTGCCAGAAACCCTAATCAATTCGGTCTCACCGATGGGATCTTGGTCTCACCGAGATGGTCTTGCAATCTCTCTGTTGTCCATTGCAATAGTTTCGGTCTCACTAAAATTATGCAATCGGTCCCACCGAGTTTGCTTGACTAACTCTCTTTTTTTTCTTATTACCAAAATCGGTCCCACTGAGTTTGTGTAATCGGTCAAACCGAGATGAGGTTTTACCCTAACCCTTGCACATCGGTCCCACCGAGTTGATCATATCGGTCCCACCGAAATGCCTAATGGTCATATTATGAACTGAATCAGTCCGACCGAGTTTTATGATTTGGTCCCACCAAGTTTGGTAAATTGTGTGTAACGGTTAGATTTTGTGTGGAGGCTATATATACCCCTCCACCCTCTCCTCATTCGTGAGGAAAGCCATCAGAACATGCCTACACTTCGAGCATTCATTTTCTGAGAGAGAACCACCTACTCATGTGTTGAGGCCAAGATATTCCAATCCAACCATATGAATCTTGATCTCTAGCCTTCCCCAAGTTGCTTTCCACTCAAATCATCTTTCCACCAAATCCAATCCTATGAGAGATAGTTGAGTGTTGAGGAGACTATCATTTGAAGCACAAGAGCAAGGAGTTCATCACAACACACCATCTATTACCTTTTGGAGAGTGGTGTCTCCTAGATTGGTTAGGTGTCATTTGGGAGCCTCCGTCAAGATTGTGGAGTTGAACCAAGGAGTTTGTACGGGCAAGGAGATCGCCTACTTCATGAAGATCTACCCTAGTGAGGCAAGTCCTTCGTGGGCGATGGCCATGGTGGGATAGACAAGGTTGCTTCTTCGTGGACCCTTTGTGTGTGGAGCCCTCCGTGGACTCGCACAACTGTTACCCTTCATGGGTTGAAGTCTCCATCAACGTGGATGTTCGATAGCACCACCTATCGTAACCACGCCAAAAATCTTCGTGCCTCCAATTGTGTTTGCACACTCCAATCCCATCCCTTTACTTTCTTGCAAGTTGCATGCTTTACTTTCCGCTGCTCATATACTCTTTGCATGCTTGCTTGATATGTAGTGTGAATGCTTAAACTTGTGCTTAAACTCCACCTCAACTTGAAAAACTTAAAAACAACCACCTTTGTGTGTTGAGGGTCTATTCACCCCCCTCTAGACACCTCTTCTTGATCCTTTCACCTGTGTTATCTAACCCTGTTTACCCAGGTACAACTTCTTCAAGCTAGCTCAAGACCACAAGGTAAGTATATGCATCACACTCATGTGCATGAAGATCTCTTGCTATGGTACATATTGTTTGCAAGAGAGACTCATGAACATGAAAGTGTAATTCCAGTATCTATATCATTTTCTCTGATGCATATAGCCAAGACACATGTAACTCATTGCTTGCTCTGCACATGTTTAAGCATTCTCATACTCTTATGATCTATCATCACATGTTTGCATACGTGTAGGGGGAGCAAATGCATGTTGCATGTCCTTCCAAAGCTTTACTTGCTATTTCCTTATATCTTTATCTAAAGCTTTGATGTATGTTGTCATCAATCACCAAAAAGGGGGAGATTGAAAGCACAAGTGCTCCCTGGGTGATTCTGGTAATTCATGACAACATATGTCTTGTTGGACTAATACCTTTACCTAGTGCATTTCAGATAAGTTCAACATTGGAGCGGCATGGACATGGACAAGAGGATGTGGAACCCCTTAAAGATGCTAAGGACAAGTATTGGCAAAAGCTCAAGACTCTACATTTTCATTTTAGTGATCCAAGATCAGATTGAGTCCATAGGAAAGCCAATACTATTAAAAGGGGATGAGGAGTTGCTTAATGGGTTACTTGCTCAAAATGCTTTGTGATATACTCCAAAACCCTCAGCCACTTTCACACATCCACAAATGTCCTAAACCTACATGTCAAACTCGGCCCCACCGATTTGTTCTATGCGGCGCCACTGAGTTTCATCATATTCAGCCACTGCCAAACCCTAGTTACTTCGGTCTCACCGATGGGATCTCGGTCTCACCGAGATGGGCTTGCAATATCTCTGTGATATGGTGCAACACTTTCGGTCTAACCGAGTTGGTGTAGTCGGTCCCACCGAGTTTGCCAGACCAATCCTCTGTTTACTTATTACCAAAATCGGTCTCACCGAGTTTGAGTAATCGGTCAAACCGAGTTGAGGTTTTACCCTAATCCCTGCACATCAGTTCCACCGAGATGACTATATCGGTCCCACCAAAAATTCTGACGTTCACATTTTGACCTGAATCGGTCTGACCGAGTTTGGGAATCTGTGTGTAACAGTTATATTTTGTGTGGAGGCTATATATACCCCTCCACCTACTCTTCATTCGTGGAGAGAGCCATCAGAACAAACCTACACTTCCACTACTCATTTTCTGAGAGAGAACCACCTACTCATGTGTTGAGGCCAAGATATTCCAATCCTACCTTATGAATCTTGATGTCTAGCCTTTCCCAAGTTGTTTTCCACTCAAATCATCTTTCCACCATAGCCAAATCTATGAGAGAGAGTTGAGTGTTGGGGAGACTATCATTTGAAGCACAAGAGCAAGGAGTTCATCAACAACACACCATCTATTACCTTTTGGAGAGTGGTGCCTCCTAGATTGGTTAGGTGTCACTTGGGAGCCTCCGTCAAGATTGTCAAGTTGAACCAAGAAGTTTGTAAGGGCAAGGAGATCGCCTACTTCGTGAAGATCTACCCTAGTGAGGCAAGTCCTTCGTGGGCGATGGCCATGATGGGATAGACAAGGTTGCTTCTTCGTGGACCCTTTGTGTGTGGATCCCTCCGTGGACTCACGCAACCGTTAACCTTCGTGGGTTCAAGTCTCCATCAACGTGGATGTACGATAGCACCACCTATCGGAACCACGCCAAAAATCTCCGTGTCTCCAATTGCGTTTGCACACTCCAATCCCATCCCTTTACTTTATTGCAAGTTGCATGCTTTACTTTCCGCTGCTCATATACTCTTAGCATGCTTGCTTGAATTGTATTGTGTATGCTTGAAATTGTCTTAATCTATTACCTCAACTTGAAAAATTTAAAAATTGTCAACTTTATTTGTTGAGGGTCTAATCACTCCCCCCTCTAGACACCTCTTCTCGATCCTTTCAACAATCTTCTTGCCTCTCATGGCACCATCTTTCGCCTAACCTTCCCTTACACTTCACAGCAGAACGGCTGTGCCGAACGCATCCTATGCACTTCATCGACTGTGTCCGTACATAGTTCTTCCACTCCAATGTACCCCCATGGTTCTGGCCCGATGCACTCGCGACCGCCACACTTCTCCTCAACTTTCGATAGTGTCGTCCCCATTGGAACTATGCCCCCACCAACTTCTCTTTGGTTCTCCTCCCTCCTATGATGATCTTCACATATTTGGGTGTCTCTTTTATCCTAGTATTGCATCCACCACACCACACAAGCTCGCACCACGTTCGCTTGCTTGTTTATTTCTGGGCTACCCTTCCAACAACAAAGATTACCGGTGATATGATCTTATATCCCACCGCGTGTACACCTCGTGGCACGTGTACTTTTACAAGAATGTATTTCTTTTTAGCATGTACCACCATCCGCCGTGTCTTCGGTGGAGCTCCTCGCCACGCCTCCGACATGGCGTGGGTCCCAGGCACGGCCTTCCCCTGCTACCACCCTTGGCAAGCTGACCTCTCCACCCGGTCCAGGCTTGAACTCCCCCTCAAGTGCGGCCCCGTCGGGTGCGGCTGGCCCTGCGGCCCTGTGAGATGCCATGGCTGCCCCTTCGGGTGTGGCTCCCTCTGTGGTCCCTTTGGACGCCTCGGGCTTGGTCCCGTTGGCTGCCTCTTTAGGCATTGTGGCTTCGGCTGACAAGCCACGGATGCCTCCCACCTCCGCAGACTCGGCGTCCGGCTCCTCCATGACGGGCTCAACCTCATCTTCGCCTGTTGTCGTGCCCGTCCCTCTAGCGATCGCAGCGCCGCCCCTCAGTATGATGACCCGGGCCCACGCTGGTGTGCACCATCCCAGCACGCGCTATACTTCTGATGAGTGCATGTGTGCCGCATCAACGTCGACACCATCACCCATTCCTTCCTCCGCTCGTTCAGCCCTTCATGATCCGCACTGGCTTGCCGTGATGTGTGAGGAGTTTGATGTGTTGCAGCGCAACCGCACATGACATCTTGTTCTTCGGCATTCCCATGCTAACGTCATAAGTGGCAAATGGGTATTCTGTCACATGACACATCCTGATGGGTCTCTCAAGTGCTACAAGGCTCGCTAGGTGGTCTGTGGTTTTCGACAGCGCTCCGGCATGGACTTCACCGACACTTTTGCGCCGGTTGTCAAGCCGGGCATGATCCGTGTTATTCCCTAGTTGGTCGTCTCTCGTGCCAGGCCAGTGCACTAGTTGAACGTCTCCAACGCCTTCCTGCACAGTCATCTTGACGAGCAGGTGTTCTGCCAGTAGCCCACTGGATTCGTCGATGCTACTCATCCGGATCACATATGCTTGATCTCCCGTTCTCTCTACGAGCTTACGCATGCGCCACGGGTGTGGTACCAGCGTATCGCGACATTCCGTCAGCAGTTTGGGTTTCGGTCAACCCGCTCCGAGGCCTCGCTGTTCGTCTATCATCAGGGCACCGCCAGCGTGTATCTTCTGCTCCGCGTCGACGACATTATATATCATGACGGCATCATCTACTGCGCTTCTTCAGATGCTCACTGCTCGCCTTCGTGATGAGTTTACCCTCAAGGATTTGGGGGCCCAACATTACTTTCTTGGTATCGAGGTCGTCCGGCGCGCCGATGGGTTCTTTCTACATCAGCAAAAGTATGCCCATGAGCTACTTGAGCGAGCTGACATGCTTAACTGCAAGCCCGCTGCCACACCTGTTGACATGAACACCAAGGTGTCTGATTTGGAGGGCTCTCTTGCGCCTAACGCCACGTTCTATCGCTCCATCGTCGGTGCTTTGCAGTACCTGGCGCTCACATGACCGGATCTGCAGTACGTTGTCCAGCAGGTGTGCTTCCACATGCACTCTACACGCGACTCCCATTGGACTCTGGTGAAGCGTATTCTTCGGTGTATATGCGGCACTATGACCATGGGACTCACCTTCACGGCTTCTTCCTCCACCGACGTCATTGCCTATTCAGATGCAGACTGGACTGGCTGCCCTGACACTCGTCGCTCTAAATCTGGCTACTGTGTCTACATTGGGCCGTCGTTGATTTCGTGGTCGTCCAAGCGACAACCCACAGTCTCCCGCTCGAGTGCTGAGGCGTAGTATCGAGCAGTGGGTAATGCCGTTGCTGAGTGCTCTTGGCTCCCTCAGTTGCTCTAGGAGTTGCTTTGTGAGGTCCACAAGGCCACGATTGTCTACTATGACAATGCCTTTGCCGTCTACCTCTCCGCCAACCCCGTTCGTTATCGACGAACAAAGCACATTGAGTTCGACATTCACTTTGTTTGTGAGCAGGTGGCGCTTGGGCATATTCGAGTTTTGCATGTCCCTACCGCTCAGTAGTTCGTTGATGTTATGATGAAGGGGCTACCAACATCGATCTTTGAGGAGTTTCGGTCCAGTCTCTGCGTCTACAGCGACGCTTCGACTGGGGGGAGGGTGTGTGTTGAACATGCATACATGTACAGGACTAGGGCATTGTATTTATTTTGTCGTACCTCCTCTCTCCCCTATATTTGTACAACTTGGGAGACAAGTAGAGGATGGCATCCCTTGTATCTATTTATATATGCACCGTGTACCTAGTTAATGAATTATCGATGCATGCAATCCCATCTTTCCATCTAATACCCCCGCGGGCAAGGATCGGAATCCAACGCACCCCCATGGCTCTAAGACCATTGAAGACGAGGCGAACCTCCTGCAGTGCCGAAGGGAGGTGGAGGAACCGTAAGCTTTTTAGAGGAGAGGAGGGAGAGGCGGCGGCTGCTGCGTGTAAGTTCCGTGCCTACTAAAGCCAAGTTCGATCTTGGGATGTTGGGGCTACATAGCTCTTGCATCAACCGCAGATAGTAACAGCTAGCCGCCTCGTCCAAACATGACATGAAGTACATAGGATTCGGCGGACACGCAAACGGGCGTGGCTGTCACGCTGTCGGCCGCGCGTTTTAATTTGGCGCATGTGTGCTTTGCCCCTGCATGCATGGGCCGCCTCATCAATCGGACAGCGGTAGCAACCACGTCCGAGACGATATGGATCTCCAACTCACTGCTCTGTTGCGATCGAATGGGGCGTGCCTTTCGGACGCACGTTGTATGTTGGCCGATGGCGTCTCCTGCAGGACAGGAGAGGGGCCCGCGCGCGGCATGCACGTGAAAGCGAGTACGATGCACAATTATGATGTTCTCCGGAGTGCGAGAACGACCAAGGAGTATATGGAAAACGGCCGACGCCGTGCCTGCCTGCGGCGATCTTTCCTCCCGGCCGGCCGCGACAGCGGAGCGTGGAAGCGACGTGACGACCTTGGAGCACAAGGCCCTAATTAATCACGATGTACGTGTCCCTTTGTTTTGTTTGCGATTGATCAAGTACTAGTAGTAGTATGTTGCTCGTAGTAGAATGCTGCAACGTGTATGCATGCAGGTACAGACAAGAGGCAAAACGGCTACGTACCGGACACTGATCCCGGGCCCTCAAAACGTGCCGGTGGGTCCGAATAGGCGCGCACCACGGGCCAAAGGTTGTATCAACCCAAGTGGGGGGTGGCGTCAACTTGGCCACCAAAAAGAGCTCCAGTGGCAGCGAAGAGAGAGGAGGAGTCATGTGCGATGCCTCCGACGGTTGGGTCGGTCGGTTGCGATGGCAAATTGATTGGCCGCCCCCTACGTCTGCACTGCACGATCCACATATGCATGGCCTAGGGCTTAAAATTTCCCCTTTCTAGTTTCAGTCTCTGGGAGTAGAAAGTGGGAGAGAAATAAATCTTGCCGTGTGAGATACTGCCGTGCCCACATCTTCCCTGTTCGCATGTCGCTCTGTGCGCTTCAATTCACCGCCCGCTATTTCTAGCGTTCGCCTTTTTCTTTTGGCTTTGCTCAGTTGGTCTGGTTTGCTTGTCGACGCCTGCATCAAGGCGCGGAGACACGAAGGCATATGAATGTTTCAAGCAATGTTCCAAGTGTAGGTTGAGGCGGCAAGCCCCGGTCAGCAGTGCTGCTTTGCCCAGATGAGACAGCTCAACTGTTAGTAGTAGTAGTACGTCTAGTTTAATTGCTGGACCTATACCGGGCTTGCACGACACAAAGAACAAACCCAAGATATATGCTCTTTTTTTTTACGAAAATGGATTGGATCCTTGTTTAATTAAGGACTTTGATAAACAGCACCTCGGGTTTTTAAGTATAGCAATACAAACATAGAACAAATTGTCTCCAGGATGACATTTTTCTTTATCAAACATGGCGAATCTGCCATATTCAATTGTTTTGCCAGGATTTGTCGTGCTTGCTAAAGCAAATTGCATCCTCACAATAATATAAATTGTCATAAAAACATTTATTTTGCCATGCTTAAAAATCGGACGCTCATTTTTTAACATTTCATTTAGTTAACAACACCATTAGAAGTTCGATACAAAGGCCACACGCACACACACCCAACATTCAAAGCATCCACGATGCTAGCCAACGGCAATCCTTGACGGACATCCGCTCTGAGTCCATGAAACTAACGCTAAGCATTGTATTTATAGGGGTGTCCGAACATTCATACTAAATTCAAAAGTAATTGGGTCATAAAACATTAAACATATAGTTGAAAACATTCAAATTTTACACAAAACTTACCTACTCTAAACTACTTCCTCCGTTCACAAATATAAGATGCTTTTAGGATCGAATGTATATAGACACGTTTTAGAGACCACTTATTTCAGTCTGTACGTGTGGCATCCCGGCTCAGAGCAACCGGTTTACCTTGCATTGCCAGCCCAAAGATCATGTCTTCTCGCAACACGCAACAACTTGGTGCAGAAAACAACGATGTACTGATCTCTTGCGGATACATAGGTTCAGATATTACATGACAGTCGAGGCCAAGCGGCACACACGGTGTGGCTGGACTTATGTACTCCTTCCGTCCGGAAATACTTGTCGGAGAAATGGATGTATCTAGAAGTATTTTAATTCTAAATACATCCATTTTGATCCATTTCCGCGACAAGTAACTCCGGACGGAGGGAGTACATTATTTAGTACACATCTCAGGGGTCTCGACGATAAGGGAAACTCCTACAAGGCAGCGGAACGACGAAGTAGCGGGACTCCACTCCACAAGGACACTGCTGGGACACGGCCTAGAACGCGACGAACCGATCGAGATCAACTTCTCGTACGGCTTCTCCTGCATCTGGCATGACACGTCAGGTGAGTACTTTGAATGTACTCGCAAGCTCACATCAAACAAAGCAAATACGACAAACAATAACAAGGCATTTAACAAGTTAATGCATCAGCATGAACATGATACTACGTGGATCATGATCACGGTCCTTTGGACCAACTTACCATCTCGGGTTACCTCGTAACCACCATCAACATCTTACCATCGCGATCACCACTCGATCACATTGAAACCAACCATAGTGATCCTCACAAGAACACCAACTTCTGCAAGTGCCATCTCGGTGTTATTAAGTGTGCAGGTTATTTATTTCTGTTGACCCACAGTGTGATCTACTACAAACTGTGTCCATATACGAGGACGCGGCTATCGATAGACTATACACTCTACAGAGGTTAGTACTCTATACCCACACCACGGAACTCATGGCCTCGTGCTCCCATTCGGGTGGACCAACGACATTCCGACAAAATTAATCTATTGCATGACACTCTCTCGGCCACTCCGACAAACTCCCCATTGGGCTATGTCATGGGTGGCCCCGATGCCAACTGCTGACATCCACCTCCTTCGTGGTTGGCCACCGTCGTGGCAAGAATTAAAACAAACTTGTCCCAAACGGGGACATCGGTACCATACAACTCGGGCACACAAGGTTATGCCTGCCTACCGGGCCAGGGTAGTGCAAGCGCATAACCTTCCCTAGTTGGAGGCACCGGCGAGAGGCATATCAATAGACCGAATTAGGGCCTCCGCATCCAAGCAATTGTGGTTGTACTGGTGAGCTCGATTCAGTGGCACCATGACTCGATCAACAATTGTTCAAGTTGAATTAACACCAGGTTTAACCTGGATGAATATGATTCGAGCCATAGTATGAAATGAGGTACATGGGGTCATGATAATATGAATATAAGTAATGAATGCATCACACTTCAATAAGTGCATATTGTACTGCACACAATAACAAAATTACATATCCTCTACTTCATAATAACAATATAGCATGTAATAGCTCTAATGCAACACGTTTTATATAGTAAAACATTTTAATAATGAAGCATATAATGAATTTAATTCAAATAAAACCATTGCCATTGCAATGCCATCCTTGCATATGAATGTTGTGGCTTGCCTTAGTTCAGAGGAGTGTCACAATACTCCTGGTCTTCTCCAACACAACTAGGGCCTTATGGAAATAATTTAAATGCAAAAATAAAATGCTACATAAAGCAATTTATTGACCCAAAAATTCTACACAGCAAGGAAAATTCTCAAACTTTGGAAACAGAAACTTTAGCTCGAGAGAAAACTACAAAAGGTTTCAACTCATTCGGACTTATAGCTGGTCAAATTTCTACTCAAATTTGCATTTAAATTGAATTAAACATAAATTCCAAAGAGGGCCACGTCGAAGGCGTATTTTGCAAATGCGCCTCCACTAGAAAAATACTTCAGGAGAGAGAGAGAGAGGCTGACAGGTGGGGTCTGCTGTCAGGGTTAGAGAGAGAGGGGGGGGAACAGAGCATGGCAACTCTATCGCCGGCGGTTCTCCGGCGAGGAGGCCACAGCGGTCGCCGACGAGGGTTGGGATGGGTTCAGCACGTCCTGGGGATCACGTACGTACCCGGAGCGTAAGTAGAGGTGGACAGACGGCGACATGGGCTTCATCTCGAGAGATGGTGGGCGGCATTGCTCATCGGAGCTAGAGGTTCCAGCGCTAATCCGGTGAACCAACTGCACCAGCGCACTCAGGAAACCACCACGAACTCGAGTGTGGCTGTGGGAGAGAAAGAACGTGGCGGAGAGAGTGGATGGCCGTGGGAGATCTGTGGCCAACGCCGGCGAAGATCGATGGCAAGAGGCCCTCCTAGCCTTGCCCCGCTTACAGACGATCAACTTGCGGCTAGTGTGAGCGAATGTGATGGCTAGAGTGGCTTGGGAGGGGTTGTATATATAGACGGCGAGGTGACCGAGCTCTGTGCCCCGCCGTGGAGGAGTTTCCGATGAAATTAGGAGGAGAGAGAGGCTCGTGCTTGACTTGGAGAGGAAGTAGAGGAGCGCGGAGAAGCTATGCATGCACACGGACAAAGTGCAGCGCACTAAGTGGGGCAGGAACCGCACTCGCGCTCACTGTTCCGAACGGTAGCGCCGCATCCGCGTCACGGCGTGCTGTTTGCCGGCGTCGAAGAGGACTAGTGAGGACAGGTGGACGCAAGGGAGGTTTCTGAGTGGCAAGGGCATGCTGTGGTGGTACGAGGAGGAAGAACGAGCGTCGGCCGAGGGCCCCAACGTCTAGAACGTGCGCTCTGTCGTGCCAGCATGGTCACCGCGTGCACTGGCATATGCGGTGCTTTTGGAAAGCGTAGACTGTGTCTAGGGTGGGGTCATTTCAACACGGTGCTGTGTTGTGCTCCTGGTTTGCCACCAAGCTCACTAGAAAAGACATGAGGTTGCTGCAAAGTTTCTTACAGAAACTTGGACAAGAAGCTATGCTCAAATTACTTGGAGAATAAGGATAAAATACAGAGGTTAAGCATCTCTTAGGAAGGTAGTTAAGTGGTAAATTTTCAATTTCAGAAGATCAAGGAAAAATATACTTGCTTCACAAACTGCCATTTCTGACCAGAAGCAAAAACATTTTCCCTAGTTGAAAATTTACAAAGGACAATGGATTTTTTTGCATGGGAAGGTGAGCCATGTTCAAAAGAATATTTGGGAATTTTCTTAGAATTTATTGAGCAAGAAAAATGAGGGTTGCTTCATAGCATAAAGAGCAAATATTCATTTTCACGGAGAAAATGAATATATTGCCATAAAAGAAAATTATGGCATGTCAAGATTGTGAGAGAGATGAGGTTTTGAGAGGGTTTTAGGGTAGTAGGCTTCACTTGGGAGAAAATGAAAAAATCCCAAGTGCTAAGTCCAAAAGAATTGACAGAAAAACCCATTTGCGAAAATAAATATTCAATAAATCCAAATAAAAAGAAAATAAGGCAAAATCCACGGTGTCACAAACCTACCCTCCCCCCCCCCTAGGATGAATCTCGTCCTTGAGATTCGGTTGCTCAGGAAACAAATATGGGTAGTAGTCCTGAAGAAATCTTCTCTTTCCCAGGTGGCCTCATCCTCGGTGTGATGCTCCCATTGCACCCTATAAAACTTTATAGCCTTGCTGCAGGTGACTCTGTCCATCTCATCCAAGATTCTCAGGGGTTTCTCCTCACAGGTCAAATCTTTAGCGAGCTCTAATTCTGCCATGTTTGTCTGTTTTGCGGGTGGTGAGATGTACTTCTGTGGCTGAGACACATGGAAGACATCGTGAACCTCGGATAACTCTGGAGGTAGCTCTAACTGATAAGCCACTTTAACAACTCTTTCATACCTGGGAACATACTAATGTACCCGTGTGCGAGCTTTCCCCGAGTATGAAACCTCTTAATTCCTTTCATCGGTGTAACTCGGAGATAGGCATATTCTCCTGGCTCAAAACTGATCTGTCTATGCTTCGGATCATAGTAGCTCTTTTGATGAGATTTTTCTACTTGCAACCTGTCCTAAATTTCCTTAACTTGTTGTTCTGCTTCCATCATGAAATCAGTTCCAAAGATTCTGTTGTCTCCAGTCTGAGACCAGCTCAGGTGTGTGCGACATTTGCGTCTATATAGAGCTTCAAATGGTTACATCTTGAGACTGGTTTGATAGCCATTGTTGTAGAAAAACTCAACATAAGGCAGACTATCTTCCCATTTGGGTCCATAAGCAAGAGTGCATGCCCAAAGCATGTCTTCCAAGATTTAATTAACCCATTCTGTCTACGGATGGTAAGCAGTGCTATGATTTAAAGCGATCCCCAAGGCTTGGTGAAGACATAGCTAGAATGTCGAGGTAAACAATGATCCTCGGTCTAAAGTGATGGTCCTGGGTACTCCATGCAGACTGACAATCCTGGATACATAGAGTTGAGCGAGTTGATCTGCACGGTAGGTGATCCTTATTGGAATATAGTGAGCCACTTTCGTAAGCATGTTTACCACAACCCATATAGTGTTGTTTCCTCGTGGTGTCTTTGGCAATCCCACGATGAAGTCCATAAAAATTTCATCCCATTTCCACTGTGGAACCGACAAGGGTTGCAGCAGGCCGGCGGGTTTCTTATGTTCAGCCTTTACTTTGTTTCATATATCATAGCAGGCGACATAATAAGCAATGTCTTTCTTCATAACATCCCACCAGAATGTTTGCTTTAATCTTGATACATCTTAGTGCCTCCGGGATGAATAGAGTATGCGGATTCATGAGCTTCCTTCAACATCTGCTGCTTTAGGTCCCCATGAGTAGGTACATAGACTCGCTTCCGAAATTGGAGTGCACCTAGGTCATCTATGTGGAAGTCTTGTGTCTTCCCTTCTCGCACTCGGGCGATTACTTTGAGTAAAAATGGATCCTCAATTTGAGCCTTGCGGATCTCGTCTTCCAAGGTAGGAGTGATTTCCAAAGTAGCTGCACATGTTGCATCACAAATGACCATATTTAGCTGAGCTATCTCTTCTTGAAGTGCTGGATGCAAGGATGAATTAGTGAATTTGATGTGGCCGATTTGCGACTGAGAGCGTTAGCGACCACATTAGCTTTTCCCGGATGATAGTTGATGCCAAGATCCTAGTCTTTGACCAATTCAAGCCATCTTCTTTGTCGGAGATTCAATTCATGTTGAGTGAATATGTATTTGAGACTCTTATGGTCGGTGTAGATTTGATATCTCTTCCCAATAATATAATGCCTCCAAATCAAGGCATGTACAACTGCGGCCATTCCCAAGTCATGTATAGGATAGTTTTCCTCATGTGGACATACTTGTCTGGATGCATAAGACATGACCTTTCCATCTTGCATGAGTACACACCCAGTGCCACGCCTGGATGCATCATAATAGATGTCAAAGCGTCGATAAATGTCTGGTAGCATCAACCCTGGAGCGGTGGTCAAATGAGTCTTCAGCTCATTGAAACTGTTCTCACATGTTGATGACCATATAAACTTCTAATTTTTCTTGAGCAATTCCACCATTGGCTTGGTAATCTTTGAGAAGCATTCAATGAATTTGGACGGTAATAGCCTGCTAGACCTAAGAAACTTTTGATTTCTAACACTATAACGGGCGCCTCCAATTTAATACTTCAGTCACCTTTCGTGGGTCCACGGCCACTCCTTGAGCGGATAGAGTTTGCCCATTGAATCTCACTTTCTTGAGCCAAAATTCACATTTGGTAAATTTGGTGTAAAGTTCATGGTCTCGTAGTCGTTGCAACACTGCACGGAGATGTTGTTTATGCTCCTCTTAGCCTTTAGAATATATGAGTATCATCAATGAACACCACCACAAACTTGTCCAAGAAGTCCATGAACACCTTGCTCATCATATGCATGAAGAATGTGGGAGCATTAGTCAGTCCAGATGACATGATTGTGTACTCGTATAGCCCATAGCGTGTAGTGAATGCGGTCTTGCGAATGTCTTCTTTTCTGATTTTCAGCTGATGATACATGGTTTGCAAATCAATCTTAGAGAATACTTGGGCTCCACTTAGTTGATCGAATAAATCATCAATCCTGGGAAGCGGGTATTTGTTCTTGATGGTGACATCATTAAGAGTGCGGTAGTCAACACACATCCGGAGACTACCATCCTTCTTGCCACGAATATGGAAAGTGACCCCCAAGGTGATGAACTGGGGCGAATATATCCTTTTTGGAGCATCTCGTCCAACTGTTTCTTTTACTCCACTAATTCAGACGAAGGCATGCGATAGTACTTCTTGTAAATTGGTATTGTCCCGGGCACAAGATCAATTGAAAATTCAAACTCATGCACTGGTACGCGTCGGTGCTATACAAACAGTTTTCAACCCCTTTCCGCGACGGCATTCGGAACCGTCGCCTAGTGAGTGTGGGTGATTATGGGGTCCTTCGCACACGACACAGAACCCGTCGTGGATATGCCCTCCTGGCACACACGCTCGGGAAAATGAGGTCGTGTGCGACCGGCGAGCGAGTAAATACGGTTATACGTACAGTAGTACTAAAAAAATTACAATTATACAGGCGAAATCATTTTCGGTCGTAAGTTCATCCAACACAGTCAGTCCTCGTGAAACATTTCCATTCGTACATACATCCCACACAGTCGCTGCAAGGAAAACATTTCCGTTCGTAGGTACATCACACACAATTCTCCCTGTTAAATCGTTTGTGATGGCCTTCCCATTGCACACAATATTAATAATTTTATCATTTGCATTATTGAATGCATCACACACGGTGCGTAGAAGAAACTGTGTACGTTGCCTTAGGTCATCGCCCACGGTATTTTTTCAATAACCGTTTGCAATAGCAAAAACCAATTAGCAGGCCATTTACCCTATTATTAGTAATCCATTTATTAATCTAATTGACATTCATATCAAACACATAATATATTTCATTCCCATATTAAGGAAGCGGGATTTCATAATTGAAATACATCAGAGTACAACATGATATAGTTTCAGCACTCAGCTAACCCATTACACAACTGCACTAGCACCAAGTTTCACGTGCAACATCTAGAACCTTTCCAAATTAGCATCATAGACGGTACATAGACAGATGCATCTCATCGGGAAAACTACTGAAGCGGAAGGCGAATATTGAGCATTCATTGATGTTGAAGGTCTTTGCAACTTTAGGCCAGTGCCTGTGGATGCTTGACCATCCATCCTTCGTCCTCTTCAGGAACACTTCAATATTGAACCGTGGGTGTTGTATGAAAACCTTCCTCGCCTCCTGTCCATACAGGTGATTTGAGAGGTAATCATCAGTGAACTGTTTTGGAAAGGCCTGAAAACAAGGATGTGCATAAATATCTTCTCTATATTGGAAATGGGGCAAAGGAATAAAAAAGACAAGGTATAATAGTATACAATAACAGAATGTAGCCACAACAATTGAACATCGCATTGCAGAATTGAACCAAGCAGTTAACTAAACACCACAACAAATGAACCAACCGTTAACTGAGCACCACATTGCACAAATATAACATACTCCTAATAGAAGATCAGGCAGTTAACCAAACCAAGCATGCTTAACAACTTGGAAATATAGCAATTGTATTTGTTTCTAATGTATTTAGTACAAACAAATTCGATTTATTTCTCACATGGTATACAATAGCAGAATGCAGCCACAACAATTGAACATCGCATTGCAGAAAATGAGAAACATCCGTAAAGCAGAAAATGAGAAGATAAAGCAACAACCCCGGAAAAAGGCATGGAAAAACTAAAGCAAATAAATGATAACATCATAATTATACATAACATCACACATCATACATAGAAGGATGATAACATGGATAGTACTACTACATGCATACAGCCATACATCACATCATACTCATCTAATCGTAGCGGCAATGATTGCACTGGCACTCTGATGGCTCTGCTGGTGTCTCCTCGGACTCTGAATCGGAACTGATAATACTAACGGAAGCCTCAGGAACAAAGGAAACATGACTACGATGATGGGATGGCTGTCCCTCAGGGTCTGGATCAGGATAACTCTATAGCATAGGAGTGACAGGAGTAGCGAGAAGTAACACCCACTCACCAGGAGACTCATGAGGAGTCACCGTCGAGGTAGCCGAGTTACTCTGGGAATGTACGGGTGTAACTGGCATAGATGGGGGTATAGTTACTGGAGGAACGAGAGAAGTATAAGAAAGCGAATGTGGAGAAAACGCAGATCGAGCGGTAGGAAGCGTGTCTCGAGTGCGGTTCAGCTCCTTAGATAAGATTTGGATCAGAAGGTACCCAGCCGTTATGTAACGAGAAAGGTGACTGGCAGAACGATCACACTCCGGATCAATGATAGGAAAACGGATTCGTCATGTATTGAACATGAACGGGTAGTAATAGAAACCTGGGTGCGTCTGCATCTCAATCTCGTTATAACGCAACTCGCTGAGAGCCTTAAATGCAGCTAACTGGGCTGTCTGGTCGGGTGTAGAAGCAAATCCGTCCTTGGAGGAATGGGTGTAGGTACCCACCAAGGTGTTGTAATGCAGGATGACCCCCGTGTTATACTCATACACAGCGTCTGCAAGCTACTCTCGGTACACCTGGTACACCGGATCATCACCGTCGGGGTAGAGTAGGTGCCAAACGTTACGAAACAGGTGAGGAAAAGTGGAAGCTGCCGACTCAGGTTGATATGGATACAGAACTGGTGCCATCTACACTCACAATATTAGCCGGTCAGTAATAAAATAGACTATATGCTTGCAATGCAACAACCAAGTGCAAATGCACACTCAAATCACCCAAAGACTCCTATCTACCATTTTTCTAACGCGTCGGCTATCTAGGGCTTCCTACAATTAGTGTGGCTCTGATACCGAGCATCGTGGGACCACGGCTCAGAGCAACCGGTTTAGCTTGCATTGCCAGCCCAAAGATCATGTCTTCTGACAACATACAACAACTTGGTATAGAAAAGGACCGCTTTATTGATCTCTTGCAGATACATAGGTTCAGATATTACATGACAGTCGAGGCCAAGCGGCACACACGATGCGGATGCACTTATGTACATTATTAATTAGACATCTTAGGGGTCTCAACGATAAGGGAAACTCCTACTCGGCAGCGGAACGCCGAAGTAGCGGGACCCCTATTGTAGGGTGAAACCCTAAGATGGACCTTTCAACACTTGGAGGGGGAAAAGGGATGAATACCAAGAACACAAATAAGAATTCACTCAAACAATACCCAATCACACATCACTAGAATAGCAAACACATAGATCCACAAGATTACAAGAACAATCAAAGGAAACAAGCACTAGGTAGAGTTCTTCCCACTCCTAAGAGATGAGGTCTTGATGATGGTAGTCTTCTCCAATAGGAGGTCTTGAAATCCACAAGTGGATCCTCTCCTTAGAGGCCTTCATCTCCAATGGAGGGGTAGAAGGAGCAAAGCTCTCAAATATCTCACATATGTCTTTGCTAAGTCTAAACATAACCATAGGTACGGAATATATAGGCTTGCGGGCGAGGTGGATGAAGTGGAGGCCCAAGACCCGAACTCAGCCGGCCATCCTATAGGGTCCGTGCGCATGGGGTAAGTTGGGCCCGTGCACACGGGGGTCCTATGCGCACGGTACATGCCCGTGCGCATGCGGTGCTACAGTCGTAGCTCCCTGTGTAGCCCGTTGAGGGAGTCCTGGACTAAGGGGTCCTCGGACAGCTAGACTATATATTTTGGCCAGACTGTTGGACTATGAAGATACAAGATAGAAGACTTCATCCCGTGTCCAGATGGGACTCTCCTTGGCGTGGAAGGCAAGCTTGGTGATTCAGATATGTAGATTCCTTTCTCTATAACCGACTTTGTACAACCCTAGCCCCCCCGGTGTCTATATAAACCGGAGGGTTTAGACTTCTAGGGTTTAGCCACAATAATCATAACCTCATAGGCTAGACTTCGAGGGTTTAGCCATTACGATCTCGTGGTAGATCAACTCTTGTAATACTCATATTCATCAAGATCAATCAAGCAAGAAGTAGGGCATTACCTCCATAGAGAGGGCCCGAACCTGGGTAAACATTGTGTCCCCCGCCTACTGTTACCATTAGCCTTAGACGCACAGTTCGGGACCCACTACCCGATCTCCGCCGGTTTTGACACCTACATTGGTGCTTTCATTGAGAGTTCCGTTGTGACGTCGGAGATAGGCTTGATGGCTCCATCAATCATCTACAACAATGCAGTCCAGGGGAGATCTTCCTCCCCGGACAGATCTTCGTATTCGGCGATTCGCCCTGCGGGCCAATTCGCTTGGCCATCTAGAGTAGATCGATAGCTACGACCCTGGCCATCAGGTCAGATTTGGAAGCCTGAATTTTGTGGCCGATATCCGCCGAGACTTGATCTTCGACGGATTCAAGCCCATGACAGCTGTCTTCGGCCACCACGATGAACACGACCTAGATCTGTCATCTAGCCGCGCACAGGAGATAACGCGTGTGACCGTCCTGGGCCTAGAGCAGGAGCGGTAGCGTTGTCCGAAGACAGGAATCTCAACCCCGCCGTGGAGTCCATAGACTCAGCGGCGCTCGAGCCGCACACAGACCCGGCATCAGGCTGGGCCTGTGTTACCGGAACCTCTGACTCGTCTCCGGCCATGGGTTCCGGACCGCGTGCATCCGCGTCCATCGAACTTGATTGATCGCCGGTCTTGGAGTCCAGCTCCGCGGATATCTTCCAGCACTCGCCTTTTGGCGACGTGCTAACCTCATTAAAATCCCTCTCCTTGTGGGGGAACGATCGGCTGAACTATGGCTGGCTCGAGTGGGAAGCGGACGACGAAGAATTTTGTGTCCCACCCACCACCCACTTTATAGCCACTGTCGATGATTTAACCAACGTGCTTGACTACGACTCCGAAGACATCGACGGTATGGACGATGATGCCGGAAAGGATCAGGAACCACTACCTATAGGGCGTCGGACAGCCGCCTCCTCGTACGACATATACATGGTGGATACACCCAAAGAAAATAACGGCGACGATGAAAATCTAGTCGAGGATAAACCTCCTGAGATATAGCCGAAGCACCAACGTCAGCGGCGCCGCTCTAAGCCACGCCGTAGTAAAAACAGCAATACCGTCACAGAAGAGGACAACACTCTGGACGGCGCCGAAAACAGTGAAGAACCCGTTGAGACGACCTCCGAATCGGAGGAACGGGAGGATGGACAAGTCAGCCCCGGCGAACAGGCCATGAACAAAGACTCGAAGGATAGCAACTACCTTCCGCTCTCCGAGGACGAGGTGAGCCTCAGCGACGAAGATTTCATCGGGCCTGAGGAGACCACTGAACAGGAACACTTTAAGCGTCAGCTAATTGCCACTGCAAGAAACCTGAAAAAGAAGCAGTAGCAGCTTCAAGCTGATCAAGATCTGCTCAATGAATGATGGACTGATGTCCTGGCAGCCGAGGAATATGGCCTCGAGCGCCCAACCAAAAGTTACCCGAAGCGCAAACTGCTACCACAGTTTGATGACAAGGCGCTGGAGCCCGTCCTACCAAGGTACAATGTGGCTGACCGACCACCACGTGGCCGGGACAAAGCGGCACCTCAAGCTGAACACCAGCCTGCACTACCTCGCCGAACAAACAGAAATACAACAGCTCGGGGATATATACATGATCTGCGACGCGATTTGGAGAAGAGAGCAGGTCAGACAAGATTAATCTATGGATCACGGGGACGTGCCTGAACACGTGATGATGGCCATCTGGCTGAACGTGACAAACATAACCACGTCCGGGCCGAAAACCGCAGATGAGCTCCATCCAAGCTACGCCATGACTTGGCCCGATATAGAGGCGCCGCACACCCCCTTTGCTTTACTGACGAAGTAATGGGACATGATTTCCCAGAAGGGTTTAAACCAGTGAACATCGAATCATATGATGGCACAACAGACCCTGTGGTTTGGATTGAGGACTTCCTTCTCCACATTCATATGGCCCACGGTGACGATCTTCACGCCATCAAGTACCTCCCGCTTAAACTAAACAGACCAGCTAGATACTGGTTAAACAGTATGCCCGAAAACTCTATTGGCAGCTAGGAGGAATTGGAGGACGCCTTCCTCGACAACTTCCAAGCCACGTATGTCTGACCTCCAGATGCCGATGACCTAAGTCACATAACCCAACAGCCTGGAGAGTCAGCCAGGAAATTCTGTACTCGGTTCCTAACTAAAAAGAACCAGATCGTCGACTGTCCGGACGCCGAAGCCCTAGCATCCTTTAAGCACAGCATCCGCGACGAATGGCTGGCCAGACACCTCGGCCAGGAAAAACTGAAGTCCATGTCAGCCCTTACGGCACTCATGACCCGCTTCTGTGCGAGCGAAGACAGCTGGCTAGCCCGTAGCAACAACAATACAATCGAACCTAGCACTTCAGAAGCCAGAAACAGCAATGGCAAGCCCCGACGCAACAGACATAAGCGTCAAAACAACGGTGACAACACCGAAGACATGACAGTCAATGCCGAATTTAGTGGCTCTAAGTCCGGTCAGCGGAAGAAGCCATTTAAGAGAAACAATCCGGGCCCGTCCAGTCTGGACCGCACACTAGATCGACCATGCCAAATCCATGGCACTCCTGATAAACCAGCCAATCATACCAACAGGGAATGTTGGGTTTTCAAACAGGCTGGCAAGTTAAATGCCGAGAATAAGGAGAAAGGGTCGCAAAGCAAGGACAATGACGAGGAACCCCGACCACCGAACACAGGAGGACAGAAGAAATTACCCCCCAAATCAAAATGGTGAACATGATATACGCAACCCATATCCCCAAGAGGGAGCGCAAGCGTGCACTCAGGGACGTCTATGCAATGGAGCCAGTCGTCCCAAAGTTCAACCCATGGTCCTCCTGTCCGATCACCTTCGATCGCAGGGACCATCCGACCAGTATCCATCATGGCTGTTCAGCCGCACTGGTCCTTGACCCAATTATCGATGGATTCCACCTCACGCGAGTCCTCATGGATGGTGGCAGTAGCCTGAACCTGCTCTATTAGGATACGGTGCGCAAAATGGGTATCGACCCCTCAAGGATCAAGCCCACAAAAACCACCTTTAAAGGTGTCATACCAGGTGTAGAGGCATGTTGTACGGGCTCAATCACACTGGAAGTGGTCTTCGGATCCCCGGATAATTTCCGTAGCGAAGAGTTAATCTTCGATATCGTCCCCTCCCGCAGTGGCTATCATGCACTGCTCGGACGAACCACATTCGCTCGATTCAATGCGGTGCTGCACTATGCCTACCTCAAGCTCAAGATGCCCAGACCACGCGGTGTTATCACAGTCAATGGAAACACGGAGCGCTCTCTCCGTACGGAGGAGCACACCGCAGCCCTTGTAGCAGAAGTACAGAGTAGTCTTTTTAGGCAGAACCTCAATTCGGCAGTAAAGCCCCCGGACACCGTCAAGAGAGTCCGGACTACTCTGCAGCAGGACGGTCCAGTTCGTCCAGAGATTGACTAGCAATTTGGCCGCCGTCCCAGTCCCAATCAAGCGATGACATTTGTGCCGCGCATACATAACTACACACTCAAAATACCATGGTCATGGACGGAGGCATAGCTAGGCCGTGGTCCATAAGGCGGCTCAACCACCCTTGGATCCGCATACCTTTACTTTTTTCTTTTTCATTTCAGGTTCTTCTCTTCTCGAGGCTTTTGTGATAACCTGATCATCGGACCTATCACAGCACGGATACACCAAGAAGGCAAGGGTCTTTGACGTACAAGGGAATCCCCAGGTGGTCTCTGCTAATGATCGTTATACCTGTTTTAAATACCCGCACGTAGCTCGCCCTTGGTCACGACATGTTAAATAGCCTTACTCTCTTATCGCATTACTTGTACAAGTACGCCTTGACGTATTAATCAAATTACAATGGAAAACAGTTTGCGGCTCAATATTTGCGGCATCAGCTTATTACTTGATTTTTTCCTTTTCTTTGTATTTTTTATCAATTGCACCCATACACTCTGGTACGCCTTAATCCGCTAGGGGCTTCATCATACCCCGCAACACGGCAATAAAGTCCGAACACTTTTATAGTACAGTTCGGCACCCCGAACCTATATGCATCGGCTCCGAATCATGTCTTTGGTCAATAGTTGGGTTGCCCGGCTCCTGTGCTTACTACCTTACGTTCCGCTATATCGGCTAGGGTAGTAAAGGGAGAACTACTGCGATCGTGTCCCGGTTCTTCCGAACGATCACCTCAGTAGAGAAAGCCGAAAACTGACTGTCATGATGCGGCGAGAGCTGGTCAGCTGTTCGAGAGGTTTTTAAATCCTTAGATATTTTTTCTGTTTTATCCGAGGAATCGGCTTTTGTCCAATTAGGCGTGTATAGCGCCCCAAGTTCGGCCTTCCGAACACCATGGGCTGTGCCAAAACTTTCATTGTCAAACTTGTCAGATTTCGGGTTCCGGCAGACCCTTGAGGTTCGAACTCTGGGGTGTGCGCAGAGATTCAACCCACTGCCGGCTCGCTCCTCGCCGAATCGCTAGGACCTAAACTACCAAACTGAGCAGCACAAGAGACACAAGATTTATACTGGTTCAGGCCACCATTGTGGTGTAATACCCTACTCTAGTGTGTGGTGTGGTGGATTGCCTCTTGGGCTGATGATGAACAATACAAGGAAGAACAGCCTCGCGAGGGTATGCTCTTGGCTGGTGCGATGAACTGCTAGGAGGGGTTCAGTCGCTCTATCTACTGGTTTCTTGATGAGGATCCAGATTGCTAGGTCAGGTCCAGCTGCCTCTACCCTGGGGGTGGCTAGTCCTATTTATAGGCAAAGGCCCTGGGCCTCTTCCCAAATATTGAGCGGGAACGGCGCCAACAATTGGCCATTTTGAAGGGGAACATCGGGTACACTTATCCTGACTAAAGTTGGTCCTCGCCTGGCAAAGACTCTGGTGATGACGCCTGCTTGGGCTCCACAATGACTTCCTTCCTGCCGTTGGGCTGGTCTTGGTCTTGTTGCACCGAAATGGATGCCTTTGCTTGATACTCTCGCCTGCGCTTGCTCCCTTAGCACCAAAGAGGAAAGGAGGACACTGCGCGGGCTGGCACCCGACTGGCGCCCTCGGTCGTCATGGCTTGTGTCATGGACACCTCGCGAGGTACCCTGCCTTGAACTCTTCGCCTCCTCCTGAGCCAGCCTGACGAGGCCGTGCCTGAGGAAGCTCCTTGTCATCCGCCCCGCGAGGCTTGGCCCCTCGCGAGGGTCTTGAGCTTGTGCTGATGAAGATGGGCTGTGCTGGGCCTCCTTTGAGCCACGCCGCAGGCCGCAGGCAGGCAAGTCTGGGACCCCCGTTCCGAGAACGCCGGCAAAACTCCTATGGCTAAGTGAGGGTGATAAAGCCGTATAGTCCGATTGCCTTGTTCGTTGCGCTAAACACCTCCTTTAAGGACCAAAATGTGGAGTAAAGAGTGTTTAGATTTATCCCGAACACCCCCGTACTATCTACGTGGGGGCAGAAGCCGATGACTGGCCAACTCTCAGATTTTCATAAACGCCCGCACAAGAGGTAAAATTTTACACTAATAGACATTATATTGCATAACGGATCTGTTTAATATTACAGGACAGGATAGCATGAGTGCGTTCATGGGAATATGACATCCTTAGCACATTGCTCTGCCACAAGGCGGGATCCCTCCAAGACACTGTCAAAATACAGCTCAGGTCGGCGGTGCTCCTTGCCCTCAGGCGGCCCCTTGGTCATCAGCTTCTTGGCATCCATCTTCGCCCAGTGCACCTTGGCGCGGGCAAAGGCCATCCGCGTGCCTTCGAAACAGACCGACTGCATCATTGCTTCAATCCGCAGGCAGGCACTCACAAGCCGCTTGACGAGTCCGAAGTAGCTGCTGGGCATGGGCTCGGCAGGCCATAGCCGGACTATTAAGTCCTTCATGGCTAGTTCGGCCACCTTATGCAGCTCGACCAGCTGTTTCAGCTGGTCGCTAAAGGGCACTGGAAGTTCCGGTCCAAGGTATTGAGACCAGAACAGCTTCTCCGTATAGCTCCCTTCTTCGGCTCGATAAATTTCTGCAGCATCTGATATGCTGCGCGGCAGATCCGCAAACGCCCCTGGAGAGCTCCAAATCGGGGTAAGTAAAAGGAATGTTTCCTTCACATATCTGCTTTGCATAATGAAAGCCTTACCCGCCGTAATCTTCTTGGCCGTCTGGATCTCCTGGAGGGCGCCCTGGGCTTCGGCTCGGGCATCTTGTGCGCTTTGGCGGGCCTTGGCAAGTTCGGACTCTTGAGTCTTAAAATCGCGCTCCAAGGACTCATACTTCTTGACGGCGTCCTGGAGCTCTTGCTGGACCTCGTTGACCAGGGCCCCCTGCTTCTCGCACGCGGCGCGTTCCTTGGCTGCTTTGTCCTCAGCCTCGGCCAACGCCTTCTTGTGGGCCGCTACCTCGGTCGTGGCCCCTAATAAAGTTCACGACACTTTAATCAACATGAACTGTTCATCCATCCTAAATATACACGCAGGTTACTGCATACCTTGGCTGTCCTCCAGCTGCTTCTTCACGAGGCCGAGCTCTTCCTCGGCCCGTTCCAGGTTCTGCTTCAGTCCGAAGACCTTCGCAGTATGAGCGGCAGCAGCCAGCAGCGATGCCTGCTTATTCACATAGACATATTATGTTAGACTCCTGCGAAAATTGGTTGATCCTCTGTTCGGCTTTTCTTTCCGAACACCAGACAGAGTATCAGGGGCTACTGTCTATACTGTGACATTCTTTTTCTAATTACGTTGCTTACCTCAAAGCCTGTTAGAAGGCTAGTGTAGGCTTCGGTCAGTCCGCTTTTCACAGACTGGACCCTCTCAATCACCGTACCCATAAGGGTACGGTGTTCTTCCACGATGGAAGCGCCTTGCAGCACTTCCAGTAGCCTATCCGGTACCTCTGGATGGACAGAGGTCACTGGTGGAGTTATCTCGCCCCCCCTCGTTCGAAAGAGGCGGCCTGCCTGAATCCGGAGCCACTTGGGTCTCCGGGGCTGTATTCGGCTGGGGGCCGAATTAGTTACGGCCCCCATCGTCGGTGTCCATAGGGGCCTGTCCCCCCTGTGTTCGGCAATCGGGGTTTTACCCTCCGGCACTACCGGGACGGCCTCCTGAGCCTCTCCCTGGCCTGGGATCCTTTGAGACAACACCTCAGTGTTGTCCGCGGCCTTGGGGGAGGAGGCCATCGGAAGGGACTCGCTGTTCATCGCCGACGGGTCTAGCGATCCCTTCGAAGAGGAGGATAGATCGATGTTGGATTGAGCCGGGCTGCAAGTATATGACCCAGCATATTAAATACAATAAATAAAAAGGCCGGATACATGAACGTGTCCGGATACTTATGATTTGTCCAGGAGATTGACCCTGGGTTCCTACTCCCCGCCGCTGTTGGTGGCCGCCGCGGAGTTGTCCGGAAGTGAAGTCTTCCCCTTCTTGGACGCCTCGGCCTCCCCGTGTGTGGAGGCCGCCCTCTTCTTTCTTCCCCCAACAGGGGGGAATGGATTTCATCTTCTTCTTCCTCCTCGTCGTCGTATCCGGTGACGGAGGAGTGATCCTTGATGTCTTCAGACATCGCGTCCGAAGCACCCTTGCGACGGAGACCTTCTCTGGTCCCCTTGGCCGTCTTCTTGGCCTTCTTCTCCAGCACCTCATAAGGCGCCGGAAACAGCATCTTCGTCAGAAGTGGGGTTTCTTGGTCTTTGGGTAGTAGAGACGGGCAGTTAATCCACCCCGCTATCTCTATCCAGGCCTAAAAAATTGGTAGGGAGGCTTAGATTCTGTCCCCAAAATATGCCAGTAAAGGATATACCTTGAAAGCATGAAAGAACTTACCGAATTAGCCTGGCGTTTTAAGCTAAGCCCACGATCCTCGATCATGGGCGGTGGTGTCTCGCCGGCCTTGAAGAGCACCTTCTAGATGTCTTCGTGCGTCGTGCCAAAGAGCTCTAGTAGCGTCTGGTGCTTGGCCGGGTCGAACTCCCACAAATAGCAAGTCTGGCGTTGACACGGAAGGATCCGGTGAAGGAGCATAACTTGGATCACGTTGACGAGCTTGATTCTCTTGGTTATCATGTTCTAGACGCACGTCTGGAGCCCTGTCAGCTCGTCCGAAGAGCCCTAGGTCAGGCCCTTCTCTTGCCAGGAGGTGAGCCGCATCGGAACGCCGGATCGGAACGCGGGGGCCACCGCCCAGTTGGTGTTGCGCGGCTCGGTGATGTAGAACCACCCCGACTGCCACCCTTTGACAGTCTCCACAAAGGAGCCCTCGGGCCAGGTGACATTGGGCATCTTGCCCACCATGGCGCCTCCGCACTCTGCCTGTTGGCCGCTCACCACCTTAGGCTTCACATTGAAGGTCTTCAGCCATAGGCCGAAGTGATGTGGGATGCGAGGAAGGCCTCGCACACGACAATAGATGCCGAGATGTTGAGGATAGAGTTGGGGGCCAAATCATGGAAGTCCAGCCCGTAGTAAAACATCAGTCCGCGGACAAACGGGTGGAGAGGGAATCCCAGCCCGCGGATGAAGTGTGTGAGGAACACAACCCTCTCATGGGGCTCTGGGGTAGGGACAATCTGTCCCTTGGACGGAAGTCGGTGAAAAATTTCCTTGGCCAGATACCCGGCCTCTCGGAGCTCCTAGATGTCCTTCTTCTTGACGGAGGAGGCCATCCACTTGCTTCCAGCTCCGGATCCAGACATGATTGGAGTGCTTTTTTGGGCAGAGAAGGCGAGAGCTTGGGCGCTGGAGCTCGAGAATGGATGGGCAGAGGAAAGAGAAGGCATGGGTAAACAAGGATGAACCCTTATCCCTTTATAAAGGCAGTAAAAGTTATGCGCCTCCCTGTTAGCCTTAAAATCCGCCTATTCCCCAAGCATTGTGTAGATGACACGGTTGGGTTGCCCATGCCCGTATTGATGAGAATCCCGTGATAACGGGACACGATCTCTACTTTGATAAGACGTGCCAATGAAACCGCACCTCAAAATACGGAGCGGTAGGCTAGAAAATGGTTCGAATAATTACTGGGCAGTGGCGCGAGGTCACACCCCAAAAAGTTGTGAGCAGATTAGACTTGTGAAATATTATACTATCTACGGTTGTGTGTGGTACTTGTTTTGCAAAGTCGAACATGTTTCTATGTTCGGAGGGCTATGTTGGAGTATTCGGAGAAGGAACCCGCCTTGCAATGCCAAAGACAATCTGCGCGCCGGACTCATCATCATTGAATCCTGGTCCAGGGGCTACTGAGGGAGTCCTGGACTAAGGAGTCCTCGGACAGCCCGACTATATACTTTGGTCGGACTGTTGGACTATGAAGATACAAGATAGAAGACTTCGTCCCGTGTCCATATGGGACTCTCTTGGCTTGGAAGGCAAGCTTGGCGATTCGGATATGTAGATTCCTTTCTCTGTAACTGACTTTGTACAACCCTAGCCCCCCCGGGTGTCTATATAAACCGGAGGGTTTAGACTTCTAGGGTTTAGCCACAACAATCATAACCTCATAGGCTAGACTTCTAGGGTTTAGCCATTATGATCTCGTGGTAGATCAACTCTTGTAATACTCATATTCATCAAGATCAATTAAGCAGGAAGTAGGGTATTACCTCCATAGAGAGGGCCCGAACCTGGGAAAACATTGTGTCCCCCGCCTCCTGTTACCATTAGCCTTAGACGCACAGTTCGGAACCCCCTACTCGAGATCCGCCGGTTTTGACACCAACACCCATGGGCACGGGGTCTCCTGGGACTTCCTGTCCTGCTCCTTTGGGACTCTCTCTTCTTCCTCGAGTTCTTGGGGTGCTTCTCCTACTCCTTGGTGGTGCTCCTTAGCTGCTTGGGAGTGTTCCTGTTCGTACCTAATGATACATAGTGCATTATGGTGAGGTAGCAACCAAGTTCCATTCGTGTCCATATGCATGTCAAGTAGGAAGGAGTTCACCTCGGTTTCCATTGCGTGTGCTCGAGCTCTTGTCATAGGTCCATGTGGGTCTTGATGCGTAGGTGTAGGATCCAAGGGTATGATGGAAGGATTCTCCGCATCATCCTCCCCCCCCCATTGAGAGATATCTGTCCGCGGATCGTGATCTTCATCACCATGGTACGTGGCCAAGTCCTTGATGTTGAAGATGTCGCTTACATTGTACTTGTCGCGTGGGATCTCGATCTTGTAGGAATTGTCATTGTAGTGTGGTAGCAACTTGAAGGGACCGTCGGCTCGTGGAAGAAGCTTTGACTTGCGGTTGTTGGGGAAGTGGTCCTTGAGAAGATGAAGTAATAAGAGATCTCCCGGTTGTAAGACTATTGGTGTCTTGTTGATGCTGAGCTTGGTGGCGGGGCGTTGTACTTGGCGCTCGATCGTGGACCTTGTATCTTCATGCATCTTCTTGTGAAAACTTGCCCTTGCATTCGCATCCATGTTTGCACGTTCTTCAAGCGGAAGAGGTAGAATGTCCAATGGGGACAATGGGTTCAAGCTGTATACAACCTCGAAGGGGGACTTGCCGGTAGTAGAGTGTTGTGCTCGATTGTAGGTGTACCTGTAATGGGTAAGCACTCCTCCCACTCCTTGATGTTTTTCTTGATCAACACGCGTAGGAGAGTAGATAGTGTCTAGTTGGTGACTTCCGTTTGGCCATCGGTTGGGGATGATAGGTCATCGAGAATAGTAGCTTCATGCCTAGCTTGGCGCATAGGATCTTCCAAAAGTAGCTTAGGAACTTGACGTGGCGGTCCGGCATAATGGTCATTGGTACTCCGTGCAACCTCAAGATTTCCCTACAAAAGAGATTTGCAACATGTGAAGCATCGTCTATGTTATTGCATGGGATGAAATGTGCCATCATAGAGAATTGGTCCACAACAACAAATACGGAATCCTTTCCATTTTGAGTCCTAGGCAAACCAAGCATGAAATCCATACTAATATCTTCCCATGGTTGATATGGAATTGTAAGTGGCATATGTAAACCATGAGATTGAGATTGTGACTTAGCTTTGCGGCATGTCGAGCAGTGGTTGGTGAAGCGCGCCACGTGGTGGAACATCTTTGGCCAAAAATACTTGAAGGAGAGTGTGTCAAAGGTCTTGCCGCGCACGAAATGTCCCATAAGTCCTCCACCGTGACCCTCTAGCAAAAGTAACAAACAAAGAGAAGACTCGGGTATACAAGGTTTGTTAGCGCGCATAAGGTAGCCATTCTTGAGATAATAGTTCTCCCAACTAGTGTTAGCAAGACATTTGGCATAAGGAATCACAAACGTAGGATCATGCACATAAAGATCTTTAACATGCTCAAAGCCAATAACATTCAACTCAAGTTGAGTAACTAACATGCACTTGCGGGAAAGAGCATCCGTCACAACATTTTCTTTACCCTTAATGTACTTGGTCGCATAAGGAAAAGATTCAATTAATTCACTCCATATAGCATGTCGTTTATTCAACTTGGTTTGACCTTTAAGGTACTTTAGTGTCTCATGATCGGTATGTATGAAAAATTCATGTGGGCAAAGATAATGCTCCCAAACATACAATACTCGCACTAAAGCATACAATTCTTTGTCATATATGGGATAGTTAAGTTGGGCACCAGAAATTTTTCCACTAAAGTATTCAATGGGTCGCTTTTCTTGCATCAAAACTCCACCAATTCCATTACCACTAGCATCACAATGAACCTCCAAAGTTTTGTTGAAATTAGGTAATGCAAGAATTGGGACATGTGTAAGCAAAGATTTGAGCTCATCAAATGCGGTCGATTGATATGCACCCAAAACAAAGGGTGGATTCTTCTTACTCAAAACATGCAACAGTGTGGCAATCGTGCTCAAGTCTTTCACAAAGCAACAATAGAAACCCACTAGACCAAGGAAACTACACACTTTTTACAAATTAGTGGGTTGTGGCCAAGTTTTAATTGCTAATTTTAGACTCGTCAACATGAACACCCTTGGAAGACACAACAAAGCGCAAGAAAACAATCTTGTCAACACCAAAAGTGCATTTTTTCCATATTTGCATAAAGATGCTCTTTTCTAAGAGTTTGCAAAACGGCCCTAAGATGATTCACATGCTCTTTGGAGGGATTTGCTAAACACAAGAATATCATCAAAGTAGATCACAACAAACACACCAATGTAAGGACAAAGCACATAATGCATAACACGCATGAAAGTAGCAGTTGTTTTCGATAAACCCATAGGCTTAACTAGCCACTCATACAAACCAAATTTTGTTTTGAAAGCGGTTTTCCATTCATCACCTTCTTCTATGCGGATTTGATAATAACCACTTTTAAGATCAATTTTTGAGAAAATCGTGGCACCGCTAAGCTCATATAGCATATCATCAAGGCGTGGAATGGGATGCCTATATCGAACGGTGATAGCATTGATGGGTCTACAATCGGAACACATGCGAAAACTATCGTCTCTTTTTGGCACAAGAATAATCGGCACGGCACAAAGACTCAAACTTTCATGCACATGTCCATGGTCTGTGAGATGTTGGACTTGCCATTGTATTTCTTTGGTTTCTTTGGGGTTGACGTGGTATGGTGCCTTGTTAGGAAGAGGTGCGCCGAGGATGAGGTCGATCCAGTGTTCGATGCCACATAGAGGAGGAAGACCGGGAGGGAGCTCATCAGGGAAGACATCCGTGAATTCCTGTAACAAATTAGACAACACTAAAGGAAGTGGGTTAGAAGTGTTAGTCTTTACCACCTCATCTTTGCACACTTGGACATAGTGTATGACACTTGATGGGTTCTCACACACTTCTCTCATCTCACTTTTTGTCGCTAGGAGGACCAAGTTCTTCTCTCTTGGCATAGAGTCACTCAATTTGGGCTTGTGGCGCTCACTCTCTTTGTGGTGGTTCACTCTCTCACTAGTCTCTCCATGATGGGTGGATGCTTGCTTGTCGGTGATCACTTCGCTTGGTTACATAGGTCGTAGCATGTACTTCGTTCCCTTTATCTTGAAGCTATAGTGGTCTGGTTTTCCGTTGTGGATGATGCCGTGGTCGAATTGCCTAGGTATTCCCAAGAGAGGATGGCACATAGACATAGGAACCACATCACACTCCAAGGTGTCCTCATAGGCGCCGATCTTGAACGAACCTAGGTATTCCCAAGAGAGGATGGCACATAGACATAGGAACCACATCACACTCCAAGGTGTCCTCATAGGCGCCGATCTTGAACGAAACTTGCACAATGTGCTCCACTTGTATGGTGCCGGTGTCGCTAAGCCATTGGACCTTGTAGGGGTGAGGATGCTTCTTCTTGACCAATTGTAGCTTGGAACATAGCTCGTCACTTGCCAAGTTGTGGCAACTTCCTCCGTCGATGATGACTTTCACGAAGCGTCCGTTGATGCCAACCTTGGTGTGGAAGATGTGACACCTTTGGTCTTCGTCTAGTTGGTGTTGAAGTGTCAAGACCTTGGAGACCACGAGAGCGGGACTTAAATCATTGTCACAATAGACTTGAGCATCTTCTTCTTTGTTCACTTGACGACGCATGGCGACGTGCTCGAGAGCTTCCATCTCATCTTGACTCATGGAGTCATACGTGCCATCATCATTGGCAATCATGGTGCACTGGTTGGTGCATTGGAAGGACTTGTGTCCACGACCACCACATGTGAAGCACTTGAGAGAAATTGTATTGACGGGATCATTCAGTGGTGCCGATGAAGAAGGAGTCTTGTTCTTGTAGTTGCTAGCCAGAGGACGAGTTGAGGAAGGCATTGCTTGCTTGGAACTTGACTTTTCACCGGTAACTGGTGATGCTCTAATTGAGGTAGGAGGTGCCGAAGTCATAGTAGATGTATCTTGAGTGTATGAGCCATAGGTCTTGGATGAGTACTTGGCGTATTTGAAGTCTTCTTGCACTTGTTGCTCCACCTTGGTTGCTTGATGAGCTAGCTCGAGAAGGTTGGAGTAGGGTTGGAAATCGGCGATCTTATTGGGTGGTTGAGGCCGTTCAAGAAGCGTGCCATTGTTTGCTCATCATCTTATTTGACATTAGTGCGTATCATGGCGACCTCCATTTATTGATAGTATTCTTCCACCGTCTCCATACCTTGCTTGAGGAGTTGTAACTTTTTGAAGAGATCTCGGGTGTAGTATGTAGGCACGAAGCAAGCTCACATGACGTCCTTCATTTGTGTCCAAGTCGTGATGGGTGGCTCATCCTTCTCATGGCATCGCTCGATCACTTGCTCCCACCAAATGAGGATGTAGTCTTGAAACTCGAGGGATTCCATGGCGATCTTATTGTCCTCATCATAGTTGTGAAGACGGAATATCCTGTCGACTTTCAAGGCCCATGGGAGATACTCCTCGGGATCGTTGCTTCCAGAGAACTTGGGCATGGTGAACTTGAGCTTGCCGTAGCGGAGTTCTTCATCATAGTGACGATGTTGATGGCACTCTTGGCGTGGAAGAGGGTCTTCAAGAATTTGATCCACTTGGTGTTGCTCAAGACGTGGAGGAGGATCTTCGTCATGGTTGCGCTCTTTCTTGTTGTTCTTCACGTCGGGCGGCTTCTTCTTGTCGCGCTTGTCGAAATGCTTCCTCTTGCTCATGTACTTGATGGTTGCGTTGGGCAACGGCTCGAGTGGACTCTCGGAGTGCATCTTGAGCCGCTTGAGCTTGAGCTTCACGACTTTGTTGCTCTTGCCAGATTGCATCGCCATCATGAGATGATTGACGTGACGATGTGGTTGTAGTTGCTCTTGATCCATGGCTTCTGGTTCTTGGCATCGCGCCTTCTCTCGAGCCTGAACTCAGTCTTGTAGGCCATTGCCATGGAACAGATTTTCTTGCGCTTGGCGGTCTTGAGTGTCATCGAGTTGAGGAGGACTTGCATCTAAAGAGGAATATGATGACGAGTGACGACTTGAGTGGCGCCGTCTTGGTGAGGAGGTTGAGGAAGACGCACAGCTCACAATCATGTTGCAAATTCGTCCATTTGTTTGGACATCTTGGCATCCAAATAGTCCCCTTGTCTTGCTTCAGATTGGCGGAGGTCGGTGGCGAGTTGCTCGATGCGGTCACCCAAAGCTTCACTCTCTTGATGTATAGCTCATTGTGCGATGAAGAAGTGATTCTTTGTGACATAATCACGTTCGTCATCTTGATCCTTGAAGAGCGGGTTTGCCGAAGAAGTAGGCCTATCCATCATGTGGAAGTGGTGGTGAGTAGGAAAATGAGAGAGCCATACAAAAGTTAACTTTTCCTAAGATTGTGGATGTAAAAAGTACGATCCCACATGATGCTATAATAGTAGAACTGGTACCAGGTTTGTTTCTCACACCTCCAAGTAAAAGGCTTATGGAGGATCTCGGTTAGGAAGTGGCACAAATAATTCAAGCAAATGCTAGTAAAGATGTTGAAAAAGTTGAAAAGATGCACAAATTGCAAGTAAGACAAATAGATCAAACCCAAGGGTGCCACTAGGAACACACACACGGAATATAGATGCGATCCACACAACCAAGGAATGAGCTATAAGAGGTGGAACCACAGAAATGCTCTTGTGTACGGATACTAGAGAGACACTAGCTCGATTGCTCTAATGGGCTAGATACGCTAGTGCACCAACCTCATAGAGAAATATGTTGTCTACTATCCTAAGTAAGCTTATGTATGTATGAACCAAGATGATGAACTATGCTATGAGGCTCGATGTTATTGCTTACAAGATCTTGCTTCACTTCTTTTCCTTTTGCTTAAAAGCTTTTTTTTACTATGCCACAATGCTTGATATGCAAGCCACAATGCGAGATAACAAGTAGTATATGCACGGGAGAGACGTAACACTAAAGGTGCACTACAAGCGTGGCCCGACAATTCTCAACTTGCTAGTCTCGATGGGTAAGCTACGCAAAAGAGGCTTGAGTCTATCAAGGTAATTGCAAGGGTAATACAATGGTGTCGTCAATGTTACCATCCTTGCTTACAGTTGGTATGAACATCGAGTGGTCGATGTCGAAGTGGAGTCCAAGCCTATGATGAGTGGCGATGATGATGAAGACAAATCACACTAAGTAGCCGAAACACCTTAGGACACGTGAGAACCGCAACTCCACGGCTCAAACACCCACGAGAAATATTGCGGAAGGTCAAAAGTGGTGGTGGAATGGCAAAAAGATGGAAAATAGGAAATGTCTGAACTGTTCTGTATGGTCTGTGCGCATGGGGTAAGTGAGGCCCGTGTGCACGGTGTCCTGTGTGCACGGGGTGCTGATGGCTCGTGCGCATGGGGTGTCCTGTCAATTGAAAAACACCTCGGATCCGTGGATTTTTTGCAAAGTTTCAGCCAAAATTGATGGTGGGGAGGGTGGGGAAAGGTGGTAATGGGTAGATCCACTTGTCAAACACCAAATTTGTGGATCCAATCAACAAAATATCACAAGATCTAACAAATTCCAAGAAAAAATTTGGGGCTATTTTTGGTGGGGATTTTTAGATTAGGACGAAAAACAACAAAATCAAGCTAGCAAATGGGGGGTAGGGACTCCAAGATGTGAATCAACCTTGCTCATGATACCAAGATGTTGTAGGGTGAAACCCTAAGATGGACCTTTTCAAACTTGGAGGGGGGAAAGGGATGAACACCAAGAACACATAGAGTAATTCACTCCAACAATACCCAATCACACATCCACTAGAATAGCAAACACATAGATCCACAAGATTACAAGCACAATCAAAGGAAACAAGCACTAGGTAGAGTTCTTCCCACTCCTAAGAGATGAGGTCTTGATGATGGTAGTCTTCTCTAAGAGGAGGTCTTGAAATCCACAAGTGGATCCTCTCCTTAGAGGCCTTGATCTCCAATGGAGGGGTAGAAGGAGCGAAGCTCTCAAATAGCTCACATATGTCTTTGCTAAGTCTAAACATAAGCCTAGGTATGGAATATATAGGCTTGGGGCAGGGTGGATGAAGTGGAGGCCCAAAACCCAAACTTAGTCGGCCATCCTGTAGGGCCCGTGCGCACGGGGTAAGTTGGGACCGTGCGCACAGGGGTCCCATGTGCACGGTACACGCCCGTGCACATGGGGTGCTATAGCTGTAGCTCCCTGTGTAGCCCGTGTGCACGGGGTCTCAGGGGCCCGTGTGCACGGGGCTTGCGTGGGACTTCATGTCCTGCTCCTTTAGGACTCCCTCTTCTTCCTCAAGTTCTTCGGGTGCTTCTCCTACTCCTTGGTCATGCTCCTTAGCTGCTTGGGAGTGTTCCTCTTCGTACCTGATGATACATAGTGCATTATGGTGTGGTAGCAACAAGTTCCATTCGTTTCCATATGCATGTCAAGTAGGAAGGATTTCACCTCGGTTTCCATTGCGCGTGCTCGAGCTCTTGTCATAGGTCCACGTGGGGCTTGATGCGTAAGTGTAGGGTCCATGGGGTTGATGGAAAGATGCTCCGCATAAATCCTACTCCACAAGGACACCACTAGGACATGGCCTAGAATGCGAAGCACCGATCGACATCAACTTCTTGTACAGCCTCTCCTGCATCTCGCATGACATGCCAGGTGAGTACTTTGAATGTACTCGCAAGCTCACAGGAAACAAAGCAAATACGACAGACTATAACAAGGCAGTTAACAAGTTAATGCATGAGCATGGACATGATACTATCTTCCATGAAGTGTACGTGGATCATGATCATGGTCCCTTGGACCAACTTACCATCTCATGTTACGTCGTAACCACCATCACCATCTTACCATCGTGATCATCACTCGATCACATCAAAACCAACCATAGTGATCCTCACAAGATCAGCAACTTCTGCAAGTGCCATCTCGGTGTCATTAAGTATGTAGGTTATTTATTTCTGTTGACCCACAGTGTGACCTACTACAAACTGTATCCATACCCTAGGAAGCGGCTATCGATAGATTATACACTCTGCACAGGTTAGTACTATGTACCCACACCACGGAACTCATGGCCTCGTGCTCCCATTCGGGTGGACCAACGACATTCTGGCAAAACCAATCTACTGCAGGACATTCTCCCGGCCACTCCGACAAACTCCCCTTTGGGCTAGGTCATGGGTGGCCTGATGCCAACTGCTGACACCCTCCACCTTCATGGAAAAAAATAAAACAAACTCATCCCAAACAGGGACATCAGTACCGTACAACTCGGGCACACAAGGTTATGCATAACCTTCCCTAGTTGGAGGCACTGGCGGGAGGCATGAGAATAGATCGAATTAGAGCCTCCCCATCTAGGCATGTGTGGTTGCACTGGTGAGTTCGATTCGGTGGCACAATGACTCAATCAATAGTGTTTCAAGTTGAATTAACATCAGGTTTAACTTGAATGAATATGATTCGAGCCATAGTATGCAATGAGGTGCACGGGGTCATGATAGTATGAATATAAGTAACGAATGCATCATACTTCGATAACAAGATATGACATGATCTCTACTACACATAATAACAAAATGACATATCCTCTACTGCATAATAGCAATATAGTGTGTAATAGCTCTAATGCAACAAGTTTTATATAGTAAATCATTTTCATAATGAAGCATATAATGAATTTAAGTCAAATAAAACTAATGCCATTGCAATGCCATCCTTGCATATGAATGTTGTGGGTTGCCTTCGTTTAGAGGAGTGTCACAATACTCATGGTCTTCTCCAACACAACTAGGACCTTCAGAAATAATTTAAATGTAAAATGAAAATGTCACATAAAGCCTTTTATTGCACCAGAAATTCTGCATAGCAAGGCAAATTCTCAAACTTTGCAAACATAAACTTTAGCTGAAGACAAAACTAATGCAAAAGGTTAGAAATCATTTGGACTTATAGAACATGATTTATAGTTGGTCAAAGTTCTGGCAAAATTTGTATTTAAATTGAATTAAACAGAAATTCCAGAGAGAACCACGTCGAAGGCATATTTTGCAAATGCGCTTCCACTGGAAAAACAATTCAGGCAACTGAGAGTAGCTGACAGGTGGGGTTGTTGTCAGGGTTAAAGAGAGAGAAGGAAACAGAGCACAACAGCTCTATCGCCGGTCGTTCTTCGGCAAGGACGCCACGGCGGTCGCCAGCGAGGGTCGAGATGGGTTCAACACTTCGTGGGGATAACGTACGTACCCGGAGCATAAGCAGAGGTGGACAGACGACGACGTGGACTTTGTCTCCAGAGACAGTGGGTGGCGGAAGTCATCAGAGTTGGAGGTTCCGGCTCTAATCTGGTTAACCAACTGCACCAACGCACTCAAAAGACCACCAAGAACTCGACTCCGGCAGTGGGAGGGGAAGAATGTGGCCAGAGCGAGTGGATGGCCGTGGGGGATCCGCGGCCAACTCCAGTGAAGATCGGTGGCAGAGGCCCGTCAGGCCTTGCCCCATGATGACCCACAAGTGTATGAGGTCAATTGTAGCTCTTTTCGATAAGTAAGAGTGTCAAAACCAACGAGGAGCAGAAGGAAATGACAAGTGGTTTTCATCTAGGTAATGACTGCAAGTGCTAAAATTGTAAGTAGCGAAGTAGTTTGATAGCCAGATAATTTATAACGAGCAAGTAACAATAGTAGTAACAAAAGTGCAACAAGGTAGCCTAGTCCTTTTGAGACAAAGGATAGGCCAAAACGGTTTCTTATAATAAGCAAAGTGTTCTTGAGGGTACACGGGAATTTCATCTAGTCACTTTCATCATGTTGGCTTAATTCGTGTTCGGTACTTTGATAATTTGATATGTGGGTGGACCGGTGCTTAGGTGCTGTTCTTACTTGAACAAACCTCCTACTTATGACTAACCCTCTCGCAAGCATCCGCAACTATGAGAAAAGTATTAAGAATAAATTCTAACCATAGCATTAAACTTTTGGATCCAATCGGTCTCTTACGGAATAGCGCATAAACTGAGGTTTAAGCTTCTGTCACTCTCGCAACCCACCATCTAATAACTACTCCACAATGCATTCCCTTAGGCCCAAATATGTTGAAGTGTCATGTAGTCGACGTTCACATGACACCTCTAAGAAAATGGCAACATACATACCATCAAAATATGGAACACATATCAAGTTCACATGATTACTTGCAACATGATTTCTCCCGTGACCTCAAGAACGAAAGTAACTACTCACAAATGATAAAAATGCTCAAGATCAGAGGGGTATTAAATAGCATAATGGACCTGAACATATAATCTTCCACCAAATAAACCATATAGTAATCAACAACAAGATGTAATCAACACTACTAGTCACCCACGGTCACCAATCTATAGTTTTGATACAAAGATTGAACGCAAGAGATGAACTAGGGTTTGAGAGGAGTTAGTGCTGTGAAGATGGTCATGATGATGACAATGATTTCTCCCACCGGGAGGAAAGTTCCCCCGGAAGAATCGCTCCACCGGAGGGCAAAAGTGCTCCTGCCCAAGTTCCGCCTCGAGGCAGCGGCGCTTCGTCCCGAATGTCTCCTCCTTATTTTTTTCTAGGTCAAAATGACTTATATACCGGAAGATGGGCACTAGAGGTGGGCCGAGGAGGGCACAACCCACCAGGGCGCGCTTGGGCTCCCCGGCGCGCCCAGGTGGGTTGTGCCCACCTAGTGGGCCCCCTCTGGTAGTTATTTGCTCCAATATTTCTTAAATATTCCATAAAAAATCCTCCGTGGAGGTTCAGCTTGTTTGGAGTTGTGCAGAATAGGTAGCCTGATGTAACTTTTTCAGGTCCAGATTTGCAGTTGCTAGAATTCTCCCTCTTCGTGTGGACCTTGCAAATTATGAGAGAAAAGGTATTAGAATTACTCCAAAAAAAGCATTATTATGGATAAAAACATTATAAGTAATAGTAAGAAAACATGATGCAAATTGGACGTATCAACTCCCCCAAGCTTAGACCTCACTTGTCCTCAAGCGAAAACCGAAATCGAAAAACATGTCCACATGCTTTGAGAGAGAGGTGTGGATAAAAACAAAAATACGGACATAGAAGCATCATGTTGATTATTATAACAACAACAAAATTGAACATAGGACTTTTATCATTGAACTTGTATCATATACTTCCCATGAATAAGTAACAGTTCATCACATAATCGAAGTATAAAGCAAAAACTCTTAAAAACCAACAAACTATGTTCTCAGTCAAATTTGCAACTACAATTCATCATCTTTTTAGGAAGAGTCACGTGTCGGAGCCTTTTAACAAGTCCACATACTCAACCATCATATAGTCTTCTATGATTACTAACACTCAGCTCGTACCCATGAGCAAAACGTTTCAACCGGACACCTAGAAAGATAGGGGCTTATAGTTTCGCCTCCCAAAATACTCACCTCACGGGTGGTGTCAACAATAATAACTCATGCTATCTATATTCAACTGGACATATCTGCCAAAAGAGAAAATAAAAAGGAATAGAAGGAAAACTTTGAGTCTTTGCATAAAAGTAAATACATAAAAGTAAAAGATAGGTCCTTCGCAGAGGAAAGCTATCGGGGGGATGAACCCCGGGCAGGCAACGGAACCCGGATCTGTTTCAAAAACAGCGGGGCCCACATCGCCTCGCAAACTGGCATGCGCCAGGCCGGGTCGCTCGACCCGGTAAGGCGCGAAACCCAGCCAAGACCCTCGACTCGGCAAGGTACGTCAACCCGGCCGCAGCGGCTGGCGCAAGGCAACTCAACCCGGCGCAGCCTTGGCTTCCCCAGTAAGTCAACCCACCCGTGGCGTCCATGGCAACCCAGCCATGGATCAGCTCCCGTCCCATCCAGGCCGTACGATGGGACGAGACCTCAGTCACTCATGACCAAGACTACAGCGCCCCCGCCCATGCCCGTGGTCAGCCAGAGCATGGCAACAGTGCCCCTTACCTGCCCGTTGACCAGGCCTGGCACGACAACAGTGTTCCCGCCCTTACCGCTGACGACAGCAAGCGGTGGCCTGACGGAGAACACTGTGCGCGACTCGACCCGTCCATGCCATGACGATCGACAAGATGGCGCACAGTCCCCCTAGGCACGCAGGGCCCGCACCTAGGAGGACCCGGCGAACCACAAGCCCCCAAGCGGGACCCAGCCCGGCACCCCGGACACCGAATATATGGACCCATCGACTCGGCATATTACCATTGTAACCCTGGGTGGGTTGGTCTATAAAACCCCCTAGGAGTCCACGCCAACGAGGAGGACACAAGATATTCAACAGAGACATACGACACACATGGCACGCAAAGCCACACGAGATAGAGCAAGCAAGATAGGACTAGTCACCACATAGCGACACCAAGGAGAGGGAGCAGCCGGAGCCTTGGCCAGCCTCCTTCCTCCTCCAAACAGCTCCAGGAGCAACATTGTACTATCAACCATCCAACTAAACTCGGCAGGAGTTGGGGTGTTATATCTCCGGAGAGCCCCGAACCTGGGTATGTCCGGCGTCCCGCGCCCACGCATATCAACCTCGCCTTCGAAGCCCACCAGCGCCGTCGATCCTCCTCCTCTCTTTAGCCATCCCTTGGCATCTGTCATGCGCCCACCACGACAGTTGGCACCCACCATGGGGCGGTTCGAGGAACTGGCCGGAAGCATGCTTCGGACGGGGCCCTTCTCCTACTCCAACGAGTCCGTCGCTCTGACGGATGACGTCATCGGTGCGCTCGCCGCTTCCTTCATCGCGCTGCGTATCTCCGACACGCTCGCGGCCGACGAGTACCCCAGCAGGGTGCTCAGCTACTCCGACTCCCCGCTTTCTCTCAGCGGTGGATTCACTGCCGGGGCGATGGACTCCCAGGTAGAGGTCTTCGTCACCGGCGATGGTGCCTCTTCCTCGTCCAGCAAGGCGAGAAGAGCTACCGAAGCCGCGGCCGCTACGGCTCGGACGGAGCCAACCGACCCACTGCACGCCGCGATGCAGAGCCTCCGCATCCCCATCGGCACCGACGTCGATGCCACCAACGTTGCTGAAGCCCAAACGCAGCTCCAGGACAGGCGCCAGCAAATGCTGGACCTGTCCGAGACGCTGGCCGCCACCATATGCCGCCTGGAAGCTTCTCAGATGGAGCACGCCGCTGCCCATGGATTCACGCCTGCCGCGGCTGAGCCGAGCCGGGCCGCTAATACTCGTGCCCAGGGAGGAGCGATCGGCCGGGCCTTCGGCGCCGGCCGGACCGTCTACGAGACTCCAGTCAAGAATATGTGCGCTATAGAGGCAGCCGCGGCCGGCCTCGACCAACTCGCGGGCGAGGAGTTCAGGGAGCGCATCGGGCGGATGCGCGAGCTCCTCCATGCCGCCAACACCCAGCAGGATCACCTCAACCAGCTCGCCAAGCTGGCGGGGTCCGGCTCCGCCTGCCTTGGCGGACCCGGCGAACTCCTGCACACGCCCTCTTCGCCGCCCGGCGAGGCGCACTCCGGCCAGGGCCGAACCCGGTGCAACCCGGCAGGCACCGTCGCCGATGCTCTGGGCAACGAGCCCGCCCCAGAGACCCAGCGCGGACCAGCCAGCCTGGCCGGCGTCCGGCTCCAGCCGACCCGGCCCCTCGGGGCCTGGCCGCCAGTCGACTCGGCCCGCGCGCCATCGCTGACGCCGACGCGCGCCACCGCCTCGATCAGCTCACTCGCTCCATGGAGGTGGAGGAGAGCGGCGCTATCGGGCCGGCGTGTTTCGGCCCACGCATCCGGGAGGAGCCCTTTCCCAAGGGATTCGTGCTCCCCCGCGACACCCCCAAGTACAATGGGACCGTGAAGCCAGAAGACTGGCTCATCGACTACACCACGGCCATTGGCATCACCAGTGCCAATCGTCGTCTCGCCGTGCGCTACGCACCGCTCATGCTCCAAGGATCGGCTCGCACATGGTTGAACAGCCTGCCGATGGGCAGCATCAATGCATGGGTCGACTTCAAGGAAGCGTTTGTCCGCAACTTCACGGGGACGTACAAGGGACCCGGTCGCCCCAGTCAGCGGGCCATGTGCGTGCAGGGCCCGACGGAGACCGGCCGCGAGTACCTCGCACGCTGGACCGAGCTCCGGAACAGCTGTGAGGGCGTCCATGAAGTCCAGGCGATCCAATACTTCGTCAGCGGGTGCCGAGACGACACCCTCCTCAAGAACAAGCTTCTACGCTCCGAGCCGGCCACCATGGCCGCGCTCATGGTGACGGCGGACAAGTACGCCAACACCGACTCTGCCATGAAGATCCAAGTGGCGCTAGACGAGGCCGGCAAGGCGAATCCGGTCCCTCCACAGAAGTCGGCCGACGAAGGCAGTCGGCAGCAGCACCACCAGAACAACGAGCGCAAGGCCAAGCAGCCGGCGCAACGTGACAACAACCGGCTCGTCGTGGCCGCCGAGCCCGCGGCGGACCCAGCAGAAGTGCCGGCAGACCGGCAAGATGGCGTGGCAACCCACCATGAGCTTTGAAGAGATGCTCGACGCCCCATGCAAGCACCATAGCAGCACAAGACCCTCCACGCACACGCTTCGACAGTGCGCCATCACCAAGCGCATCATGAGGGGTGACGTCCCGCCTCCTCCGGCTCCGGCTCCGGGCGTGGGACAACCGCCTCCGCCTCCACCGCCGCCCCCGCCGGTGGCGCAATGCGGAATGACGCCTACCCGGACCAGAACGCGGCCTACGTCGTCTTCACCAGCCTCGGCGACGACAAGCGCAGCGAGCGCCTCCTCCGGTAGGAGGTGAACACCGTCATCCCGGCCAAGACGGATTTCATGCACTGGTCGGAGCGCCCGATCACCTGGACCCGGGAGGATCACCCGACAGTCATGCCGAGTCCGGGTGGGTACGCCCTCATCCTCAACCCTACAATCGTCACATGGCGCACCTGCAAGTTCTCCCGAGTCCTCATCGACGGCGGCAGCAGCATCAACATCCTCTACCGCGACACGATGACCAAGCTCGGCCTCAAGGCCGAAGACCTGGAGTCAACCCGGGCCGTCTTCCACGGCATCGTACCTGGCCTCTCCTGTTCGCCCATTGGCCGGGTCCGGCTCGACGTCCTGTTTGGCGATAGCAGCCACTTCCGAAGCGAACCAATCTGGTTCAAGGTGGTGGACCTGTCCAGCGTGTACCACGCTCTGCTGGGCCGGCCTGTGCTCGCCAAGTTCATGGCGGTTCCCCACTACGCGTACCTGAACATGAAGATGTCGGGTCCCAAGGGCCTCATTACTATCACCGGTGACTACCGCAAGTCTCTGGAGTGCGCCCGAGATGGCGCCAAGCTGGCCAAGTCGCTGGTCATTGCCGAGGAGCAGCGGCAGCTCGACCGGTTCGTCGTCCTGGCCGGCGAGGCCTCCGACGCGTCGATCCCGACCCTGGACCCGGCCGATGAGGCCGTCTTCAAGCCCTCCAAGGAAACCAAGAAAGTGAAGCTGAACCCGGAAGACCCCAGCTGCAGCGAGTACGTTGTCGTAGGCGCCCGCCTCGATAGCAAATAAGAAGGCGAGCTCGTCGACTTCCTCCGTGAGAATTGGGATATCTTCGCATGGACCCCCAAAGACATGCCGGGTATCCCGAGGAAGTACGCCGAGCACAAACTCCATGTCCGCAAGGACGCCAAGCCTGTCCGTCAACCCCTCCGTCGATTTTCCGAAGAGAAGAGAAGAACCATTGGTGAAGAGGTCGCCAAGCTCCTGGCGGCCGGCTTCATAATGGAAGTGTTTCACCCCGAGTGGCAGGCCAATACAGTCCTCATCCTGAAGAAGAACAAGACCTGGCGCATGTGTATCGACTACACCAGCCTCAACAAGGCCTGTCCCAAGGATCCGTTCGCCCTCCCGCGGATCGACCAAGTCATCGACTCGACCGCCGGGTGCGAGCTGCTATCCTTCCTGGACGCCTACTCCGGCTATCAACAGATCAAGCTGGACCCGGACGATGCCCTGAAGACGTCCTTCATCACGCCCTTTGGAGCATACTGCTACATCACCATGTCATTCGGGTTGAAGAACGCCGGTGCCACCTTCCAACGCTGCATGCAGAAGTGCCTGCTACCGCAACTCGGCAAGAACATCCACGTGTACGTGGACGATATCATGGTGAAGACCAAGCAGCACCTCACGCTCCTCGACGATCTGAAGGAAACATTCGCCAACCTCCATGAATACAAGGTCAAGCTCAACCCGAAAAAGTGCGTCTTTGGCGTCCCAGCCGGAAAGCTGCTCGGTTTCCTCGTCTCGGAACGCGGCATCGAGGCGAACCCGGAGAAGATCAAGGCCATCGAGCACATGCGCAAGCCAACCCGGCTGCGCGATGTCCAGAAGTTCACAGGCTACCTGGCCTCGGTCAGCCGGTTTCTAAGCCGGCTGGGCGAGAAGGTACTGCCCCTGTACCAGCCAATGAAGAAAACAAGCCCGTTAAAATGGAACGGTAAGGCGGACGAAGCTTTCCAAGACCTCAAGCGCATGCTCTCCACCGCACCCATCCTGGCCGCACCAACCGACAAGGAGCCGTTGTTGCTCTACATAGCCGCGACGTTGCGGACGGTTAGCACAGTGCTGGTGGTCGAGCGACCGGAGAAGGGCAACATCTAGGCCGTCCTGCGTCCGGTCTACTACCTGAGCGAAGTGCTCTCCACCTCCAAGCAGAACTACCCGCACTACCAGAAGATGTGTTACGACGTGTACCTCACCGCCAAGAAGCTGAAGCAGTACTTTCAAGAACATGTCGTCACCGTCGTCAGCACGGCGCCTATCGGAGAAATCATCGGGTGCCGGGATGCCTCCGGCCGGGTCACCAAGTGGGCGATCCAGCTAGCCGGCCACACCATCCTCTACGAGCCCCGCACCACGATCAAGTATCAGGCCCTGGCCGATTTCCTCGTCGACTGGACCAAGACCCAGTACCTGCCGCTGCCTCCCGACTCGACACACTGGCGCATGCACTTTGATGGGTCCAAGATGCGACTCAGCTTAGGGGCCGGCATCGTACTATCGTCCCTGAAGGGTGACCGACTCCGCTACGCACTCCAGATCCACTTCGCCGCCTCCAACAACGTCACCGAATACGAAGCCTTGTGCACGGCCTCCGGCTTGCCAAGGAACTCGGCATCCGGCGCATCCTGTGCTACGGCGACTCGGACTTGGTGCTACAGCAGTGCTCCGGCGAGTGGGACGCCCACGACTCCAACATGGCAAGCTATCGCTTCCTCATCCAGAAGCTGTCCAGATCCTTCGATGGCTGCGAGTTCCTCCACGTCCCGCACGCGGAGAACGAGGCAGCCAACACGCTCGCCAAGATCGCCTCGTCATGTCAAGCCATCCTATCCGGCGTCTCCCTCGAGCACCTACGCAAGCCGTCCGTCAAGCCGTCGCCGAACTCTGAGTCCATCCACGTCCCAGAAGACCCGGCCGCACCGCAAGCCGGCCCGGGGACTGCTCAACCCAGCCCGGGGACTGCTGAACCCAGCCCGGGCACTGCTCAACCCAGCCCGGGGGCTGCTCAGCTCAACCCGGCCACCATCACCCCGGACCCGGCCGTCGCCGCCACCAACCCGGGGGCTGCTCAACCCGGCCCAGGAGTCACCGACTCGGAACCCACCTAGGTGGCCGTCTTCACCACCATCACGGCCCCATCTTGGGCCCTGCCGATATCAGAATGGCTGGAGAACGGGGTTCTCCCCATGGACGAGACCGAGGCTCCGCAAGTTCAGCGCCGGGCATCCGCCTACACCATCATCAACAATGAGCTCGTCAAACGCAGCTCTACCGGCATGTTCCAGCACTGCATCGAGCAGGACCGCGGCATCGACATCCTCCTCGACACTCAGCAGGGCGAGTGCGGGCACCACGCCGCATCTCGGTCCATCGTGGCCAAGGCGTTCCGGCACGGCTTCTACTAGCCAATGGCCCTCGAAGACGCCGAGTCGCTCGTCCTCAAGTGCGAAGGATGCCAGCGCTTCAGCAAATGCAGCCACCAGCCGGCATCAGCACTCCGCACCATACTGATCGCCTGGCCCTTCGCGGTCTGGGGACTCAACATGGTGGGACCCTTCAAAACCGCTCGAGGCGGCATGACGCACCTGCTAGTGGCAGTGAACAAGTTCACCAAATGGATCGAGGCAAGACCAATCAAGAAACTGGACGGGCCAACAGCCGTCCGGTTCATCAAGGACATAGCGGTGCGCTACAGCATGCCGAACAGCATCATCACCGACAATGGCACCAACTTCGCCAAGGGCGCGCTCGAGCAATACTGCTCCGTCTCCGGCATCCGCCTCGACCTGGCCTCCGTGGCACATCCGCAGTCCAACGGGCAGGTCGAGCGGGCCAACGGACTCATCCTGTCCAGCATCAAGCCGTGACTCGTCGAGCCACTTATCCGCTCACCCGGCAGTTGGCTCGACGAGTTGCCCGCGGTTCTCTGGAGTCTGTGCATGACACCAAACCGGTCGACCGGGTTCACCCCGTTCTTCCTCGTCTACGGATCAGAAGCCATCATCCCGACCGACGTCGAGTTCGACTCGCCGCGCGTCACGATGTACACTGAAGAAGAGGCAAGAGAAACATGCGAAGACGGCGTCGACCTGCTCGAAGAGGCGCGCCTTCTGGCACTTAGCCGCTCGGCTATCTACCAGCAAGGCTTGAGGCACTACCACAGCAAGAAGATCAAGCCTCTCGCATTCTGCGAAGGCGACCTCGTCCTCCGACTCGTCCAAGAGCAGGCAGGACAACACAAGCTGTCCTCTCCATGGGAAGGCCCGTTTATCGTGAGCAGGGCTTTGCACGACCGCAACGCCTACTACCTCATCGATGCACGCAAATCGAAGAAGCGCAAGAGGGACACTGCCGGCGAAGAAACGACCCGGCCATGGAACGCGGAACTCCTCCGTCCGTTTTACAGTTAGCCGAACGAATGTACGTATCAACGCCTTTTCTAAGCATATGAAACTATGGGGTCCCCGAACGAGACTCAGGGGCTGCCTTTTGCCGACCAATTTATTGCTTCCATATTTCACACCACCTTACTACCGAACCCGGCCGCCGGTTCGACAAGCTCGACCCGGGGGCTCGGGGGCTGGCCGGCTTGATCATCACCCCGCCGCTTCGCTTAGTGATTCCTGATAAGTTAGGATGCCGCGGCCCCCCACTTCGCCCTAAAACCGCAGATCCAGCTCTGGTTGACGGCGGGCAAGCACAACGGGCTAAAGCTGCCGGGTCGACCAACCCGGCCTGACGCTTGTCAACTAAGTTAGCCGCACGACCGGCTGCTCACCAACCGGCCAAGCCGGATTGCCGCCAGCCGGCCAAGTGGGTGTTTCGCTCGCGCTCAACGTTTTTAAGGACCCAACTCCTGCAGACGCCTCTCGAAGAGCCGAACCCCTTGTCACGGACCGGAGCCTCGGCCGTCTGACTCGCGGGGGGGAAGCTTCAGGGAGGAGCAACGCATGAAATAAGTTCGAAAAAAGTAGAAGGCAAAAAGCAAATAAACACTCACAACATTTACACACAAATGTTTCAAGCAAAGGCCAACGACCCGAGTTCATTACACCCTGAAAACCCCCAGTCGGGGGTGGACATGCTACTTAATAGAATTTCCTACAAAAGATTCTCAGGCATTCCCAGCGCTGCGCCGCGACATCGACGACTCCCCCCGGCCGGCCTCGGGGTCCAGCGAAGCACCAGTGTTGTCCTCGACCTCCGCGTCGCCGTAGACGCCCGTCTCCTCCGAGCTTCCCTCCGGGTCGTGAAGAAGCTAGCTGTAGTCGTCGCCAGCCACGACCACGCCGTCTTCCATCCGTTGCGGATGGAACTCATCATGGAAGGCGAACTCGGCAATGTAGCTGGCCCAGGAGGCGATCCGGCTGACCTGCTCCTGCAGCAACTGCTCCGAGCCAGCGCACTGATCCATCAGCGCGTCCAGCTGAAGATCCGAATGCCAAGACAGCGCGATCCAGAGCGCCATCTCAGCACCGGCCCGGGCGGCAGAAACGCGCCAGTCGCTAAGGCGATCCGGGCCCATCTCCAACCAGCGCGCCAAATGCGAGAAGCTGCGCGGATGGACGGAACCCGGCCACAAGGCCACCGTCATCGCGGTACCGGCTTGGGACAACCGCTCCATCTACGTTCCCAAGGCCCGCAGCCGGGCCTCAGCAGCGGCAACGATCTTCGGGCAGGTCCAAGCCGATAGCGGATCCGTCCCGGACCCGACAACGCCGGTCGGGTCGCGCTGATAGCGGACGGCTTCCTCCGCCAACCGCTGCGTCTCCCGAAAGGCCCCTGCAGCCAAAGACGAAGCAAGTCAGAAGGGCAACAAGGAAGAAAGGGCCGGGTCCCGACCTAGCAAACAACAAAGAAGCAACACTTACTGGAGAAGGACTCTTCCAGGTGCCGCACCTCGAGCAACGTACCACATCGCTCTCGCTCCAAGACACGGTCCCGCTCCCCGAGCGCCCTCTCTAGGTCGGCCGCCTTAGCGAGGGCCGCCTTCAGCTCGGCGTCCTTGTCTTCGGTTGCCTTCTCAGCCACCTCATGGCGGCGAGCCTCGGCCTGGCGGGCCTCATCCGCCGCGGTGGCTTGCTCCCGCAGGCGCTCAACCTCGGCCTGGAGCCGGCCCTTGTCGTCGGCCAGCTGACCGCGCTGCTGGTCTGCCTCGACCAGGGCCTGCTGCGCCTCCACCGCCATGGCGGCCTCCGCCTTAAGAAGCTCCGCCTCGGCCTCGAGGCGGCTCTTGTGACCCGCCAGCTGCTCGTGCAGCCGGCTGGCCTCGTCAAGAGACCGCCGGGCCGTGGCCGCCTCCGCCCTCGCCTGCGCCGCCTCGATGCCAAGACGGCTGGAATCAGCAACGAGCCGGTCATAGTGATGACCGGCCCAGAACAGCCGGGTCCGCCAAGACAGCACCTCGGCTGCAAAGAATAAGAACTCAGCAGGAAGAAAAAATATTTGGCCCAACTGTTACACAGTTGACCCGAATCTCGGGGGCTACACCCAGTGGGTGCGCTAGCGCGCCCCCACTAGAAGAGAAGATCTCAGCAAACTACCTGCTGCGGCGCGAAGCTCCTCCTCCTTGGCAGCAAGCTGCTCCTTGAGCTCCCGATGCTTGCCCAGGAGCCGGTTGTAGGCGGCAACCCAGAAGGCGTCAAGATGCTGAAAAGAAGACCAAAGTCAACACGAGGCCTAAGATTTGGCCCAACTGTTACACAGTTGGCCCGAATCTCGGGGGCTACACCCAGTGGGTGCGCTGGCGCGCCCCCACAGAGATAAAATCACAAGAAAACAAGAAGAAGAAGGACTTACGAGGACTGCGCGCTCCAGGTCGCACGTCCGCTCTGTCTCGGCCTGGGCGAAGGCCTCAAGGCGTTATGTCCGGCCTCGCAGACGGCGGCTGACGGCATCCAGCGCCGCCTCCTCCTGGGTCTGGGGCCTGAAGACGGCCGCGGCAGCTCGGCGCCCGCTCTACCGGGGCACCAAGGCGTGCCTCCCGCTGGCCGCTTGCGACGCGGCCAGCACCTCCCCTGACGCCCCTTTCGGCGCCGAAGGCGATCCGGACACCGGGGCGCCTTGTGTCGCCACCTCAGGCACCGCCGCCTGCGATGCCTCCTCCATAGCCAATGGCGCCTCCAGCGCCGCCGCCTGCGGCGCCCCCTCCGGGACGCCGCCTCCACCACCATCAGGCCCCGGACGCTCGACAATGTCGGCTCGCGGCGGGGTATCGCCCCCCACCTCCACGACCTCCTAATCGAGGAGCACCACCTCGGGCCGGCCCCCACGGCCGCGCTCCCTCACCGACAATGGTTCAAAAACCGTCGCCTCCACCACCATGCCCCCCGACATCTCGCGCCAGGCCGGCTCCACGCCGCCTCGCACCCACGCCACCGCCGCATCGGTCCAAGCCCAGTGGGTGTTGCCGGACCCGGCGTTCCCAGATTCCGCTTTGCTCAAGGGGGAAGCTGCGAAGGCCCCCTCATCCGAAGACGGCAGACCTTCACAGCTTCGAGGACTACTGTCGGGGGGATGAACCCCGGGCAGGCAACGGAACCCGGATCTGTTTCAAAAACAGCAGGACCCACATCGCCTCGCAAACCGGCGTGCGCCAGGCCGGGTCGCTCGACCCGGCAAGGCGCGCAACCCGGCCAAGACCCTCGACTCGGCAAGGTACGTCAACCCGGCCGCAGCGGCTGGCGCAAGGCAACTCAACCCGGCGCAGCCTTGGCTTCCCCAGTAAGTCAATCCACCCGTGGCGTCCACGGAAACCCAGCCACGGGTCAGCTCCCGTCCCATCCAGGCCGTATGATGGGACGAGACCTCAGTCACTGATGACCAAGACTACAGCGCCCCCACCCATGCCAGTTGTCAGCCAGAGCGTGGCAACAGTGCCCCTTACCTGCCTGCTGACCAGGCCTGGCACGGCAACAGTGTTCCCGCCCTTACCGCTGACGACAGCAAGCGGAGGCCTGATGGAGAACACTGTGCACAACTCGACCCGGGCATGCCATGACGATCGACAAGACGGCGCACAGTCCCCCTAGGCATGTGGGGCCCGCACCTAGGGGGACACGGCGAACCACAAGCCCCCAAGCGGGACCCATCCCGGCACCCCGGACTCCGACTATACGGGCCCACCGACTCAGCATATTACCGTTGTAACCCTGGGTGGGTTGGTCTATAAAACCCCCCAGGAGTCCATACCAACGAGGATGACACAAGATATTCAATAGAGACATACGACACACACGGCACGCAAAGCCACACGAGATAGAGCAAGCAAGATAGGACTAGTCACCACATAGCGACACCAAGGAGAGGGAGCAGCCGGAGCCTTGGCTAGCCTCCTTCCTCCTCCAAACAGCTCCAGGAGCAACATTGTACTATCAACCATCCAACTAAACTCGGCAGGACTAGGGGTGTTATCTCTCCGGAGAGCCCCAAACCTGGGTATGTCCGGCGTCCCGCGCCCGCGCATATCAACCTCGCCTCTGAAGCCCACCAGCGCCCTCGAGCCTCCTCCTCTCTTTAGCCATGCCTTGGCATCTGCCGTGCGCCCACCACGACAAAAGCAGAGGTTGCCATGCGCTTATTTGTTTGCATGCTCAATCCCTTGGTGCAAGAGAATGTCATGTTGTATTACCCCTTAAGATGACAACCTTTATTATGCAGTATGTCGCTTTTATTCTTTGTCATCCAAGTTCATACAACGCTCAATTTTCTCTTACACTAAATGATCTCGCATATTTAGAAGCAATTTTTATTGCCTTTTTGCACCGATGACAACTTACTTGAGGGATCTTGCTCAATCCATAGGTAGGTATGGTGGACCCTTGAAAAAGATTTGGGTTTAAGGGTTTTGGATGCACAAGTAGTATCTCTACTTGGTGCGGAATTTTTGGCTAGCAAAGATAGGGGCAAGCATCACATGTTAAAGGATCTATGACAATATGACTTCTATGTGAATATAAATATACATAAATCATTAAATTGTCTTCCTTGTCCAACGTCAATTTTTTTGGCATATAATATTTTGATGAGGGCTCACAATCACAAAAGATTTCTAGGATAGTATATTTATATGTGAATCTTCTCTTCCCTTATTATTTCTTTCATGAGTTGCATCATTGACTAATGCTCTGTTTGTCAATCTCTAATAAAATTTCCTACTTATACTTTTCCTTATGTGGTTCTATCACCTACCATAGGATTAGTATATGTTCTTATTGATTTATTTCCTTTCTTTTTTTTCTTCCTTTCTTATTTCTTTTCTTTATTTGCAACATGAAAGTAAAGAAAGCAAAACTCAGACTAACTTTATTATATAACTTGCACACGATTACGAGGATAGATCACTAAGCAGACTCTCAAATAAGAAAGGATCGAACTAATATTATTTCATCTAAAGCAAAAATATCAAACTAAGATAAGTTAAAGCAAAAAGATAGTGGGATGATACGATACCGGGGCACCTCCCCCAAGCTTGGCGGAAGCCAAGGGGAGTGCCCATACCTGATACTCAGTTCTCCTTTGGTGGTGAAGAAGCTTCTTCCTCCTCCTCGGCCTGCAGTGCTTGTGCTGTCATCGGGGATGGATTTGCGGTAGCTTCCTTGCCCCTGCCTCCCTAGACAGCGTCCGTAAGCTCCTCCCTCTTCGTCTTGATCTTCATCAGCCAAGCATCTTCTTCCATGTTGTTAGAGGAGCAGGAAGACGTGATGCCTAGCTTGATAAATCTGACCAGGAACAACAAGAAAAGAGAACAGAGGATTTCTTCATGATATGGTGGTTAACATTTTTGGGAAGTATATATAGAATTTTTACCTTGCAGGACAAGTATACAGAAGAAAATCAGAGCCAGGAAGGTGCCCCAGGTGGGTACAACCCACCTGGGCGCGCCAGGGATGCCTGGCGCGTCCTGGTGTCTTATGCCCACCAAGCGAGGTTTCCTCGAAGTTTCTTTATTTCCAAAATTCTAAAATATTCCAAAATTAAAAAATATTTTTGCGGATTTTTCGGAGACTGCTTACTTACCATATCACGTACCTCCTTATTTTAACGATTCTGGGGTGTTCTAGAAGGACTCTTTTATGTGTTCTTCCAATGTCAAAGTTTGGATAATAACTTTCAACATTGATAGCCGTACCTGAGATATAATGCTTTATTCGTTGCCCGTTGACAACCTTTAGGTTAGTGCCTTCGAAATTATTTGTTTTGGAGGCTCCAGACGGGTAAACCTCCTCGATGACATGTGGGCCTTCCCATTTCGAGAGGAGCTTTCCTGCAAAAAATCTAAACGGGAGTTGTACAAAAGAACATATTCTCCAACTTTGAACTCATTCTTTTGGATTCTTTTGTCATGCCATCTTTTAACTTTCCCTTTGAATAATTTTGCATTTTCATAAGCCTGGGTTCTCCATTCATCTAAAGAGCTAATATCAAATAACCTCTTTTCACCGGCAAGTTTGAAATCATAGTTGAGTTCTTTAACTTTGTAGTATACTTCATGTTCTAACTCAAGAGGCAAATGACAAACTTTTCCATAAACCATTTTATAAGGAGACATACCCATAGGATTTTTATATGCTATTCTCTAAGCCCAAAGTGCATCATCTAATTTCTTAGACCAATTCTTCCTGGACCTATTGACAGTATTTTGCAAAATTAATTTTATTTCTCTATTGCTAAGTTCAACTTGACCACTAGACCGAGGATGATAAGGTGATGCAATTCTATGGTTAACATCATACATGGCAAGCATTTTACGAAAAGCACCATGAATAAAGTCTGAACCACGACCAGTCATTAAATATCTAGGGACTCCAAACCTTGGGAAAATAACTTCCTTAAGCATTTTAATAGAGGTGTTGTGATCAGCACTACTAGTTGGAATGGCTTCTACCCATTTAGTAACATAATCAACAGCAACCAAAATATGTGTATACCCATTAGAGGAAGGGAAAGGTCCCATGTAATCAAATCCCCAAACATCAAATGGTTCAACAGCAAGTGAATAATTCATAGGCATTTCTTGGTGCTTAACAATATTACCTATTCTTTGGCATTCATCACAAGATGAGACAAATTTACGGGCATCCTTGAAGAGAGTAGGCCAATAAAATCCAGATTGCAATACCTTGTGAGCAGTTCTATCTCCAGCATGATGTCCTCCATAAGCCTCGGAGTGACATTTCCGTAGGATTTGTCCCTGTTCATGCTCAGGTACACAACGTATAATAATACCATCTACTCCTTTATAAAGATGTGGGTCATCCCAAAAGTAATGTCTTAAATCATAGAAGAATTTTTTTCTTTTGTTGGTATGTAAAGCTAGGAGGTAAAGATTTACACCGGTACGCGTCGTATACAAACGGTTTTAAACCCCTTTCCGCAAAGGCATTTGGAACTGTCGGCAAGTGAGTGTGGGCGATAGGGGGATCCTTCCCACACGACCCAGAAACCGTTCGGGGATAGACCCTCCTGCCACACAAGCTGGCTCGTGTGCAATCGGGCGAGGCATGGAAACCTAATTGTTTCCGTTCGTATGTACATCCCACACGGTGAATCCCAGAAAAACATTTCCGTTCTTATGTATATCACACACAGTCAATCCAAGGAGTACGTTTCCGTTCTTATGTACATCCCAAACGATTAGGCCCCTATAGTTGTGTGAAAAAGGTGGACATCAACATTTAATCTGCCGATATGTTTGTGATAGGTACGTCATCGCACACGGTTCAAGAATGTAAAATGTGTGCGGTGCCTCTACTAACGCCAACGTGTACATTTTCATAACTGTGTGCGATTGGTATTCCTATCACACACGCACACTGGTTTGAAACATTTACCATATTACCATGAATCGCACATGCATATGAGACCAAACCGTGTGTGCGTCCGAAGGGCATCGCAAACATTTCACGACAAAGAACCATCTGTTTTCTTTTTTTCATCGCACACGTTTTTTCCTTGCTAACCATGTGCACATTATTTTATTCGCTACTGTAGAATTTTTTGGCTGTAATTTATTATTCTAATTGGAATTTTTGAAATATGAAATGTGCAATTCAAGTTCTCGGCACAATGGTTCAACAATGAATCCATAAATAAAATTGTTAGTACAATATGTTCAGTAATTACAGGATTAGACAACACTTAACTATGATGAACCACAATATTTACAGGCGGTAAAGGTGAAGAGACAAGTGTAAATCATTTTGACTGTCGATGTTGTTGAAGAAGCGGAATGCCCATAATGTGCCTTCCTGCATGCCATAGGCACGAACAACTTTTGTCCAACCCCTTGTGACGATTTCCCGCTCATCCTTCACTGCCTCCAGGAAGACTTCTAGAGCATTATCATGGTAGCATGAATTATATAATTTAACCTTAGTTGCCTCCACTCTGGTCATGTAGTTTGCAAGGTAATCATCAGTAAATAGCTTCGGAAACCACTGAAAAGAGAAAAATATTAGATCATTGAGTTCTAATAGACTAACTTGTTGTGGGCAGGGGGAAAAGGCAACAGATTACTTACCATCCTAAAGTTCACTGATGTCTTGGACAAAGTGTAAATAAAGAACTTAATTCCCATCACCAGTTTCTTTCGCCTAACAATCTTTCTTAGTTTCCTTACTTGACATTTGTTCATGAATATCTCATTGCCCCATATGCAAAGGGGATATAAGCATGGATAAGTACCGCTCATATACGTACCTACAAGCAATGAGTAAATGTTAGAAGCTAAATGAGATTGCACAAATGATGTAATATACAACTACCTACATTCCTAAGTACAAGTATTTTTAGAGATTTCAATATAAACTACATACGGATGTATATAGAATTATAGATATAGTTTATCTTAGAATCTAGATTCACTCATTTTGCTCCTTATGTAGTCTATATTGGAATCTCTAAAAATACTTAAATTTAGGAATAGATGGTGTATAAGACATGGGATGCAGCTAACCTCGACGGCAAACAACAGCATCCCCCATTGTAGCCCTGTGTAAGTACATGGAAATCCAATGTTAACTACAACAGGGTTAACATCCACCAAAAATAGCAAATGGTAATAAAACAGTAGCATCTGTAGTGATATCTTCATTGCGAAAGAGTAGCACAATAGCAAAGGGACGGATTAAAAAATGGATACAACTGTTAATTGCAACAAGCTTAACAACATCTTAATTCATGTTTTGTAAGTTTGTAGCCATTGAAATACAACTGTTTAAAAATTGATACAACTGTTAATTGCAACATGCTTAATGGCCATTGAAACCGGTACTGATAAAAATGCAATTGGCAGAGTTAAACATCACAAGGCAGGTGCTGCCAGAGCAGATAATGGCCCAAATGTCTATAAAAAGGTAGGGGAACTAGCTAAAACATGTTAGGCATGTTTACTACAAGATGCTTAAGACATCGACCGTACAAAACATAGCCATTAATTACAACTGGTATTGGTAAGATTGAACTGGTGAGTTCATAGTTGGTAAGTCCTGAGAGGTAGTTGCTGGGGCACTTCATCTTGGCCAGAGGCCACCCAAAGTCAGCGGCAGCAGAGGAAAGCTCTTCCTCCGGGTCAACGCGTGAATCAGTGCCCCCAACATGTGTACCTACAAGAAGCAAGTAAATGTTAGAAGCCAAACTGCAATTGCACAAATGATGTAAAATACTGTAAGACATGGGATGCAGCTAACCTCGACGGCAAACAACAACATCGCCCGTTATGGCCCTGCGCAAGTACATGGATAGGCATGTTAAGTACAACAGGGTTAGCATCCACCAAAAATAGCAAATGGGCAGCATCTCTAGTATATCTTCATTGCGGAGAGTAGCATGGTAGAAAAGTTTGTTGCTGGTATTGGTGAAATTGAACTGAACAGTTAATACTTGAACATCACACAATGTGCAGTACTGAAATAAACAAGGCACGAACATGCTTAATACATCAACCGTACAGAACATAGCCATTGCAAGTGATATTGGTAAGATTTAGCTGGTCAGATCATACCTGTTAAGTCCTGGGGGGTAGTTGCCGGGGCACTTCTTCTGGGCCAGAGCCTGCACCATGTTGGCGATGGTGGAGGCGAGGTGTTCCTTCGGGTCAACACACACAGCGGCCATCACGACATGGACCGGCATCAGATCCTCGACCTCCACGTATGTGGTTGAGCTTGCGCGGTGATGCTCTGGAGGTAGGGACGATGGGGATTTGGAGGAATGAGGATGTTTCGCAGGTGCCATTTAAGCAATCAGGCCGGGGCCGTGATAGAGATCGGTGGGTTACCCGACTTGATCCAAGCAGAACGTAGATGTGGTTGAAGCTGTGGTTGCGGCGGCGGCGGTTTGAGCTGCTAGTAGGGGGAGACGCGGGGGCATGGGGGGAGGGGGAGATACTGAGGAAATTTGATGGGCGGGGATGTGGTTGGAGGAATAAATTCTGAAATCGCGCGCCTAATGAAAATTTCGCTGCGGAAATTGAAACTTGGGCGGGGGAAACACACAACAAAGACGAAGCACGTAAAATACTCATGTGCGAGAAAACAGAAAATTGGCAGTTCCCATCTCCAAAAAAATGTACATGTGTAGTCGATTTTTTCTGGTCAAGCAAAAAAACGCACACGGGTACGGCATAGAAACCGTGTGTCTTGTGATCTTCTAATGATTAGCGCAAAAATGCGCACACAGTTACACATGATAATCAACGCTCAAAGCTCTCAAAGGATGCTCATTGTACGTTAATACTACAAACTTAAAGTACTACTAGTAATTTGCTCTAATACTACAAACTTAAACTACTTCTCACATCCTGCCATCATGGCATGCTGGCCAGACACCGGCATTCTCCTTCTCGGCCTTGTAGGCAGCAGCCAACCGTGCTTCGATCTCCGCCAAGCTCTCGTCATCACGGCGTGCGGCCTCTTCTTTCTTGCGGCGGCGGGACTCTCTTTTCTTGACTTCTTTCTGCCTTTTGTGATCCTCCTGTGCGGCTTTGGCCACCTCTAGATCCACCGACCATTCGGCCATGGCAGCCTCAAAGTCCGCCCACATAACTGTGTGGCTGCCGGCGGTGATGAACTCGGCGCGGCGAGATGCCGTCGCTTCCTTACCATGTGTGCAGTCGCGGGCGGCGAGGAACACGGCGCGGAGGGAAGCCATCACTTCCTTACCGGTTACTGTGCGCCGCGGTGCCATGAACGACGCTTGGATAGAGCTCTGGGATGGAGGGGCCGGGCAGCCGTAGAGTGCGGTGGTTTTTAAGAGCTCAATGAGAAACGACAAAGGACTATTGGCTTCCCTTACAATTTTGCTCGGTCATTATCACACACGGTTCATCTCGGTCGCTTCTGGAAACAGTGTGCGCTGAGGCTATTGTGTGTTGCGCGTTATGATTGGCCAGAACCCAGCCATGGGATCACGCGTGTGCACCGTAGGATGAGCCGCGATCGAATGGCAATCCACGTCCCTCACATCACATCCGTGCGGCTGTAGCTGGATTGGATTTATATGCGCCAAATGCCTAGAAAATGCACATAATCCCTTAAATATGGTAAATGAGCCCGAAAAAATGCCAAATTTGAACACGGTAATTTGCAGGGTGTATGTTCTTCGTAGAAAAAAACTCCAGGGCAAAAAAAGAAAATTTGGATTCCCCTTCAATCTTGGTGATTTCCCTCTCGAAAGCATGGAACTTCCCCGGCGATGGTTCGATTTATGAAGGGCGTCCATGACGACATAAGCCAAACCTTCTCAAATTTTCACCAGGGCATGGTGAGGGCATACCATGGCACCATGCCAGGCATCATGTTTTTCAATCATTTATTTCATTTTTTTCTATAGTTGAAAACCCAATAAACAAATGTTTGTGGTTGACTATTGCCACACATTTCATCGAAATATCTGTCCATTCCTTGTAAAAGGCATGGAATTTACTAAATGGCACGAGCATCATTTTCCAAACCGTTCTTGTGCACCCTTTCATGCACCGATTGTTTGAACTTGAATTATGTGCATTAATGCCTAGAAAATGCACATAATCCCCTAAATATGGTAAATGAACCTAGAAAAGTGACAAATTTGAACGTGGTGATTTGCAAGGTGTATGTACATCTTAGAAAAAAAACTCATGGACAAAGGACAAAGGAAATTTGGACCCCCCTTCAATCTTGGTGATTTCCCTCTCGAAACCATGAAACTTCCTCGGTGATGGTTCGATTTATGAAAGGCGTGCATGACGACATATGGATAACATTCTCAAATTTTTACCAGGGCATGGTGAGGCCATACCATGGCACCACGCGAGGCGTCATGTTTTTTAAGTATTTATTTCATTTTTTGTATACCCAGTAAACGACGCGTTTATGGTTGACTATATATTGCCACACATTTCCTCGAAATATCTGTCCATTCCTTGTAAAAGGCATGAGAATTTACTAAATGGCACGAGGATGGTTTTCTAGACCGTTCTTGTGCACCTTTTCATGCACCGATTGTTCGAATTTGAATTATGTGCATTAATGCCTAGAGAATGCAAATAATCCCCTAAATATGGTAAATGAACACGGGAAGTGTCGAATTAGAACGTGGTGATTTGTAGGGTCTATTTTTATCATAGAAAAAACTCATGGACAAAGGACAAAGGAAATTTGGATCCTCCTTCAATCTTGGTTATTTCCCCCTCGAAGCCATGGAACTTCCTCGGTGATAGTTCTATTTATGAAAGGCGTGCATGACGACATAAGGAAAACACACTCAAATTTTTACCAGGGCACGGTGAGGCCAAACCATGGCACCACGCCAGGCATCATGTTTTCCAAGCATGTATTTCATTTTTGTATACATTAATTCCTGGTTCGTTTGGCGTTTTTTATACATTATTTGAATTTCTAGGCATTTAATGTGCATAATTCAAATTTGAACTACAAGCGCATGCTCCAATGCACCAAAGTTGGTTGAAAAATCACACCTGTGTCCTTGGGTGAATTTCTAGGTCCCGTGCAAGAAATGGGAATGAAATTCAAACATCCGGGCGTCGTGGCTCGGCCGGAAAGATTGAGAAACTTGGTTTTTTAATTCATGTAAATCCAAAACAAGTCTGAAAATCATGAAACTTGGCATGGTGGCATGACATGGCACCAACATGCTGCGGTATTTTTTTTGGCCGAATTGGGACAAGCTTTGGTATAAGTTGCTTGCAAACCGGAGCTTCTCTCAAAAAGGCTCGTGGTTCCGAGAGGGAACATGTCACCTACGTGTGCGAAACGACATGCGTACATGTACTGCCTTCTCTCGCCTTAATTTGTTTACACAGGTAGTTTAGACCAAATAGAAGTATCGTGCTAAATTTTGGAATTATTCCGGGTTCGTTTGGCTGTTTTTGTACATTAATTGAATTTCTGGGCATTTAATGTGCATAATTCAAATTTGAACTACAAACACATCCTCCAGTGCACCAAAGTTGGTTGAAAAATCACATGTGTGTCCTTGGGTGAATTTCTAGGTCCCATGCAAAAAATGAGAATGAAATTCAAACATTTGGGCGTTGTGGCTCTACCGAAAAGATTGAGAAAGTTCCTTTTTTAATTCCTGTAAATCCAAAACACGCCTGAAAATCATGAAACTTGGCATGGTGTCATGACATTGGCACCAACATGTTGTGGTAGTTTTTCTATCCGATTTGCGGAGGCGCACACATTAAAAATCAACAAAGTCATTTTGGAACAAGTGTTGTCACGTTACGAACCAGAAACACAACTATTATTGAAACCATGGGCGTTCTACTTACCAATCACATGCCACCATGCGTCCCTTTTTTATTGGCTAGGAGGTGTCGTGTGGGGTAGCTATTTGAGTACGGGAGGCATGCGATCAGACCCCTGTGCGTGCTCATCGGGAGGAGAGCCCTTTGACCTCTATCCATTGCGCACCTCCCTCCCAATGTCTCCATTAATGGCGCCCGAGCCCCTGTTTCACGACGTGGCTATGTCTCACTGGACTGAGATTTAATAGAGAAAAGTGAAAATCTGAAAAGATAGTTTTGCATGGATCCTGATGTAAGATCCAAGAACCTATATAGCATCGACTGCGACTTATAGCAAGCATGATGAATATAAGGACGATTACAGTGGATAATAATTGTCTTACATATCTAGGAAGATAAATAAAAAAGCCACATGCGGCTATGCGGGAAATACACAAGGGCAAAAGAAGAAGGAAGATGCATACAATGATCTGGCTCGTTGATCTCTACTTTCTTGATGCACTGCAGGTCGTGGAGACTAGTTCTCTTCGCGTGCGGCGATGATCTCATTCATCAGTTTCATGTCCTTAATACGCTGCTCGGAAGCAACCGAGGATTCCTCCACCAGCCTTTTGCGCTCGATGCGGAGCAAGGCATTCTCGTCCATAAGTTTCTTGACGATGACGCACGTCCTCTTCAACAACGCAGCGGTCTCCTCCGCCTGCTTCGCCCTTCCGGTGATCTTCGCCCTCAACAGGTCGCGGTTGGCCCGGAGTTGTTCAAACGAGGCAATCAACTCATCCTGCAGCTTCATCCAGCTAGAGATCTAATCCATCTGGCTATGGACGATTGCATGCATGCGCCTGTAAGAGTCCTCGCCTGCCCGCGAGAGATTTTCCCAGGCCGCCGCGGCGCGGGAGGACATCTCTGTTGCATTCGCAGCGTGGCAAGACATCTCTGCTGCTTCCGCGGCGCGACTAGACTAGTCTGCTGCATCGACGGTGCGGCGGGACCTCCATGTTGCTTCGGCGGCGCGGCGAGACCTCCATGCTGCTTTGGCGGCGCGGCAGGACATGTCGGCTACTTTCGCGGCTAAGCGGGACATCTCTCGTGCTTCCGCTTCCATGCTCGCCTCTTCGTGGTGGTAATCTCTCGGCCGAGAACTCAATCTGGCCATGGCAGATGCAAGAGAACGATGCTGAATGACTTGTTTGCTTTTGTGGATGAGGAGGGAGGAAGGAATGTGCAGTCATCTTGGCATAGTACAGTATTTATAACCGAGTACTAATACACTCCTAAGTGGGAAACTGTTTAGGTTTTGATTGGTGTGAATAGGTTTGCAATTTGGATGGTGAAGGGATGCAAGCTCAAAATTTATTGACGGTTCTATAATTTCTAAGTGCGACACTATTCCTGGATGGTGTAAAGTGGGCATGCTTTCTCGGCCGCGTACGTGGCGTTTGGTGCACCGCAATCGGCAATGTCAGCACATGTCTTGTTCCAAGAATCGTGTGCGCTCGTTATTACCATCGTGCATGCTTCTTTTAATTAGAATGTGTGCCCGTCTAGCGCACACACGTTGATCTGTCTAATTGTTTCTGTTTGTTGTGGCTAATCGCAAACAGTTCATCTGTGTGAAGTGTATGCTATCAGTCGCACACACCTTTGATCTAGCTGACCATTTCTGTTCTGTTGCCTAATCACAAATAGTTAATCCTTCTGAAGCGTATGCCCTCAATTGCACACACCTTTGTCTAGCTGCCCGTTTCTGTTGTTTCTCCTCATCAAAAACAGTTCATCCGAGTGAACCGTATGCTGTGTATCACACACGCCTTCATCTGGCTACCCGTTTCTTTTGTTCCTCCTCATCGCAAACAGTTAATTGAACTGAATCGTATGCCCTCCATTGCACACGCAACTAAAATCTGAACCGTGTTTGATGAATCCGTCATCGCAGACGTTTTAGGCATTTTTGACGGTTCTCTGACACCACCGTTTGCGATTGTTGCATCGTACACAGTTTCTCGAAGGGTCTCTGATCGTAGTGTCGCGTTATCAGCATCCTGTGGTAGTGTTAGCAACAATGTAATTAGCATAATCAGCATACCAAGGAGTACTATTAGCAACATTTATTGTAGCTAACTGCTCATCAGGAAAACTATCATCAATAGGTAGTGGGTCATCAAGCACATTTTCAAGCCTAAACAAGTTATCTGCTAAGGGGTTCTCAGCTCCTTTTCTATCAATAATATGTAAATAAAATTCTTGTAAAAAGAGAACCCAATGAATAAGTCTAGCTTTAACATCTTTCTTTTCCATAAGATATTTAATACCAGCATGGTCTGTGTGAATAGTTACTTTGGAATCAACAATATAAGGTATAAATTTATCACAAGCGAACACCACTGCTAAAAATTCTTTTTCAGTAGTAGCATAATTTGTCTGAGCATTGTCTAGAGTTTTACTAGCATAATGAATAACATTCAATTTCTTATCAACTCTTTGTTCTAGAACAGTACCAACAGCATAATCACTAGCATCACACATAATTTCAAAAGGCAAGTTCCAATCAGGTGGTTGAACAATAGATGCAGAAATTAAGGCTTTCTTGAGTGTTTCAAAGGCTTCTAAACAGTCATCATCAAAAACAAAAGGAACATCCTTTTGCAAAAGACTAGTGAGAGGCCTAGAAATTTTAGAGAAGTCTTTAATAAATCTCCTATAGAAACCAGCATGACCTAGGAAACTATGAATACCTTTGATGTCCTTAGGGCATGGCATTTTTTCAGTTGCATCAACCTTAGCTTGGTCCACTTCAATACCTCTTTCAGAAATTTTATGACTCAAGACAATGCCCTCATTAACCATAAAGTGGCACTTCTCCTAATTCAAGACAAGATTTGTTTGTTCACATCTCTTTAAAACTCGCTCAAGATTGCTTAAACAATCATCAAACGATTAAACAGAGAAGTCATCCATGAAAACCTCAACAATCTTTTCAAAAAAGTCAGAGAATATAACAGTCATACATCTTTGAAAGGTAGCAGGTGCATTACATAAACCAAAAGGCATATGTCTATAAGCAAATGTTCCAAAAGGACAAGTAAAAGTGGTCTTTTCTAGATCAGATTGTAAAACAGGTATTTGTGAAAAGCCAGAGTATCCATCAAGGAAGCAAAAATGTGTGTGCTTAGATAGTCTTTCTAACATTTGATCATTAGGCAGAGGGTAATCATATTTCTAGTAGCTTTATTTAATTTTCTATAATCAATTACCATTCTATAGCCTGTGACAATTCCTTGTCGAATAAGCTCATTCTTATCATTAGGAACAACAGTAATACCTCCCTTCCTAGGGACACAATGAATAGGAATTACCCGTCTACTATCAGCTATAGGATAGATTATACCTGCTTCCAGAAGTTCTAATATTTCCGTTCTTACCACTTCTTTTATTTTCGGATTTAACCGATGTTGGTGATCAACAACGGGTTTAGTATCCGGTTCCATATTAATCTTGTGTTGACATAGAGTGGGACTAATGCCCTTAAGATCATCAAGAGTATATCCAATAGCAGCCCTGTGCTTCCCTAGAACTTTCAATAATCTTTCTTCTTCATGTTCTGAAAGATTAGCACTAATAATAACAGGATATATCTTATTTTCATCAAGATAAGCATATTTCAGAGTGTCTGGCAATTGTTTTAGTTCAAACACAGGATCACCTTTAGGTGGAGGAGGACCTCCTAGAGTTTCAATAGGCAAATTGTGTTTAAGCAGAGGTGGTTGTTGGAAAAAGATTTTATCTATTTCATTTCTTTCGCGCATATGCAAATCATTTTCATGGTCTAGCAAATATTGTTCCAGAGGATCAGCAGGAGGCACAGCTATAGAAGCAAGACCAATAATTTCATCCTTACTAGGCAAATATTTCTTATGAGGTTGTTTACTAAACTTGGAAAAATTAAACTCATGAGATTCATCACCAAAGCTAACACCGACAGTTTGTTTCTCACAATCTATTTTAGCATTGACGGTGTTCAAGAAAGGTCTACCAAAAATAAGAGGGGACAAAAGTCATCTTGTGGGGTGCTAAGAACAAGAAAATCAGCAGGGTATTTTATTTTCCCACACAAGACTTCAACATCTCTAAGAATCCCAATTGGTTATATAGTATCTCTATTAGCGAGTTTAATTGTAACATCTGTGTCTTCTATTTCAGCAGGTGCTATTTCATCTCTAATTTCTTCATATAAGGAGTGGGGAATAGCACTCACACTAGCACCTATGTCACATAAACCATGATAACAATGATCTCTTGTCTTAACTGAGACAACAGGCATGCCAACAACTGGTCTATGTTTATCTTTACCCTCAGGTTCGGCAATTCTAGTAGCTTCTTCACAGAAGTAAATAACATGCCCATCCATATCTTCTTCCAAGAGATCTTTAACCATGGCAGTGCTAGGTTCTACTTTAATTTGTTCATCAGGTTTAGGTGTTCTAACATAGCTTTTGTTAACCACGGTTGAAACTTTAGCATGTTCTTTTATCCTAACAGCGAAAGGTGGTTTCTCAATATAAGCAGAAGGAACAACTGGATCAACATTATAAAGTATAGTTTCTTCTTTAACTTGTACGGGTTCTTTAATTTCATATTTAATAGGTGGGTGATATTTAACCCACTTCTCTTTTGGAAGTTCAACATGAGTAGCAAATGATTCACAAAAGGAGGCTACTATATCAGTGTCAAGTCCATATTTCGTTCTAGACTTTTGAAAAACATCGGTATCCATAAAAGATTTAACACAATCATACTTAAGCTTTATACCCGACTCTTTACCTTCATCAAGTTCCCAATCTTCATAGTTGCATTTAATTCTTTCCAAAATATCCCACCAGAATTCAATGGTCTTCTTCATAAAAGAATCAGTACAAGAAGTATCGAGCATTGTTTGATCATTATGAGAAAGCCGAGCATAAAAATTCTGAATAACAATTTCTCTTGAGAGATCATGATTCGGGAATGAATATAACATTGACTTAAGCCACCCCCAAGCTAGAGCGATACTTTCTCCTTCATGAGGCCAAAAATTATATATAATTTTCCGATCACGATGAACTAGATGCATAGGATAAATTTTTTGATGGAACTCCAATTTCAACTGGTTCCAATTCCATGATCCAATATCATCGCATAGCCTATACCATGGCAATGCTTTTCCCTTCAAAGATAAAGGGAAAACCTTTTTCATCACTTCATCCCTGGGTAAACCTGCAAGCTTAAACAATCCACATATTTGTTCCACATGTATCAGGTGCATATCAGGATGTTCAGTTCCATCTCCTGCATAAGAATTAGCTAGCAGTTGTTCTATCATACCCAAAGGGATTTCATATTCAATATTTTCAGTAGGTGCAGTAGGTTGAGGGGTAACTAATTGTGGTTCCGGACGAGGTGAAGATACCCCGAACAAACCCCTCAAAGGATTGTTTTCCATAGTAACAAGTGACAATAAATGTCAGCACACTATATAAATGTTTCCTTACCGAGTTCCACTTACCAAAGGCGCTTCACTCCCCGACAACGGCGCCAGAAAATAGCCTTGATGACCCACAAGTGTATGGGGTCAATTGTAGCTCTTTTCGATAAGTAAGAGTGTTGAACCCAACGAGGAGCAGAAGGAAATGACAAGTGGTTTTTAGCTAGGTAATATCTGCAAGTGCTAAAATTGTAAGTAGCGAAGTAGTTTGATAGCCAGATAATTTATAACGAGCAAGTAACAATATTAGTAACAAAAGTGCAGCAAGGTAGCCCAATCCTTTTGAGACAAAGGACAGGCCAAAATGATTTCTTATAATAAGCAAAGTGTTCTTGAGGGTACACGGGAATTTCATCTAGTCACTTTCATCATGTTGGCTTAATTCATGTTCGGTACTTTGATAATTTGATATGTGGGTGGACTGGTGCTTAGGTGCTCTTCTTACTTGAATAAACCTCCTACTTAGGATAAACCCTCTCACAAGCACCCGCAACTACGAGAAAACTATTAATAATAAATTCTAACCATAGCATTAAACTTTTGGATCCAATCGGTCCCTTACGGAATAGCGCTAAACTGGGGTTTAAGCTTCTGTCACTCTCGCAACCCACCATCTAATAACTAATCCAAAATGCATTCCCTTAGGCCCAAATATGGTGAAGTGTCATGTACTTGACGTTCACATGACACCACTAAGAGAATGGCAACATACATACCATCAAAATATCGAACACATATCAAGTTCACATGATTACTTGCAACATGATTGCTCCCGTGACCTCAAGAACAAAAGTAACTACTCACAAATGATAAACATGCTCAAGATCAGAGGGGTATTGAATAGCATAATGGATCTGAACATATAATCTTCCACCAAATAAATCATATAGTAATCAACTACAAGATGTAATCAACACTACTAGTCACCCACGGGCACCAATCTATAGTTTTGATACAAAGATTGAACGCAAGAGATAAACTAGGGTTTGAGAGGAGTTGGTGTTGTGAAACTGTTGATGAAGATAGCCCTCCCCAAGATGGGAGAGTTGTTGATGATGATGACGACGATGATTTCCCCCTCCGGTCGGAAAGTTCCCCCGGCAGAATCGCTCCGCTGGAGGGTAAAAGTGCTCCTGCCCAAGTTCTGACTCGAGGCGGCGGCGCTTCATCCCGAATGTCTCCTCCTTATTTTTTCTAGGTCAAAATGACTTATATACCCAAAGATGGGCACCGGAGGTGGGCCGAGGAGGCACAACCCACCTGGGCGCGCCAGGTGGGTTGTGCCCACCTGGTGGGCCCCCTCTGGTAGTTATTTGCTCCAATATTTCTTAAATATTCCATAAAAATTCTCCGTGGAGGTTCAGCTTGTTTGGAGTTGTGCAGAATAGGTAGCCTGATGTAGCTTTTTAAGGTCAAGATTTCTAATTGCCAGAATTCTCCCTCTTGGTGTGTACCTTGCAAATTATGAGAGAAAAGGCATTAGAATTACTCCCAAAAAGCATTATTATGGATAGAAATATTATAAATAACAGTAAGGAAACATGATGCAAAATGGACGTATCACCCCGCTTGCAGATGATCAATTTGTGGCCAGTGCGAGTGAATGGCTAGAATGGCTCAGGAGGGGCTGTATATATGGACGACGAGCTGATCGAGCTTTGTGCTCCACCGTGGAGGAGCTGCCGGTGAAATTAGGAGGAGAGAGGCTCGGGCTCGACTTGGAGATGAAGTAGAGGAGCCCGGCGAAGCTACGCCTGGGCGCGGAAACAATGCAGCGCACTGAGTGGGGCAGCAGTCGCACTCACGCTCACTGTTCCGAACGGGGCGGCGGCTAAGGGCCCCGATGTCCAGAGTGCGTGCTCTGCATGTCGAACACCTCGCGCCAGCATGGTCACCGCATGCACTGACATACGCGGTGCTTTTGGAAAGCGCAAACTGTGTCTAGGGTGAAGTCCTTTCAACGACGTGTTCTGGTGTGCTCCTGGTTTGCCACCTAGCTCAATAAGGCTGAAATTTAGAAGTTAAGCAACTCTGAGGAGGTAGTTAAGCGGTAAGAATTTCAGCTTTAGAAGATCAAGAAAAATATACTTGCTTCACAAACCGCCATACTGATGTCTACTACACAACCTTCTTCTTGTAGACGTTGTTGGGCGTAGAGGTAGTTAAGTGCATAGGTCTGTAGGACAGTAGCAAATTTCCCTCAAGTGGATGACCTAAGGTTTATCAATCCATGGGAGGCGTAGGATGAAGATGGTCTCTCTCAAATAACCCTGCAACCAAATAACAAAGAGTCTATTGTGTCCCCAACACACCCACTACAATGGTAAATTGTATAGGTGCCCTAGTTCGGCGAAGAGATGGTGATACAAGTGCACTATGGATGGTAGATATAGGTTTTTGTAATCTGAAAATATAAAAACAGCAAGGTAACTAATGATAAAAGTGAGCGAAAACGGTATTGCAATGATAGGAAACAAGGCCTAGGGTTCATACTTTCACTAGTGCAAGTTCTCTCAACAATAATAACATAGATAGATCATATAACAATCCCTCAACATGCAACAAAGAGTCACTCCAAAGCCACTAATAGCGGAGAACAAACAAAGAGATTATGGTAGGGTACGAAACCACCTCAAAGTTATCCTTTCTGTTCTATCTATTCAAGAGTTCATAGTAAAATAACATAGAGCTATTCTTTCCGCTCGATCCATCATAGAGTTCATACTAGAATAACACCTTAAGACACAAATCAACCAAAACCCTAATGTCACCTAGATACTCCATTATCACCTCGAGTATCCGTGGGCATGATTATACGATATGCGTCACACAATCACAAATTCATCCAACCAACACAAAGTACTTCAAAGAGTGCCCCAAAGTTTCTACCGGAGAGTCAAAAAACGTGTGCCAACCCCTATGCATAGGTTCGTGGGCGGAACCCGCAAGTTGTTCACCAAAACATACATCAAGTGGCACGTGATATCCCATTGTCACCATAGATAAACACGGCAAGACATACATCAAGTGTTCTCAAATTAAAGACTCAATCCGATAAGATAACTTCAAGAGGGAAACTCAATTCATCACAAGAGAGTAGAGGGGGAGAAACATCATAAGATCCAACTATAATAACAAAGCTCGCGATACATCAAGATCATGCCATAGAGAGAACACGAGAGAGAGAGAGAGATCAAACACATAGCTACTGGTACATACCCTCAGCCCCGAGGGTGAACTACTCCCTCCTCATCATGGATAGCGCCGGGATGATGAAGACGGCCACCGGTGATGGGTTCCCCCTCCGGCAGGGTGCCGGAACGGGCTCCCGAGAGGTTTTTGGTGGCTACAGAGGCTTGTGGCGGCGAAACTCCCGATCTATCTTGATATTCGATGGTTTTAGGGTACGTAGGCTCATATAGGCGAAAGAAGTCGGTGGGAGGTGCTCAAGGGGCCCACGAGACAGGGGGGCACGCCTAGTAGGGGGCGCGCCCCCCTATCTCCTGGCCTCCTCGAGGATCTTCTGACGTGAACTCCAAGTCTCCAGGATGATATTCTTCCAAAAAATCACGCTGCCGAAGGTTTCATTCCGTTTGGACTCCGTTTGATATTCCTTTTCTTCGAAATACTGAAACAGGCAATAAAACAACAATATGGGCTGGGCCTCCATTTAATAGGTTAGTCCCAAAAATGATATAAATGTGTAAAATAAAGCCCATAAATATCCAAAAGGGGTAATATGATAGTATGGAACAATCAAAAATTATAGATACGTTGGAGACGTATCAAGCATCCCCAAGCTTAATTCCTGCTCGTCCTCGAGTAGGTAAATGATAAAAAAATAGAATTTTTGATGTGGAATGCTACCTAGCATAATTCTCAATGTAATTTTGTTTATTGGGGCATGAATGTTCAGATCCAAATGATTCAAGATAACAACTTATAAAACATAAAAAATAATGCTTCAAAGCATACTAACAAATAATCATGTCCTATCAAAATAGCATAGCCAAAGCCGTGGAGGTGGACGTGGTCGGTACCGCAGACCTCCTCCGCCAACGGTCGTGGTTGACCATCAGCCTTCGGATATGGCAGTCGATCCTGTGTGGTCGACCGAATTGCCTAGCCAGGCGATGGAGGTAGTGACGGCTTTGTCCAACATGGAGGTTCCTGCGACTGGCGTTGCTGCTGAGGCAGGGGACAGGGCTGAGTCTGAGAGGGCATCCAAGTGGGCGCGTAAGAAGGAAAAGATGATTTGTTATCGATGTGGTGAGAAGGGTCACTTTATTGCTGAGTGCATGGCAGAACTCTGTGGCTCGTGTGGTAAGACAGCTCATATTATGGGGGACTGCCCGGTTCTGCGTGATCAGGTTCCTGCTCTCATGATGTATGGAGTATATTGTGCTGAGCTCACGTTCTTTGAGTCTCCGGCGGAGAGAGAGATTCCGGTTGAGACTCAGAGCTTGACTACTGGAATTGTGAAAGCTACCCGCGAAGTGGTGTCTGAGGCTCAAATTGTGCAGAGACTTCAGGAACTGGCTCCAGGTGATTTTCAGTGGGAGCTTGTCCAGATTGAGGACAATGTGTTTAGGGTTGATTTCCCAACGGTGGACGATTTGCAGAAGCTGCTGAGTTTTGGGTTGTGCAAAGTCCCTGGTACTCAGTGCATTCTGGAATTTCACGAGTGGAAGAAGGTGGAGCCTAAGGGAAAACCGCTCACTCAGGTGTGGTTGCAGTTTTCAGGGGCCCCATCTGAGTCTTTGACAGATGCTCGAGTTGTGGCTAGTCTGGGTATGATGGTTGGAAAGACTGAGAAAGTGGATATGGCATTCACCCGCGCCCATGGGGTGGCCCGGCTCTTAGTGGGTGTTCTGGACATTGAGTTCGTCCCGGATGTGGTCAGCTAGTTTTATAGGGGAGAGGTGTTTCCGCTTGAGATTGAGTTTGAGAATTCTGAGCTGTTTGCCGACGCGGTTACTGGGACTTATATGGCTATGCACAAGGGGGATGGTGACGCCGGTGCTAGTGGGGACCCGACTGATGAGGCGGGACGTAAGAGGACCAATGGTTCGGGTCCGGTTGCTCAGTTGCCCGGGGATGGATCAGGAGTAGAGCCAGCCCCGGTTCCGTTGGTATCGATGAGTACGTTGCGGTTTGGGTCCTTTGAGCCAACGTTGGCCCCTCCCAAGCTTTGGAGTGATAGGGTGGATTCTGATGATAGCTTTGAGTGTATGCTTCCGCCGTTGGAGCTTGATGTTGTGACTGGTCCTGTGGTGGATGGCTTGTTGGGGACTCTCTCGGTGATGACCTTGGGAGGGGTTAGGGAGGTGGAGCCTCAGGTGGTTCCGCTTTCCCCCACCACCCCAGTGGTCTCGAGCCGGGAAACAACGTCAGTCTCAGAGGTTCGTCACGGGGAGGGGAGTCCGGGCCAGGTGGCCTCGGTCTCTCCTTCTCTTAGCCTGGCGCCGGAGACACCGGTGACGCCAACGATGGTCGGCCATGGGGGAGGCCGCATGGGTCAGGCGGACCCGGCCCTTTCTCCTAGGGTGGCGGCTACTTTGGCCGCATCTCTGCTGCGGCTGGGGACGGGTCTAGGGCAGGTGGCCTCCATTCCTCCTCCTCCTTCGCGAGTCAGGCCATCGACGACCTCAGGTCATGCAGTCCGGGCGGGAGGAGAGTCTGGGCCGGCGGTGCCCGTGCTTCTCTCCCCCGGCGGCCTGCCTGTGGGGCATGTGAGCCCTCCGTCGCCTCATCCGGTATGTTTGGCTGACTCTTCAGCACGAGGCTTTACGCGGGAGGAGGTGATTTCGTTTGGTGGGATCCCTGATCCGGTCTCGGCGGGGCTTCGGATGAGTTCTCGGCTCCAGGACAACCCGGAGGTTGATGACATGCAGCTGAGGTGCGCTATGAGGGCGGCCAAGCTTCGTGATGCTGAGATTACTACTGGTATGTCTGTCAATATTTCCAATTCTTTATTGCATTTTTCCAATGAGGAAATTATAAATAATGCAAACCAAATAGGAGTTTCACTAGGGGCTAATGATAGTGAAATTTCCAAGTCGGTTAATGATCTTTTAGATTTGGAGGCGGAACGGGCATTAGAGACTATTCGTAATCTGGCTGCGGTAAAACCCATGAATGATGATGAGATTGAGGCATTGGGGGTCCGAGTGCTTGATAATATGTGTGCGGATCTAGCACCATCCGACCATGAGTGTGAGGAGGATGATGCTCCTCTTAACAATGCAGTAGATAGTGCCTCTGAGCCTGGTTATGAGTACCGGGTGGAAGAACCAAGTAAACCTAAGCGCAAGTGGAAACGGAAGATTTATCCCGATTCTGCGGTTCGTAGGAGTGCTAGGATTCAGACTGCCAAAAAATTTCATGATGAAGTATGAAAGGAATCTTTTGGAATAGCAGAGGTCTGAAAGACTTGGCTAAAAGAAGGTTCCTTGCTGAGGCATCCTTGGAGCATCGGTTAGATTTTGTTGCTCTTTCGGAAACTGGTCGTGAAAACTTTGCACCTCAGTTTCTTGCATCTCTGGTGGGAGATGTTGAGTTCGATTGGCATTGCCTTCCTCCGAGAGGAAGATCGGGTGGGATCTTGCTTGGTGTGAGATGCGATTCGTTAGAAGTCCGAAGTGTAGTGATGGGAGACTTCGCGGTCAAGTTTCGAGTCAGGTCTAAAGCCAATGGTTTCAACTGGGCTTTGGTGGCGGTATACGGTGCCACATAGCCCGAGCTTAAACATGAGTTTTTGGCGGACCTTGTTCGAATCTATGGGTCTGAGCAGCTTCCAATTTTAGTTTGAGGTGAGTTCAATATCATTAGGAGGAGAGAGGAGAAGAATAATGACAATTTTGACGGTCGGTGGTCGTTTATGTTCAATACTATTATTGAAAGCTTGGACCTGAGGGAGATCGAGCTTTCTGGTAGAAAGTTCACCTGGGCTAATGCGATGCCAAATCCGACATATGAAAAGCTTGACCGAGTTCTCGCGAGCGTTGAGTGGGAACAGAAGTACCCTCTTGTAACGGTACAAGCCCTCTCGTGTGGAATTTCCGATCACACTCCATTGTTCGTCGACTCAGGGGACCCGAGCCACATTGGAAACAAAAATACCTTTTCTTTTGAGATGGCCTGGTTTGAACGCGAAGGTTTCTTGGACCTGATTGCCACGGAATGGGCTAAGGGTGCAGGAGGGAGGACTTCGGTCGAGCGTTGGCAGAATAAGATTAGGTATTTGAGAAGTTTCTTACGGGGGTGGGCTAAGCATCGTAGTGGAGTGTATAAGATTGAAAAGGACAGGCTCCTTTCTCTGATTTAGACCCTTGACTTAAAGGTTGAATCCACGGTGTTGCAGCCAGCAGAGCATCAGGTTAAAATCGAGGCGGAGAAGAGGTTAAAAGAACTTCTCTGCGAAGAAGAATTGAAGTGGGCATTGCGGGCTAAGGTCCACAAAGTTGTCCATGGGGGCGCGAATACTCAATTCTTTCACCTGATTGCTAATGGTAAGCATAGAAAGAAGAGAATCTTTTAGCTTGAGCAAGATGAAGGAACTATTTTAGGACAGGAAAACCTAAAAACTTATATAACCGAGTATTACAAGCAGTTATTTGGACCTTCGGAGGATAGTTGCGTGTCCCTCGATGAGTCTAGGATTGAGGATGTGCCTCAACTTTTGGCTACTGATAATGATACTTTGGTTGCCCCGTTCTCTGAGAAGGAGGTGTTTGAGGCTATTGTGCAGATGAAGAACAACAAGGCTCCCGGACTGGATGGTTTCCCGGTTGAGTTCTACAAAAAGTGCTGGCACATTATTAAGGGGGATTTGTTACCTATGTTTCATGATATGTTCTCTGGACAGCTTCATTTATTTCACTTGAATTTTGGAACAATCACATTGCTTCCTAAAATGGATGCTGTGAGAATTGAGCAGTTCAGGCCGATCTGCCTTCTCAATGTTAGTTTCAAAATTTTCACCAAGGTCGGGACTAATAGGCTCACACAGATTGCGCATTCTGTGGTGCAACAGTCCCAAACTTTTTTCATGCCGGATAGAAACATCCTTGAGGGGGTGGTTGTCCTTCATGAAACGCTCCATGAAATCCATTCAAAAAAATTAGATGGAGTTATTTTTAAGGTGGATTTCGAGAAAGCGTATGATAAAGTCAAATGGCCATTTCTCCAGCAGGCATTGCGTATGAAAGGTTTCGATGAAGCCTGGCTCCGCCAGGTTGAATCGTTTACGCAAAAAGGAAGTGTTGGAATTAAGGTGAATGATGATATTGGTCACTACTTCCAGACACATAAAGGCCTAAGACAAGGAGATCCGATGTTCCCTATCCTGTTTAACATTGTGGTTGACATGTTAGCAATTATGATAGGAAGGGCTAAGGAGAATGGTCAAGTAGGTGGCTTGGTACCTCATCTTGTCGATGGAGGTGTGTCCATCCTTCAGTACGCTAATGATACAATCATCTTTATGGAGCATGATTTGGCCAAGGCGAGAAATATGAAGCTGGTGTTATGGCTTTTCGAACAATTGACTGGGCTCAAGATTAACTTTCACAAGAGTGAGTTGTTTTGCTTTGGTAGAGCCAATGATGACCAAGAGGCTTATAGGCAATTGTTTGGGTGTGACTTGGGGGCGTTACCTTTTTCTTACCTAGGTATACCAATTCACCACCGAAAGCTCACGAACAGAGAATGGAAATGCATCGAAGACCGATTTGAAAAGAAATTGAGTTGCTGGAAGGGCAAGCTCATGTCATACGGAGGCCGATTGATTTTGATTAATTCGGTGCTCACGAGTATGCCTATGTTTCTCTTATCATTCTTTGAAGTCCCAGTTGGAGTCAAGAAAAGACTGGACTTTTATCGCTCGCGTTTCTTTTGGCAGGGTGATGAACTAAAAAGAAAATATCGGCTAGCTAAATGGGATGTCATCTGTAGACCGAAAGACCAAGGGGGTCTTGGTATCGAGAATCTCGAAGTTAAGAACAGATGCCTTCTTAGTAAGTGGTTGTGCAAGTTAGCCCATGAGACTGAGGCCACGTGGGCGCAAATACTTCGTAGCAAGTACCTTCAGACCAATACTTTGTCCCAGGTGACAGTTAGGCCGACCGATTCACCTTTCTGGAGAGGACTGATGAAAGTCAAACAATCCTTGTTTAATAGGACAAAATTTAGTATTGGCAACGGTGCTAGTACACGTTTCTGGGAGGATACTTGGCTCGGAGAGACACCCTTGGCCATTCAATACCCGTCTTTATATCGAATTGTTCAACGTCGTGAGGTGTTCGTTGCAACGATATTTCAATCTATCCCCCTTAATATTCAATTTAGACGGTCGCTAGCGGGCAATCATTGGGAAGAATGGCTCCATCTAGTTAGGAGACTGATGGAGGTTCAGCTTTCCCAACAACCCGATGAATTACGCTGGAAGCTTACTAGGTCTGGAGTATTCACAGTTAAATCAATGTATATTGATTTCATCAACTCGAGCTTCATTCCTACCTCTAAGAACGTTTGGGCTGTCAAAGTACCTTTGAAAATAAAAGTGTTTATGTGGTTTGTCCATAAACAAGTTATATTAACCAAGGACAACCTGACTAAGCGTAATTGGACAAGATCTACTAGGTGTAGCTTCTGTGATCAGGATGAGACGATTAAGCACCTTTTTCTTGATTGCCCGCTAGCCAAAGTTCTTTGGCGGACAGTCCACATTGCTTTCAATATTACGCCACCGCATACTGTTAACACGTTATTTGGGGTGTGGCTTAATGGGATTGAGCCCGACTTAGCGAGACATATTCGTGTGGGAGTATGCGCGTTGCTGTGGACTATATGGAATTGCAGAAATGATTTTGTTTTTAACAGAACATCATGCATTCACTTTTTGCAGGTTATCTTCCGGGCCACGACATTGATCCGTTCGTGGTCGCTACTCACTCCGATGGAGGCCAGGGAGCATTTGGTTACTGGATCTATCCGTTGGGAGATGGTAGCTCGGGATATCTACAGCCGGTTTGGATGGCGGTCATGTAATAGGATAGGCAATTAGTTTACCTATCTGTCTTTAGCCAGCCGGTTGTGGCGTCCCTTTTTTGGCTAGTTTGTCGTTCTAGCCTTTATGGCTCTGTGTGAGCCTTTTTTTTATAGTTTGAGACTTTTAAGACCTTGTTGGAACCTATTTATTTGTTTTAATAAGAGGGTCGTATGCATCGCTCTGATGCAGAGGCCGGGGTGAACCCCCTTTTCGAAAAAAAGGAGACTCTCTATCATGAAGATCATGGTGCTACTTTGAAGCACAAGTGTGGAAAAAGAGATAGTAGCATTGTCCCTTCTCTCATTTTCTCTCATTTTTTTCTTTTCTTTTTTTTCTTAATATTTTTCTCTTTTTTTCCTTTGGCCTTTTTTTTCTTTTTTGTGAAGTCTGAAGTCTCATTCTGACTTGTGGGGGAATCATAGTCTTCATCATCCTTTCCTCACTGAGACAATGCTCTAATAATGAAGATCATCACACTTTTATGGATTTACAACTCAAGAATTACCAATCAAAGCTAGAACAAGATATGACTCTATATGAATGCCTCCGGCGGTGTACCGGGATATGCAATGAATCAAGAGCAACATGTATGAAAATTATGAAGGTGGCCTTGCCACAAATACGATGTCAACTACATGATCATGCAAAGAGCAACATGACAATCATGGAACGTGTCATAATAAATGGAATGGTGGAAAGTTATATGGCAATATACCTTGGAATGGCTATGGAAATGCCATAATAGGTAAGTATGGTGGCTGTTTTGAAGAAGGTAAATAATGGGTTCATGATACCGGCGAAAGTTGCGCGGCACAATAGAGGCTAGCAAAGTAGAAGGATGAGTGTGCGTGTATCCATGGACTCACATTAGTCAGAAAGAACTCATATACTTATTGCAAAAGTCTACTTAGCCCTCGAAGCAAAGTACTACTATGCATGCCCCAAGAGGGATAGATTGGTAGGAAAAGACCATCGCTCGTCCCCGACTGCCACTCATAAGGAAGACAATCAAAAGAGCACCTCATGCAACAAATTTGTCACACAACTTTTACCATACGTGCATGCTACGGGACTTGCCAACTTCAACAAAAGTATTTCTCAATTTCATAATTACCCACTAGTATGACCCTAACATTACTACCTTTATATCTCAAAACAATTATCAAGCATCAAATTGATCTTAGCATCCAATTCTCTTCCTATGGTAGTTTTTATTATACCCAACTTGGATGCTCATCATTCTAGGACCAACTTTGTAACCATAGAAAATACCATGCTGTTATAAAAGACTCTCAAAAAGATATAAGTGAAGCATGATAGACTAGCAATTTCTACAAAATATAACCACCGCCGTGCTCTAAAAGATATAAGTGATGCACTAGAGCAAATGACAAACTACTCCGAAAGATATAAGTGAAGATCAATGAGTAGTCAAATAATTATGCAACTATGCAAAGACTCTCTCTCATTAAAGAATTTCAAATCTTGGTATTGTATTCAAACAGCAATCAAAACAAAAAAAATGACAATGCAAGGATAGCACAACTCATGTGAAGAAGCAAAAACTTAGGCTCAACCGATACTAACCGATAGTTGTTGAAGAAAAAGGTGGGATGCCTAACGGGGCATCCCCAAGATTAGATACTTGAGACTTCTTGAAATATTATCTTGGGGTGCCTTGGGCATCCCCAAGCTTGAACTTTTGTGTCCCCTTAATTCCTCTCATATCATGGTTTCTCTATTTCTCAAAAGCTTCATCCACAACAAACTCAACAAGAACTCGTGAGATAGGTTAGTATAAACCAAAACAAAACCTTATCATTTTATACTGTAACAAATCACTAAAATTATTATTCACATTGCATACTAAATGCCTCTGCATATTTTAATACTCCTATCCTCAAATAGAAACATTAAACAAGCAAACATACGCAAACAATGCAAACAAAACAGCAATCTGCCAAAACAGTACAGTCTGTAAAGAATGCAAGAGTATCAATACTTCCCTAACTCCAAATTTATGAAACAAAATTCCCACTGTATTAAATTTATCAGAGCTCATTATGCAAAAAGTTTCAACATTATATCATGCACTGAATTTTCTAGGGAATTTTTGCAACAGAGGTAAACTTTCTGTTTTCAAACAGCAACATGTATACTAGCAAAATAAGCATGGTAAAGGCTATCCTTGACTTTTTTATTGAAACTATAGATGCAAAATATTATTCTAAATAACAGCAAGCAAATACTAACAAAATAAAATGACGCTCCAAGCAAAACACATATCATGTGGTGAATAAAAATATAGCTCCAAGTAGAGTTACCGATAGACGAAGACGAAAGAGGGGATGCCTTCCGGGGCATCCCCAAGCTTAGGCTCTTGGTTGTCCTTGAATATTACCTTGGGGTGCCTTGGGCATCCCCAAGCTTAGGCTCTTGCCACTCCTTATTCCATAGTACATCGAATCTTTACCCACAACTTGAAAACTCCACAACACAAAACTCAACAGAAAACTCATAAGCTCCGTTAGTATAAGAAAACAAATCACCACATAGGTACCATTGTGAACTCATTATAAATTCATATTGGTGTAATATCTACTGTAATCCAACTTATCTATGGTTCATACCCTCCAATACTACTCATAGATTCATCAAAATAAGCAAACAACACATAGAAAACTGAATCTGTCAAAAACAGAACAGTCTGTAGTAATCTATATCAAACGTATACTTCTGCAACTACAAAAATTCTACCAAATTAGGAAGTCCTAAGAAATTTGTGTACAAATCCAGAGCAAAAAGAATCAGATCAGAAGCACGTTTGTAATGCCCGGACACACCCGCCGGTGGTTGTTACTCCTGGCGGGATCTAGACTGGCCCCACAGATCAATACTAGTCCTTTCTGCGCACTTTGTCCTCACTCGTGCGCACCCGGGAGCAACTTCCCGGTCGGTCACCCATCCTGAAATTACTCCAAGTTGAGCACGCTTAACTTTGGAGTTCTGTCTGAATGGGCTTCCAGAAAAGAAGGAATTCCTTATTGATATGAGTAGTCTATCATCCCTGATAAGCCACGCTATCACAACGTTTCTGTGAATTAACAAAACTAATTTACTGGGTGTAAAAATTTCTGATTTTCAGTAGGATCAACACAACTATCACCGAAAGCTATCCTAAAGGTCTTACTTGGCACTTTATTGAAACAAAAGCTATAAAACATGATTACTACAGTAGAATAATCATGTGGACACACAAAAACAGTAAGGATAAATATTGGGTTGACTCCCAACAAGCGCTTTTCTTTAATGCCTTTCTAGCTAGGCATGATGATGACAATGATGCTCACATAAAAGATAAGAATTGAAACATAACGGGAGCATCATGAAGCATATGACTAGCACATTTAAGTCTAACCCACTTCCTATGCATAGGGATTTTGTGAGCAAACAACTTATGGGAACAATAATCAACAAGCATAGGAAGGCAAAACAAGCATAACTTCAAGATTCTAAGCACATAGAGAGAAAACTTGGCATTATTGCAATTCCTACAAGCATATGTTCCTCCCTCATAATAATTTTCAGTAGCATCATGAATGAATTCAACAATATAACCAGCATCTAAAGCATTCTTTTCATGATCTACAAGCATAGAAAATTTACTACTCTCCACATAAGCAAAATCCTTCTCATTCGGAATAGTGGGAGCAAACTCAACAAAATAATTATCATGTGAGGCATAATCCAATTGAAAACTAAAATCATGATGACAAGTTTCATGGTTATCATTGTTCTTTATAGTATACATGTCATCACAATAATCATCATAGATAGGAACTTTATTCTCATAATCAATTGGAACCTCTTCCGAAATAGTGGAATCACTAAATAAAGTTGACACTCTTCCAAATCCACATTCATATTCATCACAATAAGATTCAACATCCTCCAAAATAGTGGGATCACTAATTCCTAAAGTTGACACTCTTCCAAACCCACTTTCATCAATATAATCATCATAGGTAGGAGGCATGCTATCATCATAACAACTTTGCATATCAAAACTTGGGATGCTAAAAATATCATCTTCACTAAACGTAGCATCCCCAAGCTTGGGACAAACATTAATTTCAGCAAATATATTCTCAAATATGTCATTCTCATCAAACATAGCTTCCCCGAGCTTGGGCCTTTTCATATCATAAGCATAATTACTCTCATCATTAAAAAATATGGATAGCACCAATAGTAAAGCAATTATCATCATCACAATGAGTAGTAGGATCAACATCATTTGGGAGGGATACCTTTCTACCTTTGTTGCTCCTTCTTTTCTTAATCTTCTTCATATTATGTGTGGGTTCAACCTTCCTCTTTGAGCTCCTTATTGACGAGATTGGTTGAATAGAAAGCTCCCCCTCGTTACCTAATTCATCATAAGAAATAATAGGAGGATATTGGGAAGTCTCTTACCTTTCATTAGTATTCTCATCATCTTCTATTTGCTTTCTTTTCTTTATGTAATTGGCAATATAAGGATTTTCAATGCAATTCTCCGCACAAAAAATATAAATCTTTTCTAGATCAATATCAAGGAAATGCTTAAGATTAAATTCTAGAATAGGCTTAGTTAAACATTTCAACTCTTCATAACCCAAAAGCAAACTAAGTTCATTATAATGTGCAAGGGAAATCAAATCATTACAATTTTTGGACACGATTCGCTCATGAAACAATTTGCATTGGAGATGTAAATGACCACGTTCATTGCAAAGTTCACAAGTATGGCAAAGGAATTTTAAATTTTCAGCACTCACATCTGGCCTTTCTTGCAACCATTTAGTTTCTAAATGCTTATGCCTCTTGCAATATATCTTCTCTATTTGGTGTGTTCATGCAAACATGCACTCCACAAAAGTTGACATGCTCATAAGAGATATTTTCATCATGACTAGAGCAATCATCATTAATACTATGGATATTCAAGGAGTTTATACTAACAACATTGCAATCACACTCATCATTCAAATATTTAGTATCAAGCATTTTAATGCACTCTTCTTCTAGCACTTGAGCACAATTTTCCTTTCCATCAAACTCACGAAAGATATTAAAAAGACGAAGCGTATGAGACAAACTTAACTCCATTATTTTTTTTGTTTTATAAACTAAACTAGTGATAAAACAAGAAACAAAAAGATTCGATTGCAAGATCTAAAGATATACCTTCAAGCACTCACCTCCCCAGCAACGGCGCCAGAAAAGAGCTTGATGTCTACTACACAACCTTCATCTTGTAGACGTTGTTGGGCTTGCAAGTGCACAGGTTTGTAGGACAGTAGCAAATTTCCCTCAAGTGGATGACCTAAGGTTTATCAATTCGTGGGAGGCGTAGGATGAAGATGGTCTCTCTCAAACAACCCTGCAACCAAATAACAAAGAGTCTGTTGTGTCCCCAACACACCCAATACAATGGTAAATTGTATAGGTGCACTAGTTCGGCGAAGAGATGGTGATACAAGTGCAATATGGATGGTAGATATAGGTTTTTGTAATCTGAAAGTATAAAAACAGCAAGGTAACTAATGATAAAAGTGAGTGAAAACGGTATTGCAATGATAGGAAACAAGGCCTAGGGTTCATACTTTCACTAGTGCAAGTTCTCTCAACAATAATAACATAGATAGATCATATAATATTCCCTCAACATGCAACAAAGAGTCACTCCAAAGCCACTAATAGCAGAGAACAAACGAAGAGATTATGGTAGGGTACGAAATCACCTCAAAGTTATCCTTTCTGTTCTATCTATTCAAGAGTTCATAGTAAAATAACATAGAGCTATTCTTTCCGCTCGATCCATCATAGAGTTCATACTAGAATAACACCTTAAGACACAAATCAACCAAAACCCTAATGTCACCTAGACACTCCATTGTCACCTCGAGTATCTGTGGGCATGATTATATGATATGCGTCACACAATCTCAAATTCATCCAACCAACACAAAGTACTTCAAAGAGTGCCCCAAAGTTTCTACCGGAGAGTCAAGCAAACGTGTGCCAACCCCTATGCATAGGTTCATGGGCGGAACCCGCAAGTTGGTCACCGAAACATACATCAAGTGGCACGTGATATCCCATTGTCACCACAGATAAACACGGCAAGACATACATCAAGTGTTCTCAAATTAAAGGCTCAATCCGATAAGATAACTTCAAGAGGGAAACTCAATTCATCACAAGAGAGTAGATGGGGAGAAACATCATAAGATCCCACTATAATAACAAAGCTCGCGATACATCAAGATCATGCCATAGAGAGAACACGAGAGAGAGAGAGATCAAACACATAGCTACTGGTACATACTCTCAGCCCCGAGGGTGAACTACTCCCTCCTCATCATGGATAGCGCCGGGATGATGAAGATGGCCACCGGTGATGGGTTCCCCCTCATGCAGGGTGCCGGAACGGGCTCCCAAGAGTATTTTGGTGGCTACAGAGGCTTGCTACGGCGGAACTCCCGATCTATCTTGATATTCGATGGTTTTAGGGTACGTAGGCTTATATAGGCGAACGAAGTCAGTCGGGAGGTGCTCGAGGGGCCCACGAGACAGGGGGGGCGCGCCTAGTAGGGGGGCGCACCCCCTATCTCCTGGCCTCCTCGAGGATCTTCTGACGTGAACTCCAAGTCTCCAGGATGATATTCTTCCAAAAAATCACATTGCCGAAGGTTTCATTCCGTTTGGACTCCGTTTGATATTCCTTTTCTTCGAAATACTGAAACAGGCAATAAAACAACAATATGGGCTGGGCCTCCAGTTAATAGGTTAGTCCCAAAAATGATATAAATGTGTAAAATAAAGCCCATAAACATCCAAAAGGGGTAATATAATAGCATGGAACAATCAAAAATTATAGATACGTTGGAGACGTATCAAGCATCCCCAAGCTTAATTCCTGCTCGTCGTCGAGTAGGTAAATGATAAAAAACAGAATTTTTGATGTGGAATTCTACCTAGCATAATTCTCAATGTAATTTTCTTTATTGGGCATGAATGTTCAGATCCAAATGATTCAAGATAACAACTTATAAAACATAAAAGTAATAATGCTTCAAAGCATACTAACAAATAATCATGTCCTATCAAAATAGCATAGCCAAAGAAAGCTTATCCCTACAAAATCATATAGTTAGGCCATGCTTCATTTTCATTACACAAAATACTCCCATCATGCACAACCCCGATGACAAGCCGAGCAATTGTTTCATACTTTTTAACGCGCTTCAGCTTTTTCAACTCTTGCGCAATACATGAGCGCAAGCCATGGACATAGCACTATGGTGGTATATGGTGGTGGTTGTGAGGACAAAAAGGGAGAAGATAGTTTCACATCAACAAGGCGTATCAACGGGCTATGGAGATGCCCATCAATAGATATCAATGTGAGTGAGTAGGGATTGCCATGCAACGGATGCACTAGAGCTATAAATATATGAAAGCTCAACAAAAGAAACTAAGTGGGTGTGCATCCAACTCGCTTGCTCACGAAGACCTAGGGCATTTTGAGGAAGCCCATCATTGGAATATACAAGCCAAGTTCTATAATGAAAAATTCCCACTTAGTATATGAAAATGATAATATAGGAGACTCTCTATCATGAAGATCATGGTGCTACTTTGAAGCACAAGTGTGGAAAAAAGAGATAGTAGCATTGTCCCTTCTCTCTGTTTCTCTCATTTTTTTTCTTTTCTTTTTTTTCTTTTTCTTTTTCTCTTTTTTTTCTTTGGCCTTTCTTTTTTTTCTTTTTTGTAAAGTCCGAAGTCTCATCCCGACTTGTGGGGGAACCATAGTCTTCATCATCCTTTCCTCACTGAGACAATGCTCTAATAATGAAGATCATCACACTTTTATGGATTTACAACTCAAGAATTACCACTCAAAGCTAGAACAAGATATGACTCTATATGAATGCCTCTGGCGGTGTACCGGGATATGCAATGAATCAAGAGCAACATGTATGAAAAATATGAAGGTGGCCTTGCCACAAATACGATGTCAACTACATGATCATGCAAAGAGCAATATGACAATGATGGAACGTGTCATAATAAACGGAACGGTGGAAAGTTGCATGGCAATATACCTCGGAATGGCTATGGAAATGCCATAATAGGTAAGTATGGTGGCTGTTTTGATTAAGGTAAATAATGGGTTCATGATACCGGCGAAAGTTGCGCGGCACAATAGAGGCTAGCAAAGTGGAAGGATGAGCGTGCGTATATCCATGGACTCACATTAGTCAGAAAGAACTCATATACTTATTGCAAAAGTCTACTTAGCCCTAGAAGCAAAGTACTACTACGCATGCCCCAAGAGGGATAGATTGGTAGGAAAAGACCGTTGCTCGTCCCCGACTGCCACTCATAAGGAAGACAGTCAAAAGAGCACCTCATGTAACAAATGTCACACAACTTTTACCATACGTGCATGCTACGGGACTTGCCAACTTCAACAAAAGTATTTCTCAATTTCATAATTACCCACTAGCATGACCCTAACATTACTACCTTTATATCTCAAAACAATTATCAAGCATCAAATTGATCATAGCATCCAATTCTCTTCCTATGATAGTTTTTATTATACCCAACTTGGATGCTCATCATTCTAGGACCAACTTTGTAACCATAGCAAATACCATGCTGTTCTAAAAGACTCTCAAAAATATATAAGTGAAGCATGAGATACTAGCAATTTCTACAAAATATAACCACCGCCGTGCTCTAAAAGATATAAGTGATGCACTAGAGCAAATGACAAACTACTCCGAAAGATATAAGTGAAGATCAATGAGTAGTCAAATAATTATACAACTATGCGAAGATTCTCTCTCATTAAAGAATTTCAGATATTGGTATTGTATTCAAACAGCAAGCAAAACAAAATAAAATGACAATGCAAGGATAGCACAACTCATGTGAAGAAGCAAAAACTTAGGCTCAACCGATACTAACCGATAGTTGTTGAAGAAGAAAGGTGGGATGCCTAACGGGGCATCCCCAAGCTTAGATACTTGAGAATTCTTGAAATATTATCTTGGGGTGCCTTGGGCATGCCCAAGATTGAACTTTTGTGTCCCCTTAATTCCTCTCATATCATGGTTTCTCTATTTCTCAAAAGCTTTATCCACAACAAACTCAACAAGAACTCGTGAGATAGGTTAGTATAAACCAAAACAAAACCTTATCATTTTCTACTTTAACAAATCACTAAAATTATTATTCAACATTGCATACTAAATTCCTCTGCATATTAATACTCCTATCCTCAAATAGAATCATTAAACAAGCAAACATATGAAAACAATGCAAACATAACAGCAATCTGCCAAAACAATACAGTCTGTAAAGAATGCAAGAGTATCAATACTTCCCTAACTCCAAAAATTATTAAATAAAATTCCCACTGTAGTAAATTTATCAGATCTCATTATGCAAAAAGTTTCAACATTATATCATGCTCTGACTTTTCTAGGGAGTTTTTGCAACAGAGGTAAACTTTCTGTTTTCAAACAGCAACATGTATACTAGCAAAATAAGCATGGTAAAGTCATCCTTGACTTTTTTATTGAAACTATAGATGAAAAACATTATTATAAATAACAGAAAGCAAATACTAACAAAATAAAATGACGCTCCAAGCAAAGCACATATCATGTGGTGAATAAAAATATAGCTCCAAGTAAAGTTGCCGATAGACGAAGACGAAAGAGGGGATGCCTTCCGGGGCACCCCCAAGCTTAGGCTCTTGGTTGTCCTTGAATATTACCTTGGGGTGCCTTGGGAATCCCAATTCTTAGGCTCTTGCCACTCATTATTCCATAGTCCATCGAATCTTTACCCAAAACTTGAAAACTCCACAACACAAAACTCAACAGAAAACTCGTAAGCTCCGTTAGTATAAGAAAACAAATCACCACATAGGTACTGTTGTGAACTCATTCTAAATTCATATTGGTGTAATATATACTGTACTCCAACTTATCTATGGTTCATACCCTCCGATACTACTCATAGATTCATCAAAATAAGCAAACAACACATAGAAAACAGAATCTGTCAAAAACAGAACAGTCTGTATAGTAATCTGTATCAAGCGTATACTTCTGGAACTAGAAAAATTCTACCAAATTAGGAAGTCCTAAGAAATTTGTTTACAAATCCAGAGAGGAAAGGTTCAGATCAGAAGAACGTTTCTGTGAATTAACAAAACTAATTTATTGGGTGCAAAAGTTTCTGATTTCCAGCAAGATCAACACAACTATCACCGTAAGCTATCCCAAATGTCTTACTTGGCACTTTATTAAAACAAAAGCTATAAAACATGATTACTACAGTAGCATAATCATGTGGACACACAAAAATAGTAAGGATAAATATTGGGTTGTCTCCCAACAAGCGCTTTCTTTAATGCCTTTCTAGCTAGGCATGATGATGACAATGATGCTCACATAAAAGATAAGAATTGAAACATAACGGGAGCATCATGAAGCATATGACTAGCACATTTAAGTCTAACCCACTTCCTATGCATAGGGATTTTGTGAGCAAATAACTTATGGGAACAATAATCAACAAGCATAGGAAGGCAAAACAAGCATAACTTCAGGATTCTAAGCACATAGAGAGAAAACTTGGCATTATTGCAATTCCTACAAGCATATGTTCCTCCCTCATAATAATTTTCAGTAGCATCATGAATGAATTCAACAATATAACCAGCATATAAAGCATTCTTTTCATGATCTACAAGCATAGAAAATTTACTACTCTCCACATAAGCAAAATCCTTCTCATTCGGAATAGTGGGAGCAAACTCAACAAAATAATTATCATGTGAGGCATAATCCAATTGAAAACTAAAATCATGATGACAAGTTTCATGGTTATCATTGTTCTTTATAGTATACATGTCATCACAATAATCATCATAGATAGGAACTTTATTCTCATAATCAATTGGAACCTCTTCCGAAATAGTGGAATCACTAAATAAAGTTGACACTCTTCCAAATCCACTTTCATATTCATCACAATAAGATTCAACATCCTCCAAAATAGTGGGATCAATAATTCCTAAAGTTGACACTCTTCTAAACCCACTTTTATCAATATAATCATCATAGGTAGGAGGCATGCTATCATCATAACAACTTTGCATATCAAAACTTGGGATGCTAAAAATATCATCTTCACTAAACGTAGCATCCCCAAGCTTGGGACAAACATTAATTTCAGCAAATATATTCTCAAATATGTCATTCTCATCAAACATAGCTTCCCCAAGCTTGGGCCTTTTCATATCATAAGCATAATTACTCTCATCATTAAAAATATGGATAGCACCAATAGTAAAGCAATTATCATCATCACAATGAGTAGAAGGAGCAACATCATTTGGGAGGTATACCTTTCTACCTTTGTAGCTCCTTCTTTTCTTTTTCTTCTTCATATTATGTGTGGGTTCAACCTTCCTCTTTGAGCTCCTTATTGACGAGATTGGTTGAATAGAAAGCTCCCCCTCGTTACCTGATTCATCATAAGAAATAATAGGAGGATATTGGGAAGTCTCTTCCCTTTCATTAGTATTCTCATCATCTTCTATTTGCTTTCTTTTCTTTAGGTAATTGGCAATATAAGGATTTTCAATGCAATTCTCCGCACAAAACATATAAATATTTTCTAGATCAATATCAAGGAAATGCTTAAGATTAAATTCTGGAATAGGCTTAGTTAAACATTTCAACTCTTCATAACCCAAAAGCAAACTAAGTTCATTATAATGTGCAAGGGAAATCAAATCATCACAAATTTTGGACACGATTCGGTCATGACACAATTTGCATTGGAGATGTAAATGACCACGTTCATTGCAAAGTTCACAAGTACGGCAAAGGAATTTTAAATTTTCAGCACTCACATCTAGCCTTTATTGCAACCATTTAGTTTCTAAATGCTTATGCCACTTGCAATAAATATCTTCTCTATTTGGTGTGTTCATGCAAACATGCACTCCACAAAAGTTGACATGCTCATAAGAGATATTTTCATCATGACTAGAGCAATCATCATGAATACTATGGATATTCAAGGAGTTTATACTAACAACATTGCAATCATGCTCATCATTCAAAGATTTAGCATCAAGCATTTTAATGCACTCTTCTTCTAGCACTTGAGCACAATTTTCCTTTCCATCAAGCTCACGAAAGATATTAAAAAGACGAAGCGTATGAGACAAACTTAATTCCATTATTTTTTTTTCTTTTATAAACTAAACTAGTGATAAAACAAGAAACAAAAAGATTCGATTGCAAGATCTAAAGATATACCTTCCAGCACTCACCTTGCCAGCAACGGCACCGGAAAAGAGCTTGATGTCTACTACACAACCTTCTTATTGTAGACGTTGTTGGGACTGCAAGTGCACAGGTTTGTAGGACAGTAGCAAATTTCCCTCAAGTGGATGACCTAAGGTTTATCAATCCATGGGAGGCGTAGGATGAAGATGGTCTCTCTCAAACAACCCTGCAACCAAATAACAAAGAGTCTCTTGCGTCCCCAACACACCCAATACAATGGTAAATTGTATAGGTGCACTAGTTCGGCAAAGAGATGGTGATACAAGTGCAATATGGATAGTAGATATAGGTTTTTGTAATCTGAAAATATAAAAACAGCAAGGTAACTAATGGTAAAAGTGAGCGTAAACGGCATTGCAATGATAGGAAACAAGGCATAGGGTTCATACTTTCACTAGTGGAAGTTCTCTCAACAATAATAACATAGATAGATCATATAACAATCTCTCAACATGCAACAAAGAGTCACTACAAAGCCACTAATAGCGGAGAACAAACAAAGAGATTATGGTAGGGTACGAAACCACCTCAAAGTTATTCTTTCGGATCAATCTATTCAAGAGTTCGTACTAGAATAACACCTTAAGACACAAATCAACCAAAACCCTAATGTCACCTAGATACTCCATTGTCACCTCAAGTATCCGTGGGCTTGATTATACGATATGCATCGCACAATCACAAATTCATCCAACCAACACAAAGTACTTCAAAGAGTGCCCCAAAGTTTCTACCGGAGAGTCAAGAAAACGTGTGCCAACCCCTACGCATAGGTTCTTGGGTGGAACCCGCAAGTTGGTCACCAAAACATACATCAAGTGGCACATGATATCCCATTGTCACCACAGATAAACACGGCAAGACATACATCAAGTGTTCTCAAATTAAAGACTCAATCCGATAAGATAACTTCAAGAGGGAAACTCAATTCATCACAAGAGAGAAGAGGGGGAGAAACATCATAAGATCCAACTATAATAACAAAGCTTGCGATACATCAAGATCATGCCATAGAGAGAACACGAGAGAGAGAGAGATCAAACACATAGCTACTGGTACATACCCTCAGCCCCGAGGGTGAACTACTCCCTCCTCGTCATGGATAGCGCCGGGATGATGAAGATGGCCACCGGTGATGGGTTCCCCCTCCGGCAGGGTGCCGGAACGGGCTCCCGAGAGGTTTTTGGTGGCTACAGAGGATTGCGGCGGCGGAACTCCCAATCTATCTTGATATTCGATGGTTTTAGGGTACGTAGGCTTATATAGGCGAAAGAAGTCGGTCGGGAGGTGCTCGAGGGGCCCATGAGACAGGGGGCGCACCCAATAGGGGGGGGGCTATCTCCTGGCCTCCTCGAGGATCTTCTGACGTGAACTCCAAGTCTCCAGGATGATATTCTTCCAAAAAAATCACGCTGCTGAAGGTTTCATTCCGTTTGGACTCCGTTTGATATTCCTTTTCTTCGAAATACTGAAACAGGCAATAAAACAGCAATATGGGTTGGGCCTCCGGTTAATAGGTTAGTCCCAAAAATGATATAAATGTGTAAAATAAAGCCCAAAAACATCCAAAAGGGGTAATATAATAGCATGGAACAATCAAAAATTATAGATACGTTGGAGACGTATCACATACCTGACCAGAAGCAAAAACAATTTCCCTAGCTGAAAATTTACAAAAGGACAGTGGAATTTTTTTGCATAGGAAGGTGAGGCATGTTGCAAAGAATATTTGGTAATTTTCTTGGAATTTATTGAGCAAGAAAAATGTGGGTTGCTTCATAGCATAAAGGGAAAATATTCATTTTCAGTGAGAAAATGAATACATTGCCATAAAAGAAAATTATGGTATGGCAAGATTGTGAGAGAGATGAGGTTTGGAGAGGGTTTTAGGGTAGTAGGCTTTACTTGGGAGAAAATAAAAAATAATCCCAAGTGCTAAGTCCAAAAGAATTGACAGAAAAAACCATTTGCCAAAATAAATATTCAATAAATCAAAATAAAAAGAAAAGGCAAAATACAGGGTGTTACAGTATGTAGTCCATTTTGAAATATTCAAAACATCTTATATTCATGAACGGAGGGTGTACCTAACAAACCGGAGGCATATCTCAACGTTGTCGATCCTTCATCCTCTCGTCGCACCATAATCACCGCCCAAGTCATTGTCATTCTAGGTTGCAGCATGCTCACGCTACATTTGCAGGCGGGCCTCGTGCTCGGAGACAAAGCCATCGGTGGCATTCGATTTCCATTGGTGCCTTCGAGCATTTAAGCGTCCACAACTTAATTACTTGTTGGCTAGTTCGTACGGTAGTGGCACGTGCGTATGCACGAATTACCCCGATGGCCCCTGCGATGAGAATGTGGACGCGACGTCGCACGATGAGCTGCTAAGCATATCCCCACCCTTATGCCACAATGCTTGCGAGTTTTTTGGGGAAAAGGATTATAATAATCTTTTACCTATTTGTCTGATACAGTTGACCCACACACATGTAATCATAAGGGCATCTCCAAAGCGGATCCTTATAGTGCATGTATATGTCTGGGCCACGATACCCGCACCGTTTGTGCCATCCAATAGGGACCCCTAAATGTCTGCGGACCAATGTGCATGTATGTTTTTCATATATTGAAAGCAAACTTGCCCTAGCTTCGCGGGAGTTCGGACAATGACATGTCCAACCAAAAGCAACCACATTGTCCTCATCTTTCTTCTCTCTTCTCACAACCGCACACCACACGTACATGTCCAGCCAAAAGCGACCGCGTGGTACCCCTCTCTCTCTCTCTCCAAACGGACAGATGAAGATTTTTCTTTTGAAATAAACGTTGGATGACTCCCTCAACTACTAGGAGAAAGCTTATAGATAGAATATTTGCAGTAGCGCTGGTTAGGGGGGAAGCGCTACTGCTACTTAATAGTAGCGCGGGGTGAAAACATGCGCAACAGGTACCAAAGTAGAAGTAGCACTTGGCCCCTATGCAGCACTACTGCTAAGTGGTCCCATCACCACCGACAGGGGCTACACGTAGTAGTAGCGATTGGCTGAAACCAGCGCTACTACTAGAGACATAGCAGTAGCACTCGTGGGCGGCCCACCGCTACCGCTAAGTGTGCACGTTACTAGTAGCGCTGGGCGGCCAGCCAACGCTACTTCTAATGCTACCTTATCCTCCCCGACCCGATCATTCTCCCTTCCCACTCTCATCGTCCTCTCTCCATCTGCTCCCGCTGCCGCCGCCCGCCGCCGCCGTCGCCTGGTATGTCTCCCTCCCACCCTCTCCTTCCATCCATCCCTTCTCCCTCCCTCCCTCCGACCCGGCCTCTCCCCCCATTCCTCCCTTCTTCGTCCCTCCCTCCGATCGACCCTCTCCCTCCATCCCTCCCTCCCTCCCACCCCTCTCCCTCTGACCCTCTCCCTCCCTCTCTCTCTCCTACATTGCATATATATATATATATATATATATATATATATATATATATATATATATATATATATATATATATATATATATATATGGATAGATAGATGAATAGAACTATGGTATTTTTGATATATTGCATAGATAGACAAATGGATGGATATATTGATGGATAGATAGATGGATGGATGGATAGATGTTACGGCTAGAACTAGGGTATTTTTAGTAAATGTAGGTCTTTTCAATTTTATTTTTATTAAAAATAGTAATAGAATAGAAAAATTTAAGTAAAAAATAGTAATATAATAAAAAATTGTTGTTGCCAATTATATTGATGATATAATTTTTTGATCAGTGGACTACGCAGGATTTCTCGCCGTCGTGTCTCCATCTACCGCTCGGTCCCGTCTCGCCACTGTGAGTACCTCCCACTCCTCTTTGTTTAGTTTTTGGTTAAGTTTTATCTTAATATATATGTAGATGTATGTTTGCTAGAATAGATGCATTATTGATTGTTGCACTTCTGTTGCATTATTGATTTCAAAAACATGTATATCTAGTGTTGTGCTTGCCCAAGTGTCCTACATATGTTTGTAGGGAACACCTCGGAGTGACCTATGTTTTGCTGGAGTGTTGATTCATTTCCTTTCCGGCAAATTTCAGGCGCTCGATATGTCCTATTTTAGCAAAGGTCATGCAGTTTTTTCCGTATATTTTAGCATGACTTGTGCTAGAATATGTAGGAAATATCGAGTGGCCCGGATTTGCTAGAAAGATATTAAACGACATTTTGGGTTGACTTTAAGTCTGTCGGGGCTCCATACATGACAGTCAAAAAATTAGTGAGAGAGTCTCCACCATATATGAGAGAAGAAGAATGTCGACTGTTGTCATGGGGGCCGCTTCTTCTTCTTCTCCTTGTTCTAGACCATTGTTTTGCACTTGGGGAAGGGGGAGTAGCGATCATCATCGACGGTCGAAAAATCAGTGACGAAGAGTGTCCACCATATATGAGAGAAGAAGAATCCCGACTGTTGTCATGAGGGGAGCTTCTTTTTCATTTTAAGGTGCTAGACATTTTGGTGTAATGCACTTTCAAATGAAATTAGGAGCTTCCATCACCGACGGTAGCAACTGTCAGAGAGGAAGAATCCCGACAGACCCATAGTCAACCCGTGATGAATAATAATGATCTAATTTAGTTTTTGTAGTACATATATTGAATTTTTGAAGTTTAATCTGTGAATTATGAACATAGGAAATGTCTGACGACGACGATAGGATCCCTGAGTGCGACTACTGCGGCAATGACCGGGGTCTGTGCGACAGGCCTCACCTGCAAGATGGTCGGCGCTTCAGTATTAAGCTCGACAAGACCTTCGATGTTGAAATGGTACGCAACGGCGACAAGTCTTTTTGCGTAATTAAGCATGACTTCTGCTTCTTCAGTGTGTAATTTCCGTCTTTTACAATTCGACTAGTGCATCCAATGCCATGCAAGACGCTATGTCATCGAGAAGCTGAATTTCGAAGATCATGAGAATATGGAGACAGCACCTCAGGACCCATCATGGTTATGCTTTTGTCGTAAAGCTATACAATGCGGAGAGCTACTCCCATTTTGGTTTCTCGAATTGGGAAGCACCGTGCAGGGCGTATGATTTTCAGTAGGGTATGCATGTCACCTTCGACCTTGATGATCCTGAAGATGACATCGACGAAGATAATGTCGATGAAGATAATATCGACGAAGAGAATATCGATATTTGGTTCCTTGTTGATGCGCTTCCACTTCTACCTCTATGTGAGTTTCTCAAACATATTTATTAAGTAATTTATACTTTTTTTATAATAATAGTTGACAACTTATATATATCCATCAACAGCTTATTTCCATTCTTAAAAAAATGTTCGGAAAATAGTAGACAAAACCTACTACACTGATGGTTCTGAACTAACTTATGAGAAGAAAGATCACTTTATCTCCTTCATTATTGATGTTGAGACTTTCAATAAGAATTATGAAACTCCTCCACATTATGGTCAATACATGCCACTAGTCCACGTGTTGAACTACGGCAACATCCACGGAAATGGCATGGTAAGATTTTTTATTATTATGACAACAGTGCATCTTTTACATACATTCTTCTAATTAAAGCTAAACTACATTGCTAACTACGTTACTATTATGGCTCTTCAACACAAAATCCTGAAGAATTGTGTGCCTCATCTGATGCATACGAAACGTCATATGGACATTGTTAGCTTACGGCCAAGTCTGCCTACGGGTCACCGCTGTTCATACAAGATTTCTCGAATAGATGAAGACCTCACAATAAAAGAATGGAAAAAAGTTATGAATGACCGTAGGGAGCTACTTGGAAGAAACACTGTGCGAAGCCCACGTATTGGATACAGGATAATCTCCGTTCCCCATAATGGAGTCAGGGGCTATGTTGTTTTACGCTATTTTACCTTAGAGAGGGGTAGGAGGTCCTAGCTAATACTCATGATCATGTGCTAAGAACAATTACCTAGTGTTGGTTATGACTATAATGATGATGAGTATGACTTGTTATTATGATAACACGTAGAAGTTGTTAGATGACTATGATGATGATGAGTATGACTTGTTATTATTAACGAGTAGAAGTTGTTAGATGACTATTATGATGATGAGTATGACTTGCTATTATGATAACGATGATGAGTTATTATTATGATGATGCATAACGCTAAGTTATTATATGAGCATGATGAGTTATTATGTGTGTGTGTCTATATATATATATATATATATATATATATATATATATATATATATATAGGGTCGCGCTATTCGCCACCCTGGGTGAGGAATAGTTATTCTTCACCCCACTCTATATATATATCTGTGGGTGAAATGAACGTGTTGAACGTGGATTAGATTCAAGTGGAGGCAACATGGTGCAGATCAAAAGTACTACTAATCTAAACTTGATCACTTTAGTTTGGATTAGTAGTGATCAAGTTTGGATTAGTAGTACTTTCGAACTGCACCATGTTGCCTCCACTTGAATCTTTTTTTTGCGTGGTACCTCCACTTGAATCTAACCCATGTCTATTTCATCCACTGATATAATAACTCATCATGGTCATAAAATCATATGATGGAACTACTGCATAAAACCTGTACAAATACAACGTCAATAAGCTACAAGAAAAAAATTAGCGGTAGTGCTATTTATAAGGAACGGCACTGCTATTTACGGTTAGCAGTAGCGTTGTTTATAGGGCACTTTACTAATAAGGAGGTATAGCAGTAGAGCGTTTCAACCAACGCTACTGCTACAAGTTAGCTGTAGCGCCGTAGTGGTAGCGTTGGTACCCGCGCTACTGCTAGCACCATTTCAAGCGCTACTGCTAGGGTTATCCCTAGTAGTGCTCCCTATCCTACCTGTGGACATTTGTGATGTAGTTTTAAGGGTTTATGTTGGAGATGTCCTAACTTTATCCTTCGTTTTTCCTCGAGATGGATGTACCTATATGTGTTTGTGTTCTGCAACCCGGTCTACATTTTTGTCTAGTATTAACAAAGCAAACATCGTCTCCAAATGAATAAATTAAGCATACAACATAAACGCAATGAACAAGAACAGTGGATATGCATGCTAGAGTTGTTAGTACTAATCTTGATGCATGTAGTTAGTTGGTTAGTGGATTGACTAGTCATGCGTGCATGCATTAGATGGATAAGTAGATGTGTGTGAGTCAGCTAGCTAGATGGTTGTAGTAGTTAGCTGTTAGGAGCGATGTGGAGCTGGCCGAGTCATGCGCGCTGTGCGCATCGTGCGTGCTGGCCGAGCGGATCGCCCGCATGCATGCTAGGTGTGCGTGGGTGCATGCACGATGAAGACTTGAGCGTTGCGTAGCTGCTGCACTACAAAGCCGGCTGGGCTGTTCATGTTTGCACAGAGCGCGGGTGTGTGCGTCAAGGTGTTGTAGCGATGTAGCCTGGGGTGAATGAGTTCGTGCTCATGGATACAACGCTGTTAGTGCGGCGGGCGGAGTACGTGCTCCGAGAAACACCTGTGTCCAGCATCCTTCTTCCTCCTTCATCTTCTTCTTTGTTGTGTCAGAGAGAGAATGGGCAGGAGGTGCAGCGAGAGAGAGGCAAGGCGAGGCCGCGGTAACAACAATTGGTATCAGAGCTTGGTGTCTTGGGCGTGCTTGCCGTGTCGGAGGCGTGGCGGCGGTGGCGGCGTTCGCCGGCGGCTGCGCGGTGAAGCTCCGCGCCATGTGTCGGTCTATGGAGGTGCGCGGCGCGGCGAGGAGGCCGCGGTGGCCGCGGCGGACGCGGCGTGCGTGGCCGACATGGAGGCATCGGCTACGGCGCGCGGCGAGCGTGTGGTGACGGCGACGCATGGCGAGTCCGCGGCTGTGCGGTGTGATGTCGTGCGCGCGAAGAGCACGGTGGTCGCGGAGACGAGGAGGTCGCGGAGGACCTGCGTGGTGGCGCAGAGGTCGCAGCGGCTCAGCGCGACAACCGTGGAGGCGCGTGGCACGGAGCCGCGGCGGCCCCGGCGGACCTGCGCGGTGGCGCGGTGCGGCGGCATGGAGGTGTTGCGCTACGGTTGAGGTTGCGGCGGTGCAGGGCAATAAGACGCGGTGGCGAGCCGGGCGCGGCCGGTGCGTGTTATGGGTGCGCACTGGACGCGTCGGGCGCGTCGAGACCGCAGGCGCGTGTACGAGCGTGCGGTTGACATTGGGAGGAGGCGTATGTCGTCGTGGTGCTCGAGTCCGTGCTCGAGTTCGGCTACATCCTTCCGGCGTTTGTCACTGGCGGCTGCCATGGCGGACGCGGAGGCGGCACGCGGTGAGCATCTGGTGCTGTCGGGCTCGTCGGGCGCGCCGGATGCGCGCGGGACGTGCGGGACGCACTGGTGCGGTCGGGCGTGTCGGGTGCGCGCGGGACGTGCGGGACGCGGAGGGACGTCAGGCATGTGTCGTCGGCGGAGATGGAGCTCGGCGTATGTCGCCGGGGTCGTGACGGAGCACGGTGCGACCGACGTCGATGCGCCAGGTCGGGTCTGTGGCGGTGCGACCGGCGTCGGTGCGTCGGGTCGGGTCCGTGGGCTGGGTCACGGCCGTGACGACGGCAATGACGGAAGCTGCAACAACTCCTGGGACGGCAAGTCAAGATTAGAAGAAAAAATGTTAGTACTAATTTTGATGCATGTAGTTAGTTTGTTAGTGGATGGACTAGTCATGCGTGCATGCATTAGATGGATAAGTAGATGTGTGTGAGTTAGCTAGCTAGATGGTTGTAGTAGTTAGCTGTTAGGAGCGATGTGGAGCTGGCCGAGTCATGCGCGTCGTGCGCGTCGTGCGTGCTGGCCGAGCGGATCGCTCGCATGCAGGCTAGGTGTGCGTGGGTGCATGCACGGTGGAGACTTGGGCGTTGCGTAGCTGCTGCACTACAAAGCCGGCTGGGCTGTTCATGTTTGCACAGAGCGCGAGTGTGTGCGTCAAGGTGTTGTAGCGATGTAGCCTGGGGTGAACGAGTTCGTGCTCGTGAAATACAACGCCGTTCGTGCGGCGGGCGGAGTACGTGCTCCGGGAAACACCTGTGTCCAGCATCCTTCTTCCTCTTTCATCTTCTTCTTCGTTGTGTCAGAGAGAGAACGAGAGGGAGGTGCAGCGAGAGAGAGGCAAGGCGAGGCCGCGGCAACAACAAGAGTAACAAGCATGCAATCATGATAATACTAGCCAGTAGGCATCGCACGCACGCTGCGCACTTGCCCTTGTTCATTCATCCATGTAGCTCAGAAGCCAGAATTAGGTTTTTTTTAGAAAAGGAGGATGATCCCCGGCCTCTGCATCTGGAAGATGCATGCGGCCATTTTATTGATTATTCTCGAGAACCTTACAAAGTAGTACCCAGACATATGATGAAGGGGTGCAAGCTGGGCCAAATACCCAGACATCACACCTAAGCCTAACATCTAAAGCCGGAGGCCCCGACCGAGCCACATACCGGGTCCGGGGCACAAACCGGTCCGACGCACACACATGTGTCGTCGTCGCCATCTTCCACCGGTCCATCTTCAGAGCAGATTTAGGTGCCAACCTGGCAAGTGCCTCCGCCATCGACGCCGTCATGACGCCAAACGACGACCTCCACCTACACGAGTCCATCTCCAAGCAACAGACGTAGATCCATGCTAGGATAGGGCCACACCACCCACAAGCGTCACCCAACCCCAAGGTTCCCAAAGCGGCGCCTTCAAGAAGGGAACGGCGCCGTGAGCACCGTCGCCGCCCAACAAAGTTAGGGCTTTCGCCCGGAAGACCTGGGGGAAGGGGAAGTGAGGGGATCGGTCCATACTGACGCCTCCAAGGAGGGGAACGACGCCCTCAGGCGTCGTCGTCGACGCGGCCGGCCAGGGCCGGCCAGGGATTTTTCCCGAACTAGATCCCCGTCACCAGCAGCGCCTCCTGTACAGAACCGGCAACCCAAGGAAGCGCGGCCCGACGAGGTTGGCCCGCACGCCGAACAGGGGAGGAGGGGAGGCGCCAGATCGTGCGCACCGGCCACCGCAGAAACCGCCGCCGGCCGCCAACGACCACCGGATTCCGCCGCCCGCGCCGCCGGGACGCCCGATCCACCGCCCGCACGGCTGCTAGCCGGCCATGCCTTGCCAATGAAGCCGCCGCTCCAGATCCGGGGTTCCCCACGTAGAGGCATGGCAATCGTGGCCCCGCCGCCACCATCCTTGGCGCCCCGGGCTTGCCCGGCGGCTGCCTTAGGCGGCGGCGAGGAAGGAAAGAGGAGGAGGGGCGGCTAGGGTTGGGAGGGAGGAGGAGGAGGGGCGGCTCTGCACAACACAGTTGGGCAAAAGTCAGAATTAGGTGATTGATCAATCTGACCATTGTACCGTTGGACGAAAATGTCAATCACATATAACATCAGGAGGCCTTCTTCCTATTTATATATTACTCCCTCTGTATATCCCCGGCCTGGTCGTATGGATGAGCATGCAAGTCCAACTAGTATGGCAGCTAGCGCTCACACGGGTGAGAGCACGCAATCAGATAATTGTGTACTTCCTTCGTAAAAAAATATAAGAACGTTTAGTTGACTAAAATAATGATTTAAATGCTCCTATAACTGTTTATCAGAGGGAGTAATCACCAAACAGTTGAGTCGAATAATTTGTTTTTTCTTTCGGTCTCACGCCGATAAGTTAATCGAAAGATCGGAATAAGTCATTAGAGCAATTTTAATGAGGCGATCCATTTCGTCCGCCGCCGTCCGTTTGGGTCGGCTCGGACAAAAGTGGAGGCCCAAGGCGCCGACCCAAACCCTAAACGCATCCGCTTCGCGTCCACGCCGACGCATTTGCGGCCTAAATTTGCGCCCCAAATGCGACGGCGCGTACGCGGAACGCACGCCACGCATGCCTTCTCGATGTCCGCCGCGGCCCCATCTGGCGGTCTCCCAACTACCCGCCCCCTCGTCGGTCAGCTTAATTTATGACCCCGGGCCCACGCGTCAGCGACGGCGGTCATCCCTTTTTAAGCCAACCGTGTGGCGGGGCCGTCCTCATCCACTTCCCGTCCCCATCTAGGCCACGCTCGCTCCCCGTCGCCGGCAAGCAAACCCTAGCCATCCCAGCCACCCCAGCCGCCCAAATGGGGCTCTTCTCCAGCAGCAGCAGCAAGTCGAAGGGCAAGGCCCCCGCCGTCCCCTTCCCCGCGGAGTTCACCCCGCCTCCGCCTGCGCCGGCTCGCCGACAGAGGCAGCGGGTGAACGTGCCCATGCACCAGGCGGAGTGGCACTGGCGCCACCGCGTGCCGCTGCCGTACCCCGACGTAACGCCGCCGCACGACTGGCATCTGGATCTGAAAAGTATCCCAGTGCCGGCGGCGCCGTGGTCGGCTAGGGCACACGCGGAGGAGGTGCGTCGCCGGAGGGCGCTCCTGACGCCGGAGCAGCGCCGCGACGAGGCCTACGCCTATGACTCGCCCAACTGGGCGCGCTGGTTCGCCTTCGAGCACGAGGAGGCGAGGCAGCGCGGCGTGCGCGAGGTCGACCGCAGCGTGCCGCCGCCGCCGCTCATCGTCAAGGAGGAAGAGCAGGCGGCAGAGGACGGCTACCAGGCGGCCCTTGCGGCCGTCTACCAGGAGAGTGAGGAGGACGAGCGGCGCAGGGCGGAGGCGGCAGAAGAAGAAGAAGCTCGGTACGAGGCGGCCATGGCGCAGGCCATGGCCCTCTCCGCGGCCGGCGACTGCGTGGTGCCGCCGGTGGCCCCGCCGTCCCCTCCCTGCCGCCTCGCCAAAGCCGAACCGCAGCCGAAGCCGGAGCCCATCGAGCGCTACTCTTGGACAGGAGTAGTGCGCAAGTAGGTGAGGGTGCCGCCGGTCTGGATGCAGGCCACACCGGAGCAAGAGGCGGCGTACCTCGAGCACTGGCGGCAAATCCGGGTGGCCGAGGAGCGGTGCGAGGGCGAGTACCTCGAGATGCTCGAGCGCGACGCCGAGGCCGAGGAGGAGGCGCGCCAGGCCGCGGCGGCCTAGGTGGCGGCACTGCCCGTGCCCGACATGGCCGCGCTCTGGAACACGGCGTTCAGCTGGGCCGGTCCGGCGCCGGCGCTCATCGACCTCACTGACCCCGAGGACGACGACGACGACGCTTAGGGCAGCGTGCCAGCGCCTAGTTTTTAGTTTATTTTAATTTTTCTTAAATGCTAATGTGAACGCGTGGACTCCCGCCGGCCTTCATGGCCGGCTTTAACGTTTAATTAATTTAGTTTTTATATTAAATACGCATGCATGCATTTTTTTTATGCCGTCTAAATGGGTCGCGCAAGCGTTGGGCGCGTGCGCCGACTCCAAACGGGGAAGCGGACGTCCGTGTCTGCCTGGCCGATCCAAACAGAAAAAAAAACAGACAAAAGTTGCTCTTAGGTGCAAATAATCTCTCATAGAAGCCGTAGCTGGCCGTTTTGACTAGAGCGGGTCCTGGCCACGACGGCTCCAAGAGAAAGGGAGCCACGTCTTGATTCCTGAATCTGAATACCAGTGGCTGGGCGGCATCAGTATACCTACTGGAGGTGTGGAGAAGACATGCAAATGGGCATAGCAGTTGCCATGCAACCTTGCCGGGCGGGGGCTTTGGAATTGGATTGGATTCATGCGCGGGCCGTCGGACACGGAGCCTGATCGGGGTCAGACCAAACTCAGCTACGAGCCACTGCATGCATATGCTGCTTCCGGTGGGGACACGGACAGCTCTCGCCGTCGCCGTCGCCGTCGCATGCACAGGCAGCCGCGGCCGGCGGTGATTCCGAGATCACCCGAGAAATGACAGCCACCGCGCGCGCATGCCCATCGTCAGTCACCGCATCCGCATGATTGAGAAATAATTAAAGTGCACGCCTCCGTTAGACCATCAGGTAATATACGTAGTCTCCGCTCCGCTGTGTTTGTAGTCTGCAGCGAGCCACGTAGCACACACTCCAGTTCTCTTGTGCTCCTTCCTAGCAAATTAATATTGAACAGACTATATATATACAGTTAAAGGAAACTCTTGTGTCGCGTCAGACAATCACATCGACCCGGCATTATACGGGCAGGCAGGCAGGCGATGGAGCACATGGGAGACAGGACGGGACACGGCTCGTCGGCGCGCGACGCACCAAAATGGCAAAAGCCGAGCTACTAGGAGGAACCGACGGAGATGGCCATGAAGGTTTCCCCTCCCCTGCTAGCTCTCGATCGGGTTTGTTTTCTCATCACATGGATGAACCGCCCCGCGACTGCGAACGACCTAAAGCTGCATGGATAATTGGTGCGTGGGTCTGGCCCCGTAGTCGCGTACGTATCCTACCACCCACCAGTGCAAATCTCATGCGCGCATCTTCATGCATACGACGTGTACGGCCGGGCGCTTGCCTGTCTGAGGACGGCCGTGGTGGCCGTGCAGGCGATCGATCGACCTAACCTAAAACCCGCCTTGTGTGGCAGCGGCACCGGCACCGGCATGGCAGCGCATGTGGCCTGTCTTGGCCAGCGCGCGCGATGGATCGGCGTGGCGCTCTGGCTGGAGTCTCGCTCGAGGCTCTGCACCGGGCTGGACCACCAATAATGGACAGGAAGGAACATGCAGCGGCACAGTGCATGCCGTGCTCCATTGTGCGCGCGGCTTTGCACGGCGTCGCCACATGCGCTCCTCTGCCTGCCACGATCCCCTCCGATCCAGCCGGTCACCGTAGTTGGAGCTCGGAGCATGCGGCTGCATTTTCTCTCTTTTTTCTCTGCTTCACTGGCTGGATGTATCTATGTAGATCATGGTACTGCTTGCTGGGTCGAGGAGGGCTCGGGCCTAGCACGGACGGCTGGTAAGCGATTGGGCTTTCCGGTAGCCTGCTGAGTGTCTCTAAACTTTCCACTTCAGCAGCACATGTGTGCCGCTCAACAGAAGAAGAAAAAAAACCAGTACATGTGCGTGTGTTCAAGGTAGACATGTTTGGCTTATTTTTTTTTATTTTTTTTTAAACGGAGGCAAAACATGTTTGGCTTAAAGTACTGCATTTACCCCTTAAAAACTGAAAAAACATCTTCACATGGTCACCCCTCACCAGTCTCATTCTCAGCTCAAGCGACAGATGTTCAACGAAGAATGACAGCATGGTAGCAACAAGGGGACATCTCTCTCACGTCTACTGACCGTTGATTAGAACACGTACTGCGGACGACAGGCCCTGTCCGCGCAGAAATTTCATCGCCAGCCTCTGTTCTAAACCAACCGGCGCCGTCGATCCCGAGATCAACGGCGGAGCCGCGACACAAACCCCTGTTTCCGGCAGACACCAGGAGAAGATTCCCCCTCCGCGAGAGTGACTCTACGCTACATACTCCACACTTAAAGCTGCCCCGCTGCACTGCATTGCACATACGCGACACTGACGCCTTTCAGTGGCGGACGGCGACTGAATAGACGGCTCGTCAGAGAAAGCGGCCACGCTTAAAGGAGGGCACTCGCGCGCGCACGCACGAACCGCACTAGTCGATCGATCGATCGACCGGGACATGCATGCAACATGCTCCATTGCTCCTGCACCCTGTTGCTGCATTGCTCCTCTATATGACTCTAAGCCTTTTGTTCTAGCAGTTCCAATGTCTGTCCCTTTTTAAGCAGACTCCATGCCTATTTGACTGTGGGAACCTTGGTGATTTCACTCATGCAGTCATGCCAGCAGGCCACTTGATGTATGTATGGCGTGTATTCAAACAGGAAATGCTCGACCGGATTTTCAGATTTTAAATTCAACTGTATCTTTGAGGCAGGCAGACTCCTCAACGTTTAGAAACTTATTAGGATCGACAGTGTTGCACACCATCCAAGCTTCTCCTTCATGTCCACGGTTCTGAAGAAATGTTGTTCCATGACATATTAGCTGCTGTCTGACAAATTTCGGTTGAAACTAATGCTCTTCTGCCTATTGCTCGCACCTCATCTCTTCTTTCCTTAACCACCATAACTAGGTCCCACTATTTGATCATAACAATGCATTCTACTGAATCTGGGTCTCGGAAAAGATACTGTCACAATCAATGATTTCGATTTTTCAGTTCTTTCAAATGGGCAAAATTGGCATTTGAATTCAACCCACAACTCACCGTAAACAGTGTATAGTTTCACTAAAGTTTGGACAATTAGCATCGGAACAGATTGATCAAACATGAAAAAGAGGATCAAATAAGGTCAGAAGAAACAGTGGACCACAACCATAAAATAGCAGATAAGTTCTACGGGCCACAAGAATCATAAACCCTGCTTCTTTTAAAAAAAAAGAGGAGAATAACCCCCGGCCTCTGCATTAAAATGATGCATGCGGCCATTTTATTGAAATGAAGTTCCTAAACAAGGTCTCAAGTTCAGAAAAGGCTCACAAAAGGAGCATAAAACCAATAGAGATTAAAAGAACTTCCACAACTGGCGAAAAATAGGCCAAGATGACTGAACACCTATCCTATTATTGGATCGCCATGCAAACCGGTTGTAGATAACCCGTGCTACCATCTCCCATCGGTTGCACCCAATAGCCAAAAGCCCCATGGAGTCAGCATGAGTGAGTAACACCACGTATGGATCCAAGCAGTGGCTCTGTATAAAAGTTGATGAAATTGTTCCTGTTAAAGATTATATCATTTCTGCAGTATGATATATCCCATAGTGCGCATATCCCTATCCGAATATGTCCCGCAATATTTGATTCCACTCCAATTAGCTACGTCCCAAATAATGTGTTGATACTAATTGGAGGAGTAACGTTAAAGGCTATATGTATCGTACGCCAAAGTAGTTTGGCAAGAGGACAATCGAGAAAGAGGTGTTTTATGGTTTCATTCTCGTCACAAAAACAACATCGTGAACTACCCACCCTTCTTCGCTTAACCAGGTTATCCTTGGTTAGAATCACTTCCTTGTGGACAAACTACATGAAGATTTTGATTCTTAGTGGAACTAACCTTCCATGTGTGAAGTGATCTCGTCACCGGCCCAGAGTTAATTAAGTCCATGTACATAGATTTCACCGTGAAACTAACGTCCCTGGATAATTTCCATCGAATGGTATCTGGCTGATCAGAGAGTTGAACATCCATTTGCCTACAGACAAGATGGAGCCAAGATATCCAAAGTTGACCCACTAAAGCCCTCCTGAACTGAATGTTTAGTGGAACCGACTGTGATACTGTAGCAAAATAAGCCTCCTTACGTTGTACAATATTATAGAGCGTGGGATATTGTAAGGCTAAAGAAGTCTATATTTCAACCCCGAACTAACACAAATGTCTAAGAATCAACCTTGAACTTTGAAACCGTCTAGGTTACCAATCTGAACAATCAAAATCGGTCAAGTTTCAAATCTACCCTCTCCTCGAACCAGCTTTTGATGAGTTGAAGGGGTTTTGACATGTTGACCGTGTTATCCATTGCTTAGCACAATTGGGCCGATTAGTACTAGAAACGGTGTCTAGCTGCGTTTCGGGCCAGATGAGACCAAAACATTGTGTCACTCCAATTGTATTACCTCCTCTTAAGTAATACTCCCTCTGTCCCATAATATAAGAGCGTTTTTTATAAGTACAATTTTGTTCCCCGCAAAAAAGATTGTTGAGTCACCAGTCTAGTCAGCTGCCATGTCACAAAAACAAAAGTGCCTAGACTTTCTTTTAAAATATCCTATCAACAGTACAATGATTATTATTCTAGGAAAGTTTCAAACTTATTTGCCAAAAATATTAAAAAAATGCAAGCAAAATACATGTTGAACCCCGTTTTTATGTAAAAATTTAAAAAAATGAAAGTGTCCAGTTTCAATTGAAAAATTTCTATAAAATAAACACTATCATGGTTATCGACCTCGGAAAGCTTCAAATCATTTTTTCAAACAAATTTCAAAATACAAGATAAATACATATTCGACCCCCTTTTTTGTTAAAATTTGACAAAAAGAGAAAGTGTCCAGGGAAAACAAGAATTTTCTGTAAAATGAATACTACAACGTTGATCATTCTAGGAAATTAGAAAACCTTTTTCCCAAATAGATAAAAAGCATGGGCAAAATACATATTCAACCCCTTTTTTGTCAAAATTTGACCAAGAAATGAAAATGCACAGGAAAAAAATGAACTTTGTTCTAAAATCAACACTACCATGGTTATCAATATGGGAAAGTTTCAAAACTTTTTGCCAAACTGAAAAAAATACATATACAACCCCTTTTTGTGAAAATTTGACCCAAAAAATTAAAGTTTCCAAACATTTATGAACAATTATGTGAAATCAAGACTACCCTAGTGATTAGGCTGGGAAAGTTTCAAAATTTTGTGCCAGATTTTTTGAAAAATACAAGCAAATACTGGTTGATGTGACATATAACTAGGTGGCTCACTGGGTGGTGAAATGGTCAAAACCACTTCAACTCACCAAAAACCAGTTTGAGGAGAGGGTAAGGTTAGAACTTCGTCGATATTGACAGTTCAGGGTTGATTCTTAAGGTAGTCTAAAGTTGAAATATAGACTTAATTGTGACATCACGTCTTAATAGGAATTATAGACTACTCATACAAGCAAGGTGCACCTTCTTTTCCAGGAGCCTATCCGAAAGGGATCTCAAAGTTAAACGTGCTTCGTTGAAGCAATTTGAGGATGAGTGACCGACTGGTAAGTTGATCCCGGGTGCGCACGAGTGAGGACAAAGTACGCAAAAAGACTAGTGTTGGTCTACGGGGCAATCTAGATCCTAGGTGGTAGCCAGGCGCAACCGCTAGGAACTAGTGTGTTTAGCTAGGGCGTTATAATTGTTACCAGAGTTGATCCTTGCGGTTACACATGCGTGCTTGGGGCAGGTGCACGGCCATGTGGCACACGGCGCACGCGGCCCATCGTAACATAGGACATGACACATGTACCAGAATGGACGCACAAATGTGTGCCAAGAGGGAACAAGTCCTTTGAGTGCGGGTGTATGTGATATCCCAGCTTAATAGGAATGATATGCTACTCAGATGAACAAGGTGGACCTTCTTTTCCGGGAGCACATATAGTTAGTTAAAGGTTTCCCCGTGGACGCAGTCAGATGTGGGTTTTCCTGTTACTCTCCTATCAATTGCAAAGACACTGACTTGAGGATTTTACAGTCACCTCAAATTACCTCGACATCCTCACCTATACAAATGACAGGATTATGCTCCACGACCAATCACGGTGACAATGCGAATGAGCGCTCCTCTCAACATTCATGAAGGCTACTAACTCAAACATGAATAAGCAGATAAATGATCGTATCAAGTAAATATATAGAGTTCATCCATATCCCCAAGACCTAGTACAACTACCCAAACAAGTAAACAAACCACATAAAAGTTAGGATCAAGTTACAAGCTGGCATTGAGCCAGTAAAGGGAGAAGGCATGGTGGTGATGGACAAGACGTCGCCGATGGTGGTGTGATGATGATGACTCCAACGGTGGTGGTGACGAGGGTGGCGTGATGGAGATGGCACCGGCCCGAAGGCCGGTGGGCGTGGTAGAGGAGCCTCCTCCTCTTCCCTTGGACTTACCCTTCTTCTATGCAGGTGGAGATGGAGCAGCAATGGAGATTGATCTTGGAGAAATGACGTGATTATGATGGCGGCTAGAGTTAGAGAGGAATTTATAATGCTCTCCCAAAGCCTCCTCCATAGATGTTGATCCAAGGCCTTAAGATGAGCAAAATCCTCTCCCAAATCCTTCCTTATCGGCCAAAGATCGCGTTAGAACAAAATTGGAAGAAAACAATGAAGAATCTAGTCCAAAGAGGCAAAATTTGGAGCTATCTCGAGGCGGTATGAGAGCCGGTACGACTGTCCGCGCTCGTACGAGACGTCGTCTTCGACTCCGGGATCCTTTGGCTAAACTGTCATAACTTTGTCATACAAACTCCGTTTTTACGTTCCCGAGCTCGTTGGAATCATGAGAACGACTCTGATGCGCCGGTAGTATTAGATCCTAATTTTTAGCACTTAAGAAAAATCATTTTTGATCTCCCAAATGCCTAAGTCTGGTGCCGACAATCGTACGCACTGGACCCATTTTTTGCCTCTTTCACCGTGTTTGGTCATAGGTTGCTCCAAAACACTTGTAGACACAAGAGAACAAAGAAAACCAAATAAACCAAATAAAACACTAATTATGCGATGCTCACAGTGAAAAGAGTAAAAACCAGTAATCATGCATAATGAACAGATATTGGTTCAATGGCACATGATATATAAAGAGAACATGCAACAAATGAGCTCTAAAAAGGCGGGAGAAAGAGCTATGAGCAACCCTTCAGTCCTTTTATCCTATTGACGGCATAAATGTCCATTTCCCGGCGAGAAACCGGACAGGACCCCACTAAAGGCATGACATATCTCGAGGAAAAACCTTCCGGGAGTCACGAGCCATGGGGGTACTACATCCATTGGTCTTGTAATCAAGGCTCGTGGATGAGAACACGACATGGCTCTGTGGTGGAGAAAGGGAAGTTAACAAGTCCCACCTCATTCTACCTTGAGCAGTGGGAGAACAACTAGCCATTCAGGGTCTACTCAAGAGAGATTCGGAGACTAAGAATGCCAGAATATCTTCAGCCTCCATGCATCCACAACCACATCCTAGGAGCCCCCCTCGGGGTTCTCCCTCTAGGGGATTCAAAACAACACTTTCTAACATGGACTACTCCAAATATATAAGGTGGGCCAGGGGGCCCCATCCGGGGCATAAAAAACTAGGATGTATCTACCTTCCAAAACTCCACTCAACGCTACAAGGTAGGGTGGGCTATAATTGCTAGGGATCTCGCATGTGATCCTCTAGATCACTGTGATAATAAAGAGCACAAGGCAGGAATAGGGTCTTACCTTCTCCTTGGAGGGCTGATGAGTCCAATTTACATGATGTTTTCCCAATTTTTGTGTGCCTACAAGGTGGGCTTTGTGGAATTTTACCGCGTTCGCCCACTCCTTTTTGTTGATAATCCTTCAGGTGACGTATTTTGGAGCAGTATTCATTTAGTGGAGAAATCATCCAAAATGGCAGTGGAATCACAAATTAAAGGTGATAAACACTTTCAATAGAAGAATCAAGAAAGAAGGCCAAAGAAACACCCATCGTCGCGCTTCCGGAGCGAACGACGGTGTTCCATACGACCACACCCGCTCGAATGATCGGTCGTTTGGTACGCCGCCGCCTTCATGGGATCAACTATTTTCACCTCGTCAAAACGGATTGTGAAGGGGACGAACAAAGACTCCAGAGAATCATCCAGAAGGTAGAAATCCGGAGCCCGCACAAAGGGAGGATCAACTAGGAGAAGAGGGGGATTTCTCTCACCGTGATAGGAACGACATCATCATCATCGACATCCACATCATCACCAGCTTCATCATCATCATCCACATCCTTATCATCTGCAACATCAAGAACCCTAGTGGATCCTTCGGTGTATCGGTTGAGTCATTCCCCCATGTACTCCATTACCATCTCCATGATGATTGTTGTTCTTCTGTGTGAGTAGACCCCAGGTTCTCGAGGATATGGATGAACCTTGGTATGTGTAGGATCTGAAACATTTATTGAGGGTATGAGATAACTTGTTGAATGCTTAGTTTAATAACTTCATGAATGTTGTGAAGGGGCCCTACTCAACATTTGTGCCTTTGTTGTCCATGAATTATATCACTCTCTTTGCATTGGTTTAGGAGGTGGAGGTAATTCGGGTGATAGTAAAAGCCTACTACTCCTAACCTTTACAAGTGACCGGGGATCACAGAGAGCCCTTAGTGAGGCCGCGCCCATGGGTAAACCCTTACTTATCAAGAGTTGTAACCTTGAGGGGGAGACTATGATGGTGGCGTGCGTGGCACGAAGCCTACCACAAGTAGATGTGTTCTGTACCCGGCTCCGCCTAGCATAATCGTCAAAAGTGGCTCAAGCATCTGACCCATGCTCTTCTCATGCATAGTAGTACTAGAAACATACCAATGGGGATTCCAGACTCCTTGAGAACGCCATTTAATTCTATTGTTTCACCGTTATTTACCATCCTTGTTTTTAATTCACTTTTATGTTATTTAGTTACAAGTCACCATTTTACTCTGCTTCAAGTCTACAATTACCTGCACGCGCAAAGTTACATAATTTTTCATAAGGGGCAAAAGCCTGATTCCTATGCTCACTGTGGGATCGATACTCTAACTTTGAAGAGGCTACAACTAAACCCTGTGCAATGCTAAGAATTTGTACCTTTGTTCGAAGGAAGAGAGTAAAGTTGATCATGTTTATGATAGCATTAAATCTTTCCTTAGAACTTCGAAAGTAAAAGATTTACGTCGTGAGCTAAATATTGGAACTGACCCCATGTTGCATGTTTTGAAAGATTTTTCTAAGTTCTTGAACTTGCCAGAGAAGAAGTACTTGAAATTTAGCAGGGAGTCTAAGGCTATTCGCATGGTGGAAGCTATAAAGAAAAGGACTACTCCGTCCGAAAGGCTAAAAGAAGCCTATTGCAAGCCCAATGGTGAAAAAAACTGGTTGCAACACCCTCAGAAAAGGAGAAGAAGAAAGTCAAGATGGAACAATGTGGGATTCTGCCCTATGGCAATATAATAAAAGAACTTTCTATACCTATATCAGTGGTGAATAAAGAGGTCTATTTGGATAGGGAAACCACTTCTTATCTCAAAGGGTGTACCCAAGGTAAAAATGCAGGCAAGCAAACTTTATCGTGTTCCTTTGGATGTAAGGCATATTTTGGGTTATGTGACCCCGTTTCACTGGTTACTATTATTCCTTATAGTCTTTATGCTACGATTTATGATGAGATTGCTCCTTGCACCCTTGAGCCTACTGACGTTATTATCAAGCTTGCAGATAAAATTGAAAGGAAGCCTTGTGGCATCCTTAAAGATGTCAACGTAATAATAGCCTCTGTATTTATCCCATTGATATTTATGTACTAATGATCTATGAGGATAAAGAATGTCCTATTGTTTTTGGAACCTCCTTTTTGAATGTTGCAGGAGCCTACATAAATAAGAAATCCATCTCCATGAAGTGGGTAGATGAAATAATAAAATTCCCATTTCCTCCGTATTAAGTAAGTTGTATGAAGAGGAGGCTCGGGATAATGAGGAACGGGAATTAGATCAACTAGATGAAATCCATCTCCAAACACCAGAGGATGAAGTTGAACGGGCATTGGTAAGTCCAGGATCCTTATATGAAGATGAAGATAAAGAGGAGAACAAAATGATAATGGATGCTACACCAGTAGTATGTGATAACCCACAAGTATAGGGGATCGCAACAGTTTTCGAGGGTAGAGTATTCAATCCAAATTTATTGATTCGACACAAGGGGAGCCAAAGAATATTCTCAAGTATTAGCAGTTGAGTTGTCAATTCAACCACACCTGGATAACTTAGTATTTGCAGCAAAGTATTTAGTAGCAAAGTAGTATGGAAGTAACGGTAACAGTGGAAAAAGTAATAGTAGCAGTTTTGTAGTAGTTGTAACAGTAGCAACGGTAAAGTAAATAAGCAAAGCACAATATGTGAAAAGCTTGTAGGCATTGGATCAGTGATGGATAATTATGTCGGATGTGATTCCTCATGTAATAGTTATAACATAGGGTGACATGGAACTACCGAATGATTTGACCACCGTATCATGGAGAAACCTTCTGTTCTTGTTGCATGCTATTTTCCTGACAGATCTAGATCGCCATGGCCACACCAAGCTCCTCCAAGGACAAGTTCTTAGAGAGGGTAATCAATCCCTACTTGTCGGAGGTGATGAAGCACCCTCAAGCCATTGAGATGCGTCAGGGGGTGCTCCACATCCGGGACGTTAAAGGCCCCAAGAAGACAGGAGCCGTGGAGGCCAGGCTCAAGGCGGTGGAGCAGGAGGTCTTCAAGTGCCAAGGGATGGTGGAGCGTGGAATTAGTGCCAATCACCTCATGATTACGAAATTTACCCGTGATCACAAGGTGGATGTCCGGTCTATGAAGGACATCGTCTTCGCCTTCAACGAGCAAATCAATTTTCTGCAGAGCCGAATCTACGATCTTCAAAATCAAGTTTTGAGTATGAGGCAGAGTTTAGCTGCCATTTGCAGGACTCGGGAGACTCATGCATCCTCTTATGATGGAGAATCGTTGCCATGGAAGCCGGAGGATAAGTTCCCTACCTCATCATCACCACCACCACCATCATCTTCACCACCAAAGGAGACCTGAGTACACATGTATGGGCCCTCCCCTTGGCTTTTGCTAAGATTGGGGGAGATGCCCCGGTATTGTATCACCATCACTTTTATTACCTTTACCTATCATAGTTCGATCTTTAGTTATTCCGTGATTTAGTTGAATAAAAGCTTAGTATGATCTATTCTTGAGTGTTAGTTTCGTGATCCATCTATCTATGTAAGCGAGTGAGAGTTATATAATACAATTTAGTTTGAGTTTTTGGTTCTTTACCTTTATGCTTCAATCAAAATAAAAGAAAATAATTAAAAGATCATATGCTAATCTTATGGTAAGTAATGAAATCACATAAGGAAAAGTATAAGTGGTAAAATTTGTTGGAAGTTGACAAACATAGCATTGGTCAATGATGCAACTCATGAAAGAATTAATAAGTGAAGAGAATAATCACATGCAAATACACTATCTTGGACATTTTTTTGTGATTGTGAGCCCCCACTAAATATCTTATGCCAAATGGTCGACGTTGGAAAAGAAAGACAACGTAATGACTTATGCTTATTCATATTCACATAGAAGTTATATTGTCATAGATCCATCAACATGTGGTGCTTGCTCAATATCTTTGCCAGCCAAAAATCCGCACTAAGTAGAGATACTACTTGTGCATCCAAAAATCTTTAACCCAAACTCATGTTTTGAGAGTCCACCATACCTACCTATGGATTGAGTAAGATCCTTCAAGCAAGTTGTCATTAGTGCAATAAAACAATAAAAATTTCTTCTAAATGTGTTTGATCATTTAGTGTAAGAGAAATTAAGCGTTGTACAAACTTGTGATGGCAAAGTAATAAAAGCGATGGACTGCACAACAAAGGTTGCTATCATAAGGGGCAATATAACGTGACGTTCTTTTGCATTAAGAGATTGTGCATACAACCAAAATGCGCATGACAACCTCTACTTCCCTGTGCAAAGGGCCTGTGTTTTACTTTTATGTATTCACTTTTTATGCAAGAGTCAAAGTATTTTACTCTATTCCTTTTGTATTTTTATCTTTGGCAAGCATCATGTGGTGGGGAAATATCTAGGCACATATATCCATTTGGATGTGAGTGATCATGATTTATTATTGTTGACGAGGTGAATAAGTTGGTAGGCAAAACTATAAGTCCCTATCTTTCTATGTGTCCGGTTGAAACTTTTTGCTCATATATATGTTGTGAGTGTTAGCAACCATAGAAGATTAAATGATGGTTGAGTATGTGGACTTATCAAAAGGCTCTGATACGTGACCCTTCCTGAAAATATGATGAATTGTAGTTGCAAAGTGACTGAGAACATAGTTCGTTGGTTTTCAATAAAGTTTATGCTTTCTACTTTGATGTTGTGATGAATTGTTACTTGTTCATGAAAAGTTATATGATAAAAGTTATATGATAAAAGTTATATGATAAAGGCTTTATGATAAGGTTTGTTGCTGTTATAATAATATGCATGATGCTACTATGTCCGTATTTTGTTTTTATCGACACCTCTCTCTCTCTCTCTAACCATGTGGACATGATTTTTGATATTGTCTTTCGCTTGAGGACAAGCGAGGTCTAAGCTTGGGGGAGTTGATATGTCCATTTTGCATCATGTTTTCTTATTGTTATTTATAATATTTTTGTCAGATTTTGGGTTCCGGCAGACCCTTCAGGTTCGAACACTGGGGTGCGCACGAAGATCTTTCCCCTACCAGCTCAAGCGTCAAAGTCTCGCAAGGATCTAAGCTAGAAAGAAGAACACACAAGGGAAACAAGATTTATACTAGTTCAGGCCACCATTGTGATGTAATACCCTACTGCAGTGTGTGGTGTGGTGGATTGCCTCAGGGGCTGATGATGAATAGTACACAGGGAGAACAGCCTCGCGAGGGGCTGTTCTTGAGCTGGTGCGATGAACTGCTAGGGTGAGTTCAGTCGCTTCTCTTTCTCTCTCTGGTTGATCTCCAGATGCCTCTACCCTGTGGGTGGCTAGTCCTATTTATAGATGGAGGCCCTGGGCCTCTTCCCAAATAATGAGCGGGAAGGGCGCCAACACTTGGCCATTTTGAAGGGGAACATCTAGTACACTTATCCTGGCTAAAGTTGGTCTTCGGCTGCCAAAGGCTCTGACGATGACGCCATCCTGGGCTCCACGATGACCTCCATCCTGCCGTTCTGCTGGTCTTGGTCTTGTTGCACCGAAACGGTAACCTTTGCCTGATGCCTCGGTCTGTGCTTGCCCCCCTTTGCACCGAAAGGGAAACAAGGACACTGCGCAGGCCGGCGCCCGCCTGGCACCCGCCTGGTCTCCGATCGTCATGGCTTCCGTCACGGGCTCCTCGGGAGGTACCCTGCCTTGATCTCTCCGCCTCCTCGTGAGCTGCATGAGGAGGCTGCTCCTGAGGAAGCTTCCTGTTGTCCGCCCCGCGAGGCTTGGCCCCTTGCGAGGGTCTTGAGCTTGAGCTGATGAAGCTGGGCTGCGCTGGGCCCCCACTTGAGCCATGCCACAGGCAGGCAAGTCTGGGGACACCCGTTCCCAGAACGCCGACAGTAGCCCTCGGGCCCAAGGCGCGCTCGGACTTGGCTTAGCAGAGAAGCGAAGGGACAAGTGTGAAGCGCCGCGGGCCCCAACAGCCTGCGGCCTTGGGCACTGCGTGGCGGTTAATTGGACGTGGGCGCCTCCGCCTCTCCATGATGCCTCATTATGCGCCCGGCTAGGCGGACCCGCGGTTGCACACAACTATTCCCCTTTCGCCGCCCGCGCGCTTCCTGCTCTTCCTCCTTCCTCGAGCTTCAACATCCACCTCCAATCCAACTCGAACTCTCTCCCCCCTTCCCATTGTCAGGGCGCCGAAGAAGGAAAAGGGGAAGGAGCCCGCGTCTTCGGCTCGCTCGCCTCCGGCGGTGGCCCCCGCCGTTGCCCGGTCCATCATACTCAACCCCGAGGCCTTGCGCAAGGTCCGCTCTGCTCTTGCCACCATCTTGACCGAGTGCGGCCGGACCACGGCCTGGCCTGCGTCCCATGCTTCCTTTGATAGGGTCGTCACGGAGGTCCGGTTCTTCGCCGACGCCTTGTGGGTGGGTCTGGTTCCCCCTTTCTCTGCTTTCTTCAATGCGGTGCTCTCACATTATCAGATCCACATGATGCACCTCGGGCCTGAGTCCATTACCCTCCTGGCTGTCTTTGTCTTTGTTTGCGAGGCAATGGTGGGCATTCCTCCTTCCGTTGCTCTGCTGCGCCACTTCTTCTCTTTACGCCTGAGCGACCCCACTCAATGCTCGGGGTGTGTGAGTGATACGTATCCGTCGTATCTATAATTTTTGATTGTTCCATGCCAATATTATTCACTTTCATATACTTTTTGGCAACTTTTTATATTATTTTTGGGACTAACATATTGATCCAGTGCCCAGTGCCAGTTCCTGTCTGTTGCATGTTTTTTGTTTCACAGAAACCCAATATCAAATGGAGTCCAAACGGGATAAAAATGGACGGAGATTTTTTTTGGAACATTTATGATTTTTGGGAAGTAAAATCAACGCGAAACGGTGTCCGAGGTGGTCACGAGGTAGGGGGCGCGCCCTACCCCCCTAGGCGCGCCACTGGCCCTCGTGGTCCACCCGTAAGGCGGTTGATGCTCTTCTTCTGGCGCAAGAAAGATAATTTTATGAGAAAGATCTGGGCGAAAGATTCACCCCAATCGGAGTTACGGATCTCCAGATCTAAAGGAAACGGTGAAGGGGTAGAATCAGAGAACGCAGAAACAGAGAGATAGATCCAATCTTGGAGGGGCTCTTGCCCCTCCCACGCCATGGGAGGCAAGGACCAGAGGGGAAACCCTTCTCCCATCTAGGGAGAAGGCCAAGGAAGAAGAAGAAGAAGAAGGGGAGCTCTCTCCCCCTTGCTTCCGGTGGCGCCGGAACGCCAGCGGAGGCCATCATCACCACCGCGATATTCACCAACACCGCCGTCATCTTCACCAACATCATCATCCCCTTCCCCCATCTATATCCAGCGGTCCACTCTCCCGCATCCCGCTGTACCCTCTACTTGAACATGGTGCTTTATGCTTCATATTATTTTCCAATGATGTGTTGCCATCCTATGATGTCTGAGTAGATTTTCGTTGTCCTATCGGTGATTGATGAATTGCTATGATTGGCTTGACTTGCATGTTTTATTATTGGTGCTGTCCTATGGTGCCCTCCGTGTCGCGCAAGCGTGAGGGATTCATGCTGTAGGGTGTTGCAATGCGTTTATGATTTGCTTATGGTGGGTGGCATGAGTGACAGAAGCACAAACCCGAGTAAGTAGGTTGTTTGTGTATGGGATAAAGGGGACTTGATACTTTAATGCTATGGTTGGGTTTTACCTTAATGAATCTTTAGTAGTTGCGGATGCTTGCTAGAGTTCCAATCATAAGTGCATATGATCCAAGTAGAGAAAGTATGTTAGCTTATGCCTCTCCCTCAAATAGAATTGCAATAGTGATTACCGGTCTAGTAACATAGTCAGTTGCTTAGGGACAATTCCACATCTCCTGCCACCACTTTTCCACACTCGCTATATTTACTTTATTGCCTCTTTATCTTAACAGCCCCTACCTTTTATTTACGCGTTCTTTATTATCTTGCAAACCTATCCTATCACACCTATAAAGTACTTCTAGTTTCATACTTGTTCTAGGTAAAGCGAACGTCAAGCGTGCGTAGAGTCATATCAGTGGCCTATAGGACTTGAGAGAGTATTTGTTCTACCTTTAGATCCTCTTTGGATTCGACACTCTTACTTATCGAAAGAGGCTACAACTATCCCCTATACTTGTGGGTTATCAGTGAGCTTCCTTGCCGCGCCAGAGACGGCTGCTTCTGGGATCGACTTCGGCCTTCCTCCCTCTGAGGCCAAGTTCAGAGAGCGGTGGCTGTATGTGGATGTTGGGGTGCCAAGCCCCCTGCTCTCGCACCCAACCTCGCCTGCTGTTCCCAGCTCGGGCTGGGGTCATGAGGCGCTCGTGAGCCCCCGGCTCATCTTCGTCTGGCGCCGCTTCGAGACCTTGAGGGCGCTCAACGTGATAGCGCCCAAGGTGGTGAAGGAGTTCCTCCAGTGTCGCATTGCTCCTCTTCAGCGCCACTCTTGCCGGATGTGGGACTATGCGGGGCACAAAGACCGCATGCGGCTCCAGGAGGAGGACCTGGCGCCTGAAGCAATGAGTACGGTGCTTAGGGTCCTGACTGGCGATCCTTCCCCAGGCAGCCTTCGACATGATGGTGCCCTCCTGTATCTTTGTTCGGGCAGGGCCGATTTCGTGAAGCAGATGCCCAACTTCGACGAGTGGGGGCTGCGCCCGGCTGGCCTCAGGGGGGCCCGCGAGAATCCTGTCGCCGTGGTTGCTCTTCCGGTTGCCCGAAGCGGTCCTGTCTCAGGTGATGGAGCGGGGAGACGAGAACCACCGGGAGCTGAAGGGGATGAGGTTGAGGTGCTGACGCCGTGGAGTTCCGGAGGCGGCATCTCCTGAAGCCCATCCTGGAGCAGTGGCAGGCGAGGAGTTGCAGCCTACGGCTCCCGAGGTTGGGGCTCTCGAGGCCCTGGTCGTTCCTCATGAGGCGGTGCCCGGTGGCGCTCCTCAGGCCGGTCCCCTTAGTGTTGATCGCCTTGACGCCTCCTCCATGCCAGAGACCGACCCCTGCGCCGAGCGCTTAGGTCGGTTTCGCGTGGATTTCGAGGCCCTCCGCAAGAGGAAGGAGGCCTTGGGTGGTGACGATCGCCCTTGCCGCCTGCTGAAGCGCAGGAAGTACTTTGCCATGGACGAGTAAGTCCTCTTCTTCCTTTGCTCCTTTATTTCTCTGTTCTTGCGGCTGATCGCGACCTTTCAGGGCCCTTCCTGCTGAATTTGCAGAGACGGCCAAGAGCCGTCCCCCCAAGCTTTGTCCTTGCTACTGACCCTTGGCGTGTCGAGCTCGAGCGGTGCCCCTGCCGCTCGACCAGTCAGAGAAGTGGCCCGTCCCGCTGGGCATCTCGAGCCTGCGCGCCTGCTGTCCTCCCTTCACGAGTTCCCCTGGGGCACGGCCAGCTTGCCCCGTGCCCCTTCCCTGATTGTGAATGGTGATTGGCTGAAGTCAGTCTTGAGCTCCACTTCTGGGGACGGACTGGTGTTAGGCCGGGATCCTGGCGAAGCCCGTCCGGCGATTGCTGGGGCACCAGCCCCCAGCCCTGCGCCGGGAGGGGGCATGGCGTCCCAGTGCCCTCCACATTTGCCAGTGGCGGAGGGTGACGCAGAAGACGTACTCAGGTGTGCTCGCGAGCGCCGCACCCTTCGCCAAGAATTCCTCCAGGGGGCGGCGGATGCAGTGAGTCGGATCGGGGCGGAGCTTGCCGTTGAGGATGCGTGCCTCGAGGCCGATGGCTTGCGCCTCACTGAGGAGAGGCGCAAGCTGAAGGTAGCTGTCGCCTTTGCTCGTCACCAACGTGACCTTGACAACGTGAAGGCTGAAGCATCGCTGGCGGCCTCGTGAGAGGCGTTCTCTTAAGCCGTCGAGGAGGCCCGAGAAGCAGATCGACGGCACAAGGATGCGCAGGAGTGCGTGTGGGAGCTCCAAGCCTGGAGCCACTCTCTGGAGGAGCAAGTGGAACTGCGCCAGGCGGCCCTTGTGTCGCTGAAGGAGGCCTCTGTCGACCAGACGGAGCTCCAGAAGCGCGAGGAAGCACTGACGCTGGAGGCTGCCAAGCGCAACCTTGACCTTGAGTGGTTGGAGACGAGGGAGCGCCTGGTGGCCCAGGCGGAGGATGACGTCGCCGCGCGCGAAGCCCGAGCCCAAGAAGAGGTCGACCGCCATGTGGCGGAAGCTTGCTCGGATCTCGAGCGCCAATACGAGGCAAGGTTGGAGCTGATCAGGGCCGAAGCTGAGGGTAGGACCGCGGCCCTTAGGGCCAAACTGGCCGAAGTGACGCGGGGTGCAGACTCCTCCGCAGCCGCCCTTGGCGTAGCGCGGGCGGAGCTGGCCTCTTCCCGTGCCGAGCTACTTCTTCTCCAACAGAGGATTGATGGTGCTGAGGCCATCGCGCGGCAGAACGAGGACGAGATCCGTCAAAGGCGGGTTCTGGAGCATGAACACGCCCCCATGATCCGAACACTCAGGGAACGGGCTAACACTGCCCTGGGCAACATTTGTGAGGCCACCGCCGATGTGCCACACGAGACCAACTATGCCGGCAACCTCCAATATTTCACTGACGTGGTGACGCTTCTGGAGAACCGCTCACAGAGGTCCCATTGGCTCGTCGAGGAAAGGAGCCGAGCCTTGCTCGTGCATGCCTTCTCCCGTGTCTTCAGCTATCTGCAGGATAGGGATCCCCACTTCAATTTTGATTCTGCCATTGCACCTGTGCCCATAGCCATCCGAGGCGACCTGGCACAATGGGTGGAGGACAACATGGACGCCCTCGTCAGGGCCTTCGCATCCGATGATGACGGCGTGATCGTGGCTGCCGATGAAGGCGGCGTGGTGGACGCGCCTGGCGCTGGCGGAGATGTTGGTGGTGAAGGTGATGATGCCAGCGACGCTAGCGATGCCTCTGGAGGCGCCCTAGATGACGCTGCGAGCGACATGTCCGATTGATCGTTCTCCACCACTGTTTACCCTGCGTAAAGAAGGTTCGGACTTGGCCCTGAAGACTGTAAGTGCATTTTGGGAGGGGAAGCCCCTCATGTAGAAGTTTGCGATCAATATCCTTGTAAGCGTAACACTGCGTGTGAGCTTAGCTACTGGCACGACGATGGGTCAGCTGACCTGTTTACCTTTCGACCTGGACGAATCACGAGCGGGCATGTGGGGGCCACAACGCCTTGAGTGTCTTCTGGGTGATCCCATTGATCCTGCGATGAGAACCTCCGGAGAGGGTGCGACGATAGCGGTCCGGATCGTAGACGTGCTCGGCCTGGCCTGGCTCACGAGGGGCTCGCGAGGGGAGGCAGCTGATGCTAGCTTGGACGCAAAGCCGAAACCAGAACACGAGAGATTGCTCGAACGAGACTAATCACCCCTTCCCTAGACACACGCAAGTCTCAAGCTCAGATCCAACTTAAATTCAAATCGAAGAAACTTGTCAACAGAGGAAAAGGCAAAAAGCAAAAAGCCGCGTCCGGCACCTAGTCTAGTCTTCGATGTCTTCTCACCAGCGTGGAGCTAAGTGCTGCCACTGGGCGTGGGCGGGAGCCCCCGAGGCCCGAGGGCGGCTCTCCGGAGACTCTGGGGCGTGTACAACCCCACTCATTAATACGTGAGAGTGTCACAGGGCGGCGAGCTTCACATGCACTGGGCCTTCTTCACAGGTACCAGCCTTGCTTCATATCGCCAGACGAGGGCCCCACCTTACGCCGCACTCTACCGCTATCGACGGCGACCGGAAACCAAGGACGACGCCAATGGGCTAGAGCGGTCGCCAGCGGTTCCCCCGACGACCACGGGTCCTCTGCCGGGGGCAGGCCCTGTGGCACCTCCCCGGCAGAGGGCCTACCTCCGGAGTGCGCCTTGTGCCGAGCGCTATGGGGACGAACCCGGATCTCGGCCCCTCTCCTGCAGCCCCTGGCGCCCTCCTCCCGAGGGGTAAGAGGCTGCAGCATTGGGGCAGCCATCTGCCGCGGCGACCTGCACCTCCTGCAACCCATGGTTAGCATAAGCTTGCTCTTGAGGAATTAGTGGTACCAGATAGTTGCTGCCGCCAGCGCGGCCATCGAGGCCCTCTTGGGGCTCCTGAAAGAGCTCAGCTTCTGGTGGTTCCTCGCCCCAGCCTGGCCCGAGGAACGAGCAATGGTCTTCCTCCAATGCGCAGTCTCGATCCACCATGTGGGGCACATAAGCTTCCGGGACCACCGCCCCGCGGTTCTCGCCGTAGTGCCCCACATGCCACGCAGTCCTGCCTGGAGCGTTGTCTTGAGGGTGATGATGCGATGGCCCGCCGAGGCCGAAGGTTGCGGCGTGCGCTCCTTTGCCGGCTAGAGATGGGTCCGGCGCAACTTGGCACCCGGTGCTGACGGCCGGGTTGGCGTTCAGCAGGGCCTGGAGTCCACCATACAGCCTGCCCTGGACTTGGGGTGGCAGCTGGACACAGAAAGGAGGTGCTCCCGAGGCGGCGGCGTCCAGGAGCCCGGCTACTCGCTCCAGCAACACGTCTCAGCCGCCCTCCAGCAGCCGGCACCATAGCAGCTCTCGGGCCACTGTGAGCGTGGCCCTGGAGTTTCCTGCTCCCGTCGGGTGTGCGGCGCTGTGGCCGCGGCGTGGTTCGAAGCTCTTGCTGCTGACCGCACCTGCCGCGGTGTGAGGGAAGGTGGCGTTTGGCCGCGTCGCCCGTGCCCTGCAGCGCCCTGCGGAGCGCGAGCTGCCTGAGGTGCAATGTTGAGGTCGCCCTGGGCCGGTGGCACGGCGTGGGCGGGCCACGCCGCCCAACGGTCGGCATTGGCAGTTGGGTCACTTGACATCAGGGCGGTGAGGCGACGAAACGCGAGGTGGTGGAAGAAGGATTCCGGCACACCCCTACCTGGCACGCCAAATGTCGGATTTCGGGTTCCGGTAGACCCTTGAGGTTCGAACACTGGGGTGCGCACAAAGATCTTTCCCCTACCAGCTCACGTGTCGAAGTCTCGCAAGGACCTAAGCTAGAAAGAAGAACACACAAGGGACACGAGATTTATACTGGTTCAGGCCACCATTGTGGTGTAATACCCTACTCTAGTGTGTGGTTTGGTGGATTGCCTCAGGGATGATGATGAACAGTATAAAGGGAGAATAGCCTCGCGAGGGGCTGTTCTTGAGCTGGTGCGATGAACTGCTAGGGTGAGTTCAGTCGCTTCTCTTTCTCTCTCTGGTTGATCTCCAGATGCCTCTACCCTGTGGGTGGCTAGTCCTATTTATAGATGGAGGCCCTGGGCCTCTTCCCAAATAATGAGCGGGAAGGGCGCCAACACTTGGCCATTTTGAAGGGGAACATCTAGTACACTTATCCCGACTAAAGTTGGTCTTCGGCTGCCAAAGGCTCTGACAATGATGCCGTCTTGGGCTCCACGATGACCTCCATCCTGCCGTTTCTGCTGGTCTTGGTCTTGTTGCGCCGAAACGGTAACCTTTGCCTGATGCCTTGGTCTGTGCTTGCCCCATTTGCACCGAAATGGAAACAAGGACACTGCGCAGGCCGACGCCCGCCTGGCGCCTGCCTGGTCTCCGATCGTCATGGCTTGCGTCACGGGCTCCTCGGGAGGTACCCAGCCTTGATCTCTCCGCCTCCTCGCGAGCCTGCCTGAGGAGGCTGCTCCTGAGGAAGCTTCCTGTTGTCCGCTCTGCGAGGCTTGGCCCCTTGCGAGGGTCTTGAGCTTGAGCTGATGAAGCTGGGCTATGCTGGGCCCCCACTTGAGCCACGTCACAGGCCACAGGCAGGCAAGTCTGGGGACCCCCCGTTCCCAGAACACCGACAGTTTTATGCATAATAATGCTTTATGGAGTAATTATAATGTCGTTTTTCTCATAATATGCAAGGTTTACACAAAGAGGGAGAATGTTGGCAGCTGGAATTCTGGACCTTAAAAATCTATTTCAGAGATACCTATTTTGCACATCTCCAAATGAGCTGAAATTCTACGAAGAATTATTTTGGAATATTTAATAATTATTGGAGAAAGGCATGCCCTGGTGGGTTGTGGCCAGCCCAGCCCACCTCCGATGCCCATCTTCTGGTACATAAGGTCTTTTGACCTAGAAAAAAAAATAAGGAGAGGACTTTCGAGACGAGCACCGCCATCACGAGGCGGAACTTGTGCAGGAGCACTTTTGCCCTCCGGCGGAGTGATTCTACTGGGGGAACTTCCTTCCCGTAGGGGTAAATCGAAGGCATCATCATCACCAAAAACCCTATCAGCTTTGGGAGTCCAATCCCCATCAACATCTTCAGCAACACCATCTCCTCTCAAACCCTAGTTCATCTCTTGTGTTCAATCTTTGTACCGGAACCTCATATTGGTACATGTGGGTGACTAGTAGTGTTGATTACATCTTGTAGTTGATTACTATATGGTTTATTTGGTGGAAGATTATATGTTCAGATCCATTATACTATTTAATACCCCTCTGATCTTGAGCATGAATATCCTTTGTGAGTAGTTACTTTTGTTCTTGAGGTCACGGGATAAGTCATGTTGCAAGTAATCATGTGAACTTGATATGTGTTCGGTATTTTGATGATATGTATGTTGTGATTCCCTTAGTGGTGTCATGTGAACGTTGACTACATGACACTTCACCATCTTTGGGCCTAAGGGAATAGATGATGGGTTGCTAGAGTGATAGAAGCTTAAACCCTACTTTATGCGCTACTTCTAAGGGACTGATTTGGATCCATATGTTTAATGCTATGGTTAGATTTTGTCTCAATACTTTTCTTGTAGTTGCAGATGCTTGCAAGAGGGTTAATCATAAGTGGGAGGTTGTTCAAGTAAGAACAACAACCAAGCACCGGTTCATCCACATATCAAATTATCAAAGCAGCAAATGCGAATCAAACCAACATGATAAAAGTGACTAGATGAAATACCTGTGTACCCTCAAGAACGCTTTGCTTATTATAGAGACCGTTTTGGCCTGTCCTTTGCTATAAAAAGGATTGGGCTACCTTGCTGCACTTTATTTACCGTTTTTTAACAGAAAGACTGTAAGGGAACCCCCTACAGTATAGTTGGTGCAACAAACCCAAATTGCAAGTACCGTGCCTTGAACCTGGGTGGGTGGGAAGGCATCAACCCCTTCCTACCACTAGGCTATGCCTTAGACAAATTATCTTGCTATCAAACTACCTGTTACCGACAATTTTAGTGCTTGCAGAAATTACCTTGCTGAAAACCACTTTTCATTTCCTTCTGCTCCTCGTTTGGTTTGACACTCTTACTTATCAAAAAAACTACGATTGATCCCCTATACTTGTGGGTCATCAATAATCGTCAACAGTTGCTCAATTATCCGACCCATGCTATGCTCATGCATAGTAGTACTAGAAACATATCAATGGGGATTCGAGACTCCCTGAGAATGCCTTTTAATTATGTTGTTTCACCGTTATTTACCATCCTTGTTTTTAGTTTACTTTTATGCTATTTAGTTACACGCCACCATTTTTCTCAATTCTTATTTGAATCCACCCTCACTCTACTTCAAGTCTTCAATTATCTGCAGGCACAAAGCTACATATTTCTTCACAAGGGGCAAAAGCCTGATTCATGTGCTCCCCGTGGGATCGATACTCTTACTTCGAAAAGGATACACCTAAACCATGTGCACTTGCAGGATATCAAGGGCCTGAACCTGGGTAAACTCGTGGTGTCTCTACCTTATGCTACGTCTTGAGCTTGCATTGGTTTTCCTCGAAGAGGAGAGGGTGATGCAACAGTAGTAGAGTAAGTATTTCCCTCAGTTTTTGAGAACCAAGGTATCAATCCATTAGGAGGCTCCTCAAAAGTCCCACGCACCTACACAAACAAACAAAGAACTCACAACCAACACAATAAAGGGGTTGTTAATCCCTTCACGGCCACTTGCGAAAGTGAGATCTAATAGAGATAGTATGATAAGATAAATATATTTTTGGTATTTTGTAATATAGATGAAAAAAGTAAAGATGAAAATAAAAGTAGATTGGAAGCAAATATGATAAGAGATAGACCCGGGGGCCATAGGCTTCAGTAGTGGCTTCTCTCAGGATAGCATAGGTATTACGATGGGTGAACAAATTATTGTCGAGCAATTGATAGAAAAGCGAATAATTATGAGATTATCTAGGCATGATCATGTATATAGGCATCACGTCCGCAACAAGTAGACCGACTCCTGCCTGCATCTACTACTATTACTCCACACATCGACCGACTCCTGCCTGCATCTAGAGTATTAAGTTCATAAGAACAGAGTAACGCATTAAGCAAGATGACATGATGTAGAGGGATAAACTCAAGCAATATGATATAAACCCCATCTTGTTATCCTCGATGGCAACAATACAATACGTGCCTTGCAACCCTTTCTGTCACTAGGTAAGGACACCGCAAGATTGAACTCAAAGCTAAGCACTTCTCCCATGGCAAGAAAGATCAATCTAGTAGGCCAAACCAAACTGATAATTCGAAGAGACTTGCAAAGATAACTCAATCATACATAAAAGAATTCAGAGAAGATTCAAATATTATTCATAGATAAACTTGATCATAAACCCACAATTCATCGGATCTCGACAAACACACTGCAAAAAGAGTTTACATCGAATATATCTCCACAAGAGAGGGGGAGAACATTGTATTGAGATCCAAAAAGAGAGAAGAAGCCATCTAGCTAATAACTATGGACCCGTAGGTCTGTGGTAAACTACTCACAACTCATCGGAGGGGCAAGGATGTTGAAGTAGAAGCCCTCCATGGTTGATTCCCCCTCCGGCAGAATGCCGGTGAAGGCTCCAAGAAAGGATCTCGTGGATACAGAAGGTTACGGTGGTGGAAATTGTGTTTCGTCTCCTTACTGGATGTTTTCGGGGTACGTAGGCTTATATAGGAGGAAGAAGTACATCGGTGGACCCCCGAGGGGCCCACGAGACAGGGGGCGTGCCCTCCTATCTCGTGGAAGCCTCGACTACTTCTTGACTTGCACTCCAAGTCCTCTGGATCACGTTCGTTCCAAAAATCACGCTCCCGAAGGTTTCATTCCGTTTGGACTCCGTTCGATATTCCTTTTCTTCGAAATACTGAAATAGGCAAAAAAAACAGCAATACGGGCTGGGCCTCCGGTTAGTAGGTTAGTCCCAAAAATGATATAAATGTGTAAAATAAAGCCCATAAACATCCAAAAGGAGTAATATAATAACATGGAACAATCAAAAATTATAGATACGTGGGAGACGTATCAAGCATCCCCAAGCTTAATTCCTGCTCGTCCTCGAGTAGGTAAATGATAAAAAAGAAATTTTTGATGTGGAATGCTACCTAGCATAATTCTCAATGTAATTTTCTTTATTGTGGCATGAATGTTCAGATCCAAATGATACAAAATAAAAGTTCATATTAACATGAAAATGGTGATACTTCAAGCATACTAATCAAAGTAATCATGTCTTCTCAAAATAACATGGCCAAAGAAAGTTATCCCTACAAAATCATATAGTCTGACTGTTGCTCTATCTTCATCACACAAAGTATTTAATCATGCACAACCCCGATGACAAGCCAAGCAATTGTTTCATACTTTAATAATCTCAAACTCTTTCAACTTTCACGCAATACATGAGCGTGAGCCATGGACATAGCACTATATGTGGAATAGAATGGTGGTTGTGGAGAAGACAAAAAGGGAGAAGATAGTCTCACATCAACTAGGCGTATCAACAGGCTATGGAGATGCCCATTAATAGATATCAATGTGAGTGAGTAGGGATTGCCATGCAACGGATGCACCAGAGCTATAAATATATGAAAGCTCAATAGAGGAAACTAAGTGGGTGTGCATCCAACTTGCTTAGTCACGAAGACCTAGGGCATTTTTGAGGAAGCCCATCATTGGAATATACAAGCCAAGTTCTATAATGAAAAATTCCCACTAGTAAATGAAAGTAACAACATATGAGACTCTCTATCATGGAGATCATGGTGCTAGTTTGAAGCACAAGTGTGGAAAAGGAGATAGTAGCATTGTCCCTTCTCTCTTTTTCTCTCATTTTATTATTATTTTCTTTTTTTCTTTTTCTTCTGTTTTTTTCTTTTTTTTCTTTGGCCTTTCTCATTTTTCCTTTTTTTTCTTTTTGTAAAGTCCGAAGTCTCATCCCGACTTGTGGGGGAATCATAGTCTTCATCATCGTTTCCTCACGAGGACAATGCTCTAATAATGAAGATCATCACACTTTTATGGATTTACAACTCAAGAATTACAACTCAATGCTAGAACAAGCTATGACTCTATATGAATGCCTCCGGCGGTGTACCGGGATATGCAATGAATCAAGAGCGACATTTATGAAAGTTATGAAGGTGGCCTTGCCACAAATACAATGTCAACTACATGATCATGCAAAGAGCAATATCACAAAAATAATGCGTGTCATATGAATGGAATGGTGGAAAGTTGCATGGCAATATATCTCGGAATGGCTATGGGAATGCCATAATAGGTAGGTATGGTGGCTGTTTTGAGGAAGTTATATGGTGGGTGTATGGTACCGGCGAAATTTGCGCGGCACAAGAAAGGCTAGCAATGATGGAAGGGTGAAAGGGTGCGTATAATCCATGGACTCAACATTAGTCAAAAGAACTCATGTAATTGTTGCAAAAATCTAGAAGTCATCAAAAACCAAAGCACTACGTGCATACTCCTAGGGGGATAGATTGGTAGGAAAAGAGCATCGCTCGTCCCCGACCGCCACTCATAAGGAAGACACTCAATAAATAAAATTCTGCTCCAACTTCATCACAAAGCGGTTCACCATACGTGCATGCTACGGGAATCACAACCCTTAACACAAGTATTTTTCATAATCACCTCAACTAGCATGACTCTAATATCACTACCTCCATATCTCAAAACAATTATCAAGCATCATATTGATCATAGCATCCAATTCTTTTTCTATGATAGTTTTTATTATACCCAACTTGGATGCTCATCATTCTAGGACCAACTTTGTAACCATAGCAAATACCATGCTGTTCTAAAAGACTCTCAAAAAGATATAAGTGAAGCATGAGAGACTAGAAATTTCTTCAAAATGAAGACACCACCGTGCTCTAAAAGATATAAGTGAAGCACTAGAGCAAAAACTATCAAGCTCAAAAGATATAAGTGAAGCACATAGAGTATTCTAGCAAATCCTAATCAAGTAGGCTTCTCCCAAAAGGTTTGTACAGCAAGGATGATTGTGGTAAACTAAAAAGCAAAGACTAATATAATACACTACGCTCCAAGCAAAACACATATCATGTGGCGAATAAAAATATAGCTCCAAGTAAAGTTACCAATGAACGAAGACGAAAGAGGGGATGCCTTCCCGGGGCATCCCCAAGCTTAGGCTTTTGGCTATCCTTGAATATCTTGGGGTGCCTTGGGCATCCCCAAGCTCAGGATCTTGCCACTCCTTATTCCATAGTCCATAAAAGCTTTACCCAAAACTTGAAAACTTCACAACACAAAACTCAACAGGAAATCTTATAAGCTCCGTTAGTGAAAGAAAACAAAACCACCACATAAGGTACTGTAATGAACTCATTCTTTATTTATTTTGGTGTTAAACCTACTGTATTCCAACTTCTCTATGGTTTATAAACTAATTTATTGGCCATAGACGCATCAAAATAAGCAAACAACACACGAAAAACAGAATCTGTCAAAAACAGAACAGTTTGTAGCAATCTGTAACTAACGCAAACTTCTGGAACTCTAAAAATACTACCAAAATAGGAAGTCCTGGACAATTTATTGATCAGCAGAAAAAAGAATCAACGCAAAATCACGTTCCTGTGATTTATCGAAATTATATTCGTGCGCTTAAAGTTTCTGTTTTTCAGCAGAATCAAATCAACTATCATCATAGGTTATCCTATAGGTTCTACTTGGCACAAACACTAATTAAAAGATAAAAACACATCTAAACAGAAGGTAGATGCAAGATTTATTACTAAACAGGAGAAAAAACAAAAAACATAAAGAAAATTGGGTTGCCTCCCAACTAGCGCTATCGTTTAACGCCCCTAGCTAGGCATAAAAGCAAAGATAGATCTAACGAGTGCCATCTTTGGAACTAAATTCATAAGTAGCCCGCATGATAGATTCATAAGGTAATTTGACTTTCTTTCTTGGAAAGTGCTCCATGCCTTTCTCTAATGGAAATTGGAATCTAATATTCCCTTCCTTGATATCAATAATCGCGCCAATCGTTCTAAGGAAAGGTCTACCAAGAATAATAGGGCAAGAAAGATTGCAATCTATATCAAGAACGGTAAAATCTACGGGCACCAAATTTCTATTTCCAACAATAAGAACATCATTGATCCTTCCCATAGGCTTTTTAATGGTGGAATCCGCAAGGTGCAAATTTAAACAGCAATCATCAACATCATGGAAACCTAGAATATCACATAAAGTTTTCGGAATCGTGGAAGCACTAGCACCCAAGTCACACAAAGTAAAACACTCATGATCTTTAATTCTAATCTTTATAGTAGGTTCCCACTCGTCATTAAGTTTTCTAGGTATAGAAACTTCTAAATTAAGTTTTTCATCATAAGATTGCATCAAGGCATCAACAATATGTTTGGTAAAAGCTTATTAACAACGGATTGCAACAAGGAAATGCAACCTTCTAAAGAACAATTATCATAATCAAATTCCTTGAAATCCGAGATAGTGGGTTCAATACTATTTGAAGTTGTGACCTCTCCAATCTCACTTTTACCAAATTTAGCATCAAGATCTAAAAACTCCGAATTCTTGGGACGCCTTCTAGGCAAAGTTGATTCATCATAAGTCCCATAATTATCAAAATTCATATTGCAAAACATAGATCTAATAGGAGACGCATCAATAACTTTAAGATCCTCATCATTACTTTCATGGAAACTAGAAGAATATGCCTTTATAAAGCTATCTTTTTTAGCACGCAATCTAGCGGTTCTTTCCTTGCACTCGTCAATGTAAATTCTCATTACTTTCAGAGACTCATTGATATCATGCTTAGGAGGAGAAGATCTAAGTTTAAGAGAATCAACATCAAGCGAAAGTTTATCAACGTTCCTAGCCAAATCATGAACTTTGAGTAATTTTTCTTCAAGCAAAGCATTAAAATTCTTTTGAGAAATCATAAATTATTTCACACTATTCTCAAAATCAGAGGGCATCTTATTAAAATTACCATAAGAATTATTGTAGGAATTTCCATAATTATTAGAGGAATTACTATGGAACGGTCTAGCATTAAAGTTTCCTCTATAAGCATTATTTCCAAAACTATTCCTACCAACAAAATTCACATCCATAGATTCATTATTATTCTCAATCAAAGAAGACAAAGGCATATCATTGGGATCAAGAGGAGTATTTTTAGTAGAAAACAATTTCATAAGTTCATCCATCTTTCCACTCAAAACATTGATTTCTTCTATAGGATGCACTTTTTTACTAGAAGGCCTTTCGGTGTGCCATTGAGAATAATTAGCCATAGTATTATCAAGAGGTCTTGTACCATCTCCTAACGTGATTTCCATAAACGTGCCTTGCACAGCCGAATCTAAGAGATTTCTAGAAGCAAAGTTCAAACCGGCATAAAATTTTTGTATGATCATCCATAAATTCAAACCATGAGTAGGGCAATTGCGAAGCATCAATTTCATTCTTTCCCAAGATTGGGCAACATGCTCATGATCAAGTTGTTTAAAATTCATAATATCGTTCCTAAGAGTGATGATCTTAGTGGGAGGAAAATACTTAGAGATAAAAGCATCTTTGCACTTGTTCCAAGAATCAATACTATTTTTAGGCAAAGACGAAAACAAAACTGTAGCACGATCTCTAAGTGAAAACGGAAATAACTTCAATTTGACAATAATGTTATCCGTATCTTTCTTCTTTTGCATATCACACAAATCAACAAAGTTGTTTAGATGAGTAGCGGCAACTTCACTAGGAAGGCCGGCGGATTGATCTTTCATAACAAGATTCAGTAAAGCAGTCACTACAAAAAAAATACACTTCCGTGATGATACGTGTTTGTCACAGTAGGTCGTGTTTTTTGTCATGCATGTACATCCATGACAAATTTATGACAGAATCAAGATAGTCATACATGTGCTGTCATAGAAGTGTTCCATGACATTACCAAAATTATCATCACGAAAGTGTCCACTTCCATGACGATAAATCACGCGTCACAGAAGTGCTTTCGTCAAGGGTGACCGACACGTGGCATCCACCGTAACGGAACGCCGTTAAGCTATCGGGTAGGGTTTTGGATCCGATAACCCGTTAACTGCCCCGACCAATGGGGATTTTCCACGTGTAAAATCATCATTGGCTGGAGGAAACACGTGTTGGCTCACCGTTGGGATAGATGTCATCCACTCATTGGACGGAAGACGCCTATGGTACGCCGACACGTGGCACGGCCCAACAGAGGCCCATTCCTGTGAAAAGGCCGGCCCAGTAAAAATTAGCAGGCCAGCCCATATAAGGCCTACTTGTGTCAGGTCCATTTAGGTCCACAGCCCATACGAGATGAGCCAATTCGGCCCATCAACGGCCCATTAAAGATTTGACACCATTGCAGCCCATCGTCACTTCGAGCCCGTTAACAGCCCGCTATATATCTGGACTCAATATCGGCCCGATGAGATTTTGGCCTGTTAACACCCCGTTTAATGGATGGGCCAATTTTCGGGATGTACATCTTTCGGCCTTTTAGTGACCCATTTAAATGTTCGGCTAGTTTCCGGCCCGGTGTGTCTTTCAGCCTGTTGACGGCCCATAAATCTGATAGGCCATTTGTTGTCGGACCTGAGTTTCGGCCTTTTAGCGGCCCATTTAAGTGTTGGGCCAATTTTTTGGCCCGGTGTCACTTTCAGCCTGTTGACGGCCCATAAATCAGTTGGGCCATTTTTAGTCGGACCTGAGTTTTGGCCTTTTAGCGACCCATTTAAGTGTTGGGCCAATTCCAGGCCCTGTGTGACTTTCGGCCTGTTAACGGACCATAAATGAGTTGGGCCATTTGTAGTCGGACCTTAGTTTTGGCCCTTTAATGGCCCATGCCCTTCATGGTCCAATACCATCCCGGTTTCTCTTTCGGCCTGCTAAAGGCCCACAACACAGTTGGGCCATTTACAATACGACCTGACTTTTGGCCTCTTAGCGGCCCATGGTCTTCATGGTCCAGTACAAGCCCGCTGTCTCTTTCGGCCTGCTAAAGGCCTACAGTATAGTTGGGTCATATGTAGCCCAAACTTAGTAACGGCCTGTTAACGGCCCGTGAAATAAACTGGGGCCACCTATTGCCCACTTCGATGTCGGCCTGTTAACGACCCGGGAGGTAAGAGGGCCGACCATTAACTTTCGGCCTAGTAACGGCCAATTAACTTAATGGGCCCACTAAAGTTCATACATGTCTTTAGGCCAAATTAGATAATTTGAGCCCATTACGACAAGCAATTATGCACAGGACCAAAACCGATCACGCAAAGGTACGACATACAGGGAATAACGTTGCACATCCAGCATATATTACAAGAAATTACATCCACTGGGCAATTAAAGATTGATGCCAGTGCAAATAAATGAGCAGAACCTAACCATCTACAACGTCACAATCTGCAAACTTAGCACAGATGACGCCCATAAGCATGTGGGCAAGTTCTTTCTGCTTTGCTACACTGTCTCTGAAAACATTGATCAGTTGTTGTGTCGCACGACTCTGCACCTCTGATTCATCCACCATTTCCATCATTGCTTTAGCCATTAATTGGTTCACAAACATACATTTATTCCGTTGCATTCGAGACAGAGGATACTGAACAAATTCAGATGGCAATTTTGGCAGGCTTGTATTATTGATAGTGGAGAGTGTCTCGACCACTGCATCATAACATAAATTAGGACGGGAACCAAACAAATTAATCATGAGTTATTGCCATATTACCTGGCCTAGATTTACTGGAAAGAAACAATGGGGTTGCCTTGCTGTTTTCAGAGTTCGTCTTCTTATCTTCAGCAGCCCGCACGAAATTAACACACTAGCATTGCTATCATTGGCCAAGTCAGATAATAGGAAAGCAACATTGACACAACCAACGTTTGGGCAAGTAGCCTACACCAAATTAACGCAATATGGCACAACTATCATTAGCCAGGTAAGGTAGTATGAAAGCAACACTGACACAATGAATGAATGGGAAACCAGAGAAGCACTACAATTTAGTAATGTGCGTGATAGGAGATAGTACATTCATGCAGCTCAGTATGCAAAACTACCAGGCAGTTTTCCTTACAAAAAGCAACATTGGCGCCTTTAACATTTTGCTACAACTAATTTTAGATCAGATATAGGTTAGATTCACGCCGATTAACAAAATACATGTTGATGTAAAAATATAGTGATATACAACAAGTACTTACATCAGCATTGGAGCACAGAGAATTCCCGCAAGATATTTTCCTCGAATACGATCCCAATGGAGGAAGTCTTCTATCGTTTAGCCTTATTTTCTAAAAGAGAGATGGGTAAGAAACATGTAGAAAATATGATCAGAATGCTATAAAATTTCATGATGCGAGGATACGCACACGCTTCTTAGAATGGAGTTGACATTCTTTTGCTGGACTGGAGCGGACTAGTTCTTTGGCCACTGGAATCTGCTTATTATCAGTGGGAGTTGGGTTTCTCTGTGCTAGAGCAGTTTGGATCTCCTGGCGTTTGGATCTTTTGCAAAGACCTGGTTTGTAACCCTTCAGATTCTAACAGAGCCGTCTTCCCCTTGCATGCCTTATATAGAAGAATGGTGATTCAGTTATAAAACATGCTACAGCAGAGATGGAATAGGTACTGAAGAATAGAAAGGCATGACATATTGACATGTATTCCCTCCATCCGAAAATAAATGGACGGGTCTAGGCGTATTTCAGTTCTAGATACATCCATTTTTATCCATTTCTGTGACATTTAATCCGGACGGAGGGAGTATGATGTAAGAGCTAGGGATATGACAGGACAACACAGTAAAAAAACACTGAAAAAAACACTGCAGAACCAAAGTATTCAAACCCACTGATATGAGATAGTACACTCATGCAGCTCAGGATGCAAAACTACCAGGCAGTTTTCCTTAAAAAAATCAACATTGTGGCCTTTAATCATACATTTTGCTACAACTAAATTTAGATCAGATAAAGGTTGGATTCACGCCGATTAACAAAATACATGCTAATGTAAAAATATAGTGATATACAACAGGTACTTACATCTACATTGGAGCACAGAGAATTCCTGCAAGAATCTTTCCTCATAAACGATACCATTGCAGAAATTCTTCTATCTGTTAAGCTTATTTTCTAAAAGAGAGATGGGTAAGAAACATGTAGAAAATATGAGTAGGATGCTATAAAATTTCATGATGCAAGGATACGCACACGCTTCTTAGAATTGAGTTGACATATTTTTGCTCGACTGGAGCGGACTAGTTCTTTGGCCACTGGAATCTGCTTATTATCAGTAGGAGTTGAGTTTCTCTGTGCTGGAGCAGTATCTATAAAAACTGGAGTTGGTTTATTATCTCCTAGCGTTTGGATCTTTTGCAAAGGCCTTGTTTGTAACCCTTCAGATTCTAACATAGTCGTCTTCCCCTTGCATGCCTTGTATAGAAGAATGGTGCTTTAATTATAAAACATGTGATAGCAGAGAGATGGAATAGGTACTGAAGAATAGAAAGGCATGGCATATTGACATGTATTCCCTCCATCCGGAAAAAAATGGATGGGTCTAGGCGTATTTCAGTTATAGATACATCCTTTTTTATCCATTTTGGCAACATGTAATCCGGACGGAGGGAGTATGGTGTAAGAGCTAGGGATACGACAGGACAACACAGCAAAAAAAACTAGTTGAATGTAAAACTATATGCTAGCGGAATACGTACAGAAATAACCAAGGCAACATACACGTGTATGATTGGGAAAATAAGATGGCATTGCAACAGAGCACTAGAACAACACTTCAATGTAAAAAAATATGGTATGGCAGACAGATGAAGTACATACTGATGAATAACAATGCATAAGATATTCAGGAGCATGATGTCCAAATTAAGCAGATGGCATTGCAATAGAGTAGAATGACAATACTTGAATTTGAATACATGTTATCATGAATGGAATAGGTACTGAAAAACAGGAAGGCATGACATATTTACATGCATGATCAGCATGCTAAGCACATGGCATTGCAACAGAGTAGATACACTCTAGGACATTATATGCATGTTGTACGCATATCACAGGCCAAGTTAGAGCAAGGACCTTGTGGGGTGAAGAGGATTCATCATCTTTCTGCAAGTCTTCTGAAGAACTACCTTTACATGTTCCATCATATTGGGTATCATTGACATCAAGTTTATTGGACTTTACATTGCTCTGTGAGGTTCTTGTGGATATATCAGTGGGTGCAACTATATCTGACATGCATGGAAGACAACTAGTAGTTAGATTTATGTAAATGAGTGCGTGTAGGAGACGACATAAATAGTAGGACTAGGGTTAACTAGTAGCAACAGGTCTCATAAACTAAAGGGAGAACACAGATGAAAGCTACAGAATATGTATCGTTTGTACTCGAGATTAACTAGATGGCACACAAAAGTATTAAAGAACAACATAGGTAATACTAGAAGTGGTATAATACTATAATCACCAGCCTGTGGGATAGCATTGGCTGATGGATGATAACTATGGAACAACGTTACCTAAAGAACAAGTATCTTAGCTGAACTATGGAACAACGTGAACTCCTGAACAAGACCTGTAAGAGATCAGCATGAATATATAGTGAAATGTGATGATCTATTTTCCGTGCTTAGATGAATAACAAAGCCATAAATGTTGCACACAAGTAAGATGAGGGTACAACCTATCTGGCTGCCATCCATAGGAGTGAGCATCATGTGCTGACTTGTCGATGGCTCTGCAGTTGTTGTGGATGTCCATGTCGGGCACACGCATTCGATGCAGGGAACTGTTGAGTGGGGACTGTAGCTCCCTTCTGGTGTATGCTTCCCTTGTTGGAGCAGCTGCAGTGAGTCGGAAGATGGTGTGTCTGAAGATGCAGATAACGCATAAAGTTAAGAACGACATATCTCTTTGATCCGAAGAAATACACTAAGAGATCAACAGCAAGGTACGAGAGTGGTCACACGTCTATTGACTGAAGACTAAATTGGGGTCACACGATTTTATTTTATTTTGGTACTGTCTAATCTACGCCGGATGGCTTGATGGTCGTCTTGTGCCTCCCAGCTGACACTATTCGGAATCTTCCCCAAAGAGCAAGCGACCAACGGTAGAGCAGCCTGCCTCCGCCGTCCGTGGTCCCGTCCAAAACCCCGCTCCCCGCCCCACCGCACTGCCGTGGTTGGGCCGCCCCCAGGCCAATCCACAAAGACTCCCCGTCATCCAGATCCGGCGGCGGCAGTACCTTCAACCCACGCAACTCTAAAATATAGCCATCTAAGCGCTGCTTCCGCGGCGAACTTGCGACCCCGCACCCTTACGTTAGACACCAGCCAACTGGCAGCCTAGGAGCTCCGCCGCCTCGAGGGGTGGTGCTTCCCATTGGGAATCGATTGGCCCAGAATAAAAATTCAGACAACTGACGCCTAAATAAAGTGATTTCAGATGAGGGTGCGACCTATCTGGCGGCATGGTGAAGTAGGCAGCTCCAGCTGCCGAGTCGGTGAGGCCGGCGCGGTTGCGGTGGTGACCGGTGGCAGGGAAAGAGCGATGTCGTGACGGTCGACGGCTACGCGGAAGCAGCCCCAGGACTCTGGACGGATCCGAAGTTGGAGCCGCTCGGGCGCTGCGAACAACGGCAGGGGTGAATCGGCTCCGGTACGGTTCACGCGGCCGTCGTCGAGGCAGCACCAGCAGCACGGAATAAGAGGCACACGGCCCAGTGCACGACGGCAATTGGACAGCGTCTCCGGCATTAGGAAGGAGGGTGGCTGTGAAATTGGTGCGGTGGGGGGCACCATGGAGGTGGAGCTGAGGTTTCGCGGCTCGGGAGAAGGGAGCTTCCCGGGGAGAAGGTGATTTGGCTCCCACGAGGTATGAATGGGGGCGGGCGGGGAGGGGGGGGGGGAATTGGGAGGGGAGTGGAACCATATCTTACGGACGCATTTGTCTGAAATGTGAGGGGGAGTTACAGTTCTACCCTTGCCTATAGGCTTTTCGGCTTGGGTCTGTGTACTGAGGGTCGGGGATAGTAGAGTAACTTTGCTTCTCCCCAAATAGTGTGCGGGAGCGATTTCGGGCGAGGAGGGCGTGTTTTGAACTATAGTGGGCGCGAGCGAATTCGGGCGAGGAGAGCGGGTTTTGAAATAGTGGGCGTGAGCTATTTCGGGCGAGGAGAGCGTCTTTTGCCGACCATGGTTTATAAATTACTCGGCACATGTCATTTCGGCCGAGGAGAAGGCGCGCTTGGATGAAGTTACGAACCTACCCTCCATGTACAACGGGCCAATTGATGCGTGTCCCACATAGGACGGTAATTTCGCGTCTCCCATTTATTTGCTCGGGCGAATTCCACCGAGCAGAGAGGATGTTTAATGGTTCATTCAAATTTTGGGAGAACGAGCATCCACATCTACCTTACCAAGTAGATTCGAATCAAATTCTGAAATATTAGCTTGCCACTTCTTTTTTAGATGGAGAGATGATGCTCGGGAGTAATGTATTTTTACATGCTCGTTGCTAGCGATTTACTATATGACAAATAGTTGACCCACTCAAAAACGCAAATCAAACCCAAAATGAAATATCTCGATTCAATGAACTAGCTCGTTCAGTAGGTCAAAATAGTGAACTAAATCCAAAATTGAACACCTCAATCGAGTAGCATGTTGTACAATATTATAGTACTCCATGAACATGTTGAAAGTCAAATTAATGAACTTGTTTGATATACGCATATATCCGTTCATGTGTGGATTGCAGACAACATGGTCTCCAATTTAAATATTTGAATGCAAGTTTATATCAGTCTTTGATGCATAAAACGCGACCTCCCCCTCTCCCGAACTCCTGTTCTCTCTCTCTCTCTCTCACTCTCTCGCCGACAATCTTCAATTCTGTCGCACGCATCCGACACAAAAACCTTGTTGGTCCCTCTCCCTTTCTCTCTCTCTCTCCCCCCTCTCTCTCTCTGTGTGTGTGTGGGGGGGGGGGTCTTTCTAGTCCGCATTCATATATACACCATCTATAGGTCTCTCTCGCACACTATGTATGATACTCTAGCTAGTCCAAGCTAGATATCTTGGGTGCACTCATCGTACGCACACAAATTCCTTGGCTCTTTGCCCGTAACTCTCTCACGCACCACTATGTCGTCTCGGAGCTCTTCTCTCTCAAACTCTCCATCCACCTGGGTCACACATACACATGCATATCTCACTCGCACTCGATAGGCCCATCTAAAACTCTATCTCTCTCCATCGTTCTCTCCCCATCTCACACGCGCACACACACACACAATCTCATGCCCAGCTAGCCAAGTATGATGGTCTCTCACTCAATTGTAGGCACACGCAGTCCCCCCTATATGTATATGACTAGCTAATCTTAGTCTCCATCACAAACATGTGCATGGTCTATCTCGATTTCTCTCGGGGCATCTTTCTATCGCGCACACACTCCCTCGATCTCCCACCCATATAGTCCCCTCACGATCTCGAGGGGATCTCTCTATCACAAACACACCCTCTCTGCCTCCCCGTGCGTCCATGCCATCCATGTGTCCCTCTCAACATTTTTTCCTTGTTGGCCAGACCTCTATTAGACATGTGCTACAGGGGTGTCTCTCTCCGTTGCAAACAATCACACACTAGCTATCTTCGTGTATCTCCTCGCCTCGCTTTTCCATCTTGGAGATGCATGCGTGATATGTTCGCATAAGAAACGAAAAAACACACTCTCTCTCTAATTTATCGTTTGTTGTCACTTTCTCTTTCACACACATACTCTTTTTACACACTTACTCATTCTCCTTCACACGCACTTGATCTGTCTCGACTGAGGCACTCACCTCTGTCCATAGCACATAGATTTATTGAAAAGTCAAACATCACAAAGTTTGACCATGTACATGGAGAAAAAGAATTACATCTAGTACGGAAAACATATACCATTAGATTCACCATGAGATGTAGTTTTGTATGATGTATCTTTGGTACTGTAGATATAAATAACATTTGCGTAAACCTGATCAAAGTTTCCAAAGTTTGACTTCTAAAAAATTTACATGCACTGCATTATCGAGCAGATGGAATATCTCTTTCCCCCTGTCGGTGTCAAAACCGGCGGATCTCGGGTAGGGGGTCCCGAACTCTGCGTCTAGGTGGATGGTAACAGGAGACAATGGACACGATGTTTTTACCCAGGTTCGGGCCCTCTCGATGGAGGTAAAACCCTACTCCTGCTTGATTGATATTGATGATATGGGTAGTACAAGAGTGGATCTACCACAAGATCAAGGAGGCTAAACCCTAGAAGCTAGCCTATGGTATGATTGTTGTAATGGTTGTGTTGTCCTACGGACTAAAACCCTCCGGTTTATATAGACACCGGAAAGGGCTAGGGTTACACAGAGTCGGTTACAATGGTAGGAGATCTACATATCCGTATCGCCAAGCTTGCCTTCCACGCCAAGGAAAGTCCCATCCGGACACGGGACGAAGTCTTCAATCTTGTACCTTCATAGTCTTGGAGTCCGGCTGACGATGATAGTCCGGCTGTCCGGACACCCCCTAGTCCAGGACCCCCTCAGTAGCCCCTGAACCAGGCTTTAATGACGATGAGTCTGGCGCGCATATTGTTCGGCATTGCAAGGCGGGTTCCTCCTCCGAATAATTCATAGAAGATTGTGAACACCAGGATAGTGTCCGGCTCTGCAAAATAAATTCCACATTCCATCATAGAGAGAATAATATGTACACAGGTTCAATCTGCTGATGTATTTTGTGGCATGACGTCACGCCACTACCAAGCTTTTACTTGAATTGTTTTTTATTATACCACCTCAGCGCGTTTAGCGAAGAGGTTTCCTTGGCACGTCTTGTCGAAGCAGAGATCGTGTTCCCCTTATTCCGGGATTCCCATCAATACGGCCGTGGGTAACCCAACCGCGCCATTGATGGTGGCGCTTGGGAGATAAGCGAGTTTTACCAGGCCTGTGGGGACGCATAGTCTTCGTCCGCCTATATATAAGGGGATAAGGATCCACCTTTTCACCTACGCCTTCTTCCTCCTTTGCTTATCCATCTCTGCGCACTCGAGCTCCAGCGCCCAAGTCCGCACATCTCGTCTCGACCTTCTCCAGCCATGTCTGGAGCGGGAGGAAAGTGGTTGGCCTCCTTCGTTATGGAGGAGCACATCGAAAAGCTGCGCGGCGCCGGATACCTTTCCAGCGACATCGCGCACCGGCTGCCCGACGAGGGGCAGCTCATCCCCACCCCCAGGCCCCATGAGAGGGTTGTATTCCTTCCCCACTTCCTCCGCGGACTGGGCTTCCCACTTCATCCCTTCGTTCGGGGGCTCATGTTCTACTACGGCCTGGACTTCCACGATCTGGCGCCAAACTTCATCCTCAACATCTTGGCGTTTATCGTCGTGTGCGAGGCCTTTCTCTGCATCCGGCCCCACTTCGGCTTGTGGATCAAGACCTCCAACGTCAAGCTGAAGGTAGTGAAGGGCATCCAAGCGGAGTGCGGAGGCGCCATGGTGGGCAAGATGCCCAACGTCCTCTGGCTCGAGGGCGCCTTTGTGGAAACCATCAAAGGGTGGCAATCGGGGTGGTTCTATATCACCGAGCCGCGGGACCCTAAATGGGAAGCGGCCCCCGAGTTCAGATATGGTGCCCCTATGCAGCTCACCTCCTGGAAAAAGAAGGGCTTGCTATGGGGCAGTTCGGAGGAGCTGACCGGACTCCAGTCCTGTCTCCAGACCTTGGTGAACAAGAAGCTCAAGCTTGTCAACGTGATCCAGGTCATGCTCATCCGCCGGATTCTCCCCTGCCAACAACGGGTCTTCAACCTGTGGGAGTTCAATCCGGCACAGCACCGGACCCTGAGCGGGCTCTTCGACACGACGTACAAAGCCGCTTGGAGGGTGCTGTTCAAGGGCAGAGAAGCCCCCGCATCGGCGACGGAAGACCGCGGATTCAGCACCACGCGCCCGGCCGGCGAGGTAAGCTTTGTTATCCTCTATGGGACACTTATTTTTTCTCATAGTTTGACTTTGTGTGGGATCTAAAACTCCCAATGTCTTTGACAGGACTGGCAGAGGACGTCCGGACAGGTAGACTGTCCGGCTCCCCTTCCCGAAGACCCAGCGGACGCCCGTTTAACGGGGCTGCTAGTCCCGGCACTCTATGTGGTGCCGGAGAAGAAAGCCAAGATGAAGGCCACGTGAACTCGAAGAAGTTCCCGGCGCCAGGTGGTATCAGACTCATCGTTCGATGGCTCCAAGGCGGACTCCTCCCCCGAAGACGAGGAGGAGAAAGAGGACTCTCTCCCGGAGGAGGGAGAGAGGAAGAGGAAGGCTTCCCCAACTGGGGAGGCCGAAGGGTCCAAGAGGGGAAGGACTCTTCCCCCGGACAGCTCCGCCAATGCCAACATTGGCGACGAATAGTGGCCCTCAAGGGCCAGGCCTCCGGCAAGATCGTAAGTATCCGGATTCCTGAATGGTTTATAATTTCTCCTTTGCGTCACATAGTGTCCTTCTAATGCCGCACACTACCTGTAGTCCGGCCAATGATGATCTTCCCGCTTCGTCGAGCGGGTCCTTGGCTTCGTCGGACATGGATTCCATTCCGACCGCCTCCACCCCTCGCGCTGATGACGCCGAGGTGGGATCCCAGGAGGGGACCCATCAGGAGGAGGCTCCAGAGGTGCCGCAAGGCAACCTCCCGGACTCTGCGCCGGACTCCATGCTGGAACCCGCAGTGGCTCCGGAGCCCGACCGGCGGCCCCTTCGTAAGAAGGGCAAGACCGTGACGCCGGCAGCCTCTGTCCAACCGGAGGCGCCGGACAACTTGTTGGAGGCGCTTAACGGCGCTTCCATCAAGGAAGAAGACCGCACTATCATGAGTGCGGTGATGCAGAAGGTTCAGCTCGCCAAGAGCGGGCTGACCGAAGCCTGCAGTAGCCTTCTAACAAGCTTTGAGGTAAGAAGTTTAAAATATGTAATGTAAATACCGCATAGACAGTAGCCCCTGATGCTCGGTTTGGTGTTCGGAAAGAAAAACCGGATTGAGTATCTAAAAAAGATATACGCAGGAGTGCTAAAAATTATGTCAACATGGGTTTGCAGGCTGCGCTGCTGACCTCTGCCGCACTGACTGCGGAGGTCGGTGCTTTGAAGCAGGACCTCGAGCGGTCCGAGCGAGAGCTCGGCCTTGCCAAGAAGCAGCTCGAGGGCAAAGAAGGTGAGTAACACCACTTTAAAATTTGTACCTTACAGAAAAGGATTTTGGTTGCAATAGAAATAACAAGGATAACGTGGGTACTGCAGGGGCCACGAACGAGGTGGCGACCCTGAAGGAGGCCATGTCTGCGGCCGAACGCAGTGCGGCCGCAGAACGAGCGGAGCGAGAGAAGCAGGAGGCGCGGGTGGCGGAGGTGAGGCAGGAGCTCCAGGCTCTCATGGAAAAGCATGAGAGTTTGGAGCGCGACTCGCAGACTCGAGAGTCCGAGCTTGCCTCAGCTCTTGAAAGTGCCAAAGCCGCTAAGGCCGAGGCCCGTAAGGCCCTCCAGGAGATTGAGGATGTGAAGAAAATAGCGGCGGGTAAGGCATTTTCATGCAGAGCAAGCATGTTAATGTAAATTACCTGTTACTTACCCGAATTCGGAGCTCTCCAGGGGCGTTTGCAGATCTGCCTCGCAGCGTGTCTGATGCCGCCGCATTCTATCGAGCCGAGGAGGGGAGCTCGACGGAGAAGGTCTTCTGGTCTCAGTATGCTGAGGCCGGACATCCGGTGCCCCCTAGCGACCAGTTGAAACAGCTGGTCGAACTCCACAAAGTAGCTGAGCAAGCCATGAAGGGCCTCATAGTCCGGCTGTGGCCTGGAGGCCATGCCTGGGAGCTACTTCGGTCTCGTGCGGCGGCTGGTGGATGCGTGCCCCTGGGTGGAAGTCATCAAGCGCTCCGCCTGCATTGAAGGTGCCCGTTGGGCCCTTGCCCGCGCAAAGGTGCATTGGGGCAGGCTGGATGCGGAGAGGCTTATCACTGATGCGCCGCCAGCAGGCAAGGAGTACCGTACGCCCGAGATGTACTATAAGACTGTCCTGAAGGGTGCCCACAAGATTGCGGATGAGTGCCCCAGAGATGTAATTATTGAGTAAACTCGCCATGTGTTATCCTGTGTGCTGAAAACTTTGTCCATATGTGCTAAGCAACGCTTATTGATTTAAAATATTACCTTCTGTGCGGCCGTTTATTAAATCTGAGAGATGGCAAGTTGTCGGCTTCAGCCCCCATGCCACGAGTGCTGGGGTGTTTGGGATAAACTTGAGCACTCTTGTTCCCAATTTTGGGTCCATCTAGGGAGGCGCTCAACACAACGAACCAGGCAACCGGACTTATAATGCTTGAACACTCTCACTTAGCCATAGAATTCAATAATTTTAAATTTCGGCGAAGCCCCTAGTATTCAGAAGACCGAGTTCGGGGCGCTATCCACGCCTGGGCCGGACACAGCCGGTTCCTCGCTCGAAGCAGCATTAGTCTTTAGGGACTCGAAAAGACCTCTCGAACAGCGACCAGTCTCTCGCCTTATCATGACAGTCAGTTTTAGCTTTCTCCACTGAGCCGCTCGCCTTGTTCAACTGGGGCGCAATCGCAGTGGTTCTCCTAGTGCTACCTTAGCCGACGGAACGGAACGTAAGGTACCAAAACATGGGAGCCGGGCAAACCCAACTATTGACCCAAGACATGATTCGGAGCCGATGCATATAATGCTATAAGTTCGGGGTGCCGCACTTGTGAAAGTGTTCGGACTTATCACACCATAATGCGGGGAACATAAGCCCCTGGTGTATTCGGCCGTAACAAAATGTACGGGTGCAAGATGTCATTAATGAACAGATATGTAAAAAAAAGTAATGCAATTATAGGCAAAAAGTGCTGCATTGTTTATTCAAGGAATTCTGCTATGAGTGCAGAATGATACAAATAGTGCGGTAAGCAAGGGATTGGACTAATTAAACATGTCCCCCTCCAGGGGTGGGGCGGCGGACTGGTGTATTTAACAAATTTAATGCTCATAATGGAGACCACCTGAGTGTTCGTCGTAGCCTTTGTCCCTCCCTGGCTGTTGCGTCGTGAGTTCGGCAGATCTACTGCCGGACAGGGCCTCTGGTGAATGGAGTCCTGTGAGAAAAAATAAAAAAGGAAGAAAAAAGAGTGGCACACTTGGGATCCCCTGGTGTGGTTAAGCTGCACTCTGGGCCTGTCGTGGTTGTGCCCCTCCCCCTATGCCCATGGTATCTCCAGAGCGTAATGTTGTACGCGAAGAGCTGGTCTTGCAATCATGCAAGGGCTGGGGTTGGGGCCGCATTGCTACGCATGCTCGGAACATGCCAGGTGGTCTTGATTGATGTTACTCCGGGCGCGTTTGGCCATGTCCGGTCGTTTAACGGCCGGACTCAAAAATTGCCTTAAAAGGCTGCTCTGTACTTCTGTCGCGAGAGCCGCTGTGTGTTCCTCCGTTCGGAGGGAGCGTTCAGTATTTCCGTTAACCGTGATGACTCCACGAGGGCCTCGCATCTTGAGCTTGAGGTATGCATAATGTGGCACCGCGTTGAACTTTGCAAACGCGGTTCGTCCTAGCGGAGCGTGATAGCCGCTGCAGAACGGGACTATGTCGAAGATTAACTCCTCGCTTCGGAAGTTATCCGCGGATCCGAAGACCACTTCCAGTGTGACTGAGCCTGTACAATTGGCCTCAACACCTGGTATGACGCCTCTAAAGGTCGTCTTTGTAGGTTTAATCCTTGAGGGGTCTATGCCCATCTTGCGCACTGTATCCTGATAAAGCAGGTTCAGGCTGTTGCCGCCGTCCATCAGGACTCTAGTGAGGTGAAATCCATCGACGATTGGGTCTAGGACCAATGCGGCGAACCCACCATGACGGATACTGGTAGGGTGGTCCCTTCGATCGAAAGTGATCGGGCAAGAGGACCATGGATTGAACTTCGGGGCGACTGCCTCCATCGCGTATACATCCCTAAGTGCACGCTTCCGTTCCCTCTTGGGTATATGGGTTGCGTATATCATGTTCACCGTCCGCACTTGTGGGGGGAAACCCTTCTGTCCTCTACTGTTCGGCGGCCGGGTCTCCTCCTCATCATCGCTGTGTAGCCCCTTGTCATTGTTTTCGGCAATTAATTTGCCTGCCTGCTTGAATACCCAACAATATCTGTTGGTGTGATTAGCTGGCTTTTCTGGGGTGCCATGTATCTGGCAAGAGCGGTCGAGTATTCAGTCCAAATTGGACGGACCCGTAGTAGTTCTTTTGAATGGCTTCTTCCGCTGACCGGGTTTAGAGCCTCTGAATCCGGCATTGACTGCCGTATCCTCATTGTTATTGCCGTTAACGCGGCGTTTGTTTTTGTTTCGACGCGACCTGCCGTTGTGGTCCTTAGTATCCGGACTGCCAGCATTTTTGCTGAGGTTGTTGCTGCGAGCTAGCCAGCTGTCCTCTCCCGCACAGAAGCGGGTCATGAGTGATGTGAGGGCTGCCATGGATTTCGGCTTTTCCTGTCGTAGGTGCTGGGCCAGCCACTCATCGCGGATGTTATGTTTGAAGGCTGCGAGGGCCTCTGCATCCGGACAGTCGACGATTTGATTTTTCTTTGTTAAGAACCGTGTCTAGAACTGTCTGGCCGATTCGTCTGGCTGCTGAATTATGTGGCTTAGGTCATCGGCATCTGGTGGTCGCACATATGTGCCCTGGAAGTTGTCGAGGAATGCGGCTTCCAGGTCCTCCCACCTCCCAATTGACTCTGCGGGCAAGCTATTAAGCCAATGCCGAGCTGGTCCTTTAAGCTTGAGTGGGAGGTACTTGATGGCATGGAGATCGTCGCCGCGGGCCATATGGATATGAAGGAGATAATCTTCGATCCAAACCGCGGGGTCTGTTGTGCCATCGTAGGATTCAATGTTCACGGGTTTAAACCCTTCAGGGATTTGATGATCCATTACTTCGTCATTGAAGCATAGTGGGTGTGCGGCGCCTCTATATTGAGCAATATCACGACGCAACTCAAGAGAGCGTTGTCTGCTGTGTTCGGCCCAACCGGAGTTGCTGTGTCCGGCGCGACGGTAGTCGTCGTGGGTCGTGGGGCACCCACATGATCCATAGATAGATCTGGATTGTCTTGCCTTATCCTCCAATATATCCCGCAAGTCCGGCGCATTCCCTCGTGGCTTCGTACTTTTTGAGCGGTGCCGGGGTACGGTCTTGATGGAGGGCCTAGATGCCTCTCTGTCACGACCACGGGGTGGTCGGTCTGCCGTATTGTGCGCTAGTGATAAAGGTTTGTATGCTTCCTCCTCTAGTCGGGGGAGCAACTTGCGTTTTGGGTAGCTCTTGGAGGGGCGTTCGAGTTCATACTCTTCGGCCGCGAGGACCTCAGTCCATCTGTCGGCCAGTAGGTCTTGATCAGCTTGAAGCTGTTGCTGCTTTTTCTTCAGGCTATTTGCCGTGGCGATAAGCCTGCATTTAAAACGCTCTTGTTCGACGGGATCCTCTGGCACGACGAATTTGTCGTCGTTGAGGCTTGCCTCGTCTCCGGAGGGAGGCATGTAGTTTTCATCCTCCTCGTCTGCCGCTCTCTCTCGAGGGCTGGCTTCCCCGTCCTCCTGTGCTGAATCTTGCTGGAGGGGGTTGTCTTCGGCACTCTCTGGGATGTTATTATCTCCGGTGCCGGAATCTCCATTCTTACTGTGGCGGGATTTAGTGTAGCGCCGCTGACGCTGGCGCTTGGGCTGTTTCTTAGCAGAATCTGCCTCCGCTGCTTCTTCGCCGTCCCCATCCTTTGGGGTGTCCACCATGTATATGTCATATGACGAGGTGGTCTTCCAGTGCCCTGTAGGCACTCGTTCTTGATAGTCTCCGGCATCGTCGTCCATACCGTCGATGTCTTCGGAGTCGTAGTCTAGCATGTCGGTTAGATCGTCGATAGTGGCTACAAAGTGGGTGGTGGGTGGGTTTTGAACTTCTTCGTCGTCCGCATGCCAACCATCCTGACCGCAGTCTGGCCAGGGTTCTCCTGATAACGAGAGATGCTTTAGCGAATTTAGGATGTCGCCAAAGGGTGAGTGCTAAAAGATTTCCGCGGCGGTGAATTCCATGATCGGCGCCCAATCGGATTCGATTGGCAGGGGCGCAGGAGGTTCGGAGTCCGGCGAGGAGTCCGGCGCCTCGGAGTCACGAGCTTTATAAGGGACAAGGTTAGTATTCGGTTCCATCGCCGTAGGAGTTGTAGCTCCCGAGGCGGTGTCCAGCCACCTGTCCTCGATCTGCGTGGTCTGCTCCGAACTATGGTTCAGGGCGGACCCCTGTGCGGCCTCCAGGGCACTGTCCGGTGGCAGAGCTAAATCATGCCCATCGTGACAGTGCGGCACGCTCGGCTGTGGCTCGAATCCGTCGAGGATCAAGTCTCCGTGGATATCAGCCGTGAAGTTTAGGCTTCCAAACCTGATCTGTTGGCCAGGGGCGTAGCTTTCGATCTGCTGCATATGGCCAAGCGAATTGGCCCACGGTGCAAAGCCGCTGAATACGAAGATCTGTCCGGGGAGAAAAGTCTCACCCTGGACGGTGTTGTAGTTGATTGAAGAAGCCATCAAGCCTATCGGTGACGACACGGAGGAACTCTCAGTGAAAGCACCAATGTCGGTGTCAAAACCGGCGGATCTCGGGTAGGGGGTCCCGAACTGTGCGTCTAGGCGGATGGTAACAGGAGACAAGGGACACGATGTTTTTATCCAGGTTCAGGCCCTCTTGATGGAGGTAAAACCCTACTCCTGCTTGATTGATATTGATGATATGGGTAGTACAAGAGTGGATCTACCACGAGATCAAGGAGGCTAAACCCTAGAAGCTAGCCTATGGTATGATTGTTGTAATGGTTGTGTTGTCCTACGGACTAAAACCCTCCGGCTTATATAGACACTGGAAAGGGCTAGGGTTACACAGAGTCGGTTACAATGGTAGGAGATCTACATATCCGTATCGCCAAGCTTGCCTTCCACGCCTAGGAAAGTCCCATCCGGACACGGGACGAAGTCTTCAATCTTGTATCTTCATAGTCTTGGAGTCCGGCTGACGATGATAGTCCGGCTGTCCGGACACCCCCTAGTCCGGGACTCCCTCACCCCCTCTTAGCTATCTGACGCACCACTCAGCCTTATCGAGGCTCCTCAATCTCTCTCAAACTTTATTGGTCAGTTTGGTTCGTGACCTGACTCTCATGCCTTGATGGTCGGTATTGCCTGGTGTGGATGTGAGATGTAATATATTTCTGCCTGGCCAGGCTTGTGTAGTGCTGAAGCGTTTGGTTCATGCCTGGGCTAGGCAAAGCATCAACGTCCCATCAATCAATCCATGCATCAATTATTTAATGCTAATATCCTTCCATGTTGCTGTTAGCCTCATGGCCGCACGACCAGGCACGGCCAGGCGTTCGAAATCGGTCGCTTGGGCCAGGCTACTTGCAGTGTCTGGAGTTCAGCCAGGCTAATTAAAGTGCAAGGGAACCCAGCCTAGTCGGGCTTTCTTTTTCACAGGGTAGCAGCCAAACAAGCATGCATGAAATCCAGCCACAACCCCAGGCCACGCAAAAGATGCTCACGATGCAAGCCAAACGGGCCTTATATCTCCCTGGTTCACACATACACATGTCTCCCTCGCGCTATACATATAGACCCATCCAACACTCTCCGCCCTTGTTCTCTCTCCATGTGACACGCACCCCCCTAAGTACCATAATCCCTCACTCCATCATAGGCTCTGTTTGGATCCATGGGTTAGAGTTAGTTTGGGTTAGTTTGGAGTCAACTAACCCAAAAAGATCCAAACAAGAGGGTTAGTTTAGGTTAGATGCATCTAACCCATCCAAAAAAACTAACCCATCCAAGAGGTACTTATTTAGGTTAGTTCTTCTCGGGACCACTAATAAACACTTTTTTCTCTCGCTCTCCCCGCAGCAGATCCCTCCCCACTTCCTCGAAGCTTCTCGTCCTCTCCGTCCCTCCCTCTTGCACTGCCCGTGAAGGTGCCTCGCCGTATCCGCGCTCCATCTAACCCTACCATCCAAACACCTCTTTACTTAGAGTTAGTTCAGGGTTAGAATCTAACTCTAACCTCTAACTGAGTTAGAGCATCCAAACAGGGCCATAGGCGCAAGCACTCCCCCCTCCTAAGTATGATTATCTCTTACTAGCCATCAGGAACACACGTATTGTATCCTTCCATCCATACGTCTATCTCGATATCTCTCGAGGCATCTTCTATCGCGCACACACCTTGTCACTCGATCTCCCACCCATGTAGTCCCATCACGATCTCCAGGGGATCTCTCTATGACAAACATACAGTCTCTCCTCCCCATGTTTGCATTTTCTCCATACGTCTCTCTCGACCTCTCTCCCTTGTTTGTCAGACCCCTCTTGGCCACGTGCTAGGGGTCTTCCTCTCTCGGTTCCAAACAACCACAAACTATCTCCTCACCTTGCCTCCGTTGTCAAAGATGCATGTGTGATATGTTTGCATAAGACACGCACACTTTTTCTCCAGTTTTATCGGGTGTTGTCCATGTCTCTTTCACACACGCACACACACTTTTTCACTCTCTCTCTCTCTCTCTCTCTCTCTCTCTCTCTCTCTCTCTTTCTCTCTCGCCAGGGACTCTGTCACGTCCATAAGCATATGGATGTTTTGAAAAGTCAAACCTCAGAAAAGTTTGACTAGGTATATGTGGAGAAAAACATTTACATCTGGAACGATCATTAGATTTATCACAACATGTACTTACTTCATACTATCATTTATCTTTGGTATCGCCGATATAAGTAATTTCTTTATAAACTTGGTCAAAGTTTCAAAAGTTTGACTTTAAAAAAATGTTGTAACTACATTATCGAACGGAGGGAGTAGCTCTTTCTCTCTCTCTCTGCTATCTCTTACGGGCCTCCCCTCTCACTCGAACTCTCTATACCGACGGATTATATGCTCACTGTGTCAGCGTATAGCTCTGTATATTGTTTAGTTGACCGGTCAACCAATCCACATGCTGCGTTGTCAGCTCGTGTTCTGTATCTTAGTGTGCTGGCCCATGTGGCAGTGGGTGAAAATAAGTAAACTAGAGGCCCATCTGACACGCGGTGAAGGAAACAAAGTTGAAACCACTCGGGGTAGCACCCCGCACGCTAGTAAATTGAGGGCGCATTGAGGACAAACTTCTTGCGTGCGAAGGACGCACTCGCGCACAATTCACCACTGCGCGGTGGCATACACAGAAGGACGCACTCGCGCACAGCCAGCACACAACACACACCAGCACACGTGCACACCGGCATCGCCGCCGGTTGAGATGGACGGCGAGGCAGCCAACAAGCGGAGGCCGCTCGAGCCAAAACCGCATCCGGCGAGCCTGGACTTCATCAGCAGCCTCCCTAATGACATGCTACTCGTCATCATTGGCCTCCTCCCCACCAAATCTGCCGTGCGAACCGCCCTACTCTCCTGGAGGTGGCGCCCCCTCTGGCGCTGCGTCCCCCTCAACCTCACCGTCGACAGCTGCCTCTGTGACGGGGATTGCAAACACATGGCCGCAGTCTCCAAGATCCTTTCATCGCACCCTGGGCCAGCCAGACGCCTTCACATCTGCATGTTCAGTACCAACTGCAAGGTCCAACCCAAGTTCGACGAGTGGTTCTTATCCCCCGCCCTAGATCAGCTCGAGGAGCTCAGCTTTGAAGCTGGACGATGTCGCTCTCTGCCGCCGTCCGCGCTCCGCCTCACGCCAACGCTGCACCGCACCAGCTTCAGCTCCTGCTATCTTCCCCAGATTAATGCCGCGCCCGCCCTTCTTCTCCCTCAACTCAAGCAGCTCGACCTCTTCGACGTTGTCATCTCGAAGAAGGCTATGGAGCACCTGCTTCGCAGCTGTACTGCGCTCGAGTACCTTCGTCTTGAGCAGATCCACGGGTTCATTAGCCTCCACATCGCCTCGACGAATCTCTGATGGATTTATGTGTCTTGCTAGCTCCGCAACAAGACATCAATTGGGAAGAGATCATTCTAGCTGTTCCATGTTATGGTCATTGAGAATGTGCCTTTCCTTGAGAGATTGCTTGTATCGGATCTAGAAGGTCCAACAAAAATCAGGGTCATTGACGCGCCGAAATTGACAGCGTTGGTGTACTCGTCTGCCAAATTCTCCGAACTCTTTATTGGATCTGTAATCGTTCAGGTACAGCACTCATCTTCTTCTCCGTCTTCTTGAAATTCACATTTTTAAATTTCTTCTTGATGTATTTACGACCATCTTCCAGAAAATGATTCCCACAAGCTTGACCCAGTCCATGCGCACAGTGAAGATCTTAGCACCAAAATCTATCGGCCCCAATCTGGATCAAGTTGTTGGATTCCTTACATGCTTTCCTTGCACGGAGAAGCTACTCATCGAGGTGAAACTTCTTTCCTATTAGTAAACAGTAATCACAACGTAGCTCAATTTTTTCGTAATTTTCCCAAATTACGATGACAAGTGTAGTGTTCAAAACTACATCGACGCACTGCACCAAAAGAAATCTTTTTAGTATTTTTTCTCACGTGATCACCTGCATCATTTTTATGTTGTACTACTATAGTAGCCTAGGCTAGTCATAGTGGAAAGTAACTTAGACTACTCCAGTAACTCTATGGTTACCCTAAGGGCAAGTACTACCTCCGTCCTGGTTTACTCTTCCAATTTTGTAGTATCAAAATTTGACCATAGATTTAACTGACAAAATGTTAATCCATGTCACTAAGAACTATATCGTTGGATTCGTATTTGAACATAATTTCAAATGGTGTAATTTTTAGTGACATGCATTGGCATTTTCTTAGGTAAATCTATGGTCAAAATTTTATACTAAATACGAGGTAGTATTCCCTCCGTCCCAAAATTCTTGTCTCACATTTGTTCAGATAAGGATGTATCTAACACTAAAATGTAACTAGATACATCCGTATTTAGACAAATTTAAGACAAGAATTTTGGGACGGAGGGAGTACAAAAGTGGGATATGTAGGCCAAAACATGTGCCAAATTCACTTGTGATGCATTTGGCATCGATGCCCCTCCATTGCTCACCTGGTGCCCCAATCTGGAGCACCTACTTTGCTCCGGTGCCAAATTAACTCACGCAATGAAAAAACACTGCGTGGGAGAGAGAGAGGACTGAGGCAATAAAAAAACACTTGTTTGGGAGAGTGAGAGGCTGGTGTAGTTGGTTTGATTGGTTTGTTTATACATGTGGGTCTGTGTGCACAGCGGTGCCAACTCTCTCACATCGCGAGAGCGGTGCCAAAATCTTTTGATTTGACATTGATACATATTATGTGGCATACTTTTGCGAAATATGGCATCGGCCACATAGTGGAAGGCAACAAATGCCCTAGCTCTTCACGTGCTCCTAGTTAAATGAGAGGAAACAGAACCAGAGAGAGGGAGAGAGGGAGAGAGAGAGAGTGAAAAAATATCACTAGCCAGCCAACCCTATCGTATGAGCGAATGATATTGGTACCTCTTGATGACACGGCAATCTTATGCAGCCAGCCGCTCTAATATGTTCTCTTCTTTTGCAGATAAAAAAAGACCCGAAAGTGAAAAATGTGCTGCACTATAACAATCTCATCGAATGCCTTGATCTCCATCTTACAGAAATTGATTTGATCAACTACCGAGGCAGCACATCTGAGATTAAATTGGCCAGGTTCTTTGTTCTGGAGGCAAGTGTGCTCAAGGTAATGAGCTTTGGCGTTCTCTAGCGCAACAATGAATGGCGTGCTGATCACCGCAAGCATCTAAGCCTAAATGACAAAGTCTCCGTAGAAGCTGAATTTGTTTTTGAAACATCAAGTGGCCAGAGACTCGAAAACTTATTTGCCCATTAGTGACTTGTCAGGGCGGTGGATTTTAGTTTGTACGATAACGCTGCATCCACCTAAAGTAGCGAAAGTTCTTACGTGAACTTCCTAGTAATTCCCTCTTCCTAGGTGCAGCATTACTCCTAACATTTGTAATATCAGTTTGAAACTTGTAATATTGCCGTGTCCTATTCCTGCATTTTCAAAATCCTGCGAATCAAACAGGTCCTGAGTTGGTGATGATGTTGTGCCTCCCATCTTTCACCAGGAGCCGTCGGATCTAGATCTGACGCATACAAACGAAGCTTCTCCATTTTTGCAAAAAGATGCCCGCACTTGTTCCCTATTTACAAACAACTCCTTGTCTCTCACAATCAGCCTTAGCTCCTGCCCACCACATCTAGAAGGCCGTGGAAAAATCTGGCGCGATGGCCGCTGCCTGAGCAGTCCACCCCCAATCTTGGTGTTCCGTGCAATGCACGGGCATCTACGCTCGGGAAATTATGTCGAACAGGGCTAGTTGTAAGCAGGCTAGCTCTACAGCCATGATGATAGTGACTACAGACGGTGAGGCTGACTATGGTATGCCGAACACGGCACCTATACTCAGGTGTCATCTCCGGCGCAGGGTCTTGTCACTTCACTGTGAGGAGCAGCACCTAATAATTTGACCAACAGGTAGTACAGTGCTAGTACTCCTAGGAGCACTACATTGGTAGTACTACTACTAGTACTAGTAGCACCACCGTCTGGATTTAGGAGTACTACCACGTCCATCTAGATTTTAGTATTTGACTAGCAATATCTAGTAATGCATGTCACAAAAAATGTACTACTCCCTCTGTAAATAAATACATGGTGTTTCATTCCTATCGGCGAGAGAACTTAATGTTTTCTTGCTACTCCCTCCTTTCCGGTTTATAAGGCTCAATTCAAAAATCTCACCAACCAAGGTAGATGGTGAGTGGTGGAATACTTTTTGTAGTTTGCAAAAGCACTCAATTAATTCTCTTGTTTTCCTCAAAAAGTATGTTTACCAATGCATTAATTGTAATGCATGCATGCATAGATTACATGCATTGGTCAATTTTCTCTTAATATTTACATGCAATGATTTAATGCACCTTGAAATCTGAACATGTGATGGAAAACAACCAAATTGAGCCTTATGAAATGGAAAAACTAAAATTTTGAGATAAGCCCTATAAACCGGAAAGGAGGGAGTAACTAGAGTCTTAATAGGATTACATGCAATGAACTAAACACTGCATGTCATGTTTGGTAGTCTCAAGTCATTGAAAGCGTGCACGGCCCACATCTCTCATTGGTTGATATGTCACGAAATAAGAAACAAGGAGGGAGTTAATGCACCGTGCCTAAGTGTTTTGGGATTATTTGGTTTTCGTAATGTGACTTACACAACATTTTTATTTACATGCATTAACATTATATTAGTTAAATCAAAGGTCAAAACTTGGCGCAAAATGCAAAGGGGACCAATAAACCAGTAAACATCAAACTTCTCTCGTTTGGCCCCAACTAGAGGTCCGGTGAGATGACTATACTGCACCGGCACGGAGGGGGGCGCAGCTTCATTGACTTACGACAACTGCCGTTGGGTGAATGACACGTGGGCCCAGGGGGTGGCTGGCCCACCTATCATACAGCCAAAGGCAGGTGCAGTAGAGGGCCGAGGAGTAGTACGAAATCCTACGCACCTACGCATGCTAACCAAGGGCAAGAGTGATCACTCGAATCGCAAGATTAGTTGACTAGTAGAAGCTAAGCTAGACCCATGGAGGCGATGAGCGCGAGCATCAGCCGGCTGTGCCAGATGGTCCACGACGCCGGCCTGCGGCCCGGCAATGAGGAATGTCTCCAAGTAGTATTGCTTGAGGCCGGCAGGGCGAGGGGCCGCTTGGACGACAGCTTCGTCTCCTTGTTCGACGAGGTCCTCGTCGTTTCCTCGACAAGTTCACCATCGTCAAGAAGCTCGCGGACGACTTTGACGTAAGCCTTCAGCCGACGTGCCGAGGCTCTGCGATGCCCGCCACCCTCAACGGCCACTATGGTGACAACCTCTTCGACGCACTAGTGGCCCTGCGACTGCCCGCCGTCGCGCCGGAGAATGTCCACCTTGAGGTCGCGCTCGCCGCGCAGCGCCTAGCGCAGCAAGACACCATGGACATAATCACCCACGTCTACGTGGATGCAAGAGGAGGATGATAGGACGCTGGCCTTCTTGGACCGCAGGGTAACCTTGGACGCACTGTTCAGAAGCACGTTGAGCTCGCTGCCAACGCCGCTGCTCCTCACACGTTTGGTTGGTGACCCGGCGCACTAGGGCGTGATGATGTCATTGATGGATCCGTATGTATTTTTATCTTTCCATCAAATCCATGTAGTAGTATATGATACTACAGTAATTATCTTACCTTTCGCATCAACTTCATAATTTTCGTACGTACTCCATGCATGAACAGCGCCAGAACCAAACATCTCATTACTCTAGGCAAAATCGTTATTTTCTATCTATCGATCATGCCATGGAGCAGAACCTAATTTTACAAGTTACGAGTTCAAAAGGAAAAGCCTGCCGTGTTCGCGTCGCACCCCCACACGGTTGGTCCGGCACGCTTCTCAAGCGGGAATGCGTGTGGTGTTGCATTTTCACTTACAAGGGGTACCGTAGTTGAGCAAACCCCCACCCCGGCAACCACGCGATGGCTGAGAAAACAGGAGGGAGAAGAGATGGCTGTAGCATGGACTCCAAGAAAATTGGTGTCGGATGGGACTCGTGTGGGTGGCGTGTGCCATAGTGCTAGACATGAATGCTAGTTATGGCCCATTCCACCCCACTATATCGAGCCTATATCGAGGTACAGTACGTAGAACAAATTTCCTGCAGTCCGTGCTCAGCACTCCTCTATCTCTCTTCTCAGCCAGCCAGCGGACGCACGGAGCCCATCGTCTGTTTGCTCACATGCGGTCCCACATGTCAGTGAAAACGCAAGCGGACCCACTCAACCTGCACATCTTTCACCTCGACGTGCTGGTGTTGAAAAACAAATCCAAGAAAGATCTTCGGTGGCCGCTTTTGGAGTTACTCAAGAGTAGTAAGATTCTATTTACAGTTTAACCCAAGATGCACATCTCGTGGCTTCAACTTATCAACTACCACTCTATTTTCTTTCATGACACGACCTGGATGCTAGATGTCCCACGTGTCGGCAAAAGGAGGAAGAACCCGACCAAATACTCGGGTGTGCTCTTGGATTAGACTAGTTGTGCTAACTTTAAATTTTTATTGTGTACTCCCTCCGTTCCAAAATACTTGACTTCCATTTGTCCAAAAATGGGTGTGCCTATATACTAAAACATGTCTAGATACATATATATTTTGACAAATAGAAGGCATGTATTGTGCAACGGAGGGAGTAGAATGGATGCAAGTTTTTGTATTGGGAAGAAGAGTACATCCATATATTGATAGAGCGCAATTTAGTAGATGTTCTATCCCTTTTAGCTAGCACAGAGGCTATAGATGAGATTAGTGCACTTGTTGATACTCCTACTTGGTATGCGTGTTGCTGCTTAGACGCAGAGAAAAACGGACCGGAGGGAGTACTAGAATAGAGGCTAGACATGAGACTAGATGCGAGGAAGCAACGTCTACTTCTTTACACTCGAAGAAGAAAGAAGCACGCAAGATCGAGCCTCCGTAGATCAACAATGAATGCATCGAGAAGGCACTAATCCAACTTACAGGAGTAGTAAAATATATTCTTGTGGTTCTTGTTTTCTTTGGTCTTGCTTTTCTAGTCAAAATTATCGTTGGAGTTCGTGCAAAATGGAGGTCCGTTTGGGGTCGTGCGTTGCAGTTGGCCTTACAAGTGGGACCGCAATTAAGGAAACCGACTATCGGCAAACCCCCACCTCGCCCGCCGCGTGATGGCTGAGTTAGAGAAACGATGAGGTTAAAGAGATTGCTCTAGCACGGACTCCAAGAAATATGATGTCAGATGGAAGTCGTGCTGGTGGCGTGTGCCGTACTCCTGGACGTGAATGCTTGTTCTGGCCCATGCCACCCTACTACTCCTACTAGTTAGTACTATATAGTACTACTAGTATCAAGGATTCGAGGTGCTGGTTACGTAGTACAGTATGGCTACAGTAAAAACACCCGCACGACGCGCAAAGCATGTGAAGCTAGTACAAATAGTGTACTACTATTGTTGATTGGCCTCATCCGATAACCTATTGCAATGCATGTACAATTATGTATTCAGAAATTATTTTTTTGCCTCGTTGCACCACTCACTCACAGAAGCAACTCGAAAGCCATTCATAAATTTAGTAAGTTTATCACAGGCATATCATTTTATTACATACAACAGGTCATCAACCCACATCGACAACGAGGATACATTATAAATACTAAAGTTTTGACCACACAACAAATAACAAGCAATGAAATGAAATTCAACTCAACCATTCCTCGGCGTTGGAAACGCTTGCTTTGAACCACAAGTGATTCTATGGGACGGGCCATCCATTGTCGATCTGGAGACCAACGCAGGACTGATCATCCAGGATGAAGCGGACTACTATATCAGTACCAGGGTAGGGAACCACCCAAATGTCCGAGGTATAGACACAGTTGCTTCTCATAAATGGTAGTAACGTTGTGTCAACAACAGTTGGATCGCCTTTCACCATCATTGGATAGTTTTGTCCAAGGAAGAGCGAGTTTTCTCCAAGACTATCAATTCTGTACCAGGGAGAAGGAGTTGGCGCTAGCACACTAGTATCCATCCCGAATACCATGCAACGGGTGTTGGAATAGGTCCGGAGATTGCGACCATGGGAGACTACACCTGCTTCCTTAGCAATAACATCATCAGTGGGTTGTATACACACGAGAAGAGGTGATCCATCGGAATTAGTTGCCAGGCGCCAAATAGTATATGGGCGCTGCTCGTCCTCATGCTTGTGATCATCACCATCATCATCTCCCCCTTGGTTATAAAAATCTTCAAGTATAGGTGGTGGAATGTTCACAGGACCTTGGAAACACAAGAAGAAGGTTAATTAGTAAGGCTGGCCATAGTGGGGGTAACATAAGTAGTATCATGCACTTGGGACTCGCAAACATGCTTATGTGGCAGGCAATTAAGGAAGAGAGAGATGGTTATAGTAACATAGGTAGATACCGTAACATAATAAATGTGATGTTACTATGTGTCATGCATGGCAATAAATGAGACCACCTATGATACTAATCTAAGATACTATGTACTATAGAGGTAGTAAGATAAACTAGTCTAAGTTACTCCCCACTATGACCAGCCTTGCTAACCCGCATGCATGTGGATGAAACAATTATAATTATGGTGGAAGACAAATGTACCGAAACAACGAGGATGCCATGCAAAAACAGTTCCATGAGTGGTGGCAGGAAACACAAGGCCCTCGTATTGAATTGCATCACAGTACTCATCCGTGTACAGAAACTGATTTTTGAGCAATATCCATCCAGTCAAACCACTGACGACGGCAACAAGATTGTCGAAGATAGCAACAACTTCATAGTTGTTGTAATTCCAAGAGCGGTTGGGGACTCAAAAAATTGCTATCTGCCGTAGAAGACAGTCACCATGATTGTATTTGAACGTGCGTACAATACCGGTGTGCTCAACCTCTGGGTAGTCTGCTGAGATTTTTGGAAGTGGAACCCGGTCACGAGTGTACACATTCACAAGTTCCCACTCGCAGTTGGACCCAATGTAAACAACCCAATCTCCATTTGCGCCTGCCCAAGCCTTGCCCTCAAGCGATGGCATCTTAACATCATACGTATCATCATCAAGCGGCATCAACTTGCACAGGGCGAGGCCTCTGTCGTGACGGCGCCAGTCATCAGGGTCACGGCGAAGAAGATAGGGGAGATCAAACCGCTCCTTGACTCTTGGGTTCCTTGTAATGATGTTATTGGTTGAGTCGAGAATGGGCTTGAACGAACCTACCATGCTAGCCGAGGTGATGACGTCGCACCGATCAATGAGTTCCTCCACCACGTCATCTTTCAAATAGGGGCAAGAATAATGGGGTCGTTTCCGTCCTGTTCCCTCCATGGAGAAGACGATCGAACAATGGCAGAAGAAAGGGTGAAGGGCTGAAGGAAAATGGAGGAGGGAGAGCAAGAGCATGCGAAAGCAGTTCCAAATCGAGAGGGAAAGGCGAAGAGTCGGTGGACGGTTGCCAGTTTGCCAAGGGGCGCCCCGGCCTACACGTCGGTTCGGAAATACTCCTACTACTCGCCGTCGTCTCACTGATATATGGAACGGGACCACATGTCAACGAGACATGGTGTGTAATTTCTCATGCAAAATGCGACCTGGCCGCGTTGGCCCGAGGTGCCGCATTAGTTATCGGCCTTTATTTTTTTAATGGCGCGCCGTTCAGTTTTGAAGCACGACTAACTGGTACTGTACACAGAGAAAATATAAACTACTCTACCACTACTCCACCTCTAGTACTAGTAGTATAAAGAAGATATATAGGCTGGAGCTTCAGCGCTTTCTTGCCAAGGGCTGCCCACTTGCTTCTCACACTACCACCCTCTCTCCAGATCTAAAAAAGACGGCCCCTCTCTCCCTCCTCACCGGTGTTCACAGATCCGCCGGGGAAGAAAAGGACATGCAGCGTTGACGCACTCGTCGTCGGCGAGTGAGGTCATGCACAGACGACAAGGGGAAATCAGAGGACGTAGTGTGTGCAGAGGACGACGACCACGAGCGAAGCCACTTCCCGCCGACCCTCGGGTATGCTACCTCTTTTCGAACCATACCCTTGTTCTATTGCCCCATCTCGCACGTCGTTGCATGTGGATCTTTTTCCACTCCACCATCTTCCCAATTTGCTATCCTCTGCTCTGCTGGCCACGCAGACGAAAACCATAATTTGCACTATTAAAGGAAACCCTACTTCATGCAGACTAATGCATGTCTGGGTTGAATAAGGAAAGGAAGGGAGACTGTACTGTCCAAGAGAGTAGGCATCGAACCCGCATCTAGGTTGAAAAGGGGAAATCAGTAGCTAAGGAACGAGTCTCGTGTCTCTTGGTTGAAGAAGGGTAGAAAGGCATGACAACGCAATAGAGAATGACCAGGTCGATCGGTTTGTTGTCCTCACATAGGAAAAATGTGGCTAAAGAGAACAAAAATGGGACATAATCCACATATGCTGCCTGGATATTTGTTGCTTTGGGAAACCATACCTCCCTCACCACTCTGCGTCCGTGGAGGTACATCATACTGGTGTGCCCACTGTCCGAATGGGCCTCCCATGCTCTTATTGCCACTTTTTTTGCTGTTAGTATAACGTCAGCAGTCAAGTCAAGCAATGCTACTGCTAAAGTGATGCCACATTTAACTAATGCCGCTCTCAGTCTAATGACACAGATAAATTTAAGCAGTGCCATTTAATGTCACTGGATCATTTCAGGGTTAGCTTTTGATTGTGGATGTATTAAAGATTTTTCAGCTAAGGCATTTTAATGCTGTTGCACAGCCAGTATACCAACGATGAAACTTGTTACTACCTTCGGATTTTTGCACTGTTAATGCTTATAGATTACATACCTCACTTTCATGAGATAATTTAATTTTTTTCTACAGTGTCACCAAAATGCCAAGGCGCTGATGTCATTTTATTTTGGTTAAACTGCACAGACAATTATGAAGACAAGAGGAAAGGTCAAGAGTGGGCACCTCCTCCTCCGGCTGTTCTCTTGATTATCAAGAGGAAAGATCAAGTTTTTATGTTTGATCGATTGTCAAGATTGGGATAGCAATTTTTAAGGTCCCCCCGAGTTCGAAATGATATTTACCTTGGAGGTACATGGTTTGCAAATTTTTTATACTGTCATTAGTTAATAATGCTAGTTACCTTCAGACTTTTGTATTTGGTTTAATGCTCATGCACAGCTAGTATACCAACGCTGAAACTTGTTACCTTTACATTTTGTATTGTTAATTCTTATAGAAACCTTCCAGTGCTAGAGTTTACTGAAATCTGTTCAGTAAAACCATTGTACTGTACCCTGTAATAAACTAACTACTCTACGGTTGCACTAGCCACTAGATTAGTGTATATTTGTAGTATTCGAATGGTGTTGCATTGCCGTATGGACATAAATAAAGTGTGGGAAGCTTTCCCAGATATGTGCTCAAGAAAACTACTACCTGTTTTTCTAAATACTAGACGTTTGGGTACTTTAAATTGAACCGTGAAAACATCTTATATTAAGGAACAGAGGGTGTAGAGTTCACTCAAATTATCCCGGTAAAGCTAGTCACACCTTTGTTAAAATTAATGTTCATTATGTTATCGGAGGAGGTCTGTATGTTTGTCTCTAATGCCTGTCTACTACATACCCGACATCATGATGTAATGTTAAGTCATTTCCTTTTGTACAGTGTAACTAAATTGTCAAGGCGGTGATGGCATTTTATTTTAGTAGAACTGCACAAAATTTGCATAAAAGAAGAGGAAAGGTCAGGAATGGCTCCGTTTTTCAGGAAAAAAAACTATGTATGCCTTCCTGACATCAGCCGTTGTTGCTTTATTTATTCCTTCAAACAGGTGGTTAGAAACAGTCTTGCTACCTTTTCCCATTAAGAAATTGGAATGCTTATATTTCTGAGTCTATGTTTCAACTTGTGCCACTTTTATAGTAATCACACTTTCAATATCTATGCAAACAGGGATGCTAGATTTTAGTGGAGCTGCACAAAAAGTCCAACTGGTTCAACATTAGGAGCATGTTTGTTTCCAAACCTTTATATCCAATTGGTGGCACTATGAGCTGTTCATTACGAAGGTACATGGTTTTCTACTATCTTGCTACTCTTTTTGTACTGTCATTAGATAGTAATACTAGTGGTTTGCATGTGAATTTATTGGTAGGGTGGACCTACATTGGAGGTGCAGGACAGGATTCAATGATTGGATGCTCAATTTCGGTTGTATCGATTTCACCTCTTCCATCACTGCGAACATGGTGTGGTATATGTTTACTAGCTGCTTGATATTTGTGCAGACAGGATGTCTGCCCGTTGCTATTTGGCAAACAAACAAAGTGTCCGCAATTTTGGTTGGACTGCACAAGAGAATAGTATAGTCACTGCATGCAGTGCCATTTGAAAATAGACACAAAGATTGGATAGTCACTTCATGGACTGCAGAAAAGTAGTATTGTACTATTTACTGGCCAACACTTGGTGCTTCATTGCTTTGGTCTGATTATACAATGGGCATCATTTTCCCTAAGTTAAAGTTTGTATTCTGAAAATAGTCTCGCGGTGTGATCGAGAGAAGACCAAATCATACTGCAGTGGATGTTCCTCCATCATGTGTGGTTCATTCTCATGGTTCCAGCTGTTGGTGAAACCACTTACGTTTGCAAGAGGAATTGTAGACTTCACAAACAAATTTGTCTTTCAGTCTGTACTGAATGTTGGCCAAGAGAAGCATCCATGTTAGTAGGAAGAACAGATGTTTTTTCTAGATCTTTGCTTTTGGAGCTACATATTTGTATATGATATGTGAATCATTGAGATGCATTAACATGTTGATCTTATGTATGGGAATCGTACTAGTTAGTTTTAGTTGCGACGCAAGATCCGAAGTGGCTGATCTTTGCTTTTGGAGCTACATATTTGTATATGATCTGTGAATCATTGAGATGCATTAACAATTACTTATTTCTGTTCGCTCAGTGTTTACAAGTTACTGATCGATCACTAGCTAGCCTACAAATGCGCACCTGGCAGTTTTATTTGCGACGCAAGATGCGAAGTGGCAGTTTTTTGAATAAAAATGCCTACCTCTGAAGAAACTGACAAGCTACACTATCGATCCTACACGGATAAAAATGCCCACCTCTGAAGAAACTGAGAAACTACACTATCGATCCTACACGGATAAATAGCGTATCACACACGTACTACCTCCTTTCCGGTTTGCAGGGCTCAATTCAAGAAACGACCTACTCGATCCTACATGAATAAATAGCGGATCACGCACGTACTAGTACCTCCTTTCCGGTTTGCAGGGCTTAATTCAAACCTCTCACCAACCAAGGTACTCCCTCCGTCCGGGTTTATTAGTCCCATGAGCAAAGCAGCAAGACCAAGGCATGGCAATAATTAACGGCATGCAGAAGTTTAAGCCTAATTAATTCCAGCGATTTAAGTGGCTGCATGCATGCCCTCGGCTGCGACTCGTTGCATGCTGCTTCGCGTACTGCCTGCGAGCGATTCTGAGTGCCTGCATGCAGCCGGCCGTAATTAAGGCAGCTAATTGATGTGAAAAAAAGATACGCTTTAATTGTTGCAAGATTTTTAAATCCGTGAAATCATTATTGACAAGGAGGGAGATGATTCAAGTGCACTCGTTTGACCGCCATGCCGGCGTGCGATCCAGACGGGACGGGACGGCACAGTCATAATTTTAGTTTCCCTAGTTTTCCACGGCAAGCTGGCGCGCTAAGCCATTATGCATTGAATTCCGATGACCGTCGCGCTACCTTCCCCCTATAAGTACTGTTTCCCGGCATTCTCCAGTGCCACTGTGACCCAACTCACCATATCCTCATAAGCCCCCACCAGCCCGACGTCGCTCGCCACATCCGCCATGCCCCCGCCCGTCCGTGGTAGGCGACGCCGGAGGCGGTCACCGCCGGAACTAGTGTTCGGTTTTTCACCGGAAGGCAGACGGAGGGAGGAGGCATTCTATCTGTCTTTAGATGGCAATGCACAGATCGAGGAGTTGTTGGAGCACGACTGCATGGCGGAGGAGCAGGAGTTGTTGGAGCGCCACCGCCTGGCGAAGGAGCAACGTAACACCAATTTGCGCCTCCAGTGGGACATGGAGCAGCAGCGCACCAATGCTCTGAGTCGCGAGCAGAGCGCCCACAACTGGGCCGACTACATGGAGGACGACGCCCGGCAAATAGCCGTGGAGGCTGTCGGGCACGCATGCGTTCGCGACGCCGATTTTTACTACCAGCTCGTCAAGTGGGTTTCCCGCTTGGAAGCCGAAGCTTTGGTGGACCATGCCGGCATGGAAAGGGCCAACGCGCGCGAGCAACGCGCCCTATCGCACCTCTGGCAAGTCCGAGGCGAGGCGCAGGACTCCGGTGCCGGCGTTTAGCGTGTACCGCCGGCATCGTCTAGTTAGCTAAGAGTAAGTTAGTACTTTTCTAGTGGAAGTAGATAGTTAACTTGGCTATGATGGTTGTCAACGTGGAAGTTCAATACTCTATATGTGGATCAGACCTGTTACTTTTCTCTAAATGTTGAACTTTCCGTTTGAACGTATGGAATGGGCTGTTATTTTTTTAAATGGGTTGTATTTGTCCTCCACGAGTTTAGAGGCTGACTTGTGGGCCTAGCAAGTTGACGCGTACACAATCAGGAGATGATTGTACGTGGAGAGGATGACATCAGGGACCCGCCAAGGTCATGGCAGTACGCAATCAAGTGCCTCCTTATTTCAAGCCAATGAAAAAATGGCTCCTCCTAGTGGATTTCTGACATCTGGGTCCCATGCCATTGTCAACGTAGTCAATAAATGAGAGAATTGCACAACGAGCGGCTGACACCAGGGACCCAGCAGCTCGGCCAGTTATTTTTGTTTTGGGTTAATTTGATAAATGCCTCCGAGAAATGCCACTGCAATTTCCAAACTTTGAAAAATGCCATTTCATGCCATTTCTAGTGGCATTTTTTGAAGTCTAGAGTGGCGTTTTTCAAAGTTTGCAAACTGGAGTGGCGTTTTTCAAAGTTTGCAAAAATTGCAGTGGCATTTTTCAAAGTTTGCAAATTGCAGTGGCATTTTTATGAATCGCCATAATTGGAGTGGCATTTATCTAATATGTTTTTGAGACGGAAGCAGGGTGTCAACTGGGCTGTGCAGGACACTCTGGCATGTCTAGACAACCTTTTCTTTTATGTTTACCACAGACCAACCTAGTAGTTTTTTTTCTTTTTGAAAATGGCTAGCCCAGTTTTTTTGTGATTTGTCAAGTAAGTCACTTTATCAGGCCTGTTGGGATAGATGAGGAGAGATTCATTCGGCTGGCCGAGAAAATGGCCTATCAGTAATGAGAAATGGGCTGCACATTTTTAAAACACATCAAACTGGCAATTAGTTTCAAATATCTTTTTTTCATTTCGAGATTTTAAATTGCATTATTTTTATGCGTGGACAATTTATTGGATTTTATATTGATATACATTTATTTTTAAAATCAGTCTGAATGTGACTCGAAATTTCGGGATTAAAAACAGTTCAGACCGCACCGACATATGCAAAATTTCGTATAATTTTTTAACCGTGGCCACAATATGGGTTGTAATGCTAACAAAAAGAATATGGGCTCAAAAAACCCGTAAGAATTAGCAAATGGGCTGTAAACTATTTGAAATAATGGCAGATGGGCTGTATACTGTTTTCCACAGATTTGAGGCTTTCCACAGATGGCCTGTATACTGTTGGATGTCCATCCAACGGTCGTCGTGCTTCTTCAATCTCTGCTCTTCCTGCTCCAGCCGCTCAAACAAGCGCCGACGGGACTGCCTGCTCCCTCCTCCCCGCGGTCGGCTGTGCTGCCGCGTAGGCCTCACCGCCCCATCGTACTCCCATCGCTGGCCTAGCTATCCCTCTACTCACCCTCAGTCCCACACATGCTGTTATTCTCCAGCGACGGCAGACGAACCAGTAAACCCTCGTACTCCTCCGCGTGGGAAATAACTGTCGAGTATTCCCTGGCTCCGTGTCGTTCCCTTCCTAGGCCTCGCCGTCGTCTACTGCCCTGGTGCTCTCGGCGTGGCCTGGTCAATGTGGTCAATGAACGACATCCATCGGAAGTGGACTGTACGTGGAGAGGCTGACAGCTGGGTCCACGGCCGCACGCAAGGAAATGCCTCCTTATTACGCGCAAAATAATGATTCCTCCACTTGACATCTGGGACCCACCGAAAGGGCCTCTGTATTTCGCGAAAAAAACGTTACCAACGCTGACAGCTCGGACCCACCAGCTATATCTTCGCACGCAAGGAAGTGCCTCCTTATTACGCCCAAAAAAAAGAATACTCCCCCTGCTAGCTGGGACCCAGTATAGTGGGCCTACTAAGTTGACGGGGACGAAGGGCTTTGTCAATTTAGTCAATATGCATGATTCTAGCTCGACTGAATGTACGATGTCCATCCAACGGTCGTAGTGCTTCTTCAACCTCTGGTCTTCTTGCTCCAGCCGCCCAAAGCAGCGCCGGTCGTGCCGCCTGCTCCTGCCTCCCGTGGCCGGGTGTGCTACCGCGGAGGCCTCACCACCCCCATACTACTCCCATCGCTGGCCAGGCCATCCCTCCACTCCACTCACCCACACCCCCTGTTATTCTGCGGCGACGGCAGCGCGGCCGAACCAGTGAACCCTCATACTCCTCTCCGCGTGGGCATCCACTACCGCGTCTTCCCCGGCTCCGCGTCGTCCCCTTCCTAGGCCTCGTCGTCGTCCACCGCCGTGGTGCTCTCGGCGCGGCGTGGTCAATGTGGTCAACGACCGAATTCCATCGGAAGAATACTATACGTGGAGAGGCTGACAGCTGGGTCCGGGGCAGCCGCAAGGAAGTGCCTCCTTATTATGCGGAAAATAATTATTCCTCCACCTGACAGCAGGGACCCACCGGACGGGCCACCAGTATTTCACGAAAAAACGTTTGCCCCTGACTGCTGGGACCCACCCGACGGGCCACCGTATTTCACGAAAAAAATGCTCCCCCTGCTGTCAGCTCGGACCCACCGGAAGTGCCTCCTTATTACGCAAAAAAAAATGAATACCCCCCAGCTAGGTGGGACCCACCTTGGTGGGAGGCTGACTTGTGGGCCTACTAAGTTGACGGGGACGGAGGGCTTTGTCAACTTAGTCAATATAAACGATAATAGCTCCAGTGACTGTACGATGTCCATCCAATGGCCGTAGTGCTTCTTCAACCTCTGGTCTTCTTGCTCCAGCCGCCCAAAGCAGCGCCGGTCGTGCCGCATGCTCCTGCCTCCCGTGGCCGGATGTGCTGCCGCGGAGGCCTCACCGTCCCCTACTATTCCCACCGCTGGCCAGGCTCTGCGGTGACGGCAGCCTCACATCGCAGCCAAACCAGTGAACCCTCGCACTCCTCTCGGCTCGGGCTTCCACTGTCGCGTCTTCCCTGGCTCCCCATCGTTCCCTTCCTAGGCCTCGTCGTCGTCCACCGCCCTGGTGCTCTCGGAGCGGCATGGTCAGCATGGTCAAGAAACGATTTCCATCGGACGTGGACTATATGTGGAGAGGCTGATAGCTAGGTCCACGGCCGCAGCAAGGAACTGCCTCCTTATTACACGGAAAATAATTATTCCTCCACCTGACAGCGGGGACCCACCAGACGGTCCACTGTATTTCACGAAAAAACATTTCCCCCTGACTGCTGGGACCCACCAGCTACACCTTCGCACGCAAGGAAGTGCCTAACAGTCGAGACCCACCTGGTCGAAGCGTACGTAGCGTTGTCATTCTGGTCGCGAACGCGTATGTACATACTGGTCGTTGTAGAGGCGCGCATGTGTCGTAGTAGAGGCGCGCACGTAGCATGTACACGTGCGTACAGCGGCCAGGGTGCAAGAAAGAAAATACGGCCACGTATGTGTACATACAGGCGGGCTCTCGAACGCCTAGTCACGCATATGTACGGCGAGGGCTCGTGTTCATGGGGAGGCAACGGAATGCGTCGTGTTCATGGGGAGGCAACGGAATGCGTCCTGTTCATGGGGAGGCAACGGAATGCGTCGTGTTCATGGGGAGGCAACGGAATGCATCGTGTTCATGCGGAGGCAACGGATTGCGTCGTGTTCATCGGGAGGCAACGGAATGCGTCGTGTTCATCGGGAGGCAACGGAATGCGTCGTGTTCATCGGGAGGCAACGGAATGCGTGGGAGCCAACCGGCTTGGACGGAACAGGTGATGGAAACGAGGCCTAGCGTGCCGCAGAACGGAGGAAACGGACCTCCTACGGTCGAAACGGGGGTCCTGTTGATCGGGATGGGTGTGGTGTACCGCAAAACGGAGGAAACGGACCTCCTAGGGTCGAAACGGGGGTCCTGTTGATCGGGAGGGGTGTGGCGTACCGCAAAACGGACAAAACGGACTTGTGTTGGAGCGCTACGGTCGAAATGGGGGGGGGGGGAGGGGTGTGGCGTACCGCAAATGGGACTCCACGGGATACTGTTCATCTCCACCGTCGACCTCCTCCAGCCTCCATGGGCTCTTGTTCGTCCAGCCTCCACCGCGCGCTACTCCACCGGCTACTGTTCAACCACCCCTCCACGGGCACCCCTCCACCGTCTACTGTTCATCCAGCCCTCCACACCACGGGGTCCTATTCAAACACCCCTCCACGGCCACCCCTCCACCGTCTACTGTTCATCCAGCCCTCCACACCACGGGTTCCTGTTCATCCAGAGGCAACGCCACCGCTCACTGTTCATCCAAACCCCCCCCCCCCCCCCCGCAACACTCACTGTTCATCCCAGAGGCGGCATTGATCGGCTTCAGTTAGCAGCAGTAGCAAAGGAATCGCTCCATCGGGTTCAGTTAACAGCCATCGATCGATCGCTCGGGTTCAGTAACGCGTAGCCTGCAATGCAATCGCTCGCGTTCAATTAGAGCCCAACGCCTCGCTCAGCTTCAGTTAGAGCCAACGCCTCGCACACACGCGCGTACGTACGAGAGAAACGCGCATTGCTCCGCCCCCGACCTCCCATCGTAGCCGGCAACTCCCCGAAATCCCCCCCTCGCTTCTACCATGGTTTTTTCCGTCATGGACGGCCCAAAGAATGTCATGCAGCTGCGTCTCCGGCCCGCCCAGCACGAAAAGCCCATTTTATGTCATGATTTTTTGTCATAGAAGTAGGAGCCCACCACATCTATAATGATATCGGGTTTTGTCACAATTATCGTCATAGAAGTGTCATATGTATGACAGAAAAAATTTCGTTCGGCCCAAAATGTCACGGATGTGTCTTTTTTTTGTAGTGAGTATTGATTTCACAAGACTCAACATCATTAAGAGGAGTAATCGGAGTACTAAGGAAATCATTATTATTGGTATTCGAGAAATCACACAATTTGGTATTATCTTGCGCCATGGCAACAAGTAATCCAACACACAAGCAAGCATAAAAAGGCAAGCGAAAAGAGAGGAGGGGATTGGGAAAGAGATGGCGAATAAAATGGCAAGGGTGAAGTGGGGGAGAGGAAAACAAGAGGCGAATGGCAAATAATGTAAATGCGAGGGAGGTGAGTTTGTCATGGGTACTTGGTATGTCTTGACTTGAGCGAAGACCTCCCCGGAAACGGCGCCAGAAATCCTTCTAGCTACGTCTTGACCTTGCGTTGGTTTTCCTCGAAGAGGAGAATGTGATGCAGGAATAATAGTGTAAGTATTTCCCTCAGTTTTTGAGAACCAAGGTATCAATCCAGTAGGAGGCTCCTCAAAAGTCCCACGCACCTACACAAACAAACAAAGAACTCGCAACCAACGCAATAAAGGGGTTGTCAATCCCTTCATGGCCACTTGCGAAAGTGAGATCTAATAGAGATATTATGATAAGATAAATATATTTTCGGTATTTTATAATATAGATGCAAAAAGTATACATGCAAATAAAAGTAGATTGGAAGCAAATATGATAAGAGATAGACCCGGGGGCCATAGGTTTCACTAGTGGCTTCTCTCAAGATAGCATAGGTATTACGGTGGGTGAACAAATTACTGTCGAGCAATTGATAGAAAAGCGAATAATTATGAGATTATCTAGGCATGATCATGTATATAGGCATCACGTCCGCAACAAGTAGACCGACTCCTGCCTGCATCTACTACTATTACTCCACGCATCGACCGACTCCTGCCTGCATCTAGAGTATTAAGTTCATAAGAACAGAGTAATGCATTAAGCAAGATGACATGATGTAGAGGGATAAACTCGAGCAATATGATATAAACCCCATCTTGTTATCCTCGATGGCAACAATACAATACGTGCCTTGCAACCCTTTCTGTCACTGGGTAAGGACACCGCAAGATTGAACCCAAAGCTAAGCACTTCTCCCATGGCAAGAAAGATCAATCTAGTAGGCCAAACCAAACCGATAATTCGAAGAGACTTGCAAAGATAACTCAATCATACATAAAAGAATTCAGATAAGATTCAAATATTATTCATAGATAAACTTGATCATAAACCCACAATTCATCGGATCTCGACAAACACATCGCAAAAAGAGTTTACATCGAATAGATCTCCACAAGAGAGGGGGAGAACATTGTATTGAGATCCAAAAAGAGAGAAGAAGCCATCTAGCTAATAACTATGGACCCGTAGATCTATGGTGAACTACTCACAACTCATCGGAGGGGCAAGGATGTTGATGTAGAAGCCCTCCGTGGTCGATTCCCCCTCCAGCAGAACACCGGCGAAGGTTCCAAGATAGGATCTCGCGGATACAGAAGGTTACGGTGGTGGAAATTGTGTTTCGTCTCCTCCCTGGATGTTTTTGGGGTACGTAGGCTTATATAGGAGGAAGAAGTACGTCGGTGGATGCCCGAGGGGCCCACGAGACAGGGGGCGTGCCCTATAGGCAGGGCCTCCTATCTTGTGGGAGCCTCGGCTGCTTCTTGACTTGCACTCCAAGTCCTCTGGATCACGTTCGTTCCAAAAATCACGCTCCCGAAGGTTTCATTCCGTTTGGACTCCGTTTGATATTCCTTTTCTTCGAAATACTGAAATAGGCAAAAAAAACAGCAATACAGGCTGGGCCTCTGGTTAGTAGGTTAGTCCCAAAAATGATATAAATGTGTAAAATAAAGCCCATAAACATCCAAAAGGGGTAATATAATACTCCCTCCGTTCGGTATTACTTGTCTCGGAAATGGATGTATCTAGAACTAAAATACGTCTAGATACATCCATTTCTGCGACAAGTAATTCCGAACGGAGGGAGTAGCATGGAACAATCAAAAATTATAGATACGTTGGAGACGTATCACCTTACCATTTTGATCTGTGGTGCGTTTGCCATTACCGAACAAATTATTGTACATTGATGGCACTGCCAGGATAAGACCCCGACAGTTAGGTGGTTTTGCAGATTAGATTCTAAACCAAATATGCAAAATGTTTGCCACTATAATAAGCTGCCCAGTAGAATGATATAAAGGTTACGATAGGTATTTGCGAGGGGTGAGGGGTTTAACCAAATATCGAGCTATAAGTAGGTGGAGGATCCATTATTTGTAAGAACAAAGGAGATAGTATGGAGTGATGGCTTTTGGTGGTTTTTCCTGATGAGATACTATGGAGCGTTTGCAAGACTCCATAGTATCAAAAAGTCATCTTGGGGGAAGAGCTCCAAGAGAGCCCTATATTTTGAATAGTGCCGAAATGGTATTTTGAACTTTCAAAAAATTCTTTTTGGAATGTTTATTTATTTCATCCCCAACTTTACACATGTGTAATATACGTCCATATGATCATGTAGAATTCTTTTCAGATTTTTTTAAAATTTAAATGTGAATTTTAACTATTTAAAATAAGTCTTCTAATGCACCCGGGCTCCAGAAATCCTCCCTCCCCAATATCTTCTTTTTTCTATAAAACTTCCAATCTATTCATCATCTATCATAATAGTACAACAAATACCAGAAATAATAAAAAATTACATCCAGATCCGTAGACCACGTAGTGATGACTACAAGCACTGAAGTGAGCTGAAGGCGCGTCACTCTCATCGCCCCTCCCTCATGGGAGCAACTCGTTGTAGTAGACAGTCGGGAAGTCGTCGTGCTAAGGCCCTATAGGACCAGTGCACCAGAACAGCAACTGCCGCCATTGAAGAGATGCTTAAATTGGAAGGATCCATCCTGTAGACACACGAACATAGATGAACAAATATCGGATCCACGTGGATCCATCGAAGACAAACACCGACCGAATCCCGTGAGATCCATCAGAGACAAACTTCCACGCACCCTCCAATGACGCTACAAGCACCACGTGGAAGAGCTAGGCTGGGAGAACCTTATTCCATCTTTAGGGAGCCGCCGCTGCCTCGTCTCTTTGAACATGACACAAACCCTAAAACTCAGAAAAGCATCCAAACACGAAGCCCCTCCATAAAAAAAAGGCCGAATCCACCATGCCTCCATGGCCCTAAGGCCATAGGTGACGAGGCAAACCGCGTCGGTGCCGGTGGGAGGCAGAAGAAACACTGGTGGCGGCTGGGTAGAAGCGCTTGAGATAGAAACAAAGATCTTTCCACCGTGTTAGTACCTCCTTTGTTCTTGCTGTTAGATGGGAAAGTAGGGATTGCATGCATCTACAATGATTGATTGTGTGCATGAGCACATATATAGGTACATGGGGGCCAACCTCTACTTGTCTCCTAAGAAGTACAAATATACGAGGGGAGAGAGGAGGTGCGGCAGTACAAAATACACTGACCCTAGTACTATACATTTGCACAGATAATGTATGTTCACCCCCCCCCCCCCCATAGTCAAAGCATCGCCGGAGACATAGAGACCGGACCAGAACTCCTCGAAGATGGAAGTCGGCAGCCCCTTTTTCATAACATTGGCGAACTGTTGAGCGGTGGGAACATGAAGGCTCCGAACATTCCCAAGCACCACCTGCTCATGGACGAAGTGAATATCGAGCTCGATATGCTTCATGCAATGATGATGGACAGGGTTTGTGGAGAGGTAAACGACGGAGACGTTATCGCAGTGAACAATCGTGGCCTTGTGAATATCACAAAGCAACTCCTGGAGCAGCTGACAGAGCCAAGAGCATTCGGCAATGACATTGGCCAGTGCCCGATACTCCGCCTTGGCACTCGAGCGAGACACCGTGGGTTGTCACTTGGACAACCACGTGATCAGCGAGGGCCCGAGGTAGAACGACAAGTGTCAGGGCAGCCAGCCTAGTCCGCGTTAGAGTAGGCGACGATGTTTGTGGAGGCGGAAGTCGTCAGTGTGAGGCCCAAGGACATAGTGTCGCGTGATTGCTTGTATCCACGTTGGTAAATCCCCGAGAGGAGTGGATGATGCAGCACAACAAAGGTGAGTATTTCCCTCAGTTATGAAACCAAGGTTATCAACCCAGTAGGAGAACCAAGCAACAATATGTAAACAGCACCTGCACACAAACAAGAAAAACTTGCAACCCTACGCATAAGAGGGGTTGTCAATCCCTCCTTGGTATTGAGATAGATTAAATTGTATAGGTTTTGATAAATAGATCTAACTAAAATAAAAAATAAATAAAGAAAAAGTGCAGCAAGTTATTTTTAGATTTAATATGATAGGAGATAGACCCAGGGGCCGTAGTTTTCACTAGAGGCTTCTCTCAAGAAAATATCATACGGTTGGTAAACAAATTACTGTTGGGCAATTGATAGAAAAGCAAATAATCATGACGATATCCAAGGCAATGATCATGTATATAGGCATCACGTCAAAGATTAGTAGACCGACTCCTGCCTGCATCTACTACTATTACTCCACACATCGACCGCTATCCAGCATGCATCTAGTGTATTAAGTTCATGGAAAAATGGAGTAATGCAATAAGAACGATGACATGATGTAGACAAGATAAACTCACGTATGAAGAAACCCCAGCTTGTTACCCTTAATAGAAACGATACATGCGTCTCATGTCCCTTTCTGTCACTGAGATTGAGCTCCTCAAGATTGAACCCATCACAAAGCACCTCTTCCCATGGCAAGAAAAATCAATCCAGTTGGCCAAACCAAACCAATAGTTCGGAGAAGAAATACGAGGCTATAACAATCATGCATAAAAGAGTACAGAGAAAACTCAAATAATATTCATGGATAGATCTGATCATAAACTCACAATTCATCGGATCCCAACAAACACATCGCAAAAAGTCATTACATCAAATAGATCTCCAAGAACACTGAGGAGAACATTGTGTTGAAGATCAAAGAGAGAGAAGAAGCCATCTAGCTACTAGCTATAGACCCGTAGGTCTGTGGTAAACTACTCACGCATCATCGGAGGGGCAACAAGGATGATGAAGAACCCCTCCGTGATCGTTGCCCCATCCGGCAGAGTGCCAGAAAAGGCCTCTAGATTGGATCTCGTGGTTCTGGAACTTGCGGCAGCTAGAAAAGTGTTTTGTCGACTCCCCTAGGGTTTTGAGGATTTTAGAGAATTTATAGAGGTGGAAGTCGGTCGAGCTTCCCGTGGGCTCCACTATCCACCAGGGCGCGCCCTGGTGCCTCGTGGGCCCCATGGTCCTTCTCCCTAGTGCTCCTTTGGCTCCCTGGGTGTCTTCTGTCCAGAAAAAAATCTCCAAAAAGTTTTGTGGCATTTGGACTTCGTTCGATATCGATAATCTGCAAAGTAAAAAACAAGCAAAAAACAGCAGCTGGCACTGGGCACTATGTCAATAGGTTAGTCCCAAAAAATGATATAAAGTTTCTAGTAAATGAGTATAAAACATCCAAGATTGATAATATAACAACATGAGACAATAAAAAATTATAGATATGTTGAAGATGTATCACCGCGTATGTATCAAAGAATACACTTCACCAAGGTCCAGTGGAGTCGCGGGGGGAGTGCATATGGAGGCACACCTGCTGAACCGTGTACTGCAGGTCCGGGCTTGTCAGTGTCAGGTACTGTAAGGCACCAATAATGTAGCGATAAAACACCTTGTCGGTGCGGGAGAGCCCTCCATGGCAGAGACCTTAGCCTTTGTGTGGACAGGCGTGGCAGCAAGCTCGAAGTTAAGCATGACATCTCACTCGAGAAGCTTGCGGGCGTACTTTTGCTGATGCAGAAAAAAGCCATCGGCGCATCGGACCACCTCGATACCAAGGAAGTAATGTAGTGACCCCAAGTCCTTGAGGGCAAACTCATCATGAAGATGAGCCATGAGATGCCGAAGAAGCTCATGGGACGATGCCGTCAGGATGATGTCGTCAACATAGAGCAGAAGGTATGCGGTAGCAGCTCCCTGATGATACACGAAAAGTGAAGCATCGGAGCATGTGGACCGAAATCCAAGCTGTTGTAGAATGCCGCGATACTCTGGTACCACGCTCGTGGTGCCTGCTTCAACCCGTAGAGAGAGCGGGAGATCAAGCACACATGATCTGGATGCTCGGCGTCGATGAAGCCAGTGGGCTGCTGATAGAACACCTGCTCGGCAAGGTGGCCATGCAGGAAACCGTTGGAGACATCCAACTGATGCACTGGCCAAGCGTGAGAGGCCGCCAACTGAAGGAAGGTGCGAATCGTGCCTGATTTGACAATCGGGGCGAAGGTGTCGGTGAAGTCCACACCCGCACACTGTCAAAATCCATGGACCACCCAACGAGCTTTGTAGCGCTTGAGAGATCCATCCGGATGTGTCTTGTGGTGGAACACCCATTTGCCACTGATGACGTTGGCATGGGGAGGCCGCGAAACAAGATGCCATGTGCGGTTGCACTGCAATGCATCGAACTCCTTCTGCATCACCGCAAACCAATGAATATCACGAAGGGCTGCGCAAGCGGATGAGGGAATGGGTGATGGTGTCGACATTGAAACGGTACACACGTACTCATTTGAAGTGTAGCGCGTACTCGGCTGGTGCACGCCAGCCTGGGCCTATGTCATCACGCCAAGGGGCGATGCAGTAGCTGGGACGGGCGGGGAGACAGGCGAGGGTAGAGTCGAGCCTGTCGCAGAGGAGTTGGCAGGCGAGCCAGCTGTGGAGGCAGCAGCTGCGCCGGCCGTAGCACCGGCAGCAGCAATGGAGCCAGCGGCGGCGTCGACGGAGGCGGCTGCCACGACATCGTCGTCCGCCGGTCTCGAGGAAGGGTGCCAGCCGAGGCACCCAAGGGAGATGTCTGGTCTGACTCGACCACGGCAGCGGCACTTGAAGAGATTGCGGAGGGAGTCACGATCGGTGGTGGAGGGGGGTGCAGCTGCCAAATAGGAGAGGCGGTGGTGGGCCACGACTAGGACTCGCACCATGTTGGGGGTGCGGCGAGCGGCTCCGCCAAAGGCACTGCAGGCGGTGGTACCTGGTGAAAAGGAAACACCCTCTCATCAAAGTACACATGCCGTAAGGTGTGCATACGGTGGGAAATAGTGTCATAGCACTGGTAACCCTTGGTGTTGGAAGGGTAACCAAGGAAGATGCAAGGAAGTGATTGTGGTCCGAGTTTGTGGGGGCGGTAGATGCGATGCTAGGATAGCAGGGACACCCGAATGTGTGAAGATCATCATATGATGGAGGCGTACCAAAGAGGAGTTGGTGAGGAGCGTAGTTCCAATGAGGATGACACAGTGTAATGTTAAGAAGAAGAGTGGCGGTGGCGACAGCATCAGGCCAGAACCTGGGAGGGACATTAGAGTGAAAGAGTAATGTGCGAAAGCAATCATTGAGAGTGTGTAGGATGCACTTAGCGTGACCATTTTGCTGTGAAGTGTAGGGATAGGTTAGGCGGGAAATGGTGTCGTGAGAGGCAAGAAGATCTCGAACGGCGACAATGTCAAATTCTTTTCCATTATCGGTTTTGAGTGCAAGTACGGGGCGACTGAACTATGTGGTGACATATGAATAAAATGTCGTGGTTGAGTCATCGGATTTGCGACGAAGAGGAAATGTCCACACATAGTGAGAAAAATCATCTAAGATCACCCAATAATAGAGATAGGCCATGTTACTTGCAACTAGAGATGTCTGACCATCACTATGAAGTAATTGAAACGAGAAAGTGGAAATTGTGGTGGACGCACTAAAAGGAAGGCGAACATGCTTGTCGAGACGGCAAACCTCACAAGTATGGTTGTCAATCTTATAACATGAGAATGAAAAACTCTTAAGAATTTGACGCAAAATGGTGGAGTTCGGGTGTCCCAAACAAGCATGCCAAAGGTTGACACCCGGCGAGAGCGACCGGAGTGGTGGAGGTGGTGGCGGAGGAGTGTACTAGGTAGAGCTCGTCAGGACTATCACATCGGTGGAGAACCATCCGATACGAGCGTTCTTCATAGAAAAACCGACATCATCAAATTCAACAGTAATGGGATTCTCACGAGTAAGACGACGAACAGAAACAAGATTCTTGACTAAATCAGGGGAAACGAGAACATTAGACATGGTGAGTGGCATAGATATGGATGGAAAGAAAGTATGACCAACATGGGTGATAGGTAAAGAGGAACCGTCACCGACGGTGATGCGAGTCGAAGTATGAACCGGAGTGGAGGAAGTTAGGGTACCGGGATGAGATGTCATGTGGGCGGTGGCATCCGAGTCCTTGTACCAATCTCCGTCGGCGCCGTAGTTGTTTGGTGACGAGGCCGAGTGCAGGGCAGCCAAAGGAGTAGGGTCCCATGGCGGGGAAACCAGTGGCGAGGTGAAGCTGCCATAGGGCTGAATCAGGGTGGGTGGAGCGTAGCCGCCGGCCATCAGCGGGGAGGGTAGAGCCGCATAGTCCCATGGAGGGGAAACCTGCGGCGTGGTGAAGCCACCGTAGGGCTGAACCGGGGGGGGGGGGCAGAGCTGCATAGTCTCATGGCGGGGAAACCTGCGGCATGGTGAAACCGCCGTAGGGCTGAACCGCGGCAGGCAGAGCGTAGCCACCGGCCATCAGCGGGGCGAGTAGAGTCGCGGAGCCGGCACCAGCTGGCGGCTGCGGCGCAGCGAGGTAGGCTGGATGACCCGCCAGTCGTGGCCTGAGTAGACTCGGCACCGGGGCACTCGGGATGGGCATGGAGAAGCAGCCCGGCGGCACGCCGGTGGGGGGGGGGGGGGTGGGGTGGCCGGCGCACCGGCGGTGCGGGTCCAACGAACGGGTTGGAGGCGCCGGAGAAGGTGGACGCGGGGGAGTCCATGACAGCTCCATGAGGAGAGGGTTTGGTGGGGCAGTGGCTAGGGTAGATGGCGTCTAGGGTTTTTGGTAGAGAGAGGAGAAGGCAGCGGTAGGAGAGGGAGGGGCGGCTGCGAGGTGGGAAAGAGGTGCGGCGGCAGGTTGCGGTGGCAACGGCGCTGGCAAGTTGCGACAGCGGCAGGAGGTGTGCAGCGGCGGCTGCAAGGTGCGTCAGCGTGGAGGCAAAGTGCAGCAGTGGTAGGAGAGTGAGGGGAAAGGGGTGCGGCGGCGGTAGCAAGGTGTGGCGGCGGTAGGAGGTGGGTGGAAGCGATGAGGATCGCGTGCTAAACTGGTACCATGTTAGATGGGAAAGTAGGGATTGCATGCATCGACAATGATTGATTGTGTGCATGAGCACATATATAGGTAAGGCGGGCTGGCCTCTACTTGTCCCCCAAGAAATACAAATATACGAGGGAACAGAGCAGGCGCGGCAGTACAAAATACACAGGCCCTAATACTATACATGTGCACAGATAACATATGTTCAACACTTGCAAATGAAAGAGGTATTGGAAGCGGGGGATACAAAGGAGTTAGGGTGTTGTCAATTAAAGCAATCAAGCCAACAGGTGGGAGAGGGTAGTAGTGATTTAATTGCAGTGGGGTTTTACCCTACTGTTTATAGTCAAAAAAAAGGGTAGTAGTGATTTTATAGCCAATTTCATAAGCATTAAGTTATTTTATGTATGCAGTTTTTTTTGTTTTGCCAAAACCATTGCATTTTTCCGGTTTGCAAACAGTCTTTTTTTTAGAAGAACAGGGAGCCTCCCCCGGTTCCATTATATTAATGAAACCAAATTCAGTTCAGATTCAGTTATTACATAAGCTCACTAAGAGGAGGAGTTCAGGAAAAAAAACAATGGCTTTAAGCCAGTACAAAGGTAAAGCAACCGGATCACAGGCACTGCTTAGTATCAGATGCAGATCAGCTCCTGGGGTGCCTTGCACGCTTTCAGCGGCGGTGCAGTCACCGCTTGAGGGGACCAGGCAGCCACCAGTGTTGAGGTTGGGCTCGACATCGATACAGCTTCTGAACGCTACTTGGAGGGGGACGAGAAGCCCACTGCGTCGTCCGAGATCTTCATCTTGTCCCATGGAGTCACCAACGGGGCTCCAGCGAGCTTCACGATCAGCCACCGATCATCAGTGGTTGTCTCAGATTGGTCGCTAGGTGTGTCGTGAAGGCCTCCAGCCTTTCTGCCGCCCCATCCGAAGACAAGATCACCCAGTTCTTGATGGTTTTTAGAATCAGCCTCATCACCTGCTTAATAGATGTCCACATGGTGTTATTGAAAATCATAGAGTTCCTATATTTCCAAATACACCAAAGTACAGTAGCATTAGCCATGTTGAGAGCAGAGTGTTTTTTGTTGGCAATCCAGAGTCTGGCCACTGATTCAAAATTAGTTCCAGTATCCACCCCAAAGTGAATTGAAACCAGAGGCCAGATCTGTCTAGAGACCACACAGTCAAAAAACAAATGCACGCATGTTTCAGCCTAAGAGCAGAACACACACTCAAGTGGCTTAATAATCTGTCTTTTCCTGAGGTTATCCCTGGTCATTAGCTTGTTGTTGGCAAGGAGCCACAGGAAGACATGGATTTTTGGTGGAATTTTTAGCTTCCACACCGAGGGTATAAAGACTGGTTGCACCCCCCTAAAATTAATCACATGGTAAAGTGAGCTAGTGGAGTAAACCCCCCTGTTCTCTAACTGCCAGACAAGGGCATCAGTTTCATTGGTAAGGGTCAGGCTACTAGTTATCTCCACTAACTGATACCACTGTTCCATGAGTCTATCATCAAAATTCCTTCTAAAAGTAAGCCTAAGTTGCGTACCATCCCATACTTCCCTGACACTATTGGTTTGTTCGTTACAAATTGAGTAGATAGGCCAGAATTGCACTGCCAGTGGGGAGGTACCAAACCAGGTGTCTTCCCAAAACCTAACTTTTTCACCCAACCCAACTTTCCACCTATAACCAAGTTTTAGTGCTTGGATAATGGTTTTCAGCCCCTTCCAGAATCTGGAGGCACTGGGGGATAGGTTAGGAGCAAAAATATTAATCTTACTAGACATGTACTTGTGATCAATGATCATTTTCCATGGTTTTCCTTCACTCTCATAGTATCTCTTCACCCAGGAACCTAGTAAACACAAGTTGACATCTTGGAGGTTTGGGATTCCCAAGCCTCCAAATTCTTTCTTCATACACACCATTTTCTAGTTGGCAAGATGAAGTTTCCTATGGCCTTCAAAATCATTCCACAAACAGTTGGCCATTTGAGAGTTGATCATCTCAATGGCCCATTTAGGGAACTTAAAGAAGGATAAAAGATAGATTGGAATACTGGCAAGGCAAGCCTGGATCAGAATGAGTCTACCTTTATAAGAGAGGAGCTTACCTCTCCAACCAGCAATTCTTTTCATAATTTTATCTATGAGAGGTTGGATATCCTCCTTCCTAAGCTTGTCATGGTGCAGGGGGATGCCAAGATATTTAATAGGGAAGGACCCCCCTTTACAATCTAGGGTAGTAAGAAAGCGCATGAAATCAGAGTCTTCCATGTTAATTGGGATCAACTCACTCTTAGAGTAGTTAATCCTCATGCCAGAAACCTGCTCAAAACAGGTGAGGATAGTTTTGAGGTTGGAGGCATGGGTAAGGTCATTATCTAAAAAGAGAAGGGTATCATCAGCATACTGCAGACAAATGATCCCTCCATTGCAGACTTCAGTACATAGTCCAGCAATCAAGTTACAGCTAGCTGCTTTGGACAGCATCTTGGTGAGCACATCTACTACTAAGTTGAAAAGTAATGGGGAAATAGGATCCCCTTGTCTGAGCCCTTTGCCAGCTAAAAAGAAGTTACTTTCAGCATTGTTAATTTTGACCCCAACCGAGCCATTATGGGTGATCTGCTGGATCCAATTAATCCAAATATCACCAAAGCCTCTTTTTTTGAGGAGGTCCAAGAGGAAACCAAGGTCTACTTTATCAAAGGCTTTTTCATAATCCAGTTTCAAAACCAAACCTTGTTTTTTCCCAGAATGGACTGAGTGCACTACTTCATGGGCAGTGACCACGCTCTCCAGAATGTATCTGCCTTTGAGGAAGGCAGATTGGTTACTGGCAATCAGCCTCTGGAGGATCCTAGTCAGCCTGTTGGTGAGGACCTTAGTAAAAAATTTAAAACTACAGTTAAGCAAGCTGATGGGTCGAAACTTTTTCATGGAAGTTGCATCAGGTTCCTTAGGGATGAGGGAGAGCATGGCAAAGTTAAGCCTATGTATGTCCAACTCTCCCTTATGAAAATCATTAAACATGGCTATTAAGTCCACCTTAATCACCTCCCAAAAATGTTGATAAAAGAAGAAAGGAATCCCATCTGGTCCAGGGACACCATCAGGGTAGGAGTCAAAGACTGCTTTCTTTATCTCTTCTTCAGTAAAAAGTGATTCTAGGGTCTCATTCTCTGCAGGTGTGACAAATTCCTCTGCAGAGAAAAAGTCAGAGCTCAGTGTGAAGCCACTATTGTGCTATTTTTTAAACAAATATTTATAGAAGTCTTCTGCTACTCCAAGCATATCTTTAATATCATTGACAGGCCCATCAGAGCCATCTAAGGAGTGGATGAGGGTTTTCCTCCTCCTTTGATTAGCCACTGCATGGAAGTATGCAGTGTTTCTGTCTCCTTCTTTAATATCTCTATCTCTAGATCTCTGTTTAGCTTTAGTTTCTTCCTGAAGCCAAATTTTCTGGAGTTCAGTATGAATGAATTTCATTCTGTTGAACTCCCCTTCATAAAGATCAGAGGTTTCAGATTTGACATCTAAAGTGTCAAACTCCTCCACTAAGATTTTCTTATATCTCCTAAGATTAGCCTCTTCATTGGAGTTCCATCCTTTAGTGATTCTCCTGAGGCTTCTAATCTTGATCTGCCAATTATCTATGCTAGAGATGGCATTGTTTGTTTCAGACCAAATTTTGAGAATAAGATCAGAAAAATCAGCTCTAAGCAGCCACCATTTTTTCATCTTATAACTACTTTTCCTAGGTTGGACATTAATCCCAGAATCCCAAAGGAGGGGTGTGTGGTCACTGCCACATCTAGGTAAAGATCTACATGTAGCTAGAGGAAAAAGAGCATCCATGTCAGTATTGCAGAAGAGTCTATCAATAGTAGACATGATGAGGTCCACTTGGTTATTAGCCCAAGTGAATTTTCTGCTAGAGAGCTTGATCTCCAGCAGTCCCCAGATCTCAATCCAGGCATTGAAATTATTGCTCCATCTATGATTGATTACTCCATTACTTTTCTCTTTAGCATTCCTAACTAGATTAAAGTCCCCTCCAATTAGGGTGGGCAAGTGATTGTCTACAAACAAAGAGTGCAGCTCAGAAATAAAAGCTGCCTTGCCCTCTTCATAAGAGGAGCCATATACTACAATTACCCTAAAAATATGACCCAGGGCTTTGTGCCTTAGCTCACAACTGACAGAAAAATTTAAGTGTGACCAGGAGATCACCTCAAAGACATCTTGCTCCACTCCCACCAGGATGCCCCCAGCAGTTCTTGTGGCAGGGAGGTGATGCCAGGCAAAATCTCTATGTCCAATTAAAGATTTAAGATAGGAAGGGGAGAACTCCTCCTTTTTGGTTTCCTGAAAACCTATGATATTGGCATGAGTTTTGGCTAAAGTGTCTATAATGAGAGGTTTTCTGCCTGCAGCTGAAATACCCCTAACATTCTAGAATATGGCATTCATTTAATCACTTTTGTCCTGGGGTGCTTGCCCCGCCTATTCTTCCTAACTAGTGACCAGAGACCCTCATTAGGACTTGATGGTGGGTCAGGGGTCAATATAGCAGGTTCAGACACATGACCTTCAGTCATGGTCTGACTTTTGTTTAGTTCCACCACAGTGTGTGAAGAGGAAACACTAGTTTCATGTTTTGGATCAACCTCTACACCAATGCTAGTGGCAATTGAAAGGAAAGCAGGATCATAAAACATGTTAAAAGAGTTTTGATTCTTACCATGTGGTTTCTGGACCTCCAAGTTCTGGACTTCCTTGAGCTGCTGGGCTTTCTCCATGATGGTCCTCTTGTCTCCAGCAATCCTTGAACTTGTCCTGGCAGCTTAGACAGGGCCCCACTTCTTGGTGTCAGCAGCAGTGTTCATGGCAGGGAAATCAATCTCATATTGCTCTCCAAGTTGATTGTTTTCAGTGGTGGCATCCAAAACTTTATTCTCATCATCATCAGTCTCAATCTCATCTTCCCCTACCAGTTCCATTTCCCTCAACAGGTTGAATCCCACAGAGTCACCTTGCTCAGAATTGAGCAATTGTTCAAGAGCTTGTATCCTGGGTAGGTACTGAGATTCACGCAGTTGGTTCCTGAGCATGGAGGTTGGGGTGGAGGCCTCATGGGAGTATTGTTGCCCTGTGACTTGAGTTCTATGGGCAGAGTTACCAGTCCCAGTAAGGGAGCCAGAATCAGAGCCAGTCCTGGATCCATGCTGGGATCTCCCATCAACTATCTTTGGACATTGTTTCCACAGAAGTATTGGTGTCCATTGAAGGGTTGGTTGCAGCTATGGCTTCATCACTGTCAGTTGACTCAACTTCAAACAACAGTCCGTAGATTTTACCTTTGATGCCAAAAAGCCTCTCTGTTGGAATCTTAGTGTGATCCTTGCATGAGATCTTGACCCTGACTATTTCATAGAAGGATTTGAAATTGTGCTGCCAGTCTACATCCAGCAACACCCCCAGGGTGGAAGTGATTTGATCAAGCATTGACCATTCACACCATTTAGGGTTCATCTTTCTGATCTTGATCCAGATCTCCTGCAAGTCATCCTCTGCTTCCACATTACCTTTCTAGACCTCTACATTGACAATCACATTATCCTTCTTCAAGCCAAAACAGGGATAGCTTGCCACATGAGCTACATCTATTTCTGGAGGAAATTTCACAAGGAAAGTCCAGTCATCCAGGGCATTGATAGGCCATGGCCAATTAGTCTTATAGATGTCAGCAAACTCCTCTGCTAGCTCCTTTTTATTGACCTCTCCAAATTCTACAAGCACTATCCCAACATTCTTCAGACTACCCAGGTGCTAGTCATTGACATCTGGAACATCAACATGGTAGAATCCTAACCCCTGTGCTGCACTCCCCACATACCTAGCTGCGAGGTGGGCTTTCTTCCTAACAGGGCAGTCATCAACAACATGAGTCACCATCTTGCAAACGAAGAAGTTCTTGGGTCTCTCACACTTATCCTTGTGATGGCCTGGTTCACCACAGTTGTAGCAGGTCACCATGGCATAAGACATCAGGCCAGCAGAATTAGTTGGGACAGTTTTCTGGATCTGATCCTGCTTCCTGCGCTGCGAATTCTTACTTTGATTTTTGCCTGGGCCTTGTTGGTTCCCTAAGTTGCTTCTTTTTTGCGGCAGATCCACACCCCCGCCTGGGCCTTGCGGGTGTGCACCCTGAGCCGGCGGACCGAACCACGGTTGTGGTGGCCCTCCTCCCCACGCCTGCTGCTGGAAAGGGTGGGGGAAGCCACCGGGGAAACCCCACTGCGGAGGCGGCCCCTGGAAGCCATAGCCAAAAAACTGCTGCCGCGGAGGGCCCATCGGCGGCGGCATCTGCGAGTGATCTTGTCCCCAGCCCGAATTTCCGTCCCCTCTCCCCCCTTTCCCTTTGTTGCATCCTCTTCCTCGGCCTCCGTCCGCCATGGCAGGGTGCGGGTTGGTGGTGGCGGCGGTGTTTGGGGGGATTGGGAGTGAATTAGGGTTGCTGGGAGCTTCAGAATGGTCTTGATTTATAGGCAGCCAGAGCTGACGGTGGAATTCAGCAAGCGCCATGTCGGCGTCTCCGTCAGCCGCCTTTTTGCTGCACTTTTTCCCCCGCTCCTTTTTCAGTAGAAAATCAAATCCTCCTGAATGTTGGAGCACTAGCAAAGCAGTGTCCATCCTGTGCTGCAGCGCAGAGTGCCGAAGAGTTCTATTCACGCAATCGCCATTGTCTCGCCCGGATTCAACACGAACTGCTGCATCAGCGACGAACAAGGCGGATTGCTGATCCTCAACCATCTCTTCAGTAGGAATCTGACTGCGTTCAGAGTCGCCCCCAACTTCAGATGGTGGCTTATCCGCAACCACACACGAATCTTGCACACCAATTCGATCTGTCCTCCCGGGGCTCAACTGCAATCTGCACCCATGCTCACAATCATGACCCAAATGGTAAGCAGAGAAGTACCGAGGCCGAATCTTCTCGCTCGTCTGCTCTGCGTCCCGGAAATCAAAATCAAGGCTGGTTCCGATTCCTTATCTGAATTGGCCGAGGATCCCAGTGGTTGTTGCCTCAATCCGAAGCCGGCGAAGGCGAGAGGTAGGGGAGGGGATCGACTTGCTCCGCGGCTAATGGGGGCCTGATCGGCATCAGACCGAGGATACAGCTCCACCGCTCTTCCCTCTGCGGATCTCCTGAACGTGCCTCTCTCCTCACCCAATTGACGAATTCCATTGGCGATTCCCTCGGGTGCGGCATCCTGCGCTTCTCCTCCCAAGTGCCCTCGAAATAGATGCGCCAAGCGAGATTCAGCAGCTCCCGATTGACATGGTCCTTGCAAACCTGTACATATCTCCGGGCCACCGAATACTCCCCAGCCTCTGGATCCAGATCTTCCTCTGCTTCCTTCCACTCCCGGGTGCACTCGGACCATGAGAACGCGTCGTCCATGACCCTCCTCGCATGCTCCCGCCAGCGCTTCTCCCTCGTCGTCGCAAGGACCTCCGGCGAGACCGAATCGATCCGTTGCAGCAGATCTGGGAACGCCTGATAGACGAACGACAGCGGCACTCGATATCCCCTCTCCCCCCCAGCGGGATCCCCATGGATCTGATGAGGATTGGTATGGGGGAGGGAGCAGTTGGACAGAAGCACGTCTGCGCTTGCTTGGTGCGCGGTGGGTGCGGCGGCGGTGGGGGGCGGCGACGGCGGTGGGGCTAGGTTGGTCGCGGGAGGCGGAGGGGGCATGGGGTGGGTCGCGAGAGGTCAGAGTCTTTTTTGTCCTGTTTCCATCTCTACCATGATCTGCAAACAGTCTTTCAAGCAATTAGCAGGTTTCCTCGGTAGTCCATAAGAAGCCTCTTCTGAGACCGTCGATTTTCTTAAGACATATGGATTCTGATTATGTCCACCTCAATAATGCACTGGTAGCGACCTAATAATGGTTAGGCCGGCGTAATGCTCCCCTGTCTCCACACTTAACGAACTGCTTTCGCTGGAGAAAGATGCATGCGGGCCACTCCAGCGCTCACTTTTGTAGTTTGCCGCCATTGATGCACGTGGGGGCATGATGCAAAAGCTACAATAGCTTGTTAATTGATGGCTCCTATAACTGAGCTCTGACTAAACTAAGCGTTCCGTTTGAAGCAGATGCATGATCACCAACCCGGCCGCCACATCCTTAACCTAGCAGTCAGAATCTAGGTATTATATAACTTGTATGCATTTTTAATTGTTTTACGTAGACATTAAAAAGTTTGCACGCCCATGTGTGTATAAGGGGGAGGGGGTGGGGTCATTGGACCATAATGATGGGCCACTTGGTCATGGTTTCTTGTAGGGAAGCACAGGCTCTCGATCTCTCGCACAAGCTAGGAGCATCGTGCATTGAAGCTCTGTACATCGGTATGAAGTATGAACGACACCCCTTATATCTTTGCCGATGTTTGATTTTGCTGTGCTGATCATTTTAGGTACATCGATCGTTAGCAATTTACCCCGTGACAAGCTGATCCGCTCTCTGTACTCTCGGTGCAAAAAGGAACCTGCAAGCTAGCTAGCTAGCTAAAATGGACCGCATGCATTCTTACCTGGAGGAGTCTGCATTATATATCCTACTTAACGTCGGTGATTGGGAGTCTATGAAAAGTTTTCCTAACGTGCCCCAAAAAATATAGAATGCTCGACCGGTGCAAGCAAGCAAGGAACAGAGGTGGAGTCGTGTCGAGGGAATAATCCAGGGTGTTGTAGTGATAAAAGGGCATGGAAGCTGCGCGATTAGTTGACACTACGCACGCATTCATTCGCAGGCATAGCTGGTGTTCAGTTTGTTGGGCGGCATCATGTGGGTGCATGTGCTCGGTGCAACCACAAACAAAATAAGCTAGAGAGCCACCTATAGCCACAAGCCTACACCCATGCACGCATGCTCTATCTACTCACTGATCTCTCTTCTCTCTGAAAAAGAAAAGAAGCCATGTGTGCAACAATAGATGGCGCCTACCATATGCATATGCATATGCATACGATACGAACATCTGCCGACCACACAGCGCATGCAAGCTAAGCTCCCCGTCAAAGCCAGCCGGCGAGCGCGCGCCGCGCCGCAAACCCGCAATAGAGAACCTGGCGCGCTGCGGTGACGTAGCGGCCGTGTCTCGCCAACCGCAGGAACGGTGCCATTAGAATTATCTTTCTGTAGGTGGTTCGTGGCGACGCTTCGGACATTCGCATATGGGGGAGTGCCGGCGCATGAACACACACATGATTGCTGCGCGTATCGGCAGGCGCATGTTCTCCCCGATACATCCCTATCAAAGCATGGCGCAGAAACAACAAAGATTGCGGCTATATATGCGTGCACTCATTGCCCTGCACGAACGATGCATGCGAAGACTAGTCTTCTCTTCTTGGGCCTCTTTTCCCTCCTTGCTGTGGTCGACGGACGACCGGAGGTCGGAGGAGGGATTGAGCTGGGCCGAGAAGAGGATGAACGGGAGTAGCAGGAGCAAGGAGGCGGGCGAGAAGCGTTTCCTTGAAGATTCTAGGGTACTGGTGAAGCAAGTGAGGGAGCTGAGGAGGCTGGTGCCCTGCTGCCACGAGCCGTGCGGGCTCGGCGAGCTGTTCCAGGATGCGGCGAGCCACATCGAGGATTTGCAGGTGCAGGTCAAGGTCATGAGGATGCTGCTCGACAAGCTCTCCGACGAGGACGACTGATCCAGTGATCCATGCGCGTGCAAACAATGGCAAATTTGTGGACGCTCTGTCGATGTATGAATGGATCCACAGCGACAAACATACTATTTATTTATAATCCCATTCATTTGTTTGAATTATTATATTTATAATCCCATTCATTTGTTTGAATTATTATTATTATTACTTATTACGTTCGATAGGGCAAATTTCATTGCTATGCTCTTTGATTTATCTATGCTATCAGGGTGTGTGTATCTGCGTTGCGATTTCCAGTGAGTTGAAATGAATAAATTTGCACTTCGCTTCAATCTAGGCTGTGGCTACTTGTACGGTTGTACCGCACAGAGCTTGTTTTGTTGTCTATATCAGTTATGCAATGAAGGCCCAATTATTTTGGTGACTTCAATTACAGGGGTTCAAACGACGCGAGTGCTGTATCATCGTTGCATCGCGGCACTGTTAGCCACTGCGCTGACTTCGAGTTTCGGTACAATTCATCGGGCGCGGTCTACTAGAAGGAACAGAGCCGGCTTTTACACAATTTTTTTTTCTTTCTTCGGTTTTTGTATCTTTCGTTGGTTTTCAATGCTTTTTTTCTTTTCTTTCTTCATTTCTTCTATTTTATTCGGTTTCCTTCGGTTTCTTTTTCTTTTTTCTTCTCTTTTTTCACTCCTTTTGCATTTGTTTCTTCGGTTTTATTTTTCATTTTCATTTTTCTTTGGTTTATTTAGTTTTTTTATTTATTTTTTTTGCTTTTCTGTCTTTCTTTTAGTTTTATTCTACATTTTTGTATATGTCATCAACATTCTTATGATACAAGTATAAGATTATTTTGTTACATATAGTCAACATTTTTCCTATACACATTTTTTAAATGCTTGATTAATATTTTTAAGCGCAAGATTAATATTTTTTTAATAAATGGTCAATATTGTTCCTACACACACTTTAAACTTTTTAAATGCTTCATTAATATTTTTCAAATACAAGATCAACAGTTTTCAAATACATGGTCAACATTTTCTCTATTTACCTTTAACATTTTTCAAATGCTTCATTACGATTTTTTGAACGCAATATTAATATATTTTTGAACACATGGTTGATAATTTTTCTAAACACATCTATCATCTTTAAAATGTGCAATATTAATATATTTTTGAACACATGATTGAAAATTTTCTAAACACATTTATCATCTTTAAAATGCTTGATTAACATTTTTCAATTACTTGTTCAACACTTTTTGAAATGCTTGATTAACTTTTTTACATACATGATAAAAAGAATCATCATTTTTCAATACATGATCAACATTTTTCTGTACACATTTAATAGTTTTCAAATACTTGTTCAATATTTTTGTCAAATGCTTGATTTGTCTTTTTATAAACATGATCAAATTTCTTTCATCATTTTTTTAATACATGGTCAGCACTTTTTTGTACACATTTAACATTTTCCAAATGCTTGCTTAATATTTTTCAAACATTTGGTCAACATTTTTTCAAATGCTTAATTAAATTTTAAAAAATACATGATCTATTTTTTATTTTTTGTATACATTTTTCATATACATGATAAAAAACTTCTCTCTACACATTTAACATTTTTCAGATGTTTATGTAGATAGATTTTTTAAATTTATTTTTCAATATTTGGAAGTATAAAGAAACGTAAAAAATAATGAAAAAAACTTAATAAAAAAGAAAACAAAGTTGTTGTTTTCCACGCACCTGGGCCGGCCCAACTTATGTCTTGCTAAATGCAAGACATAGGGGTTCCCTTCAATGAATGCGGACGACAGAAAACCGGGGAGATTGCAGCCTACGGGAGAAGCCACAGAAAAACTGTCCCAAGATCGCTACAGATAGAAAAGGTTTAGGCCTAGTTTGGCAACACGTTTTTTCCAAAACCATGGTAATTGAAAACCTCGGTATTCCAATGTGTGGGCGATGAATACTTCGGTTTCTAAAAACCACAGTTTTTTTTCAGTTTTAGCAAAACTATAGAGATGTTTGGCAAGTGCAGTTTTTCTTAGTTTCTTGGTTTTGACCACTCGTTGCATGGATAATCCTATATATAGCTAGCTGAACCAAATTTAGCTACAGCAAAGTTGTTATACAACGACGTGATCAGCTTGTGCTAATTAACGGCCGATGCATGCCTATAGCCTTGTCATGAACGCGAACATACTCCAGATGCGGATATGTTGTTGAGTAATCTTGTATCTCTCGCCACATGGAATCGATCGGCTAGCTAGCTTAGCCTGTTGTGTATAACTTTGCTCCAAGTATCAATCGATCTACTCCAGGGTCTAAGGCTTCGCTAAAGATTTTGTATGTGTACACGCACCATCCGATGCGACCGAACCTCTAGTGTACAACCTGCTTCTTGTTGCATTAGAACAATAGTCAACGATTGAAGAGATCAACAACAGAGTAGTCAAGCTTCCCTGGTGGTAATCTTAATTTCGTGGCTGCCGAAGAGATGGGTGAGGAAGACCGGAAGAAGATGAGCTCGAGGGAGTGCTTCTATGTTTACAAAAAAGAGGTTGAGACCTCTTTTTTAGATACAGCAAGAAAACCAGGTATACCGCGGTTTGTAAAACTAAAGTATTTGTGGAAGCCAAACACGTCAAAGTATTTAAACCTGGGGTTTCTACAAAAACCATGGTATTCTCATAAAACTCCAAAAATACTAAGCAGCCAAACGCAACATTAGTTGTTTGGTTGCTTGGTTGATAGGGAGACCTCCTCGTAAGTGCCTCAAGCGCCAGTTGGCTAGATGCCGCCCGCACATAGCGCTCGCGGACCGAGGCCCATTAGCATGCTCACACGAAGCTCGGTCAATGGTTGACCGGCTGACAGTTGACCAGTCAAACATTGACTTTTTTGGGAAAAAAACAAAAATTACAACAAAAACCGCAAAAAATATCACAAAATTTTAAAAAATATGAATTTAAAAAAACACAGATTTGGAAAGTTCATCAATATTGAAAAAAGCATGAACTTGAAAAATCATCAATTTAAAAAAAAGACTACAAATTTGGAAAAAAGTTATCTGCGTTGAAAAAAGTTTCATCGATTTTGAAAACAAATTATGAATTTGACAAAATGTTCATCAATTTCAAAAAAAAATCATGAATTTGAAGAAAATAGTTGAGTTTTACAAAAATCACGAATTTAAGACAAATATATCTCAAATTTTAAAAAGGTTCATGAGTTTGGAAAAAAATTCATGCATTTGAAAAACTACTAAAAAAGAAAAATGAAAGAAAAACGAAAAAGGAAAAAAGGTAAGGAAAAAGAAAATCCCAAGCAACAGCCAGAAAATCGAAACACATAAAAAGATGACTGGTAAGATTTTTTTGGAGTCTCACAAAGCTTTATTATGGCGACTCAATGCTAACACTAATGAATACAAGTTCGCCGAGCTGGACTAACCAAATATGGCGGCCAAACCCTAGTGATAAATCATACTCCCTCCGTCCCAAAATATAAGAACGTTTTTTATACTTGCTAGTGTCAAAAACGTTCTTATATTTTGGGACGGAGGAAGTACATTGCAAGACTATTAGCCTCTACATTTGAGGTTCTAAATTCATGGCTAAAGATAGAAACTGCAAAATCTATAGCTCTAGCAACTATTTCTAACTACAACACCAAAATTAGCTCCATTGTCTTCCTTAATAGTATCAACTACCACCTTGCAATATGAGCCAACCACAATCCTTGGAATATACAGATCGTCTGCGAGAGATTGAGCCTCTCTAATAGCCAAAGATTCCACGACTTGGTGATCAGTGGTATTATCAAAAACTATAGAGGCCCTATGGTAAGCTCCTATTTCGTCCCTACAGATCGCTCCCACGACCCCAAAAGATCCATTCCTCGCTACGGATGCATCAATGCTAATTTTCATGAGTCCACGCACTAGAGGTAACCAATGACTCGGCTTTGTGGTTGTTATTTCATGTGACCTAGTCACTGAATTCTGCATAAAACTTATGTCGTGAAGATCGAAAGCAATAAATTGATCTGTGGCAAACGGTGTTTGGTAGATGTCCTCGTATATAGCCTTCCTCCCAAAACTCCAAATTGCCCATAAAGTTACAATCAACAACGTGAATTGATCCGCCGGGAAGGACTCGTTCATAGCGAAGAGCCAAAGCTTGGCATTTTCTTCTATCTTCATGATCATGTGTTCAGCCATCTCCTCATTAGACAACGGCCGCACACTCCGGGAAGCAGTACAATTGATCAAAGCATGGCGCCAGCTCTTTGTTGATCCGCATAGGGGGCACTGATACGTCTCCAACTTATCGACTTTTCTAAATACTTTTGCTCTTATTTTGGACTCTAATTTGCATGATTTGAATGAAACTAATCCGGACTGACGTTGTTTTCAGCAGAACTACCTTGGTGTTGTTTTTTGTGCAGAAATAAAAAATTCTCAGAATTGGACGAAATTTACGGAGAATAATTTTGGAATATATAAAAAATAATGGCGCAAGGAATAGAGGGGAGTCACCATAGAGCCACAAGTTCAGGTACCCCCTAGGGTGCGCCACCTGAGCTTGTGGGCCCCATGAGGCTTCGTTTGCCCTGCCTCCAAGTCCATAAGTACCGTTTTCCCGAGAAAAAAATCAGAGAGAAAGTTCCATCGCGTTTTACGATACGGAGCCACCACCGCCTCCCGTTCTTCGTCGGGAGGCGTGATCCGGAGTTCGTTCGGTGCTCCGGAGAAGGCAAACCATCGCCATTGTCATCAACAACCCTTCTTCATCAACAACCTCATGATTCTCACCACCGGGAGTGAGTAATTTCATTGTAGGCATGTTGGAGGTAGATGGAGATGGATGAGATCCATCATGTAATCGAGTCAATTTGTTAGGGCTTGATCCCTAGTATCCACTATGTTCTGAGATTGATGTTGCTATGCTTAATGCTTGTCACTAAGGCCCGAGTGTCATGATTTCAGATATGAACTTATTATATCTTTGTGAATATATTTGTGTTCTTGATCCTATCTGCAAGTTATATGCACATGTTATTGTTCTAAACCGTAGACCCCAGGGTGACAGTAATTGGGATACTTTCTGGTGATGATCGTAGTTTGAGGAGTTCATGTATTCACTATGTGTTAATGCTTTGTTCCGTTCTCCACTAAAAGGAGTGCCTTAATTACCCTTAGTTTCAATTGGGACCCTGCTGGCATGGGAGGGTAGGACAAAAGATGTGATGCAAGTTCTTATTATAAGCATGTATGACTATATATGGAATACATGCCTACATATGATTGATGAATTGGAGCTGAAAAGGCTAGTTATCGACTAGAGGGGGGTGAATAGGCGATTTTTATGAAAGTCTTCAAAACATGGGAGTTTCGAAGACAGACAATAGAAATGACACTATTCGAATGCAGCGGAAGGTAGACTACACTAGACAAGCCATAGTCAAGTATTCAATGAAGTGAAAGCACGAAGACTATTAGCAGCTAGGTAGTAAAGATCAAGATGGAAGATAGTACGAAGCCAATCAGAATAGGTAGTCACACAGTAAAGTCAAACAGATAATGCAAGCAGGCAATGACTTCACGAAACAGACTGTAAGTAGAGAGAAGCGAGAGATAGAACCAGTAGCTTCAGGAGGACAGGGATTTGTTCGACCAGTTCCAGTTGCTGTTACAACTGTACGTCTAGTTAGGGAGGCTGAGATTCAACTCAGAAGACCGCGTCTTCACCTTATTCCCCTTGAGATAAGGACACCTAGTCCTCGCCCAATCACTCTGGTAAGTCTTCAAGGTAGACTTTCAAACCTTCACAGACTTTGTTCACCGGCAATCCACAATGACTCTTGGATGCTCAGAACGTGACGCCTAACCGGCTGGAGGATTCACAGTCCTCAAGTGTAACAAGTCTTCAGATCATGCGTACAGAAAGACTTCAGTGATGCCAAACTCTCTTTGGGCTCTAGGTGGTTTGGGCTTTGTCCTCGCAAGGATTCTCTCTCAAAAGCTTCGGCGGTGGGTTGCTCTCAAACCACAAAAGCCGTGTACTAACTCTGAGCAGCCACCAATTTATGGTGTAGGAGGTGGGCTATTTATAGCCACTGGGCAACCCGACCTGATTTTTCCGAAATGACCCTGGGTCACTAAGGAACTGACACATGTCACAATAGTCAGATTTCAAACACACGCGTCAGCTTGACTTGGGCTACAAATAAAGTTGACTCATCCGACTCTGGATAAGATTTGCTCTCATTGTCTTCTCTCGAAGACATAGGATTTGGTTGAGCATCACTTCAGTCACTCTGACTTTGTTCACTTGGACCCCACTTAACAGTACGGTGGTTCCTATGACTCAACAAAGAAGAAAAGGAACACAACGAAACAACTAAGTCTTCGCGCTCCATAGTCTTCACTCGATGTCTTCTCATGTCATAGTCTTCAACGTGAATAGCTTCACAGACCACCATTGTCTTCAATGTCTTCACACATTTTTAGGGGTCATCTCCGGTAGGTAAACCGAATCAATGAGGGACTACTACCTGTGTTATCCTGCAATTCTCACAAACACATTAGTCCCTCAACCAGGTTTGTCGTCAATACTCCAAAATCAACTAGGGGTGGCACTAGATGCACTTACAATCTCCCCCTTTTTGGTGATTGATGACAAACTGGTTGAAGTTTTCAACGAGGATAAAAGTATGTGAAATTGTAAAGGATTAAGATATTGTCTTCATAGGTGGCAAAAAGGCTCCCCCTGAAGATATGCATATAAATGTTTTGCGTTGGAATGTAAATGCACATGGCAGGTTGTACTTGTGGAGATCCTCTTCACCATATGAAGACAATACATCATGCATGAACAAATATACAGGAATTATGACATGCATGATGAAAAATGGACGTCTACGAAATGACTTCATGCGGGATTTATCATCGCACATGCGGAATTTATCGTCGCATCACAGAATAGCAGAAAAAGTAGCAGACAACCATAAATTTTAAGTGTTACAACTCAAAAAACCAAATGTATCAAAAGCGAGTGTTGTAAACACTGGCAAAAGTATAGCAACCACCCATATGGACCCGCTTGAAGACTATCAACATATGCTTCTCCCCCTTTTGTCAGTGAGGACCAAAAAGGTTTGAAGACATAGTTTCTACTCGTTCCCATGAAGAGTAGGTGAAGTAGCAGGGTCGTCGTTGAGGTTTGGTGGTGCAGACGAACTTGGTGCAGTGTCGATACGTGCTGAGGTTGGAGGTGGTGAAGTAGCATCATCGGCGTCATCAAGGACTCTGGCATTTACAGTTGCCGCGGAGGAGGAGTACTCTAAATCTTCAAGAGACGGGGTTCGACGCAATACAGCATTCCTGGGAGGAGTGGTGTCGAACTTTAATCTCTCGGTGAAGCCATCGTCTTGAAGATCAGCTTCAGCACTGAGCAATGTCAGACTCTTCCAAGACCTCCGACAGGTTTCATGAGTGACAAAGGCATTCTTGGTGGCAAGGTTGCAAATGCGATTGACATCCACCAAGAGGCTTTGCATTCGACGCTTTAGCCAGTAGTGATGCTTGTCATGTTTCTGATGCAAGGCCACGAGAAGCTCTCGGTCATTGATCGCTTCCGAGGCCTTGGAGCAATAGTGCTTTCTGTGGCTTCAGTGCGTGCACGACGAGTGTTGCCGGCCAGAGGATAAACACGAGAAGCAACCTGAACACCTTCAACATGCTGAGAGAAACTCTGACGATCTGCATTGTGAAGATATAGTGCTCCTTGGCAGGCTCTGGGTAAATGGATTCAATGGACATATCAACCTTTGGTAGAAATATGAGATGGTTGCGTGCAGAGGGCTGATAGTCAACAACAGAGTGAAGCTTGATCAGTCGCATAATCTAAGGAGCACAGAATTTCAGACCAAATATGTGTGAGCCAGATGCAGCAAATTGGTGAATGAAGAAATCCTGAGCATTGAAGCTGATACCATTGAGAATGTAGAAGACCAATGTCTTCATTGCGCCTTCGAGCTTTGCTGAGGAAGAATGTCCTTTGATGGGCCATAGAGTTCGCCTGATAATGTGATAGATGGTGCGGGGTAGATACTCTAGGTCTTCAACAAAGAATTCCTTGGGATATTCAGCATCCTGTGGTAGTGGCTTCATCATGCTCAGCATTTGGCTCATGTTGGGCTCTGGCTTCTGAAAGATGCTTTCCAACGCATTGCGGTGAAGCTGACAACCAGGTTCATAGAGTTCACCTGGAGTGGACAGGCCAGTAAGCTCAATGAGATCAAGAGCTTTGGCTTCATGGTGTACATTGCATGTCATCCACTCAAGGACCCATGTCTTCAGATCCCTGTTGTGCCGCGAATGTGGAGGGTTGCATAGAATTGCAGCAGAAGCTCTTCATTCCAATTCTCCTTATCTGTCACAAACTAGAGAAGGCCTGCATCTCGAAAACAGTCAAGGGCTTCTTCTAAGCAGGGCAGGCCAGCAATGGCTTCGGAATCCAGACGCATATGAGGAAATATGCGCCCTTGATTGTATAGAACACAAGAGTAGTAGCTGCGCTGCTGATAACTCCAGAACCGACCAGATGATATTCTTGGCTTGGAATATGGGTTCTTGGCTTTATCGAAGAAGGTGTTGTGTGCAATGAAGCCATTGACATTGAACGTTCCTGGCACAGATGCAGTACCTGGAAACCTTGGAAGCCTTGGTTTTGGCTTTTGAACCTGAGGCTTGTGCTCCACATGATAGTCAAACTGAGGTCCGGGAGCAGGTGGAGGAACCAGAATTGGCCATCTGATAGTGACCAGCTCGCCTTGATAGAATGCTTGCTCAATAGTGTGTGGCCTTGGAGGTGGAACATGAGAAGTGGCATTAGTTGGGGCGTCAGGCTGCACATTCGTTGCAGGTGCATCATTGGCTTCATGCACAGTGTTCATTGCAGGCGCCACATTGTCTTCAGCCATGACAACGTCATTGGCTTCAGTAGTGTTGTTGGTGGCCGCCTCAGGATTTTCAACCTCCACTTAAGTAGCTGGAGGGTCGGGCACTGACACGTTCTCCTCGAGAACAACTTCTTGGTTGGTAGGGGGTGTGGCAACACGTTCTTCTTCTCCTTGTCTTTCATCGGTTGATGCAGCCGGATTGTCTTCAGCAACATTGGCTTCGAACGTAGGAACCGTCGCAGAGGGATTTTCTTCAAGGAACACTTGACGTGCCACTAAGCTGGATTGGCTTGAATCTTCTTCTGTGATGGTTGTCATGGAGACTGATGGCTTTAGGACTTTGCAAAGCCGTTTGAACACAGGCGACGCTTTTGGTGATGGTGTAGTCTCCACGTAATTGTCGTCATTCACCATTGGGCTGGTAACTTGCGCTGGTGGAGGACGGGGTGTACTGGGTGAGTCTTGACTTGGAGTTGCTGGTTGGGGGCGATCAGCCCATGAGGCATCCTGAGAGATTGGCGTCAAAGGACGACCAATACTGATGAGTTCGTTGTTCATGAGAACAGGCGATGGTACCGTTGGGCGCTCAATCTGAGGAAGGACTTCATCATCTACTACATTGTCTTGGGGACCAATGTCTTCAGCCGTGGTGGGGTCAACGGCTGGTACTTCTTCAGCTTTAGGAGTCTCTGTGGAAGCAGGCTCATGAACTATCAACTGACGCTCTTGGTGTTCAGATGTAGGACGAGCAAAAGCAATGGGCTTGACAACAAGGGGCTCTATGGGAGCAGCACGATCTCTCTTCTTGGTCTTTCTCTTCTTCGTGGGTGGTGCATCATCAGTGGTGTTCTTGAGTTTGCGCTTTCTGGCTTCGGCTTCAGCTGCCATGGTTTTCTTCTGTTTTGAAGCCACTATTGGGACCTTAGGCTTCGAGCCTATCATGTTGACAGGGAAGACAATGTGAGGTTCTTCCCGCCTTGGTGCTTCAGTTTGGGCCATAGTAGGCTTCTTCTTCTTCTTGGCAGCCAGCTTGGGGTCGATGCCAGGCCGCCCAAGTGCCTTGCACTTCTCAGCTTCATTGTAAGCTTGAACACACTTCGCAGCTAGATTCTTCATGCACTCTCTTGAACCTTTGGCTTCTTCGCGCTTCTTGCGAAATGCCTCCTTGAGGTCATGCAGCATCACCTTGAAGTTTTGAACATCAGCCACGCTGAGCTTGGCCACATGCTTCTTGAACTGCTCTTTCTCATAGTCAATCTTGTTCTGAAATTCAACAATCCGTTGAGCTAGAGCCAGCTCAGGAGCAATTGCGCCTTGGAAGGCGACGCTGATGCCAATTGGGAGCTGAAGATCATCAAATCTGAGATTGGGGTTGTCAAACCACTCATCAATGAAGTTATCCAGAATGTTTACGTCGAAGAGGGGTAGATCATTGAAGATCTCCGCCCCTTGCTTGCTCTTTATCAGCTGCTCAAGAGCATCATCTCCACACTCATCATCTGATGACAGATCAATGGCTTCGGTTTCGTTCCTCAGAATAGTAGCAAGAGTCAGGGTTTAACCAGAACTATGAACATTTTTCTTCTGTGTCTTCTCGCGCTTCTTGGAGATGCGAGATAGATCTTCAGAAGTGTTACTGGGAGCAGGAGGGGCAGTTGCCAATGGCTTCACTCGAGAAGCTTTTGGTACGGCAGTAGGTTTTGACGCCTTGGATTTCTTCTGCTTCTGCGGCTTAGGAGGAGGAGCTGGTGCATCATCAGAGTCAGCATCATCACCAGAATGATCCACTTTTGCTCCTTGAACGGCAATGTGAGTGATGAGGCCGTCGAGGTTGTAGAAGGGGCCGACTCTGTTTTCATTGGCTTCATGGGTGCCATCTTCCCATGGAGCAGACGGACCTGGGTTGAAGTCAAGTCCGAGTGCCTTCTTGTTCTTCACAGCAGAGTCTTTTGCGAACTTGTAGTTGCACTTGAATAGATTGTCTTCACGACACCACAACAGAGAAGAGGGGTCAGCATTCTCTGGCTGCGGTCCGAGAACTATACACGGATAGAAGCCTTGCTCAATAGCTTCAGTCTGGGACCTGGGAGGAAGATTTTTGTACGGTATATCTCCCCAGGGTTGCTTGATGGCATTCTTCTCTGCATACTCTTCTGTGACGAATCGGTACTTGAACCATTCCTCTGCCCAATATCTTTGAATCCATTGGATTCGATTCTTGCGTTCTCAATAGGTTTCCTCTGGGTCTGTCTTGTACAGCTCGTGCAAATCTGGTGGCATATCCTTGGAAGTGTTCCCACGACGCTGTCTGCCACCCTTTCTTGCTGACTTCTCAGTAGCCATGAAGCTTAACCTGAAAGGCTTCAGTACTTGCAAGGGCTTCCATCGGCTGGTCGGACAAGAACTGGCTTCAGGAGAATTTATGTGACTCTGTAAGAATTCTGCAAACGAATGCAGACTATGAGAACCAAGGGATTCTCCCACGGACATGTACCTGTGACAGCATTAGAGGTGCGAGGGAAGGGGAAGAGGTCATATGCATTCTCAGAAGATTTTGAAGATAAATCAGTTTGAAGACATTGACCTTATAACGCGAAGACATTCACTTATTTGATGAGAGTTGGTTCCAGATTTGTACGAATCCAAGAATAAGTACAAGTGAGGAATCTAACTTGTAGGGAAGCATAAGCGAATAGACTAGGCATAGTATGAGATGCAGAAAGAGATAGATTCAGCTTTGGAGATCTAGAAACCACTTTTGGTAAAGAAGGATGAATCTATTAGATCAAAAAGATGGTAAAAAGTGAATTTTATTTACCACACGAAGAACTGCTAGACGGAGCGAAGTTGGAGGCCGAGCAGTTCAATCTTCCGTGCCCTAACTTGGCGACGGAGGACACCTACGACAACGGCGGAGAGGACGAGGTCCGCGGCCGGCGTGAGGATGGCGTCGGAGAAGTCACGGCAGCTAAGCGCTTCGTCACCGGCATCGTCGAGAGCTAGCGGAGGCGCTAGGGTTTGCGAGTGGTGGCGAGGTGGAAGAAGAATTTTTTTTTGACCGAGATGTCATGGGTATTTATAAGGAAACGGACGGCACAGCGCAATTACGCAGGTGCCCCTGGCGGTTCACATTTGAAGGGCATGTGGCAAGCATGCAACACCTTGGAAGTTGTTCCATGTTCCCACGCACGCCTGGATTGTCGGGGTGGTCGTTCCGAATTCTCCGGCTTTCAGGCAATAAGGATATAGCATTAAAAACAGATATAAATGTTTGTCACATTGACTTCAGCTGACAAGGTCTCAGTGAAGACAATCGACAGTTTTTAATAGAATGCATATGATTTGGACAAATAGAGTTGAGGTAGGCATAGATAGGTTAGGGTCCGATCACATTCACTTAGATCAAAAGATTCAGCACGAAGTCCTAGCTATAAGTAAATGTTGTAGAGGACAGAACACAAAGATGTATATAACTAGTATAAGACCAAGTCAACAAGATGAAGGTAAGATTGAAGATGAGCCAGGGATGAAGATAAAACAAATATGAAGACTTTGCAAATATAACACCAAGAGAAACACTTCAAACAAAAGTTTGGTGGTGGCGTTACCCACCGTATAGGAAGTATTAGACCCAGACACGGCGCACAATTATCGTGGCGCTTCGAAGTCAAATTCTGCATTAATGTATTCACACTTAGAGTGTATGTCTTCATTGATTGAAGATATACATTACTTTGTGTGTTGCACATCTAAGTCATCAAAACGCATAAGTGTTAGGATGTGTGCCTAATCACAGGACATTTGAGGATTCCAAGACATTTAGATCACACCGCAACTTGCAAAACCTTTTCTTATCCAAGGGCTTTGTGAAGATATCAGCCAATTGCTCTTCTGTCTTGACGTGAATGATATCAATATCTTCCTTCATAACATGATCTCTGAGAAAGTGATGACGAATTTCAATGTGCTTTGTCTTCGAGTGCTAAACTGGGTTGTTGGCAATCTTGATGGTACTCTCATTGTCGCAGTAGAGAGGCACATTCTTCAGGTGGATACCATAGTCCTTGAGTGTTTGCTTCATCTAGAGAAGCTGAGCACAGCAAGATCCAGCAGCAATGTATTCGGATTCAGCAGTGGAGAGAGATACACAGTTCTGCTTCTTTGAAGACCAACAGACAAGAGATCATCCCAGAAAGTGACATGTGCCTGATGTGGACTTGCGATCAACCTTCTCACCAGCATAATCAGCATCTGAGAATCCAACTAGATCAAACTTTGAGCCCTTTGGATACCATAATCCTAATGTTGGGGTGTAAGCCAAATATCGAAGAATTCGCTTCACAGCTAAGTGATGCGATTCCTTTGGTGTCACTTGGAATCGGGCACACATGCAAATAGTAAGCATTATATCTGGCATAGATGCACATAAATAAAGCAAAGAACCAATCATGGAGCTGTATACCTTTTGATCGAACTCTTTACCATTGGCGTCGGGACCCAGATGACTTTTGGTTGGCATTGGCGTCGTGTATCCTTTGCAGTCTTGCATTCCAACTTCTTCAGGCAATCTTTGAGGTATTTTTCTTGAGATATGAAGATGCCGTTGCGTTGCTGACGGATTTGGAGACCCAGAAAGAACTTCAGCTCGCCCATCATGGACATCTGATATTGCTCTTGCATCATGTGACCAAACTCATCGCTGTATTTCTTGTTGGTGCAGCCGAAGATAATGTCATCCACATAGATTTGGCACACAAACAGTTCACCATCATATGTCTTCGTGAAAAGTGTAGGATCTAGTGAACCAGGTTTGAAGCCTTTGCTCTTCAGGAAGTCTTTGAGCGTATCATACCAAGCACGAGGGCTTGTCTGAGGCCATACAGTGCCTTGTTGAGCTTGTATACCATATCAGGATGTTTTGGATCTTCAAAGCCAGGAGGTTGTGCAACATATACTTCTTCTTCTATCTTTCCATTGAGAAAAGCACTCTTCACATCCATTTGATACAGAAGGATGTTGTGATGATTTGCATAGGCTAGCAGTATGCGAATGGCTTCAAGCCTTGCCACCGGAGCAAATGTTTCATCGAAGTCAATTCCTTCCACTTGAGTGTAACCTTGTGCAACGAGACGAGCCTTGTTTCTGACCACTTGACCATGCTCATCTTGCTTGTTGTGATATATCCATTTGGTGCCAATGATATTGTGCTTCCGAGGATCAGGACGCTTGACCAATTCCCACACATTATTCAGCTCGAACTATTGAAGTTCTTCTTGCATAGCTTGAATCCATTCAGGTTCCATGAAGGCTTCATCGACTTTCTTGGGTTCTGAGATTGAGACAAATGCGAAATGCCCACAGAAATTGGTTAGCTGTGTTGCTCTTTGAGTAGCTCTTGAATGAGTGAGTGGACCAGGTGCATTTAAGCTGTCAATTATCTTCTCAATCTGAACTTCATTTGCAACACGAGGATGAACAGGACAAAGATTTTGCTCTTGCTGATCAATGTCATTATCTGGGGGATTGTCTTCAGGTTGATTAGGTGTAGAAATGATAAGCTCTTCTTCAGTCTGATTCTCAGAAGGTATGATCTCTCCAATTCCCATCTGCTTGATTGATTCACTTGGAGGTACTTCATCTAGCACATTTGGCAGGTGCTCTCTTTGCGAGCCGTTAGTCTCATCAAACCGCACATCCACAGTTTCAACCACTTTATAGTGAAAGAGGTTGAAGACTCTGTAGGAGTGCGAATCCTTTCCGTAACCAAGCATAAAACCTTCATGTGATTTCGGTGCAAATTTTGACGTGTGATGTGGATCCTTGATCCAGCACCTAGCACCAAATACTTTGAAGTAGCTTACATTTGGCTTCTTACCAGTTAGGAGTTCATAGGATGTTTTCTTCAGAAGCTTGTGAAGGTAAACCCGGTTGATTATGTGGCAAGCAGTGTCAATGGCATCAGGCCAGAACTTCCGTGGAGTCTTGTACTCATCAAGCATCATTCGGGCCATCTCAATAAGAGTTCTGTTCTTGTGCTCCGCGATGCCATTCTACTGAGGTGTGTAAGGAGCAGATAACTCATGAGTAATGCCCAAAGTATCCAGATAAAGATCGAGGTCGGTGTTCTTGAACTCAGTGCCGTTGTCACTCTTGATGTGCTTGATCTTGACGCCATAGTTCGTCATGGCACGATTGGCAAAGCGTCTGAAGACATCCTGCACTTCAGTCTTGTAGAGGATTATATGCACCCAAGTATATCTAGAGTAATCATCAACAATGACAAAGCCATAGAGGCAAGCAGTAGCATTGAGAGTAGAGTAGTGAGTAGGGCCAAATAAGTCCATGTGTAGCAGCTCGAAGGGCTGAGATGTAGTCATGATTGTCTTCGAGGGGTGCTTGGCCCTGGTCATCTTTCCAGCTTCGCAGGCGCCACATAGATGGTCCTTCTTGAACTTGACGCCTTCGATGCCCACGACATGCTTCTTCTTTGCGAGAGTATACAAGTTCCTCATGCTAGCATGTCCTAGCCTTCGATGCCAAAGCAAGCACTCTGAAGCTTTTGCTAGAAGACATACGGCCATCTGTGGTCCCGCTGAGAAATCTACCATATACGGATCATCTTTCTGATACCCTTCAAAGACTAGAGACTTGTCAGATTCCATTAGCACAAGGCATCGATATTTTCCAAATAGCACAATCATGTTTAAGTCACAAAGCATTGAGACAGACATTAAGTTGAAACCAAGGGATTCAACAAGCATCACTTTATCCATGTGCTGATCCCTTGATATTGCAACTCTACCTAGACCCAATACCTTGCTTTTACCAGTGTCAGCAAATGTGATGTGACTCTTGTCTGATGGACATAGTGTTGAATCCATCAGAAGACTTCGATCGCCAGTCATGTGGTTAGTGCATCCACTGTCCATAATCCATTCCGAAGCACGAGGTGTCATAGCCTACAGTGCAGTTTGGGGGATAGGCTTCACCAAGCGAGTTGTGAAGCATAAACATTTGACGAACAAGTGGAACATGGAAATTCAGATCTTGGTTAGGATAGATAGGATGAGTGTCAAGGAATCCCGGAACAAACTACATAGTAAGACCATTTGGGCATTTTATCTTGCGCCCCACAAGTTGTTTAAAGTCCCCAGCATTAGTTTTGGACGCCTTAGTTTTCCGCCTGGAGACCTTTCCCTACAAAAGAGAGTTAAGTTTTCTTAACCACCCACATTTTCAGGGGTGGCTTAGAAGCAATGATTCTAAGTGCAGCATCTGAGAATTTCAGCTTTGGAGCCCTAGTAAATAGCCTTGCAGGAGGTGAATAATACTCATAGGAATAAGCAGAAAAGTTCTTAGTTCTATGAACATAGCGGTTTTAGGAAACAAGCTCATATTCATGGGTCTGAGTATGATTTCCCTGCAAAACATTGACGTTAGGGTGACTCAGATGAGTCCTCGGTCTGTATGAAGCTTTTGGACCATATTAAGCCTTTGGTATGGGGTTTGTCTTCTTCACAGGTGGTGTCATGATGACATTCACTGGAAGATTCTCAAGACAGCTTTTGGGTACCCATATCTTCTTCATAGGTGGCCCATTCCTGCAGTTAGTGCCAATATACCCGGAAAACACTTTGCCATTTTGATTCTTAAACAGTTTATAGTTTGCATCAAAGGATTCATCAAAGATAATGGGGTTAGCACAAGTGAAACCAGACAAGGTGGATGGATCTACTAAAGGTTCCTTTGCAGCACCCCATGTGGTTTTGGGGTACTGCTCAGGCTTCCAGTACGACCCATCAACATTCATTTTCCTCTCGAATCCAACACCCTCTTTCCTAGGGTTTCGGTTCAGAATCTGCATTTTGAGGACATCACATAATGTCTGATGCCCTTTGAGACTTTTGTACATGCCTGTCTCAAGCAGTGTCTTCAACCTGGCATTCTCATCAGCAATAGTAGTGGTATCCTCAACAGAGGGGTTACACTACAAAAAAAGACACATCCGTGACATTTTGGGCCGAACGAAAAAAAATTCTGTCATACATATGACACTTCTATGTCGATAATTGTGACAAAACCCGGTATCATCATAGATGTGGTGGGCTCCTACTTCTATGACAAAAAATCATGACAGAAAATGGGCTTTTCATCCTGGGCGGGCCGGAGACGCAGCTGCATGACATTCTTTGGGCCTTCCATGACGGAAAAAACCATGGTAGAAGTAAGGGGGAGGAAAATTTCGGGGAGTTGCCGGTTACGGTGGGATGTCGGGGGCCGAGCAATGCGCGTTTCTCTCGTACACGTACGCGCGTGTGTGCGAGGCGTTGGCTCTAACTGAACCCGAGCGTGGCATTGGGCTCTAACTGAACCCAAGCGATTGCACTGCAGGCTATGCATTACTGAACCCGAGCGATCGATGGATGACTGTTAATTGAACCTGATCGAGCGATTCCTTCGCTACTGCTGCTAACTGAAGTCGATCGATTGGATGAACAGTGAGCGTTGCGGGGGGGAGGGGGGTTTGGATGAACAGTGAGCGGTGGCGTTGCCTCTGGATGAACAGGACCCCGTGGTGTGGAGGACTGGATGAACAGTAGACGGTGGAGGGGTGCCCGTGGAGGGGTGGTTGAACAGGACCCCGTGGTGTGCAGGGCTGGATGAACAGTGGACGGTGGAGGGGTAGTTGAACAGTAGCCGGTGGAGTAGCGTGCGGTGGAGGCTGGATGAACAGGAGCCCGTGGAGGCTGGAGGAGGTCGACGGTAGCCCGTGGAGGCTGGAGGAGGTCGATGGTGGAGATGAACAGTATCCCGTGGAGTCCCGTTTTGCGGTACGCCACACTCCTCCCGATGAACAGGACCCCCGTTTCGACCGTAGCGCTCCAACACAAGTCTGTTTCGTCCATTTTGCGGTACGCCACACCCCTCCCAATCAACAGGACCCCCGTTTCAATCGTAGGAGGTCCGTTTTGTCCGTTTTGCGGTACGCAACACCCCTCCCGATCAACAAGACAGCCGTTTCGACTGTAGGAGGTCCGTTTTGTCCGTTTTGCGGTACGCCACACCCCTCCCGATCAACAGGACTCCCGTTTTGACCGTAGGAGGTCTGTTTCGTCCGTTTTGCGGTACGCCACACCCCTCCCGATCAACAGGACCCCCGTTTTGAATGTAGGAGGTTCGTTTCCTCCGTTCTGCGGTACGCCAGGCCTCGTTTCCGTCGCCTGTTCCGTGCAAGCCCTCCCGATGAACATGACGACGCATTCCGTTCCGACCCAGTCGGTTGGCTCCCACGCGTTCCGTTGCCTCCCGATGAACACGACGCATTCCTTTGCCTCCCCATGAACACGACGCATTCCGTTGCCTTCCCATGAACACGATGCATTCAGTTGCCTACCCATGAACACGACGACGACGCTGTTCTCCGTTCCGACCCAGCCATGTAAGTATGCGCGAGCAGGCGTTCAAGACCATGCCCGTATGTACGTACGTGGCCGTATTTTCTTTCTTGCACCCTGGCCGTTGTACGTACGTGTACATGCTACATGCGCGCCTCTACTACGACACGTGCGCGCCTCTACTACGACATGTGCGCGTCTCTACATCAACCAGTGTGTACGTACACGTTCGCGACCAGAATGACAATGCTACGTACGCTTCGACCAGGTGGGTCCCGACTGTCAGGCATTTCCTTGCGTGCGAAGATGTAGCTGGTGGGTCCCAGCAATCAGGGGGGCGAATCGTTTTTTTGCCCAGACGCACTTCCTTGCGTGCGAAGATGTAGATGGTGGGTCCCAGCAGTCAGGGGGGCGAATCGTTTTTTTTTGCCCGGACGCACTTCCTTGCGTGCGAAGGTGTAGCTGGTGGGTCCCAGCAGTCAGGGGGGGAACTTTTTTTCACGAAATACGGTGGCCCATCCGGTGGGTCCCCGCTGTCAGGTGGAGGAATAATTATTTTGCGCTTAATAAGGAGGCACTTCCTTGCTGCGGCCGTGGAACCAGCTGACAGCGTCTCCACGCACGGTACTCTTCCGATGGAAGTCGGTCATTGACCACATTGACCACGCCGCGCCGAGAGCACCACGATGGTGGACGACGGCGAGGCCTAGGAAGGGGACAACATGGAGGCAGGGAAGACTCGGCAGTTGTTTCCCACGCGGAGGGGAGTACGACTGTACGAGGGTTTACAGGTTCGTCTGCCATCGCCGGAGAATAACAGCAGGTGTGGGTGAGTAGAGGGATGGCTAGGCCAGCGATGGGAGTATGGTGGGGCGGTGAGGCCTGCGCGGCAGCACAGCCGGCCGCGGGGAGGGGGGAGCATGCAGTCCTGCCGGCGCTTGTTTGAGCGGCTGGAGCAGGAAGAGCAGAGATTGAAGAAGCACGACGGCCGTTGGATGGACACCCAACAGTCACTGCTTGTGCGTCAACCTTTTTTTAGGAAAGCCTCAAATCTGTGGAAAACAGCATACAGCCCATCTGCCATTATTTCTAATAATTTACAGCCCATTTGCTAATTCTTAAGGTTTTTTTGGAGCCCATATTCTTTTTGTTAGCATTACAGCCCATATTGTGGCCACGGTTAAAAAATTATACGAAATTTTGCATATTTCGGTGCGGTCCGAACTATTTTTAATCCCGAAATTTTGACTCACATTCAAACTGATTTTAAAAATAAATGTATATCAATATAAAATTCAACAAATTCTCCACGCATAAAAATTAATGTAATTTAAAATCTTGAAATGAAAAAAAATATATTTGAAACTAATTGCCGGTTTGATGTGTTTTAAAAATGTATAGCCCATTTCTCATTACTGATGGGCCATTTTCTCGGCCAGCCGAATGAAAGCTCTCCTCGTCTTGAAAGATTTGCAGCCCAACAGGCCTGACAAAGCGACTTACTTGGCAAATCACAAAAAACTGGGTTGTGGCCGTGGACCCAGCTGTCAGCCTCTCCACGTACAGTACTCTTCTGATGGAAGTCGTTCATTGACCATGTTGACCACGCCGCGCGAAGAGCACCACGGCGGTGGACGACGGCGAGGCCTAGGAAGGGGACGACGCGGATCCGGGGAAGACGCGGCAGTGGAAGCCCGCGCGGAGAGGAGTACGAGGGTTCACTGGTTCGGCTGCGGTGTGAGGCTGCCGTCGCCGCAGGGCCTGGCCAGCGATGGGAATTGTAGGGGGCGGTGAGGCCTCTGTGGCAGCACTGCCGGCCACGAGAGGCAGGATCATGCGGCATGACCGGCGCTGCTTTGGGCGGCTGGAGCAAGAAGGCCAGAGGTTGAAGAAGCATTACGGCCGTTGGATGGACATCATACGGTCACTAGAGCTAGAATCGTTCATATTAACTAAGTTGACAAAGCCCTTCATCCCCGTCAACTTAGTAGGCCCACAAGTCAGCCTCCCACCAAGGTGGGTCCCAGCTAGCCGGGGGAGTATTTATTTTTTGTGCGTAATAAGGAGGCACTTCCGGTGGGTCCGAGCTGACAGCGGGGGGAACGTTTTTTTCACGAAATACGGTGGCTCGTCAAGTGGGTCCCATCAGTCAGGGGGAAACGATTTTTTCACAAAATACTGGTGGCCCTTCCGGTGGGTCCCCGCTGTCAGGTGGAGGAATAATTATTTTCCCCGTAATAAGGAGGCACTTCCTTGCGGCTGCCGTGGACCCAGCTGTCATCCTCTCCACATACAGTACTCTTCCGATGGAAGTCGGTCGTTGACCACATTGACCACGCCGCGCCGAGAGCACCACGGCGGTGGACGATGGCGAGGCCTAGGAAGGGGACGACGCGGAACCGGGCAAGACGCGGCAGTGGATGCCCACGCGGAGAGGAGTACAAGCGTTCACTGGTTCGGCTGCGGTGTGAGGCTGTCGTCGCCGCAGAATAACAGGGGGTGTGGGTGAGTGGAGGGATGGCCTGGCCAGTGGTGGGAGTAGTATGGGGGGCGGTGGGGCCTCCGCGGTAGGACAGCCGGCCACGGGAGGCAGGAGCAGGCGGCACGACCGGCGCTGCTTTGGGCGGCTGGAGCAAGAAGACCAGAGGTTGAAGAAGCACTATGGCCGTTGGATGGACATCATACGGTCACTGGAGTATTGACTAAGTTGACAAAGCCCTCCATCCCCGTCAACTTAGTAGGCCCACAAGTCAGCCCAACAATATGGTGGGTCCCAGCTAGCAGGGGGGTATTCATTTTTTTGGGCGTAATAAGGAGGCACTTCCTTGCATGCGAAGATATAGCTGATGGGTCCAACCTGTCAGTGGGGGAAACATTTTTTTCGCAAAATACAGAGGCCCTTCCTGTGGGTCCTAGCTGTCAGGTGGAGGAATCATTATTTTGCGCGTAATAAGAAGGCATTTCCTTGCGTGCGGCTATGGACCCAGCTGTCAGCCTCTCCACGTACAGTCCATTTCTGATGGATGTCGTTCATTGACCATGTTGACCAGGGCGCGCCGAGAGCACCAGGGCGGTGGATGACGGCGAGGCCTAGGAAGGGAACGACACGGAGCCAGGGAATACTCGGCAGTTGTTTCCCACGTGGAGGAGTACGAGGGTTTACTGGTTCGTCTGCCGTCGCCGGAGAATAACAGCAAGTGTGGGTGAGTAGAGGGATGGCTAGGCTTGCGATGGGAGTACGGTGGGGCCGTGAGGCCTGCACGGCAGCATAGCCGGCCGCGGGAGGAGGGAGCAGGCAGTCCCGCCGGCGCTTGTTTGAGCGGCTGGAGCATGAAGAGCAGAGATTGAAGAAGCACGACAGCCGTTGGGTGGACATCCAACAGTCACTGCTCTCATGTGTTGACTAAGTTGACAGGGCGTTGTGTGTGCGTCAACCTTTTTTTTATGAAAGCATACGCGTCAACCTGTAGTAGGTGCACAAGTCAGCCTCAAATCTGTGGAAAATAGCATACAGCCCATCTGCCATTATTTCTAATAATGTGCAGCCCATTTGCTAATTCTTAAGATTTTTTGGAGCCCATCTTCTTTTTGTTAGCATTACACCCCATATTGTGGCCACGGTTAAAAAGTATACGAAATTTTGCATATTTCGGTGCGGTCAACTGTTTGTAATCCAGAAATATCGATTCACATTCAAACTATTTTGAAAAATAATTTATATAAATATAAAATCCAAATAATTGTCCACGCATAAAAATCAATGGAATTTAAGATCTTGTAATGAAAAAAATTGAAACTGATTCCTGGTTTGATGTGTTTTAAAAATGTACAGCCCATTTCTGGGCAAACCGAATGAAACTCTCCTCGTCTTGAATGATTTGCAGCCCAGCAGGGCCGATAAAGTAAGTAGGCCTTGTTTGGGTATTTCTTTAAAAAAATAGAACTGGGCTAGCCATTTTCACCAAGAAAAAAGCACAACTGGGCTCATGATGTGGTAAACATAAATAAAACCCTGGCTAGACGGGCCACAGCCCCCGCACAGCCCCGTTGTTACCCTGATCCATCGCTAAAACTAGTATAAATAACAACTGCTTGTTCCTCAAAAAAAACTGCGCGACTTGCTGGGTCCCTGGTGTCAGCCGCTCGTAGTGTAATTCTCTCTTTTATTGACTATGTTGACAATGGCGTGAGCCCCAGATGTCCAACCATTAGGAGGAACCATATTTTTGGGCTTGTACTATAGAGGCACTTGCTTGCGTACTGCCATGACGATGGTGGGTCCCTACTGTCATCCTCTCCACGTACAGTCATCTCCTTGTTCCTCTCGGTTGTTGACGACGTTGACAACGCAAGAGGGCAGCGCACCGCGCACGGCAAGTGAACCAAGGCCACAAGGCGGAGGACGACGATGAGGCCTCGGACAGAACGAACAGGAGCCGTTGAAGATGCGTCGGTCCAGTCGCAGGCGGAGGGGAGTACGAGGGTTGACTGGTTCGGGCGCGGGTGGGTGTTGGGGCTGACGTTGCCAGAGAATAACAGGACGTGTGGGGGAATAGAGGGAGGGACTGGCCAACGTTGGAGGGTACGTACGGTAGGGCGGCGGAGGCGCAGCCAGCCATGGGAGGCGGGAGCAGGCGGAGCCGACGGGGTCGTTTGGTTTGGGCGGCTGGAGGAAGAAGAAGACAAGAGATAGAAGATACACGACAGATATTGGATGTCAATCCAACGGCTGGTAGGCAGAATCGTTTGTTGACTGGCTAGTAAGTCGACACCACCTTGGATAGGCTATTTCCTCGCGGGTCCCAAATGTCAGAATCCAAATCTGTCACGGTCATGCAGCCTTTCCTATGAAAATTTACAGCCCATTTGATGTGCTAGTTCGAAATAAGTTTGTGGGTGCTGGTGGGGGCTAATCACTTGGCTTCTGTAATGCACAGTGAGCTCAAGCAGCCGGCGAGAGTGATGTTATTTCCCTTGGTTGGGATTTGTTACAATATTTCACTCTAAATTAAACAAATGGCAAGCCATTTGCCTTGTTTCAAAGAAAATATGTCAGTCACAGCCGAGTTGAAAAGGGCAGGAACATCTAACTCCAGCTTACAAACTGTACAAAAGCACGAGGGTTAATTGTTCATCAGGTTTACAAAAAAAACCAGATTGAAAAGGGCAACAACATCTAACTCCAGCACTGTTTTCAGCACTCACAGTCAAACGGATCGGTCAGGTCCATAGAATGAACATCATGGGTCGTTAAATTTTCTGGATTATGACCACAATATGTTGTAAATAGAAGCCCAGCACGTTCAGAAGCTCTTTTGCCCACCTGAAACTCCTTTTTTTGCTCTTTGACATACCCATCCGTCAAAACCATGCTGTTGATAAACTTAAGCCTGATGGACAATAGTAACCTCGCATTCAGCAGGAAGAATGTGACAAATCTTGTGTTTGCACGGTTGGCTACATATCGTTCTAGCATTATTGTCTTCAATCAAATCTCATGAGAAGTGAGAAAATCCCGATGCTTACGAATCCACCGATTGGTTATAACTTTCTTACCCCGTCCTGTTGCCTAAATAGACATGAAGATTGAAAACAGTTAAGGTCTAAAAGAGGAGTGTCGAAAGAGCAATAGCTGAACGGTTAATTCTAGTACACTATATGTGGGCTTCCAATGTGCGTGAAATTATCACCTTTATATACAACTTCTCCAGACATGGAAAGCATTGCAGCAAGCCAATAATCTTGTTCAGATCAAAATTATTCATTTGGATATATAAGATCTTGACAGAATCCAGCACCATTGATAGGCCATCCATGGAGAAACTCTTCATTGAGCATAGAACATAATATTAGTACAAAATGTGTACTCCAAGATGATATATAAATTATGCGCAGAAATTTAAAATGCAGCTTATGGTTACAAGTGTAGATGATAATATAAAGTACCTGAAGAACTGTGGAGCCAAACACCATATTGAAATGAGCACAGAGATCATGTATTACACCCAAGGTCTCCAGTTTAGGCGCAGAGAGGACGGTTATTCGCAATGGTGAATAACTAGAATCAAGGATCAACCTTTGAAGTGAAGGGGCATCTTGGATGATGATCTGCCTTCCGTCAAAAGAAATTCCAATTCTTACAAGGTTAGGCGACTTTATTTGGAGACAACCGATTCTAACTGTGAAAACAAGCACCAAGCACTCCAGCGCAGGGCAACTGGAGTGGATGATGCTGTGCAATGAGGCCTCTAATATACGAACCTGCACAAGTGAAAGTTTCTTGAGAAATGGGAGTCGAAGGTTTAGTACCAGATTGTCTGGTAGGTAGCACAGCGCAAAGGTGGCGGTGTGGAGAGAGGAGGAAAACCGCGAGATGGACATTGGTGCTGAGGACACAAGTTCATGGTGTTCGGTATGTGGTATGTGATTTCCAGGGGAATAGTAGAACTCAAGCAGCTGTAGTTTTGTGAATTCAGGGGATTTCATCCAGGCGTCCACCGTGTAGGGCATGGTTTGCTTGCTTAGGTAGCATGACGGAATGCAGAGGCTTTGAACGGAGCCCTGGTGGGAGGAGATGATGGCTCTGGGGATTTCAAAATCATTGAGGAGAGATAGCTGACGATAGTCGAGATTAAGGGGCACGACGCGCCATAGAGGGTGCCACCGAATTGAGAGGACTTGGGTGCGGCAGCAATCCTTGGTGGGGAGAAGCGAGATGATTTCCCCAAGGACGGCGTCCGGGAGATCGCTGATGCGGTCCACCCGAGATTCTATGGGTTCCTGGGATCCGGTGGGGGCGGGGTCGCCGCTTCTCCCCGCGCTGCCGGGTGCGGGATCTACAACAGGCGTCGCCGCTGGCGGGAGCCTCATCTTCTTGGCACTGGGCTCAGCCGACTCCGTTTTCCTCGAGGGCGTCGCATCGCACTCACGGATTTGAGCAGAGTAATGAATGACGAGCCTAGTTGTAGTGTGAGCGAAGAAGAACGGGAGCTGGGGGTTTTCTGTAGGAGTGAGGAAGAAGGGGAGCTGGGTTTTCTGTAGGAGTGAGGTGAGGAATTGGGGGTACGAGTGGAGCGAGCTGACGTGAGGTGGGTGGGAGCGAGGAGGAAGAAGAGCACCCAGGTTTTTTTGGGGGGTGGTGTGCTGGGTGTGGGTAGCGCCTCTCATTCAGTAAATATATGGGCTTTTGAATTGATTTTACTATTTACTAGTGTGGATGGGCTATTTTGTCTTGGGCCCAGAGAAACAATTACTACTAGTATAGTGGAGACACTCTACAGCTACCCAGAAAAACAATTACTACTAGTACAGTGGAGACACTCTACCACTTCTGGCTCCTCCTAGGTCATTGAAACGTCTCCCTCTACTGAATGCCGTTATACTTTTGTTCAACGACATGCGGGCCATGCAGCGCGCGGGCCCAAATGCCATCCACCAAATTAGAAGGCAGTATGCAGGCGGAGAGTCACCCCAGTCATAGCGCGGTAGTAACGAGCCATCGTATCACAAAACCCCACCTCCCCGTAGTCTAAGTTTGACGGACGAAGCAACTCATTTCACTCTTCGCTGAATCCCCTTCTCCCTCACCGTCTTCAAGAAAGGCAACACTTGCATCTGCCACTATTCTTCTCTCCGAATGAAGGGAAGGTAAGCGGATCCGTGATGTTGGTACATTTTTGTTCAGAGAAAAAAAAGAACTTCTGCGAAGCAGTAACCGATCCTCACTCTCTTTTTTGTTTCATTGTCATTGCAATTGTGTTTTCCTTTCAGTGGTCTCCTAGTATTCATCAGTTTCATGATGGACCAAGGAGAACCAGGCAAAGATCTGCTGATATTGGAGCAGACGTGGGAGGCTGATCCCCACGAGACAGAGAGCTCCAAGAGATGGAGGCAACCACCGAGCTGACCCCAGATACGCTCACGGCCACTACTGAGATGGTCAACGCCCTGTTTGAGGTTACAGCCCCCATGGCACTGCAGGAGCAGTTTTCCCCCTTTGAGGATGTGTCCCCCCTCCCCTCCCCCCCCCCCCCCCGCCCGCTGAGCTGGACAAGGTGATTTCCTTCTTTACCAATCTCGATTGTGGTTTTTCATCTAAGTATGTGGTGATTGTTTTAGAAAAGGAAGTATGTGGTGATTAATAATGCAAACTTTTATTAGCTTCGATGCCATGCTATACATAGTGGTTTAAATAACTTGTGTTTCTTATACTGAAAAGTAATTCAGAATTTGTTTCTGTTTCAGTTAGAGCCTTGATACAGACAATGATTGTGTGGTTGTACATGTCACTCGCTATGAGGCGGACGACCTGAATATACGCACTGGGAAAACAGAGTTCTTAGGCTGTTGGATCCTGGAAGCCATTTGCGGTTATACCAATGAAGAGTTGTATTCCAGCCTCACTATTGTCAGACGTGTTGTCTAGGGTGTACTGAAGCACAAGAAGTTCAAAGCTACTCCTTTGTTTGTGAGGCATACTGTTCTTGTCAAGCTTACGTAGGAAGATGATGTGGCATGCCTCCACAAACAAGTTTATCAGTGGCAAGGCCACAAGGTTGTCTTCATGAAGGTTCACAGGATTGAGCTGCTGCGGGACGTCCTCGATGATGTTCATGGCAAGGTCCGTCTTGTGTCCAGCCCAAATTAGATCGAGGCATGAAATAGTTGCCCCAGCTAGTGTTTAATAGTAGTTTGGATTGTGTCTAGTTATCCGAACCTTGCTTGTTATCGACCCCTCTGGGGCTAGTACTTTGTTTGAATCCATCTATGGGAACTGCTACTACTTTTGTGTGCCCATGAATCATGTGAGAACCATCGTAATTGTTGCCGAAACAGATGCGTCCTCACTAGTTTTTTCATGAATATGGCATGGTAAGACATAAGTTGTCACGGTTTATCATACGAGCAGAGTGTGTTTTGATGAAATAGACCATTCATTCGAGAACCGTGCCCCGACGTACACATAAGTACTTTTAAACACTGTTGGTGCTACCCCACTTGTAAGCAGTTGTGCAAAACACGGCACATTGGCTCAGCTCGCTTCAACACTAGGCTATCGACCAGCTAACAATCAACAATCTGTTGTCTGACATATAAGAAACTATGTATCTTGTTACAGTGGTTCATGCAGTTAATTGAGGCCACAATGTAATAAATTCCAAATGTTCACACGCTAGTCCATCGCTCATGTGGAACACTCACATTAAACTCGTCTTCATAAAAAACTTGAAAAGCATAAGTTAAGCAATTTTATACATCTCAATGATTCATAGAACATAACAAACATATACTAGTTCACAGCAAAAGACAAAGTTGTGAGAAGGTTTCCAAATCAGGAAAAAACAAGCAAGGCTTCTCTGAGCAAAGGGCCTCCCGGCAGGCTTAAATTTCCTGGAGTTCACTCTGGTTTTTTCTTGTTGCCACCATCCAGGGTTAGGTTCTCTCATTCCAGAATAACCAATTATAATTGTGGTCTCAGCTGGAATGCTGAACTGAACCATGCAGTGTACTGACCAGGTGAAATTCTTGTGCATTCCACTAAATTTAAGCACCGCTATTTGCGGAAATAAGCAGACCACAATGCCTCTTCTCCGCGCACCTGTCCAAAAAACCGCCGTGCAGCCGGGCCAGCTAGTCCTCGGTCCATGGATGAACTGGTAGAAAGTGCATTCTGGACTAGGATGCAGTTGTTTTCGCTTGTCCCTGCACTGCAATCAGGAAGTAAAACGTATGAATTAGCTTCTTTTAGATTGCGTTGGTCATTCTACCTTAGTTACTACCAATGTAGGGATACCTTGAAGATAGGAGGTTAGACGACAGCAACGAGGGATAGCCATCTCATTTTGCGCAGTTGTACTAAACTGAGGTGTGTGCTTTTGATTGCGCGGATAGAAACGATACGGAGACAGACATCCCGAAACGATATGGAGACAGACATCCCTGTTTGCGCAAATACGAAATACGGTTATTTAAACAGTGACAGATATTACTACTTTCCCCCGTTTCCTCTTAGAACCAAGTCCTAGATTCATGCTACAGATTTCCCCTGTTTGAACCAATGCTTTGAGTCGACTGTATGAACTAGCTTTACTTCTAATAATAGTAGAAGTCTAGGTGGCTTTGGAACAGTGGACGGAAGTAGAAAAGGATCCACATGAAGGGGGAAGAGCTGGGGCAGTCGAGCAAGGTAGGTTTCGAAGGAATATATACCCGAGGGTCGTCGGCATGTGGCAAAGACGGTGTCGGGAGGCCGCATCTTGGCCACAATACCGCAGGGAGGAAGAAGGGGTCGGAGGCCCCCCCCCGAGCCGACGCTCTCTCGGAGAGAATGGCACGGCCGCCGATCGGGATGTGCGGGCAGCCGTTGGTCTCCTCCCTCGCCGCTGACGATAGCGTGAACAATGCACCTACACCCCTGCCCCGGTCGAGGTTGTCCGGCCGGATTTGTGACCAGCCGTGAGCTGAGAGAGAGAGTGTGTGGCCACCTATGTCTTGCTTAGATCTAGAGAGCATGAGAGAGTGAACGAGAGGAACCCTAGTAAAGCAAGTGCTAAGGCTCCTGCTTTTATATAAAGTGGAGTGATTTTGTTGTACCAGCTTCAAAAAATGCGCTCCTACGTGTACCCGCGAGTGGGTGTGAGAGAACTAGTGCGTGCGTGCATCGCTTCTCTTCGTGAGAGTACAATATACCATGCCCAAAGAACGTTCGCCGCAAGAGTGATAGTATAAGTGTGTGACGTGTGAGCTAAAATAAAATGTGCGCGATGTCTTTTGTTTTTTAGAAGTTCTGAGGGTAGGGTGTGAAGAGCACATATGTGTGTGATGTCTACCTACAGATAGACGATGGGTGCAACGTGCGAGTCTGCGAGAGGACTCGGGAGAGTCGTGACTCGTGAGGGTGCGTGTGCGTGAGAGAGAGAGAGGGGGCCATGTATCAATGCACTGCATGTGTCCGTAAATCATTATCTGACAAACGTTCGCTACAAGCCTTTTCCTGAAGAACGCTGTAAGAACCGTTAGATCGGCATCCGACAATGTCAGTTTTGCCATGTCATTTAACAGAACAGCCACTCCTCCTACACATAAATCTTCCATGTGAGTGTTAGGAACTGCCGTATGCTCCCTCCGATAGTGCATATAGCTTTATTGAAAATTCGAACCTCACAAACTATTAGCGAGTTTTCGTGTACCAAATTGCACATGTAGAATACCCTATATATATCATTCCATTCATCTTCGAGAGGTAACTATAAAGATGGGTGAGGAGTCTACAAAGAAAGACCATCGTATCACCCACAGCAATTTCAACCATCCTTTAGTGTCGAGGAATATCATAGGAACTCTATATGATATGATTTTTATAGGATTTTTTCCTTTAGAGCCAATTGGTTCATAGGAATAGATTCATATACTCCACATTTCAAAGGAAATAAACATGATATCATTTCTATAGCTTTAGAGCCACTTGGTTCATATGAATGGATTCCTATACTCCCTTAATTTCAAAGGAAAATAAATATTAGCGTATATTCAATAGAAAAGTTCCTATGATATGAACCAAATTACATCTCTTTTCTAATCCCTCCTCATAGGAATTGAGATACATGTCATCTCTAGGTTCAATAGAAAAGTTCCTATGATGTGAACCAAATGGCATATCTTTTCCAATCCCTACTCATAGGAATTGAGATGCTTCATGTCATCTCTTTCCCTACAACTTTCATGTATACATCTTCTATTCCTAAATAGATAGTACAACCCACTAGCTTTTTTCCAAAACATGCAACTATGGCACAAGAACTATATAGTGTGCCAATAACTTTGAAAGATGGTCGCTGGATGAAGCTAACCCGACAGTGCAGAGATGGGCAAATCCGAGCACTGCCGGCCGTTGGATATCATCAACATTCCACCAGATCTGCCACATGTACAATTTAGAAGACTCCATGGTTGAACTTAAGCATAATGCACAAACCTCAAAACACAAGCACTTCTCCGTTGTTCTAGAATCTTCTGTATCATAATTGATTATTATTTTAAATGAATTGTCATTATTTGTTTTTTACTTTATGATTTACAATGCACAATCGCATGAATCTTAACATTTTTATAAAACTAATTGATTTTGAATGAGATGAACTATAAGAACTAAACGAACATCTACATCATGCATATATGACTCAAAGCTTTACATGCTATAGTGTGTATTTATTCATAATTTGGTTTCGAAATCTCATGCGTTCAATACATGTGTACCTTACTAGTTTTGAGTAGAGTAGCAAATTTCACGCAGCCCCGGGTATATCAAAATGCAGGGCCCATGCATCATTGCCTTTCGGTCAAACCTACGTCCACAATTTTTTGTACGTACTATATCTCCACTGGTCCCCGAACCCAAAATGCTGCCTCGTTCCCGTAAAACTAAGCGGCCCACACATATTTAAGGCGTCGACTCGAACCCGTTTACTACGACGTGGCCCAGCACGCCGTAGTACTCCTACAAACCCTACCGCCGCACTCATCATCGGTTTTCTTCAAGAGGACGAGGGAGAAGCCGATTTGTAGTGGAGGCGCTTTCAAAAAAAGGATCTATAGTGGAGACCCCTACCCTAGGGTGCCCTAGGTAGCTGTCGCACGCATCATTGTTTTCTCTTTTCTTTATGCTCTTGCACCCTAGAGTGAAATGATGGTTGCTTCATCCGTCCAGCTTAATGCGGGAAAGGTGGGGCTTTGTGATTTGACCCCTCATCGCTCATTTTCTACTACTGCGGCGCTACGACCGGGGTGCCTCCAATTCCAACCGCTGCTTGCATTGCACGTGGAACAAGACGGTGGATGAGCCACATGTCTACCAAAGGGGTCCTGATATGTGAAGAAACAAGAAATGAGGTAGAAGCTAATGCACCGCGCTTAGTATTTTGGGATTATTTGGTTTTTGTAAGATGACCTACTCACCTAGACGGAGGGAGTAGTTGTATTTAAAAGTCGAGGGCGGGGCTTTTCCTGCGTGGTAGGCGGGGCAGTTCCGCCTAGTCAGTTCGACAGAGACACAAGAAGATGAGGAAGTAGGCTGCTGCAAACGTAGGCCTGTGTAATTTGACAGCGAGTTACTGCTGGAAAGGTGGGGCCCCGTGATTTGACTTGTCATTATCATTTTAACTGCGGCGCTACGAACGGCGTAAGTCTCCTGATTCCTGACCACCTCCATACAGGTGCCTCTCCCAATGCTCCACCATGTAAGTAGAGGCTGGCTCTTGCATGAGAGCCCACTTCTCCACTTTTTCCTTGCCTCTCTTTCCTCCACATATGCAAAAATGCCATGTAAAGCGCACTATTATACTCCCTCCTTCCATCTATATAGGGCCTAATGCGTTTTTCGAGGCTAACTTTGACCAAATATTAGAGCAATAATATATGACATGCAACTTACACAAAGCACACCACGGTGCTAAGCGCGTGTACCTAGGTGAAAAGACAATTTTGAGTCTATAGCTAATTAAATGAAGCAAACTTAGCAACACCATTTCATTGGAAGAGGTCACTCCTTGGCAAATGCAATAAATACTAGTACTCCCCATGTCCCATAATATAAGAACGTTTTTGGCACTACACTAGTGTTAAAAACGTTCTTATATTATGGTACGGAGGGAGTACGAAGAAAGAGATGGAGAGGAGTAAAAAAATACACTTATAGCCAACCTTATAGCCAACCTTGTTGTAGTATGAGTGACTAAGTGATGACTATGTATTGCATGCCAACATCAGATAGCCTAACGCACCATGTTAAATCTCCAAGGGCGCGACCGCGCGAGCGACGCGACGTTCGTGGTAGGCGCGACCATGATATGGGCTGCTGGTAGCCCTTGGATCTGAGATCAAATGGTTGCATGCTAAGTTGCTAAAAATTTACAGAATAACCCTCCAGGATAGGATACTCATCCATAGGTCTAGAATCACGCCATGCAACTGTTCGATCTTAGATCCAAGGGCTCTTGGAAGCCCGTATCATGGGAGAATGGAAAGCCACTACCTTGCCGTTCGCACGCTGGCAGTTCGCTCCTACTCGTCCCAGCATGCCCTTTAATACTACGGCGGTTCTCTCCTAGTCGTCCCGTCCATTCACATTATGGCAGTTCCACAAATCCTAACCCTCCTCCCAAATCCATGGCATCCAAATCTCCCTGATCGGCGGTGAGTTCAAGGTTAGAACTATCACCGGCGATGAGTTCGGCATCATCTACACCCGTTCTTCCGCGACAGTGAAAGGATGCCTTTCTCGCTTCAGATGCATGTTCGAAAGTCAGATGATGAGTGGGTCGCTAGGCTAGATGTTGAGTATACCATAGTCCTGGGACGAGAGAAGGATCTAAAGGACGAAGAGAGGAAGAAGCCTGTCGTGATCCAGGTTTGTGTACATAATGTTTGCTTGGTCTACCACATATGCCATGCCAACGTTGAGTGCCAGGATTTTAAGAACTCCCTCAAGGACAAAACAGTGAAATTCGTTACTGTAGACTTTAAGAACGACAAAGAAGTCCTGGTTCGGATAGGCCTTGTTGTAGGCAACCCCTTCGACCTCCAGAAGAATCGGCTGGTGCCCTCTCGTCAGCCTTCAATGCTGACCCTGGCAGGAGCCATGGTTCATCCTTCGTACCGTAAACTGGAGAAATCTCATTACATGTTTCATCGTCATGCATGGCAGCGGAATGTACTAGATATAGACCACATCCACTATGCTGCAATGGATGGCTACCTTTGTTTCAATATCTACAAGGGTTGGATGAAGAGCAACATCCAAGTTGGCGGTTCAAGCAAAGAAGTATCGGCCAAGAGGAAGAGGGACAAGGACGAAGTCGAGGACGTGGACGAGGACTCCGAGTAAGGTGGCAGTGTCGTTGCTCATGGTGGTTCTAAACTTCTAATGTAGTGTCTACCGGATTAGTTGCATAGTTTAATTTCAGGTGTGCTTAGTTTAATTTGAGGGGTGTGTTGTGCTGAGCCCCTAGCAGAACTATGTTATGTTTCTTCTCGTTACTTTAACTCTTCAGTATGTACATACTACTAGTATTTTTTAATAGAATTTAGCACCCCAATTAAGCACGTACTAGCTTTTTTAATAGTACTATATGCATAATTTGGCGACGAGCGCTCTCTATATGTACCACCTTTTTTTAAATTTCAATTTTTGCTCCATGGCGCAATCCATTGATAGTACTACTGTACAAAAGTATACATTTTTTAAAAGGCTAGAGTACTGTTCATCACATATATAGCCAGTTAAATTATCAACCTAGAACGACGTGCATGCCATGTAGTAAACCGATACGGAGGAAGTATAGTAAAAATGAGGAGATTTTACCGAGCGATCGGTGGGGGAGCATGGCCTGTCATGAGGTCCCACGTGTCATGATGTACCAAGGCGATGCGCGTGTCCCTCTTGAGGCAGAAGCAATACTAGTATGTGGTTTGAGATGATGGTGAACCGAAGTGTGAAATAATGGTTGTTTCGTCCGTCTGGGAAGGTGCGGCATTGTGATTTGACGTCTTATTGCTCATTACTACTACTGGGCCGATACGAGTGGGGTGCGTCCCCCTACTGTTCTGCACTGTTATTTGGTGCTTGACACGTCGACCTGGTTGCTATATGTCCCACATGTCGGCGACAGGAAGTACATAATTCATGAAAGGGAGCGTCGACGGAGGAGTATACTACAGAATTCATGAAAGTGAGCGACTTAGTTTTGGAAAAATCTGTTTTTACGAAGTACGTACCCACTAGGGTTTATAGGGCTCATCTAAAAAACATTTGTTTTTTCCGTTTGATAAGTCTCAATTCTACTATACTAGTAGTAGTACCATTACATGTTGGATTTCGAGGTGCGTTAGATCAACCGACGCAAGCAGTGTCAAGAGGAAACTAACCAATGCATGTACAAGTTCATGGAAATTTAGTGGTCATTCATGCATTCGTTCTAGTTAATGCCTCGGTAAACATAACTTCTTGAGAAAAACGAGCGTACTATACTTGTGCAAACTAAGAAATTAATTCGACCACTCACCATCTACCTTGGTTGGAGAGATTTTGAAATTGAGCCATAAACTGGAAAGGAGGGAGTAGTAACTTTTGTCTCGATTACTATTTGTGGCCTTGTATAGATGCAAAATGTATTTTTTTATAGTAGCCTTGTATAAGTAAATGGAGGGAGTACTAACCAAAGTACGTAGTAGGGACGAGGAGTAAACGGAGGGAGTAGTAAAAATTTCTCCTCGTGCTGCGAGCCACCGCGCGCGTGGGCGAGGGAGCGGGTGTAAAGGCATACAGTAGTAGTAAGCTTCACCTCATCCTGCGAGCCACCACGCCTGTGGGCGGAGGAGACGGCGTACTAAGCAAGCTTCTCCTTGTTCTGCGAGTTGACGGGACACATCAAAAGTACTCCAGTGTATAGAGCCTTGCCTCTAAGGTAGGCCCCACATGGTTTGCCTCTTTTTTTTAATTTAACATAACGCATCAAGTCACAATTTGTTTGTTCACCCGTGGTAGACGAACCTCCCTCCACTAAGTGGACAACCAGTACACGTGCCAAATTACCACGTGGGCTGCCTTTTTCGTACAGAAATGAGCTCCACCGTGTATCCGCGTGGGTGTGGTTGGGAAAGAGACGGGAGTACGTGCGCCGTGCGTGCACCTCTTCTCTTCGTGCACGTCCCCCACCTACGTGGGTGTGTGTGAGAGAGATACAAACCTAGACATAATGCGCCGTCCATCCCCATGCCTCCGCCAGTCCGACCACCAGTCACCACCACGTCCCACTCCTCCTCACCTTATCTCTCATATTTCTCCCTCCATTTTTATCAAAATTACAATTTGTAGATATACAAGGCCACTAACACTAATCGATGCAATATTAATGATGTTAGCCTCGTGGTACTAGCAAAGGAGGACATTAATTATCCCTTGCATGCATGCGGGAGTTTGTAAAAAAATGCATCTTGATGTTTCGTGCAATGCACGGGCATCTTGCTAGTCCATGAAAACAACACATGGAAAAATTCCACGGTGAACGAGGGATTTGAATCTGTTGGGAGGGGTTGTTTAGATCTTGCCCGGGGTAGCCAAAATATTGGCAACCCTTTTGTCCACTGGTGCCTTTGCCACCGATGAACGAGGAATTGCTCGGGTGCTCATGTTGTCATTGATACGTCTCCGTCGTATCTACTTTTCCAAACACTTTTGCCCTTGTTTTGGACTCTAACTTGTATGATTTGAATGGAACTAACCCGGACTGATGCTGTTTTCAGCAGAATTGCCATGATGTTGTTTTTTGTGCAGAAAATAAAAGTTCTCGGAATGACCTGAAACTCCACGGAACACCTTAGAGTTTCAGGACATTCCGAGAAGTTTTATTTTCTGCACAAAAAACAACACCATGGCAGTTCTGCTGAAAACAGCGTCAGTCCAGGTTAGTTCCATTCAAATCATACAAGTTAGAGTCCAAAACAAGGGCAAAAGTGTTTGGAAAAGTAGATACGACGGAGACATATCAACTCCCTCAAGCTTAAACCCTTGCTTGTCCTCAAGCAATTCAGTTGACAAACTGAAAGAGAAAAAGAAAAACTTTTACAAACTCTGTTTGCTCTTGTTGTTGTAAACATGAAAAGCCAGCATTCAAGTCTCAGCAATTATTATGAACTAACCATACTCACAATGACACGTAGGTCTCACAATTACTCATATCAATAGCATAATCAGCTAGCGAGCTATAATAGCAAAACTTGGATGACAACACTTTCTCAAAATAATCATAACATGATATAACAAAATGGTATATCGCTAGCCCTTTCTGAGACCGAAAAACATAAATGCAGAGCACCTTTAAAGATCAAGGACTGACTAAACATTGTAATTCATGGTAAAAGAGATCCAGTCAAGTCATACCCAATATAAACCAATAATAATGAATGCAAACGACAGTGTGCTCTCCAGCGGGTGCTTTTAATAAGAAGATTGATGACTCAACATAAAAGTAAATAGATAGGCCCTTCGCAGAGGGAAGCACGGATTTGTAGAGGTGCCAGAGCTCGATTTTGAAATAGAGATAAATTATATTTTGAGCGGCATACTTTCAACATGACAACTAAAAGACGACGATATCTTCCATGCTAAACAGATTATAGGTGGTTCCCAAACAAAATGGTAAAGTTTATACTCCCCTTCCTCCACAAGCATCAATCCATGGCTTGCTCGAAACAACGAGTGCCTCCAACATTCAACGGGTCCCAAGGGGAGTTTTGTTTGCAGTTATTTTCATTTAGTTTGAACAAGGCATGGGACTGGGCATCCCGGATACCAGCCATTTTCTCGTCAATGAGGAGGAGAGTCCACTCCTCTTGAGAATAACCCGCCTAACATGGAAGATAAGGGCAGCTCTAGTTGACATATGAGCTATTCGAGCATGCAAAACAGAATGTTTATTTGAAGGTTTAGAGTTTGGCACATACAAATTTACTTGGAACGGCAGGTAAATACCGCATATAGGTAGGTATAGTGGACTCATATGGAATAACTTTGGGGTTTAAGGAGTTTGGATGCACAAGCAGTATTCCCGCTTAGTACAGGTGAAGGCTAGCAAAAGACTGGGAAGCAACCAACTGAGAGAGCGACAACAGTCGTAAACATGCATTAAAATTAATTCACACCGAGTACAAGCATGAGTAGGATATAATCCATCATGAACATAAATATCATTAAGGCTATGTTGATTGGATTCAACTACATGCGTGAACATGTGCCAAGTCGAGTCACTCAATGCATTCAAAGGAGGATACCATCCCATCATACCACATCATAATCATTCTAATAGCATGTTGGCAGGTAAACCATTATAACTCATAGCTAATCAAGCATGGCACAAGCAACTATAATCTCTAAATGTCATTGCAAATATGTTTACTTCATAATAGCTGAATCAGGAACGATGAATCATCATATTTACAAAAACAAGAGAGTCGAGTTCATACCAGCTTTTCTCTTCCCAATAAGTCCATCATATATCATCATTATTGCCTTTCACTTGCACGACCGAACGGTGTGTATAATAATAAGAGTGCACGTGCATTGGACTAAGCTGGAATCTGCGAGCATTCAACTCAAGAGAGAAGACAAGTAATATGGACTCTAAGTTTATATAATCAATCATGCATATAAGAGCCACTAAGCATTTTCAATACGGTCTTCTCGGCCCGCAAAGAAAGAAAAAGAAATAAAAACTATTTACACGGGAAAGCTCCCAACAAGTAAAAAGAAGAACGGGAAATATTTTTGGGTTTTCTTTTTAATTCTACTACAAGCATGGAAAGTAAATTAACTATTTTTTTGTTTTTTCTTAAAGTTTATCAAACACACAAGAAGAAAGCAGGAAAAAAGAAATTTAAACTAGCATGGATAATACAGTGAAAGAGTATGAGCACCGACATCTAGCAATGAGTGTGTGTGAACATGAATGTAATGTCGGTGGGAAATACGTACTCCCCCAAGCTTAGGCTTTTGGCCTAAGTTGGTCTATTGCCAGGGGTGGCCTGGCGGATAGCCGTAGGTGTAGCTGGGGTCGTAGTGTGATGAAGAAGACTCCGGCTACCACTGGCTGGCAGCCTCCTCTGGATCCCAAGAATAAACAGATAGTCGTGGAGGCTCATCTTGCGGCTCCGGCTCCGGGGCTGGTGCAGGGTTCCGATAGGCTTGAACAGCCGACCACAGAACAATGTGAGGCTCTGCATACAAGTTAAACAAGGAAGGAGCAGGCAAAGTAATAGTCTCAGGGTGATGTTTATCAAAGTATAATTTGTATTTGAGCTCTCCATCGCGACTCTTAACAAGAAAATCATGCGCTATCATACTCTTGTAATCTAAATAAGCACAGGGCAGCGCTGTTTCTTCTTTCTTCGCATGACTAATAGGTATTTCAAAATGTTCAGCTAGGCGCGAAGCATAAATGCCTCCAAAAATGGGGCCCTTAGTACGGTTCAGACTTAACCGTCTAGCAACAATTCCACCCATAGTAACAGAGTTATCGCGGTATAAACCATGGAGCAAAATAAGAATATCAGGAATACTAAGGTTCCCACAGTTCCCGCATCCAATCAAGCAACGACTAGCAAATAAGGCAAAGTAGCGTAAAACAGGATAATGTATGCTAGTGATCCTTGCATCAAAAACCTTCCTGGTTTCTCCCACCGTGATAGTGTTAATAAAAGCTTCTACTTCGTTATGGTGGGGTTCATCTAAGGTGCCCTCAAAGGGTATTCTGCAAACCTCACAGAATTCAGCTAATGTCATCTCTTTAACAACGTCATATAAATGAAACTCTACTGTTGGAGGTGATTTCTTAGGGAAAAAGTGGAAGTTTTGCACAAAAGTATTTGTGACTAAGAGATACTGATGATGTTGGCCGTGGAGGAAGTTGGTGAGGCCGGCATTCTCAATCAATAAATAGAAATCATCATAAAACCTGGCTCTCCTCAAGAAGTCATTGGAGGGCCATTCACACGGCCGGACCTCCGCGGTGCGAGGCAAATTAAATTTGGGCTTCTCCTCTTCTTCCTTTTGTTTTTCCTTAGAGCTACGGCTCGACAAGCCCCTCAAAAGTCTCTTCATTATTTCTGAAACAATCTGAAATTTTTAGTAACTTCCAATTAAAGTGAACCAACTTCAATAAAATCCCACAAGTGCCTAGGGCCTATATAAAGCATTGGAACTACTTGGAACCATATAAATTTGACATGCAAGCTCAAGAACATGGTCATCTATGCAGCACAAATTTGCAATGAATAAAGCACTAGAATAAAAACTAATTGGAAAAATGGAGGAGTCACATACCAAGGAACAATCTCCCCAAGCAGTTTTGCGAGAGGTGCTTTGAGCAAGGAGATCGAAAATCACAGCAACGGGGGCTGGAACTCGTGCTTGAGTTGGTTTTTCGTGTTTGTGTGAGGCAGAGGAAGAAGATGGGTGCAGGAATAAGTGGAGGAGGGCCACCGTGGGCCCACGAGGTAGGGGGGCGCGCCCAGGGGGGTAGGGCGCGCCCTCCACCCTCGTGGCCAGGTGGCAGCTCCCCCCGTGGTAATTTTTGCACAGTAAATTCTCAAATATTCCCGAAAAAATCATATTAAATTGGCATGGCATTCTGAGGATTTTTATTTTCAGGATATTTTTTTATTGCACGGATAAGTCAAGAGACAGACAGAAAAATACAATTTTACTTTATTTCTACTAAATAATAGAAAATATAAAGAGGGTACAGAAGGTTGTGCTTCTAGTTTCATCCATCTCGTGATCATCAAAATGAACCCACTAACAAGGTTGATCAAGTCTTGTTAACAAACTCATTCCGAATAATCCCGGAACCGGAGAAATTTCGAATGACACTAAGTTACCTCAACGGGGATATGAAAATCCCCAACATTAAGAATATCATACTTTTTCTTGACAGTAGGGAGAGGAAATTCAAAACCTCCAAATATAATCGATGGAACTTTTTCAATAGAGTTGATACTATAAACTTGAGGTTGTTTCCTAGGAAAATGTACCGTGTGCTCATTGCCATTAACATGAAAAGTGACATTGCCTTTGGTGCAATCAATAACGGCCCCTGCAGTGTTAAGGAAAGGTCTTCCAAGAATAATAGACATGCTATCATCCTCGGGAATATCAAGAATAACAAAGTCCGTTAGAATAGTAACATTTGCTACCACAACAGGCACATCCTCACAAATACCGACAGGTATAGCAGTTGATGTATCAGCCATTTGCAAAGATATTTCAGTAGGTGTCAACTTATGCAAGTCAAGTCTACGATATGAAGAGAGAGGCATAACACTAACACCGGCTCCAAGATCACATAAAGCAGTTTTAACATAACTTCTTTTAATGGAGCATGGTATAGTAGGCATTCCGGGATCTCCATGTTTCTTTGGTATTCCACCTTTAAAAGTGTAATTAGCAAGCATGGTGGAAATTTCAGCTTCAGGTATCTTTCTTTTATTTGTAATAATATCCTTCATATACTTAGCATAAGGATTTGTTTTGAGCACATCAGTTAATCGCATACGCAAAAAGATGGGTCTAACCATTTCAGCAAAGCGCTCAAAATCCTCATCATCCTTTTTCTTGGATGGTTTCGAAGGAAAAGGCATGGGTTTCTGAACCCATGGTTCCCTTTCTTTACCATGTTTCCTAGCAACAAAATCTCTTTTATCATAACGTTGATTCTTTGATTATGGGTTATCAAGATCAACAGCAGGTTCAACTTCTACATCATCATCATTACTTGGTTGAGCATCAACATGAACATTATTATTAACATTATCACTAGGTTCATGTTCATCACCTGATTGTGTTTCAGCATCAGAAACAGAGATATCATTTGGATTCTCAGGTGGTTCAGCGATAGGTTCACTAGAAGTTTGCAAAGTCCTATCATTTTTCTTTTTCTTCCTCTTAGAAGAACTAGGTACATCAATATTGTTTCTCTGAGAATCTTGCTCGATTCTCTTAGGGTGGCCTTCAGGATACAAAGGTTCCTGAGTCATTCTACTAGTTCTAGTAGCCACTCTAACAGCATAATCATTTTTCTTACTATTCATTTCATCAAGCACTTCTTTCTGAGTTTTAAGTACTTGTTCTACTTGAGTGGTAACCATAGAAGCATGCTTGCTAACAAGTTTAAGTTCACCTCTAATATCAGCCATATAATCACTCAAGCGCTTAATCATAAAGGTATTCTGTTTTAATTGTCTACCAAAATAAGCATTAAAGTCATCTTGCTTAAACATAAAATCATCAAACTCATCCAAGCATTGACTAGCAATTTTAGTAGGAGGAACTTCAGCTTTATCATATCTATAGAGAGAGTTTACCTTTACTACCTGTGTCGGGATATCGGGAGGTTCTTCATTAAGTAAGTAATTGAGATCATATACTTCTTCAACAGGCGGTAAATTAAGACCATGTATTTATTCAATAGGAGGTAAATTCTTAACATCTTCAGCTTTAATACCTTTTTCTTTCATAGATTTCTTTGCCTCTTGCATATCTTCAGGACTGAGAAATAGAACACCTCTCTTCTTCGGAGTTGTTTTAGGAATAGGCTCAGTAATTGGCTCAGGAACTGGCTCAGGAGGTAGCTCGGGAGGTGCCCAATTATTTTCATTAGCCAACATATTATTCAATAGAAGTTCAGCGTCATTCGGTGTTCTTTCCCTGAAAAGAGAACCAGCACAACTATCCAGGAAATCTCTGGAAGCGTCAGTTAGTCCATTATAAAAGATATCAAATATTTCAGGTTTCTTAAGAGGATGATCTGGCAAAGCATTAAGTAACTTGAGAAGCCTCCCCCAAGCTTGTGGGAGACTCTCTTCTTCAATTTACACAAAATTTTATATTTCCCTCAAAGCAGCTTGTTTCTTATGAGCGGGGAAATATTTAGCAGAGAAGTAATAAATCATATCCTGGGGACTTTGCACACAACCAGGATCAAGAGAATTATACCATATCTTAGCATCACCCTTTAATGAGAACGGAAAGATCTTAAGTAAATAATGGTAGCGTGATCTCTCATTATTTGTAAACAGGGCAGCTATATCATTTAACTTAGTAAGATGTGCCACAACAGTTTCAGATTCATAGCCATAAAAAGGATCAGATTCAACCAAAGTAATTATATCTGGATCGATAGTAAAAATCATAATAATCCTGATCAGGAACACAGATAGGTGAAGTAGCAAAAGCAGGGTCGGGTCTCATTCTACCTCTAAAAGATTCTTTACTCCATTTAATTAGCAACCTCTTACGTTCATGTATATCCTGGCAATCAAGAATGGCTGCAGAAGATTCAGCATCAAAAAGATAACCCTCAGGAATAGCAGGCATAGGTTCATCATCACTAACATCATCGTGTTCAGGTTCAATAATTTCTCTTTCTCTAGACCTACCAATTTGCTCATCAAGAAATTCACCAAGTGGCACAGTAGTATCAAGCATAGAAGTAGTTTCATCATAAGTATCATGCATAGCAAAAGTGGCATCATCAATAACATGCGACATATCAGAATCAATAGGAGTAGTAGGTTTAGGTGTCGCAAATTTACTCATAACAGAAGGAGAATCTAGTGTAAAGCTAGATGGCAGTCCCTTACCTCCCCTCGTAGTTGAGGAAAAAATAGTAGTTCGATCATCTTTCAAGTTCTTCATAATGTCCAGTAGATATAAATCCCAAGTGACTCAAAGAATAGAGCTATGCTCCCCGGCAACGGCGCCAGAAAATAGTCTTGATAACCCACAAGTATAGGGGATCGCAACAGTTTTTGAGGGTAGAGTATTCAACCCAAATTTATTGATTCGACACAAGGGGAGCCAAAGAATATTCTCAAGTATTAGCAGCTGAGTTGTCAATTCAACCACACCTGGAAACTTAGTATCTGCAGCAAAGTGTTTAGTAGCAAAGTAATATGATAGTGGTGGTAACGGTAACAAAAGTAAAGACAGCAAAAGTAATGTTTTTGGTATTTTGTAGTGATTGTAACAGTAGCAACGGAAAAGTAAATAAGTGTAAACCAGTATATGGAAAACTCGTAGGCACCGAATTAGCGATGGATAATTATGCCGGATGTGGTTCGTCATGTAACAGCAATAACATAGGGTGACACAGAACTAGCTCCAGTTCATCAATGTAATGTAGGCATGTATTCCGTATATAGTCATACGTGCTTATGGAAAAGAACTTGCATGACATCTTTTGTCCTACCCTCCCGTGGCAGCGGGGTCCTATTGGAAACTAAGGGATATTAAGGCCTCCTTTTAATAGAGAACCGGAACAAAGCATTAGCACATAGTGAATACATGAACTCCTCAAACTATGGTCATCGCCGGGAGTGGTCCCGATTATTGTCACTTCGAGGTTGCCGGATCATAACACATAGTAGGTGACTATAGACTTGCAAGATAGGATCTAGAACACACATATATTCATGAAAACATAATAGGTTCAGATCTCAAATCATGGCACTCGGGCCCTAGTGACAAGCATTAAGCATAGCAAAGTCATAGTGAAAGTGCTAGTATCGACTAGAGGGGGGGTGAATAGGCGATTTTTATGGAAGTCTTCAAAACTTAGACGTTTCGAAGACAAACAACAGAAATGACCTAATTGATATGCAGCGGAAGATAAACTACCCTAAGCAAGCCATAGTCAAGTATGCAATGATGTGAAAGTACAGGACTAATAGCAGCTAAGTAGTAAGGATCAGGATGGAAGATAGTATGAAGCCAATCAACAGTAGTAGTCAAGCAATGAAGTCAAACAGATACACAGAAAGGCAATGACTTCACAAAGACAAACTTAAGTAAAGGATGGGAAGGCATAGAACCAGTCGCTTGTTGAAGACACAGGATTGATTGGACCAGTTCCAGTTGCTGTGACAACTGTACGTCTGGTTAGGGAGGCTGAGATTTAACTCAGAAGACCGTGTCTTCACCTTATTCCCCTTGAGCTAAGGACACCCAATCCTCGCCCAATCACTCTGGTAAGTCTTCAAGGGAGACTTCCAAACCTTCACAGACTTCGTTCACCGGCAATCCACAATGACTCTTGGATGCTCAGAACGCGACGCCTAACCGGCTGGAGGATTCACAGTCCTCAAGTGTAATAAGTCTTCAGGTCACACAGACAGAAAGACTTCAGTGATGCCTAACACTCTTTGGCTCTGGGTGTTTGGGCTTTGTCCTCGCAAGGATTTCTCTCTCTCAAATGCTTCGAGGTGGGTTGCTCTCAAACGACAAAAGCCGTGCACAAACTCTGAGCAGCCACCAATTTATGGTGTAGGGGGTGGGCTATTTATAGCCACTAGGCAACCCGACCTGATTTGTCCAAAATGACCCTGGGTCACTAAGGAACTGACACATGTTCCAACGGTCAGATTTCAAACACACGCGGCAACTTTACTTGGGCTACAAGCAAAGCTGACTCATCCAGCTCTGGATAAGATTTGCTCTCATTGTCTTCGCTCGAAGACATAGGATTTGAGTTGAGCATCACTTCAGTCACTCTGACTTAGTTCACTTGGACCCCACTTAACAGTATGGTGGTTCCTATGACTCAACAAAGAAGAAAAGGAAACAGCGAAACCACACAGTCTTCGTGCTCCATAGTCTTCACGTAATGTCTTCTCATGTCATAGTCTTCAATATGAATATCTTCTCATACCACCATTGTCTTCAATGTCTTCATACATTTTTAGGGGTCATCTCTGGTAGGTAAACCGAATCAATGAGGGACACTACCTGCGTTATCCTGCAATTCTCACAAACGTTTAGTCCCTCAACCAACTTTGTCGTCAATACTCCAAAACCAACTAGGGGTGGCACTAGATGCACTTAGAATCTCCCCCTTTTTGGTGATTGATGACAAACTGGTTGAAGTTTTCAACGGGGATAAAATATGTGAAATTGTAAGGATAGGGAATTGTCTTCATAAGTAGCAAGGGCTCCCCGTGAAGATGTGCATATAAGTAATTTGCTTTTGGAATGCAAATGCACATGGCAGGTTGTACTTGTGGAGATCCACTTCAACTTATGAAGATAATTCATTATGCATGAAATGATATAGCAAGTAGAATGACATGCACAATGAAAAATGGACGTCTGCAGAATGATCTAAGTGCGGAAGTTATCATCGCACATGCGGAATTTATCATCGCATCACAGTAAAGCAAATAAGTAGCAGACGACCATCAAGTTTAGGTGTTACAACTCAAAGAACCAAATGTTTCAAAAGCAAGAGTTGTAAGCACGAAGCAAAATATAATGCAACCGCCCATATGAACCCGCTTGAAGACTATCAACTCATACGCTTCTCCCCCTTTTGTCAATAAGGACCAAAAAGGTTTGAAGACATAGAGCATCTACTCGTCCTCATGAGTAGGTGAAGCAGCAGGGTTGTCGTCGTTGGTTGGCGGTGCAGATGAACTTGGTGCAGTGTCGATGCATGCAGTAGTAGGAGGTGGTGAAGTAGCATCATCTTCATCATCGATCACTCTGGCATTTACCGTTGCCGTGGAGGAAGAATATTCAGAGTCTTCAAGAGATGGAGTGCGACGTAGGACAGCAGTCCGTGGAGGAGTGGAGTCAAACTGGAATCTTTCATTGAAGCCATCGTCTTGAAGATCTGCTTCAGCACTGAGCAGGGTCAAGCTCTTCCATGATCGTCGGCAGGTTTCATGAGAAACAAAGGCATTGTTGGTGGCAAGGTTGCGAATGCGATTGACATCCACCAAGAGGCTTTGCATCTGTCTCTTGAGCCAAAAGTGATGCTTATCCTGTTTCTCATGAAGGGCCACAAGAAGTTCTCGGTCATTGAGAACACGAGAATGCTTCCGAGGCCTTTGTGCAATGGTGCTTTCAGTGGCTTCAGTAGGTGCTCGATGAGGCAGACGAGTATTTCCAGCCAATGGATAGATTCGTGTTGCTGCTTGAACACCTTCAATGGGTTGAGTGAAGCTTTGGTGCTCGGCATTCTGAAGACAAAGAGGCCTTTTGGCAGGGTCAGAGTATATAGCTTCAACTGACATATCAACCTCTGGCAAAAAGATCATATGATTGTGAGTAGAGGGCTGATAGTTGACATATGAGTGTCTCTTGATGAGGCGCATGACCCATGGAGCATAAAACTTCAGACCAAATAGGTCAGATCCAGAAGCAGCAAGTTGTCTGATGAAGAATTCTTGAGTGTTGAAGGTGATGCCATTGAGAATATAGAAGACCAAAGTCTTCATAGCTCCTTCAAGCTTGGCCGCTGATGAATGTCCTTTGATAGGCCATAGAGTTCGCCTGATGATATGATATATGGTGCGAGGCAGATACTCAAGGTCTTCAACAAAGAACTCTGTTGGATATTCAGCGTCAGATGGCAAGGGCTTCATCATGCTCAACATCTGGCTCATATTGGGATCTGGCTTATGGAAGATGCTCTCCACTGCATTGCGGTGTAGCTGACAGTCAGGTTCATATAGTTCTCCAGGAGTGGCTAGCCCTGTAAGCTCGATGATATCCATAGCTTTGGCTTCATGATGAACATTTCCAGTCATCCACTCGAGAACCCATGTCTTGATATCTCTGTAGTAGCCGCGAATGTGTAGAGTAGCATAGAATTGAAGTAATAGCTCTTCATTCCAGTGTTCTTTGTCTGTCACAAAGTGGAGCAGACCAGCATCACGAAAGCAGTCAAGTGCTTCTTCTAAGCATGGCAGTCCAGCAATGGCTTCAGTGTCAAGGCGCATATGAGGGAAAATGCGCCCTTGATCATATAGGACACAGGAGTAATGGCTTCTCTGCTGATAGCTCCAGAACCGATCTGATGATATCCTTGGCTTGGAGTAGGGGTTCTTGGCGCTGTCAAAGAAGGTATTGTGGCTTTTGAAGCCATTTGCATTGAAGGACCCTGGTGAGTTTGCAGTACCTGGAAACCTTGGCAATCTAGGCTTTGGCTTCTGGACCTGAGGCCTATGCTCAACATGATAATCAAATTAAGGTCCAGAGGCAGTAGGCGGAGGTACCAGAATGGGCCATCGGACAATGGTTAGCTGACCATGACTGTATGCTTGCTCAATTGTATGGGCCTTGGTGGCGGAACAGGAGCAGGGGCAACAGCTGAGGCGTCAGGTTGCACAATAGGTGCTTCGGGAGCAGTTGTCTCATTAGCTTCAGGTGCAGTGGCCTCATTGGTTTCAGGTTCAGTGGCCACATTGGCTTCAGGCACACTGGTTGGTGCAGGCTCCACATTAGCGTCAGCCATGACTACGTCATTGGCTTCATTGGCGTTGGTGGTGGCAGCCTCAACATTGTCAACCTCCTCTTGATGAACAGGAGGGTCGGGCACAGGCACGTTCACATCAGGAACAGCTTCTTCAATCACTGGGGGAGTAGGGACACATACTTCTTCTTGATTTTCCTCGGCTGATGCAGCCGGAATGTCTTCAGCAGCTTGTGCTTCAGACTCGGAGACATTCACAGTTGGAGTAGGTTCAGAAAAGACTTGCCGAGCAACAGGTGAACATTGCACTTCTCCTTCTGGAACGCTCGACAGAGGGACTTGAGGCCTTTGTCCTTTGCGAAGCCTGCGAAATGCTGGCAACGCCTTAGGAGATGGAGTTGGCTGGGCCTCAAAGTCTTCATCTTCTTCTTGCATGGGGGGTGTAGCTTGTTGTTGTTGTTGGGGAGTACTGGGGGAGTCTTGTTGCTGTGGGTGATCAGCCCACGATGCATCCTGAGCAATTGGCGCCAGAGGACGACCAATGCTGATGAGTTCGTTGTTCATATGAACAGGCGATGATACCACGTCATGTTCGATCTGAGGAAGAACTTCATCATCTTCTACATTGTCGTCTTGACCAATGTCTTCAGCAGCGGTGGGTTCAGCTGCTGGAATATCTTCAGCTTCATGAGCCTCTGTGGGAGCAGGCTCATGGACTATCATCCTCCTTTCTTGATGTTCTGACGCAAGGCGAACCACTGAAATGGGTTCAACAACTAAGGGCTCTGTGGAAGCAGCCCTAGTCTTCTTGGTCTTGCGCTTCTTCTTGGAGGGAGCGGCATCAGAGGCTTCAGTATTCTTTCTCTTTCTAGCTTCAGCCTCGGCAGCCCTCGTCTTCTTCTATTCTGAAGCGGTTGTGGTGACCTTTGGCTTCGAGCCAGTCATGCTGCTTGGGAAGATAATGCGAGGGGATTCTTGGCTTGAAGGTTCTGGCTGGTCAGCAGGAAGCTTCTTATTTTTCTTCGCAGCCATCCTGGGGTCAATGCCAGGACGGCCAAGTGACTTGTGCTTCTCAGCCTCATTGTAGGCAAGCACACACTTATCAGCCAAACTCTTCATGAGAGAGCCCTGAGCTTCTTCACGCTTTTTCAGAAAAGCATCTTTAAGCTCATGTAGCATGACTTTGAAGTTTCTGACATCTTGAACACTTAGCTTGGCCACATGCTTCTTGAACTGAGCCTTCTCATAATCAATCTTGTTCTTCAGTTCAACGATGCGCTGAGCGAGAGCGAGCTCAGAAGCAATGGTGCCATTGAAGGCGACACTGAGGCCAATAGGAAGCTACAAATCTTCAAAGCTGAGATTGGGGGTGTCGAACCACTCATCAATGAAGTTGTGGATGATTGCCACATCAAAGAGAGGCAAGTTGTTGAAGATTTATGCTTCTTCCTTGCTCTTTATCAGTTGCTCAAGGGCATCATCAGCAAGATCTTCATCACTGGACATATCAATGGGTTCTTCGCGCAGAATGGCGGTAGGAGTCAAGGCTTGATCAGTAGGTCTGACAAGTTGCTTTTTCTTCTCCGTTCTCTTGGAGACACGGGATTGATCTTCAGACTGCACACTGGCTTCAGGAGGTGCAGTGGCCAGTGGCTTAGCACGAGAAGTCTTCGGAGGTGCAGTTGATCTTGAAGCCTTTGGCTTCTTTTGCTTCTGCGGCTTTGGAGGAGGAGCTGGGACTTCATCAGTGTCATCATCATTTTCAGAATGATCAACTCTGGCACCTTGTACCATGATGTAGGTGATGAGGCCGTCAAGGTTGGAGAAGGGGCCGATAACATTGGGTTCAGCATCACGGGAGCCGTCAGCACGGGGAGCAGAGGGACCTGGGTTGAAGTCCAATCCCAATGACTTCTTGTTTTTCTTGGCCGAAGCCACAGCGAACTGGAAGTTGCGCTTGAAGACAGAATCATCACGACACCAGAGTAATGAAGTGGGATCGGCGTTCTTAGGCTGTGGTCCATGGACCATGCAATGATAGAAGCCTTGAGCAATAGCTTCAGCTCTGTTCTTGGGTTGAAGGCCTCGATAGAGGATATCACCCCAAGGTCTCTTGATAGCATTCTTCTCTGCATATTCCTTCGTTACAAACTTGTACTTGAACCATTCTTCAGCCCAGTAGCATCGAATCCATTGGATCCGTGTCTTTCTCTGATGATAATTCTCTTCGAGATCTGTCTTGTAGAGTTCTGCTAGGTCATCAGGCAGATCTTTGGATGTTCCTTCTCTGCGCTGTCTGCCACCCTTCCTTGCTGATTTTTCTGCAGCCATGAACTTCAAACTGAATGGCTTCAATATGTTCAAAGGCTTCAGAGACTTATGCTTGCTAGTCAAGCAGGAATTGCTTCAGGAGAATTGATATGATGCTGTAAGTATTCTGCAAACGAATGCAGACTATGAGAACCAAGGGATTCTCCCATGGACATGTACCTGTGACAGCATTAGAGATGCGAGGGAAGGGGAAGAGGTCATATGCATTCTCAGAAGATTTTGAAGATAAATCAGTTTGAAGACATTGACCTCATGATGCGAAGACATTCACTTATATAGGTGAGTTGGTTCCAGATTTGTACCAATCCGTGAATAAGTACAAGTGAGGAATCAAACTAGACAGGAAATCTAAGTGAATTGACTAGGCAGTATGAGATGCAGATAGAATAGATCTAACATTGAATAGGCAGAAACCACTTTCGGTAAACAGGATGAATCTTGAAGATCAAAAAGGTGGTAAAAATAGAGTTATAATTACCGCACGAAGAACTGCTAGATGGGATGAATAGGAGACCGAGCAGTCCACCGTGCCCTAACTTGGCGACGGAGGACACCTACGGCGACGGCGGAGAGGACGATGTCCACAGTCGGCGTGTGGACGGCGTCGGAGAAGTCGCGGTAGCTAAGCGCTTCGTCGCCGGCGTCGTCGAGAGCTAGCGGTGGCGCTAGGGTTTTGACGGAGGTGGAGAGGTGGAAGAAGGATTTCTTTACCGCAGGGGACAAGTATTTATAAGTAGGTGAGCGGCACAGCGCAATTACGCTGGTGCCCCTGGCGGTTCACATCTGAGGGGCACGTGGCAAGCATGCAACATACTCAGAGTTGTCCCACGTTCCCACGCCCGCCAGGCATGTCGGAGAGTTGTTCCGGCTTCTCCGGATTTCAACAATAAAGATTAGTCATTTAAAACAGATTTCATGTTTGTCTCTTTGCCTTCTGCTGACTAGGACGCAGAGAAGACTTTCGACAGTTTCAATAGAATGCATATGATTTGGACAGATAGAGTTTGAGATAGGAAGCATAGAGAGGTTAGGGTCCGATCTCATTCACTTAGTTCAGACGATCCAATCTTGAAGACATAGCTATAAGTGAATGCTGTAGAGGACAGAACACTAATATATATCAGAAAGCAATCAAATCATCATAGTTTAGAAAATCATGAAGAGAAATTGAAACTAAAGACAAACCAAATGCGAAGTCATTGCAATCTAACGCCATGAGTCGCTTCAAACAGAGAAATTTGGTGGTGGCGTTACCCACCGTATAGGAAGTATTATACCCAGACACGACGCACAATTATCGTGGTGCTCCAAAGTCAAATTCCATGTTAATGTATTCACACTCAGAGTGTAAATCTTCATTGATTGAAGATATACATTACTTTGTGTGTTGCACATCTAAGTCATCAACATGCATAAGTGTTAGGATGTGTGCCTGATCACAGGACATTAGAGGATTCCAAAATATTTAGCTCACACCGTAACTTGCAAAACCTTTTCTCATCCAAGGGCTTTGTGAAGATATCTGCCAGTTGCTCTTCAGTGTTGACGTGAATGATATCGATATCTTTCTTCATGACATGATCTCTGAGAAAGTGATGACGAATTTCAATGTGCTTTGTCTTCGAGTGCTGGACTGGATTGTTGGCTATCTTGATGGCACTTTCGTTGTCGCAGAAGAGAGGTACTTGTTTCAGGTTGATGCCATAGTCCTTGAGAGTTTGCTTCATCCATAGAAGCTGAACACAATAGGATCCAGCAGCAATGTATTCAGATTCAGTAGTTGAGAGTGATACACAGTTCTGCTTCTTTGAAGACCAATAGACAAGTGATCGACCAAGAAAATGACATGTGCCTGATGTAGACTTGCGATCCACCTTGTCACCAGAATAATCAGCATCCGAGAATCCAACCAAATCAAATTTTGAGCCCTTGGGGTACCATAATCCGAGTGTTGGGGTGTAAGCCAAATATCGAAGAATTCGCTTCACAGCTAAGTGATGCGATTCCTTTGGTGCCGCTTGGAATCGAGCACACATGCAAACACTAAGCATAATATCTAGCCTAGATGCACATAGATAAAGTAAAGAACCAATCATGGAGCGGTATACCTTTTGATCGAACTCTTTACCGTTGTCGTCGGGACCAAGATGGTGTTTGGCTGGCATTGGCGTCGTGTAGCCTTTGCAGTCTTCCATTCCAAACTTCTTCAGATAATCTTTGAGGTATTTTTCTTGAGATATGAAGATGCCATTTCTTTGCTGACGAATTTGAAGACCAAGGAAGAACTTCAGCTCACCCATCATGGACATCTGATATTGCTCTTGCATCATGTACCCAAACTCATCACTATACTTCTGGTTGGTGCAGCCGAAGATTATGTCATCCACATATATTTGGCACACAAACAGTTCACCATCATATGTCTTCGTGAAGAGAGTGGGATCAAGGGATCCTGGTTTGAAGCCTTTGCTCTTCAGGAAGTCTTTGATTGTATCATACCATGCACGAGGAGCTTGTTTGAGGCCATACAGTGCTTTGTTTAGCTTGTACACCATATCAGGATGTTTTGGGTCTTCAAAGCCAGGTGGTTGTGCGACATATACTTCTTCTTCAATCTTGCCATTGATAAATGCACTCTTTACATCCATTTGATATAGCAAGATGTTGTGATGATTAGCGTAGGCTAGCAGTATGCGAATAGCTTCAAGCCTAGCAACAGGAGCAAATGTTTCATCGAAGTCAATTCCTTCAACTTGAGTATATCCTTGAGCCACAAGACGTGCTTTGTTTCTGACGACTTGACCATGCTCATCTTTCTTGTTTCGATATATCCATTTTGTTCCAATAATGTTATGCTTGCGAGGGTCAGGTCGCTTGACAAGTTCCCAAACATTATTCAGCTTAAACTGTTGAAGTTCTTCTTGCATGGCTTGAATCCATTCAGGTTCCATAAAAGCTTCAGCAACTTTCTTGGGTTCTGATATTGACACAAATGAAAAGTGCCCACAGAAGTTTGCTAGCTGTGTTGCTCTTGATCGAATGAGTGGACCAGGCGCATTGATGCTGTCAATTATCTTCTCTATTTGAACTTCATTTGCAACACGAGGATGAACATGATGAAGACTTTGCTCTTGCTGATCATTGTCATCATTGGGAGGATTGTCTTCGGTCTGAGCATTGTCTTCAGGTTGATTTGGTGCAGAGATGATAAGTTCCTCTTCAGGCTGTGCTTCAGAGGGCATGATTTCACCAGTTCCCATCAGCTTGATAGATTCGCTGGGAGGATCTTCATCTAGTGTACTTGGCAGAATCTCTCTCTGTGAACCATTGGTTTCATCAAATTTCACATCCACGGTTTCGACGATTTTGTAGAGATAGAGGTTGAAGACTCTGTAGGAGTGTGAATCCTTTCCATAGCCAAGCATGAAGCCTTCGTGAGCCTTAGGTGCAAATTTTGACTTGTGATGGGGATCCTTGATCCAGCATCTAGCTCCAAATACTCTGAAGTAACTTACGTTTGGCTTCTTGCTAGTAAGGAGCTCATACGATGTTTTGTTCAGAAGCTTATGGATGTACACACGGTTGATGATGTGACATGCTGTATCAATAGCTTCAGGCCAGAACTTTCTTGGTGTCTTGTATTCATCTAGCATTGTTCGAGCCATCTCAATGAGGGTTCTGTTTTTGCGCTCAACGATGCCATTTTGCTAAGGTGTGTATGGAGCAGAGAACTCATGAGTGATTCCCATTGTATCCAGATACAGATCAAGTCCAGTGTTCTTGAACTTAGTGCCATTGTCACTTCTGATGTGCTTGATCTTCATGCCATAATTGTTCATTGCTCGATTTGTGAAGCACCTGAAGACATCTTGCACTTCAGTCTTGTAAAGAATTATATGAACCCATGTGTATCTTGAGTAGTCATCAACTATGACGAAGCCATAGAGACAGGCAGTTGTTATGAGGGTGGAGTAGTGAGTAGGTCCAAATAAGTCCATGTGTAACAGCTCAAAGGGTTGAGATGTTGTCATGATTGTCTTCGAGGGGTGCTTTGCCCTTGTCATCTTTCCAGCTTTACAGGCACCACAAAGATGATCCTTCTTGAACTTGACATCCTCGATGCCAATGACATGCTTCTTCTTGACGAGTGAGTGTAAGTTCCTCATGCCAGCATGTCCTAGCCTTCGATGCCAGAGCCAGCATTCTGAAGCTTTTGTGAGAAGACATACGGCAAGCTGTGGTCCTGCTGAGAAATCTACCATGTACAGATCATCTTTCCGATACCCTTCAAAGACTAGAGATTTGTCAGATTCCATTAGTACAAGGCAACGATATTTTCCAAATATCACAATCATGTTCAAGTCACAAAGCATTGAGACAGACATTAAGTTGAAACCAAGGGATTCAACAAGCATCACTTTATCCATGTGTTGATCCTTTGAGATTGCAACTCTACCTAGACCCAATACCTTGCTTTTACCAGTGTCAGCAAACGTGATGTGACTCTTGTCAGATGGACGTAAAGTTGAGTCCATGAGAAGACTTTGATCACCAGTCATATGATTTGTGCATCCACTGTCCATAATCCATTCTGAAGCTTTTGGTGATGTACCCTACAGTGCAGTTAGGAGGATAGGCTTCACAAGAGTGTTGTGAAGCATAAGCATTTGACACATATAGGGACTGTCACAGCTTATACCAAAGTTAGGACATATAGTATGACTGATAAGCGATTCAGATGTGAAGTATACAGGATGACATTTTATCGTGCGTCCTAAATGTGTTTTAGGTCCCCAGCAATAGTATCGGACGCCATTGATTGCTGGCTGGAGACCGTATTCTGCAAAAGAGAGTTAGTTCTTCTTTGCCACCCACATCTTCAGTGGTGGCTTAGAAGCAATGAGTCTAAGTGCAGCATCTGAGAATTTTGGCTTTGAAGCCCTAGCAAATAGCCTTGCAGGAGATGAATGATACTCATTTGAATAAGCAGAAAAGTTCTTAGTCCTATGAACATAGCGGTTCGAAGATACACGCTCATATTCAAAAGTCTGAGCATGATTTGCCTGCAAAACATTGGCGTTAGGGTGACTCATGTGAGTCATGTATCTGTATGAAGCCTTTGGGCCACATGAAGCTATAGGTCTGGGGTCTGTCTTCTTCCTTGGTGGTGTCATGATGACATTCACAGGAAGATTCTCAATGTACTGCTTAGGTACCCAGATCTTCTTTGTAGGTGGTCCATTCCTGCAGTTAGTACCAATGTACCTGGCAAACACTTCATCATTCTGATTTTTGAACAGCTTATAGTTTGCATCAAAGGATTCATCAATGATAATAGGATTAGCACAGGTAAAGCCAGATAAAGTGGATGGATCTACTGAAGGTTCCTTTGCAGCAACCCATGTGGTTTTGGGGTACTGCTCAAGCTTCCAGTACGAGCCATCAACATTCATTTTCCTCTCGAACCCAACACCTTCTTTCCTAGGGTTTCGGTTCAGAATCTACTTTTTGAGGACATCGCTGAGAGTCTGATGTCCCTTCAAACTTTTGTACATCCCTGTTTCAAGCAATGTCTTCAACATAGCATTTTCATCAGCAACAGCAGTGGTATCCTCCGCAGAGGGGTTAGTAACCACATCAGTAGGTGAAGACAATGAAACAGTAGCAGTAGTGGAACATTCAGCAACAGATGTAGCGTTATCACGCTCAATGCATTTTAGACATGGTGGTTCAAATCCATCCTGAGCGGGACTGATCTGTTGAGCGCAAAGTGACTCATTCACTTTTTGAAGATCTTCATGAGCCGCTCTCAATTTCTCAAGCTCTTGTTTCCTTTGAAGATAATCATAGGAGAGCCTTTCATAAGTAGTTGAGAGCGTTTCATGACGACCTTCAAGTTCTTGGTACTTAGCATGAAGATTTTTTATGTCATCAACTAAGGACTGTGAATGTGTCATTTCAGCGTCCAACAGGTCATTGCTTTTGTCTAACAGTTTTGAGTATGTTCCATAGCCTTTTGTTGTTTAGTTGCAATTTTAGAAAGTGTGTTGTAGCTGGGTTTAGATTCACAATCAGAGTCATCTTCACTTGAATTTTGAAAGTAAGCATCGCGTGATTTTACCTTGGCACCACGTGCCATGAAGCAGTAGGTGGGAGTAGGATCGTCTTCGTCATTAGCTTCAGCATTGGTGTGGAAGTCATTGTCTTCAGTGTTGAAGATGGACTTGGTGACATAGGCTGTGGCTAGAGCCAGACTTGCAACGCCAGGGTCAGACTCCTCTCCAGACTCCACCTCCGCCTCATCAGAAGCAGACTCCTCCTCTGAATCCATTTCCTTGCCAACAAAAGCACGAGCCTTGCCAGATGAGCTCTTCTTGTACGATGAAGACTTGGAAGAAGACTTAGAAGACTCTGAGGATTTCTTCTTCTTCTTGTCATCAGAATCATATTCCTTGCTTTTCTTCTTCTTCTTCTCATTGTCCCACTGTGGACACTCAGATATGTAGTGACCAGGTTTCTTGCACTTGTGGCAGGTTCTCTTCTTGTGGTCATGGGTGGAAGCTTCATCATTCCTTGAGCTGGATCGTGAAGACTTTCTGAAGCCTTTCTTCTTAGTGAACTTCTGGAACTTCTTCACAAGCATAGCAAGTTCCTTTCCAATGTCTTCAGGATCTTCAGAACTGCAGTCAGATTCTTCTTCAGATGAGGAAACAACTTTTTCCTTCAAAGCGCGAGTTCGGCCATAGTTTGGGCCATAGATATCTCTTTTCTCGGATAGCTGGAACTCATGTGTGTTGAGCCTCTCAAGTATATCAGACGGATCGAGTGACTTGAAGTCAGGACGTTCATGTATCATGAGGGCAAGGGTGTCAAAGGAGCTGTCAAGTGATCTCAGCAATGTCTTGACGATTTCATGCTTGGTAATCTCAGTTGCGCCAAGAGCTTGAAGTTCATTTGTGATGTCAGTGAGGCGATCAAACGTGAGCTGGACATTTTCATTGTCATTTCTCTTGAAGCGGTTGAAGAGGTTGCGAAGAACACTGATTCTTTGATCTCTCTGGGTTGAGACGCCTTCGTTGACCTTGGATAGCCAATCCCAGACTAGCTTCGACGTTTGCAGAGCACTCACACGGCCATACTGTCCTTTGGTCAGATGACCACAGATGATGTTCTTTGCAGTAGAGTCCAGTTGAATGAACTTCTTGACATCAGTGGGGGTAACACCTTCACCAGTTTTGGGAACGCCATTCTTGACGACATACCAGAGGTCGACATCAATGGCTTCAAGATGCATACGCATCTTATTCTTCCAGTAGGGATATTCAGTTCCATCGAACACGGGGCAAGCAGCGGAGACCTTGATTATCCCTGCAGTCGACATAGCTGAAACTCCAGGTGGTTAAACCGAATCACACAAAACAAGGGAGTACCTTACTCTGATACCAATTTAAAGTGCTAGTATCGACTAGAGGGGGGTGAATAGGCGATTTTTATGAAAGTCTTCAAAACTTAGAAGTTTCAAAGACAAACAACAGAAATGACCTAATTGATATGCAGCGGAAGATAAACTACCCTAAGCAAGCCATAGTCAAGTATGCAATGATGTGAAAGTACAGGACTAAGGATCGGGATGGAAGATAGTATGAAGCCAATCAGCAGTAGTAGTCAAGCAATGAAGTCAAACAGATACACAGATAGGCAATGACTTCACGAAGACAAACTTAAGTAAAGGATGGGAAGGGATAGAACCAGTCGCTTGTTGAAGACATAGGATTTGTTGGACCAGTTCCAGTTGCTGTGACAACTGTACGTCTGGTTAGGGAGGCTGAGATTTAACTCAGAACATTGTGTCTTCACCTTATTCCCCTTGAGCTAAGGACACCCAGTCCTCGCCCAATCACTCTGGTAAGTCTTCAAGGGAGACTTCCAAACCTTCACAGACTTCGTTCACCGGCAATCCACAATGACTCTTGGATGCACAGAACGTGATGCCTAACCGGCTGGAGGATTCACAGTCCTCAAGTGTAATAAGTCTTCAGGTCACACAGACAGAAAGACTTCAGTGATGCCTAACACTCTTTGGCTCTGGGTGTTTGAGCTTTGTCCTCGCAAGGATTTCTCTCTCTCAAATGCTTCGAGGTGGGTTTCTCTCAAACGACAAAAGCCGTGCACAAACTCTGAGCAGCCACCAATTTATGGTGTAGGGGGTGGGCTATTTATAGCCACTAGGCAACCCGACCTGATTTGTCCAAAATGACCCTGGGTCACTAAGGAACTGACACGTGTTCCAACGATCAGATTTCAAACACACGCGGCAACTTTACTTGGGCTACAAGCAAAGCTGACTCATCCAGCTCTGGATAAGATTTGCTCTCATTGTCTTGGCTCGAAGACATAGGATTTGAGTTGAGCATCACTTCAGTCACACTGACTTAGTTCACTTGGACCCCACTTAACAGTACGGTGGTTCCTATGACTCAACAAAGAAGAAAAGGAAACAGCGAAACCACACAGTCTTCGTGCTCCATAGTCTTCACGTAATGTCTTCTCATGTCATAGTCTTCAATATGAATATCTTCTCATACCACCATTGTCTTCAATGTCTTCATACATTTTTAGGGGTCATCTCCAGTAGGTAAACCGAATCAACGAGGGACACTACCTGCGTTATCCTGCAATTCTCACAAACGCATTAGTCCCTCAACCAACTTTGTCGTCAATACTCCAAAACCAACTAGGGGTGGCACTAGATGCACTTACACATAGCAACATCAATCTCAGAACATAATGGATACTAGGGATCAAACCCTAATAAAACTAACTCGATTACATGATAAATCTCACCCAACCCATCGCCGTCTAGCAAGCCTACGATGCAATTACTCACGCACGGCGGTGAGCATCATGAAATTGGTGATGGAGGATAGTTGATGATGACGACGGCGACGAATCCCCCTCTCCGGAGCCCCGAACGGACTCCAGATCAGCCCTCCCGAGAGAGATTAGGGCTTGGCGGCGGCTCCGTATCGTAAAACGCGATTATTTCTTCTCTCTGATTTTTTTTCTCCCTGAAAGCCAATATATGGAGTTGGAGTTGGCGTCGGAGGGCCACCAGGGGGCCCACGAGGTAGGGGGCACGCCCAGGGGGGCGCGCCCCCCACCCTCGTGAGCAGGGTGTGGGCCCCCTGGTCTTCATCTTTTGCGAGGATTTTTCTTTATTTTTCTAGGGTGTTCCGTGGAGTTTCAGGACATTCCGAGAATTTTTATTTTCTGCACAAAAATCAACACCATGGCAGTTCTGCTGAAAACAGCATCAGTCCGGGTTAGTTCCATTCAAATCATACAAGTTAGAGTCCAAAACAAGGGCAAAAGTGTTTGGAAAAGTAGATACGACGGAGACATATCAGGCACCTCCCGAGCCACCTCCTGAGCCAGCTCCAGAGCCAATTACTGAGCCTATTCTTAAACCAACTCCGAAGAAGAGAGGTGTTCTATTCCTCAGTCCCGAAGATATGCAAGAGGCAAAGAAATCTATGAAAGAAAAAGGTATTAAAGGTGAAGGTGTTAAGAATTTACCTCCTATTGAAGAAATACATGGTCTTAATTTACCGCCTATTGGAGAAGTATATGATCTCAATTCCTTATTCACTGAAGAACCTCCTGATCCCGATATCCCGACACAGGTAGTAAAGGTAAATTCGCTCTATAGATATGATAAAGCTGAAGTCCCTCCTACTAAAATTGCTAGTCAGTGCTTGGATGAGTTTGATGACTTTATGTTTAAGCAAGATGACTTTAATGCTTATTTTGGTAGACAATTAAAATAGAATACCTTTATGATTAAACGCTTGGGTGATTATATGGCTAATATTAGAGGTGAACTTAAACTTGTTAGTAAACATGCTTCTATGGTTACCACTCAAGTAGAACAAGTACTTAAAGCTCAGAAAGAAGTGCTTGATGAAATGAATAGTAAGAAAAATGATTATGCTGTTAGAGTGGCTACTAGAACTGCTAGAATGACTCAGGAACCTTTGTATCCTGAAGGCCACCCTAAGACAATCGAGCAAGATTCTTAGAGAAATAATATTGATGTACCTTGTTCTTCTAGAAGGAAGAAAAATAAAAATGATAGGACTTTGCAAACTTCTAGTGAACCTATTGCTGAACCACCTGAGAATCCAAATGATATCTCTATGTCTGATGATGAAACACAATCCGGTAATGAACATGAACCTAGTGAAAATATTAATGATGATGCTCAACCTAGTAATGATAATGATGTAGAAGTTGAACCTGCTATTGATCTTGATAACCCATAATCAAAAAATCAACGTTATGATAAAAGAGATTTTGTTGCTACGAAACATGGTAAAGAAAGGGAACCATGGGTTCAGAAACCCATGCCTTTTCCTCCGAAACCATCCAAGAAAAAGGATGATGGGGATTTTGAGCGCTTTGCTGAAATGATTAGACCCATCTTTTTGCGTATGCGATTAACTGATGTGCTCAAAACAAATCCTTATGCTAAGTATATGAAGGATATCATTACTAATAAAAGAAAGATACCGGAAGCTGAAATTTCCACCATGCTTGCTAATTATACTTTTAAGGGTGGAATACCAAAGAAACTTGGAGATCCAGGAGTGCCTACTATACCATGCTCCATTAAGAGAAATTATGTTAAAATTGCTTTATGTGATCTTGGAGCCGGTGTTAGTGTTATGCCTCTCTCTTTATATCGTAGACTTGACTTGAATAAGTTGACACCTACTGAAATATCTTTGCAAATGTGTAGGACCTTGAGAAGAGGTGTCTAGAGGGGGGTGATTAGACACTAAGTACCAAAGTTCCAGTTTTTAAGATCTTCAAATTTAAGTGGAGTTTAGGCACAAGTTTAACATTCACAATACATAGCAAGCAAGCATGCAAAGAGTATATGAGCAGTGGAAAGTAAAGCATGCAACTTGCAAGAATGTAAAGGGAAGGGTTTTGGAGGATTCAAACGCAATTGGAGACACGAATGTTTTTAGCGTGGTTCTGATAGGTGGTGCTATCATACATCCACGTTGATAGAGACTTCAACCCACGAAGGGTAACGGTTGCGCGAGTCCACGAAGGGCTCCACCCACGAAGGGTCCACGAAGAAGCAACCTTGTCTATCCCACCACGGCCATCGCCCACGAAGGACTTGCCTCACTAGCGGTAGATCTTCACAAAGTAGGCGATCTCCTTGCCCTTACAAACTCCTTGGTTCAACTCCACAATCTTGTTGGAGGCTCCCAAGTGACACCTAGCCAATCTAGGAGACACCACTCTCCAAGAAGTAACAAATGGTGCGTTGATGATGAACTCCTTGCTCTTGTGCTTCAAATGATAGTCTCCCCAACACTCAACTCTCTCTCATGGGATTTGGATCTGGTGGAAAGAAGATTTGAGTGGAAAGCAACTTGGGGAAGGCTAGAGATCAAGATTCATATGGTAGGAATGGAATATCTTGGCCTCAACACATGAGTAGGTAGTTCCCTCTCAGAAAATGTATGCTGGAAGTGTAGGTTCAGTCTGATGGCTCTCTCCACGAATGAAGAGAAGGTGGAGGGGTATATATAGCCTCCACACAAAATCTAACCGTTAAACACAATCTACCAAACTTGGTGGGACCGAATCAACAAACTCGGTCGGACCGATTTAGTAAATCTAGTGACCGTTAGGATTTTCGGTGGGACCGACATGCAACTCGGTAGGACCGATATGGTTAGGGTTAGGGTATAACGTAATCTCGGTGAGACCGATTACACAAACTCGGTGAGACCGATTTTGGTAATAAGCTTTCCAGAGAGTTGGTCAGGCAAACTCGGTTGGACCGATTACACAAACTCGGTAGAACCGATTTTGGTAATGAGTCAACCAGGAAGTTTGCATTGTAATCTCGGTAGTACCGATTGCTCAAACTCGGTGAGACCGATTTTGGTAATGGACATACACAGAGAGATTACAATCCCATCTCGGTGAGACCGAGATCCCTATCTGTAAGACCGATTTGCCTAGGGTTTGTGGCAGTGGCTATGACATTCAAACTCGGTGGCGCCGGATAGAAAGAATCGGTGGGGCCGAGTTAGACTTTGGGTTTAAGGTCATATGCGTGGAATGGGAAAGTAGTTGAGGGTTTTGGAGCATATCATTAAGCACTGTGGAGCAAGAAACTCATTAAGCAACACCTCATCCCTTCTTGATAGTATTGGCTTTTCCTATAGACTCAATGTGATCTTGGATCACTAAAATGTAAATTGAAGAGTCTTGAGCTTGAAGCTTGAGCCAATCCTTTGTCCTTAGCATCTAGAAGGAGTTCCCACATCCTTTAGTCCATGCCACTCCATTGTTGAACTTATCTAAAACATACTAGATAAAAGTGTTAGTCCAACAAGAGATATGTTGACATTAATTACCAAAACCACCGAGGGAGCACTTGTGCTTTCAATCTCCCCCTTTTTGGTATTTGATGACAACATACATCAAAGCTTTAGATAAAGATATGAAGAATAGCAAGTAAGGCTTTGGAAAGACATGTAACAAGCATAGGCTCCCCCTACATGTATGCAATCATGTGAATATGGAATATAAAAGCATGTGAGAGCATAACCATGATAGAGTAGGCAATGTGTTACATGTATCTTGGCCATATGCATCAGAGCAAAGACTATTAAAGAAAATACCTTCATGCTCATGAGTCCTTCTTGCAAACAGTATGTACATCAGCAAGAATTCCTCATACACATGATTGTGATGCATATACTTACCTTGTAGTCTTTAGTTGGCTTAGGATGGAATGAACCTGCGTAAACAAGGTTAGATAACATAGGTACATCTACTAGCCAGAGCAAACAGAAGAAACCACAAGAATACCAAGACTGGGATGACATGTAGAGATTGATTACTAAATACCACATTAGATTAGACATGTCCCCAAGAGTAAAGATATGCAATGAATTTAAATGATTTCTTTCCCTTAGAAGTCTTGCTCCCCCTGAATCTAGCATGGGATACTGGGAGAAGATAGGGAACAGAAAATCAGAGCTGAAAGATATATAACTGAACAGAGCTAATACAAATAGGCACATATGAACATGTCTTTTCCCCTCAATAAGACATGTGGCATCTCTCCTCTTGAACACCAAGCATCTGGGATCCTTGAGAAATACTTTCTACTTGAGTATTTTCTCCCCCTGGAGATCTCTTTCTCCCCCTGTGGAGGTGATACTCTCTTTCTCTGATGTGATCTCTCTAAGTGATAAGCTTTGATGTGATCTCTCTCTCCCCCTTTGACATCAATTTCCAAGAAGGGTCTTCTGGAATTTGTCGTGAATGGGTTTGGTCCTTGAGTCACAGCACAAAGCAATGTTAAAAATGTGATGCTTGTAGAGGACAAGATTCATTGAGTGGAGCTGGATCAGAAGAAACACAGAATAAGTGGCAAACTGTTTTTCCAGTTGTGAAATCGGTGGCACCAAGTGGTATGCTTCGGTTGTACCGAAAGGATTCGGTTGGACCAAAAACATCAAATCGGTGAAACCGAGTTCATCGTAGAGAAAACACTTGTCACCTCAGCTCACTAGACTAGTAAGATCTCACAAAGATTTGCAAGGAATTTACTGAATGATATGCAATGAATTGGATGCAGAAAAATGCAGAGCAAACAAAAAGAAAGCTAGATGAAGTTTTTTTTGAAAGGGGAAACAAATATGCATGAGACAAATGCAAAAACACAGAAAAGAACACAAGAGAACTTCATCTAGAGATGGTCGGTGACAAAGTCACCTATGTTAGAGTATATTGACTTAGGAGTCAAGTGAGATCACTTGATCATAGGTCATACTCATCGTTTAAGCTCAAAATGGGGTTGCCATTTTTCATTTAAGCATCTTGATGTATTAACATCTTGTCGAGTTGCTTTAGCTCATGACTTGGAGTAAAGCTTCTCTAAGATGGAATAACATACCTTGGTTGGTGGTGTTGTCCATGTAGTTGAACTTGTGTGGGTTGCTCAAGGTTGATGTAGCTCATCAAGAGTTGGGAGAGCCACTTGGAATTTGAGTCCATCTACCTACATGGGTTAGTTCTTGCAAGGAAGAGCACTTGTGTATCCAAAAATGACAATCATGAAGCTTCACATAGAAGTTGTCAAAGGATATATTTGAATGGTTCCGTGCTTCCTTGTCCCCAACCACCATAGTGTAGAAACTTGGTGATGTAGAGATTGCTCAAGATGTGAGTAGATTACAATCTCATGGAATTTGATTCAACCAAGTACCTACATGGGTTAGATAACATGCAAGATGCAAATATATCCAAGACATAAGATTTTCATCATAAGAGAAATATCAAGGATTAGTCATAAGCTCATGTCTTGCATGTATCCAATGGAGTTTCTACTCCAAGTTTGAAGCATCAATGATGTTCAATTCTCCTCTTAACCTGCAAAACACTTTCTCATCAAGAGGTTTAGTGAATATATCCGCTGATTGCTTTTCGGTACGAACATGCTTAAGATCAATGTCACCCTTAGCAACATGATCTCAAATGAAATGATGACGAACTTCAATATGCTTAGTTCGAGAATGTTGTACAGGATTATGACCAATTTTGATAGCACTTTCATTGCCACAAAGCAATGGAACATGTTTCACATATATCCCATAATCTTTAAGACTTTGGGTCATCCAAAGTAATTGAGTACAACATGAACCAGCGGCAATGTATTCCGCTTCGGCGGTGGATAAGGATACCGAGTTTTGTTTCTTGGAGGACCAAGACATAAGAGATCTACCAAGAAATTGACAAGTACCCGAACTGGACTTTCTATCAACCTTGTCTCCGGCATAGTCCGAGTCGGAGTAGCCAACAATATCGAAAGAGGCCCTCTTAGGATACCAAATGCCAAAATTTGGTGTATGGATTAAGTATCTAACTATCCTTTTCACGGCCTTAAGATGACATTCTTTAGGAGCAGCTTGATATCGTGCACACATGCACACACTTAGCATGATATCGGGACGTGAAGCACATAGGTATAATAATGAACCAATCATAGAGCGATAAACCTTTTGATCAACCGGTTCACCATCTTTGGTCAAGTCAAGATGTCCACTAGTAGGCATTGGTGTAGTCATACCTTTGCATTCTTGCATATTGAACTTCTTGAATAAGTCCTTGGTGTACTTCGTTTGAGAAACAAAGTACCTTCCTTAGTTTGCTTGATTTGCAACCCAAGAAATAATTTGAGTTCACTCATCATAGACATCTCAAACTTCTTCGACATTAGCTTCCCAAACTTTTCACTAAAATGAGGGTTAGTTGAACCAAATATAATATCATCAACATAGATTTGGCACACAAATAGTTCTCCATTAACCCTTTTAGTAAAAAGAGTAGAATCAATTTTCCCAATTTCAAAGCCTTTTTCAATAAGGAACTTGGTCAAGCATTTATACCACGCTCTAGGAGCTTGTTTAAGACCATAAAGAGCTTTGTAAAGTTTGTAAACATGATTTGGTTTCTTAGGATTGACAAAGCCGGGAGGTTTCTTAACATAAACTTCCTCCTCTATTTCACCATTTAGAAAAGCAATTTTAATGTCCATTTGGTACAAGGTGATGTCATGGTGATTAGCATAGGCAAGTAAGATGCGAATGGACTCAAGTCTAGCAACAGGAGCGTAAGTCTCACCATAGTTCATACCTTCGACTTGTGTGTAACCTTGGGCGACAAGACGTGCTTTGTTGCGAACTACTTGTCCATCTTCATCTTGCTTGTTGCGAAACACCCATTTGGTACCGATGATGTTGTGGTTGTTGTCGGGCTTCTCAACCAATGTCCAAACTTGGTTCCTCTCAAAGTTGTGTAGCTCTTCATGCATAGCATTTATCCAATCCGGATCTTCCAATGCTTCTTCGACCTTCATAGGTTCAATGCTAGAGATGAAAGAATAGTTTTCACAAAAGTTAGCTAAACGAGTTTTAGAGCGAGTGATTCTCCCGGTTTGAATATTATTGTAGATTTGCTCGACGGGATGATCTTTAGCAATTCTTGCTCGAACTCGTGAAAGATTTTGCTTGGTTCTTGGTTGAACTTCTTCTTCATCTTGTTCTTCTTCTTGGCCTTATTCATTGTTGGCGTTGTCGTTCTCTTGTCGTGGTGGAGAAGGAGGTTGTTGACGTTCATCTTGATGCACTTCCTCGTTTTCTTCATCTTGGTGTGTCCCGCTTGTGGATGCTTCCGTATCAACTCTTGGTTCACCTTGTCGTGAAGTAGAAGCTTCCACTTGGACGGACGAGGTACTCTCCTTCACCTCCGTTGGATGAACCTTGCCAATAGACAAGTCTTGGATTACTTCCGAAGGATCTTTGTCTCCTACATCAATTGGCAATTGCTCTACTTGCGAGCTGTTAGATTCATCAAACTTCACATCTACCGTCTCTTCAACCTTTCGGGTGAAATTGTTGTAGACACGGTAAGTGTGAGAGTTTGAGCCATAACCTAGTAGGAAACCTTCATGAGACTTAGGAGCGAATTTAGAACGATGATGCTTATCAAGAATGTAGCACTTTGAGCCGAATACTCAAAAGCATCCAACTTGGGGTTTGTTACCAGTGAGGAGCTCGTATGCCGTCTTGCCGAGTAGCTTGTGAAGATACAAGCGATTTGTTGCATGACAAGCTGTCTCAACCGCTTCTGCCCAAAAGTGCTTCAGTGTCTTGTATTCATCAAGCATCGTTCTCGCCATTTTGATGAGCGTCCGGTTCTTCCTCTCAACAACTCCATTTTGTTGAGGTGTGTACGTAGCCGAGAACTTGTTTGAAATCCCTTCTTCATCAAGAAAGGTGTCCACATTTGCGTTCTTGAACTCCGTTCCGTTGTTGCTGCGAACCTTCTTGATCTTCACTTCAAATTGATTTTGGGCCTTCCTAGCGAAGTTTTTGAAGATCTTTTGGACCTGTGATTTATCATCGAGAAAGAACACCCACGTAAATCTTGAAAAATCATCAACTATAACTAGACCAAAAGAATTTCCACCGAGACTCTTGTAAGAGTTGGGACCAAAATGATCCATATGAAGTAGCTCGAGTGGCCTCCTTGTGGTCATGATGTTCTTCACGGGATGCCTTCCTCCAACCTGTTTCCCTGCCTGACAAGCGCTTCAAAGTCTATCCTTATCAAATATGACATCGTTAACACCAAGGATATGATTTCCTTTAATAAGCTTGTCAAGGTTTCGCATACCAACATGACCTAATCGTCTATGCCATAACCAACCTTTTGAGGATTTAGCAATGAAGCAAGTTTTAGGTTGAGCCTTTTTAGTGAAATCAACAATGTATAGATCACCTCTACGCACACCGGTAAAGACCATTTTATGATTATCTTGACGAAACACTTGGCAATCTACTTCAGTAAATAGGACATTGAAACCGAAATCAACAAGTCTAGATACTGAAAGTAAGTTGTATCCAAGAGATTCAACGAGCATGACATTTTGTATGGAGATATCGTGTGATATGGTCACCTTACCGAGGCCAACCACCTTACCCTTTGAGTTGTCACCGAAAGTGACATACTTTTGAGGACCATCGTTTTCAGCAAGCTCACGAAACATGTCTTTATCTCCGGTCATGTGATCGGTACATCCACTATCAAGAACCCATTCCTTTCCTCCTGTCATATATCCCCGAAGATTTGCCATAAGACCAAAGTGTCTCATTGCATCATCAAGATCGAAGTCACTATCATCATCCTCATCATAGTATCCATGTTCAACATCGTCATGTGGTGGATCAAATCCTAGAGAGGGTGATTCGTTAGAGTGAGTTTGACAATGATCTTGCTTATGAATTTTTATAGCTTCGGAAATAATATCACTAATAATTCCAACATCTCCTTTGGCACGCATAAGGTTTGTAAGCTCAAATAGACGATCACCAAACATAGGATCACTAGTATTCATCTTACTCAAAGCAATAGACTTATGGAGAATTTCATCTAGATTTTTCAAGGAATAATTTGGAAAGCTTTCCTCAAGAAATTTCCATATAGTGTAGGCACACTTAAGAGTAGGCAAACATCCAATAAAGTTTCTAGGCAATCCTCTAATGATAAGTTCGGTAGTTCTAAGATTGCGGATCATGTCAATTGACTCATCATGGGTAGGATGCATAGGATCAACATGAGGTGCACAAGGGCTAGCAATGTACTTGTTCAAATGATATTGATTGAAAATTACAAGCATCTCATTTTTCCACTCATGAAAATATTCCCCATCAAGTATAGGCACTCTATGTCTAAGACTCCCCAAAGTAGACTCATCCATCTTCCTCCAATGGTGATTAAACCAAGGCAATGGAGACCAAAGCTCTGATACCACTTGTAGGACCTTGAGAAGAGGTGTCTAGAAGGGGGGTGATTAGACACTAAGTACCAAAGTTGCAGTTTTTAAGATCTTTAAGTTTAAGTGGAGTTTAGGCACAAGTTTAACATTCACAATACATAGAAAGCAAGCATGCAAAGAGTATATGAGCAGCGAAAAGTAAAGCATGCAACTTGCAAGAATGTAAAGGGAAGGGTTTTGGAGGATTCAAACGCAATTGGAGACACGGATGTTTTTGGCGTGGTTTCGATAGGTGGTGCTATCGTACATCCACGTTGATGGAGACTTCAACCCACGAAGGGGAATGGTTGCGCGAGTCCACGGAGGGCTCCACCCACGAAGGGTCCACGAAGAAGCAACCTTGTCTATCCCACCACGGCCGTCGCCCACGAAGGACTTGCCTCACTAGCAGTAGATCTTCATGAAGTAGGAAATCTCCTTGCCCTTACAAACTCCTTGGTTCAACTCCACAATCTTGTCGGAGGCTCCCAAGTGACACCTAGCTAATCTAGGAGACACCACTCTCCAAGAAGTAACAAATGGTGCGTTGATGATGAACTCCTTGCTCTTGTGCTTCAAATGATAGTCTCCCCAACACTCAACTCTCTCTCATGGGATTTGGATCTGGTCGAAAGAAGATTTGAGTGGAAAGCAACTTGGGGAAGGCTAGAGATCAAGATTCATATGGTAGGAATGGAATATCTTGGCCTCAACACATGAGTAGGTAGTTCTCTCTCAGAAAATGTATGTTGGAAGTGTAGGTTCAGTCTGATGGCTCTCTCCACGAATGAAGAGGAGGTGGAGGGGTATATATAGCCTCCACACAAAATCTAACGGTTACACACAATCGACCAAACTCGGTGGGACCGAATCAACAAACTCGGTCGGACCGATTTAGTAAATCTAGTGACCGTTAGGATTTTCGGTGGGACCGACATGCAACTCGGTATGACCGATATGGTTAGGGTTAGGGCATAACGTAATCTCGGTGACACCGATTACACAAACTTGGTGAGACCGATTTTGGTAATAAGCTTTCCAGAGAGTTGGTCAGGCAAACTCGGTTGGACCGATTACACAAACTCGGTAGAACCGATTTTGGTAATGTGTCAACCAGGAAGTTTGCATTGTAATCTCGGTAGTACTGATTGCTCAAACTCGGTGAGACCGATTTTGGTAATGGACATACACAGAGATATTACAATCCCATCTCAGTGAGACCGAGATCCCTATCGGTAAGACCGATTTGCCTAGGGTTTGTGGCAGTGGCTATGACATTCGAACTCGGTGGCGCCGGATAGAAAGAATCGGTGGGGCCAAGTTAGACTTTGGGTTTAAGGTCATATGCGTGGAAGTGGGAAAGTAGTTGAGGGTTTTGGAGCATATCACTAAGCACTATGGAGCAAGAAACTCATTAAGCAACACCTCATCCCTTGTTGATAGTATTGGCTTTTCCTATAGACTCAATGTGATCTTGGATCACTAAAATGTAAACTGAAGAGTCTTGAGCTTGAAGCTTGAGCCAATCCTTTGTCCTTAGCATCTAGAAGGAGTTCCCACATCCTTTTGTCCATGCCACTCCATTGTTGAACTTATCTGAAACATACTAGATAAAAGTGTTAGTCCAACAAGAGATATGTTGACATTAATTACCAAAACCACCTAGGGAGCACTTGTGCTTTCAAAATGGCTGATAAATCAACTGCTATACCTGTCAGTATTTGTGAGGATGTTCCTGTTGTAGTTGCAAACGTTACTATTTTAACGGACTTTGTTATTCTTGATATTCCCAAGGATGATAGTATGTCTATTATTCTTGGAAGACCTTTCCTGAATACTGCAGGGGATGTTATTGATTGCACCAAAGGCAATGTCACTTTTCATGTTAATGGTAATGAGCACACGGTACACTTTCCGAGGAAACAACCTCAAGTTTACAGTATCAACTCTATTGGAAAAATTCCATCGATTATATTTGGAGGTTTTGGATTTCTTATTGTTGGGGATTTTCATATCCCCGTTGAGGTAACTTAGTGTCATTCGAAATTTCTCCGGTTCCGTGTTATTCGGAATGAGTTTGTTAACAAGACTTGATCAACCTTGTTAGTGGGTTCATTTTGATGATCACGAGATGGATGAAACTAGAAGCACAACCTTCTGTACCCTCTTTATATTTTCTGTTATTTAGTAGAAATAAAGTAAAATAGTATTTTTTTCTGCCTGTTTCCTGACTTATCCATGCAATATAAAAATATCCCGAAAATAAAAGTCCTCAGAATGCCATGCCAAATTAATATGATTTTTGGAATATTTGAGGATTTATTGTGCAAAAATTACCGCGGGGGGAGCTGCCACCTGGCCACGAGGGTGGAGGGCGCGCCCTACCCCCCTGGGCGTGCCCCCTGCCTCGTGGGCCCATGGTGGCCCTCCTCCACTTATCCCTGCACCCATCTTCTTCCTCTGCCTCACACAAACACGAAAAACCAACTCAAGCACGAGTTCCAGCCCCCGTTGCTGTGATTTTCGATCTCCTTGCTCAAAGCACCTCTCGCAAAACTGCTTGGGGAGATTGTTCCTTGGTATGTGACTCCTCCATTGGTCCAATTAGTTTTTGTTCTAGTGCTTTATTCATTGCAAATTTGTACTGCATAGGTGACCATGTTATTGAGCTTGCATGTCAAATTTATATGGTTCCAAGTAGTTCTAATGCTTGATATAGGCTCTAGGCACTTGTGGGAGTTGTTGCTATCAATTTTATTGAAGTTGGTTTACTTTTATTTGAAGTTACTAAAAATTTCAGAAATTTTTCAGAGGAAACAATATGTTTAGGAAGATGTTCCAAGGTGGTTCTTCAAGGAAGCAAGGTCCCAGGCTTGCAATGCGTGATGCTGACGAGGAACCACCAAGAGACGCTCCTGTGAGGCCCTGTGAATGGCCTTCGGAAAATTTTATGAATCAAGCGGGAATCAAAGAAGAATTTAGTGCATATTTGCGTACGCCGGTCTTGAGGACTTTGAAGCTGACAAATGCCCCCAGTATCATGATCTCACAAGTTCATTTGTGAGGAGGTTTGAGTTTTCATCTTCGTGTAATTCTCCTTCAGTCATGTTTGACCTTTATGACAAATCTTATACCATGGACTTAGAGGATTTCACTCTTGCTTGCAAACTTCCATCTTGGTGTAGTGTCAGGGATCCCCCTAAATCTGAATATAGAGACTTTCTTGCTAGAATAACTGTGGGGGAATCTAGAGATATAACACAAGCCACTATAGGGAGCGTTCACTTTCCTGCTATACATTATTTTGCTCTCTTCATAGGTAGATGCATAAATTATAAGGATGAAGCATGTCACATGTGTGCCCCTGATCTCAGCATTCTCAAAAGTGATGTGTTAGGAGACCAATCTTATCATATGGGAGCCATTGTAGCTCGTAGGTTGCATCATAATAGACATAACGGAGATTTCTTTGGAGGAATTTATGCAACCCGCTTAGCTAATTTTCTTGAGATAGACATTCGTGAGGGTGATATGGAGTTACCCCCTACTTATTTAGATTTTGATTCTATGGTTTCCCACAAGTTTGTTGAGAGGACTGAACTACCTCTCCGGTATCGATTAATCTTTAACAAACGGCATGTTGTCCGTATTACTCTTCCTGCTCCTGCCTTCTTTGATTCTCAGACAAAAAGAAGATACATTATTACCAGAGAGGAGGCAGATGAGTACGAGAGGAGAGTAGAGGTTGCTCGACGCCACGCTACAGCTCAGGTGGCGATAGCCGCTGCATCGCAGTATGACCCCAGCTTCACCTACGGGTATCCGCCAGGCTATCCCTGGCAATAGACCAACTTAGGCCAAAAGCCTAAGCTTGGGGGAGTACGTATTTCCCACCTACATTACATTGATGTTCACACACACTCATTGCTAGATGTCGGTGCTCATACTCTTTCATTGCAATATCCATGCTAGTTTATTTTCTTTTTCCTGCTTTCTTCTTGTGTGTTTGATAAACCTTAAGAAAAAACCAAAAAATATTAGTAGTAGTTTATCTCTTTGCTGTAGTAATTAAAAAGAAAACCCAAAAATATTTCCCGTTCTTCTTTTGCTTGTTGGGAGCCTTCCCGTGTAAATAGTTTCATTTCTTTTCTTTTCTTTGGGGGTCAGTAGGAGAAGACTATATTGAAAATGCTTAGTGGCTCTTATATGCATGATTGTTTATTTAACTTAGAGCCCATATTACTTGTCTTCTCTCTTGAGTTGAATGCTCGCAGATTCCAGCTTAGTCCAATGCACGTGCACTCTTATTATTATACACATCGTTCGGTCGTGCAAGTGAAAGGCGATAATGATGATATATGATGGACTTATTGGGATGAGAAAAGCTGGTATGAACTCGACCTCTTGTTTTTGTAAATATGATGATTCAATGTTCCTGAGTCAGCTATTATGAAGTAAACATATTTGCAATGACAATTAGAGATTATAGTTGCTTGTGCCATGCTTGATTAGCTATGAGTTATAATGGTTTACCTTGCGTGCCAACATGCTATTAGAATGATCATGATGTGGTATGATGGGATGGTATCCTCCTTTAAATGAATTGAGTGACTAGACTTGGCACATGTTCACGCATGTAGTTGAATCAAATCAACATAGCCTTCATGATATTTATGTTCATGGTAGATTATATCCTACTCATGCTTGTATTCGGTGTAAATTAATTTTAATGCATGTTTACGACTGTTGTCGCTCTCTCAGTTGGTCGCTTCCCAGTCTTTTGTTAGCCTTCACCTGTACTAAGCGGGAATACTGCTTGTGCATCCAAACTCCTTAAACCCCAAAGTTGTTCCATATGAGTCCACTATACCTACCTATATGCGATATTTACCTGCCGTTCCAAGTAAATTTGTATGTGCCAAACTCTAAACCTTCAAATAAACATTCTGTTTTGCATACTCGAATAGCTCATATGTCAACTAGGGCTTCCCTTATCTTCCGTGTTAGGCGGGTTATTCTCAAGAGGAGTGGACTCCGCTCCTCATTCACGAGAAAATGGCTGGTCTCCGGGATGCCCAGTCCCATGCTTTATGCAAACTAAATCAAAATAATTGCAAACAAAACTCCCCCTGGGACCCGTTGAATGTTGGAGGCACTCGTTGTTTCGAGCAAGCCATGGATTGATGCTTGTGGAGGAGGGGGAGTATAAACTTTACTATTCTATTTGGGAACCGCATATAATTTGTTTAGCATGGAAGATATCGTCGTCTCTTAGTTGTTATGTTGACAATGACAGTATGCCGCTCAAAATATAATTTATCTCTATTTTAAAATCGAGCTCTGGCACCTCTACAAATCCCTGCTTCCCTCTGCGAAGGGCCTATCCATTTACTTTTATGTTGAGTCATCATCCTTCTTATTAAAAGCACCCGCTGGAGAGCACACTGTCGTTTGCATTCATTATAATTGGTTTATATTGGGTATGACTTGACTGGATCTCTTTTACCATGAATTACAATGTTTAGTCAGTCCTTGATCTTTAAAGGTGCTCTTCATTTATGTTTTGCGTCTCAGAAAGGGCCAGCGAGATACCATTTTGTTATATCATGTTATGATTATTTTGAGAAAGTGTTGTCATCTAAGTTTTATTATTATAGCTCGCTAGCTGATTATGCTATTGATATGAGTAATTGTGAGACCTATGTGTTATTGTGAGTATGGTTAGTTCGTAATATTTGCTGAAACTTGAATGATGGCTTTTCATGTTACAACAACAAGAGCAAACAGAGTTTCTAAAAGTTTTTCTTTTTCTCTTTCAGTTTGTCAACTGAATTGCTTGAGGACAAGCAAGGGTTTAAGCTTGGGGGAGTTGATACGTCTCCGTCGTATCTAGTTTTCCAAACACTTTTGCCCTTGTTTTGGACTCTAACTTGTATGATTTGAATGGAACTAACCCGGACTGACGCTGTTTTCAGCAGAATTGCCATGATGTTGTTTTTTGTGCAGAAAATAAAAGTTCTCGGAATGACCTGAAACTCCACGGAACATCTTAGAAAAAATAATAAAAAATCCTCGCCAAAGATGAAGACCAGGGGGCCCACACCCTGTCCACGAGGGTGGGGGGCGCCCCCCCCCTAGGGCGCGCCCCTACCTCGTGGGCCCCCTGGTGGCCCTCCGACGCCAACTCCAACTCCATATATTGGCTTTCAGGGAAAAAAATCAGAGAGAAGAAATCATCGCATTTTACGATACGGAGCCGCCGCCAAGCCCTAATCTCTCTTGGGAGGGCTGACCTGGACTCCGTTCGGGGCTCCGGAGAGGGGGATTTGTCGCTGTCGTCATCATCAACCATCCTCCATCACCAATTTCATGATGCTCACCGCCGTGCGTGAGCAATTCCATCGTACTTGCTAGACGGTGATGCGTTGGATGAGATTTATCATGTAATCGAGTCAAGTTTTGTTAGGGTTTGATCCCTAGTATCCACTATGTTCTGAGATTGATGTTGCTATGACTTTGCTATGCTTAATGCTTGTCACTAGGGCTCGAGTGCCATGATTTCAGATCTGAACCTATTATGTTTTCATGAATATACGTGTGTCCTTGATCCTATCTTGCAAGTCTATAGTCACCTACTATGTGTTATGATCCGGCAACCCCGAAGTGACAATAATCGGGACCACTCCCGGTGATGACCATAGTTTGAGGAGTTCATGTATTCACTATGTGCTAATGCTTTGTTCTGGTTCTCTATTAAAAGGAGGCCTTAATATCCCTTAGTTTCCAATAGGACCCCGCTGCCACGGGAGGGTAGGACAAAAGATGTCATGCAATTTCTTTTCCATAAGCACGTATGACTATATATGGAATACATGCCTACATTACATTGATGAATTGGAGCTAGTTTTGTGTCACCCTATGTATTGACTGTTACATGACGAACTGCATCCGGCATAATTATCCATCACTAATCTGGTTCTCGCTTATTTACTTTTCCGTTGCTACTGTTACAATCACTACAAAATACCAAAAACATTACTTTTGGTGTCTTTACTATTGTTACCGTTACCACCACTATCATATTACTTTGCTACTAAACACTTTGCTGCAGATACTAAGTTTCCAGGTGTGGTTGAATTGACAACTCAGCTGCTAATACTTGAGAATATTCTTTGGCTCCCCTTGTGTCGAATCAATAAATTTGGGTTGAATACTCTACCCTCGAAAACTGTTGCGATCCCCTATACTTGTGGGTCATCAGTCATGCATCCTCCAGCGCGCACGTTCGAGACGAGCTCGCACGAGCTGTGTTTTTTTGTCCCACAACGCCGCCCGAGCCGCCCGCAGACCGACTGGCGACCCGCAAATTACGCCATCCAACCGTAGCCGCACACATTATGACAGCAACTCAACCAACCGGATGAAATTCACGCAAACACGTAGACAAACTGATATTTCATATAAACAACGACGGAAATCATATAAAATACTGGATTTTCACACAAACATGACGGATTTTATTACATTCAAATGAACTACGCGATGCTAAATCTGGATAGCACAGGTATATAATACCTGGCCTAAATGGTCGCCCGCCGATCGATTTGTGTTCCTCATGTCCGGCAGCACGATCATCGGACTACCGGGAGCCCCAGAGGTATATGCTTCAGGCAAAGGGCTGCTCGCTTCCCCACTGCCCAACTGATATCATTGGCTGGTGCCGAAGATGATGGTGGCCGGCACCGGTTCGAGTTCATCACCGGCCACTACTTCGCCATGGCCGGCACCGGCTCGAGTTCATCCTAACATTCCCCTCTTCTATGGAGCCCATGCGGGGTCGACGAAGGTCCTCGCGACAAAAGGATCTGGCAAGACACCTGCTGTGTACGCTGGCGTCGCGTCCGCGGTGGCCTTCATGGGACCCAAGCGGCGGCAGCCTCCCGTGTTCTACTTCTCCTCGATGATGGCGGCGGACGCGGAGGCGCTGGCCACTGACTCGTCGCTCTCCGCGCACCCGGCTTCTGACACTGCTTGCATGGCGCGGCCGCCGGCATGGGAGTCTCGGCCACAGAAATGGGAGACACGGTACGAGGCGGCGGCGTGGACGGCAGCAACAATGCCCGTGCGCCGCTCCTCGTCGAGCTGGCCTAGAGCGGCGAGTTGCTGAACCACGCGTCAGCTTGGGGCGGTAACTGGCTGCGTCGAGCGAGGGGAGGGAGGTGGATCAGTGAGCTGCATAGCTCATATCCGGTGGGCAACCCAGCCGGCTTGGATGCGGAATAACTACTCTTTGTGAGCCATTGTAAGAGTGGACTAAATGGTGGAGGAGATAGGGGAGCGGCGGAGGTGTGCGATTCTTGGCCGGTGTTTGGCCTCGTTTAAATAGGAGATTAAATAGACAGCGGACGGGAGGAGCTTGGCAGGCGTTGCGTTTAACGCCGGCCTGGTCATGGACGGACGTGTGTCTAGAGTGGGTTTCTCGGCTTCCACACGGGCGTGTTTCATGGAGGCGTTTGAATGCGGCACGGAGGCATGTTCAGTCGGGTGTGCCGCGAGTGACGCCCTCGACTCTGACCTAGGACACCGCATCATTCTTCCATTGACGTGTGGGCTCTTTGGGTGCATGGCCTGCATGTCAGTGACCCAACACAGGCAGCGCACAGCAGAGGAACCTTTGGTGGGCCAGGGCGGTCAGAAGCGGGCATTTCGTAAACCAATGATTGTTCATTGAGTGTGACGTCATCTTTTCATATAGTTAATCCTACTATGTTGATAGCCCGTTCGATATGTTGTGATTCATAAAGACCGCTGCAAACATCAATGTTCTGCTTATCATAGATAAGATTGATTAATACCCGTAACAATCCATGTCCTTAACAAAGGGTGCATGCATGTATAGGTTGAGCGTGTGTCTTGCGTCATGTGATGTGTGCATGTAGGCGTGTGAGTGTTGCGTGCGTGCAAGGGTGCGTTTCAGTGTTGCATGCATGGGTGCGTACGTGCGTGTGTTCATGAGTGCATGTGTACGTGTCAGTGTTGCACGCCAGCATGCGTGCGTGTGTACGTTATGTGTACGTGTCAGTGTTGCACGCCTACATGCGTGCATGTCTTGTGTGCGTGCATGTGTACGTGCGGTGTGAGGCTACACGTCAGTCGACTAACTTTTTCATCTCTGGTCATTAGATTTTCCAGCTGTTGGTTACGAAATCAAGGGCCTCCAGTTTATCATCAAACTCCACCCCCCTTGAGCCGCCAGCCACCACCGGCCGAACCACCAGCCCCCGCCGCCCGCGGCCGGCCCGCCCTCCCCGAAACCACTCCCCACCGCCAGTCCGCCGCTGCACCGGCCATCCCTCTACCCCCCCCCCCCCCCCGCGCATGCGCCGAGCTTTTTCTCCGGGGATCCCCACCCCACCGCCCAATGAACGCCCCCCCAACCGCCGGTGACTGCCAACCAGAGGTCTCACGACTTCGAATACCCACCGACCACTAGTTTATTACCATTTCTGTCCTTCATATACGCGCTGACGGGTGGGCCCTATGGTAATGTGCGCTGCTGAATGTGGACCATTTGACTGGTCAATTGATCGTGTTATCAAAAAATTACGGAGCTGTATGGTGAGCCAGTGACCGTATGATCACCCTAAAATGTACTCCTATTTTATTAACACAGTATAGACTCAAACTACCATTTCTTTCTTTCATATACGGGCTGACAGGTGGGCCCCACGGTTACGTGCCCTGATGGTGCAACACTAATTGCGCCGCGTGGAACGTTTGACTGGTCAATTGATTGTGTCATCAACAAAATACAGAGTTGTACGGGTGAGCCAGCGACCGTATAATCATGATATGTATTTGTTTAACACGGTACAGACGCAAGGGCTCATACATACGCGCAAGCACTCACCGCTATAAGCGCACACACGCGAACCCTACCCCTATGAGCACCTTCAAGAGAGAGGGCCAGCATATATGATCTTGAGATTTTACAAAGTCACCATAGGTGCCTCATAGTCGAGTGGAACGTCTCCTCCCACTGAACGTACATCGCTCAAAAATACTGAAATTAACACAAGATAAATGCGAGCACCGGGACTTTAACCTTGGTGGGCTTGAGAAACCACTGTCCTCTAACCATCCAACCACATGTTGGTTAGCACGACAAAATGTATGTGGTGACCATGATGAGCTTATTCTGAAGTCCAGCGACCATATCGTGCTTTCGCTTCAAATACAATGACCGTAAGTGTCGTTAACAAAATACGGAGCATGCATCAAATGCAAAGTCCGTCAGTGTCATCAACAAAATATGGAGACGTATCGTGAGGTAGATACCGTTGTACTATTGTATATGCTTATTTTCTTAGTGGTCGATTGCGTGTGTGGTGTGGTGGGCACATCATTTCTAGTTGTGGTGGGTCAACATGAAGACTCATGGGTCGGTTCCATCCTGCGCCACATATAGGTTGGACCGAGACGTGTTATACGAAGACCCATGTGGAGGACTCGGCGTACAACACGAAGCTACCAGAGTCGCGGAGGACTCTATCCCCACTGGTGATAAGCCGACTATATATGATTTGTAACCCTAGGCCCTTAGTATGTTATACAAGCTTGGGGGCTAGTTCGTCAATAGTATACACACACGCACAATGCCTGGTATTCACGTGTACTTTGTACACACCCCTATCACTAATATACAGTACCAGGAGTAGGCTCTTTCTTCAACTTCAAGGGTCCGATCCGAACTAGGGTAAAACTTTGCCTCGTATTACCATCCAGCCTAAAAGCCAGGGATATCCTACCGAATGATATGATGAAATCATATCTGCCAACTACTAAGAGAGAGGTGTGTCGGGGGGGCAATGTGTGCGAGAGAGGCCTAAAGATAATGTGTGTGCGGGAGACACGTAGGCACATATATGTGCGTATAGAGGGCTAGTAGAGACCGTGCATGTGTATATATGCATGTGAGAGAAATAGTGTTTTCCAACTGAGATTAGTGAAAAGAGTGGTTCATAGTAGTCAGAGAGAGAGAGAGAGAAAGAGAGCATGTGCGTGAGACACCCCGACACCCTGAGAGAGATTGTGAGCATGTGTGAAAGAGAAATGCCGATGCATATAAAGTGTGTGCACTTATGCGTTAGATAGAGAGAGATATAACGCGTTTGTGAGAACGGGGCGAGGCATAGTGCATCTACATGTATAAGGCGGTTCTACGCATTAAATTAAAATATAAATGGCATTATTATTTTTGGATGAGATCATGAATTTTGCAAAATTGCGTATGGACGAAAATCGGTCTATCAGACACCAATACTCTATTGAATTCTAGCATGTGCATGTGTTTATTTCATATTATCGATCCATAGAGTGAGATCGGTTTGAAATACAGGCAATGGATGCTTTTGCAATTCATATATAAACATTAATTAGTGCACTCCATGTTGTTAGTGTGAAGCACTTTATACATTTGTCACTTGCATGGATACATTCCAAATTGCTAGCTACGAAATAAAATACATGTCGAATTCAACATAAAGGGGGTTTCGAAGATTCGAATTCATAGGAAGTGCATTCATCTATTTGAACCCGAGATAATGGCATTTGTAAATCAGATGTAAAAGGGGGCATCAATCTTTGTTGTGAGTTTGAACATGCTATATATATTCATACGCATATCTAACACTCTCTTTTTTGCAACCAAGGAGATTATATCTGGAACCATGCATGAACTGTGGTAAGTTGCATTTTTTTAAATATATACTCGTGTACAATGTATATTCAAATGTACCCCCTCCATTCAAAAATAATCGTAGCATAGGATTTTCAAGAGTAAAGATTTGTGAAGTTTGACAAATCCTGAAAGTTCAATTCAAGACAACCAAAAACGTAATGCTTCTACTCCCACATATTGAACGAAGCGCCAAATAGGCCTCTGGTCACCCGAAACCACGCGAGACTAATGTTTTGGTGGTAGGAAATTACTGTCCTGACTCTGGCCCATGTAGCCTATCGGCCCGATGTCCAAAGGTCTAAACTGGGGTAGGTTTGTAACTTCACCAAGACGCCAGTCTCAACCGCCTCCCAGAAGCATTCATACGCCGTGGGCGCCTAAACACCCATGCGCTCGGCCGAAATCTATCCCGCCCACATTTGGGACACCTGATATGACTGTCCTACCCCCAACCTGCAATATGTCCGAAATTTTAGATGGGGGCAAAGTTTGTAACTTTCCCCAAATTTCAAACAAGCGCATCTCAAACTGAAACATTGTTCCCCCTTAGTTCCCCGCCTCCCTCTGTTTCCCAATTCATACTCTGTGGGCGTGAAAATGCCCTCTCCACCAGCCGCGAAACCCCAGCCTCCTCCATCCTCCACCCCATAGTGGCCAATCCACCGCCGCCCTCCTCCATCACGCCGGAGCCGGTACCCCGACGTCGTCGTCCAACACAAACGCAACCGCAACGCCCTCAAAAACTTAGCAGTTGAAGCCGAGGCAGAGCTGCCTCCACGACGCCGACACTGACGTGTACCGTACTAGAACCACTCTGACCACGCCGTCATGCGCCTCACTGCTGTGGCTCCACTGTCGCAACCGTCCACCGCACCGGAGCTGTTCCCGCTACGCCGTCGTTCGCCGCCTTGGATCTGCTTCCCCGCCGCCGACAGACGGCCACCGCACCACACTCAACAACTTGGCCGTGGGTTCGTCCAAGGCTGCACCGTCCTCCACCACTTCTAGTTTCCGGCAAACAACAAGAAGATCATCGGAAATACAGAAGGAGGACACAGCACTGCCAGCAGAAAGAGGTACTCCTCTTCCCTTATTCATGCAAATCTTACGTCTCTGTTCACACCGTATTCATCCCACGAAAGAAACTAGTTGAGTGCTTCTTACTGCATCTTCTTCGTGATACTAAAAGCACAAGGTTTCCTCCCTTTTACTATTTCACCTTTGCTAGAGGTCAGTAGCCCGCCTGGATTTCAATTCAGGGTCAGTCGAACCGCAATTAAAAGAAGAAGCACCCGCTTAGGCGCGCGGAGCACCTAGTCCGCCTGTTCCCCGGGGAAGCGGCGCATCGGTGTCTATCATAGGGGTGTGGGGTGCAGGAGCTGCTTGCGCCCGATCTGGAGGTCGGCGGGGCTTGAATGGATGGCCGGGGGCGGTGCCAAGCACGGCGGTGCGGTGAGGACGAGGGGAGGGCGCAGGCAGGGGAGGAATATTGGGCCGGTGGTCGCTGGTGTTTCGAGGAAGATCATCAACATTGACTGGCTGGAGGTAGATGAAGGCGATCTGCCCGTTCTTTGTACATCGGACGGTGCAAAAAAAATGGACTGGCCTATTTGCTTTCAGTCGACTATTATTTTCATAGAATCATGTAGTAATTTAGTGTGCCATGCATGTTGTAGAGCTATCATATGTCTCCCGTCATTTATTTCTCACCAACCTGCTATCTGCTACCTTTACACTGTACTAATTGTGCACACACTTCACCCATACTCACACTATTGTTTTTTTATGCATGGGTATTTCAGACTCTGACGCAGTGTTGATGAATGCATAAAAGAAAAGACAGAAGTCGCTCCAGTGTAATTCGAAGATAAGCACTAAGCATTTCAGCGCTCTAATGGGTGCAGTGTCAGCAGTTGGAGACAGTAAACGTAGCTCTGCAGTTGATGATCTCAATTGCCACACACAACCATCCCAGTTGCTTGCTTTAACTTCGCGCTGTCAAATGTGGTTGCATGTTGCATATGGTGTCTAGCTTGTATTGCTTCCAATTTGGTTAAATTGCATCTGCTTACTTTACACATTATACCTTTGATAATGACATGCCTTCCTATTTTTTATACATACTACATATGTCTATTAACCATGTTCGTACGTCAAACTAATGCTCTTTTGTATCCCTCGTCAATCACTTATGATGAGACAGTCACCCGAGTGGGTTACTGTGAGACGCCCTACTCGTTTAAAGAGTGAAGTGTCATCCTCCCCACATGATTCTCAAGAAACAGCAAGGCTAAATGAAGATAGTCAATGCAGCTCTCTAGTTGATCACCGCAATTCCCCCACACCACCATCGCAGGTGCTTGCTCTTACTTGACAGTGTGATACGTGGTTGCATGTTGCATATGGTGTCTACCTTGTAATGCTTCTAATTAGGGTAAATTGCATCTGCTTAGTTAACATATTATAACTGTGAATATGACATGCCTTCCTGTTTTTGGTACATACTACGTCTTTCTATTAACCATGTTCTTACATCAAACTACTTTTCTTGTGTATCCCTCATCAATGCTCCTAATTTGTTAAATTGCATCTCCTTAGCTTACACATTATACATGTGAATATGACACGCCTTCCTGTTTTTGGTACATACTACATCTACCTATCACACCATGTTCTTACATCAAACTACTGTTCTTGTGTATCCTGCATCTATCACTTATGATGAGATAGTCACACGCGTGGGTTAATATGAGACGCAATACTCTTATAAAGAATGTGATTTCATCCTCTCCACATGATTCTCAAGAAACAGCAAGCCTAAATGAAGATATTGAACGTTGCTCTGTACCTGAAGACCGCACTTCCCCTACACCACCATCACAGGTGCTTGCTCCAACTTCGTAGTGTGATATGTGGTTGCATGTTGCATACGGTGTCTAGCTTGTAATGCTTCTAATTAGGGTAAATTGCATCTGCTTAGTTTACACACTATACCTGCGAATATGACATGCCTTCCTATTTTTGGTACACACTACATCTATGTGTTAACCTTGTTCTTACATGAAACTACCTCTCTTATGTATCCTGCATCAATCACTTACGATGAGTCACCTTTATTCGTTGCATATTGCATATTATTTCTAGCATGTTGCCATGTATTGCTTCTAATTTGGTCAAATACATTTGTTAGGGCACCCTTTTAATTTGGCAGAGTGATATTGGTTTCATCTTTCATATGGTTTCTAGCTTGCATCGATTCTAACAAGTTCAAGCACCTTGTGCTTAGTTTACACTTTATACATCATACATGTCAATATGTCACGCCGTCCTATTTTTCATACATATTCCATCCTCCTACCATGCGGCTGCCTTACATGAAAGTAGTGTTCGTCAGTATCATGCATCAATGAGTTCTGAAGAGCAAATTTTATTCCTTTTTCTTGTGGGTTTGACTTGACAAGGCAAAATCAATAAAGAGGAAGGAAAAGAGTAAGGAAGGCGATGATGGTGGTCCTCTGCAGTAACGTAAACGGAGCATCTGTACCGATTCTCCTTGTACTGATAGTGCATTACAAGGTCCAAGTCTCTGCTCCCCTACTCCACCATCCAAGGTGCTTGCTCTAATTTGGCAGTGTGATATCTGGTTGCATGTTGCATATGGTGTCTAGCTCGTATTGCTCCTAATTAGTGTAAACTGCATCTGCTTAGCTTACACATGATACATGTGAATATGACACGCTTCTCTGTTTTTGGTACATACTATATCTGTCTATCACACCATGTTCTTACATGAAACTACTCTTCTTGTGTATCCTGCATCAGTCACTTATGATGGGACACCTTTAAGTTGGCAGTGTGATATTGGTTTGCATCTTGAATATGATTTCTAGCATGTATTGCTTCTAGTTTGATGAACGCCACCTATGACGAGACAGTTTTAACTTGGCAGAGTGATATTGATTGCACCTTACATATGGTGTCTTGCAGTGTTTCTAATTTGTTGAAGTGCCTTCTGATTAGTTACCACACCATAGGTGTGAATATGTCAAGCCGTCCATTTTTTCGTACATATTCCATCCTCGTATCATGACTTTGCCTTTCATCAGAGTAGTGTTTGTCAGTATCATGCATGAATGAGTTCTGAAGAGCGAATGATATTCCTTTTTCTTGTCGGTATGAGCTCACAATGCAAAATCAATAAAGCTGAAGGAAATTGGCAAGGCATTGGATGATGGTGGTCCTTCCGAGCAACTGAAATGGAGGTTCTCTACAGATTCTACTCCGCCATCCTCCAACAAGATTCGCAAGACAACGCAAGGCTAGACAGTCAACGTAGCTGTGTAGATGATGAGCACATCTCCCCTACTCCACCATCACAGGTGCTTGCTCTAACTTGGCACTATTATATGTGGTTGCATGTTGCGTATGATGTCTAGCTTGTATTGCTTCTAACTTTGTTGAATTGCATCTGCTTACTTTACACATAATGCCTGTGAATATGACATGTGTTCCTGTTTCTACATCAGACTACTATTCTTGCATATCCCGCATCAGTCACTTATGATAAGGCACCTTTAAGTTGCCACTGTGATATTGGTTGTGTCTTGCATATGATTTCTAGCATGTACTGCTTCTAATTTGTTGAAACGACATACAGTTTGAACTTGGCAGAGTGGTATTGGTTGCATCTTTCATATGGTGTCTAGCTTGCAGTGCTTCTAATTTGTTGAAATGCCTTCTGCTTAGTTACCACATCATAGGTGTGAATATGTCACACCATCCTGTTTTTCATACATATTCCATCCTCGCATCATGTGTTTGCCTTTCATCCGAGTAGTGTTCATCAGTATCATGCATGAATGAGTTCTGAAGAGCGAATTTTATTCCTTTTTCTTATCGGTTTGACTTCACAATGCAAAATCATTACAGCTGAAGGAAATTAGTCCGGCATTGGATGATGGTGGTCCTTCGGAGCAACTCAAATAGGGGGTCTCTACAAGTTCTACTCCGCCATCCTCCCAACAAGATTCGCAAGACAACACAAGGCTGGACAGTCAACGTAGCTGTGTAGATGATGAGCACATCTCCCCTACTCCACCATCACAGGTGCTTGCTCTAACTTGACACTATTATATGTGGTTGCATGTTGCGTATGATGTCTAGCTTGTATTGCTTCTAACTTGAATTGCATCTGCTTACTTTACACATAATGCCTGTGAATATGACATGTGTTCCTGTTTCTAGAACATACATGTACATGATGAGCACATCTCCCCTACTCCACCATCACAGGTGCTTGCTCTTACTTGGAACTGTTATACGTGGTTGTGTTTTTCGTATGATGTCTAGTTTGTATTGCATCTAGTTTCGTATGATGCCATGAAGCAGTAGGTGGGAGGCGAGTCGTCCTTGTCATTATCATTAGCATTGGTGATGGAGCCATTGTCTTCAGTGTTGAAGATGGACTTGGCGACGTAGGCTATAGCTAGAGCCAGACTCGCAACACCAGAGTCAGACTCCTCCTCAGACTCCACCTCCACCTCCTCAGAAGCAGACTCCTCCTATGAATCCATTTCCTTGCCAACAAAAGCACGGGCCTTGCCAGATGAGCTCTTCTTGTGTGATGAAGACTTGGAAGAAGACTTCGAGGATTTCTTCTTCTTGTTGTCATCAGAATCATATTCTTTGCTCTTCTTCTTCTTCTTCTCATTGTCCCACTGTGGACACTCAGAGATGTAGTGACCAGGTTTCTTGCACTTATGGCAGGTTCTCTTCTTGTGGTCATAGGCAGAAGCTTCATCATTCCTTGAGCTGGATCGTGAAGACTTTCTGAAGCCTTTCTTCTTGGTGAATTTCTGGAACTTCTTGACAAGCATAGCAAGCTCCTTTCCAATGTCTTCAGGATCACCAGAACTGCAGTTAGATTCTTCTTTAGATGAGGAAGCAGCAGCCTTTGCCTTCAAAGCGCGAGTTCGGCCATAGTTGGGGCCATAGATATTTCGTTTCTCAAATAGCTGGTACTCGTGTGTGTTGAGCCTCTCAAGTATGTCAACGGATCGAGAGTCTTGAAGTCAGGGCGTTCTTGTATCATCAGGGCTAAGGTGTCAAATGAGCTGTCAAGAGATCTCAGTAGTGTCTTCACTATTTCATGCTTCGTAATCTCAGTGGCGCCGAGTGCTTGGAGCTCATTTGTGATATCAGTGAGGCGATCAAATGTGAGCTGGACATTCTCATTGTCGTGTCTCTTGAAGCGGTTGAAGAGGTTGCAAAGAGTACTGATCCGTTGATCTCGCTGAGTTGAGACGCCTTCATTGACCTTGGAGAGCCAGTCCCTGACTAGCTTCGACGTTTCCAAAGCACTCACACGGCCATACTGTCCTTTGGTCAGATGACCACAGATGATGTTCTTGGCGGTAGAGTCCAGTTGAATGAACTTCTTGACGTCAGCAGGGGTGACACCTTCACCGGTCTTGGAACACCATTCTTGACGACATACCATAGATCGACATCAATGGCTTCAAGATGCATGCACATCCTATTCTTCCAGTAGGGATATTCAGTGCCATCGAAGATGGGGCATGCAGCGGAGACTTTGATTATCCCTGCACTCGACATAGCTAAAACTCCAGGTGGTTAAATCGAATCACACAGAACAAGGGAGTATCTTGCTCTGATACCAATTGAAAGGGCTAGTTATCGACTAGAGGAGGGGTGAATAGGCGATTTTTATGAAAGTCTTCAAAACATGGGAGTTTCGAAGACAGACAATAGAAACGACACTATTCGAATGCAGCAGAAGGTAGACTACACTAGACAAGCCATAGTCAAGTATTCAATTAAGTGGAAGCACGAAGACTATTAGCAGCTAGGTAGTAAAGATCAAGATGGAAGATAGTATGAAGCCAATCAGAATAGGTAGTCACACAGTGAAGTCAAACAGATAATCCAAGCAGGCAATGACTTCACGAAGACAAACTGTAAGTAGAGAGAAGCGAGAGATAGAACCAGTAGCTTCAGGAGGACAGGGATTTGTTCGACCAGTTCCAGTTGCTGTGACAACTGTACATCTGGTTAGGGAGGCTGAGATTCAACTCAGAAGACCGTGCCTTCACCTTATTCCCCTTGAGCTAAGGACACCTAGTCCCCACCCAATCACTCTGGTAAGTCTTCAAGGTAGACTTCCAAACCTTCACAGACTTCATTCACCGGCAATCCACAATGACTCTTGGATGCTCAGAACGTGATGCCTAACCGGCTGGAGGATTCACAGTCCTCAAGTGTAACAAGTCTTCAAATCACGCGGACAGAAAGACTTTAGTGATACCAAACTCTCTTTGGGCTCTGGGTGGTTTGGGCTTTGTCCTCCCAAGGATTCTCTCTCAAAAGCTTCGGCGGTGGGTTGCTCTCAAACGACAAAAGCCATGTACTAACTCTGAGCAGCCACCAATTTATGGTGTAGGGGGTGGGTTATTTATAGCCACTGGGCAACCCGACCTGATTTGTCCGAAATGACCCTGGGTCACTAAGGAACTGACACGTCTCACAACGGTCCGATTTCAAACACACGCAGCAGCTTGACTTGGGATACAAGTAAAGCTGACTCATCCGACTCTGGATAAGATTTGCTCTCATTGTCTTCGCTCGAAGACATAGGATTTGGTTGAGCATCACTTCAGTCACTCTGGCTATGTTCACTTGGACCCCACTTAATAGTACGGTGGTTCCTATGACTCAACAAAGAAGAAAAGGAACACAATGAAACAACTAAGTCTTCGTGCTCCATAGTCTTCACTCGATGTCTTCTCATGTCATAGTCTTCAACGTGAATAGCTTCACAGACCACCATTGTCTTCAATGTCTTCACACATTCTTAGGGGTCATCTTTGGTAGGTAAACCGAATCAATGAGGGACTACTACCTGTGTTATCCTGCAATTCTCACAAACACACTAGTCCCTCGACCAGGTTTGTCATCAATACTCCAAAACCAACTAGGGGTGGCACTAGATGCACTTACAGGAGCTATTGTGTATCGCTCTAGGTTGTGACTATCACATGATGAATGTCATTGATACGTCCATTTTGCATCATGCTTTTATATCAATATTTATTGCATTATGGGCTGTTATTACACATTATGTCACAATACATATGGCTATTCTCTCTTATTTTACAAGATTTACCATGAAGAGGGAGAATGCCGGCAGCTGGGATTTTGGCTGGAAAAGGAGCAAATATTGGAAACCTATTCTGCACAGCTCCAAAAATCCCGAAACTCCACGGAAGTCACTTTTGGAATTAATAAGAATTATTGAGCGAAGAAAATACCGGAGGGGGCCCACACCCTGGCCAGGACGGTGGGGGCGCCCCCCCTACTGGGCGCGCCCCCTGTCTCCTGGGCCCCCCGGTTGCCCTCAGTGGCCATCTTCTGATATATGAAGGCTTTTACCCTGGAAAAAAATCATAAGCAAGCTTACGGGACGAAAGTCCGCCGCCACGAGGCGGAACCTTGGCAGAACCAATCTAGGGCTCCGGCGGAGCTGTTCTGCCGGGGAAACTTCCCTCCGGGAGGGGGAAATCATCACCAACGATCCTCTCATCGGGAGGGGATCAATCTCCATCAACATCTTCACCAGCACCATCTCCTCTCAAAACCCTAGTTCATCTCTTGTATCCAATCTTGTATCAAAACCACAAATTAATACCTGTGGGTTGCTAGTAGTGTTGATTACTCCTTGTAGTTGATGCTAATTGGTTTACTTGGTGGAAGATCATATGTTCAGATCCTTAATGCATATTAATACTCCTCTGATTATGAACATGAATATGCTTTGTGAGTAGTTACGTTTGTTCCTGAGGACATGGGTGAAGTCTTGCTATTAGTAGTCATGTGAATTTGGTATTCGCTTGATATTTTGATGAGATGTATGTTGTCTCTCCTCTAGTGGTGTTATGTGAACGTCGACTACATGACACTTCACCATTATTTGGGCCTAGAGGAAGGCATTGGGAAGTAATAAGTAGATGATGGGTTGCTAGAGTGACAGAAGCTTAAACCCTAGTTTATGCGTTGCTTCGTAAGGGGCTGATTTGGATCCACTAGTTTCATGCTATGGTTAGGTTTACCTAATACTTATTTTGTAGTTGGGGATGCTTGCAATAGGGGTTAATCATAAGTGGGATGCTTGTCCAAGAAAGGGCAGTACCCAAGCACCGGTCCACCCACATATCAAATTATCAAAGTACCGAACGCGAATCATATGAGCGTGATGAAAACTAGCTTGACGATAATTCCCATGTGTCCTCGGGAGTGCTTTTCTCATTATAAGAAATTGTCCAGGCTTGTCCTTTGCTACAAAAAGGATTGGGCCACCTTGCTGCACTTTATTTACTTTCATTGCTTGTTACCCGTTACAAATTATCTTATCACAAAACTATCTGTTACCTACAATTTCAGTGCTAGCAGAGAATACCTTATTGAAAACCGCTTGTCATTTCCTTCTGCTCCTCGTTGGGTTCGACACTCTTACTTATCAAAAGGACTACAATAGATCCCCTATACTTGTGGGTCATCAAGACTCTTTTCTGGCGCCGTTGCCGAGGAGTGAAGCGCCTTTGGTGAGTGGAACTTGGTAAGGAAACATTTATATAGTGTGCTGAAATTCTCTGTCACTTGTTACTATGGAAACTAATCCTTTGAAGGGCTTGTTTGGGGCATCTTCGCCCCGACCAGTAGAGCAAAGAGTTGCTCCTCAACCTACTGAACCTACTGAAAATGTTTACTTTGAGATTCCTTCGGGTATGATAGAGAAACTGCTAGCTAATCCTTTTGCAGGAGATGGAACATTGCATCCCGGTTTACACCTTATCTTTGTGGATGAAGTTTGTGGATTATTTAAGCTTGCAGGTATTCCCAATGATTTTGTTAAGAGGAAGGTCTTCCCTTTATCTTTGAAGGGAGATGCATTGACATGGTATAGGCTATGTGATGATACTGGATCTTGGAAATATAAACGATTGAAGTTGGAATTTCACCAGAAGTTCTATCCTATGCATCTTGTTCATCGTGATCGTAATTACATATATAATTTTTGGCCTCGCAAAGGAGAAAGCATCGCTCAAGCTTGGGGTGGCTTAAGTCAATGTTATATTCATACCCCAATCATGAGCTCTCAAGAGATATGATTATTCAAAAAAAAATCGGCTTTCTCTCAATGATCGCACCATGCTCAATACTTCCTTTGCTGGTTCTTATATGCTGAAGACTACTGAATTCAAGTGGGACCTATTGGAAAGAATTAAACGAAACTCTGAAGATTGGGGTTCCAACGATGGTAAGGAGTCAGGTATGACACCTAGGTTTGATTGTGTTAAATCTTTTATGAATACCGATGCTTTTTTGTGGATTTAGCGCTAAATATGGACTTGACTGTGAGATAGTAGCTTCTTTCTGTGAATCTTTTGCTACTCACGTTGATCTCCCTAAGGAAAAGTGGTTTAAATATAATCCTCCCACTGAAGTAAAGGTAGTTGCACCTATTACAGTTGAAGAAAAGACTATCACTTATAATGATCCTATTGTTCCTACTACTTATGTTGAGAAACCACCTTTTCCTGTTAGGATAAAGGATCATGCTAAAGCTTCAACTGTTGTTCGTAAGAGTAATACTAGAACTTATACACCCCCTGAGCAAATCAAAGTTGAACCTAGTATTGCTATGGTTAAAGATCTCTTGGATGATAATATAGATGGGCATGTTATTTACTTCTGTGGTGAAACTACTAATCTTGCTAGACCCGATGCTAAGATACATAGACCTATTGTAGGCATGCCTATTATTTCTGTTAAAATAGGAGATCATTTTTATCATGGCTTATGTGATATGGGTGCTAGTGCTAGTGCAATACCTATTTCCTTATATAAAGAAATTATGCATGATATCGCACCCGCTGAGTTGGAAGGTATTGATGTTACTATTAAGCTTGCCAATAGAGATACTATTTCACCAGTTGGGATTGTTAGAGATGTTGAAGTCTTGTGTGGGAAAGTTAAATATCCTGCTGATTTTCTTGTTCTTGGTTCCCCACAAGATGACTTCTGTCCCATTATATTTGGTAGACCCTTCTTGAATACTGTTAATGCTAGGATTGATTGTGAAAAGGATATTGTTACAATTGGCTTAGGGGATATGTCTCATGAGTTTAATTTTGCTAAGTTTCGTAGACAACCCCATGATAAAGAATCACCTAGTAAGGATGAGATTATTGGTCTTGCTTCTATTGCCGTGCCTCCTACTGATCCTTAGAACAATATTTGCTAGACCATGAAAATGATATGTTTATGAAGGAAAGAAGGGAAATAGATGAAGTATTCCTTAAACAGGGTCCTATTCTGAAACACAACCTACCTATTGAAATATTAGGGGATCCCCCTCCACCCAAGGGTGATCTCGTGTTTGAGCTCAAACCATTACCTGATAATCTTAAATATGCTTATATTGATGAAAAGAAGATATATCCTGTTATTATTAGTGCTAACCTTTCAGAGCAAGAAGAGGAAAGATTATTGAAAACTCTAAAAAAGCACTGTGCTGCTATTGGATATACTCTGGATGATCTTAGGGCATTAGTCCCACTCTATGCCAAAACAAAATTAAATTGGAGAAAGATGCCAAACCAGTTAGAGATCCTCAACAACGGTTAAACCCTAAGATGAAAGAAGTCGAAGAAAGGAGATACTAAAGCTCCTTGAGGCAGGTATAATTTATCCCGTTGCTGATAGCGATTGGGTAAGCCCTGTCCATTGCGTTCCTAAAAAGGGAGGTATTACTGTCGTTCCTAATGATAAAGATGAATTGATCCCGCAAAGAATTATTACAGGTTATAGGATGGTAATTGATTTCCGCAAATTAAATAAAGCTACTAAGAAAGATCATTGCCCTTTACCTTTTATTGATCAAATGCTAGAAAGACTATCCAAACATACACATTTCTGCTTTCTAGATGGTTATTCTGGTTTTTCTCAAATACCTGTGTCAGTGGAGGATCAATCAAAAACTACTTTTACTTGCCCTTTCGGTACTTTTGCTTATGGACGTATGCATTTTGGTTTATGTAATACACCTGCTACCTTTCAAAGATGCACGATGGCTATATTCTCTGACTTTTGTGAAAAGATTTGTGAGGTATTGATGGATGATTTCTCCGTTTATGGATCCTCTTTTGATGATTGCTTGAGCAACCTTGATCAAGTTTTGCAGAGATGTGAAGATACTAGTCTTGTCTTGAATTGGGAGATGTGCCACTTTATGGTTAATGAAGGCATTGTCTTGGGGCATAAAATTTCTGAAAGAGGTATTGAAGTTGATAAAGCTAAGGTTGATGCTATTGAAAAGATGTCGTGTCCCAAGGACATTAAAGGTATAAGAAGTTTCCTTGGTCATGCCGGTTTTTATAGGAGGTTCATTAAGGACTTCTCTAAAATTTCTAGGCCTCTAACTAATCTCTTACAAAAAGATATTCCTTTTGTCTTCGATGATGATTGTGTAGAAGCATTTGAAATACTTAAGAAAGCTTTGATTTCTGCACCTATTGTTCAGCCACCTGATTGGAATTTACCCTTTGAAATTATGTGTGATGCTAGTGATTATGCTGTAGGTGTTGTTCTAGGACAAAGAGTTGATAAGAAATTAAATGTTATTCAATATGCTAGTAAAAATCTAGACAGTGCCCAGAGAAATTATGCTGCTACTGAAAAAGAATTCTTAGCAGTTGTATTTGCTTGTGATAAGTTTGGGCCTTATATTGTTGATTCTAAAGTAACTGTTCACACTGATCATGCTGCTATCAAATATCTTATGGAAAAGAAAGATGCTAAACATAGACTTATTAGATGGGTTCTTCTACTACAAGAATTTGATTTGCATATTATTGATAGAAAGGGAGCTGAGAACCCCGTTGCAGACAACTTGTCTATGTTAGAGAATGTTCTTGATGACCCACTACCTATTGATGATAGCTTTCCTGATGAACAACTAGCGGTCGTTAATGCTTCTCATACTGCTCCATGGTATGTTGATTATGCTAATTACATTGTTGCTAAATTTATACCACCTAGTTTCACATACCAGCAAAAGAAAAAGTTCTTTTATGATTTAAGACATTACTTCTGGGATGACCCACACCTTTACAAAGGAGTAGATGGTGTTATTAGACATTGTGTACCTGAGCATGAACAAGAATAGATCCTACGCAAATGTCACTCTGAACCATATGGAGGACACCACGCTGGAGATAGAACTGCACATAAGGTATTGCAATCCGGTTTTTATTGGCCTACTCTCTTCAAAGATGCCCGTAAGTTTGTCTTGTCTTGTGATGAATGTCAAAGAATTGGTAATATTAGTAGACGTCAAGAAATGCCTATGAATTATTTTCTTATTATTGAACCATTTGATGTTTGGGGCTTTGACTATATGGGACCTTTTCCTGCCTCTAATGGTTACACACATATTTTGGTTGATGTTGATTACGTTACTAAGTGGGTAGAAGCTATTCCAACTAGTAGTGCTGATCATAACACTTCTATTAAGATGCTTAAGGAAGTTATTTTTTCCGAGGTTTGGAGTCCCTAGATATCTCATGACTGATGGTGATTCACATTTTATTCATGGTGCTTTCCGTAAAATGCTTGCTAAGTATGATGTTAATCATAGAATTGCATCTCCTTATCACCCACAGTCTAGTGGTCAAGTAGAGTTGAGTAATAGAGAGCTCAAGTTAATTTTGCAAAAGACTGTTAATAGATCTAGAAAGAATTGGTCCAAGAAACTTGATGATGCATTATGGGCCTATAGAACTGCATATAAAAATCCTATGGGTATGTCTCCGTATAAGATGGTTTATGGAAAAGCATGTCACTTACCTCTCGAACTTGAACATAAGGCATATTGGGCTATTAAAGAGCTCAACTATGACTTAAAACTTGCCGGTGAGAAGAGGTTATTTGATATTAGCTCACTTGATGAATGGAGAACCCAATCCTATGAGAATGCCAAGCTGTTCAAAGAAAAAGTTAAAAGATGGCATGACAAAAGAATACAAAGCGAGAATTTACGTAGGTGATTATGTGTTGCTATTCAACTCTCGTTTAAGATTTTTTTGCAGGAAAACTTCTCTCTAAATGGGAAGGTCCTTGCGTTATCGAGGAGGTCTATCGTTCCGGTGCCATAAAAATCAACAACTTCGACGGCACAAGTCCGAGGGTGGTAAACGGTCAAAGAATCAAACATTATATCTCGGGTAATCCTATCAATGTTGAAACCAATACTATTGAGACCGTAACCCGGAGGAATACATAAGGGACACTTTCCAGAACGTTTCAGACTCCGAAAAGGAATAGGTATGTGGTACGGTAAGTAAACCGACTCCAAAACAATTATAATGGCAATTTTCCTCCGTTTTGGAATATTTAAGAATTTTGGGAAGCAAGAAGTAATCCGGGAAGGACACGAGGCCTCCATGAGGGTGGAGGGCGCGCCCACCCTTACTGGGCACGCCCACCCTTACTGGGCATGCCCCCTGTCTCGTGGGCACCTCGTGTGCCTCCCGGACTCCGTTTTCTTGCATGTTACTTCTCTTGGTCGGTAAAAATTCATTATATAATCTCCCGAAGGTTTTGACCACCGTATCACGCAAAAATCCTCTATTTTTGTTTCGAGCTATTTTTCTGGCAGATCTAGAGCATCATGACGTCACCCTCCTTCAACAATGAAGACAAGGATGCTTGGCTATTGAAGATAGAGCTGAAAAGAGAAGAACCGGAGGAGATCAACAAGGATGAAGGGATCAAGAAGGCCATGGAGGATCAAGCTCCGGCGGTGGAAGAAGAAGACATCCCTCAACCTCTACCTAACCTCTTTACTCCAACTGAGATTGAAGCTTTCAAGATGATTGAGTTAGCTCGCATACAAAACAAGTATCTCACAAAGGAAAATATTTTGTTGAAGGATCATATCGTCAGACTCAAAGGCATTATCCGCAAGTTGCAGGAGCTTTTACGCTTGATGTGCGATTATCCACCATCATCATCACCACCTTCATCACCTCCGAGGACATAATCACATGGGTATGGGCACTCCCCTTGGCAACTGCAAAGCTTGGGGGAGGTGCCCCGGTATCGTATCACCATCACACTCCTATCTTTACCGTTTTACTTAGTTCTATCCTTTTAGTATTATCTTGATCTAGTAGAATAAAGTTTTGGTATGAATTAGTTTTGAGTTTTGCTTTGTGATCCCTTCTATGTAATCGAGTTCGTGAGCTATCTATAATAAAGATTAGTGTTGAGTCAAGGCTTTGCTATCCTGCTATGATCTTGAGAAAAAGAAAGAATAAAAAGAAATAAAAGAGTTCATATTGATCTTATGGATAGTAATGACTTCACATATAAAGAGTATGAGGCATAAAAGTTGTTGAGAGTTGACAAACGTAGTTTTGGTCATTGTTGCAATTAATAGGAAGTAATAAGGAAGGAGAGGTTTTCACATATAAATATACTATCTTGGACATCTTTTATGATTGTGAGCACTCATTAAGTATGACATGCTAAAGAGTTGATGTTGGACAAGGAAGACAACGTAATGGGTTATGTTTTCTCACATCTCACTTAAAGTATATTGTCATGGATCATTCAAACATGTTGAGCTTGCCTTTCCCCCTCATGCTAGCCAAAAAATCCTTGCACCAAGTAGAGATACTACTTGTGCTTCCAAATATCCTTAAACCCAGTCTTGCCATGAGAGTTCATCATACCTACCTATGGATTGAATAAGATCCTTCAAGTAAGTTGTCATGTTGCAAGCAATAAAAATTGCTCTCGAAATATGTATGACTTATTAGTGCGGAGAAAATAAGCTTTATATGATCGTGTGATATGGAAGTAATAAAAGCGACGGACTGCATAATAAAGGTTCATATCACAAGTGGCAATATAAAGTGACGTTCTTTTGCATTAAGATTTTGTACATCCAACCCTAAAAGCACATGATAACCTCTGCTTCCCTCTACGAAGGGCCTATCTTTTACTTTATGTTTTTACTTTATGCCAGAGTCAAGGTGATCTTCACCTTTCCCTTTTTCATTTTATCCTTTGGCAAGCACCTCATGTTGGAAAGATCCTGATACATATATCTAATTGGATGTAAGTTAGCATGAACTATTATTGTTGATATCACCCAAAGGTGAATACGTTGGGAGGTGAAACTATAAGCCCCTATCTTTCTCAGTGTCCGATTAAAACTCCATAACCATAAGTATTGCGTGAGTGTTAGCAATTGTAGAAGACTATATGATAGTTGAGTATGTGGACTTGCTGAAAAGCTCTATTCTTGACTCTTTCTGATGTTATGATAAATTGCAATTGCTTCAATGACTAAGATTTTAATTTGTTAGCTCCCATTGAAGTTTATGATCCATACTTGACATTGTAAATAGATTGTTACTTGAGCATAAGAAATCATATTATAAAATGTATATATGTTGTTGTTATAAGAATGATCATGATGCCCTCATGTCCATATTTTATTTTTATCGACACCTCTATCTCTAAACATGTGGACATATTTTTCGATTTCAGCTTCTGCTTGAGGACAAGCGAGGTCTAAGCTTGGGGGAGTTGATACGTCCATTTTGCATCATGCTTTTATATCAATATTTATTGCATTATGGGCTGTTATTACACGTTATGTCACAATACTTATGGCTATTCTCTCTTATTTTACAAGGTTTACCATGAAGAGGGAGAATGCCGGCAGCTGGGATTCTGGCTGGAAAAGGAGCAAATATTGGAAACCTATTCTGCACGGCTCCAAAAATCCTGAAACTCCATGGAAGTCACTTTTGGAATTAATAAGAATTATTGAGCGAAGAAAATACCAGAGGGGGCCCACACCCTGGCCAGGAGGGTGGGGGCGCTCCCCCCTACTGGGCGCACCCCTGTCTCCTAGGCCCCCTGGTTGCCCTCCGGTGCCCATCTTCTGCTATATGAAGGCTTTTACCCTGGAAAAAATCATAAGCAAGCTTACGGGACGAAACTCCGCCGCCACGAGGCGGAACGTTGGCGGAACCAATCTAGGGCTCCGGCGGAGCTGTTCTGCCGGGGAAACTTCCCTCCGGGAGGGGGAAATCATCACCATCGTCATCACCAACGATCCTCTCATCGGGAGGGGGTCAATCTCCATCAACATCTTCACTAGCACCATCTCCTCTCAAAACCCTAGTTCATCTCTTGTATCCAATCTTGTATCAAAACCACAAATTGGTACATGTGGGTTGCTAGTAGTGTTGATTACTCCTTGTAGTTGATGCTAATTGGTTTACTTGGTGGAATATCACATGTTCAGATCCTTAATGCATATTAATACTCCTCTGATTATGAACATGAATATGCTTTGTGAGTAGTTACGTTTGTTCCTGAGGACATGGGTGAAGTCTTGCTATTAGTAGTCATGTGAATTTGGTATTCACTTGATATTTTGATGAGATGTATGTTGTCTCTCCTCTAGTGGTGTTATGTGAATGTCGACTACATGACACTTCACCATTATTTGGGCCTAGAGGAAGGCATTGGGAAGTAATAAGTAGATGATGGGTTGCTAGAGTGACAGAAGCTTAAACCCTAGTTTATGCGTTGCTTCGTAAGGGGCTGATTTGGATCCACTAGTTTCATGCTATGGTTAGGTTTACCTAATACTTCTTTTGTAGTTGCGGATGCTTGCAATAGGGGTTAATCATAAGTGGGATGCTTGTCCAAGAAAGGGCAGTACCCAAGCACCGGTCCACCCACATATCAAATTATCAAAGTACCGAACGCGAATCATATGAGCGTGATGAAAACTAGCTTGACGATAATTCCCATGTGTCCTCGGGAGTGCTTTTCTCATTATAAGAAATTGTCCAGGCTTGCCCTTTGCTACAAAAAGGATTGGGCCACCTTGCTGCACTTTATTTACTTTCATTGCTTGTTACCCGTTACAAATTATCTTATCACAAAACTATCTGTTACCTACAATTTCAGTGCTTGCAGAGAATACCTTATTGAAAATCGCTTGTCATTTCCTTCTAATCCTCGTTGGGTTCGACACTCTTACTTATCGAAAGGACTACGATAGATTCCCTATACTTGTGGGTCAGCAGTCATCCAAATATCCATTGCTACTACATGCCTACACTTTGCTCATATTTTCTTTGCTAAGTTACTACTATTGCTACTGTTGTTCCAATTACTACAAACTGCTACTGTTACTGTTACTATTACTATTGCTACTGTTACCGCTGCTATCAAAACTATCATATTACCGTGCTACTAATATTTTGCTGCGGAGAAACAAATTCTCAGGTGGGGTTGAATTAACAACTCAAATGCTAAGGCTTATAAATTCTTTGGCTCTCCTTGCGTCGAATCAATAAATTTGGGTGAAATACTACCATCGAAGACTGTTGCAATCCCCTATACTTGTGGGTCATCAAGACAATTTTCTAGAACCGTTGCCATGGAGCATACCTCTATTTATTAAGTTCACTTGGGAGTTAAATCTCTGTTGAAATCTATATTCACTATGAAGAATCTTAGAGACTCTAAGAGGAAGATCATACCCTCTAAGACGAGGGGAGGTGAGGAACTGCCAAGTCAGTGTACACTTGATTCACCTGTTTTAAGTCAACTTGAGACACCACCACCTATTATTCAATCTGATATGTCACAGTAATAGACACTTCTTCCGCTATTGATGATACTCATGGTGATGCTTCTACTTTGCTTAATTAATCTACTCCACTTGGTGAATTACTTGGTGCTCATATTGCTAAAGCTAAAGATTCTAAAATTGATGAAAATTATGATTTACCTGCCACACCTAGTACTCCTGTTAGAACTAAGGTGTGATACATCTCCATCGTATCTACTTTTCCTAACACTTTTGCTCTTGTTTTAGACTCTAATTTGCAGGATTTGAATGAAACTAACTCGGACGGACGCTATTTTCAGCAGAACTACCATGGTGTTGTTTTTGTGCAGAAATAAAAGTTCTCGGAATTGGACAAAACTTTTTGGAGAATTATTTTGAAATATATAATAATTTCTGGAATCAAGACCCATTGGAGGGGGCCTAGTTTTCCACTAGGCACCAGGGCACGCCACCCCCCTCTCCGCGCCCTGGTGGGTAGTGGGGCCCACGAGGCTCCGCTGACCCTAATTCCAACGCTATAAAATCCTATTTTTGGTGAGAAAAATTGGGAGGAAGTTTCACCGTGTTTTACGATAGGAGCCACCGCCACCTCTTGTTCTTCATCGGGAGGCTAGATCTGAAGCCCATTCGGGGCTCCGGGGAGAGGGATCTTCGGTTTTTGTGATCACCAACCACCCTCCATCACCAATTTCATGATGCTCACCGCCGGGAGTGAGTAATTCCTTCATAGGTTTGCTAGACGCTGGTGGGTTGGATGAGATTCATCACGTAATCAAGTTAGTTTTGTTAGGACTTGATCCCTAGTGTCCACTTTGTTCTGAGATTGATGTTGCTATGACTTTGCTCTGCTTAATGCTTGTCACTAGGGCCCGAGTGCCATGATTTGAAATCTGAATCGTTTATGTTTTCACCATTATATCTATGTTCCTTATCCGATCTTGCAAGTTATATGCACCTATTATGTGTTATGATCCGTAAACGCCGAAGTGACAATAGTCGGAATACTTTCTATGTGCTAATGCTTTGTTCTGGTTCTCTATTAAAAGGAGGCCTTAATATCCCTTAGTTTCCTTATGGACCCCGCTGCCACGGGAGGGTAGGAAAAAGATGCCATGCAAGTTCTTTTCCATAAGCACGTATGACTATTTACAGAATGCATGCCTACATTATATTTATGAACTGGAGCTAGGTCTGTGTTGCCCTAGGTTATGACTATTATATGATGAATATCATCCAACAAAATTATCGATCCAATGCCTACGAGCTTTTCACATATTGTTCTTGCTAAGTTACTGCTATTGTTATTGCTACTGTCACAACTGCTACGAAATTATTGATATCACTGTTACTGTCATTGCTACTGTTACCACCACTATCAAAATTACCATATTACTATGCTACTGATCACTTTGCTGCAGATATTTAATCCCCAGGTGCGGTTGAATTGACAACTCAACTGCTAATACTAACAAATATTCTTTGGCTCCCCTTGTGTCGAATCAATAAATTTGGGTTGAATACTCTACCCTCGAAAACTTTTGCGATCCCCTATACTTGTGGGCTATCAAGACCTTTTTCTGGCACCATTGCCTGGGAGCATAGCTATATTTGTTGAGTCACTTGGGATTTATATCTATTTATCACTATGAAGAATTTGAAAGATACCAAAACCAAGATCGTTCCCTCTAAGACGAGGGGAGGTAAGGAATTGCCATCACACTCTGCCTTGATTCACCTTCTGTTTTGAGTAAGCTTGCAACACCACCACATGCTATTAATCCTGATATGTCGCAAGTTATTGATGATGCTACTTCTGCTATGAATGATGCTTATGATGATCCTAGTACCCTGCTTGATGATAATGTGCCACTAGGTGAATTTCTTGATGAACAAATTGCTAAAGGTAAAGATAATGAGAATGCTGAAACTAATGAAATTACTGAAACTGATGAAGTCTTTGAAACTAAGAATTATGAAACACCTATTAGACCTAACTCTCCGAGATATAAATTGCCTGATATACCTGAGGGTTATGTTATGGATGGAGAGGTAGCTAGAGACTATCTTGCTTCTAAGGATAGAGATGATCTCAAGAAATTACTAATCAAGTTGAAAAAAATCTTTGAATGCTAGAATGAGATGTGATCCTAAGTTCGCTACTTCACATATCTTTGTCACTAATAAGGATCATGAATTCTCTGTCGACCTAGAGTTGATTACTTTGGTTGAATCTGATCCTTTCCGTAGCTATGAAACTGAAACCGTTGTGGCACATCTTACTAAATTAAATGATATAGCCACCCTATTTGCTCATGAGGAAAAAATTCGCTACTACTAATTCTTAAGTTATTTCCTTTATCTTTAAAGGGCGATGCTGAGATATGGTACAGTACTCTTGCTCCCGATTGTGTGTGTAGTCCTCAGGATATGATTTATTACTTCTTTGAAAAATATTTTCCTGCTCATAAGAACCAAGCTGCCTTACAGGAAATATTTAATTTTGTGCAAATTGAAGAAGAGAGTCTCCCACAAGCTTGGGGGAGGCTTCTCCTATTACTTAATGTTTTGCTTGATCATCCTCTCAAAAAAATGAAATACTTGATATCTTCTATAATGGACTAACCGATGCTTCTAGGGACTTCCTAGATAGTTGTGTTGGTTGTGTTTTCAGGGAACGAACTATTGAACAAGCTGAGGAATTGTTGAACAATATATTAAAGAAATATGATGATTGGACACTTCCTGAGCCATTGCCTCGAAGAAGAGGGGTATTTTATTTCTCAGTCCTGAATATATGCAAGAGGCAAAGAAATGTATGAAGGAAAAAGGTATTAAAGCTAAAGATGTAAAGAATTTACCACCTATCGAAGAAATACATGGACTTGACACACCACCACCACCGGTGGTAGAGGTAAATTCTTTATTAAAGTTTGATGAAGGTGACATCCCTTATAATAAACATCCTAGTCAGTGCTTATATGAATTTGACAACTACATTAGAAAACAAGATCACTTCAATGTGAATGTTATGAAATAGTTGAAACAAAATTCTGATATGATTGCTCGCTTAAGTGACTTATTATTTAGAATCACAAATGATGTAAGGGGTGTAGGAAAACATGCTTCTATGGTTCGAACTCAGTTAGAACAAGTTGCTAAATCTCAAAGAGAATTGCTTAGTGAAATGAACAATAATATGAATGATTATGCTGTTAGAGTAGCAACTAGAGGAGGTAAAATGACTCAGGAGCCACTTTATCCTGAAGGTCACCCTAAAAGAATTGAACAAGATTCTCAAAGAATTAGTACTGATGCACCTACCTTCTAAAAAGAAAAAGAATAAGAAAAATGATAGGACTTTGTATACCTCTAGTGAACCTGAAATAGAAAAGCCTTCTGAAGATAATAATGATGTTTCTATTTCTGATGCTGAAACTCAATCTGGTAATGAACATCCACCTAGTGATAATGATAATGATAATGATGATGTTCATGAAGATGCTCAACCAGACAATGATAAAGAACCAGATAATGATGTTGAAATAGAACCTGCTGCTGATGTTGATAACCCACAACCTAAAAACAAATATTATGATAAAAGAGACTTTGTGGCTAGAAAACATGGTAAAGAAAGAAAACCATGGGTTCAGAAACCCATGCACTTTCCACCTAAACCATCTAAGAAAAAAGGATGATGAAGAATTTGAACGCTTTGCTAAAATGCTTAGGCCAGTCTTTTTGTGTACTCGTTTGACTAAAATTTTAAAGATGGCCCCTTATGCTAGTCACTAATAAAAGAAAAATACATAAAGCTGAAATCTCCACCATGCTTGCTAATCTTTTAAGGATGGAGTACCTAAAAAACTTGGAGATCCGGGAATACCAACTATACCATGCTCTATTAAAAGGAATCATGTCAAAATTGCTTTATGTGATTTGGGAGCCGGTGTTAGTGTTATGCCTTTCTCTTTTTACAAAAGACTTGATTTGAATAAACTCACACCTACTGAAATATCATTGCAAATGGCTGACAAATCAACTGCCATACCTATCGGTATGTGTGAGGATGTGCCTGTTGTTGTTGCAAATGTTACTATCTTAACAGACTTCAAAACACTGAGCTCGCTCCCTTTATCGTAGATAAGTGCATTCAACATCTCAACCTCACACAGACGTTCACTAATAAATTTAAATATCATTCTCGCGAGTCCAGAGTTTCATTTCGCCTTTATGATAATGCCTTCACCATGCCTCTAGAAGCGTTCTGTGTTGCATGCAAAATTCCATATTGGGGTTCGCTAGACGAACCACCGAAATCTGAGTATGAGATGTTTTTAACTAGTCTTTGTTATGGTGAGGGTAGAGGAGTGACACAAGCTAGAATAAAGAGTATACAATTTTCATCAATCCAATACTTTGCACTCTTTAATGGCAAATGCATCATGGGCAAACAAGATTGCAGTACCTGATGTCTACTACACAACTTGTTCTTGTAGACTCGTGTTGGGCCTCCAAGCGCAGAGTTTTGTAGGACAGTAGCGAATTTCCCTACATATCAAAGGTTTATCAATCCGTGGGAGGTGTAGGATGAAGATGGTCTCTCTCAAATAACCCTGCAACCAAATAATAAAAATTCTCTTGTGTCCCCAACACATCAAATACAATGGTAAATTGTATAGGAGCACTAGTTCGGCGAAGAGATGATGATACAAGTGTAGTAATGATAGTAGATATTGATTTTTGTAATAGGAACAATTAAAAACAGCAAGGTAGCAAGTAACAGAAGTGAGCACAAACGGTACTGCAATGATTGAAAACAAGGCCTAGGGTTCGTACTTTCGCTAGTGCAATTTCTCAACAATGCTAATATAATTGGATCATATAAGCATCCCTCAACATGCGATGAAGAATCACTCCAAAGTTCTTATCTAGTGGAGAACATAAGAAGAAATTGTTTGTAGGGTACGAAACCACCTCAAAGTTATCCTTTCCGATCGATCTATCCAAGAGTTCGTACTAAAATAACACCAAGTTATCCTTTCTGATCGATCTATCTAAGAGTTCATACTAAAATAACACCATATGATACACATCAACCAACTCTAATGTCACCTAGATATTCCAATGTCACCGTGAGTATCCGTGAGTTGATTATGCGAGATGCATCAAACAATTTCAGATTCATAATACTCAATCCAACACAAAGAACTTCAAAGAATGCCCCAAGATTTCTACCGGAGAAACAAGGACGAGAACGTGCATCAACCCCTATGCATAGATTACCCCAATGTCACCTCAGGAATCCGTGAGTTGAGTGCCAAAACATATATCAAGTGAATCAATATGATACTCCATTGTCACCACTGTTTGATGTGTTTTTTGTAATTAATATTTTTTATAAAACTAACATAATTTGGTTCTTAAATTTGTGATGAGTTTTAAGTGCAGGTCCTTATTCACACAAGTATATATTTTAAAGGACAGAGACTTTCATGGTTAGTTGAACTGTTGATTGGCGAGCAATGCATGCATGGCAAGCCGCCCATACACTGGCAATGTATGCATGGCAAGCTGCCTGTACGTAATAGCACATGGATGCATCAGATTTTGGTGCAACTAATAACATGTGTATGTGCATACGTCCTGATCGAATCGCACAGTGATACGTGAGACTGCCAGTATACATATACGTACATACTTGGCTATAAGCGCCGGCTGTACACTATGATCCTGCGCCTAGCCGAGAGACATGTAAGCTAATAAGATCAACTAAAATAAGGAAGGTTTAAACAAGGAAACCTTAGTTGATTAAACGGCAGCTATATTTAATGGGAAGCCCAAACGTCGGGTCGCGCACGTCGCGCATTGCCTTCCTCCTGGGTGCTTTGTCTCCTGCCTATGAACATAGAGCATCTAGTCACACACAAGGCAATAGGTAGGGAAAAGAAAGAGAAGACACACCGGTACACAGGAGACGCGCCCTTGCTGGCGGCGTCGGCACGCAGGCAAGACGACGCGCCATGGTGACGAGGAGTTAGCATCATCGGGCTAACGGATGGAGGCAGATCGCACCGAGCCAGCCAGAAGACGCAGGGAGAACCTCATGCACGAAGGAGATGCGCCCTTGGTGGCTGCTTCAAGGAGAAGACGACGCGCCTAGCGGAGGAAACCAGAGGAGCGCGGTGGCGTCCTAGTACACACGCCCATGGATGACGAGGATGGTGGATTTATGGTATGTATTTGTTTTTTCTGATGTATCAGGTGCAATGGGGCGGCGCCATGCACCATACAGGCAGCCAAGACCTCACGTATGCACGCACAAGACAAAGACTCACAGGACCATATCTCGCAGAGGCATGCTCGGCATGTTCGGGACAAAGAGAGGGCACGACTTACCACATCCAGTCCACGAACACATCTCACGCAGCCGAAGCCTTGCCGCTTCGTGCAGGTTGCAAGCAGGACGCGCCTTCAAGCGACGCTTGTACCTGAGGAGACCAAGATGGGTTGTGCACTCAGGAGAACGCGTCCATCTCAGCGGCTGTTGGGGAACGTAGCATGCAATTTCAAAAAACATTCCTACGCTCACGCAAGATCTATTTAGGAGATGCATAGAAACAAGAGGGGAGAGTGTGTCTACGTACCCTCGTAGACCGAAAGCGGAAGCTTTTACGCGGTTGATGTAGTCGTACTCTTCGTGATCCGATCACGATCCAACCAATCTAGTGCCGGACGGACGGCACCTTCGAGTTTAGCACACGTGCGGCTCGATGACGTATCCTCCTTCTTGATCTAGCAAGCGGGAGAGGAGAAGTAGATGGGATCACAAACAACACGATGGCGTGGTGGTGATGGTGGTGGTGGAGCACCGACAGCGCTTCGCTAACCGTCGCCGGGATGAGGCGGTGGAACTACGGAGTAACGGGAGAGAGGGACGCCAAGGGCATGGTGTATCCTCTTGGGACGCCCCCTCCTCTCTATATATAGGTGGAGGGGCATGGCAAACAGCCCCTCCAAGCCCTAGGGAGCAGCTAAGGGGGGAGGACTTGGACTCCAAGTCAAATCCCATTCCTACTAGGTCATCAAAACACATAACTCATAATACAAATCGTCATTGAATGTTAAACGTGCGGACCCTACGGGTTTGAGAACTATGTAGACATGATCGAGACACATCTTCGATCAATAACCAATAGCGGAACCTGGATGCTCATATTGGATCCTACATATTCTACGAAGATCTTTATCGGTCAAACCGCATAACAACATACGTTGTTCCCTTTGTCATCGGTATGTTACTTGCCCGAGATTCGATCGTCGGTATCATCATACCTAGTTCAGTCTCATTACCGGCAAGTCTCTTTACTCGTTCCGTAATAATCACAATGCTTGCAAGGCTTATAGTGATGAGTATTACCGAGAGGGCCCAGAGATACCTCTCCTATACACGGAGTGACAAATTCTAATCTCGATCTATGCCAACCCAACAAACACCTTCGGAGTCACCTGTAGAGCACCTTTATAATCACTCATTTAAGTTGTGATGTTTGGTATCACACAAAGTGTTCCTCCGGTATTCAGGAGTTGCATAATCTCATAGTCTCAGGAACATGTATAGGTCATGAAGAGAGCAGTAGCAATGAAACTGTAACGATCATAATGCTAAGCTAACGGATGGGTCATGTCCATCACATCATTCTCCTAATGATGTGATCCCGTTCATCAAATGACAACACATGTCTATGGTTAGGAAACATAACCATCTTTGATTAACGAGCTAGTCAAGTAGAGGCATACTAGGGACACTATGTTTTGTCTATGTATTCACACATGTACTAAGTTTCCGGTTAATACAATTCTAGCATGAATAATAAACATTTATCATGAAATAAGGAAATAAATAATAACTTCATTATTGCCTCTAGGGTATATTTCCTTCAGTCTCCCACTTCACTAGAGTCAATAATCTAGTTCACATCGCCATGTGATTTAACACCAATAGTTCACAACCGTACGTGATTAACACCCATAGTTCACATCGCCATGTGACCAACAGCCAAATGGTTTACTAGAGTCAATAATCTAGTTCACATTGATTTGTGATTAACACCCAAAGAGTACTAAGGTGTGATCATTTTTGCTCGTGAGAGAAGTTTAGTCAACGGGTCTGCTAAATTTAGAGCCGTATGTATTTTGCAATTTTTTTATGTCTACAATGCTCCGCATGGAGCTAATCTAGCCAATTGCTCCCACTTTCAATATGTATCCAGATTGAGACTTGAGAGTCATCTGGATCTGTGTAAAAGCTTGCATCGACGTAACTCTTCATGACGAACACTTTATCACCCCCATAACCAAGATATATTTCCTTAATCCTCTTAGATAAGTAAGGATAACTTTGACCGCTATACAGTGATCCACTCCTGGATCACTATCGTACCCCCTTGCCAAATTCATAGCAAGGCACACAACTGGTCTGGTACATAGCATGGCATACTTTATAGAACCTATGACTAAGGCATAGGGAATGCCTTTCATTCTCTTTCTATTTTCTATCGTGGTCGGACTTTGAGTCTTACTCAACTTTACACCTTGTAGTACAAGCAAGAACTCCTTCTTTGACCGATCCATTCTGAACTCTTACAAAAACTTGTCAAGGTATATACTCATTGAAAAAACTTATCAAGCGTCTTAATCTATCTCTATAAGTCTTGATGCCCAATACATAAGTAGCTTCACCGAGGTCTTTCATTGAAAAAAAATTATTCAAGTATCCCTTTATGCTATCCAGAAATTCTATATCATTTCCAATCAACAATATGTCATCCACATATAATATTAGAAATGCTACAGAGCTCCCACTCACTTTCTTGTAAATATAGGCTTCTCCAAAAGTCTGTATAAAACCATATGTTTCGATCACACTATCAAAGCATTTATTCCAACTCTGAGAGGCTTGCACCAGTCCATAAATGGATCGCTGGAGCTTGCACACTTTGTTAGCACCCTTTGGATCGACAAAACCTTCTAGTTGTATCATATACAACTCTTCTTTAAGAAATATCCATTTAAGGAATGCAGTTTTGACATCCATTTGCCAGATTTCATAAAATATGTCAACTGCTAACATGATTCGGACGGATTTAAGCATCGCTACAATTGAGAAAATCTCATTGTAGTCAACACCTTGAACTTGTCAAAAAAAACTTTTTGCAACAAGTCGAGCTTTGTAGATAGTAACACTACTATCAGTGTCCGTCTTCCTCTTGAAGATCCATTTATTCTTAATGGCTTGTCGATCATCGGGCAAGACCACCAAAGTCCACACTTTGTCCTCATACATGGATCCCATCTCAGATATCATGGCCTCAAGCCATTTCACGGAATTTGGGCTCATCATCACTTCCTCATAGTTCGTAGGTTTATCATGGTCTAGTAACATGACTTCCAGAATAGGATTATTGTACCACTCTGGTGCGGATCGTACTCTGGTTGACCTACGAGGTTTGGTAGTAACTTGATCTGAAGTTTCATGATCATTATCATTAGCTTCCTCACTGATTGGTGTAGGAATCACTGGAACTGATTTCTGTGATGAACTACTTTCCAACTCGGGAGAAGATACAATTACCTCATCAAGTTCTACTTTCCTCGCACCCACTTCTTTCGAGAGGAACTCCTTCTCTAGAAAGGATCCATTTTTAGCAACAAAGATTTTGCCTTCGGATCTGTGATAGAAGGTGTACCCAACAATTTCCTTTGGATATCCTATGAAGACGCACTTCTCCGATTTGGGTTCGAGCTTATCAGGTTGAAGCTTTTTCACATAAGCATCACAGCCCCAAACTTTACGAAACGACAACTTTGGTTTCTTGCTAAACCACAGTTCATAAGGCGTCGTCTCAACGGATTTCGATGGTGCCCTGTTTAACGTGAATGCAGATGTCTCTAATGCATAACCCCAAAATGATAGTGGTAAATCGGTAAGAGACATCATAGATCGCACCATATCCAATAAAATGCGGTTACGACGTTCGTACACACCATTACGCTGTGGTGTTCCAGGTGGTGTGAGCTATGAAACTATTCCACATTGTCTTAAATGAAGACCAAACTCGTAACTCAAATATTCACCTCACGATCAGATCGTAGAAACTTTATTTTCTTGTTACGATGATTTTCTACTTTACTCTGAAATTCTTTGAACTTTTCAAATGTTTCAGACTTATGTTTCATCAATTAGATATACCCATATATGCTCAAATCATCTACGAAGGTCAGAAAATAACGATACCTGCCACGAGCCTCAACACTCATCGGACCGCATAAATCGGTATGTATTATTTCCAGTAAGTCATTAGCTTGTTCCATTGTTCCGTAAAACGGAGTTTTAGTCATCTTGCTCATAAGGCACGGTTCGCAAGTATCAAATGATTCATAATCAAGTGATTCCAAAAGCCCATCATCATGGAGTTTCTTCATGCGTTTTACACCAATATGACCTAAACGGAAGTGCCACAAATATGTTGCACTGTCATTATCAACTTAGCATATTTTGGCATCAATATTATGAATATGTGTATCACTACAATCAAGATTCAATGAACCATCAACATTGGGTGTATGACCATAGAAGGTTTTATTCATGTAAACAGAATAACAATTATTCTCTGTCTTAGATGAATAATCGTATCGCAGTAAACATGATCTAATCATATTTATGCTCAATGCAAACACCAAATAACATTTATTTAGGTTCAAACCTAATCTCGAAAGTATAGGGAGTGCTCGATGATGATCATATCAATCTTGGAACCACTTCCAACACACATCGTCACTTCATCCTCAACTAGTCTCTATTTATTCTGCAACTCCTGTTGGGAGTTGGGAGTTGCAGACTAAGGCATAGCCTAGTGGTGGGAAGGGGCTGATGCCTTCCCACCCACCCAGGTTCAAGGCATGGTACTTGCAATTTGGGTTTGTTGCACCAATTATACTGTAGGGGGTTCCCTTACAGTCTTTCTATCAAAAAAAACTCCTGTTGGGAGTTACTAATCTTAGCAACCGAACAAGTATCAAATACCCAGGGATTACTACGAGCACTAGTAAGGTACACATCAATAGTATGTATATCAAATATACCTATTCACTTTGCCATCCTTATCCGCCAAATATTTGGGGCAGTTCCACTTCTAGTGACCATTTCCTTTGCAGTAGAAGCAATCAGTTTCAGGCTTAGGTCCAGCTTTGGATTCTTCACGGGAGTGACAACTTGCTTGCCATTCTTCCTGAAGTTCCCTTTCTTTCCCTTTGCCCTTTTCTTGAAACTAGTGGTCTTGTTTAATCATCAACACTTGATGCTCTTTCTTGATTTCTACCTTCGTCGATTTCAGCATCACGAAGAGCTCGGGAATCGTTTTCGTCATCCCTTGCATACTATAGTGCATCACGAAGTTCCAGTAACTTGGTGATGGTGACTAGAGAACTCTGTCAATCATTATCTTATCTGGAAGATTAACTCCCACTTGATTAAAGTGATTGTAGTACCCAGACATTCCAAGAACATGCTCACTAATTGAGCAATTCTCCTCCATCTTCTAGGCAAAGTACTTGTCAGAGGTCTCATACCTCTTGACACGGGCATGAGTCTGAAATACCAATTTCAGCTCTTGGAACATCTCATATGCTCCGTAGCGTTCAAAAACGTTTTTGAAGTTCCAGTTCTAAGCCGTAAAGCATGGTGCACTTAAACTATCAAGTAGTCATCATATTGAGCTAGCCAAACATTCATAACGTCTACATCTGCTCCCGCAATAGGTCTGTCACCTAGCACTACATCAAGGACATAATTCTTCTGTGCAGCAATAAGGATACACCTCAGATCATGGACCCAGTCTGCATCATTGCTAATATCATCTTTCAACTTAGTTTTCTTTAGGAACATATAAAAAACACAAGGAAGCTATAACACGAGCTATTGATCTACAACATAATTTGCAAAATACTATCATGACTAAGTTCATGATAAATTAAAGTTCAGTTAATCATATTACTTAAGAACTCCCACTTAGATAGACATCCCTCCAGTTATCTAAATGATCACGTGATCCAAATCAACTAAACCATGTCCGATCATCACGTGAGATGGAGTAGTTTTCAATGGTGAACATCCCTATGTTGATCATATCTACTATATGATTCACGCTCGACCTTTCGGTCTCCAGTGTTCCGAGGCCATATCTGCATATGCTAGGCTCGTCAAGTTTAACCGGAGTATTCTGCGTGTGCAAAACTGCCTTGCAACCCGTTGTATGTGAACGTAGAGCCTATCAAACCCTATCATCACGTGGTGTCTCAGCACGAAGAACTGTCGCAATGGTGCATACTCAGGGAGAACACTTATACCTGGAAATTTAGTAAGGGATCATCTTATAATGCTAGCGCCGTATAAGCAAAATAAGATGCATAAAAGATAAACATCACATGCAATCAATATAAGTGATATGATATGGCCATCATCATCTTGTGCCTTTGATCTCCATCTCCAAAGCACCGTCATGATCACCATCATCACCGCCTTGACACCTTGATCTCCATCGCAACATCGTTGTTGTCTCACCAACTATTGCTTCTATGACTATCCCTACTGCTTAGTGATAAAGTAAAGCAATTACATTGCAATTGCATTTCATACAATAAAGCGACAACCATATGGCTCTTGTCAGTTGCCTATAACTTTTACAAAACATGATCATCTCACACAACAATTTATATATCATCACGTCTTGACCATATCACATCACAACAAGCCCTACATAAACAAGTTAGACGTCCTCTACTTTGTTGTTGCAAGTTTTACGTGGCTGCTATGGGCTTCTAGCAAGAACCGTTCTTACCTACGCATCAAAACCACAACGATTTTTCGTCAAGTGTGCTGTTTTAACCTTCAACAAGGACCGGGCGTAGTCAAACTCGATTCAACTAAAGTTGGAGAAACAGACACCCACTAGCCACCTGTGTGCGAAGCACGTCGGCAGAACCAGTCTCATGAACGCTGTCCTGTAATGTCGGTTTGGGATGCTTCATCCAACAATACCGCCGAATCAAAGTATGACATGCTAGTAAGCAGTATGACTATTATCGCCCACAACTCTTTGTGTTCTACTCGTGCATAATACATCTACGCATAGACCTGGCTCGGATGCCACTGTTGGGGAACGCAGTAATTTCAAAAAAATTCCTATGATCACGCAAGATCTATCTAGGTGATGCATAGCAACAGGGGGAGAGTGTGTCCACGTACACTCGTGGACCGAAAGCGGAAGCGTTATGTAACGTAGTTGATGTAGTCAAACGTCTTCGCGATCCAACTGATCAAGTACCAAACGCACGGCACCTCCGCGGTCTGCACATTTCAGCTTGGTGACGTCCCTCAAACTCTAGATCCAGCTGAGGCTGAGGGAGAGTTCCGTCAGCACGACGGCGTGGTGACGGTGATGATGAAGTTACCGGCGCAGGGCTTCGCGTAAGCACTACAACGATATGACCGAGGTGGAAAACTGTGGAGAGGGCGCCGCACACGGCTAAAAGATCAACTTGTGTGTCTATGGGGTGCCCCCTGCCCCCGTATATAAAGGAAGGAGGGAGAGAGGCCGGCCCCCTAAGGGCGCGCCAAGTGTATGGAGTCCTACTAGGACTTCGAAGTCCTAGTAGGAATCCTTTCCCTTTTAGAAGTAGGAGAGAAGGAAGGAGAGAGAGAGAGAGTAGGAAAGGGCAAGGGGGGCGCCGTCCCTTTCCCCTAGTCCAATTCGGACCCATGGGGGGCGCCACCTCCCCCTGGCCTACCTCCTCTATTCCCCGTATGGCCCAATAAGGCCCATTACTTCTCCCCGTGAATTCCCGTAACTCCCCGGTACTCCGAAAAATACCCCAATCACTCGAAACCTTTTCGATGTCCAAATATAGCCTTCCAGTATATCGATCATTATGTCTCGACCATTTCGAGACTCCTCACGTCCGTGATCTCATTCGGGACTTCGAACAAACTTCAGTCATCAAAACACATAACTCATAATACAAATTGTAATAAAACGTTAAGCGTGCGGACCCTACGGGTTCGAGAACTATGTATACATGATTGAGACACATCTTTGATCAGTAACCAATAGCGGAGCCTGGATGCTCATATTGGCTCCTACATATTCTACGAAGATCTTTATTGGTCAAACCGCATAACAACATACGTTGTTCCCTTTGTTATCGGTATGTTACTTGCCCGAGATTCGATCGTCGGTATCATCATACCTAGTTCAATCTCGTTACCGGCAAGTCTCTTTACTCATTCCGCAATACTTCATCCCGCAACTAACTCATTAGTCACAATGCTTGCAAGGCTTATAGTGATGAGTATTACTGAGAGGGCCCAGAGTACCTCTCCGAAACACGGAGTGACAAATTCTAATCTCGATCTATGCCAACCCAACAAACACCTTCGAAGACACCTGTAGAGCACCTTTATAATCACCCATTTACGTTGTGGTGTTTGGTAGCACACAAAGTGTTCCTCCGGTATTCGGGAGTTGCATAATCTCAGAGTCTGAGGAACATGTATAAGTCATGAAGAGAGCAGTGGCAATGAAACTGTAACGATCATAATGCTAAGCTAACGGATGGGTCATGTCCATCACATCATTCTCCGAATGATGTGATCCCGTTCATCAAATGACAACACATGTCTATGGTTAGGAAACATAATCATCTTTGATTAATGAGCTAGTCAAGTAGAGGCATACTAGGGACACTATGTTTTGTCTATGTATTCACATGTGTACTAAGTTTTCGATTAATACAATTCTAGCATGAATAATAAACATTTATCATGAAACAAGGAAATAAATAATAACTTTATTATTGCCTCTAGGGCATATTTTCTTCAGTTTCATCATTCACTTCAGTATTGGCGGTTGTTTCATCTGCTTGAGTGTTCCTTGTGCTGGTGTGCAGAGGCGTGCTTGTCGTCATTGCTGCAACGATTGCCATTTCTGACACTGATTCTGCATTGTTTGTGGCAGCACGGTGACTTGCTCGTGGAATGCTCCTTCAATGTGCTCTAAGGTTCCCGCAGTAGATGTTCTTGCGCCGCTGTTGATTGTAGTTGAAGCTCCTGCAAAAAATCAGGTACGTGTGTAAGCAGTATTGCTTGAATGGCATATTCATCGTAATGAAATATAGCAGCTGCATCCGATTGTTCATGGCAACTGCATCTGAAATATGGTACACAACTGCAGCTGTATAATTTACATGTATAAAGTGCTAGAATGTGCAACTTTAGAATCATGGCAACTGTAACCCATCCTTTTTTTGGCATGATATCATTTGTATATGCAAGTCTTGAGCATCTGCAATTTGCCATGCATGGCAACTGCAGTTCTCTAGCCATGGCAGTTGTAGTTTACCTAATATGGCAGCTGCAGTTGCCAGGTCATGGCAACCAACATCTTAACATCAACACTTGCATTCTAGATATGAGCCCACAGGGCAAATGCAGATTATCACAAATGGCTAATACACACAGACAGTAATTGGCAAATCCAGATGATCATAGATTACTAATGGACATATTCACTTGGTGGCATTTGCCACCACCACCGTGACAAATGCACTTTCCCAATGCTTTTGCACAAAGCAAATGCATGATTTTTTCTTGGTTCAGATATTACCTTGTTGTGCCACATGTGCTAGTCGAAGTTGGTGTGCCACTTCAATTTGGTGCGTTGTATCTGCATTATCGATGGCCTGCAATGGTGAAGCTTGCCACAAGACATCTGCTGGTGTGGTTGCACCATAACAACCTGCGATCACGTGGAAGTTAACTTTGAAATCATGGCAACACATAGTCCAGCATGCATGGCAACTACAGTTGACAAGCATTGACGAACTGCAGTGGGTCAGGCATGGCAACTGTAGTTGTTAAAACATGGCATATGTAGTTATTCAATCATGGCAACTGCAGTTATCCACATATGGCAAATACAACTGTGCAGGTTTGGCATTTGCACTTTCCATCATTTTCTTGATTTCTACCAACTACAAGTTCAAGTTGCCATCTTTTTTTCTTTTATCGTCACACCATGCAAACACCAATGTCATCTAGTTTCCTTTCCTGATACACCGTCTGTAAGATCATTTTCATATGTCTCACCTGCGTACGACGTTGATGGCAGGTATCCGGTTGCCACCTGTCGCCACGTGTTGCATGATGGTCCCGTGTTTCTGCAAAATGCTCGTAAGTATTGCCATCCTTGCAAGTTTTATTCGCCACATCAACATGCTAGTTTCTTTTGCATTACCTTGATTTGCCACATTTGCTACTTGAAGTTGGTTTCCTGTATATCTATCACTGATAGCCCTTTGTGTTCCAACTTGCCACGGTATCCCTGCCTGTGTGGTTGTGTCATAAGAACCTGCGAACAATGTCATTGTAGTACATAAGTAAAATACCATTTTGAAGTCCACAAACATGTCAACTATCCTTTTTTTATCATGCATCGTACCTAAGCTCGCGTACTGCTCTAGTAGTGGCAGCAATGGTTCTGCGGAAATGAGTTGATTGTACTCTATTGCATCCCAAGATGGCGCTTGCGGCCTTCCAGAAAACCAAGGATCAGCCCTGCCTTCATGATTCATTTTCTCTGCTTTTCGCACTGAGTTTTCAGTCATTGCACGAATAAGAACACATTATTATTCGGTATTTGAATTCCATTTGTTTGCTGTTTGCACATAAAAGGAAACACGGCAATCTTATCACATTTCTGGCATAAACAACTATTACAGCATGGTAAGTAGGAATCATCGTAGCCGTGCATTTTTCGGATGATAGGGCATATGCATGTTCATCCTCTTTCTATAATCTGGATGGCAACTAGTTTGTTGGACCGATGACAACTAACAATATAATATGATGACAACTGACGACATAGATAGGTGGCAACTATTTTTTCGCTCCATATGTACTACCCAAATTGCTCGGTTCTGCCTTGTTCTTAGTGAATCCCAATCATCCTTTCTCGAACACCTACTGATAGCATCTGGAACCTAAATTCTTAGATCAGATCCACGATAGAACATGGCAAATTTTTGATCATTGGAGGGCAGAGGAGAACAAATATGAACGCCCGGAACTGTGGATCCAGTCGTCATCTACATGGGCAATCTACAAGTGAAATTTGTGGGGACGGAAGGGGGGTGGGGGGAGGGGTTGGGGAAGGAGGAGGAGACAGGTTTCTGACCTGTGTGCTTGTTGCCGTGTTTTCCGTCGATGGGGAGTGTGGGCGCTAGGGATCTGATCTGGTTGCCATGGCAACTAGAGAAGGAAGACGATGGAGGTAGGGGAAGATCTACTGATCCAGAGGTTGGAGACGACGACGGACGGTGGCAATGCGGTTCGAACGCGGGTAGGGCCGATGGGCGAAAGAGGTTGTGCGGGCAGCGGGGTCGCTCGCCCGGACGTGTGGGCGATCGCGTTACACACCAGACGTGCGGGCTATGGCTGGGAGCGTCCGGACGCCGTCGTGCGGGTGGGTCCGTGTCTGTGCCACACGGGGCGTGCGTCACACCCCCGGACGAGACTTGCCTGCTCCCTTTCCATGCTCCCATCCGTGCTCCCGCTTACGTGGCTTGATTTGATTGGAAGAAAATAAGACCCGGCCCCACCCCCTGAAAATCAGGGGGGAAGATGATTAGATTAGAAAAAAAAAGGAAAAATGACAGCCGTAGGATGAAGTGGGAGCACGGATGGGAGCATGAGAAGGGAGCAGGCAAGCCAGATCCCACATTCCCTAGATGCTACACGGGTGGTGAACATCGCCGTCCGTTATTATTAGGGAAGATATATGGAAAGATGTATAGGGAATAAAGTTTTTAACTAGAGATGCTCCACGGTTGAGAAGCCGATTTCCCCGGAAACCAGAAAGAGCAAGAGCAAACCGAGCGGACTCCTCGGTCGGCAAGTCCATGACCAAAGCCCAACAAGGGCGAAGACCACTGTTGTGACTTGCCATTCTCTTTCGTCTTTCTTCCCCCTTTCCCCACTCGACGCACCCTCGCCGTCAAGTCTAGGGTTTAGCGGAGCCTGCAGCCGTCTCCCGGCACCACCCGAGCCGCCCATGGACGTCGACTCCGAACCGTCCGCCGAGAGCAAGCCCGCCCAGATGGACCTCGAGGACCAGGCAAGCCGCCGCCGCCGAACTTATTCTCTCGGGGATTTTTCTTTCTTTTTTGGGGTTTTGAATGCGATTTTTCGTGCGCAGGCGGACGCGAAGGGGAAGGGGAAGGCCGATGCCGCGGCGGAGGAGAAAGGAAAGGGGAAGGGGAAGGGCGACGAACTCGCGGACTCCATCGGGAGTCTATCTATCGGCCCGGGGCGCGCCAACTTCAAGAAGAAGCCGGTGATCATCCTCGTCATCGGCATGGCCGGTGCGTCGATTTCGTTTGCCCTATTCAATTGCCATTTTAGCAGGACGGATGGCCGACCGAACCTGTGATATGTGGAGCTTTTATTGAGAGATTTTGGGATTGGAAGCTTACTCTGTTTTGGCCTACAATGTAGGGACTGGGAAGACCACCTTCATGCATCGTCTGGTGTGTCATATGCAGGCATCGGCGAACATGAGGGGTTATGTGCTCAACCTTGACCCTGCGGTGATGACACTGCCATTCGGAGCCAACATTGATATCCGTGATACCGTGCGCTACAAGGAGGTGATGAAAGAGTACGGACTTGGTCCCAATGGTGGCATTCTTACCTCACTCAACCTGTTCTCAACCAAGTTTGATGAGGTACGCATCTTATATGCATCTCGAATGTTTAGAATGGTAATGTGCACTATTTATGTACTCTGTTAGGCTATAAAATTCAAGGCAGTACGAACTTACAACCATGCAGTCAAACCGGGTTGTTTCATTATTTTTGCGGGTAATTGATTCATGTATTTTTTCCATCATTCAATGTAGACTGTTGCATAATTGTGCTTAATTTATAGTATAATGCAGAGTTCGTAGAAATTTATTTGATTCTACTCTGAATAGTGACAACTTTTTGCGAAATTGTATGCTACATTAATGGTATGTGAGACATCTTTTCCCCCTCTATTATTGTGCCATTCAGCTAATATATGTCCAATATTCATCCTTGCAGGTTATATCTGTTATTGAAAAGCGAGCAGACCAGCTGGATTATGTGCTGGTGGACACCCCAGGGCAGATTGAAATCTTTACTTGGTCGGCTTCAGGAGCTATCATAACTGAAGCTTTTGCATCAACATTTCCAACAGTTGTTGCATATGTGGTTGACACCCCCAGGTCGACAAGCCCTGTGACCTTTATGAGCAACATGATGTATGCATGCAGTATCCTCTACAAGACCCGTTTGCCTCTGGTGCTGACATTTAATAAGGTTGATGTAGCCAAGCATGAGTTTGCTCTTGAGGTAAGTACACCCTTGAGATGATTTCAGTTTCACTGTTCTTGATTATGTACACTAATATTGCATCTAGCTACTATCATGTATTCACATTGTGTGTAACATTTGATTATGTGCACTGGTTCTCTTTTTGGTGTACTTTTGTTGTCAATATGTAACATTTGAGCTGCCATGCTGAGCCGTATGATTTAGGTTTATTGAACATCTATATTAATCGACAATACACAAACAGGGTTTTTGTCCATGATGTTTCTTCAATTTAGTTCTTGGTTTCCTTTTCTTTTCTTCAAATTTTGGTAACTTGGCCTTCATTTATGTGCTGGACCAGTGGATGCAAGATTTTGAAGCATTTCAGACAGCTTTGGATTCCGACTCATCGTACTCATCTTCATTTACCCGGAGTCTCTCTCTTGTGTTGGACGAATTCTACAACAACCTACGCTCTGTTGGAGTATCGGCGGTATCTGGCACTGGAATTGATGCATTTTTTGAAGCTATAGAAGCAAGCGCTAATGAATACATGGAGACTTACAGGTCTGTCCCTTATCATATAGTTCTACAATTCCTGAATGAATTGTTGATACTAAAAACTAAAGAACTTATTAGTTGCTATCATCTAACAATTTTATTAGGGCTGATCTTGACAAGAGGATTGCTGAAAAGGAAAGACTAGAAGCTGAGCGTAGGAATGAGAACATGGAAAGATTGAGGAGAGATATGGAGAAGTCCAAAGGACAAACTGTGGTGCTCAGCACTGGTTTGAAGGACAAAACTCCTGCCTCAGAGATGATGGGGGACGCGGATGAGGAGGAAGAAGAGGAGGCGTTGGAGGATTTCAGGATTTCCGAGGATGATGATGATGAAGATGAAGGAGAAGATGATGAAGTGACTCATTTTGGCTTTTAAGGTATTCTAGCACTTCTCTGTTTATAATGTGCTCTGAAGGTGTTCTCATTAGTTGAATATCTATTACTGTCAGGATAATGGGCATTCATCTTAACATGCATTATTGATTCCGGTAATTAATGTGACATAACCATGAATTTCTTGGGGGCGCGCGTAAAGGTATATGCTGTTTTCTCAAGGGATATAGAATATTCAATATACAGATTCACACTCCATGTGTAGTTATATTTTGTAAAATTGAAATATGCATGAGGGTGGCATTGCGTTGCTGTTATATTACCGGATTGAGATGGTTTTATTGTTGATAAGATCAGTAGATCACCAACTCAAGCTGTTAATTTTCTTGTCAACGTAAAGGTTCGTTGATTCCATTCTGATCATATTAAGCTTTGTCTTGACAGGTTGATTGAGTTGAACAGGGCGTTTACTGGAGGGTGTTCAGGAGGACCCGGTCGGGAGTGGTGTTTGTTTCCAGGTTATTACAGTGGAAATGAAATGCCATCGATATCACTAGGTGGATGACTGCCGTTAGTCTGTAAATCAACTCGCACTTTACCAAACTCGCTGCAATCTCATCGATGAACTGAAATGTATTCAGTGGCTACGCTGTACGAATTGTCTCCTTGACTTGTTCTGCACACTTTTTGAAAACAGCTGGAGCGGTAATTCGGTTACTTGCTTAGGCGAAGCCTCGGTTGGATTCCAAGAAGTTTAGCAATGCCCGGGCTTTCTTTTTAAAAAATATTTTACTCCCTCCGTTCGAATTTAGACGACTTGCATTCCACATTGGGATGCATCTATACTTGTATAGTGTCTAGGCACATCTGTTTCTAGACAAATGAAAGTCATTTAATTTGGAACGGAGGGAGTACTGTATTATCTAAGCAACAGTGGTTATGTCATCCACCAATTTTTTTACAATAAAACCTGGGGGTGGGGGGTCTCATCAAACCGACAATACTATTGAAACCCCCCTTGCCAGGCAAGGCATCAGCTGCCATGTTCGCTTTCGCGCGCGGGCAATGTTCACAAATTCAATCGTCATTTGGTAACAATTCTCATACACTGCTGTAGCTATTCCGTAGGACCACCCCTCGATGCTGCAAGACTTCGGCTCGGCAAGTTAGGACCAAGCAAGGCAGTCCATACATTTGAAATTCAAGGTACTTCATCCAAAAATTAAGTCCATATATTGAAAGTGCATGCTTAGCGAGATTCTGAGCCTCAACATTCAAGGTCTAAACTCATCTATATCTATATCTATACCAATATAAAAAGACCCAAAGGGGCAGATCCAAATGATCTCGGCCATCAAACTAAGTCAATTCGACGACCTAGATTGCTCGAATGGCGAGCATTCAACGTGTTTAACGTGCAATAATATCATACCAATTATTGCACTTATCACAAAATTAACACACAAAAAATACCATACCTAATATTCACATGCAATTAATATATTGCCTAAATATTAACATGTGTTGCACGTGCGCATTTACTATTGACTAAAAAAACAAGAATTAAACAAAACATCTCTATCTATGATTTCATCTATCATTGCTCCATACGGGGCCACGCTCCCTTCTTTGGTCGCTTCAGTTACTATTTTGCGGTCCAATGCCACATCTATATTAGTGATGTATAAGTCCTCAGCCAGTGCTTTGTGCTTCTCTGATCACCAATGTTTCAAGCGTAGTAGCATTGTTGATATGATTATTCACCACTACCGACGCCCCTTGGTAAATTCTCGTCTGATTTCTGCACACAGCCGCTATGACTCCTCTTCCACCTGCCCGAAGAATTGCCAGATCAACATTTACTTTGGCGTGTCCTCCCTCGAGGGTAGCCAGTGCCTCGGTTTATGCAGAACTCCAATATCATCCACGAAGTTGTTGATGAGTGAGTGTGTCGCAATCATTCGTATAATCATCCTGTTGCATTTTCTCATTCATGGCAAAGAGCCACTTCTTGGCGTCCATACTCTAGTCGGTGCACATGTGTTCTACTAAGTCGTCATTGGAGAGAGCCCAAACACTTTACGACATGCTGCAATTGAGTAGCGAGTGACGCCAATTGTCTCGCGCGCCACACAAGGCACAAACATGGGAGGTGGTCTGATTTCTGCACACAACCGCTATGACTCCTCTTCCTCCTGCCCGAGGAATTGCCACATCAACATTTATTTTGGCGTGTCCATCCCTCGGTAGTCAGTGCCTCGGTTTATGCAGAACTCTAATCTCATCCACGAAGTTGTTGATGAGTGAGTGCGTCACAATCATTCGAGTATAATCATCCTATCGCATTGTCTCATTCATGGCAAAGAGCCACTTCTTGGCGTCCATACTCTGGTTGGTGCACATGTGTTCTACTAAGTCGTCACTGGAGAGAGCCCAAACACTTCACGACATGCTGCAATTGAGTAGCGAGTGACGCCAATTGTCTGGCGCGCCAAACAAGGCACAAACATGGGAGGTGGCCATGTTCAGGAACATCACCAGTTGGTAATGAATGTTTGGCCAGCCTCCATGCGAAAATAGAGAGTATTTTTTTAAGACAAGAAAATAGAGAGAATTTTTTTAGGATCATTTTTTTAGAAACTTCTTTTTTGGAGGATCAAATAGAGAGAAATGGACTCGAAGTTATGATCGGTTCATCTCCAACATTGGCCCAGACGCCGAACCAGCTTGTGGTTGGCTGGTTGGGTGGACAGTCGTATCCCCAGCCCATCAGGATTCAAGTTCTAGTGTTCGCATTTATTCTGGATTTATTTCAGGATTTTCGGCGATGCGTGTTCAGTGGGAGGAGACGTTTCCATCGACTACGAGGCGCCTACGATGACTTCGTAAAATCTCAAGATGATATGCCGGCTCAGTCTCTCGGAGGTGCTCATAGGGGTAGGGTGTGCGTGTGTGCGTTCATAGGGGTGAGTGTATGCACGTATATTTTTTGAGGTGTATGCGCGTTTTTTTGAGACAAAGTCGCGAAGCTTTTATTCAACCGTCACAATGTTTACAGGGACGAACAAAAGGTCGCTGGGGTGGCCTAACCAAACATGGAGGCCGGTCCCCAACGTTAATGCATGCTTCGTGAGGTTGTGGGCCTCAAAGTTCGAGGTCCGAAATTCATGACTAAAGGTACAAGAGGAGAAAAAAATGAGCTCCATCCGTTATTTCATGTACCACTGCTCCGTATGCTGCTGTCGTTCCTCCTTGGATCGCCTCCACCACAGCCATGCAGTCCGAGGCAATGAAAACTTTCTGCTCGTACAGGTCGTCGGCAAGGGCGAGTGCTTCCCTGGTAGCTAGAACTTCAAGCACCTCCGGATCCTCAATGTTGTTGAAGATAACAGCCGAGGCCCCCAAAAACACGCCCGATGCATCGCGGCAAACGGCTCCCACAGCCCCCCTTCCACCAGCACGCGGCACAGCCGCATCAACATTAATTTTGACATGATCATCAGGTGGTGGCTGCCAAGTAGTAGGGCGGACTCTTGGAGCTGTCGGTGACCTGTCAACAGGTTTCTGTATCTGCTTCAAATCAGCCAAGTAGCTAGTGACAAAACCATGAGTTGAGAAAGGGGTTTTGTAAATTCCTTCATGGATTATTTTCCTCTCGCTACCCATATGTCCCATAGTGTGACAATCATGGTAGTAAACTCCTCTTGAGGAAGCTATTCGCTCATTAGAAAGAGCCATCTCTTTGCCTGATCATCCCTATGCATACACATATGCTGCACCATATCCTCATTTGATAGAGCCCACACGCACCGGGGCGTAGTTGCAATCAATAAGAGAATGGCGCCAGTTGTCCGCTGCACTGCATAACGCACACACATGCGACGGTGACATGTTTCGACGATGCAGAACATCACTAGTAGGAAGTGAGTGACGAGCCAGCCTCCATGTGAAATTTTTCAGTTTTGAAGGAACTTGCAAGCCCCAAATAGATGACCATCCTTTGGATTCACCGCTGGACATCTCCTTGGCCTCATCTAGCCAATCTTCCCTTCCCATCTTCATCTTGTGGATCAATTTGTAGGCTAATTTTACTGAGAATCGCCCCTTGGGATTGCCCGACCATGCCCAAAAGTCATCCACATGTCTTGTACAGAGGGAGATCTTCAGGATTGTCTCCGCAACAGCTGAAACAAAAACTTGACGAACTACCTCCTCTCTCGCTCACCATCAGTGGACGATCAGCCACCCTAGGCAGAAAAGGTTTGATGAGGCCACTTCTCGGGAGCCAGTTATGATGCCAAATTCTAGTCGTTGCTCCATCCCCAATGCGCCTGATGATCCCATGGTTCAAAACATTTCTTCCATCAATAATGGCTTTCCAGACCTGTGATGGATGGGGGCCTAACTCCGCCTCCAATAAGGTCATTGTTGGGTAGTAGACAGCCTTAAGAATGCGAGCACTTAGGGAGTCTGGTTCTTGTAAAAGTCGCTAAGCCTGCCTTACAGTAGGGCAACGTTGAAGATCTCAAGATCACGAAAAACCAATCCTCCTAGGTCCTTCGGCCTCGTCATGACATCCCACGAGACCCAACATGGATTCCTTCTTCCTTGTTTACTTCCCCACCAAAACTGGCGCATGATGGAGGTTACACTCTCACACACTCCTCTGGGAAGTCGAAAGCAAGACATTGAAAAAACTGGGATCGCTTGTGCGACCGATTTGATGAGGACTTTGTTTCCACCAACTGAAAGCATTTTCTGCATCCATCCTCTTACTTTCTCCCACACTCTGTCACGAAGGTACTTGAACGTGTCGTTCTTTGAGTGACCAACGTCCGTTGGCAACCCTAAATATTTGTCACTCAAGGATTCATTGTGGACATTTAGACTTTGCATGACACCTTGTTTAAGAGAATCTGGACAACCTCTGCTGAAGAAAACAGAAGATTTTTCATGATTTATTCTCTGTCCTGAGGCTCCACAATAAGTACCCAGCAGGTTTGATACCAATTCTGCTCCCTCCACACTTGACTTAAAAAGCAACAGGCTATCATCTGCAAACAAAAGATGGCTAACAGCTGGGGGTGTAGGGGCCACCTTGATGCCACCAAACGCAGACGACTGGGAACTGGACTTCAAAAGGCACGACAGGCCCTCTGCTGCAAGTAAGAAAAGGTAGGGGGAGATCGGATCTCCCCGTCGAATACCCCTTGAGGGTTTAAAATGCTCTAGCTTCTCACCATTCAACAACACAGAAAATGATACTGATTTCACCATCCCCTTGACAATGTCCACCCAACCATACGAGAAGCCTAGCTTAAGCATTATGGCCTGAAGATAATCCCACTCCAAGCAATCATACGCTTTCATCATATCAAGTTTCAGTGCACAACTGCTATTGGTTTTTGATCGGTTCCTCTTCATGAAATGCAAACACTCATAAGCACATATAATGTTATCAGATATTAATCTGCGAGGAACGAACACTGACTGTTCTTCAGAAATAATGTCAGGGAGTATGACCTTCAGCCTATTAGCTATGACTTTGGAGGCAATTTTATAGAGCACATTGCAAAGGCTAATAGGTCTAAATTGGGAGAGATGTGTCAGACTTGTTACCTTTGGGATCAGCACTAAAACCGTGTCATTAATCGCCTCTGCACTCTCTTCTCCTTTTATGATCCTGAGAACCACTGTTGTCACCTCGTCCCCACATATATCCCTATGGCGCTGATAAAAATGTGCGGGGAAACCATCCGAGCCGGGTGCCTTTGTTGGGAACATTTGAAAGAGCGATGCATTGACCTCATTGCTGGTATACGAAGCACACAACACTTCATTCATGGCCGGCGCAACCCTTGCAGGAACATGCATAAGAACATCCTCCATCCCGGTCACACCCTCCGTGGTGTATAAAGCTTTGTAGAAATCTTTCACCATCACTCTCAGTTCGGCCGGATCATCTGTGAGCACTCCAGGGAGTTTTCAAATCCTTGATCATATTTTGTTTCCGCCTCATGCTAGCTCTCATATGGAAGAACTTTGTATTTCTGTCTCCCGCTAACAGCCACTACAAACGGGACCTCTGACGCCACATCAATTCCTCTCGATGGTAAAGCTCCACCAGTTTCTCATTGAGCTTCAACTCAATGTGAGTCGGACTCATACGTGCAGGGTCGCTCTGGAGCTGCTCTAATTGATGTTTGGCTTCTTTAATTTGCTTTCGCACACTCCCAAAGGTATCTTTGCCCCAAACAGAGAGATCCTTCGAGATTGACAACAGCTTGTCCCGAAAATCTCCAACTCCATACCCCGGCGCCACCGCGTTCCATCTTGAGGTGATCGTATCTCGCCACTCCTCATGTGATTCCCACATAACTTCGTACCGGAACTGTTGATCACCTGAACGTTGTTGTTGTGAGCTGTCCGTCTCCAGCAAGATAGGCCCGTGATCTGAAGATGCGGATGTGATGTGGCTAACTCGTGCTAGTGGGAACCTTGCCATCCAGCTAGGCATTGCTAGTGCGCGATCAAGGCGAACGCGTGTGTACGAGCCCCACCTCACCTTCTTCTCAAACGTCCAAAATCAGCCCTGATAGCCCAAGTCCATCAACATGCATATAACAATTGTGTCTCGAAAGGCTTGAATTTGTGCGTTACTACGATTTGCAGCACCTTGATGTTCTTCCGGATGTAGAACTTCATTGAAATCCCCCATGCAGAGCCACGGTAGGTCATTCAAACATGATAAACCTTTCATCAGATCCCAAGTTTGGCCCCTCAAACGAGTTTGAGCCTCACCTTATACAAAGGTCAACCTCCAAGGATCTTGGCCAGCCTCCTGAATTCTAGCATCAATGTGACAGACAGAGTCGCCTAAAATCTGAACATCTGTAGTGTTATTCCAGAAAATACCCATACCTCCACTTCTTCCTTGGCTATCGATAGCATAAGCCTGATCGTATCCCAACGTATTTGCAAAAGCTTTAACCCGCACACCACTTATTTGTGTTTCAACAATGCATAACACATTGGGGGCAAACTTCCTCGCGAACTCGCGAAGTTCTCGAACTGCCGCCGGTTTGCCCGCGCCCCGGCAGTTCCAACATAGGGCACTCGTTGAGCTCGGCGGTGCTCCTCGAAGGAGCCCGCTAAATTTCTCACGTTCGTATTTGTTCCCTCTGAACCATCATCATCTACCTTAGACCTCTTCAGGTCTCTCTGGGGAGGTGGACTTGCCAGAATGTTTCCAACAGGTACAATCGCTAGTTGTAGGCCACTAGCGGTGTCATGTGGCATAGCATCTGAAGCTGAGTAACTCTTGTTTTTCTCCTGTCTGTCTTGTCTTTTCCTGGTTAAATCCTCGGTGTCCATCTCACTAGCCCCATCTGTTGGGTCATCTGGTTGATACCCACGCCCTGCTCCAGAACCATATCCGCGGTCAAACTCATCCCGACCTCTTGATCGGCCCCCGTTTGAGCTGCCACCTGATCGGCCTCCGCGGCGGCCGCCTCGACGTCCGCGGCCCTCCCCAGGGCCCCTACCCGAGCGCATAAACCAATCAGCCCAGAGTTCCTTGAACACTAATGCAGAGGGTGGGTGGATCCCATTGCTGTGTTCTTTGTATAGGTGGCCAAGCGTCCAACAGACAGCGCACCAGTCAGGGAGCCGCTCATACTTTACTTTGTAAATCTGCCTTTTTCCTTCTCTAACCATGGATACCGCATTCTTGAGAGGGTTGTGCACATTGATTCATACCTAAACACGATAAAAATTCCCGGTGAAGTCATGGGACTGAGTTTCAGCAAAGAGAACCTCACCAACCTTGGAAGCCAGAGGCTGGATTAGATGAGCATATAGGTCCGGCACATCATGGATTTGGATCCAAATATCGATACTATCAAGTTTGATCATCGAGGGTTTTGTTATACCATCATAAGGAGCTAGCAGCACCGCATCTCCCCTGAAATTCCATGGGCCTTCCTGCATAACGCGTTCCCAATCCCCCAAACATGTAAACTGGACAGTGTATAGATTGTCCTCCAATGGTTTGAACTTTGCTTCCTGGACCACGTCCCAAGCTGCCATCATATTCCTGTAGAAACAGGTTTGGCTGTAGGTTTTGCTTGTATTGACCTTGATCAATGCTACCCACCTTGGCGATTCCGGTGGAGCATCATTCTCGTCAAAGACGATGTCGTCCAGGTGAGGGATTCCTGGATTAGGGGGTCCTCGGACAGCCGGACTATGTACTTGTGCCGGACAGCTGGACTATGAAGATACAAGATTGAAGACTTCGGCCCGTGTCCGAGTAGGACTCTCCTTTGCGTGGAAGGCAAGCTTGGCAATTCGGATATGTAGATCTCCTTCTCTGTAACCGACTCTGTGTAACCCTAGCCCCCCCGGTGTCTATATAAACCGGAGGGTTTAGTCCGTAGGACAAGAACAATCAGAATCATAGGCTAGCTTCTAGGGTTTAGCCTCTATGATCTCGTGGTAGATCAACTCTTATAATACTCATATCATCAAGATCAATCAAGCAGGAAGTAGGGTATTACCTCCATCGAGAGGGCCCGAACCTGGGTAAACGTTGTGTCCCCCGCCTCTTGTTACCATTAGCCTTAGACGCACAGTTCGGGACCCCCTACCCGAGATCCGCCGGTTTTGACACCGACATTGGTGCTTTCATTGAGAGTTCCACTGTGCCGTCACGGTAAGGCTTGATGGCTCGCCTTGTTGTCAAGGACAACATCACCTCTGGGGAAGCCCTGGCTGTAGGCCAAACTCTCCGACTAGGCGGCTTCGTCATGACCGCCCATTCGGTCGCCGCGCCGACGATGACTTCTCAGGTCATCAAAAACAGCCTCCACGTCAGCTCGGAATTCACCGAGCAGATGGATCCAATGGAGCTCTCCTCCCTGAACGAGCTCTTGGATCTCATCGCCGCCCTGGGAGTCGCTACGGACTATGATTGGATCAGGCTTAAACCCGACCAAAGGAAGATTAACTCTCCACCGGTCACCCATCAGATAGCGGTGGTGGAGGAGCAATGCAGCAATTCTTCCTCTATTTTGAGGACGAGCTATGTCTGGATTCTTGAGCTCTCCGAGCCAGATACCCATCCACGGGAGGACATGGCCCAAGCTATGAACCTAGAATCGGACAGCGGGCCAGAAAAATTGGGCAACATCCCGGAGCCCGAACTGCCAAGCTCGGAAGCTCCTCCGCCCCTGGGTCTCAGATCGGGTCAGGGTTTGGACTTAAATCTACCCACCCACCCAGATACAAGCGATCTTTGCCACACTAGGCAAGAGCCCCAAGAGATAGTACATCACTTTTGGGCCAGATTCCTCCTCGCATTGAACAAGGTCAAGGACTGTCGCGAGGAAGACGCAATCTCATTCTTTTGCCAAAATTGCACGGACAAGGGAATCCTCAACGCCATAACTCACCGTGACATAGCACACTTTGTTGACTTGGCGGCCATAGTACAAAAGTACTGTGCGATGGAAAGCGCCTGGAAAACCCAAAGAAAATTCTGGGATCCTCCGGCTCTCACTAAACCCCTCGTCCAAACTAAAAGGGTGCACTCTCGCAAGTCACCCTACCCAATTACAAAGAAACCAAAGCCCACTACAGGGCGAGGAACCGTATTGGAGGGATGGCTCAATGGGCCATGCAAAATTCACAGTACACCAGATACCATACCAAGACACAGCCTTAGAGCATGTTGGATACTCCGATAGGTGGCCAAGAGCAGCGAGAATCTCCTCATCAACAATACCGCAGAGCATCATCCCGTGGAAAATAACAATACAATATTGACAGTCTTCGAGACTTTCGCCTCAAATAATAGGTGCAAGCGAGCACTCCGCAGCCTCACCGAAGTCTGCCATGTTGCAGCAATAAACCCATGGAACAACACGGCCATAACCTTCAATGCCAGTGACGAACCTCAATTCCGAACAGTCCGAGCACCAGCCGCTTTGGTCCTTAGTCCAATTGTGGATGGCTTCTGGCTTACCAAAGTGCTCATGGACAGTGGCAGCGGATTAAACCTCATCTACGAGGAAACTCTTAACAAAATGGAAATAGACAAGAGCCACATTGAGCAAAGCAGCACGACCTTCAGAGGAATTATCCCTAGTCGGGAGGCACGATGTGCGGGAAAAATCACACTAGATGTTGTATTCGGCACGCCAGAGAATTATAGGTCCGAAGGAATCACGTTCCAAGTGGCCCTGTTTAGTAGCGAATACCATGCCCTTTTAGGGCGGGATGCATTCACGAGCTTCCAAGCTATACCCCATTACGGGTACATGAAGCTCAAGATGCCCGGGCCCAATGGAATCATCACTCTAGCTAGTGATCCGGACGTAGCACTCCACACCAAAAGTAAAACTGCCGCACTGGCCCTTGAGGCATTATCCGAAGCCCTCGCGGCCGAAGAACTAACCGCGCTGCGCTCCATAGTGGACAGGGACGACGTGATACTCGACAAACGACCCAAGTCCACATCTTTCAAACCAGCGGACGAAATAGCCAAATTCCAGGTCCACCCAACGGACCCTACAAAAATAGCATCCATCGGGGCATAGCTGAACCCCGCAATAGACGCCGCACTGCGAGAGTTCTTGCGCGAGAATTGGGACATCTTCGCCTGGCATCCTTCAGACATGCCAGGTATCCCACACAGGCTGGTCGAGCATAGCCTAAACATACTGAAGGGATACAAGCCGGTCAAGCAGATGCTTCGGCGTTTTTCAAAACCTAAGCAACAAGCCATGGGAGAGGAGCTAGCCAAGCTACTCGAGGCAGGATTCATCAGAGAAATAAAACATCCGGACTGGCTAGCAAACCTGGTGATGGTACCAAAGAAGGACAAATCCTGGTGCCTATGTGTCGATTTCAAGGACCTCAATAAGGCTTGCCCCAAGGATCCCTTCCCCTCCCCCGCATCGATCAAATCATCGACGTTACCGCAGGACACGACTCATTGTGCTTCCTCGACGCATACTCCGGATACCATCAAATCAAGATGGCGGAGTCTGATCAAGCCGCAACGGCATTCATCACACCATACGACCCCTTCTGTTTTAACACCATGCCTTTTAGGCTCAAAAATGCCAGTGCAATCTATCAACGCATGATTCAGACATGCCTGGAAAAGCAAATCGGCAAAACAGTGGAGGCATACGTAGACGATGTGGTCATCAAAACCAGACACGTGGAATCATTAATAGACGACTTGAGGCTTATGTTCGACAATCTCCGAACATATGACATCAAGCTCAATCCGGAAAAATGCGTTTTCAGCGTGCCTGCCGGAAAGCTTTTGGGCTTCATCGTTTCCAATAGAGGAACTGAAGCAAATCCGGCTAAAATCCGAGCTCTGTCACTGTTGGCTACCCCAACAGACCTCAAGCAAATCCAGAAATTAACTGGATGCGTGGCTGCCCTAAGCCGCTTTATCTCCCGATTGGGAGAAAAGGCACTACCTCTTTATCGCCTTCTTCAACGCACCGAACACTTTGAGTGGACGGATGCGGCTACGGTCGGACTGGAAGAAATAAAGGCCCTCTTGGCCAGCAATCTAATCCTGGCCACGCCAAATATCGGCGAACCCATGTTGTTATATATAGCTGCAACACACCAGGTTCTAAGCGCAGTGCTCGTCATCGAACGAGAGACGGACGGACATAAGTTCCCGCTTCGAAAGCCGGTATACTACGTATCCACTATCCTCACTCCATGCAAGTCATGGTACCCACATTATCAAAAGATAGCATACGCGGTCTTCATGGCATCCCGGAAACTACGACACTACTTTCAAGAGTGTTCAATCACGGTGGCCTCTGAAGTACCACTCAATGATATAATAAATAACCGCGATGCCATGATCCAGATTGCCAAGTGGGCTATCGAGCTCCTCCCATTCGACATCATATACAAACCACGATGAGCCATTAAGTCGCAAGTACTGGTTGACTTTATCGCCGAATGGACAGAAGCCGAACTCCCTAGAGAATACGGGCATACTCCAATTGGATCATGCACTTTGACGGCTCTAAGATGCTGTCAGGTCTGGGAGCGGGTGTTGTCCTGACATCCCCCACCGGAGATACAGTCCAATACGTACTACAAATACTATACACAGACTCCAACAATGCAGCCGAATACGAGGCTATGTTGCATGGTCTTCGGATGGCAGTCTCCATGGGCATTCAATGCCTAAAAGTGTGTGGGGATTTGAACCTCGCAATATCTCCAATAAATGGAGACTTTGACGCCAAAGACCCAAAAATGGCGGCTTACCACAATGCCGTCCTCAAAATGCCAGCTCGATTCGAGGGGCTCGAATTCCACCATGTGGTCCGAGAAAACAATCAAGCAACGGATATCCTCACCCGCATCGGCGCTAAGCATGACCCCGTCCCACCTAATATCTTCTTCGAAAGGCTGTTCAAGCCATATGTGGTGTGGGAAGGGGAGAGCGGCAATAACAGTCCGGATCCGACCACAACCCTAGATCCCAAACACTCTGACATAATCGGAGGCTCCGCCACCGAAATAACACCTTCGGCCCACGTGATTATGGCTGTCATCGCCCCGTGGAAAGAACCGTTCTTAGCCTACCTAAATAGGCAAGAACTCCCTGAGGACCAAAATGAGGCATGTTGCATTGTGCAACGCTCTAAAGCCTACAAGGTTCACGAGGGAGAGCTTTATAAGAAAAGCGCTACCGGAGTACTCCAAAGGTGCATCTCCGAAGAGGAAGGATGACAGCTTTTGGCCAAAATTCATGCTGGACTCGGCGGCCACCACGCTGCAGCTCGGGCCCTTGTAAGCAAGGCCTTCCGTACAGGTTTCTACTGGCCGACAGCCCGAGCAGACGCACAGGACCTCATCCAACATTGTGTCGGTTGCCAGCGTTTTGCAAATCAAAGCTATATGCCACCTACCGCTCTCCAAACAATCCCCATAACTTGGCCCTTTGCGGTCTGGGGGCTCGATATGGTTGGACCCCTTAAAGGAGGAAGCCATAAGAAAAAAAATACTTGTTGGTCATGGTGGATAAATTCACCAAATGGATAGAAGACAAACCAGTTAAAACGGCCGAATCTGGACCAGTGATAGACTTCATATCAGGGGTCGTACACCGTTACGGTGTCCCCCACAGCATCATCACCGATAATGGCTCCAACTTCACAGCCGACAAGGTGAAAACTCGATGCGGCAACATGGGCATCAAGCTCGATTACGCCTCCATCTATCACCCCCAAACAAACGGTCAAGTTGAACGAGCAAATGGTCTTATTATGAGCAGCATCAAACCCAGAGTAGTGCGATCCTTGAAGGAATCAGATACGCACTGGGTTGAGGAGCTCGACTCCGTACTATGGGAGGCTGCGGACCACGCTGAATCGCACTACCGGATGCACACTGTTTTTTATGGTGTACGGTGCAGAGGCGGTATTGCCCTGCGACATCATTCATGACTCACCCCGAGTGTGCATGTACGAAGAGAAAGAAGCCGAGCTTGATCGGCAGGATAGTTTAGATGTCCTGGAGGAGGAGCGTGACGTTGCAAAAGCCCGCTCTGCATTCTATCAGCAATAGGCTCGAAGGTATCAAAGCAGAGAAGTACGGGCCAAAACTTATAACGTTGGCGAACTCGTTCTACGCCAACCGGAGAAGAAAAAGGACAAGCTCAAGCCCAAGTGGGAGGGTCCCTTCATCATTGATAAAGTTCTCACCGGAGGAGCATACCATCTGTGTGACGCATCTGACAATCGACTCGAGCCAAACCCATGGAACGCGGCCAGACTCCGAAGATTCTACGCCTAGTGCCAGACTCTGTGTTTGTCTCCTTACCTCCGCTTTTTTATATCCGCTTTCTTTATTTCTTTCTTTCTTTCTTCCTTTTTCTTTATGGCCTTAAAAACTTAAAGTGTGTCTTGGCTACACAATCTTGACGCGCCATGCGCGCTCATTATACCTGGGGGCCTCTTATATAGAAGCTTAATATAATTATCTCCCGGGCTTTATGCCCACTACATATGTGTCGCTTCTCCACATGTACCTTTTTTCGCCATTATATGCATCGATATGACTTAAGTTTTGGCCAAGCTGGATTGCCTGGCTCCTGTGTTTATGCCCTACGTTCCCGTTAGTTCGGCTAGGGCATAAGGGGAGCACCTCTGCGATTGTTACTGCCGGGTCAGCCGGATGTGTACCTCAGACTGGGTGAAGCCAAAAGCTAGCGTTCTTAAGGGAATATTCGGTCGGTGAACAAAAGATGTTTCTTACCTATTGCAATACATGCCCCCAGATGTTTATACCCTGCGTCTCTTTTCGCAGTTCGGACATGCACATTAATGCATGCGTGCCCAGGGAAAGGAACCCTTAACGGAACTATTCTCCCTGGAAGATGTTTATTACTATCCATGTAATATAACATAGCTAGTTGGGTACTTGTCTGTTCAAGCACTTATGACCCCTATGCCTGGTTTCCATGCGTACCCCGGTTTTTACATAACTGAGCGGGTATTTGGATACACTCCGGGCCTTCGGGTCTGGAGGTTGAAGCGAAAAGGTCCGCCATGACAAATGATTTACAATCCGGCTAGGGACAAAATATGTCATTTGAAGTACACAGTCACTTAGACTGACTAAATTCTTCTTCTATACCATCCAACAGGCTGTCTAGCCTACAATCCTGTTGGGAATACTTTGCGGCTAAACCTACCTGGTCATATACTAGACTAATGGGGATCTCTTTCCCATCCGACCCTACAGGTCCGACCTCGACCATGTGATTCGGGTCAACCTTGGTGTAGCGTGTCTTCACCATGGCCCAGGTTTCCCTCGCACCTTGTCGGCAGGCATATATCTTCCATAGTCGGAAGCGCCGCCGTGCTCCCTTGAGCATCTCTACAAGCTCCCCCACGCCTCCTGGCAGGGAGGCGGATGACCACAAGGCAAGGGCAATACCCTGCATCACCTGCCGAACTTGTTCGTGCAGTTGTGAGAGCTCTTGCAGAAGATCGCATGTGGATCCGGGCCTCTCCTCTTCGGGACAACTTGTCAGCATACCTACAGACATAACTCTGTTAGCCCGTTCTTTGCCGAACTGTATAAAGGTTCGTTCGAGCACTTACTAAAAATGCTGCGTCGAAGCCTCTTATTACAGAGTCAGCAAGCTGGGCTCGAACATCTTTTAGTTCAACGCCCAGCCGGGTATGGGCATCCTGGAGATCATTTTTCTCTCGAATAACACGTGTAAGCACGCGCTCGCCAACCTCTAGCTGTCGTTGAGCATGTTGCTCATCCCCCGGTACGATCTCCGGATTACCTCCGGGATTGTCTGCAGAATCTATTGTTACATTTGCATGCATGTCGAATACTAACTGGTACATGTCATTACATTCTTTTTGATCAAGACAAGTATTACCAGATGAGGCCTTCTTGGACTCCTCCATTCCGGCAACCACGGCCCATAGCTGGGCTTTGCACTCCTCCAGCTCTTGAGACAACTGGGTATTCTTCTCCGTAAGAACCTATGCATACAATGATCCTTAAATAAGTTGTGCCAACTATTTCAAGTCTCAGGGGCTACTGATATACATAATTATCAGATTTTCTTACCCGTATATGAAGGAAATATGCCCTAGAGGCAATAATAAAGTTATTATTTATTTCCTTATTTCATGATAAATGTCTATTATTCATGCTAGAATTGTATTAACCGGAAACATAATACATGTGTGAATATATAGACAAACAGAGTGTCACTAGTATGCCTCTACTTGACTAGCTTGTTAATCAAAGATGGTTATGTTTCCTAACCATGAACAAAGAGTTGTTATTTGATTAACGGGATCACATCATTGGTTGAATGATCTGATTGACATGACCCATTCCGTTAGCTTAGCACCCGATCATTTAGTATGTTGCTATTGCTTTCTTCATGACTTATACATGTTCCTATGACTATGAGATTATGCAACTCCCGTTTACTGGAGGAACACTTTGTGTGCTACCAAATGTCACAACGTAACTGGGTGATTATAAAGGTGCTCTACAGGTGTCTCCGAAGGTACTTGTTGGGTTGGCGTATTTCGAGATTAGGATTTGTCACTCCGAGTGTCGGAGAGGTATCTCTGGGCCCTCTCGGTAATGCACATCACTTAAGCCTTGCAAGCATTGCAACTAATGAGCTAGTTGCGGGATGATGCATTACGTAACGAGTAAAGAGACTTGCCGGTAACGAGATTGAACTAGGTATTGGATACCGACGATCGAATCTCGGGCAAGTAACATATCGATGACAAAGGGAACAACCTATGTTGTTATGCGGTTTGACCGATAAAGATCTTCGTAGAATATGTAGGAACCAATATGGGCATCCAGGTCCCGCTATTGGTTATTGACCGGGGACGTGTCTCGGTCATGTCTACATTGTTCTCGAACCGTAGGGTCCGCACGCTTAAGGTTTCGATGACAGTTATATTATGAGTTTATGTATTTTGATGTACCGAAGGTTGTTCGGAGTCCCGGATGTGATCACGGACATGACGAGGAGTCTCGAAATGGTCGAGACATAAAGATTGATATATTGGACGGATATATTTGGACACCAGAAAGGTTCCGGGTGAGATTGGAAATATACCGGAGGTCCGGGAGGTTACCGGAACCCCCCGGTAAGTATATGGGCCTTATTGGGCCTTAGTGGAAGGGAGGGAGAAGGAGCAAGGGAGGGGGCGCCCCCCCCCCCAAGCCCAATCCGAATTGGGAGGGGGGCCGGCCCCCCCTTTCCTTCTCTCCTCCCCCCTCTTCCTTCCTTCTCCTACTCCTAATAGGAAAGGGGGGCCAAACCTACTTGGATTAGGTTTGCCCCCCCCTATGGCGCGCCTCCTCCCTAGGCCGGCCTCCTCCTCCCTCCCTCCTTTATATACGGGGGCGGGGGGCACCCTAAACACACAAGTTGATCATCGTGATCGTTCCTTAGCCGTGTGCGGTGCCCCCCTCCATGATATTACACCTCGGTCATATTGTAGCGGTGCTTAGGCGAAGCCCTGCGACAGTAGAACATCAAGATCGTCACCACGCCGTCGTGCTGACGGAACTCCTCCCCGAAGCTTTGCTAGATCGGAGCCCGGGGTGCGCCATCGAGCTGTACGTGTGTCAAGAACTCGGAGGTGCCGGAGTAACGGTGCTTGGATCGGTTGGACCGGGAAGACGTATGACTACTTCCTCTACGTTGCGTCAACGCTTCCGCTTCGGTCTACGAGGGTATGTAGACAACACTCTCCCCTCTCGTTGCTATATCATCACCATGATCTTGCATGTGCGTAGGAAATTTTTTGAAATTACTACGTTCCCCAACAGTGGTATCCGAGCTTAGGTTTTATGGTTTGATGTTATATGCACGAGTAGAACACAAGTGAGTTGTGGGCGATATAAGTCATACTGCTTACCAGCATGTCATACTTTGGTTCGGCGGTATTGTTGGATGAAGCGGCCCGGACCGACATTACGCGTACGCTTATGCGAGACTGGTTTTACCGCCGTGCTTTGCACACAGGTGACTAGCGGGTGTCAGTTTCTCCAACTTTAGTTGAACCAAGTGTGGCTACGCTCGGTCCTTGCGAAGGTTAAAACAGCACCAACTTGACAAACTATCATTGTGGTTTTGATGCGTAGGTAAGAACGGTTCTTGCTCAGCCCGTAGCAGCCACGTAAAACTTGCAACAACAAAGTAGAGGACGTCTAACTTGTTTTTGCAGGGCATGTTGTGATGTGATATGGTCAAGACATGATAAGATATAAGTTGTTGTATGAGATAATCATGTTTTGTTGAAGTTATTGGCAATTGGCTGAAGCCCTATGGATGTCTCTTTGTTGCATAAGATGCAAGTGCCAAATAATTGCTTTACTTTATCGCTATACGATAGCAATAGTTGCAAGAGCAATAGTTGGTGAGACAACCATGTGATGACACATTGATATAGATCAAGATGATGAAGATCATGGTGTCATGCCGGTGACGATAGAGATCATGACAGTACTTTGGAGATGGAAATCAAAGGCGCAAGATGATCATGGCCATATCATGTCACATATTTTGATTGCATATGATGTTTATCTATTATACATCTTATTCTTGCTTTGATTGACGGTAGCATTTTAAGATGATCTCTCACTAATTATCAAGAAGTGTTCTCCCTGAGTATGCACCGTTGCCAAAGTTCGTCGTGCCCAGACACCACGTGATGATCGGGTGTGATAAGCTCTACGTCCATCTACAACGGGTGCAAGCCAGTTTTGCACACGCGGAATACTCAGGTTAAACTTGACGAGCCTAGCATATGCAGATATGGCCTCGGAACACGGAGACCGAAAGGTCGAGCGTGAATCATATAGTAGATATGATCAACATAAGATGTTCACCATTGAAAACTACTCCATCTCACGTGATGATCGGTTATGGTTTAGTTGATTTGGATCACGTGATCACTTAGACGACTAGAGAGATGTCTGTTTAAGTGGGAGTTCTTAAGTAATATGATTAATTGAACTTAAATTTATCATGAACTTAGTCCTGGTAGTATTTTTTAAATTATGTTGATCAATAGCTCGCGTTGTTGCTTTCATATGTTTATTTTGATATGTTCCTAGAGAAAATTGTGTTGAAAAATGTTAGTAGCAATGATGCGGATTGGATCCGTCATCTGAGGTTTATCCTCATTGCTGCACAGAAGAATTATGTCCTTGATGCACCGCTAGGTGACAAACCTATTGCAGGAGCAGATGCAGATGTTATGAATGTTTGGCTAGCTTAATATGATGACTACTTGATAGTTTTGTGCACCATGCTTTATGGCTTAGAATCGGGACTTCAAAGATGTTTTGAACATCATGGACCATATGAGATGTTCCAGGAATTGAAGTTAATATTACAAGCAAATACCCGAGTTGAGAGATATGAAGTCTCCAACAAGTTCTATAGCTAAAAGATGGAGGAGAATCGCTCAACTAGTGAGCAAGTGCTCAGATTGTCTGGGTACTACAATCGCTTGAATCAAGTGGGAGTTAATCTTCCAGATAAGATAGTGATCGACAGAGTTCTCTAGTCACCATCACCAAGTTAGTAGAACTTCGTGATGAACTATAGTATGCAAGGGATGACGAAAATGATTCCCGAGCTCTTCGTGATGTTGAAATCGACGAAGGTAGAAATCAAGAAAGAGCATCAAGTGTTGATGGTTGACAAGATCACTAGTTTCAAGAAAAGGGCAAAGGGAAAGAAAGGGGAACTTCAAGTAGATTGACAAGCAAGTTGTCACTCACACGAAGAAGCCCAAAGCTGAACCAAAGCCTGAAACTGAGTGCTTACACTGCAAAGGAAATGGTCACTGGAAGCGGAACTGCCCTAAATATTTGGTGGATAAGAAGGATGGCAAAGTGAAAAAGGGTATATTTGATATACAGGTGTTTGATGTGTGCTTTACTAGTGTTTATAGCAACCCCTCGGTATTTGGTACTGGTTCAGTTGCTAAGAGTAGTAACTCGAAACGGGAGTTGCAGAATAAACAGAAACTAGTTAAGGGTGAAGTGACGATGTGTGTTGAAAGTAGTTTCAAGATTGATATGATCATCATAGCACACTCCCTATACTTTCGGGATTAGTGTTGAACCTAAATAAATGTTATTTCGTGTTTGCGTTGAGCATGAATATGATTTGATCGTGTTTATTGCAATACGGTTATTCATTTAAGTAAGAGAATAAACTGTTGTTTTGTTTACATGAATAAAACCTTATATGGTTACACACCCAATGAAAATGGTTCATTGGATCTCGATCGTAGTGATACACATATTCATAATATTGAAACCAAAAGATGCAAAGTTAATAATGATAGTGCAACTTATTTGTGGCACTGCCGTTTAGGTCATATTGGTGTAAAGCGCATGAAGAAACTCCATGCTGATGGGATTTTGGAATCACTTGATTATGAATCACTTGATGCTTGCGAACCATGCCTCATGGGCAAGATGACTAAGACTCCGTTCTCCGGAATAGTGGAGCGAGCAACTGACTTATTGGAAATAATACATACTAATGTATGCGATCCAATGAGTGTTAAGGCTCGCGGTGGGTATCGTTATTTTCTGACCTTCACAGATGATTTGAGCAGATATGGGTATATCTACTTGATGAAACATAAGTCTGAAATAGTTGAAAGGTTCAAAGAATTTCAGAGTGAAGTGGAAAAATCATCGTGACAAGAAAATAAGGTTTCTACGATCTGATCGCGGAGACAAATATTTGAGCTACGAGTTTGGTCTTCAATTAAAACAATGTGAAATAGTTTCACAGCTCACGCCACCTGGAACACCACAACGTTATGGTGTGTCCGAACGTCGTAACCGCACTTTATTGGATATGGTGCGATCTATGATGTCTCTTATTGATTTACCATTATTGTTTTGGGGTTATGCATTAGAGACAGCTGCATTCACGTTTAATAGGGCACCATCTAAATCCGTTGAGACGACACCATATGAACTGTGGTTTAGCAAGAAACCCAAGTTGTCGTTTCTTAAAGTTTGGGGCTGCGATGCTTATGTGAAAAAGTTTCATCCTGATAAGCTCAAACCCAAATCGGAGAAATGCGTCTTCATAGAATACCCAAAGGAAACTATTGGGTACACTTTCTATCACAGATCCGAAGGCAAGTTATTCGTTGCTAAGATGGATCCTTTCTAGAGAAGAAGTTTCTCTCGAAAGGAGTGGGAGGAAAGTAGAACTTAATGAGGTAATTGTACCTTCTCCCTTATAGGAAAGTAGTTCATCACAGAAATCTGCTCCTGTGACTACTACACCAATTAGTGAGGAAGCTAATGATGATGATCATGTAACTTCATATCAAGTTACTACCGAATCTCGTAGGTAAACCAGAGTGAGATCCGCACCAGAGTGGTACGGTAATCCTGTTCTGGAAGTCATGTAACTAGACCATGATGAACCTACGAACTATGAGGAAGCGATGATGAGCCCAGATTCCGCGAAATGGCTTGAGGCCATGAAATCTGAGATGAGATCCATGTATGAGAACAAAGTGTGGACTTTGGTGGAGTTGCCCGATGATCGGCAAGCCATAGAAAATAAATGGATCTTCAAGAGGAAGACAGACGCTGATAGTAGTGTTACTATCTACAAAGCTGGAATTGTCGCAAAAGGTTTTCGACAAGTTCAAAGTGTTGACTACGATGAGAGTTTCTCACTCGTATCTATGCTTAAGTCTGTCCGAATCATGTTAGCAATTGCCGCATTTTATGAAATCTGGCAAATGGATAAACAAAACTGCATTCCTTAGTGGAGTTATTAAAGAAGAGTTGTATGTGATGCAACCAAGAGATTTTGTCGATCCTAAAGGTGTTAACAAAATGTGCAAGCTCCAGCGATCCTTTTATGGACTGGTGCAAGCATCTCGGAGTTGGAATATACACTTTGATAAGTTGATCAAAGCATATAGTTTATACAGACTTCAGTGAAGCCTGTATTTACTAGAAAGTGAGTGGGAGCACTACATCATTTCTGATAAGTATATGTGAATGACATATTGTAGATCGGAAATAATGTAGAATTATTCTGCAAAGCATAAAGGAGTGTTTGAAAGGAGTTTTTCAAAGAAAGACCTCGGTGAAGCTTCTTACATATTGAGCATCAAGATCTATAGAGATAGATCAAGACGCTTGATAAGTTTTTCAATGAGTACATACCTTGACAAGATTTTGAAGTAGTTCAAAATGGAACAGTCAAAGAAAGAGTTCTTGCCTGTGTTACAAGGTGTGAAATTGAGTAAGACTCAAAACCCGACCACTGCAGAAGATAGAAAGAGAATGAAAGTCATTCCCTATGCCTTGGCCATAGGTTCTATAAAGTATGCCATGCTGTGTACCAGATCTATTGTATACCCTATACTGAGTTTGGCAAGGGAGTACAATAGTGATCTAGGAGTAGATCACTAGACAGCGGTCAAAATTATCCTTAGTGGAATAAGGATATGTTTCTCGATTATGGAAGTGACAAAAGGTTTGTGGTAAAGGGTTACGTCGATGCAAGTTTTGACACCGATCTGGATGACTCTAAGTCTCGATCTAGATACATATTGAAAGTGGGAGCAATTAGCTAGAGTAGCTCCGTGCAGAGCATTGTAGACATAGAATATTTGCAAAATACATACGGCTCTGAATGTGACAGACCCGTTGACTAAACTTCTCTCACGAGCAAAACATGATCATACCTTTGTACTCTTTGGGTGTTAATCACATAGCGATGTGAACTAGATTATTGACTCTAGTAAACCCTTTGGGTGTTGGTCACATGACGATGTGAACTATGGGTGTTAATCATATACAGATATGATTATTGGTGTTCAATCACATGGCGATGTGAACTAGATTATTGACTCTAGTGCAAGTGGGAGACTGAAGGAAATATGCCCTAGAGGCAATAATAAAGTTATTATTTATTTCCTTATTTCATGATAAATGTCTATTATTCATGCTAGAATTGTATTAACCGGAAACATAATACATGTGTGAATATATAGACAAACAGAGTGTCACTAGTATGCCTCTACTTGACTAGCTTGTTAATCAAAGATGGTTATGTTTCCTAACCATGAACAAAGAGTTGTTATTTGATTAACGGGATCACATCATTGGTTGAATGATCTGATTGACATGACCCATTCCGTTAGCTTAGCACCCGATCGTTTAGTATGTTGCTATTGCTTTCTTCATGACTTATACATGTTCCTATGACTATGAGATTATGTAACTCCCGTTTACCGGAGGAACACTTTGTGTGCTACCAAACGTCACAACGTAACTGGGTGATTATAAAGGTGCTCTACAGGTGTCTCCGAAGGTACTTGTTGGGTTGGCGTATTTCGAGATTAGGATTTGTCACTCCGAATGTCGGAGAGGTATCTCTGGGCCCTCTCGGTAATGCACATCACTTAAGCCTTGCAAGCATTGCAACTAATGAGCTAGTTGCGGGATGATGCATTACGTAACAAGTAAAGAGACTTGCCGGTAACGAGATTGATCTAGGTATTGGATACCGACGATCGAATCTCGGGCAAGTAACATACCGATGACAAAGGGAACAACGTATGTTGTTATGCGGTTTGACCGATAAAGATCTTCGTAGAATATGTAGGAACCAATATGGGCATCCAGGTCCCGCTATTGGTTATTGACCGGGGACGTGTCTCGGTCATGTCTACATTGTTCTCGAACCGTAGGGTCCCCACGCTTAAGGTTTCGATGACAGTTATATTATGAGTTTATGTATTTTGATGTACCGAAGGTTGTTCGGAGTCCCGGATGTGATCACGGACATGACGAGGAGTCTCGAAATGGTCGAGACATAAAGATTGATATATTGGACGGATATATTTGGACACCGGAAAGGTTCCGGGTGAGATTGGAAATATACCGGAGGTCCGGGAGGTTACCGGAACCCCCCGGTAAGTATATGGGCCTTATTGGGCCTTAGTGGAAGGGAGGGAGAAGGAGCAAGGGAGGGGGCGCCCCCCCCCCAAGCCGAATCCGAATTGGGAGGGGGCCCGGCCCGCCCTTTCCTTCTCTCCTCCCCCCTCTTCCTTCCTTCTCCTACTCCTAATAGGAAAGGGGGGCCAAACCTACTTGGAGTAGGTTTGCCCCCCCTATGGCGCGCCTCCTCCCTAGGCCGGCCTCCTCCTCCCTCCCTCCTTTATATACGGGGGCGGGGGGGGGCACCCTAAACACACAAGTTGATCATCGTGATCGTTCCTTTGCTGTGTGCGGTGCCCCCCTCCATGATATTACACCTCAGTCATATTGTAGCGGTGCTTAGGCGAAGCCCTGCGACAGTAGAACATCAAGATCGTCACCACGCCGTCGTGCTGACGGAACTCCTCCCCGAAGCTTGGCTGGATCGGAGCCCGGGGTGCGTCATCGAGCTGTACGTGTGTCAAGAACTCGGAGGTGCCAGAGTAACGGTGCTTGGATCGGTTGGACCGGGAAGACGTACGACTACTTCCTCTACGTTGCGTCAACGCTTCCGCTTCAGTCTATGAGGGTACGTAGACAACACTCTCCCCTCTCGTTGCTATATCATCACCATGATCTTGCGTGTGCGTAGGAAATTTTTTGAAATTACTACGTTCCCCAACAGTATATCCTTTACATACTGGTATGTGGCTCTAGCGAGGCCATCTTGAACAGCTCGGATGTACGCGTGTCCCAAATTGAAGGCATTGAACGCCTCTTCGGAGAAATTAGGGTCGCGAAGTACGGCCCATCGACGCCTGTGATTCATGGCGCTCTCCACTTCGAAATTCGTAGCGGACATTCTATCCACATCCTCTGTAGGAGGATCGTCCGGCGCTGTCCCCGCGTTAGCCTCCGCCCCTGAGTCCGGCTCTGGAGTCCGGCTGGTGGGGCGTGGCTGGCAGGCTCTCCAGGCACAGTCCGACGAGCGTTTTTTCTGCCAGGGACCACAACCATTATTATATTTTAAAGACGATAATCACGGAGCAGGTTTTTAACCATACCTCTGCGATGGTGTCTCGGTCCTGACCGCCTTCCTTTTAAGCCTACCCAGCTTCGGTGCGCCTTGTTGATGAGTCACCGCGGGTTCGGCATGGCGCCCTGACGGCCTTCCCTGTAAAACACAATACATGTGTGGTGGGTAAGGCTCAAAGAAGGGATCCATGTCGGAGGTTAGGACTCCGGTTTTACTTACACATGATGCAGGGAGCAGGCCGGGATAATCAGCTATGATGGCCACTAAGGAACCGTCACAGCTTAACTCGTAAAACGTCCTGTCGACGAGCTCCACAAATATGTCCGGATCTTCTTCGAGTCCGGAGTCGAGGACCCGGTCAGGGTCCTTTGGCTGTGGAAACGGGTTGTGCACCTCCCTCACAGCTTTTCGTAGTTCCTGCTATGGATTAGCAAGGTAAATATTTGTGATGAAGAATGCAGGAATGAATGGAGTTGAGAAAAAGATAGCAGCTCACCCTGCTTGGGGGGTTGTACATGAAAAATCCATCCCGCGGCTTAATGCGGAGAAACTCCTCTTCTTATCCTTTATACAAATCGGACAGTATTTTTGCCAGAGTGGTGGCAGAGTCCGGACCTTTATGACCGCAGCGGGTGGCATCGTCTTCTCAGTTGAAGTGCCACATGGGTTTCCTCCGATACTGAAGTGGCTGCACCCCCCGCATTATGCATATTGACATAACCTCGATTATTGTCAATCCTGATTTGGCCAGCGTTTTTATCCTGCCCATCAGATAAATGACTTCTCTATTATCTTCCTCCTGGGGGCTCCGGGGACGCCAGCTATGGCGTTTCTTCAGTGGGGCATTGGCAAACTCAAGAAGGCCTACCCGGATAGGGTCCGGAAGGGGGACGTCCTCTATATAAAACCACTCCGAAGGCCAGTCTTCGGATGTCTTCTTCGGAGTGCCGGATAGGTATCCGGTTCCGGCGATGCGCCATACTTCGGCTCCACCAACTTGGTATATTGATCCCTCCTGATTGCGAGGGATGAGGCAAAATAGCCTCTTCCATAGCTCGAAATGAGCTTCACAGCCCAAGAATAGCTCGCAAAGGGCGACATAACCTGTGATGTGCAGTATGGAAGCAGGAGTGAAGTTATGCAGCTGGAGGCCGTAGAACTCCAGGAGCCCGTGGAGGAACGAATGGATTGGAAATCCGAGGCCCCTCAGCAAGTAAGGGACAAGGCATACTCGCTCCCCCTGGATGGGTTGGGGAAACTCTCTGCTTGCTCCCCGCCATCGTAAGTGGCTAGTCCGGCTCGCACGGGGACCATATATGCAGGCGGGAGAAACCCCTGGGTCCGCAACTCCACCAATAGACCATGAGATACGGAACACTTCTCCCAATCACCTGGCTTAGCGCTACGGAAGCAAGAGGAGGAGCTGCGGCGACCGGCCATGATGGGATGACCTTTTTCGGGTGCGCTCTGATGAATCCTTGCTTGGGGAAGATGGTGTGATTTGGATCTGAGGATCCCCGTCTCTTTAATAGACGATCTATTAACATGGTCAGGGTGGCAAATGTAAAAATGCCCCGACTTCTCGCATTTGCTCGACACGTGGAGATTGCCATTATTAAAGTACAAAAGCCGAGGAGTGCAACATTAATGGGAAGCCGGACACTACTCGTTACAACAGGTACTCTGGATTTGGAGAAGAACCCGCCTTGCAATGCCGAAGACAATCTGCGCGCCGAACTCATCGTCATTGAAGCCTCGTTCAGGGGCTACTGAGGGAGTCCTGGATTAGGGGGTCCTCGGACAGCTGGACTATGTACTTGTGTCGGACTGTTGGACCATGAAGATACAAGATTGAAGACTTCGTCCCGTGTACGGGTGGGACTCTCCTTTGCGTGGAAGGCAAGCTTGGCAATTCGGATATGTAGATCTCCTTCTTTGTAACCGACTCTGTGTAACCCTAGCCCCCCTTGGTGTCTATATAAACCGGAGGGTTTAGTCCATAGGACAAGAACAATCAGAATCATAGGCTAGCTTCTAGGGTTTAGCCTCTATGATCTCGTGGTAGATCAACTCTTGTAATACTCATATCATCAAGATCAATCAAGCAGGAAGTAGGGTATTACCTCCATCGAGAGGGCCCGAACCTAGGTAAACATTGTCTCCCCGCCTCCTATTACCATTAGTGTTAGACGCACAGTTCGGGACCCCCTACCCGAGATCCGCCGGTTTTGACACCGACACCAGGTCCTCCTCTTGGAGGCCTACCTCTCTCATCATCTTCTCAACATCGCTGAGTCCAGAGGAGCTCGAAGCTCCATTAGCAGCCATCTAGATCGCTAACCCGATGATGAACAGATCGGGTTTCTGAGGGGGAACCCTAAAACCTCACTGCGTCCCGATCCAGGCCAAGAGCGGGCGGCGACACAGGTGCCTCTTGGTCGCTTCGAGCAAGGAAGAAGGATGGGAACCAACGACAGGGAAGGGAGAGAACTCAACGGCGGCGACCAGATCGCCCCAAGAGAAAACACGGTAAACCCTAACGCGAGGGAAAAATATGCACGTATATATGCGAGATGTACTGTGTTAAAAAAACATTGGCCCAGACGGCAATATACACACCACTTTCCTCATCTAAAAAAACGAGCCCACTGCCCAGGCCCATTTTTCACTTTGTTGCTCGCCCCTACACTAACCCACACGCACGGTCGTACCCGCACCTCACCTCATCTCACCAGAGAGAGAGAGAGAGAGAGAGAGAGAGAGAGTCCGAAGAAAAAGACGGCGGCGAGATATTTCTGCGGCGGATCATGAGCGGTGGGGGCGGGCTGGCGGCCCTGTGCTCTGCACGGGCGGTGAAGGAGACGACGGGGATCATGGGTGAAAGGATCGATATAGTTCACTAGAGGGGGGGGGGGGTGAATAGGCAACTAACAATTTTTAGCTTTTCTTTACCAAATTAAACTTTGCATCAAAGTAGGTTGTCTAGATATGTGATGTCTACTACACGAAGACGTTGTTGGGCCTCCAAGTGCAGAGGTTTGTAGGACAGTAGCAAATTTCCCTCAAGTGGATGACCTAAGGTTTATCAATCTGTGGGAGGCGTAGGATGAAGATGGTCTCTCTCAAGCAACCCTGCAACCAAATAACAAAGAGTCTCTTGTGTCCCCACACACCCAATACAATGGTAAATTGTATAGGTTTACTAGTTCGGCGAAGAGATGGTGATACAAGTGCTATATGGATAGTAGATATAGGTTTTTGTAATCTGAAAATATAAAAACAACAAGGTAACTAATGATAAAAGTGAGCACAAACGGTATTGCAATGATAGGAAACAAGGCATAGGGTTCTTACTTTCACTAGTGCAAGTTCTCTCAACAATAATAACATAATAGGATCACATAACTATCCCTCAACATGCAACAAAGAGTCACTCCAAAGCCACTAATAGCGGAGAACAAACGAAGAGATTATGGTAGGGTACGAAACCACCTCAAAGTTATCCTTTCTGTTCTATCTATTCAAGAGTCTGTAGTAAAATAACATGAAGCTATTCTTTCCGTTCAATCTATCATAGAGTTCATACTAGAATAATACCTTAAAACACAAATCAACCAAAACCCTAATGTCACCTAGATACTCCATTGTCACCTCAAGTATCCGTGGGCATGATTATATGATATGCACCACACAATCTCAGATTCATCTATTCAACCAACACAAGGTACTTCAAAGAGTGCCCCAAAGTTTTTACCAGAGAGTCAAAACGAAAACATGTGCCAACCCCTATGCATAGGTTCATGGGTGGAACCTGCAAGTTGATCACCAAAACATACATCAAGTGGATCACGTGATATCCCATTGTCACCACAGATACGCACGACAAGACATACATCAAGTGTTCTCAAATCATTAAAGACTTAATCCGATAAGATAACTTCAAACGGAAAACTCAATTCATCACAAGAGAGTAGAGGGGCCAACTATAATAGCAAAGCTCGCGATACATCAAGATCGTGCCATAGAGAGAACACGAGAGAGAGAGAGATCAAACACATAACTACTGGTACATACCCTCAGCCTTGAGGGTGAACTACTCCCTCCTCGTCATGGAGAGCGCTAGGATGATGAAAGATGGGCACCGGTGAGGGATCCCCCCTCCGGCAGGGTGCCGGAACGGGCTCCCAAGAGGTTTTTGGTGGCTACAGAGGCTTGCGGCGGCGGAACTCCCGATCTATCTTCGTATCCGATGGTTTTAGGGTATATGGGAATATATAGGCGAAAGAAGTCAGTCGGGGGAGGCTCGAGGGGCCCACAAGACAGGGGGGCGCGCCCAGGGGGTGGGCGCGCCCTCCTATCTCCTGGCCTCCTCGAAGCTTCCATGGCTTGTACTCCAAGTCTCCCGGATCACGTTCGTTCCAAAAATCACGCTCCCGAAGGTTTCATTCCGTTTGGACTCCGTTTGATATTTCCTTTCTTCAAAATACTGAAACAGGCAATAAAACAACAATATGGGCTGGGCCTTCGGTTACTAGGTTAGTCCCAAAATTAATATAAAAGTGTATAATAAAGCCCGTAATCATTCAAAACAGATAATAAAATAGCATGAATGCTTCATAAATTATAGATACGTTGGAGACGTATCAATATGCAACTAGGTGAGCAACCTATATGATGCAACAACAACAAGTACACAAGCAAGCAAGGGATACAACACAAATAGGCTTGCACAAGTGAAGGCACGAGATAACCAAGAGTGGAGCCGGTGAAGACGAGGATGTGTTACCGAAGTTCCTTCCTTTTGAGGGGAAGTATGTCTCCGTTAGAGCGGTGTGGAGGCACAATGCTCCCCAAGAAGCCACTAGGGCCACCGTATTTTCCTCACGCCCTCACACAATGCGAGATGACGTGATTCCACTATTGGTGCCCTTGAAGGCGGCGACCGAGCCTTTACAAACAAGGATGGGGCAATCTCCACAACTTAATTGGAGGCTCCCAACGACACCATGAAGCTTCACCACAATGGACTATGGCTCCGCGGTGACCTCAACCGTCTACGGTGCTCAAACATCCAAGAGTAACAAGATCCGCTAGGGATTAGTGTGGGGGGGAATCAAATTTCTCTTGGTGGAAGTGTATATCGGGGCCTTCTCAACCAATCCCGAGCAAATAAACAAGTTTGATTGGCTAGGGAGAGAGATCGGGCGAAAATGGAGCTTGGAGCAACAATGGAGCTTGGGGATGGAAGAGGTAGTCAACTAGAGGAAGAAGACACCCCTTATATAGTGGAGAGACAAATCCAACCATTATCCACTTAACCAGCCCGCGACCTGCAGTACTACCGCCCTAGACAAGTGGTACTACCGCAAGGGCTCACGGTACTACCACGGCAGACCGCGGTACTACCGCTGCTACGGTAGGAGCTAGCCCAGGCATGAACCGCAAAGGCTGAGGGCGGTACTACCACTGACACGATACTACCGCTCCCCCTTGCAGTACTACCGCAAGGTAGGATTGGACTAGCCTGGGAAGGGCGCAGATGAAGAAAAATACATCCGTGCCAACTTCCGGTGAAGATCAGACAATGCAAAAATCTGACAAGGTACTACCGCGCATGGCATGCGGTACTACCGTGCAGGGAGCGGATGTAAAAAATTACATCCGCCCCTACTTCCGCTCATGTTGCTATGCCGGACCAGGACTCACGATACTACCGCACGCATGGGGCGGTACTACAGCGTAGGGCGCGGATGTAAAAGATTACATTCGTCTCTACAGCCGCACGAGCGGCTGAGTCTGGTCTGAGGCCACGGTACTACAGCTCCTTAGGAGCGGTACTACCTTGGGCACCTACGGTACTACCGCAAGGACGTGCGGTACTACCGCGGGGGCCTGCGGTACTACCGCTCCTAAGAGCAGTACTACCGCATGCCTCAGAACAGCAACACTAGGAATCCTTCTCTTTGCATATATATGAAGAAAACGGAGGATGCTCCAGAGCGCAAAGGGAAAGGCAGTGCAGAGGGAGTAAATGTGTACGTGATGATCCCACACGAACCTTTCCAATGCGGACCCCCTCTTAATAGTAAGGCTTTCCTACGACTCAAATCCACCGAAAAGAACCGTAGAAAAATGTCGTATTCAATAGTCTTCGAGGGGCACCAAACCATCTTGTGCCTAGTGACAAAACGTTTGAAATACTCAAGGCACGCGATTAGTCCGCAAAAGCATTGTCATCAATCACCAAAACACCTTAGGGATAAATATGCCTTTACAATCTCCCCCTTTTTGGTGGATTGATGACAATACGGGATTTGCACAAGGGGACATAATATAGAACATAAGCAAACCCCACATCTCTAAAATATGGACGGGCTCCCCCTAGATGCGTGCTATCTAGATAAGTGCTTTGGACTGCACGACACGTATACTAGGATCAATGGTCCCCCTATATTTTATAGACAATGCATATCTTGCAACACTAAGGCTAACACTAAACAAGATAGTAAATATGAGCAAAACATAAATAGTACAATATATCATGAGCTCAATAAGGTACGATAGAGTGCATATGTCTTACACCATATGATAGAACAAGTCTCACGAGCAAACTAAACCAAAGCAAGCAAGGTTCAACGGAACAAATGCGAGCAAACAAACACAAGCATGACACAAGACTCACAAATCCCCACACTCTCTCCCCCTTTGGCATCGAGACACCAAAAAGGCAGAGAGGACACCTACAACACAAGTGGTGGCTCAAGCGGAGAAATCACTCGCATGCTCCACGTCAGTCTCGGCAGCGGGAATGGTCTCCTCGAAGTCCTCTTCAGAATCAGTCCACTTGAAGCCTTGTTTTGCCATCCACTCAGCCTCTGGAGTGATGCGCTCCTCAGAACCGCCAGAAACATCCTCTCCAAAAAGCCTCATAATCTTCTTGTCTCGGCGGCGACTCTCCTTAGAGACAACGTGAGTCCTGTACTGCCCCTTTGCCTGCATACAGAACAATGCCTTCATCTTGTTCTTCAGCCTCTTAGCCCAAGATGGCTCAGAGGTGGGAGGGATGTAACCCTCAGAGATGTCCTCGTCCGCTGCCTCCTCCTCATCCTCATCCGCATCCACATCCATGGCAGCCGCGGCCTCAGCACGAGAAGTGGTGTTAGCCCACTGAGTCTTGACATGGAGCCTGATGGACTCATGTTGAATCCAACCAGGGGCCTCAAAGTCATCCTGAGGGTAGAGCTTCTCCCAAGTTGCCGAGATCAAATGAAACAGATAAGGTCCATAGATGGGGACCTTGCGGTTGTAGACCGCAAACCGAAGCTCACACCACATGATATGTGAGACATCAAGTGGTAGCGTCTGAGAGTTGCGCGCTTCCTCACACAGGAGCAGCATGTCCACAAGATAAGCATGCACCTTGTCCTTGTCACCAATGCGTGGGAAGAGAGTGTTGCGGAAGATCCGATACATGATGTCAAGTAAGGAGTTGAGCACCCAAGATGACTTGCCACTGGAGAGCTTCTTCTCAACATGGAAGGGCTCAATCTTGTTCTTGTTGACTGACTCGGGATTGGCATGAGGACGAACACCTTGGGGTGTGGCGAGCCCCTCATCCTGAACACCAAGCAAAGTCATGAACTCCTTCCACGTAGCAGTCAGCTGCTGACCATTGGTCATCCAAGTCATAGTCCGTTCCTCATTAGGATGAAAGTGCACCGAGGCAAAGAACTGAGCCACAATCTCAGGATCAAAGTCTTTGTGAAAAGTGATGATGTGCTCAATGCCAAATTGCTCCACTAGATCCAAAGCCTCACCAAAGTAGTCCCGGTGCTTCTCTTCCCTCATATGATGCATGTCGATCCAGTGCACATTGCTACGTCTTGAGCTTGCATTGGTTTTCCTTGAAGAGGAAAGGGTGATGCAGTAATCATAGCGTAAGTATTTCCCTCAGTTTCTGAGAACCAAGGTATCAATCCAGTAGGAGGCTCCTCAAAAGTCCCACGCACCTACACAAACAAACAAAGAACTCGCAACCAACATAATAAAGGGGTTGTCAATCCCTTCACGGCCACTTGCAAAAGTGAGATCTAATAGAGATAGTATGATAAGATAAATATATTTTTGGTATTTTATAATATAGATGCAAAAAGTAAAGATGCAAATAAAAGTAGATTGGGAGAAAATATGATAAGAGATAGACCCGGGGGCCGTAGGTTTCACTAGTGGCTTCTCTCAAGATAGCATAAGTATTACGGTGGGTGAACAAATTACTATCGAGAAATTGATAGAAAAGCGAATAATTATGAGATTATCTAGGCATGATCATGTATATAGGCATCACGTCCGCAACAAGTAGACCGACTCCTGCCTGCATCTACTACTATTACTCCACACATCGACCGACTCCTTCCTGCATCTAGAGTATTAAGTTCATAAAGAACAGAGTAACGCATTAAGCAAGATGACATGATGTAGAGGGATAAACTCAAGCAATATGATATAAACCCCATCTTGTTATCCTCGATGGCAACAATACAATACATGCCTTGCTGCCCCTGCTGTCACTAGGAAAGGACACCGCAAGATTGAACCCAAAGCTAAGCACTTCTCCCATGGCAAGAAGGATCAATCTAGTAGGCCAAACCAAACTGATAATTCGAAGAGACTTGCAAAGATAACTCAATCATGCATAAAAGAATTCAGAGAAGATTCAAATATTATTCATAGATAAACTTGATCATAAACCCACAATTCATCGAATCTTGACAAACACACCGCAAAAAGAGTTTACATCGAATAGATCTCCACAAGAGAGGGGGAGAACATTGTATTGAGATTCAAAAAGAGAGAAGAAGTACGTCGGTGGACACCAGAGGGGCCCACGAGACAGGGGGGCGTGCCCTATAGGGGGGGCGCCCTCCTATCTTGTGGAGGCCTCGGCTGCTTCTTGACTTGCACTCCAAGTCCTCTGGATCACGTTCGTTCCAAAAATCACGCTCCCGAAGGTTTCATTCCGTTTGGACTCCGTTTGATATTCCTTTTCTTCGAAATACCGAAATAGGCAAAAAAAAAACAGCAATACGGGCTGGGCCTTCGGTTAGTAGGTTAGTCCCAAAAATGATATAAATGTGTAAAATAAAGCCCATAAACATCCAAAAGTGGTAATATAATAGCATGGAACAATAAAAAATTATAGATACGTTGGAGACGTATCAAGCATCCCCAAGCTTAATTCCTGCTCGTCCTCGAGTAGGTAAATGATAAAAAGAGAAATTTTGATGTGGAATGCTACCTAGCATAATTCTTAATGTAATTTTCTTTATTGTGGCATGAATGTTCAGATCCAAATGATTCAAAATAAAAATTCATATTGATAAAAGAAATAGTAACACTTCAAGCATACTAATCAAAGTAATCATGTCTTCTCAAAATAACATGGCAAAAGAAAGTTCATCCCTACAAAATCATATAGTTAGGCTATGCTTCATTTTCGTCACACAAAGATGTTCCCAACTTCTATACCCCCGATGACAAGCCAAGCAATTGTTTCATACTTAAATAATCTCAAACTTTTTCAACCTTCACGCAATACATGAGCATGAGCCATGGATATAGCACTATGGGTGGAATAGAATATGATGATGGGGATTGTGTGGAGAAGACAAAAAAGGAGAAATTCTCACATTGACGAGGATAATCAATGGGCTATGGAGATGCCCATCAATTGATGTCAACATGAGGAGTAGGGATTGCCATGCAACGGATGCACTAGAGCCATAAATAAATGCTCAACAAAAGAAAACTAGTGGGTGTGCATCCAACTTGCTTGCTCACGAAGACCTAGGGCATTTGAGGAAGCCCATCGTAGGAATATACAAGCCAAGTTCTATAATGAAAAATTCCCACTAGTATGAAAAAGACAACTTATGAGACTCACTATATGAAAAACATGGTGCTACTTTGAAGCACAATATATGAGACTCACTACATGAAGAACAAGGTGCTACTTTGAAGCACAAGTGTGGAAAAAGAGATAGTAACATTGCCCTTTTTATTTATTTATTTTTCCTTTTTTTCCTTTTTTCCTTTTTATTTTTTTGGGCCATTCTTTTTTTCTTTTGGCCTTTCTTCTTTTTTTTCCTTTTTTTTGGGCAATTCTCTAATAATGATGATCATCACACTTCTATTGATTACAACATATGAATTACAACTCGAAACTAGAACAAGATATGACTCTATATGAATGCCTCCGGCGGTGTACCGGGATGGTGCAATGAATCAAGAGTGACATGTATGAAAAATAATGCATGGTGGCTTTGCCACAAATACGATGTCAACTACATGATCATGCAATGGCAATATGACAAAAGTAAAGTATGTCATGATGATGATAAACGGAACGGTGGAAAGTTACATGGCAACATATCTCAGAATGGCTATGGAAATGCCATAATAGGTAGGTATGGTGGCTGTTTTGAGGAAGATATAAGGAGGTTTATGTGTGATAGAGCGTATCGTATCACGGGGTTTGGATGCACCGGCGAAATTTGCACCAACTCTCAAGGTGAGAAAGGCAATGCACGGTACTGAAGAGGCTAGCAATGGTGGAAAGGTAAAAGTGCGTATAATCCATGGACTCAACATTAGTCAAAACAACTCATATACTTATTGCAGAAATTTAGAAGCCATCAAAAATCAAGTACTACGCACATGCTCCTAGGGTGATAGATTGGTAGGAAAAGACCATCGCTCGTCCCCGACCGCCACTCATAAGGATGCACAAGGCAGGTACACTTCATGTTTCAAATTTGTTACACAACATTAACCATACGTGGATGCTACGGGACTTGCTAACTTCAACACAAGCATTCTTTAAATTCATAATCACCCAACTAGCATGACTTTAATATCACTACCTCCATATCTCAAAACAATTATCAAGTATCAAATTGATCATAGCATCCAATTCACTTCCTATGATAGTTTTCATTATACCCAACTTGGATGCCTACCATTCTAGGACCAATTTTATAACCATAGAAAATACCATGCTGTTCTAAAAGACTCTCAAAATAATATAAGTGAAGCATGAGAGACTAGCAATTTCTACAAAAATAAGTCACCAACGTGCTCTAAAAGATATAAGTGAAGCACTAGAGCAAAAACTATCAAGCTCAAAAGATATAAGTGAAGCACATAGAGTATTCTAACAAATTCTAATCAAGTAGGCTTCTCCCAAAAGGTGTGTACAGCAAGGATGATTGTGGTAAACTAAAAAGCAAAGACTAATATAATACACGATGCTCCAAGCAAAACACATATCATGTGGCGAATAAAAATATAGCTCCAAGTAAAGGTACCAATGAACGAAGACGACAGAGGGGATGCCTTCCCGGGGCATCCCCAAGCTTAGGCTTTTGGCTATCCTTGAATATCTTGGGGTGCCATGGGCATCCCCAAGCTTAGGCTCTTTCCACTCCTTATTCCATAGTCCATAAAAGCTTTACCCAAAACTTGAAAACTTCACAACACAAAACTTAACAGGAAATCTTATAAGCTCCGTTAGTGAAAGAAAACAAAACCACCACATAAGATACAGTAATGAACTCATTCTTTATTTATTTTGGTGTTAAACCTACTGTATTCCAACTTATCTATGGTTTATAAACTATTTTACTAGTCATAGATGCATCGAAATAAGCAAACAACACACGAAAAACAGAATCTGTCAAAAACAGAACAGTCTGTAGCAATCTGTAACTAACGCAAACTTCTGGAACTTTAAGAATCCTACCAAAATAGGAAGCTATTGATCAGAAGCAAAAAGAATCAACGCAAAATCCCGTTTTTGTGATTTAACAAAACTAAATTTGTGTGTGCAAAGTTTCTGTTTTTCAGCAGAATCAAATCAACTATCATCATAGGTTATCCTATAGGTTCTACTTGGCACAAACACTAATTAAAAGATAAAAACACATCTAAACAGAAGGTAGATGCAAGATTTATTACTAAATAGGAACAAAAACAAAAAACACAAAGAAAATTGGGTTGCCTCCCAACTAGCGCTATCGTTTAACTCCCCCTAGCTAGGCATAAAGGCGAAGATAGATCTAACGAGTGCCATCTTTGGCACTAAATTCATAAGTAGCCCGCATTATAGATTCATAAGGTAATTTGACTTTCTTTCTTGGAAAGTGCTCCATGCCTTTCTCTAATGGAAATTTGAATCTAATATTCCCTTCCTTCATATCAATAATCGCGCCAATCGTTCTAAGGAAAGGTCTACCAAGAATAATAGGGCAAGAAAGATTGCAATCTATATCAAGAACGATAAAATCTACAGGCACCAAATTTCTATTTGCAACAATGAGAACATCATTGATCCTTCCCATTGGCTTTTTAAAGGTGGAATCCGCAAGGTGCAAATTTAAAGAGCAATCATCAAGATCATGGAAACCTAGAATATCACATAAAGTTTTCGGAATCGTGGAAACACTAGCACCCAAATCACACAAAGCAAAACACTCATGATCTTTAATTCTAATCTTTATAGTAGGTTCCCACTCATCATTAAGTTTTATAGGTATAGAAACTTCCAAATTAAGTTTTTCATCATAAGATTGCATCAAGGCATCAACGATATGTTTGGTAAAAGCTTTATTTTGACTATAAGCATGAGGAGAATTAACAACGGATTGCAACAAGGAAATACAACCTTCTAAAGAACAATTATCATAATCAAAATCCGAGATAGTGGGTTCAATGCTATTTAAAGTTGTGACCTCTCCAATCCCACTTTTACCAAATTTAGCATCAAGATCTAAAAACTCTGAATTATTGGGACACCTTCTAGGTAAAGTTGACTCATCATAAGTCCCATAATTATCAAGATTCATATTGCAAAACATAGATCTAATAGGAGACGCATCAATAACTTTAAGATCTTCATCATTATTTTCATGGAAACTAGAAGAACACGCCTTTACAAAGCAATCTTTCTTAGCACGCAATCTAGCGGTTCTTTCCTTGCACTCATTAATGGAAATTCTCATGGCTTTGAGAGACTCATTGATATCATGCTTAGGAGGAGAAGATCTTAGTTTAAGAGAATCAACATCAAGCGAAAGTCTATCATTGTTCCTAGCCAAATCATCAACTTTGAGCAATTTTTCTTCAAGCAAAGCATTAAAATTATTTTGAGAAATCATAAATTCTTTCACACTATTCTCAAAATCAGAGGGCATCTTATTAAAATTACCATAAGAATTATTGTAGGAATTTCCATAATTATTAGATGAATTACTAGGGAACGGTCTAGCATTAAAGTTTCCTCTATAAGCATTATTTCCAAAACTATTCCTACCAACAAAATTCACATCCATAGAATCATTATTATTCTCAATCAAAGTAGACAAAGTCATATCATTGGGATCAGGAGGAGTATTTTTAGTAGCAAACAACTTCATAAGTTCATCCATCTTTCCACTCAAAACATTGATTTCTTCTATAGCATGCACTTTTTTACTAGAAGATCTTTCGGTGTGCCATTGAGAATAATTAGCCATAATATTAGCATCTCCTAACGTGGTTTCCATAAATGTGCCTCCCGCGGCCAAATCTAAGAGATTTCTAGAAGCAAAGTTCAAACCGGCATAAATTTTTTGTATGATCGTCCATAAATTCAAACCATGAGTAGGGCAATTGCGAAGCATCAATTTCAGTCTTTCCCAAGATTGGGCAACATGCTCATGATCAAGTTGTTTAAAATTCATAATATCGTTCCTGAGAGTAATAATCTTAGCGGGAGGAAAATACTTAGAGATAAAAGCATCTTTGCACTTGTTCCAAGAATCAATACTATTTTTAGGCAAAGGCGAAAACCAAACTTTAGCATGATCTCTATGTGAAAACGGAAATAACTTCAATTTGACAATATTGTTATCCGTATCTTTCTTCTTTTGCATATCACACAAATCAACAAAGTTGTTTAGATGAGTAGCGGCATCTTCACTAGGAAGGCCGGCGAATTGATCTTTCATATCAAGATTCAGCAAAGCGGTATTGATTTCACAAGACTCAACATCATTAAGAGGAGCAATCGGAGTACTAAGGAAATCATTATTATTGGTATTCGAGGAATTACACAATTTGGTATTATCTTGCGCCATGGCAACAAGTAATCCAACACACAAGCTAACAGAAAAAAGGCAAGCAAAAAAGAGAGGAGGAGATTGGGAAAGAGAGGGCGAATAAAATGGCAAGGGTGAAGTGGGGGAGAGGAAAACGAGTGGCAAATGGCAAATAATGTAAATGCGAGGGAGATGGGTTTGTGATGGGTACTTGGTATGTCTTGACTTGAGTGAAGACCTCCCCGGCAACGGCGCCAGAAATCCTTCTTGCTACGTCTTGAGCTTGCGTTGGTTTTCCTTGAAGAGGAAAGGGTGATGCAGCAATAATAGCGTAAGTATTTCCCTCAGTTTTTGAGAACCAAGGTATCAATCCAGTAGGAGGCTCCTCAAAAGTCCCACGCACCTACACAAACAAACAAAGAACTCGCAACCAACGCAATAAAGGGGTTGTAAATCCCTTCACGGCCACTTGCGAAAGTGAGATCTAATAGAGATAGTATGATAAGATAAATATATTTTTGGTATTTTATAATATAGATGCAAAAAGTAAAGATGCAAATAAAAGTAGGTTGGGAGAAAATATGATAAGAGATAGACCCGGGGGCCATAGGTTTCACTAGTGGCTTCTCTCAAGATAGCATAAGTATTACGGTGGGTGAACAAATTACTGTCGAGCAATTGATAGAAAAGCGAATAATTATGAGATTATCTAGGCATGACCATGTATATAGGCATCACGTCCACAACAAGTAGACCGACTCCTGCCTGCATCTACTACTATTACTCCACACATCGACCGACTCTTACCTGCATCTAGAGTATTAAGTTCATAAAGAACAGAGTAACGCATTAAGCAAGATGACATGATGTAGAGGGATAAACTCAAGCAATATGGTATAAACCCCATCTTGTTATCCTCGATGGCAACAATACAATACGTGCCTTGCTGCCCCTGCTGTCACTGGGAAAGGACACCGCAAGATTGAACCCAAAGCTAAGCACTTCTCCCATGGCAAGAAAGATCAATCTAGTAGGCCAAACCAAACTGATAATTCGAAGAGACTTGCAAAGATAACTCAATCATGCATAAAATAATTCAGAGAAGATTCAAATATTATTCATGGATAAACTTGATCATAAACCCACAATTCATCGGATCTCGACAAACACATCGCAAAAAGAGTTTACATTGAATAGATCTCCATAGGAGAGGGGGAGAACATTGTATTGAGATTCAAAAAGAGAGAAGAAGCCATCTAGCTAATAACTATGGACCCGTAGGTCTGTGGTAAACTACTCACAACTCATCGGAGGGGCTATGGTGTTGATGTAGAAGCCCTCCGTGGTCGATTCCCCCTCCGGCGGAGCGCCGGCGAAGGCTCCAAGATGGGATCTCGCGGATACAGAAGGCTACGGTGGTGGAAATTGTGTTTCGGTGGCTCCCCGGATGTTTTCGGGGTACGTAGGCTTATATAGGAGGAAGAAGTACGTCGGTGGACGCCCAAGGGGCCCACGAGATAGGGGCGCGCCCTATAGGGGGGGGCACCCTCCTATCTCATGGAGGCCTCAGCTGCTTCTTGACTTGCACTCAAAGTCCTCTGGATCATGTTCGTTCCAAAAATCACGCTCCCGAAGGTTTCATTCCATTTGGACTCCGTTTGATATTCCTTTTCTTCAAAATACTGAAATAGGCAAAAAAAACAGCAATACGGGTTGGGCCTCCGGTTAGTAGGTTAGTCCCAAAAATGATATAAATGTGTAAAATAAAGCCCATAAAAATCCAAAAGGGGTAATATAATAGCATGGAACAATAAAAAATTATAGATACATTGGAGACGCATCACACATCCACATAGATGTTTCGCTTGGCCTTGATCACATCCAGATAAATGAGATTCTGCTGCTTGGTCCAGAACATGTCATTCCCTCAAAAGTTGGCACGAGAATGCACATAGGTATTGATATTCCTTCGAGAGATGAACTCAGCAAGTGGCATCTCACCCATGCCCATGATGGGTTCCCTGTCCTTGGTGGCGGTGGTCTTGGTCCTGCGTTGGGGGGCACTGGAGCCCTCTGGAGCTTCATCTTGATTTCGCAGACGCTTGGAGCCCGTGTCACGGCTTGGATTGGAACGGTGAGCAGGAGCACCTGAGCCACACACCACAAAACACGCAAGAGACGCGAGAAGGATCAATGCAAAGAACACAACAAAGCAGTGAAACAAGTAGAACCCGCACTTGGTAATTGCCACATGAGAGGTTTGACAACAACGGTAGCACTGCTTGGCCGCACCATACTAAAACTTTAGTGCCGCTCCTAGTCACGGTAGTACCGTGTGGGCGGTAGTACCGCGCTGGAGGTGCGGTAGTACCGCACGGTGTCAAATCCGAAATTGCAAGTGGATCTGAGTACTACCGTGACAACAAAGCGGTACTACAGTCGATCAAATCTACCACGGGGCAACATATCAAATACTATTTCTACGCATTACTACTCTCCTACATCCTACTCTTGCAAAGATTTAGCCTAAAATCTCAAGAGCCGCATGCATCTCCCCAAAAACCTAGAAGCAAAAGAACGAACCAAAAAGAGAGGGATTTGGGGAGGAACCTTGGTCCATGGTAAGAGGAAGTGGTGGGGAACGATCCCACCGGTCGGAATCCAAGGAGAGCGGCCGGAGACAGAGATCCGGTGAGGGCCTCCTGCGCCGTTCTTGGGCAGGAGAGAGAGAGGCGGCGTGGGGAGAAAGAGTGAATGGGTATGGGGGAGTTGGAACTCCCCCTGCCCACTCTTAACCCCCACGTGCTCGCTACTCCGCGGTAGTGCCGCGCGTCCTTGCGGTAGTACCGCCCGGGCGGAAGTACCGCGTCGTGGACGATAGTACTGCTCCAGCAGCGGCAGTAAAAAATTACTGCCGTGCTGGTTGCGGTAGTACCATGGCAGGCCACGGTAGTACCATGAACCCAAGAAAATGCAGTTTCAAACAAAAGGAAGAAACACCTTTGCACGGAACCTTCAAGCAAACGAACACACCAATGAGCTAACAAACGAGACACCACAAGCACAAGCTTGGCACGAACAGAGAAAAGAAAGAGACAACAAGGACCAAAAACGAGACACAACCTCTCCAAGGAGAGGGCGGTGGCCGGAGCCACCTATGTTTGAGTCGATTGGTATGGCACCGCGAAGAATTATCCTTGGGCCCATGACCAAAACTTGTCTTTGAAGCACAAGTACCATAAAAAATGGCTAATGTGAAAGAGTTGATCAATTTATGCATAATGGGGGGAGGGAGAGTTCATTGAGAGAACAACACTCCCCCTATGTCCATGCCTACACCTAAACTAGACAACAAGTTGAGTGTGGTGGGGTGTGCAAGGGTTCAAGTCACATTGCTCGAATCAATGATATTTAGCTCATGCCTTAACTCGCAAAGTCTTGCTTCATCCAAGGGCTTCGTTAAAATATCTGCAAGGTTATCATGAGTGTTGACATAGTTGAGCTTGATCTCCCCTCGCCTAATATGATCCAGATGAAGTGATACCGAATCTCAATATGCTTCGTCTTGAAGTGTTGCACCGGATTGAGAGAAATCTTGATGGCACTTTGGTTGTCACACCAAAGAGGCACTTTGTCACAAATGACACCGTAATCCTTTAAAGTTTTCCTCATCCATTAGAGTTGTGCACAACAACTACCGGCCGCCACATACTCCGCTTCGGTGGACGAGAGAGACACACAACTTTGCTTCTTGGAAGACCAACTCACCAAAGAGCAACCAAGAAATTGGCACCCTCCGAAAGTGGACTTCCTATCCACTTTGTCTCCCGCCCAATCGGAGTCCGAATATCCTACAAGCTTGAAGTTTGCTCCTCTTGGGTACCATAAGCCAAAGTTTGGGGTATGAGCCAAATATTGAAAGATTCGCTTGACCACAACAAAGTGGCTTTCCTTAGGTGCGGCTTGAAACCGTGCACAAATTCCAACACTCAACATGATATCCGGTCTAGATGCACAAAGGTAAAGCAATGATCCAATCATGGAGCGATATACCTTTTGATCCACCGCTTTACCATTGGGATCAATGTCAAGTTGGGACTTGGTGGGCATTGGAGTGGAAGCCGGCTTGACATCACTTAGCTTGAATCTCTTGAGCATGTCTTGAGTGTATTTGGCTTGGTTGATGAAGGTTCCTTCTCTTCTTTGCTTGATTTCAAACCCGAGAAAGAACGTCAACTCTCCCATCATAGACATCTTGAACTTTGAGGTCATGAGAGCGGCAAATTCTTCATTGAAAGCTTTGTTAGGGGAACCAAAAATAATATCATCAACATATAGTTGGCACACAAACAACTCTCCTTTGACCTTCTTAGTAAAAAGGGTGGGGTCGATTTTCCCGATTTCGAACCCACGATCTTGTAGCAACTCCATAAGATGCTCATACCACGCACGTGGGGCTTGTTTAAGGCCATAGAGCACCTTGTGGAGTTGGTACACATGATCAGGGAAATAGGGATATTCGAACCCGGGGGGTTGTTTGACATACACCAACTCATTAATGGGACCATTAAGAAAAGCACTCTTCACATCCATTTGTTGCAACGTGAAATTATGATGAGAAGCATAAGCAATCAACAAATGAATAGATTCAAGGCGAGCAACAGGAGCAAAAGTTTCACCGTAGTTGATACACTCGACTTGGGAGTAGCCTTGTGCCACCAAACGAGCCTTGTTGCGAACAATGATCCCATGAGCATCTTGCTTGTTCTGGAATATCCACCTGGTTCCAATGACATTATGATTCCCGGTTGGCCTTGGCACTAATTTCCACACTTGGTTATGCTCGAAGTTGTTGAGTTCTTCATGCATGGCATTGACCCAATCTGGGTCCTCGAGCGCTTCATAAACCTTTTGGGGTTCGACACAAGAAACAAACGCATGATGTTCACAATAGTTTGCTAATTGTCTATGAGTGCTTACCCCCTTTCTTAGGCTTCCAACCACATTCTCCATGAGATGACCTTTGGTAGTGAGCTTGGAAGCAATCTTCGCGGCACAACGCTCTAATTCCTCCTCGGATATGAAAAGAGGAGGGGTAACTTGATCAGCTTGAGCGCCGTCTTGAGCTTGTTCTTGATCTTGAGCTTGCTCTTGATCTTGAACTTGCTCGAAGGGGAGAACTTGAAATTGGGCATCATTTGGTGGTTCGCCACCATCTTGAGGTTGATCTTGCCCTTGATCTTGTTCATGAGGTTGAGGGCCTTCACTTTGTTCTTCGGAAGCGTGTGGGTCTTGGGTTGGTGATGGCTCCACTTGAGTGGAGCATTGTCCTTCTCCTTCGGCCACAAGGGGTTCCTCAATGGGTAGGAAATGACCCACACCCATTCTTCTAATGGCTTGGGGAGGAATTTCATCACCTACATCACAAGTACCACTTTGCTCCACTTGAGCCGTTATTCTCGTCAAACTCCATGTTACACGTCTCCTCAATGAGTCCGGTGGAAGCATGCGAGTTTGTAGCATAACCAACAAATATGCCCTCATAAGCTCTAGCCTCAAATTTAGACAAACGAACACCTTTCTTGAGAATGAAACACTTACACCCAAACACCCGGAAGTACTTGAGGTTGGGCTTGTTACCGGTAAGTATTTCATAAGGAGTCTTGTTCAAGCCTTTGCGGAGATAGAGCCGATTGGATGCATGACATGCTGTCTTGATGGCTTCGGCCCAAAAGTTGTATGGGGACTTGAACTCTACCATCATGGTCCTTGCCGCATCCATCAACATCCGGTTCTTCCTCTCTGCGACACCATTTTGTTGAGGGGTATATGGTGCAGAATATTGATTCTTGATCCCCTCATCACTAAGAAAATCATCCAAGGTGTAGTTCTTGAACTCGGTGCCGTTGTCACTCCTAATTTTCAAGATCTTTGCATCATGTTGATGTTGAGCTTCATTTGCAAAGTCGATGACGGTTTGTTGAGTCTCACTCTTCCTCTTGAAGAAATATACCCAAGTGTATCTTGAATAGTCATCCACAATCACCAAGCAATACTTTCTACCTCCAAGACTATCAAATGATGGAGGCCCAAAGAGATCCATGTGAAGGAGCTCCAAGGGTCTCTTCAAGTAGATGATAGTCGTGGGAGGGCGAGCCTTCTCATGAAGCTTTCCTTCGATACAAGCACTGCAAGTATGATCTTTGGCAAAACTAACATTTGTTAGTCCATGGACATGGTCCCCCTTGAAAGACTTTGCAAAGATATCATATTGACGTGGGCTAAACGGCGATGCCAAAGCCATCCCACATCAACTTTAGCCATTAGGCATGTCGTGGTATTAGTGGGTCGCTCCGAAAAGTTAATCACATAAAGACCGTTCTCGGCATGCCCAACAAAGGCTACTTTGAGAGTCTTGCTCCACAAGAGGGCCACGGTATCAATATCAAAGAAAGTGGCAAAGCCCATGAGTGCAAGTTGACGAACAGAAAGTAGATTGTAAGCAAGGGACTCAACAAGCATGACTTTCTCGATCGTTAGATCATGAGAAACGACAACCTTGCCAAGACCCAATACCTTAGAAGACGAGGCATCACCCCACTCGACGTTGGTGGGCATAGAAGGGATCTTGTGCATGTCCACCACCAAGTCCTTGCTTCCGGTCATATGATTTTTTGCTCCACTATCGAGAAACCATGATCCCCCACCGGAAGCAAACACCTACAAGAGATCAATGCTTGGTTTTAGGTACCCATTTTGTAATGGGTCCTTTGATGTTAGTAACAAGGGTCTTAGGAACCCAAATAGACCATTCAATGTACTCATAAGGAGAACCAACAAATTTAGCATAAACATGCCCATCACTAGCACATCACAACACATAAGAAGGGCTAAAGTCGTCGGCTTTGTTGGAAGGGGTGGCATTGCCCTTTTTGACATCACCACCCTTCACATTGCTCTTATTCTCCTTAGGAGCACCCTCTCCCTCCTTCACAAAAGTTTGCTTAAGAGGAGGAGGTCGTTTGGCCTTGTCGTTCTTCTTCTTGTTCTTGGACTTGGGTGCGAACCCAACTCCCTCCTTGGCCACAAATTCCTTTTGATTGCTCAAAAGGTCATTGAGGTTCTTCTCACCTTGTATGCACGTCACAACGCCTTTCTCAAGTTGCTCCTTCAACTTGGCATTCTCCTCCACAAGATGCACATGCTCACAACACGGGTTAGTGGCATTTGCATTATCAATTAATATCATATGAGGAAAGGTGGCTTTTTATTTGGTTAGCTTCACCTGGAGTTGATCATGAGACTCCTTGAGGATAGCATGAGCACCCTTCAAGACCTTGTGGGCCTTGCCGAGTATATCAAACTCCTCCTTGAGTCTAGCATGGTTAACACTAAGTTTAGCCTTCTCGGAAGTTAGCACACGAGATACAACATGAGCATGATCAAGATCTTTCTTTAACTTAGCATGGTCATCGTTGTGTGACTCCTCAAGAGCCAAACGATGCCCACGCTCTTCCTCAAGAGCATTAGAGAGATCCGATATCTCATCAGCATAGTCATGACTATGACCTTCCATCTTAGAGATGGTTTCTTCATGAGCCTCGATCATGTCATTGGCTTCACCAAGTTGATCCAAGAGAGCAATGAAGTGCTTCTTGTATTTGCCCTTGAGCTTACTCATAAAAGACTCAAATTCATTTACTTCCTCATTAGACCCTCACTTTCATCAATTCCATCCGTCAAGGAGGGATTAGTAATGATGGTGGTTTTGATGTTGGGGGTTACCTTGTTGGTGGCTTTAGCCATGAGACACTTGGCGGTGATGTTCTCATTGGGCGAGTCGAAGAGGGACACCCGTGGAGTTGTGGCAATGGCATGAGAGGCCATGGCCATGGCTTCACTATCTTCATCATCATCGTCATCCTCATGGTATTCTTCTTGAACCACCAACCCTCGAGTAGGAGTCTTTTTGGTGAAGTTGTTATTGTTTGGGAAGGACTTGTGTCGGTGTCAAAACCGGCGGATCTCGGGTAGGGGGTCCCGAACTGTGCGTCTTGGCGGATGGTAACAGGAGACAAGGGACACGATGTTTTTACCCAGGTTTGGGCCCTCTCGATGGAGGTAAAACCCTACTCCTGCTTGATTGATATTGATGATATGGGTAGTACAAGAGTAGATCTACCACGAGATTAGAGAGGATAAACCCTAGAAGCTAGCCTATGGTATGATTGTTGTTCCTACGGACTAAAACCCTCCGGTTTATATAGGCACCGAAGAGGGTTAGGGTTACACAGAGTCGGTTACAATGGTAGGAGATCTACATATCCGTATCGCCAAGCTTGCCTTCCAGGCCAAGGAAAGTCCCATCCGGACACGGGACGAAGTCTTCAATCTTGTATCTTCATAGTCCAGGAGTCAGGCTGAAGATGATAGTTCGGCTATCCGGACACCCCCTAGTCCGGGACTCCCTCAGTAGCCCCCGAACCAGGCTTCAATGGCGATGAGTCCGGCGCGTAGATTGTCTTCGGCATTGCAAGGCGGGTTCTTCTCCAAATCCTGTGTACCTGTTGAATAGCGTCCGACTTCTCGTAAATATTGCGCTCCTCGGCTTCCATGCCCAATAATGGCCATCTTCCATGTGTCGAACGAATGTGAAAAGCCAGGGTATTTTTACATTTATCCCCCTAGCTGCGCAGATGAGCTGCCTATAAAAGAGACGAGGATATAGATCCGAATCACACCATCCTTCCTTCGCGAGCATTCATCAGAGCGCATCTGACAAAAATCCATTCCATCATGGACGGTCGACGCGGCTCCTCCTCTCGCCCTCCCAGCCCTCAGCCTGGAGATTGGGAGAGATGCTCTGTCCCGCACAGTGAGCTAGTGGCGCTCCAAACAAAGGGATTTCTTCCCCCAGCCTTCATGGTTCCGGTTCGAGCCGGACTCGCCACCTATAAGGGCGGAAAGCAAGCGGAGAGCGTCCCCAGCCCCTCAAAAGGAGAGGTATGCCTTGTCTCTTATTTGATAAGAGGGCTCGGATTTCCAATTCGTCCGTTTCTCCGGGGGCTCCTGGAGTTCTATGGCCTCCAGTTGCACAACCTTACGCCTGCCTCCATTTTGCATATCGCGGGCTTCGTGGCCCTTTGCGAGCTGTTTTTGGGCATCAAGCCTCATTTTGCGCTGTGGAAGAAGCTGTTCTGCCTTGTGCCCCGTTCTCAAGAGGGGTCGATATATCAAGTGGGCGGAACCGAACTATGGCGCATCGCCGGGACCGGATATCTATCCGGAACCCCGAAGAAGGCGTCCGAAGACTGGCCTTCGGCATGGTTTTATATAGAAGATGTCCCCCTGCCGGACCATGTTCGGGTTGGCCTCCCTGAGTTTAATAACGCTCCTTTGAAGAAACTCCTAAGCTGGCATCCACGGAGCCCTCAGAGGGAAAACGACAGGGACGTCATTTACCTGATGAGCCGGATAAGGTTGTTAGCTCATTCCGGACTGACCATGATTAGGGTCATGGCCATATGCATTATGCGGAGGGTGCAGCCGCTCCAGTATAGAGGCCACCCCATGTGGGATTTCAACGGGGAGGATGATGCCACCCGCTGCGGCCATAAGGGGCCGGGATCGGTCGCCGATCTGATGAAGATCTTGTCCGCATTGTACAAGGGAGAAGAGGAGGAATTCCTCCGCATCAATCCGCAGGGCGGATTTTCTATGAACAATCCTCCAAGCTGGGTAAGCGGACATTCATTTTTGCCTATCCGATCCATACTACCATAGTCAAGTATCTTATTTTGTGATTTTGGCGCAGGAACTGCGCCGGGCCGTAAAGGATATAAACAGCCCGCCTCCACAACACGAGGATCCGGAATGGTTCCTCGATCCGACCTCCCAAGAGGATCCGGACATATCAGTGGAGCTGATCGACGGGGTTTTCCATCAACTTAGCATCGATAATGCCTTGGTCGCCATTACGGCCGATTACCTCGGAATACTTCCTGCCTCGCAGGTAACTGAGACCGAAGTCCCGATACTTTGAAAATGACCCATCCATGCGTGTTTTTTATCACCGTATACCGATGGCGTTTCGCAGGGGGCGCCCTTGAGGCGGAAGGCCGAGCCCGCGGCTGGCCAACAAGGGGAGCACGGCCCAACAGGCTAAAAAGAAATGCGGTCCGGATCGAAACTCCGGCGCAACGGTATGGCGCGTCACCTTACTCCTCAGCTTTATTCCCGGGAGGCATACTAATGCTCCTGCCTTTTCAGGAAGAAGAGCGCTCGCCGGACTGTATCCGGAGAGGTTGCCAATCAGTCCTCCGCTCGCCAGGCTCCAAAGCCAGGTCCAGAAGCGGAGGCGAACACGGGGCGTGCGTCGGATGTTCCTCCGACAGAAGATGCCGACAGGTTATCTGCCACCAATTCCGAGGTGGAGAGTGCCATGAATCACAGGCGCCACCAGACAGCTCTTCGTGACGCGTGTTTCTACCCAGAGGCATTGGATGCCCTTAATTCGGGAGATGCGGACCTCCGTGCCGCTCAAAATGGTCTAGCCAGAGCCACGGAGCAGTATGTAAAAGACATACGGGCGAGAAGATTTGACAGTTATATATGCCAGTAGCCCTCGAGACTTGAAATAGTTAAAATAACTGATTTAAGGATCATTTGTTGTGCAGGATCTTACCGAAAAGAATACCCAACTGTCCCAGGAGCTGGAGGAGTGCAAAGCCCAACTTGAGGCCGCACTAGCCGCAGCGGGGGAAGCCAAAGAGACCCCCTCTGGTAATATATGCTTCAAAAGATAAGTAATTTGTGAAGTGCGGCGTGTGTATAAGTCTGACAATAATATTGCAGATGGTGCCGGGATAGATCCGGACAAGCAACAGCTCATGCGCCGGTTAAAGGCCGGCGAGAATGTGCTTACAAGGGTGAGGCAGGAGAAAAATAATCTCCAAGATGCCAACACTCAGCTGGGTGAGGAACTAAAGGATGTTCGTGCCCAGCTATCTGACTCCATTAAGGAGAATCAGCGGCTTCGACGCGGCATTTTTAGTAAGTGCTTGAACGAACTTGAAAAAGAGTTCGGCGAGGAAGTCGTCTAACAGAGTTATGTCTGTAGGTATGCTCACAGGCCGTCCTGCAGAGGAGATGCCCGGTTCTACAGGTGACCTTCTTCCCGAGCTCTTGCAACTGCACCAACGAGTTCGACAAGTGATGAAAGGCGTCGCCTAGGCCTTGTGGCCATCTGTCTCCCTGCCCGAAGGCCTTGGAGAGCTTGCAGAGAGGCTTGAGGGAGCGCGGCAGCGCTTCCGCTTATGGAAGATATCGGCCTGCCATCAAGGCGCCAGGGAGGCCTGGGCCATGGTGAAGACGCGTACACGAAGGCTGACCCAAACCACATGGCCGAGGTCGGACCTGCGGGGCCCGATGGGAAGGAGATCCCTGTGAGCTTAGTGTACGGCCAAGTAGAATTGGCCGCAAAGTATTCCCAGCAGGACTGTAAACTAGACAGCCTGCTGGATGGCATTGAAGAAGAATATGCCCAGTCAAGTTGACTATGTAATTTAAGATGACATGTAAAATGCCTTCTAGCCGGATTGTAGACCGTTTGTCATAGCGGACCTTTTCGCTTCAACCTTGGGACCCAATAGTCCGGAGTGTGTCCGAATACCCTCGCGGTTATATAAGAACCAGGGCATGCGTGGAGACCAGGCGTAGGGGTCATTAGTGCTTTATCAGACAAGTGCCCAACTAGTTATGTTATATTACATAGTTAGTAAGAAACATCTTCCAGGGAGAATAGTTCCGTTAGGGGTTCCTTTCCCTGGGAGGCATGCCCTAGAGTGCATGTACGGACTGTGAAAAAAGCAGAAAAACATCTGGGGGCAGATGAATAAATAGGTAAGAAATCGTCTTTTGTTCACCGACCGAATATTCCCTTAAGAACACTAGCTTCCGGCTTCACCCAGTCTGAGGTACACATCCGGCTGACCCGGCAGTAACAATCGTAGAGGTGCTCCCTTTACCGCCTAGCCGAACAATCGGGAACGTAGGGGTAAGCACAGGAGCCAGGCAACCCAGCTTGGCCAAAACTTAAGTCATATCGATGCATATAATGGTGAATAAAAGGTGCATGCGGAAGTGTGACACATGTGTTGGGCATGAAGCCCGTATAAATAAGCTTCTGTTAAAGAAGCCCCCAGGTATAATGAGCGCGGATAGTGCGTCAAGTGTGTGCGAACAATGCGCGAACAAGCTTTCAAAGGCTGTAATAGGAAAAGGGGGGAGAAGGAGGGAAACAAAAGACAGCTAATGTGTAAAATATAGACGGAGGAAGGAGACGAACTCAGAATCCGGCGCTAGGCGTAGAATCTGCGGAGACGGGCTGCGTTCCATGGGTTCGGCTCGAGTCGGTTATCCGATGCATCTCGCAGACGGTACGCTCCACCGGTCAGGACTTGGTCGATGATAAAGGGACCTTCCCATTTGGGCTTGAGTTTGTCCTTTTTCTTGTCCGGCAAGCGTAGAACTAACTCGCCAACGTTGTAAGTTTTGGCCCGTACTTCTCTGCTTTGATATCTTCAAGCTTGCTGTTGATAGAATGCGGAACGGGCTTTTGCCACGTCACGCTCCTCCTCCAATGCGTCCAAACTGTCCTGCCCTCGGCTTCTCTTTCTTCGTACATGCGCACGCGAGGTGAGTCATGAATTATGTCATAGGGTAGAACTGCCTCTGCACCGTATACCATAAAGAATGGTGTAAATCCGGTGGTGCGGTTTGGAGTGGTCCGCAGCCCCCAGAGTACGGAGTCGAGCTCCTCTACCCAGTGCGTGTTAGATTCCTTAAGGGACCGCACTAATCGGGGTTTGATGCCGCTCATGATTAGACCATTTGCTCGCTCGACTTGACCGTTAGTTTGAGGGTGATAGACTGAAGCATAGTCGAGTTTGATGCCCATGTTTTTGCACCAGAGTTTAACCTCGTCGGCCGTAAAGTTCGTGTCGTTGTCAGTGATGATGCTATGGGGGACGCCGTAACGGTGTACGACCCCTGATATGAAGTCTATCACCGGTCCGGATTCGGCCGTCTTAACAGGCTTGGCCTCTATCCATTTGGTGAACTTATCCACCATGACCAGTAGGTATCTTTGCTTGTGGGTTCCTCCTTTAAGGGGTCCAACCATGTCAAGCCCCCAGACCGCAAAGGGCCAGGTTATGGGTATAGTTTTGAGGGCAGTGGGTGGCATGTGGCTTTGATTAGCAAAGAGCTGGCAACCGACGCATCGTTCGACTAAGTCCTGAGCATCTGCCCGGGCCGTCGGCCAATAAAATCCTGTACGGAAGGCCTTGCCTACAAGGGCCCGGGCTGCGGCGTGGTGCCCGCTGAGTCCGGCATGAATTTCAGCCAGAAGGTTCCACCCTTCCTCTTCGGAGATACACCTTTGAAGGACTCCGGTTGTGCTTTTCTTGTAAAGCTCTCCCTCATGGACCTTATAGGCTTTAGATCGCCGCACTATGCAGCGGGCCTCGTTTTGGTCCTCGGGAAGTTCCTGCCTGGTTAGGTAGGCTAGGAATGGTTCCGTCCATGGGGCAATGACTGCCATTATTACGTGGGCTGAGGATGTTACTTCGTTGGCAGAACCGCCGATTGTGTCGGAATGTTCGGTGTCGGGCAGTGCGGTTGGGTCCGGGTTATTATTTCCGGATTCCCCCTCCCATAGTACGGATGGCTTGAATAGCCTCTCTAGGAAGATGTTGGGAGGGACGGCATCGTGCTTTGCGCCAATGCGTGCCAATACGTCTGCTGCCTGGTTGTTATCCCAGGCTATATGGTGAAATTCGAGCCCCTCAAACCGAGCTGACATTTTTAGGACAGCGTTGCGATAAGCTGCCATTTTCGGATCCTTGGCATCGAATTCTCCATTTATTTGGGATATCGCGAGGTTCGAATCCCCGCGCACCTCTAGGCGTTGAATGCCCATGGAGACTGCCATCCAGAGGCCATGTAGAAGGGCCTCGTATTCGGCTGCGTTGTTGGAGTCCGTATACATTATCTGGAGTACATATTGAACCGTATCTCCGGTTGGGGACGTCAGGACGACGCCAGCCCCCAGACCAGTCAACATTTTGGAGTCGTCGAAGTGCATGATTCAGTTGGAATATGCGCCGTACTCTTTAGGGAGTTCGGCTTCAGTCCATTCGGCGATGAAGTCGGCCAAAACTTGAGACTTAATAGCTCGCCGTGGCTTATAGGTTATGTCGAACGGGAGGAGCTCAATGGCCCATTTGGCAATCCGGCCCATCGCGTCGCGGTTGTTTATAATGTCATTAAGAGGTACTTCGGAGGCTACTGTTATCGAACACTCTTGAAAGTAGTGTTGCAGCTTCCGGGATGCCATGAACACCGCGTACGCTATCTTCTGATAATGCGGGTACCGTGACTTGCATGGAGTCAGGACAGTGGACACGTAGTAAACTGGTTTTTGAAGGGGGAACTTGTGTCCGTCCGTTTCTCGTTCGACAACGAGCACCGCGCTCACCACTTGATGAGTTGCCGCGATATATAATAGCATTGGTTCGCCTATGTTGGGCGCGGCCAGGACCGGGTTTGTTGCCAATATGGCTTTTATTTCTTCGAGTCCGGCCGTGGCGGCATCCGTCCACTCGAAGTGTTCGGTGCGTCGGAGGAGGCGATAAAGGGGTAATGCCTTTTCTCCTAAACGGGAGATAAAGCGGCTTAAAGCCGCCACGCATCCCGTCAATTTTTGTATTTGTTTGAGGTCCTTTGGGATATCCAATTGTGACAGAGCTCGGATCTTGGCTGGGTTTGCTTCAATTCCTCTACTGGATACAATGAAGCCCAAGAGCTTTCCAGCTGGTACGCCAAAAACACATTTTTCTGGGTTAAGCTTAATGTCATATGTTCGGAGATTATTGAACGTGAGCCTCAAGTCGTCTACTAGAGTTTCGACGTGCTTGGTTTTGACGACCACATCGTCTACGTATGCCTCCACTGTTTTACCGATCTGGTTTGCCAGACATGTCTGAATCATGCGCTGATATGTTGCACCGGTGTTTTTGAGCCCAAAGGGCATTGTGTTGAAGCGGAATGGGCCGTATGGGGTGATGAATGCCGTTGCGGCCTGGTCGGGCTCTGCCATCTTAATTTGGTGGTAGCCGGAGTATGCATCGAGGAAACACAATGAATCGTGTCCTGCGGTAGCGTCGATAATTTGATCGATGCGGGGGAGGGGGAAGGGATCCTTTGGGCAAGCCTTGTTGAGGTCTTTAAAATCGACGCATAGGCGCCAGGATTTGTCCTTCTTTGGTACCATCACTAGGTTTGCTAGCCAGTCCAGGTGTTTTATATCTCTGATGAATCCGGCCTCCAATAATTTGGCTAGTTCCTCTCCCATGTCCTGTCTCTTGGGTTCGGAGAAACGCCGAAGAGCCTGTTTGACTGGCTTGAATCCTTTTATGATGTTTAGGCTGTGCTCGGCTAGCCGGCGTGGGATTCCTGGCATGTCTGAAGGGTGCCAGGCAAAGATGTCCCAATTTTCGCGTATGAATTCTCGTAGTGTGGCGTCTACATCAGGGTTTAATTGTGCCCCAATGGAGGCCGTTTTTGTAGGGTCCGTTGGATGGACTTGGAATTTGACTATTTCGTCCGCTGGTTTAAAGGATGTGGACTTGGATCTCTTATCGAGTATCACATCGTCCCTATTCACCACGGAGCGCAGGTAGTGAGTTCCTCGGCCGCTAGGGCTTCAGATAGTGCCTCCAGGGCCAGTGCGGCTGTCTTATTTTCGGCGCGAAGTGCTATGTCCGGGTCACTAGCAAGAGTGATGATTCCGTTGGGCCCGGGCATTTTGAGCTTCATGTACCCGTAATGGGGTATAGCTTGAAAAATTGTGAATGCCTCTCGCCCTAATAGAGCGTGATATCCGCTGCTGAACGGGGCCACTTGGAACGTGACCTCCTCAGACCTGTAATTATCCGGCGTGCCGAACACCACATCCAGTGTGATTTTTCCTGTACAGCATGCTTCCCGACTGGGGATTATTCCTCTAAAGGTTGTGCTGCTTCGCTCAATGCGGCTCCAGTCTATTTCCATTTTTCGGAGGGTTTCCTCGTAAATGAGGTTCAGTCCGCTGCCACCGTCCATGAGTACCATGGTAAGGCGAAAGCCGTACACTATTGGACTGAGGACCAATGCGGCTGGTGCTCGGGCTGTTTGGAATTTAGGTTCGTCACTGGCATTAAAGGTAATAGCCGTGTCACTCCATGGGTTTATTGTTGCTACTTGGTAGATTTCGGCAAGGCTGCGGAGTGTTCGTTTCCGCATATTATTTGATGCGAAAGTCTCGAAGACTGTTAATACCGTACTGGTATCCTTGGACTGGTATTCTGGAGTTAGAAGCTCTTCGCCACTTTTGGCCACCTGCCGTAGTATCCAACATGCTCTAAGGCTATGAGTTGGAGTGGCACCCTCTGTACTATGAATTTTGCAGGGTCCATTGAGCCATCCTTCCAGTGCGGTTCTATGCCCTATAGAGGGTTTTTGCTTTTTGGTGTTTAACCCAGGTGCCTGGCGATAATGCACCCTTTTATTTCGGACTGGGGTTATATTCAGGGCCGGATTGTCCCAAAAATTGATTTTGGTTTTCCAGGCGCTTTCCATCGCACAGTACTTTCGTACTATGGATGCTAAGTCAGCGAAGCGTGTGATTTCGCGACGACTTACGGTGTTGAGGATTCCCTTGTCCGTGCAATTATTGCAGAAGAATGAAATTGCGTCCTCCTCACGGCAATCCTTTATCCTGTTTATGACCAGGAGGAATCTGGCCCAGTAATGGTGTACTGTTTCTGCAGGCTCTTGCCAGATTTGGGATAGATCGCTTGTGTTTGGGTGGGCGGGTGGAATTAAATTCAGAACCCCGTCCAATCTAAAATTCAGGGGCCAAGAAGTTTCCGAACTTGTAAGCTTGGGTTCTTGGATGCTGTCTAATGAATCTAGCCCGCTGCCTGACTTTAGGTTCAGGGCTTGAGTGACGTCCTCCCCTCCGTGGGAATCCGGCATGGAGGGATCAGGAATCCGGACATAGCTAGTCCTTAAGATAGAAGAAGGGTCGCCGCATTGTTCCTCTACCACATCAACGTGGTGGGTAACCTAGGGAGAGTTAATCTCTCTCAGATCGGGTTTAAGCCCAATCTGATCGTAGTCTTTAGCGACTCCCAGGGTGGCGATGCGATCCAAGAGCTCGTTTAAGGAAGAGAGCTCCATCGGATCTAACCGCTCGGCGAGTTCCGAGTTAATGTGAAGATTGCTTTCGATGACCCGAGAAGTCATCGTCGGCGCGGCGGCCGAATAGGCGGTTATAAGGAAACAGCCTATCCGGAGAGTTTGGCCGATAGCCAAAGCTCCTTTAGCCACAGTGACGTCTTTAAAGACGGGACGGGGCATCCTTCCTGATGGCGACGGCATAGAGGAACTCTCAATGAAAGCACCAATGTCGGTGTCAAAACCGGCGGATCTCGGGTAGGGGGTCCCGAACTGTGTGTCTAGGCGGATGGTAACAGGAGACAAGGGACACGATGTTTTTACCCAGGTTCGGGCCCTCTCGATGGAGGTAAAACCCTACTCCTGCTTGATTGATATTGATGATATGGGTAGTACAAGAGTAGATCTACCACGAGATCAGAGAGGCTAAACCCTAGAAGCTAGCCTATGGTATGATTGTTGTTCCTACGGACTAAAACCCTCCGGTTTATATAGGCACCGAAGAGGGTTGGGGTTACACAGAGTCGGTTACAAATGTAGGAGATCTACATATCCGTATCGCCAAGCTTGCCTTCCACGCCAAGGAAAGTCCCATCTGGACACGGGACGAAGTCTTCAATCTTGTATCTTCATAGTCCAGGAGTCCGACCGAAGATGATAGTTCGGCTATCCGGACACCCCCTAGTCCGGGACTCCCTCAACTTGGCTTTGTCTTTTCGGATGAGCTTGCCACCATTGTTTTCCCGCTTCTCGTCAGGGCAATCCACAACAAAGTGGCTCACATTGCCACAATTGTAACATGTTCTCGCACGTTGCTTGCCCTTGAACCCACTTGAGTTGTTCTTGTTGAAATTGGGCCTTGTGTTCTTCTTGCTCCAAAATTGCCTTGAAGCAAGAGCCATGTGCTCATGATAATCATATTTTGTATCTTCGGGGTTGCTCTCCTCATCTTCCTCTTCTTCCTCTTCTTCCACAATAACCTTGGCCTTCAAGACAAGGTTGGGCTTCTTTGCTCTTTGAGAACGCAACACCGCGTTGTCGGTGGTCTTGTCCAAGATCCTCATTGCCACAAACTCATCCAACACTTCATTTGAGGTCAAGGAGTGGAAGTCCGGTCTTTAACGGATGACGGAGGACATGGCCTTGTGGTAAGGCATCATTGCTTTGAGGAACTTGCGCTTGATCCAATTGTCATTCGTGTCCTTACTCCCATGATCTTGGAGTGAGACCGCAAGTTTGGTTACTCTCCGAAAGATCTCACGAGGTTCTTCATCTTCTTTCATTGCAAACTCATCGGCTTCATCTTGCACCACTTCATAGTTGGAGCGTTGAATGCTTGCGCTTCCCTTGTAGAGGGAAACAACACAATGCCATGCATCTTTGGCCATGGCGAAGGGTCAAAGATGAGGGAGATCTTCGGGTGGAACCGCATCTTGAATGATGAAGAGAGCATTCTCATTGAATTGATTATCCACGGCTTCTCTAGGGGTGAAGTTGCTTCGGTCATGTGGATGGAAACCTTCTTCAATGATTCTCCAAAGATTAGTATTCACATGATTTAAATGATGCTTGAAGCGATAAACTCAAGAATCAAAGTCCTCATTTTTCACAATCTTAGGAGGAGGGCCGACATGATTTAAATGAGTAGAGGGAATCGGTCCTCCATAAATTGGAGGTTCCACATGGGCAAAGATGCCGGTGCCATTTCTACCACTAGTAGAAGGACCCTTTTCACTAGTAGCTTCCCCCTTGTCGGAGTTAGCATCCATCACCTTGTTAGTGGGATCACCCACTTTCATCGGCGAGGTAGATAGTTTAAGTCCTTCTAAGAATCTATTAAACATGCTTTCAACCTCGGTTGTCATGGAGGTTTTCAGTGTGTCCAAAGCCACATTGAATTCCTCATGAGAAACCGCGGTTCCCCCATCGGCCGTAGACGAGCTCGGATTCACACAGGAGTGCTCCTCCCCACCGTCTACGGTATCAACCATACTCTTCGGACGGCAAAGTCCATAATAAAGAGATGAGGCTCTGATACCAATTGAAAGGATCAATATAGCTGACTAGAGGGGTTGGGGTGAATAGGCAACTAACAATTTTTAGCTTTTCTTTACCAAATTAAACTTTGCATCAAAGTAGGTTGTCTAGATATGCAACTAGGTGAGCAACCTATATGATGCAACAACAACAAGTACACAAGCAAGCAGGGGATACAACAAAATAATCTTGCACAAGTAAAGGCACGAGATAACCAAGAGTGGACCCGGTGAAGACGAGGATGTGTTACCGAAGTTCCTTCCTTTTGAGGGGAAGTACGTTTCCGTTAGAGCGGCGTGGAGGCACAATGCTCCCCAAGAAGCCACTAGGGCCACCGTATTCTCCTCACGCCCTCACACAATGCGAGATGCCGTGATTTCACTATTGGTGCCCTTGAAGGCGGCGACTGAACCTTTACAAACAAGGTTGGGGCAATCTCCACGAAGCTTCGCCACAATGGACTATGGCTCCGCGGTGACCTCAACCGTCTAGGGTGCTCAAACACCCAAGAGTAACAAGATCTGCTAGGTATTAGTGGGGGGGAATCAAATTCCTCTTGGTGGAAGTGTAGATCGGGGCCTTCTCAACCAATCCCGAGCAAATCAACAAGTTTGATTGGCTAGGGAGAGAGATCAGGCGAAAATGGAGCTTGGAGCAACAATGGAGCTTGGATGGAAGAGGTAGTCAATTAGAGGAAGAAGACACTCCTTATATAGTGGAGAGACAAATCCAACCGTTATCCACTTAACCAGCCCGCGACCTGCGGTACTACCGCCCCAGACAAGCGGTACTACCGCAAGGGCTCACGGTGCTACCATGGCGGACCGCGGTACTGCCGCTGCTACGGCAGGAGCTAGTCCAGGCCTGAACCACAAAGGCTGAGGGCGGTACTGCCGCTGCCGCGGTACTACCGCTCCCCCTTGCGGTAGTACCGCAAGGCAGGATTGGACTAGCCCGGGAAGGGCGCGGATGAATAAAAATACATCCTGCCAACTTCCGCTGAAGATCAAACAATGCAAAAATCCGACACGGTACTGCCGCGCTTGGCATGCGGTACTACCGCGCAGAGAGCGGATGTAAAAAATTACATCCGCCCCTACTTTCGCTCATGTTGCTATGCCGGACCAGGACTCATGGTACTACCGCGCACACGGGACGACACTACCGCGTAGGGCGCGGATGTAAAAATTACATCCGCCCCCTACAGCCGCACGAGCGGCTGAGTCTGGTCTGAGACCACGGTACTACAACTCCTTAGGAGCGGTACTACCGTGGGCACCTACGGTACTACCGCAAGGACGTGCGGTATTACCGCGGGGGCCTGAGTACTACCGCATGCCTCAGAACAACAACACTAGGAATCCTCCTCTTTGCATATATATGAAGAAAATGGAGGATGCTCCAGAGCGCAAAGGGAAAGGCGGTGCAGAGGGAGTAAACATGTACGTGATGATCCCACCCGAACCTTTCCAACGCGGACCCCCTCAGGCTTTCCTACGACTCAAATCCACCGAAAAGAATCGTAGAAAAATGTCGTCTTCAATAGTCTTCGAGGGGCACCAAACAGTCTTGTGCCTAGTGACAAAACGTCTGAAATACTCAAGGCACACGATTAGTCCGCAAAAACATTGTCATCAATCACCAAAACACCTCAGGGATAAATATGCCCTTACAGTGGGTCTGGACGGGGATCGTCATTGGAGAGAGCCCAAACACTTCACGACATGCTGCAATTAAATAGAGAGTGACACCAATTGTCTGGCGCGCCACACAAGGCACAAACATGGGAGGTGACCATGTTCCGGTGCTAAGGAACATCACCAGTTGGTAATGAATGTTTGGCCAACCTCCATGCGAAAATAGAGAGGATTTTTTTAAGACAAGAAAATAGAGAGAGAATTTTTTAGGATCATTTTTTTTATTTTTTTCCCGAGGATCAAATAGAGAGAAATGGACTCGAAGTTATGATCGGTTGATCTCCAACATTAGCCCGGTTTATCTCCAACATTGGCCCAGACGGCGAACCAACCTGTGGTTGGCTGGTTGGGTGGACAGTGGTATCCCCAGCCCACTAGGGTTCAAATTCTAGTGCTTGCATTTATCCTGGATTTATTTCAAGATTTTCGACGATGCGTGTTCAGTGGGAGGAGACGTTTTTGTCGACTACGAGGCGCCTACGATGACTTCATAAAGTCTCAAGATGATATGCCGGCTCAGTCTCTTGGAGGTGTTCATAAGGATAGGATGTGTGTGTGCGTTCATAGAGGTGAGTGTATGCGCGTATATTTTTTTGAGGTGTATGCGCGTATATATGAGTGATGTACTATGCTAAAAAAAACATTGGCCCAGACGGCAATATACACACCACTTTCCTCATCTAAAAGAACGAGCCCACTGCCCAGGCCCATTTTTCACTTTGCTGCTCGCTCCTACACTAACCCACACGCACGGTCGCACCCGCACCTCACCTCGTCTCACCAGAGAGAAAGAGAGAGAGAGAGAGAGAGAGAGTCCGAAGAAAAAGACGGCGGCGGGATGTTTCTGCGGCGGATCCTGAGCGGCGGGGGCGGGCTGGCGGCCCTGCGCTCTGCGCGGGCGGTGAAGGAGACGACGGGGATCGTGGGTCTGGACGTGGTGCCCGAGGCGCGGAATGTGCTCATTGGGCTCTACACGCGCACCCTCAAGGAGATCGAGGCCGTCCCCAAGGACGAGGGCTACCGCAAGGCCGTCGAGTCCTTCACCCGCCACCGCCTCCAGATCTGCCAGGAGGAGGAGGACTGGAAGCGCATCGAGGACCGCCTCGGCTGCGGTCAGGTCGAGGAGCTCATCGAGGAGGCCGAGGACGAGCTCAAGCTCATCGGCAAGATGATCGGTTCGTGCCTCTACGATTACCCGTTCCCCTTCCTTTGCCCCGATTAGTTATTTTTATGTTTTATTATCCTTGTCTGATCGATCTATGGGGCAATCGATGGATGTGCGGGGAGTAGTTTGTTTGCCTGTTTGGTGATAAGGGATGTCTTTTCTTTTGATACGGGGAAATCCGAGGTTGCCTGCGGATTGCTCCTTGAGAAAACGTCCTTTCTGCTCTTCACCTAGTGCAAATGGTAAGTTAGGGTTGCATAGGAGTAGCTAACGCTTACTGTTCAACTACCAGTAGATCTGGCAACCTTTTTCAACAGATAGAACTTTGTGTGAAATTAATTGATGTTCATCTCCAAACATTGGGATATGCAAGCCTACGTGATTACTGGTGTACTACGGGTATGTTCGGATTGCCATCAAAGTTTCCCCTACCAATTTTTTGGTGGGCAACGATAGGCGCCGGCGCGCCGGCCCAAATTTGGGCCGGTCGGCCCGCAGCCATTGGACTCGGTACGCGTAACCGTTCGATCCGCTTCTTCCTCACGAGCAGGTACGAAGAAAAGAAAAGGGCCCCTGCATCTGGTCGCTCCCCTTCGTCTCGCCGGCTGCATGTGCTATCCAGGGGCCGCCCTCGCCGGCCGTCCTCGACACCGGTCGCTGCCCTCGCCGGCCGTCCTCGTCGCCGGTCGCTGCCCTCGCCGGCCGTCCTCGTGGCCGGCTCCACACATGCAACATATGCGTCCCGCGGGTTGCAGCTCTGCCGACGATGGTTATAGCTCCGGTGGCGACGGCCGTAGCTCGCCGGCGCACTCGCCGCCGCTCGTAGCACCTCACTGTTGCAACATCTCGCTCGCACCCTTCCAGCAAAATCAAGTGCCGGTTCCAGCAAAACATACATGCCGTCGTGGGATGCAGCAAACCGCGACGGCGGTTGTAGCTCGATGGGGCACCGGTAGTAGCAATTTTGCAAAGCGGTTGTAGCATCTAGCAAAAAAATCACGACACCAAATAGTTGCTTGTAGCAGCGGCGTCGTCGCTGCTCGCGGTCACCATGCCCTCCAGACTTGGTTGTAGCAAAAACTGGAGCCGGTCGTAGCAAAAAGGAAAGTTGGTTGTAGCAAAAACCAAGTCACCGCGCACTGTTGCTTCGCTCGACGCTAGTTGCAGCTTCCTGGGAGGTGGTTGTAGCATTCTGAGCTTCGGTTACAACTCCGACGACGACAGGTTCGAGTATGCCGGCGCCGGTTTGCAGCTCTGTTGATGTCGGTTCCAGCAATTCTAGAGGCTGGTTCCAGCATTGCCGGTAGCCGTTTGCATCTCTGCCGCGGCCGGTTGCAGCTGCGGCGATGGCCGGTTCCAACATCGCTGCTGCCCCCGGTTGTAGGCTTGTAGCTCTACCGACGGGCGACGGCTGGTTCCAGCATTTCTGACGCATGGTTGCAGCTCCATTGATGGTCGGTTCCAGCAAAAAAATGTCGCCCCCCGTCGCAGCGGTCGAGCGTGTCATCTCCAGCGCCGGCGTCTCACCCCCGGCGACATCCCTCATCGCCTTCGATGGCTGCCGTGGCCGCTTATATGTGAGAGAAAACGAAAGAGAGGAGTTCCTTTGCGTGGAAAGAGAAGAAGTGCATGCGGGTGTTCAGAGCAAAGGGATAAGGGAGCCGCGTGTCGAGTTTTTGGTGGTTGCTTGGTCACGTGGGCTGAAGGAGAGAGAGGAGTTCCGCGCGAGGCGACCGACCAAAGACTCGGCCGGTGCGCCGGTTCTAAACGTTTCCCTTTTTTGGTTATGGCCAAAAGCCCAAAACATTGGTCCATGTTTGGATGATTACCAACGTTTGGGCATGCCAATTCTTCTTTGGTAATCCTTATTCATTTTCTAGCCAATGTTGGCCAACTCATGGGCAAGCACAACCTCTAATTTTGGCAGGACAAACTTGGACACAAACCAAACACACCCTTTAACTTTTGATAGTTTTGGCCTCACGGTGGATTGCTATACCGATAACATTGTTGACCCAGAATCCAGTTCAGGAGCTCAATAGGTGCTACATCAGAAAATGTCCATTTCTGGTAACATTGCCCTCCCATTAGGAACAGTGCATGTTTTCCGAAACGTTGCTAGACCGTGGCAGAACAAGGGTGCAGCTTTAGCCTATCCCCTTAGACATCTTTTAAGCCGATGTTGGACGTATCAGCTATGTAATGTTTTTTGTTTCGTCAAATTCAAATTAAATGCATCTCTATCCCATTTAAAACTGAGATAATCTTGGAAGAAACAATCAACTATGGTTTTTCTTTCTATGCATAGTAAAATTTAAATGAGCTGCAAATTTGGCTATGTTGCTGGGTTGGTGTTAAACATTTTGTGGCCTGCTCTTCACCTCTAAGCTCCCCTTGTTGAAATGGTGGTACAGGGAGTGAGGGATTTGATGATATTACCAGCGAAAATAAGACATCTAATGATCTGGAAGCACCTCAACTTAAAGTATTCATATCTACATAACCAAGTTATTATGCTCCTAATCGGGGAATAATTGTACTGCCATATTTCTATTAGACACGAGAACAAGACGACAGATCAATATGACCAATTTCTACAATATCTCGGGTGAATACGTGAAAAAATGTCTTATTTATAGTAATGGTTATATGTCTCAAGATGAAGGATATTTGAGATTTTTTGTTTATATAAGTTTTTTCAATACAAATATCATGTTGGGATTGGTTACTAGCTCCAATCTGATACAAATATCATGGGCGCTTTCTTGAAGTAATCTCATTGATATCATTAGCAAGGTAGCTCGGCTGATTACAATACATGTATTAAGCTCTTTATGGCAGCAGATTTTCTTTCAGAAACTGGGAATTCCAATCTTCTCTACACATTATTCTTTGTTTAGTACTATAGTTCGTTTTATAGATGGGAGTGGTCAGCTCACATTATGGAGTAAATATGTTTTGAGCAAATTAGATGGCAGATATCAATGAGTTGTAGCATGCACTCACAAGAGTGATTGTCTAATGATATTCTATTTAGGCTATTTGATGCTCAAGGCAACCATCACAGTTACATATCTTTAATCTGTCAGTCTATCACCATATATGCTTAATGCATAACACCTTATGAGAACAATTTCTTTCGGTTTTATTAAATTGAAAAGTGACCTGTTGGTTACAGGGTGATTTGTTGAATACGAAAGCTGAACCATTTTGTGTTTGATCACTGGTTCACGAAGATACTTTTGCCATAACACTTGATACAATTAATGGATGTACCCATCTTCCATTTCTTTTGGGTTAAGATCGCAGACTGTGCCTATGCCCGAAATGCTGTTTTTTAGGCTATTATCTCCAGTATGAGAATCTCTAATCGATACAAAAGCTTTCAGTATCAGTTCTATTTTAATTACTATATGTTGCAATGCATTGCAGAGTGGGATCCCTGGGGTGTTCCTGATGACTACGAATGCGAGGTGATTGAAGATGACACACCTATTCCCAAGCATGTTCCGCAGCACCGGCCCGTTGCACTACCTGAGGAGTTCTTCAAGACATTAGATGCCATCAAATCAGATCCAGCTCTGCAGGGCGACTCTCCTCCGCAAGTGAAGTCATGAAACTTGAACTCTTCAAGATGCATCATTTTTCACCTGTTGCAGTGTGTAGTTGAGACTAGTCTCATGGGTCCTTTGCCTGCAGTTTGCTTGTTGTCCCGAGCAGAATAAATTTGTTTCTGTGAATGTGAATACGTTTTAACGCAGTGCTTCAACACAGTAAAATACTGTTTCTGTTTTCTATTAATCGATGTTGACAAAAGATCAAATGCTGGTCTGTTTTATACTTTTCGCTTAATGTACTTCTAGAACCCCGCACTTCTTTAAGTGTCATTGCCTAGTGATTACCTGCAACATGTATTAAGGTCTGTAAGCATTTCAAAAGCACCATTTTCCATGTACTGTATTTGACAAATGTTCCGTAGGTATAGTATTTCTTTCCCTCTACCACATTCATGTTTTTTTTAAAAGAAAGGATGGCTCTTTAGGAGGGGTGCCCATCGGGAGTAGGTTATTCTGAAACTACATTGTATCGTTGTGGTAGAAAATTATTAGTTCTTGGTCATATTAATTTAGTTCCATATTTCAATCGCTCGTTCTTTAAAATATCATGTATATCTAAATATACAAAAATATAGTATCATATAAAAAATCTCCTTGTATGGCTATAACAAAATTCAAGAATTAAATTAGTATTTTCAACAATTACATTACATGATGCAAATTTAAATCTATATCTCCAACTTTTCTTTTTTATGCAAATTTAAATCTATATCTCTAACTTCTCTTCTTTATGCAAATTTAAATATGTATCTTCAACTTCTCTATTCAAGGTACAACCAGTACACACCATCGATCTCTATATACTTCTTAAACCGACTTAAGAAATGAGCAAAATTAAATCTCAGACATTAAGTTAAAAATTAAATTGAGGAATGCTTTGGTACACCCACTTAAAAAGGCGAATCTCGATGCAGATTAGTGGTAAGAATTATACCTAATCTAGTAGGTAAAAAAATGACAATATGGTGGGTCCCTACTATCATCCTCTTCAAGTAAAGTTATCTTCTGATTCCTCATGTTCGTTGACCATGTTGACAATGCTCGGTAGGCCTGGGCGTTCGGTAGAAACCGAAATTTTGGTTTCTGCTGTTCGGTTTTTTTTGTGAATTCGGTTTGTGGAAGTGAAAACCGAATTTGACACTAAAATTCAGCTAACCAAAATTTCGGTTAACCGATATTTCGGTTCGGTTTTCGGTTTAAACCGTATTATGTAGCATGTACAGAAAATGCACTTTCAGAACATATACAGTTTGTTAGGCATCCATCCTTCCTAGCAGTGAATCTCTCATCTCTCATCCCTCTATACTAAAGAACAGTGCATCCAAGATCCAACTGCCATGTACATAGTCATACATAATAGTGAACGAAGAATGAAACAAAAAAACGAGACAGAGAATGGGATATGGGGGTAACTTAATGCTCAGTTACATTTAGTGAATGTCCAGTTTCTTCCGTGGAGACTGGAGAAGACACCGCCGAGCGCTGAGATGCTGCAACGGACCGACGGTCGCTGCTGAGTTGCTTGCCGATTTGGAGAGTTGGATGTTGTCGAAGAGTCGCAGCTCGAAGGTTAGTGGGCGCCGCCGCGCCGGGCGGATGGTCGGGGGCCTGCTCCTTTGGTGATCTGGTCCTCTCTCCTTCCTTGCGTACAGCGAGACCAGCGACGGTGGTCCGTGAGAAGGCGAGGGTGGAGGGGCGGCTGGGTGGGGAAGAAGATGCAGTGGCGCTGGGCGCCGGCGGCGGCGGGTCAACCACTCATCAGATGAGAAGATGAGGCAGCAGCTGACTCGGGGTGGACTGGTGGTGCCGTGCGTGGTGGTAGAAAGGAAGGGGCGCAGCGGCAGGATCTCTGGAGTAGTGGAGTTCGTGGGTGCGTGGGAGGAATCGTGGCTGCGATCTAGGTCAAGGCGTGGGAGTGGGTGGGCTTGCCTGGGCCATACGCCATGGGCTGGGCCTTTCGGTATTTTCGGTTAACCGAGAGAAATACCGTACCGACCGAATTTGGTTCGGTTAGTAGGTCAGCTAACCGAATTTTTTTTGTACAAACAACAAAAACTGAAAATTCGGTTTAATCGGTTTCGGTTTCGGTCCAGTTTTCGGTTGGTCGGTTTTTGTGCCCAGGCCTAATGCTCGGCGCCACGATGAGCGCAACAACTCGAAGGAAGACGGAGAGAGCCTCATGGGCCCTACGGATGGTCTGATACAGCGCCCGCTGCTTATTCAAGAAGCCAGGATCATCGGACATCTATGAGCACTTTCGAGAAACTGAGACAGCATGAAACGGTAAGCCCGCGCTTGGGAGCTCTGGACAAACAACGCGTCAAATACAGGCGTAATGAAACCGAGGGCCCGAGGTCTGTAATGAAAACCGACGAGTTATGCGTGTAATTTGAGAGACCAGTGTATATTTTACTAGTCGAAATCGACCAACCAAGCACTTCGCCCAAGGCCATCTGCTTTTATTTACAAGCGTCAGTTTTACAAGCGGTTTTGGTTGAAAAACGACGATCCAATCACGGCCTAAGATGATGAGTTGGTCGGAAGATCATATAGTTTCACCTCTAATCTACCCGAATTGTCGTATAGGCTATGAATGAAACATAAGACGAGGAACTTCTTAATCACAGAAACAACAGAAGAGGATCTTCATAACATGCAAATCACTGGCATTAGATCAACATGCAAAACAATATGAAGCATTATTCTCAGGAGGCATGGTGAACAGCTCGTGATGCCGCATGCCACGACATTCCAAGCTCAACTTTGCAATCAAACTCACAAGGCCTGGCATTACATAGATGACATTTAGAAGAAACTCTTATAATACCTTATATAAGTCAACATTCATGTGACTATGCATCTCAGTAGAGTAAATATTTACTTCTGAACTGGACACAGGAATAGGAAAAAACGATCGACGAGGGAGTCCCACTAAAAAATATCAAATGCATGTCTTCTGGCTAACATCAATGAGCAAAATTTGACAAGGTTTTCTAATTCCAATATATTAAACTAATGTCTTCTTGCTAACATCAATGATTAAACTTTGACAAGTTTTTCCCATTCAAAATATGTAATGCCTATGATTGTGGAACGGACGGGGTTTGTCACATTGAAATGACACATGGAGCCGGATTAACCAGCGTATCTTTTTGTGCAGTTCAACTGAAATCAAACAATGTCTTGTGTAGCACGGTGGATTTCGTATTTATATGACGCAAGGAAACAAAAACACATCAGCACACACATGAATATTGCCCCCAGTGTCAACCCACCAATGGGTGGACTGACAAACTAAAAGTACGGTAAACAGATTACCATACCCATATGCCCCATCATTGTTGCTTAGAGTGACATTGACAGACTTGGAGTCCTATCCGGGCTTCTTGTACTTGTTTGGGCACTTGTTTGCCCAGTGTTCCTCTGAACCATAAGTAAAGCAGCCATCTCTCTTTTTGTCTTTCTTCTTACCCTTCTTAAAGGTAGTATTCTGCTAGACAAAGTTCTTTCCCTTGAACTTGTGGGAATTCTTCTGCGTTGAAGACGTTGGTAGCTCCAGTCAGATGGGCATGGTTTGTCATCAGTTTGCACATTGAAATGGCACATGGAGCTGTATTAACCAGCGTATCTTTTTGTGCAGTTCCATTGAAATCAAACAATGTCTTGAGTAGCATGGTGGATTTCGTATTTATATGTTGCAAAGCATTAAACACGTTGGCAACTCCATTCAAGTAGATAGTCCGGTGGCTCAAGGTGATGACGAATGATTAGAGAACCATTCGATGTATTGTGCATGATGAAGTATTATGGAGGACACGAACCATCTGAACATTTTGTGCAGTTCCACTAAAATCAAGCTGAGCATCCCTGTCTACATAAATACAGAAAAAGCATGATGAATATAATAGTGGTACTAGTTGATTAAACATACGCCTACAACTATAATCATCTTCATTATCTTAACAGGAAAAGATAGCAATACAATAGCTTGAATTAAACATTTATTCAAAACAATACAATAATATAAGTAGCACAACATAACAAAGCATAATCATGTGGATGAAGGCCGATACTGACCTCGTTTGTTACAGCTGCGTCGACAACTCACTTGGTCATACCTTTCCTTGTGGAGTGAATTTTGCACTCCACGTGTTGTTGAGTTGCCCATGCTCTCTGCAGAATAGTCATGTCACCAGCGTCTACTAATACTCTGTAAAGCTTCTCGACCATTCCTTGTGTAATGTAGCGCAAACAGTGACTACTTCTTTCTGCAAAGTGGAAAGACCAACTGGGCCCAATAATGCAACAGTTTGCCTTAAACACATTGGCTCCTTTTGTGCAGTTCAACTAAAATCAAATTCGAAATAAAACCGAGCAGAAGTTTTGATATCCCTGTATGCAACAATAGGTATAAAGGGAAACAATTACTAAGAAATAATGGTTGATGGCTTATACTCCCAGAAGAAAAAACATCTACCTTATCTTAATGGGAAACAAAGCACGAGAGTAGAAATTCTCAATCAGTGTGATTCATTCATATTAACTAAGACATTATCTTAACAATGCCTTGTTTCAACATGTATAAAGAACGACAAAGCAGAAATGTACCATTCCTAAAACAATGCGACTGATTCATATTAACAGAGACATTATCTTAACAATACCTTGGTTAAACATGTAGAAAGAACTACAAAGTAGGATAGTACCATTTGTAAAACACTGTAACTGATATATAATAACAGAGACATTATCTCAACAATACATTTCTTAAACATGTACTCCGGCCGATCCCTAACAGAAATGGTACTCCCGCCGATCCCTAACAAGTGTTGCAGTTTTGAACTAAGATTTAGTAGTTAATTCTGAGAGTGGCATTGCTTAATTTTACCAACGACATTAGATTAACAAAAAGCATAAACAATTTCAGGGGAGAGTGGGCGCAACAACACCATGTGCTTCCATCTACTTATAAAGGGGTTGATGCAGAGTTTGTTGTAACAAAGCAACAAGCATCATGTCTGGGTTGGTCCCATTTTTGTTCACTACTTAATGGGAAAAGACAACAATACAATAGCTTCAATTCAACATTTATTTAAAATGGTACCAATACAGGTAGCACAACATCTCAAAGCACACTGCACAATCATGTGGATGAAGGCCTGTACTGACCTTTCATGAGGCGGACAAGATAAAATACGAATCTACCAACACGAGTAGGAAATCCAATCTCGTTTTGTGCAGTTCCACTGAAATCAAGCAGAGTTGTCGGTATGACATTTAAGTTCGCTATAGCAACAAGTTGAATAGATATCCCTGTTTTAACAAAGGCAAAAAAGGAAACAATTACTAGCCAATAAAGGAGGATGAAACATACGGCGACAAAAAGAAGCATCTAACTTATCTTGATGGAAAACAAAGTATGACAGAAGCATTTCTAAAACGGTTGCATTGGTTCATATTAGCAGAGACATTCTCTTAAAACAACATTCGTTAAAAATGTAATTTACTTTTAACAGCGGCACTGCTTCAATTTTCCAGCGGCATTCTTAGATTAACAACAGCAAAATAGTTGTATGGGACATGCCAGCACAATGTGCGTCCACACGTATAAATGTGTGATGCAGAGTATGTTGCCAAGCAGCATATCTGTGTTGGTCCCATTTTTGTTCTCTTTGAACATTTTTTCTATGTGGGGGCAGCAAATCTAGTCCTGCACAAACTACCCGACCCCCCAGTTTCTTTCCTTTTTCAACAAAGAGATTGGTTCCTTACAGATGTGTGTACTGGGTTACCCCCTTTTTCCCTTTTCAACCAACAAAGCGGTTGGATAGCCAGTCTATACTACTTTTCCTCCCTCCTTTCCTCATTGAACCACATCCTAGCTTTATGCTCCACCCAACCCCACCCTTCTTTTCTCTTTGAACCAAGACCTAGATTCGACTACAGAATCGAAAAAGATCCGCATGCAGCTAGATCAATGATAGTTTCAAAGAAAATTATACCTTAGGGTCGTCGGGATGTGGCTAGGCGTGCGGCGGGAGGCCAGATCTGCCCACACTACGTACAACAATGAGGAAGGAGGGGTCGGTGGCCCTCCCACACAGGCGTTGGGTGAAAGAGAACAACGCAGCCAGCAGTGGATTGCCTCACTCGCCGAAGGCGACAGAGTGAACGTTGCACCTCCTCCCCTTCCCGGTGCGATGGGATCCGAATGGATCCTTCACCAGCTGTGAGGGGGGAGAGAGATAGAGGCCAACACAGTCTTGTTTAGATCTGGTGAAGAGGGTGAGAGACTGTGAATATAGCAAACCCTAGCAAAGGAACGTTGTGTTGGGGAATGTAGTAATTCAAAAAAATTCCTACGATCACGCAAGATCTATCTAGGTGATGCATAGCAACGAGACGGGAGAGTGTGTCCACGTACCCTCGTAGACCGAAAGCGGAAGCGTTTAGTAACGTGGTTGATGTAGTCGAACGTGAAAGTGCGTTATATCGACTAGAGGGGGGGTGAATAGGCGAAGAACTACTTGCAGCGGAATAAGTACTCAGAAGTAAGCATAACCGAATACAAGCATGGTCATCATGATGAAATGAAGACAAGCACAGAGTACAGAAAGCGTAATCACAGGATAACACAAGATGAAGACAAACAGACTGAAGAAATTGAACTGAGGAAATTGAGAAAGTCTTCAGTCAAAGTCTTCAAGCACAGATATGAACAAACATTCAACACAGTAATGAGGAAATGAAAGGGTTGAGGAGATAGAACCAGTTAGTTGGTGAAGACAATGATTTGGTAAACCAGTTCCAACTGCTGTCTCAGTTGTACGTCTGGTTGGAGCGGCTGAGTATTTAAACTCGAGGACACGTAGTCCCGGACACCCAGTCTCTGAGCCGCAACTCAAGACACCCAGTCCTCACCGTATTCTCCTTGAACTAAGACCACGCAGGCCTCGTCCAATCACTCATGGTAAGTCTTCAGGTGACTTCCAAACCTTCACAGACTTGGTCACTCGGCGATCCACAATTCCTCTTGGATGCTCTAGACCTTGACGCCTAACCGTCTGGAAGAAGCACAGTCTTCAAAGGTAACAAGCATATGATCCACGCAGGATCAATTTCTTCAGTGATGCTCAATCACTTTGGGTTTGTGGGGGTTTGGTTTTGGGATTTTCCTCACTTGATGATTTTCGCTCAAAGTCCTCGGAGGATGGGTTGCTCTCAAATGACAAGTGTCAAGTTCTCTCGGAGCAGCCAACCAACTAGTGGTTGTAGGGGGCGGCTATTTATAGCCTAGGGAGCAGCCCGACATGATAAGACATAAATGCCCTTCAATGATATGACCGTTAGGTGGATAGGATATTTTGGGACAGCCGGCGCGCAGCACAACAACAGTCGGAAATTTGACTCTCAAATTCCTCAGGGCTATCATGTTCCTCACTATGTAGGCAATTCGCACTGGCGAATTCCTAACTCCCCAGTCAGAGCAAAGTCCTCAGTGACCAGAAGAACTGCGTCTCTGTCACTGAAGAAATTGACTGAACTGTATGAGATTTCCAATGGCTTCACTCGAAGGGATTGGTAGGTGTAGGATTTTGAGTTGAGAATCACATGGAAATTTTTCCTTAGTATTTCCTCGACCCCCTTTAACAGTACGGTGTTTCCTACGACTCAAGAAAGAGAAAATGAAACTACGAAAACAAAAGTCTTCACGCTTCATGTTCCTCAAGTGGATATCAAGTCTTCAAGGTCACACCATTTTCTTCACTTTCAAAGTCTTCAGAAAGTCTTCAGAATATCAAAGTCTTCAGTCGAAGAACTTCATTTTTAGGGGTCGACTTTCTCTGTAAATATCAAACTCCTCATAGACTTATAGACCTGTGTACACTCACAAACGCATCAGTCCCTTAACATATAAGTCTTCAATACACCAAAATCACTAAGGGGCACTAGATGCACTTACAATCTCCCCCTTTTTGGTGATTGATGACAACATAGGTTAAGTTTTCAACGGGGATAAACATATGAAGTGTAAATACTGATATTGAGGAATTTGATTGCAAGATATAGAAGAACTCCCCCTGAAGTTGTGCATAGTGAGGAATTTGCTTTTGAAGCAATGCACACTTGAAGAGATGAATCATGGAGATCTCCCCCTATATCTTGTAATTCATACACGCATTTGATATATAATATGAAGAATTTGAAATGCATGATGAAATATGATGCCTGATGAAATTCTGCATGCATGCAATAATATTAACGAGGAATAAGCATGCCGAAAGCATCAAAAGTATCAGAGCATAGTGCAACAAAAGTATCAGAGCACCATCGGGTTTAAGATTACAACTCGATCCAATAAAAAGTTTCGGAAGAACGAGAGTTGTAACTTAACAAAAACACCCATAATATAAACCCGCTTGAAGACTAACTCAGATTTCTCCCCCTTTGTCATCAAATGACCAAAAGGATTGAAACTGAGAACTAGCGCCCCTGAAGAATTTCAAGTTGATGGAGGAGCGCCAGCGTTGTCGGGGTTGTTTGTTGTACCAGGGCCTGCCGCAGTGTCGTCCAAATCTTCATATTCATCAGTGTCACGCGATGAAGAATAAGAGCTGGCCACCAGATCAGGAACTTTGACCCTCTTGAATTTCTTCGGAGGAGGTGCAGACCAGTCAAATGCTTCCTGGAGACCCATAGTCTTCAGTTCTTCCGCGCTATAGACATGTGTGAGGACAGCCCAGGTCCGATTGAGGGTTTCATGAAGGTGATAATGATTTTTCTTCACTGCATTATGGGTTGAGGTCATGTTGTGAAGAATTGCAGCAAACTGATGCTTCACCCATTTGTGATTGCGATCAACCTTCTGATGAAGACTGAGGAGTAACTCATGGTCAGTCATCACCCTGGGTGCTGTGGCTTGAGGATTTTGCTTCGCTGAGGTATTTGCGGCAGTGTCATGTGTGGCAGAATCATCATTGGTAGAGTAAGAGGTAGCCAGGCGAAATTGACCATCCAATGGACGAATGCCTTCATCGATCACAGCAGCTGCCTTGCCTTTATCATCAGATGATGAAACTGGTCGCTTGAGGACTTCAATGGGAGGCAAGTAGCTACCATGGTTCAGAGTGTCAGCTTTGTAATTCAGTGAAGATCTTGCCCTTATGAATCTCATAATCCAAGGCGCATAGGGCTTCAGCTCAAAAGGTGACATAGCAACATTAGCCAGAGTCCTCATGAAGAAATCATGGAAGTTGACGGGAACACCATGAATGATGTTGAAAAGCATATTCTTCATGATGCCAACGACATCTTCATCATTTGAGTCGTGGCCTTTGATAGGACTCATTGTCTTCGTCAGGATGCGATAGACAGTCCGAGGCACATAGAGCAATTCCTTGACGAGGAATTTGGTTCGTGGGGCCTGCCCAGGCTTCAAAGGCTTCATGAGCACTTGCATATAATGATTTGTCAGTTCAGGGTCATTGTAGATGCAACATGCACTGTCATGGGGAGGATCAAGAGGAAGGACACGAAGCAATTCAGTTGCCGGTGCCTTGTAGTGAGTGTTTTCAGTCATCCAATCCAACACCCATGAATTAACATCTTCAGCGTCTCTAGTGATATGCAGTGTGGCGTAGAACTGAAGAATGAGTTCTTCATTCCAATCACAGATGTCATTGCAGAAATTGAGCAATCCTGCATCGTGAAGAACACTGAGGACTGGCTCGAAGCATGGCAGAGATTCCATATCCATGTGAGGAATATGTTCATGATCGAAGATTTTGTTCTTGTCAAATAGCACTGAGGAATAGAAGTTGGCTTGACTAGCAGTCCAGAAACGCCTCTTCCTTATGCGAGCAGAGTCATATGGGTTATAGTCAGTGAAGAACACATGCTCGGAAAAGAAGTCTTCAGCCTTGAACTTCTGTTTGCTTGAGAACGGATTCTTGGGCTTCGGCAGAGGAATGTTAGTGATTTGCAGTACCACCTCAGGAATCGGGAGCTCAGGTGCTTCAGGCTGAGGAATTTCTGGTTCCTCTTCTTGTGCAATCAGTGGATCAGCAGTAGCAGGTTCTTCAGCACTAGTGGCTGGAATTTCTTCATGAACAGAGGAAGTGGGATGAGTTTCTTCAGAGCCCAGTTGAACTGTTGTTGCCGGGGACTGAGGAATCTGTTGAATGGGAGTGAAGAGAGGAGTATTGGGATGCTGACTTTCCCAAAAGTCATCATTCATCACTGGTGTAGTGCATCCGATATCCACATCTTCATCTTCAATTTCTTCAACACCAGCCTCTTCAGCTGTGAACTGAGGCATAGGTGAGGAATTGACAGTCGTTGAAGGGATTGTATCCACTTCAATTTCTTCATCAATCTGCTCTGACGAAGCAGCAGAATGATTTTCTTCATCAGATCCGCTTGGAATCTTGTAGTCTTCTCCAAAAGGAACAATTTCCTTTGATGACATGGAGGAAATCGGAACGGCATCAATTGGATGTTCAAGAGAGCTGGTCATAGGCTTCATTTTCTTCGCAGCCGAAGAATTTGACGCAGCTGATGCCTTTCTTTTCTTCACTGCAGCTCGCTCTGCAGCCTTGGTCTTCTTCACTTCATAGGCAGAAGGGAGAATTGGAGTTGGTGTAGGCGCGGGAGGAGCTGAGGACTTTGGTTGATTTTCTTCAGGCGCAACTGATGCAGTTGCCCTGATCTCTTCAGTTTCTTCAGGCGCACCACTAGTGGATGCCCTGGCAATTTCTTCAGCGGCTGGAATGGAGTCATCAGCCCTGGAACTTACATTTTCTTCAGCAGGCTAAAAGTCATCAGCGGTGCTGGCATGTTCTTCAGCAGGCTGAGCAGAGTCTGCAGCCTGAGGATTTTCTTGTTGCGATGGGGCTGCAACAGTTGACATTTTCTTCGTCAGGTTGACGAATCTCACTTTGGCTCCTTGCCAATCAGCATAGTATGCATCGAAGTCTTTGCTGAGGGCTTGGATTTCAGATTGAGCCTGGAGAAGTTCCTCAGGTGTCATTCTGACAACATTTTTCTTCAGGAGCTTCTCCTTCCTGTATTGAGCCTTCTTGATTTCACGAGCCTTTTCAAACTTCCATTTCTCTTGTGTGATGAAATGGGTCAGCATGTGACTTTGACCAGGAGTCAGTTGAAAGTCAGGCATGGGGGTGTTTGGATCCTTGTGCCAGAGGTCAATGTAGTCGAAGATTTTCCTCGGATCCAAAAGCAGTGGCACCGATGTGCCTTTGGCTCTAGCGGCCTTGACTTGTCTGTCTTTGATGATTTCTGCAAGTTCTTCATCAGAAGCTTCATCATCAGAGGGCACTTGAAATGCAACCTGTTTCTTCCTTGGACTTGGCCGAGGACCGCGTCCAGCTGTTGCTTTAGTCTTCAATAGTGTGGGGCCTGATGAGGACATTGGTGCAGCTGAGGAACTCACTGAGACACCAGAAGCAATAGAAAACCCGTAGTCCTTTGACATGTAGCCAGATGCACAGGAGTTGAGGACTTTGGTGGAGCAGTAGCGGTCTGAGGAATTTGCCGTGAGGGCATAGCTGAGGAACTTGGCCGTGAGGGCGCTGTTGGTGAAGCACTTGGCTTACGAGCAGGCTTCTTTGGCATTGATTTCCTCGGCTTGACCGAGGTCTCAGAAGCAGCAGAATCCTCATTGAATTTCCTCACTGCCTCCTTGGCTTGTCTTGCCAATTTTGCTTGGCGCCTATCCCATTCTTCAGGAAAGTCCTCACCACGCTTGATGCTGGTGGGATCAGCTACTTGGCCAGGTGCCAATGGAGCTCTTGGGCATGGAGGATTTAAAGCGAATTTCTTCTTGTACTTCAGAGTTACATATCTGTACTCCCTCCATTCTCTTGCCCATCTTCGTTCAATCCTCTGAATGCACACCTTGCGCTGATTTTTGTTCTCTTTGCCAAATTTGGCTTCATCAGGTGTGCAATAATCCTTGTATATGTCATCAGGGATTTCGAAAGCAGTCATGACCTCAGGTTTGTTTCCTCCTTTCCGCGGTCTCTTTCCTTCAGCCATATTCCTCAGATGAGGAATTTGAACAATTGAACACTCTGAAGAAGTATGCAGTTTTTCTTCGAGGAACGCTGCAAATGAGTTAAGTTGATGAGAACCTAGTGATTCAGCAGCGGACATGAGTACCTGTGAACAGAGTGTAGGTGCGAGGAATTTGGAGAGGTCATATGCGTTCTCAGAAGGTTTTTCGAAAAGATAAGTTTTGAGGAATTTGACCAGTTGAGCCTTGAGGAATTTCACTAAGCGTTCTTGTCTTAGGTTCCAGAGTTGTACATATCGAAGATCCACACAATTGAGGAATCTTGAAGAAAATGAGTGCTTAGAGAAATGGATCAAGAGCATACAGTGTGTGAGGTGTTCATATGTGTGAAGATTTGAAGAATAAAAACACCTTTGAAGATTTTCAGGAAAGCTTGAGAATCAAAGTGAGTAATAAAAGTGACTTTTAATTACCCGAACTGAAGAACACGATGAACTGTGATGAACAGAGGTGAAGTTCGTCAAGTTAGATCTCCCACGCCCTAACTTGGCAGAGGGAGACAGCTACGGCGGCGGCGGAGTGAAGATTTCCGCAACCGGCGCGAGTACGACGGCGACGAGGTCGAGGCAGCGAAGCTCTTCCTCAACGGCGATGATGGAGTAGCGGCGGCGCTAGGGTTTGAGGAGCTCGAGCGAGAGACAGCGACCGAGCGGAGTAAATGAAGTGAGGAAGGGGAGAGGGGTATTTATAGCCACGGTGAAAACTGTTCGCCCGAAGATTTTGGGACGAACATGCCCCTGCCCTTTCTCCTTCATGCGACATGTGTCACCCACGTACTGTGCAGATGAGATCGTGTAAGATCGTGGGTGATTATAATAATGCATCATGGGATGCGGAACGGTTTGAGCGGCAAAACCGAAAATCTGGATAAGATTTGTTTTAAAGTTTCGTTCGCAATTTCTTCAGCTGACAAGGACACAGTGAAGATTTTGAACGAGTTTCAATTAGAACGCACATGAAGAATTTGTGAATAGATTGGGTTGAGTATAGCATAGAGGGGGAAGGGTCCGATCACATTCACTTAGCAGAAAACACAACTTGAAGAAATAGCCATAAGTGAATGCTGTAGAGGACATAAACTTATATATATATATATATATATATATATATATATATATATATAGCCAATGAAGAAAAACGACGGAAACAGTGAAGATTTTGCAAAGTTGAAAAATTTGAAAAACTGAAGAATTTCAAAACTGAGGAAAAACTCAAATTGAAGATTTTCAACTTTTTGTGGTGGCGTGGCCCACCGTATAAGAATGATGATTTCAGACACCACGTACAATTGTCGTAGGGTTCTGAGAATCAAATTCTTCATTAATTTCTTCACACTTAGAGTGTTATTCTTCATTGATTGAAGAAAAACGTTTCTTCATGTGTTGCACATCTAAGTCATCAATTTTGCATAAGTTTTAGGATGTGTGTCCTTTTCAAAGAACATTCAAAGACTCTAAGATATTTAGCTCACACCGCAACTTGCTAAATCTCTTCTCATCCAAGGGCTTAGTGAAGATATCAGCTAGCTGTTCTTCAGTCTTCACATGCTCGATGGAGATGTCACCCTTCAACACATGATCACGAAGAAAATGATGACGAATCTGAATGTGCTTTGTCTTCGAGTGCTGAACTGGGTTGTGAGCAATTTTGATGGCACTCTCATTGTCGCAGAGGAGAGGCACATTCTTCACATTGACGCCATAGTCCTTGAGGGTTTACTTCATCCAAAGCAGTTGAGCACAACATGAGCCAGCAGCAATGTATTCAGCTTCAGCAGTAGACAGTGATACGCAGTTCTGTTTCTTCGAGGACCAACAGACCAAAGATCGTCCGAGGAAATGACAAGTACCAGATGTTGACTTGCGGTCCACACGATCACCAGCATAGTCAGAGTCAGAATATCCAATGAGATCAAAAGCAGAGCCCTTGGGGTACCATAATCCTAGTGTTGGTGTGTGAGCTAGATATCGAAGAATATGCTTCACAGCCTTATGGTGTGATTCCTTCGGTGCAGCTTGAAATCGGGCACACATGCAAACACTAAGCATTATATCTAGCCTAGATGCACATAAGTACAGTAAAGAACCAATCATGGAGCGGTATACCTTGTGATCGAAGTCAATACCATTTTCATCAGTGCATAGATGGCCATTTGTGGGCAAAAGAATTTTGACGCCTTTGCAATCTTGCATGCCGAATTTCCTCAGTACATCTTTGAGGTATTTCTCCTGAGATATGAATATGCCATTGCGCTGCTGACGAATTTGAAGACCTAAGAAGAATTTCAACTCTCCCATCATAGACATTTGATATTCTTCACTCATCATATAGGCAAATTCATCACTATAACGTTGGTCAGTACAGCCAAAGATAATATCATCAACATATATTTGGCACACAAACAGTTCACCATCATAAGATTTAGTAAAGAGAGTAGGGTCGAGTGAACCGGGTGTGAAGCCATTCTTCACGAAGAATTCCTTCAATGTATCATACCACGCCTGAGGGGCTTGCTTGAGGCCATAGAGAGCCTTGTTGAGTCTGAAGACTTTGTCAGGATTCTTTGGATCTTCAAAACCTGGGGGTTGAGCAACATATACTTCTTCCTCAAGCTTACCATTGAGGAATGTACTTTTCACATCCATTTGATATAAGATGATATCATGATGGTTAGCGTAAGCAAGTAATATGTGAATAGCCTCAAGTCTAGCAACAGGTGCAAAAGTTTCATCGAAATCAATTCCTTCAACCTGTGTGTAGCCTTGAGCTACTAGTCGTGCCTTATTCCTCACCACAAGGCCATTTTCATCTTGCTTGTTGCGGTAGATCCACTTTGTGCCAATGATATTATGCTTGCGAGGATCTGGGCGATTGACCAATTCCCAGACATTGTTAAGCTCGAACTGATGTAATTCTTCTTGCATAGCCTGAATCCACTCCGGCTCCAGAAATGCTTCATCTACCTTAGTGGGCTCTGTGATAGATACAAAAGCATAGTGCCCACAAAAGTTAGATAAATGTGAAGCTTTTGAGCGTGTGAGAGGACCTGGTGCGCTAATGTCATCGATGATCTTCTCCACTTGCACTTCTTTTGCCACGCGAGGATGAGCTGGTTGTCGCTGAGGAATTTGATCAGCATTTTCTTCAGCACCATTTTCTTTAGCATTTTCTTCAGGTGCATCAGCTCGATGTTCTTCATGAACTGGAATGAATTCTTCAGCAGATTCTTCAGTAGGAATGACATCCTCAGTTGCCTTGAACTTGATAGAGTCCTCAGGTGCTGGTTCATCTAACACAGAAGGTAGGTTCTCTCTTTGCGAGCCATTAGTTTCATCGAACCGCACATCTACAGTGTCAACAATCTTGTGAAGAACAATGTTGAAGACTCTGTAGGTGTGCGAGTCCTTTCCGTAACCAAGCATAAAACCTTCATGTGCTTTCGGTGCAAATTTAGAGTTGTGGTGAGGATCTCTAATCCAACATTTTGCACCGAAGACTTTGAAATAACTCACATTGGGTTTCTTGTCAGTGAGGAGTTCATAGGCCGTCTTCTTGAAGAATTTGTGAAGATATACTCTGTTGATGATGTGGCACGCAGTATCAATTGCATCAATCCAAAAACGCTGAGGCATTTTGTATTCATCAAGCATAGTGCGAGCCATCTCAACAAGAGTTCTGTTCTTGCGCTCCACGACGCCATTTTGCTGAGGAGTATAGGGAGCAGATAACTCATGAGTAATACCAAGTTCATCAAGATAGGCATCAAGACTAGAATTCTTGAACTCAGTTCTATTATCACTTCTGATATGCTTGATCTTCACACCAAAGTTGGTTGAAGCCCTCGAGGAAAATCGTTTGAAGACTTCCTGCACTTCATGTTTGTAAGTAACAATGTGTACCCATGTATATCGAGAATAATCATCAACAATGACAAAACCATATAGAGATGCATCATTAGTGACAGCTGAGTAATGATTAGGTCCGAAGAGGTCCATGTGAAGCAATTCGAATGGACGAGTAGTGGTCATGATAGTCTTCACTGGATGCTTGGCCTTGGTCAGTTTTCCAGCTTCACAGGCTCCGCATAAGTGATCCTTGAGGAATTTGACATTCTCAATGCCAATGACATGCTTCTTCTTTGCAAGCGTGTGCAAATTCCTCATGCCTGCGTGACCAAGTCGTCGATGCCATAGCCAGCCTTCTGAAGCTTTTGCAAGTAGACACACGGTTGGTTGTGGTCCTGTAGAGAAATCAACAATATACAAATCTCCTCTCCTAAAGCCTTCGAAGACTTTGGAATTGTCAGCTTCCATAATCACAACACATCAATACTTGCCAAAGACAACAACCATATCAAGATCACAAAGCATTGAGACTGACATGAGATTGTATCCTAAGGACTCAACAAGCATGACTTTGTCCATGTGTTTATCCTTAGAGATAGAAACCTTACCAAGACCCAATACCTGAGTTTTGCCTTTGTCAGCAAAGATGATATGCTTGTGATAAAGGAGCATCCATCAATAGATTCTTGTCACCAGTCATGTGATTCGTACATCCACTATCGAGGACCCATTCAGTAGTTTTGGGTTGATCATCCTGCAGATGAATTAGTGTAGCTTACAATCTCATATGCTTCATCAGTGAAGAATATGATATCAAGTTCATCAGATGAATTTCATCAAGCAGTAAACAGATATAGCAGTATGAGGATGTGTGAAATGAAAGTTCATTTCATCATGATTCGCCTGCGGCCTTTCATGCAATTTCGTCAGGTCCCCAGTAAATTCTTCAGACGTTAAAGCACGTCTGGAGACCTGACCCTGCAGAAGAGATTAGTTCTTTTTCTTCACCACCCACATCTGGAGGGGTGGCAAAGAATTCATCACTCTGCGAGCACCATATGAGAATGGTGGAAAAGATGCCAATCCATTTCGTTTCACATAAGAGGGGTTAGGGTAAGCATATGAATAAGCAGAGTAATTCTTCGAGGACTTATGAACATAATGGTTTGAAGAATAATGCACATATTCATAGCCCTTAGCTCTACCCTGCGAGACAGAGTTGTTAGCACGACGATAATTATATGAGGACTTTGATCCTTTTGAGAAATTAGATCCATATGAAGAATTTTGTCCATATGAAGAATTCGATCTGGGGTTCCTGTTCTTTACAGGTGGTGTCATGAGGACATTCACCTGAAGACTTTCAACATAACTTTTGGGAACCCAGATTTTCTTCATAGGGGAACCGTTCCTGCAGTTAGTGCCAACATATCTAGCAAATACTTCACCATTCTGATTTTTGAACAGTTTATAGTTGGAGTCAAATGACTCATCAGAAGAATGAGGAGATTCACATGTAAAGCCAGATAAGTTAGATGGATCAACTGGAGGTCCCTTTGCAGCAACCCATGAGGTTTTGGGGTACTGCTCAGGCTTCCAATATGTTCCATCAGCATTGAGTTTCCTCTCAAAGGCAATACCCTCTTTCCTAGGGTTTCTGTTGAGGATCTGCTTTTTAAGCACATCACAAAGAGTCTGATGCCCTTTGAGGCTTTTGTACATGCCTGTCATGTACAATTCCTTCAGCCCTGCATTGTCAGTGATACTAGCAATGTCCTTAGATGAGGAATTAGTGATAGCAGAGGCAGATGAAGAATTTGTAACAGTTGAAGCATTTGAACATTCAGGTGAAGAATTAGCAGATTCACGTTCAATGCACTTTAAGCATGGAGGTACAAATTCTTCCTGAAAAGCGCTGATTTGTTGAGCTAGTAATGAATCGCGCTCCTTCTGAAGATCTTCATAACACACTCTTAGCTTTTCAAGATCTTCCTTTCTTTGAAGAGATTCAGAGGAAAGCATCTCATGATCAGTCAAGAGGGTATTATGTTGATCTTGAAGGGCGTCAAACTTGGAGTGAATTCTCTGAAGACATTCACCCAATGCTTTTGACTGATCCATTTCTTTATGCAACATATCATCACTTTTGTCTAGCATGTTTTGAACTTGTTCCAAAGCCATTTGTTGTTTAGTGGCAATACAAACTAGTTTGGTATAACAAGATTCAATATCATCATCAGATTCATCATTATCAGATTCATCATTATCAGATTCATCGTCACAAAACTCGGATGAGGAGCATTCGGTTACCTCAGCACCGTCTGCCATGAGACATGATGCAGAAGATGATGATTCTGGCTCGAAAGTCATCGTTTTGAGAGATTCCTTGAAGTCCTCAAACCAGGGATCATGACAGGTTCGATGACCTTCATAGACATTAGAGATTCGGTCCCAGATAAGCTTCGAATTGCCAAGATGCATAATGCGCCCGAATTGATCTCTGGATAGGCAGGAACAGATGATATCTTTCGCTATGAGGTCAAGTCGAGTGTACTTGCGAATATCATCAGCGTCCGCCATCTTGCATAAATCAGTAAGACCAATCTCAGTGATGGTCCACAGCTCGCTGTTCCTTGCCATGAGGCGCTTCCTCATCATGGCCTTCCACTTGGGATAGTCATGACCGTCAAAGATAGGGCATGTCACTTTCTTCATACCTGTGGTCGACATAACTAAAACTCCAGGCGGTTAAACCAAAATCACACAGAACAAGGGAGTACCTTGCTCTGATACCAATTGAAAGTGTGTTATATCGACTAGAGGGGGGGTGAATAGGCGATTTTTATGAATTCTTCACTGAGGAATTTGCTGGTGAGGAAATTCCTTAGCGAAGAACTACTTGCAGCGGAATAAGTACTCAGAAGTAAGCATAACAGAATACAAGCATGGTCATCATGATGAAATGAAGACAAGCACAGAGTACAGAAAGCGTAATCACAGGATAACACAAGATGAAGACAAACAGACTGAAGAAATTGAACTGAGGAAATTGAGAAAGTCTTCAGTCAAAGTCTTCAAGCACAGATATGAACAAACATTCAACACAGTAATGAGGAAATGAAAGGGTTGAGGAGATAGAACCAGTTAGTTGGTGAAGACAATGATTTGGTAAACCAGTTCCAACTGCTGTCTCAGTTGTACGTCTGGTTGGAGCGGCTGAGTATTTAAACTCGAGGACACGCAGTCCCGGACACCCAGTCTCTGAGCTGCAACTCAGGACACCCAGTCCTCACCGTATTCTCCTTGAACTAAGACCATGCAAGCCTTGTCCAATCACTCGTGGTAAGTTTTCAGGTGACTTCCAAACCTTCACAGACTTGGTCACTCGGCGATCCACAATTCCTCTTGGATGCTCTAGACCTTGACGCCTAACCGTCTGGAAGAAGCACAGTCTTCAAAGGTAACAAGCGTCGGATCCACGCAGGATCAATTTCTTCAGTGATGATCAATCACTTTTGGTTTGTGGGGGTTTGGTTTTGGGATTTTCCTCACTTGATGATTTTCGCTCAAAGTCCTCGGAGGATGGGTTGCTCTCAAATGACAAGTGTCAAGTTCTCTCGGAGCAGCCAACCAACTAGTGGTTGTAGGGGGCGGCTATTTATAGCCTAGGGAGCAGCCCGACATGATAAGACATAAATGCCCTTCAATGATATGACCGTTAGGTGGATAGGATATTTTGGGACAGCCAGCGCGCAGCACAGCAACGGTCTGAAATTTGACTCTCAAATTCCTCAGGGCTATCATGTTCCTCACTGTGTAGGCAATTCGCACTAGCAAATTTCTAACTCCTCAGTCAGAGCAAAGTCCTTAGTGACCAGAAGAACTGCGTCTCTGTCACTGAAGAAATTGACTGAACTGTATGAGATTTCCAATGGCTTCACTCAAAGGGATTGGTAGGTGTAGGATTTTGAGTTGAGCATCACATGGAAATTTTTCCTTAGTATTTCCTCGACCACGTTTAACAGTACGGTGTTTCCTACGACTCAAGAAAGAGAAAATGAAACTACGAAAACAAAAGTATTCACGCTTCATGTTCCTCAAGTGAATATCAAGTCTTCAAGGTCACACCATTTTCTTCACTTTCAAAGTCTTCAGAAAGTCTTCAGAATATCAAAGTCTTCAGTCGAAGAACTTCATTTTTAGGGGTCGACTTTCTCTGTAAATATCAAACTCCTCATAGACTTATAGACCTGTGTACACTCACAAACGCATCAGTCCCTTAACCTATAAGTCTTCAATACACCAAAATCACTAAGGGGCACTAGATGCACTTACAGAACGTCTTCACGGTCCAACCGATCCAAGTACCAAACGTACGACACCTCCGTGTTCAGCACACGTTCAGCACGATGACGTCCCTCATGCTCTTGATCCAGTTGAGGACGAGGGAGAGTTCCGTCAGCATGGCGGCATGGCGACGGTGATGATGAAGTTACTGGCACAGGGCTTCGCCTAAGAACTACGACGATATGACCGAAGTGTTAAACTGTGGAGGGGGGCACCACACACGACTAAGAGATTGTCTGTTGTGCTTTGGGGTACCCCCTGGCCATGTATATAAAGGAGGGAGAGGAGGAGGCCGGCGGCCAGGTGGGGCGCACCATAGGGGGATTCCAACTAGGATTCCCAATCCTAGTTGGATGTAACGCCCCGGATTCGTTGCGCCAGGTGTCTGCCAGTTATCCGCCGCCGTTGCCATGTCATTTGCTTGTGTGTTGCACTTTGCCATGTCATCATCTGCATTTCATATCTTGTCATCATGTGCATCGCATTTGCATACGTGTTCGTCTCATGCATCCGAGCTTTTTCCCCGTTGTCTGTTTTGCAATCCGGCACTCCTATGTCCTCCGGCGTCCCCCTTTTGTCTCTCGTTGTGAGCGGGTGTTAAAGGTTCTCGGAATGGCCCAATGTTTTCCAAGCGGCCTTGGTATAGCACGGGTAGACCGCTTGTCAAGTTTCGTGCCATTTGGAAGTCGTTTGATACTCCAACGGTTAACCGGGTAACCGTAAAGGCCTCTTTTGTGTGCAGCCCAACACCCCTTCCAAAGTGGCTCAAAGCCCAGCAAACTCCCCTCCATGCTCTCGGTCGTTCGATCACGATCGTGTGGGCAAAAACCGCACCTCATTTGGACTCTCCTAGTTCCCTCTACCTATATATAGACCCCCCCTCCGAAATTTCGGGTCCAAACCCTAGTTTTTTCCCCTCCGCGCCGCGCCGGACATGTCCAACCCCGGCCGGACGCATCTCCGCCGCCGTCCGCAGCCAATGGCGCGCCGCCACATGGCATCGCCGCCGCCCCTCCGCCGCCGGCCCGCCTGGCCCACGGGGAGCCCGCCCCGGGCCGGATCGGGCCCGAGCTCCCCGCTCGCCGCCGCCCGCCCGGCCCCTCGCGCCCACGCTGCCGTCCGTGCCCCGCCGCCTTCGCCGGAGGTCCCCGCCGTCGCGCCGCCCGCCTGCGTCTCCGGCCACCAGCGCCGCCCCGCCTCCTCGGCGCCTCGCCGCCCTTCGATCCTCCGCCCGGCCGGCCCTCCGCGCCTACCCCGCCGAACCCACGCGCCGCCGTCCCGGCGAGCTCGCCGTCCACCTCGCAACCCCGTCGCCGCCTCCTGCCACCGACGCCCCGAGGACCCGTGCCGAGCCCCGCGGCTCCGGCGCCCACCCCGGACCTCGTGCCCTGCGCGCCCATCTCCCTCCGGCTCGCCCGCCGCCCTGCCGGAGTTCGCCGGAGCCCTCGCCGGCGTCGGATCTGGAAGGGTGGATGAGATCCACCCATTCCTCCTTCCAAACGCCTCCTCTGTGCCCTGGATCCCTCTGTCCCGTTCGTCCTCGTCCCGGTTGACTTTTCGAAGGGTAAAATTCCACCAAGTCCCGAAGTTATTTTGCATTATCATGCCAAGTTCATCGCATTGTATCTCTGCATCCGTAGCTCTGTTTCGTGCGTGCAATACGTCAAACTGTTCTTCTCAACTAGTAATTCATTTCATTCCATTGCATCATTTTCATTTGAGCTCATATTGATGCCCAAAATTCTATTGGAAGAGTGCATGTTGATGTTAATCTGCTGAAACTGTTATAACATGCTCATTTGTCATTTTTGCCATGTCCGATGTGTGCATCCTATGAGGTTGATGTCTACATGTGTTTTGATCTATGATATGCCATCTTTCCAGGGGTGCCATCCATGTATTTTTGTGAGTTGTGTGTTGAGTGCATCAAGCTTGTTAAGTAGGGTACTTGCTGTTGCTGTTTTCCTGACAGATTCTGTTATATTTTGTTGCTATGTAAACCTGCTGCTACAAGTCATTTCGTGCATTATCTGGAGATGTTCACTAAGGATGAATTGTTATACATGTCTTGCTCTATCCATTAATACCCCTGGTTGCATTTATAGCCTGCTGTATCATGTTGTTATCTTGCTCCAAAGTTGCTAAATAATGTTGCTGTCAACCTGTTAACATGAAGTTCAGTTTTGGCCATGTGCTTTTCTAGTGATCCATGCATCCTATGAACTTGTTCTCTCCATGCTTAGCTTCACAAACATGTCTTCTTACTGTTGGTTGCCTTGCCATGCCATGTATTGCTCTGTGGTGAGTGGTTCAAGCTCACCAACATGCCTACTTATTGTTGTTCCTGCCATGTTTGAATCTGTAATATAACTTGCCATGTTTACATGGGTGCCATCATATTTTCTGATCCTTTTTGGCTCATGGTCAATAAGGGACTTTTGTTCTATGCAATCAGTAGATTCATGCCATGCCTTTGTTTGCCATGATAAGTTCCTGTAACATGTTGTTTGATAGCTCTAAACATTGCAACCTGATGTTATTTCTGCTAAGTCTGAAACTGTTATTATTTGCAATCTTCCCATGTCCTTTTGAGCATGTTCTAGTGATTTCTGGAGATAGCTCAGTGTTCATGTTTTGTTGTGCTTCGTCTTCTTCATGGACTCGTTCTTCTTCCTTGCGGGATTTCAGGCAAGATGACCGCTACCCTAGATCTCACTACTATCATTGCTATGCTAGTTGCTTCGTTCTATCGCTATGCTGCGCTTCCTATCACTTGTTCCTTAAGCCTCCCAAATTGCCATGAACCTCTAACCTTTGACACCATTCCTAGCAAACCATTGCTTGGCTATGTTACCGCTTTGCTCAGCCCCTCTTATAGTGTTGCTAGCTGCAGGTGAAGATGAAGATTGCTCCATGGTGGACAGGGTTATGTTGGGATATCACAATATCTCTTATTATTAATGCATCTATATATTTGGTAAAGGGTGGAAGGCTCGGCCTTATGCCTGGTGTTTTGTTCCACTCTTGCCGCCCTAGTTTCCGTCATACCGGTGTTATGTTCCCGGATTTTGCGTTCCTTACACGGTCGGGTGATTTATGGGACCCCCTTGACAGTTTGTTTGAATAAAACTCCTCCAGCAAGGCCCAACCTTGGTTTTACCTTTTGCCTCACCACCACCTATACCCTTCCCTTGGGTCGGCCAACCCAAGGGTCATCTTTATTTTAGCCCCCCCGGGCCAATGCTTGTCTAAGTGTTGGTCCGAACTAGAGTCCTTTGCAGCGCCCCCTTAGGGAAACTTGAGGTCTGGTTTTAGTTGTACGGAGTGCTCATCCGATGTTGCCCTGAGAACGAGATATGTGCAGCTCCTATCGGGATGTCGGCGCATGGGGCGGTCTTGCTGGTCTTGTTTTACCATTGTCGAAATGTCTTGTAAACTGGGATTCCGAGACTGATCGGGTCTTCCTGGGAGAAGGTATATCCATCGTGGATCGCGAGAGCTTATCATGGGCTAAGTTGGGACACCCCTGCAGGGTATAAACTTTCGAGAGCCGTGCCTGCGGTTATGTGGCAGATGGGAATTTGTTAAAGTCCAGTTGTTGATAAGTTGACACCAGATCCGAATTAAAACGCATCAACCGCGTGTGTAGCCGTGATGGTCTCTTCTCGGCGGAGTCCGGGAAGTGAACACAATTTCTGTGTTATGATTGACGTAAGTAGGAGTTCAGGATCACCTCTTGATCATTGCTAGCTTCACGACCGTTCCTTTTGCTCCTCTTCTCGCTCTCATTTGTGTATGTTAGCCACCATATTATGCTTAGTCGCTGCTGCAACCTCACCACTTTACCCCTTCCTTTCCCATTAAGCTTTGCTAGTCTTTCTACCCATGGTAATGGGATTGCTGAGTCCTTGTGGCTCACAGATTACTACAACAACAGTTGGAAGTATAGGTTATGCGATGATCTTGACGCGAGAGCGATGTTTGCTTGTTTTGGAGTTCTTCTTCTGTTTCTTCTTCGATCAGGGGATAGGTTCCAGGTCGGCAGCCTGGGCTAGCAGGGTGGATATTGTTTGAGTTTCTGTTTATGTATCATCCGTAGTCGGATGTTGATCTCATGTATGATGTATTGTTGTATTCGCGTGGCATTGTATGCCTATTGTATGTATCCCCATCTATTATGTAATGTTGATGTAATGATATCCACCTTGCAAAAGCGTTTCAATATGCGGTTCTATCCTTGGTGGGACCATCGAGTCTCTTTAGGATAGTATCGCATATTGGGCGTGACAAGTTGGTATCAGAGCCTCGACCGACCCTAGGAGCCCCCTTGATTGATCGTGTAGCTTGGCCGTTGTTGAGTCTAGAAGTAAACTGTTTTCCGAGTCTAGTTATATCGGAGAGTAGGAATTCTTTTTACTCCTCTGCCCCTTCGTTGCTCTGGTAAGGAATCCTGATGTAGGTGTTTTGAATTACTCCTCTTCCCATTCAAATTTTTCTTTACGATCACGCGGTTGGTTTTTCCGATCGTTGGTTCTCATCTTTTTTGATCCAGCGCATTTCTCATCAAGTCGACTCGAACCTCTTCATCTTTGAGTTCAATCCTCAGTTGTTTTATTTTCCCACCCGCCCACCCTTTTGTCTTCTCGAAGCCGGAGTCCGTAATCGAGTATCCTTCCTACTCGTGCGAAGCCTTTGCTTTCTTTCCTCAATGATTTCAACCGGTGTTTTTCTCTTCAAGATATTCCTCGTTTTCCCCCTTCCAAGTTACCCTTGTTTTCCCGCCCTCCCACCCTTTTTCTTCCCGGAGTTTGAGTCTCTTTCGACCATCAATTCCTTTCGTGTGGAGCCTCTTCAGTCTTCCCTCAATTATTTCAACCGGTGAATTCTCGTCTCGTTTGTCATTCTTAATCTCTTTTTCTTCTCCGGTGGACTCAATTCAAGTTTTCGGGTTGATCATATTCTTTTCCTCAGCTCAAGTGTTCTCCTTGCTCATTTGCCTGTCGCCAGTTTATCCTTCCGGAGTGTTCAAGAAATCTCAGGAGATTCGTCTATGTTCGAATCAATTCGAGGTTGTCACCTATTTCAAATATTTCATTTGTTCGGTGCATCATCTATCTGTTCAATAATCCTTTTCAACGGTGTTATCTCTCCAGTGGGCCCTAACCCACAGGTCTTTTCCCAGGATCTTACCTGACTCTTCTAATTATTCCGGGGCTATTCCCAACTCCTTTTCAAAGTTTGACGTAAGTATGAATTTCATCAGTCAGATGCTTTTCCAAGATCTCTTTCAAATCATTTCATTGTTGGCTCAACCTCTTTGATTTTCATTCTTCCGGAGTATCTCAGTAATTTCGGTGGTGTTTCTCGTCGTCATTCTCAACTTTGAAGATCGAAGAAGAGTTTTTCCTCTAAATCTTGTCTGTTCTCTTGAAGATTCGTGGTTCTAGCTTCTGTTATCCTTGCGAATTATTCCATCTGTCAGATATTCTTTTTCTCACCTATCCAGAGTATTTTAGGAGTTGATTTCTGTTTCATTTCACCGGAGGCCATCATTCCAGTTATCGTTCTCTATTTATCCCGGTGCTTCGCTCAAGTGTTCTTTAATCAGCTCGTCATCTCTTCGTTCTTGTGCATCTAAACCCCTCTAGCATATTTGTTCTGCTAATTCTTCCCGGTGATTCATACTCTTTCATCAGTCATTTCCGAATTCTTACGGTGGTTCGTTCAAGATTCTTTTTCCTGGATTATCATATTAATTCATTCGTTCTTTTCAATCCTACCGGTGGTTCATGAAGACTTTCTCAAGTTTTGTGCTATCTTTCCCCTTAATCCTTTTTCAACGAGAATAAGTAGTATGCAAAATCCATTGCTTGTCATCAATTTAATTTGATGAAGGATAAGCATACAATAAACCTTATTATTATTTCATCCAAGTGAGTAATCCCTTTCCTTCGGAGTTTGTTCTCGATGAATAAATTCTAGTTCCAAGTGTTCTCATCTTTTCTTTTCTGGAGTTCAATTTTCCTCGGCCATCTCGTCGGAACCTCCATCTAAATCATCGCAGGCTTTAATCTTATTCTTTCATCCTTTATTCTATCTCATCATCCTTTTGTCACTGGAGTTCTTCACGATGTTTCTTCATGATTTAATTCATTCTTCAAGTGTTCATCAAGATTTTGTTGGTGGAGCTCAAGTATCTTTCCTTCTTGCTTTTCGAAGTGCAATTAATTCTCCATATTCTTTTGAAGTGGAGTTTTGCATTTCTTCGTTCTTCTCAGCTATTCAATCTATTCCGCTTGTGGTCAGTTATCACCTCATAATTTTGAGATGTTATCCATAAGTCCACGACAAGCTTATTCTTTTTGTTGTTGAATTTTCTCAACAACTCCGTTTAAACCTTCCTTCTAAAGATGATTTCAATTTCATTCGTGGCACAAGTTGTCATTTTCTTCTTAGTTCTTTTCATTCCTTTCTTCCAATTCTTCCGGAGGCATTGTGTTGTTCATCTCGTCAAGTGTCATCCCATCTTGTGAAGTTCATGTTCTAATCTTTCCACGTTCAGTCAGAGTTCTGCCTAAATCCTTTCAGTCTTATTCGCTTCTTTTCTCATTCTAACCACTCCGGTTAGAACGAGTGGTTTCAGAGTCTATCTTGTTCCCATGAGCATTTGGTTCTCATCATTCTCATCGTTCCTCTCTTCTTCTCGAGTGCTCTCGATTCTTTGCTCCTTCTCTTGAGTTCTTGTTTCACCTCATCCCTTTTCCCTTCCGTCTCGGTCCTAAGATCTCGGGACGAGATCTCTTATTAGTGGAGGAGTGTTGTAACGCCCCGGATTCGTTGCGCCAGGTGTCTGCCAGTTATTCGCCGCCGTTGCCATGTCATTTGCTTGTGTGTTGCACTTTGCCATGTCATCATCTGCATTTCATATCTTGTCATCATGTGCATCGCATTTGCATACGTGTTCGTCTCATGCATCCGAGCTTTTTCCCCGTTGTCTGTTTTGCAATCTGGCACTCCTATGTCCTCCGACGTCCCCCTTTTGTCTCTCATTGTGAGCGGGTGTTAAACGTTCTCGGAATGGCTCGAGGTTTGCCAAGCAGCCTTGGTATAGCACCGCTAGACCGCTTGTCAAGTTTCGTGCCATTTGGAAGTCGTTTGATACTCCAACGGTTAACCGGTAACCGTAAAGGCCTCTTTTGTGTGCAGCCCAACACCCCTTCCAAAGTGGCCCAAAGCCCAGCAAACTCCCCTCCATGATCTCGGTCGTTCGATCACGATCGTGCGGGCAAAAACCGCACCTCATTTGGACTCTCCTAGCTCCCTCTACCTATATATAGACCTCCCCCTCCGAAATTTCGGGTCCAAACCCTAGTTTTTTCCCCTCCGCGCCGCGCCGGACATGTCCAACCCCGGCCGGACGCATCTCCGCCGCCGTCCGCAGCCAATGGCGCGCCGCCACGTGGCATCGCCGCCGCCCCTCCACCGCCGGCCCGCCTGGCCCACAGGGAGCCCGCCCCGGGCCGGATCGGGCCCGAGCTCCCCGCTCGCCGCCGCCCCTCGCCCGCGCGGGGCCCGTCCGCCGCCGCCCGCCCGGCCCCTCGCGCCCGCGCTGTCGTCCGTGCCCCGCGGCCTTCGCCGGAGGTCCCCGCCGTCGCGCCGCCCGCCTGCGTCTCCGGCCACCGGCGCCGCCCCGCCTCCTCGGCGCTTCGCCGCCCTTCGCTCCTCCGCCCGGCCGGCCTCCGCGCCTGCCCCGCCGAACCCACGCGCCGCCGTCCCGGCGAGCTCGCCGTCCGCCTCGCGACCCCGTCGCCGCCTCCTGCCGCCGGCGCCCCAAGGACCCGCGCCGAGCCCCGCGGCTCCGGCGCCCACCCCGGACCTCGCGCCCTGCGCGCCCATCTCCCTCCGGCTCGCCCGCCGCCCTGCCGGAGTTCGCCGGAGCCCTCGCCGGCGCCGGATCTGGAAGGGTGGATGAGATCCACCCATTCCTCCTTCCAAACGCCTCCTCTGCGCCCTGGATCCCTCCGTCCCGTTCGTCCTCGTCCCGGTTGACTTTTCGAAGGGTAAAATTCCACCAAGTCCTGAAGTTATTTTGCATTATCATGCCATGTTCATCGCATTGTATCTCCGCATCTGTACCTCCGTTTTGTGCGTGTAATACGTCAAATTGTTCGCCTCAACTAGTACTTCATTTCATTCCATTGCATCATTTTAATTTGAGCTCATCTTGATGCCCGAAATGCTGTTGGAAGAGTGCATGTTGATGTTAATCTGCTGAAACTGTTATAACATGCTCATTTGTCATTTTTGCCATGTTCGATGTGTGCATCCTATGAGGTTGATGTCTACATGTGTTTTGATCTATGATATGCCATCTTTCCAGGGGTGCCATCCATGTATTTTTGTGAGTTGTGTGTTGAGTGCATCAAGCTTGTTAAGTAGGGTACTTGCTGTTGTTGTTTTCCTGACAGATTCTGTTATATTTTGTTGCTATGTAAACCTGCTGCTACAAGTCATTTCGTGCATTATCTGGAGATGTTCACTAAGGATGAATTGTTATACATGTCTTGCTCTATCCATTAATGCCCCTGGTTGCATTTATAGCCTGCTGTATCATGTTGTTATCTTGCTCCAAAGTTGCTAAATAATGTTGCTGTCAACCTGTTAACATGAAGTTCAGTTTTGGCCATGTGCTTTTCTAGTGATCCATGCATCCTATGAACTTGTTCTCTCCATGCTTAGCTTCATAAACATGTCTTCTTACTGTTGGTTGCCTTGCCATGCCATGTATTGCTCTGTGGTGAGTGGTTCAAGCTCACCAACATGCCTACTTATTGTTGTTCCTGCCATGTTTGAATCTGTAATATAACTTGCCATGTTTACATGGGAGCCATCATATTTTCTGATCCTTTTTGGCTCATGGTCAGTAAGGGACTTTTGTTCTATGCAACCAGTAGATTCATTCCATGCCTTTGTTTGCCATGATAAGTTCCTGTAACATGTTGTTTGATAGCTCTAAACATTGCAACCTGATGTTATTTCTGCTAAGTCTGAAACTGTTATTATTTGCAATCTTCCCATGTCCTTTTGAGCATGTTCTAGTGATTTCTGGAGATAGCTCAGTGTTCATGTTTTGTTGTGCTTTACCTGTACTTCATGCTTATGCCTTTTGTTATTATGTTGGGGTGCTATAGCTTATTGTTTTGATATTTGTAAGATGCCTAGTTGCTGTTATGGACAGATTTTTGCTATAACTTGTATAAAGTGTATGTGTTGAACCGTTGCTCCGTTTTGAGCGTGCTCTATATGAAACTTGCGTGATTTTGCATGTAGTTTCATATTATCATGTTGCATCCTTGTTTTGGTGTGTTTGCTTAATGTTTGAGTGCATTTTGCATCAATGCCATGTTTAGCTTGTTTTGCTCATATCTTCTAGCCCGTAGCTCCGAATTAAATGAACTTTATATGTAACTTGACTAGAATTTCGTGTAGATCCTCTTGGTGCTCCTTAACTTGCTGTTTAACAACTTGAACATAAGGTTTGTTCAGATCTGGACCAATTTCGAAATATGCAAATGAGGACTTACCGGAATTGTTATATGTTGTTTCCGGCCTCATTTAAACTTGCCTTGATGTGTTGTTCTTGTTTGCATCATCTCTTGCCATGAGTAGCTTCATGTAGCTTTGTCATGCATCATGCTTGTTGTGCATCATGCCTTGTCTATGTGTGGTGTGTTTACCATGTTGTGTGCTTCTTCTCGATAGTTCCCGTTTTCATTGCGATCGTGAGGATGCGTTCGTCTACGTGTGGTTCGTCTTCGTGGCTTCATCTTCTTCATGGACTCGTTCTTCTTCCTTGCGGGATTTCAGGCAAGATGACCGCTACCCTAGATCTCACTACTATCATTGCTATGCTAGTTGCTTCGTTCTATCGCTATGCTGCGCTTCCTATCACTTGTTCCTTAAGCCTCCCAAATTGCCATGAACCTCTAACCTTTGACACCATTTCTAGCAAACCATTGCTTGTCTATGTTACCGCTTTGCTCAGCCCCTCTTATAGTGTTGCTAGCTGCAGGTGAAGATGAAGATTGCTCCATGGTGGACAGGGTTATGTTGGGATATCACAATATCTCTTATTATTAATGCATCTATATATTTGGTAAAGGGTGGAAGGCTCGGCCTTATGCCTGGTGTTTTGTTCCACTCTTGCCGCCCTAGTTTCCGTCATACCGGTGTTATGTTCCCGGATTTTGCGTTCCTTACGCGGTCGGGTGATTTATGGGACCCCCTTGACAGTTCGCTTTGAATAAAATTCCTCCAGCAAGGCCCAACCTTGGTTTTACCTTTTGCCTCACCACCACCTATACCCTTCCCTTGGGTCGGCCAACCCAAGGGTCATCTTTATTTTAGCCCCCCCGGGCCAATGCTTGTCTAAGTGTTGGTCCGAACTAGAGTCCTTTGCAGCGCCCCCTCAGGGAAACTTGAGGTCTGGTTTTAGTTGTACGGAGTGCTCATCCAGTGTTGCCCTGAGAACGAGATATGTGCAGCTCCTATCGGGATGTCGGCGCATCGGGCGGTCTTGCTGGTCTTGTTTTACCATTGTCGAAATGTCTTGTAAACCGGGATTCCGAGACTGATCGGGTCTTCCTGGGAGAAGGTATATCCTTCGTTGATCGCGAGAGCTTATCATGGGCTAAGTTGGGACACCCCTGCAGGGTATAAACTTTCGAGAGCCGTGCCTGCGGTTATGTGGCAGATGGGAATTTGTTAACGTCCGGTTGTAGATAACTTGACACCAGATCCGAATTAAAACGCATCAACCGCATGTGTAGCCGTGATGGTCTCTTGTCAGCGGAGTCCGGGAAGTGAACACGGTTTCTGTGTTATGATTGACGTAAGTAGGAGTTCAGGATCACCTCTTGATCATTTCTAGCTTCACGACCGTTCCTTTTGCTCCTCTTCTCTATCTCATTTGCGTATGTTAGCCACCATATTATGCTTAGTCGCTGCTGCAACCTCACCACTTTACCCCTTCCTTTCCCATTAAGCTTTGCTAGTCTTGATACCCATGGTAATGGGATTGCTGAGTCCTCGTGGCTCACAGATTACTACAACAACAGTTGCAGGTACAGGTTATGCGATGATCTTGATGCGAGAGCGATGTTTGCTTGTTTTGGAGTTCTTCTTCTGCTTCTTCTTCGATCAGGGGATAGGTTCTAGGTCGGCAGCCTGGGCTAGCAGGGTGGATATTGTTTGAGTTTCTGTTTATGTATCATCCGTAGTCGGATGTTGATCTCATGTATGATGTATTGTTGTATTCGCGTGGCATTGTATGCCTATTGTATGTATCCCCATCTATTATGTAATGTTGATGTAATGATATCCACCTTGCAAAAGCGTTTCAATATGCGGTTCTATCCTTGGTGGGACCATCGAATCTCTTTAGGATAGTATCGCATATTGGGCGTGACATTGGACTCCCCTTACTTTTCCAAGAGGGGAAGAGAGGGAAGGAGGAGGAGAGGGAGAAGGAAAGAGGGGGGAGGGGGCGCCGCCCCCTCCCTCGTCCAATTCAGACTTTCCATGGGGGGGGAGGGGGCGCGCGGCCACCCTTGCGGCCCTCCTCTCCTTTCCACTAAGGCCCATGAAGACCCACTACTTCCCGGGGGGGGGGGGGGTTCAGGTAACCTCCTGATACTCTGAAAAATACTCGAATCACTCCAGAACCATTCCGGTGTCCGAATGTAACCTTCCATTATATCAGTCTTTACCTCTCGACCATTTCGAGACTCCTCGTCATGTTTGTAATCTCATCCAGGACTCCGAACAAACTTCGGTCATCAAATCACATAACTCATAATGCAAATCGTCATTGAACGTTAAGCGTGTGGACCCTACGAGTTCGAGAACTATGTAGACATGATCGAGACATATCTCCGGTCAATAACCAATAGCGGAAACTGTATGCTCATATTGGTTCCTACATATCTACGAAGATCTTTATCGGTCAAACCGCATAATGACATACATCATTCCCTTTGTCATCGGTATGCTACTTGCCCGAGATTCGATCGTCGGTATCATCATACCTAGTTCAATCTCGTTACTGGCAAGTCTCTTTACTCGTTTCGGAATGCTTGATCCTGCAACTAACTCATTAGTCACATTGCTTGCAAGGCTTATAGTGATGAGCACTACCGAGAGGGCCCAGAGATACCTCTCCGATTCACGGAGTGACAAATCCTAATCTTGATCTATGCCAACACAACAAACACCTTCGGAGACACTTGTAGAGCATCTGTATAATCACCCAGTTATGTTGTGCCGTTTGATAGCACACAAGGTGTTCCTCCGGTATTCGGGAGTTGCATAATCTCATAGTCAGAGGAACATGTATAAGTCATGAAGAAAGCAGTAGCAATAAAACTGTAACGACCATAATGCTAAGCTAACGGACGGGTCTTGTCCATCGCATCATTCTCCTAACGATGTGATCCCGTTCATCAAATGACAACACATGTCTATGGTTAGGAAACATAACCATCTTTGATTAACGAGCTAGTCAAATAGAGGCATACTAGGGACACTATGTATTGTCTATGTATTCACACATGTACTAAGTTTTCGGTCAATACAATTCTATCATGAATAATAAACATTTATCATGATATAAGGAAATATAAATAACAACTTTATTATTTCCTCTAGGGCATATTTCCTTCAGTCTCCCACTTGCACTAGAGTCAATAATCTAGATTATAAAGTAATGTTTCTAACACCCATGGAGTCTTGGTGCTAATCATGTTTTGCTCGTGGAAGAGGCTTAGTCAATGGGTCTGGAACATTCAGATCCGTATGTATCTTGCAAATCTGTATGTCTCCCTCCGCGACTTGATGGCGGATGGAATTGAAGCGTCTCTAGATGTGTTTGGTTCTCTTGTGAAATATGGATTCCTTTGCCAAGGCAATTGGTCCAGTATGGTAACTAAAGATTTTCATAGGACCTGATGCATTAGGTATTACACTTAGATCAGATATGAACTCCTTCATCCAGACTCCTTCATTTGCTGCTTCTGGAGCAGCTATGTACTCCACTTCACATGTAGATCCCGCCACGACGCTCTGCTTGGAACTGCACCAACTGACAGCTCCACCATTCAATATAAATACGTATCCGGATTGTGACTTAGAGTCATCCGGATCAGTGTCAAAGCTTGCGTTGACGTAACTATTTACGACAAACTCTTTGTCACCTCCATAAACGAGAAACATATCCTTAGTCCTTTTTAGGTATTTCAGGATGTTCTTGACCGCTGTCCAGTGCTCCACTCCTGGATTACTTTGGTACCTCCCTGTTGTACTTATAGCAAGGCACACATCAGGTCTGGTACACGGCATTGCATACATGACAGAACCTATTGCTGAAGCATAGGGAATGCCTTTCATTTTCTCTCTATCTTCTGCAGTGGTCGGGCATTGAGTCTGACTCAACTTCACACCTTGTAACACTGGCAAGAACCCTTTCTTTGACTGATCCATCTTGAAACTATTCAAAACTTTATCAAGGTATGTGCTTTGTGAAAATACAATTAAGCGTCTTGATTTATCTCTATAAATCTTGATGCCCAATATGTAAGCAGCTTCACCGAGGTCTTTCATTGAAAAATTCTTATTCAAGTATCCTTTTATGCTATCCAGAAATTCTATATCATTTCCAATCAACAATACGTCATCAACATATAATATTAGAAATGCTACAGAGCTCCCACTCACTTTCTTGTAAATACAGTCTTCTCCAAAAGTCTGTATAAAACCGTATGCTTTGATCACATTATCAAAGCGTATATTCCAACTCTGAGAGGCTTGCACCAGTCCATAAATGGATCACTGGAGCTTGCACACTTTGTTAGCACCCTTTGGATCGACAAAACCTTCTGGTTGCATCATATACAACTCTTCTTTAAGAAACCCATTAAGGAATGCAGTTTTGACATCCATTTGCCAAATTTCATAATCATAAAATGCGACAATTGCTAACATGATTCGGACAGACTTAAGCATCACTACGGGTGAGAAGGTCTCATCGTAGTCAACTCCTTGAACTTGTCGAAAACCTTTCACAACAAGTTGAGCTTTGTAGACAGTAACATTATCGTCAGCGTCAGTCTTCTTCTTGAAGATCCATTTATTCTCTATGGCTTGTCGATCATCAGGCAAGTCACCAAAGTCCACACTTTGTTCTCATACATGGACCCTATCTCAGATTTCATGGCCTCAAGCCATTTCGCAGAATCTGGGCTCATCATCACTTCCTCATAGTTAGTAGGTTCATCATGGTCTAGTAACATGACTTCTAGAATAGGATTACCATACCACTCTGGTGCGGACCATACTCTGGATGACCTATGAGGTTCGGTAGTAACCTGATCTAAAGTTTCATGATCATCATCATCATTATCTTCCTCACTAATTGGTGTAGGAATCACTAGAACTGCTTTCTGTGATGAACTAATTTCCAATTCGGGAGAAGGTACAATTATATCATCAAGTTCTACTTTCCTCCCACTCACTTCTTTCGAGAGAAACTCCTTCTCTAGAAAGGATCCATTCTTAGTAATGAATATCTTGCCTTCGGATCTGTGAATTAAGGTGTACCCAACAGTTTCCTTTGGGTATCCTATGAATACGCACTTCTCTGATTTCGGTTTGAGCTTATCAGGTTGAAGCTTTTTCACATAAGCATCGCAGCCACAAACTTTAAGAAATGACAACTTGGGTTTCTTGCCAAACCACAGTTCATATGGTGTCATCTCAATAGATTTCGATGGTGCCCTATTTAATGTGAATGCATCCCTATCTAAAGCATAACCCCAAAACGATAGCGATAAATCAGTAAGAGACATCATAGATTGCACCATATCCAATAAAGTACGGTTACGATGTTCGGACACACCATTACGTTGTGGTGTTCCAGGTGGCGTGAGTTGTGAAACTATTCCACATTGTTTCAAATGAAGACCAAACTCGTAACTCAAATATTCACCTGCATGATCAGATCATAGAAACTTTATTTTCTTATTACGATGATTTTCCACTTCACTCTGAAATTCTTTGAACTTTTCAAACGTTTCAGACTTATGTTTCATTAAGTAGATATACCCATATCTGCTCAAATCTTCTGTGAAGGTCAGAAAATAACGATACCTGCCACGAGCCTCAACACTCATTGGACCGCATACATCGGTATGTATTATTTCCAATAAGTCAGTAGCTCGTTCCATTGTTCCAGAGAACGGAGTTTTACTCATCTTGCCCATGAGGCATGGTTCACAAGCACCAAGTGATTCCAAAAGCCCATCAGCATGGAGTTTCTTCATGTGCTTTACACCAATATGACCTAAACGGCAGTGCCACAAATAAGTTGCACTATCATTATCAAGTTTGCATCTTTTGGCTTCAATATTATGAACATGTGTATCACCACGATCGAGATTCAACAAAAATAGACAACTCAACATGGGTGCATGACCATAAAAGATATTACTCATATAAATAGAACAACCATTATTCTCTGATTTAAATGAATAATAGTCGCGCATCAAACAAGATCCAGATATAATGTTCATGCTCAACGCTGGCACCAAATAACTATTATTCAGGTCTAAAACTAATCCCGAAGGTAGATGTAGAGGTAGCGTGCCGACAGTGATCGCATCGACCTTGGAACCATTTCCGACGCGCATCGTCACGTCGTCCTTAGCCAATCTTCGTTTAATCCATAGCCCCTGTTTTGAGTTGCAAATATGAGCAATATAACTAGTATCAAATACCCAGGAGCTACTACGAGTATTAGTAAGGTACACATCAATAACATGTATATCAAATATACCTTTCACTTTGCCATCCTTCTTATCCGCCAAATACTTGGGGCAGTTCCGCTTCCAGTGACTAGTCCCTTTGCAGTAGAAGCACTCAGTTATAGGCTTAGGTCCAGACTTGGGCTTCTCCCCGGGAGTAGCAACTTGCTTGCTATTCTTTTTGAAGTTCGCCTTCTTCCTTTGCCCTTTTTCTTGAAACTAGTGATCTTGTTAACCATCAACACTTGATGCTCCTTCTTGTTTTCTACCTCCGCAGCCTTTAGCATTACGAAGAGCTCGGGAATCATTTTTGTCATCCCTTGCATATTATAGTTCATCACGAAGCCTCTATAGCTTGGTGGCAGTGATTAAAGAACTCTGTCAATGACACTATCATCAGGAAGATTAACTTCCAGTCAAGTGGTTAAAGTACCCAGACATTCTGAGTATGTGTTCACTGACAGAACTATTCTCCTCCATTTTGCAGCTATAGAACTTGTTGGAGACTTCATATCTCTCAACTCGGGCATTTTCTTGAAAGAATAACTTCAACTCTTGGAACATCGCGTATGCTCCATGACGTTCAAAACGTCTTTGAAGTCCCGATTCTAAGCCGTAAAGCATGGCACACCAAACTATCGAGTAGTCATCAGCTTTAGTCTGCTAGATGTTCATAATGTCCGCAGTTGCTCCTGCAGCAGGCCTTGCACCTAGCGGTGCTTCCAGGATGTAATTCTTCTGTGCAATAGTGAGGATAATCCTCAAGTTACGGACCCAATCTGTGTAATTGATACCATCATCTTTCAACTTAGCTTTCTCTAGGAACGCATTAAAATTCAAGGGAACGGTAGCACGGGCCATTGATCTATAACAACATAGATATGCAAAAAACTATTAGGACTAAGTTCATGATAAATTAAAGTTCAATTAATCATATTACTAAAGAACTCCCACTTAGATAGACATCTCTCTAGTCATCTAAATGACCACATGATCCATATCAACTAAACCATGTCCGATCATCACATGAGATGGAGTAGTTTTCAATGGTGAACATCACTATATTGATCATATCTACTATATGATTCACATTCGACCTTTCAGTCTCAGTGTTCCGAGGCCATATCTGCATATGCTAGCCTCGTCAAGTTTAACCCGAGTATTCTGCACGTGCAAAACTGGCTTGCACCTGTTGTATGTGAACGTAGAGCTTATCACACCCGATCATCACGTGGTGTCTCGGCACGACGAACTGTAGCAACGGTGCATACTCAGGGAGAAAACTTATACCTTGAAATTTAGTGAGGGATCATCTTATAATGCTACCGCCGTACTAAGCAAAATAAGATGCATAAAAGATAAACGTCACATGCAATCAAAATATTTGACATGATATGGCCATCATCATCTTGTGCCTTTGATCTCCATCATCGAAGCACCGTCATGATTTCCATCATCACCATCTTGACACCTTGATATCCATTGTAGCATCATTGTCATATCGCCAACTATTACTTCTACCACTATCGCTATTACTTAGTGATAAAGTAAAGCAATTACATGGCGATTGCATTTCATACAATAAAGCGACAACCATATGGCTCCTGCCAGTTGCCGATAACTCTGTTACAAAACATGATGATCTCATACAACAATTTATATCACATCATGTCTTGACCATATCACATCACAACAAGCCCTGCAAAAACAAGTTAGACGTCCTCTACTTTGTTGTTGCAAGTTTTATGTGGCTGCTACGGGCTTCTAGCAAGAACCGTCCTTACCTAAGCATCAAAAACCACAACGATTTTTCATCAAGTGTGTTGTTTTAACCTTCAACAAGGACCGGCCGTAGTCAAACTCGATTCAACTAAAGTTGGAGAAACAGACACCCGCCAGCCACCTGTGTGCAAAGCACGTTGGTAAAACCAGTCTCATGAACGCAGTCATGTAATGTCAGTCCGGGCCGCTTCATCCAACGATACCGCCGAATCAAAGTAAGACGTTAGTGGTAAGCAGTATGACTATTATCGCCCACAACTCTTTGTGTTCTACTCGTGCATATCATCTACGCATAAACCTAGCTCGGATGCCACTGCTGGGGAACGTAGTAACTCAAAAAATTTCCTACAATCATGCAAGATCTATCTAGGAGATGCATAGCAATGATACGGGAGAGTGTGTGCATGTACCCTCATAGACCGAAAGCGGAAGCGTTTAGTAACGCGGTTGATGTAGTCGAACGTCTTCACGATCCAACCGATCCAAGTTCGAACGTACGGCACCTCCGTGTTCAGCACACATTCAACACGATGACTTACCTCGTGCTCTTGATCCAGTTGAGGACGAGGGAGAGTTCCGTCAGCACGACGGCGTGGCGACGGTGATGATGAAGTTACCGGCGCAGGGCTTTGCCTAAGCACTACGATGATATGAGCGAGGTGTTAAACTATGGAGGGCGGCACCGCACACGGCTAAGAGATTGTCTGTTGTGATTTGGGGTGCCCCCTGGCCACGTATATAAAGGAGGGATAGGAGGAGGCCGACGGCTAGGAGGGGCGCGCCATAGGGGGAGTCCAACTAGGATCCCCAATCCTAGTTGAACTCCCCTTCCTTTTCCAAGAGGGGGAGAGATGGAAGGAGGAGGAGAGGGAGAAGGAAAGAGGAGGGCGCCACCCCCTCCCTAGTCCAATTCAGACTTGCCATGGGAGGGGGGGCACCCTTGTGGCCCTCCTCTCCTTTCCCCTAAGGCCCATGAAGGCCCACTACTTCCCCAGGGGGGTTCCGGTAACCTCCCGGTACTCCAAAAATACCCGAATCACTCCGGAACCATTCCGGTGTCCGAATATAACCTTTCAATATATCAATCTTTACCCCTCGACCATTTCGAGACTCCTCGTCATGTCCGTGATCTCATCCAGGACTCCGAACAAACTTCGGTCATCAAATCACATAACTCATAATACAAATCGTCATCGAACGTTAATCATGCGGACCCTACGGGTTCGAGAACTATGCATACATGACCGAGACATATCTCCGGTCAATAACCAATAGTGGAACCTAGATTCTCATATTGGTTCCTACATATTCTACGAAGATCTTTATCGGTCAAACTGCATAACAACATACTGAAGGAAATATGCCCTAGAGGCAATAATAAAGTTATTATCAACTTCCTTATATCATGATAAATGTTTATTATTCATGCTAAAATTGTATTAACCGGAAACATAATACATGTGTGAATACATAGACAAACAGAGTGTCACTAGTATGCCTCTACTTGACTAGCTTGTTGATCAAATATGGTTATGTTTCCTAGCCATAGACATGAGTTGTCATTTGATTAACGGGATCACATCATTAGGAGAATGATGTGATTGACATGACCCATTCCGTTAGCTTAGCACCCGATCGTTTAGTATGTTGCTATTGCTTTCTTCATGACTTATACATGTTCCTATGACTATGAGATTATGCAACTCCCGTTTATCGGAGGAACACTTTGTGTGCTACCAAACATCACAACGTAACTGGGTGATTATAAAGGAGCTCTACAGGTGTCTCCAAAGGTACATGTTGGGTTGGCGTATTTCGAGATTAGGATTTGTCACTCCGATTGTCGGAGAGGTATCTCTGGGCCCTCTCGGTAATGCACATCACTTAAGCCTTGCAAGCATTGCAACTAATGAGTTAGTTGCAGGATGATGTATTACGGAACGAGTAAAGAGACTTGTCGGTAACGAGATTGAACTAGGTATTGAGATACCGACGATCGAATCTCGGGCAAGTAACATACCGATGACAAAGGAACAACGTATGTTGTTATGCGGTTGGACCGATAAAGATCTTCGTAGAATATGTGGGAGCCAATATGAGCATCCAGGTTCCGCTATTGGTTATTGACCGAAGACGTGTCTCGGTCATGTCTACATAGTTCTCGAACCCGTAGGGTCCGCACGCTTAAAGTTTCGATGACAGTTATATTATGAGTTTATGAGTTTTCATGTACCGAAGGAGTTCGGAGTCCCGGATGAGATCGGGGACATGACGAGGAGTCTCGAAATGGTCGAGACGTAAAGATCGATATATTGGACGACTATATTCGGACATCGGAAAGGTTCCGAGTGATTCAGGTATTTTTCGGAGTATCAGAGAGTTACGGGAATACGTATTGGGCCTTATTGGGCCATACGGGAAAGAAGGAAAAGGGCCTCATGGGTGGCCGCACCCCTCCCCTTGGTCTGGTCCGCGTTGGACTAGGGAAGGGGGGCGACCCCTTCCTTCCTTCTCCTTTTCCCTTCCTCTTTTCCTATTCCACATGGGAGGTGGAATCCTACTAGAACTAGGGAGTCCTAGTAGGACTCCACACTTGGCGCGCCCCCTCCTAGTGCCGGCCTCCTCCTCCCTTGCTCCTTTATATACGGGAGCAGGGGGGCACCCCAGAGAGACAACAATTGATCTTTGAGATCTCTTAGCCGTGTGTGGTGCCCCCCTCCACCATAGTCCTCGATAATATTGTAGCGGTGCTTAGGCGAAGCCCTGCAACGGTAGAACATCAAGATCGTCATCACGCCGTCGTGCTGACGGAACTCATCCCCGACACTTTGCTGGATCGGAGTCCGAGGATCTTCATCGAGCTGAACGCGTGCTAAAACTCGGAGGTGCCGTAGTTTCGGTGATTGATCGGTCGGGCCGTGAAGACGTACAACTACATCAACCGCGTTGTTATAACGCTTCCGCTTTCGGTCTACGAGGGTACGTGGACAACACTCTCCCCTCTCGTTGCTATGCATCACCATGATCTTGCGTGTGCGTAGGAAATTTTGAAATTACTACGTTCCCCAACAGTGGCATCCGAGCCTGGTTTTATGCGTAGATGTTATATGCACGAGTAAAACACAAGTGAGTTGTGGGCGATACAAGTCATACTGCTTACCGGCATGTCATACTTTGGTTCGGCGGTATTGTTGGATGAAGCGACCCGGACCGACATTACGCATACGCTTATGCGAGACCGGTTCTCCCGACGTGCTTTGCACAGAGGTGGCTAGCGGTGTCAGTTTCTCCAACTTTAGTTGAACCGAGTGTGGCTACACCCGGTCCTTGTGAAGGTTAAAAAAACACTAACTTGACGAACTATCGTTGTGGTTTTGATGCGTAGGTAAGAATGATTCTTGCTCAGCCCGTAGCAGCCACGTAAAATTTGCAACAACAAAGTAGAGGACATCTAACTTGTTTTTGCAGGGCATGTTGTGATGTGATATGGTCAAGACATGATGCTATATTTTATTGTGTGAGATGATCATGTTTGTAACCGAGTTATCGACAACTGGCAGGAGCCATATGGTTGTCGCTTTATTGTATGAAATGCAAGCGCCCTGTAATTGCTTTACTTTATCACTAAGCGGTAGCGATAGTCGTGGAAGCATAAGATTGGCGAGACGACAACGATGCTACGATGGAGATCAAGGTGTCGCGCCGGTGATGATGGTGATCACGACGGTGCTTCGGAGATGGAGATCACAAGCACAAGATGATGATGGCCATATCATATCACTTATATTGATTGCATGTGATGTTTATCCTTGATGCATCTTATCTTGCTTTGATTGACGGTAGCATTTTAAGATGATCTCTCACTAATTATCAAGAAGTGTTCTCCCTGAGTATGCACCATTGCGAAAGTTCTTCGTGCTGAGACACCACGTGATGATCGGGTGTGATAGGCTCTACGTTCAAATACAACGGGTGCAAAACAGTTGCACACGCGGAATACTCAGGTTAAACTTGACGAGCCTAGCATATACAGATATGGCCTCGGAACGCGGAGACCGAAAGGTCGAGCGTGAATCATATAGTAGATATGATCAACATAGTGATGTTCACCATTGAAACTACTCCATCTCACGTGATGATCGGACATGGTTTAGTTAATTTGGATCAAGTGATCACTTAGATGACTAGAGAGATGTCTGTCTAAGTGGGAGTTCTTAAGTAATATGATTAAATTGAACTTAAATTTATCATTAACTTAGTCCTGGTAGTATTTTGCAAATTATGTTGTAGATCAATAGCTCGCGTTGTTGCTTTCATATGTTTATTTTGATATGTTCCTAGAGAAAATTGTGTTGAAAGATGTTAGTAGCAATGATGCGGATTGGATCCGTGATCTGAGGTTTATCCTCATTGCTGCATAGAAGAATTATGTCCTTAATGCACCAATAGGTGACAGACCTATTGCAGGAGCAGATGCAGACGTTATGAACGTTTGGCTAGCTCAATATGATGACTACTTGATAGTTTAAGTGCACCATGCTTAACGGCTTAGAATCGGGACTTCAAAGACGTTTTGAACGTCATGGACCATATGAGATGTTCCAGGAATTGAAGTTAATATTTCAAGCAAATACCCAAGTTGAGAGATAGGAAATCTCCAACAAGTTCTATAGCTAAAAGATGGAGGAGAATCGCTCAACTAGTGAGCATGTGCTCAGATTGTTTGGGTACTACAATTGCTTGAATCAAGTGGGAGTTAATCTTCCAGATAAGATAGTGATTGACAGAGTTCTCTAGTCACCATCACTAAGTTAGTAGAACTTTGTGATGAACTATAGTATGCAAGGGATGACGAAAACGATTCCCGAGCTCTTCGTGATGTTGAAAATCGATGAAGGTAGAAATCAAGAAAGAGCATCAAGTGTTGATGATTGACAAGACCACTAGTTTCAAGAAAAGGGCAAAGGGAAAGAAAGGGAACTTCAGGTAGAATGACAAGCAAGTTGTCACTCCAGCGAAGAAGCCCAAAGCTGGACCAAAGCCTGAAACTAAGTGCTTACACTGCAAAGGAAATGGTCACTGGAAGCGGAAATACCCTGAATATTTGGTAGATAAGAAGGATGGCAAAGTGAACAAGGGTATATTTGATATACAGGTTATTGATGTGTACCTTACTAGTGTTTATACTAGCCCCTGAGTATTTGATACTTGTTCGGTTGCTAAAAATTAGTAACTCGAAACAGGAGTTATAGAATAAACAGAGACTAGTTGAGGGTGAAGTGATGATGAGTGTTGGAAGTAGTTCCAAGATTGATATGATCATCATCGCACACTCCCTATATTTTCGGGATTAGTGTTAAACCTAAATAAATGTTATTTGGCGTTTGCGTTGAGCGTGAATATGATTTGGTCATGTTTATTGCAATACGGTTATTCATTTAAAGTCAGAGAATAATTGTTGTTCTGTTTACATGAATAAAACCTTCAATGGTCATACACCCAATGAAAATAGTTTGTTGGATCTCGATCGTAGTGATACACATATTCATAATATTGATGCCAAAAGATGTAAAGTTAATAATGATAGTGCAACTTATTTGTGGCACCGCCGTTTTGGGTCATATCGGTGTAAAGCGCATGAAGAAACTCCATAAAGATGGATTTTCGGTATCACTTGGTTATGAATTATTTGATGCTTGCGAACCGTGCCTTTTTGGGCAAGATGACTAAAACTCCGTCCTCTGGAACAATGGAATGAGCTACTAACTTGTTGGAAATAATACATACCGATGTATGCGGTCCAATGAGTATTGATGCTCGTGGCGGGTATCGTTATTTTCTGACCTTCACAAATGATTTGAGCAGATATTCGTATATCTACTTAATGAAACACAAGTCTGAAACATTTGAAAAGTTCAAAGAATTTCAGAGTGAAGTGGAGAATCATCGTAACAAGAAAATAAAGTTTCTACAATCTGATCATAGAAAAGAATATTTGAGTTACGAGTTTGGCCTTCATTTTTAAACAATGTGGAATAGTTTCACAGCTCACGCCACATGGAACACCACAGCATAATGGTGTGTCTGAACGTTGTAACCGCACTTTATTGGATATGGTGCGATCTATGATGTATCTTACCGATTTACCACTATCGTTTTGGGGCTATGCATTAGAGACAGCTACATTCACGTTAAATAGGGCACCATCTAAATCCGTTGAGACGACACCGTATGAACTATGGTTTGGCAAGAAACCAAAGTTGTCGTTTCTTAAAGTTTGGGGCTACGATGCTTATGTGAAAAAGTTTCATCCTGATAAGCTCAAACCCAAACCGGAGAAATATGTCTTCATAAAATACCCAAAGGAAACTGTTGGGTACACCTTCTATCACAAATCCAAAGGCAAGATATTTGTTGCTAAGAATGGATCCTTTCTAGAGAAGGAGTTTCTCTCGAAATAAGTGAGTGGGAGGAAAGTAGAACTTGATGAGGTAACTGTACCTGCTCCCTTATTGGAAAATAGTTCATCACAGAAATCTGTTCCTGTGACTACTACACCAATTAGTGAGGAAGCTAATGATGATGATCATGTAACTTCAGATCAAGTTACTACCGAACCTCGTAGGTAAACCAGAGTGAGATCCGCACCAGAGTGGTACGGTAATCCTGTTCTGGAGGTCATGTTACTTGACCATGATGAACCTATGAACTATGAGGAAGCGATGATGAGCCCAGATTCCGCAAAATGGTTTAAAGCCATGGAATCTGAGATGGGATCCATGTATGAGAACAAAGTATGGACTTTGATTGACTTGCCCAATGATTGGCAAGCCATTGAGAATAAATGGATCTACAAGAGGAAGACGGACGCTGATAGTAGTGTTACTATCTACAAAGCTAGACTTGTCAAAAATGGTTTTGACAAAGTTCAAGATGTTGACTACGATGAGATTTTCTCACTCGTAGCGATGCTTAAAGTCTGTCCGAATCATGTTAGCAATTGCCACATTTTATGAAATCTGGCAAATGGATAAACAAAACTGCATTCCTTAATGGAGTTATTAAAGAAGAGTTGTATGTGATGCAACCAGAAGGTTTTGTCGATCCTAAAGGTGTTAACAAAATGTGCAAGCTCCAGCGATCCATCTATGGACTGGTGCAAGCATCTCGGAGTTGGAATATACGCTTTGATAAGTTGATCAAAGCATATAGTTTTATACAGACTTGCAGTGAAGCCTGTATTTACAAGAAAGTGAGTGGGAGCACTACAATATTTCTAATAAGTATATGTGAATGACATATTGTTGATCGGAAATAATGTAGAATTATTCTGCAAAGCATAAAGGAGTGTTTGAAAGGAGTTTTTCAAAGAAAGACCTCGGTGAAGCTGCTTACATATTGAGCATCAAGATCTATAGAGATAGATCAAAATGCTTGATAAGTTTTTTCAATGAGTACATACCTTGACAAGATTTTGAAGTAGTTCAAAATGGAACAGTCAAAGAAAGAGTTCTTGCCTGTGTTACAAGGTGCGAAGTTGAGTAAAGACTCAAAGCCCGACCACGGCAGAAGATAGAAAGAGAATGAAAGTCATTCCCTATGCCTCACTCATAGGTTCTATAAAGTATGCCATGCTGTGTACCAGAACTATTGTATACCCTACACAGTGTTTAGCAAGGGAGTACAATAGTGGTCTAGGAGTAGATCACTGGACAACGGTCAAAATTACACTTAGTGGAATAAGGATATATTTCTCGATTATGGAGGTGACAAAAAGGTTCGTCGTAAAGGGTTACGCCGATGCAAGTTTTTGACACTAATCTAGATGACTCTAAGTCTCAATCTGGATACATATTGAAAGTAGGAGCAACTAGCTAGAGTAGCTCCGTGCAGAGCATTGCAGACATAGAAAATTGCAAAATACATAACGGATCTGAATGTGAAAGACCCGTTGACTAAGATTCTCTCACAAGAAAAACATGATCACACCTTAGTACTCTTTGGGTGTTAATCACATAGCGATGTGAACTAGATTACTGAATCTAGTAAACCCTTTGGGTGTTGGTCACATGGCGATGTGAACTATGGGTGTTAATCACATGATGATGTGAACTATCGATTATAATCACATGGTGATGTGATCTAGATTATTGACTCTAGTGCAACTGGGAGACTGAAGGAAATATGCCCTAGAGGCAATAATAAAGTTATTATTTATTTCCTTATATCATGATAAATGTTTATTATTCATGCTAAAATTGTATTAACCGGAAATAATACATGTGTGAATACATAGACAAACAGAGTGTCACTAGTATGCCTCTACTTGACTAGCTTGTTGATCAAAGATGGTTATGTTTCCTAGCCATAGACATGAGTTGTCATTTGATTAACGGGATCACATCATTAGGAGAATGATGTGATTGACATGACCCATTCCGTTAGCTTAGCACCCGATCATTTAGTATGTTGCTATTGCTTTCTTCATGACTTATACATGTTCCTATGACTATGAGATTATGCAACTCCCGTTTACCGGAGGAACACTTTGTGTGCTACCAAACGTCACAACGTAACTGGGTGATTATAAAGGAACTCTACAGGTGTCTCCAAAGGTACATGTTGGGTTGGCGTATTTCAAGATTAGGATTTGTCACTCCGATTGTCCGAGAGGTATCTCTGGGCCCTCTCGGTAATGCACATCACTTAAGCCTTGCAAGCATTGCAACTAATGAGTTAGTTTCAGGATGATGTATTACGGAACGAGTAAAGAGACTTGTCGGTAACGAGATTGAACTAGGTATTGAGATACCGACAATCGAATCTCGGGCAAGTAACATACCGATGACAAAGGAAACTCCGTATGTTGTTATGCGGTCTGACCGATAAAGATCTTCGTAGAATATGTGGGAGCCAATATGAGCATCCAGGTTCCGCTATTGGTTATTGACCGGAGACGTGTCTCGGTCATGTCTACATAGTTCTCGAACCCGTAGGGTCCGCACGCTTAAAGTTTCGATGACAGTTATATTATGAGTTTATGAGTTTTGATGTACCGAAGGAGTTCGGAGTCCCGGATGAGATCGGGGACATGACGAGGAGTCTCGAAATGGTCAATACGTAAAGATCGATATATTGGACGACTATATTCGGACATCGGAAAGGTTCTGAGTGATTCGGGTATTTTTCGGAGTACCGGAGAGTTACGGGAATACGTATTGGGCCTTATTGGGCCATACGGGAAAGAAGGGAAAGGGCCTCAAGGGTGGCAGCACCCCTCCCCTTGGTCTGGTTCGAATTGGACTAGGGAAGGCGGGTGCCCCCTTCCTTCCTTCTCCTTTTCCCTTCCTCTTTTCCTATTCCATATGGGAGGTGGAATCCTACTAGAACTAGGGAGTTCTAGTAGGACTCCACACTTGGCGCGCCCCCTCCTAGGGCCGGCCTCCTCCTCCCTTGCTCCTTTATATACGGGAGCAGGGGGGCACCCTGGAGAGACAACAATTGATCTTTGAGATCTCTTAGCCGTGTGCGGTGCCCCCCTCCACCATAGTCCTCGATAATATTGTAGCGGTGCTTAGGCGAAGCCCTACGACGGTAGAACATCAAGATCGTCACCACGCCGTCGTGCTGACGGAACTCATCCCCGACACTTTGCTGGATCGGAGTCCGGGGATCTTCATCGAGCTGAACGCGTGCTAAAACTCGGAGGTGCCGTAATTTTGGTGCTTGATCGGTCGGGCCGTGAAGACATACGACTACATCAACCACGTTGTTATAACGCTTCCGCTTTCGGTCTACAAGGGTACATGGACAACACTCTCCCCTCTCGTTGCTATGCATCACCATGATCTTGCGTGTGCGTAGGAAATTTTGAAATTACTACGTTCCCCAATAGTGGCATCCGAGCCTGGTTTTATGCGTAGATGTTATATGCACGAGTAGAACACAAGTGAGTTGTGGGCGATACAAGTCATACTGCATAGGAAATTTTGAAAATTACTACGTTCCCCAACACATACGTCATTCCCTTTATCATCGGTATGTTACTTGCCCGAGATTCGATCATCGGTATCATCATACCTAGTTCAATCTCGTTACCGGAAAGTCTCTTTAGTCGTTCCGTAATGCTTCGTCCTGCAACTAACTCATTACTCACATTGGTTGCAAGGCTTATAGTGAAGAGCATTACTGAGAGGGCCCAGAGATACCTCTTTGATACACGGAGTGACAAATCCTAATCTTGATCTATGCCAACACAACAAACACCTTCTGAGACACCTGTAGAGCATCTTTATAATCACCCAGTTACATGGCGACCTTTGATAGCACACATGGTGTTCCTCCGGTATTCGTGATATGCATAATCTCATAGTCAGAGGAACATGTATAAGTCATGAAGAAAATAGTAGTGATAAAACTATAACGATCATAATGCTAAGCTAACGGTTGGGTCTTGTCCATCACATCGTTTTCCTAATGATGTGATCTCATTCATCAAATGACAACACATGTCTATGGTTAGGAAACATAACCATCTTTGATTAATGTGCTAGTCAAGTAGAGGCATACTAGGGACACTATGTATTGTCTACGTATTCACACATGCACTAAGTTTCCGGTTAATACAATTCTAGCATGAATAATAAACATTTATCATGCTATAAAGAAATATAAATAACAACTTTATTATTCCCTATAGGGCATATTTCCTTCACGCTGAGCCTCTAGTGTGTATACATATATGTAGTGCGGCGAGAGTGTGGAGAGTGCAAACCCTAGCGAACAAGCGCTAAGGCTCCAGCTTATATAGTACTCATGTATACTACTAATATATAGTGGAGTGATTTTATTTTTCTCTCCATAACAATCATTCTAAATTGTGTAAGTACGAAACGAAACTCTTTATTTAACGTACCAGTGAAGAAAACTACTTACGATCAACTAACGATCCACGCGTCCTGGTCGCACTTCCTGTCCTTCACGTGCGGTACACTACCCTCCGTTAAGTGAACAACCACACACGCGCCAAATTATCGGAAAGGTGTGAGAGTGTGTAAAAATAAAGAATTTTAATTTCAATTATCGGAAAGGTTTGAGAGTATGTACAATTTGCCATCTCTCAATAATTATGGTTTGTTGTGTTCGACCTAACTTGGTCAAACTTTACAAAGTTTGACTTCAGTCAAATCTAATATGCAGAGTAAATAAAAACGGAGGGCTACTACATCCATCCAGGTTTTGAGTCCACACCATTTTTAATCAAAGTCTGACCACATATTTAGTTAATAGCTGGAAAATAAAATTACAGGGGAGCTGAAGACAAAGTTGTGCGAAGGCTTAGAAATCAATACAAAACTTACGCTCTTAGTACCAATGTCGATCCTTCTTCGAGGAAACATTTGGTTCATAGCCAATTGTGTGATAAAATTACACCAACGTGAAAGACGATTGCATCTCCAATGCAACCAAGGTGAACTGATGAAGGATATCATCTTTGTGGGTAACAAGCATAGAGCACTGATGGAAGACAACTTGTTTTTCGTCGAAAATCGACCAGCTTCACCAGCCGATGCAACCATGAGATGCAACCATGAGCATTGATAGGTCATCGTGGTGATGCATCATCCATTTGGCATCAAGTTTGGGTGAGGCACGAATGAAGTTCGACAAATCCTCACCGTGGTCTGTTTCTTCTCGATAATCAAGCTCTAGGAAGGAAGAACCACATGGCAGAGGATAGTGAGGTGGAACAACAATGACCATCCAGTTTTGTGCAGTTCCGCTAAAATTGAGAAGACATGCCCGGGTATGGAGATACGCATCGCTGTTTGCAAAAATATAAAAAAGGGATATAGTGTTGTTACTTTGTTTTGGTAGTGGTACAAGATTAACAGCGACATCTCCATTGTCAATAAAAATTAATGAAAAGTATACCAACAAACAGAAGTATCATGATTATCTTGATGGGAACTAAACCAGGATATCCAAGAAACAAAAGCAGGACAGAAGCATTTATCGACGCCTCTGGATTGACATCAGCATTACTTAAAAGGGACGTCACTTTACCATGGGCATTGCTTCATTTAACCAGTGATAGTATTAGATTAGCAGCAGCAATAGGAGCATATGGACAATGACCGCACAACCACCATGTACTTTTTGTCAAAAAAACATGTATACCTCCACCAAGGCATAAACCAAGGCAACTTTTCGAGTGGCCTTTCCTCTATAATAGTAAAAAATAGGTGATGTTGGACCAGCTGACGAACCCTAGCTACTGTACATGGGGAGCTGGGGAGTAGTGGCACAGAAGAAAACCCGCATGCAGCAACCTCGGGAGCTGGACCGGTACAATGAAGCATGAAGTCCAAAAGAAGTTATACCTCATGTGGGCGAGGTGTCGCTTAGGCGGCGGGCGGGATCTTCCCACACGGTGGCAGCGAACAAGGGCGCGGAGGACCTTCGTCCATGCCAGTGCCGGCTCAGAGGGGACAGTGCACATCGGCTTCCTCCATCGCCGACGGCGACAACGCCAACGCTGCACCACCTCACCTCTCGCAATGGACGGGATTCGGCCGGATCTGTGACCACTGGTGAGGAGATAGATAGAGTGGACACTGTCACCTTGTTTAGATATGGAGAGGGTGAGAGAGCGAGACGCGATAAACCCTATCAAAAAATAGGCTATATATACAATGGAGTAAAGAATATCCCCATAGCAGTGGTTTTAAATAGAATACGCACGTTCCCGGAAAAAAGAAACGAAAACTGGCGGACAATTTTTTTAACGTACCAAGAAAGAAAACTTGATCAAAAACATGCCCCCGCTTCCAGGTCACAGTTTGTATCGCTCACGTGTGGTCTCCGACCCTCCATTATTAAGTGAACAAATTAAATGGTCAAATTATTACGTACGTAAGCTGCCTCTTTGTGTACAAATGCGTTCCATCGTGTACTCGCGGGTATCTCGGAGGCAGAGTGAGTGCGTGTACATTTCTTCTTGTACGTCGTACTCCATTTATCTCACTTCATATTGTTTCCCACTCCTATGATATTCCTATCCTAGGAACAAATTGAGGTGGTACTAAGTTTGTGTGTGTAGGGAGAACAAGACATCGATGGTGTGTACGAGTAGTCGCGAGAGTCGTCGCACACACACACACACACACACACACAAACATACATAGACATGCATATTCGTGTTTACGTAAAATTCCATGTCCATCTTCATCTCCAATCATATTTGTCCAACTGACACATTATTTATGTTATTAATTATATACACAACAATATTTATGTACAACATCTCTTGTTTGCGGCCGTTCGGACTGCTGCCATGCCCGCTCCTGACCAACCCGAACCTCTTCATCACCCGTGCGTGCTTCCTGCCCGAAACGGTCAGTGCCGCATTCATGCCCGGCCAGAGCGGACGCGACCTCTCACTGGCACCGGCATTGAAGCGGCGGCTGGCCGGGAGAGCGTTGCCCGCGCCGCTTCCTGGTGCACGCGACTGCTCCGCGTTCAAAGGTCGCAATAGCCGTCCACAACATGCATGTAAAAAGTTCTTGGGAGTCTGTGCTACAGCTAGCTGTCCTCCCCCTCCTCATCAATCTCTTCCAGTAGTGCTAGTACTCCATGGCATGATCCATCGACAAGCAGGCGGGAAAGTTATGGTATACTTGGTTTGCGGTGAGTGGCATGCCGAGCGATCGTGTGGGGTGGAGCCGTGGAGGAGGGTGAGGCATGAACGCAACAGGCATGATTTAAACGTTGGTTTTGCTTGATGGCGTGATCCGACGAAACGAAATGTTGGTTTCTCTCCGTTTCCATTTTTTCTCCGGAAAAATGGAAACTTTCCACTCCATTTTCATTCCTAGTCCAAGGTTGCCCCATTACAACATTCCATCAAATACAAAGGAAAACTAACAACATGCTGATGCATCTCAATGATTTGATCATAGCCAATATTTACTTCACAACTAAAGACAAAAGTTGTGAGAGCGTGTACAAAAGAACTACTCATGGGGTCACTACGATGTAAACCCTAAACCCTAAACATGATTTAGTTTCCTCTCTTGGTAGAACCTATCGAAGGAAAGATGACTGGCACCCTCAGATCAAACGATGCTTTTGTGCATTTCCACTAAAATCAAGCTGAGCATCCCTGTTGGCAAAGATATTGAAGAAGTGTGATTAGAATAATAGTACTGGCACTAATTCATGAGACATAAACTCATCAGACATAGAAGTCGGTAGAAGTAGAGAAAGATCCACATGGAGATGGAACTGCGTGGGGAGCTGCGGTAGTGGAGCAAGCTGGCTCCAAAAGGAAGTTGTACCTGGGACCTCGGGCTGTAACTAGAAGGGCAGTTGGGAGGCGGCATCAGCTCATACCGCGGGGACCCCCGATCAGGACGCACCGATAGTGGGTTTTCTCCCTCACCGCTGTCGACCGCATCTACGCAAAACGTCGTCCCCTTCCCCCAGTGACGGGATCAGGCCGGATCTGTGACCAGCGGTGTGGCCACCGTCGTTCTATGCTTGTGAAGAGAGCAACCCAAGCAAGCAAGCTTGTAGCTTAGGCTCCTGCTAGTGTATATATAGTGGAGCGGTTTTCTTTTTCTCTTCATATCAACCATTTTATATTGCGTACATGTCATTGAAGAGTGAAATGATGGTTGCTTCTTCCGACTAACTTACGGTGTGATTTGACTGCTCCTGAGTGGCCCCTACACGTACTCCCCCTACGTGTATGACCGTTCCTGAGTCTCACTTGTACTTATCTCTATTTTCTTGCATGACATGTAGACAGGATGCGCATAGAGGAATTTTGTTATTGCACGTTGTTATGTAGTACTACTAGTACCTACTCCCTCCTTTCGGTTCACTACTAGTACTCCCTCCATCCTGGCTTATTGGTCCCCTTTGTACTCAATTCATGGGGTCATTTTCCTCAAGAAATTGTCTTTACCAATGTATTAATATCGGGAATGCATGCGTGAACAACGAATGATTAAACCTTGCATGCAACGTTTTGACAAAGCATTCACTTATGAGGCTGGTTGTAACGGGGAGTATCATATACTAGTATCATGCATATGATACTACTGTATGATACTACCTCCCTATCATATATTAGTATCATGTAGTACTCTATTTATTGTCATGCATGACACAAAGTAGCATAGCATTTATTATGATACGATATCATGATATGATACTCCACCCTCTCTTTCTTCATTTAATGCTATGACACCACATCAAAATTGCCTAGTTGGCATGCATGATACTAGCTATGATACTACCATTACGACCAGCCTGAACATGTGAATGTGAGGGACTACAACCTCGTGCATGCATGCAATAGTCACACGTACACATGGACGAAAAAATGCATGCGACGCCCTAATGCATGCATATCTGAGCACATGATGGAACACACACGGTCACACTCAAGTGCTCAAACTACACGTGCATGCACACACATACTCAGCCAGGGTGAGCTAGTGACTGTATAAATACCAAAAAATGTATATATTGAGCACAATGAGCGTATTAGGAAGTCCATGACCGTATTTTTACAAATATATAGCGACAAACAGTGTATTTATCTCGTTTCAAATTAAGCCATATTAACCGGAAAGGAGGCAGTATGGACTAGCATTACTTTGTTGTGTTCCGTCAACTTGCTGAACGAGGAGAAGCTTGCAGGATGGGAGAAGCTTGCACGCGGTGGCTCGCAGGACAAGGAGAAACTTTTGACTAATGTAAGCTCTCCCTCGCTCAGGTGGTGGACGTGCAACAGTTAATTCGGTGTCAGAGAAGCATACACTATACTAGTACCATTATTGTTCGACTTCCCGAAGAGGCGAACAACCAAGCGCAAAGTTTACTACTCCCTCCTTCTAGGTGTGTAAGTCACCTTACTAAAACCAAATAATCCCAAAACACTTAGGCAGGGTACATTAACCCCCTCCTCATTTCTTGTTTCATGACATATCAACCAATAAGAGATGTGGGCCGTGCATGCTTTCAATGACTTGAGACTACCAAACATGACATGTAGTGGTTAGTTCATTGCACGCAATTCTATTAGTTAGCAAAAAAAATTAAGTTCTCTCGTTTTCCCCTGTGCCTTGGTCATGGTGCACAACCTAAGATGACATATACACCTAGACGGAGGGAGTACTAGTACTACTATACAGGTATGTACAACTAGGAACCGGATGGTGGAGCGTCTGGACTCTTATTTTATTTTAATCTTTGATAAAGCAATCTTCAACACATTTGGTTCCCTTCGAGGGTTCTCGCATGTGATAATGGAAGTTGATTGCATGGAACACTCGCCATAATTCTCGGTTAATTCTGGCTCCTATCCTGTTAGAAATAGGAGCGCTCGGTAATATTTTCTCTTTTTTTGTTAGCATGTAAACACTAAACATGTCAGCAAACCTTGCGACACATCTTTGTGCGAACCGTGCTTGCTGCACTTTGAATGTGACCGAGAGCTGGCTTGATGAAACACCTCGCTTCCTTCTTCTTTTTTTGCGGGATACCTCGCTTCCTAGTGACCAGTCTCTTGGCTGATCATCCTAAAAATGCTTATATATGAATAAAGCTCTCTCATTTTCCCACAAAAAGGATTAAGCCATATTAACCGGAAAGGAGGAAGTATGGACTAGCACTACTTTTTGGTGTGTCCCGTCAACTCGCAGAACGAGGAGAAGCTTGCAGGATAAGGTGAAGCTCGCTTACGCCCTCTCCGTCTACCTCAAGCCTGGTGGCTCGCAGGATGACGAGAAGCTTTTGAGTAATGCATCCTACCCTCGCCCAGACGGTGGATGTGCAACAGTTCATTCAGTGTCAGATTGCTAGAGGAATACACTTTAGTACCATCATTGTTTGACTTCACGAAGAGGCGAAGAGCCAAGCACAAGATTTAGTAGTACGAGTAGTACTAGTACTAGTATACAGGTACTAGGAACCGCATGGTGGAGCGTCCGTACTCTTATTTTATTTTAATCTTTGATAAAGTACACATTTATTCGGGAGAAGTGCGGAAAACGGCAGCCCAATAGCACTATTAAAAACATCAAACATGTAATGATGATATCGATCAACCATGCTCGAATATATCATGGCCTCCGTGCGAGCCCACCTGTGTGTTCTCGCTCCTCGTCTCTCTCAAGGAACGGCGGGTTGGCCATTTTGCCATCAATTGAGATCGGTTTGCTCACACTCCGGTCCCACATGTCAGTGATATGCCAAGAGGAAGTGCGTTGACCGACTGGCCATACACGTACTTGGTTTTGCACCTTCATACTACTCCTCCCTCCATCAAAGTTTACATGATGCGCTTCATTCTCATGCATTTCTCTCCATGCATTTCCACCACCAGAGAGATTTTAGACGTGTTTGGTTTAATGCTCAATTAATTAGGGCGTGGTAACCGCAATCAAGTACACAATTTTCTCTTGATGTACTATCTCCGTCCTGGTTTATTGGTCCCCATTGTATTTTGTGCCAAATTTTGACCATAAATTTAACTAATAAAATGTTCATGCATGTCACAAAAAACTAAATCTTTGGAAAATATGTTCAAATACAAATCCAACAATATAATTTTTTTGACATACATTAACATTTTGTTAGTTAAATATTTGGTCAAAATTTGGCACAAATTACAAAGGGGACCAATAAACCAGGACGGAGGTAGTAGGTGTGTACGCGGAGTGGAGTAAGTGCATGCATGTGTGTATCTGGGGTGGAAGCACTGCATGCATGTGTGTACGCACTATTTCCTCTAGTAATAGACGCTGTGCTATAACTACAATGCTATTTTTCAGGCCGATCGGTAGTCGCCTTGGTCCTAGAGATTGTTGAAGCGCGCTCTATAAACAATGACAGAGGGAGTAGTATGAGCGGATTCAAATAATAGCATATTGATGGTTGCTTCTTTCGAGCAACTTATAGTGGGAAAGGTGGGGATTATGATTTGATTGCTCATTAGTCACTATTAGTGCGGTGCAACGACCGGGCTGAGTCTCCCATGCGGTTGTGCACTACTCCCTCCGTTCTTAAATATTTGTCTTTCTAGATATTTCAGCGAGTGACTACATTCGAAGCAAAATGAGTGAATCTACACTCTAAAATATGTCCATTTGAAATTTCTAAAAAGACAAATATTTAGGAACGAAGGGAGTATAATTTTGTGCATGGCACATGGACCCGGATGCTGAAGAGGCTTCTGGCAATGCTATCAAGCTTCCAGCATTTGTTTACATAATTGACGTACTATACAAATAATTTTCCAGCGATATAAAATTGTACAATGCTCTGAGCTTTCAGCTTTTGTTTTGTGTGTCTTGCCATCCATGCTCTTTCGAAGAAATTTAAAAAACTAACTTCCTTGCTAACGCATCTCAACAAGACATGTTGGGAAAAAAGTAGATGTCAGGAGCATGCAACATTCCGATCATTTTGTGCAGTTCCACTAACATAGAGTTGACCATCCCTGTTCCAAAGATATTAAGTGTGATTACAATAATAAAGGACTGTTGATGAAACAATAAACACACAAATACAAGCCAGTCACCTTTGCAGTCTCTCTTAAGACTAACTAGTTGGAGAAGATTAAGAAAATAGTTGGGGAATATTAGGCTCGGAGTTGGATGAGGAGGATAGAGCAAAACCAATCTCCCTTTGTGCAGTCGCACTGAAATGTAGAGATGTTGCCCGTGTGACATTTTAGTACAACCGCACAAAACACTCTTAAGAAAAAAGTGATTTGTGTAGTTCACCAAAAGTTCACAATAGGAACGACGTGAAATGGATAGCCCTGTTTGCAAAAAAGAGGTAGTAAGGAAAACATTACTGGCCAATAATAGTTGATGACACATACGATGACAAAAAATAAGCATACTCCTTGTCCTAAGGAAAGATAACAACATAGTTGTGTTTATCTAAAATAGTGTGAGGACGAGATTGCAATATGGAAAGTATGCCTGACGAGCTACGTTTTGGGAAAAGATCTATGGAAGATCCACATGCAAGATTTTCCACATGCAGTGACGTGGGAAGATGGGCAGTGGAGCAAGGCTGGAGGGGATACCCGGGGGTTGTCGTGATGTAACTAGGAGAGCGGCGGCAGGCGGGATCTACCCATACTACGGAAGCAAGCAAGTGGCGTAGGCCCTACCGCGCCGAAGCTTGGTTAGAGAGAACGACAAGTACCACAGATCGGGACGTGCTGCCTCGGCGCCATCGAATGGAGAAACGATGCACATCCTCCCTTTCCTCCGGCGGACGGGATGTGGCCGGATTAGTGACCAACGGTGAGAGAGAGAGAGAGAGAGGCCACCACCGCCTTGTGTGAGATACTCTGAAGAGAGACAAACCCCGGCAGGCAGGCTCCATTGTATATGGTGGAGCGGACTACCTTTTTCTCCATAAAAACCATTTTATATTTTGTGTACGTGCCATTGAGTGATATAACTTTATTTAAAAATAACGGGCCAACGCATCAAGTCAAACTTTGTTTCGTGCACGTGTGGTACACGACCTCCGTAGGTAAACAACCGCTACACGCGTTCAAATTAGCATGTGGGCTGCCATTTCATACAGAAATGAGCTCCACCGTGTACCTGCGCGGGTGTGGCTGGGCACGAAGCGTCAGTACGTGCACCTATTCTCTTCGTGTACGTACACCACCTACATGGGGTTGTGTGAGAGAGATACAAACGTAGAGAGAGATAGTGTGTGGGTTCGTGAGTGTTTTTTGACAGAGAATATGTGTCGATGATATTTCAATCAAAAAATGTAACATATGCAATGTGTGTGAAATAGAGGCCTGGATATATCATATATATAGAGGGGACGATCCACGAGAAGAGAGTGGAGGTATCATCAGCGTGAGGTATCCATAGAATCAAGAGAGGGATGATGATGATGATGATGATGATGATGATGATGATGTGTGTGTGTGTCTATGTGTGTGTGCGTGATCGATATAGAGTGCCATCGAATTTGTGTGTGTCCACGTCAAAGATATAGGGTGGCTGGCCTATTGGAACATGAGAGGGGATAGGTGCAGTTTGTCTCTGTGGCATGGATACCTACCTACAGCGCTCGACTATCGGTGTGTGTGTGGGGGGGGGGGAGACCTAGCTATAGAGGTACAATGGCTGGTATATGTCTGGAGGAGGATATATACCTACCTTATGTATTGAGGGAGAACGATCGACATCCATGCATATGTGTACGAGAGGAAGAAGGTTGGGAGAGAGAGAAAGCTAGAGTGTCAGAGGGGTTGGTGGTTGAGTTGCTTCTCACAAATGGTGGGAGAGGCTTGCTAGACAAACGGAGGGCATGCCTGCAATATCAATAAGAGAGGGGATGCCTGCCTATTTGTGCATGTGCGTGTGAGAGACGGGTCAGGAGGCATGTACGAATGATGAGGGGGGACGATATGGCTGCGGTAAGCAGACGCAACTACATAGGAAGATCAATCATCCTTTGTCGGAGAAAGTAGAGACATAACTTGTGAGGTACGTCTATCGATGCATGGGGAAAAATAGTTAAAGTCGGCCTAGGTATATGTAGGGGGATCGGTTGGTATACATGCATGTATGTGTTAGAAGCAAATAAGGCCTGGAGAGAAGGATAGAGAGAGTGAGAGAGGGATGCAACTAGGAGGTGGTGCGAGAGGCATACTATATTGAGGGGGAAGGAGCGTGCGAGTACTATATCGTTGAAAAGAGGGGCGGGAGTGAGGCATGGATGGTGAGAAGAGAAGAGGGAAAGCTTGTGTTTGTGGTAGGCACACCTGGCTAGAGAGGCATATCAATCGGTGTGTGATGGAAAGAAGGAGCTGGGGGGCCTACACACACCGTGGGTGAATGACCTAAAGTGAAAAGACGAATTTGCACGATGGAGCTAGAGAATGCCGAGGGAGGGTGAGAGGGAGGCGGGCGTGTGCATGCTAGAGAGAAAGTTAGCACTAGCTACAAAGATAAGAGGATTGTGTGGGTGTAAAAGATGAATAGAGATCATAATTCATTATAAAACGTGAATTCGGATATTTGAAGAATTTATCATAGTGTTTTAAACCGACGCATGCATGGATATATATAATGATGATATGCATGGTGTGGTTATGAACATGTTATACTACATGTAATATATTATATATATAAAAAAACAAAGTTGGTGGTGATGGTGTGCCTGCCATCCTGCAATATAGGCCATCCGATTTATATTTGACGGATAGGAAGGAAACTATGGCAATTTTGCAAAAAGATACCCACACCCCTCTCCACATTTGCAAATAAGGCCTTCCCTCGTTCATCCTTTTCTCCCACAAGATAAACTACTCATACAAATGCATCTTGATGTTTCATGCAACACATGGGCATTGTCGTGGTACTAAGTCTAACAATAAGAATAGGGGGTACGTATGAGGAGGCGAGGCCCTAGCTACGGCGAGGTTGTACAAACGAGTTTACGAGTTCAGGCCCCTCTCGGAGGAGGTAAAAGCCCTACGTCTCGGTGCCCTGAGGCGGTCGACTGGAATATGGGGGTGTGTGTTACAAAGGGTGCGAACCCTTGTCCCAGAGGAGGGGGGTGGATTATATAGAGTGCGCCAGGACCCTAGCCCACCTCCGTTATAGGGGTTCAATGTACATTAAGACAGGGCATTACTGGTAACGCCAGCTATAAAGTGTATTCAATGACCTTTAAGACTACGGAGTGAACGCTTGACCGTTGTCCTCCTGAGTGGCTCCTGGTCTTCTGTAGGTTGAGTGGTTTCTTGTATAGTCGAATGGCTTCGTCTTGGTCGAGTGAAATTAGGAGGGAGGGGTATCCGAGTGAGATGACTGGTCGAGTGGATTGGACTCAACGACTTCAATTGATACTCTCTGCTGTTCTTTGAATGTCTTTGCTTCTAGGGTGGTGACCTTGGGTGGGGCATATTGGTCAGGCCAATGACCCTACCCTAGGTCTATGGCATCATCATTAGCTCCCGAATGGATTGAGGTCCGAGTGGAAAGAAGGTTGAAGTTGGTCTTGCCTTGACTCTTGTGTTTCACAAGTACCCATGCTGGATTGGAGGCTCATGCCGAAACTTCGGCTACATTTCAGTCACCTTGATCGATTCAAGAATTGTCGAGTGGACTTATGCTAGCATTTGTCGAGTGTTGCTTCGATGCTAGATCTTTGACGTGATTGGTTGCTGTGGATCCCGGATCCCACGAGATTCAAAAATCTGGGGAAGCGTGCGAGGCGGAGCGCGCCGTAGTAAGCGGGACGGATAGACAGGGGCGCCTCGATTTCTGCGCCACCTTTTTCGCCACGTACCTGGCGTGCGACTGTTGCAGGATTTGACAGGATCGCTCGGGCCCACACGTCAGCCATTTGGAAGTGGGTCCTTAAAAGGCGTCGGGGCCGAGGCGTCTGCACTGTGCGCCCTCATTCCCCTTCTTCTTTCTCCGCTTCTGCACTGCATCTTCCTCCGCCTTCGACGCCGCTGCCCCGCCAGTGCGCAGCCTCCCACCACGATGAAGGACAAGACGGCAGCGCTGGAGCGCGCAAAAAAGGCGACAACGGGGGGGGGGGGGGGGGCGAAAGGCAAGAAGACAAATCAGGGGTTGTCGTCGAGGTCTGCGCTGCCGCCAGGCTGAATTCAGGGCAATTGGATCCGATCTTCGCTCCGGCCAGAGGATCTGGAAGAGCTGGCCGCCTCTGGTTTGATTGCTGTCGGGGCTGCGAGGTTGCCGGAGAGGGAGACAGAGCCTCAACTGCGGTCGGGTGAGTGTGTCCTTCTTGCCATCCATGTCGACCGTGGCTTCTCTCTTCCCCCCACATCCTTTTTTCCAGGGATTCTTGAACTTTTTCGGTGCTCATCTTCACCACTTCTCTCCCAACACCATCACGTACCTTGCTGCGTTCGTGTCCATGTGTGAGAACTTCTTGGGTTGTCGACCGCACTGGGGTCTCTTCAAACACATTTTCACGATCCGCTCCCAGACCATGAAGAAGGCGAATTCGAGTGACGAGAGGACGCACGTGATCCAGATGTGCGGGGGCCTAGGGATCCAGATGAGGAAGAGGAGCACTTTCCCTACCATGACACTTCCTGAGTCGGTCAAGGGCTGGCAGTCGACCTGGTTCTACTGCCAGGACATTGCGACCTTGGTCAGTCGACCGGTTTTCCCCCTTTCTCCGTAGATCATACAACAGCCTTCTTCACTTACCGTGACCGCAGTGGAGAAAGTAGAAACGGATATGTTGGTCGAGAGGGTAGTCTAGTTGGTCTGTTAGGGTGTAACTGGCATGGACTTGTTGGAGGTGTTTCTCAGTCGACGTATCCAGCCACTCCAAGCTCGTGACCACTCGATGTGCATGTACTCGGGTGCCAATGACACTGCTTGGGCTCACCCAAAGGAGGTTACGGATGAGACGGTGGCCCTGTGGCTCGAGGGCATTACCGGGAACAAGGACAACCCCAGGGGAGCCAGGAGAGTCGATCCATTCGACACTGACAACCAGCCAGACAAGGTCTGATCCCTGCTTCTGAGTGTACTTCAATCTGTCTTTTAATGGTTTCTGAATCCGACTGATGTTTGATTAAATTCTTGTCTTGCAGATTTATACCGAGATGTACTCAATGCCCAATGGCGAACAAGCCTAGAAGCAAGACCAGGAGCGGGTGGATAGCGCCGAAGAAAGCGGTGAGTGGCAATTCACAGAAGATAATGATGAGGAGGAGAGTGATGAGTCATATGACGAAGAGGTAGTCGACTCACCACCTAGCACCACTACAAAAAAAAAAGACACATCCGTGACATTTTGGGCTGAACGAAATTTTTTCTGTCATACATATGACACTTCTATGACGATAATTGTGACAAAACCCGGTATCATCATAGATGTGGTGGGTTCCTACTTCTATGACAAAAAATCAAGACAGAAAATGGGCTTTTCGTCCTGGGCGGGCCGGAGACGCAGCTGCATGACATTCTTTGGGCCGTCCATGACGGAAAAAACCGTGGTAGAAGCGAGGGGGAGGAAAATTTCGGGGAGTTCCCGGTTACGGTGGGAGGTCGGGGGCCGAGCGATGCGCGTTTCTCTCGTACACGTATGCGCGTGTGTGCGAGGCGTTGGCTCTAACTGAACCCGAGCGAGCCGTTGGGCTCTAACTGAACCCGAGCGATTGCACTGTAGGCTACGTGTTACTAAACCTGAGCGATCGATCGATGGCTGTTAACTGAACCCGATCGAGCGATTCCTTCGCTACTGCTGCTAACTGAAGCCGATCGATGCTGCCTCTGGGATGAATAGTGAGCGTTGCGGGGTTGGGGGGGGGGGGTTGGATGAATAGTGAGCGGTGGCATTGCCTCTGGATGAACAGGACCCCGTGGTGTGGAGGGCTGGATGAACAGTAGACGATGGAGGGGTGGTTGAACAGGACCCCGTGGTGTCGAGGGCTGGATGAACAGTAGACGATGGAGGGTTGCCCGTGGAGGGGTGGTTGAACAGTAGCCGGTGGAGTAGCACGCGGTGGAGGCTGGATGAACAGGAGCCCGTGGAGGCTGGAGGAGGTCGACGGTAGCCCGTGGAGGCTGGAGGAGGTTGACGGTGGAGATGAACAGTATCCCGTGGAGTCCCATTTTGCGGTACGCCACACCCCTCCCGATGAACAGGACCCCCGTTTCGACCGTAGGAGGTCCGTTTCGTCTGTTTGGCGGTACGCCACACCCCTCCCGATCAACAGGACCCCCGTTTCGACCGTAGGAGGTCCGTTTCCTCCGTTTTGCGATACGCCACAACCCTCCCGATCAACAGGACCCCTGTTTCGACCATAGGAGGTCCGTTTCCTCCGTTTTGCGGTACGCCACACCCCTCCCGATCAACAGGACCCCATTCCGAACGTGGCCGGTCGAACACAAGGCCGTTTCCTCCGTTCTGCGGTACGCCAGGCCTCGTTTCCATTGCCTATTCCGTCCAAGCCGGTTGGCTCCCACGCGTTCCGTTGCCTCCCGATGAACATGATGCATTCCGTTGCCTCCTGATGAACACGACGCATTTCGTTGCCTCCCCATGAACACGACGACGATGCTGTTTCTCCGTTCCGACCCAGCCATGTACGTATGCGCGAGTAGGTGTTCGAGACCCCGCCCGTATGTACACATACGTGGCCGTATTTTCTTTCTTGCACCCTGGCCGCTGTACGTACGTGTACATGCTATGTGCACACCTCTACTACGACACGTGCGCGCCTCTACATCCACCAGTATATATGTACGTACACGTTCGCGACCAGAATGACAATGCTACGTACGCTTCGACCAGGTGGGTCCCGACTGTCAGGCACTTCCTTGCGTGCGAAGATGTAGCTGGTGGGTCCCATCAGTCAAGGGGGCGAATTGTTTTTTTTTGCCCGGACGCACTTCCTTGCATGCGAAGATGTAGCCGGTGGGTCCCAGCAGTCAGGGGGGCGAATCGTTTTTTTGCCCGGACGCACTTCCTTGCGTGCGAAGATGTAGCTGGTGGGTCCCAGCAGTCAGGGGGGGGGGGGGGCGAATCGTTTTGTTTTTTTGCCCGGACGCACTTCCTCGCGTGCGAAGGTGTAGCTGCTGGGTCCCAGCAGTCAGGGGGGCGAATCATTTTTTTTTGCCCGGACGCACTTCCTTGCGTGCGATGGTGTAGCAGGTGGGTCCCAGCAGTCGGGGGGCGAATTGTTTTTTTTCTGGACACACTTCCTTGCATGTGAAAATGTAGCTAGTGGATCCCAGCAGTGAGGGGGGCGAATCATTTTTTTCCCGGACGCACTTCCTTGCGTGCGAAGATGTAGCTCGTGGGTCCAAGCAGTCAAGGGGAGAATCATTTTTTTCGTGAAATACGGTGGCCCGTCCGGTGGGTCCCCGCTGTCTGGTGGAGGAATAATTATTTTGCGCGTAATAAGGAGGCACTTCCTTGCGGCTGCCGTGGACCCAGCTCTCAGCCTCTCCACGTACAGTCCACGTCCGATGGAAGTCGTTCCTTGACCACGTTGACCACGCCACGCCGAGAGCACCACGGCGGTGGACGACGACGAGGCCTAGGAAGGGGACAACACGGAGCCGGGGAAGACGCGGCAGTGGATGCACACGCGGAGAGGAGTACGTGGGTTTACTGGTTCGGCTGCGCTGCCGTCGCCGCAGAATAACAAGGGGTGTGGGTGAGTGGAGGGATGGCCTGGCCAGCGGTGGGAGTAGTAGGGGGCGGTGAGGCCTCCGCGGCAGCACAGCCGACCAAGGGAGGTAGGAGCAGGCGGCATGAACGGCGCTGCTTTGGGCGGCTGGAGCAAGAAGACCAGAGGTTGAAGAAGCACGACGACCGTTGGATGGACATCATACGGTCACTGCAGCTAGAATAGTTTATATTGACTAAATTGACAAATTCCTTGGTACGTCAACTTAGTAGGCCCATAGGTCAGCTTCCGAAACGGTGCACCCCAGATGTTAGGGCGAGGAATCATTTTTTGGGCGGGTGAAGCTAGAATATCCGAGATTGAAGAAGAAGCACGACATCCGTTGGATGGACATCCAACGGCCACTGCTGCTAGAACCGTGTGTTGACTATAAGTTGACAAAGCCTTGCATACGCGTTAACTCCGTTTTTTAGGGGACACGTCAACTTAGTAAGGCCAGAAGTGTGTGGCAGAGAACTTATAGCCCATTTGAGATTTGTAAGAATGTGTAGCCCATTTTTGAATTCTAATGGAATTTACTACAACCCATTTACAGTTTGTTAAAAGTACAACCCATTTCAACCAACCATTCAAAACAGAATTCAATAAAATTTCCAACATTTTTATGGGATCTGAAAAAAATTATCCCGAAATTTCTAGTCAGATTAACTACAATTTCAATATAAATTTATATTACGTAAAAATCAGACGAAACATTGCGCTCGCAACAATTAATGAAATTAAAATTTTCAATATCCAAAAATAATAATTTATAAAGTAATCACGTGTTTGGTGCATTTTTTTATAGTTACTGCCCAGTTTTTACAATTGCATCCCATTTATTATTTCTTAAAGCCCATTTTCTTGTTAAGCCTAATGCATCCCTCCTAGGAAAGATTTGCAGCCCAGCGGGGCGGAGAATAACAACTTGACCTTGCCTGGGTATTCCTAAAAAAAAGTATAGCTGGGCTAGCCATTTTCAGCTTGAAAAAAATTAATATCTGGGCTGGATATCTGGCCTGGGCTAGACGGGCCACAACCCGCCAAGTTAATACCTGCAGCGATGTTTTCGTTGTTATTCAGAGGAGAAAAATTAATATCCGAGCTAAACATCAAAAAACTCTGCACAAATATTGCTCGAGCTGCTTGGTCCCAGCTGTCGGCCGCTTCTTGTGCAATTCTCTCATTTATTGACTACTCCAGGAGGTTGACAATGGTGTGGGACCGTGATGTCAGGAAACCAGGAGGAAGCAAAATAAATTATAGTTATATATATATATATATATATATATATATATATATATAATAATAATAAGGAGGCACTTGCGTACGTGAGGCTATGGACCTGGTGGGTCCCCATTGTCATCCTCTCCAAGTAAAGTCATCTCCTCGCCCCCGCGTGCTTTCCGCCCGAAACAGTAAGCGCAGCCCGCCCCGCTTCCCGGTGCAGGCGATTGCTCCGCCTTTAAACGACACAAGTGCCATCCGTCCGTCCATCTGCCGACCACATTAATGATATGCGGTTGCCGAGGCGGCTACTCCGGCGCCACACGTCCGTCCCTCCGCCCGCCGACCATTGCTATATAAACTGCTGCGCCCACCATAGCCGCAGTCATCCACATCCGTTCCCTTTCTCCTGTCCACACCACTACTGCCCACCATGGCTTCCTCGTGCTCCAGCGCTCTTTGGGACAGGCGGATGACGGACCACAAGGAGATGGCAGCCATTGCTGCCGACCGGCTGGCCGACAGGCAGCCGGAGGACGATGACGTCCCAATGGAGAACATGGTAGTCGACGATCTAGCGCCAACCCCCTCCTCCACGCCATCCTCGCCGGTGCATTGCACCATGACCATCAGCGAGGCCCGTGCCCAATATATGGACATGGTGAGGCAGATGCGTGAGGAGCAGTTCCGGGAGGCGTAGGCCGACGCCGCCTACAACCACCATCTCCTCCAGGAGCACCTGCAGGTGGAGGAGCAGATCGCCGCAGAGCGGGCAGAGCAAGAGGCGCTGCTCGACTCGTGCCGCTCCGCCCGCAAGGGCCGCCTCGAGCGCTGGCGGTACCGCATGCGGGTGGTGGAGGCTGCGGCCGCCTACAAAGAGGCTAGCAAAGAGGGCGATGAAGCAGGCGAGGCTCTATTTGGCGAGACCGAGGACGAGGCAGAGGACAATGCCAGCTCCGACGAGTCCCCACTCCACTGGCGTCGACGAGGCCCTGCTCCGCCGAGGCCTCGCGGCGCCAACAACGAGGCAGAGGACACCACCGGCTCCGCCGAGGCCCCGCCCCGCCAACAACGAGGCAGAGGACACCACCGGCTCCGCCGAGGCCCCGCCCCGCCAACAACGAGGCAGAGGACATCGCCGGCTCAGCCGAGGCCCCACCCTGCTGGCAACGTGGTGGAGGATTTCCATTGTTCCGCTGAGGCGCCGCCCGCCGGCAATGAGATAGAGGACATCGCCGGCTCCGCCGAGGCCCCTCCCCGCTGCCAACGAGGCCGCGCCACACAGAAAACAAGGAAGAGTAGGACACGGTAGGACGCCGCCGCTCGGGTCCAAGTAAGGCCACCACTTCTACCCTCCGGTTGGAGCCAAGCTAGGCGGGTTGACCATTGACGGCCGGTTAGCTTCTTGGCGGCAACGTGGAGTCGGAGAGCTGCGCTGGAGAAGAACGCTGCTTCTACTTAACTGCTGGTGCAGTTGGCTGACTGACACGTGGGCCCAACAGGCCACATGTCAGTTATGCAACTGCACTTGTAGTTAAGTCACTGAAGCTTTTGTTCGGCTTAGCGGGACACAGGTGGGTAGCTTCGGTTAATTAATTATACCTCTAGCACACCCCTTTTTAGTTGAAGAATGTATGAAATGTAATGAAATTCGGCATGTTTATATGAAATCCGACCGTGTATTAATGAATTTATTTCGATTAGTTCGAATTCCTGTATCACTGGCATTGGATGAACATGCAAAACAATATGTACTAGCATTATTCCCAGGGTGATCACCTCGTTTGCAGCAGTTTCACATGTACTCCCTCCGGTCCATTCTAGTCTACATACAAGTTTTGTCTGCAGTCAAAGTATCTCTACTTTGACCAATCTTATACAAAAAAGTATGCACTTTCACAATGTGCGAAGTAAAAAGGAACAGAAGGAGTACAAAGAGTTTGAGCAGCTTTTTAGCATTTCTGTACATTGCAATCAAACAGACAGGCCTGTCAATTCATAGAGAACATTCAAATCAATCGATGATTATGCATGTCAGTGACTCACATGTCAGAGGCAAAATTTACTTCACAACTAAAGAATAAAGAAAAAATTGATCGACGCTGCTGACAGCAAAGGGCGTCCCATTCAAAAATATCAAACGCATTTCTTGCTAAAGCAATGAGAAAAATTTGACAAGGTTGTCCCATTCCAAAATATCAAATGCCTACGATTGTGGAATGGGCAGGGTTTGCCATCAGTTCGGACATTGACATGGCACCTCGTGCTAAATAAACCAGCTGTTCTTTTTGTGTAGTTTCACCAAAATCAACCAAATTCGCGCGTAGCTTGTATGATTTCACCCTTATATGTTGCAACGCCTTGAACTTATCGGCACCTCCTTTATTGTGGTGGAAATGAATGGTTCGATGTATTCATGAACATTTTGTGCAGCTCCCATTGAAGTCAAGCTGAGCACCCCTCTTTGCACAAATACAAAAAAGTGATTAGTATAAAGCAAACTGTACTATGATTTGACAGATTCAACAGGCACATACATGGTCCATGTAGAGCACACTTTTAGAAAAATGGAACTCACCAGAAAGAATCCTAAAACAACATTGTACTCGCGCATCACAGCAAAAAAATGGAGATTTGTTAGTCCTTCTGAGCTGAAGTTAGTTTGGTCTTGTGGGGAGTAATGTAACCGTCCTTCAACTGCTCGTTCTGATGAGAAGATAGACAAGGCTTCTTCATCCTGGCATAATCGGAACTAGTCACTTCACGTACTCCATATTCTTCTTCAGAGGAAGATGATCCTGTTGTGCAAAGACAAGAGGACTACTAAATGCTAGCATCCATGTTTGCTCGAAAAAAGGAAAGGAAATATTTAAAACAGCACAGATGAAGCACTTCTCAAGGACAATACCACTTTTTCATGACAGTATCTAAACAGTAGCATAACACCAATAGAGATGACAAAGCTCAATCATATGGATGAAATCAGTGGCATGTCAATGTAAGATTTGGCATGTCAATTAGGGATCACAAGTATAGTACTAAACTTAATTTTCTAATGAAAGTTGCAAAATACAGGCCAGCAGTTGTGAAATATCCTTATCTTACCTCAATGGGATATTACGGTGCACATACAGATTGGAAGTCTTGTCTCCATTTGTGCAGTTCACTAAAATCAAGCAACATTATCGTACAAGTAGCACAACATATGAAAGCACACTACAGAATCATGTGAAAGAAGGCTAGTACTGACCTCTCATGACACGGAATTCAAACAACTCACAAGAAGAAGATCTGAACCAATTCGCCTTAACGGATAGGAAGTAAGATCTCCTCTTGTGCAGTTCCACTAAGATCAAGCAATCAAGCAACATTGTCGGTGTGACATTTTGGTTGAACTGCACAAAACACTCTTAAAACAAAAATGTTTTATGCAGTGCAACAAAAGGTCACAATGGCAATGGGGTGAAGTAGATAACCCTGTTTACACAGAGGTGCAAAGGAAACGATTAGTGGTCAATAACGGTGGATGACACAGAAGCCAACAAAAAGAAGCATCTACCTTATCTAAATGGGAAATAAAGCAAGACAGTAGCATTTCTCAAACGAGGGCATTGATTAATATTAACATAGAGATTATATTAACAATAAAATTCGTTAAACATGTAATTTGCTTTTAACTGTGGCATTGCATCAATTTTCCAGCGGCATTATTAGAGGGTGTTTGTTTACAGGGACATTTTGGTGTAGGGACAAAAAAAACTCCGTGTCAGTCCCATCTAAACCAAACAGGAGGGACTTTTAGGGACTAAAAGTGGGCATTTGGGACTAAAGAAAGAAGACCCCGAGAGAGTCTTTTTGGGACTTTTTGCAACAGTTGCCCCTGCCACGCATCGCACCTTGTTTCTATTAGTTCATTACTAGGGGTAACATGGTCTTTTAGCATGTCATTTAATAACCTCTAGTCCATGTTTAGTCCCTGTAACCAAGCAGGTAGGGACTAGGGAGTTTTTAACCAAAGAGGGCCTTAGATTAACAACGGCTAATGAGTTGCACGGGACAGTGGACGCACCAGCACCATGTGCATCTACCGATGTACTGTGGTCATGCACAGTCTGTTGCAACAAAGAACAAACAACCAAGGAGCATATTTGTGTTGGTCCCAGTTTTGTTATCTTTAGACACCTTTCCCTATGTGAGCGCAGGAAATCTAGTCCTGCTCAAACTCTACAGCCTTGTCCCTTCCTTTCCTTTTTGAACTAGTACTTTCGCCCCTTCCTTTCCTCTTTGAACCACGTCCTAGATTTATGCGATACAACTTTCCCCACTACTTTCCCACATTCCTTTCCTCTTTGAACCACGTCCTAGATTCATGCTATACAACTTTCCCCCTTCATTTCCTCTTTGAACCACGTCCTAGATTCATGCTATATACTTCCTCCGTTCCTAAATATAAGTCTTTGTAAAGATTCCACTCTGAACCACATATGGATGTATATAGATGCATTTTAGAGTGTAGATTCATTCATTTTGCTCCGTATGTAGTCCTAGTAAAATCTCTACAAAGACTTATATTTAGGAACGAAGGGAGTACAACTTTTCCCACTACTTCCCCCCACTCCTTTCCTCTTTGAACCACGTCCTAGATTCATGGTATACATGCAGCTAGAGCAATGCATGTGGAGTAAGTAAATTATACCTTAAGGTTCTTGGGGCGTGGTTCGGTGGGCGACGGGACGACGGCGAAGAAGAAGGGGTCGGAGGCCCTCCCGCGCCGCCGTTGGGTGGAAAGTGAACAGCTGCGCCGGTAGTGGATTCCCTCCCTCGCCGACGGCGACAACGTTAAGCCTCCTTCCCTTCCCGGCGGACGGATCCTACCAGCTCTTTGAGCAGCAGTGAGGGGAGAGAGAGAGGCCAACGAAGTCTTGTTTAGATCTGGAGAGGGCGAGAGAGTGTGAAGAGAGCAACTACAAGCGCTGAGGCTCCAGCGGGAGAGGGCGAGAGAGTGTGAAGAGAGAAACTACAAGCGCTGAGGCTCCAGCATGTATATATATACTGGAGAGAGAGTGTGAAGCGTGCAAACCCTAGAAAACATTTTGACCAGTCAAAGAATCCTCCTGGCAAAAATTATGCTCAAGTGTAGTTATCGAACCCGAGACCTCAAGTTTGATGAGCGAACAGGCTAACCAGCTAAACAACCCTTCCGTTATGTTCAACGAGAGGAAAATAACCTTTTATACATTCCTGCATTCGTGTGACAAGCATGCCGTGTTTTTTTGTGTGTGTGGGAGTCATTGGGATTTCAATCATAATCGTGTCATGTGGCTTTGGTGGTAAGACTATCCACATTGGTGCAGAAATAATGCAGCCTTAGTCACCTTACCTCTCTCCACATAGTACGTTGGGTCCCACCCGTCAGAGGGTGAAACAAACAAATTAATAAGAAAAATTAAAAGCGCCAGCGGTGTATCTTACCTCATACATCTCGCTACTGCTCGTGAACACTGTCCAATTGATCCCTCTGTTCGCTCACGTACTATTTTAAGTGAATCCTTATTATAACATGCACACAAATTTGGGCACTTGTATTCGACTTAAGTCAGTGTGCCAGCGTATCTCGTATACTTGCTACTCCCTCCATCTAGGTGTAATAAGTCACGTTAGAAGGAGCAACGGGACCAAGGTGCGTGCGTGTGCGTGTGTGTGTTTAACAGCATGTGTGTGTTAGAGAGTGCGACAGATCGACCTACTCCTACAGAGAGATGGTGTGTAGTGTATGATTTTAGCCGCGAGAGTTGGTGCATCCTCTTGTTTCCAGGCATGTCTGGTAGGGACATGCGGACATCTGCCACGCCTGCTCCTGACCAGCCTGGCCCACCCAAAGCCCCTTCATCGCCCGCGCGTGCTTCCCGCCCTAAACGGTCAGCGCCGCTCCAAAGAATCGGTGCCGCATTCATGCCCAGGAAGAGCGGACGCGACCTCTCACTGGCGCAAGAGTGATGGTTGCTTCGTCCGTCCAACTTACTACTGGGTCTATGTGATTTGACGGCTCATTGGTCTTTATTACTGAGGTGGTAGGACTGCTGGATGTCCCACGCTTTCGGTGAAAGGAGGTACTACTACTCTAGATTACAATTTTGTCCATTCTTACAGCGGAGGAGTGCAAGAGCAGTGAAAACACACAGGCTCAGTGATTACATGGCCCACCTCACACTATCACCGTGTGACACCTAACTCTTTACATAGTACTCCCTTCGTTCCTAAATATTACTAGATAAGTCCCCACGCGTTGCCGCGGAACAGCGGTATATCTCTCTGCGCAAAATTATCGATTTCATAGAACTAAAAAAAACTCTATAACCGCATGACAAATGTGGTAGCCAAACTAAATAAACTCCCATCATCATTTAGATCATCCCACATAAGGAAAAAAGATTAGCCAACTCCTACTGCATAATGGGATTATATTTTTATTTTTGACATGTTAATGGGACTTAAAAGCTCACTTACATGCATGCTACTGGTGCATGCTTGCATGTAGACATGTTGATGTGATTTAAAACCCACTCACATGCATGTGCCACGGTATTTCTGCATGCTTGCATGTGGCTTAGTGCGGAGCCTCTCAACGTCTAGATCAGACGGCTATTATGGACTGATTTACTTCATCTAATGGGTACATCAATTTTGATGATGTGGCTCAAGGAGAGGATAGAGAATTCCTAGTAGTGGGGGCTACCTATTACTAGTAGATAAGTCTTTGTAGAGATTCCACTAGGTGAACTACATACGGAACAAAATTAATGAATCACTTAAAATGCATCTATATACATCCACATGTGGTTCATGGTGAAATCTCTACAAAGACTTATATTTAGGAATGGAGGAAGTACCAGTATAGTACATACTGTAATTTATCAGCGAGATAAATTTGTACAATGCTATGAAGCTTCCAGCTTCTGTTACATGTATCTTGCGTCCAAGGTTGCCCGTTGCAACATTTCATCAAATACAAAGGAGACTAACATGCATGCTATTGCATCTCAATGATTGACAGATCATAGGAAATATGTACTCCCTTCGTTCCAAAATAAGTGTCTCAACTTTGTGCAAACTTTAGTACAAAGTTGTACTACTACTATAGTTGACACTTATTTTGGAACAGAGGCAGCTAAAGAAAAAAAATGATCCATGCAGTCCCTAGCCCTTGAACCATGAACCCTGACCAGGCTTCAATTTGCTAGCAACGTTCGAGCTTCCTAATAAATGAAGTTTGCAATCTTTTGACCATCGGATCATTTTGTGCAGTTTCACCAAAATCAAGATGAGCATCCATGTGGCAAAGAAATTGAAGAAGCGTGATTAGAATAAGATTACTGGGACTAGTTGATGAGACATAAACTCATCACAAATATAGTACGTAGAAGCCAGTAGAGGTATGTGCGGGGCAAAGAAGTAGAGAAATATCCACAGGGAGTGATGTGGGCAGCTGGAGCAGTGGTGCAAGCTGGTTGTAAAGGGAGTTGTACCTGAGGACGTAGCTCAACCTTGAGGAGGGCGGCGGGAGGAGGCAACTGCCCACGTCGCGGCAGTGAGCAAGGGACGAAGGCAACCTCACCGGCTTTGTGAGAGAGAACGACGGGGACCCCTGATCGGGAAGTGCCGACAGTGGGTTTTTGCCGTCGGCGACGGCCACCGCATCTACACTAAGCATCCACCCCTTCCCCAAGCGGACGTGATCCGCCGGGATGTTAGAAATGTGGCCACAGTCGTTTTGTGCGAGAGAGTGTGAAGAGAGCAACCCCAGCAAGCAACTGTGTAGCTGGCCCATCCTGACTATGTATATAGTGGAGCGGTTTCCTTTTCTCTCCATATGAACCTATCATATTGCGTACGTGCCACTGAAGAAAAAAAAACTTTATTTATAAATGACGCGGCACCTACTACTCGTTCTCCTATAACCTTGCGCTTGGCATCTCCAAAATATTAACCTTGCGATTGGCTCTTCGCCTCTTCGGGAAGTCGAGCAATAATGGTAGTGCAGTATATATCATTTTGGCTATATGAGACCGAATGAATTGCTGCACGTCCACCACGTGGGAGAGGGTCGAGGGGCGAGGGAGAGTGCTACATATGGAGCAAAATGAGTGAATCTACACTCTAAAATACATCTATATACATCAGTGTTTGGAGTATGTACTAGTAGTTCATATTGAAATCTACTAAAGGACATGTATATTCCAAACAATATGATGTAATCTCTATAACCAAGGTAGTAGGGACGAGGAGTAAACGGAGGGAGTAGTAAATTTTTCTCCTCGTCCCGCGAGCCACCGCGCGCATGGGCGAGGGAGCGGGCATAAGGCGGAGGAAGCTTCACCTCATCCTGCGAGCCACCGCGCCCGTGGGCGGGGGAGACGGCGTACTAAGCAAGCTTCTCCTCGTTCTGCGATTTGACGGGACACATCAAAAGTCTTGCATCTAAGGTAGGCCCCACATGGTTTGCCTCTTTTTTAACATAACACGTCAACTTGCAATTTGTTTGTTCACCCATGGTAGATGATCCTCCCTCCACCAAGTGGACAACCAGTACACGTGCCAAATTACCACGTGGGCTGCCTTTTTCGTACAGAATTGAGCTCCACCGTGTACCCGCGCGGGTGTGGTTGGGAAAGAGACGGGAGTACGTGCGCCGTGCATGCACCTCTTCTCTTCCTGCACGTCCCCCACCTACGTGGGTGTGTGTGAGAGATACAAACCGCATTCGTGAGTGTTTTTGTTTTGGGGTGGGGGGCGAGGGTGGGGTGGGGGTTGATTTCATGAATTATTTGTGGGAATATGTGTCGATGACATCTCAAACAAAATTTTGCATGCAATGTGTGTGAAATGGAGGCCTATCCATATCATACATAGAGGGTCGGGTAATCCACGAGAAGAGAGGGAGGGGTCATAGCTATTGATAGATTCGAAGAGAGGATCAAGTGGGTGGGTGCGAGATCGATGAAGAGAGCCATCGAAATTGTGTGTGTGTGTGCAAGTCAAAGATATAGGGCGACTGGCCTACCGGAGCGTTATAGGCACATGTCAAGTTTGTGTGTGGCAGGAAGACATGACTAGAGTGCTCGATGTATCGGAGTGTGTGTGTGTGGGGGAGGAGGGGGATGGGGATGGGGGGAGGGGTAGGGAGAGGCCTAACTATAGAGGTAGAACGACTCGTCTATGTGTTGAGAAGGAGAGACCCAGCTATGTCTTGAGGGAGATCGGTCAACATCCATACATAACTGAAGGACGGGAAATATGATGGGACAGAGAGAGAGAGAGAGAGAGAGGAGAGAGAGAGGGAGGGAGAGGGAGGGAGAGGGGTAGAGTGCTGGATGGGTGATGGAGTTGCTTCTCGGAGATGGTGGGAGAGGCCTACTAGATAAACTGAGGGTGGAACTGCAATGTTATCAATAAGAGTGGGGATGTTTTTCTGTGTTTGCCTGTGCGTGATAGATCTATCGGGACACATCCATGGATGATGAAGGGGAACCATGTGTTTGGTAAGCAAACCTAACTAGATTGGTAGATCAATTGTTGTTTGTCGGAGGAAGGGAGAGACACAACTAATGAGGTAGATCGGTCGACGTGTGGGTAAAAACGAGTTATAAGGACCTAGCTAGCTATATGTATAGCGAGAGACCGGTCGGTGTACGTCCATTTGTTAGAGGCAAATAAGGCCCAGCGAGATGGATAGACAGAGAGAATGGAGCTAGGAGGTGGTGTGAGAGGCCCAACTACTAGCTAGATAGGGGGAGGAGTGTGCGGTTGTGAGATCGATGAAAAGAGGGGCGAGAGTCTACACGTGTGTCTGACTGTATGAGAGACACGAGGCAAGGACACATAAAGGAGGACATTGAAGGTGTGTGTGTATGTTGTAGGCAGGCATCGCTAGAGAGGTTTATCGATCGGTGTGTGTCAGAAAGGAGCTGTGGAGACTCTGGGAGAACGACCTAAAGAAAAAAAATGAATGTGCCCGGTGGATAGAATGCCGAGGGAGGGGGAGGGCGAGGAGGGCGTGTGCATGCACGAGAGAAAGTTAGTGGTAGCTACAAAGGTTAGAGGATTGTGTGGGTGTAAGAGACTAACAAAGATCATTATTTGATATGAAAGCAGATTCATATATTTGAACAGGAGATCATAGTGTTTTAAACATTGCATGCATGAATATAGCGGTGATACACGTGTTGTGCACATGTTATACCATAATGTGATAATGCATGGAGTTTGCAACTCACAACTAAATGCCGAACAATCTAAACCATACTATACATCAAACAATCTCACATTTTATTTGAATTTGTGATAATGTGTGGTGTTTGTAGCTTACAACTAAATATCGAACAATCTAAACAATACTATATATCGAACATTCTCACATTTTATTTGAATTTGTGGTAATGTGTGGTGTTTGCAACTCACATCTAAATACTTGTAGGCGTAGGGGGCGGGGCACCATACATAATGTGATAAACACATTATACATACGAGACATGGTTTAGATTATGAAGATCTAGCTAGATCTAGAAGTGTAATGTGATTTGAAATCAAAATAAAGTGGATTCAAAAAATCTAGTTCGAGTTCATATAGTACACATAGTTCATATGTAACTCGAGACTAATCATGTGGTGTGCTGTGAAGATAATACAAAAACGATGGTTTAACTTGACAATAATGATGATTGTAGATCTTATTAAAACAGAGAAACGAATTCAAATGCTTTGACTTCACAACAATCATTACTGTAGATCTTATTCAAATAGAGAAATGAATTCAAATTTAGTTCATATTGAAGTGGTAGTATATACGTTTGGAATGCACTAAAACGTTCATTTGAGTAGTAGGTTGCATGCATTATACACGTAGTGGAATATTTTAATTGAACATAACATGGCTTCAAAGTTTTGAATGACATTTGTAGTGCGCATTGATTTGGTACAGTACATGTTAGGCTTGTCCGGAAATTTCAACCCGCGCCTTGTTAGCCCGAAATATTTAAGATATATCTTTGTCTCGTTGTGCTCCGACAACTCCCTCCATCTCAACCCGCGCCTTGCTATTCCGAAATTACAACACGCACAAAAACTCCCACCTCCTGTGAAATCTCGACACGCGAAATGCCCGTGGTACCCCTGAACCGAAAGAACCGCCTCAAATCGGTGGTGGTACTTTCGTAACTTACCCACATTTCGGACAAGCGCGTCTCTAAGCCATGGTTCCCCACTACCATCCCATCCGCCCACCCATTTGTACACCGAGGCCGCGAAAACCCGCGATGAAACCCCACACCCTGCTCCGTCCGCCACCTAGCCGGAGCCTCTTCCCCGACGACGTCGTCCACAGCAACACCTCGACGTCCCTCATCCACCGTACCGGATGAGGATCCATCGTCGATCTCATCGTCCCACCGGTTCAGCCACCCCGTCCTCCACCTCCAAGGAGCTGCCCCGATGTTCCTCTCGTCTTTCGCGCCACCTCCATTCCCACACCGCCGTCTTCACCTGCACCACCGGAAGAGCATCATCATCACCGTTTCCTCAGATTAAGCTGCGGTCTAATCGGCGCCACCAAAGAGGTTGTACACTAATCGCCACATTTTCTTCTTGATTCGATCTCACAGTGCTGTCGGCGCTCGGTCCCGAGCCAACACGGCGCGGCTCCATCCACGACAGCATCACCGGCCACTTCCTCCACGGCGTCGCTCCCTCGGCGGCGACGTCCACATCAGTAGGAGCTGTTGCTGCTTTAGCTCTTGCTCGCGCTGCTGCTCTGCTCTTGCTCTCGGTCCCCTACGTGGTTTGCTCTTGCTATTGCTCTTGCTCGCGCTGCTGCTCTCGCTCTTGCTCTTGCTTGCGATGCTGCTCCGATTTAGCTACACTTCAGTCGACTGAATTGACTTTTGGGTCAGTCGATTTTCAGGGGGTGGGGGGGGGGGGCTCGCCAGGGTGAAGGAAGAACCAGCCGTAGCGGGGAGGGGGGCTCGCCGGAGAGGTACCCCACTATCTATCTTAGGGTTCGGGATGGGGGCGGTGGTCGCCGGCGGTGGCGGGGCGTTGGCGTGGGGATCGCCGGAGAAAAAGCTTGGCACGGGGGGGCCTAGAGGGATGGCCGGGGCGGCGGCGAACCGGCGGTGGGGAGTGTTTTCGGGGCGGGCGGGGCGGCGCACCGCCGGCCGCCGGTGGCGGGGGGCTGCTACTTGGCCGATGGTGGCTAGCGGCTCAGGGGGTGGAGGTTGAAGATGAACCGCAGGCCCTTGATTTCGTATCCAACAGCTGCAAAATCGACTGACCAGAGATGAAAAAGTCAGTCGACCGACGTGTAGCCTCACCTTGCTAGTGCGTTCAGTTTCGACAACAAAATTCAGTTTTGACAGCAAAATTCAGTTTCAACAGTTAAGTTCACTTTCGACAGTTAAGTTCAGTTTCGACAATTAAGTTCAGTTTCGACAGTTATGTTCAGAGATGAGCAGCTGATGTATTTTACATCTAGCACTTTGTGGTTATGTATTTTACGTCATGTATTGGAGGTGCTATTAGAATTCCACTCAGGTTAACGTTGTTCGTTGTCTCTCTTGTCCTGCTTTAGCCTCGGCGTCGTACAACTCACCGGAGTTGCTCCAACGACGACACCCTCCATCACAGCGGAGCAGTACCTCGGGCTCCATCTCCAGACGCCTAAGATCTTCTTCCCCTCCTCTGATAGCAAAGTCAGCCGAAGCATCCTCATCGACCAACCCAATCACGCTGAGATCGACATGGCTTCGCCAAAGAGGTTGTACACTTGTTGCATCTCTTTTTTACTCTACATGTTATGTATATTGTCCACTAAGCACACGGATTTGTTCCTTTAGTGTCTCCTTGAAAGAAAAAACGTAGGAATTTTAATTTTCATGTGTCCTCCTTTTCAAATTCCTATTCATGAAGCAGAAGACTAAGAGATAGTAGCATAATAGCATTATAACCGTACATTTTCTTGTGGTTTGACTTAATCTCACCATGCTTCTTTGCATCCTATGGTCTTCCAATTGTTGTGAATCAAACACCCAGATTGGCAGAAATCCTGTGTTTCTAAATTCTCTGTTTTGCACGTGCATTCCTATCCTATTCCTGTCTATTTCCTATCCCCGCATTGTTGGAATCCTCCTATTCAAACGAGCACTTAGAATTACTTCTCTTACACATAGTTGTCAAAGAAAACCTTGCGTGGTTTGTCCCGCTCCTGCTGCACCGTCGTCCACCCCAGCTCAGCTGCTCCAACGACAGAAGGGTCCAACACAGCAGGGATCCGGCCTCCAGACTGTCTTTCGCCACCTTAGATCTTCTTCCCCGCCGCTGGCAGCCATGAAAACTGCATTACCATCATCAATAGAGCAGATGACCTCGAGGACTACACGGGTCCGCAAGAGAGGTCGCACTCTTTCGTGTCTGCTTACGTTATGCATCGCTTAATATTACATGCTACTTTATCGTCCTGTTCACCGATTAGACTCTGAGTCAGCTCCAAACTAATGGTCAAACTTGAGTTTTTAAATGGTTGTGCGGTACATATCGGGTCCGCTATCACTAGTATCTATGTACTATCTGGTTAATCTCCGGTGTCTACTATGAGTTTCATGTTGGGTGGGAAACAAACAGTAAAGAAGCCATTATCTGTATTTTTTAACTGAAGCCATTATCTACCTGCTATTATTGGTTCTGGGTCTATCCACAGGTTGCTACCATCACTCTGGATTTCTGCATGCATTCCTTACATAATCTCCTATGTTTTATTCCTATGCATGCCAGTTATTGTAAACAATGGAACTGAACATGTAGAGCAAAAGAGATGAGCCTTGCGTAGCAATAAAATTTCATACAGACGTCGCTCCATGGTAGGCGCAAAGGCAGCCCCCCTCCACGCATTTCGGATTGTAATCGAGAGGAAGATATCTGTTCTGAGGGGGATTCAGAAGGAGAAGACAACTCCTATTTACCCCCTGAGGTCTTCGCTCTAACTTGGCATGCTGATGTTGGTTATATCATGCATATGGTGTCTTGCATTGCTTACTTTATACATCAAATATGTCATCTGCTTAGTTTAGACATCCTTTGTGTGATGCCATCTGTTTAGTTTATTCATCGTTTATGTGAATTATGCAACGCCATCTTGTTTAGCCAGGCATCATATATGTGAATTTTGCAATGCCATCCTGCTTAGCCAGTCATCCTATATGTAAATTATATCAGGCCATCCTTTTTTTTGTGTTACATATTACATTTGTCAACAATGTTAGTACATTCAACTGCTCTTCGTGTGCATCAGCCATTTGACACGGTGATTGTCGGTGTCAAAACCGACGGATCTCGGGTAGGGGGTCCCGATCTGTGCGTCTTAGGCTGATGGTAATAGGAAGAAAGTGACACAATGTTTACCCAGGTTCGGGCCCTCTCGATGGAGGTAAAACCCTACTTCCTGCTTGATTAATATTGATGATATGAGTAGTACAAGAGTAGATCTACCACGAGATCGTAGAGGCTAAACCCTAGAAGCTAGCCTATGATGATTATGATTGTGATCGTGATCGGCCTTCTATGGACCAACCTCTCCGGTTTATATAGACACCAGAGAGGGCTAGGGTTTACACGGAGTCGGTTACAAGGAAGCAAATATAATATCCGGATCGCCAAGCTTGTCTTCCACGCAAAGGAGAGTCTCATCCGGACACGGGACGGAGTCTTGAGTCTTGTATCTTCACGCTCCAATAGTCCGGATGAAGTATATAGTCCGGCTGTCCGGATAACCCCTAATCTAGGACTCCCTCAGTAGCCCCTGAACCAGGCTTCAACGACGATGAGTCCAGCACGCAGTCTTGTCTTCGGCATTGCAAGGCGGGTTCCTTTCTCCGAATACTCCAAAGTAATTATCGAACACTTAAACCGTGTCCGGATCTGCAAAATGATCTTCACATACCACCATAGAGAGAATGATATTTCACAAATGCAATCTGCTGACAACTTTTTTAGACAACATGACATATCATTATGGTCGGGTCATTATTCGAACCGTTTTCCCACAACCAGCCACAACGCATATTGCGAGGCGGTTTTCTTGACACGTCTTGTCAAAGCAGAGATCGTGTCCCCTTATCACGGGATTCTCATCAATACAGGTATGGGTAATCCCACCGCGCCATCAATCGTGGCGCTTGGGAAGTAAGCGCTTCTCAATGGGCAAGTGGGGAGGCGCACAACTTTCGTCGCCTCTATAAAGGGATAAGGGTTCCCCATTTTTACCCACGCCTTCTTCCTCCTTTGCTCACCCTTGCCTCCTCGAGCTCCAGCGCCCTAGCCCAAGTCTTCTCTACATAACTAAACATGTCCGGAGTAGGAGGCAAGTGGGTGGCCTCCATCGTGAAGGAGAAGCATATCGCGAATCTTCAGACGGCCGGATACTTGGCCGTAGACATCGCGCACCGGCTACCGGACGCCGGACAAATCATTCCAACTCCGAAACCTCATGAGAGGGTCGTGTTTGTCGCCCACTTCGTCCGTGGACTGGGATTTCCACTTCATCCCTTCGTCCGCGGGCTCATGTTCTACTACGGGCTAGATTTCCATGATCTAGCCCCAAATTTCATCCTCAACATCTCGGCGTTTATCTTCGTATGCGAGGCCTTCCTCCGCATCAAGCCTCACTTTGGCTTGTGGCTACAAATCTTCTGGGTGAAGCCGAAGATCGTGAGCGGCCAGCAAGCGGAGTGCGGAGGGGCCATGGTGGGCAAGATGCCTAACGTCACCTGGCTTAGCGACTCCTTCGCGGAGACCGTGAAAGGGTGGCAATCGGGGTGGTTCTACATCATCGAGCCATGCAACGCCAACTGGGCGGCGGCCCCTGAATTCCGATCCGGAACCCCCGCGGCTCACCTCCTGGGAAAGGAAGGGCCTGACCTGGGGCGAACCTGTAGAGCTGACCGAACTCCAGAACTGCATCAAAAATATGAAGGACAAGAACATCAAGCTTGTCAACATGGTCCAGGTCATGCTTGTCCGCCGTATTCTTCCGTGCCAAAGACGGGTATTCAATCTGTGGGAGTTCATCCCGGCCGAACACTAGACGCTTCGAAAGCTCTATGGCATGATGCACAAAGACGCATGGAAGGCGCTATTCAAGGCCTCCGAAGTACCTCCTCCCACATCCAAGGACCGTTGACTTCATGCCGCGCGGCCTCCTCGTCCGGTGAGTTCTCTGACTACCACCGGATTCAGTTCTTCCCAATATATTCATGGGGGAGTCTTAAGTAATTGCGTATATTTGATCAGGATTATGTGGAGACAGTGGAGCGGATTGACTGTCCGGCTCCGCTGCTGGAAGGTCTAGCTGATGCTCTCCTGACGGAGATGCTAGTCCCAGCGCCCTACAAGGCACCGGAAAAGAAGGCCCCGGGTGCCAGAAAGGGTCTCCGGCATAAGGTCGTACCAGATGCCTCGTCCGAGGACGACGAGGAACACTCCTCCCCCGAAGGGGAGGAAGAAGAGGAAGGGGCCGCCCCATCTGGAGAGGATGGGGGGCCTAAGAAGGCGGACCAGGGGGCCGGAAAAGGCCCCCGGCGCAAGGCCGTCATACCCACATCGTCCGAAGACGACGAGGCAGATTCCTCCCGCGGAGGCGGGGGGAAACACGAAGAAGTTCTGCCTCCCCGCACTGGGGAGGAGAAGAAGAGGAAAGCCGCCCCGGAGGGGGAGGCTAGGACGTCCAAGAAGGGAAAGGCGTCCCTTCCGGACTACTCCACCACGGCCGCTCACAGTGATGAGGAGTGGCTGCCTAGGGGGAATCCCCTAGAGAGATCCTAAGTCTTTGCACTCTATTGTACTTTAGTGCGACTTTGCTTCATAGTCTTGTTATAACGCCGAACACGTATGCAGTCCGGCCAGGGCCCATCCCGAGGTATCATCTTCGGATGGGTCTTTGAGTGATTCAGAGATGAATTCGCTCCCGCCGGCCACCACTCCTCGACCTGCGGATGACATGGAGGTGTTGTCCCAAAGGCTCCCGGAGCAGGGGGAGGTGACTCTGGAGACGCCCCAAGGCGGGATTCTAGACACCAGGCATACGGGGTACAGGATCCCCGCGGATCGTGCCGATGAGAGCCGCAACCAGCCGGGCTCTCAGCCGTATACTATGCGGGAACCTTCGATGGTTCCGAATTCGGGCAGGCGGCCCCCCGTTAGGGAGGGCGAGCCGTCCGTGCCGATGACTTTCGTCACGCCAGAGGCGTCGGATAGTCTGCAGGAAGCGCTTCGCGGCGCTTCCATGGATGACGAGCACCGACTCTTATGAGTGTGGTGATTCAGAAGGTTCTGTCCGCCAAGAGTGGACTAACTGAAGCCTGCACCAGCCTCCTGACGGGCTTTGAGATAAGTAATAAAAATGTAAAATTATCACGCGACAGGTAGTAGCCCCTGATACTCTGTTTGGTGTTCGGAAAGAAGAGCCAAATGGAGGGTCAGTTAAAATCCGCAGGAGTCTAATAGTAAGTCTGTATGTGAATAAGCAGGCTATGCTGCTTGCCGCTGCTATCCACACAGCCGAGGTCGCCGGACTAAAACGGGACCTGGAGCAGGCGCAGGGAGAGCTCGGCCTCACGAAGAGGCATCTTGAAGAGAACAAAGGTGAGTGATACCCCGTTCGCATATAATGAAGTATAGATGAAATTGGTTATTCTAACGACAAAGCGTCGTGACTTTGTAACAGGGGCCACCACCGAAGTGGCGTCTCTGAAGAAAGCGCTGTCCGAGGCCGAGGACAAGGCGGCTCTGGAGCGCAAGGAGCGCGAGAAGCAAGATGCTAGAGTGGGCGAGGTACAGCAAGAGCTGCAGGAGCTCGGCTAAAAGTTCGAGTCCTTGAAGCATGATCTTAAGATGAAAGAGACTGAGCTTGCGAAGGCCCTTGCGAGTGTGAAAGACGCCAAGGCCGAAGCCGAAAAGGCACAACAGGAAATCCAGGCGGCCAAGAAGATAGCGGCGGGTAAGACATTCTTTATGCAAAGCAAGCATGTGGAGGAGGCGTTTCTTTTACTTACCCGAATTCGGAGCTCTCCAGGGGCATTCGCAGATCTGCCATGCAGCATATCAGATGCTGCAGAGTTCTACCGTGCCGAGGAGGGGAGCTCAATGCAGAAGCTGTTCTAGTCCCAGTATGCTGGGGCCGAACACCCAATGCCTCTGAGTGACCAACTGAAGCAGCTGGTTGAACTCCACAGGGCGTCCGAAGTGGCTATGAAAGATTTCATAGTCCGGATGTGGCCTGGTGAGCCCCTGCCCACTAGCTACTTCGGCCTTATCAAGCAGATGGTAAATGCCTGTCCGCGGCTTGAAGTGATCAAGCGATCCGTTTGCATTGAGGGTGCCCGCCGGGCCTTTGCCCGTGCGAAGGTGCATTGGGGCAAGCTGGATGCGGAGAAGCTAGTGAAGGACGGGCCGCTGGAGGGCAAGGCGCATCGCTATCCCAAGAAATATTATGATGGCGTTATGAAAGGCGCTCGTCTCGTGGCCGATGAATGTACCAAGGACGAGATCCTTGAGTAAATGTACTTCTGTCGTTGTTGTAATATAAAGATGAAGTTACTTGTGCTATGTAGCACTGTTTGATTTAAAATATTACCTTCTGTGCGACTGTTTATAGAATTATGAAAGTAGGCCAGTCGTCGGCTTCTGCCCCCAAGTAACTAGTACCGGGGTGTTCCTGGAAAAACCCGGACACTCTTTATCCAAATTTTTGGTCCCTTAAGGAGGTATCCGGCGTAGGGAACAAGGCAATCGGACTATGCGGCTTTATAACTTTCACTTAGCAATAGAAGTCTACAATTTTAAATTTCGGCGAAGCCCCTAGAATTCGGAAGGCCGAATTGGGGTGCTATATACGCCTAAGTCGGATGAGGACGATTCCTCGCCTAAAGCGGAAAAAATCTTTAAGAATTTTAAGACCTCTCGAACAGCGACCAGCTCTTGCCGCATCATGCCGGTCAGTTTTCGGCTTTCTCTACTGCGGTGCTCGTCCGGAAGAACCGGGACTTAATCGCAGTAGTTCTCCCTGCGCTACCTGAGTCGATATAACGGAACGTAAGGTACCAAAACAAGGGAGCCGGGCAAACCCAACTATTGACCCAAGACGTGATTCGGAGCTGATGCATATAGTGCTATAAGTTCGGGGTGCTGCACTGTTGAAAGTGTTCGGACTTGTTTGGCTGTATTATGGGGCACCATAAGAAGCCCCTAGCCAACTGATCATACCAAGGTGTACGGATGCAATATTAAATAAACATTTGTAAGAAAAATACGCAAATAGGAATAATAAGCTGACGCTATATATTATCTCCCATTGATGTATAATACATTTAAGCGTATGTTTACAATGGGTGCATTTAAGCAGAGGTAAATAGGACTATTTAACATGTCCTATCCAAGGGCAGGCTGCATGTAGGTATATAAAACAGGTATAACGATCGTGAACAGATTCCACCTGGGTATTTCCTTCTGTGAGCAAAGCCTATTGCCTCCTTGGTTTTCTCTCCTGTGTAAGTCTGACCATCCGGCTCTTCTGAAGAGGCTGTCCGAAAGCAGTGTCCTGAAAGATACAAAGGGAGGGTTATGAAGGTATGTTGCGGTTATACCGCACTATTGACTGAGTCACCGTTGCGCCTCCGCCTATGCCCATGGTATTTTGAGTGCGTAATTGTGTACGCGTGGCATGAATGCTGCTTTGATGGGGCTTCAGCGGAGGCCGGACTGCTAGTCGCGCTCTTGGCGTGCCTGATGATCCTGTTGCGGGGTGTTCCGGACTCACTTGACGGTGCTCGAGGTTGTCATCGCCGGATTGGTGGTTTGTTGGAGGAGGCCGCATTGTACTTCCACCGCGAGGGCTGCAGCATGCTCTTCTGTATGGAGAGAGCGGTCCATGTTTCCGTTGACCATTATGACCCCGCGCGGTCCTGACATCTTGAGCTTGAGATATGCATAGTGTGGTACTGCATTGAATCTAGCGAATGTGGTTCGTCCAAGCAGTGCGTGGTAACCACTACGGAAAGGGACGATGTCGAAGATTAACTCTTTGCTTCGGAAGTTATCTGGAGATCCGAAGACCACTTCCAATGTTATAGAGCCCATGCAATGGGCCTCTACTCCAGGAATTACACCTTTAAAGGTGGTTTTGGTGGGCTTGATCCTTGAAGGGTCGATGCCCATTTTGCGCACTGTGTCCTGATAGAGCAGGTTCAGGCTGCTGCCGCCGTCCATGAGGACTCGCATGAGGTGGAATCCGTCGATGATTGGGTCTAGGACCAATGCAGCTGAGCTGCCATGACGGATGCTGGTAGGGTGATCCCTATGATCAAAAGTGATCGGACAAGCTGACCACGGGTTGAATTTCGGGGCGACTGGCTCCATTGCATAGACGTCCCGTAGTGCTCGCTTCCGTTCCCGCTTGGGAATGTGGGTGACGTAGATCATGTTGACCGTTTTCACTTGGGGAGGAAATTTCTTCTGTCCCCCCGTTTTCGCATGCCGGGCCTCCTCGTCATCGTCGCTGTGCAGCCCCTTGTCCTTGTTTTCGGTGTTTTTTTTACTGGCCTGTTTGAACACCCAGCAGTCTCTATTAGTGTGATTAGCTGGCTTGTCCGGGGTGCCATGAATTTGGCACGAGCGTTCCAGTATGCGGTCCAGACTGGACGGTCCCTGGTTGTTTCTTTTGAACGGCTTCTTCTGCTGACCGGATTTGGATCCGCTGAATCCGGTGTTGACTGCCGTGTCTTCCGTATTGTCGCCGTTGTTCCTCCACTTATGTCTGTTGCGCCGTGGCTTGACGTTATTGTCACGGACATCCGAAGTGCCAGAATGTGGCGTAGTGTTGCTGCGAGCCAACCTGCTGTCCTCACCCGCGCAAAAGCGGGTCATTAGTGTCGTGAGAGCTGCCATGGACTTGGGTTTTTCCTGTCCGAGGTGTTGGGCGAGCCACTCGTGACGGATATTATGCTTAAAGGCCGCCAGGGCTTCGACGTCCGGAGATTCGACTATTTGGTTCTTTTCAGTTAGGAACGGAGTCCAGAATTTCCTGGCCGACTCTCCGGGCTGTTGAGTAATGTGGCTCAAGTCATCGGCGTCCGGTGGTCGCACATATGTGCCCTGGAAGTTGTCGAGGAACGCATCTTCCAGGTTTTCCCAACAGCCAATGGAATTTGCGGGCAGGCTGTTTAGCCAGTGCCGGGCGGGTCCTTTGAGCTTTAGGGGAAGATACTTGATGACGTGTAGATCGTCTCCGCGGGCCATGAGAATGTGGAGAAGGAAATCTTTGATCCATACTGCAGGGTCTGTTGTGGCATCGTATGATTCGATGTTTACGGGTTTGATCCCTTCTGGGAATTCATGACCCATCACTTCGTAAGTGAAGCAGAGGGGGTGTGCAGCGCCTCTGTGCCGGGCTATGTGGCTGCGCAGTTCAAATTGCTCTGGGTGGCTATGTTCGGCCCGGCCGGACTTGTTGATAGTGTATCCAGCATGATGGTCATCGTCGCGTGTTGGGGCGCGCCCCCGTGATCCGTAGATCGATCTTGGCTGTCCTGCTTTGTTTTTTGGTATATCTTGCAGGTCTTGCCTATTGCCCTGGGCTGTAGTGTATTGGCGTGGGGGTGCGGGCTGGTATTCGGTCTGATACGCCGTGTGGTGCTCGAGTCCATATTCCTCGGCTGCCAGGACTTCAGTCCATCTATCTGTGAGCAGGTCTTGATCAGCTTGGAGTTGCTGCTGCTTCTTTTTCAGGCTCCTCGCAGTGGCCATAAGCTGACGCTTGAAGCGCTCCTGCTCGACGGGGTCCTCAGGCACGCCGAACTCGTCGTCGCCGAGGCTAATCTCATCTTTGGAGGGGGGCATGTAGTTGTCCTCCTCCGGATATCCGTCCGTCGCCTGTTCATCTGGGCTGACCTGCCCGTCTTCCTGCTCGGTCTGTTCGAAGGCAGGCTGATCAGGGTTGTATTCCTCTTCGGCACCATCCGGATTGTTTTCGTCTCCTGGGCCGGTATTGCTGTGGCGCGGCTTGGAGCGACGCCGACGACGCCCATGCTTTGCTTTTCTCCCTGAGGGGTTATCCTCCGTTGCCTCATCGCCATTGGTTTCGTTCGGAGTGTCCACCATATATATATATCGTATGAGGAGGTGGCTGTCCACCGCCCCATGAGCGGTGGTTCCTGTTCTTCTCCTACATCGTCGTCCATACCATCGATGTCTTCGGAGTCGAAGTCAAGCATGTCGGTTAGATCATCGACCGTGGCAATGAAGTGGGTGGTGGGTGGGCAACGAATTCCGTCGTTGCTTGCTTCCCACTCGAGCCGGACATAGTTCGGCCATGAGCCTCCTAACAAAGAGAGAGACTTTAACAAGTTCAGCACGTCGCTAAAGGGCGAGTGTTGGAAGATATCCGCTGTGGTGAACTCCATTACAGGAGCCCAACCAGGTTCGGTGGGCTCTAGAGAGCGCGGACTGGAACCTATAGCCGGATACGAGTCCGGGGGTCTGGTGTCACAGGCTTCTTTGGGGGCGAGGCCTGTGTTCGGCTCTACTGCCGATGAGTGTGCGGCTTGAGGGGCGGGGTCCATCCCTCCATCCTTAGGCAACGCGGTCTGCTCCAGATTTAGTTCCGGGTCTACCGCAGGGATGACATCCCGAGCATTGTCCGACAGCAGGTCTAAGCCGTGCTCATCGTGACCGTCCGGTGCTCCTGGCACAGGCCCGAATCCGTTGAAGATCAAGTCTCCGTGGATATCAGCCGTGTAGTACAGGTTTCCAAACCTGATCTGGTGGCCAGGAGAGTAGTTGTCGATCTGCTCTAGATGGCCAAGCGAATTGGCCCGCAGTGCGAAGCCGCCGAACACGAAGATCTGTCCGGGGAGAAAAGTCTCACCCTGGACCATGTTGTTGACGATGATTGAAGGAGCCATCAAGCCTTGCAGCGATGACACAGGGGAACTCTCAATGAAAGTACCAATGTTGGTGTCAAAACCGGCGGATCTCAGGTTGGGGGTCCCAATCTGTGCGTCTTAGGCTGATGGTAATAGGAAGCAAGGGACACAATGTTTACCCAAGTTCGGGCCCTCTCGATGGAGGTAAAACCCTACTTCCCACTTGATTAATATTGATGATATGAGTAGTACAAGAGTATATCTACCACGAGATCGTAGAGGCTAAACCCTAGAAGCTAGCCTATGATGATTATGATTGTGATCGTGATCGGCCTTCTATGGACCAACCTCTCCGGTTTATATAGACACCGAAGAGGGCTAGGGTTTACACGAAGTCGGTTACAAGGAAGGAAATATAATATACGGATCGCCAAGCTTGTCTTCCACGCAAAGGAGAGTCCCATCCGGACACGGGACGGAGTCTTGAGTCTTGTATCTTCACGCTCCAATAGTCCGGACGAAGTATATAGTCCGGCTGTCCGGATACCCCCTAATCCAGGACTCCCTCAGTGATGGCAAATTCTGGAGTGAAAACAAGGTCTTCAGAGCAGACTATGCTATCTGACGAAGCACATATCTCGCTGGTTATTGATAGCTCCTCAGAGGAGGATTCAGAGACAGATGACCAGTCCTATCCCCCCCCCCCGAGGTGTATGCTCTAATTTGGCAGGGTTATGTTGCTCATATCGTGCGTATGGTGTCTCGCATTGCTATGTCATTTGATTAGTTTAGACATGCTTTGTGTGAATTCCACCTGTTCAGTGTCTAATTACCATATATGTGAATTATGCATTGCCATCTTGTTGCAAGACATTATATATGTGAATTATACAATGCTATCTTGTTGCAAAGGCATTATATATGTGAATTATGCAATGCCATGCTGTTTAGCCAATCATCATGTATGTGAATTATATCATGCTATCATTTTTTTGTATTACGTGTTCCATTTGTCGACAATGTCTGTATATTCAACTACTCTTCTTGTGCATCAACCATTTAAAGTGGTGATGGAAGTATCTGGAGTGAAAACAAGGTATTCAGAGCAGACAATGCTACCTGCTGAAGCAGACATCTTGCTGGTTACAGAGAGCTCCTCAGAGGAGGATTCAGAGACTGATGACCAGTCCTATTTCCCCCCTGAGGTCTATTCTCAAACTTGGCAGGGTTATATTACCCATGTCATGCATGTTGTCTTGCATTGCTTAGTTTTTATATCCTATATGGATTGCCATCTGCTTACTTGCTTACTATATAAATCATATATTTGAATTATATCATGCCATCATGTTTATATAGTACATACACATCATCTATCTGAATTATGGCATGGCAACCCATCTAATAAAGACATCATATAGTTATATCATCTCATCCTGTTTAGTGTTTACAGTCATCATATTTTGAATTATGGCATTCTATCCGTGAATGTATGTGAATTATAGCATGCCAACCTATTTAATAAACACATTATATAGTTATGTCATGTCATCCTGTTTACATAGTCTCATATTTTGAACTACGTCTTTCCATCTTTTTTAGTTAGCCATCATAATGTGAAATTGTGTCATGCTATCCTGTTTAGTTAGCCATCATATATGTGAAATCGTGTCATGCTATCCTATTTGGTTAGACAACATAAATATGAATTATTTCATGCCCTCTTTTATTCCCCACTATCCATTGCACCTGTCTATCATACAATGTCTATACTTTCAATTACTTTTCTTGTTTATCAGCCATTTGAATTGGAGAGCGTGATGGCAGTATCTAAGGGAGTAACAACACAGTCTTCAGAAAAGATAGTGCTACCAGTTGATGCAGATAGAACCACGGTTGTACTTGCCCAAGGACCAGATCCACCACACATAACCCAGACTCTTGCAGATTGTACCCCTACCCAGTTGGATAGAGAACCAGCTACACCCCTTCTAACCCCAACCCCGGCAGATAGTAACCCAGTTCCAGTTGACACAGCACTGTCTCCACCATAGAGCACCCAAACACGAGCAGTTAGTAAGGGAACTGCTGTGCCCAAAGCACGAGGATTACCACTCCGAATCCCAACTCAACGCTTAAAGGAGAAGAAGATTTGTTCTTAGGTTAGGTTCTGTAGCTATGGTTCATACTCCTTTGCTGTTGCATCACTGTATTTACTCATACCAACTATTTTCAAATTTGAAGGATGGAATTGAAACTCCAATGGCGCAACAGGTATGTTTTAAACCTGTTTCTTTAACTGGTTTGCTGTTGTAACCTGCTCTATGTTGATTTCAGTTTCAATTGAATAAACAGTTATGTTCTCATGTCATGCACATTACAAGTGTTGTTATTGCTCTATAGTTACCCACACTTATATTCTGTCTATTCTGCTTTGTCTTGAACAAATATTATTTGAACCGTGTCTCTATCTTGATTTGGCAACAAAAACTAGAATGATATAGACCATAAAGTGACCATGGTACATAGATATATGTTTGTTTCATGTTGTTATCCTGTCCACTTTACTACTGAACTCATTTACCAAAATGAGTTTCATATACAACATGGTAAACATGTGATGTGTCTGCTTGTTTCTCTTTTAGAATGCGGACAAAATATTGGAGAACAGTACCGCGTTATCCGATGGTAAAGGAAGTAATGCAGATAAGGTTCAAGATAGTGAGACATCCTTGTTGGTCTCCAAGAAAGCTGATAAAAACTATCTTGACTATAGTGAGGGAACCCAAAAGTCCTGTCTTGATGTAGTGTTCGAGTTACTGGCCACTACTGCTGGCACAAGCTCTTCGAACTTGCTGCCTGAATCAGTTCATCTTCTTGAGTCTCAACTTCAAGTTGAAAGACATCGATCAGATGTGCTGCGACAGGAAGCTGAAGGACTGAGGAAGTCCATGCAGAATTTAGATGCATATTTTCTGGTGCAATAGCAAGCGCTGGAGGATTTAAGCGCCAAACAATAGAAAGTCAATAAGCTTGCTAAGCATCTTGCCAGCATTATGGGTACCAAGGATATTGTTTCTTGAGATCTTCCGAAGTGGTTTCAGTTCTGGATTTGTTTTGCTGCGGCGTTTATTTGCGCTGGTTGCCAACTTTGACAACCAATGTATATGATATGCTGCTTTGTTCCCTATATTTGCACCGGTGGCAAAGTTTGATGCCTAGTGGATGTAGTATGTGTAATAGCCGTGATAGCCTAGCGTTAGTTGCTTGCTTATTTATTTCCTTGTTGTCTTGTTTATTTGTTTTCTTGTAGTCATTGCAGTTCTTTTTCTGCGGTTTGCTAGTGGCTGCAATAACCTATATTTTAAAACTAGGCCACAATAACCATGGGCTAATATTTACTGTAGTGACACTGGGCCTCCTACTGGCCGTAGAAACAGTGGGCCTTCTATGGGCCGTAGAAACAATGGGCCTTCTACGGGCCGTAGAAACAATGGGCCTTCTGCGGGCCGTATCATCAATGGGCTTTATACGAGCCGTATGATCGATTGGCCAAACATGGGCCAAACAGACCGCATTATGGCCGTAAACGGGCTAGAGTTGGAATCATCCGTTGATGGGCCGAACATAACGGGCCGTCGTTAGTAGGCCGTATTTGATGACGCTATGAAAACGACCAACGTATTAACGGACCACAAACGGGCCGACTATAACCACGGGCTGAATTTGGCCCACAAGCAGAAAATGACAGTAACGGGCCGTAAGTAAACGAATGCTGGAAATGAGCCCAAGAATAAATGTGCTCTGAGAAGGCCGAAAGATAACATGGGCAGGAAATGGCCCAACGGAATAACGGGCCGTTAATGGGTATAAAGTGATACACTGTTCATTATGGGCCAGTGTCACCACGGGCCGTTAATGGGTGTAAAGTGATACACTGTTCATTAAGGGCCAGTTTCACCACAGGCCGTTAATAGGCCAAGAGTTACATAGGGCCTCATATGGGCCGAAAGACGTCATGGGCCATACATGCGCCAGAAGTGAAAACGGGCTGGAATCATATTGGATGGCCCAGATGACGCTACTGGGCCTAATTCGGATAGGGCGTAGCGGGCCTTGGGTTAACGGGCTGTAAATGGGCTATATGCGAACTGGCCTTTAACAGGCTTTCCATGGGCCGGCCCGCCACCTTTTGACCAAGTCAAACGGGCCGGCCTTTTCACAGGAATGGGCCTCTGTTGGGCCGCGCCACGTGTCGATTTATCATAGGCGCCTTACGTCCAATGAGTGGATGACATCTGTCCCAACGATGAGCAGACATGTGTTTCCTCCAACCAATGATAATTTTACACGTGGAAAATCCCCATTGGTCGGGGCTGTTAACGGGTTATCGGATCCAAAACCCGACCCGATAGCTTAACGGCGTTCCGTTATGGTGGATGCCACGTGTCGGTCACCCTTGACGAAAGCACTTCTGTGACGCGCGATTTATCGTCATGGAAGTGGACACTTCCGTGATGATAATTTTGGTAATGTCATGGAACACTTCTACGACAACACAGGTATGACTATCTTGATTTTGTCATAAAATCATCATGGATGTACATGCATGACAGAAAACGTGACCTACTATGACAAACACGTATCATCACGGAAGTGTATTTTTTTTGTAGTGCACATAGCGTCGATCCAAGCAACTCCAAGATCTAGTGGGCGGGCGTGGCAAGACTGTGGCTCCGAATGTGCAAGCACATAAGCGCACTCGGACTTCGACTCTAGAGCCGATAGAGAAGGTCGCCAAGCAACCCAAGGTCGCCCCGTCAAAGTCTCGGAAGACCTTGCCCAAGATCAAGATGGACGTTCCTGTTGCCTCTGGGTGAGTGTTCTATCTTTCTGCGTTTTCTTCTACTGACTCATACTTCTGCTTTGACCAAATGGATTATGAACTTTTCAGTGCCGCGACTTCTGCGACCTCCATGGATATTGACAAGGCCGCGGGTGATGAGGAGGCTGATGGCGCGGATACTTCCAAAGTTGGTACGCTCTTGCCATCTTTATTTTGTTTTTGTCGACTAGGTTGTCGGTCGATTGAACTCTTACAGTTGCTTTTTGTTGCAGCTCCGCGGGATGTCATTGAGCTTCGGGATGATGAGGAAGAGGTGCCTCTAAAAGAGAGGAGAAGGAGGGGCAGGGCCTCAAGCGGGAGGACAACCGAGGGTCAGGTGCCTCAGTCGACATCGGCACTAGAGACGATGGTCCAGCGATCTGGAGATCCGGCTCGGGCCAACGTTACTTTTGCCAATCCACTGTCGACTAACCGTCCTTCAGCGTCGACTGCTCAGGTCTCTGCCGCACCTGCACAACTCCATGCTTCAGATCCTGTGACTGCTCCGACTATACTACCGTCGTCGCTCTTTGCTGCATACCACACTCCAGACGACCGGCCGAGTGCCGCCAGGGAAGCCCTTCTCCAGGCAAACCTTGTGATGGAACAAATGAAGATGGTGCATGAGGCCAGTCAGGTTGCCTACAATGCCAGCACCGCTCTGTAGGTCAATGTCAAGGTTAGTTGGTTTCTAACTAGTCTCTTGATTAGTGGTAGTTGCGACTGTTGCTTTATTGTCCGCAAGGTGTCCTTGGATGAGCGTTTTGGAACCTTTTATGTGCATCTATCATGGGTCTGCATTTCGCATCCAATCACCCACTGGGTGTTCTGTCTTAGCGTTGAATAGTTCTTCCACTTGAGTCAACCAGGTTGAGTCGAGTGTTTTTCTGAACCAGTGGGGGAACGCAGAGTGCTCCCACTAGGTGTAGTCCACGAGACCACGGTCGACTGCTGGTAATCGGCTTGGGTCTGAGAATCTCCTTTTTTTACTCATGCTGGGCAGACCATGCCGAGTGGAAAACCGGACCAGTGGGGGCACGCCAAGTGCACCCACTAGGTGTAGTCCCCGAGACTACTGTTGAATGTTTGATTCGGTGGTAGTCTTTAGAGAAACTTTCACTGTGACTGACTTTTGTTTCCGTCAACTAACATATCTTATTTGCTGGCTGCATAAAACTTGTGATCTTGGAGCTCAATTTGCTGAACTGGAGAAGAAGCAGATCAACCTCAACTTTGATCTGGAGCTGGCCAAGAAGAATCTCAAGAAGGCCCAGGATGAAGCAGCTACCATGGGAGGTAACAATTCGTCGACTGTCCACCTCATGACTCTCTCCTTTTTTTAGTCTCTTTGAAGCAAGTGATTCCACTCGAACAGATGTGTGTAGTGAAAACCATCAACTCCAAGCTTGCCTGAAGAATGTTATTTCTTTAGATAAAATGAAGCAGGCTCTGGAGAAGAAGGATCAAGACCTTGCTGCAGCTCAGAAGGAGGCGCGAGAGAAAACGACACTTGCTGACAAGAAGCTAGCCTCATTCAACAAGTTGGAAGAGGAGAACTCCAAGTTGAAGACTGCCGTTAGTGAAGCCAACCAGGAGGTTGCGTGGCTGAAGAAGGACAAGGAAAGCTTGACTGATGAAGTTGGAAGTTTCAAGGCCAAGAAGGGTGAATTGGAGGCTTATCTGGGATAGCTCGCTGAGAAGTTGGTCTTGAAGCTTGAAGGTATTTCCTTTTGTTCGACTGATTTGTCGATGTCAACTGACACGTATTGTTAAACTGTTGACTCGCCACTTTTCCGACTGTGCAGAACTTCGTCAAGACTTCAAAGCAGAGACTGGGCGGGCCGAGACAGGTCTTGACCCCATAAAATCTCCTGTCAAAGATGACGTTGCGATGAGTGTGCCGCGATTGGAGTCTCGTTTGGACAGTGCTGTGGATTATCTCGCTCGTCTAAAGGTGGCGATGTTGCGGATCGACGCTGAACTCTGGCCTCAAACAGAACTCCCAAAAGATCTCGAGTCTCTAATGACTCGATTGAATCAAATCCCTGGTCGAGTGCAGGAATGGAAGAAGTCATCTGCTCGTTGTGGCGCCGATGTGGCTCTGTCGTTGGTCCGAGTCCACTGCAAGGATGTCAGAGAAGACAAGCTGGCGGCTCTCATGGTTGCCAACACTAAGAAGCTCAGCTTCCAGTCCTTCATGGACACCTTCCTTGATGCTGCCACTCGCATCGCAGAGAGCATCAACCTTAACAGCTTTTGTGATCCAGCAAGTCCTCCACCTGCCGAGTGAACAAACATTATGCTCCACCTTTATTTGCCTCATGCCGAGTGGTTATGTAACCGTTAAACTCTTTCAGGCTTGACGTCTGAGTACTTCTTCCTATTGCGGTTCTAAACTTTTGCGGGATTTATCTGAACTTGTTTTTCCTTGAATATGATGTCTTTGCCTTTATTGCTTTTGAATGTCTTTCGATTCCAAGTGAACTTGATCTTTTCACCTTTCGTCGAGTGGCTCTGATGATGTGTTCAATCGACACCTCATTGTCCTTGCGGATCGGGATGGAGCATAAATTGTACTTGTGATGCAGCTCTGACGTTGTGTTCATTCGACACCTTGTCGTCCTTGCAGATTGAGATGGAGCACATGTTGTACTTGTGACGTAGCTCAGAGGACCTTTTTAATTTAGGAAAGTATGGGGTCGTAGCTAAGTCCTCCAAGTGGGAGGATTGCTCTCCACTCGGAGTGTTTTTTAACTTAGGCGAGTACCGGATCGGAGCTAAGCCACCGAGTGGGAGGATTGCTCTCCACTCGGAGTGTTTTTTGACTTAAGCGAGTACGGGGTCGCAGCTAAGCCCCCGAGTGGGAGGATTACTCTCCACTTATGTAACACACCCTACATTTTGGACAAGCGCATCCCTAAGTCATGGTTCCTCCCTCCCATCGCCTCCTTTTCGCCATTCGAAATCCCAGGCCGCCGTAACCTCTCTGCTCCAGCTGCGAAACCCCACCCTCCTCCATCCGCCACCTCACCACTGCCTTGCCAGAGCCTCTTCCCTGATGATGTCGTCCACCGCAATAGCTCGACATCCCTCATCCACCTCCCCGGATGAGGATCCGTCGTTCATCTCGTCGTCCCGACGGTTCAGCCGTCCCATCCTCCACCTCCAAGGAGCTGCTCCGATGATCACCTCATCTTCGCGGCTGCTCCATCCCCACAGCGCCGCCTTAACCTACTCCACCAGAACCTTAACATCCTCGCCGACTCCTCGGATGAAGCCGAGGCCTACTCGGCGCCATCAAAGAGGTTGTACACTCATTGCATCGCACCTTCTCTCTAACTCGACCTCCCAGCACCGACAGTGCTCCATCCCGCACCTCCTGGCGCGGCTACCTCGAAGCCGGCACCACGGGCGACATCTCCATGGCGGCTCTCCCCCAGCGCGAGGCACCTTCGGTGGCAGCGTCCATACCAGCCGGATCTGCTGCTGCTACTACTCCAGCTCTCACTCGCTCACTCACGCTGCTGCTACTGCTCCGGCTCTCGCTCGATTGCTCGCCCTGCTGCTGCTGCTCTGGCTCTCGCTTGCTCGCGCTGCTACTCTGCTCCCCCCTTGCTTGTGCTGCTACTCTGCTCTCCCCTCGCTCGTGTTGCTGCTCTACTCTAGCTCTCACTCACGCTGCTGATCCTGGTACACGGACTGCTGCAGCTACACGAGTTGCTGCTCCTCCAGGCATTGCTGCTCCGGCTGCCATCTGCTACTGTGTTCCCCGTCGATCGCCTGCTGATTTAGATCACTATTTCTCTACTACTAGTGCTCGAGCGGCCTAAACTACATGTGAAGTGCCTCTGTGCTACCAGTGCATTCAGTTTCGACAGTAACACCCAGATTCCACAGTAATTTTCAGTTTCGACAGTTAAGTCTAGAGTCAACAGTTGTAGTCAGGTGTTTTTTGGTGATGTAAATTTTACATCTATCACTTTTTGGTAATGTATTTGACATCATCTATTGGAGATGCTATTAGAAACCCACTTGAGATTAACAATGTCTGTCTTGTACTGCTTCAGCCTCGACGTCTTACAGCTTGCTGGAGCTGCTCCAAGGACGGAACCATCCATCACAACAAAGCAGTGCCCTAGATGCCGTCTACAGATCACTTAGATCTTCCTCCACACCTCCGACAGCCACCTCTGCCTCAACTTCTTCAGCGACCAACCCAATGATGCCGAGGTCGACATGGCTACGACAAAGAGGTTGTGCACTTGTCACATCACTTATTACTCTACATTCATGTCGATCGATTAGGGCTATTTTGGTTCAAAGGAAAAACTGAAGGAAAAACATAGCAATAGGAAATTTTCCTATGGCACTCTACTATTCAATTATTCATGCATTTTGTTGAAAATAATGGAGCAAAACTCCACCTGGACATGCTTTTCAAAATCCTATGCATGAAAACAAGACCAAGTGCATTAGTGGCAAAATAACATTCTAATTGTACATGCTTTCATATGGTTTCACTTTAATTCGGCCATGTTCCTTTGCATTCCTATGCCCTTCAAATTCCTGTGAACCAAACACCCATGTTGACAGAAATCCCGTGTTTACAAATGCTTTGTTTCCCACGTGCATTCCTATCCTATTCTGGTGTTTTTCCTATCCCTGCGTTTTTAGAATCCTGCAAGCCAAAGGAGCCCTTACAGAATTACTTCAGTTACATGTAGGTGTCGAAGAAAACTTTGTGTGGTTTGTCCTGCTCCTGTCGTGACGTCGTCCACCTCACCTGAGCCGCTCCATCAACAGAAGCATCCACCAAACCAGACATCATGACTCCTGACCGTCTTTCGCTGCCTCAGATCTCTTTCCCTGCTGCTGACACCTAGCGCAACGGCATCACCATCATCGACTCAGTAGATGAACCAGAGGAGTACACGGGTCCACAAGAGAGATCACACTCTTTTGTTTCTGCTTATGTTATGCATTGCTTAATATTACCTACTACTTTATTGTCCTATTCACCTCTTAGACTCCAAGTCAGGTCCAAATTAATGTTCAAACTTGAGTTTTAAATTAGTTGTGGGGCACACATCGAGGCGGCAGTGAATAGTATATTTTTCTATTATCTGGTTCACCTAGGATATGCCTATGTTGTTCATCTTTGGCGGGAAACAAATAGTAAAGCAATCATCACCTCTCCTTTTATTAAATTACAGCTATCATCAGCCTACTATCGTTATTTTTGGATCCATCCACTGGTTGTTACCATCACTCTAGATTTCTGCATGCTCTCCTTACATAATCTCACTATATTTTTTTGTATAAATGTCAGATATTGTACACAGTCTTGATGAACAAGTAGAGAAGAAGAGAAGATTTTTGCTCGACAATACAATGTCATGCAGACATTGCTCCATGGTGGGTTCAATGGCAAACCACCCCCTCTCTAGATTGTAATCCAGAGGAATATATCTGTTCTGAGGCGGATTCAGATGTAGCTGACTACTCGTATTTACCCCCAAGGTGTTTGCTCTAACTTGGCATGATGATGTTAGTCATATCATGCATATGTTGCCTTGAAGTGTCTACTTTTGACATCATATATGTCATTTGTTTTGCTTAGACATGTTCTGTAATGCCACATGTTTAGTTTCTATAACATATATGGGAATTATGCAGTCTCATCTCTTTTTAGCCAGCCATAATATATGTGAAATATGAAATGCCATCCTGTTTAACCAGGCATCATATATTTGAATGATATCTTGCCCATCCTTTCTTCATTACATTTCCATTTGTCAACAATGTTTGTACATTAAACTACACTTCCTGTGAATCAGCCATTTGAGTGTGTGATGGAAAATCTAGAGTGAAAACAAGGTCTTCAGAGCAGACAGTGCTACTTGTCGAAGCAGATCTCTTGCTGGGTCCCGATAGCTCCTTAGAGATGGATTCAGAGACAGATGACCAGTCATATTCCCCCACCAAGGTGTATGCTCTAACTTGGCACTGTTATACTATTGATATCATGCATATGGTGTCTTGCATTGCATAGTTTAGACATCATATACACAGTATTCAACACCATGTTCTTAGTTCAGACATCATATATGCGAATGCCCTCTGCTTAGCATATAAATCACATATGTGAATTGAATCATGTGATCCTGATTACTTAGATAACATGTATGTGAATTATGTCATGCGAACTTATTTACTAAAGACACCATATAATTATCTCATGCCATCCTGTTTAGTTAGTCATCATATATTTTTCAGCCTCCCAATCTGCTTTCTCGCCTTTGAAGCCATCCTTCAATTGTTCCATGGCTGTTAAAGGGCCCTTCAGCTCTTCTTTGGCCTTTGAAGTTTCGGCTTGCTGGGACTTGATGTTTTCTTGGAGGTCGGCGATTTGAGAATCTTTGTTGGTCAAGTCAGCCTGCAAGAGATAGTTAATAAGTTGGTAATACTTTTTTGAAAGTCCCAAGCACATAACAAGTTATACACTTGGCACTTGGGGGCTAATGCGGATTGCTTTTTCTCAACTCATATTTTAAGTCCCAAGCACATAACAAGTTATATACTTGGCACTTGGGGGCTAATGCATATTGGATCAATTCAAGGTTATCAAGTTTCTCTCCACAAACCGGATCATGTTGATGATTGAAAGGAATTTTTGGAAACTACATTATAGAAGATATACCGGTTCATCCTAAAGGTATAAACCGGTCTATAGGGGCCACACAAGCAAAATCCAATCTTATCCTACTATAGGGGCCACACAAGTCCCGGTTCACAGTCACAAATAAGAACCGGCCCTTGGGGGCTACGGGAGTTGATAATTGAAGCAGGCTCTAAGGGAAAAGAACTTGTGCAAAGGAATGGATATTTACCTCATATCGCTCTTTCATTAGACCTACTAAACCGGCTTCATAATCGCGGCTGCTATACAGACGGTTTAGATATCCATAGTGAATGTCCTGATCATTGAGGTGGGCATAGCTTGATAAATCTGTTTTCCACTTGCCCTTGTCTACAGCAGAAAATTCCTCTTTGGCACTCTGCTTTGATAAGGCGATAGGGTTGCCAGGAGAAGTATGGCCAAAGCTGGTAATCATAACATCATCTATGGTGCCATCAATAGTCTTGTCTGGGCTTGACAGTTTAGCAGATGTCCTTGCTAGGCTTTGTGGATCGGCAACTGGGCTTGGCGGGTCAGCAGACTGGCTCGTTGGATTCATTTCTGCTGGTTCAACAAAAGTACCCTGACCTTGAGGTACCGGGTCATCCAGAGTAATATCAGCATTCTGATCAAGAGCCTCTGAGGTGCTCTCCGATTCAGTGGTCAGATTATCATCAGCTGGTGTAGTCAGCTTGGCTTTCTTGCTAAGTCTGGCTTTGGCACTAAAAAGAATAAACGCAGAGGTTAGTATAAACCTGTGAAAGGCATAAAAAATTAAGTGTAGTATGCTTACCCAGGAACGGTCCTGAGTGGAGGCATCTGTGTGGTTGATGAATCGCCGGAGGATGAATGGGAGGTTCCCTGATAATTCGAATCATATGGATTAAGAGGATATCAGAAGTAACCCGCCTTGGGATAGAGTGTATTAAGAGAACAAGAGACCTCTTGACGGCGTTTGCAAACCAGAGAATATGGTAAACCGGAGGAGGTAACCACTTGACCACTGTGCCAGGTTGTGCGGCAAGCTTCTTGCTGCTGTGTCTTCAAAGAAAAGTGCGGATCCAAATAAGCAAGAGGGTATGAATGTTTTACTTTCCGGACTGCTCGACGGAGTTTTGGTACTGGCACATGATTTGAGTCAGAGGATAAAACAATTACCTCTGCATCACCAGCGTGGCTAGCTTCCGCATCATCCTGATAATAATTATTGTCAATGAGGTGTATGAAAAAAGAACCAAGAGAGTCAAGTTCTACCTCTGATTCCGGGTCATCGAGCTCTTCGTCATTGGGCAAGTCAGAGGGTTTGGCAGTTCTTTTCTTTGCGGGCTTCTTTGTAACCCTGGTCTTGACGCAAGGTACTCTCGCCGGTTTATGCTGCGATTTCCTCTTCCAGAACAGATCATCACCCTGCGCAGATGGACAACAAGTTATAAAGGAATGATTAACAAGGGATGGATTAAGGCAAAAATAAGACAATTCTTACAGTGGGCGGTTTGTTGGACGCATAGAAGGGGCTAAGCCCTACTCTGCTACATGCAGCCACCGGTTCATCAAGCATTTTCTTGACAGCTTTGGCGACTTCATTATCCATGAGCTGGATGTCAATATGACGCTGAGGGTCTTTTATATCCCCTGTGTATTCAAACATTAAACCGGGGCGCCGGCTTAAAGGCAAAATGCTCCAAGAAACCCAGCATCGAACGAAATCAATGTCTGTCAGACCATTGGCCACAAAAGCTCTGAGTTTTGCTAGCTGAGGGGCATATTTTGATCGTTCCTTGGCAGTTAGTCGCTGAGGAACCGGATGAGTTTTAGTAAACCGGTATGCACGATAACCCGACAGAGGATTTTCATTGTCTAGAGCTGTATTGCGGTAGTAAAAACAAGTCTGATTCCAGTCCTTGGGGTGGCTATGATGTTTGGCATGAGGGAAGTCAACATCCTTTCTCTTCTGGATTGAAACGCCCCGAGTTCAGTGTTGGGCCCGTCCATAAATTCAGTATGGCGGTTTAAGTAAAAAAAGTCCCGGAATAGTTCCACAGTGGGTTCCTCTTGCAGATAGACTTTGCAAAATACTTGAAAATTGCATATATTGGACACGGAGTTCGGTCCAATATCTTGAGGGCGGATCTGGAAGCTGGCAAGCACATCGCGAAAGAATTTGGATCCGGGCGGGCTGAACCCTCGATTCAGATGATCAGTAAATACAATCACTTCTCCATTCTGGGGCTCAGGAGGATTTTCTGAACCGGGGACCCTCCAGTGGATGGTTTCTTGGCTCGCTAAAGCGCCTGTCAAAACGTACCCAGTCAGTTGTTCTTCAGTGACCCGGGAAGGAACCCAATTGCAAGCATAGAATATTTTCGCCATGGAAAGCTGGAAAAAAGGATCAATGCCGGTTTAAAGATTCATGACTAATGCAGATAAACCGGCCTAAGGACAGAAGGAAGAAGAAATTGAAGTATATATACATAATAAACCGGATTGTTTAACATTGAGGTTGAGTTGGCGGTTTAAGAGAGGGCTAATGGTACCTGGCGGGTTATCATCTTCTAAAGGTTAAACCGCCTACAATGGTGCGGAAGCTATAGATCTGAGAAATTCCTAAGTATTGCACAAACAGGTTTCACAAGTTGGTATTATGATTTTGGATCTACCACAGTTCTAAAAAGGAGAAAAATTCCAAAGCCCTAACTGGTGACAGCGGAACAATCAAAAACCAGATGGGATATGTTTTCTGAAGAAGAGATGCTATAATGAGAAAAAAATGACTATAGCTACGGCCACACAGGAGGAATATCAATATTTATCAAGTTCTTATATGGCCGCAAGGTGCAGTAATGAACATTGACGAACACTGAAGAACACTGAAGAACAACGAAACCCTAATGGTAGATCTGAGGTGAAGAAGAAGAAAATTTACAGAGGTTGAAGGAGTAGCGGAGAGGCGCCACGTTTCTCTGGTCAGATCAGGTTGATGCAGCGGCTGTTGCTGGTGTAGAGGCGAAGGTTGATGGCGGCGGCTGTGCTCGAGCGCTGAGGCGATGCAAGGAAGACGATGAGGCGAAAGGACACGAAGGGGAAGAGAAAGAATGATCCTTGGTTCTATTTATAAGGTGAAGGGATAAGTGACAGGCGCGGGAATCGAGGAACCCAAAAAATGGATATGTGACATAGTTGTCGCCTTGGTTTTCGGAGGTTCATTAATAAAAGGGAGGCATTTACATGTTTTTAATAAGCAGGTGACGTCATGGCGATTTACTACAATCTTGAAAGATGACGTCATGGTGGTTTACCAAGTTCATATGGAGATGATGTCATGGCGGTTTACAAGGTTCATACGAAGATGCTCAAGGAGTTTTTCTAAGTGTTGAAGATTGACATGAACAGGTTCAAATCAATCTGGGGCCTAATGTTGGGGATATAACTATTGAGTATAAACCGCCCAGGAGGGGCCGGGTTATGCTCACAAGGAATCATTCGTATTGAAGCCCATGAAGACAAGGAGTAAGACGCTTTACTACAGAGACTTAGAGGTCCGGAGCCCAAGGGCGGATTAAGGCCCATAGACATAAACCGCCATGAGATATGTAACTTGTGTTGTAAGATAGGGAAAGGTAGAAACCGAGCCGGACACATGTATGAGCCGGCCTCGAGATTCTGTAAACCGCCGGGCGTCTACCTGTGTATATAAAGGGACGACCCAACGGCAGTTCAGGGACAAGAAACAACAAGTCGAGAGATAGGCAAAGCGGATTCGCTCCCTGATCATCGAGACCCCATCAATTCTGCCACAACTGGATCGTAGGCTTTTACCTTCACCGCAAGGGGCCAAACCAGTATAAACTCCCTGTGTCCCTTGTCTGGTTTAACCCCTTTAAGCTAATCTCGTTGCGATGGCTCCACGACTAAGTCCTCTCACTAGGACATCTGACGTGTTAATTCCACGACACTATCCTTTTTAGTTAAACAATATACATGTCAACTATTTCATGCCCTCTTTTTTCCACACTATCTGTCGCATCTGTCTCTCATACAATGTCTGTGCATTCAACTATGTTTCCTGTTTATCAGCTTGAATCAGAACGGGTGATGGCAGTATCTAGCGGAGTAAAAAACATGGTCTTCAAATCAAATAGTGCTACCTCTTGGTGGAGATAGCACCCCGGCTGTACATGCACAAGAACCAGCCCTACCACACATAACCCAGACTCTCGCAGATTGTACCCCTACTGCGATGGACAAAGAACCAGCTGAGGGAGTCCTGGATTAGGGGGTATCCGGATAGCTGGACTACATACTTTGGCCGGACTATTGAAGCGTGAAGATACCAGACTCAAGACTTCGTCCCGTGTCCGGATGGGACTCTCCTTGGCGTGGAAGGCAAACTTGGTGATCCGGATAATATATTTCCTTCTTTGTAACTGACTCTATGTAAACCCTAGCTCCCTCTGGTGTCTATATAAACCGGAGGGTTTAGTCCTTAGAGACAAAATCATAATCATCATAGGCTAGCTTCTAGGGTTTAGCCCCTACGATCTCGTGGTAGATCAACTCTTGTACTACTCATATCATCAATATCAATCAAGCAGGAAGTAGGGTTTTACCTCCATCAAGAGTGCCCGAACGTGGGTAAAACATCGTGTCCCTTACCTCCTGTTACCATTAGCCTTAGACGCATAGATTGGGACCCCCTACCCGAGATCCGCCGGTTTTGACATCGACATTGGTGCTTTCATTGAGAGTTCCTCTGTGTCATCGCTTCAAGGCTTGATGGCTCCTTCAATCATCAACAACAACGCAGTCCAGGGTGCGACTTTTCTCCCCGGACAGGTCTTCATGTTCGGCGGCTTCGCACTCCAGGCCAATTTGCTTGGCCATCTGGAGCAGATTGGTAGCTACGCTCCTGGCCATCATGTCAGATTCGGAAACTTAAACTACACGGCCGATGTCCGTGGAGACTTGATCTTTGATGGATTTGGGCCTACGCCAGAAGCGCCGAACAGTCACGACGAGCACGGCCTAGACCTGCTGTCGAACAATACTCGGGATATTGCGCCTGCAGGATCCCCGGACCTAAATCTGGGGCAGATTGCGTCGTTCGAGGACGGGTGGATGGACCCCGCCCCGGAGGTCGCACACTCATCGGCCGAAAATCCGAATACAGACTTAATCCCCAAGGAAGCCTGTGTCTCCGGACCCCTAGACTTGTGTCCGGTTGTAGGTCCCAGACTGCGCACCCCCGAGCCCGCCGATTCTGGCTGGGCTCCGATAATGGAGTTTACCGCTGCGGATATCTTCCAGTACTCGCCCTTTGGCGACATGCTGAAGTCATTAAAGTCTCTCTCCTTGACAGGAGACTGTCGGCCGAACTATGTCTGGCTCAAAGGGGAAGAAGGCGACGAAGAAATTGGTAACCCACCCACCACCCACTTCATAGCCACTCTCGACAAAATAACAGACATGCTTAACTTTGACTCTGATGACACCGATGGTATGGACATCGGCGCAGGAGACAATTCAGAACCACCACCCACGGGGCGCTGGACTGCCACCTCATCATATGATATATACATGGTGGACACGCCTAAAGAGGACGGTGGAGATAAAATGGAGGACAAAACCCCCGGACAAAAGCCAAAACGTCGGTGCGGACGCCGCTCTAAGTCTAGCCACAGTAAAAACAGTGATAACAGCGCCCGGAGGATCGACACCCCAGACAACTCCAAAGGCAACAACGTCCATATGGACCCAGCGATGGAGAAGGATGAGCCAGGTCACGCCAAACACAGCCCGGAGCATACGCCCAACCATAGCGATCCCGAGGGCCAAACCCATCAACCCGCCCCGGGAGAGGATCAAAGTCCGAACGACGATGCACTCATCATCCCGAAAACACATTTGGAACGAGATAACCTCCACAGAAAGCTCATGGCCATTGCTAGAAGTCTAAAGAAGCAGAAGCAAAGGCTTAAGGCCGCCCAAGAAACGCTCAATCGCAGATGGAATACAGTGCTAGACACTTGAGAAAAATACGGCGACGATCGCCACAAAAAGAGCTATCCAAAACGCAAGCTGCTGCCAGAATTCGACGATGAGGCCGTTCCACCGAAGAACAATACAGCCAGCAGGCCGGACAAACCACGTCGTAACCGCAACAAAGCAGCCACTGACGCTGCACACGATTTGCACGAGTTACTGGACAGAAGGGCCGGCGCGACCGGTCCATCTACGGATCTAGAGGACACGCTCCAGCAAAGGAGTATGGTCACCAAAATGATCATTCTGATTGAGTACCACTTCGGAATCAACACCGGACACAACAACAGTCGACAGCATGCCACAACATGTCCAGATATAGAGGAGCTGCTCACCCTCTGTGCTTCACCGATGAGTTACTGGACCACAAATTCCCACAGGGTTTCAAACCCGTTAACATAGAGGCATATGACGGAACAACAGACCCCGGAGTCTGGATTGAGGATTTTATCCTGCATACCCACATGGCTTGTGGGGACGACCTCCATGCCATCAAATACCTTCCCCTCAAGCTGAAGGGACCAGCTCGGCACTTGTTGAAAAGCCTCCCCGAAAATTCAATCAGAAGTTGGGAGGAACTCGAGGATGCCTTCAGGGCCAATTTTTAAGGGACCTATGTCCGACCTTCGGACGTGGACGATTTAAGTCACATAATTCAACAGCCCAGAGAGTCTGCCCGCAAGCTTTGGAACAGATTCCTCACTAAGAAGAATCAAATTGTCGATTGTCCGGATGCCTAAGTCCTAGCGGCCTTTAAACACAGCATCCAGGATGAAGGGCTCGCCAGACACCTCGGCCAAGAAAAGCCAAGGACAATGGCAGCCTTAACAAGCCTTATGACCCTCTTTTGCGCGGGTGAAGACAGTTGGTTGGCCCGTAGAGGCACCAACGACCCAAGCACATCCGAAATAAGGGATGGCAACGGGAAGCCATGGCGCAATAAAAACAAACGTCAAAACAAGGAAGAAATTCCAGACAACACAACGGTCAACGCCTGATTCAGGGGCTCTCGACCCGGTCAACAAAAGAAGCCATTTAAAGGCAGCAAAGAGGGACCGTCCGGCCTGAACAAAGTCCTGGACAGATCGTGCCAAATTCATGGCACCCCCGACAAACCTGCGAACCACACTCACAAAGAATGTTGGGTCTTCAAGCAGGCCGGCAAATTAAATGCCGAACACAAGTGAAGGGAAACACCAAGTGAAGATGAGGATGAACGTCGCCAGCCGAACACTGGGGGACAGAAAAAATTCCCACCAGAGGTAAAAACAGTAAACATGATCCACGCGACTCACACACCCACGAGAAGGCGCGAACGTGCGCTCAGAGACGCATACGCTGTAGAGCCTGTCGCCTCCAAACGTAACCACTGGTCAGCCTACCCGACCACCTTCGATCACAGGGACTACCCGACTAGTATGCAACATGGAGGATCAGCTGCCTTGGTGCTCGACCCAATAATCAATTGATACCATCTCACTCGCGTCCTCATGGACGGCGACAGTAGTCTTAACTTAATATACCACGACACTGTCCGCAGGATGGGGATAGACCCATCCAGAATCAGCCAAAGTAACACCACCTTTGAAGGGGTGATACCAGGCGTTCAAGCCTACGGTAGGGGCTCCCTCGTACTGGAGGTAACATTCGGTTCCCCAGGCAACTCCAGAAGCTAAGAACTACTCTTCACCATCGCCCACCTCGAAAGCGGCTATCATGCATTGCTTGGGAGAACGGCCTTCGCCCACTTCAATGCAGTACCACATTATGCCTACCTTAAACTCAAGATGCCCGGTCCATGTGGTGTCATCACCGTTAATGGAAACACAGAGCGCTCCTTACGCACGGAGGAATACGCGACGGCTCCAGCAGCCGGACTCGAAGCGGCCTCTAATACCAGAAAGCATGATTGGTCGTTAAGACCACAGACACGGTTAGACGAGTCCGGCAGCCCAGATAAACCTGAGCTAGGGCGCCATACATGTAATCCCATAGAGGACACCAGGGGCTATAGATATTTAACAAAGCCCCACTGTTGGCTTGACCTTATTAACAGGCCAATGTCTTACACTTTTACTATCCATCGCACGCTTACGTTATACTCTTCTACATGAGTTTTTCCTTTTACAGATATCATTCGTGCGATACCCTCCCAGGACACGGCACAACAGAGACAAAGGCGCAGACGTGCAGCAGGGCCCCGCTCAAAGGTTTCTCTTTAGATTAAGCCCATGTGTAAACCTTTTTTATTGCCTCTTGTTGCTTACACATCCCATGGGTACTACACCCACAGAGGATACTGCCGTTATTGGCATTTTGCCACGATAGACTAATGCACGTACCTGGAGATACAGGGTTCATAATAAAGGGCGTTACTCAGCCCAGTATTTGTTACAAAGTTCGAATACCTTCGGGAGTGTTCGGCGTCGCGAGTTTGGCCTTATATGCATCAGCTCCAAATCATGTCTTTGGTCAAATGTTGGGGTTGCCCGGCTCCTGGGTTTGCAGCCTTATGTTCCGTTCTTATCGGCTAAGGCATCCAAAGGAGAACTACTATGATTGTGCCCTGGTTATTACGGATGAGCACCTCAGTAGAGAAAGACGAAAACTGACTGTCATGATACAGCGAGAGACTATTCAACCACTCAAAGACTTATCGGAATCTTTAGGATTCCTCCACATTAACGAAGGACCATTTCCCGGTCATGTACACACACACTCGTATTCGGATGCACGCGAAGGTACCAGGGGCTACATAGTATCCCCACCGTCAAACTCCTATGGCTAAGTGAAAGTGTTAAAGATATATAGTCCGGTTGCCTAGTTCGGCGTACGATCACCTCCTTAATGGACGAAGACGTTGGATCAAGTGTGATTATGCATATTTTTGCAAACACCCCTGAGGGAGTCCTGGACTAGGGGGTGTCTGGATAGCCGGACTATCATCGTCAGCCGGACTCCAAGACTATGAAGATACAAGATTGAAGACTTCGTCCCGTGTCCGGATGGGACTTTCCTTGGCGTGGAAGGCAAGCTTGGCGATACGGATATGTAGATCTCCTACCATTGTAACCGACTCTGTGTAACCCTAGCCCTCTCCGGTGTCTATATAAACCGGAGGGTTTTAGTCCGTAGGACACAACCATGACAACAATCATACCATAGGCTGGCTTCTAGGGTTTAGCCTCCTTGATCTCGTGGTAGATCCACTCTTGTACTACCCATATCATCAATATCAATCAAGCAGGAGTAGGGTTTTCCCTCCATAGAGAGGGCCCGAACCTGGATAAAAACATCGTGTCCCTTGTCTCCTATTACCATCCGCCTAGACGCATAGTTCGGGACCCCCTACCCGAGATCCACCAGTTTTGACACTGACATTGGTGCTTTCATTGAGAGTTTCTCTGTGTTGTCACCGATAGGCTTGATGGCGTCTCCAACCAACAACAACACCATCCAGGGTGAGACTTTTCTCTCCGGACAGATCTTCGTGTTCGGCGGCTTTGCACTACGGGCCAATTCACTTGGCCATCTGGAGCAGATTGAAAGCTACGCCCCTGGCCATCAGGTCAGGTTTGGAAGCCTAAACTTCACGGCTGACATCCGTGGAGATTTGATCTTCGATGGATTCGAGCCACAACCGAGCGTGCCGCACTGTCACGATGGGCATGATCTAGCTCTGCCGCTGGACAGTACCTTGGAGGCCGCACACGAATCCGCTCCGACCCATAGCTCGGAGCCGACCGCATAGATCGAGGACCGGTGGCTGGACACCGCCTCGGGAGCTGCAACTGCTACGGCGATGGAGCCGAATACTGACCTTATCCCTTATAAAGCTCGTGATTCCCAGGTGTCGGACTCCTCGCCAGACTCCGAACCTCCTGCGCCACTACCAATCGAATCCGATTGGGCGCCGATCATGGAGTTCACCACTGCGGACATCTTTCAGCACTCGCCCTTCGGCGACATCCTGAACTCGTTAAAGTATCTCTCGTTATCAGGAGAGCCCTGGCCGGACTGCGGTTAGGGTGGTTGGGATGCGGACGACGAAGAAATTCAAAGCCCACCCACCACCCACTTTGTAGCCACTGTCGACGATCTAACCGACATGCTAGACTACGACTCCGAAGACATCGACGGCATGGACGACGATGCCGGAGACGACCAAGAACCAGCGCCTACGGGGCACTGGAAGACCACCTCGTCATACGACATATACATGGTGGACACCCCAAAGGATGGGGACGGCGAAGAAGTAGTGGAGGCAGATTCCTCTAAGAAACAGCCCAAGCGCCGACGTCAGCGGTGTCGCTCTAAATCCTGCCACAGCAAGAATGGAGATTCTGGCACCGGAGATAATAACACCCCAGAGAGTGCCGAAGACAACCCCCTCCAGCAAGATTCAGCACAGGAGGACGGGGAAGCCAGCCCTCAAGAGAGGGCGGCAGACGAGGAGGATGGCAATTACATGCCTCCCTCCGGAGACGAGGCAAGCCTCAACGACGACGAATATGTCGTGCCCGAGGATCCCGTCGAACAAGAGCGTTTTAAACGCCGGCTAATGGCCACGGCGAACAGCCTAAAAAAGAAGCAGCAACAGCTTCAAGCTGATCAAGACCTGCTGGCCGACAGATGGACCGAGGTCCTCGCGGCCGAAGAGTATGAACTCGAACGCCCCTCCAAAAGCTACCCAAAACGCAAGTTGCTCCCCCGACTAGAGGAGGAAGCATACAAACCTTCATCACCAGCGCACAATACAGCAGACCGACCACCTCATGGCCGCGACAGAGAGGCATCTAGGCCCTCCGCCAGAACCGTACCCCGGCACCGCTCGAAAAGCGCAAAGCCACGGGGGAATGCGCTGGACTTGCGGGATATATTGGAGGACAAGGCAAAACAATCAAGATCTATCTACGGATCACGTGGGCAACCCACAATCCACGACAACTACCGTCGCGCCGGATACAGCAACCCCGGCCGGGCCGAACACAGCAGACAAAGCTCCCTTGAGCTACGTCGTGATATTGCCCAGTATAGAGGCGCCGCACACCCACTCTGCTTCACAGATGAAGTAATGGAGCATCAAATCCCTGAAGGGTTCAAACCCGTAAAAATCGAATCCTACGATGGCACAACAGACCCCGCGGTTTGGATCAAAGATTATTTCCTTCACATCCATATGGCCCATGGTGACGATCTCCATGCCATCAAATATCTCCCACTCAAGCTTAAAGGACGAGCTCGGCATTGGCTTAACAGCTTGCCAGCAGAATCAATTGGGTGTTGGGAGGACCTGGAAGCCGCATTCCTTGACAACTTCCAGGGCACATATGTGCGACCACCAGACGCCGATGACCTAAGCCATATAATCTAGCAGCCAGACGAATCGGCCAGACAATTCTGGACACGGTTCCTCACAAAGAAAAATCAAATCGTCGATTGTCCGGATGCAGAGGCCCTCGCAGCCTTCAAACATAACATCCGCGACGAGGGGCTGGCCTGGCACCTAGGACAGGAAAAGCCGAAATCCATGGCAGCCCTCACATCACTTATGAACCGCTTCTGTGCGGGGGAGGATAGCTGGCTAGCTCGCAGTAACAACCTCAGCAAAAACTCTGGCAGTCTGGACAGCAAGGACCGCAATGGCAGGTCGCGTCGCAACAGAAACAAACGCCGCGTTAACAGCGATAACACTGAGGATACGGCAGTCAAAGCCGGATTCAGAGGCTCTAAACCCGGTTAGCGGAAGAAGCCATTCAAAATAACCACTCTGGGTCCATCCAATTTGGACCGAATACTCGAGCACTCTTGCCAGATACATGGCACCCCCGAAAAGCCAGCTAACCACACCAACAGGGATTGTTGGGTATTCAAGCAGGCAGACAAGTTAATTGCCGAAAACAATGACAAGGGGCTGCACAGCGATGACGAGGAGGAGACCCGGCCGCCGAACAGTCGAGGACAGAAGGGTTTCCCCCCACAAGTGCGGACGGTAAACATGATATACGCAACCCACATACCCAAGAGGGAGCGGAAGCGTGCACTTAGGGACGTATATGCGATGGAGCCAGTCGCCCCGAAGTTCAATCCATGGTCCTCTTGCCCGATCACTTTCGATCGAAGGGACCACCCCACTAATATCCGCCATGGCGGATTCGCCGCATTGGTTTTAGACCCAATCGTCGATGAATTTCACCTCACAAGAGTCTTGATGGACGGCGGTAGCAGCCTGAACCTGCTTTATCAGGATACAGTGCGCAAGATGGGCATAGACCCCTCAAGGATTAAACCTACAAAGACGACCTTCAAAGGCGTCATACCAGGTGTTGAGGCCAATTGTACAGGCTCGGTCACACTGGAAGTGTTCTTCGGATCCCCGGATAATTTCTGAAGCGAGGAGTTAATCTTTGACATAGTCCCGTTCCGCATTGGTATCACGCTCTGCTCGGACGAACCGCGTTTGCAAAGTTCAACGCGGTGCCGCATTATGCATACCTTAAGCTCAAGATGCCAGGCCCTCGTGGAGTCATCACGGTTAACGGAAATACCGAACGCTCCCTCCGAACGGAGGAACACACAGCGGCTCTCACGGCAGAAGTACAGAGCAGCCTTTTAAGGCAATTTTCGAGTCCGGCAGTTAAACGACCGGACATGGCCAAACGAGCCCAGAGTAACATACATCAAGACCTCCTGGCACGTTCCGAGCACGCGTAGCAATGCGACCCCAACCCCAGCCCTCGCATGATTGCAAGACTAGCCCTCCGCGTACATCATTACGCTCTGGAGATACCATGGGCACAGGGGGAGGGACACGACCACGACAGGCCCAGAGTGCGGCTTAACCACACCAGGGGCTCCCAAGTGTGTCACTCTTTTTTCTTCCTTTTTTTTCTTTTCCACAGGACCCCGTTCACCAGAGGCCCTGTCCGGCAGTAGATCTGCCGAACTCACGATGCAATAGCCGGGGAGGGACAATGGCTATGACGAACACCCAGGTGGTCTCCAGTATGAGCATTAAATCTGTTTAATACACCATTCCGCAGCCTACCCCTGGAGGGAGACACCTTTAATAGTCCAACCCTTGCTTACCGCACTATTTGTATCATTCTGCACTCATGGCAGAATTCCTTGAATAAACAATGCATCACTTTTTGTTTATAATTGCATTCCTTTTTTCCACATATATGTTCATTCATGACATCTTGCATCCGTACAATTTGGTACGGCCAAATACACCAGGGGCTTATGTTCCCCGCATTATGGTGTGGCAAGTCCGAACACTTTCACAAGTGCGGCACCCCGAACTTATAGCACTATATGCATCGGCTCCGAATCATGTCTTGGGTCAATAGTTGGGTTTGCCCGGCTCCCATGTTTTGGTACCTTACATTCCGTTCTATCGGCTAAGGTAGCACTGGGAGAACCACTGCGATTGCGCCCCGGTTGAGCTGGGCGAGCGCCTCAGTGGAGAAAGCTAAAACTGACCGTCATGATAAGGCGAGAGCTGGTCGCTGTTCGAGGTCTTTTCGAGTCCCTAAAGACTTATGCCGCTTCGAGCGAGGAACCGGCTGTGTCCGGCCCAGGCGTGGATAGCGCCCCGAATTCGGTCTTCCGAACACTAGGGGCTTCGCCGAAATTTAAAATTATAGAATTCTATGGCTAAGTGAGAGTCTTCAAGCATTATAAGTCCGGTTGCCTTGTTCGTTGTGTTGAGCGCCTCCCTAGATGGACCCAAAAATTGGAACAAGAGCGCTCAAGTTTATCCCGAACACCCCAGCACTCGTGGCATGGGGGCTGAAGCCGACGACTTGCCATCTCTCAGGTTTGATAAACGGCCGCACAGAAGGTAATATTTTAAATTAACAAGCGTTGCTTAGCGTATATGAACAAAGTTTTCAGCGCACATGATAACACATTGCAAGTCTATTCAAAAATTACATCTTTGGGGCACTCATCCGCAATCTTGCGGGCACCCTTCAGGACACTCTTATAGTACATTTCGGGCGTACGATACTCCTTGCCCGCCGGCGGCGCGTCCGTGATAAGCCTCTCAGCATCCAGCCTGCCCCAGTGCACCTTTGCGCGGGCAAGGGCCCGATGGGCACCTTCAATGCAGGCGGAGCGCTTGATGACTTCCACCCAGGGGCACGCATCCACCAGCTGCCGCACGAGACCGAAGTAGCTCCCAGGCATGGCCTCTTCAGGCCACAGCTGGACTATGAGCCCTTCATGGCCTGCTCGGCTACCTTGTGGAGCTCGACCAGCTGCTTCAGCTGGTCGCTAAGGGGCACCGGATGTCCGGCCTCAGCGTACTGAGACCAGAAGACCTTCTCCATTGAGCTCCCCTCCTCGGCCCGGTAGAATGTGGCGGCATCGGACACGCTGCGAGGCAGATCTGCAAACGCCCCTGGAGAGCTCCGAATTCGGGTATGTAACAGGTAATTTACATTCACATGCTTGCTTTGCATGAAAAATGCCTTACCCGCCGCTATTTTCTTCACCGCCTCAATCTCCTGGAAGGCCTTATGGGCCTCGGCCTTAGCGGCTTTGGCACTTTCCAGAGCCGAGGCAAGCTCGGACTCTCGAGTCTTCGAGTCGCGCTGCAAACTCTCATGCTTTTCCATGAGAGCCTGGAGCTCTTGCCGCACCTCTGCCACCCGCGCCTCCTGCTTCTCTCGCTCCGCTCGTTCTGCGGCCGCGTTGCGTTCGGCCGCGGACACGGCCTCCTTCAGGGTCGCCACCTCGTTCGTGGCCCCTGCAGTACCCACGTTATCCTTGTTATTTCCATTGCAATCAAAATCCTTTTCTGTAAGGTACAAATTTAAGGTGGTGTTACTCACCTTCTTTGTCCTCGAGCTATTTCTTGGCAAGGCCGAGCTCGTTCTCGGACCGCTCGAGGTTCTGCTTCAAAGCACCGACCTTCGCAGTCAGTGCGGCAGAGGTCAGCAGCGCAGCCTGCAAACCCATATTGACATAATTTTTAGAACTCCTGCGTATATCTTTTTTAGATCCTCAGTCCAGTTTTTCTTTCCGAACACCGAACTGAGCATCAGGGGCTACTGTCTATGCGGTATTACATTACATATTTTAAAACTTCTTACCTCAAAGCCTGTTAGAAGGCTGCTGCAGGCTTCGGTCAGCCCGCTTTTGGCGAGCTGAACGTTCTGAATCACCACACTTATGATAGTGCGGTGCTCTTCCTCGATGGAAGCGCCGTTGAGCACCTCCAACAAGTTGTTCGGCGCCTCCGGTTGGACGGAGGCTGCCGGTGTCACGGCCTTGCCCTTCTTACGAAGGGGCCGCCTGCCGGACTCCGGAACCACTGCGGGTTCCGGCATGGAGTCCGGTGCGAAGTCCGGGAGGCTGCCTTGTGGCACCTCCGGAGCCTCCTCCTGATGGGTCCCCTCCTGGGATCCCACCTCGGCGTCCTCAGCGTCGCGAGGGGTGGAGGCAGTCGGAATGGAATCTACATCCGACGGAGCCAGGGACCCGCTTGATGAAGCGGGGAGATCATCCTCGGCCGGACTACACGTAGTGTGCGGCATTAGAAGGACACTACGTGGCACAAAAGATAAATTATAAATCATTCAGGAATCCGGATACTTACGATCTTGCCGGAGGCTTGGCCCTTGAGGGCCACCCTTCGTCGCCAACGTTGGCGTTGGCAGAGCTGTCCGGAGGAAGGGTCCTTCCCCTCTTGGACCCTTCGGCCTCCCCTGTTGGGGAAGCCTTCCTCTTCCTCTCTCCCCCCTCTTGGGGAGAGTTTTCTTTCTCCTCCTCGTCTTCGGGGGAGGAGTCCGCCTCGGAGCCATCGGACGATGAGTCCGATATCACCTGGCGCCGGGAACTCCTTCGGGTTCCCGTGGCCTTCTTTTTGGCCTTCTTCTCCGGCACCACATAAAGGGCCGGAACCAGCAGCCCCGTCAAACGGGCGTCTGCTGGGTCTTCGGGAAGGGGAGCTGGACAGTCTACCTGTCCGGACGTCCTCTGCCAGTCCTGTCAAAGGCATTGGGAGTTTTAGATCCCACATAGAATTAAACTATGAAAGAAATAAGTGTCCCGTAAAGGATAACAAAGCTTACCTCGCCGGCTGGGCGCTTGGTGCTGAATCCGCGATCTTCGGTCGCAGACGCGGGGGCTTCTCCGCACTTGAACAGCACCCTCCAGGCAGCTTCGTACGTCATGTCGAAGAGCCCGCTCAGGGTTCGGTGCTATGCCGGATCAAACTCCCACAAATTGAAGGCCCGCTGTTGGCAGGGGAGAATCCGGCGGACGAGCCTGACCTGGATCACATTGACAAACTTAAGCTTCTTGTTCACCAGGGTCTGGAGACAGGACTGGAGTCCTGTCAGCTCCTCCGAACTACCCCATAGCAAGCCCTTCTCTTTCCAGGAGGTGAGCTGCATGGGGGTACTAGATCTGAACTCGGGGGCCGCTGCCCATTTAGGGTCACGCGGCTCGGTGATGTAGAACCACCCCGATTGCCACCCCTTGACGGACTCCACGAAGGCCCCCTCGAGCCAGGTGACGTTGGGCATTTTGCCCACCATGGCGCCTCCGCACTTCGCTTGGAGGCCCTTCACTACCTTCGGCTTGACATTGAAGGTCTTTAGCAACAAGCCAAAGTGGGGCCGAATGCAGAGGAAGGCCTTGCACACGACGATAAACGCCGAGATGTTGAGGATGAAGTTTGGCGCCACATCATGGAAGTCCAGGCTGTAGTAGTACATGAGCCCCCGGACGAAGGGATGCAACGGGAAACCCAGTCCGCGGAGGAAGTGGGGAAGGAATACGACCCTCTCATGGGGCCTGGGGGTGGGGATGAGCTTCCCCTCGTAGGGCAGCCGGTGCGCGATGTCGCTGGACAGGTATCTGGCGCCGCGTAGTTTTTCGATGTGCCCCTCCGTAACGGAGGAGGCCATCCACTTGCCTCCCGCTCCGGACATGGCTGGAGAAGGTTGAGGCGAGGTGAGAGAACTTGGGCGCTGGAGCTCGAGTGCGCGGAGATGGATAAGCAAAGGAGGAAGAAGGCGTAGGTAAAAAGGTGGATCCTTATCCCCTTATATATGGGCGGACGAAGACTATGCGTCCCCACCGGCCTGGTAAAACTCGCTTATCTCCCAAGCGCCACCATCAATGGCGCGGTTGGGTTACCCACATCCGTATTGAAGGGAATCCTGGAATAAGGGGAACACGATCTCTGCTTCGACAAGACGTGCCAAGGAAACCGCTTCGCTAAACGCGCTGAGGTGGTATGATAAAAAACGATTCAAGTAAAGACTTGGTAGTGGCGTGACGTCATGCCACAAAATACGTCAGCAGATTGAACTTGTGTACATATTATTCTCTCTACGGTGGAATGTGGAATTTATTTTGCAGAGCCGGACACTATCCTGGTGTTCACAATCTTCTATGAATTATTCGGAGGAGGAACCCGCCTTGCAATGCCGAACAATATGCGCGCCGGACTCATCGTCATTGAAGCCTGGTTCAGGGGCTATTGAGGGAGTCCTGGACTAGGGGGTGTCCGGATAGCCGAACTATCATCTTCGGCCGAACTCCTGGACTATGAAGATACAAGATTGAAGACTTCATCCCATGTCCGGATGGGACTTTCCTTGGCGTGGAAGGCAAGCTTGGCGATACGGATATGTAGATCTCCTACCATTGTAACCGACTCTGTGTAACCCTAGCCCTCTCCGGTGTCTATATAAACCGGAGGGTTTTAGTCCGTAGGACACAACCATGACAACAATCATACCATAGGCTGGCTTCTAGGGTTTAGCCTCCTTGATCTCGTGGTAGATCCACTCTTGTACTACCCATATCATCAATATCAATCAAGCAGGAGTAGGGTTTTACCTCCGTCGAGAGGGCCCGAACCCGGGTAAAAACATCGTGTCCCTTGTCTCCTATTACCATCCGCCTAGACGCACAGTTCGGGACCCCCTACCCGAGATCTGCCGGTTTTGACACCGACAACCCCCGCATTGTATGCGTGGGGGCTGAAGCCAACGACTGCTAACTTTCAGATCAAATTTATGTATAAAACTGTCGCACAAGAGGCACCATAACACTTTCGGGCAAAAAGTACAAAAATAGCCTTCATAATTAAATATAGCATTGTTTTTACAATGAAACGATTTGTCACTTGAACATGACATTTTTTGAGCACTAAGCCTCTATCAAGCGAGCACCTTCTGTTACCTGCTCCAAGTAGTGCTCGGCCGGATCCTGGCCTCCCGCCGGATTCCGAGTCGCAATGACGGTGGCCTCCATATCCATCCAATATGCTTGAACACGGGCAAGCGCCATCCATGCACCCTCTATACACGCCGACCTCCTCATGGCATCGATCTATGATACGACACCAAGGAATTGATGCACTAAACCAAAATAACTGTTCGGCTTAGGCCCCTTTGGCCAATGATGGTCTATTACAGACCGCATTGCAAGACTGGACAGCCTGTGAAGCTCAGCCATGGCGGCCATCTTCTCACTCAACAGCAATGGGTGCACGGGAGCATTGAATTGCGACCAGAACAGCTTCTCCACTTCTTTATCATCTTGATCCTCGAAAAACTTGGCCGCATCAGCCGTACTCTTCGCCAAGTCCGCGTACGCGTCCATAGGGCTCCAGCGTCGATCTAGGGGAGCATACTTCGGATCTAAAAACTTCATCCGCAATAAGTAGGGGTTTCCAGCTGCAATTTCTCCGGCCTGGCGAAGCTCCTCCCGTGCATCCCTACTTTCAGACCACGTCTCCTTGGCCGTATCAAGTGCCTTCTTCAGGCCAGCCAAGTTCACCTGATTCTCCTTCTCAAGGAGCTCATACCGGTTGGCGGCAACTTTCAGCTCCACAGCCATCTCGGCAATTTTGTCTTCGCTTCGGTGATGAGCAGCCTGTTCGGCTCTCAACTCTTCGGCCGCCTTTAGGGAAGCCGCATTGCTAGCTCGAGCTTGTTCCTTGGCCCGGGCAAGTTCCACACTCAGGGCTTCCACGGCAGCAGCACCATCTGCAGTCCAAGCATATCACATCAATATTATACCCCTTTCAATTTTTCCTATAAATAATAAGGAAAGCAGAGTACATACCTTGTGACTCGTTAAGCCGCTCATTCACAAGCGTGATGTCGGCATCAATAACTCCAATCTGCCTCCTCAGTTAGGAAACTTCAACGGACTGGTCAGCTGCCAGATCCTTAGAAACCTGCGCATAAGTACAGCGTGATCATTACATAAAAACGTGATTCTCCATTTACCGCCTAGGGCTGGCAACCAGAGTCTCAGGGGCTACTATCCATATGGGGCACACCTAGCGCGCGCGTAACAGTCAAAAATTATGCATTTTCATTACATACCTCAAAGCCTCTGAGCACGCTTGTAAAAGCTTCATTCAACCCGCCGGTGGCGGATGAAATCTTCTCAAGCACCGTGCTCATTAATGAACGGTGCTCCTCCGGGAGAGCAGCTCGCTCCAGAAGGCCCGTTAGTGTGTTCGGCCGGACGCCGAACTGTGTCGGACCCTTCTCATCGCCCCCCGTGGGAGCCGAACGCTTCGGGATCAGGGCGGCCGAAGTATTAGCTTCTGGCTTCGGCAAATCTAGACTCCTCCGTGACGACACCTCGGGGTCGCCTGCCTCATGAGGCGGAGAGGTTGGTGGAGTCTCACTCTCCATCATCTCCGGAAGGAGATCCCTCGATGACGAACTCTGTCGAGAAGAGCTGCTAGCCGGACTGCAAAGAATGGATCCGGGTTATTGTTCCTGGAAAAGGAAGCAGTACCTTCATATTTACGACTAACTTACAGCTCGGCTAAGGGCTGGCCCATTGGCGGGCATGGCGCGGTGAGGATGCCCTTCGGGGCAGGGCTCCCTGGTGAAGTTTTCTTCCCTTGTCTGGGCACCTCCGTCTCCAAGTCTTCGGAGGCAGCCCTCTTCTTCCCGCGAAGGGAGGAGGCCTTAGATCCCCCCGACTATCCTCCTTGGGGAGGAAGCAATTCCCCCGGTTTGGATGCGCAATGTGTGAAGTTCTGCTTCTCTGTTCTTCCCTTCGTCTTTCCCTGAGGGCATTTTGCTTAGCACACGACCAAGCATCTTGGCTATGGTGGGACTAGGCGAGCCTTCGGGAAGTGGCGTCGGACACCTGATTCTGTCCGCCTTGCTAAGCCATTCCTGGCCACAGAGGATTTTCAAATTAATATGATAAATATAAACGAGGTGTTCGGTTTCGGGGTTACTTACTTGGGTATCTGGGCGATTGCAGCTCGGGCCCGCATCCTCGGTGGTGTATGGACACTTTACTTGTGGTTCGAAGAATAATTTACACATCCCTTCGAGCCTCAGGCCGAAGAAGTGTAGAATAGTCCGCGGACCTTCCGGATTGCCGGAGAGGCCGACGTTTGCACGACAACATCCGTCGGATTAGCATTACCTGAATTATGCTGACAAGGCTAATGTCCCGCTCAAGAAGCTCCCGGATACGGCTCTGCAGTCTTGGTACGTTGCTACCAGACCCCCAATCCCGTCCTATATTGGTCCATGACACCAGTTGAGAAGGAGGGCCCGAACGGAAGTCGGGGGCAGCCACCCACCTCGTGCCTCTGGGAGCCGTGACGTAAAACCACCTCCGCTGCTATAGATCAGACACCTCTGGGAAGGAGCCCTCTGGCGATGGGGCGTCGACATTCCTGCTTATTACAGCGCATCCGCACTCCGCGTGTCACCCCTCAATCATCTTCGGCTTCACATTGAAGGTCTTGAGCCATAAGCCGAAGTGTGGAGTGACGTGGAGAAAAGCTTCGCACACAACGATGAACGACGAGATATGGAGGATAGCGTCCGGAGATAGATCGTGAAAATCTAACCTATAATAGAACATGATCCCCCTCACAAAGGGATCAAGGGTGAGGCCTAAGCCGCGGAGGAAGTGAGAAACAAATACGATGCTCTCATTGGGCTCGGGAGTAGGGATGACCTGCCCTGGAGCAGGAAGCCTGTGCTGGATGTCGGCAGTGAGATATCCGACCTCCTTAAGCTTCGCAATGTCCTCCTCTGTGACCGAGGAGGCCACCCACTGGCCTTGAGGGTTGGATCTGGACATGGTTGAGGATCCGAGGTGCTTGAGCCTGGGTTTCGGGTGTTAGAACTCGAGATGCGAAAAGATGCAGGGGTGGTGGAAAAGAGGTATAGGCCTCGGCCCCTTTATAAAGAGGGTCAATATCAAGCGTCCTCAGCGTAACCGCTCGGGACTTACCCAAAAACACAGAGTCATACCAACAGACGTCATGAGGACGAATGCGCCTATATTAATGGAAGATCCCACGATAAGGGGAACACGACCTCTGCTTTGGCAAGGTGTGCTAATAAAATAGCCTCGCAACACGTGTCAAGATAGGCCAAGAAAAACCGTTTCGTGTTGGGCCAGGCCACGGCGTAAGAGCACGCCGTACAAAAATTGCCAGCAGATCAGATTTATGAAGTGCTATGCTCTCCATGGTGGTATGCAGAAATTATCTCACAAAGCTGACACGATCCTTAATCTGCGTTGGATTACTTGGAGATGGAACCCTCCTTGCAATGCCGAAGACAAACTGTGCGCTGGACTCATCGTCATTGAAGCCTGGTTCAGGGGCTACTGAGGGAGTCCTGGATTAGGGGGTATCCGGACAGCCAGACTACATACTTTGGCCGGACTATTGAAGCGTGAAGATACAAGACTCAAGACTTCGTCCCATGTCCGGATGGGACTCTACTTGGCATGGAAGGCAAGCTTGGCGATCCGGATAATATATTTCCTTCTTTGTAACCGATTCTGTGTAAACCCTAGCTCCCTCCGGTGTCTATATAAACTAGAGGGTTTAGTCCATAGAGACCGAATCATAATCATCATAGGCTAGCTTCTAGGGTTTAGCCTCTATGATCTCGTGGTAGATCAACTCTTGTACTAATCATATCATCAATATCAATCAAGCAGGAAGTAGGGTTTTACCTCCATCGAGAGGGCCCAAACCTGGGTAAAACATCGTGTCCCTTACCTCCTGTTACCATTAGCCTTAGACGCACAGATCGGGAACCCCTGCCCGAGATCCGCCGGTTTTGACACCGACACCAGCTTCTCCCAATCTAACCCCAACCCCAGCAGATAGTAACCCAGTTCCTGTTGACACAGCACCATCTCCACCACAGAGCTCCCAAACAAGATCAGTTAGTAGGGTAGCTCCAGTGCCCAAAGTGCCAGTACTACCACGGTGAACCCAACTCCACCAGTTAGTACACCCATTCATGTGGAGGAAGCACAACCAGCCATTCGTAGTTTAGCATCTATCGCATTTGATGTTGTTAAATCCTATGTGCGTATCTTCCCATCATGGAAATATTATACTGAAGATGAAGGAAAATGCCAGTTGCAGGTGTTTGTCCAGGAGTTATGTGTAAGTAATGTTATTCATGGCAATTACTTTGCTTTGTCCCATACATTCTACCTCCATGATGGTTATAATACATCAAATTTTCCCATTTTTCTCTATAGAGAAGGATCGATTTGGAAACTCGGGATGAGGTAACTTGTGCTAATACCTCTGCTATCTTCAAGAATGCTTGGTGGCAGTATCGGAGTTGCCTGAAGAAAACGTACTTCACTTGCAAAGAAACTCATCAAATTCCCTTATGTTCTCCTGAGACACATTTACTAGACGATGACTAGGAATGCCTTGTTCTGTACTGGTCCCAAACCAAGAATGTGGTAAGGTCTATGAGCTCATTTTTTTATTTTTAAGTACTATATGCTGGCGTCTTACTGTACTCTGTTCATGTACAACAAGTTCTTAAACCTGAAGAACAACTGTTCTTATTTAAGATTCCATTGCTATCATGCATACTGCTTTGCTCTTGTGTCACTGTTGTCAGATTTCGGGTTCCGGCAGACCCTTGAGGTTCGAACTCTGGGGTGCACACGGAGATTCAACCCTCTACCGGCTCACTCCTTGCTGAATCGCTAGGACCTAAACTACCAAACTGAACAGCACAAGAGACACAAGATTTATACTGGTTCAGGCCACCATTGTGGTGTAATACCCTACTCCAGTGTGTGGTGTCGTGGATTGCCCCTTGGGCTGATGATGAACAATACAAGGAAGAACAGCCTCGCGAGGGTCTGTTCTTGGCTGGTGCGATGAACTGCTAGGAGGGGTTCGGTCGTTCTATCTACTTGTTTCTTGATGAGGATCCAGATTGCTAGGTCAGGTCCAGCTGCCTCTACCCTGGGGGTGGCTAGTCCTATTTATAGGCAAAGGCCCTGGGCCTCTTCCCAAATATTGAGCGGGAACGGCGCCAACAATTGGCCATTTTGAAGGGGAACATCGGGTACACTTATCCTGACTAAAGTTGGTCCTCGCCTGGCAAAGACTCTGATGATGACGCCTGCTTGGGCTCCACAATGACTTCCTTCCTGCCGTTGGGCTGGTCTTGGTCTTGTTGCACCGAAATGGATGCCTTTGCTTGATACTCTCGCCTGCGCTTGCTCCCTTAGCACCAAAGAGGAAATGAGGACACTGCGTGGGCTGGTGCCCGACTGGCGCCCTCGGTCATCATGGCTTGCGTCATGGGAACCTCGTGAGGTACCCTGCCTTGAACTCTCCGCCTCCTCCCGAGCCAGCCTGACGACGCCGTGCCTGAGGAAGCTCCTTGTCGTCCGCCCCGCGAGGCTTGGCAACTCGCGAGGGTCTTGAGCTTGCGCTGATGAAGATGGGCTGTGCTAGGCCTCCTTTGAGCCACGCCGCAGGCCACAGGCAGGCAAGTCTGGGGACCCCCGTTCCCAGAACACCGACAGTAGCCCCCGGGCCCACGGCATGCCTGAACTTGGCCGAGCAAAGAGGCGAAAGGGCAAGTGCGAAGCGTCGCGGGCCCTAACAGCCTGCGGCCTTGGGCGCCGCGTGGCGGTTGATTGGACGTGGGCGGCTCTTCTTCCCCACGACGCCTCGGTAACCGCTCGGATTCGACAAGTCCCTGCATGCAAAGCGGCTCATGATTACCTGTGATCGTGGAGGCCGACGGTTGGCCTTCGCCGGCTATAAGTACGGAACGGCGCGCGCCCTTCCAATCTATCCTTCTGCTTCTCCTCCTTCCTGGGCCTTGCCCCGTCTTGCTGCAATGGCTTCGATCCGCCGATTCTCCGCGGAGGAGAAGGGAAAGGCTCCCCAAGAGGATCCTGACCGGCTTCCCCTGAAGAAGCGGCTTGCCCTCTGGTGTCAGGGCGAGGGCGCTCGCCAGGAGGCATCAAGACCCTGGTGTGAGCAGCCGCCACCAGGGTTCCCTCTTCCCTTGTATGCGCACATTGGCGGCTCTGAAGGAGTCGACGCCGAGCGCCACGAGTGGCGCCGCCGCCGATGCCGGCGGGTCACGAAGGTGTGCGTCTTCCCCACTGGAGTCCATGCCGAGGGCTCCTCCCGAGAGTTCGTGCTTCACGTCGCCACGCCACCTAAGTCTTGGATTCGTCTCCCTTCTTTCTTCGCCTCCGCCGTCCGGCAGGGGGAACCCCTGGGGCTCTAGCTGTAGCACGCCGGCTGCAGCACCCTCGCGACCGGGGCAGAGGTCGCGGTCGTCGCCCCGGGCGAGGTCTTCATGACTCGAGGCTGGGGCGAGGTTACCCAGGTCTGCAGGACAAGGGGCGCCCTCACAATCCATCTAGAGTACGACGGTGCGTCGGTGATGTCCTTCAAGGTCTTTGATGCGGAGGGTCGTCGGCTGGAGTGCTGCCTCGGGAGGGGCGGTCGGGCCCCTGCTGCGGCGAGACAGAGGCCTGCCGATCGCTCCTCTGGCCGCTCCTCAGGCGACGGAGGCGCCGGAGGATCCAGCGACTCCGCCGAGCTCTTCGTGACGCCGGAGACGAGCGACGACAGCTACGAGCCCCCGAGCCTGCGGCGTTCCCGGAGCAGGGTGGGCTCGTCAGGCCGTCGCCGCCTCTGATCTGGATGGGGTTGGCTCCGGACTGGGCGGCCCACTGTTGATGATGGCATCTGCCGTGATGCCCCCTGTAGTTAAGCCTCCTTAGGATTCGCGCCTTTTGTTCCTGCGAGGGGTCAAGGATATACCCCACGGGGGCTTGTAAGATGTTTGTAGCTTCGTCTGTCAATATGATCCTTGTTATGAAGCAGTGCGAGATGGTCATTCCATTTTAGCTTAGTTTCCTCCTTTCAGTCCTCACGAGGGCTTGATGCTCTGCGCCGACAGGTCCCAGTCCCAAGGCGGCTTCAGCCGTCGCTGGTATGCCAGGTCGCGATGCCGTGGTCAAGGCCAGGAGGTGAGCGGCCCGAGGTCCGGTAAGAGCCCCTGAGTCGCGATGCTCAAGAGGCCCCCCTTAGCGCTCAAGCAGCCATCATTCGGTGAGAAAGGAGAGCGACGTCGCTAACACGGGATTGCATTGGGTGCGGGGATGGCGTCGCGGTAACTAGTGTGTCCGGAGGGTGACTTATCTCGAGGGTCAAGAAACGCTTCATGGTGCCGCGCTAGGTTCGTGCCTTGGCCAGTGAGGGATTGCTTGGCGAGGTCCTTGCGCGCTTCTCCCCTCTCACCTTCGCTCCCCTTTCTGCTCTACGTCCTCGGGTCCCGGCTCTCGGGCTGGTCTCAGCCGTCGCTGGCATGCCAGGTCGCGGTGCCATGGACAAGACCAGAGGGTGAGGGCCGGAGAGCCGGTAGAAGCCCTGAGTCGCGATGCTCAGGCACCCCCCTTTAACGTGCGAGCGGGTCGCGCGATCAAGAGCCGAGAAGGCACCGTGAGGGCTTCGCCTGGCGGTGTTCCTTGGAGGGACCCTGCAGGCTCATCACAAAAGGAACGAGAGTTCGCCGGGGCGATCAACAGTTAGCCGTTAGTTGCTTTGGAGAGGCGTGAGAGGCCTGGCGAGTTGTATTGGGGCACCCGTGAGCCAGCGCGGGACTCGCGGGGCCCAACCTCAGGGCGGGTTGCGCCCGGCGCTGGGCCTTACCATGGAATGTATTCTTGCAAATTTGGTTAGATGACGGTGCTCTACGTCTTCGGATCCCGGCTCTTGGGCTGGTCTCAGCCATCGCTGGCATGCCAGGTCGCGATGCCATGGACAAGACCAGAGCGTGAGGGCCGGAGAGCCGGTAGGAGCCCTGAGTCGCGATGCTCAGGCACCCCCCTTTAACACGCAAGCTGGGTTAGATGACGAAACTCTACGTCCTCGGGTCCCGGCTCTCGGGCTGGTCTCAGCCGTCGCTGGCATGGCAGGTCGCGATGCCATGGACAAGACCAGAGGGTGAGGGCCGGAGAGCCGGTAGGAGCCCTGAGTCGCGATGCTTAGGCACCCCCCTTTAATGTGCAAGATTCCGACACCCAGAAAAAGGCACCAAATAACAAGCATGGTGGATCGAAAGCATAGTCCTAAGATAAACGCAAGAAGGATACATGCCGCTGGGACAGGCCCGGGCGGCTTGGGGATGATGCAGCCTGAGGGGCGCCCCCAATAAGATAAGCTAAGGTCATGAGATAAAAGGGATACATGCCACAGGGACGGACCCACGCGGCCTGGGAATAATGCGGCCCTGAAGGCGCTCCCAGCCAGAAACGAAACTTAAAAGATGTCACCTGATGATGTTGGGGACGAAGGGGTGTTGGTGTAGCAGACTCGGTGGGCTGCAGGAGCCGATCCTCATGAGCCCCCAGGCCCAGGGGCCTCGGGAGGCTCCGGAGGCGCCGACGGCTCCTCGCGGGCCATCTCCATCTCCACCAGGGCTGCGGCACGCCTGACCTCTTGAGCCTCCAAGATGGCCCTCATGAGACGTTGGTGTGCAGTAGCCGCATTCGGCAGGCCGTAAGGCATGCACACGTAGCTGTGGGGCGGACCCTCGCAACATCCCACTCGCGAGGGCCAGAGGCGCTCTTGAGACGCGGCTCGGTTGAGCCCTGGTATGTCGATGCAGACGCGCAGCCCACCATCCTCGCCTGGATGGGGGGCCACAGCGGGTAGGTGGCGGCTGCCTCTCATGACCCTTGACTCCTATAACTCCTGAATGGCCTTGCTGACGAACTCTTGAGGGTTTGGCCCTCCTTGCCTTGCTCCTTCTTGTGGGAAACATGCTTCGAAGCACGCCTCCACATGGTTCCCAAGCGCCTCCCTCGTGACCTTGGCGAGGTCGGCGGCCCTCCAGGGGAGAGCCCCCGAGCCCTGCCTGAGGAGGGCACCGGGCGGGCTTCCCCATGCGATGGAAGGAGGCTCCTCCTGGCCAGTCGCGGGCCCTGAGGGGCCTGCCTCTTGAGGGGCCAGGCCGGTCGATGTCTTCTTCTTCTTAGGTGCGGCCTCGGAAGGCCTCCTGCTGCTGCGGTCTGGGTCTTCCAGTGATGCGGCCTGAAAGGCTCGCTCCAGGGAGCACACTGCGTCTCTCTCTTCGCAGGGCACCATGATGACCCCGCTGCTTCCTGGCATCTTGAGGACATTGTAGCCGTGGTGGGGCACGGCCATGAACTTGGCCAGCGCCGGGTACCCGAGGATGGCGTTGTACGGCAGGCGAATGTGGGCGATGTCGAAGTCGATGAGCTCGGTGCGGTAGTTGTCGCGAGCCCTGAAGGTGACAGGAAGGCGGACCTGCCCTATCGGGACCGTGGAGCCGTCGGTGACACCGGAGAAGGGCTTGGTTGGCTGAAGCTGGCTGTAAGGCACTAGAAGATAGTTGAATGTTTGCACAGACAGGACGTTGAGCCCTGCCCCGCCGTCGATGAGGGTCTTGGTGACAAGCACATTGCTGATGATTGGGGAACAAAGCATCAGGAGGACTCCAGCTGTGGCCGCGCACTTGAGCTGATCCTCAGAGCTGAACGTGATGGCGCATGCTGACCACCTGAGAGGGCGCGTGGCCTCGATCTTGGGGAGGACCGCATTTACTTCGCGGGCGAACTGCTTGAAGATGCGTTGAGAGGCTGGGGCTTGATCTCCACCCAGGATGCAGGCGATTGCACGTGGTTCGTGGAAGCCCCCAGCCCCTCGTCCTGATGACGGTCTTCATTTCTCCTTGACTGCAGTGGCAGCGGAGGGAGGCCCGCGTTCCCTTGCGGGCGATCCTCGCGAGGCTGATCCCTCCAGCCTCCCTCGCGAGGCGGGTCCTGCCAGCGATCCTCGCGAGGTTGGTCGCGCCACCCTTGGCGCGGGCCGCGGTCTTCCCAGTGCCCTGCATTCCTTCCTCCTCCTCAGCCGTAGCCCCGGTCACTGCGCTCGGGGCGTCTGCCGACCCTTCCCTCACGCACGGCCCGGAGCTCTTGGCATTCATTTGTGTTGTGGGTGTGGAGGTCATGGTACACGCAGTACCGACTGCCCTTGGAGGATTCGGGCTGATCTCTGCCCCGCTTGGTGTCTGGCTCGGCCGCGAGCACGACATCCCCCTTGCGCTTCACGTCCTTGGCCTTGGGCTTCTTCTCTTTGGGGTCCGCGGCAGGCAGCTCGAGGAGGGAGAGGCACCCCTCCTCAGCCCTGGCGCACTTGGTCGCCAAGTTGAACAGCTCCAAGGAGGTGCACAGGTCTTCATGCATCGCCAGCTCCTCCTTCATCTTGACATCGCGCACACCGTCGGAGAAGGAAGAGATGATGGCCTCCTCCGTTACCCTGGGGATCTTGAGGCGCGCGTTGTTGAAGCGCCGGATGTACTTCTGCAGGGTTTCCCCTGGCTGCTGCTTGATACGGCGCATGTCGCTCAAGGCGGGTGGCCGATCGCGAGTACCCTGGAAGTTGGCGATGAAGCGGGTGCGCATCTCGTCCCAGGAAGAGATCGTGCCTGGGGCCAGATTCAGGAGCCAGGTGCGGGCTCCGTCCTTGAGCGCCATGGGGAACCAATTCGCCATGACCTTTTCGTCTCCGTTGGCACCTTTGATGCCCAACTCATAGAGTTGGAGGAACTCTGCAGGGTCAGCCGTGCCGTCGTAGCGAGGAGGCAGGTCTGGCTTGAACTTGGCGGGCCACGCGACGCTGCGCAGCTCGGAGGTGAAGGCGCGGCAGCCCGCCGTGGCCGCGGGGGGCCTTGGGCGACGGAGAGCTTGGTCCTGCGGGTCCCCATGCGCCGCGGCTGGGGGCAGCGCAGGGTCTTGACGTGCTGGAGCAGGGAGCGCTCGGGCAGCTTCTCATGGGCGAGGGACTTCTTGGCAGCTCTGCTCTTGCCACGCTGGCGCCTGACGGAGCGGGTTCCGCCCAGGGGCCGCGCGCCTTGGGGCCAGGGCGCCTTCTTGAGGAGGAGGCGGCTGAGGCACCCCAGGAGCTTCATTGCCCACGCAGGTCAAGGTGCGGTGCAGCGAGAAGGATGGTGCGGGGGCGCCTCCAGCGGCACGGACGAGCTCGGCGACTCGGTTGAGCCATTCTTCGTAGACGTTGTCGATGGGGCGGTAGCGCAGGAGCTCGTTTGCCGCGATGAGCGCAGCTCGGGCCTACATGGCAGTGCGGCCGTCCCGCCTCATGGACGGATGCTGGGACGATGCTTGCTGCTCATTCCCCGCCGGGCCAGTGGCGGCGTTGACGGCAGGTGACGGGGAACGACGAGGGAGCCCTCCGATGGGAGCCGTCTGGGCGACATGGGAGGCAAGGGCGGCTCGGCGCTCGGCGCGAGCCCGACGAGCGTCAGACATGGTTGCGGTGGTCGGGGAAGAACGAGACGACGGAAGGCAGATTCCGGCGCACCCCTACCTGGCGCGCCAAATGTTGGATTTCGGGTTCTGGCAGACCCTTGAGGTTCGAACTCTGGGGTGCGCACGGAGATTCAACCCTCCGCCGGCTCGCTCCTCGCCGAATCGCTAGGACCTAAACTACCAAACTGAACAGCACAAGAGACACAAGATTTATACTGGTTCAGGCCACCATTGTGGTGTAATACCCTACTCCAGTGTGTGGTGTGGTGGATTGCCTCTTGGGCTGATGATGAACAATACAGGGAAGAACAGGCTCGCGAGGGTCTGTTCTTGGCTAGTGCGATGAACTGCTAGGAGGGGTTCAGTCGCTCTATCTACTGGTTTCTTGATGAGGATCCAGATTGCTAGCTCAGGTCCAGCTGCCTCTACCCTGGGGGTGGCTAGTCCTATTTATAGGCAAAGGCACTGGGCCTCTTCCCAAATATTGAGCGGGAAGGGCGCCAACAATTGGCCATTTTGAATGGGAACATCGGGTACACTTATCCTGACTAAAGTTAGTCCTCGCCTGGCAAAGACTCTGGTGATGACGCCTACTTGGGCTCCACAATGACTTCCTTCCTGCCGTTGGGCTGGTCTTGGTCTTGTTGCACCGAAACTGATGCCTTTGCTTGATACTCTTGCCTGCGCTTTCTCCCTTAGCACCAAAGAGGAAAGGAGGACACTGCGCGGGCTGGCGCCCGACTGGCGCCCTCGGTCGTCATGGCTTGCGTCATGGGCACCTCGCGAGGTACCCTGCCTTGAACTCTCCGCCTCCTCCCGAGCCAGCCAGACGAGGCCGTGCCTGAGGAAGCTCCTTGTCGTCCGCCCCGCGAGGCTTGGCCCCTCGCGAGGGTCTTGAGCTTGCGCTGATGAAGATGGGCTTTGCTGGGCCTCCTTTGAGCCACGCCGCAGGCCACAGGCAGGCAAGTCTGGGGACCCCCGTTCCCAGAGCGCCGACAACTGTATTTACTCATACAAACTTATTTTTAAATTGAAGGTTCCAATTGAAACTTCAATGGCACAATAGGTATGTTTACACATGTTTCTTTAACAGGTTTGCTCTTATAAATAGCTCTGTTGATTTCAATTTCAATTGTGTATACAGTTGACTTCTCATATCGTTCACATACTAGCATCACAACAGAGCCAATAGTGTTGTTGTACATGTAGACCCATGGTACCCATCTAAAATCTTGTTGTGCCGTGTAGTTTCCCACGCTTTGTATTCTTTAAGTGCTGCTTTGTCTTGAACTGATATGATTTGAACCGTGTCCCTATTTTGATTTGGTAAGACAATGCAGTGACCATAGGACATAGATATATGTTTGTTTGATGCTTTAATAATGTACTACTTGGCAATAGAAGACTTGGTAGTTTAATCCTGTCCACCTTACTAATGAACTGGTTCACCGAAATGAGTTTCATATACTAGTACATGCTAAACTATTATGTGTCTGCTTGTTTCTTCTTTTAGAATGCTGACAAAATATTGGGGAAAAGTGCCTTATTAAGCAATGGTAAAGGAAGTAATGCAGATAAGGTTTAGGATAGTGTGACATCCTTGTTGGTCTCCAACAAAGCTGATAAAACAGCTAAGGAAAACTATCTTGAAGACAGTGAGACAACCCCAAAGTCCTGTCTTGGTTTAGTGTTCGAGTTACTGGCCACTACTGCTGGCACAAGCTATTCAAACTAACTGTCTAAATCAGTTCAGTTTCTTGAGTCTCAACTACAAGCTGAAAGACATCGATCAACTGTGCTACGACAAGAAGCAGAAGGACTGCGAAAGTCCCTAGAGCATTCAGATGCATACTTTCTGGTGCAACAGTAAGTGTTGGAGGATTTTAGTGCCAAACAGGACAAAGCTAATAAGCTTGCTAAGCTTATTGCCCGCATGGTGGATACCCAGGATAATGTTTCTTGAGCTCTTCTGGAGTTGTTTCAATTATGGACTTGTTTTGCTGCCTAGTTTTGCTACACGGGTGGCCAATTTAGAAGGCCAGTGTATGTAATAAGCTTCTTTGTTCCCTATATTTGCACTGGTGGCGAACTTTGATGCCCAGTGGATGCAATATGTGTAATAGCGGTAATAGGCTAGCGTTAATTGCTTGCTTATTTATTTTCTTATTGTCTTGTTTAGTTGTTTGCTTGTAGTCACTGCAGTTCTTTTTCTGTGTTTTTCTAGTGGCCACAATAGCCTATTTTTGGTAACTAGGCGAAAATAATCATGGCAACACATGGACTGTTGTAACCATGGGCCTCCTGCAGGTCTTATTATCCATGGGCCTTCTTCCGGTCGTAGGATCCATTGGTCTTCTATACGGGCCATAGGATCCATTGGCCTTCTATATGGGCCTTAGGATTCATGGGGCTTCTACGGGCCGTAGGGTCCATGAGCCTTCTACGGGCCATACGATCCATGGGCCTTCTACGGGCCGTATGATCCATGGGCCTCATACGGGCCGTATGATCCATGGGCCTGCTATGGGGCGTATCATCATTTTGCCAATCATGGGTCGTACTATTCATGGACCATAATGGGTCGTTAATAGGTATTTGATAACTCTATGAAAACAGCCCAACGGGTTTTTTTTACATGAAAACGGCCCAACGTATTAACGGTCCACAAACGGGCCGACTGTAACAACGGGATGAATTTGGCCCACAAGCAGAAAATGACAGTAACGGGCCGTATGTAACCGAATGCTGCAAATGAGCCCAAGAATCAATGGGCCGTGAGAAGGCCGAAAGATAACTTGGGCTGGAAACGGCCCAATGGAATAACGGGCCGTTAATGGGTATAAAGTGATACACTGTTCATTACAGGCCAGTTTCACCACGGGCCGTTAATGGGCCAAGAGTTACAAAGGGCCTCATATGCGCCGAAAGAAGTCATTGGCCACACATGGGCCGAAAGTTAAAACGGGCTGGAATCATATTGGACGGCCCAGATGACGCAACTGGGCCTAATTTGGAGAGGTCGTAACGGGCCCTGGGTTAGTGGGCTATAAATGGGCTATATGCGAACATGCCGTTAACAGGCTTTCCGTGGGCCGGCCCACCACCTTTTGACCAAGTCAAACAGGCCGGCCTTTTCACAGGAATGGGCCTCTGTTGGGCTGTGCCATGTGTCGCCTTATCATAGGCGCCTTCGGTCCAATGAGTGGATGACATCTGTCCCAACAGTGAGCCGACACGTGTTTCCTCCAGCCAATGATGATTTTACACGTGGAAAATCCCCATTGGTAGGGGCTGTTAACGGGTTATCGGATCCAAAACCGAACCCGATAGGTTAACGACGTTCCGTTACGGTGGATGCCACGTGTCGGTCACCCTTGACGAAAGCACTTCTATGATGCGTGATTTATCGTCATGGAAGTGGACACTTCCGTGATGATAATTTTGGTAATGTGATGGAACACTTCTACGACAGCACAGGTATGACTATCTTGATTCTGTCATAAAATCGTCATGGATGTACATGCATGACAAAAAATGCGACCTACTGTGACAAACACGTATAACCACGGAAGTGTATTTTTTTTGTAGTGCATAAACTACGCGGCAGCGGAACGACGACGAAGTGGAACTCCATAGCACAAGGACACCAACGTGGACATGATCTATACGCGGTAAGCTCTCCAATCCGATACGACTTGCCTGAAATCTGGCGTGACACGCTAGGTCAGTACATTGAGTGTACTTGCAAGCTCACAACAAACATAAGCATAATGACAAACAATATCATGACAATTTTTCAGGTTAATGTAATGCGAGTAATGCTACTGATGCGGTGAAACCAACTTGTGCATCGAGTCCCTCGGACTCGCTTACCAGACGGGTTACCCTGTAACCGAACAGTGATCATACCCGGATCACAACTGAAGCCAATCACTCATGATCATCTCATGATCCCACAAATCATCACAAAACCAGTGCCAACAGTAAATTTTTAGTGTGCAAGATTACTTATAAATGTTGATCCATGGTGTGACTTACTCCCGAGTTGTGTCTGTAACCGAGGATGTGGGTATCAATGTTGGGAACGTAGTAATTTCAAAAAATTTCCTACGCGCACGCAAGATCATGGTGATGGCATAGCAACGAGAGGGGAGAGTGTTCGTCCACGTACCCTCGTAGACCGTAAGCGGAAGCGTTAGCACAACGCGGTTGATGTAGTCGTACGTCTTCATGATCCAACCGATCCAAGCACCGAACGTACGGGGCCTCCGAGTTTAGCACATGTTCAGCTCGATGACGATCTCCGGCCTCTGATCCAGCGAAGCTCCGGAGATGAGTTCCGTCAGCATGACGGCGTGGTGACGATGATGATTTTCTACCGGCGCGGGGCTTCGCCTAAACTCCGCGACGATATGACCGAGGTGGAATATGGTGGAGGGGGCACCGCACACGGCTAAGGAATGATCCGTAGATCAACTTGTGTGTCATGGGGTGCCCCCTGCCCCCGTATATAAAGGAGCAAGGGGGAGGGGGCCGGCCAAGGAGAGGAGGCGCGCCCTAGGGGGGCAATCCTACTCCAAGTAGGATTCCCCCCTCTTTCCAAGTCCTACTAGGAGAATAGAAGGAAGGGGAGGAGAAGGAGAAGGAAGGAGAGGGAGGAGAAGAAGGAAAGGGGGGCTGGCCCCCTAGTCCAATTCGGTTTGGGCTAGGGGGGCCGCGCGCCCTTCCTCCTCTCTTCCACCACTTGGCCCATGAGGCCCAATGCTTCTTCCTCGTATTCCCGTAACTCCCCGGTACCCCCGAAAATGCCCGAATCACTCGGAACCTTTCCGAACTCCGAATATAGTCGTCCAATATATCGATCTTTACATCTTGACCATTTCGAGACTCCTCGTCATGTCCCCGATCTCATCTGGGACTCCGAACTCCTTTGGTACATCAAAACTCATAAACTCATAATATAACTGTCATCGAAAACTTAAGCGTGCGGACCCTGCGGGTTCGAGAACTATGTAGACATGACCTAGAACCATTCTCGGTCAATAACCAATAGCGGAACCTGGATGCCCATATTGGTTCCTACATATTCTACGAAGATCTTTATCGGTCAAACCGCATAACAACATACGTTGTTCCCTTTGTCATCGGTATGTTACTTACCCGATATTTGATCGTCGGTATCCAATACCTAGTTCAATCTCGTTACTGGCAAGTCTCTTTACTCGTTACGTAATGCATCATCCCGTAACCAACTCATTGGTCACATTGCTTGCAAGGCTTATAGTGATGTGCATTACCGAGAGGGCCCAGAGATACCTCTCCGACAATCAGAGTGACAAAACCTAATCTCGAAATACGCCAACCCAACATGTACCTTTGGAGACACCTGTAGTACTCCTTTATAATCACCCAGTTACGTTGTGACGTTTGGTAGCACCCAAAGTGTTCCTCCGGTAAACGGGAGTTGCATAATCTCATAGTTACAGGAACATGTATAAGTCATGAAGAAAGCAATAGCAATATACTAAACGATCAAGTGCTAGGCTAACGGAATGGGTCATGTCAATCACATCATTCTCCTAATGATGTGATCCCGTTAATCAAATGACAACTCTTTTGTCCATGGCTAGGAAACATAACCATCTTTGATAAATGAGCTAGTCAAGTAGAGGCATACTAGTGACACTATGTTTGTCTATGTATTCACACATGTATTATGTTTCCGGTTAATACAATTCTAGCATGAATAATAAACATTTATCGTGATACAAGGAAATAAATAATAACTTTATTATTGCCTCTAGGGCATATTTCCTTCAGTCTCCCACTTGCACTAGAGTCAATAATCTAGTTCACATCGCCATGTGATTTAACATCAATATTCATATATGTATATGATTAACACCCATAGTTCACATCGTCATGTGACCAACACCCAAAGGGTTTACTAGAGTCAATAATCTAGTTGACATCGCTATGTGATTAACACCCAAAGAGTACTAAGGTGTGATCATGTTTTGCTCGTGAGAGAAGCTTAGTCAACGGGTCTGTCACATTCAGAGCCGTATGTATTTTGCAAATATTCTATGTCCACAATGCTCTGCATGGAGCTACTCTAGCTAATTGCTCCCACTTTCAATATGTATCCAGATTGAGACTTAGAGTCATCTGGATTGGTGTAAAAGCTTGCATCGTTGTAACTTTTTACGACGGGCTCTTTTATCACCTCCATAATCGAGAAACATGTCCTTAGTCCTCACTAAGGATATTCTTGACCACTGTCCAGTGATCTACTCTTAGATCAAAATTGTATTCCTTTGTCAAACTCAGAGCAAGGTATACAATAGGTCTGGTTCACAGCATAACATACTTTATAGAACCTATGACTGAGGCATAGGGAATGACTTTTCATTCTCTTTCTATTTTCTGCCATGGTCGGGTCTTGAGTCAACTTCACACCTTTGCATTACAGGCAAGAACTTTTTCTTTGACTGTTCCATCTTGAACTATTTCAAAATCTTGCCAAGGTATGTACTCATTGAAAATCTTATCAAGCGTCTTGATCTATCTCAATAGATCTTGATGCTCAATAGGAAGCAGCTTCACCGAGGTCTTTCTTTGAAAAACTCTTATTCAAGTATCCTTTCATGCTTTGCAGAATAATTCTACATTATTTCCGATCAACAATATGTCATTCACATATACTTATCAGAAATGCTGTAGTGCTCCCACTCACTTTCTTGTAAATACAGGCTTCACCGTAATTCTGTATAAAACAATATGCTTTGATCAACTTATCAAAGCGTATATTCCAACTCCGAGATGCTTGCACAAGTCCATAGATGGATTTCTGAAGCTTGCACACTTTGTTAGCATCTTTAGGATTGACAAAACCTTCTGGTTGCATCATATACAACTCTTCTTTAATAAATCCATTAAGGAATGCAGTTTTGACATCCATTTGCCAGATTTCATAAAATGGGGCAATTGCTAACATGATTTGGACAGACTTAAGCATCGATACGCGTGAGAAAATCTCATTTTATTCAACCCCTTGAACTTGTTCAAAACCTTTTACAACAAGTCGAGCTTAGTGGATAGTAACACTACTATCAGTGTCCGTCTTCCTCTTGAAGATCCATTTATTTAACATGGCTTGCTGATCATCGAGCAAGTCAATCAAAGTCCATACTTTGTTCTCATACATGGATCATATCTCAGATTTTATGGCCTCAAGCCATTTCGCGGAATCTGGGCTCATCATCGCTTCCTCATAGTTCGTAGGTTCATCATGGTCTAGTAACATGACTTCCAGAACAGTATTACCGTACTACTCTGGTGCGGACCGTACTTTGGAAGACCTACGAGGTTTTGTAGTAACTTGATCTGAAGTTTCATGATCATCATCATTAGCTTCCTCACTAATTGGTGTAGGAATCACTGGAACTGATTTCCGTGATGAACTACTTTCCAATTCGAGAGAAGGTACAAATTACCTTATCAAGCTCTACTTTCCTCCCATTCACTTCTTTCGAGAGAAACTCCTTCTCTAGAAAGGATCCATTTTTAGAAACGAATATCTTGCCTTCGGATCTGTGTTAGAAGGTGTACCCAACAATTTCCTTTGGGTATTCTATGAAGACGCACTTCTCCGATTTGGGTTCAAGCTTATCAGGATGAAACTTTTTCACATAAGCATCGCAACCCCAAACTTTAAGAAACGGCAACTTGGGTTTCTTGCTAAACCACAGTTCATATGTTGTCGTCTCAACGGATTTAGATGGTGCCCCTTTAATGTGAATGCAGCTGTCTCTAATGCATCACCCCAAAACAATATTGGTAAATCAGTAAGAGACATCATAGATCGCACCATATCCAATAAAGTGCGGTTACGACGTTCGGACACACCATAATGTTGTGGTGTTCCAGGTGGCGTGAGCTGTGAAGCTATTCCACATTGTTTTAATTGAAGACCAAACTCGTAACTCAAATATTCGTCTCCGCGATCAGATTGCAGAAACTTTATTTTCTTATTATGATGATATTTCCACTTCACTCTGAAATTCTTTAAACCTTTCAACTATTTCAGACTTATGTTTCATCAAGTAGATATACCCATATCTGCTCAAATCATCTTGTGAAGTTTAGAAAATAACGATACTTGCCACGAGCCTTCATACTCATTGGTCTGCATACATCAGTATGTATTATTTCCAATAAGTCAGTAGCTCGTTCCATTGTTCCGAAGAACGGAGTTTTAGTCATCATGCCCAAAAGGCACGGTTCGCAAACATCAAATGATTCATAACCAAGTGATTAAGAAAATCCATCTTTATGGAGTTTATTCATGCGCTTTACACCAATATGACCCAAACGGCAGTGCCACAAATAAGTTGCACTATCATTATTAACTTTGTATCTTTTGGCCTCAATATTATGAATATGTGTATCACTACGATCGAGATCCAACAAACTATTTTCATTGGGTGTATGACCATTGAAGGTTTTATTCATGTAAATAGAACAACAATTATTCTCTGATTTTAAATGAATAACCGTATTGCAATAAACACGATCAAATCATATTCATGCTCAACGCAAACGCCAAATAACATTTATTTAGGTTTAACACTAATCCCGAAAGTATAGGAAGTGTGCGATGATGATCATATCAATCTTGGAACTACTTCCAACACTCATCGTCACTTTCCCTTCAACTAGTTTCTGTTTATTCTGTAACTCCTGTTTCGAGTTACTAATCTTAGCAACCGAACAAGTATCAAATACTCAGGGGCTACTATAAACACTAGTAAGGCACACATCAATAATCTGTATATCAAATATACCCTTGTTCACTTTACCATCCTTCTTATCCACCAAATATTCAGGGCATTTCCGCTTCCAGTGACCATTTCCTTTGCAGTGTAAACACTCAGTTTCAGGCTATGGTCCAGCTTTGGGCTTCTTCGCAGGAGTGACAACTTGCTTGTCTTTCCACTTGAAGTTCCCTTTCTTTCCCTTTGCCCTTCTCTTGAAACTAGTGGTCTTGTCAATCATCAACACTTGATGCTCTTTCTTGATTTCTACCTTCGTCGATTTCAACATCACGATGAGCTCGGGAATCGTTTTCGTCATCCCTTGTATACTATAGTTCATCACGAAGTTCTAGTAACTTAGTGATGGTGACTAGAGAATTCTGTCAATCACTATCTTATCTGGAAGATTAACTCCCACTTGATTCAAGCGATTGAAGTACACAGACAGTCTGAGCACATGCTCACTAGTTGAGCGATTCTCCTCCATCTTTTAGCTACAGAACTTGTTGGAGACTTCATATCTCTCAACTCGGGTATTTGCTGGAAATATTAACTTCAACTCCTGGAACATCTCATATGGTCCATGACGTTCAAAACGTCTTTGAAGTCCCGATTCTAAGCCGTTAAGCATGGTGCACTAAACTATCAAGTAGTCATCATTTTGAGCTAGCCAGACGTTCATAACTTCTGCATCTGCTCCTGCAATAGGTCTGTCACCTAGCGGTGCATTAAGGACATAATTCTTCTGTGCAGCAATGAGGATAAACCTCAGATCACGGATCGAATCCGCATCATTGCTACTAACATTTTTCAACACAATTTTCTCTAGGAACATATCAAAATAAACATATGAAAGCAACAACGCAAGCTATTGATTACAACATAATTTGCAAAATACTACCAGGACTAAGTTCATGATAATTTTAAGTTCAATTAATCATATTACTTAAGAACTCCCACTTAGACAGACATCTCTCTAGTCATCTAAGTGATCACGTGATCCAAATCAACTAAACCATAACCGATCATCATGTGAGATGGAGTAGTTTTCAATGGTGAACATCACTATGTTGATCATATCTACTATATGATTCATGCTCGACCTTTCGGTCTCCGTGTTCCGAGGCCATATCTGCATATGCTAGGCTCGTCAAGTTTAACCTAAGTATTCCGCGTGTGCAAAATTGGCTTGCACCCGTTGTAGATGGACGTAGAGCTTATCACACCCGATCATCACGTGGTGTCTGGGCACGACGAACTTTGGCAATGGTGCATACTCAGGGAGAACACTTCTTGATAATTAGTGAGAGATCATCTTAAAATGCTACCGTCAATCAAAGCAAGAATAAGATGTATAATAGATAAACATCATATGCAATCAAAATATGTGACATGATATTGCCATGATCATCTTGCGCCTTCGATCTCCATCTCCAAAGTACTGTCATGATCTCTATCGTCACCGGCACGACACCATGATCTTCATCATCTTGATCTATATCAATGTGTCATCACATGGTTGTCTCACCAACTATTTCTCTTGCAACTATTGCTATCGTATAGCGATAAAGTAAAGCAATTATTTGGCACTTGCATCTTATGCAACAAAGAGACATCCATAGGGCTTCTGCCAGTTGCCGATAACTTCAACAAAACATGATCATCTCATACAACAACTTATATCTAATCACGTCTTGACCATATCACATCACAACATGCCCTGCAAAAACAAGTTAGACGTCCTCTACTTTGTTGTTGCAAGTTTTACGTGGCTGCTACAGGCTTAAGAAAGAACCAATCTCACCTACGCATCAAAACCACAACGATAGTTTGTCAAGTTGGTGATGTTTTAACCTTCGCAAGGACCGGGCGTAGCCACACTCGGTTCAACTAAAGTTGGAGAAACTGACACCCGCTAGTCACCTGTGTGCAAAGCACGGCGGTAAAACCAGTCTCGCGTAAGCGTACGCGTAATGTCGGTCTGGGCCGCTTCATCCAAAAATACCGCCGAACCAAAGTACGATATGCTGGTAAGCAGTATGACTTGTATCGCCCACAACTCACTTGTGTTCTACTCGTGCATATAACATCAACGCATAAAACCTAGGCTCGGATGCCGCTGTTGGGGAACGTAGCAATTTCAAAAAATTTCCTACGCGCACGCAAGATCATGGTGATGGCATAGCAACGAGAGGGGAGAGTGTTCGTCCACGTACCCTCGTAGACCGTAAGCGGAAGCGTTAGCACAACGCGGTTGATGTAGTCGTACGTCTTCACGATCCGACCGATCCAAGCACCGAACGTACGGGGCCTCCGAGTTCAGCACATGTTCAGCTCGATGACGATCTCCGGCCTCCGATCCAGCGAAGCTTCGGAGATGAGTTCCGTCAGCACGACGGCGTGGTGACGATGATGATGTTCTACCGGCGCAGGGCTTCGCCTAAACTCCGCGACGATATGACCGAGGTGGAATATGGTGGAGGGGGCACCGCACACGGCTAAGGAATGATCCGTAGATCAACTTGTGTGTCATGGGGTGCCCCCTGCCCCCGTATATAAAGGAGCAAGGGGGAGGGGGCCGGCCAAGGAGAGGAGGCGCGCCCTAGGGGGGCAATCCTACTCCAAGTAGGATTCCCCCCTCTTTCCAAGTCCTACTAGGAGAAGAGAAGGAAGGGGAGGAGAAGGAGAAGGAAGGAGAGGGAGGAGAAGAAGGAAAGGGGGGCCGGCCCCCTAGTCCAATTCGGTTTGGGCTAGGGGGGCCGCGCGCCCTACCTCCTCTCTTCCACCACTTGGCCCATGAGGCCCAATGCTTCTTCCTCGTATTCCCGTAACTCCCCGGTACCCCCGAAAATACCCGAATCACTCGGAACCTTTCCGAACTCCGAATATAGTCGTCCAATATATTGATCTTTATGTCTTGACCATTTCGAGACTCCTCGTCATGTCCCCGATCTCATCTGGGACTCCGAACTCCTTCGGTACATCAAAACTCATAAACTCATAATATAATTGTCATCGAAAACTTAAGCGTGCGGACCCTGCGGGTTCGAGAACTATGTAGACATGACCTAGAACCATTCTCGGTCAATAACCAATAGCGGAACCTGGATGCCCATATTGGTTCCTACATATTCTACGAAGATCTTTATCGGTCAAACCGCATAACAACATACGTTGTTCCCTTTGTCATCGGTATGTTACTTGCCCGATATTCGATCGTCGGTATCCAATACCTAGTTCAATCTTGTTACTGGCAAGTCTCTTTACTCGTTACGTAATGCATCATCCCATAACCAACTCATTGGTCACATTGCTTGCAAGGCTTATAGTGATGTGCATTACCGAGAGGGCCCAGAGATACCTCTCCGACAATCGGAGTGACAAAACCTAATCTCGAAATACGCCAACCCAACATGTACCTTTGGAGACACCTGTAGTACTCCTTTATAATCACCCAGTTACGTTGTGACGTTTGGTAGCACCCAAAGTGTTCCTCCGGTAAATGGGAGTTGCATAATCTCATAGTTACAGGAACATGTATAAGTCATGAAGAAAGCAATAGCAATATACTAAACGATCAAGTGCTAGGCTAACGGAATGGGTCATGTCAATCACATCATTCTCCTAATGATGTGATCCCGTTAATCAAATGACAACTCTTTTGTCCATGGCTAGGAAACATAACCATCTTTGATAAACGAGCTAGTCAAGTAGAGGCATACTAGTGACACTATGTTTGTCTATGTATTCACACATGTATTATGTTTCCGGTTAATACAATTCTAGCATGAATAATAAACATTTATCATGATACAAGGAAATAAATAATAACTTTATTATTGCCTCTAGGGCATATTTCCTTCAATCAATAGATTGAATACAATCTACAAAGGTAACGCACTTTACCCACACCACGAAATCCTTGGCCTCGGCATCCCATTCGGGTGGACCAACGGTATTCCGATGAAACCCTTCCCTTGCCATGACACTCTCCCGGCCACTCCGACCAACTCCCTCTCAGGGCTAAGTCATGGGTGGCCCCGTGCCTACCAAAGGCATCAACAACCACCGTCGTGGCAAAAACGGTCCCAAGTGGGGACAAGGTACCATAAAAACAAACAGGCACGCAAGGTTATGTCTGCTTACCAGGCCAAGGTACCGCACGCCCATAACGTTCCCTCGTTGGAGGCACCAGCAAGAGGCATGACAAAGGACCAAATCAAGACCTCCCCATAAAGGTAAATGTGGTCGCACTGAGAAAAAAAACTGATTCAGTGGCACCATGACTTGATCAACATTATATTCAAGTTGGATTATTATCAGGTTTAACTTGAAAATAAAAGCACCCCAAGTCATTCGATGCCATGATCATGCAACTATTCGACATGCAAAGCATACAACTCACATGAACAGATCAACATCATCAAACATGATTTTCTTGCACTACTCATCATCAAACTTTACTGGTTCTACTTCACTGGTTATTACCATGCATCATTTTGATTAACTCATAATTTATATGAAAATCCAATTATCAAAAAGAAACTACCATTACTCCTCAAAGCATTTTCACTAAGTTGAAACTTTATTCTACTTGACCAAACTAGTTCATGCATTCAACCAGTAACTTAAGAAAGCATTTCAAGCATGAAAAAGTAACTAGCATCAAACCATATTTATTTAACTAATTTAAATGCATGGAAAATAGTTCATATTCAAGTAGGAAAAACATAGAGATTGAAATGACACCATCCAAATGCTAGTGTGGCTTGCCTTAGTGCAGAGGAGGTTCACACTCCTCCTGGTTGTCTTCAAGAAGGGTCTCTGCATCTGAAAAGATTTAAAAACCACAAAACAAAATATCAAAAACCATTCTAAAAATCACCAGAAATTATAGACAGCAAGGAAAAATCCACACTTTGGTGTGCTGCTTGTAGCGCCCCGGATCCGATGCGCCAGGTGTCCGCCAGTTATTCGCCGTCATTGCCATGTCATTTGCTTGCGTGTTGCATTTTATCATGTCATCATGTGCATTGCATTGCATACGTGTTCGTCTCATGCATCCGAGCATTTTCTCCGTTGTCCGTTTTGCAATCCAACACTCCTATGTCCTCCGGCGTCCCCCTTTTGTCTCCTGTTGTGAGCGGGTGTTAAACATTCTCGGAATGGACCGTGACTTGCCAAGCGGCCTTGGTACGCCACCGGTAGACCGCCTGTCAAGTTTCGTACCATTTGGAGTCCGTTTGATACTCCAACGGTTAACCGGGGAACCGTAAAAGCCTCTTTTGTGTGCGGCCCAACACACCTCCAAAGTGGCCCAATAACCCATCCAAACCCCCTCCATGCTCTCGGTCGTTCGATCACAATCGTGTGGGTGATAACCGTGCCTCATTTGGACACTCCTAGTTCCCTCTACCTATATAAAGGCCCTCCCCTTCCATTTTCGCGGATGAAACCCTAGCCCTCTCCCTCCTCGCGCCGCCAGACATGTCCACCCGGCGGCCGGACACGTCCACTGCCGCCTCCACCTCACTCCGGCCAATCACAGCCCGCCACGTCATCGTCACCGCCGTCCCGGCCAACCCGCAGCTGCCACGTCGCCACCCGGAGCCGCCTCCCCTCCGCGTCGCCCGCGGGGCCCGCCCGGCCCGATTCGCCGCCGCCGCCCGCCCGCGGGATGCCCACCTGCGAGCGCCGCCGCCCCTCGGCCTCCGCCGCCTAGCGCCGCCTCGCCCGAGCGACCCCGCCGCCGGCGAGTTCCGCCTTCGCCGCGCCCCCGCGTCGGCTCCCGCCGCCTTCCGGCACCGACCAGCCGAGCGCCGCCCCGCGCCTCCTTGCCGGCGTCCCTCCGCCTCACCGCGCCCACCAGTCGCCGCCCCGGCCGCCGTCCGCCGCCGTCGGCTTCCTCCGCCGCCGCCACGCGCCGGATCCGGCCAGATCCGGCGGGGCCCGTCCTCCTCGACCCTCTCCGGCGCCCTCTCCCTCATCTCCGGCCACCTTCTACCGCTACTCCGGCGAGAGCCCGGTCAACCTCGGAATTCGCGCCAGATCCAGATCCACGGAGGTTGACCCCGAATTTTGCCCAAGTCCCAAAATATTTTTGCATTCTTGTGCCATCTTAGACATGTCATAACTCCATGTATACTGCTCCGTTTCGTGCGTATGATATGTCAAATTGTTCGTTGTGAGATGCTCTACATTTCACACCATTGTTCCATGTTTGTTCATGGCCATCTTGATGCCCTAATCATCGTTGCAAGAGTGCAATATGATGTTAATCTGCTGAAACTGTTATAACTTGGTGATTTGTCATTTTTGTTGCATTTGATGTGTGCATCCTATGAGCTTGATGTCTACATGTGTTTTGAGCTACATCATGCCATATTTACAGTGGTGCCATCCATGTATTTTTGTGAGTCTTGTAGTGAGTGCATCGAGCTTGTTAACTAGGGTACTTGCTGTTACTATTTTGCTAGTCTGATTCTGTTACACCATGATGCTATGTAAACCTGCTGCTACAAGTCATTTTATGAATAATCTAGAGATGTTCACTAAGGATGTTCTTGTTATACATGTCATGCTCTACCAATTCATGCCCATGGTTGCATTTATAGCCTGCTATAGCTTGTTGTAATCTTGCTCTCAAATTGCTAAATAATGTTGTTGTCAGCCTGTTAACATTAAGTTCAATATTGCCATGATTGTTGTTAGTGATCCAAGCATGCTATGAACTTGCTCTTGCCATGTTTAGATGCATAAACATGTATTCGTACTATTGGTTGCCTTGCCATGCCATGTATTGCTCTGTGGTGAGTGGTACAAGCTCACCAACATGCCTACTTATTGTTGTTCCTGCCATGTATGAATCTGTCATATCACTTGCTATGTTTACATGGGTGCCATCATATTTTCTGTGCCCTTTTGGCTCATGGTCAATAAGGGAATTTTGTTATATGCAATTAGTAGATTCGCGCCATGTCTTTGTTTGACATGATAAATTTCTGTAACATGTCGTTTGATAGCTATAAACATTGCAACCTGATGTTATTTCTATTAAGTCTGAAACTGTTATTATTTGCAATCTTGCCATGTCCTTTTGAGCATGTTATAGTGTTTTCTGGAGATAGCTCACTGTTCATGTTTTGTAATGCTTTACCTGTACTTCATGCCCATGCCTTTTGTTCTTATGTTGAGGTGCTGTAGCATATTGTTTTGATGCTTGCAAGTTGTCTAGTTGCTGTTTTGGACAGCTTGTCCTTTAAACTTGTATAGTGTATGTGTTGAACCGTTGCTCTGTTATGAGTGTGATCTATATGAAACTTGCTTGATTTTGCATGAAGTTTCATATTATCATGTTGCACCCATGTTTTGAGGTGTTTGCTTGATGTTTGTATGCATTTTGTATCAATGCCATGCTTAACTTGTCTTGCTCATATCTTCTAGGCCGTAGCTCCGAATTAAATGAATTTTATATGTATCTTGACTAGAATCTCATGTAGATAATCTTGGGGCATCTTAACTTGCTGTTTAAAAACTTGAGCATAAGGTTTATTCAGTTCTGGACCAATTTCTAAATTTGCATATGAGGACTTACCGGAATTGTTATATGTTGTTTCCGGCCTCATTTAAACGTGCTTTGATGTGTTGCTCTTGTTTGCATCATCTCTTGCCATGAGTAGTTTCATGTAGCCTTGTCATGCATCATACTTGAGTGTGCATCATGTCATGCATATGTATGGTGTGTTTACCGTGTTGTGTGCTTCTTCTCGATAGTTCCCGTTTCGTTGCGATCGTGAGGATTCATTCGTCTACGCTTGGTTCGTCTTCGTGGCTTCATCCTCTTCATGGACTCGTTCTTCTTCCTTGCGGGATTTCAGGCAAGATGACCGCTACCCTGGATCTCACTACTATCATTGCTATGCTAGTTGCTTCGTTCTATCGCTATGTTGCGCTTCCTATCACTTGTTCTTCAAGCCTCCCCAAATTTCCATGAACCTCTAACCTTTGACACCCTTCCTAGCAAACAGTTGTTTGGCTATGTTACCGCTTTGCTCAGCCCCTCTTATAGCGTTATTAGTTGCAGGTGAAGTTGAAGATTGCTCCATGGTGGACAGGGTTATGTTGGGATATCAAAATTTCTCTTATATTATTAATGCCTCTATATACTTGGTAAAGGGTGGAAGGCTCGGCCTTATGCCTGGTGTTTTGTTCCACTCTTGCCACCCTAGTTTCCATCATACCGGTGTTATGTTCCAGGATTTTGCGTTCCTGACGCGGTTGGGTGATTTATGGGACCCCCTTGACAGTTCGCTTTGAATAAAACTCCTCCAGCAAGGCCCAACCTTGGTTTTACCATTTGCCTCACCACCACCTACTTTTCCCTTGGGGGTCGCTCTCTGGAGGGTCATCTTTATTTTAGCCCACCGGGCCAATGCTTGTCTAAGTGTTGGTCCAAACTAGAGCACCGTGCGGGACCATCCCTTCGCAACTTGGGTTACGTCGGTACCTGTACGCTTCGCTTATCCGGTGTGTCCTGAGAACGAGATACGTGCGACTCCTATCGGGATTGTCGACACATCGGGCGGCTTTGCTGGTCTTGTTTTACCATTGTCGAAATGTCTTGTAAACTGGGATTCCGAGACTGATCGGGTCTTCCTGGGAGAAGGAGTATCTTTCGTTGATCGCGAGAGCTTATCATGGGCTAAGTTGGGACACCCCTGCAGGGTTATAAACTTTCGAGAGCCGTGCCCGCGGTTATGTGGCAGATGGGAATTTGTTAATATCCGGTTGTAGATACCTTGACACCAGATCCGAATTAAAACGCATCAACCGCGTGTGTAGCCGTGATGGTCTCTTCTCGGCGGAGTCCGGGAAGTGAACACGGTTTTGGGTTATGTTTGACGTAAGTAGGAGTTCAGGATCACCTCTTGATCATTGCTAGCTTCACGTCTGTTCCGTTTGCTCTCTTCTCGCTCTCATTTGCATATGTTAGCCACCATATATGCTTAGTCGCTGCTGCAACCTCACCACTTTACCCCTTCCTTGCCCTTTAAGCTTTGCTAGTCTTGATACCCATGGTAATGGGATTGCTGGGTCCTCGTGGCTCACAGATTACTACAACAACAGTTGCAGGTACAGGTTATGTGATGATCTTGACACGAGAGCAATGTTTGCTTGTTTTGGAGTTCATCTTGCTGCTTCTTCTTTGATCAGGGGATAGGTTCCAAGTCGGCAGCCTGGGCTAGCAGGGTGGATGTCGTTTGAGCTTCTGTTTGTGTCTCATCCGTAGTCGGATGTTGGTCTTATGTATGATGTATTGTTGTATTCCTGTGGCATTGTATGCCTCTTGTATGTATCCCCATCTATTATGTAATGTTGATGTAATGATATCCACCTTGCAAATGCGTCTCCAATATGCACTTCTATCCTTAGTGGGACCTTCGAGTTCTTTTAGGATAGGGTCGCATATTGGGCGTGACAAGTTGGTATCAGAGCCTCGACCGACCATAGGAGCCCCCCTTGATTGTTCGTAGTTGGCGTTGTTGAGTCTAGTAGAAAACTGTTTTTGGAGTCTAGTTATATCGGAGAGTAGGAATTCTTTTTACTCCTCAGCCCCTTCGTCGCTCTGGTGAGAAATCTTGACGTAGGTGTTTTGAATTACTCCTCTTCCCATTCAAATTTTTCTTTAGGATCACGAAGTTGGTTTTCCGATCGTTGGTTCTCAGCTCTTTTCATCTGGTGCATTTCTCGTCAAGTTGACTCGAGCCTCTTCATCTTTGCCAAGTTCAATCCTTAGTTGTTTTGTTTTTCCCACCCGCCCACCCTTTTCCTTCTCGGAGCTGGAGTCCGCAATCGAGTATCCTTCCTACTCGTGCGAAGTCTTTGCTTTCTTTCCTCAATGATTTCAACCGGTGTTTCCTCTTAAAGTTATTCGTCGGTTTCCCCTTCCAAGTTGCGGACTCCCACCCTTTCTCTTCCCGGAGTTTGAGTCTCTTTCGACCATCAGTTTCATTCGTGTGGAGCATCTTCAGTCTTTCGACAATTGTTTCAACCGGTGAATTCTTGTTTTGTTCGACATTCTTCATCTCTTTTTCTTCTCTAGTGGACTCAATTCAAGTTTTTTTTTCTGGTGTTGATCACATTCTTTTCCTTGGATCAAGTGTTCTCCTTGCTCGTTTGCTTCTCGCCATTCAATCATTCCGGAGTTCGGAAGTCATCTCAGGAGATTCATCAGTGTTCCAATTAATTCGAGGTTGTCACCTCATTCAAATATATAAATTGTTCGGGTGCATTATCTATCTGTTCATCATCCCTTTCCAATGGTGTTTCTTTCAGTGGGCCCTAACCCACAGGTCTTTTCCCAGGATCTTACCTAACTCTTCTAATTTCCCGGAGCTATTCTCAAATTCTTTTCGGAGTTTGACGTAAGAATGAATTTCATCAGTCAGATACCTTCTCCAATATCTCATTCAAACTCTTTTCATTGTTGGCTCAACCTTTTCGGCTTTTCTTCTCCCGGAGTATCTCAATAAATTCTGGTGGTGTTCCTCGTCGTCATTTCAAGATAGAAGAAGAGTTTTCCTCTAAATTTTGCCCGTTCTCTCGAAGACTCGCGGTTCTAGTTTCATGCTACCGTCTCGAATTATTCCAACTGTCAGATATTCTTTTCACCCATTCGGAGTATGTTAGAAGTTGTTTTTCCATTTCTTTTCACCGGAGGCCATCATTCCAGAAGAATTCTTTGACTTCACAATTCAGCTACCGTTATCTAATTATCCCGGTGCTTCGTTCAAGTGTTCTTTAATCAGCTCATGATTTCTTTGTTTTTTTTTTGCATCTAAATCCCCTCTAGCATATTGGTTCTTCTAATTCTTCCTGGTGATTCTTTCTCTTTCGTCAGTCTTTTCCGAATTCTAACGGTGGTTCTTTCAGATTCTTTTTCTTTGATAATCATATTAATTCATTTGTTCTGTCCAATCCTACTGCTGGTTCATGAAGACCTTCTCAAGTTTGCGATATGTCACCTCTCAATCCTTTTCAAGAAGAATAAGTAGTATGCAAAATCCATTGCTTGTCATCAATTTAATTTGATGAAGGATAAGCATACAATAAATCTTATTCTTATTTCATCCAAATGAGCAATCCCTTCCTTCAGAGTTTGTTCTTGATGAATAAATTCTAGTTCCAAGTGTTTTCATTTTTTTTTCCAGAGTTCAAATTTCCTCGGTCATTTCGTCGGAACCTCCATCTAAGTCACTGCAAGCTTTAATCTTATTCTTTCATTCTTCATTTTATCTTGTCATCCTTTTGTTACCGGAGTTCTTCACAGTGGCTTGTCATGATTTAATTCATTCCTCAATGTCAGGACCCCGACTCAATGCCACATCGATCTAGCATGTAACACCTCATATCACTTTGCGGCCTCACGCACGGTATTCCCACGGGTGTCGCCTTACCTTTGCCCGGGACCGTTTGCGCCTTTTGGCACACGTATATGATAGTGTCGCTAGCATCCATATGATAAGGAGCCCGGGCTGACATGGCTAGTCGTAAACCCAAAGTGGCACAAACTTACAGGGACAGGCATCCATGACCCAGCATCGAACGTGTCGGTCATTAGTGAGTGAATCCAGGCTATAGCACTGGGCTAGCAGGACTCCGGTGAACCGGGCTGTAGCGGGCTAACAGGACTCCGGTGTTCATCGCGTGACATTTCCCCGAAGGGATAGACACAGGAACGAAGAAGGACACATGCTGGCCAGCCTAAGTGTCCCGGAGCAGTAGCAAGCTACCATGGCTCAGTGGAAGCACTAGGAGACATTTCCCGGTAAGAGAGGCTACTAAGGATAAACAACTAGATAGTCAGTTCCCACACATACCAAGCATTTCAATAACATACACACAATATGCTCGATATGTGCAAATACAACATGGCATCACAACATGACTCTACGACTCAAGTATTTTATTCAATAGGCTCCGAGGAGCGAGATATTACAAACATGGGTCTCATGACCCAACATTCAGAGCATACAAGTCAAAACACAAGCGGAAGCTTAACATGTCTGAGTACAGACACCTACAAATGAAAAAGGCTGAGAAGCCTGACTATCTACCAGATCCTGCCGAGGGCACAAGATCATAGCTGAGGTAACAAGCTAAACGTCGAAGTCCAAGCGAAACTACTAGCGAGACTGAAGTCTCTCTGCAAAAACATAAAATAGGCAAACGTGAGTAGAAATGTACCCAGCAAGACTTACATCAGAACTAACTACATATGCACCATTATCAACAAGGGGATGGTGGGGTTTAACTGCAGCAAGCCAGCTTTGACTCGGTGGCTATCCTAAACTACGACTGCAAGTAACTCTTTGAGGTGGCGCACACGAGTCCACATATTCACCATATCAATACACCACTATGGATCCGCTCCTGTCTCCCTACGAGAACGCCATCCATAGCACTCATGCTTATCTTGCGCATTTTAGAGTATCCACTTTCACTTGTCTATGAACTGTATAGGCAACCCAGAAGTCCTTTTCCGCGGACACGGCTATTCGAATAGATGATGTTAACCCTGCAGGGGTGTACTTCTTCACACACGCTCTCGCCACTTACCGCCATGTACACCTCGTGTATCTCGCCAACCTTCAAGCGGAAGCCTGGCGAGGGAGTCGGCCACGACCTGACTAACCACACAAGTCTCTAGTCCAGGTTTATCGCCTATTCGGGTTCCATCCGCAAGGAGATCCGGCCGGGGTGTCGCTCACGGCCCCAAACGATGTGTGCAGGGTTCCCAAGCCCACCTCGACGGGTGGATCTACGCTTGGTACACCGTGCCATGGTGCCTAGTCTGTCCCAAGCCCACCTGTACCGGGTGCCACTTGGTAGACTACTAACACTACCTACAAACACCAGAAACTAGTTGCAACTCCTGGACAGAGATCAGGTTGATTAATAAGCCGAGAGGGGCACTTAAGCATTCCAATGCGTGGTAGTAACTGTTCATGGATCACAAACACAGAACTCAGTTCCTGAGGACGGCTACAATGAGACAACCCACCATGTACTCCTACATGGCCTCTCACCGCTACCTTTACCAAATCGTGTTCACAAACTTAGCTATCAACAGTAGGACATGTTCACACACCTCCAATTCATCCCCGATGAATCAGACCTGACACAACTCTAAGCAATAGCAGGCATGACAAACAAGCATGAATGAGTAGGCACATCAGGGCTCAAACAACTCCTACTCATGCTAGTGGGTTTCATCTATTTACTATGGCAATGACAGGTCATGCAGAGGATAAAGGGGTTCAACTATCGCAGCAAGTAACAGTTGTATCGTTGTGGTCCTAATGCAGTAAAATAGAGCAGGAGCGAGAGAGTGGGATTATATCGGAATGAACAAGGGGGTTTTGCTTGCCTGGCACTTCTGAAGATAATATAGTTCTTCATCGGTGTCATCGAACTCATCATCGGAACCACGTCTACTGAGGGGGAACAAACACCGGCAACAGAGAAAGAACACAATCAATGCAATGCAACAATATGATGCATGAGTGTGACATGGCAATATGCTGTGATTTGAGCTAATGCAACTAGCAGCAGGTCAAATGAAGTTGGTTTGAATCCAAGATTCAAATTCAAACTCCACATGTGGTTATTTAAATGCCATAATATGATTTGAACTAAACAACAGCTATAAGTTTTTATAACATGCGTGAAAATGGTACAGATTGATAGATTGGATTTTTCTGATCATTTTTCATATATAATTTATTTCATTTGGAGTTACGGTTGAATTTCTATGATTTTTAGAAGTTTAGGATATTTTCTGGAATTTTCAGAATAAGATTAAATCCAGAAAATACTTTATTGCGTCAGCATTGCGTCGCTGTGACGTCAGCAGGTCAACGGGCGGCCCAGGTCAAACCTGACCAGTGGGACCTACTGGTCAGTGACACAGAGTCAGCTACAGAGGCTGACATGTGGGACCCGATCAAAGCTGACGTGGCCAAGTCAACATTGACAGGCGGGGCCCACTGTGGTTAGTATTAGTCTAACAGAGAAAATAATACTAATTAGTTTAGGCACTGGGGCCCACATGGCAGTGGCTCTAGGGGTGGCTTAGTTGGGTCATTAGTGGTAATGACGGCCACGTCATCAGTCGCCGGAGTTCGGCCGGCGACGACCAAACCAACGGCGGAGGCTCGCCAGAGTTGGGCTACAGGCAGCGGCTGGGTGCGCTGAGGGCATCTACGCGGAGCTGGAACTCTCCCGCATCTAGGGGTGCTAGCGGAAGGAGCCGGGGCGGCGTGTAACTGCGGCGGCGACGAGCCGGGCGGCGGCCGGAGCTCGGAGGTGCTTCGAGACGGCACTACGAGGCACGGAAGGACAGGTGAGTGGGTGCGTTCGGCTTCTGGGGGCTTTCTGAGCACGAGGGTGGGCTCGGACGCAAGCGGCGGTGGCTAGAACGACGGTGGCGACATGCATGGCGGAGCCGAGTTCTCGGCCATGGCGGAGATGCGTCCTGGGGCTCGCGAACGCGAGGGGGAAAAGAGGGGTTCGGCGCGGAAGCTCACAGCGATCACCTTGAAGAGGTCAGCGGCTCGGGGGAGATCCGGTGCGGGCGGAATGACGGAGCCGATCTCCGGCGTCCAGAGGAAGAAGACGACGGCGAGGACGGTGCTACGGGGCTTCCGGCGTCACGTGGGTTGGTGGAGACGAAGAGGAGGGCGTGGCGGTTCTTCTGGAAGCATCGGCGAGGCGAGGGGTGGACGATGGCCGCGGTGGTGCTCGTCGGCGCGGACGCGGCTGCGTTGGCCATGGCGTTAAGGAAGCGAGGGAGAGAGTAGGGGGGAGAGTGAGGTGTCGGATGGACTGGGGCGACACCGGGGAGGCGTTCCCGGCGTCGAAGCGGTGACCAGGTGATGCAGACGAGCAGGGTGGTGGCGTGGCGAGCTCGGGCGCGTGCGTCGTGTCCCTCCTCTGCCTATTGGCAGAGGTAGGCGATGACTGGCACGGGCCAGCACAGTGCTGGGCCGGCCAGTGGGCTGCCAGGTGGGCTGCGCCAGGTAAGTGGCTGGATCCTTTCTCTCTCTCCTTTTTCTATTTATTTCAGTTTTCTATTATTCTGTAAATTGTAAGGGCTTTATTAATAATACCTATGGACTTCCTAAAATCATGAGACTGCTTGTGGCCACTATTTGGATTATTTCCAATAACCAGAATTTCAGTTCATGAATATTTGGACATTTAATATAGTATATTAAATATAAATGCCCAAATGCAAATAAGGTATGATTTAATTCAGTGACCTAATGTTGTCCTGGAAAAATGTGAACCAATTTTGTCAGAGGTTCTAACCCAGGACAAAATGATGGACATTTTAGAAGGTTATTTCAGGTTCATTGAAAATATATTTTTTGATCCTAGTTGCATTTCATTTGGTGCTAGGGTTTGAACACCCCCATTTCAAGTTTTTGAGAAATTTAAACATGATGCAAGATGATGATGCAATGACAAGCAAGGCCAAAGCTAGGGCTGTGACACTCAAGTGTTCATCAAGATTCTTATCGAAGGAGCTCAAGTATCTTTCCTTCTTGCCTTCGAAGTGCAATTAAATCTCCGTATTCTTTTGAAGTGGAGTTTTGCATTTCTTCGTTCTTCTAAGCTATCCAATCATTTCCGTTTGTGGCCGGTTATCACCTTATGATCTTGAGATGTTACCTATAAGACCACAACAAGCTTATTCTTTTCGTTGTTGATTTTCTCAACAACTCCATTTAAACCTTCCTTTGAAAGATGCTTTCAATTTCATTCGTGGCACAAGTTGTCATTTTCTTCTCCATTCTTTTCATTCAACTCTTTCAATTCTTTCCGGAGGATTTGTGTCATGTCTTCATCAAGTATCATTCCATCCACTCAAGCTCGTGTTCTATTCCTCCATGTTTCAGCCGGAGTGCTGCCTAAATCCTTTTCAGTCTTATTTGTTTCTTATCTCGTTCTAACCGGAGTGGTTTTAGAGTCTATCTTGTTCGTTGAGCTTTTGATTCTCGTCTTACTCGTCATTCCTCTATTCTTCCCAAGTGCTCTCGACTCTTTTCTCCTCTCTATTTTGTTCTTATTTCACATCATCCCTTTCCCTCCCCGTCTCGGTCCTAAGATCTCGGGACGAGATCTCTTGTTAGTAGAGGAGAGTTGTAACGCCCCGGATCCGATGCGCCAGGTGTCCGCCAGTTATTCGCCATCATTGCCATGTCATTTGCTTGCGTGTTGCATTTTATCATGTCATCATGTGCATTGCATTGCATACGTGTTCGTCTCATGCATCCGAGCATTTTCTCCGTTGTCCGTTTTGCAATCCGACACTCCTATGTCCTCCGGCGTCCCCCTTTTGTCTCCTGTTGTGAGCGGGTGTTAAACATTCTCGGAATGGACCGTGATTTGCCAAGCGGCCTTGGTACACCACCGGTAGACCGCCTGTCAAGTTTGGTACCATTTGGAGTCCGTTTGATACTCCAACGGTTAACCAGGGAACCGTAAAAGCCTCTTTTGTGTGCAGCCCAACACCCCTCCAAAGTGGCCCAATAACCCATCCAAACCCCCTCCATGCTCTCGGTCATTTGATCACGATCGTGTGGGCGAAAACCGTGCCTCATTTGGACACTCCTACCTCCCTCTACCTATATAAAGGCACTCCCGTTCCATTTTCACGGATGAAACCCTAGCCCTCTCCCTCCTCACCGCCGGACATGTCCGCCCGGCGGCCGGACACGTCCACCGCCGCCTCCACCTCACTCCGGCCAATCGAGGCCCGCCACTTCATCGTCGTTGCCGTCCCGGCCAACCCGCAGCCGCCACGTCGCCACCCGGAGCCGCCACACCTCCGCATCACCCGAGCGGCCCGCCGGGCCCAAGCGGGGCCCGCCCGGCCCAATCCGCCGCCGCCTCCCGCCCGCAAGCGCTGCCGCCCCTCCGCCTCCGCCGCCCAGCGCCGCCTCGCCCGAGCGACCCCGCCGCCGGCGAGTTCCGCCTCCGCCGCGCCCCCGCGTCGGCACCCGCCGCCGTCCGGCGCCGACCAGCCGAGCGCCGCCCCGCGCCTCCTTGCTGGCGTCCCTCCGCCTCACCGCGCCCGCCGGTTGCCGCCCCGGCCGCCGTCCGCCGCCGCCGGCCTCCTCCGCCGCCGCCACGCGCCGGATCCGGCCAGATCCGGCGGGGCCCGTCCTCCCCGACTCTCTCCGGCGCCCTCTCCCTCATCTCCGGCCGCCTTCTACCGCTACTCCGGCGAGAGCCCGGTCAACCTCGGAATTCGCGCCAGATCCAGATCCACGGAGGTTGACCCCGAATTTTGCCCGTCCCGAAATATTTTTGCATTCTGGTGCCATCTTTGACATGTCATAACTCCGTGTATACTGCTCCGTTTCGTGCGTATGATATGTCAAATTGTTCGTTGTGAGATACTCTACATTTCCCACCATTGTTCCATGTTTGTTTGAGGCCATCTTGATGCCCTAATCATCGTTGCAAGAGTGCTATATGATGTTAATCTGTTGAAACTGTTATAACTTGGTGATTTGTCATTTTTGTTGCATCTGATGTGTGCATCCTATGAGCTTGATGTCTAGATGTGTTTTGAGCTACATCATGCCATCTTTACAGTGGTGCCATCCATGTATTTTTGTGAGTCTTGTAGTGAGTGCATTGAGTTTGTTAAGTAGGGTAGTCTGATTCTGTTACACCATGATGCTATGTAAACCTACTGCTACAAGTCATTCTATGAATAATCTGGAGATGTTCACTAAGGATGTTTTTGTTATACATGTCATGCTCTACCAATTCATGCCCCTGGTTGCATTTATAGCCTGCTGTAGCTTGTTGTAATCTTGCTATCAAATTGCTAAATAATGTTGTTGTCAGCCTGTTAACATTAAGTTCAATGTTGCCATGATTGTTGTTAGTGATCCAAGCATGCTATGAACTTGCTCTTTCCATGTTTAGATTCATAAACATGTATTATTACTATTGGTTGCCTTGCCATGCCATGTATTGCTCTGTGGTGAGTGGTACAAGCTCACTAACATGCCTACTTATTGTTGTTCCTGCCATGTATGAATCTGTCATATCAATTGCTATGTTTACATGGGTGCCATCATATTTTCTGTGCCCTTTTGGCTCATGGTCAGTAAGGGACTTTTGTTATATGCAATTAGTAGATTCATGTCATGCCTTTATTTTCCATGATAAGTTTCTATAACATGTCGTTTGATAGCTCTAAACATTGCAACCTGATGTTATTTCTGTTAAGTCTTAAACTGTTATTATTTGCAATTTTGCCATGTCCTTTTGAGCATGTTATAGTGTTTTATGGAGATACCTCACTGTTCATGTTTTGTAATGCTTTACCTGTACTTCATGCCCATGCCTTTTGTTCTTATGTTGAGGTGTTGTAGCATATTGTTTTGATGCTTGCAAGTTGTCTAGTTGCTGTTTTGGACAGCTTGTCCTTTAAACTTGTATAGTGTATGTGTTGAACCGTTGCTCCGTTATGAGTGTGATCTATATGAAACTTGCTTGATTTTGCATGAAGTTTCATATTATCATGTTGCATCCATGTTTTGAGGTGTTTGCTTGATGTTTGTATGCATTTTGTATCAATGCCATGCTTAACTTGTCTTGCTCATATCTTCTAGGCCGTAGCTCCGAATTAAATGAACTTTATATGTAACTTGACTAGAATCTCGTGTAGATCATCTTGGGGCATCTTAACTTGCTGTTTAAAAACTTGAGCATAAGGTTTATTCAGTTCTGGACCAATTTCTAAATTTGCATATGAGGACTTACTGGAATTGTTATATGTTGTTTCCGGCCTCATTTAAACGTGCTTTGATGTGTTGCTCTTGTTTGCATCATATCTTGCCACGAGTAGTTTCATGTAGCCTTGTAATGCATCATACTTGAGTGTGCATCATGTCATGCATATGTATGGTGTGTTTACCGTGTTGTGTGCTTCTTCTCGATAGTTCCCGTTTCGTTGCGATCGTGAGGATTCATTCGTCTACGCTTGGTTCGTCTTCGTGGCTTCATCTTCTTCATGGACTCGTTCTTCTTCCTTGCAGGATTTCAGGCAAGATGACCGCTACCCTGGATCTCACTACTATCATTGCTATGCTAGTTGCTTCGTTCTATCACTATGCTGCGCTTCCTATCACTTGTTCTTCAAGCCTCCCCAAATTGCCATGAACCTCTAACCTTTGACTCCCTTCCTAGCAAACAGTTGTTTGGCTATGTTACCGCTTTGCTCAGCCCCTCTTATAGCATTGTTAGTTGCAGGGGAAGTTGAAGATTGCTCCATGGTGGACAGGGTTATGTTGGGATACCAGAATTTCTCTTATATTATTAATGCCTCTATATACTTGGTAAAGGGTGGAAGGCTCCGCCTTATGCCTGGTGTTTTGTTCCACTCTTGCCACCCTAGTTTCTGTCATACCGGTGTTATGTTCCCGGATTTTGTGTTCCTTACGCGGTTGGGTGATTTATGGGACCCCCTTGACAGTTCGCTTTGAATAAAACTCCTCCAGCAAGGCCCAACCTTGGTTTTACCATTTGCCTCACCACCACCTACTATTCCCTTGGGAGTCGCTCTCTCGAGGGTCATCTTTATTTTAGCCCCCCGGGCCAATGCTTGTCTAAGTGTTGGTCCAAACTAGAGCATCGTGCGGGACCATCCCTTGGCAACTTGGGTTACGTCAGTACATGTACGCTTCGCTTATCCGGTGTGTCCTGAGAACGAGATACGTGCGACTCCTATCAGGATTGTCAACACATCGGGCGGCTTTGCTGGTCTTGTTTTACCATTGTCGATATGTCTTGTAAACCGGGATTCTGAGACTGATCGGGTCTTCCTGGGAGAAGGAATATCCTTCATTGATCGCGAGAGCTTATCATGGGCTAAGTTGGGACACCCCTGCAGGGTTATAAACTTTCGAGAGCCGTGCCCGCGGTTCTGTGGCAGATGGGAATTTGTTAATATCTGGTTGTAGATAACTTAACACCAGATCCGAATTAAAACGCATCAACCGCGTGTGTGGCCGTGATGGTCTCTTCTCGGTGGAGTCCAGGAAGTGAACACGGTTTTGGGTTATGTTTGACGTAAGTAGGAGTTCAGGATCACCTCTTGATCATTGCTAGCTTCACGACTGTTCCGTTTTCTCTCTTCTCGCTCTCATTTGCGTATGTTAGCCACCATATATGCTTAGTCGCTGCTGCAACCTCACCACTTTACCCCTTCCTTTCCCTTTAAGCTTTGCTAGTCTTGATACCCATGGTAATGGGATTGCTGAGTCCTCGTGGCTCACAGATTACTACAACAACAGTTGCAGGTACAGGTTATGCGATGATCTTGATGCGAGAGAGATGTTTGCTTGTTTTGGAGTTCATCTTGCTGCTTCTTCTTTGATTAGGGGATAGGTTCCAGGTCAGCAGCCTGGGCTAGCAGGGTGGATGTTGTTTGAGCTTCTGTTTTTGTTTCATCCGTAGTCGGATGTTGGTCTTATGTATGATGTATTATTGTATTCGTGTGGCATTGTATGCCTCTTGTATGTATCCCCATCTATTATGTAATGTTGATGTAATGATATCCACCTTGCAAAAGCGTCTCTAATATGTGCTTCTATCCTTAGTGGGACCTTCGAGTTCCTTTAGGATAGGGTCGCATATTGGGCGTGGCACTGCTAGAGCTCTTTAAAACAAACACAATGCAAAAAGAATCAACTCATTTGGACTATGGTTTAAAAGTTATCACAGGTCAAAGTTCTGGTAAATTTTTTGAATTTATTTGAATTAAGCAGAAAACCTGGGGGGTTACGTCGATGGCATAAACACAGAATACGCCTCCACTCGTACCGCTTCGAGTGCGAGTGGAAAGGCTGACAGTGGGCCCCACCGGTCAGGAGAGAGAGTGGGAGGGAAGAAATAGAGTACGGCGGCGCTCCGTCGGTGCTCACTTCGGTGAGGGGTTCTTGGGCGATTCCAGAGGGATAGAAGTGGAGAGGGGGTCACGGCGCACCTGCCTATACCCGTGGCTCATCAGGGGAAGGCCGGAGCTGCTCGCAATCAAGCTCGTTTGCGGCGGTTGCGGTCGGGACTTGCCGGAGAGGACGAAGGCGGCGGCGAGGGGCGATTCCAGGGGCTCCAATGCTTCCAGGCGACACCAGTGGACCTCCAATAATGTGCCTGCGGGATTGGTTGAGCTCGAGGGGCTCTAGAACGGGGTGGATGGGTTGCGAGGGTCGCCGGCGAGCTCTGGTCAGGGACAGCGGCCAGAGGCCTACCCGTCCGGGCTGCGGCTAAGCTACGAGGTCGTGGTGGTTGAGAGGTGCGGTGTGAGGCTTCGGAGCGGAGGGAGGTGCTCTATATATAGCCGGAGGAGGAGGGGGATACATGGCGCCGCGGAGTTCTCTGGAAGCCGGAGAGCGACCATGAAGGGCGCCAGAGAGGGGGGAAGAGCTCAACGATCACACTGGTGCTGTCCACGCTCGCGGACGAGCACAGGAAGCAGGGGGAGAAGAAGACAGGGGCACGGGCGCATTGTGGCTTTTGGCCGCGACATTCCTGTGCTCCCTACGGCGTCTCTGGCATCGGTGAGCGCCAGTGAGGGGTCATTGGTGATGAGTCGAGGCTGGTGGCGCGGCGCGGCAGTCGACGGTGAGCTCTGGCTTGAGCACCCGCCGAAAAACAGAGGCACTGGCGCGAGGCAGAGAGCATGGAACGCATGCTAGAGCCCGTGTCCTCATGCGGTCACCATGCTGGCATGGTCAAAATGAAGCCCATGATCGGCCAAACCTTGTCTAGGGTTGTGTTTGTGCAGTGTTAGGTCTAGGAAAGGTGAGAACTCAATGCTAGGCCGACCTGATAGGACTTGAGCTTGCTAGAAAGTTTCTGGCCAAAAACTTGGTCGCCAAGTTTGGAGGGCTTCTAGAAGGTCAATAGGGCTGATCTCCTGGTGTTAAGCTTTTCTTAGGAGGGTAATGAGGATAAAAAAAAACCAGCTCCATTGGATCAAAGAAAAATACACTTGTTGTACAAAGTGCATTTTTGGGCCAGAAGTGAAATGGTTTTCTGTAGCAAAAATATGCCAAAAAGTCATGCAATATTTTTTCTCAGGGAGGTGGGCCAAGGCTCAAAGAATATTGAAGAATTATCTCAGGATTTTTGGATCAATAAAAATGAGGGTTGCGTTGGAGCACTAGTTTCTGAAATGAGTTTCAGGAGAGAATTTGAATATTTTTCTTTTATGAAAATATTCATTGGGCCATTTTGGGTTTTTGAATAGAAATAAGGTTGCATGAGAGGTAGATGGGTCACTTGGGTGAAAATCAAGGGCATGCCCAAGTGCTAAGTCCATTTGAATTGATTCCAAAAACTCAAATCCAAAGCAAGGGCAAATAAAGTCCAGAAAAAGAGAGAAGGCAAAAACCAGGCTGTCACATAGATATACCCATATCTGCTCAAATCATCTATGAAGGTCATAAAATAACAATACCCGCCACAAGCATCAATACTCATTGGACCGCATCCATCAGTATGTATTATTTCCAATAAGTCAGTAGCTCGTTCCATTGTTCCGGAGAATGAAGTTTTAGTCATCTTGCCCATAAGGTATGGTTCGTAAGTATCAAATGATTCATAATCTAGTGATTCCAAAAGTCCATCTTTATGGATTTTCTTCATGCGCTTTACACCGATATGACACAAATGACAGTGCCATAAATAAGTTGCACTATCATTATAAACTTTGCATCTTTTGGCATCAATATTATGAATATGTGTATCACTATGATCGAGATTCAATAAACCATCAACATTGGGTGTATGACCATAGAAGGTTTTATTCATGTAAACAGAATAACAATTATTCTCTGTCTTAAAATGAATAACCGTATTGCAATAAACATGATCTAATCATATTCATGCTCAACGCAAACACCAAATAACATTTATTTAGGTTCAACACTAATCCCGAAAGTATAAGGAGTGTGCAATGATGATCATATCAATCTTGGAACCACTTCCAACACACATCGTCACATCACCTTCAACTAGTCTCTGTTTATTCTGTAACTCCTATTTCGAGTTAGTAATCTAAGCAACCGAACAAGTACCAAATACCCAGGGGCTACTATGAACACTAGTAAAGTACACATCAATAACCTGTATATCAAATATACCTTTGTTCACTTTGCCATCCTTCTTATCCTCCAAATGTTTTGGGGTAGTTCTGCTTCCAGTGGCCATTTCCTTTGTAGTAGAAGCACTCAATTTCAGGCTTAGGTACAGCTTTGGGCTTCTTCACGGGAGTGACAACTTGCTTGCCATTCTACTTGAAGTTCCCTTTCTTTCCCTTTGCCCTTTTCTTGAAACTAGTGGTCTTGTCAATCATCAACACTTTATGCTCTTTCTTGATTTCTACCTTCGTCGATTTCAGCATCACGAAGGGCTCGGGAATCGTTTTCATCATCCCTTGCATACTATAGTTCATCACGAAGTTCCAGTAACTTGGTGATGGTGACTAGAGAACCCTGTCAATCACTATCTTATCTGGAAGATTAACTCCCACTTGATTCAAGCGATTGTAGTACCCAGACATTCTGAGCACATGCTCACTAGCTGAGAAATTCTCCTCCTTCTTTTAGGCGAAGTACTTGTCTAAGGTCTCATACCTCTTGACACGGGCATGAGTCTGAAATACCAATTTCATCTCTTGGAACATCTCATATGCTCCGTGGCGTTCAAAACGTTTTTGAAGTATCGGTTATAAGCCGTAAAGCATGGTGCACTAAACTATCAAGTAGTCATCATATTGAGCTAGCCAAACATTCATAACTTTTGCATCTGCTCCTGTAATAGGTCTGTCGCCTAGGAGTGCATCAAGGACATAATTCTTCTGTGCAACAATGAGGATAAACCTCACATCACAGACCTAATCCGCATCATTGCTACTATCATCTTTCAACTTAGTTTTCTCTAGGAACATATAAAAACATAGGGAAGCTATAACGCGAGCTATTGATCTACAACATAATTTGCAAAATACTATCAGGACTAAGTTGATCATAAATTAAAGTTCAATTAATCATATTTCTTAAGAACTCTCACTTAGATAGACATCCCTCTAGTCATCTAAATGATCACGTGATCCAAATCAACTAAACCATGTTTGATCATCACATGAGATGGAGTAGTTTTCAATGGTGAACATCACTATGTTGATCATATCTACTATATGTTTCACGTTCGGCCTTTCAGTCTCCGTGTTCCGAGGCCATATATGCATCTGCTAGGCTCGTCAAGTTTAACCTAAGTATTCTGCACGTGCAAAACTGGCTTGCACCCGTTGTATGTGTAGAGCTTATCACACTCGATCATCACGTGGTGTCTCGGCATGACGAACTGTAGCAACGGTGCATACTCAGGGAGAACACTTATACCTTGAAATTTAGTAAGGGATCATCTTATAGTGCTACCACCATAGTAAGCAAAATAAGATGCATAAAAGATAAACATCACATGCAATCAAAATATGTGACATGATATGGCCATCATCATCTTGTGCTCATGATCTCCATCACCGAAGCATCATCGTGATCTCCATCGTCACCGGCTTGACACCTTGATCTCCATCGTAGCATCGTTGTTGTCTCGCCAACTATTGCTACTATGACTATCGCTACCGCTTAGTGATAAAGTAAAGCAATTATATGGCGATTGCATTTCATACAATAAAGCGACAACCATATGGCTCCTGCCAGTTACCGATAACTTTGTTACAAAACATGATCATCTCATACAACAATTTATATCTCATCATGTCTTGACCATTTCACATCACAACAAGCCCTGCAAAAACAAGTTAGACGTCCTCTACTTTGTTGTTGCAAGTTTTACATGGCTGCTACGGGCTTCTAGCAAGAACCGTTCTTACCTATGCATCAAAAGCACAATGATTTTTCGTCAAGTGTGTTGTTTAACCTTCAACAAGGACCGGCCGTAGTCAAATTCGATTCAACTAAAATTGGAGAAACAGACACCCGTCAGCCACCTATGTGTAAAGCACGTCGGTAGAACCAGTCTCATGAACGCGGTCATGTAATGTCGGTCCGGGCCGCTTCATCCAACAATACCTTCGAATCAAAGTAAGATGTTGGTGGCAAGCAGTATGACTATTATTGCCCACGACTCTTTGTGTTCTACTCGTGCATAAAACATCTACGCATAGACCTGGCTCGGATGCCACTGTTGGGGAACATGGTAATTTCAGAAAATTTCCTACGATCATGCAAGATCTATCTAGGATATGCATAGCAATGAGTCGGGAGAGTGTGTCCACGTACCCTCATAGACCGAAAGCGGAAGCGTTTAGTAACGTGGTTGATGTAGTCGAACGTCTTCGCGATCCAACCGATCCAAGTACCGAACATACGGCAGCTCCTCGTTCAACTCGATGACATCCCTCATGCTCTTGATCCAGTTGAGGACGAGGGTGAGTTCCATCAGCACGACGGCATGGCGATGGTGATGATGATGTTACTGGCGCAGGGCTTCGCCTAAGCACTACGGCGATATGATCGAGGTGTGTAACTGTGGAGGGGGGCACCGCACATGGCTAAGGCAAAATTTGGTGTGTTCTAGGGTGCCCCCTGCCCCCGTATATAATGGAGGAAGGGGGAGGCTGGTCGGCCCTTGCTAAGCGCTGGGAGAGGGGAGTCCTATTAGGACTCCAAGTCCTAGTAGGATTCCACCTCAAGGAGAAGGGGGTAGGAAGGGAGAAGGGGGGCCGCGCCCCCAAACCCTTGTCCAATTCGGACTGGGCTTGGGCGGGGGGCGCGCCACCTCTGGACTGCTACCTCTCCTTCCCACCAAGGCCCACTAAAGCCCATCAACTCCCCGGGGGGTTCCTGTAACCTCCCGGTACTCCGAAAAATACCCGAACTTCTCCGGAACCAGTCTGATGTCCGAATATAGCCATCCAATATATCAATCTTTATGTCTCGGCCATTTCGGGACTCCTTGTAATGTCTGTGATATCATCCGGGACTCCGAACAAACTTCGGTCATCAAAACACATAACTCATAATACAAATCGTCATCGAACGTTAAGCGTGTGGACCCTACGGGTTTGAGAACTATGTAGACATGACCGATACACATCTCCGATCAATAACCAATAGCTGAAGATGCTCATATTGGCACCTACATATTCTATGAAGATCTTTATCGGTCAAACCACATAACAACATATGTTGTTCTATTTGTCATCGGTATGCTATTTGCCCGAGATTCGATCGTCGGTATCATCATACCTAGTTCAATCTCATTACCGGCAAGTCTTTTTACTCGTTCCGTAGTGATTCATCCCGCAACTAACTCATTAGTCATATTGCTTGCAAGGCTTATAGTGATGAGAATTACCGAGAGGGCCTAGAGAAACCTCTTCGATACACGGAGTGACAAATCCTAATCTAGATCTATGCCAACCCAACAAACACCTTCTGAAACACCTATAGAGCATCTTTAAAATCACTCAGTTACGTTGTGACTTTTGATAGCACACAGGGTGTTCCTCCGGTATTCGGGATTTGCATAATCTCATAGTCTGAGGAACATGTATAAGTCATGAAGAAAGCAGTAGCAATGAAACTTGTAATGATCATAATGCTAAGCTAACAGATGGGTCTTGTCCATCACATCATTCTCCTAATGATGTGATCCCGTTCATCAAATGACAACACATGTCTATTGTCAGGAAACATAACCATCTTTAATTAACGAGCTAGTCAAGTAGAGGCATACTAGGGACACTTTGTTTTGTCTATGTATTCACACATGTACTAAGTTTTCGGTTAATACAATTCTAGCATGAAGAATAAACATTTATCATGATATAAGGAAATATAAATAACAACTTTATTATTGCCTCTAGGGCATATTTCCTTCAGTCTCCCACTTGCACTAGAGTCAATAATCTAGTTCACATCGCTATGTGATTAACACCCAACGAGTACTAAGGTGTGATCATGTTTTGCTTGTGAGAGAAGTTTAGTCAACGGGTCCGCTAAATTCAGAGCCGTATGTATTTTGCAAAAAAATTATGTCTACAATGCTCTGCATGGAGCTACTCTATCTAATTGCTCCCACTTTCAATATGTATCCAGATTGAGACTCAGAGTCATCTGGAATGGTGTAAATCTTACATCGGCGTAACTCTTTACGACGAACTCTTTATCACCTCCATAACCGAGAAATACTTCCTTAGTTCTCTTAGTTAACTAAGGATAACTTTGAATGCTATACAGTGATCCACTCCTGGATCACTATCGTACCCCCTTGCCAAACTCATAGCAAGGCACACAAATGGTCTGGTACATAGCATGGCATACTTTATAGAACCTATGACTGAGGCATAGGGAATGGCTTTCATTCTCTTTTTATCTTCTGACGTGGTCGAGCTTTCAGTCTTACTTTGATGCCCAGTGGATGTAATATGTGTAATAGCCGTAATAGCATAGCGTTAGTTGCTTGCTTATTTATTTCCTTATTGTCTTGTTTAGTTGTTTGCTCGTAGTCACTATAGTTCTTTTTCCGCGTTTTTCTAGTGGCCACAATAACCTATTTTTTTTATAACTAGGCCACAATAACCATGGCAACACATGGACTGTTGTAACCATGGTCCTACTACCTGTTGTAGTGACCATGGGCCTCCTACGGGCCGTAGGATCCATGGGCCTTCTACGAGCCGTATGATCCATGGGCCTTCTACACGCCGTAGGATCCATGGGCCTTCTACGGGCCGTCTAATCAATGGGCCTTCTATGAGCCGTATAATAATTTTGCCAAACATGGGCCGTACTATTCGTGGACCAATAACGGTCCGCAAAATGGGCCATAAACAGGCTAGAGTGGAAATCGTCTACTTATGGCCCGACCATAACGGGCCGTTATAGGCCGTATTTGATGACGCTACGAAAATAGCCCAACGGGTTAACGGGCCACAAACGGGCCGACTGTAACCATAGGCTGAATTTGGCCCACAAGCGGAACATGCCAATAACAGACCATAACTAACCAAATTCTACAAATGAGCCCAAGAATAAATGGGCCCTTAGAAGGACGAATGTTAACACGGGCTAGAAATGGCTGACGAAAAATGGGTCGTTAATGGGTATAAAGCGATACACTGTTCATTATGGGCTAGTTTATCCCGGCCTTTAATGGGCCCAGAGTTAGAACGGGCCTCCTATGGGTCGAAAGATGTCATGGGACATACATGGGCCAGAAATTACAATAGGCTGGAATCATATTGGACGGCCTAGATGACGCTACTCGACCAAATTCTGGTAGGCCGTGATGGGCCATGAGTTAGCACGATGTAAATGGGCTATATGCGAACGTGTCGTTATAAGCTTTCCGTGGGCCAGCCCGCTACCTTTTGACCAAGTCAAACGGGCTGGCCATTTCACTTGAATGGGCCTCTGTTGGGCCGCGCCATGTGTCGACGTACCATAGGTGCCTTCGGTCCAACGAGTGGATGACATCTGTCCCAACGGTGAGCCGACACGTGGTTCCTCTGGCCATTGAGAATTTTACACGTGGAAAATCCCCATTGGTCCGGGCAGTTAGTGGGCTATTGGATCCAAACCAGAACCCGATAGCTTAACGGTGACCTGTTATGGTGGATGCCACGTGTCGGTCACCCTTGACGAAAGCACTTCTATGATGGGTGATTTATCGTCATGGAAGTGGACACTTCCGTGATGATAATTTTGGTAATGTCATGGAATACTTCAACGACAGCACAAGTACGACTATCTTGATTCTGTCATAAAATCATCATGGATGTACATGCATGACAGAAAACGTGACCTACCGTGACAAACACGTATCATCGTGGAACTATATTTTTTTTGTAGTGCGTGGTTCCTCTTGAGCGCACTCCGGGTTAATGGGTTGAGGAGCTCCCCTCGGTCCTTTGGAGTATCCGGACCACCCCGAACAGATCAATGGGATATACGCCTCTCTTCATGGTTTACGGTGCAGAAGTCGTGTTACCTAGTGACATCCGTCATGATTCCCCAAGAGTTGCAGCCTATGTCGAAGCAGATAATGAACGAGCTCGTCAGGACTCTGGATGCCTTAGAGGAGGAACATGACTTTGCTGCAACATGATCTACAATTTATCAGCAAGTCCTACGTAGCTATCACAACCGTGGAGTTCGTAACCATGCTTTCCAGGAGGGTTACCTAGTGCTCTGTTTGATACAATAACAGACATGTATGAATAAGCTTTCACCTCCATGGGAAGGGCCTTTTGTTATCAACAAGCATCTTAACAATGGGTCATACTATCTGATCGACATACATGAACACAATAAGTCACGTACCTCTGAGGAAGAGACCAACAAGCCTTGGAATATTCCTCATCTTTGGCCTTATTATATGTAGAGCCACTCGCTCCAACTTATTGTAAAATACCTTTGTATATATCTTTAAGATCATTATAATAAAGCCGGCATCCTGAAACTCGGGGCCTCTATCGTTTCGTCTCATATATTGTGCATGAGCATTTATTTTTTGATCAGAGGTCACTTGGGGGCTTCCAACTCATCAAGTTTAGCTATTAACATCCCTCTTGACATGACATATGCCATTATGAATCCTGGTTAAACCTACAAATCTAATCGATGCTGCTCTGCCAAGGTGAGCCGACGTACTCTTGATAGACAATCAATAATGACTCTGAACTTGTGAAGGTTAAAATGTCGGCTAAAGTCCTGTGAGGGCCGGCTTACAGAAAGCTAGCACAAACCATGGGCTATCATGCCAGCTTCATTGAAGCAAGACTCGAGCCTCGAAAGCCGGTCTTTTTGTCATGCCTTGAAAGCCGGCTTGACACTTATACAATTTCACACACACAGACACACACACACACACACACACACACACACACACACACACACACATATATATATATATATACATACATCAACACTATTCTGATCACGGGATCAGAATAATATTCTGATCATAACCTGAACTGCCTGAGTAACGCGCTTGAACTTCCCTTTGTACGAACCCGACCTTCGGACTATCTTCACAACCGTGCCTTCTACCGCGAGTTTTTCTGATCATTCGTGTTGTTTGTGATGTAAGTGTAATGTGGACACGTTTATAACAATCTAAATGCTTGTTGTGATTCAGAATCTAGCTCGTTGGCGTATTTGCTCTCGGGCGGTGATGAACATGGGTCTGTTACAAGTGTTTTGCATGTACAGGATGTTATAGAATCTCTAACACGATGAGAATTGGGTTTAGGTACGAGTTTACTGCATGTTTTGTTGTTATTTTCGAACAAATTCGATTTGGTGTTCCACCGCCTCTGTTCTTCGTCCGCGGGAGTGGTTTCGGCCGCTGTTGTAGATTTGTAGTTTTGCTGTTCAAATTGGCAGTGGATTTGCGTGCATTAGTTAGACTGAATCCTTCCCATGTTGTTAATTTAATTATGCGGGCTCATACAAATCGAAATCTGGTGATTGGATCTTCTGCCTCCCGCCGTGGTTTTCTGTTCGAGGGACAACATGATGAGAATCATTTTCATGTTTATCTGGAGCATGATGACGTTCGAAATGGCATTTGAATCCTTCCCACGTTGTTAATTTGATTTGGCTGGCTCATTCATTCCAAAATTGTGGATTGGACCTTCTGCCTCTCGCCGTGGTTCATTGTTCGAGTGGACAGCTTGATGGCGGATCTTTTTTTGATGTTTTATCTGGAGTATGATGATATTCGAAATGGCAGTTGACGTGTTGGAATTGACCCAAACGATTAATTCTGGGAACCAAATTTAATCAGGGTTGTTTTTTCAATCATTTTACGTTTTGTTGTACAAGCTAGACTGTGTTGGGGATATTACCACTAGGCGTAAACCGGCTTACTTGGGCCGGGTTAGCTTCATTAGTGGTATAAACAGATGAAGGCCCAAGGCCTGTAGTTGATTTATAACCTGTAGCCGTAAACCGGCCTAATGTATAACTTGTATAGTAAGTTAGGAATAGAGAGGTACCAACCGGGATACGAGTATGAACCGGTTAGGGACTCTGAGGACCGACGGGCGTCACCTGTGTTTATAAGGGGACGACCCGGCGGCGGTTCAAGACAGACAACCACAACTCGAGCCTAGGCGAAGCTTGTTTGCTACCTAGCCATCGAGACCACATCAATTCCATCACAACTAGACGTAGGCTTTTACCTTCATCAAAGGGGCCGAACTAGTATAAACCCTCGTGTCTTTGTGTCTGCTTTAACCCCTTCAAGTAAACCCGTAGCGATGGCTCCACGACTAAGTCCTTTCACTAGGACATCTGCCGTGACAAATCCACGACAGTTGGCGCCCACCGTGGGGCTATCACACGATGGTTTGACGATCTTGGAGGGCAAGCTCAAGGGACTCAAAGGCTATGTTGTGGGCCGGATGACCAAGAGTCGTCGTGGTAGGATCTACATCGACGACGCGGGATGGGGTCCCGAGGCCAATTCGATCGAGTACGGGTACCGGGTCCCCTTTGGTGGCATACACGTTTTCATTGGCAAGATCGGTGAGCCTGGGCCTAAGCCGGACATCTGCACCGACCTCGTTGAGACGGCTCAGCGTGCGAGACCTACCCAGGCTAAACCGGCCGTGAAGCGTGTCTTCGTTGGAGTCATCCACGGAGGAGAGCGTGAGGACGAGTCAGAACACGGTAGCGAGACCGTCATCTATTCCGGTGACGAGTCCTCGACCGGAGAGACCGAATCGCTATACCAGTTGCAAGACGACCAGGTTAGGGGCTGTTCCGATGGCGACAGTATTCCGGACACCCCAGGCCAGGTCAACCGGGTTGGAATATTCATGGCCGGCACACAGGCGGCGAATCATTCTTCGACCGCCGCAGCGATGCTCTCCGGATCAGCAGCGGCAGCGGCAGCAGGGGCAGGAGGCCTTGTGCGCCCGCCGGTTCAAGTTCTATCTGATCTGTTTGATGCACTAGCCGCGCTTATGGCAGAGGCCAATCCGGCGGATCAGGAGGCCCATAATGCAGAGATCGCAAAGGTGAGAGAGCAGATCGTGCAAGCCAAAGCGGATCTGGCAGCCGAAAAAGACAGGATGGCCGCAGAGCGGGCCGCTTTGGACGCCCATGCCTATAAGCTCATGCTTGACCATAACGCATCACAGGAGGTCTTGAAGCGGAAGCACAGTTCACGCCTGCCGTTAGGGTTTGACCCCCGAAATCTCTTTCACACTCCAGGAGCTGGACCCAGTAATCCGCCGCAGTACCTGGAGACAAACCGGATCGAGGCACCAGGGCCAGGGGCGACGGTCCAACCCCGCCTGATGGAACCTCCTCAACAGAACATTGTGGTTCCTCCACTGGTCCAGACGCCCCCGGGTCATTATTCTAATCCTATGGACAACCTTGTTGCGGCTGCCGCGCGATTAGAGGCTATCCCGGTCGAAGGGGACTCTCCGCAAGTGATAGAGACACGCCGGGTTAAGGAGCTTCTCTGGACCGCGCTGATTCAGCAGGAAGCATATTCGTACAGCCGTGATCGGATTCACTCCACGCCTCGTCCAAGCCGGAGCTATAGCAGGTGCATGGATGAACCGGCCATATCGAGCAATGCGCGAGGCCGTGAAGCAGCCCGTGGCAATAACCCGGCAGGTGGTGTTCGCGATGCTCAGGATGTGGTGGACCGGGCCCAAGCACGAAGGGAGGCCGAGTTAGCAGCACAGAATGATGCGGGTCAACTTACACCGGTTCGTCCGACCACCTCCGCCGGACCAGGGGTCGCCTCCGCTTTGGGAGTGCCTTGTTTAGTTCCCGCTTTACGCAATGTGCGCCTGCCCAAAGATTTCAAGGGTCCGCGCAAGGTGCCGAATTACACCGCTGATTTATCTCCCAAAGCGTGGGTAGAGAGTTATGAGATGGCCATGGAGATGCTAGATGTGGATGAGACCGCGTGTGCAAAATACTTCACCATGATGCTTGAAGGCACGGCCCGTACTTGGTTGAAGAGCCTGCCGCCCAATTCTATCAGCTCAATACAGGTATTCAACTTGGCACTTGGGGGCTAATGGCTATTTGATCAAATTATGTTCTAAGGATAGTTTTTTATCGGAGCCCCGGTTTAATTATGCTAAGTTAAATCGGCCCTTGGGGGCTATACTGATGGATTTCAAAGTGTTGAGGATCACATTCAAGTCTCGGTTTGACGAAGGTTACAAACCGGCTCTTGGGGGCTAGGAGAACTGATACAATGGCAGTAAGTAAAGAAGTAAGTTACCTCAAATTTATCCCTCATCATCTTTACCAGACCAGCTTCACAGTCACGGCTAGTATAAAGCCGGTTTAAATAGCCGAAATGAAGATCTTGGGCACTCAAAGCAGCATATGTCTCCAGTTCAACATCCCATTTTCCTTTGTTCAGAGCAGAAAAATCCTCTTTTACGGTATGCTTGGTTAAGGTGACAGGATTCCCGGGTTCAAAGCGGCCTACACCGGTAATCACAACATCATCTTTGGACTCGCCGGTTTGCGTTGGTGCGGTCGGTTTGTCAGCAGGACTGTGGGATTTCTCAATCCGGATGGAGCTAGCAGGCGGGTCAGCAGAGACTGAAGTGTTAATAGGCCTTTCTTCGGGAATAGCATCGTCTTGCAAAAGAGGATCATTGGGAATATCCTCAAGAGCAAACGCTTCAAGATCTGGCGCTTTGTCATGTTCTGGGGCTACATCTTCTTCAGCCGCTTTATCCAGGCGGGCCTTCTTGCTTGGTTTAGGTTTGGCCCTGAAAGAAAAAAAAAGAGTCAAGGAACAGCATAAGCCATTACACAGTATACTGGAAGCATATGTTTAGCTTAGCTTACCCAAGAACCGTTTTCAATGGTGGCAGCTGAGTGGCCGACGATTCACCAGAAGATGAATGAGAAGTAACCTGATAATCGGAGTCGGATGGATTAAGAGGTTGACGGAAGAAACCCGCTTTAGGATTTAAATCAATAAAAAGGTCGGAGACCTCGGAGCAGCGTTTTCGAACCGGACTGTTTGGTAAACTAGCGGAGGTAACTACCTGGCCACTGTGCCGGGTTGTGCGGTGAGCTTCATGTTGCTGAGTCTTCATAAGAAATTTGGGATCCAAGTAAGCAAGAGGATGAGAAAATTTAACTTTCCGATTTGCCTGGCGAAATTTTGGCAAAGGCAAGATTTCTGAATCGGAAGAGAGAATAGTTACCTCAGCGACTTCCGCATTACTGGCTTCAGCGTCGTCGTGACAAGCATCATCATCAATAAGGCGTGTAAAAAGTAAGCCTAGTGAATCAAGTTCTACCTCAAGGTCCGGGTTACCCACATCATCATCAATAGCTGGATCAGATGAAGCGGTGGTTTTTCTCTTGTGAGCTGGCTTCTTGATAACCTTGGTCTTGGGCCGGGTTGACCGCCCTGCCTTCTCCGTTTTGTCTTGTGGAAGCTTCTTGCTCCAAAACGGATTATCACCCTGGTTCAGCAGTAATTAATGTCAGATAGATAAAGCAGTAACAGGTTCAACAATAGAGCAATTAAAATCTTACCGCTGGCGGTTTGTTGGTGGTGCAGTAAGGAAGCAGACCGGTTTGAGCACAGAGGTGCTCCGGTTCATTCAACATCTTCTTTACAGAATCTGTGACTTCATCGTCGGAGAGTTGGATTTTAGTGTGTTGGAGTGGGTCATTGACGCTATCAGTATACTCGCACATCAAACCGGAGCGCCGGCTCAAAGGCAGTATGCTCCATGATATCCAACAGCGTGCAAGGTCTATTCCCGTTAAACCGTTGGCCATAAAGGCTCGGAGCTTGGACAGTTGCGGAGCATATTTAATTCTCTCCTTGGCGCTTAGTCTTTGTGGAAAAGGGTGAGTGTTGCTGAGCCATTCCGGACGGAAGCCAGGCAAGGGATTTTCATTGTTAGGGGAGGTATCTTTGCAATAGAACCAAGTTGCATTCCACTCCTTGGGGTGAGTATGGAGTTTGACATGGGGATAAGTGATCTCTTTCCTCTTCTGAATGGCCATACTGCCCAATTCAGTATTGGGGCCGTCGGTAAATTCAGTGCGACGGTTTAAATGGAAGCAGTCTCTAAACAACTCGACTGAAGGCTCCTCTTGAAGGTATACCTCAGAGAGTACTTGAAAGTGACATAGATTGGTAACGGAATTGGGGCCAATATCCTGTGGACGGAGCTGAAAGTTGGCTAACACATCCCGGTAAAATTTAGAACCAGGCGGTTTGAAGCCCCGGGCCAAGTGATCTGCAAAGACCACAACCTCTCCCTCTTGAGGTGTGGGAGGACATTCATTTCCAGGAACCCTCCAGTGGATCGTATCTTTGTTGTCTAAAGCGCCGATCAGGACTAGATCATCCAACTGAGATTCTGTGACGTGAGAGGGAACCCAATTGCACTCATATACTTGTTTGGCCATGGTGAGATCTACAAGAAATAAGTGATCCGGTTCAAGAATATGTTGGATAAAAGGTGTTGGTCTAAACAACGCTAAACCGGAGGCAATACCTATAAACCGGTTTTCTACGATGCGGCATCATATGGATTCTAGCGGTTCAAAAAGGGGACTAATGGTATATACCGGTTTAATAACTCTTTTCTGTGGTAAGTTAAACCGCCTGACCTAAACATCGGAAGCAATTGAAGTTGTGGACAGCTAGGTATGCAGAAACAGGTTTCACAAGATCCTATTACAGCCGTGGATCTACAGCAAGCTCAGAAAAACAGAAAATATTCCAAAGAGTAAGGCAGAACGGAAGAGAACCATTGAGCGGGTATGTGCGTGAGATCTATGGACTTAGATGTGAACTTACAGGCGAATGCTCAAAGATTGCTACTAAACACAGCAGGGGTTCAAAGATTCATTCAAGAGTCAGAGTACGAGTATGAGCAAGCGACGAACACAGCGCGAACATGAAACCCTAAGAACAGATCTGGATCAAGAAGAGAAGAAAGCTTACTGGAAACGGAGAAGACGCGAAAGGATACCGCAGTACTCTGGTGCATTCAGGTTGATGCTGCGGCCCAAGACGAGGCAGAGGTCGACGGCGGCGGCGGAGCTCCAAGGCTGGCGATGCGAGGAAGACGAAGAAGAAGAGACGAAGGGAAAGAAAAGGAAATGACCCTTCGGTCTTATTTATAAGGCAGCAGAGTTAGGTCAAGCGCGCGAATCCAGGAGCTATTGATAAAGGGGGGCATTATAAATGATAAATCTCATGATGATGTCATGCCGGTTTACAGCAACCAGAAATGATGACGACATGGCGGTTTACCAATTACCAGAAGATGTCCAAGACACAAGATTTTGAGAAGGATTGACATGAACCGGTTCAAATCAATATGGGGCCTAATGTTGGGGATATTACCACTAGGCATAAACCGGCTTACTTGGGCCGGGTTAGCTTCATTAGTGGTATAAACAGATGAAGGCCCAAGGCCTGTAGTTGATTTATAACCTGTAGCCGTAAACCGGCCTAATGTATAACTTGTATGGTAAGTTAGGAATAGAGAGGTACCAACCGGGATACGAGTATGAACCGGTTAGGGACTCTGAGGACCGACGGGCGTCACCTGTGTTTATAAGGGGACGACCCGGCGGCGGTTCAAGACAGACAACCACAACTCGAGCCTAGGTGAAGCTTGTTTGCTCCCTAGCCATCGAGACCACATCAATTCCATCACAACTAGACGTAGGCTTTTACCTTCATCGAAGGGGCCGAACTAGTATAAACCCTCGTGTCTTTGTGTCCGCTTTAACCCCTTCAAGTAAACCTGTAGCGATGGCTCCACGACTAAGTCCTTTCACTAGGACATCTGCCGTGACAAATCCATGACAGACTGCTATAACTTCCGTTCATGAACTTCTGTGCTCTTTATGCATGCTTTTAGGAGATGAGGCAATACGATCTAGTGTGTTGTTGTTGTTATATAAAAAATCAAGTATGTTTTATGTTGTTGACCGTCGTCATGTGTGTAACTGTCGAGCTGGACCATAGGCACATGCATCCTATTTTCCTTTAATCTATGTTTTTGGGATAGTTTTCTGATCATCCACTATCTTCAGTAGAAGCTGGACTTCTTTTTAATTAATGGTTGAACTTCTGGTTTTCCACATTGCATTCCACATTTGCAAGGCGAAGGTGCATGGTGCTATATATTTTCTTTGTTTCATTTTTTTGTAATTTTAGTTCTTGAGTTGTTCTTTTTAGAGTTTGTCTCGTGAGCAATCATGGGATTAGTCCAAGTATGCATGCAATTTTTCTAGATCATCTAAGGGTCATTGTACAAGCTGGACTTCTGTGATGTTCATACCTGAACTTCTGCTTTTCCTTCTTTGCAAGGTAATGGAGCAAGAACTCTGTATTTCTTTCTTTCTTTATGTTATTTTTCATTCTTTTTCATTGCTTTGGATTTTTTTGACTTAGTCCCATGAGCAACCATGGAATTGGCCGACAGATATGTGTATATTTTTTATTTTTTCTAGTATGTTTTCATACTTATAATAGTTGTTGGTCTTCAGTGAATAACTATCCTGAACTTCTGTATGCTAATCATTTTAACATCTTAATTTGAGGTTTTGACCAAACCCCGAACTTCTATATCTTCACTATTTGAACTTCTTAATTATAATTATGTTTGTTATTTTAGGAATTAAATATTTGTAGACATTGAAATAGGCATTGGGCCTATTGACAAATGCGGTAGCGCGAGGCCGAGCAGGGGGGGAGGGGGGGAGGGACCCCCTCCCCTCCCCCTACGAGGTCGGGACAAGAACGAGCCGGAGCAGGCGACGATGCGGTGTGCCGTGTCGTCGCATGCGGAGGTGAGTCCGTCACATCTGTGACCCCACTATCTATCTTAGGGGTGTGGCTCTGGGGTGCGTGCGGTGGGGGTGGAAACAGAATAACCGCATTGCATCCTGTCAAAACCTAGTGCGCAACAATGTAGTAGCGCGAGGCCGAGCAAGGGAGGGAGGGTCAGGACCCCCCTCCCCTCCCCCTGCGAGGCCAAGACAGGAACGAGCCAGAGCAGGAGATGACGTGATGTGCCGCGTCGTCGCATGCGGAGGAGAGTGCGTCACATCCGTGACCCCACTATCTATCTTAGGGGTGTGGCTGTGGGGTACGTGCTATGGGGTTGGAAACAGAATAATCGCATTGAGTCCTGTCAAAACCTAGCGCGCAACAATGCGGTAGCGCGAGGCCGAGTAGGGGGGAGGGGGAGGGAACCCCCCTCCCCTCCTCCTGCACGACCAAGACAGGAACGAGCTAGAGCAGGCGACGACGGGGCGTGCCGCTTCGTCGCATGCGGAGGCGAGTCCGTCACATTTCTGACCCCACTATCTATGTTAGGGGTGTGGCTCTGGGGTGCATGCGGTGGGGGTGGAAATAGAATAACCGCATTGCGTCCTGTCAAAACTTAGCGCGCAGCAATGCGGTAGCGCGAGGCCGAGTAGGGGGAGGGGGGTTGGGACCCCCCTCCCCTCCCCCTGCGAGGCCGAGATAGGAAAGAGCCGGAGCAGGCGACGACGCGGTGTGCTGCGTCATCGCATGCGGAGGCGAGTCCGTCACATCCATGACCCTAGTATCTATCTTAGGGGTGTGGCTCTGGGGTGCGTGCGGTGGGGTGGAAATAGAATAACCGCATTGCGTCCTGTCAAATCCTAGCGCACAGCTATGCGGTAGAGCGAGGCCGAGCCGCATGTGTACTTTGTGTGCATTTGAATTTTGAACTTCTATATTGTTTTTAAGTTGTGTATTTTAGTTAGATATGGACTTCATCTGTTTTTGTACTTGAACTTCTTCTTTTTGTTTCTGAGTGTTTATTTATTCATATGCCTTTACTTCTGTGATTAGTGTACTTGAACTTCTATTCTTTATTTTTTGAACTTCTTTCTCTTGTTTTTGTACGTGCATATTTGTTTATGTATCTTTCTTCCCTTGCTAGAGTACTTGACCTTTCTTCTTGCAATCAATTTTTTGTTTGTAGGATAGCAGCTGATTTGTTATGTGATCTTAACTTTTAAAAAATAGATGCATTCAAATGGTGCATTTATTTACCAATAGATGCATTTACTTTTTTAGTTGTTGGGGGGGGGGTAAAAGTGTAATTACCATGGTGCTGCAACACCCCACTACAGAGAGACATTAAGTCTCTGTCTCCCTTGCCACCACCTGTCAGAAAAACCCACTCCCTCTCGCTCACTCTCTTCTCCCTCTCTGTCGCTCTGCTGCCTCCAACCTCCCCCGATTTCTCCGCCGCTGTCCCCTACGGTCGTGCGTGTAGTAACCGGCGCCCGCGACGCTCCTATTTCTCCCCCACGCCCCACTCTCCCTCGCCCAGCCCGCTCTCCCTCGCCTAGCCCTTCAGCTCTGAAGCGAGGGCGGCAACTTCCTGCTTGGTTGCAAGGTGCGCGTGGCTTCGTGGGGGTGGAAGAAACACCCCGGATTTGTGTGTGTGGGGTTCTTTTGGAGAGGTACAAATGCTCCCTCCCTCCAATCCTTGCTCTTAGTGTTCGCCAGATCTGATGAGGGCTCTCTGTTTCTTCTGTGCTCTCACATCCGCGTCCTCCCATTTGTTCTGATGGTTGGGGTGGAGATTAGGTAGGGTTCTTGTGCGTGTGGTGGGTGGATTCCATTCCACTGTGGTCGGATTTGTATGTGAGAAGCTTGTGTGTGCTATTTCTACCTTTAATGGATTCCATTTCCCCTTTTGTGATTTCAGCAGTCAGATGCATGTAAGAGAGGGTGTGGTGTGATGGTTGATGCTGGATCTGATGTATCTAATTGTCTTAGTGTTGTTGATTTCAAAGTCTAGATTGTGTCTGTCACATGCTAGTTAGTTTATGGATACTTGTTTTATTGTGCTTGCCTAGTAGTGCTACTGTATTCATCCTAGGTTTGCTTTATTTGCTTTTCTAGATGTGCTACTGTATTTGTTGTATGATTTTCTACTTGCTAACTATATGCATTCTATCCCCTGTGTCGTGGGGAACGAACACCTATGGGGCAGGGCCCCTTCTCGGTCCGGCAGGGAGCGGAGGGCGCACGAAGAGCAGATCGAGGCGAAGCACGCGAGGGATTTTTACCCAGCTTCGGAGCTCTCCGGAGAGATAATACTCCTACTGCTGCTTTGTGGTTGTATTCTGTTCTTGCTTGAGAGCGTGAGAGTGGTGTAGTCTCGAATGAATCGAACCCCCTCTACGTTGCGCACGGTCCTCCTTTTATAGGCACAAGGGGTCTCCGACAGGTGGCAACGTAGTCGAGGGTACAAATGTAAAAAGAGGGGTTGGTACAACTGCCGCTACAGTGCACTCTACCTAACTCTGACGGCAGGGGACAAGAGCATTTAATGCCCGTCCGCGTCGCCTAAACAGTGCAGAAAAGCGACCGTTAGGAGCGCCACTGCTTGCCACGATGGCCTTCTCGTCATCTCTACTTGCCACCTCGCACCGCTTGGCTGCACAGCTTCCCGCCACGTCCGCCTGGGATGGTTTCGGCACGACACGTCGAAGGATGCGCTGGAGCATGGGCACAGAGTGGTGGCTTCGCCGCGGCAAGCGCCTTGCCGCGGTCGTTGTCTTGTCGCACCCAAAAGCTTGTCGCTCGTCGGGTCTTGCCGGGACGCGCGGCGTGCCGCGGCAAGTTCTTTGAAGTGCCTTGGTTGGCCTTCCCGGCAAGCTCCTCTTGCCGGGGCCTTGCCCTCTCCGGCAAGCTCCTCTTGCCGGAGTCTTGTCTTCTTAGTTAAAACACTTTGTTCTTGAATGGCATCAATATGAGCTACGGAGGATCTTGGCGGGTTCCCGGCAAGCCTTGCCGCGGGGCGCTGCGACTGCCCGTGCACAAGTTCGGGATACTAAGGTACCCCTACTTTAGTACACCGACAGGAGCCCCCGGGCCTGGGTTATACACGGTGCCGAGCGCTGTTGGGCCAGGCCCAAAACAGGGCACGGGAACGCGCGGCCTGGGTCCATACTGAATCTAACTCCCTATCCACCGCGCCCTCCCTTAACGGCACGCGTTGAATGCGGCGTCGTGGGAGAGATTGTGGGCGATACTTTAATCGAAAAAGGCGTAACGTTCGCCTCTCCTCTTTATAAGAAGAGGAAACAGGGGCCGTTCCCCCACCTTCGCCACTTGCGGTTTCTTCCTCAGAAAGCTCCGCCGCTCCCCTCAGCTTCCCAAGCCGAAAGAGAGCAGCGCTCCGCCGCCCGTCGCCGCCGTCGCCGCCAACGTCCTCGCCCTCCCCCACCGCTTCTGCCATGGCCCCGTAGACCGGGAAGGGTGCGAAGTCAGCCGAGGCGCTGCGGCTTGAGGCGCTGCGCAAGGAGCGAGCACTTTTCCCCTCCGAGCTCACCGCGAAGGAGCTGCGGGAGTGGTTCTACCTTTTCTGGTCGACGGAGACGCGGGCGCATCCGCGCACGCAGGTACTCTCCGCCGAAGCTTCTACTTCGAAGCGGTGCCCAAAAGGGTACTACTTCTTCCCTTTGTTCTTCTACTGCAGGCTTTGCCCACCCTTTTCCGATTTCTTCTGCGATATCATGAATACCTACGGGTTTCATCTCCTTGACTTCACCCCCAACGCCGTTCTGACAATGGCGGTTTTCGCACATCTCTGCGAGAACTTCGTTGGCATCCACCCAAATGTTGCTCTCTTTCGCCACTATTTCATCCCCCGAGCCGAGAAAGGAGAGCCCTTAGCTGGCGGGATCGCCTGGATCTCACGAGTCGGCATGAAGGAGGTGTATCTGGAGGGGGAGCTCCGCAGCAAATGGGAGGAGTGGAGAGCGAAGTGGTGTTGGATTGTTGATGAGAACCCGCATCCATTCACCAATTTGCGCCAAGCCAGAGTAGTGCGCGGCGGCGACTGGAGCGCCCTGGCGGCGGACGATGCCAGATTGAATATCGCCACCACCCGGATCTTGAGGCTCAGGCTTGCCGGGCTTACTGTGGGGGCTGTTGGCGCGGATTTCCTTCGCCTCCGCATCGCCCCTCTGCAGGAGAGGGGGAGACCCGCCTGGCTCTTCGGGGGTCCGGCGGACATCATGAGGCTGCGCCTAGGCCTCAATTTTAACTTCACCGTCATGGAGTTGGATGGGACGCTGAAGGAGCTGTTCAAGCACGACCCCAACCATTCCGAGTGGTTCAGGCTGCCGCAGGGCGTCGTCCCGTTGTGCAATAAATCCCAGCTCGACCGCATCCGCGCAATTATGCCGGAGTGCGACTCGCATGGGATTATCCCAACGTGGCAGGAGCCTGCCGACGACGTCGTGCAGAATTTCTTCGACAACTTGGTGGAGGTGGCGGTCCGCGCCGACGAGCAGAGGCTTCTCACCCGCGACACCACCGATGACGAGATGCGGCGCATCGCCACCAGAGCGGAGGAGGCGGCGGCAGCCACCGCCGCGGGCGAGTTCGGATTCACTTTGGAGGAGGCAGAGGCAGCCGAGGCGGCAAGCCTTGCCGACCGAGAGGATCTTGGCGGGGAGGTCGTTGGCGAGGGAGAGCCCGAAGCCGAAGCGAGTGAGGGAGTCCTGGACTAGGGGGTGTCCAGACAGCCGGACTATCATCATCCGCCGGACTCCAAGACTACGAAGATACAAGATTGAAGACTCCGTCCCGTGTCCGGATGGGACCTTCCTTGGCGTGGAAGGCAAGCTTGGCGATACGGATATGTAGATCTCCTACCATTGTAACCGACTCTGTGTAACCCTAGCCTCCTCCGGTGTCTATATAAACCGGAGGGCTTTAGTCCGTAGGAGACAACATACATTACAACAATCATACCATAGGCTAGCTTTAGGGTTTAGCCGCCTTGATCTCGTAGTAGATCCACTCTTGTACTACCCATATCATCAATATTAATCAAGCAGGACGTAGGGTTTTACCTCCATCGAGAGGGCCCGAACCTGGGTAAAACATCGTGTCCCTCGTCTCATGTTACCATCCGCCCAGACGCACAGTTCGGGACCCCCTACCCGAGATCCGCCGGTTTTGACACCGACATTGGTGCTTTCATTGAGAGTTCCTCTGTGTCATCACCGATGGGCTTGATGGCATCTGCAACCAACGACGTTGTCCAGGGTGAGACCTTTCTCCCCGGACAGATCTTCGTATTCGGCGGCTTCGCACTACGGGCTAATTCGCTTGGCCATCTGGAGCAGATCGAAAGCTACGCCCCTGGCCGTCAGGTTAGATTCGGAAGCCTAAACTTCACGGCCGATGTCCGCGGAGATTTGATCTTCGACGGACCCGAGCCACAGCCAAGCGCGCCGCACTGTTGCGATGGGCATGATTTAGCTCTGCCGGCGAACAGTGCCTTGGTGGCCGCACACGAATCCGCTCCGGCCATTTGTCCGGAGCCGATTGCCCAGATGGAGGATCGGTGGATGGACGCCGCCTCGGGGGCTTCAACTACCACGGCGATGGAGCCCAACACTAATCTCGTCCCTCGCAAAACTCGTGATTCCGAGGTGCCGGACTCCCTGCCGGACTCCGAACCTCCCGCGCCCCTACCAACCAAATCGGATTGGGCGCCGGTTATGGAATTCACCGCCACGGACATCTTCCAATACTCGCCTTTTGGCGACATCCTGAATTCACTAAAGCATCTCTCGTTATCAGGAGAGCCCTGGCCGGACTATGGCCAGGATGGTTGGGATTCGGGCGACGAAGAAATTCAGAGCCCACCCACCACCCACTTTGTAGCCACTGTCGATGACTTAACCGACATGCTAGACTACGACTCCGAAGACATCGACGCTATAGACGACGACACCGGAGACAAACAAGAAACAGCGCCTATAGGGCACGCGAGGACCACCTCGTCATACAACATATACATGGTGGATACCCCAAAAGAGAGCGATAACGAGGACCAACGGGCCGCGGCAGAGGATAAACAACCAAAACGGCGGCGCAGACACCGCCCTAAGCCCCGCCTCGACAACAACAACGCCCCTAAGGACCCCACATTACAGCAGGGCACAGAAGTGGACGACGAGCATGTAGATAAGCAACCGTCCGAACAGGACGAGTCAGATAATCAGTCCAGGCCCGGCGAAAACGACGGTTTGGACGATCTCACGCCGGACACGCCGCCGGAAGGTAAAAACCTTCGGAAAAGACTCGTCAACACTGCAAGAAGCTTGAAGAAAGAAAAACGGAAGCTCAAAACAGCAGAAGACACACTCAGAATGAGGTGGAGCAAAGTACTCAAAACCGCGGATAAATACGGCAATGGCCACCAATCAAAGAGCTACCCGAAGCGCAAGCTGCTACTAGAATTCGACGACGAGGCCATAGAGCCCCCACAGTCAAAAAATAAAGATGCAGCCTGGTTGGATAGACGGCCGGATGACAGGCCAAATTCTGAAAGCGGCGCCACACATAAACCAACCAACGAACTTGCAAGGACAGATGGCCCAGCCAGGTCCATCTACGGGCCAAAGAAGAAGGCCCCAAGAAGCAAGGCAACACGTCAAGTGTCTGAAGATAGCGGCACACACAAATACAGGGGCGCCGCACACCCACTATGTTTCACCAATGAGGTGCTGGACCATGAATTCCCAGCAGGATTTAAACCCATAAACATAGAGGCCTACGGTGGAACAACAGACCCTGGAGTCTGGATAGAGGATTATATACTACATATACACATGGCTAGAGGAGACGATCTCCACGCCATAAAATACCTACCCCTCAAGCTCAAAGGGCCAGCCCGTCATTGGCTTAAAAGCCTCCCAGAAAACACTATTGGAAGTTGGGAAGAGCTCGAGGACGCGTTTAGAGCAAATTTTCAAGGGACTTATGTCCGCCTTCCGGATGCAGATGATCTAAGTCATATAACTCAACAGCCCGGAGAGTCAGCGCGGAAATTCTGGAACAGGTTTCTCACCAAAAAGAACCAAATAGTCGACTGTCCGGACGCCGAAGCCTTAGCAGCTTTTAAACACAATGTCCGAGATGAATGGCTTGCCAGGTACCTCGGCCAAGAGAAACCGAGGACAATGTCCGCACTAACAAGCCTCATGACCCGCTTCTGTGCGGGAGAGGATAGCTGGCTAGCAAGATGCAGCACCAGCGACCCAAGTACATCCGAGATAAGAGATGGAAACGGAAAATCACGGCGCAGAAAAGAGCAGCGCCGGAATAAAGAGAAAAGCCCAAAGAGCACGGCAGTCAACGCCGGATTCAAAAGCTCGCGGCCAAACAACAAAACACCGCCTCTTAAGGATGACAGCGATGAGTTGTCCAACTTAAACAAGATTTTGGGTCGGATATGTCAAATCCACAGTACCCCCGGAAGGCCTGCAAACCACACCCACAGGGATTGTTGGGTTTTCAAACAGTCCGGCCGACTAAACGCCGAACACAAGGGGCTCGACGCGTCAAGCGAAGAAGATAAACCCCACCAGCAGAGCACCGGAAAACAAAATACTTTCCCACAAGAGGTCAAAGCAGTAAACTCACTTCATGTGATAATACGGAAAAATAGTGCGGCACTTCCTAAAAAGAGCCTCGCACGGTCCAACCCAGCAGACCATAGAGATTGGATATCAAAACCAATCACTTTCGACCACCTGGACTATTCCAGAAGCGTTCGAAACGCGGGACGGACTGCCCTGATATTGAATCCCATAATCGACGGATTACAATTTACTAAAGTCCTAATGGAGGGAGGCAGCGACTTAAACCTGTTGTATTTAAACACAATCCGCAAGATGGGGATAGACCCTACCAAAATTCGACACAGCCGCACTTCCTTCAAAGGAGTGACGCCAGGCCCTTATGCCAAGTGCACAGGCTCCCTATTACTAGAAGTCGTGTTCGGATCACCGAACAATTTTCGGCGCGAAAAACTAATTTTTTATATCGTCCCATTTAAAAGTGGATATCAAGCACTCTTGGGACGAAAGGCTTTCGTCCGTTTCAACGCCATACCGCATTACGCGTCTCTTACACTCAAGATGCCCGGTCCTCGAGGCATCATTTCAGTGCAAGGGTCACCCTGAAGACCCCGGACACGGATAGACGAGTCCGGCATTGGTTGGCTAGGGGCTCCCTAGCCGCACAACCCTTGACAAGGGGTTGCGCGCACAAAGAATCGCGAGTTCATACGAATCCCGCTTTACTTATTTATGTTTCTTCTTCTCCTTTTTTTTCGCACGAATTGTTTCCAAACTAAGCGTTCCTCTCTTTTTACAGATGAACAATGTGCATACCCGTCCAGGATAACGGCACAATGGAGACATAGGCGCAAACGTGCAGTAGGGACCCGTTGCGAGGATTCTTTTCAGATTAAGACCCTGCGTAAACCTTTTTTACTGTCTCTTGTTGTTATTCTCCCTTGGTTTCTTCCTGTAACCAAAGCGGAGCCTGACGTTTTGGCATCGGCCGCGTCAGAAGACCATGCCCGTACCTGGACACTAGGGGCTTAGGGCATTATTCTGCCCATTATCATAAAGACCGAACACCTTAGGGAATGTTCGGCGTCTCGAGTTAGGCATTATATGCATCAGCTCCGAATCATGTCTTTGGTCAAATGTTGGGTTTGCCCGGCTCCTGTGTTTTGCTGCCTTACGTTCTGTATCATCGGCTAACGCGGCACCAGGAGAACTACTGCGATTGTGCCCCAGTTCGGCTGGGCGAGCACCTAAGTAGAGAAAGCCGAAAACTGACTGTCATGATATAGCGAGAGACTGGTCAACCACTCGATCGACTACTGGAATGTTTAGAACTCCCCGCTTTGATGAAGGACCGTTTCCTGGTCAGGCACACACGCGCCCCGCAATTGGAGAAGTGCGGTGCCCCCAGGGGCTATATCGTAGCCCCACCCTCGAACTCCACTGGCTAAGTGAAAGTGATAAAGCATTATAGTCCGGATTGCCTTGTTTGCTACACTACCACCTCCTAAACAGGACCGAGACGTCGGATTAAGTGTGAACACGCGCTATTTTTGCGAGCACCCCCACACCTTGTGCGTGGGGGCTGAAGCCGAAGACTGCAATCTTTCAGGTTATACAAATGTATACGAAAACGGCCGCTCAGGAGCAGTTTTACCACTTGGGACGCACAAGTATAAAAAGCAGTTATTGCATAATCATTGTTTTACAAGCTAAAACGTTCATTTGAACGTGACATTTTTTGAGCATTGCGACTCTATTACATGAGCACCACGCATAACTTCCCCGAAATAGTGCTCGGCGGGGAGCCGACTTTCATCCGAACCCTAGGCGGCAACAGCGGTGGCATCCATCTCTGTCCAATGCGCCTTTACGCGGGCAAGTGCCATCCACGCGCCTTCAATGCAGGCCGACCGCTTCATCTCCTTGACATGCGGCACCGCTCCAAGGAATTGCTGCAGTAAGCCGAAGTAGCTCGTCGCCTTGGACCTCTCTGGCCAGACATGAGCCACGATGTCAGTCATGGCAAGTCCGGATAATCTATTTAGCTCGGCCCATTCGACCAACCGGTCGGTCAACGGAAGTGAGCGATCCGAACTATGGAATTGAGACCAAAATAGCTCTTCCGTCTTGTGATCCTTCTGGCTCCGGAAGTGCTCAACGGCATTAGCCGCACTTGCCGCTAAGTCCATATACGGATCCTCCGGACTCCATAGCCGATCAAATTGAGCGTACTTTTGATCCATAAACCGGCGACGCAGCAGATAAGGCTTGCCAGCCACGATAGCTCCGGCCTGGCGCAGCTCCTCCCTCATGGCCCGCATTGCAGAGCAGGCATCCTTGGCCTCGGCGGTGGCCTTCTTCAGGTCTTCCCGCTCCAATAAGCGCTCCTTTTCAAGAGCCTCATTGCGGTCGGTAGCATCTTTCACTTTCACGGCCAATTCGGCCACCTCTTCCCTGCTTAGGCAGTGAGCAGCCTTTTCGGCTTTCAACTCCTCGGCCGCCCTCGAGGCAGCCGCGTCACTCCTTCGGGCTTGCTCCTTAGCTTGAGCAAGTTCGGCCCGAAGGCTCTCCACAGCAGTAGCTCCGTCTGTATAACAGCATATAATTTATCAGAGGAGGGCTTTGACCCCATTAATAAAGCGACCATGGATGTCCGCATCCGCCGCGTCAAGTTGCCGCATTAACTCGGCAACCCCACTAGTCCGGCTAGCCCTCGGACTATCCGCCACCTGCATAGGAACAGCGACATTCATTACTTGCGATTTCGATCCTCGGCACGCTGTCGTCTTCGACAACCTACCGAGTCTCAGGGGCTACTATCTATACAGGGCACACTTTTATGTGCAAAACTGTCAAAAATAGAAGGTGCGTCATTTTCGCGTACCTCAAATCCCGCCAGCTAACTCATAGCGGCATTACGCAATCCGCTCTCGGCGGACGAAATCCTTCCAATCACCATGTGCATCAGCGCACGATGATCTTCTGAGATGGACGCCCTCTCAAGCAGATTCTTCAGTCCTCCCGGCCGGATACTAGCGGGCGCCGAACTCTCCGGCCCCTCCGGACTTGGGGATACCCTCCGTGACGATACTTCAGGCTCGTCTGCCTTATCTGATGGCGCAGCAGACGGGGGCGTTTCGCTCTCCATCATCTCCGGAAGAAGGTCCCCCGAAGACGAACTCATCTGCGAAGGCTGCATATCCAAACTGCAAAATAAAAATTTCGGTCACCCACAGAAGCACAAATGGAGGTATTTTCTTACTGATGAAATTCCCTTTTCATACTCATGGCTCGCTGGAGGGCTAATTCTTTGGCGGTGGTTGTGCGTCCGGATTCTCCCCGGACGCCGGATCCCCCAGGGAAGATCTCTTCCCCCGTTTAGGGGCTTTGGCCTCCGGATCCTCGGAGGCGGTCCTCTTCTCCCCCTGGAAGGAGGGGTTCTTGATTCCCCCCTCTTCAGACGCCCCTTTGGGCGAAATATTAGCTCCTCTATTTTCCCCATTGCTCCCTTCTGTGGGCGCGACCTCCAACATTCTGACCAGCACGGGGTCCAGTGCGGTCTCTGGGAGGGGGGCCGGACACCTCATCAGCCTTGATCGCGCCACCCACTCCTGTGAAGAGTAATGGGTCAGGAGGCGAACTCTAGAAAGGCAGATAAACAGAATGTCCGGACTCTGAGCTATTTACCTAAGTATCCGGGCGATTGCGGCTTAGGCCTGCGTCCTCGGCTAATTCCGGACACGCCACCTGCGATCCGAAGAACAACTTGTACATCTCCACGGGTGTCGCACCCATGAAGTGTTGGAGAATCCGAGGTCCCTCCGGGTTGAACTCCCATAGACGAGAGGACGGTGTTTGCAGGGCAGAAGATGCCTGATTAGCATAACCTGCATCACCACGACCAGATTGATCTCCCTCGCTTGGAGGTCTCGAATCCGGCCCTGCAGTGAGGGCACGTCTTCGGACGGCCCCAATTGAGCCCTTGGTTGACCCACGACATCAGTTGGCGTGGAGGTCCCGGGCGGAATGAAGGCGGCGGCTTTTGCTTGCTGCCCTTCGGAGCGGTGATATAGAACCACTCCTGCTGCCACAGTCTGAGTTCCTCTTGGAAGGAACCCTCGGGCCACGGGGCATCGGCCTTTTTGCTTATGGCCGCCCCGCCGCACTCCGCTTGACGCCCCCCAATCATCTTCGGCTCCACATTGAAGGTCTTCAGCCATAGGCCGAAGTGGGGAGTGACGCGGAGGAAGGCTTCGCAGACGATAATGAATGTGGAGATATGGAGGATGGACTCCGGAGCCAAATCGTGAAAATCCAGCCCGTAGTAGAACATGAGCCCTCTCACGAAGGGGTCCGTCGGGAAGCCTAAACCCCGACGGAGGTGGGATACGAAGACGACGTATTCGCCGGGCTCGGGGGCGGGCACGGCCTGCCCTTGGACAGGCAACCTGTGCGAAATCTTGTAGGTCAGGTACTTGGCCTCACGTAACTTCAATATGTCCTCCTCCGTGACAGAGGAGGGCATCCACCGGCCCTGAAGGTCGGAGCCGGACATGATTGAGAATCCGAAGCGCTCGAATCTGGGGCTCTGGGTGCTGGAGCTAGGAGCAAGAAGGAGATTTGATGCGAGATTGAAGAAAAGGAACGGTCCTTGGTCCTCTTATAAAGGGGAAAAATACCAAGGGTCGTCTCCGTGACCGTTCGGGATTCACCTTCGATGGAGGAGGCGTGGCGACGGGCACGGTTGGGTTACCCACGCACGTATTGATGAGAATCCCAGAATAAGGGGAACACGATCTCTGCTTCGACAAGACGTGCCAAGGAAACCGCTTCGCTAAACGTGCTGAGGTGGTATAGTAAAAAACGATTCAAACAAAGGCTTGGTAGCGGTGTGATGTCACGCCGTGTAATACGTCAGCATATTGGACTAGTATACATTTTATTCTCTCTACGGTGGAATGTGGAATTTATTTTGCAGAGCCGGACACTATCCTAGTGTTCATGATCTTCTCTGAGTTATTCAAGGGAGGAACCCGCCTTGCAATGCCGAACATTATGCACGCCGGACTTATCGTCATTGAAGCCTAGTTCAGGGGCTACTGAGGGAGTCCTGGACTAGGGGGTATCCGGACAGCCGAACTATCATCGTCCGCCGGACTCCAAGACTACGAAGATACAAGATTGAAGGCTCCGTCCCATGTCCGGATGGGACTTTCCTTGGTGTGGAAGGCAAGCTTGGCGATACGGATATGTAGATCTCCTACTATTGTAACCGACTCTGTGTAACCCTAGCCTCCTCCGGTGTCTATATAAACCGGAGGGCTTTAGTCCGTAGGAGACAACATACATTACAACAATCATACCATAGGCTAGCTTTAGGGTTTAGCCTCCTTGATCTCGTGGTAGATCCACTCTTGTACTACCCATATCATCAATATTAATCAAGCAAGACGTAGGGTTTTACCTCCATCGAGAGGGCCCGAACCTGGGTAAAACATCGTGTCCCTTGTCTCCTGTTACCATCCGCCCAGACGCACAGTTCGGGACCCCCTACCCAAGATCCGCTGGTTTTGACACCGACAGCGAGCGAGCCTGCCGGGAGAGCAAGTGGCCAGCCATCTTCGAGCAGCTTGCCGCAGGCGGGGCCCTCAGTGCAGCCCCCAGCTCAAACAAGAAGGCGCCTCCGTAGGACCGACGACACAGCAGGGCGGCAAACGGGCCAACAGCCGTCACACCGCGGGACGCGCTCCACTGCGCCAAGCACCGCTGACACGGGAGCGTCTCACGCCGCACCGGAAACTGGGGCGAGGTCTTCTCGGGCCGCCGCTTCCGATCCTGCCGCGGCTCCCGCCAAGCGTCCAAGGGAGCCTACTCCTCCGCCTCGTCGCGCTGAAAGGGTGCCGGACTTCGACCTCTCCGCACTGAGCTCCGACGAGGAGGAAGAAGAGGAGGAGGAGTAAGTCTTTCTTCTTGTTGTACTTATATTTCTTTGATCCTTGCTGTTCCTTGTCCTGTATCTGATCTGCTTCCCTCTGAACTTCGTTCCTTTTCAGGACTCTGGCCCAGAGAGCGGCAAAGAGGGCCAAGGTCCCCGTGGTTGTCATCGAGGACGATCCTGCTGTGGCAACCGAGGATGCATCCGAGACCACCTTGACGGACCCGGCAACCTCTCCCTGAAGCAGCCCCCAGCGCAGCCCCCAGCGTAAGTACTTGTTCACTTCTTGTTGTGGGGCGCGCATGGGTGCTCTTTCCTTGTTGATATCTTGATTACTGGTTTGCTTGTGTAGGAGCAGAACATGCCCACCAGGAACAACCAGAAGCTGCTCCTGAAGTGCTATCTGCCTCAACTACGCCGCCAAGGGATGACTCTCCGGCAAGGGAGCGCTCTCCGGCAAGGGAGAGGTCCCCGGCAAGGGAGGAGTCCCCGGCAAGGGGCAGCGCCAGTGACCCTCCGGTGGTGGAGCCCATGACCGTGGATCCCAGCACTGGTAATTTCCCTTGCTTGAAACTTCCCTTGGACTCTTCTTCTTCTGATATTCTTTTTTGGATATTTGCTTGACTTTTCTCCCCTTTTCCTGCCTTCAGATCCTCCCTCCGCGGAGCCAATGGAAACCGAGGCCACAGCCGAGGAGAACGTGCGTGGCGATACTGGCGATGCCGCTGCTACTGAAGAGGAGGCCGGCGCTGATGACCCCGCCGGCGAAGAGGCTGCCAAGGCTGCTGGCGCTGGAGCTGGCGAGGGGTCCGGCGACCGCACTGACGACCCGGGGGCCGCAGGAGCGCAAGGCGCTACGCCGACCCCTCCGCCGCTGACGGCTCGTCAGGCCCCGAAGAGCCCCAGCCCGGCGCCTACTTGAAGGCCGGCGAAGGTATCTTCATCAGGCTCCCCTGGGCGTCAAGCTCCAGGACGCCGGTTGAGGGAGAGGCTTTCGACAGAGAAGTACTCGCCTCCGCTGGGCTGACGGTGGTTGATGCGCCAAGCAGCAGTAGCGGCGAGTCTGAAGAGGAGCAGCTGCTCCGGAAGTTGGTGTCGCTCTACCGTGCCCGACAAGCGAAGCTGGAGTCCCAGGAAGCGCTTGTCGCGCAGGCGGGAGTCGACATAGAGAAGCATGCGGAGGAGCTCCAGAGCCGCAACCAAGAGGCCCTCCGGTCTATTACTGAGGAGAGGGCGCAGCTTGTCAAGGCGAAGAAGGCGTTCATCCTTGAGAAGGCTGAAGCCGAGGAGCAGCAGAGGCTTGCCGCCGAGGAGCTGTCCACCCCGGAAGGTGAACTGACGCAGCGGAAAGTCAATCTGGACAGCTACGAGCAGGAGCTCGCCGCGCGAGAGCAATCACTTGGCGGGGCGCTCAAGGAAGCGAAGGACGCTGCCGCAGCTGCCGAGGCCGCCAAGAAGGAACTGGAGGTGAAGATGATGCAGCTGGAGGCTGATTTGAAAGGGAAGAATGAGGAGCTTGCCGCGCTCCAGCGCGAACGCGAGAAGGATGCCCTCGCCCATGGTGATCTGCAAGTCCAACTCGCCAACAAGGGCAAGGAACTGAACGCCGCCAAGGACTCAAATGCTGATCTGGAGCTGAAGCTGGCCACACTGACGGAGACACTGGACGGCGCCAAGAAGCGAGAGGAGGATTTGAAGAAAGAGATCAAGGCCAACGAGGAGCTGCTAACGAGGGCCACCGAGACTCAAAACACCTTCAGGGCTATGGTGGAGCTCTGGACGGAGGGCCTCGTCAACATCGCTGCAGTCATCGACGAGGAGCTGGCGCAACTGGACTTGGCGGGCTTCGGGTACTCCTCCGACGAGAACCTCCAGCCCAGCGCCAAGCTTACTCTTTTCTTCAAGGGTGTAGCGACGGCTCTCCAGCAACTCCGGGAAAGGATCCCAAAGCAGCTGGCTGACGGGTCGCGCGCAATCTGCGCCAGAGTCTTGGAGAAAGTGTTGGTGAAGGTGCTCTTCCGCAATCCGAACCTCAACCTCACCAACGTTCTCAAGAAGCTGCCGGCGGGTGCTGATCTTGCAGAGCTCAAAGCCCTTGTCGCACCCATTGTGGACAAGGTAAATGAAGTCAGGAGGATCGACGGCGAGCGCGTGGATTAGGACGCCCTTTCTCTCCTTTCCTTGCCGCTGCCATTTATGTTATGAGAACAATTTAGTCAGTGCCACGACAAGTTTCCTTTGTAATATAACTTTATCTTGGGCAGTATTTGCTATGTTATTTCCTGTACTTGATTCCTTCCTTTGTATGTTTTTACCCTACGCTTTTAGGGAACTTGCTGGCGCAGGCACCCTTGCCGCGAGCGCTGAGTGCGGAACATCAGCAGCCTGCTGGCGATGCTGCTTCCGGCAAGAAACCTTGCCGCGACTAGTCGCAGCACACTTAGTTTGTTGAGCAGACTCGAAACAAAGCAAGGGCGCAACTAGCCACGGGTTGGTTCCTCCACGCACAGGTTTTCCATACAAAGCACGGTCGTTCAAGGAAAATAACTTAAGAAATTTTAAAACTGATTGTGCTCAAACTTTGGCAACTTAGCTTTTTCTGTCGTTTTCGTTCCAGCAAGGCAATGCTTTCTTGAACAACGCCTGGTCCACACCATTATCTCCTCCCCCCGGTGAACTTGTGTGCGAGGGAACCTTCCTTTTGAGAAAAGAAAGAAGAGAAAATAACGATATGGAGCTTTAAGGCTCGTTATTGCTTACCGGGGGCAAGTGATGCACAAGATGTCAGATAATACATGCAAAAAAGAAAAAGGCATGAAATTTGACAAGATGTGCGAAGCACATGAGTTTTTATTTATGCATGGGATCTGCGCCCGGCTTTGTACAAAGGGTTACATGCAACAGCGGCAAGGCTTGTACAAAAGGTGGTTGCCGGAACAGGTTCTGGCAACCGCGCCTTATGGGTAAAACTTACGAAGATGCTCAATGTTCCAGGAGTTGCTCACCAGAAAGCCATCTTCGGTCTCAAGGCGGACAACGCCAGGCCTAGTGACTCGATTTACCCGATAAGGGCCTTCCCACATCGGCGTCAACTTGTTGGAATTCTTGGAAGATTGAACGCGCCGAAGAACAAGGTCGCCTTCCTCGAGACTTCTCGCATTGACTTTGCGGCTGTGATAGTGGCGCAAAGCTTGCTGATATCGAGCAGCTCGTACAGCAGCCTGAAGACAATCCTCCTCAAGGAGCAGCGCGTCATCTTGTCGTAGCTGCTCTTGCTCAAGCTCATCATAAGCGAGCACTCGAGGCGATCCGTATACGAGTTCCGTGGGGAGAACTGCCTCTGCTCCACAGACTAGAGCGAAAGGCGTCTGGCCAGTGGCTCGATTTGGCGTCGTTCAGACTGACCAAAGAACCACTGGCAGCTCCTCGATCCAACTCCTTCCGCACTTGTGCAGCCTGTCGAAAGTTCTGGTCTTGAGCCCGCGCAACACTTCAGCGTTTGCCCTCTCCGCTTGACCGTTACTTCTCGGGTGAGCAACAGAAGCGAAGCAGATCTTGGCGCCAAGATCTTGGACGTACTGCATGAAGGTGCGGCTCGTGAATTGTGTGCCATTGTCGGTGATGATCCTGTTAGAGAGTCCGAAACGGCAAACAATTGACCTGAAGAACTTGACTGCTGACTGTGCTGTCACCTTCCTCACTGCTTCCACCTCCGACCACTTTGTGAACTTGTCGATTGCCACGTACAAGTACTCAAAGCCCCCGACAGCTCGGGGAAAGGGGCCGAGAATGTCGAGCCCCCAGACCGAAAATGGACAGGATAAAGGGATCGTCTGGAGAGCTTGAGCTGCTTGGTGTATCTTCTTGGAGTGGAATTGGCACGCTTCACACTTGGTTACTTGTGTAGTTGCATCCTGGAGGGCTGTCGACCAGAAGAAACCTTGCTGGAAAGCCTTGCCGGCAAGTGCTCTTGCGCCAATGTGGTGACCACATATGCCTCCATGTATTTCCGCCAACAGCTTCTGTCCTTCTTCCCAGGGAATACACTTCAATTTCACTCCGTTCAATCTTCTTTTGTACAGTATGTCGTCGACAAACTGGTACATACTTGACTGTCGGGCTACTTTCTCCGCTTCTTCTTGCTCTTCGGGAAGTTCTCCTGTTTGAAGGAAACGGACAATCTGCTGCGCCCATGCCAGAGCCTGTGGCTCAACGACAAGGACTAAAGGCACAAATGCTGCTGCGGGAACATCAGCTTCTACGGCAAGAACCTGAGGTTCAGCTGGAGCTTGATGTTCCCCGGCAAGCTTGTCGGAGCAAAACTTGTCGGGAGCGCCTACTTCAACGGAACAAACCTTAGGGCTTGTCGGAGCAGACTGCTCCTCAGCACTCTTGGTGTTGAGCTTGGGGACCTTCTTGGCGGCGGCTTCAGGGAGCTCTGCCGGAAAGTAGTCACCAGAAACTAACTTCCTCTTCTTGTTCTGTCCAGTTGATGGTGTTACAGATGGTTGAGTCAGCTTGAGCACAAAAATTCCTGGTTCCACAGGTAACTTGAGTGCGGCGCACTTTGACAGGCCATCTGCAATGTCGTTCTGAGCTCTCGGAACATGTTCCATCTGTAGGCCGTCAAAGTGTTCTTCCAACTTCCTTACTTCATCAATGTAGGCTTCCATCAACGGACTCTGATAATCTTTGTTAACTTGGCGGACGACAAGCTGTGAGTCACCCCTAATAATAAGCTTCTTGATCCCAAGGTCTGCCGCGATCCTGAGTCCGGCAAGCAAACCTTCATACTCTACAGTATTATTTGTTGCTTGCTCCTTGGGAAAGTGCATCTGGACCACGTACTTGAGGTGTTCTCCGGTGGGTGTGACAAGTAGTATGCCCGCACCGGTGCCTTGCAGCGAAAAGGCACCGTCAAAGTACATGGTCCATTCTTTGCTTGCTTCCTTGACGGGGATGCTCGTCTCCGGAGTTTCTTCATCAGGTGTTTGCGTCCACTCTACTATGAATTCTGCCAATGCTCGGCTCTGGATAGTTGAAGTACTCTCAAACTTGAGGTCAAAGCTTGACAATTCCAGTGCCCACTCGACAATCCTGCCTGTTGCTTCTGGATTCTGCAATATCCTCTTCAACGGAAAGCGAGTGACAAATGTAATCTCATGTGCCTGAAAGTAATGGCGCAGCTTTCTCGAGGCCATGAGAAGGCTGAAAAGCAACTTCTGCACACCAGAGTACCTTGATCTAGCCCCCTGCAGAAGGGAACTGACGAAGTAAATTGGGCGCTGCACCATTTTCTTCTGCTTCTCTCCTTGTGGCTGCACAGATTCATCCTTGTCGGGACCAGAGCTTGTCGGGGAAGCTCCCTGCTTGTCGCTGGATGCACTTGCCGCGGCCGCTGGCTCATCATCTGCCTCCCTCTCCGCTACTAACGCAGCACTAACCACTTGATTGGTTGCCGCTAGATATAGCAACAGCTTCTCTTGTGGTTTAGGTGCGACAAGTATTGGAGTGGAGGACAGATATCTCTTCAGGTCCTGTAACGTAGCCTCCGCTTTCGGAGTCCATTTCATTGGACCTGCCTTTTTCAAAATTTTGAAAAATGGTAGGGCGCATTCAGCAGACTTAGAGATGAACCTGCTGAGAGCAGCTACGCAGCCGGCAAGCCTTCGTACATCCTTGACGCGCTTCGGTGCTTCGATCTGATCAATGGCCTTGATCTTGTCGGGGTTAGCTTCGATCCCCCGTTGAGACACAAAGAACCCGAGAAGCTTGCCGGAAGGGACTCCAAACACGCACTTCTCGGGGTTAAGTTTGAGGTTGATCTTGCGCAGATTTGCAAAGGTCTCGTCCAAATCTTGAATCAGAGTTGCTCTGTCTTTGCTCTTGACCACTATGTCATCCATGTAAGCTTCTACATTTCTGTGCAGCTGTGGCTCAAAAGCTTCGTGAACTACCCTTGCAAATGTTGAACCAGCATTCTTTAGTCCGAAAGGCATCCGTACGAAGCAGTACGTGCCACATGGAGTAATGAATGCGGTTTTCTCCTCATCCTCTTCTGCCATAAAGATCTGATGGTATCCTGAATATGCATCAAGAAATGAAAGCAGATCACATCCTGCCGTGGAGTCGACAATCTGGTCAATGCGCGGCAAGGGAAATGGATCTTTGGGACAAGCTTTATTAACATCAGTGAAGTCAATACAAAGCCTCCATTTCCCGTTTGCTTTGCGCACGACTACAGGATTGGCCAGCCACGTTGGATGGAGCACTCCTCTGACCAGGCCTGCTGCTTCCAACTTCTTGATCTCTTCAGCAATGAATTCTTGGCGCTCCACTGCTTGCTTCCTAACTTTCTGCTTGACGGGCCACGCGTGGGGACAGACGGCAAGGTGGTGCTCAATTACTTTCCTGGGAACACCGGGGATGTCAGATGGTTGCCATGCAAACACATCGACATTCGCCCGCAGGAAAGCAACGAGCGCACTTTCCTATTTAGGATCAAGCGTGGCACTGATGGTGAAGGTACCACCAGTGCCGTCCTCCTTAGCGGCCACTTTCTTTGTTTCTGGCGGAGTCGCCTTCGCCTTCTTACACTTGTCGGTGGAGCTCGATGGTGCGTCCTCGACGGTAGCGCAGCACTCCGAAGAGGGGCGCTTGCCGGAGTGGGCATTAGAGCCCTTGCCGGACTTGGTCTTCTTCTTCCCTCCGGGAGCTTCAGCGGCAAGTGTTTTGCGTTCTGCTGCGGCTGCTGCTTCCCGGTAGATCTTGTCGGTACAGATAAGGGCATCTTTCTTGTCGCCAGGGACAGAAATGACACTTATCGGACCGGGCATCTTGAGCACGTTGTAGGCATAGTGAGAGGCTGCCATGAACTTGGCGAGCGCTGGACGGCCGAGTTTCCCATTGTAGGGCAATGGGAAATCAGCAACGTCAAAGGTGACCTTCTCTGTCCTGAAGTTCAGCTCGCTGCCAAATGTCACTGGCAGTGTGATCTTCCCCTTCGGCTTACTCCTTCCCGGATTGATTCCTTGGAAAGTACCAGTCTCTTCAAGCTCGCTGTCGGGGATCTGGAGCTTCTTGAGTACCGCGGAGGAAATCAGATTCAAGCCGGCCCCGCCATCAACTAGCATCTTTGTAACCTTGAGGTTGCGGATAGTTGGTGAAACCAACATCGGCAAGCACCCGACCGCGGTTATGCGATCAGGGTGATCCTCAACGTCAAAGATGATGGGCGTGCTGGACCACTTCAGAGTCTTGCGTGACTCAACTGGTGGTTCTTCTGCATTCACTTCCCGCACCCACTGTTTGAGCTGGCGGTGCGAAGTATGCAGAGAGGCACCACCATCGACGCACAGAACCTCTATTGCTTTCTGAAATTCCTGCTCGTCGGCCTCATCGTCTTCCATGTCTTCATCTTCATCTTCATCTTCGTCCTTGTCGCGGCCGCAGGGAGGCCTGTCTCCTTGCCGCTGCTTGTCCTTGCCATGGCGCCCTCCCCGGCCGGGACGCTTCTTGCCGGATCCTCCACCACCTTCTTGGGCCATCTCCTTGTCGCGTCGCTCGTATTCAGCTTTCTGCAGTTCAACAAGCTGCTCAACTTTCTTGCAGGTCTGGAGATCGTGGCCCTTGGTGCGATGGATCTTGCAGTACTGCTTGCCGGAGCCGTCCTGCTTGTCGGCGGCCACCACAGCCTCGCCGGAGTTACCAGCTTTGGCCTTCTCGGCGCCACCTCCGTTGCCGGACTGCTCGACTACTAGCACATCTTTAGCTTTCCTCTTCCTATTGTTCCGCCTCCGGTTTTTCCTTGCCGGGGCGGCATCCTCACTGTCTGACCCTTCTGCTCCTGCATTCTCTCCGGGGAGTTTCCTCCCCTCTTCAGCACGTGCACACTTGTCGGCCAGAGCATATAGCTCACTGACATCTCTGATTTTGCACATCGCCATCTCCTCCCTCATGCTGCGATTACGCACGTTCTGATGGAACGCGCTGATAACCGCGGCAGGGTGGACGTCTGGGATGTTGCGCTGCACCTGGCTGAATCTTTGAATGTACTTGCGCAGGGGTTCTCCTTCCTTCTGGGCGAGTAGATGAAGATCGCTCTCCTGACCATGGGGCTTGTGGCCGCCTGTGAAGGCGCCGACAAACTAATGGCACAGATCTGCCCATGAGGAAATGGAGTTGTCCGGCAAGTGCATGAGCCAAGATCTGACGTTGGGCTTGAGTACCAACGGGAAGTAGTTGGCGAGGATCTTCTCGTTGCGCCCCCCGGCAGCCTACACCGCGATGGTGTAGATGCTGAGGAACTCCGATGGATGTATCCTGCCATCGTACTTCTCGGGTACGTCTGGCTTGAAGTTCTTGGTACTGGGCCACTGGACTTGCCGCAGCTCACAGGTAAACGCAGGACAACCTGCCGCGTACGGCAAGTCGCCTGGTTCCCCTGGCGCATGCATGTCGACAGTGGGCCCAGCGCGCTGGTCTGATTGACGTCGCGCTTCTCTCCGACGCTCGATGCGGGTACGAGCGTCCTCTTGCTGTCGTTCTTGAAGAACTTGGTGCTGATCACGACGAGCCTGCGGATCCGATGACGCCGTGGAGTCGGTGTCGAGGTTGACCCGGCGAGTCGGTGATCTTGGCCTTCGGGGCGGGGAATGCAAAATGGTTGCACCCCCACCGGTCTTGTCGCCATCGGCCCGCGCCTGGGCGTCTTGCCGCGGCTCCGATGTGCTCGGTTGCCGTGGATTGTCGCCGTTGGCGAAGCCGATGAGGCTCTGAATGGTGGCCCTCCAGTCGTCGATCTTGTCTGGCGCTGGAGGGTAATCTAGAAGCAGTTGGGCTCGGGCCAACGCTTCTTCTGGAGTCTTGGGTGGCGGCGGCGAATTACGCGAGGAACGAGATATGCTCGCACTTCTAACAGTGTTAGAAGGAGCAGCATCTCGTCCAGGTGACCGTGCCGCGCTCGTGCCAGCATGTTGACGCGCATGCTGATCTTGAGCGTCCTGAGATCCACCAGCTTGGCCTTGACCCAACGAACGTATGGTACCGCGGGTACCATGACGTTGTCGGTCCCGCGCCTCCTGAGACGGGCACGGTCTGTGCACGGACGCCGAGGTCTGCGCGGCCTTGTCCTTAGACCTGGCGGCGGCATGAGCTCCCTCGTCGGCGCCCGTTCCTCTGCTGGCGTCTACCCCACCGCCCGTTTGCTCCGGTGGTGGTGGGATCGACGTGGACGGAGCGGCCACCTCCAAAGCCTTCTTCTTCGGTGGCATGCTGAAGATGATGATGAAGAAAATGAAGATTTGGCTCGCATGAACGCTGGATCAGGTTCACGCAACCTCGACGCCCCCCTACCTGGCGCGCCAAAGATGTCGTGGGGAACGAACACCTATGGGGCAGGGCCCCTTCTCAGTCCAGCAGGGAGCGGAGGGCGCACGAAGAGCAGATCGAGGCGAAGCACGCGAGGGATTTTTACCCAGCTTCGGAGCTCTCCAGAGAGATAATACTCCTACTGCTGCTTTGTGGTTGTATTCTGTTCTTGCTTGAGAGCGTGAGAGTGGTGTAGTCTCGAATGAATCGAACCCCCTCTACGTTGCGCACGGTCCTCCTTTTATAGGCACAAGGGGTCTCCGACAGGTGGCAACGTAGTCGTGGGTACAAATGTAAAAAGAGGGGTTGGTACAACTGCCGCTACAGTGCACTCTACCTAACTCTGACGGCAGGGGACAAGAGCATTTAATGCCCATCCGCGTCGCCTAAACAGTGCAGAAAAGCGACCGTTAGGAGCGCCACCGCTTGCCACGATGGCCTTCTCGTCATCTCTACTTTCCACCTCGCACCGCTTGGCTGCACAGCTTCCCGCCACGTGCGCCTGGGATGGTTTCGGCGAGACACGTCGAAGGATGCGCTGGAGCATGGGCACAGAGTGGTGGCTTCGCCGCGGCAAGCGCCTTGCCGCGGTCGTTGTCTTGTCGCACCCGAAAGCTTGTCGCTCGTCGGGTCTTGCCGGGACGCGCAGCGTGCCGCGGCAAGTTCTTTGAAGTGCCTTGGTTGGCCTTCCCGGCAAGCTCCTCTTGCCGGGGCCTTGCCCTCTCCGGCAAGCTCCTCTTGCCGGAGTCTTGTCTTCTTAGTTAAAACACTTAGTTCTTGAATGGCATCAATATGAGCTACGGAGGATCTTGGCGGGCGCCCGGCAAGCCTTGCCACGGGGTGCTGCGACTGCTCGTGCACAAGTTCGGGATACTAAGGTACCCCTACTTTAGTACACCGACACCCTGTTTTTTGTAGGTTGATATAGTGTTTGGAGTACCATTCATCAAGGGGGTTGTGTTGTCATGGCTTCAAAACCTTCTCCAGGTATTTTAATGTAGTTGCATTTTGTATTTTAAGTAGAAGTTTTGTTATATATGTCTGCCCATATCTTCACTTGGTTGTCTGGTTGGACTGCCCATTCTTAAAAGTGTGAACTTCTAGCAAAGTTGATGTGTATGCATTTTACCTTAGTTTAAGTTAGTAGAGTGTTGCTTAATTTTTATTTGATGAATTGCTGGTGAACTATGTCACTAAGTGTTGTTGGACTTCTCACATGTTTCATATTTTTATAGTGTATATCTTTGTTTTTTTATGTGATCATATTCATGGTATTGATATTTAGTTTGTCTGTGAAATAGTATTTCTGCTCATGCTACATCTTTTTTATGTGGTACTTGCTTGGGCCACATAGTTGAACTTCTATTTTTAATTATTGTTTGTTTATAATGAAATTTGGTTGAACTTCTATTCTATGTATTTTGTTTTACTGCTTTGTTATATATTGTTGAACTTCTGGACATTCATCCTATATGTAGTACCCTCTCTGGTTTAGATTGTACTATATTTAGTATGTAAATTGTAAATTGTTCATTTGTGTTTACTTCTTTGTTAGGTATTGTTGAACTTCTTGGTATTATATATTGATACAGTAGTAGAACCTCCTTTTGTTGTAGGATTGTTGATTAGGACTCAACTTCCTTTTTTACTTGCATTTTTTGTAGTTGATGATGAATAGAATAGTTCTGAAAAAATGCATGTGATCAAGATGGAGCTTCAGAAGTTAATACTGATGCTCCAATATCTCATGTGGGTAAATCACCTGTTATTCCTTTGTCTTTGATTGCTGAGGTTGCTTCAAGCCTTGAGAATAATTCAAGCCTTGAGGAACTTGCTTCTGCAGCTCTTGCTTCACCTAGTATGTGCAACTCCTTTTCTTTTTATTTTAAATTCTCGAGCCATGTTTTTTTAACTTGTTCCCGTCGTGTGTTTTTTGTTTTTTGTAGCTGACTATTTTTGTTTTTTGCTATGCTTTTTCTGTTCTTTGTAGATGTGTCCATGGGAGAGGAAGCTGTGAACACCATCAATGATATTCTATCTGAGATTTGTTTATCAAAAAACACTGCTGCTGCCGAGCAGGGGGCTCTGTCAATCGAAGGTTCTGATTGCATTCCGGATCCTTTGTGCTCTATTCAAATGTCAGAGACACAGTCGCAGACTATTGATGGCACTGAACCTGTCACGCAACCTGAGGATGTGCCTCTTCAGCTTCTTCTGGAGGACCAGCGAAAGAGGAAGAAGCAAGAAGATTTTGACAAGAAGATGGCGTCCCGCCTTCAGAAAGGTTCTGATGTTCCTGAAACTGTTAATGTTGCTGAGCTCACTGTTGGGCATTGCTCTGTTGTTGAGGAAGACGTGTCGTGTGTTGCTGATGTCGTGGTTGTCCCCGTGAAGAAGAAAATCAAGAAGACCGCTGCCAGGAAGAATTTAGTTGGTGAAGTTACTCCTCGGAGGAGCCCACGTATTTCAAAGTCTACAGAAATTGCTAAAGAGGAAGGGCTAGCCCTCGGTGGAATGCCACGACATAGTCCTTGTGTGCTTGCCACTACAACGCTTACGCCTTCTCCGCTTGGTGCTGGTGCATCTGGTAAGGGGAAGAAATGCGGCGTTAAGCGCAAGGTTGCACCTGCAAAGGTCAAACAAGGGTGTGAAGAAGCATTCTCGTGTTAATCCAGAGGACAAGGATGATGTTGATTTCAACGCTGATGACGAGGATGATGCTGCTGCCGCTAATCAGGTATGAATCTCTCATGTTTTCTGCTTTTGAGAGCATTTGTAGATTTGTTGTAGTTTTTGTGTTTGTAGCACTGCCTTTGTGTTCATGGTTGAACTTCTGCTATGTACATAGCTGACCTTCTGCTTCATATAGATGAGTAAATTAGCTGGACTGCTTGGCTTATATGGTATTACTGCCTTTGGATAAATACATAAGAAATTAGCTTAACTTGTTGTTGTACATGTTTTATTACTGCCTTGGTGTACATGGTTGAACTTCTGCTATGTACATTTCTAACATTTTGAATGCATGCTAACTTCTGGTTATACATGGTTGTACTGCCTATGTAGACATAGTTGGACTTCTGATCATACATGGTTGTACTGCCTATGTAGACATAGTTGGACTTCTGATCTTACATGGTTGTACTGCCTATATAGACATAGTTGGACTTCTGAAATGTACTTTGTATCTAGGCATTAGTGGAATTTTGTTGTAGTTTGTGTATCTCATTGTTCTTCCTTTTTTCCTTGTCATTGTATTTTTTCAGTATTAGCTTGCGAAGCGGCCTGAGAGGAGGAAGAGAGCAGGCATAGCGCCCGAAGAAGGTGACGAAGGAGGAGATGCGGCGAAACATTTTAACAAGACGGTTCGCTGCTCACTGAAAGAGGTCAAGACGTGTGCGAAAATGCTAAAACTTAGGCATAGGAAGAGGGTTATCAAGGCTGGTTTTGGTTGTGTATTTGACTTGACTGTTGATTCCAACATTTCTCGTCCTTTGATGGGCCACATCTACACGAGGATTGACCCTACAACCATGATTCTGGACATGGGTGAGGCGAACAAGGTTCTGCGTATTACAAGTGATGCTATTCACCATCTTTTTGGATTCCCTCAAAGTGATCGTACCCCTCCTAGGCCCTCGAATGATGGGTTTGATGATGCTGTCATGAGGCTGAAGTCCAAACTTGGCTATGGTAGGGGTGACGACATCAAGACAAAGGATCTGCGGAATATCCTTACGAAACTTGTGGAGGATGAGACGAATGATGATCTAGCTCTGTAGGTGTTTTACCTGATTCTATTCATGAAGGTGGTTATTCCTGGTACGTCTACACGAGTGTCCAGTGAGGCAGCAATGGCTGAGAACCTTGTCTCTGAAGATATGTCAGAAGTGGACTACTGCCAGTTGGTTGTTGATGACATTCGAAGGGCTGTTCCTAGGTATCAGCTAGGCACTAGCAGAGGAAAAGCTGTCATAGGCTGTGCCATCATGCTGCTTCTTATGTATTTGGACTGTGTTTTCATTGGTAAGAAGCCTGTTGTTGACTTGAGGACCCCTCGCATAAGTTTCATGAATCAGGCCAATCTTCTTAAGCTTGTTGCTGCTGACTTGGTCAGGAAGGGTGATGATGACCCAGCCACCTGGATGTTTGGGAAACTGCTTGTGAGTGTTTCTTCTTTCCTGTGTAGTTAGCACTGCCTTGGTGTACATGGTTGAACTTCTGCTATGTACATAGTTGACCTTCTACTTCATATAGATGAGTAAATTAGCTGAACTGCTTGGCTTATATTGTATTACTGCCTTTGTGTACATATGTGAACTTCTGGATAAATACATAATAAATTAGCTTAACTTGTTGTTGTACATGGTTGAACTTATGCTATGTAAATTTCTAACAGTTTAAAAGCATGTTAACTTCTGGTCATACATGGTTGTACTACCTATGTAGACATAGTTGGACTTCTGAAATGTACTGCGTGTGTAGGCATTAGTGGAATTTTTGGTGTAGTTTGTGTATCTGATAGTTCTGCATTTTTTCCTTGTCATTGTCTTTTTTCATTATCAGCTTGTCATACTAACTTGAACTTCTGCTACTGTCTTCTGTATTTCTGCTTCCATGTTCTTTCATTTGTTATGCGATCGGTTGACTTTTGTTTTTGTATGCAGTGGAAGACACAAGCTAAGGTTGTGTTCTTTAGGGTTATTGAACATCCTGTTCTTACTATGCCTCGTGCCTCCGGCCTAGGGAGTGGAACTTCCCCAAGATTTGAATTCCCCCGGGATGTTAACACTGGTGCTCCCCCTGTAGATCCAGGAGGTTCTTCTGCCCGTGTGAGTGCTGCAGTTGGCGTGTCCTCTGAGGGTTTGTTTGATGCTGCGAATGTTTCCCTTGCTAGGATTGAAGGACTTCTAGAAACTGTTTGTCAAGAGATGGCTCGTGTTCCGACAATGGTTGAGCGTCTTAGTCGCGTGGATGGGATTCTTCCTCCCGGCCATAGTTTTGATGTTGAGTCTTCAAAGGAGCTTTTGTCGATTGAAGCTAAATATCTTGCCGAGCTTCGTGAGAGCACTTCCCACCTCCGTGCTAGCTTTCGGCTGTTCAAAGAAATGCAGGATGTTCGTTGCAAGCCGTTTGAAGATGAGGCAAGTGTTGTTGTGAGTCAGATTCAGAGGCAAGATCCTGTTTGTTTGGGTCGTGAAGGAGGCCATGTTGATCATACCAAAGAGGTTTGTTTGTGTTGGCTTTTTGATATTTTCTGTGCATTAATGTTCATTGTTAGCTTTTCAGTTATTACTGTTTTGTAGTCACAGGTGACCCTTATTGATTTCATGTGTCCTAAACCTTTTCCTCTTAGCACTAGTGTTTCCTAGGTGACCTTCTCTGTTTACAATACCTGAACTTTAGGGGCTACAACACCTGAACTTCTGTCATTTCCATAACTGGCCCTTTTTGTTCCCTTTTGCATTAGAGTAGTTTGCTATCTGCCTTTCTATGTTTACTGTATTTAGACTTCCACTATGTGTCATTTTGTCATAGCTGACCTTCTTTTATTATGTAATGTGAACTTCTGCTCATTAGGCATTTGTGTTCTACATGATTTTTTATAGGCTGTTGATGATGATGCTAGGGTTGAGGAGGATGTTTTACCTGAAAGCGCAACTACTCCTGTGCATGAACATGTTCCCGTGAGTGATGTATCAGTTGATGAGGTTCATGACAATGAAAATAAAGTACCATTTTTCTTGTCCATTTGTCTCATTTTTTATTATACTTGTTTTTGCATTTTATCACTGTATGCCCATTTGTAATGACTTTCTGTTCTTTGCTGCAGAATGATGATTCTAGTGTTTCTCCAGAGAAGGTTGCAGACAAGACCGTCTCAGGCACCGACTGCTCTGGCGGGGTGGAGCCAACTGAACCTCAGTCGTCCATTGGCGATGTGGTTTCTGATGCTGAGCAGGGCAAGACAGCTGGAGATATCATTTTGGAGACAGATCCTGTCGAGGCTGCTGTTGAGAGTGGTGGTTGTGCTGCTGCAGGCCCGGAGAAGTCTCCTGCAGCAGAGCCATCAGTTGTTGTTGATGCTGGTTCTCTAGCTGCTCCAACTGCTCCAACAGTTTTTGTTGTTTCAGATTCTCCAGCTGGTCCAACAGCTGTTGTTGTCCTTGCTGATGATGCTGCAATGTCTACTGGAGATGACGATGAAGAGACCGAAAGCGATAGCGTGGGAGAGGAGGTTGATCATTCCAGTGCTGCGACTGGAATAGGCAAGAATCCATAAAGAGAGGAGCATGCTTCTCTCTTCTTTCCCCTTCCCCCATTCCTTTTGTTTTTGGTTTTGGTTCATGATATCCCTGTGAACTGCCTGTGTGGTGCAAGTTGAACTTCTAGTTTGTGCTTTGTCGGTTGGTTTGTAAATAAAGTTAAGTGAACCTATTTCTATGTGGGGGGAGGTCTGTAATGCATGGGTTGTGATGTTTATAATCCTGTTGTTTTAGCTTTTCTGGTGTAGCAGCAGAGATGTGCTTGTGTTTGAATGTTGTGCTAGAATGTTGCTCTTATTTTCTATTTCTTTTGCTGAGCAGATAGTGAACTTGCTGTCGTCCGAAATAAGGTTGATGACTTTTATTTCAGTGTTACTAGGCTTAAGAATGACCGTTCTAAGAGGTAAGTGCAGCTGGCCAAAATTTACATCCATCTACCACTATCAACTGCCTGTTGTTTCATACCTGAACTTCTTTACACTTTGTTGCTGAACTTCTAATTTCTTCTCTGTGCTGAACATCTAGTCTTTTTTTACTGCCTATTGTGATGTAGCTGAACTTCTGTGCTTATATGTGTGGATGACTTTCTTGAGTTCCTGATGCTTAAGTTCTTTTTTTACTTTCTATTGCTTGTTTTTGATCAAAGATTATGTTCCAAAACAATGAGTGTGAAGCTATTATTGAAGATTGTCGGATGTTGGGTTCCGGCAGACCCTTAAGGTTCGAACTCTGGGGTGCACACGAAGATCTCTCCCCTACCGATCTACGTCTGATCGCCTCGTGAGATCTAAGCAGAAAACGATGAACAACACAAGGGACACGAGATTTATACTGGTTCGGGCCACCGTTGTGGTGTAATACCCTACTCCAGTGTGTGGTGTGGTGGATTGCCTCAGGGGCTGATGATGAACAGTACAGGGGAAGAACAGCCTCGCGAGAGGTGTCCTTGAGTTGGTGCGATGAACTGCTTGGGTGAGTTCGATCGCCTCTCTCTCTAATGAGCACTCGATCTGCCCCCCTTCCTCGGTGGTGGCTAGTCCTATTTATAGAGGCCCTGGTCCTCTTCCCAAATATTGAGCGGGAAGGGCGCCAACAACAGCCATTTTGAAGGGGAACATCTAGTACAAGTTATCCTGACTAAAGTTGGTCTTCGGCTGCCAAAAGCACTGGTGATGATGCCGTTTTGGGCTCCACGGTGACCTCCATCCTGCCGCTCTGCTGGTCTTGGTCTCGTTGCACTGAAATGGCAACCTTTGCCTGATGCCTCGGTACTCCACATCTGTGCTTGCCCCCTTTGCGCCAAAGAGGAAGCAAGGACACTGCACAGTCCGGCGCCCACCTGGCCTCGATCGTCATGGCTTGCGTCACGAGCACCTCGCGAGGTACCCTACCTTGATCTCTCCGCCTCCAAGCGAGCCTGCCTAATGAGGCCGTTCCTGAGGAAGCCTAGCGCCATCCGCCCCACGAGGCTTGGCCCCTCCAAGGTCTTGGTTCTTGTGCTGATGAAGATGGGCCATACTGGGCCACCACTTGAGCCACGCCGCAGGCCACAGGCAGGCATGTCTTGGGACCCCCGTTCCCAGAATGCCGACAGTAGCCCCCGGGCCCAAGGCGCGCTCGGACTTGGCTTAGCGGAGAAGCGAAGGGGTAAGTGCGGAGCGCCACGGGCCCCATCAGCCTGCGGCCTTGGGCACCGCGTGGTGGTTGATTGGACGTGGGCATCTCCGCTTCCCCACGCTTCCCCATTACACGCCTGGCTAGGCAGACACGAGGCTTGTACACAGTTATCCTCCCTTCGCAGCCTGCGCGCTCCTTGTTCCCCTTACCTCCTCGAGCCTCTGCTTCTGCCTCCAATCCATCTCGAGTTCTTCACCCTTCCCATTGCCATGGCGCCAACGAAAAAGGATAAGGGGAAGAAACCTGCGCCCTCGACCAGTGCACCTCCGGTATCTGCTCCCGCCGTCGACAAATCGCTCATACTCAACCTGGAAGCCCTGGAGAAGGTCCGCTCCGCGCTTGCCTCCAGCTTCAATGAGTGCGTGAAGACAACGGTCTGGCTCGCGTCCCACGCCTCCTTCGACAAGATCATCACGGAGGTCCGATTCTTTGCCGATGCCTTGTGGGCAGGCCTGGTTCCCCCTCTTTTCCGCCTTGTTCAACGCGGTGCTTTCTCATTACCAGATCCACATGCTGCATCTTGGCCCCCAATCCATTACTCTGCTTGCTGTCTTTGCCTTTGTCTGTGAGGCCATGGCGGGGATTCCTCCTTCCGTTGCCCTTCTGCGCCACTTCTTTTCTCTGCACTTGTCCGACCCTTCCCAGTGTTTGGGATGCGTGAGCTTCCAGGCCGTGCCGGAGACGGCCGCCTCAGGGATCGATTTCGGCCTCCCACCTTCCGCGAGCGGGTTCCGGGAGCGGACGTCGGGGTGCCCAGCCCCCTGCTCGCGCACCCGACGCTGCCTGCCATCCCCAATCCTAGTTGGGGCCACGAGAAGCTTGCGAGCCCCCAGCTTTTCTTCACCTGGCACCGCTTCGAGAGGCTGAGGGAGCTCGGGGTGACGGTGCCTCGGGTGGTGAAGGAGTTCCTCCAGCGTCGCATCGCTCCTCTCCAGCGCCATACCCGACCAATGTGGGCTTACTCCGGTCGTCAGGACCGCATGAGGCTCTAGGAAGGGGATCTCGTGCTTGAGACGCTGAAGAAGGTGCTGCTGGTCCTGACTGGCGACCCCTCTCCTGGCAGCGTTCGTCACGGAGGCGCCCTATTGTAACTTTGCTCAAATAGGGTCGACTTCATGAAGCAGATGCCCCGCTTCGACGAATGGGGGTTACGCCCGGCTGGCCTCGTGGGGCCCCGCGAGAACCCGGTTGCTGTGGTCCTTCCCCTAGCCGCCCGCACCGTCCTTGCCCCAATAGTCGTCGCAGGGAGGCAAGCATTGGCAGGAGCTAGGCGCCTGATGTCGAGGTGCTGATGTTGCGTGGGACTCCCGGAGCGTCATCCTCCGGAGCTTACAGAACGCCTCGCGAGGTGGTGACTGACGAGGGCGTGCGGCCTACCACTCCCGAGGCCGAAGTCCCCTAGGCCTCGGTAGGCCACCAAGAGGTGACACCTAATTTCTCCTCTCAGGCTGGTGCCCTTGATTTAGGCCGTTCCGATGCTTCGGCTCCCATGCCGCGCGCCGGCCCTCATGTCGGGAGCCTGGGCTGGTTCCGCATAGATTTCGAGGCCCTTTGCAAGAGGAAGGAGGCTTCCGATGGTGATGATCGCCCGTTTCGCCCACTGAAGCACAGGAAGTACTTTGCCATGGACGAGTAAGTCCCTCCTTCTCACAGTTCCTTGTCTGCATCACCCTTTGTTGACCGTGGTCTTTCAGGATTCCTTCTGACGAGCCCGCGGAGCTAGCTGACAAGCCGCTTCCTCAGGCTTCTCCTCCCTCACCGACCTTGGTCGCCCCGAGTCTACGTGCCGCCCTAGGTGCAAGCTCGACTGGAGATGCAGGCCGGCTTGCAGCGTGCCTCAATCTGGTCGGCGTGCTGCTCTTCCTTCGTGAGCTCTCCTCGGGCACCAACAGCTTATCCCGAGCTCCTCCACTGATCATAGGCAGCGAGTGGCTGAAGCCGATCTATGGGTCCTCCGTGGGGGGTGGATCGACGCCTAGCTGGGTCCCCTGCGGGGCCCGCTCGGCGATCGCAGGGGCACCAGCCCCCAGCCCCCTGCCGAGAGGGGGCGAACCACTCCAAGGCCCTCCGCCAGCATCGACGGTGGAGGATGGTGTTGATGCGTGCTTGGGCGTGCGCGGGAGCGCAAGGCTCTCCGCCAAGAGTTCCTCCAGAGGGCAGCCGATGCGGTGAGCCAGCTCGGCGCAGAGCTGGCGGCTGAAGACGCGCGTCTCGAAGCTGAAGGCTTGAGGCTGGTCGAGGAGCGGCGCAAGCTAAAGGCGGCCGTTGGTCTCGCGCGCCACTAGCATGACCTTGAGAACGCCAAGGCTGAGGCATCCCTGGCGACCTCTCGGGAGGCATGTTCTCGGGCCCTTGAGGAAGCTCAGGAGGCAGACAAGCGACGCGAAGCTGCGGAGGAGCGCGCGTGGGAGCTCCAAGACTGGTGCAACTCCCTGGAGCAGCAGGTGGAGCTACGCCGATCCGCCCTTGCACTGCTGAAGGGGGGGCCCGCCGAGGAGGAGGAGCTCCGGAGGCACGAGGAAGCGCTGACGCTGGAGACTGCCGAGCGCAACCTCGATCTGGAGCGGTTGGAGACGAGGGAGTGCCAGGTCGCCCGGGTGGAGAACGACGTTGGCGCGCGGGAGGCCCGAATCCAGGAGGAGATCGACCGTCACGTGGCGGAGGCTCGTGCCGGCCTTGAGCGCGAGTACGAAGAGCGGCTAGAGTTGATCAGGGCTGAAGCCGCGGGCAGGACTGCTGCCCTTAGGACCAGGTTGACTGAAACAACACAGCGAGCTGAGGCCACCGCTGCTGCGCTAGGCTCGGCGCAGGCTGAGCTGGCTTCCTTCTGCACCGAACTGCTCCTTCTTCAATGGCGGGTTGATGATGCCGAGGCCGTCGCGGAGCGGAATGCGGACGAGATCCGCCAGCGGCAGACGTTGGAACACATGCACGGCCCCATGCTCCGAAAACGCTCAGGGAAAGGGCTAACACGGCCTTGGGCAACATCTACGAGGCTGCCGCCGAGGAGCCGCATGTGACCAACTACGCCGGAAACCTCCAGTTCTTTACTGACGTGGTGACGCATCTGGAGAACCGCTCTGAGAGGTCTCGCCAGCTGGTGGAGGAACGGAGTCCCGGCCTGCTCGCGCGGGCATTCTCCCGCGTCTTCAGCCATCTTCAGAACCTCGATCCCCTCTTCAACTTTGATGCCGCCATCGCCCCGGTGCTTGAGGCCGTCCGAGGCGACCTAGCGTGGTGGGTGGAGGACAATGTTGATGCGCTCGTCCGGGCCTTCACTTCCAACGATGATGGGGTGATCGTTGCCGCTGATGAAGGCATCGTGGTGAACAGTGATGAAGACGGAGCCAACAATGGTGATGAAGAGGCTGGCAGCGACGACAGTGGTGCCAGCGACGCTTTCGGGGGCCCTGGGAGATGCGGCGAGCGATTTGTCTGATTGACCCCGCGCTTCCTCCCGCTGCTTGCCTTGCGCAAGAAGAGACTTGGGCGTGGCCCTGAAGGTTGTGAGAGCATTTTGGGGAGGGGAAGCCCCTCATGTAAGAAGATTGTTGCCTATTTGTTGTTAAGATTGGCGCCGAATGAGTGCCTGCATAATGCCGTGATTGTCGCGATGAATAGGTTGTCGTGGTTTTACCTTTGTCTTGGCGAGCCTCGAGTGGGCTTGTGGTGTCCATTCAAGGGCCCCATGGGGGTCCCATTTAACCTTGCGGCAAGAGCCTGGCTGGAGCGAACACCGGCCGCGGGACGGCGGGCGCACGTGCTGGGCCCTGCCCTACTCCGAGGGGCTCACGAGGGGGAGGCAACTAGTGTGAATTCCAACTTGAACAGAAATCGGGGCACGACAAAGCACACGAATAATACACGACACCCCTCCCCGCACACACAAATGCAAATTCGACTTCAACTTTAGATTTGAGACGAGAAAGCTTGTTCGCATGAAAAAGAAAGCAAAAGCAAAAGGCCGCGTCTGGCACCTAGTCTAGTCTTCGACGTCTTCTCACCAGCGCGGAGCTAAGTGCTGCCACTGGGCGTGGGAGGGAGCCCCCGAGGCCCGAGGGCGGCTCTGTGGAGACTCCGGGGCGTGTACAGCCCCAACTCATTATTACGTGAGAGTGTCACGGGCGGCGAGCTTCAAAGGCACTGGGCCTTCTTCACAGGTACTGGCCTTGCTTCATATCGCCAGATGAGGGCCCCGCCTTGCGCCACCCTTGGCCCCATCAACGGCGACCAGAAACCAGGACGACGCCAATGGGGAAAAGGGGACGCCAGCGGTTCCCCCGACGACCACGGGTCCTCTGCCGGGGGCAGGCCCTGGGGCACCTCCCCGGCAGAGGGCCTACCTCCGAAGAACTCCTTGCTCTGCACATCGTGGGGGGAGCCTGGCTCCTGACCCCTCTCCTGCTGCCCCCAGTGCCCTCCTCCTGAGGGGAAGGAGATCGCCGCATTGGGGCAGCCATCCGCAAAGGTGACCTGAACCTCCTGCGACCCATGGTTAGCATAAGCCTGCTCCTGAGGAATTAGCGGTACCCGGTAGTTGTCAAGGCTCCCGTGAGGCTCCTAAAAGAGCTCGGCTTCTGGCGCCTCTTCCTCCCAGCCTGACCCGAGGAACGAGCCGTGGTCTTCCTCCAGCATGTACCCTCGATCAACCATGTGGGGCACATAGGCCTCCGGGGCCACCACCCCAAAGGCCTCGCCATGGTGCTCCACACGCCATGCAGCTCGACTTGAAGCTCCATCTTGGGGACGGTAAGGTGACTGTCGGATTTCGGCTTCCGGCAGAACCTCAAGGTTCGAACTCTGGGGTGCACGCGGAGATCACACCTCCTGCCTACCCATGTCTCGTCGCCTCGCAAGGATCTAAAACTACACGAAGAGCAACATAAGGAACACGAGATTTATACTGGTTTAGGCCACCATTGTGGTGTAATACCCTAGTCCGGTTTGTGGTGTGTGGATTGCCTCAGGGGCTGAGGATGAAGAGTACAAGGAAGAACAGCCTCGCGAGGGTCTGTTCTTGGCTGGTGCGACGAACTGCTATCGGGAGTTAGGTCGCCTCTCTCTCTCTCTCTCTCTCTCTATATATATATATATATATATAGTAGCACTATTCTAATCCCAGGATTAGAATAACTATTTGGATCACAACGCGCACTATATAGAGGCAACGAGGTGTTTCCGAATTTCCGAAAACGCAAAACAAAAAAAATCCCTCCCACCCCCACCCAACTCCCGCACCACCTCTGCCCGATTCCCCACGACCACCACCCATCATTGGCTCCGATCTGACGCGGCTCCCGCCGCCAGGCCCCTGGCGCCGGTGTTGCTCCTGCAGCCGGCCGATGCGCCTCCCGCCGACGCCCCCCGACCTAGCTACCGCGGCCGCCTACCACAAAGGCCACCATGGCTGCCACTCCCCCGTCGGCCTCGCGTAGACCCACCACGCCGGCCTCGCGCCACCCCTTCCCGCTGGACCCGCGCGCTGCCTGGATAAGCTCGCCACCGGACGGCCACGTCGCCGTCCTCCGCCACTGTCATGCTCCTCCCTGTGATGTGCGTCACTAGCGCCAGGATCCCCACCTTCTCCCGCATGTCGCGCGCCCCTCCCCACCGGCCTCTCTTCCGCACATGGCCACTGCGTGACCCACCCGCGAAGGCCACCAGTCACCCATTGCTCCAGTCACCGCTCAAAAATCCAGATGCAGTTCAGGGACTTCTGCTGCTGCAGGTCGCACCGCTCTACCCACCAGCATCACATCCATGAAAGTCGCCTCTTCCCCTGCCCTTGCTCTGCATCTAGTAGGCCAAAAATTGTACATCTGTATTTCCAAGCATTGACCAGTGAGGCTCAAGTTCCGTAGAAGTCCACGTACAGTAGAGCCTTATATCTGTTTTAACAGCAATATTAACTAGATCGGTGTCTTTCAGTTATAATGCTAATACAAAAATGCGTCCACTTCCTGAATATGCATCTTCCTTTGCTTTAATCTTCCCTGATCCTTTGCTTTAACCGTCCAATAGCGACCGCCGCGCAGTCCAACCTCGCCTGCGCCTGCAGTGCCTCGTCAACCACTCGCTCGCATAGATCCTTTGTGGGACGCCGGCTGCGTGCTAGCTACTCGGCACTTCCCGCATCTCCTCTCACTGCTAACTATAGCCAGGAATGCGTCTGCATGAGCTCCATGACAGGCTATATATGGAGGCTACAGAACAGCTAGAATTTAACTTACTTTAGGTTGTGCATTTCTACTGCTGCTGATAGAGAGGAGAACAACGATGGTATTTTTCTCTGAACTTTCATCTACATGTGTTGAGATTATGCCTCAGGCTATGGCTATTAATTCTCCCTGAACTTTTTTGTGCGCCTGGTCATTTTCAGGCTACAGCTATTTTCTCTCTGAACACTTCTAGGGGCTAAAAAAGGCGGGGTGATGTAGCAGTGGCGATGCAGCCATCAGTGAGGAGCAATGGCACTGTTGGATGAACTTCACGTGTCAATGCCTCTGCGAAAATGGTTTTGTGTAGTTTTGTATTTTAGTGCAAGCACTCTCAACTCCTTGAAACCGCCCCACGCCCAGCTGATGTGTTTAAGTGTCTTGCCAGCTCGCTTTGGCCTACAGAAGCTACTGCTATTTGTGTCTACATCAGAACTCAGGTGTCTGGAGAAAAAATGCCTGTTGCATCACATTTGTTTGTGTTTATCCTCTGAAAAAATTGGCCATTGTTGCCGGCTTCGCAAGATGCGTCAGTTCAACTGCAAAAAAACGAGCATTATATACTGTTGTCAAGCTCGCTCACTTGTTGGAATGAAAAGACGACTGAAGGTCAAAAGAAATTGTTCGAGAAGGTCAAAAGTATGTTTATATTTTCTGGAACACCAACACTCTCTTGACATCATTGGTTATCGAATAAGTGTTGTCCATCATTTTCATCAATGCCTTAATTGATGAAAAGAATGCTGCTGCTCGCTTCCAGTGCTATGTGTGTGTTAGAACATCTCTATGTCTCACCTATCATAGCTGTTCTCCTGCTCTCTAAGGTACTATCTTAAGCTTGTACAACTTGTTAGAACAAATGAAAATGTACTAATCTGAAGTTCAGGGATGATAAAGAAAGAAGACATGGGATCTAGGATCTTGTGATTTTCCATGAGGCAAGTTGCAGCAAAAACTCTGCTTTGATTTGGAAGTTGTGAAGTATCAGACTAGAACATTTTTTATCTCAATCATGCATACAGTAAGTTGCAATGCTTCTCTGAACATTTCTTTGCTATGTGTAGACTCGGACGACCTCCCCGTATCATCCTTCTCCCATTGCGACCACCCTTTCTGCCACTTCTCCAACGACCGCTGCTGCTGCTACCTCCCGGCCATATGAAATGGGGTTGCTGCAGTCCGCATTGTGCTACACCAGCAGGATGGCTCCTTAAGATCGTGCCACTCGTCCTTCTTCCATCAACCATGATCACCATCACCGTCAGTAAAGCTATACTCCATGATCAATGTGTTTGCTGGGGGCGCTTGATGCATACGAGTGCCTCACACTGCGCTCCAGGGAAGTAGCCGGGGGAAGGAACTGGCTGCACACTCGCTGCTTTTGGCATGGCCCAGTGGTGGTTCGCTAGGCGGCAGGTCATGTTTATGTGAGCTAGAAGTAAGAGTGTGAAGCGTTACATATGTTGCTTTGCTCATGGGTTTGAGTGAGCAAAATGTACATGCACGGGAAATGCGAATGTGCCTTATTAGTGAGTATGTTGGTTGTGTCACCGCGTCATCTAGGAAAACTAGTAACACTACACTGATTTTGGAAAATGTAAATTAAAATGTTAACGTTCAGTTATGACAGACTAAAAATATATATTATGTTGGTCTTTTTATAGAGAAATTTTTATTCTATTGATTAGATTTTGCCATCCGTGAAAAGCCCCTAGGTACCATTTCCTTCCTCACCAGTCAGCTATTCTTCCAAAACCTATCTTCTAGCCCGTTTTGTATGTTTTATAGTCCTAATTCTTCCAGTTAAAATATGAGAAAACTGATTTTACCCATTTCTAAAAAAAATTAGAAGTTCAAATTTAAAGAGCGGAGAGGTTCAATGTTTATTACAATATCAAGAGTCCAAACTACAAAAATAGAGCAGCTTGATATCTATAAAAAACTCAAATTTTATTTATTTGTAAAGAAATAAAATCAAGAAGTTCTAATTAAAATAACAAAGTAGTTAAATGTATATGGAAAACTCAAATTATTTCCTTTCCTAGAAAAACAAAAGTATGAAGTTCAATTTAAAAAATTGTTTGATGCTTATTTAAAACCCTTATTTTTTCTGAAGAATAAAACTAAGAAGTTCAAATTAAAATAAAATAAAAGTTCGAAGTATATAAAAAACACAAATTTTTTACAAGAAGTTCACGTGCACCTCCGTGCACGGTTCATAATTTATATTGTGGGACGTCCGACCTCCAATTACATGTTGTAAAATGGCAATAAATGACGTCCGACTTTCAATCGCGTGTAATTCGATGTACACACAAAAATGTGATAGAAGTTCATAGTGAAAACAACGAGAAGTTCAACTACTGCAAGGAATGCATTTCAGGTGAGAATAAAAGTATAGAAAAATAAAAGTTTAAAAGGTTTGTAGAAAGAAGTTCAAGTGCTCTGTCCGGAGAAGTTCAAAAATTCTTGCGAGAGAGGTTCACGTTGTATTTCCATGTTTGATTTTTTCGTATAAAAATTGAATACAATTCTTTACTCAAAATATAAAAAGGTGAAGTTCAAATTGAAATAACAAAGAAGTTTGGAGTTTATTAAAACATAGGATTTACCTGTTCAAAAAATAAAAAACACAACACCATTTTTTGCACTTTTAAAAACAACTCATAAACGAAAAAATGGTTGCTAGAAGTTCAAGTGCTCGGCAAGGAAAAGTTGAAAAATTCTTCTGAGAGAGGTTCACCGTGTATTTTGATGTCCAAAATACATAAAAATATGTTATTTTTTGTGTTTTAAAATAATTCTCTCAAACCAGAGATAAGTTCAAAGTGATAACAACCGGAAGTTCACGTACTACATGGTGTGTATTTCATATAAGAAAAAATACAAAAAAAAGTGAAACAGGGTGAAGTTCAAACAAAGATGCTCCAGAAGATCAATTACTTCATGTAGTGCAAAAAACACCACGTAAAAAATCAGCACATCAAAAACAAAGTGAAGTTCGAACAGACACGTCCTAGAAGTTCAACTACTTCACGCAGAGCAAAAAAACACTTTAAAAACAGTGTGGAGTTCGAACAGACATGCACGAGAAGTTGAACTACTTCACGCAGTGTATTTCCATTCGCGATGAAGGCAAGAATCATGATCTCGTCATTTTCTAATTTACTTCAAAACAGTAGGAAATCATTTGCGTAAGTTCAAGTCCTTCATCGGGGAAAGTTCAAAAAAATATTGTGAGAGAGATTTGTACAAAAGGAATATCATTTGTGTGACATTGACGAATGTATGAGAAAATTACAAAACGAAAATACGTCACGGAAGTTCAACGTGAAAACAGCTGGAAGTTCAACTACTACACAGAATGAATTTCAAATGAAAAACTTTTAAAACCGTTGCGAGTATGAAATAGTGATCAACACAGGAAAATTGCGTGTCTACAGCAGCTTTCCATCGGTATATCACCTGCTCAATTCCGTGAGTGTCCCGGTGCGCGGATGGAGAGCCACGGGTAAAAAAAGCACGTGAAAAACAGAGTGAAGTTCAAGGTTTCATACCAAGAAGTTCAGGTACTTCACGCGATGCATTTTTCACGAATCTGTTTCGCGATAAAGGCAGAACGAATGATCTCGCCATTTTCCAAATTACTTGAAAACGGCAGGGAATAACAGAAAACCATCAACATGAAAAAGTTTTGCATTTTCCTTAGCTTTTCAATGGTATATTATTTGCCCCATTCCGATAAAGTTTGTGGAAATTACAGCGAAAATACATTTTTAGCCATTTTGAAAACTGACATAAAACAGTAAGGAATTGGGAGAAATAACATATACCAAAAAGTTTCGCATTTCCTCAAGCTTTCCAACGCCATATCTTTTGTTGCATTCGGACATAGGGTTAAAACAATAGATCGAAAATACAAACTCGGTGAAACTTGTACCGTTTTCTAAATCACTTTTAAACCGTTCAAAATTAGAAAAAACTTTCTACATGAAAAAGTAGCGCATTTTCATAAGATTTCCAACGCCATATCATGTGCCTCAATTGGTTTAGCCATTTAGAAATGACATCAAAAATACGAACTCGGCTGTTCGATTTGTGAAATTTTACGATTTTCTAAATTACTCTTTAACCATAGGGAATTAGAGAAAACTTTCAACATGTGGAAGGAGCGGTTTTGCAGCAGCTTTCCAAAGCCATATTACTTGCCTCATTCCGATAAACGGTTTAGAAATGCGATCAAAATTACCATTCATGTTTTTTGTGTGAAGAAAAAACGGTTTTCAAAACTGCTCTTAAATCGCTTACATTTTGCGAAAAATTTAACTTGGGACATGATACTCATGTCCATAGCTTTCCAACGGTATATAGCAAGCCCTATTTGGGCAATGTTGCAGGAAGTTCAACCTAGCACATGGGGAAGTTCAGGTTGAACAACTCAGGCAGTAAAATCGCAAAAAACGCGAGTTCTTCACGACCCGAGTGCAAAATCCGCCTATGAGCGAGATTCCTATCTAAAACGAGTATTTAGTTGCTAAAAATCATTTGAAGATTACACTCACGTCACATGGAACACGGCTAACCAGAAAAACTCGCGGTAGAAGGCACGGTTGCGAAGATAGCCCGCAGGTCGGGTTCGTACAGAAAGAAGTTCAGGCGCGCGTACAAACAAAAGTACGTCACAGAAGTTCAACATGAAAATAGCATGAAGTTCAACTACTACGCTGAATGAATTTCAGATGAAAAACTTTTAAAATCGTTGCGAGTATGAAAAAATGATCAACACGGGAAAGTTGCATGTTTACAGCAGCTTTCCATCGGTATATCACTTGCTCAATTCCGGTGAGTGGATGGAGAGCTAGGAGCAGTGGATAGAGATATACGAGGAAAAAAAGCACGTGAAAAACAGAGTGAAGTTCAAGTACACATGCCGAGAAGTTCAGGTTCTTCACGCCAAGCATTTTCGAAGAATTTGTTTCGCGATAAAGGCAGAACGAATGATCCTGCCGTTTTGGGAATTACTTGAAAACGGCTAGGAATCAAAGAAAACCATCAACATGAAAAAATTTCACATTTTCCGTAGAATTTCAACGGTATATTATTTGCCCAATTCCGATAAAGTTCGTAGAAATTACGGTGAAAATATGTTTTTCGCCATTTTCGAAACTGACTTAAAACCGTAAAGAATTGGGAGAAACAATACATACCAAAAAGTTTTGCATTTGTTCAAGTTTTCCAACGCCATATCATTTGCTGCATTCGGACTCACGGTTAAAGAATTAGCTCGAAAATACAAACTCAGTAGGACTTGGACCATTTTCTAAATTACTCTTAAACCATTCAAAATTAGAAAAAACATTCCAGATGAAGAAGTTGCGCGTTTTCATAAGCTTTCCAACGCCATATCATATGCCTCTATTGGATTAGCCGTTTAGAAATGACATCAAAAAAACAAACTCAGCTATTCGGTTTACGAAATTTTACATTTTTTTCAAATTACTTTTAACTATATGGAATTAGAAAAAACTTTCAACATGTGAAAGGAGCGGTTTTGCAGCAGCTTTCCAACGCCATATTATATGCCTCATTCCGATAAACGGTTTATAAATGCGATAAAAAATACGATTCACGTTTTTTGTATGAAGAAAAAACAGTTTTCAAAACTGCTCTTAAACCGCTTACATTTTGCCAAAAATTTAACTTGGATCATGATATTGGTGTCCATAGCTTTCCAACGGTATATCGCAAGCCCCATTTGGACACTTTTTAGCTGAAGTTCAACCCAGTACAGAAGGAAGTTCAGGCGCGTTACTCAGGGAGTTCAGGTCAGAATATTATTCTGATCCCGTGATCAGAATAGTGTTTATATATATATATATATATATATATATATATATATATATATATATATATATATATATATATATATATATAGTAGCACTATTCTGATCATGGGATCAGAATAGTTATTATGATCGCAGCCAGCCCTATAAGGGCCCGACAGCTCCCTCCTGAACTTCCCGAACTTGCAGATGAAAAAAAGCGACTCCCCACGCCACCACTTCCCCTCCCCGATCCCGATCCCCCCTCCCCCCGATCCAGCGCCTCCCCCCACCCCCCGAGGCAACCGCCGCTGCCCCTGACTCCGGCGCGCGGCCACCCCGGCTTCACTTGTTCTCCTCCGCCGGCGAGCCCCCACGGCTGTCCTCCACCACGGCCACCACGCACCTTCGCCGGCTGCCGTGCCTCCGTCGACCTTCTCCCACCAGCGAAGCCTCCCACCACCTTCCACGGCCACCGCGCCTCCCCAGGACCTCCACCCGCCGCCGCGGATCCCCGTCGCCCACCGCCGTGGATCTCCATCGCCTCCGCCCACCACCGCGGATCCCCGTCATCACCGCGGCTCCCCAACTCCACCACCCGCCCACGACTTTGGTGGCCACCAGCGACCTTCCTTCGTGCTAGAGCTGCCTTCCTCCTGCCTAGATCCGGCCCCGCATATCTCCTTCTACTGGATCTTGCCCTGGCGCCACCCCAAGCCTCGGTCCAGCCGCCGCTTCGCCCCCGCGCCTGGGTCCGGCCACCACGCTACACCAGCCTATCGATTTGGCCGCCATCACCACCACACGTCCCCCCACATCACCCCCACCCCCCACCTTCCCTGCGCACATGAGCGCCATATCTACCGCCAGCCACCAAGCACGTCGCCCAGGAGCCCACGGCCCCATTCCCTGATGCTGTCCTTCCTCGGTGGCGCACCATGGACGTCTTCATCTTCTCCCTTGAACTTCTTCTCCTACCTCCTGCCTCGTCGTCTTGCGTTCCTCTTGCCGAGGTAATCTTCATCCCCGTATAGCTATTCCCTTCTCTCTTTACAGGATTTTCTGCAACCTTCTTTCAGTCTACGTTCTTAACACTGACACTGCTCTTCTAATTTGTTATGTGACTACAGGATGGCTTTAGCTACGACAGGATTCAAAAAAGATGCACATGTTATGAGCTGATTCGTTTAGAATTTTCTTAGATTGACTAGGAGTCATTTTTCCTGCAATCTAGAAATGTACAGAATGAACTTTGAGAGAGTTCACTATGGTTGCTTGTGGCCTACAAAATTTATGCATTATTTCATAGATGACCTGGGGCGTACACCAATGACTTCATATGCTCATTCAGTTTTTGTAAAAATTGAATATGGCCATGCCTGAACGGACAACAAACTTCCTGAGAATATCATCTCCAAAAATGTTGTGTTGTTCTCCAAATTTTCTGAATTTTGAATTTTTTGTTTATGCGAAGGTCAAGTATGTTAGTTGCAACACAAAATATTGTAATTCTTTGGCTTTGTGGGTTTTCGGAGCTCCCTGGAAATACTAGAGTTTTTCCCGTGTGTTTTGGGGTGAATCAAACGATATTTTTATAGGAAGAACAAAAAAAGGTTCACCTAGAATAGTGTTAACTCTCGAAGTTCGGATTTAATAAATTGGAGAGTTCGACAAAAATGAGAAAATAAAAAAGTGACACATATGTTTGTATAGAAAAAAGCTCCTGGATTTTCTGTCTTTGGAAAATGGGTTTTCCTCATTTCTAAAATAATCTAGAAGTTCAAGTTTTAAAAAATGATCATTTCAAAAATTATAAAAAACATGGATTTATCCGTTTCTGGAAAAACCTAGACTTTTAAATTTAAAAGACAAAGTAGTCCAACTTTTATTACAAACACCAAGAAGGTTAAACAAAAAACAAAGAATCTCCACACAAATTTATATAGAAGGTATTTTATCAATTAAAATACCCTAAAAGTTCAAATATAAAAAATGGAGCAGTTCGATGGTTATACAAAATTCTGATTTTCCTCTTTATTATAGAATTAAAACAAGAAGTTCAATTTTTTTAAATAGAGCAGTAAAACATTCATACAAAAGGATTTTCATCGTTTCTAATTAAAAACTCTAGAAGTTCATACTTAAAATAACGGGCTCGTTCAATATTTATTAGAAAACTAGAATTTTTCCGCTATTACAAGGAAATAAACCATGAAGTCCAAATTATAAAAATAGAGAAGTTCAATATTTATAAAAAAACAGCTTTCTCTTCGTCACTAAAGAATAAAATTAAAGAAGTTCAAATTAAAATAAAAGGAGTAGTTTGATGTTTACAGGAAACTCAAATTCTTTCCATCCCTAGGAAAAATAAATGTGTGAGGTTCAATTTAAAAAATGTTTGATGCTTCTTTGAAAACATATTTTTTCTAAGAATAAGACTAAGAAGTTCAATTCAAAATAAGAGAGAAGTTCGAAGTATATAAAAAACTCAGATTTGTTAAGAATGAAAACAAGAAGTTCAAAAATTAAATAACAAGAAGTTCAACTTTTAATAATACAGCGCTTCAAAATTTCATAAAAAAGATTAAGAAAATACAACCAGGAAGTCCATATTAAAAAGATGGAGAAGTTCGATGATTGTAGAAAACTCAGATTTTCCTCGTTATTAAAGAATGGAAACAAGAAGTTCAAAAATAGAATAACAAGAAGTTAAACTTTTAAAAATAGAGCGCTTCAAAATCCATAAAAAAGGATTAAGAAAAAAAACAAGGAAGTCCAAATTGAAAAGATGCAGAAGTTTGATGATTATAGAAAACTCAGATTTATCTCGTTATTAAAGAATGGAAACAAGAAGTTCAAAAATAAAATAAATTCTAAAAAAGTTGTTGCTAGAAGTTCAAGTGCTCTGTCCTGGGAAGTTCAAAAAATTCTTGTGAGAGAGGTTGAACAAAAATACATGACAGAAGTTCAAGATGAAAATAGCGGGAAGTTCAACTACTACACGAAATGCGTTTCAGATAGGAAAATAAGAATAGGAAACAAAAAGCTAGAAGTTCAAGATTTTGTTGCTAGAAGTTCACGTGCTACTCCCGGTGAAGTTCGAGATCTCTAGTGTGAGACGTCCGACCTTCAGTTACATGTAAAAAACAGGCAAAAAAGACGTTGTTTTACGCATTCAAAAATATATTTTGAACCATTGTGAGTATGAAAAACTCATCAACACAAAAAAGTTGTGTGTTTTTAATAGCTTTCCATCGGTATATCATTTGCTCAATTACGGTAAGTGGTTTGAGAATTACGAGCAAAAAACATCACGTCAAAAAACAAAGTGAAGTTCAAACAGACATGCTCCAGAAGTTCAACTATTTCACGCAATGCATTTCCGTTTACGATGAACGCAGAAATCATGATCTCGCCATTTTCTAATTTACCTCGAAACAACGGTAATACCATTTGTGTAAGTCCAAGTCCTTGGTCGGAGAAAGTTAACAAAATTATTGTGAGAGACGTTTGTACAAAAGGAATATTATTTGTGTAACACTTACGAATGGATGAGAAAATTACAAACAAAAATACGTCCCAGAAGTTCAACGTGAAAACAGCAGGAAGTTCAACTACTACGCTAAATGAATTTCAGATGAAAAACTTTCAAAATCGTCGCGAGTATGAAAAAATGATCAACACGGGAAAGTTGCGTGTTTACAGCAGCTTTCCATCGGTATATCACCCGCTCAATTCCCGTGAGTGGGATGGAGAGCTACGAGCAGTGGATGAAGATCTATGAGCAAAAAAATCACGTGAAAAACAGAGTGAAGTTCAGGTACACGCACCGAGAAGTTCAGGTTCTTCACGCGGTGCATTTTGGAAGAATCTGTTCCGCGGTAGATGCAGAACGAATGATCCCGCCGTTTTCGGAATTACTTGAAAACGGCTAGGAATCAGAGAAAACCATCAACATGAAAAAGTTTCGCATTTTCCGTAGCTTTTCAACGGTACATTATTTGCCCAATTCCGATAAAGTTTGTAGAAATTACGACAAAAATACGTTTTTCGCCATTTTCGAAACTGACTTAAAACTGTAAAGAATTGGGAGAAACAATACATACGAAAAAGTTTCACATTTGTTCAAGCTTTCCAACGCCATATCATTTGCTGCATTCAGACGCACGGTTAAAAAATTAGCTCGAAAATACGAACTCGGTAGGACTTGGACCATTTTCTAAATTACTATTAAACCATTCAAAATTAGAAAAAACCTTCAAGACGAAAAAGTAGCGCATTTTCATAAGCTTTCCAATGCCATATCATATGCCTCCATTGGATTAGCCGTTTAGAAATGACATCGAAAAAATGAACTCAGCTATTCGTTTATGAAATTTTACGTTTTTTCAAATTACTCTTTAACCATAGGGAATTAGAAAAAACTTTCAACATGTGGAAGGAGCGGTTTTGCAGCAGCTTTCCAACGCCATATTATATGCCTCATTTCGATAAACGGTTTAGAAATGCGATCGAAATTATGATTCACGTTTTTTGTGTGAAGAAAAAACGGTTTTTAAAACTGCTCTTAAACCACTTACATTTTGCGAAAAATTTAACTTGGGTCATGAAACTCGTGTCCATAGCTTTCCAACGGTATATAGCAAGCCCTATTTGGGCAATGTTGTGGGAAGTTCAACCTAGCACAGGGGGAAGTTCAGGTCGAACAACTCAGGCAGTAAAATCGCAAAAAACGCGAGTTCTTCATGACCCGAGTGCAAAATCCGCCTATGAGCGAGATTCCTATCTAAAACGAGTATTTAGTTGCTAAAAATCGTTTGAAGATTACACTTACATCACATGGAACACGACTAACCAGAAAAACTCACGGTAGAAGGCACGGTTGCGAAGATAGCCCGAAGGTTGGGTTCGTACAGAGAGAAGTTCAAGCACGTTACTCAGGCAGTTCAGGTTGTGATCAGAATATTATTCTGATCCCGTGATCAGAATAGTGTTTATGTGTCTGTATATATATATATATATCCAGATCGATCCGTCCCGTTGCCCTGTGGGTGGCTAGTCCTATTTATAGGCGGAGGCCCTGGGCCTCTCCCCAAATAATGAGCGGGAAGGGCGCCAACAATTGACCATTTTGAAGGGGAACATCTAGTAAACTCATCCTGACTAAAGTTGGTCTTCGGCTGCCAAAGGCTCTGACGATGACGCCGGCTTGGGCTCCACGATGACCCCCATCCTGTCGTCCTGCTGGTCTTGGTCTTGTTGCACCGAAATGGTTACCTCTGTGTGATACTCTTGCCTGCGCTAGCCCCCTTTGCACCAAAGAGGAAACAAGGACTCTGCACAGGCCGGCGCCCGCCTGGCCTCGGTCTTCATGGCTTGCGTCATGGGCACCTCGTGAAGTACCCTGCCTTGATCTCTCTGCCTCCTTGTGAGCCAGCCTGATGAGGCTGTGCCCGAGGAAGCCTCCTGTCGTCCGCCCCGCGACGCTTGGCCCCTCGCGAGGGTCTTGGGTATGCGTTGATGAAGAAGGGCCATACTGGGCCACCCCTTGAGCCACGCCGCAAGCCACAGGCAGGCAAGTCTGGGTACCCCCGTTCCCAAAATGCCGACAGTAGCCCACGGGCCCAAGGCGCGCCCGGACTTGGCTTAGCAGAGAAGTGAAGGGGCAAGTGCGAAGCGCCGCAGGCCCCAATAGCCTGCGGCCTTGGGTGCCGCGTGGCGTTTGATTGGACGTGGGCGTCCTGGCTCCCACACGACGCCTCAGCAACTGCGTGAATTGACAAGTCCCTGCATGCAAAACGGGTCATGATTACCTGTGATCGTGGTGGCTGGCGGTTGGCCTTCCCCGTCTATATGTACGGAACGGCGCGAGCCCTTCCAGTTTATCTCTTCCTGCTACTCTCCGTCTTCCTCTTCGTCCTCGCTCCTTCCTACGCCAATGGCACCGATCCATCAGTTTTCTGCCGAAGAGAAGGGAAAGGCCCCCCGAGAGGGTCCTGTCCCGCTTCCTCCGAAGAAACGGCCCGCCTCTCGCCACGGAGAAGGGAGTGCTTGGTAGGAGGTGTCGAGGCCATGGTTCGAGCGGCCGCCGCCTGGATTCCCATTGCCCTTGTACGCCCGAATCGAGGGTCCTGAAGGCGCTAGCACCGAGCGGCACCGTCAGAGGCGCCGTCGCCATCGCCGGATCACGGCGGTGCGCGTCATTCCTCCTGGAGTTCACGCCGAGGGCTCTTCTCGCGATCTCGTGCTTCACGCTGCCATGCCTCCTCGGTCCTGGATTCACCTCCCTCCTTCCTTCGCCTTCGAGATCCTGCCGAGGGGGCCTATCGAGCTTTGGCTGCAGCATGCTGACTACAGTACCCCTGCGACCGAAGCGGAGGTCGAGGTCGTCGCTCCGGGAAGGGTCTACATGACCCATGGCTGGGGCGAGATCGCCCGGGTCGGCAGGACGGGTGGCGCCCTCGTAATCCACCTCAAGTACGACGGTGCCTCCCTGATGTTCTTCAAGGTCTTCGACGCGGAGGGACGCCGGCTGGAGTGCTGCCCTCAGAAAGGCGGACGGGGCCCTACCGTGGCGAGGACTAGGCTCACCAATCGCTTCCCCAGCAGCTCCTCGGGCAGCGAGGTGTCGGAGGATCCAGCGACTCCGCTGAGCTCTTCGCGACTCCGGAGACGATCGACGACAGCTACGAGCCCCCGAGCTTGTGTCGCTCTCGGAGCAGGGCGGGCTCGTCAGGCCGCCGTCGCCACTGATCTGTATGGGGTTGGCGCCGGTGGCTGACGGCCCACTGATGATGATGGCGTCTCTTGCGGAGGCGCGCGTAGTTAGCACCCTTTAGGATTTGCTCCTTTTGTTCCCTGTGAGGAATCGAAGAACACACCCCGTGGGGGTTTGTAAGGTGCTTGTAGTTCCATTTGTTAATATGATCCTTATCGTGAAGTGGTGCGAGATGCTCGTCCCGTCTTAGCTTAGTTCCTCCTTTCGAACCTCGCGAGGACTTAACGCTCTGCGCTGACAGGTCCCGGTCCCAAGGCAGGCTTCAGCCGTCACTGGTATGCCAGGTCGCGATGCCGTGGTCAAGGCTAGGAGGTGAGCGGCCCGGGGTCCAGTAAGAGCCCCTGAGTCGCGATGCTCAGGAGGTCCCCTTTAGCGCTCAAGCAGTCATCGTTCGGTGAGAAAGGAGCGCGACGTTTCCAAAACGGTATTGCATTAGGTGCGTGGTCGGTGCTGCGATAGCTAGTGTTTCCAGTGGATGACTTATCTCGGGGGTCAGAAGCCACTTCTTGGCGCGGCGCCGGGCCCGTGCATTGGCAGCCGAGGAGTTGCCTGGCAAGGTCCCCACGTGCTTCTTCCCTATCGCCTTTGCTCCCCCTCGTGCTCTACGTCCTCAGGTCCCGGCCCTCGAGCGACCTCAGCCGTCGCTGGTATGCCAGGTCGCGATGCCGTGGACAACGCCAGGAGGTGAGTGCTGGAGATCCAGTAAGAGTCCATGAGTCACGATGCTCAGGTACCCCCCTCCCTTTAACGTGCAAGCGGTTCGCGCGGACGAGAGCAAAGGAGACGCTGCAGAGGCCTCGCCCGACGCTGCTCCTTAAAGCGATCCTGCAAGTTCATCATGAGAAAAGCGAGGGTTTGCTGTTACAATTGCCTGCCAGCTGCTGGTTGCTCTGGGAGGGTGACGAGGCACTGAAGGCTTGGTGAGGTGGCGCCCTACGGGGTTGCCGCGGCCAGAGCTCAACCATTCAGGTTTGTCGATGTTGCAGGGATGGACCCTTGCCCAAGCGTCGTGCCATGAGGGAGCAGCTCCATCAATTGGTGTCAATCGAGCGGGCGATTAATTCAAGCACGTTAATCATGAAGGAGCAAACCCATTTAGATAGGCGCAGAAAAAGACAAACACCGCTGGGTCGGGCCCGAGCGACGTTGGGGATGATGCAGCCCGAGGGGCGCCCCCAATAAAGTAAGCTAAAAACATGAATCAAAGGGGTACATGCCACAGGGACGGACCCACGCGGTCTGGGAATGATGCAGCCCTGGGGGGCGCTCCCAGCTGAAAATGAAACTCGATGGATGTCACCTGATGATGTTGAAGATGAAGGGATGCTGAAGTAGCGGACGGCGTGCGCTGCGGAAGCCGATCTTCACGAGCCCCCAGGCCCAGGAGCCTCGGGAGGCTCCGGGGGCGCTGGCGGCTCCTCATGGACCATCTCCATCTCCGCCAGGACTTTGGAATGGCTGACCGCTTGAGCCTCCAAGATGCTCCTCATGAGGCGCTGACGCACAGTAGCCGCGTTTGGCAGGCCATAAGGAATGCGAACATAACTGTGGGGTGGACCTTCGCAGCGTCCCACACGTGAGGGCCAGAGGCGCTCCTGAGAGGCGGCTCGTTTGAGTCCTAGTATGTCGATGCAGACACGCAGCCCACCATCCTCACCTGGATGGGGAGCTACGGCGGGTAAGCGGCGGCTTGCCACCATCCTCGCCTGAATGATCTCGCTGACGAACTCCCGAGGGTTTGGCCCTCCTTGCCTTGCTCCTTCCTGAGAGAAACGTGCGTTGAAGCACGCCTCCAAGTGGTGCCCAAGCGCCTCCCTCGTGATCCTAGCAAAGTCGATGGCCCTCCAGGAGAGAGCCCCCGAGCCTTGCTCGAGGAGGGCACCGGGCACGCCTTCCTATGCGACAGAAGGAGGCGCCCCCTGAACAGGCGCGGACCCTGAGGGGACTGCCTCCCGAGGGGTCGGACAAGGTGATGTCTTCTTCTTCTTAGGGGCAACCTCGGAAAGCCTCTCGCTCCTGTGATCTGGGTCTTCAATTGATGCGGCTTGGAAAGCACGCTCCAGAGAACACACAGCATCTCTCTCTTCACAGGGCACCGTAATGACTCCACCGCTTCCTGGCATCTTGAGGATATTGTAGTTGTGATGAGTCATGGCCATGAACTTGGCCAGGGCTAGTGAAAGGACATGCGGTGCCCCCATGTGTGGTTTTGGTAATTGATGACATTCTCTATGGACTAATGGTTGCATTGAGTTATATTTGAAGGATTTTTCCATAAGCATTTCTTGAAGTCCATGTGTTGGTTTCAAGGAGTTTATGGGTTGACCAAGGTGCTATTAAGGAATTATCCAAAGATTGGTCATGTGAGTGTTGAGCTTATTGCAAGCATGTCTTGTTGAAGAAGATTGTGTGATCATTCATATTTACCTTGAAGACATCATCCAAACGAAGAGAGTTGGAAAGATTCAAGGTTGATCAAGACTAAGTCAAGAGTGAATCAAGTTGATCAACTCACAATGCGCAGAAGATGTACCGAGAGGGATCAAGTGATCCCATGGTATGGTAAGCATTGTCCATTGCACTTTGTGTACTAACCCATGGTCTGTGTGAGAGTCTATGTGGGGTTAGGTACGTGTCCATGGGCTTGCGTCAAGAGGAAGATATCATACAACCCATGGAAAGGATGACATCAAGTGGTGATCGTCATCAAGATTGCCGTGTGCAAGTTCAAGTGGAGCATCATGAAGATATCAAGTGCTTGAAGCTTGCCATCCATTGTGGTGTCAATGGACTTGTGAAGATGTGTCAAAGAGTGGCTCACCCATAGTGGAGTATGGGGGAGCAATCATCTAGTCTCCATCGACCCAACGCAATCAAGAAAGGTGGTCCATCTTGAGGAGGACAAGATCGTCATCATCTAGCTCAAGTGGATCATGTGCAAGGCAAAGGTTTTCCCTTGATAGGTTTTCTATTTTACCGGTCTCATGGTGGTAGTTGGGAGACCGGGTTATAGGATCGATAGCCGTACTATCAAGGGGGGCTCTCAAGTGAGTAGCTTGATCGTATCGTTCGTCGAGAACTCAAACCATTGCATCCTTGCATCATGTTTCTTGGTTCTTGTTTGGTTCTCTTTGTGAGTCTTAGAGCTTATGGTCATCTTGATGACAAGCTTGAGTTCATCGAAAACGGAGTTTGCATGCGTCTTCTATGATGTTTTCGGTGTTGGAGGTTTTACCGGTCTTATCCGAGGAAGGGTTCTCACCATTTTCTTTTGGGACTTTTCTCATTTGCTTTTTATTGGTATTTCTCTCAAGATTGTGTTATCCCTTGTCTCTAGCTTTCCAACAAACTTGGTTTCGTCGAATTCGGAGTCCGTTTGCAGAAGTTGTGGTAGTTTTAGTGTTCTGAAAAGGCTGCAGCGGTACTACCGCGGGTAGGAGCGGAAGTAATTATTTACTACCGCTCTTGGGAGTGGTACTACCGATCTTGGGAGCGGTACTACCGCTTGGAGCAGTACTACCGCGGCTACTTCCGTGGCTACTTCCGCTTGGGACCAAAAACTCGTCACAAGTCCAGCGGTGGTAGGCACGGATGTATTTTTTTAGTACTGCTCGCAAGCAGTAGTACCGCTACCCTTAGCAGTAGTATCGCTACCCCTAGCGGTAGTACCGTGAGGTCAAGCGGTACTACCACTCCGACAGTTCTTTTGGCTTTTTTTCCTCCTCGTTGTTGTGTTTTAAATGGCTACTACCGCCCTAGCGGTAGTACCGCTCCTTGGAGTGGTAGTACCGCTCGATGCGGGCTGTGAGCATAACGGTTGGATTTTTCCCCACCTATAAAAGGGGGTCTTCTTCCCCATTGAACCTTATCCTTTTAGCTCGTGTTCTTCCCCCATTGTTAACCTTCTTCGAGCTTGCTAACTCTCAATCCCTCCTATGATTCTTGCTAGTTCTTGAGGGAAAAGAAAGAGGAGATCTAGATCCACGTTTCCACCAATCACTTTCTTCTCTAAGTGAGGGGAACCCCTTGGATCTAGATCTTGGAGTTCTTCATGTTCTTCTTTCGTTCTTCCTCTCATTTTCCTCCCTAGCATTAGTTGCTTTGGTGGGATTTGGGAGAGAAGGACTTGGGCACTCCGTGTGCCCTTGCCATTGCATTTGGTGCATCGGTTTGAGTTCTCCACGGTGATACGTGGAAGTGAAGTTTGAGAAGCTTACTACTCCTGGGTGTTTGGGCACCCTAGAGCTTGTTCCTCTTGGGTGCCTTGGCATCCTAGACGGTTGGTGGTGTTCGGAGCTCAATCATTATGGTGTAAGGCTCCGGGCAAGCGTCGGGGTCTCCAATTAGGTTGTGGAGATCGCCCCGAGCATTTGACGGGTTCCGGTGACCGCCCCCAAGGGTTGCCAAAGTGTACGGGTTCGGTGACCTCCCCCAAGGGTTGCCATTTGTACGGGTTCGGTGACCGCCCTCAAGGGTCCCTTAGTGGAATCACGGCATCTTGCATTGTGCGAGGGCGTGAGGAGATTACGGTGGCCCTAGTGGCTTCTTGGGGAGCATTGTGCCTCCACACCGCTCCAAATGGAGATTAGCATCCGCAAGGGTGTGAACTTCGGGATACATCGTCGTCTCTGCATGCCTCGGTTATCTCTTACCCGAGCCCTTTACTTATGCACTTTACTTGGTGATAGCCATATTGTTCTTTGTCATATATCTTGCTATCACATAGTTACTTATCTTGCTTAGCATAAGTTGTTGGTGCACATAGGTGAGCCTAGTTGTTGTAGGTTTTGTGCTTGACAAATTAACCGTTAGGTTTATTCCGCATTTGTTCAAGCATCAACCGTAATTAATTTAAAGCGCCTATTCACCCCCCCCCCCCTCTAGGCGACATCCTCGACTTTCAGCTGGGTACCCGAGGGTGGCATTGTACGGCAGGCGAATGTGAGCGACGTCGAAGTCAATGAGCTCGGTGCGGTAGTTGTCGCGCTTCACGAAGGTAACAGGAAGGCGAACCTGTCCTATCGGAACCGTGGAACCATCAGTGATTCCTGAGAAAGGCTTGGTTGGCTGCATCTGATTGCAGGGCACTTGGAGATTGTTGAACGTCTCGACGGATAGGACATTGAGTCTTGCTCCGCTGTCGATGAGGGTCCTGGTGACTTGCACATTGCTGATGATCGGGGAACAAAGCATCGGGAGGACTCCGGCCGTGGCCGCGCACTTGAGCTGATCCGCTGAACTGAACGTGATGTCGCACGCTGACCACCTGAGAGGGCGTGTGGCCTCAAGCTTGGGGAGGACTGCATTCACTTCGCGAGTGAACTGGTTAAAGATGCGCTGAGAGGCCGGGGCTTGAGCGCCGCCCAAGATGCAAGCGATTGCGCGCGGCTCCTGGAAGCCTCCAGCTCCCTCGTCCTGATAATGGTCTTCATTCCTCCTCGGCTGTGGTGGCAGAGGAGGGAGGCCCGCGTTGCCTTGTGGGCGATCCTCGCGAGGCTGATCCCTCCAACCCCCCTCTCGAGGTGGGTCCCTCCAACCTCCCTCATGAGGCTGGTCCTGCTAGCGGTCCTCGCGAGGTCGGTCGCGCCACCCTTGGAGAGAGCCACGGTCTTCCCATCGTCCTCCACCTCTTCCTCCTCATCGGCCATAGCCCCGGTCGCTGCGCTTGGGGCGTCGGCCGGCATGCACATCCTGCACGCCCCTGAGCTCTTGGCATTCGTTGGTGTTGTGGGTGTGGAGGTCGTGGTACACGCAATACCGGCTGCCCTTGGATGACTCGGGCTGATCCCTGCCTCGCTTGGTGTCCGGTTCTGCTGCAAGCACGGCAGCCCCCTTGCGCTTCAAGTCCTTGGCCTTGGGCTTCTTCTCTTCTGGGTCAGCAGCTGGCAGCTCGAGGAGGGAAAGGCGCCCTTCCTCAGCCCTAGCGCACTTGGTTGCCAAATTGAAAAGCTCCAGGGAGGTGCACATGTCCTCATGGATCGCAAGCTCCTCCTTCATCTTGACGTCACGCACGTCGTCGGAGAAGGCTGAGATGATGGCCTCCTTAGACACCTTGGGGATCTTAAGGCGAGCGCTGTTGAAACGCTGGATGAACTTATGCAAGGTCTCTCCCGGCTGCTGCTTGATGCGGCGCAAGTCGCTAATGGCCGGGGGCCGGTCGCAGGTGCCTTGGAAGTTGGCGATGAATCGGGTGCGCATCTCGTCCCAGGAGGATATCGTGCCAGGAGCCAGGTTCAGGAGCCAGGTGCGGGCGCCATCCTTGAGCGCCATGGGGAACCAGTTCGCCATGACCTTCTCGTCCCCGTTGGCGGCTTTGATGCCCGCCTCATAGAGCTGGAGGAACTCCGCAGGGTCAGCCGTGCCATCGTAGCGCGGGGGCAAATCTGGCTTGAACTTGCCTGGCCAGGCCACCCTGCGCAGCTCGGTGGTGAAGGCACGGCAGCCAGCAGTGGTCGCGGGAGGCCTTGGGTGACGGAGAGCTTGATCTTGGAAGTCCCTGTGCGCTGCCGCGGGATGCAGCGCGGGGTCTTGATGCGCTGCAGAAGGAGCGCGTTCGTGCCGGGCCGGTGCGGGGAGCACACGGGTGGCTTCTTGGGGGCGAGGGATCTCCTGGCAGCTCTTCTCTTGCTGTGCTGGCACAGGGCGGAGCGGGTTCTGCCCAGGGGCCACGCGCCTTGGGGCCAAGGCGCCTTCTTGAGGGGGAGGCGGCTGAGGCGCCCCCGGAGCTTCGTCGCCCGCGCAGGGCGGGGCGTGGTGCAGCGAGAGGGACGGCGCAGGGGAGCCCCCAGCGGCGCTGACGAGCTCGGTGATGCGGGAAAGCCACTCATCGTAGAGGTCGTTGACGGGACGGTAGTGCAGGAGCTCCCATGCCAGGAGCAGCACGGCGTACGCGTCCGCAGGAGCGCAACGGGCGTGGGACGAGGAGCCGGCTAGAGTCAGCGATGGGGTGGCGGTGTGGCTTTCTCGCCGCTCCGAAGGATGCAGGGACGACGCCTGCTGCTCATTCCCCGCCGGGCCAGTGGCGGCATTGATGGCAGGCGATGGGGAACGGCGGGGGCGCCCGTCGACGGGGGCCGTCTGGGCGACGCGAGTGGCGAGAGCGGCCAGGCGCTCGGCGTGGGCTCGATGAGCGTCTGACATGGATACGACGGGCGGCAAAACACGAGGCGACGGAAGGCGGATTCCGGCGCACCCCTACCTGGCACGCCAAATGTCGGATTTTGGGTTCCGGCAGACCCTCAAGGTTCGAACTCTGGGGTGCACGCGGAGATCACACCTCCTGCCTACCCATGTCTCGTCGCCTCGCAAGGATCTAAAACTACACGAAGAACAACACAAGGGACACGAGATTTATACTGGTTCAGGCCACCATTGTGGTGTAATACCCTACTCCAGTTTGTGGTGTGTGGATTGCCTCAGGGGCTGACGATGAACAGTACAAGGAAGAACAACCTCGCGAGGGTCTGTTCTTGGCTGGTGCGATGAACTGCTAGGGGGAGTTCGGTCGCCTCTCTCTATCTCTCTATCTCCAGATCGATCCATCCTGTTGCCCTGTGGGTGGCTAGTCCTATTTATAGGCGGAGGCCCTGGGCCTCTCCCCAAATATTGAGCGGGAAGGGCGCCAACAATTGGCCATTTTGAAGGAGAACATCTAGTACACTAATCCTAACTAAAGTTGGTCTTCGGCTGCCAAAGGCTCTGACGATGACACCGGCTTGGGCTCCACAATGACCCCCATCCTGCCGTCCTGGTGGTCTTGGTCTTGTTACACCGAAATGGTTGCCTTTGCGTGATACTCTTGGCTGCGGTTGCCCCCTTTGCACCAAAGAGGAAACAAGGACTCTGCGCAGGCCGGCGCCCGCCTGGCGCCCGCCTGGCCTCGGTCGTCATGGCTTGCGTCATGGGCACCTCGTGAAGTACCCCTGCCTTGATCTCTCTGCCTCCTCGTGAGCCAGCCTGATGAGGCTGTGCCCAAGGAAGCCTCCTGTCGTCCGCCCCGCGAGGCTTGGCCCCTCGTGAGGGTCTTGGGTATGCGTTGATGAAGATGGGTCGTACTGGGCCACCCCTTGAGCCACGCCGTAGGCCGCAGGCAGGCAAGTCTGGGTACCCCTGTTCCCAAAACGCTGACAGTGGTGGCCCGCTGGGACCAAAGGCAGCGATGCGTATGCCCTCGCTTACCAGGGGCAATGCCGGCGCAGCCTGCTGCTCAGCGCTGATGGCCAGGCCGGTGTTGATGAAGCCTTGAGCCGTGCACGGGGGCGCGTGGGCGCGGATCCGCCCGCCCCGTGATCCTCCCGAGGCCTGGGGTGGAAGTTGAACGCAGAACGGGGGAGCCCTTGACGCGGCGGCATCCAGGAGCTCGGCGACGCGCTCGAGCTGCACGTCGTGGCCGCTTTCTTGCAGTCTGCACCGCAGCAGTTCTCGCACCATCGTGAGCGCGGCCTTTATGTTTGCCTGCTCCTGTCGGGTGTGCGGCGCCGTGGCCGTTGCGTGGCTTGAGGCCCTTGCTGCCGATCGTACTTGCCGTGGAGTGAGGGTAGGGGACGCCTAACCGCGCCGCCCGTGTCCTGCAGCGTTCTGCTGGGTGCGGGCTGCCTGAGGTGCGGGGTTGAGGTCACCTTGGGCAGGCGGCACGGCATGGGCAGGCCATGCCGCCCAGTGGTCGGAGTTGGCTGTCGTGTAGCCAGACATGGAGGAGGTGACGCGGCGGAACATAGGACGGAAGAAAGAAGATTCCGGCGCACCCCTACCTGGCGCGCCAAATGTCGGATGTTGGGTTCTGGCAGACCCTTAAGGTTCGAATTCTGGGGCGCGCACGAAGATCTCTCCCCTACCAATCTACGTCCGATCGCCTCATGAGATCTATGCTAAAAACAATGAACAACACAAGGGACACGAGATTTATACGGGTTCGGGCCACCGTTGTGGTGTAATACCCTACTCAAGTGTGTGGTGTGGTGGATTGCCTTAGGGGCTGATGATGAACAGTACAGGGGAAGAACAGCCTCGCAAGAGGTGTCCTTGAGCTGGTGCGATGAACCACTTGGGTGAGTTCGATCGCCTCTCTCTCTCTCTCTCTCTAATGAGCACTCGATCTGTCCCCCTTCCTCGGTGGTGGCTAGTCCTATTTATAGAGGCCCTGGTCCTCTTCCCAAATATTGAGCGGGAAGGGCGCCAACAGTGGCCATTTTGAAGGGGAACATCTAGTACAAGTTATCCTGACTAAAGTTGGTCTTCAGCTGCAAAAAGCACTGGTGGTGACGCCATCTTGGGTTCCACGGTGACCTCCATCCTGCCGCTTCGCTGGTCTTGGTCTTGTTGCACTGAAATGGCAACCTTTGCCTGATGCCTCGGTACTCCATGTCTATGCTTGCCCCCTTTGCACCAAAGAGGAAGCAAGGACACTGCGCAGGCCAGCGCCCGCCTGACGCCCGCCTGGCCTCGATCGTCATGGCTTGCGTCACAAGCACCTCGCGAGGTACCCTAACTTGATCTCTCCGCCTCCACGCGAGCCTGCCTAACGAGGCCGTTCCTGAGGAAGCCTAGCGTCGTCCGCCTCGCGAGGCTTGGCCCCTCGCGAGGGTCTTGAGTCTTGTGCTGATGAAGATGGGCTGTACTGGGCCACCACTTGAGCCATGCCGCAGGTCACAGGCGGGCAAGTCTGGGGACCCCCGTTCCCAGAACGCCGACAAAGATGAAGCAATATCTTTTTATCCTCGCAGAATGCTTCGATCTAATGTAGCTAAGTTTGCACTGTATTGTCTACGTGCGAAATACCATAAATCGGATAAACTCATTCTGCCGTATTGGGTTTGTGTAAGTCAACCCTATAGTGATTTCTTTTCTATTTTGTTCCTTACCATTTTATTTAAAACTTGTTTGTCTCATTTTGTATTTTCATATGTTGGTGTTGTCTGGATTATTTTAGGACAAGATTTTGAGAGGTCAATTTGATTCCCGTGTGAGGAAGTACTTCATGGCAACTGGTCCAGATAGCATGGATGCACATGATTCTGTAAGCAATATCTTGTTCTTTGTCTCTGTATTAGTTTACACTGCGATGCACTCTATTTATATTGTTTTATTTTTCTTTGTACCGTTTGATATTAATTTTTAGTTTTCAATGATTCTGTGTTTATGTTGCTACAGGTTGTTTTCCCCACTTTTGACCCGCCTGAGATTCCTGCTAACTTGGGTGGTGTTGGTCATTGGGTTTCGATATTTCTTGACCTGAAGAATTCAAGGTTCCAACTTGTCGACTCCCACTATGGACCAGAAGATGACTGTGCGGTACGCCTGTTTCGGCGGATGACTTATAACATCAAGAAGCTTTGGATCGATGCCAGCAACGATAGGGAAACACCCTTCAGTCCAGTTACTATTGACCATTTCCTTTTGGATTGGATTGATGTCCCCCAGCAGAATAACAAGTATGAGTTCCACTTTGTCTCTATCACTTCTGTTTAACTATAGTTGTAAGTAAGTTGCGACTTCTTTTATTTGTTGGCTTTCTTTTTGTTTCTAACACTGTTCTTTTTTGTGTTTGATGGTAGTATCGACTATGGATTCTTCATGCTTACAAATGTTAATTCGTTTCATGATGGGGTTCTTGCAAACTACTCCCATCATAATATCGCGGATATCAGAAAGACATGGTTGTACTCTATTGCTTCTTCTAACCTGTTTGAAACAGACTTCCAAAGTCTGTTTGGCTACTATACATGTAAGCCTTGACACTTGGACTGCTTGCCTGTACTTCATCTTTTATTGTACCTGAACTTCAGGATATGATGCCTTTTTATGCATTTTAGTTAGCTCTAGTTGATTGTTTTCCAATTCATCAGTTTATGTTGAACCATGCCTTTAGTTGTGCCTGAACTTCATTTAGTTTTTAAATGCAACACATTTTTTAGGTCATCTTTAGTAGTGACCATGTCATCTATATTAGTTGGATTGTACATTGTGTTGTACTTGAACTTCAGTTATAATTAATGGTCTTTTTTGCTTCCTTTTCTTTGACAGTGGATCCGTTGGACTTGACCTATTACCACTATTCATTCCTCGGGTCACAGGAATACCAACCTAGGGAGGAATCGATGAGTGCAACTCCGAGAGAATATGATAGCGCTCGAACCCTTATTCCTTCCAAGTTGGGGAAGCAAGCTGTCGGTATTTGTGGTGCTCCAAACACCCCTTGCTCCAGGAAGGTTGGTGCAATCGCAGCAGATGAAGCAGAGGTGATTTCGTCGAATGATGATTTTGAGAAGATTGCTTACCCAACGAATGGTAAATCTGATACTGGTACTGTAGCTGGGAGAGGTGGGAAGAATGCTGTCATCACCAGCAGGAAACCGGCAGTTGAGTCTGGCAACGTAACTTCCTCCAAGAGAGCATCGAGATTGCCTTTAAAGTGGCGTTCTGCTGTCGCTCCCCTAAATAAGTACATTTACCCTCATCTATCCAAGGCCCGGAGAGTGAAACAGTGTGTGCTTAGTGCTGAAGGTCTAGAGAAGTATTCTGAGTGTGTTTTCTTCTTCTTATTTTTGTTGCTGCCAGAGATGCTACTTTGTTCTGAACTTCTGTTGTATTAGTATCTGAACTTCTGTTAATTTCTCCCTGCCTTTTGGAGTTATAGTTTCTGAACTTCTGTTGTATTAGTGTCTGAACTTCTGTTGTATTAGTATCTGAACTTTTGTTAATTTCTCCCTGCCTTTTGGGGTTATAGTTTCTGAACTTCTGTTGTATTAGTGTCTGAACTTCTAATATTTTTCCCCATCCTTCTAAATCTGCAGGACAAGCTACTGCATGTTTAAGATCCCTGGGAATGTGATTGACCTCACAGGGCGTGTCCTTTATACTCTTTTTGGTGAAGGGCAGCAGATGGAAGGAGATATAATGGATTATCTCATAAGCTTGTGGAAGGATAAGCCGGAGACCTCTGATATCTTCTCTTCTCCTGACAGGGTTGTACTTAGTCCCTACTTTATACAGGTTTCAGTTCTTTGCACCCCCTGTCTCCCTTTTTTGCTCAAGTTTTGGTGTAGTGGCATTTGGGAGGTTGTTTTAATTCTATTTTTGTGAATGCATAGTACTGCCTAGAGTATGATTTATTCGCTGCAACAGTTCTAAAGTTTGATGCAAAAAATTCGGCTAAACTCCTCCCAATGTTTGTTCGCAAGGGAGAAGACCTTCTTAATGCAAAGCTAGTTAGGTTTTCATAACTCTTTGCTTTTTTTAATTTTATGTACATCCTTTTGCTGAGTTTGTGAAGAAGTTTGTGTTCATCCCGGTTGTTCAATACCTATGCTTTATAGTTTGTGTTCACCACTTCTTTCATTTTTGGCAGTTTTTTTGATACTATTCAAGCTAATTGACGCAATAGCGCACTATAGTGTGTATGTGCTGAATAGATATCGTGGGAGCATTGACATCCTTGATTCACTTCCTTATAGTAATAAGGGAATGTCACGAACATCTTTCCACGGCGACTGCCAAAATATCGTGAGTGTTTCTTAGCCTGAACCTCCTTTCATATTTTCATGTTTGACATGAAGTTTATTATGCCTTCTGTTGACAATATTTCTTTCTACCTCTTCTTTGGTAATACTGCTTGAACTGTCTATCATTTGATAGTTGAACTTCTGGTATTTGTTTAGTTGTATCTTATGCAAGTGTCACTTTTATGTACTTGAACTTAACTATTTTTGGTTAACATATTTTTGGTTTCATATTACTTTGTCATTTCTTGCAGATCAAGAGATTTGTTGGGTTGCTTGAGGAGGTGTACGGCAAGGTAGCATACAAAGCAAGCAAGCAGCCTAACTGGGTGACTATTGCAAAGAGGCTGACCTTTATTGATGTTCCAAAGCAAGTGAATAATGATTGTGGTTTCTTTGCCGTGAAGTTCTACTCTACATATGATGGCAATGAGATTGTTGATGATTTCAGTGATGTGGAGGTATGTTTTGTCTCATCATCCTTTTCATTTTTGTTGTGTGTTTTTGCTGAGACACTCCTGCTATGGTTTTAGTTATCCTTTACCAAACCATCATTTTCATTTCTTGTTTGTAGGTTATTGCAGATGACTGGAAGGCCAAGTTCATGCACACTCTAATCTTTAGTGACAAGAATGAAGTCTCGCGTACATAGCTTCCTAAAGAGATCCAGTCCTGGCGCCCGTGAATTCGGAGCATTAGTTTTAGTGTAGATTTGATTTCGTAAAGATTTAGGTTTGATAGTGATTGGAACAATTCGGTAAAGATTTGATTGTTAGAATGGTGTAGTAATTTGTGTATCTATGGCTACAGAACTATTATTTATGATATTGAGGACAAATGTATCTGGTGTGAAGAATGATTTGGCTTTGTGAATTTCAATGTACTGCATCGTTTGTTAGTATCCATGTGTTGTGTGTTTTTTCCCCGACATATGTACTTGAACTTCTCTCTGGGCTATGGTTGAACTGCTGTTTTTTGTGTTGTTTAATTTTTGGCCCGAACATATGATATTTTGACTTGACCTGATGCTTGAGACCTTGTTGTACTGCTGGTTTCAGATGGGAGAGGATTTTCTGTGTCGTGTAATGTATTGTTATTTTTCAATTCAACCAATATGTAGCCTTTTGCAGAGAATTTATATGTGCTTTTCTGTTTTTTCAACTACAAATGATTTTCAACTTTCACTTCGTGGAAAAATAGTGTCATACACCCCTTTACGTTTATTTATCTTTTGGTCGGCATTCAACATGAACTTCTGCATGTATCCAAATAGAAACTTCACTTCTGAACGCGTTGTCTTAGGCTTGCTAACCTTAGTTCATACGATAATACTTTTTTTGTAAGCATATTTTCTCCTACATCAATTTATATACCGGAACTTCTTCTGCAAGATGACCTGAAATTCAGACTGTATAATTATTCCTGCTTTGCTTTAACTTCTTATGGATTACAACACCAACATCCTGTCATAATATACCATAACTTCCACTGTAAGCTTACTTGAACTTCATAGTGTATATTTTTTCATTTGTATTCCATCTTACACATTTATTGAATACATCACCAACACAGCACTTCCTCTCATAATGTACCAGGACTTCTGCAGAAATATTAGTTGAACTTCACAATGTATTTTTCCATTTTATTACTGCTTGCTCTTTCATGCAATACATCACCAGCACCTCATGTCATACTATACCATGACTTCTGCAGTAAGCTTACTTGAACTTCTACTATATAATTTCTTTGAAAGTTCAACAATAGAAGTTCAAGTAAGCTTCTTCTCCCAAAAATACTGTTTCAAAAGTGGAATAACATTCTGCACATTGACATGACATAATTTTGCTTTGTTTAATTGACCTAGTCTAATTGTTCATCAGCCTTGCGCTCCCCCTAGGCTTTGGTTGTAGTGGTTTTTGCTTGTCTTGTACCTCTTCCTTTTCCTCTTCATCTTCCTCTTCCTCTCCCTCTTCGTCATCCTCTTCCTCTTTGTCATCCTCTTCATCTTCATAGTCGTCTTCCTCTTCCTCTTCGTCTTCCTCTTCTTCCATGGTGTCTTCATCTTCCACCACTTTCTTGTTGCTGGCTCTAGGTTTTGCTTTTATATATGTTTCTTCTCTGGCTTTTTGCTTGTCTTTTCAGCATCAGCATGCTTCGGGCATGTTCTTGCATTATGTGGTTCATACTTCTTGCATATGCTACATAGTTTGGTGCTTGCTTTCTGTGGGTGTGGTCCCTTGTTTTGTTCTATAACTTTGGGCTGCTGTTTTTGAACTTTGGGTTGCTTGACCTCCTCCGTGTTGTTTCTTTCTAAGAGTGTTAGACAGGTGAGCTTGTTGTGTCCTGCAACCTTTTTGCACACACTACATTGTCTGTGTCCAAGTGGCACTCTGTTCCCATTGAGCACGACGACCCTTCCTGCTGGTGGTACCTTTATTTGAGCTCTCTAACTTTTCTTTGCTGCAGAAATTTTCTTCCTACCCTTTGTTTCAGAGTATAGAGGTAGTTTCATCGTCTCTTGCTGCCGCTGGTGCATTAATTGGTCAACACCCTGCTTGGATTGGTTGGCTTGAGCAGTGGCCTGCAGCATTTCAGCTGCATAATAATGAAGGTAATCTTCAATTTCGGCATCCTCTTCAGCCATCCATTGGTCAGCATCCGCTCGATTTGCTGAATGTATTGCATCAAGGTCTTCCACTAGCCTCTTGAGAACATAGAAGGCTCTGTCATATTGCTGGTCACATCTCATCGCTTTCTTGTTAACCATCAAATTTAGCTGCAGCAAGATGTCTTGCTTCGATAGTCTTGAGCTGCCATCCGATGGAGTCATGTTGTAGTCCCTTGTACCGAATGTTGGTTGTGATCTTGCAGTCTTTGTGTACTGTTTGAGGATATACTTGTCTGGAAATTTGTCAGGCTTCAGGTAGTCCAGTATGTTCATGATGTGAAGGCGGAATAGGCCTGCATTTTTGTGATGAATGCAGAATACATAGTTTGTGAGCCAGCAATGAGTTTCATCTATTTGATATGATACTACTAGTTTAAGTATTTAATGAGTTTATTTTTCCGCTCACATGTGTGTGTCCATAGCTTGCATTCACACTCGTATATTTCATTATTAGGGTCAGCTACAACCTAAAATTCATGCTTTGACCAGGCAAATCTTTCTTCATCATCATGGCCAGCCTTGTTGTGGTAGTACACAAGGTACTTAGTGGGCTCTGTTGTAGGCTTTGCGCGAAATAGCGTCGCTTTTCTCATGCTAGTCCTCATCTCGGTGTACACGGCTCTCGTGACTGGATAGCCATGTCTTCCTCGTAGTCGTAAGTTGTTTTTGTCACAGGATTGGTCTGCACACATGTCAAGAAATAAGATATTAGTCCAAGAAGAGTCATTTATTTAAATACAGTATGCACATGTTGAAGGAAGTCACAATATGATGGGGGTGTTTTTTGTCTTTAATACCATGTTGGTCATTGTTTGCTCGTTCTCCTTCTGCATCCGAGTTTGTATGCAGGTATTTAACCGCCTAGCAAACTTGTGTAGGTTTTGGGTCTCCTTGACAAACCCTCTCTTGAGCACGTGATTCATGCTCTCGCTTCATTGTGTGGAAGTCATTCTAGCACAGAAAATATTCTTGTAATATGCTAAAATCCACATCTTCCAATCATTCCAGAGCTGCATCATCATCTGGTCGTTCTGCAGGTTGAACTTATACACGAGTGTAGCCCAGGCAGTTTCAAACTCTGTAGGCATTAGTGGCCAGTTCAAGATCACTCTGAACTCCTGTTTGAATGTGTCATACTTTTTTGTACAGCAACGCGAGGTATTCCTTGAACTTCTTCAGGATGTGCCATCGGCATAGCTTGTGGACGGTGTTTGGAAATGATTGTGGTATAGCTTTCGCCATCGACGGGCACTAGTCTGCATGAATTAAAAAAAGTGAAATTGCTTCTTTTTACTGATGGTGAACTTATGATGTACAAGTACTTGAACTTGACAGGTAGCAGTAGGACAAACAAATAATGTGACGTATATTTTTTTCTTACAACAGTGTTGTTGAACTTCTGTGGTACCAGTGCTTGAACTTCACATACATAACTATATTTTTCCTGAACATGTTATGTGTGTTTTTCTTATAGCAGTGTCCTTGAACTTCTTTGGTTCCTCTATTTGAACTTCACATCCAGAACTATATTTTTCTAAACATGTGACATATAATTTTGTTTCTTATACTGTTTTTGTTGGACTTCTGTGCTAATAGTGGTTGAACTGCTTGCTTAACATTATTTTCAGAAAAAACCAGTGTACTCAGATACAAACCCATAGACTGTACAATTGATAAAATTTGTAGATTTTTCTTCTTCTTCTGAACTTACCTATTAAAATGCAAGTTGGATGTTTGTTGTTCATGCACCATACAAATGTATCGAACAGCCACTTGAATGACTTTGCATCTTCCTCTCTAATCAGGGCAACAGCAAATATCGTTGACTGCAAGTGATGGTTTTTCCCAACAAACACTCCCACAGGCATATGAAATCTGTTGGTCTTGTAAGTTGTGTCAAATGTGATGCAATTGCCAAAGTCTTGATATGCTCCTCGATAGCTTGCATTGGACCAGAAAATGTTTTTAACTATTTTGTCGCTGTCTACTTGTATGTCATAGAAAAACTCATCATTGATGGCCTTCATGTCTTTAAAGAAAGATACAAGTTTCAATACATCATCCAAATCATCTTTCCTTGCATTCATTGCTTTCCTGCAAATTATATGCAAACATGCATTTTGTTATCTTTGCTAGCAAAGGGTTGTGATTGAGGATGCTATGTACATTGCAGTATGTGCATTTTTTGAAATACTTATTGGTTTAGTAGGTCTCGTCCAGTCATGCTTAGGAAGTAGCTTCCAACTTCATTTTCAGATAGCATGGACATGATTGTTGTATGCTTGACATCATGGTACTGCAGGAGCTTTACATACTCCAGAATAGTGGGGTCATAATTCTTGTGTGAATGCAAGAATACCAGCATGTCATCAGATTACATGAGGTGGTGATTACGATTGTACTCAATGTCCACTACCACACATGTGTCATCCTCCTGCACCTTCACCCTCATTCTTGCATTGCAGCCTGTCCTCTGTGATGTTTTGTTTCGTTTCCTGTCAGCCTCTGAAACAGAAGTTGTGTGTTTCCCTTGGAACGCACAAACAAAATACTTGTGATTGTCATTCCCTCCCGTCTTCCTGATTCCAAAACCCGCGTGTCTAGAGTATCTATTATAAAATTCCCTTGCTATCTCTACATTCTGGAATCGCATTTTTAGTCTTGGTATTAGATAATCCGGGAGACCCGACATTTGCAGAAAAAGAAAAAACAATGCAAACGACACGTTAAAATGCAGTTTATGATCTTGTTATCCTGGAGGGAGTATAAAATTGGCAGATAACACATGATGCGTATATAAACACCTAAATTTTTGTTTCACTTACGTGTGTGTATGATCGCAACTCCACTGGAGTCTGCTGCTGGCCCTCTGGGATGGGGCACGGCGGAGTTATCATGGCAGGATGCAGGAGTGGATCATGAGCAGGAAGGAGGGCTGAAGATGGCCTCTCTCTTGTTTGCGTCCTTTTTGCTTGAGGTGGTTGTGGAGGCATTGCGATCCTGGTTTTTGTTTGCTCTATTGTTTTGTGAAGCAATCAATCTACCTTATGTCCCGTACAATTCTGAGTTATAGCAGCAGCAGCAGCATCCAACGGTGGTAGTGTGCAGAGCACTCTTCTCCGTGTGTGTGTTCCTGTTGGATTTGTCCTGGGATCCGGTTTAGTTGCTTCCCTTTGGCATTGACGAGGCACACCAGGATAACCTCCAGAGTTACACACATTACTTGAGCTAACCCCCTCCTCCATCGGCGTGCTTGGGAGTCTGCTGGTGGATACAAAGAATCCGCGTGGGATTTCCGGCGTCACCCAATTAGGTGGAGGCGCAAAATTGTCTCCATGCGTTTCGGGTGTCATCCATTTTTGGTGTGGAGCTGGTGGTGTGACCCATTGAGGGGGTGGTGCAACACGTACATGCTTAGGATTGTATATTTGCTGCTGGGAACTTCTATGCTTCTTCATGCGTCTCTTGTCTAGCTAACATAAAAGGAACAATGTTTATTAGCACACAGGTTACATCTTCCTATAACTTTGTAACTAAACTGAGCATTATTCACACCCTGAACTTCTTGTTTGCAAAGGGGAAATACTGTCTACAGCTAAAAAAAGACTGAACCTTCATGAGTTTGAATGCTTGAACCACTAGTGCATACAAACCCGACCTTCATGTGATCACATGTGTGTTTTCTTTTCTATTTTATTTTTTCACACAACCATGTACATATCAACCTGAACTCTAGCACACTTAGTATTTGAACTTTGCATGGCTTTTCACATATGAATGCGGGCAGGGATTCTTCTGTTTTGTAGCCTGGACTAAGGCTCACTTACTAATTGAACTTCACATGGCTTTTCACATGTGAATGCACGCAGATTTTATCCCGTTCTACTGTTTTTAACCTGGACTGAGGCTCACTTACTAATTGAACTTCGCATGGCTTTTCACATGTGAATGCACGTAGATTTTATCATGTTCTACTGTTTTTAACCTGGACTAAGGCTCACTTACTAATTGAACTTCGCATGGTTGTAAGAAAATAACAGAAGGAAGGAAGTTCAACCATACCCTGGCTAGAAGTTTGGCCAACCTTTTTCCGGCAGTAGATAGGCCACCTTGAGAGCAATTCGTCGGGGAGCTAGGAGAGGAATTAGATGTCAACCCATGTCTTGCAGAGGGCGCGAAGTTCATCTACACGAAGAAAGAAGGTCAGGCAAGGCAAGACTGAAGAACAAGGCAAGAAGTGGGAGGAAGTTCATCTACCGTTGCTGGATTTGAAGGCGCCACCGATGCCGCCTCCGCCACGGAGTTGCTCCATTCGCCGCAGCTTGCGTTGGGGCCATCATCTGCTCTGCGAAGGCGTCAGGCTATGAAGATGGAAGGAGGATGAGGCTTCCGAAAGTCCATGGCGGCTTCGCCGCATCCAGGCGACGCGAGCTCCCTCGCGCCAGCGTTTGCTGTCTCTCGCTCGCCCGCGTCGGTGGTCGGCCAGGAGGTGGGACGGAGGTGTGGCAGCGGATCTGGTTGACTAGGAGTTGGAGAAGAAGGGAAGGTGGCGGATCCGGCCGGCCCAGAGCTGGAGACGGGGGGGAGTCGCCAGATCCGGTGAAGTTCGGAGGGGAACCACGGCGGGAAGTCGGGGATCGAGGGGAGGAGCGGCAAGGAGGGGTTCGGGGAGGGGCAGCTCGATCCGGATCGGTGTCCAGGTGGGATTCTGTCGGGCCGGGCCGGCAGTCCAGGGAAGTTCGGGAACCTGTCTTCAGACCCTATATAGGCGCTACGTGATCCAAGTAGTTATTCTAATCCCGGGATTAGAATAGTGCGGTCCTCTCTCTCTCTCTCTCTCTCCCTCTATATATATATATATATATATATATATATCTTTGTATTATTTCTATTTTACAGGAAGTACTGACCGGGGGCCGCCGGGTCATAAACACACCGGTTCATCCTGTTCATAATAACCATTACTTTGGTATTGGCATATGTTCTATACTTTGGACGATTGCTGACAAATCTGCGAGGCCTCATCAAGCCAGCTTATCAGTTGATCAAGGTGTCAACATAACCCGGGTTATTATCTACAAACCCAGGTTCATCTCTGAAGAACGCAAAGTACTACAAAGCATGATGCAAATTGGTGGTTAGCAAACATCGCACCGGCTCAATTTGTTTCACAAAATATCTCTAGAGTATCAAGTGCACGATGGCACCACAGATAAGTAAGTATTTTCACTACCCTATTACAAGCCTCGTCCAGGATAAATATCAAGCAAGTTTTTAAACTTGGCTACTTGTTCAAACCCGCCCGAGAGGTCTCCGGGTTGACATCCCCATGTCGGCCTTCTGCATCAGCCGCTGTCGGGTCAACTTGCGTTGGCTCGTCCTATTCGGTCTAGAGGTCCCTTGGTGTCCACTAGATAGTGGACAAAGCTTGGAAGGTTGAGTCATTGGTGATTATAGCAGACGGGTCGACGTCAGGGGCAGAAGTTTGCTTACGATGAGGCGGAGTCAGCACAAATGACTTAAACTCAGGCGGGTTGATACACTTGTTTTCCTCTGTGTAGCCAGCTTGATATTTTGATAAGTCCAGCCCCTCTACCATTTGAGTCACTGCTACTCGGGTGTCCTTCACACAACGTGCAAAGTCCTCTTGATAAATTTCACTACCATCAATTTTGAACTGAGGAAAGCCGCCAACCATCTCACAAGGATCCATCTCAGGAAGAAAATCTTTTGCCCGAGCAAGAACCATGCCGGTACCAGCACGAGACGCCGATTTCTTCACCTCCTGAATCCACTAAGGCACTATTGATAAGTCGTTGAGAAAATCCTTGATCCGTTGAGGGGCTGTTGCGGCACTCTTCACTCTCAGTATTGCATAGGCACCCCTCATGTATAACTACTCAAGATAGTATAAATTGCCTTCAACTTCACTAGAGGCAGCTGGACATCATTGTCATTTCTCTTCCCTGCACAAAAGGACAGCGTGTGAATAAGCTGACCAACATTTATCCCGGATTTTGAATACAATGAAAATACCACTTATCAAAGATGGCCACAATCATATTAGTTATGTGGCGCTTCAAAGTGTTCAACTCTTGTATTACCGGCTCAAGCCGGCCTTTCGCTTCCTCTGCACGCTTCAGAAGTTATGACTTCTCTTCCTCATGGGAAGCTTTCAAGGTTTGCAAGTTCTCCTTGGCAAGAGCAACAAATTCTTGCAAATATGAGGAGGATGCTTCTGCCCTCTCACAAAGCTTTCGCTCCGTCTTCAATTGCTTTTGCAAGCCATCAGCTTTTCACTCAGCTAGATCTAGCATATCCTGTCATCATAGATGCACGCTTAGTTAAGCCTTTATACAGTCCCGAGCCGGCGAGGTCGCACGACCCGACACTTGGGGGCTACAGTGCAAATCTTTTATATTTTTTAAGACAAGTCTCATGACAGCAGACCCCATGACACTTGGGGGCTAATTCAAGTCACTTTTTACTTCTATATAATGAAAGACCATGGTATCTCACAGAGATGAGCCGGCCCTTGGGGGCTATAGGTTGCTTTTCCTGCAAAGTATTGATTAAGTGATCTTTTAAAAGAACCGACTTGTCATTACTATGATGACCAGATCCTTGGGGGCTATGGTCTACTCTCACATTTAGTCCTTCTTATCTAAAGTGCCAACCTAGTACTATTTACTGAGTCAGCCCATGGGGGCTGCAAGAGTATACATGATAAAGGAAAGGGAGTACTTCGTACCTCATATTAGCGCTTGAGCGCGTTTACTATGTTCATCTCAGCATCCCGGCTCTCAGACAGCTGGGCCAGATATTCTTGATGGAGATCAGTGGCGCTAAACTTGTCAAAATTTGGGAGCTCTAGTTTAGCTTTCCCCTTCGACAACATGGCCGGCTTATCCTTGGCCACAATTTTGGCCAAGGCATCCGAAGTTTTTGGGACCTTGTGCGCCTCTCGAGTGATGACCACCTCTGCATCGTCCATTGTATGTGTTGAGATGACATTTTCATCATGCAAAGGACCGGACGCATGTGCAGGGCTTGGCGGGTTAGCCAGGTCATCTATGTTGACCTGCTCTTTGGCACTGGTCGGCTCTTCCATCTGTTAGGGAATGTAGTAATTTCAAAAAAAATCCTACGCACACGCAAGATCATGGTGATGCATAGCAACGAGAGGGGAGAGTGTTGTCCACGTACCCACGTAGACAAAAAGCGGAAGCGTTAGCACAACGCGGTTGATGTAGTCGTACGTCTTCATGGCCCGACCGATCAAGCATCGAAAGCACGACACTTCCGAGTTCTTGCACACATTCAGCTTGATGACGTCCCTCGAACTGCGATCCAGCCGAGTGTTGAGGGAGAGTTCTGTCAGCACGACGGCGTGGTGACGATGATGATGTTCTACCGACGTAGGGCTTCGCCTAAGCACCGCTACAATATTATCGAGGTGGAATATGGTAGAGGGGGGCACCGCACACGGCTAATAGATCTAAAGGATCAATTGTTGTTGTCTCTAGAGGTGCCCCCTGCCCCCGTATATAAAGGAGCAAGGGGGAGGGGGCGCGCCAGGAGGAGTCCTACTCCCACCGGGAGTAGGACTCCCTCCTTTCCTTGTCCAAGTAGGAGAGGGGGAAGGAAGGGAGAGAGGGGAGGAAGGAAAGGGGGGCGCCCCCTCCCCTCCTTGTCCTACTCGGACAAGAGGGGGAGGGGGCGCGACCTGCCCTGGCCGCCCCTCCTCTTCTCCACTTTGGGCCCATGAGGCCCATTAACCTCCCGGGGGGTTCCGGTAACCCCCCGGTACTCCGTTATATATCTGATAACCCCCGGAACCATTCCGGTGTCCGAATATAGTCGTCCAATATATCAATCTTCATGTCTCGACCATTTCAAGACTCCTCGTCATGTACGTCATCATATATGGGACTCCGAACTATCTTCAGTACATCAAAACACATGAACTCATAATATAGCTATCATCTAACTTTAAGCGTGCGGACCCTACGGGTTCGAGAACTATGTAGACATGACTGAGACACATCTCCGGTCAATAACCAATAGCGGAACCTGGATGCTCATATTGGCTCCTACATATTCTACGAAGATCTTTATCGGTCAAACCGCATAACAACATACGTTGTTCCCTTTGTGATCAGTATGTTACTTGCCCGAGATTCGATCGTCGGTATCTCAATACCTAGTTCAATCTCGTTACCGGCAAGTCTCTTTACTCGTTATGTAATGCATCATTCCGTAACTAACTCATTAGCTATATTGCTTGCAAGGCTTATAGTGATGTGCATTACCGAGAGGGCCCAGAGATACCTCTCCGACAATCGGAGTGACAAAACCTAATCTCAAAATATGCCAACTCAACATGTACCTTTGGAGACACCTGTAGAGCTCCTTTATAATCACCCAGTTACGTTGTGACGTTTTGTAGCACACAAAGTGTTCCTCCGGTAATCGGGAGTTGCATAATCTCATAGTTGGAGGAACATGTATAAGTCATGAAGAAAATAATAGCAACATACTAACGATCAAGTGCTAAGCTCACGGAATGTGTCAAGTCAATCACATCATTCTCCTAATGATGTGATCCCGCTAATCAAATGACAACTCATGTCTATGGTCAGGAAACACAACCATCTTTTGATCAACAAGCTAGTCAAGTAGAGGCATACTAGTGAAACTATGTTTGTCTATGTATTCACACATGTATTATGTTTCCGGTTAATACAATTCTAGCATGAATAATAAACATTTATCATGATATAAGGAAATAAATAATAACTTTATTATTGCCTCTAGGGCATATTTCCTTCAGTTTCCCACTTGCACTAGAGTCAATAATCTAGATTCCACAGTAATGATTCTAACACCCATGGAGCCTTGGTGCTGATCATGTTTTGCTCGTGGAAGAGGCTTAGTCAACGGGTCTGCAACATTCAGATCCGTATGTATCTTGCAAATCTCTATGGCTCCCACCTGGACTTGGTCCCGGATGGAATTGAAGCATCTCTTGATGTGCTTGGTCCTCTTGTGAAATCTGGATTCCTTTACCAAGGCAATTGCACCAGTATTGTCACAGAAGATCTTCATTGGTCCTGATGCACTAGGTATGCCACCTAGATTGGATATGAACTCCTTCATCCAGACTCCTTCATTTGCTGCTTCCGAAGCAGCTATGTACTCCACTTCACATGTAGATCCCGCCACGACGCTTTGTTTAGAACTACACCAACTGATAGCTCCACCATTCAATATAAACACGTATCCGGTTTGCAATTTAGAATCGTCCGGATCAGTATCAAAGCTTGCATCGACGTAACCATTTACGACTAGCTCTTTGTCACCTCCATAAACGAGAAACATGTCCTTAGTCCTTTTCAGGTATTTCAGGATATTCTTGACCACTGTCCAGTGATCCACTCCAGGATTACTTTGGTACCTCCCTGCTAAACTTATTGCTAAGCATACATCAGGTCTGGTACACAGCATTGCATACATGATAGAGCCTATGGCTGAAGCATAGGGAACACCTTTCATTTTCTCTCTATCTTCTGTTGTGGTCGGGCATTGAGTCTGACTCAACTTCACACCTTGTAATATAGGCAAGAACACTTTCTTTGCTTGATCCATTTTGAACTTTTTCAAAACTTTATCAAGGTATGTGCTTTGTGAAAGTCCAATTAAGCGTCTTGATCTATCTCTATAGATCTTGATGCCTAATATGTAAGCAGCTTCACCGAGGTCTTTCATTGAAAAACTTTTATTCAAGTATCTTTTTATGCTATCCAGAAATTCTATACCATTACCAATCAATACATATAATATCAGAAATGCTACAGAGCTCCCACTCACTTTCTAGTAAATACAGGCTTCTCCAAAAGTCTGTATAAAACCATATGCTTTGATCACACTATCAAAGCGTTTATTCCATCTCCAAGAGGCTTGCACCAGTCCATAAATGGATCGCTGGAGCTTGCACACTTTGTTAGCACTTTTTGGACTGTCAATACCTTCTGGTTGCATCATATACAACTCTTCTTCCAGAAATCCATTCAGGAATGCAGTTTTGACATCCCTTTGCCATATTTCATAATCATAAAATGTGGCAATTGCTAACATGATTCGGACAGACTTAAGCATCGCTACGGGTGAGAAAGTCTCATCGTAGTCAACTCCTTGAACTTGTCGAAAACCTTTTGCAACAAGTCGATCTTTGTAGACAGTAACATTACCATCAGCGTCAGTCTTCTTCTTGAAGATCCATTTATTCTTGATGGCTTGCTGATCATCGGGCAAGTCAACAAAAGTCCATACTTTCTTCTCATACATGGATCCCATCTCAGATTTCATGGCCTCAAGCCATTTTGCGGAATCTGGGCTCATCATCGCTTCCTCATAGTTCGTAGGTTCGCCATGGTCAAGTAACATGACTTCCAGAATAGGATTACTGTACCACTCTGGTGCGGATCTTACTCTGGTTGACCGACGAGGTTCGGTAGTAACTTGATCTGAAGTTTCATGATCAATATCATTAGCTTCCTCACTGATTGGTGTAGTCATCACAGGAACCGATTTCTGTGATGAACTATTTTCCAATAAGGGAGCAGGTACAGTTACCTCATCAAGTTCTACTTTCCTCCCACTCACTTCTTTCGAGAGAAACTCCTTCTCTAGAAAGGATCCAAATTTAGCAACAAAAGTCTTGCCTTCAAATCTGTGATAGAAGGTGTACCCAATAGTCTCTTTTGGGTATCCTCTGAAGACACATTTCTCCGATTTGGGTTCGAGCTTATTTGGTTAAAGTTTCTTCACATAAGCATCGCAACCCCAAACTTTAAGAAACGACAACTTCGGTTTCTTGCCAAACCACAGTTCATAAGACATCGTCTCAACGGATTTTGATGGTGCCCTATTTAACGTGAATGCGACCGTCTCTAAAGCATAACCCCAAAACGATAGCGGTAAATCAGTAAGAGACATCATAGATCGCACCATATCTAGTAAAGTACGATTACGACATTCGGACACACCATTACGTTGTGGTGTTCCGGGTGGAGTGAGTTGCGAAACTATTCCGCATTGTTTCAAATGTAAACCAAACTCGTAACTCAAATATTCTCCTCCACGGTCGGATCGTAGAAATTTTATTTTCTTGTTACAATGATTTTCCACTTCACTCTGAAATTCTTTGAACTTTTCAAATGTTTCAGACTTATGTTTCATTAAGTAGATATACCCATATCTTCTCAAATCATCTGTGAAGGTGAGAAAATAACGATATCCGCCTCAAGCCTGAATGTTCATTGGACCACAAACATCAGTATGTATGATTTCCAACAAATCTGTTGCTCACTCCATAGTTCCGGAGAACAGCATTTTAGTCATCTTGCCCATGAGGCATGGTTCTCAATTACCAAGTGATTCATAATCAAGTGATTCCAGAAGTCCATCAGTATGGAGTTTCTTCATGCGCTTTACACCAATATGACCCAAACGGCAGTGCCACAAATAAGTTGCACTATCATTATCAACTCTGCATCTTTTGCGTTCAACATTATGAATATGTGTATCACTACTATCAAGATTTAATAAAAATAGCTCTTCAAGGGTGCATGACCATAAAAGATATTACTCATATAAATAGAACAACCATTATTCTCTGATTTAAATGAATAGCCGTCTCGCATCAAACAAGATCCAGATATAATGTTCATGCTCAATGTTGGCACCAAATAACAATTATTCAGGTCTAAAACTAATCCCGAAGGTAGATGTAGAGGTAGCATGCCAACCGCGATCACATTGACTTTGGAACCATTTCCCACGCGCATCGTCACCTTGTCCTTAGCCAATCTTCGCTTAATATGTAGTCCCTGTTCGAGTTGCAAATATTAGCAACAGAACCAGTATCAAATACCCAGGTGCTACTGCGAGCATTAGTAAGGTACACATCAATAACATGTATATCACATATACCTTTGTTCACCTTGCCATCCTTCTTATCCGCCAAATACTTGGGGCAGTTCCGCTTCCAGTCACCAGTCTGCTTGCAGTAGAAGCACTCAGTCTCAGGCTTAGGTCCAGATTTGGGTTTCTTCTCTTGAGCAGCAACTTGTTTGTCGTTCTTCTTGGAGTTCCCCTTCTTCTTCCCTTTACCCTTTTTCTTGAAATTGGTGGTCTTATTGACCATCAACACTTGATGCTCCTTTTTGATTTCTACCTCCACAGCTTTTAGCACTGCGAAGAGCTCGGGAATACTCTTGTTCATCCCTTGCATATTATAGTTCATCACGAAGCTCTTGTAGCTTGGTGGCAGTGATTGAAGAATCCTGTCAATGACACTATCATCAGGAAGATTAACTCCCAGTTGAATCAAGTGATTATTATACCCAGACATTTTGAGTATATGTTCACTGACAGAACTATTATCTTCCATCTTGCAGCTATAGAACTTATTGGAGACTTCATATCTCTTAATCCGGGCATTTTCTTGAATATTAACTTCAACTCCTGGAACATCTCATATGCTCCATGGCGTTCAAAACATCGTTGAAGTCCCGGTTCTAAGCCGTAGAGCATGGCACACTGAACTATCGAGTAGTCATCAACTTTGCTCTGCCAGACATTCTTAACATCGTCAGTTGCATCTGCAGCAGGCCTGGCACCCAGCGGTGCTTCCAGGACGTAATTCTTCTGTGCAGCAATGAGGATAATCCTCAAGTTACGGACCCAGTCTGTGTAATTGCTACCATCATCTTTCAATTTAGCTTTCTCAAGGAACGCATTAAAATTCAACGGAACAACAGCACGAGCCATCTATCTACAACAAACATAGACAAGCAAAATACTATCAGGTACTAAGTTCATGATAAATTTAAGTTCAATTAATCATATTACTTAAGAACTCCCACTTAGATAGACATCCCTCTAATCATCTAAGTGATCACGTGATCCAAATCAACTAAACCATGTCCGATCATCACGTGAGATGGAGTAGTTTACAATGGTGAACATCACTATGTTGATCATATCTACTATATGATTCACGCTCAACCATTCGGCCTCAGTGTTCCGAGGCCATATCTGTATATGCTAGGCTCGTCAAGTTTAACCTGAGTATTCCGCGTGTGCAACTATTTTGCACCCGTTGTATTTGAACGTAGAGCCTATCACACCCAATCATCACGTGTTTTCTTAGCACGAAGAACTTTCGCAACGGTGCATACTCAGGGAGAACACTTATACCTTGAAATTTAGTGAGAGATCATCTTATAATGCTACCATCAATCAAACCAAAATAAGATGCATAAAGGATTAACATCACATGCAATCAATATAAGTGATATGATATGGCCATCACTATCTTGTGCTTGTGATCTCTATCTCCGAAGCACCGTCATGATCACCATCGTCACCGGCGCGACACCTTGATCTCCATCGTAGCATCGTTGCCGTTTCGCCACCTATTGATTCCATGACTATCGCTACCGCTTAGTGATAAAGTAAAGCAATTACATGGCGTTTGCATTGCATACAATAAAGCGACAAACATATGGCTCCTGCCAGTTGCCGATAACTCGGTTACAAAACATGATCATCTCATACAATAAAATATAGCATCATGTCTTGACCATATCACATCACAACATGCCCTGCAAAAACAAGTTAGACGTCCTCTACTTTGTTGTTGCAAGTTTTACGTGGCTGCTACGGACTGAGCAAGAACCGTTCTTACCTACGCATCAAAACCACAACGATAGTTCGTCAAGTTAGTGTTGTTTTAACCTTCTCAAGGACCGGGCATAGCCACACTCGGTTCAACTAAAATTGGAGAAACTGACACCCGCCAGCCACCTATGTGCAAAGCACGTCGGTAGAACCAGTCTCGCGTAAGCGTACGCGTAATGTTGGTCTGGACCGCTTCATCCAACAATACTGCCGAACCAAAGTATGACATGCTGGTAAGCAGTATGACTTGTATCGCCCACAACTCACTTGTGTTCTACTCGTGCATATAACATCTACGCATAAAACCTGGCTCGGATGCCACTGTTAGGGAACGTAGTAATTTCAAAAAAATTCCTACGCACACGCAAGATCATGGTGATGCATAGCAACGAGAGGGGAGAGTGTTGTCCACGTACCCTCATAGACCGAAAGCGGAAGCGTAAGCACAACACGGTTGATGTAGTCGTACGTCTTCACGGCCCGACCGATCAAGCACCGAAAGCACGGCACCTCCGAGTTCTTTCACACGTTCAGCTTGATGACATCCCTCGAACTCCGATCCAGCCGAGTGTCGAGGGAGAGTTCTGTCAGCACGATGGCGTGGTGACGATGATGATGTTCTACCGACGCAGGGCTTCAACTAAGCACCGCTACGATATTATCGAGGTGGAATATGGTGGAGGGGGGCACCGCACACGGCTAATAGATCTCAAGGATCAATTGTTGTTGTCTCTAGAGGTGCCCCCTGCCCCCGTATATAAAGGAGCAAGGGGGAGGGGCGGCCGACCAGGAGGGGGCGTGCCAGGAGGAGTCCTACTCCCACAGGGAGTAGGACTCCCTCCTTTCCTTGTCCAAGTAGGAGAGGGGGAAGGAAGGGAGAGATGGGAGGAAGGAAAGGGGGGCGCCGCCTGAGGGAGTCCTGGATTAGGGGGTATCCGGACAGCCGGACTATATACTTTGGCCGGACTGATGGACCATAAAGATACAAGACTCAAGACTTCGTCCCGTGTCTGGATGGGACTCTCCTTTGCATGGAAGACAAGCTTGGTGATCCGGATATTAGATCTTCTTCTTTGTAACCGACTCTGTGTAACCCTAGCCTCCTCCTGTGTCTATATAAACCGGAGGGTTTAGTCCGTAGGACAAGAACAATCATAATCATCATAGGCTAGCTTCTAGGGTTTAGCCTCTACGATCTCGTGGTAGATCAACTCTTGTAATACTCATATCATCAAGATCAATCAAGCAGGAAGTAGGGTTTTACCTCCATCGAGAGGGCCCGAACCTGGGTAAAACATCGAGTCCCCTGCCTCCTATTACCATTAGCCTTAGACGCATAGATCGGGACCCCCTACCCGAGATCCGCCGGTTTTGACACCGACATTGGTGCTTTCATTGAGAGTTCCTCTGTGTCGTCGCTGCAATGCTCAATGGCTCCTTCAATCATCAACAACATGGTCCAGGGTGAGACTTTTCTCCCCGGACAGATCCTCGTGTTCGGTGGCTTCGCACTGTGGGCCAATTCGCTTGGCCATCTGGAGGAGATTGACAGCTACGCCCCTGGCCATCAGGTCACGTTCGGAAACTTGAACCACACGGCCAATATCTGCGGAGACTTGATCTTCGATGGATTTGGGCCTACGCCAGGAGCACCAAACAGTCCCGACGGGCATGGCTTAGACCTACTGTCAGACAATATGCGGGATATCGCGCCTGCAATAGCTCCGGACCTAAATCCGGGGCAGATCGCGTCATCCGAGGACGGGTGGATGGACCCCGCCCCGGAGGCCGCACACTCATCGGTGGTAAAGCCGAACACAGACTCCACCAACAAGGAAGTCTGTGTCACCGGACCACCGGACTTGTGTCTGGGCTGTAGGTTCCAGACCGCGCGCCCCCGAGCCTGCCGAATCTGGTTGGGCTCCGGTAATGGAGTTTGTCGCTGCGGATATCTTCCAGAACTCGCCCTTCGGCGACATGCTGAATTCATTAAGGTCTCTCTCTTTGTCAGGAGACTCTTGGCCGAACTATGTCTGGCTTGAGGGGGAAGAAGGCGACGAAGAAATTCGTCGCCTACCCACCACCCACTTCATAGCCACTTTCGACGACGTAACAGACATCCTTGACTTTGACTCCGATGACACCGACGGTATGGACGTCGGCGCAGGGGACAAGTCAGAACCACCGCCCACGGGGCGCTGGACTGCCACCTCATCATATAATATATACATGGTGGACATGCCTAAGGAGGACGATGGCGACAAAACAGAGGATAAAACCCCCGGACAAAAGCCAAAACGACGGCGCAGACGCCGCTCTAAGTCCAGCCACAGTAAAAACAGCGATAACAGCGCTAGAAAGATCGACACCCTAGTCAACTCCAAAGGCAACGACGACCATATCGACCCAGCGATGGAGCAAGATGAGCCAGGTCACTCCGAACACAGCCCAGAGCAGACGCCCGATCACAGCAATCCCGAGGGACGAACTCATCAACCTGCCTCAGGAGAGGAGCACAGTCTAGACGACGATGCATTCATCATCCCGGAAAAACGTTTGGAGCGAGATAACCTCCACAAAAGGCTTATGGCCATAGCGAGAAGTCTAAAGAAGCAGAAGCAAAGGCTTAAGGCCGCGCAGGAAAAGCTCAATCGCAGATGGAATAAAGTGCTAGACACTGAAGAAAAATACGGCGACGACCGCCACACAAAGAGCTACCCAAAGCGCAAGCTGCTGCCAGAATTTAACGACGAGGCCATTCCGCCGAAGAACAATGCGGCTAGTAGGCTGTACCAACCACTTCATGAGCGCAACAGAGCAGCTACTGACGCCGCACAGGATTTACGTGAGCTCCTGGAAAAAAAGGCCGGCGCGACGAGGTCCATCTATGGATCTAGAGGACACGCTCCGACGCAGGATTATGGTCACCAAAACGATCAAACTGATCGAATACCAGTTCGGAATCAGCACCGGACACAACAACAGTCGACAGCATGCCACAACATGTCCAGATACAGAGGGGCCGCTCACCCTCTGTGCTTCACCGAAGAGGTACTGGACCACGAATTTCCACAGGGTTTTAAACCCGTGAACATAGAGGCATATGACGGAATGACAGACCCCGGGGTCTGGATTGAGGATTTTATTCTTCACATCCACATGGCTCGTGGAGACGACCTCCACGCCATGAAATACCTTCCCCTCAAGTTGAAAGGACCAGCTCGGCACTAGTTGAAAAGCCTCCCTGAAAATTCAATCGGAAGTTGGGAGGAACTTGAGGACGCTTTCAGGGCCAATTTTCAAGGAACCTATGTCCGACCTCCGGGCGCTGATGATTTAAGTCACATTATTCAACAGCCCGGAGAGTCCGCCCGCAAGCTTTGGAATAGATTCCTCACTAAGAAGAATCAAATTGTTGATTGTCCAGATGCCGAAGCCCAAGCGGCCTTCAAGCACAGTATCCAGGATGAGTGGCTCGCAAGACACCTCGGCCAAGAAAAGCCGAGGACAATGGCAGCCTTAACAAGCCTTATGACCCGCTTTTGCACGGGTGAAGACGGCTGGTTGGCCCGTAGAGGCACCAGTGACCCAGGCACATCCGAAATCAGGGATGGCAACGGGAAGCCACGACGCAATAAAAACAAGCATCAAAACAAGGAAGAAAGTCCAGACAACACAGCGGTTAACGCTGGATTCAGGGGCTCTCAACCCGGTCAACAAAAGAAGCCATTTAAAGGCAGCAAAGAGGGACTGTCCGGCTTGAACAAAGTCCTGGACAGACTGTGCCAAATTCATGGCACCCCCGAAAAACCTGCAAACCACACTCACAGACAATGTTCGGTCTTTAAGCAGGCCGGCAAGTTAAATGCCGAACACAAGGGAAGGGAAATACCAAGTGAAGACGAGGACGAACCTCGCCAGCCGAACATTGGGGGACAGAAAAAATTCCCACCAGAGGTAAAGACAGTAAACATGATCTACGCGACTCACATACCGAAGAGAAGGTGCAAACGCGCGCTCAGAGACGCATATGCTATAGAGCCCGTCGCCCCCATACTTAACCCTTGGTCGGCCTGCCCGATCACCTTTGATCACAGGGACTACCCGACTAGTATGCGGCACGAAGGATCGGCTGCCTTGGTGCTCGATCCAATAATCGACGGATACCATCTCACTCGTGTCCTCATGGACGGCGGCAATAGTCTCAATCTAATATACCAGGACACTGTCCGCAGGATGGGGATAGACCCATCAAGAATCAGACAAAGTAACACCACCTTTGAAGGGGTGATACCAGGTGTTGAGGCCCACTACAGGGGCTCCCTCATATTAGAGGTGACATTCGGTTCTCCAGACAACTTCAGAAGCGAAGAATTACTCTTCACCATCGCTCCCCTCCAAAGTGGTTATCATGCATTGCTCGGGAGAACGGCCTTCGCCCGCTTCAATGCAGTACCGCACTACGCCTACCTTAAACTCAAGATGCCCAGTCCACGTGGCGTCATCACCGTTAACAGAAATACAGAGTGTTCCTTACGTGCGGAAGAATATGCGGTGGCTCTAGCAGCCAGACACTAAGCGGCCTCTAATATCAGAACGCATGATCGGTCATTAAGACCATGGACACGGTTAGACGACTCCGGCACACCACCGTCGGTAACAGCCCAGATAAACCTAAGCTGGGTGCTATACATGTAATCCCATAGAGGACACCAGGGGCCGCAGACATTCAATAAAGCCCACCTTTTGGCTTGACCTTATTAACAGGCCAACGTCTTACACTTCTACTATCCACTGACAATAACCAACTCTTCGCACGCTTACGTCATACTCTTTTACATGAGTTTTCCTTTTTAATAGACACCATTCGTGCGATGCCCTCCCAGGACACGGCACAACGGAGACAAAGGCGCAGACGTGCAGCAGGGCCCCGCTCAAAGGTTTCTCTTTAGATTAAGCCCCTGTGTAAACCTTCTTTATTGTCTCTTGTTGCTTAACATCCCATGGGTACTACACCCACAGGGGATACTGGCGTTATTGGCATTTCACCATGACAGACTAATGCACGTACCTGGAAATAGAGGGTTCATAATAAAGGGTGTTACTCAGCCCAGTATATGTTATAAAGTCCAAATACCTTCGGGAGTGTTCGACATCGTGAGTTTGGCCTTATATGCATCAGCTCCGAATCATGTCTTTTGTCAGATGTTGGGTTTGCCCGGCTCCTGGATTTGCCGCCTTACGTTCCGTTCCTATCGGCTAAGGCGGCCAAAGGAGAACTACTGCGATTGTGCCCTGGTTATTCTGGATGAGCACCTCAGTAGAGAAAGCCGAAAACTGACTATCGTGATATAGCGAGAGACTGGTCAACCATTCGAGGACTCATCGGAATCTTTAGGATTCCTCCGCATTAACGAAGGACTGTTTCCCGGTCATGTACACACACGCCCGTATCCGGATGCACGCAAAAGTACCATGGGCTACATAGTAGCCCCACCGTCAAACTCCTATGGCTAAGTGAAAGTGTTAAAGCTATATAGTCTGGTTGCCTAGTTCGACATGCGATCACCTCCTTAATGGACCAAGACGTTGGATCAAGTGTGATTACGCATATTTTTGCGAACACCCCGCATTGTATGCGTGGGGGCTGAAGCCAATGACTGCTAACTTTCAGATTACATATATACATCAAACGGCCGCACAGGAGGCACAATAACACTTTCGGGCGAAAAGTATAAACATAGCCTCCATAATTAAAATAAAATTGTTTTTACGATGAAACAATTTGTCACTCAAACATGACACTCTTCGAGCACCGAGCCTCTATTAAACGAGCACCTTCTGTTACCTGCTCCAACTAGTTCTCGGCTGGATCCTGGCTTCCCGCCAGATTCTGGGTTGCAATGATGGTGGCCTCCATATCTGTCCAATATGCTTTAACACGGGCAAGAGCCATCCGTGCACCCTCTATGCACGCCGACCTCTTCATGGCATCGATTCGTGATACGGCACCAAGGAATTGTTGCACTAAACCAAAATAATTGTCCGGCTTCGGCCCCTTCGGCCATATATGGTCTATTACAGACCTCATTGCAAGACCGGACAACCTATGGAGCTCGGCCACAGCGGCCATCCTTTCACTCAATGGCAACGGGCGCGTTGGAGCACTGAATTGCGACCAGAACAGCTTTTCCACTTCATTATCTTTTTGATCCTCGAAAAACTTGGCCACATCAACCGTACTCTTTGCCAGATCCGCGTACGAGTCTGCAGGGCTCCAGCGCCGATACAGAGGAGCATATTTTGGATCTAAGAACTTCATCCGCAACAAATAGGGGTTTCCAGCCACGATTTCTCCGGCCTGTCGAAGCTCCTCTCATGCATCCCTAATTTCGGAACGCGTCTCCTTGGCCGCATCAAGGGACTTCTTCAGGTCAGCGGACTTCGCTTGATTCTCTTTTTCAAGGAGCTCATACCGGCCGGCGGCGTTTTTCAGCTCCACAACCATCTCGGCTATCTTATCTTTGCTTCGGTGATGAGCAGCCTATTCGGCTCTCAACTCTTCGGCTGCCTTTAGGGAAGCTGCATTGCTAGCCTGGGCTTGCTCCTTGGTTAGGGCAAGCTCCGCCCTCAGGGCCTCCACGGCAGCAGCTCCACCTGCAGTCGAAGCATATCACATTAACATGATGCTCCTCTTAATATTTCCTAGAAAAAATAAGGAAAGCAGAGCACATACTTTGTGACTTGTTAAGCCGCTCGTTCACAAGTGTGATGTCGACATCCACAACTTCAATCTGTCGCCTCAGTTCGGCGACTTCAACGGACTGATCGGCTGCCGGACCCTTAGCCACCTGCGCATGAATACAGTGCGATCATTACTTAACAATGTGATCCTCCGTTTGCCGCCTATGGCTGGCAACCAGAGTCTCAGGGGCTACTATCTATACAGAGCACATCTAGCGCGTGCGCCACAATCAAAAAATTGTGTATTTCATTACATACCTCAAAGCCTTTGAGCAAGCTCGTAAAAGCTTCATTCAACCCGCTTGTGGTGGATGAAATCTTCTCAAGCACCATTCTCATTAATGAACGGTGATCCTCCGAGAGATCAGCTTGCTCCAGAAGGCTCGTCAACATGTCCGGCCGGTCGCCGAACTATGCCGGGCCCTTCTTGTCGCCCCCCGTGGGAGCCGAACGCTCCGGGCTCAGGGCGGCCAAAGTATTAGCTTCTGGCCTCGGCAAATCTGGACTCCTCCGTGATGACACCTCGGGGTCACCCGCCCCATGAGGCAGAGAGGCTAGTGGGGTTTCACTCTCCATCTCCGGAAGAAGATCCCCCGAAGACGAACTCTGTCGAGAAGAGCTGCTAGCCGGACTGCAAAGAATGGATCCTGGTTATTGTTCTCGGAGGAGGAAGCAGTAGCTTTGTATTTACGATTAACTTACAGCTCGGCTAAGGGCTGGCCCGTTTGCAGGCACGGCGCGGTGAGGACGCCCTTCGGGGCAGGGCCCCCCGGGGAAGTTTTCTTCCCTTGTCTAGGCACCTTCGTCTCCAAGTCTTCGGAGGCGGCCCTCTTCTTCCCGCGGGGGGAGGAGACCGTAGATTCCCCACCCCGACTATCCTCCTTTGCGGAGGTAGTAACTCCCCCGGTTTGGATGTGCAACATGTGAACCTCTGCTTCTCTGTTCTTCCCTTCATCTTTCCCCGAGGGCACTTGACTTAGCACACGACTAAGCATCTTGGCTATGGTAGGAATAGGCGAGCCTTCAGGAAGCGGTGCCGGACACCTGATTCTCTCCGCCTTGCTGAGCCATTCCTGGCTGCGAATGGTTTTCAGAACAATGTTATGATAAATATAAACAAAGTGTTCGGTTTCTGGGTTACTTACTTGGGTATCCAGGCGGTTGCAGCTCAGGCCCGCATCCTCGATGGTGTCCGGACACTTTACTTGTGGTCCGAAGAATAACTTACACATCCCTTCGATCGTCATGTCGAAGAAGTGCAGAATAGTCCGCGGACCCTCTGGGTTGAACTCCCACATCCGGAGAGGCCGACGTTTGCACGGCAAGATCCGTCGGACTAGCATTACCTGAATTACACTGACAAGACTAATGTCCCTCTCAAGAAGCTCCCGAATGCGGCTCTGCAATGTTGGAACGTCATTAGCAGGCCCCCAATCCAGTCCCACATTCGCCCATGACGCCAGTTGAGGCGGAGGGCCCGAACGGAAGTCGGGGGCAGCCACCCACTTTGTGCCTCTGGGAGCCGTGACGTAAAACCACCTCCGCTGCCATAGATCGGACACCTCTGGGAAGAAGCCCTCTGGCCATGGGGCGTCGGCGTTCCTGCTTATTGCAGCACCCCCACACTCCGCGTGTCACCCCTCAATCATCTTCGGCTTCACATTGAAGGTCTTAAGCCATAAGCCGAAGTGCGGGGTGATGTGGAGGAAGGCTTCGCACACAACGATGAATGACAAGATGTGAAGGATGGAGTCCGGAGCTAGATCATGAAAATCTAACCCGTCATAGAACATGAGCCCTCTCACAAAGGGATCAAGGGTGAAGCCTAACCCGCGGAGGAAGTGAGAAACAAATATGACACTCTCGTTGGGCTCGGGAGTAGGGATGACCTGCCCTGGAGCAGGAAGCCTGTGCTTGATGTCGGCGCTTAGATATCTGACCTCCCTAAGCTTCACAATGTCCTCCTTTGTGACGGAGGAGGCCATCCACCGGCCTTGAAGGTTGGATCCGGACATGATTGAAGATCCGAAGTGCCTAAGCTTGGGCTCCAGGTATTGGAACTCGGGATGCGGAAAGGCGCAAGCGTGGTATGAAAGAAGGATAGGCCTCGGCCCCTCTATAAAGTTGGTGAATATCAAGCGTCCTCGGCGTAACCGCTAGGGACTTACCTAAAAACACGGAGTCATACCAACAGGCGTCGTGGGGTTGCACGCGCCCGTATTGATGGAGGATCCCGCGATAAGAGGAACACGATCTCTGCTTTGACAAGGCGTGCCGATAAAATCGCCTCGCAACGCGTGTTGAGGCAGGCCGAGAAAAACCGGTTCGTATTGAGCCGGGCCACGGTGTAAGGGCACACCGTGAAAAGAAAAATTGTCAGCAGATCAGATTTGTAAAGTGTTATGCTCTCTACGGTGGTGTGCGGAAATTATCTCACAGAGCCGGACATAATCCTTAATCTGCTTTGGAGTATTCGGAGATGGAACCCGCCTTGCAATGCCGAAGACAATCTACACACCGGACTCATCGTCATTGAAGCCTGGTTCAGGGGCTACTGAGGGAGTCCTGGATTAGGGGGTATCCAGACAGCCGGACTATATACTTCAGCCGGACTGATGGACCGTGAAGATACAAGACTCAAGACTTCGTCCCGTGTCCAGATGGGACTCTTCTTTGCGTGGAAGACAAGCTTGGCGATCCGGATATTAGATCTTCTTCTTTGTAACCGACTCTGTGTAACCCTAGCCTCCTCTGGTGTCTATATAAACCGGAGGGTTTAGTCCGTAGGACAAGGACAATCATAATCATCATAGGCTAGCTTCTAGGGTTTAGCCTCTACGATCTTGTGGTAGATCAACTCTTGTAATACTCACATCATCAAGATCAATCAAGCAGGAAGTAGGGTTTTACCACCATCGAGAGGGCCCTAACCTGGGTAAAACATCATGTCCCTTGCCTCTTGTTAGACGCACAGATCGGGATCCCCTACCAAAGATCCGCTGGTTTTGACACCGACACTGCCCCCCCCCCTCCTTGTCCTCTTCGGACTATAGGGGGAGGGGGCGCGTGGCCTGCCCTGGCCGCCCCTCCTCTTCTCCACTTTGGGCCCATGAAGCTCATTAACCCCCCGGGGGGTTCCGGTAACCCGCCGGTACTCCGGTATAAATCTGATAACCCCTGGAACCATTCCGGTGTCCGAATATAGTTATCCAATATATCAATCTTCATGTCTCAACCATTTCGAGACTCCTCATCATGTCCGTGATCATATCCGGGACTCCTAACCATCTTCGGTACATCAAAACACATGAACTCATAATATAATTGTCATCTAACTTTAAGCGTGCGGACCCTACAGGTTCGAGAACTATGTAGACATGACTGAGACACGTCTCCGATCAATAACCAATAGCGGAACCTGGATGCTCATATTGGCTCCTACATATTCTACGAAGATCTTTATCGGTCAAACCGCATAACAACATACGTTGTTCCCTTTGTCATCGGTATGTTACTGGCCCAAGATTCGATCGTCGGTATCTCAATACCTAGTTCAATCTCATTACCGGCAAGTCTCTTTACTCGTTATGTAATGCATCATTCCGTAACTAACTCATTAGCTATATTGCTTGCAAGGCTTATAGTGATGTGCATTACCGAGAGGGCCCAGAGATACCTCTCCGATAATCGGAGTGACAAAACCTAATCTCGAAATATGCCAACTCAACATGTACCTTTGGAGACACCTGTAGAGCTCCTTTATAATCACCCAGTTACAGTGTGACGTTTGGTAGCACACAAAGTGTTCCTCCGGTAAACGGGAGTTGCATAATCTCATAGTTGTAGGAACATGTATAAGTCATGAAGAAAGCAATAGCAACATACTAAACAATCACGTGCTAAGCTAACAGAATGGGTCAAGTCAATCACATCATTCTCCTAATGACGTGATCCCATTAATCAAATGACAACTCATGTCTATGATCAGGAAACACAACCATCTTTTGATCAACAAGCTAGTCAAGTAGAGGCATACTAGTGACACTATGTTTGTCTATGTATTCACACATGTATTATATTTTCGGTTAATACAATTCTAGCATGAATAATAAACATTTATCATGATATAAGGAAATAAATAATAACTTTATTATTGCCTCTAGGGCATATTTCCTTCACCATCGTCACTGACTCATCAACTTTCACCGGCTCATCTTTCATGAACCGACTCTACCCTTTGGTCCGGATATCCTCGCCTGCAGTTTTAGCTTGGATCTCCGGAGTCACCATTGGCGGGTCTTCAGTCTCAAGGTCTGCCGTGGTGGAAGATGACCCGCCAGCTTTCTTCTTTGAAATGGCTTTGGCCCTGAAGACATGAGACTAACACCAGGTTAAAGAAGTAGTTATGATGACAAGCAAAATTATGCAGCAACAAATGCTTACCCAAGCTTGATCGTAAGAGCCGGAGCTATGACGTGGTCGACTCTCCAGAGGAGGGCGGCGATTCCTGATAATTTGAATCAGGAGGATTAAGTGGTTGCCTAATAATACCAGTTCGTGGACGAGAGGAAGTTAGACTATGAGGCACCTCAACTCGTTGTCTTTGAATGGCCGGCTCATCAGATAAGCCGTCGGTTAATTCCCTAGGGCTGTTCCGGGTCTTCCTTTTAGATGTGAAGGTATGTTGATTTTTATTCAAAAGAAAATTTGGATCTAAATGAGCATCTAGATGCAAAAATGGTACCTTCTTGACGGCTTGTCTCGTTCTCTTCCGGACAAAAGTTTCCGTGTTGGATGAGATTGAAATTACCTCAGCGTTGCCGGCTCGACTGTTTTTTGTGTGACCCTAAGAAGAGGGAGCGTTGGCTAGTTCATTAAAAATAGGACCAAGTGAGTCGAGCTCTACCTCCGACTCATTTACAGCAACCGACTCGTCGGCGTCGACCGGCTCATCCTCTTGCTCAGCTAGAGGAGGAGCAGACTTTCGAGTTTTCTTCTTCCAAAATCTGGAATTCGCTTGCATATGTGATGAGCCGGAAGTTAAGCTTAGGACAACAAATAAGCCAGACAGAATGAGCAAGAAAGTACAAGTACACTTACTTGAGGCACAAGATTGGTCAAACAGAAGGGAGCCAACCTAGTCTTTTTGCACTTTACTGGGGCTCCCCTAGCAGTTTCTTTGTGGCTTTGTGACGATGACATGTACCTTAGGTAGGGTCTTAGGCCTAACCTAGACACCCTACCCAAGGACACTGCCCTAGAGTCAAAGACATACGAAGTTCTACAGAATATACCGATTGAAATAACCCTGAAGTGTAATCCACTCGACGGAAGATTCCACTCGAATATCCCAATTCCACTGGGCCATAGTAGCAACACTCGACCGCATAAAGAACCACTCGGAGTCCACAAGGCCTAGCGTCACCCCAGGTTGGCAACGGTCAAGCATTCACTCCATAGTCATAAAGATCATTAATAGCAGGCGTTACCAGTAACGCCCCTGTCTTAACTCACATTGAACCCTGTGTAACTGAGGGCAGCGAGGGGTCCGACGCACTCTATATAAGCCACCCTCCTCTGGCACAAGGGTTCGGACCCCCTGTAACTCCAACACATATCTAGTCGACAAGCCTCAGCGACACCGAGACCTAGGGATTTTACCTCCTCCGAGAGGGGCCTGAAATCGTAAACTTGTGTGTACAACCTCTCCGTAGCTAGGGCCTTGCCTCCTCATTCATATCCTATACTCTTACTGTCAGACTCATTCCCACGACAGTTGGTGCCCACCTTGGGGCAGGTGCCCTAGCAACTTCCAGTGAGGTTGCAGTTTTTTTGATCTCCATCAACATGGTTTTCGGTGGTGGTTTGTCCACGGGCCACGAGGTCTGCCTCGGAGCGCTCGTCTTCATCGCGATGACTCCGCCTGGATCCAAGAAGCCCCCATCGATGTCGAGACTCTCCTCGTCCGCGGGACGATGCACTTTCACGTGAGTGCTTGCGGCGTCCTCCTGCGGCAGCCATCGAACCAGTATCAGTCGGCTCCTGTAGCATCCTCGCTCTCCACGATTCACCGTCGCAAGTGATTTGGTCGTTCACGGCTCCAGCGACGGGTGAAGCATGCGGTGGCTCGCCAGTCCACCACCCCTCAAGTCGCGGCAATTGAGCCCGACGAATCCTTATATGGTTTGTTCGACCTGCCGGCTGGTCACTCGTATTCACTTTCCGAGTGCGAGAGTAGTGACCCAGTGGCAGAAGTCCTCATTATCAACTCCCAGCACGGTCCACCCGGATTCTGTCGCGACGGCGGCACCGACGGTGGTAGCGGCGGCCCGTCACGTGATCATTATGAGTACATTCCCGAAGCCCTCACTGTGGAGCAGAGGGAGGAGCTGCATCGCTGCAACGTCTAGGCGCTCCAAACCCCCATCATTGGGGAGACCTCCGAGGCTCAGGCCTTGGAGGCTGCACACTTGGCTACCTTGGCTGAGTGTATGCGTCTGTAGAATCTCCAGCAGACACTCGATGAACGCGCTCGTTAGCAGATCCCTGAATCCAGTCGACGTGCACGACAGCTGTTTCCGACTGAACCTCAGGTATACCGTACTCCGATCCAAAATGTTGCAGCAGCAGCACGCATAGCAGAGTCAATCCAGCCGTCCCACTCAGAAGCTGGTAGAGGTTTGCAGCAGATCCGAGCGCTGCTTTGGGCAGCAGGAGAACAGAACTCGGCTGTTTCTCAGTCGCGCAACAGAATTCATAGCAAATCTATGGTTGCAAACACAGTTTAGTTGGCGCATAGTCCGAGGTCGCCTCTGTGACATGAAGATCGTGGTCACTGCCAAGATCAATACCTGGGGCGAGGCCACAGGTAGTACGATCATCAGTATTCCCGTGATGACCACCATCGAGTGCCTACACCCCCTCTGAGGGGCGGATCATATGCGTCCCGACGGTATGACGACATGCACCATTATGGTGACGAGCGGAGAGCTCCAGTCAACCCAAGAGAGCCTGGGTTTGATGCGAGGTCACTCCTTGTGCAAGGTTTGGTTGATAGATGCCGAGCAAACAGAGAAGGACAAGACAGAGACCGTCCGATTGGAAACAGAGCATTTGTTTCTGGGCCTGAGTGTTTCAGTAGATCTATCTGATCTGTTGAGATCCCTCCCAACTTCAGGTTGGCTAAGGGCGTGAGCAAGTTCACTGGTGAGTCAAAGCCAGACACTTGGCTAGAAGATTACCGAGTGGTTGTGCAGATTGGTGGAGGCAACGATGATTATTTTTAGCCATGCAGCACCTTCCCTTGATGCTTGAGGGTTCGGCTAGAGTTTGGTTGAATCAGTTGGCCCCTGGAAGTATTTTCTGTTGGGAAGATTTGGCCCAAGTATTCATCAAGACATTCGAAGGCACCTGCAAGCGACCTGCTGGGCTGACTGAATTGCAGCATTGCGTTCAGAAGCTGAATGAAACTTTGAGAGACTTCATCCAGAGATGGACTACCCTTCACCATGTGGTGGAAAATGTGTCAGAGCACCAGGAGGTTTGCGCCTTCAAGGAGGGCATCTGATACAGAGACCTCATCCTGAAGTTCGGTCATTCCGGAGACATGTCTCTGAGCCGAATGATGGAAATAACCACTCGGTATGCTAATGGTGAAGAGGAAGATCGACTCTGCAATGGCAAGGGGAAACCAGTCGACCAAGATACCGAAGGTGGAAATTCGAATCAGAATCCAAAGCGCAAAGCTGAGCCCATAGGCCCAGCTGAAGCTGTAGTCCTGAATGCACAAGGAAAATCAAAAGGAAAACCTAAATAGCAATGGGTGCCCAAGAAGGAGAAAGACCAGTCAGGCCAGGATGTCCTGGATTTGTCATGTTATATCCACACGAAGAAAGATGAAGAAGGTAACTTGATTCAGCCCAAGCATACCACTCGACAATGTCGACTCCTGATTTAGCAGTTCCGAGAGGGTCAACCCAGTGAGAAGGGCTCTGATAAGGATGAAGAGAAAGAAGAAGATGATGGTTATCCCAAGGTTAATGCTACCCTGGTGATTTTTGCTGATGTCGAGAACAAAAGTCGAGTGAAAGTCATTAACAGAGAAGTGAACATGGTTGCTCTGGCAACTACGACATACTTGAAGTGGTCAACTCCCATTACATTCGACCAGTCAGATCATCCGATGCATTTTGCCACCCCTGGGCGGCAAGCATTGGTGGTCGACCCAGTGGTTGGGGGCACTGGACTTACTAAAGTCCTTATGGATGGTGGCAGTGGTTTGAACATTCTCTATGCTGAGACCCTCCAAGGGATGGGCATTTCGATGTCCAAACTCAGTGAGAGCAACATGCAGTTCCACGGTGTCATCCCCGGAAAGAAGGCAAAGTCACTCGGACAAATTGCTCTTGATGTGGTTTTCGGTGATTCCAAGAATTACCGCAAGGAGAAGTTGACGTTTGAAGTAGTGGATTTTCACAGTGCATATCACGCTATTCTGGGTAGGCCAACATATGCTCGTTTCATGGCCCAGCCATGTTTTGTGTATCTTAAGTTGAAAATGCCGGGCCTAGAGGTGTGATCACAGTCACAGGAAATAGGCAGAGAGGACAGGAGTGCCTCTAGAAAGGCTCCAAGATTGTTGATGAGCAAATGGTGGTGGTCGAGCTGGAAGAGTACAAGAAAAACACCGACCCGACTGATTTATTACGAGCCAAGAAGCCTGCTTCAAAGTCAGCATTTCAGTCGGCCGGCGAAACAAAGCTAGTTCACATTCACCCGGAAGACCCCTCTCCGACTCACATTTCAACGACACTCGACAGTAAATAGGAAGAAGCGCTCATCTAGTTCCTCCATGAGAACTGGGACATCTTTGCATGGAAGCCATCAGACATGCCGGGTGTGCCCAGGGGACTGGCTTAGCACTGTTTACATGTTCACCCAAAAGCAAAACCTGTGAAAGAGCATCTCCGTCGGTCCGCCGTGGAAAAAAGAAGGCGATTGGCGAGGAAGTGGCTCGGCTCCTGTTAGCTGAGTTCATCTGCGAGATTTACCACTCTGAGTGGCTCGCTAACGTCGTCATGGTCCCCAAGAAAGATGATTCACTTCGTATGTGTATCAACTTCAAGCATATCAATCGGCCCTGCCCGAAAGATCATTTTCCTCTCCCCCGCATCGATCAGATTGTCGACTCGACTGCGGGGTGTGAGTGTTTGTCCTTTCTGGATGCATATTCCGGGTACCATCAGATCTGACTGTATGGTCCCAATGAAATAAAAATGGCCTTCATCACCCCATTCGGGAGTTTTTGCTATGTTACCATGCCTTTTGGTCTCAAGAATGCTGGTGCCACATTCATGCGCATGATCCAGAAGTGCCTGCTCACTCAAATCAGTCGGAACATGGAAGCATACATGGACGATATTGTGGTCAAGTCACGCAATAGTTCTGACCTGCTGACTGACCTCGGTGAAACCTTTGCCAACCTAAGAAGATATGGCATCAAGCTTAATCCATCCAAGTGCACATTCGGAGTCCTAGGAGGGAAGCTGCTTGGTTTTCTCATTTCCAAATGAGGAATCGATGCAAACCGGGAAAAGATTGGAGCAATTCTCCGATTGAAATACCCCGTGCATGTGCATGATATTCAGAAGCTTACAGGTTGTTTTGCTGCATTGAGTCGATTCATTTCTCGTCTCGGTGAAAAGGCACCGCCTCTTTACCAACTTATGAAAAAGTCTGATACATTCGAGTGGACTCCTGAAGCTAAAGCAGCCTTTGTAGAGCTCAAAGCCCTGCTTTCCACCCAGTCGGTGCTTGCTGCCCCAGTCAGCAAAGAACCTCTGTTGTTATATATTGTAGCCACTGGACAGGTTGTGAGCACATTGCTCACGGTAGAGCGGGAGGAAGAAGGCAAAGCCTATAGAGTTCAACACCTAGTGCATTACATTTCTGAAGTTTTGACTCCGTCCAAGCAAAGGTATCTGCATTACTAGAAGCTTGTCTATGGAATTTATCTGACCACGAAGAAAGTTGCACATTACTTCGTAGACCACTCGGTTTCAGTCATCAGTGACGCTCCATTGTCATAAATTTTGAACAATCGAGATGCAACCGGTCGAGTGGCTAAGTGGGTGATTGAACCTCCTCCTCTGGATATCAAGTTCGAAGCAAAAAAGGCAATTAAGTCTCAGGCAATTGCGGATTTCTTGGCCGAGTGGATTGAGCAACAGCAACCGACTCAAGTTCACTCGAAACACTGCACCATGTTCTTCTTCGGATCTAAGATGTTGAATGGTTCTAGTGCTAGAGTAGTTATGGTGTCCCCAAGGGGCGACAAACTCAGTTACGTACTCCAGATCCACTTTGATTACTTCAACAATGAAGCTAGGTATGAAGCACTTCTATACGGGTTGCGTATGGCCATCTCACTCGGCGTCTGTCGCTTGATGGTTTACGATGACTCAGATTTGGTGGTTAATCAGGTGATGAAGGAGTGGGATATCAGGAGCCCCGCCATGACTAGATACCGCAATGCAGTAAGGAAATTAGAGAAGAAGTTTGAAGGGTTGGAGCTCCACCACATACCCCGACTCAAGAATCAAGCAGCTGATGATCTGGGGAAAATAGGTTCCACTCGGAAGCCTATTCCCAGTAATGTGTTCTTAGAGCATCTCCATACCCCATCAGTACAAGAGGATCCCTTTACAGAAGAGCCCCCACAACCAATAAGTTCAACCAATCTGACTGAAGTCGAAGTGTCAGCGGTGGTCGACCTAATCATGGAGATTTTGGTAATTACTCCCGACCGGACGGTGTCGTACATTGCCTACTTGCTCAGGAAGGAGCTTCCAGAAGATGAAGTTGAAGCACGTCAGATCGTCCGCAGGTTGAAAGCCTTTACAGTTATAGGTGGACAGCTTTTCAGGGAAAGTGTGACTGGCGTAGCTAAGGGATGTATCTCACTAGAAGAGGGTCGACTGATTTTGAATAAGATCCACTTTGGGACCTATGGTCACCATGTGTCCTCTTGGACCATCGTGGCCAAAGCATACCGAGCGGGGTTTTACTGGCCACATACCAATGAAATGCCTAAGGATATAGTCAACAAGTGTGAAGGTTGCCAGTTTTACTCGAACATGTCCCACAAGCCTGCATCTGCCTTGAAGACTATTCCACTCGTCTGGTCATTTGTTGTGTGGGGATTAGATATGGTTGGACCTCGAAGGACCGGCAGGAGCGACTTCACTATTCTGCTCGTAGCAGTCGAAAAGTTCACTAAGTGGATTGAAGACAAACCTATCAAGAACCTTGACTCAAGCACATCCATCAGTTTTATCAAAGAATTGGTGTTCCGTTACGGAGTTCCGGGCATCATCACGGACAACGGATCAAACTTTGATTCTGATGAGTTCAGAGCATTCTATGCGTCCCAAGGAACTCGAGTCGACTATGCATCTGTTGCCCACCCGCAGTCGAATGGACAAGCTGAAAGGGTAAATGGTTCGATCCTCCAAGGGCTGAAACCCCGATTGATGCGCGACCTTAAGCATGCGGCTGGAGCTTGGGTGACTGAGCTGCCGTCTGCTCTGTGGGGATTGAGGACGACTTCCAAATTGTCGACTGATCGAACCACTTTCTTCATGGTGTACGGGACTGAAGCCGTGCTTCCAAGTGATCTTCTGCACAACGCTCCCCGAGTGGAACTCTTCTCAGAAGCCGAGGCAGAGCAAGCACGCTAGGACGTCGTTGATCTCCTAAAGGAAGAACAAGAGATGGCTTTGATCCGGTTGACCATCTATCAGCAAGACCTGCGTCGATTCCACACCCAAAACATCAAAGGTCGAACATTTTAGGAAGGACATCTTGTGTTCCGAGTGGATCAGCAACGGCCTCATAAGCTTGCCCCTGCCTGGAAAGGCCCCTTCATCATCACCAAAATCCTCCACAATGGAGCATATCACCTTTCCAATGTAGCCAAGAAGAAGGACGATCCATGTTCTTGGAACACGGATCTGCTCTGCCGCTTTTATACCTAAACACTCGGATAATCGAGATGTAGTAAGAGTACTTTTCAGATTGTTCATCAAAGACATGATTTCCGTAGTCTCATAATGATTGTTTTCACATAAATGTGAGTCCAAATCCCCCAATGGGTGGCTTAGCTACGAATCAGATTCGCCTAAGTTTCAAAAACACACTCCAAGTGAAGAGCAACCCTCTCACTTGGGGGCTTAGCTGCGAACCAGATTCGCCTAAGTTTCAAAACATACCCCGAGTGAAGAGCAACCTTCTCACTTGGGGGCTTAGCTGCGACCTCGCACTCGCCTAAGTTTCAAAACATACTCTGAGTGAAGAGCAATCCTCTCACTCGGAGGCTTAGCTGCGAACCAGATTCGCCTAAGTTTCAAAACATACTCCGAGTGAAGAGCAATCCTCTCACTCAGGGGCTTAGCTGTGACCTCGCACTCGCCTAAGTTTCAAAACATACTCCAAGCAAAGAGCAATCTTCTCACTCGGGGGCTTAGTGGCGGCCCCGTACTTGCCTAAGTTTTAAAACATACTCCAAGTGAAGAACAATCCTCTCACTCGGGGTCTTAGCTGCGAACTAGATTCACTTAAGTTTCAAAACATACTCCGAGTGAAGAGAAATCCTCTCACTCGGGGGCTTAGCTGCGACCCTGTACTCGCCTAAGTTTCAAAATATACTCCGAGTGAAGAGCAATCCTCTCACTCGGAGGCTTAGCTGTGAACTAGATTCACCTAAGTTTCAAAACATACTCCAAGTGAAGAGCAATCCTCTCACTCGGGGGCTTAGCTGCGACCCCGCACTCACCTAAGTTTCAAAACATACTCCGAGTGAAGAGCAACCCTCTCACTCGAGGGCTTAGCTGCGAACCCGCACTCGCGTAAGTTTCAAAACATACTCCAAGTGAAGAGCAATCCTCTCACTCGGGGGCTTAGATGCGACCCCGCACTCGCCTAAGTTTCAAAAACATACTCCGAGTGAAGAGCAATCCTCTCACTCGGGGGATTAGCTGCGACCCTGCACTCGCTTATGTTTCAAAACATACTCCAAGTGAAGAGAAATCCTCTCACTCGGGGGCTTAGCTGTGAACCAGATTCGCCTAAGTTTCAAAACGTACTCCGAGTGAAGAGCAATCCTCTCACTCGGGGTCTTAGCTGCGAACTAGATTCGCCTAAGTTTCAAAACATACTCCGAGTGAAGAGAAACCCTCTCACTCGGGGACTTAGCTACGACCCCGTACTCGCCTAAGTTACAAAAACATTCTCCAAGTGAACAGCAACCCTCTCACTTTGGGACTTAGCTGCGACCCTGTATTCGCCTAAGTTTCAAAAACACAACGACGTGCACCCTGAGCTGCGCCACAAGTACAACGTCTGGATGCACTCTGAGATGCTCCACAAGTACAATGTCGACTCCGGGTGAAGATCAACCCTCTCACTCAGAGACTTAGTTGTGATCCCAGATTCGCCTAAATCAAGAAAATCCAAGAACATTGGAGACAAAGCAATGACATTCAGATAAAACAACCAAGTTCGGATAAATCCAGCAAGGTTCATCACCACAAGCAAAAGTATTCGGGCATCAGGCCCGAAAGAGTTTAACAATTACAAAATCACTCGGCATTCCGAGGCAAATAAAGTCAAGTTATCAAGTTTTTCACTCGGCGGGAGGACTAGCTAGCTCGACGAAAGTATCCAAGTCGATGCCATCTGCGATACGAGTGGCTGCGTCAATGAAGGTCTACATAAAAGATTGAAACCGAAGCTTCTTGGTGTTTGCTACCTAAAGAGCTTTCAACTTCTCTTCCTTGGCATCCTTACAATGAACACGGACGAGTGATAGAGCCACATCAGCGCCGCAGCGAGAAGCTGACTTCTTCCACGCTTGCACTCGGTTAGGGATGTCATTCAGTCGAGTCATCAGGGACTCGAGGTCATTCAGAAGCACATCTTTTGGCCACAACTCCTTGTCTATCCGCATCAAGGCAACTTTCAGTCGTGTGACATAATCCAAGACACTAGCGAGGTGAGATTCCAGTCGCAGTACATTCATGGCATTCATCCCTGACGGGAGAGTTGATGGGGTCCAGTCCCGTCTCGATTTGCCTGGTTTCCTCCTCAAAATTCTGATAAAAATCTGCACAAAGAGAAAAAGTTGGCGGCAGCGTTGTGAAGAAGTTTTTGATCCAATCGGACGAGTTAAAATACCTTCAAGCATGAGGAACATCTTCTTGGCAAGACCACCCACATAAGCCTCCAGTTTGTCCCTCTTCCGAGTGAGAACATCCACTTTGTCAGCCAAGGACACCTTCTCCTCCCTCAGCTGCACAACTTCTTTCTTCGCCTTGTCAATGGCGGTCTTCAGTTTAGCATTCTCCTACTCCAACTTGCCGACTGAAGCTAGCTTCTTGTCAGCTAGTTCAGTCTTCTCATGCACCGTCTTCTGCGCCCCCGCAAGATCAAGGTCCTTCTGCTCCAAGGCCTACTTCATTTTGTCTAAAGAACAACATTCCTAAGTCGGGCTTGGAGTTGACAGTTTTCACTATGCACATCTGTTCGAGTGGGATCACTCACTCGTCTCAAATAAGGATGGGAAAGGAAAAATAACAAGGCATTCAGTCGACAAGTTGTTACATCCCATGATTGCCACTTCATCTTGAGCCTTCTTCAGGTTCTCCTTGGCCAGATCCGGATCAAGCTTGAGTTGGATTTTCTCCTATTCCAAAGTGGCATACTGGGTCCCGAGCTCGCAAGATTTCTGTAATCAGCAACAAGACATGTCAATCGACAAAAACAAAGATCGGTTATTTATGAGTGAAGAAGTGCAAGATCAAATTGCTATGGCAAAAGAGTTCTAAGACTGCTGCAGAATCAAACATTCAACAGTAGTCTCGGGGACTACACCCAGTGGGTGCAATTAGCGTGCCCCCACTGGTTCGATTTCCCACTTGGCATGATCATCCCAGCCCGACTGGAAGAAGTAAAAAAACATTGGTCCTCAGACCACCGTCGACTATCCGTAGTCGACCCGGTCTCGGGGACTACACCCAGTGGGTGCACTCAGCGTGCCCCCACTAGACCAAGATCCCACTCAACGCGACCTGTCTAAACTTGAGTGGAAGAGCTACTTAGCTACGAAAAAACCACATTTGTTCTAAGACTGATAACCCACAAGTATAGAGGATCGCAACAGTTTTCGAGGGTAGAGTATTCAACCCAAATTAATAGATTCGGCACAAGGGGAGACAAAGAATATTTGAAGGTATTAGCAGCTGAGTTATCAATTCAACCACACTTGGAGATTAATTATCTACAGCAAAGTGATTAGTAGCACATTAATATGATAGTTTTGATGATAGCAGCAGTAGCAATAGTAACGGTAACAGTGGTAGCAGTGATATTGTAGCAGTAACGATAGCAGTAGCAGTAGTAACTTAGCAAGAACAATATATGATAAATTCGTAGGCATTGGATCGGTGACTCGTTGGATGATATTCATCATGAGATAGTTATAACCTAGGGTGATACGGCACTAGCTCCAGTTCATAAATATAATGTAGGCATGTATTCCGTAAATAGTCATACGTGCTTATGAAAAGAACTTGCATGACATCTTTTGTCCTACCCTCCCGTGGCAGCGGGGTCCTATTGGAAACTAAGGGATATTAAGGCCTCCTTTTAATAGAGAACCGGAACAAAGCATTAGCACACTGTGAATACATGAACTCCTCAAACTACGGTCATCACCAGGAGTAGTCCCGACTATTGTCACACCGGGGTTGCCGGATCATAACACGTAGTAGGCGACTATAACTTGCAAGATCAGATCTAGAACATGGATATAATGGTGATAGCATAAAACGGTCCAGATCTGAAATCATGGCACCCGGGCCCAAAGTGACAAGCATTAAGCATGGCAAAGTCATAGCAACATCAATCTCAGAACATAGTGGATACTAGGGATCAAGCCCCAACAAAACTAACTCGGTTACATGATGAATCTCATCCAACTCCTCACCGACCAGCGAGCCTATGAAGGAATTACTCACTCCCGGTGGGGAGCATCATGGAATTGGCATCGGAGATGTGTTGGTGATGACGAAGATCGAAGATCCCCCTCTCCAGAGCCCCAAATGGACTCCAGATCTAGCCTCCCGATGAAGAACAGGAGACGGCGGCGCCTCCGTCTCGTGAAGCGCGATAATTCTTTCTCCCTATTTTTTTCTAGAATAATGGGATTTTATAGCGGCGGTTTCAGGGTCAGCAGGGCCACCAGGTGGGCAGCACCCACCTGGGCGCGGCAGGGGGGCAGGCGCGCCCTGGTGGGTTTTGCCCACCCAGGTGCCCCCTCTGGTATCTCTTGGCTCCAGAAATTCTCTTTATTGATATAAAAAATCCTCGCAAAGTTTCGTTCCATTCCGAGAACTTTTATTTATGAACAAAAATAACACCATGGTAGTTCTGCTGAAAACAGTGTTAGTCCGGGGTTACTTTCATTCAAATCATCGAAATGAGAGTCCAAACAAGAGGAAAAGCATTAGGAAAAGTAGATACGTTGGATACGTATCAACTCCCCCAAGGTTAAACCTTTGCTTGTCCTCAAGCAATTCAGTTGATAAACTGAAAGTGAAAAAGAAAAACTTTTACGAACTCTTTTGCTCTTGTTTCATAAATAAGCTTAAACAACACCCAGGTTTTTAGTAAAGATTATAACTAACCATGTCGACAATAACTCTTAAAAATTATATTAACTCATATCAATGACATAAACAACTAGAGAGCAATAATAAGATATCTCAGATAGCAACACATTGTCAAAACAACCATAATATAATATGGCAATAGTGGTATCTCGCTAGCCCTTTCTGAGACCGCAAAACATAAATGCAGAGCACCCCTAAAGTTCAAGCAGCGACTAAACATTGTAATTCATGGTAGAAAAGATCGAATCATGATGCACCCAACATTAGCTATACACAATGCATCAACATGATAGCAGTGCTCTCAGGTTCTGGCGCTTATTTGAGAAGGTGATGACACAACATAAAAGTAAATAGTTAGTCCCTTCGAAGAGGGAAACAGTGATTTGCAGAGGTACCAGAGCTCAAGTTTTTTAAAATAGAGGTAAATGATATTTTGAGACATGCACCCTTCTCATTCACTTTATGACTATCAGTTATCAATATCTTCCATGCTAAACACGCTAGTGGCGGTTCCCAAGCGGAAATGTAAAGGTTATTGACTCCATTGGGAGTTTTTTATTATTATTTGTAAGCTCTTTTCTTTTTGCAGTTTGGGACTGGGCATCCCTAATACCAACCTTTTCTCGTGCGATGGTGAGTGAATAAACACTCGACTTGGGAATAACCCGCTTAGCATGCAAGATATCGACTACCTCATGTCGTTCCATGAATGATCCAGGCACACAAAAAGGATATTTATTTGAAGTTTTTAGAGTTGGCACATGCAAATTTACTTAGGACGGCAGGGTAATACCGCATATAGGTAGGTATGGTGGACTCATCTGGAATAACTTGGGTTTCAGGTTTTTGATGTACAAGCAGAGTTCCCACTTAGTATAGGCAAGGCTAGCAAATAGGTTGAGAAGCGGCCAGCTAGAGAGCAACAATGGTCATGAACATGCATTATGCATAAGTAACATTGGATACTAGCATGAGTAGGATATGAACACCATGAACATAAATATCATAGAGGCTATGTTGGTTTTGATTCAACTAGATGCATGAACATGTGCCAAGTCAAGACACTCAAACATTCAGAGGAGGATACCATATCATCATACTACATCACAATCATTTTAACGCAATGTTGATATCCAAGATAAGTCATTATTCACTCCTAGCTACTTATGCATGGCATGAGAAACTATAATCTCTAATTGTCATTGCAAACATGTTTGATCATAATAGGCCGAATCATGGATACTAGGTTAAACATATTTACAAAAACAGAACAAGTCGAGTTCATATCCGTTTCTCCCTGCCATGGCCAATTCATCTAATGTCGTCATTATTGACTTTCACTTGCACGATCGAACAATTTGAAACAATAATAGTGCAAGAGTGCCAGGGACTAAGCTGGAATCTGCAAACATTATATTCAAGAGGAGAAGACAAGGTAATATGGGCTCTTTGTTAGATCAACAATAATGCAAATGAGAGCCAATCAACATTTTCATCGTGGTCTTCTCCTCGGTATGACTCAATAAAAGAAAAGGAAAATCAGAGAAACACACTGAAATATTCTTGGAGTTTTTGGTTTTCGTAAACAAGCAAATGAAAAGAGAAAAGCAAAAATGAGAAAAACTATTTACACGGGAAAGCTCCCAACAAGTAAAAGAGAACAAGAAAATCTTTTTAGGTTTTTTATTTTCAGTACTACATCATTTTAAACTAGGAAGAAAAATCAAAAAGAACAAAGAAACATATTTTTGGGATTTTCTCAAAGTTTTTCAAACACACAAGAAGAAAGCAAGAAAAAATAATTCAAGCATGGATGATACAATGAAAAAGTGTGGACACCGACAACTGGAATGAAATGTATGAACATGAATGTAATGTTGGTGGGAATACGTACTCCCCCAAGCTTAGGCTTTTGGACTAACTTGGTCGCCGGTCAGTAGCCTGTGTAATGGTCGGACTGGTAGCTCACGGAGGCTCTCAGTGTGGATGCCTTAGCCTGCCGTGCAGCCTCCACTACTGCGTTGTGAGCTCGAGCCTCGCTCTCAAGAACAAAATATCTTCCCTTGTTGTGATAGTCAAAATGAGCAATATGTGTGCACAACAGATGTTTGGCTAAACAACAGATTGTAAGTGAAGTTATGAATTTTTTCTTTGAGGATCTTATGACTTTTTAAAGCATCAAAGTATAAATACTGCATGGGTAGGATAGGGTCAAAGGGCAAAGGTGAAACACCCAGCCCTCATGCTAAACGTGTGGCATAAATTCCGCCATAGAAATAGCCACTGTTAGCGTTATGCTATAGTCGGCGTGCAACAATCACTCCAAGGTTATAACTCCTTTCACCGGTGAGAGCGGCGCGTATGAGGCTCAAGTCTGGAGCACAAAGCGTACTTCAGTCTTGCTTGCATACTATAAATTTTCCATTAAATAATGTGAAGTACTGAATTGCAAGAAAATGTATGCTCTTTATTCTACCTTGCGTCACTCCCCTAGTTTCACCAAAGCAAAGACTAGTAAAGAATACTTCAAACTCATACCTAGGTGGCTCATTGAGCGAACCCTAGAATGGGATTTTGCAGAGGTGAGCAAACCTTTCTAGAGAAATGGTAAATGGATTATCATAAAGTTTAAAATACACCCTAGACTCACAGGGAAAGAATTTAAATTCTTTGACAAATGATTCGGTGAGGATGAGGTGTTGGTCGCACTTATCTGAAATGTAGGGACCGAGCTCGACATTGTGATCTAATTTCTCAAATTCTTCCTTAATACCAACTCCCACCATGTAATCGTTGCATGGCCATAAGCATGTTTTGGTGGTGGCACTTCGAATGGAACTTTCACTTGGTTCAGCATAGGACCGACGAATGGAGCTGCTGCTAGAAGATGCCTCCGAGGATCTCCTCCTCGAAGAACTCCTTCCAAAGAAGTTCATAATGTCACGTACAATTTTCTGAAAATTTTTGGTCACGAAAAATTTATTAAAAAAACTTCACAAGAATGATAGCAACTACTCATAGGGATGTATAGAGGCCATAGCAAGCATTCAAACTACTTAGAACTCTAAGAATTCAACATGCAAGCTCATCTATAGCAGCACCGAGAGTAGCTAATTATTATAAATATAAACCACTAAAACAAAAACTAATTGGACACATGGAGGAGTCACATACCAAGTAACAAATCCCCGAAACAGTTTCGAAAACGGAGCTTCGAGCAAAGAGATCGAAATCCGCAGTTTCAGGAGCAAGAACATGAGAGAGAGAGAGAGAGAGAGAGAGACTGTGTGTGTTTGTGTGTGTGTGTGATAGTGATTTTTTTTGGGTGAATGGAGTGATGTGGTAAGAAGAAGTAAGTGAGGGAGCCCACTAGGTGGGCAGCACCCACCAGGGCACGCCTGGGGATCCTGGCGCGCCCAAGTGGGTTGTGCCCACCTGGTGCACCTCCCTATGATATTATTTGCACCAGAATTTCAGAAATATTCAGAAAAAATTGTATCAGATTTTCAGAGCATTCCGAGAACTTCTATTTTTGGGTCATTTTTTTTATTGCACGGAAAATTCAGAAAACAGACAAAGCATGGCATTTTATTTTATTTAACTAATGAAAACATAAAACAAAAGGTAGGGACAGAAGGTAGTGCTTAGTAAATTCATCAACTTTATACCTCTAAAAAATGATCCATTAATAAAGTTGATCAAGTCTTATTAACAACCACTTTTGATTAATATGAAACTAAAGAATTTTTGTAAATCACTAAGTTACCTCAATGGGGATGTGAATGTCCCCAACAATAAGCATTTCATATTTATTTTTAACAGTAGGTAGAGGTAGTTGAAAACTTCCAATAGTGATTGTCGGAGATTTTTCAGTAACATTAATACCATTCACTTGGAATTGTTTCTTCGGAAAGTGCATCGTATGCTCATTACCATTTATATGAAAAGTGACATTGCTTTTACTGCAATCAATAACAGCCCCTGTAGTATTCAAGAAGGGCCTACCAAGGATAATCAACATGTTGTCATCCTCGGGCATCTCAAGTATAACAAAGTCAGCCAAAATAGTAACATTAGCAACAACAACGGGCACATCCTCACAAATACTGATAGGTATGGCAGTTGATTTATCAACCATTTGCAAAGATATTTCAATAGGTGTGGGTTTATTCAAATCAAGTATTTTATAAAAAGAGAAAGGCATAACACTAACACCGGCTCCCAAATCACACAAGGCAGTTTTAACATAATTTCTTTTGATGGAGCAAGGTATAGTTGGTATTCCAGGATCTCCAAGTTTTTTAGGTACTCCATCTTTAAAAGTGTAATTAGCAAGCATAGTGGAGATTTCAGCTTCCAATATTTTTCTCTTATTAGTGATGATGTCTTTGATATTGCATAAGGAGGCATTTTAAAGATATCAGTTAAGCGAGTTCGCAAAAAGACTGGCCTCAGCATTTCAGCAAAGCGTTCAAATTCTCCATCATCTTTCTTTTTGTTGACTTAGGTGGAAATGGAATAGGTTTTTGAAACCATGGTTCTCTTTACTTTCCGTTTTCTAGCAACAAAGTCTCTTCTGTAATATCTTTTATTCTTAGGTTGTGGATTATCAAGATCAACAGCTGGTTCTATCTCAACATCATTATCTGGTTCTCTATCATTAGGTTGATTATCTTCATGAACCTCATCATTATCTTTTCTTTATCATAAGGTGAGTGTTCATTACTAGATTGAGTTTCAGCATCAGAGATAGAAATTTATTTATCATTATCAGGAGATTTTTCTATTTTAGGTTCACTAGAGGCATGCAAAGTCCTATCATTTTTCTTCTTATTTTTTGTTTTTAGAAGGACTAGGTGTAGTGGTGTTGTTCCTTTGAGAATCTTGTTCAATTCTCTTCGGGTGTCCCTCAGGATAAAGTGGTTCCTGAGTCATTTTACCTCCTCTAGTTGCTACTCTAACAGCAAAGTCACTTATATTATTGTTCATTTCATCAAGTAACTCTCTTTCAGATTTAGCAACTTGTTCTAATTGAGTTTGAACCATAGAGGCATGCTTTCCTACACCTCTAACATCATTTGAGATTCTGAATAACAAGTCACTTAAGCGAGCAATCATATCAGAGTTGTATTTCAATTGTTTCATAACATTTGCATTGAAGTGATCTTGCTTTCTAATGTAATTATCAAACTCATAAAGGCATTGGTAGGATGTTTATTATGAGGATTATCACTATCGTTGAATTTCATTAAAGATTTTACCTCTAGCACCTTAGGTGCTGGTGGTGCTTCAAGCCCATGTATTTCTTCGATAGGTGGTAAATTTTTAACATCCTCGGCCTTAATACCTTTTTCCTTCATAGATTTCTTTGCATCTTGCATATCTTCAGGGCTGAGATATAAGATACCCCTCTTCTTTGGAGTGGGTTTAATAGGTGTTTCAGGAGGAGTCCAATCATCATAATATTTCAACATGTTATTCAATAATCCTTCAGCTTGCCCAATAGTTCGTTCCCCGAAAACACAACCAGCACAACTATCTAGGAAATCCCTAGAAGCATCGGTTAGTCCATTATAGAAGATATCAAGTATTTCATTTTTCTTAAGAGGATGATCAGGCAAAGCATTAAGAAATTGGAGAAGCCTCCCCCAAGCTTGTGGGAGACTCTCTTCTTCAATTTGCACAAAGTTAAATATTTCCTGCAAGGCAGCTTGTTTCTTATGAGCAGGGAAATATTTTTCAGAGAAGTAATAAATCATATCCTGGGGACTACGCACACAACCAGGAGAAAGAGTATTGTACCAAGCTTTAGCATCACCCTTTAATGAGAACGGAAATAATTTGAGAATATAGTAATAGCGAATCTTCTCATCATGAGCAAAAAGGGTGGCTATGCCATTCAGCTTAGTAAGATGTGCCACAACAGTTTCAGTTTCATAGCCATGGAAAGGATCAGATTCAACCAAAGTAATTAACTTTGTGTCGACAGAGAAATTATAATCCTTATCATAAATCACAATAAGTGAAGTAGCAAACTTAGGATCACATTTCATTTTAGCATTCAAAGATCTTTCTTTATACTTGCATAATAATTTCTCCAGATCATCTCTATCCTTACAAGTAAGAATATCCCTAGTTGCCTCCTCACTCATAGTGTAACCTTCCGGTACCTTTGGCAATTCATATCTAGGAGGACTAGTTCTAGTAGGTGTTTCAAGATTTTCAGTTTCAAGTTCATCGTCAGATTCAACAATATCATGTTGTCTTACTCTAGCAATGTGTTCATCAAGAAATTCACCTAGTGGCACATCATCATCAAGCAAGGTAATAGCATCATCATGAGTGGCATTCATAGTAGAAGTATCATCATCAATAACTTACGACATATCAGAATTAATAGCATGTTGTGGTGTTGTAAGTTTACTTATAACAGAAGGTGAATCTAAAGCAGAACTGGATGGCAGTTCCTTACCTCCCCTCGTCTTTGAGGGAAAAACCTTAGTCTTAGCATCCTTCAGATTATTCATAGTGAAAATATGGTAATAATCCCAAGTGACTCAACAAATATAGCTATGCTCCCCGGCGACGGCACCGGAAAAAGGTCTTGATAACCAATAGGGGATTGCAACAGTTTTCGAGGGTAGAGTATTCAACCCAAATTTATAGATTCGACACAAGGGGAGCCAAAGAATATTTGAAGGTATTAGCAGTTGAGTTGTCAATTCAACCACACCTGGAGATTAATTATCTGCAGCAAAGTGATTAGTAGCATAGTAATATGATAGTTTTGATGATAGCAATAGTAGCAATAGTAACGGTAACAGTGATAGCAGTGATATTGTAGCAGTAACGATAGCAGTAGCAGTAGTAACTTAGCACGAACAATATATGATAAATTCGTAGGCATTGGATCGGTGACTCGTTTGATGATATTCATCATGAAATAGTTATAATCTAGGGTGATATGGCAATAGCTCCAGTTCATAAATATAATATAGGCATGTATTCCGTAAATACTCATATGTGCTTATGAAAAGAACTTGCAAGACATCTTTTGTCCTACCCTCCCGTGGCAGCGGGGTCCTATTGGAAACTAAGGGATATTAAGGCCTCCTTTTAATAGAGAAACGGAACAAAGCATTAGCACACGGTGAATATATGAACTCCTCAAACAACGGTCATCGCCGAGAGTGGTCCCGACTATTGTCACTCCGGGGTTGCCGGATCATAACACGCATTAGGTGACTATAACTTGCAAGATCGGATCTAGAACCTGGATGTAATGGTGATAACAAAAACGGTTCAGATCTGAAATCATGGCACCCAGGCCCAAAGTGACAAGCATTAAGCATGGCAAAGTCATAGCAACATCAATCTCAGAACATAGTGGATACTAGGGATCAAGCCCTAACTAAACTAACTCGATTACATGATGAATCTCATCCAACTCCTCACCGACCAGCGAGCCTACGAAGGAATTACTCACTCCCGATGGGGAGCATCATGGAATTGGCGATGGAGATGTGTTGGTGATGACGAAGATCGAAGACCCCCCTCTCCGGAGCCCCAAACAGACTCAAGATCCAGCCTCCCGATGAAGAACAGGAGACGGCGGTGGCTCCATCTCGTGAAACGTGATAATTCTTTCTCCCTGATTTTTTCTGAAATAATGGGATTTTATAGCGTCGGTTTCAGGGTCAGCGGGGCCACCAGGTGGGCAGCACCCACCTGGGCGCGCCAGGGGGGCAGGCGCGCCCTAGTGGGTTGTGCCCACCCAGGTTCCCCCTTTGGTATCTCTTGGCTCTAGAAATTCTCTTTATTGATATAAAAAATCCTCGCAAAGTTTCATTCCATTCCGAGAACTTTTATTTCTGCACAAAAATAACACCACAGTAGTTTTGCTGAAACAGCGTCAGTCCGAGGTTAGTTTCATTCAAATCATGCAAATTAGAGTCCAAAACAAGAGGAAAAGCGTTAGGAAAAGTAGATGCGTTGGAGACGTATCAAAGACCACCGTCGACTGCCCGCAGTCGACTGCGTTCTTGGGGACTACACCCAGTGTGTGCACTCAGCGTGCCCCCACTAGTTCAAGAACTCACTCGACACGACCTATCTGATTCGAGTGAAAGAGCTACACAGCTACAAAAAACACCCAGTGGGTGTACAGATGCAAGGTTCAGACCGACAACTTACGAATAATAAAGCAGTAGTTTTCAGATAACATATCCTAACAGAGCAAGAATCGAGTTGGAAAACCAATTAGAAATCAACTTAAAACCCCACTTACTCGGACATTGGCTTGGAGGGCAGAGCTAGCGTCATACGCAACCTTGCTGGTGTCAAACACCACCTTCAGTCGGTCCGTCATAACACCCGCCTAGATCATAGCTTCCGTGGCAGCTCCTACTTGGTCCTATGGAGCATTGTACAAAACAAATGGAGTGGATGAGGGAGCAGTTAACGTGGCCAGTGGAGTTGGAGCTTGAGGTTGTGCAATCGGGCCAGAAGTCTAAGCAATCGATGCCGAAGGCTGGTCAGTCAACAGAGGATCAGCAAAAGAGACAGTGGCCTGTACTGGATCATCAAGTTGTTGAACTACAGGTTCAGATGCTGGGCGAGGCGCTTTGCTGGCAGGTACCCTCCTGCTCGAAGCTCTGCCTCATCTCCCTATGCTCCTTTGAGGTACTTCCTCCTCATCATCATCATCATCATCTGGAAGCTGGATAACATTTGTCGGCACTACAAAACACTCGACAGTAAGATTTCAGTCGCCCATCAAAGCAGTGGACAGAGTAGAAGCATGACCGCAGAATCTTACCTGCCCGAGAAGTGGTCGCGTCTGCGGTCTCCGCATCACCCCGCTCCTCGTTGATGTCCATAGATGTTGTAGAAGTAGCATCATTGAAAGATCCAAATTTCACTCGGTCAAAACAAGTATAGAAGTTCACAGTGGTAACGAAAGACAAGGGAAAGAAACACTTACGCCGAAGCAACAAGCACGACCACTTTGATCCTGGGCAGAGCCTTCCGAGGTTTCAGTGGAGAAACTTTGGCCTGCTTCGCGGCCTTCTCCGTTGGTTCTAGAGTTGAAGTTCGAGTGCTCTTCGGAATCTTCGCACTCAGTGGAACTGCTTTGCCACGCCCCCCTGCGGGGTCCTGCGACTGTTTGGAACGCCGTTCGGAGCGGGGCGGCGAGTCGACTTCCTCCCTGCTGCCGGAATCCTCGTTGTTCTCTTCACTGTCATCTGCATATTGTCAATCGGCACTTTCTTCATCACTCCCTACTCCCTCCTGGTGCTGCTCCCCATTCGGCATTGAGTACATCTTGGTGAAAATCTACAAGACACAAGTTACAAGTGTCAGTTGGATTCAAGAACAATCGCATATTGAAAGAACACTCGATAAATCGAGCTTGACCTCATCTGGAGCATTGTCAGTGTCGAATGGCAAAATCCTCCTAGCTCCACGCGGGTTGTCCTTGTTACCAGTGATGCTTTGCAGCCACTGAGCCACCATCTCCTACGACCTCCTCTAGGTGGACCTGAGCGGTGTCATCGATGCCCGAGTACATCCACATTGGGTGGTCACGAGCTTGGAGAGGTTGAATGCATCGACTAAGAAACACCTCCAGCAGATCCATGTCGTCCACACACCCATGGACTAATGCAACGACCACGTCGACTAACATGGACACCTCACGCCTCTCCTCCCCGGTCACAATCAGTGAAGAAGGTTGACGGATTCTCTCCATAGTGAAAGGGGGAAGGCCAGTTGACTGACCAGGAGTCAGAATGTCCTTGCAGTAGGACCAAGTCGACTACCATCCTCTGACTAACTCGGGAAAGGTCATGGGGGGAAAGAACTCCTACCTCTCATTTGGATCCCTAACCCCCCGCACATCTGGATCACATGTGTCTTTTCATCATCCGGGTTAGCTTTGTTCACCGGCTGAGAACGATAGGTGAATATGTGTTTGAACAGGCCCCAGTGTGGCTGGCACCCCAGGAAGTTTTCGCACATTGAGATGAACGCGGCAAGATACGAGATCGTGTTGGGAGGAAAGTGGTGGATCTGAGTGCTGAAGAAATTCAGAAAACCCCGAAAGAATGGGTGCGGGGGCAGAGAGAAACCTCGCTCTACATGGGTGGTGAGAAGGACGCACTCATCCTTGCACGGTTGGGGCTCGGATTCTCCCTCTGACAGCCTCCAGGACCCATGGGCAATCAGGCCGTCGGCCACGAGGTTCTCCAGATCTTCCTTCACAACGGTGGAATGGATCCAGTCCCCCTGGATCCAACCAGGCGGCAGACCGAACTGCGACATCGACCCCCTCGCCGTCTTCTTTCTTTTTGCCATCGTAGTCGCCTTCTTCGCGCGCTCTAGGGCCGCGGTCTTGTCCTTCACCATGGCGACGGAGCTCGAGAGGGCCGAGCGGAGGCGTGGAGAGTAGGGAGAAGCGAGGCGGAGAAGAAGAGAGAAAGGGGAACAAATAGAATGCACAGTGCCTCGCATCGGGAGCGGCGTGTTTTATGGTCCCTCTTTCGACTGGCTGACCGGTGGGCCCGGGCGATCCTATCTCATCCCGTAACAGGCAATGGCTCGATACGTGGTGAAAAAGGTCGCACAAAGATCGAGGAGCCCCTATCTACTCTCTCTGCTTACTGTGCCACACCCCGTCCCGCGTGCTTCTCCAAAACTTTGAATCTCGTGAGATCCGGGAACCGCAGAGCAATCAATCACACCAAAGATATCATGTTCCAATTCGCTCGAAGATTTGCAGCATAGTTCACTCGGTGATCTCAGCAGCCAGAATCGATCGAGGCGACTGATGCAGGGTTAAAGTACCAGTATGTTTTCAAGACCTTGATGAAATGCCTCTGAAGCATTGAGTCGAGTCGGTATCAACTTCAACCCTTCTTAACTCGGATCTCAATCCATTCGGGGGCTGATGACGATGACATGTACCTCGGGTAGGGTCTTAGGCCTGACCTAGACACCTTACCAAAGGACACTGCCCTAGAGTCAAAGACATACGAAGTTCTACAGAAGATACTGACTGAAATCACCCTGAAGTGTAATCCACTCGACGGAAGATTCCACTTGGATATCCCAATTCCACTCGACCACAATAGCAACACTCGACCGCACAAAGAACCACTCGGAGTCCAGAAGGCCTAGGGTCACCCCAGGATGGCAACAGTCATGCATTCACTCTGTAGTCATAAAGATCATTAATAGCAGGCGTTACCAGTAATGCCCCTGTCTTAACTCACATTGAACCCTGTGTAACTGAGGGCAGCCAGGGGTCTGACGCACTCTATATAAGCCACCCCCTCCTCTGGCACAAGGGTTCGGACCCCCTGTAACTCCAACACATATCCGGTCGACAAGCCTCAGCGGCACCGAGATGTAGGGCTTTTACCTCCTCCGAGAGGGGCCTGAACTCGTAAACTTGTGTGTACAACCTCGCCGTAGCTAGGGCCTTGCCTCCTCATACGTACCCTATACTCTTGTTGTCAGACTCATTCCCACGACACTTTGTTCACTTCATCTTCAGACAAATTGATTTGACTGAAGCGTTGCACATCTGTCGGGTCATCCGTGTAGTTGCACATGATCTCGCCCTCAAGCTAAGGGGATGGATCCGCCAGCTTATCCAGCACTGGGTCAAATCGATCGCGGTGAGGCCATTAGCTATCAAAGCCCTTAGCTTGGAGTAGAAATGGGCAACATGTTTTCGCTCTTCATCTGACGGCCAACCTGGAAAGGCGACCGTAGCGTTGAGCCAGTCCAGTCTATAACCCAGCAGGGGGTTCTCACCCTGAGGAGCAGTATTTCTACAATAAAACCAAGTTCTGTTCTAGCCCTTAGGATGACTCGCCAATTTGGCTTCAGGAAAGGGACTGTTCTTCCGGCTTTGAACATAAATTCCACCAAGTTCTATACTGGGACCGTCCTTGAACTCGGTCTGGTGGTTGATGTAAAAGAATTCCCGGAAGAGAAGGACAGTTAGCTCTGTCTGGAGATATACTTCGCATAAAACTTGAAACTGGCATAGATTGGTGATGGATTTTGGACCAAGATCCTGGGGTCGAAGGTCGAAAAAGTTGAGCACGTCATGGAAGAATTTGACCCGGGTAGACAAAAACCCCTCTGTAGATGATCTACAAAGATGACAACCTCTCCTTGTTGAGGCTGGAGGGGCCTCTCTTCTTCGGGCGCGCGCCAGCCGATCTCTCCTCAAGCCGGCAAGAGGCCTTGACCCACAAGGTCATTCAACATAAGGGTGGACACATGGGATCTAACCCAACCAACGGCTTTGTCAGTCTTAGCCATAATAATTCAGAAAGGGTGGTGACTGCAAAGCAAAAGTAATGAAAATAAGCTGACTGATTATGTCATGCATGGTAAGCCGGTAAACTATTTGAAATTATAAGCCAACAAAACAATAAGGTGGCTATGCTTATTCAGGCTATGACTATAAAAGTTTCTACAAGCTATGGAAAGCACGGATAAGCCAGAAAAATGATGAGCCGACGTCTATTATACAATGGCTTTCTAGTTTTCTGCTAAGTGTTGGAATGGCTACAGACAGAAATCCAGCAAGACGAGCTATAAAGGTGGATCTGAAACATGCTTTTAAAAGAAAAATAAAGGGCCTAAGTAGGGCACAGACAGTTGAGCTAGATTGTAATGGGAGCCATCCAAAGCGCTACAAGGATTCTAGATTGGATAAAAATGGCATCACTACGCGTAACTACTGCATCTGCTCGAACAGTTTGAATGGATTTAGATCTACGGCGAAAGGATGGTGATGAACACCGACGAACTACACAACGAAGCAATGGGGCATTTACAAATCTAGAAGGAGGATATTTGGCGCACCTGAGCACGGCGGATGTGGCCGGAGTATTCTTGTGAGCTCCGGCAGCGAACTGGGACGGTGTAGAAGCTACGAGTGATGTCTGTGGAGAGCTCGAGAAGACGCGGTGGTGTTTCGGTCACGAGAGGCAACAGGCGCGAGGAGGAAGATGAACGAGGAGGCGGCAATGGTAAAACTAAGACTTGGGCCCCCTCATACGTATTTATGAAATGGTAAGAAGTGGAACGGCAAGTGCGAAAACAGAGGAGGCGCGGTAAATTTTGGGCAAAAAGGCGCCTTGATTTTTGGGCCTGCCAGATCCACTCATAGATTTGTGATGATGTCATACATGAATTATGGAGTTTTGGCGAGATGATGTCACGGCAATTTAGAAGGAGTGTGAAAATGCTAAAGTGATGAAACATCACAAGCTGGCAATGTATCATAACCCGGCTCAGAAATAAGCTGAAGAAACAAAAGGGAGGTTCCACTTAAACATGGATGAATCCAAGTTAACCAGGGGGGCAATGTTGGGGATATACCCCACGGTATGACTCGGCCAGGAATGGCCCGGCATCCCATGGCGGCTCGTCATCACGCCAGGAATGTGGGCCATAATTCAAAGCCCAGGAGGCGACTGAAAGAAGAGGGCGGCTCGAGGGTCAGTATGTGGTGAGCCGGCCCAACAAGGAAGCTGTAAGGAATTTTCCCTTACTTGAAGGACAAGATGAATAGGAAATAGACTAAGACATAGGTCGCAGTACGACCCGGACTCTGTTGTAAACTTAGGGCCTCAGCCTATATATAAAGGGGAGCTCCTGAGATAGAAAGACTAGGCTACAAGCTCTCGAGTACTAGGTTAGCCAAGTTGCACCATTGTAATCGAGATCCCAAACAATTATCAATCAAGGAGGAAGTAGGCTATTACCTCCACCGTGAGGGGCCGAACCTGGGTAAATCCGTGTCTCTCGATTCCGATCAACCCCGTTCAAGCTACTACCTAGCTGCAATTGCCTCACGACTTAAGTCATTTTTTGAGGACATCTGTCGTGACAAAACCACGACAGTTCCCCTAAATACATAGTTCAGGTGGGCACTGGTTGGGAAACGATGAGAGTGGTGGCTGCATTTAGTTTCTAGGTTGATGGAGATCAACTTCTCTAACGAGCTAGATGTATTCTGATGGACCCTTTCTGTTTCAGGCATGTTTTTCATGACATCTATGTATGTGGACTTGATTAATAATGGATCAATCATCGGTCTATCAATATCTGAAAAACAAAGGTGCCTTTAAAAATTAAGATTTTTATGTAGTTTGTGCATAAGGAAATGATTCTAACAAATTTGCCAAAACGTAGGTGGAAAGAGAGTAAATGGTGTTTTTTCTGTGACCACGAGAAAACGATTCAACATTTATTTCCCACATACCCAATAGCTAAGTTATTATGCCGGGCAACATGTGCCCTCTAACTTACCTCCATCTAATAGTATCTCCAATATGTTAGGTAACTGGTTACGGTTGAGCCTAGTACAACAACACTAATTCACGTGGGAGTTTTGTGAATTACTTGGAGCTATTTGGACTTGTTGAAATGATTGTGTATTTAACAAGACAAATATCACAAAAGAATTCCAGGTTAGTCTGTTGCGCATCTGGATGGATTCGTATGTGGTTATTATTACTACATCATGCAGAAGTGAGAGAACCTATGGTCTTTAAAGGCAATCGATGGGAGATGATAGCACATGCTACATATAACCGATTTGAATGAAGGTCCAATAATAGAATAAATGTTTAGGTTGCCGGCTATTTGTTTACTTTCTTGTTATTGATTAGCTACTTAAGATGTTATTCATACCTTGAGACTACTCGTTTAAAATAGAGGTAATCCTCCTTTTGGTAAGAATAATGACGGAACACTGTGAAGGGAACAGAAGGTATACGGTGATTCAGATAGCCGGTAAAGAACATAACATCTGCCAACAAGTACCACTTGTCCACTCCTTGTTCAAAAGAACCCATCGACTAATCCAGATAACTTAGCATGTCATTCTGAGGTGCACCATAAACCTCTTCAAGGAACTGCTCTACACAGCAGCCCACATACCGCTACTACCGCCCTTGGAGCTTCTTTCACCTGCTACCGCTATCACTTGCCAGGAGCAGCATCTACTCAAGTTCGCTAACTGTCTTAATAACCTTTACACATAGAAGAGGACAACTGGAACCAAGCTATGGAAACCCTTTGTTCAGGTGGTGAGTTCCAAACCAGCAACAGCAAAATATCACCTCCGTCCCAGCTACCCAGCCAAAACATCGCTGCACTTGCTCGCACCTCCAAAAGCACAGGCCCTTGAGAGCCCAGAGACTACACGGCCGAGTTGGCCAGCTGAAGGACGCCACCAGCCACTTCCACCTTGCTGTCAAGCTGCACCTTCTGCTCCACGTCGCCCAAGGGCCAGTAGAAGCTGGGCTCTCCGAAGCTGTAGCTGGAAAGCGGAAGAGCATGCAGGGGCTCAGAGGCCTGGAGCTGCAGAAGGCCGTGGAGGACATAAGGTGGCACTTGCATGTCGCTGCCCGACTGCTGCGGAATCGGAAGAGCGGAGGACACGAAGGTGATCTCGCCCTGCGCTTCTGGTACTGCCGCCGCTGCTGGCTTGTGGCTGCTCATCCGCCTCCCGTTGACCGGAAGGTCGCTGCGGGCAATCGCCTCCAGGTTGTACCGGCTGGGCTCGAAGTTGGTGACGGCGTTGTCGCCCCTGAACTTGAGCGCTGCGATGTCGTATGCCTCCGCCGCTTCTTCTTCCGTCGCTGAAAAGAGCGATTTGGTTTAGGTCCAAATGAGCTGAGCCAATCAATCATTACTGCATGGTACGCATCACAGAACAACTGAGCGATAGAGCTTGCATGATGCAACACCATAATGACATTCAGAGTTATCTGTATAACTGCAACGAACTGTTGACGGTGAACATCTTTTTTAGCAATTTAGAGGAAGTCGTATCAACACTAACGGTAGTATTAGATCTGAAGTTCATGTCATAGCATGAGGGACACAGCAGTATCTTACTCTCTGTTCATGAAAACTGGTTAATAGGACCATAGACCCCATGTATAAGCAATGCCCAGTCTGCACTACATTGTAGTACATGCAAGGCTACATTCCCTCGAGATCTCTTTGGAATGAAGAGAGATATCACGGTTAGTCAACTAGAGGCGCTTACCGAAAGTCCCCAGGTACAAGTCCTTGTTGCCTGCAACACGACCAATTCTTGCCTGCCAGCGTCCATGTTGGTGGTGCCTGACAAAACATATCACTATCAGGGACTAGGTCGATCAGATTTTAACTGACGCGGAACATACTGATCAAACTGATGGATTCCTATAGTTGAAAATTACCTTGTGACACCTCTGTACACGGATGCACCCCTAGAGAAGCCACTGCTCTTCCTGCAGATTTACACCAGACAGTTTTCTTTTTAGGATCACCAAGCTGACAGTTGCAAGCACAAAACATGATGCCTGACATGAATGTGAGAAGTTATAAACACGAACCTCCTCAGTGAAGCTACAAGCTCCTGCCTGCTCATGTTTTGCATCTCCTCAAGCTCTCTGATGTAGTTTTCTTTCTGGAAAGCGAAGAAACTCAATGCTAGTTAAGCAAATATTGCTGAGTTCAGAACCAGCATAATTATTATTTTTAAAGAAAAGGAACCATTTAGCGCAACAGAATAAAACTGACACATAATTCCAATTGTTGACAATGGAATGTAAATACAATATATTGCACAAATAAACTTGGCAATATGATGTGCATCTAAGAAAAAATATGCAAGTCATCAACGGCACAAAAGACTTGAATTTATGTCTTCCATCTTTACCATGACATGAGTTCAGAGAGGTGATAGGATAACATGGAAGTATTCAAAGCAACTATAGAAGAAACACATACATCAGTACTTATTAGAGGAGGAGGGAAGGATGACACTTACAGGGAAATTAGTGGTAGCATTGACACCCCAGTATTTCAGAGCAGCAAGATCATATGCCCTAGCAGCCCTATCTTCTTTTTCATAGCCACCTGCACAGTACCAAACATTGCTTTTAAATTTCTACCAAATGTGATGCTGAAATGACAGGACACACTAATATAACAGGTAGGAGGTAACTGTTCATACCCAAGTAAACTGAAGAAAAGCCCCCGCATAGTCGCCAGATTATCAAGCATAAAAATGGTAGACAACACAAGCCAAGTTAGTTTGAACTGATAGCAAAGAGAAAAAAACAAATAAATGCATAGAGAAAACATGCATAACTATCATGTGATTCTTACAAGGAAAATAGATGCACCGCGCTTAATTAGCACCTAACTGAGCGAAATATTCACTTAGTTATGATTGTATTGCCTACATGCACACATTGAGATACCATTAATTAAAAAAATACCCATTCTGAGCTAAAATTGGTTACTTACAAATAGACACCATGTTCCTGTATAACGTAGATGTTGTTTAACAACAACATTGACATGCGATCTACGCTAAATTCAAAGAGAGAGAAAAAAACTCTTCTGAATTTATGCTTATAATAGTCCAAGCTATGCTACCTTACAAAAATCTAGAGCAGTGGCTCCTCTAGCCAACACAGGATGCAATGCGCACATTTGAACTTAGAGAATATTAATTTCCAAACATAATTTACTAAATGCAACATAGTGCTCCTACTTGAACTGCATGCACGGGTTCCTGGTCTGGTAGACAAGGACATGAGTCATGCACCATGCACACACAGAAGTGGCAAGACCAAGATATGATCTGTACATGAGAATAAAGTCAACAGAACATTTACGGATGGCGGGTAGAGGATTTTGACAGCGAGTATGCAACATAAAAGAAGACTGCTCAACGTATTGAAATGCCCACGATAACAATAATGAAAAGAGGGTGGAGTTAAGTTTAGCAATCTGCCAAATTGTTTCGAAAACACTAGAACGAAATAAAAAAACATAATTAGTGCATAACCATCCTATAACATTTAAAAACATGAAATATTTTTGAATTCACTTTGACTGGCAATATTTCCTGACCACACAATATTTATACATTTTAAATGATTGCAAGCCCAAGAAACATACGAACGAAAAACGAGTCTGGAGATCATTATCCCAAAATGTAATGATTTGAACGAAAACATAATGATCGGAAGGACTACTAACAGAAAATTCATGAAAAAATGTTACAAAAATAATCGTACATTTAGTAAGAGTACTACCCTGGTTTGAAACTAAGAACTTCAGGAGTAACAGATTACGTATTTAATTAGTTCAAGTTGAACTAAATAATACTCCATCCGTTTATAAATATAAGTCTTTTTAGAGTTCTCAATACGAACTACATCCGGATGTATATAGACATATTTTAGAATATAGATTCACTCATTTTGCTCCGTATGTAGTTTTTTTTTAGAAAAGGAGGTTAAACCCCCGGCCGCTCCCTATGTAGTCCATATTGAAAACTCTAAAAAGACTTATATTTAGGAACGGAGGAAGTAGTGAGGACACAAAATGAAACTATCAGAACTCGTTCATTGGACCTATATAGCAAACTATTAGAACTTATATGAACTACTTGTCATAGCAAATTACTGGCAGAAAGGAGCATAGACCAAACGGTAAGCAGACCCAGGCACTAATGTTTGATTAGCTTTCCTACCAAAAATGTAGGATCAAACATAAGTGGCCTGTGCAGTTTGCAGGCTGCGTGCATGATGCAGGAAATGCACGACCATTAGCTTCTTGGGGTAAAAGATTTTTTAATAATCCTGACTCAGATTGGGTTAAGCTTCTCTTGTACAAGTATAGAGTTAACTCTCCTAACCTGCTCTGGGCTAAGAGTGAAGGGGGCTCTTCCTTTTGGAAGAGCATAACTTGGGCCCTGGCTGCTGCAAAAACCTTTTATAGATGGAAACTGGGAGATGGAAAACTCATTAGTTTTTGGCATGATGTGTGGGTGGGGGATTGTTCCCTTAAGGTACAATTTTGGGATTTATTTAGTATATGTAACCAAACTGACAGTACAGTTGCTCAAGTGTGGGATGGCAATGATTTAAAATTAACCTTTAGAAGATGTGTTGATCTTAGTGGTATGAACCGCTGGGAACAACTTGTTTATGTGATCAGACAAAAACCTCCTTTGGATGAAATGGATACCCCGATTTGGGACTTAGAACCCAATGGGACTTTCTCGGTTACATCCTTTTATAAACAAATCAATTTTAGTGGAATAGTTCCTGATATTAGTGATAAGATGTGGAAAATTTTATGTCCACGGAATATCCATATTTTTCTTTGGCTTTGTGTTCACAATAAAATACTTACCAGAGATAATCTTGCGAAAAGGAGGGGAGTTGAAGACCCCCCCTGTTTATTTTGCTCTGAATTTGAAACGGTTCAACATTTGTTGTTTGACTGTGTGGTGGCCCAACAGGTTGGGGAATTTGTTGCAGAAGCTTTTTCGATCGACAGAATTTCTTGCTTTGGAAATGTTGTGTCCTTCTGGCATATGTACAAGGCTAATGCTGTCTTAAATATGGTGACAACTGCTGCCTTGTGGAGCCTGTGGAGACTAAGAAATGAGTTTTGCTTTCAGGGGCGCAAATGGAGAAGTGTGAAGTGCATTCTTGCAAAACTAAGCTGGTTTTTACACCAATGGAAAGTTCTCTGCGACGATGGGCAGGCGACTCTATTGCTACGATGCATCCTGCTGCTGGACAAACGGCGTGGGGAACTCCTCCGGATCGCATGGAGATGATGCTGGGAGAGACCAACTGAAAGGCTGGGCGTTGGAGATGATCTCCTGAAGGATTCCTGTCGTTCTCCTTCGTTTTTCATTTCTGTTGGTGCTCTGTAATAAGTAAAAAACTCCGTTTATGCTTCTAGCCTCTAAACTTTATATTGGCTTTAGGCTTTTATCGTTGATTTAGCTGCTATGTAGTAGTTGGATGATGTTTTGTAAGACTGATGTCTGGTGCTATCTGCTTCATTCTATAAAATGGGGTAGGGGGGGCAACCCCTTTCTTTCAAAAAAAAAAAAATGCACGACCATGCGCCAGACATGTTTTTGCTTGGATTGGAGTACATCTCTCTAGTGCAAATGTGAGTACAAACATATATCTACTTGTACAACCGAGTGTAGGGCCACACACGTACAACAAAACTGTGCTGGTCATCAACAAGGAGCGGGACAAAACTTTGGGGCGTTGCTGCCTGCTAGCTTAGCTGTGTCCTTGCTTGCTGGCTGGCTGGCTGGCGTCGCAAAAGTGGTCAGACGTGCATGCCATGCATTCCCATTTCAAAATTCGAAAACCCCGTCCAACCTCAAGAGGCTGGCAGATGAAAACAAAAAACAGATTGCTGGCAGACGAACGCAAACAGAAAAGAAGAAAGACTTGCAGCGGAAGAAGAAAGAAGCTGACCCAACCCACGCACGCATGCATGAATGAACTGGCTGGAAACAGAAGACCCGGAAAAAGGCAAAAGGCTGCGTGCTCGCTGTACTTGCAAACTACCACCACCTACCCACGCCAAGATTAACCGTATTTTTGTCCAGGGAAACAAATTTTACCCCGGTTAATTGTTTCAGCTAGCGCGCTCTCTTCTCCCTCTCCCAAACACAATCGAAATCGTACTACTACTACTAGTACTAGACATTGGTATTGCCCCGAGAAATACGAGAGGAAGAAGGAGAGAGAAAGAAGGTGGTCAAAGAGGTGGGTCCGCAGCGAATCCGGGCGAGCGAGTAGTCTACCTCGTCATCATCATACACGGAGATGGCTGTCACCTCACGCACGCAGCACGCGACGTCTCTCCCCCTCTCTCTGCCTCTCTTCACTCCCGAAACGGCGGCACGGCATCCCATCGGGTCCTCCTTTTACCCCCCGTACGTACGCGGAAGATCCGAGCCCGCAACCAAACAAAGATCTAAATAATCGCCACCGTCGATGTTCAGATTAGCGGCGAGATTAAGCCGGGGATCATGAGATGGTCACCTTGGCGTCCCTTGCGTTTCTGGCCCTCCCGCCGGCACGTGTTGTCCCACAGGTGCGCCTCGTACCGCTTGGTCCACCGGTGCCTGCGCTCGCATCGCACGTGTTAGCATGACTACTACTTTGGGGAGGGAGTGCTAATTAATCACACTCCTTAACCACACTTATCAGTTATCACTCGCTAAGTATACCTGGTCACCCCGCGGTAGCACGACGTCCTTTGGCCGGAGCTCGGCGTCAGCGGCAGCGGCGCCAGCGCGGAGGGGCTCCCGGTGGTCTCCACGGGCGCCGCGACGGTCAGGCCCGTGGAGGCGTGGACGTCGTTGCGTGAGGACGCGAGGAGGAGGCGCCCCGGGTCGGCGCCGAGAGGAGGAGTCGGTGGCGGGGCGGTGGCGAAGAAGTCGTCGGCGGAGAAGCCGTCGAAGGGGAAGAGCACCGCGTCGGACAGGCCCGTCAAGGGAAGCGAGGCGGAGCCGTTCGTCGGCGGCGACATCGTCACCCACCGATCACAGAGACAGAGAGACAGAGAGAGAGAGAGAGAGAGAGAGAGAGAGAGAGAGAGAGAGAGAGACCTGGGTCCTAGGGCTTTGAATGGGGTTTGACGTGAGGAGGAGCAAAAGGGAGCCGGGAAAGAGGGCGGCGCTGGCCTGAGACACGGAAGCGGGGGCGGAGGAAAGGAGGAGACGGGAGGCTCCGTCGTATTTATAGGGGAGGCGGGTGATAATGACGGGCGAGACGGTCGCGCACTTCTCCTCTCGTCTGGTCTTCTTCTTCAACCAAAGTGCGGTGGGGACTAACGGAATTGGAATTGGAATGGAAGGAGAGGATGGGCGGTGGGGCAGCGCTGTGCTGTGCTGTTTTGTCCCTACCGCCTTTTGTTCGCGAGTTCCAGCACTGCTCTCCGCGCGGCGGTTTCCGTTTTAATATTTGAAATCAGAGTTGGCAGCGTCGATGGTGGAATGGATATGCATCAAAATTTCACAAATCACCCATCGACGTAAGGGGATTCAAGAACAAAAATGCTAGACGTACAAAGACTTACACGCTTTTACATGCTCCTTTCATCTAACAACCAATCACAAACCTCTCCCCCTCTGATTTTCAGGGGGGTGGGCCGCCCCGCTCACATATTGACCAATCAAGGTTAACCATCCTGTAAAAGCCTGTAAATCGTTTGTACGTGTAGCATTGCCGATTCAAGAATGGGAACGAGCCCCGTCCACGTGTCTTTTCTCTGTCGACAGGAGAGGAAAAAGGTTGGTCGTAAAAAAAAGAATGAAAACAGCCTATGTACCTTATAGCTTAAGAAATGAGGTAAAACATGCTGGAACACCATTGGAAAAAATATATCCATTCATAATTGTTACGTGCGCCATTTTGAAATTGTATGTTAGCCTCCACCGAAAACAGATAATTAAAAATGATTTGTACGATAGCCACTGAAAATTCTAATTATTTTTTAATGTCTTAATTGTAGCAACATTCACTGGAGTTGGTAACATCGAGATAACGTCAATCATGTAGTATAAGATTGGAGTTAGATCATAACCATACTCGAACTTCTTAGAATTGTAAGTTGCACAGTAAATTACCTCAAGGAAATTATCCATGTTTAAGCATGAAAATTGCCATATGTGCCATTTCAGGTCTATATGTAACCGATCCTTCGAGACATATGGGTAACACATCACTTGACTCGCCAAAAGACATCACTACCATTGAAATCCCCTCCTCTGGTGTTCTTGATGATTTTGATGTTTCTTGTATCACTGAAGTGGCTAGAATAGAGTAAATAAGACAGAGACGATTACAAGTGTGTAGAAGAAGACCTTCATGCTATTCTACTAACTAGCACGGTAGACGCGCGGCGTGGTGGCTGTGCATTGGCACACCTTGCAAATTATTGACTAAAATGGACCGATGATTTTCATCTATACGATTTTTTGTCACATTAATCAGAACTCCATGGTCATCTTTGATGACAATTTTCAGCCATTGTTGTGATATTGCACGTGAAACCGCCACATACAATTCTCCATGTGAGAAAATGAGCTTGATGATGTATACACACAATTTTGAAAGTGTCTGCCCTTGGCTCTTGCTAATTGTCATACTGACCACTTTGTGCATTGTGCATTCAAAATATTCGGGGAATACATACACGTTTTTTTCAATAACTTTTCCTCTAGGCACTCTTTCGTCAAGCCTGATGATAATAATCGTGTTCCATTGCACAACTCCAAAGACCGATTCATACTCCTCAAAAGCATAACGGTACACCAATCTTTCAAGCAATTTCATGTTGTGGAAATTATTGATAACTACAGGGTGCAAAATTTTGTAGGAAATAACAAATCAACACAACATGGCTAGTGTTTTCTGAAATAGTATCGCAGCTAGGAAAATCCTTTGAACAACAGGAACTCATTTGTAAACAACATCATTAATATCATTTCAACTCCCACAACTATCCATGCTTTGGTATTTTGTAGTAATATCCAGTGTATATGTATATTATCAGGGTTCAATATTGGAAATCAAACTCAATGCATCTCAATAATGTCAAGTGCAACCAAGAGAAGGGTAAAAAAGGACTATACAACAAAGATCATTTCTTCTTTCTTTTGTTTAGAATGCTAGTGCCTTATGGGGCCTAATCACTTTTGTCATACATCATCTCTGAAGATTGCTTTGTTGTAGCGACCATGATCCCAATGGACCGAAGTCTCTGTGCTTAAGTGTCATCCCTGGATCTGTAATGCTGACACACACAGTAGTTGAGGAATTATAGCAGAGTTCAATCACACACTTATTACATCGAGGTCCTCATAAAGAGTATCCGATACATAAATAAAATGGTTGAAGGCCATCTAAACTAAGTAACAGCGGAAGCTTCGAAGGTAAATGAGTCCATCAACTCCAACGGCATATCTGAGTCCATGACAATGATCTATCGCACCTTATTCGTCGTCTGAGAAGTCTGCAACATGAGACATTGCAGCCGTGTAGGTCAGCACATTGAATATGCTGGCAGAGTTACACTGTAAAGCAATGAATGCAAGAAACTATATCTACATGCATATTTGGCTGGTGGAGGCTCTAAGTGTTTTGCATAAAGCTAGTTTTTTCCTACAACAAAAGGAATAAATTTTATTTACTACAAAGTTAAACCAATATTTGAGAAGGTTCCTCCAACTCAAATCCCAACATTAAACAAGTATCGTCATTAAACCCAATTCCGTTAATTAAAGAGTGATGAGATCAACAATAATATACACTTCTAGTACTTAAGATGTCCATAACCGAGGACACGGCTAACCATGATTAGTTTATACACTCTGCAGAGGTTGCACACTTTTCTCCACAAGACTCGACCGCATCCATGATCGGAAGATCGAGACATGGTCTTTCTGAAGCATTAACTCTCTACTCTGGGTAGACCGGTATACCTACTTTCCCCTACATCTGCTAGTCCACCTCTTCAAGAGCTCATACAACTTACTCAACTATGCCAGAGCCCATAATGGCTTGTGGCTGCACACGGAAGTTTCTAGGCATAAAATATCATATGATCCGTTTGAGCCTGGGTGGCGAACCGAGGAAAAATCACACGGGTACTCCGGGATTTCCCAAACGGGCTAGCATTGGATTCTCCAGGTGCCCCAACCAATCCACCCAGATGTGTATTAAAGTTGCCACCTTAATGTTATCCAAGAATTAATATCTCTCACAACTTTCATGTGTATCACGAACCAATCCCCGTCTACGTGCATGGCTAAGCAATAATTGAGCATAACGTATATTCCCGGGGTGATCAAAGATATTAGGCTCCTACCTCAAGTACTACAACCAAACCACATGTTCCCAATCCTACTCATGCAATATTTAAGGGGCAAAACTAATGCATAGTAAAAACTGGGTATAGAAGAGTATGATCAAAGTGTAACTTGCCTTGCTGACGATCGGAAAACCCTAGAGATTCATAGTAACAAGCTTCGCACTCCGGAAAATCTAGCGTAGACAAACAATGGCATACATAAGCAATCAGACAAACGATGCAAAGAGAAATCAAGAAAAGATCCAAATAAACTCGGAACAAGCAAATAACTAAACTAACCAGAGAACAAATTCTAACAACATTATTTTTGTGTGAATTAGACCTTAACAGTAGGTAAAAGTGATTAGCTATGATTGCAAAAGGAATCAACTTAAACGGAGCTACGAAACTCAAGATACAAATGAAATAAGACCGAATACTAATCTGAAATAAACTCAAATTTTAAATTGTCAAAATCATGTTCAAGTTGGTTTACTGGAAAGAAGGGATCATTACGAAGATTTAGGCGTTGGTTTCATCTAATTTGGGTAAAAGAGCTAAAAGTTACGCTAGTTTGAAAATCAGGGGCCGAATCATGAAAAAAGTATTCACGGATAGGTCCCTGGGCAGAAATAAACAGAAAAAAATCTATCGGAGGAACGTCCGCTAATAGAGATTAACGAACGAACTTGTTCGTTAACAGATTCTAACGGGTGAACGCTCACTATATAACCGATCTAATAAAAATAAACCGGTCGATCTAACTAAACCGAACTATTAAAATAAATGAAAATAAAACCGACGAATCGGGCGGTTTTTATACCGGTCTTCATCGGCGGCTTCGCGGGGCGGCTACTGGTGGCGAAAACGGGGCGGCGGGGTCAGCTTATAAAGGCCCCGGGGTCGGAGTCCCGACTTGTGCAGGGGGTCGCGGCGGTGGGGGCGGTTCGGACTCCGGCGGGAGTCCGGCGCGGGCACGGGGATGATGGCGGTTGGCGGCTGGGCCTCGGCCTGGATCGGCTGGGCCGGCCCAGTCGGCACGCGCGACTTTTTTTTAAACAGCGCCACGACAAAAAATCCTAATAAAATAAAATAAAAATCCTAAAAATTCCTGAAACAATTTACACCATCCCTACCTAATATTTGGGACAATGTGAACATTTTTCTGGACTAAATGCAATTTTAAAAATGCATGTTTTTCCTAATTTAACCGAATAAAATTGCAAATAAAATTCAAATAAAAATAATTTGACTTCCAACATTTCCTCTCTGTTTTGTAGAAGTCCTTTTATCTTCTCTCATTATTTTTATTATTTGAAATAATTGGAAAGAATTTGTTGAAATCAAATTGATCCTCTTTTCAAATTTGATAAATTCAAAAATGAAAATTTACGAAACCTCCAACTGTCTCCTTGGGTCCTTAAGTTGCTTAAGATTTCTTGGATCACAACCAAAAAAGACCAAAATGCAATAAAATATGAAATGCATATGAATGATCTATGTATAACATCCAAATTGAAAATTTGGGATGTTACATTTGTTTTAGAATAACAGTCTTGGCTTCTCCTCAAATGACTGTAATAGAAGAAATCATATTCATCGGCAAGCCTGTTTTGAAGTTCATAGGTTGCCATATTATTATAAAGGAAACCATTTTTGAATATCGTATATTAAGATTACTAATTCTGATAATATTATCAAGAGGAATTTCTTATAAAAGTGGGCAAATTAAGGTTTTCTCACCGATCTATAGCCAGAAACGTTGTACTATGATGGGCGTTGTCAAGATACTCAAAGTGAAAACTTTGTTTTTGCCACTCTAGCTTTTGACCACTTTGCTTATGCCACTGTAGAATTTGACATTTCACATTTTCCACTCTTAGTTTTTGACAATACAGCACAATTGCCATTCCGTGGCAGAAGCAATAATTTTAGAGTGGCAATTGTGATACATTGTCAAAATTTAAGAGTGGTAAAAGTGAAATGAAAAGTTACCACTTTTGCCATGGAATGGCATTTGTGATGTATTGTCAAAAACTGAGTGGCAAAAGTGATATGTCAAATTCTAGAGTGGCATAAGCAAAGTAGGCAAAAGCTAGAGTGGCAAAAACAAAGTTTTCCCATACTCAAAACCATCAAGTTATTTTTGCCTCGTGTGCTTTATAAGTTGGGAAATTTTGTTTTTGCCACTCTAGATTTTGCCATTTTTTCTTATACCACTCTAGATTTTTACATTTCACTTTTGCCACTCTTAGTTTTTGACAATTATCATAATTGTCATTCCAGTGGCAAAATCAAAAAAATTGGAGTGACAATTGTCAAAAGCTAAGAGTGGCAAAAATGAAATAAAATTATTTTTCTTTTTCCACGGAATGGCAATTGTGATAATTATCAAAAGCTAAGAGTGGCAAAAGTGAAATGTCAAAATCTAGAGTGGCATAAGAAAAATTGGCAAAATCTAGAGTGCTAAAAACAAAATTTTCCCATAACAAATTATGTAATTGTTTTCAGATTTCATTGCTTCTAAAAACTGATTCAGTGCCATTTTAGGAAAGCCATCTAATATATATGTGCAATGATTACTATGCAGAAATAATTTAAGATTGTGTTAGTAAAAATGAGCATTGCTTCTGAAATTCTGTTTATACCTGACAAACCACAGAAATGTTTTGTGGCCCATATTCTTATTAGAGAAAAGAACCACATGATGTTACTTAAAAAGGCAAAGATCTCAAGACTAATCAGACATGTTGGCTAGAAACCCCAATTATATGCATGTGTGTTGTGAAAAGTTAAGTGCTTGTGCAAATGAATGTTGTATGCTGACTGGTCGTATTTGTATGTACATATCATTTGCAGGTCTAACAACAAAATAGAAACAATATGTAGCCAAGAAAATAGTAATGGGGCAAAGCGCCTCAGGCCCTGGAAGCATTGGAAGTGGTTACAAATAAGGAGTCGCGCGCCTCCGGCAATCTCAATATTGGTTTGTGTAAGTAAACCGCTTGCGGGTGGATTCAACGCAAGCGGTTTTACAAATTGCCTGCGTTATTCTGTGTATTAACTACACAAGATTTCAGGCGAATCTCACAATCGCCTCCCCCATGTACAAAAACAGCCTACAAAGCCCGGTTCTATACTAGTTCAAGTTTTTAGAACATAAGTTGAGAGAACAAGATCTACAAGGTTAGGGTAACAATAAAATCAAGGGTTTTTTTATTTCTGTGCCCCTGGTTCCTTAGCTCTACTCATTCATCCCCACTCTGTTAACTTTTGCTCACTTTTCCCCACTCCCTTGCCCGAAACCCTCAGAACAGGTTATAACGGACGTTGTCGTCGGGTCGATGCCTTTGACCGTTTTTGAGAACTGATGACAGTGAGGTTTTCTCACTGCCTTTTATATTAATAAATGAAAGTTAGGGGGGTTAGATAGTCCAGCACTTTACAAATTACATTGGGTGAGGGGGGAGTGGGGGTTAAGAGTAGTTAACAGGAACTAATCAAGAAGGGTAAATCAAAGTAAGTCAACTACAGATAGAATGAAAGCCCTCTGCTCCTGCTTTGATCGATGAACCAGCATGGCAAAGTCTCGTTTGAACCTTTTCCTCCAAGAATCAAAAGAAGGTTGCACTCCTCAGAAGTGCTTATCATTCCTCTCTTTCTAGACCCCCCAGGCAGCCACTGCAAAAACCTCTAAAAACATCGGTCTAGCCCATCTGTCCTTGCCCTCATGAATCATTCTGATCCAGTCTGTGTTATTTGTCCAACGAATCCCCAAAGCATTCCAACACCTCTGGCTGAAAGGGCAGGCGAAAAAGAGGTGCACAATATCTTCCTCAGGCGGTTGTTGACAAAGTAGGCAAGTATAGTCATCATTCTGGACTCTGAAATGCCTCCTCCTTAGCATATTTCTGGTGTTTAACCTGTCAGACAACATCAGCCACAAGAACACTTTCCATTGCATGGTACATTTGGTTTTCCAGACCCAACCAAAAACCTCATCAGCATGTAGCTGGCTGAAATAGTGAGCATAGTATTTCAAGGATCGAAATATATCATCACCCCAAACACAGGACCAGACATCCTTGTCATCCGACATCGTTGTCTCTCTGGTATCCAACTGTAGTCCTGCAACCTCATTCCTCGCCTCAAGGGATAAAGGTAAGTAGAACACCTCTCCCAACCTCTCGGAGGATAGCAGTTTCCTCATAGACACGTCAGGTTCCAAAGCAAACGAAAAGGCTCTCGGGTATTTCTCCTGAAAAATTTCAGTATTCCAATTATCTTTCCAAAACAAAACCGTGTCCCTGGCCGACACGACCGATCGGGTGACCCCTTTGTATACATCAGATAATTGCATGAGATCTCTCCACCAGAAGGATCCACAAGGGTCGGAGGCATGAGGTACTTTGCCCACATAGTACGAATCCCAGATCAAATTAACCCATGGGACATCATATCTGTTATAGAACTTGTGAAGTTGCTTCAACAAAAGCCCCTGGTTTTGAGTTTTGAGATCAATGATCCCTAGTCCTCCTTTGTTTTTGGGTTTGCACACCATATCCCAAGCTGCCAATGAGCTGCCTCTGATCCCATCATCTGATCACCTCACCCAAAGACATGATCTACGTAATTTGTCAAGGTGCTCAATTATTCTTGGGTTTAATTTGATGGAGCACATAGCGTAAATGGCCAGAGAGGTAACCACTGAGTTGAGCAAGGTAAGCTTTGAGCCATAATCCAGCAGAGAAGCTGCCGCCGGCACCCTCCTCTGCATTGTCGTGACCAGTGGCATTAGGTCAGTCACGCTTGGGCACGTGGTGCCCATCGGCAAACCCAAGTAAGTGAACGACATGCTACCAATGCAGGAGCCAAAGATGGTTGCAACCTCCCCCGCCAGCACAGGATCAGTGTTTATGGGAACCAGAGTTGACTTGTGGAAGTTGATCTTCAGACCAACTGACTTGGCATAATCAACCAGAATAGACTTCAACACTTGTGCTTGTGAGATACAAGCAGGGAACACAGCGATCGTGTTGTCAGCGTACTGAATTACCGGAAAGTTACGGTCAGAAGTGGGCAATGGTAACTGCAGTAAACCAGATCGACAGGCATCATTGATCACTGGCTGTAAGAGGTCGGCAGCCAGCACAAAGATCAGAGGGGACAACGAGTCACCCTGCCTCACCCCACAAAGACAATCAAATTGTTTCCCAGGGGTTCCATTGAGTAAAACTGAAGAACTTCCAGAGGCAAAGATGCATTTGATCCAACCTAGCCACTTCTCATTGAAACCCATATGCTTCATTATCTCAATCATCGGTTCATGCTGGATAGTATTGAAAGCTTTCGCGAAATCCAGCTTCAGAATACAACAGGCTTTCCCCGATGCTTGGCACTGGTGAATGTATTCAAACGCCCAGGCCAAGCAATCTTGGATAGATCTCCCTTTCAGAAATCCGTATTGATTCTTGGGAATGATCGTGAGTATAAGCTTCTGCAAATGGTTAGCCAACAATTTAGTAATGAGTTTCAGACAACAGTTTAGTAAAGTCATGGGCCTGAAATCATTAGCGGTCTCATGTGACTGGATTTTGGGGATGAGGGTTATGAAACCCGAGTTTAGACTCTGAAGATCAATGACACCCTCATAGAAATCATTGCATAGCCTATAGAAATCCTCTTTGATAATATGCCAGCACGATTTCAGAAAGCACCCGTTGAAACCATCAGGGCCAGGAGCTCTGTCAGATGGCATCTCACGAATGACTCTGTCAGTCTCATCATTTGTGAAAGGTGTGGTTAACTCCTCAAGCCCATCAACCTTTTTAATGATTCTAGAAAGGTCAAACTTCATTTCATAATCTCCTTTCATGCCCAATCTCCCCCTGTAACAGTCAAATAATTCCTTTGCTTTCCCCAAATGGTCAGAAACCACCGTGCCATCCTGAAGTTTAAGTGAAGCTATGGAATTTTTGCGATATCTTTCCGAAGTAGCAGAGTGAAAGAATTTGGTGTTGTCACCTCCACAAGAAAACCAGCGGACCGTGTACCTCTTTCTCCAGTATTCTCGTTTGTAGTCAAGTAGTGTAACAAGATGGTTTTTGAGGATCACCCTGAAGTTAGCTTCTGGTAAAGTGAGTGCTCTTTTGTCTTCGATATTATCAAGTTCCAGGAGAGCCAAATTGGAATCATCGATGCACAAGTTTAAACGAGAAATCTGTCTACTCCACCGTTTAAGAGCATATCTTAAGTTCTTAAGCTTTTTGCACAAAAGTTGGGCAGAGTTTGGAGCATAGCATCATTTCTCCCAAGTTGATTGTACCAGATCAAAGAAACTAGGATGAGCTATCCAGAAATTTTCAAACCTAAACACCTTACTCTTAGGGACCGATGTTTTGATCGAGATCATGCAAGGAGTGTGGTCAGACACTGGCTTGGGTAGGGGACACACTGTTGTGTTAGGATAATTCGAGGTCCAATTGGAGGAGGTGAAGAACCAATCTATTTGCTCAAGCAATGGATCATTCTGCATATTGCTCCACGTGAATTGTCTACCCTTAATCGGCAACTCGACAAGTGCTTGAGTGTGAATGAAATCATTAAAGGTAAGCATGTCATTAACATCCCCTCCTGGTTTGTTACGATTATCCGGAGCTCTAATGTAATTAAAATCCCCATAGATTAGCCAATCCTCAACATCAGGTATTTCCAGATCAAACAGCCAAGATGTGAATGCAGATCTACCTGGCCCAGAGCACGGACCATACACATTAACTAGTTTCCAGGAGTGTGTTGTATGCATTGAAGTGAACTGAACGCCCAAAGCAAAAGACTCAGAGCAAAAAACACTGCCAGAGAAAACAAAGCTGTCCCATAACACAATTAAACCACCAGAGGCCCCTTGGGCAGGCACAAACTCAAACTTATCAATTTTTTTGGGGTAGAATAGTTTAACAAAAGCAGGATCAAAGGTAGCACGCTTAGTTTCTTGCAAGCAGATTACTGAACAACCACTATTACTAATAGCATTACGGATCGCCAATTGCTTCTTGTCCGAGTTGATCCCTCGAACATTCCAGCAGAGAACCTTCCACGCCTTACGCTGCATCGGGGTCACTGACGTCATTCCTGCTCCCACCTTGGATAGCAAGCAGCTTCTCTGCGCTTAGCTGGCTCGGATGAACACCACACATATTAGTCCCAATGGACTGAATAGCATGGATAGAAGTAGGAGGTAGGACAGTATCAGATACCTTGTCATGCCTCTGGGAGTTAGAAGTGCCACCATTGGAGGGACCAGGAAGCGAGGGATCTTTCCTAGGCTTGACCTTGGACGTTGTAGATCGATTGTCAGACAGTGGAGGGACCCTGAACCCATCATACTTGTTTGAGCGTATACTGCGATGAAGAAAGACAGTGTCCACATGAGCTGGCTCGTTGAGCATCATGCGCTCGATTGGGTCAGCAGAATTATCCACAACTGCAGGCATCTCCAAATCTGGCAGCGCTACATCTGAAACTGGCACCTCAAAGCTGGAAACATCCAAAGAGGCTGACAAGACAAGCATCAACCCCGCACTGAAAACAGAACTGAATATGCGACCAAACACATCTGATTCAGGACCCACACTGGCCATCAAAGTCAAACACATAGAATCAAGCTGAGATCTAATAGCAGCAAATGGATTCAGAGGAAAACAAGCAGAGCTGGGGGTTTCAACTGGCAAAATTGTGCAGGTATAGATCCTCTTTAGCATACCACCCATCCACACAAGAAGAGGACTGTCAGCGGCAAAGAACATAGCAATGTCTGAACCTCCAGCTCTGACAAAGGCGTGCGCCGCAGTAGGAACCCCATTGATAAAACTGTCAGCTAACTCTTCCACAAAAGAGATTTCAGACCAAACATCAGACAAGTTGTCCACCAGGTTGTGCTCTTGTGGCACACCATCCAGCAAAGAAGGTCCATCATATTCAAAGTATGTTCTGAAACTAAATCCTGTGTACGAAGGTGGTGCCACTGTCCAAGAACTCCAACCATTGTCTTGTACCTGGTCCTGGGCTTGCTCATTGCCATTCCAAGCCACCTCATTGGCAGCTTGCTGCGCCTGCATCTCATCGATCCTAGCTTGCTGCATGATAGTATAGTATGGCAGGGTGTATGGGTGCGGCGAAGAATTCAGAAGAGGTGGGGCATCTTCAGTCCCTTGTAACCCAGGAACAACATCCCTGCCACTCAGCACATAAACTGGGACAGACCAGGAACGGCCCAGACCCGGCAGCACTCCAACCTTGGTGACCAGCAAGCTATGAGGAACTTCCGCGATATCTTTGATGTGACATTTAACTAGGACACGATCCTTGTTATCGTTCGGTCTAGGCCAAGCCAGCAGCTTACCGAAGCAAGATACCTCCTTATGAACATAATGTTCAGTCATGTAGTCCATAGGGAAAGCAAGCATCAAGACCCCGACTTCATATTGAAAAGCAGGCATTCTCATGTTGATTCCTTCATCATGAGGGATTAGACTGAAATAAGAATCCTCAGTTAAAGCATGAGGACCTTCCCTAATGGCCTCGTCCCTACTCTGAACATCACGAAAAGCCACGCAGCCAACAGCAATCGGATAAAAACTCATCCTCTATCTGAAACTCCAGGTCTTCCCTAATGATCCGACAAACTTCCTCCAACCAATAGCTTTTCTGATGATCTGGGACTGGAGGGGTGATCTCAATCAAAGCATACCTGTCATGGTTCAGCGGCGGCTCATCCACAACCATAGTGCTCCGTTGCAAGCGATGATCAGGTCCTTGCTCAATGTGTGCTCCGATGGGGGTGAAAGGGAAAGGCCTGACCGGAAAGTTCGCCATGGCGGCAGCACTAGGGTTTTTCGAGGGCACCGGGCTTGGAACAGGGGAGGACGAAGCAGAGGAGAGGGGGGAGGTGGATGAAACTGGGAAGATTGCTTTTGATTGGGCCCCCGGGGCGGTGGAGTTGACAGATGCGGGGGGAGGGAGTCGTATCGACAGGCAATGAGAGGTGGCCATGTCACTAGTACATGGGATTTTCTGTTTCACTTGCCATAACTGACCTAGATTTTTATCGTGTGTATCCCGCCAACTTGCACAGCTGATATCTTTCCGTTCCCCGAAACTAGGCATAGGTGGTTTGAACTCTTGGGCCGCCACCAATAAGCTGGCCCAGACCAACTCCCCCAGCAGATAGAATGGCCCAGTAAACTACAGCACCGACATCGCTTAAGCCCAGGACAGCTAGGTCCAATGTGATCATTACGATTACACACTAGGCAGGTACGTAACTTATGGCCCAACAAGCATGTATCTAGTCAATCAGACTGGTATTCAGGGCATAAACATTGATCAATGATACGGATACAACGTTGACAGAAAATACCTGGGCATTCTGATGCAAGATGTCCATGACGAGAACAACTAAGACATTTCAGCAAACGAGAATCAATATACTCCTAAGTTGGCACATCCTTTATCTGGACCATGAGGGAAACATCCGCATCAGAGTAACCCTCTTGCCAGCCATCCATAATATGATACAACTTATCATTTGAAATGGAATTCCAGTAGCATTCCTTGAAACGTGATCCCATGAAAGACGGCAAGATATGCGATCTATCCTTTCCAGAACAAACAAAATCCCCGAGCCGGATATTCAGCTCCGGATCCGCAACCACCGGAAAATTGAACTGACCAAAAAGGATACCGTCGGCGGTCAACGATCGTCCCAACTCCGGCGAGAAATTTTGTTTATCATTTCTCAAAGAAACTGTAGCCCGATGATCCAAAGCACTCATTGCTCTTGAAGCCATCTAGATTTGATGGCAATATGACGTAAACCACCTTAGGAAGAAAACTGTCTGCGTGCCAGCCAATCTCAGAATTAACACAACCTGAATCAATCACACCACGAAAGAGATGAAAATGGCAAATGAAGTCGGGCCAAATCCGATCCTTAAGACTATAAATAAAATGTCCCACCCGGTTTGAGGCTACCGAGAACCTAAAACAGCGGTCACTTAGTTGCAGAACCCTAAACTTCGAGCTGACACCACGAATGCATGATTGGAGCGCAAGGGCCACTGATTCCTCTATCAACGTGAATGATGCCGATGAGAACGGTACGACAAAGAAGAATTCCTTGGAGGATCGAGAACCGTTTGAGGAGAAATGCACCGTGGATCCAAACCTATCCCGTACCTGAGATTCAATCACCAGACCCGGCGAGAAGTCCCGATGGAGGAGACTTTCCATGACTTTGTGGTGGATGTCACCACCGGAGTGGATAGTGACAGGAGGGGTGGTGGCCGCCGGGGCCGGAGTGGCCACCGGCGGTGGAGAGGGAGTCGCCTAGGAGAGGGAGTCGCCTAGACTGCTGTGGATGATGCCTTTGACCGTTAACACTGATGAGTGGGGCCGCGTATATGTGGGCACATGCAATACCACGGTCGTGCGCGGTCATGGGGTAGCACGTGTCCATGGACATGCTCGAAATGTCCCATCATATAAAGAGGGGCATCCTCCACCATCGCCCCTACCATTTTCCCCCCAAATCCCCTCCCTGGCGCATCGTCTTCCTCTTCCCCACCGGTGTCATCTCGCTCTCCTCCACCGCCTCCACCGCATAGTCTCGCTCTCCCCCACCGCATCCTCTTCCTCACCTTCATCGCCTCGATCTGTCAGATGGCCGACGCTTGTGGCGACACTGGTGCAGTGGCCGGAGATGTGGTGGAGCTGCAGGGTCAGGGCGCGGTGACCGCGGATGTCGGCGGCGTCCACGGCGGTGCGGGGAAACTCGCAACCATTGGGGATGTGGTGGGCTCCGCCTCATCGCTGCAAAAGGTGATGGCACCGAGTGGGGCAGTCCATCCCGATACCCTTGATGCACCGCCTGCCGTGGAGCAGCAGGTATTTGCACTTGATTAGCTTGTAGAGTTAGTTGCTCCCGAGTTGCATTGGTTAGATTGTGATTCATACGGTAGTTCGGATGGTTAGAGTAGTTGGTTTGACGGATGGGTCGGGTTTTTTGTATGGGTGTGGGGGGATGGGGGTTTTGGACTAGGGTTTGTTGGATAAATTCGTTGCAAAAATGCTAGATGTGGTGAACTATGATTTTAGGTGCTGCAATGATTGGGGTTTTTAGATTTGTTTTTAGATTTAGATAAATTTGTTGCAAAAATGCTAGATGTTGTGAATAGATGCCTGCTTATTAGATTTGTTTTTAGTGCTCATATATTGGGTTTTTTAATGCTACTCGGATTCGTTAACTTAGATTGGGTCCCTATTAGATTTGTTTTTGAATGCTACTCAAATTGGGTTTTGAATGTCATATGCCCAAATGGAATCCATTGATTAAGAAGTCAGTTATGTTTAGAATCACAATCCTACCGAATCACAATATAAATTTGAATGTAAGTAACCCTTGATTCATTAGTATATAAAGTTGTCCACAATATGTAGTTATATTAGGTCTGTTGTTCAATGTGTGTGCATAACAATGGAAAATGAAAAACAATGATCATAGTATATTGGGAGTATATTAGCCCTATGATCAATGTGTCATGTGTGCATATCTAAATTTTCAATTGGCTTCCATATTTACTAGTGATGGATGTAATTGTATGTTCAGGAGGATGATGGTTGGGGGGGTAGAAAGAGGAAGCTGGCCCAGTACGACCCGTATGATCCAGAGGAAAGTGATGATGAAGAATATGAGGTAAGCCTACTTGAAATTTAGATTGTTCATTTAGTTCCTTTAACATAGTGTATCCATGAGTCTATAATGTATTAATGTTACTCATTCATGTGTGCGGTATGATTCTGGAGAAGAAGTGTACAAGGACGCATCCTTCACAGCCAAGGAGGTGGTGAAGATCAAGGCCAAGGGAGTTGCTTCCTTCTACAACCACAAGACCAAGAAGTGGCACTGCCCCTACTGCACCACCAAGCCAAAGCCAAGGGATGGCCGCTTCGATCACCTTCTGTCTCATGCAGAGGATGTAGCGATTCGCGGGGAGGACTACATGATTAGGGGGCAGCATGCCGCCCTCGCGAAGGCCCTGACTCCGGCGTGATGTGATCGATGATGTGATGCTGTGAACTGAATCTTTAAGTTTATCTGTTGGGTTACTTTTGGTTTGTTGAACTGAATCTCGTTGGTTATGGTTTGTTGAACTGAATTTAGTTTTCATGAATATGGTTATGGTTGGCTATGTTGATGCTAGTAATCTGGTTGCTATCTATATTTGCCTGTCCTTAGATTTGTTGGTTATGTTTGTCTGTTGGTTATGTTTATGTGTTGTGAACTATGATTTTAGGTGCTGCAATGATCACACATGTTGTGTAGGAAATCAAATGCATGCTCCAAATGAGATCATGTAAACCTTGGCAAGCTTGGACAGTATAAATTCAAGAAAATGCAAAAACAAGTAAAACCTTGGAAAATTCTCTATGTTTGTGTAGGAGATCATGTGTGCAAAATTAGAAGTGATTTAGATGCTCCTTGGCAAACAAGTAATACATTTGAATTTGAGAAATGTGCTCCAAATGAGCTCCCAGGCTAGGGTAAAGAACCCATTTGTAATCAAGTTTTTGGACCTACTCCAAATTAGCCAAATGTTTTTTTATTAACACATATTCACTTTCCATAGTGTAGATTCGAAGTCTCACTATTTTTTGAATTAATCTTCATATCTTTACATTTTCTTTTGAAAACATATGCTTTAATATAAAAACTATTAAAAACACGTTTGAAATATGAACATGGAAAACTAACTTGAGATCCTTCTTATTCACTTTGAAATAAAGCTTTGGTGATTTTTTTAATTTTTTTAAATTTTGTAACCCTACCTCCTCACCTTGAACTCTATGAAACAATGCACATGATAGCTCATATGTGTGAATGTTTTCTCATGAAAATGACCATAGACCAAGTTTATGATTTTTGGTTGGTAACATGTCACATAAGACAACATTGGGCGTAGGTTTTTTTTTGATTTTTTAAATTAATGGTGCTCATTTGACCTCGATCGTGCCAGCTAGGATTTTTTCGTGAAAATGATCATAGACCAAGTTTAGTATTTTTCCTCGTTAGTTTGTCTTATAAAATGATGAACGGTGAAGGTTTCATATTTTTTGATTTTTTTTAAATTAGCTCTGCTTAGTCAAAGCCTTCGAAACCCCGTTGACCAGCTCTAAACCCCGCGGGGTTTCGCCTAACCCTAACTCCCAACGTCAGTCGTCCGATCATACCCTCGCGCCAAGCGACAGCCCTCAGATCTGGTCTTCTAGAAGGAATTAGGTGGGCTGGCTGCGTGCAGGCTCCGTGCCATTGGATCACAAGGACGGCTCCGCATCGTTGGATCGTGGGGTGATCCGCGAGAGGCGATCCTATTGATTGTGCTTGGCTGTTCACCCACCACTGACTCCACAAAAAAATGTTGTTATTGGGCCCAAAAGGAAACCAAACTCTGGTTGGGCCATCGAATTGTGTCGTTTTTTTACATCGTTTACTCTGTTTTTTGTGAACGTGCTGGCTCTGTATTTTTGCATCGTGTGAAATCAATTGACATTGCGTAGCAAAATTTAGTTCTTTTTGTTCTATACAAATGCAGTATGACCAAATTTTTAAGGGCCAAATTTATTTTTATCATGCAAAATGGCCACAAACTATTCAAAAATTGTCTCTTTTTGTTCATATAATATATACGACCACAGATTCCCACGCGTGCAATTAGCTTCTTTTTTTCTTCTTTTTCAAACCACCGTTTCCCAAGCGTGTACACTCCCGATGCTGTAGTGGGTTTGAAAACGGAATACTTCACATTTGACCCCGTTATTGCCCAGCCTCTGCCTCTGCCATCCCTCATCCATCTCCCATCCTCTCTGTCATCTGCCCTTCTTGCTCTTCGACCACTTCTCCTTGTTCTAGCACATCCTCAGCCATGCAGTACACAGGACCAACCTACCACTTCCCACCCACGGTGCCGGAGAGGCTCTACCCTCTTGGTGTGTACGTTGCGCACACACTACGTGTGTGGGCGATATCAAGGTGGAGGACCGCAAGGAACTTCACCGAGTTCTTCCTCGCGTCCGACTACCACCACCTCCCGCGGGAATCTTCAAGGATGTTTCGTGTCGAGGAGGTCATCCAAAATGGGGTGGTGGTTGCTCTCCTTGCCCACTTCACCAACACGTTGTTCGACGCCTTCTACCTCCTCGGCCGGGTGTTTTGGTGTGGCTGCGAGTTCATCGCTTTCACCACCCACAACATGTTCACGGAGTACACTAATATCTTCCCCACCGCGTCGCGCATGCACACTCTTCCGTACCCCATCGACAACGCCCCGGAGGAGTAGTGATGGGCGCCCGGAGGAGGAGCGAGGTGGAGAAGGCGGCGTCTAGGGTTCTAAACCCTCTATCTATTTTTCTTTTTTTGAGTCTATGTTATGTTAAGTTATAATTGAACTATGTTGAAGATGCTATGGGCTTGTTGGCCCTTTTATCAAGTTCTATTATTAAGTTTTCTATCTATTCTATTATGAAATTCTTCCTAGTTTCAACTATGTGATCGTGCTATGGGCTTGTTGGCCATATCTAAATGTTTGTTGATTGTTTTCTTAGAGAGATCGCTTTGTTAGTAACCACCTAGTGCATGCAGCCACAACGAACCCTTCTTTTTTAACACAAGCCACAAATATGTAGCCACCTAGCTAGTGCATGCAGCCACAACATATTTGTTCAATTTATTTGTCGTAGCAAAACGGGTGTAGATGCGAGTGGGTCGAAAAGGCTGCAACTCATCATAAAAAATGATGCTCTAAATCAAGGAGACAAGCGTGCGAGAAGAGAGGAACCAGCAGCAGCGACCGTCGCTGCATCCATGGCGGTTGGTGTGCACGAAAGCGGCTCGGTCAGTGCATCGTGGCGGCACGCATCAGCGCATGCATGCTCGGTTGGCGCATCGTGGCGGCGCGCATCGACGCATGTAGGCAGGCTTGTTGGGTGCATGCATGGCAGGCTTCTATCGTGGCGGCGCACATGCGTTTAATGCAAGGGATGGCCCAACGGTCGAACAGCGAAACCGCCCAACACAGCCCCACTCGTCAGAGTTAATGGTCAAAGCACTGCCCCGACGATGACGTCCGTTGTGACCTCTTCTGAGGGTTTCGGGCAAGGGAGTGGGGAAAACTGAGTAAAAGTTAAGAGCATGGTGATGAATGAGTAGAGCTAAGGAACCAGGGGCACAGATGTAAAAAACCCTAAAAATCAAATGGCAGAAGAATCATTGTGATTGGAAAGAATGAAATCGTAATGTTGTCTGTGACAAAAAAAATGAATGGAAGAAGGAACATGTCCAAGATGGCATATGAAAATAATTGCATCGCTAAAAGAGTGCATGAATTTGTGATGGGAAGAAGGGTGGCGTGAACTTATGGTAGGACAAAACAGGAGGAAGTGATCAATTGAGACCAGGGAGATGAAGAAGATTGAGATAATTGAACGGACGTAAAACCAATTGAGACAACACGGCCAAAATATTGAATGGAAGAACATGGATGATGCGAAAGAGAAGTGCACTAATGAAGAAGAAGATAAACGATAACAATGGATGAACATGATGGAAAAGAAGAACCGGTCTAAGAATGAAGAAGGAATTGAACATGACAGGAAGATGCAGCCTACGTATAGGAACATGGATGTAGAAGAAAGGTTGGACGAAGTATTAGTATAAAATAAACATGTACATTGTGCCGTATTGATATGGTTCAGAATTTTCAATCTCATTCTCAAACAATTTCCCCTGAAACAAATTTCTAAACCATGATGGAGATCAACGGTGCTCATGCAAATTTTCCAATATCATGGCACAATCAAACTAAGTCTATTACACACATATATGTTTTTGACCCGAACGTAAGTGGTCGGAATGTACAACAAATCTTCTAACCAAGAGTACTAGACTGACCCGTCTAACAATTACTAGCTCCCTCCAATTTGGGTAGAGTTGTCATTTTGATCATCAGGGTGGTACCTAAAATGTAAATATGACAATTATTTCTTAATGAAAAAGCGTATTGTAAATGTAGTTTTAGTGTAATTTTCGTGCATCCACTTAAGATACTTCCACACCTATTGGTGTTTATAGTTTCAGAAGGGTACCGAAATCATCACAAAACACATATATTCTTGAACTAGTGTGAAGTACTAACGTATAATTACTAACTGAAAGTGGAACGATGTATTTTGATAGTTTAACATTATTTCAGTGAATTTTATTCTTTTTATTCCATGTTTTGATAGTTTATCACTAATTACCCCACATTTAGTTTTTTATATGAATTACACTATTTGCTCAAAAATTACTATATGTTCCCTTTAAAATTACAAAAGTGATATGCTAGGTAGATTCCATTCATCATGAACTCTTTGCATGTCATATCATGGTTTCCATCCTTTTGTTATTGTCGGGTCCAAATTGGTAGCCTCATTGTACTAGATCCACACCACACAACGGGTAATCTAATGGACATGCTTCAACATGCTTGAGCTTGCTCTCGAAAATTGCAAATAATAAATGAACATCACTACATAGAGGTGCCACATTGATGCTTCACATACGGTGGCTCACTCTCACCTGTCGCTTGCATCGAACAATGACAAATAGGCACCGCATTAACAAAAGATATGCTCAAATTCGAGGTTATTTTTTTATCTCCCAAACCGTTAACCCAGTTGAGGATCATCTTTCACTGTTATCTTTCTTGTGGCAGGGTCTTTGAAACTAGATCTCATGTTCACAGGTTTCGACAACTTCTTTTTTGACGGTACTAGCCAGATTAATGTTAAATACTTGCCATGTTATTAGCCACTTAGTTGTCAGATCATATTAACTTAGTTGCCAGATTATTGAACGTTGGTATGTGTGACTAAACGACTTGCTTCATGGTACTTGTGTAGGTTCATACATCTTCTTACTTATTGTTAACACCTAAATACTTGCTATGTAACTCTGCATAACACTGCAACGTTTAAAAATAGATAAAATTATTGTCGAGTAACTACACAAAATCTTTGTGGGAATTGTTCCCTATTTTAGATGACAACTATGGTGACATAATCTAGCAACAGGTGAAGAATAAAAATAATCAACAAGACATGTCAACATGAGATCTTGTTTTGAAGCCCACGTCGGGGCAGACCCGCCTTTGAAGACGGACCACTACTACGATTAATGGGTTGTGAGATAAATCATTTTAAATATTCAAATGTAATGATGTCAAAATGATGTGTAACATTGTTGTATGCATACATGTGCTCTCTCTATATGGGCAAAATTCAATTGATGCCACATTGAGGGAGGGCGTGCACAAGAATGCAAATTAGATTTGTTTTTTTTTTCTAAATATGAATTTATTACTACTAGTATTGCTTCCCAGCCCATGTGAATCATCACATTAAACGCGTAGACTAGAAATTGTTAGCCGTTCTCACCATCAATTGTGTCCGCAAGGCCACGACATGCCCACAAAACACCAACATAAAGTGGAAGCCAGGAACCGGGGAGCATGTTGGGCTACCGCCGGAGGGAGGAGGTTGTCGTGGAGTAGAATCTGACAGCAAGAGAGGTAAGGAAACATGGCTTGACCTAATGAGACACAGGTGGGTGACATAAGATCGTACACAGATTCAGGCCCTTTATGCGCGGTTGAGGTAAAAACCCTAGTCATGTCTTTTTGGAAGTTGTTCTTCCATAAGAATATGAAACTACAATGGTTGCATACCATCAGCTCAGAACCCGGGCAAGCTTATATAGTCTGTCATGCACCAAGGTCGGCCGTAAGTGCTAAAATGGCATATTGAATACCTGCAGTTCCATACCCATTATGTGTGAAAATGAACGCCCTAAATAGCTAGGAAAGTGGCCGGTAATGCTTGGCATTTATTACGTAGTGAAACCTCATGCATAAATCCTCTCTAAATGCTCTTGGACATTGGATTACTATGAAATATGATAGATTACATCCTGATTGAGAAAGCTCTCGTCTGATGGGCAAATCGACTAATGAAGATCCCCCGGCTAGTACCCACTCGGACTGGGCCGCCAACATATATTGCTAGTGTCTAGTTAGTGCTTTGTATTCATGGGTCTAGGCCTGCATGAACTCTTAGTTCGGCCTTATGTCGTCATGGGCCTACCCAGTGGGGGATTCCCTCGTCAGAGGTCGCACTAGCAAGAGCTCCTAGGCAAGGAGGGAGCCATCGAGTCAGGGAGGTGCTACTTCTTGAGCTTGCATTGGTTTTTCCCTTGAAGAGGAAAGGGTTATGCAGCAAAGTAGAGATAAGTATTTCCCTTATTTTGAGAACCAAGGTATCAATCCAGTAGGATGTACACGCAAGTCTCCAGTCTATGCACCTGCACAAACAATCAAACACTTGCACCCAACGCGATAAAGGGGTTGTCAATCCCTTCACGGTCACTTGAAAGGATGAGATCTGATAGAGATAGATATAAAAGATTACTAAAACATAAAACAAAGTAAAAACAAATAAATTGCGGCAAGGTATTTTTGGGTTTTTGGGTTTATAGATCTGAAAATATATGATGGAAAATAGACCCGGGGGACATAGGTTTCACTAGAGGCTTCTCTCTTGATAGGAAATAATACAGTGGGTGAACAAATTACTGTCGAGCAATTGATAGAAAAGCACAAAGTTATGATGATATCCAAGGCAATGATTATGAATATAGGCATCACGTCCGTGTCAAGTAGACCGACTCCTGCCTTCATCTACTACTATTACTCCACACATCGACCGCTATCCAGCATTCATCTAGAGTATTAAGTTCATAAAGAATGGAGTAACGCCTTAAGTAAGATGACATGATGTAGAGGGATAAACTCAAGCAATATGATGAAAACCCCATCTTTTTACCCTTGATGGCAACAATACAATACGTGCCTCGCTACCCCTACTTTGTCACTGGGTGAGGACACCGCAAGATTGAACCCAAAACTAAGCACCTCTCCCATTGCAAGAAGAACCAATCTAGTTAGTGATACGTCTCCAACGTATCTATAATTTTTGATTATCCCATGCTATTATATTATCTGTTTTGGATGTTTTATATGCATTAATATGCTATTTTATATTATTTTTAGGACTAACCTATTAACCTAGAGCCCAGTACCAGTTTCTATTTTTTCCTTGGTTTTAAGTTTCGCAGAAAAGGAATATCAAACGGAGTCCAAACGGAATAAAACTTTCGTGATGATTTTTCTTGGACCAAAAGACACCTATGAGACTTGGAGATGAAGTCAGAATACCCACGAGGCGACGACAAGCTATAGAGGCACGCCCCCTGGCTTGTGCCCCCTTCGGGAGTCCACCGACCTCCTTCCTTGGCCTATAAATTCAGATATATTCCCAAACCCTCAGAACAAGCAACGAAAATACTTTTCCACCGCCGCAACCTTCTGTTCCTGTGAGATCCCATCATGGGGACTTTCCAGTGATCTGCCGAAGCGGGATTCGATCACGGAGGGCATCTACGTCAACCCTATTGCCCTTCCGATGACGCATGAGTAGTTTACCTCAAACCTATGGGTCCATAGCTAGTAGCTAGATGGCTTCTTCTCTCTCTTTGATTCTCAATACCGTGTTCTCCTCAATGTTCTTGGAGATCTATCCAGTGTAATCTTCTTTTGCGGTGTGTTTGTCGAGATCCGATGAATTGTGGATTTATGATCAGATTATCTATGAATATTATTTGAATCTCCTCTGAATTCTTATATGCATGATTTGGTATCTTTGTATTTCTCTTCGAATTACCGGTTTGGTTTGGCTAACTAGATTGGTATTTCTTGCAACGGGAGAGGTGCTTAGTTTTGGGTTCAATTTTGTGGTGTCCTCACCCAATGACAAAGTAGGGGCAGCGAGGCACGTATTGTATTGTTGCCATCAAGGATGAAAAGATGGGGTTTTCATCACATTGCTTGAGTTTATCCCTCTACATCATGTCATCTTACTTAAGGCGTTACTCCGTTCTTTATGAACTTAATACTCTAGATGCATGCTGGATAGCGGTCAATGTGTGGAGTAATAGTAGTAGATGCAGAGTCGTTTCGGTATACTTGACACGGACGTGATGCTATATGAATAGGGATAATTGATTTTATGCCCCTAGTTGGGTCAAACTCGGCAGGTTTACCCCTAGTTTCCGAAAACACTTGTTCCTGCCTAAACCACTTAGCTCCTCTTATGCTTTTTCCCTTTGACCGTTTGACCATCACTTTGAAAACGTCATAAAAAATTCATGCTAACTTGGAAAAATTCAAATAAGATATCAAAATGTTCAGAAAAGCATCACCTATATGTGCATGTCATTTGCATTCATGAAAAAACTGTTGGCGAGTCCCCGTCTCAGTTTTAGCTCATATGATCTTAGCATGAACAGTAAAATCTAAAAAGATTCTAAAAATTCTAAAAAAATGGAGGCAAAGTTTGACCAATGTTTTGAGTGCTTGCCAAGTTTCTTAAGGGAATGACATTCGTGGAAGTCGTGGCAAAAAAACAAAAATCAATGCTCCAAAATTTCTTTTTTTGCCACGACTTCCACTAATGTCATTCCCTTACGAAACTTGGCAAGCACTCAAAACATTGGTCAAAGTTTGCCACCAATTTTTTTAGATCTTTTAGAATTTTTTTATATTTTACTGTTCATGCTAAGATTATATGAGTTAAAACTGAGATGGGGACTGGCCAACACTTTTTTCATGAATGCAAATGACATGCACATATAGGTGATGCTTTTCTGAACATTTTGATATCTTATTTGAATTTTTCTGAGTTAGTATAAATTTTTTATGAAGTTTTCAAAGTGCTGGTCAAATGGTCAAAGGGCAAAATCATAAGAGGAGCAAAGTAGTTTGGGCAGGAACAAGTGTTTTCGGAAACTAGGGGTAAACCTGCCGAGTGGGACACAACTAAGGGCACCAAATTTATTATCCCATATGAATAATCATTGCCATGGATATCGTCATAACTTTGCGCTTTTCTATGAATTTCTCGACAGTAATTTGTTCACCTACCGTATTATTTGCCTTCATGAGAGAAGCCTCTAGTGAAACCTATGGCCCCCGCGTCTATTTTCCATCATATATTTTCATATCTATAAACCAAAAATACCAAAAATACCTTGGTGTAATTTTATTTAATTTTATTTAGTTTTACCTTTTAGCAATCTTTTATACCTATCTCTATCAGATCTCACCTTTGCAATTGACCGAGAAGGGATTGACAACCCCTTTATCACATTGGGTGCAAGTGTTTGATTATTTGTGCAGGTGCATAGATCGGGGACTTGCTTATACCTCCTACTGGATTGATACCTTGGTTATCTAACTGAGGGAAACACTTATATCTACTTTGATGCATCACCTTTTCCTCTTCAAGGGAAAACCAACACAAGCTCAAGAAGTAGCAAGAAGGATTTCTGGCGCCGTTGCCGGGGAGGTCTACATCAAGCCTACCAAGTGCCCATCATAAACTCTCATCTCTTGCATTACATTATTTACCATTTTCCTCTCATTTTCCTCTTCCCCATTTCTAAAACAATTTTCAGAAAAATACAAAAAGATTTGTTTTTTTATTCACCCTTCTTCCGTTCGTCTTTTTGTTTGCCTTTTGTTTGCTCGTGTGTTAGATTCCTTGCTTTGTCACCATGACTCAAGAGAATACCAAATTGTGTGATTTTTCTAATACTAATAATAATGATTTTATTAGTACTCCGATTGCTCCCACCACTAGTGCGGAATCTTATAAAATTAATGCCGCTTTGGTGAATCTTGTTATGAAAGAACAATTTTCGGGCCTTCCTAGTGAAGATGCTGCATCCCATCAAAATCTTTCGTTGAGTCGTGTGATATGCAAAAGAAGAAAGATGTGGATAATGATATTGTTAAATTGAAGCTATTTCCATTCTCACTACGAGATCGTCCTAAAACATGGTTTTCATGTTTGCCTAAAAATAGTATCGATTCATGGAATAAGTGTAAAGATGCTTTTATTTCCAAGTATTTTCCTCCTGCTAAGATCATCTCCCTTAGGAACGACATAATGAATTTTAAGCAACTTGATCACAAACATGTTGCACAATCTTGGGAGTGGATGAGATTGATGATAAGAAATTGCCCTACGCATGGTTTAGTTCATGGATGATCATACAAAAAATTTATGCCGGATTGAATTTTGCATCTAGAAATCTTTTAGATTTGGCTGCGGGAGGTACTTTTATGGAAGTTACATTAGGAGGAGCTACTAAACTCCTAGATAATATTATGGCTAATTATTCTCAATGGCACACCGAAAGATCTTACACTAGTAAAAAGTGCATGCAATTGAAGAAATTAATGTTTTGAGTGGAAAGATGGATGAACTTATGAAATTGTTTGCTAGTAATAGTGACCCTATTGACCCTAATGATATGCCTTTGTCCACTTTGATTGAGAATAATAATGAATCTATGGATGCGATTTTTTTTGGTAGGAACAATTTTGGTAATAACGCGTATAGAGGTAATTTCAACCATAGGTCGTTTCCTATTAATTCCTCTAATAATTATGGTAATTCCTACAACAATTCTTATGGAAATTATAATAAGATGCCCTCTTATCTTGAGAACAATATTAAAGAATTTATTATTCCCAAAATAATTTCAATGCTATGGTTGAAGAAAAATTGCTTAAGATTGATGATTTGGCTAGGAACGTGGATAGAATTTCTCTTGAGATTGATTCTTTGAAAATTAGATCTATTCCACCCAAGCATGATATTAGTGAGTCTCTAAAAGCTATGATAATTTCTATTGATGAATGTAAGAAAGAACCGCTAGGATGTGTGCTAAGCAAGAATAGTTTGTAAAAGCGTGTTCTTCGATTTCTCATGAAAATAATGATGAAGATCTTAAAGTGATTGATGTGACTCATATTGAATATTTGTTTTCTAATATAAATCTTGATAAAGATAGGACGGGATATGAGTCAACTTTAGTTAGAAGGTGTCTCAATGATTTGGAGTTTATAGATCTTGATGCAAAAATTGATAAAAGTGGGGTGGAGAGGTCAAAACCAATGAAACCACTCTTTTGGATTTCAAGGACTTTAATTATGATAATTGTTTTGATAGATTGTATTTCCTTGTTTTAATACATGTTGAATTCTCCTCATGATTATAATCAAAATAAAGCTTTTACTAAACATATTGTTGATGATATGATGAAATCTTTTGAAGAAAACTTGAGTTGGAAGTTTCTATCCCTAGAGAGCTTTATGATGAGTGGAAATCTACCATTAAGATTAAAATTAAGATTATGAGTGCCACGCTTTGTGTGATTTGGGTGCTAGCATTTCCATGATTCCAAAAACTCCATGTGATGTGTTAGGTTTCCGTGAATTTCATGATTGTTCTTTAAATTTGCATCTTGTGGATTCCACTATAAAGAAACCTATGGGAAGAATTAATGATGTTCTTATTGTTGCAAATAGGATTTATGTGCCCGTAGATTTCATTCTTCTTAATATAGATTGCAATCCTACATGTCCTATTATTCTTTGTAGTCCTTTTCCTTAGAACGATTGGTGCAATTATTGATATGAAAGAAGGAAACATTAGATTTCAATTTCCGTTAAGGAAGGGCATGGAACACTTTCCAAGAAAGAAAATTAAGTTACCATATGAATCTATTATGAGATCTACTTATCGTTAGCATACCAAAGATGACAATACCTAGATATATTGCAATATGCCTAGCTAGAGGCGTTAAACAATAGCGCTTATTGGGAGGCAACCAAATGTTATTTTTGTTTTTTGTGTTGCTACTATTCTTGAATAAAATACACATTATTACCTCTAGTTAGATGTGTTTTGGTGTTTTAATTAGTGTTTGTGCCAAGCAAGACCTTTGGGATGGCTTACCGTGATAGTTGATTTGATCTTGCTGAAAAACAAAAAACTTTGTGCCCAGTAAAATAGTTTTCAAAATTCACGTAAGCGTGCTTTTGATCTGAAGTTTTTACACAAGATTGACATACAAATTGCCTCTAATGTCCTAACTTTTTAGACCTTTTGGAGTTACAAAAGTACTCGAAGTTTCCAGATTGCTACAGACTATTATGTTTTTGACACACTATGTTTTCTATGTGTTGTTTGCTTATTTTGATGAATCTATGGGTAGTATCGGGGGTATGAACCATGGAGAAGTTGGAATACAGTGGATATTACACCAATATAAATAAAGAATGAGTTCACAACAGTACCAAAAGTTGTGATTTTATTTTCTTATACTAATGGATCTCATGAGTTTTCTGTTGTGAAGTTTTGAAGTTTTGGGTAAAGATTTAATGCACTACGGAAATAAGGAGTGGAAAGAGCCTCGGCTTGGGGATGCCTAGGAAGGCATCCCCTCTTTCATCTTCAATCCATCGGTAAATTTACTTGAGGCTATATTTTTATTCACCACATGATATGTGTTTTTCTTGGAGCGTCTTGTATGATATGATTCTTTGCTTTTTAGTTTGTCACAATCATCCTTGCTGTACACACCTTTTGAGAGGGACACACATGAAGTCATGAATCATGATTTATTAGAATACTCTATGTGCGTAACTTATATCTTTTGAGCTAGGCAATATGCTCTAGTGCTTCACTTATATCTTTTTAGAGCATGGCGGTGGCTTTAGTTTATAGAAATTTTTGAACTCTCTTGCTTCACTTATATTATTTTGAGAGTCTCTACACATCATGGTATTTGCTTTGGTTATGAATTTAGTCCTAATATGATGGTCATCCAAAAGGGATATAATAAAAACTTTCAAATAAAGTGCATTGAATACTATGTGAAGTTTAATTCCTTATGAGTGTTTTGAGATATAAAGATGGTGATATTAGAGACATGCTAGTGAGTAATTGTGGATTGGTATAAATACTTGTGTTAAAGTTTGTGATTCCCGTAGCATGCACGTATGGTGAAACGTTATGTGATGAAGTCGGAGCATGATTTATTTATTTATTATTTGTCTTCCTTTGTGTGGAGGTCGGGAACGCGTGATGGTTAACTCCTACCAAACCTTCCCCTAGGAGCATGCGTGTAGTACTTTGTTTTGATGGCTAATAGATTTTTGCAATAAGTATGTGAGTTCTTTATGACTAATGTTGAGTCTATGGATTATACGCACTCTCACACTTCCACCTTTGCTAGCCTCTCTAGTACCACGCAATTATCATCGGTGCATTACACCCACCATATACCTTCCTCAAAACAGCCACCCTACCTACCTATTATGGCATTTCCATAGCCATTCCGAGATATATTGCCATGCAACTTCCACCGTTCTGTTTATATGACACGCTTCACCATTGTCATATTGCTTTGCATGATCATGTAGTTGACATCGTATTTGTGGCAAAGCCACCATTCATATTTTTTTACACATGTCACTCTTGAGTCATTGCACATCCCGGTACACCACCGAAGACATTCATATAGAGTCATATTTTGTTCTAGTATCGAGTTGTAATTCTTGAGTTTTATGTGAATAAAAGTGTGATGATGATCATTATTAGAGCATTGTCCCATGTGAGGAAAGGATGATGGAAGCTATGATTCCCTCACACGTTGGGATGAGTCTCCGGACCTTATGAAAAATAAAAGAGGCCAAATAAGCCCAAATAAAAATAAATAGGCCAAAAAAGCCACCAAAAAATGAGAGACAAGAGAGAAGGGGCAATTCTACTATCCTTTTTACACACTTGTGCTTCAAAGTAGCACCATGATCTCCATTATAAAGAGTCTCCTATGTCACTTTCATATACTAGTGGAATTTTTTCATTATATAACTTGGCTTGTATATTACAATGATGGGCCTCCTCAAATTGCCCTAGGCTTCGTGAGCAAGCGAGTTGGATGCACACCCACTTAGTTTCTATTTGAGCTTTCATACACTTATAGCTCTAGTGCATCCGTTGCATGGCAATCCCTACTCACTCACATTGATATTTATTGATGGGCATCTCCATAGCCCGTTGATACGCCTAGTTGATTTGAGACTATCTCCTTCTTTTTGTCTTCTCCACAACCACCATAATATATTCCACCTATAGTGCTATATCCATGGCTCACACTCATGTATTGCGTGAAAGTTGAAAAAGTTTGAGAATACTAAAGTATGAAATAATTTCTTGGCCAAAACTAGGGTTGTGCAATATTTAATACTTTGTGTGATGAAGATCAAGCATAGCCAGACTATATGATTTTGTAGGGATAACTTTCTTTGGCCATGGCATTTTGAGAAGGCATGATTGCTTTATTAGTATGCTTGAAGTATTATTGTTTTTATGTCAATATTAAACTTTTGTTTTGAATCTTGTGGATCTGAATATTCATGCCACAATAAACAAAATTACATGGATAAATATGTTAGGTAGCATTCCACATAAAAATTCTGTTTTTATCATTTACCTACTCGAGGACGAGACGGAATTAAGCTTGGGGATGCTTGATACGTCTCCAACATATCTATAATTTTTTATTGTTCCATGCTATTGTATTATCTGTTTCGGATGTTTTATATCCATTAATGTGCTATTTTATATTATCTTTGGGACTAACCTATTAACCTAGAACCGAGTGCTAGTTTTTTTTCCTTGTTTTTGAGTTTCGCGGAAAAGGAATATCAAACGGAGTCCAAACTGAATAAAACTTTCGCGACGATTTTTCTTGTATCAGAAGACACCTACGAGACTTGGAGATGAAGTCATAAAACCCATGAGGCGACAACAAGCCTTAGGGGCGCGCCCCCTGGCTTGTGGCCCCCTCGGGAGTCCACCGGCCTCCTTCCTTGGCCTATAAATTCAGATATATTCCCGAACCCTCAGAACAAGCCACAAAAATAATTTTCCACCGTCGCAACCTTCTGTTCCCATGAGGTCCAATCTTGGGGCCTTTTCCAGCGATCTGCTGGAGGGGGATTCGATCATGGAGGGCATCTACATCAACCCTATTGCCCTTCCGATGAAGCGTCAGTAGTTTACCTCAGACCTATGGGTCCATAGCTAGTAGCTAGATGGCTTCTTCTCTCTCTTTGATTCTCAATACCATGTTCTCCTCGATGATCTTGGAGATCTATCCAATGTAATCTTCTTTTGCGGTGTGTTTGTTGAGATTCGATGAATTGTGGATTTATGATCAGATTATCTATGAATATTATTTTAATCTCCTCTGAATTCTTATGTGCATGATTTGATATCTTTGTATTTCTCTTCGAATTATCGGTTTGGTTTTGCCAATTAGATTGGTATTTCTTGCAATTGGATATGTGCTTAGTTTTGGGTTCAATCTTGCAGTGTCCTCACCCAGTGAAAAAGTAGGGGTAGCGAGGCACGTATTGTATTGTTGCCATCAAGGATAAAAAGATGGTATTTTCATCATATTGCTTGAGTTTATCCCTCTACATCATGTCATCTTACTTAAGGCGTTACTCCGTTCTTTATGAACTTAATACTCTAGATGCATGCTGGATAAAGGTCGATGTGTGGAGTAGTAGTAGTAGATGCCGCATCGTTTCTGTCTACTTGACACGGACGTGATGCCTATATGCATAATCATTTCCTTGGATGTTGTCATAACTTTGTGCTTTTCTATTAAATTCTCGACAGTAATTTGTTCACCCACCGTATTATTTGCCTTCATGAGAGAAGCCTCTAGTGAAACCTATGGCCCCTTGGTCTATTTTCCATCATATATTTTCAGATGTATAAACCAAAAATACCTTGTTGCAATTTTATTTATTTTTATTTAGTTTTTACCTTTTAGAAATCTTTTATACCAATCTCTATTAGATCTCACCTTTGTAATTGACCGAGAAGGGATTGACAACACCTATACCGCATTGGGTAAAAGTGTTTGATTGTTTGTGCAGGTGCATAGATTGGGGACTTGCTTGTACCTCCTACTAGTTTGATACCTTGGTTCTCTAACTGAGGGAAATACTTATCTCTACTTTGCTGCATCACCCTTTCCTTTTCAAGGGAAAATCAACTCAAGTTCAAGAAGTAGCAGTTGGCCAAACCAAACCAATAATTCGAAGAGAAATACAAAGATATCAAATCAAGCATATAAGAATTCAGAGAAGATTCAAATAATATTTATAGATAATCTGATCATAAATCCACAATTCATCGGATCTCGACAAACACACCAGAAAAGAATATTACGTCGGATAGATCTCCAAGAACATCGAGGTGAACATTGTATTGAAGATCAAAGAGAGAGAAGAAGCCATCTTGCTACTAGCTATGGACCCGTAGGTCCGTGGTAAAGTACTCATGCTTCATCGGAAGGGCAATAGAGTTGATGTAGAAGCCCTCCGTGATCAAATCCCCCTCCGGCAGGGTGCCAGAAAAGGCCCCAAGGTGTTATCTCACGGGTACAGAAGGTTGCGGCAGGTGGACGCTTCTGGTCGTTTGGGAATATTTGTGAATTTATTGGCCAAGAATTAGGGTTAGAGGAGCTCTAAGGGGCCCACAAGCCCTCAGGGCGCCCCCCTAGGGCGCGCCCCTGAGGCTTATGGCTGCCTTGGGACTCCTTTGACTTCATCTCCAAGTCCTACGTGTGTCTTCTGGTCCAAGAAAAGTCATCACAAAAGTTTTATTCCGTTTGGACTCTGTTTGGTATTCCTTTTTGTAAAACTAAAAAACAAGGAAAAAACAGAAACTGGCACTGGGCTCTGGGTTAACAAGTTAGTCCCAAAAATAATATAAAATAGCATATTAATGCGTATAAAACATCCAGAACAGATAATATAATAGCATGGAACAATCAAAAATTATAGATACGCTGAAGACGTATCAAGCATCCCCAAGCTTAATTCCTGCTCGTCCTCTAGTAGGTAAATGATAAAAACAGAATTTTTGATGTGGAATGCTACCAAACATATTTATCCATGTACTTTTATTTATTGTGGCATGAATATTCAGATCCATAAGATTCAAAACAAAAACTTTAATATTGACATAAAAACAATAATACTTCAAGCATACGAATAAAGCAATCGTGTCTTCTCAAAATAACATGGCCAAAGAAAGTTATCCCTACAAAGTCATATAGTCTAGCTATGCTCCATCTTCATCACACAAAGTATTAAATCATGCACAATTCCGATGACAGGCCAAGCAATTGTTTCATACTTTTGATTTCTCAAACTTTTTTTTAACTTTCACGCAATACATGAGCCTGAGCCATGGATATAGCACTATAGGTGGAATAGAATATGGTGGTTATGGAGAAGACAAAAAGAAGGAGAAAATCTCACATCAACTAGGCGTATTAATGGGATATGGAGATACCCATCAATAGATTTCAATGTGAGTGAGTAGGGATTGCCATGCAACGGATGCACTAGAGCTATAAGTGTATGAAAGCTCAAAATGAAACTAAGTGGGTGTGCATCCAACTCGCTTGCTCACGAAGACCTAGGGAAGTTTGAGGAAGCCCGTCATTGGAATATACAAGCCAAGTTCTATAATGAAAAAAATCCCACTAGTATACGAAAGTGACAACATAGGAGACTCTCTATAATGAAGATCATAATTCTACTTTGAAGCACAAGTGTGGTAAAAGGATAGTAGCATTGCCCCTACTCTCTTTTCTCTCAATTTTTTGTTTGGGCTTCTTTTGGCCTCTTTTTTTTCAAAGTCCGGAGACTCATCACAACTTGTGAGGGAATCAAAGCTTCCATCATCCTTTCCTCACATGGGACAATGTTCTAACAATGATGATCGTTACACTTTTATTTACTTACAACTCAATTCTAGAACAAAATATGACTCTATATGAATGCCTCCGGCGGTGTACCGGTATGTGCAATGATCAAGAGTGACATGTATAAAAAATACGAACAGTGGCCTTGCTACAAATACTATGTCAACTACATGATCATGCAAAGCAATATGACAATGATGAAGCTTGTCATAATAAAAGGAACGGTGGAGGTTCCATGGCAATATATCTCGTAATGGCAATGGAAATGCCATAATAGGTAGGTATGATGGCTGTTTTGAGGAAGGTATATGGTGGGTTTAATGCACCAGCGAAAATTGCACGGTACTAGAGAGGCTAGCAATGGTGGAAGGGTGAGAGTGCGTATAATCCTTGGACTCAACATTAGTCATAAAGAACAAACATACTTATTGAAAAAGTATATTAGCTATCAAAACAAAGTGCTACATGCATGCTCCTAGGGGGATTGATTGGTGGGAAAAGACCATCGCTCGTCCCCGACTACCACTCATAAGGAAGACAATCAATAAATAAATCATGCTCCGACTTCATCACATAATGGTTCACCATATGTGCATGCTACGGGAATCACAAACTTTAACACGAGTATTTATACTAATCCACAATTACTCACTAGCATGACTCTAATATCACCATATTTATATCTCAAAACGAATGCAAGGAATCAAACTTCTCATAGTTTTCAACGCTCTTTATATGAAAGTTTTTATTATATCCCTCTTGGATGCCCATCATATTAGGACTAAATTCATAACCTAAGAAAATTACCATGATGTATAGAGACTCTCAAAATAATATCTGTGAAGCATGAGAGTTCAAGAATTTATATAAAATAAAGCCACCACTGTGCTCTAAAAAGATATAAGTTAAGCACTAGAGCAAATTGCCTAGCTCAAAAGAGGTGAGTGAAGCACATAGAGTATTCTAATAAATTCATGATTCATGTGTGTCCCTCTCAAAAGGTGTGTATATCAAGGATGATTGTGGCAAACTAAAAAGCAAAGACTCATATCATACAAGACGCTCCAAGCAAAACACATATCATGTGGTGAATAATAATATAGCCTCAAGTAAATTTACCGATGGATTGAAGACGAAAGAGGGGATGCCACGGGCATCCCCAAGCTTAGATGCTTGGCTGTCCTTGAATATTACCTTGGGGTGCCTTGGGAATCCCTAAGATTAGGCTCTTGCCACTCCTTATTCCATAGTGCATCAAATCTCTACCCAAAACTTGAAAACTTCACAACACAAAACTCAACAGAAAACTCATGAGATTCGTTAGTATAAGAAAATAAATCACCACTTTGTGGTACTTTTGTGAACTCATTATTTGTTTATATTTGTGTGATATCTACTATATTCTAAAATTTCCATGGTTCATACCCCCGATACTACCCATAGAATCATCAAAATAAGCAAACAACACATAAAAACAGAATCTGTCAAAAACAGAACAGTCTGTAGCAATCTGTAAACTTCGTATACTTATGTAACTCCAAAAATTCTGAAAAATTAGGAAAACCTAAGAAATTTGTATATCAATTTTGTGTAAAAAAAATCAGATCAAAAGCACGCTTCTATGATTTTTTTAAAATTGTTTTACTGAGCACAAAAGTATTTGTTATTCAGCAAGGTCAAATCAACTATCACCGTAAGCCAGCCCAAAGGTCTTACTTGGCTCAAACACTAAGTAGAACACCAAAACACAATTACTACAGAGGTAATAATGTGTATTTATTGAAAAACGTAACAAAAAACATAAAACATAACACATAAAAATAAAATTGGGTTTCCCCCCAACAAGCGCTATTGTTTAACGCCCCTAGCCAGGCATAAAATATAGATCTAGATATTCTCATAGTAATAAGGTGTAACATCCCAAATTTTCAATTTGGAATGTTATACATTAGATCATCATTGCATATCATATTTTATTGCATTTTGGCTTGATCCTAGAAATTCTACGCAACTCAAGGACCCACGGAGAGAGTTTTCTCAAATTTTGAAAAGAGGATCATTTGATTTTAATTATTTTATTAATATTTCTTTTATAAAAATAAAAGAGTGGGGATAAAATGACTTCCCCAAATAAAGAAATATTGGAGATTTAATATTAAAATCAAATAAGATTTTTATTCGGAGTTTTATCGCTATTTTATTTGAATTAGGAAAATATGCGTTTTTCAAAGTTGCATTAGAGGCCCAAATAAATGTTCACTTTGTCCGTTATATTTTTAGAGGATGGAGCAAATTTATTTCAGCATTTTTGGAGTCTGTTTAGTATTTCTTTTATTTGTTTTTCTGTGTGGAATTATTTTAAAAAAAGCAACCGACTTACCGGGCCGTGTCCGACTTGGACACTGCGCTCGGGCGGCTTTATAAGCCGAGACCCGAGGCCCGACATCCCAAGCCGCTGCCGCCCGAAACCCTAGCACCGCCACTGCCGCCGCCACGGTTTTCGTTAGAAAACCGTCGTTTTTTAGAAATCGCGGTTGTTTATTTATTTATTTATTTAGATCGGTTTTATTTTTCCCCCGGTTTTAGTTATTTAGCGAATGCCCGTTCGTTCGTTCGTTTTAATGAACGATTTTCACCCGTTAGCCGCAGACAGCGAACGTTCGTTCGTTAGCTTGTTCGTCAGTTTTCTTTTTCCAGGGATTTTCCGCGATTATTTTCGATCGCGATTTCTGCCCTGACTTTCGTTTTAGTTTATCTTTTCGCTTGTTTATTGGAATCAGGCGATTCAAGCACCTAGAGTTTTGTCTCGAAGCCCTCTTTCTATTTAACCAACTTAAACAAGTTTTTGCTACTGTAAAATTTCACTTAAGTCCAGATTAGTAAACGAAGGTTGTTTCTTTCGCAGTTTGAGTTTCGTTGCTTCGATTGATTTGATTCTCTTTGCAAACCGGAGTTCTTAAGTTGAACTTTCTAGTTAGATCTTTTATTTGAGTTCTACCCGTGCTTCTATTTGAGTGCTTATTGTATGCTTGTTTGATTGCGATAGAGTACCCGGAGTGCGAAGCGTGCTACTACGAGTCTCTAGGTTTCATGGATCATCAGCAAGGCAAGTAATACTTTGATCATACCTCTTTACTACCCAGTTTTATTGCATTAGATCAATCCTCAAACAATTGCATGGCTAGGATCTGATTAATATGTGGGTTCTGGGAAGTAGTTGAGGTAGTACCTATTGTCCTGTTTATTATCAAACCTTTGGGAGTTACTTCTACGTTACTTATATTGCTATGCTATGCTTGTAGACGTGGATTGGATGAGTGTATCCATGACAGATGTGAGTATTGTTACTTAATGGTTAACTTAAGGTGGCTACTTAATACACATCTGGGTGGATTGAGGCACCTGGGGAATCCAGTGTTGCCTATTTTTTGGAAATCCCGGGGTTACCGTGTGATTATCCTAAGGACTGCCACCCAGGCTCAAAGGGATCAAAAGATTATTCATGATAGAAACTTCCGTCTGCAGCCATAAGCTATTATGGGCTCTAGCATAGTTGAGTAAGTTGCAAGACCTCTTTCAGTGGCGGGCTAGCAGATGTAGGGGAAAGTAGGTGTAACTGTCCACCCAGAGTAAAGAGTTATTGTTTCAGAAAGACTGTGTCTCGAATCTCCGACCATGGATGTATTCAAGTCTTGTGGGGAAAAGTGCGCAAACCTCTACAGAGTGTATAAACTAATCATGGTTAGCCATGTCCCCGGTTATGGACATCTTGTGTATCTCGTTCTTGGATTATCGTGTTGATCTAATCACTCTTAATTTAATTGGGATTGAGTTGGAGGAACCTTCTCAATGTTTAACAACCACCATGATAGTTAAATAAAATTTATTCCTTTGTTGTAGGGAAAAATTGGCTTTATGCAAAATTGCAACCATAGAGCTTTCCACCAGCCATATATGCATGTAGTGGTAGCAATTATTCTGTTCATTACTCTCTTGTGTTACATTTCCAGCATATTCCATGTGCTGACCCGTTTCGGGCTGCAACATTCATGTTGCAGACTTTTCAGACGATGAGTAAGGTGCCTTAGGTCGTGATCTTTCACTCAGTGATGCCATTGGAGTTGATGGACTCACTTTATCTTCCAAGTCTTCCGTTGTTATCGTATTAGTTGGCCTTAAGCCATATTTATTGTAATAAGTTCTCTTTTGAGACATTCGATGTAATAAGGGTGTGATTGCTACTCTGTTATAAATCCTTCAAGTACTGTGCGTGTCAGCATTACCGATCTAGGGATGACACTGATGCACAGAGATTAGACTGTTTGAGGTCTGGTCGCTACAAGATGGTATCAGAGCACACGTTGACTGTAAGGCACGACCACTAAGCTAAAGCCCTAGATCACTACTCTCTTCTCATTTCTGACTCCTCTCCCTTTTCTACTCTTTAGGATGGCGGATGCAAGGAACAAGTTCACGGAACCGTATGAAGAATACCTTTTGGACGACACTTGAAGGAAGTTACTAGATACCTGAACATCGGAATAACGAGCTTCACCGGGACCTACCTCGCCACTTTACCAGAAGAGGAGCATTGGATGATTCGAGTTCAAGTTCCAGGAAGGACGTTCATGCCAGTCACTAAGCCCATAGAGTTTTCCTTTGATGCACCAACCTGGAGTCTAGGAAAGAGCCTGGCAGCCCACATCAGCATGGGACGCATTGGAGAAGTTTACCACAAGGATCTCAAGGATACTATTTACCAGTGGGCGCCGAGATGTGCAATGGGAGATGATCAGCACCAAGAAGGATAGATCTATTGCAGCTTTCATCCAGGAGTTAAACCAGCACATTCGTCGCCAGGAGAACCAGATGTGCGCAGGCATGATAGATCTGAAGAAGGCAATGACCAGGATCATGGAGCTGGAGGAAGAACTCAAGACTACAGGCGATGGATATGAGGAGGAAATGATGATACTCGTGGAGAAGAATGATGATCTGATCAAGAAGTTAGGAATATTCATGGGAGACCCCGCGCCAGGAGGAGATGATGACAATTCCACTTGCCCAGAGAACTACATCATCATCGACGACACCGACTCAGACCCCGATGATAGTGATGATGAATTTGTTGATGAAGCTGGAGCAGATACCATGGAGTCTTCCACCGATCAATTTTTCTAGTCAACCACCATATCAGAAGTAGTATTTCCCCATGTATATAGTATAGTCCGAGCACTTTTGTAATGATAGTTAGACCGTTGTATGCCCTTGTCGGAATTGATTGAAGTGATATTGTTTGTGTTTGTCTCATGTGCATATGGGTATTGTTTTCCCTCTAGATCTATTTATATTCTATTTTCTCATGTTTTCTAAACTCATCAGATGCCTCCGAGATGCGACAATGGATTTGCATTCCCACCGGAGCTCACTCAGTTCATCCAGCAGCAGAATGCATTGATGCAGATACTAGTCCAGAATCAGAATCAGGGGAACAACAACAACAACAACAACCCACCACCACCACCACCTGTTGATCACTTAACCCGTTTTCTAAGGCTGAATCCGCCGGTGTTCTCTTGTAGCGTTGAGCCGATAGTTGCAGATGATTGGCTCCACAAGATTGGAAGGGAGTTGACCACTGTAGGATGCACAGATGCGGAGAGAGTGCATTTTGCCGCACATCAGCTTGATGGACCCGCAGCATCATGGTGGGAGAATTTCACAGCTACTTACCCTGTCGACACTGTCACATGGGACCAGTTTCAGCAGGCTTTCCGTACTGCCCATGTTTCAGCAGGAGCTATGGCCATGAAGAAGCGTGAGTTTTGCAACTTGCGCCAAGGTGGACGCACAGTTGGCCAGTATGTGGATGATTTTAGTAAGTTAGCACGTTATGCCCCAGATGACGTTGCTACGGATGCAACTAAGCAGGAGAAGTTTCTGGAAGGACTGAATGATGAGCTGAGCATGCAGTTGATGGTGGCAACCTTCAACAATTACCAGGAGTTGGTAGGTAGAGCTCTCATGATTGAAGGGAAGCAGCAGCAGATTGACAACCGCAAGAGGAAGTACGGACAAGGGTAGTACAATTCTGGAGCCCAGCAGAGGCCTCGTTTTACCCCGAACTCGGGAGGACCTTTTCAGCATAACCATGGAGGTCACAACCACAATGGAGGAAGTTCGCACAACCATAGTGGCCCCAAGAATGGGAATGGTAATGGAGGAAGCAACGACTAGAACCGTTCCAACCCAACAACGCCCGCCAAGAAGGATCTAAGTCACATTACTTGCTACAAGTGCCAGAAGACTGGACATTATGCCAATGAATGTCCTGAAGCTAAGAATGGTAATGGCAATGGAAGCTCTGGGAAGAAGCCCAACCCTTTCAACAGGGGACAAGTGAACCACGTTAACATGGAGGAGGTCGAAGCACAACCAGATGCAGTAATAGGTAAGTTTTTGGTTAAGTCATTTACTGCAATCGTTCTTTTTGATACTGGTGCATCGCATTCATACATATAAAGGGGATTCGTGGATAAGTATAAACTGCCCACCAAAGTTCTTAGAACACCTATGTTAGTAAGCTCGCCAGGAGCGGAATATATGGCAAGCCAAGGATGTTTTCAGATGCCATTGACCATAGGTAGGCATGTTTTCCCCTCAGACCTGATAATTTTGGAGTAGCAAGGTTTGGATGTGATTTTGGGTATGGTTTGGCTATTGATGTATGGAGGAAACATCGATTGCGCCAGTAAGTCGAATTTGCTCACCACCCCGGAAGGAAGGAGAATTAAGTATGTATCCCGGCATGTGCCAAAGAGGACTCAAGTGAATTCCTTATCAGGAGTTGTACAGGAGGAAGTACCAGTGGTGAAGGATTTCCCTGATGTATTTCTAGAAGAGTTGCCAGGCATGCCACCGGATAGAGACATCGAGTTTTTGATTGAGCTTTTGCCAGGCACAGGGCCAATATCTAAGAGACCATACAGGATGCCCGCAAAGGATTTGGAGGAAATTAAAAAGAGGATTAAGGAGTTACTGGATAAAGGCTATATTCGCCCAAGTTCGTCACCTTGGGGATCACCAGTGCTTCTAGTGGAGAAGAAGGATGGATCGTTGAGGATGGTTGTTGATTATCGTGGATTGAATGAAGTGACAATCAAGAAGAAGTATCCACTACCGATGATCAATGATTTGTTTGACCAATTGCAAGGAGCTAAGGTATTTTCCAAGATCGATCTGCGATCAGTATACCACCAGTTGAAGATTCGAGAGCAGGATATACCTAAGACAACTTTTACCACAAGGTACGGGCTATATGAGTATATTATTATGTCATTTGGTCTGACTAACTCACCTGCCTATTTTATGAACATGATGAACAAGGTGTTTATGGAGTTTTTGGATAAGTTCGTCGTGGTGTTCATTGATGATATTCTGGTCTACTTAAAGAATGAAGAGGAGCATAAGGAGCATTTGCGTTTGGTACTTGGGAAGCTCAGAGAACATCAGTTATATGCCAAGTTCAGCAAGTGTGAGTTTTGGTTGAAGGAAGTTGGATTCCTCGGACATGTTATATCCGGAGAAGGAATAGCAGTAAACCCCACCAAAGTTGTCACTGTGACAAATTGGGAAGCGCCCACGTCAGTTGGAGAGATCCGGACTTTTATTGGACTCGCAGGATACTACCGGAGGTTCATTGAGAATTTCTCAAAGATTGCAAAGCCTATGACAGAGTTGTTGAAGAAGGACACCAAGTTCAACTGGACTGAGGAATGTGAGGCCTGTTTTTAGGAGTTGAAGAAACACTTGGTTACAGCACTAGTGTTGATTCTGCCAGATCAGCGCAAGGATTATCAAGTGTATTGCGACGCTTCTCGTCGAGGACTTGGAGCAGTGCTTATGCAGGAGGGAAGAGTTGTTTCATTTTCCTCACGACAGCTTAAACCCCATGAGTTGAATTATGCTACACATGATTTGGAGTTAGCAGCCGTAGTGCATGCGTTGAAGGTGTGGATACATTTTCTCATCGGGAACCATTGTGAGGTGTACACAGATCACAAGAGTTTGAAGTATATCTTCACGCAGGAGTTGAATCTTAGGCAAAGGAGATGGTTGGAGCTCATCAAGGATTATGATATGAGGTTGCATTATCATCCCAGAAAGGCTAACGTAGTAGCCGATGCGTTGAGCCGCAAGAGCCATGTCAACACACTCATGACCAGAGAGTTACCCCAGGAGTTAGCAGAGGATCTTTGTGAGCTATGTATGGAGATAGTTCCGAGAGGCTATGTAGCAGCATTGGAGATTCAGTCTACTTTGATGGATAAGATCAGGGAAGCTCAGAAGACGGACAAGGAGATTGCCGAGATAAAGGAAAGGATGAGAAAAGGAAAGGCTAAAGGATTTCGTGAGAATGAGCACGATACCTTATGGTTTGAGGACCGTGTATATGTGCCTAATGATCCGAAGATCAGGAAGTTGATTCTGCAGGAGGCCCATGATTTGCCGTATTCGATTCACCCAGGAAATACCAAGATGTATCTGGATTTGAAGGATAGTTTCTGGTGGACCAGAATGAAGAAGGATATTGCGGAGTATGTAGCAGTTTGCGATGTATGTCAGAGAGTAAAGGCAGAGCATCAGAAGCTAGAAGGATTGCTACAGCCATTGCCGATAACCGAATGGAAGTGGGATAAGCTAGGCATGGATTTTACCACGGGATTGACCAGGACTCGTTCAGGCTATGACTCGATATGGGTTGTAGTCGATCGTTTGACGAAGGTAGCTCATTTCATCCCAGTGAAGACCACTTACACCAGTGCTAAGTTGGCAAAGATATACATGACCAGGATCGTATGTCTGCATGGAGTTCCGAGGACCATTGTATCAGATAGAGGAACCCAGTTTACCTCAAGGTTCTAGAATCAGTTGCACGAAACTTTGGGTACCAGGCTAGAGTTTAGTACAGCCTTTCATCCATAGACAGATGGACAAACCGCGAGAGCTTGTGCACTAGATTATGGATCTAGTTGGTACGACAATTTGCCATATGCAGAGTTCTCTGACAACAACAGCTATCAAGCCAGTTTGAAGATGGCCCCTTTCGAAGCTTTGTACGGAAGGAGGTGCAGGACACCGTTGTTGTGGGATGAAGTTGGAGACGGTCAGTTGTTTGGACCAGATTTGATTAAAGAGTCTGAAGAGAAGGTTAAGCTGATTCGCAATAGACTCAAGGTAGCCCAGTCCAGGCAGAAGAGCTATGCGGATTCTAAATGCAAGGAGACAGTTTACGAAGTCAGAGACAGAGTTTATCTTCGTGTGTCCCCACTTCGAGGAGTTAAGCGTTTTGGAGTTAAGGGAAAGTTAGCACCACGTTTTGTAGGACCATACAAAGTTTTGGAACGTATGGGAGAAGTTGCTTACAAGTTGGAATTTCCCGAAGGACTGTCAGGAGTTCACGATGTATTCCACATTTCCCAGCTGAAGAAGTGCCATGCCGAAATGGCTGATATTCCTCTGAGAAATACAGTGCCACTGGAAGCGATTCAGTTGGATAGCGATTTGACCTACGAGGAGAAACCAGTGAAGATTCTCGAGTTTTCCAGCCGAGTCGCACGTAGCAAAGTCATCAAGTTCTGCAAAGTTCAGTGGAGCCACCATACCGAAGATTAAGCCACCTGGGAGCGAGAGGAAGACCTACGGAAGGATCACCCTCACCTATTTTCTAGCCAACCCGAATCTCGAGGGCGAGATTCATCTTAAGGGGGGTAGGTTTGTAACATCCCAAATTTTCAATTTGGAATGTTATATATTAGATCATCATTGCATATCATATTTTATTGCCTTTTGGCTTGATCCTAGAAATTCTACGCAACTCAAGGACCCACGGAGAGAGTTGGGAATTTTGTAATTTTCATATTTGAGTTTTCTCAAATTTTGAAAAGAGGATCATTTGATTTTAATTATTTTATTTTCATTATTACTTTTATAAAAAAAAGAGGGGATAAAATGACTTTCCCAAAATAAAGAAATATTGGAGATTTAATACTAAAATCAAATAAGATTTTTATTCGGAGTTTTATCGCTAATTTATTTAAATTAGGAAAAATATGTGTTTTTCAGAATTGCATTAGAGGCCCAAATAAATGTTCACTTTGTCCGCTATATTTTTAGAGGACGGAGAAAATTTATTTCAGGATTTTTGGAGTCCGTTTAGTATTTATTTTATTTGTTTCTCTGCGCGGAATTATTTAAAAAAACGCAACCGACTTACCGGGCCGTGTGTGACTTGGACTCTGAGCCCGGGTGACTTTATAAGCCGAGGCCCGAGGCCCGACAGCCCAAGCCACCGCCCAAAATCCTAGCGCCACGCCGATTCCGGCAGCCGCCGCGGTTTTCTTTAGAAAACCTTTGGGTTTTTTAGAAACCGCGGTTGTTTTTTTATTTATTTAGATCGGTTTTATTTTTTTCCCGGTTTTAGTTATTTAGCGAACGCCCGTTCGTTAGTTCGTTTTAACAAACGATTTTCACCCATTAGCCGCAGACAGCGAACGTTTGTTCGTTAGCCTGTTCGTCAGTTTTCTTTTTCCAGGGATTTTCCGCGACTATTTTCGATCGCGATTTCTGCCCTGACTTTCATTTTAGTTTATCTTTTCGCTCGTTTATCGAAATCAGACGATTCAAGCAGCTAGAATTTCGTCTCGAAGCCCTCTTTCTGTTCAACCAACTTAAACAAGTTTTTTCTACTGTAAAATTTGTCTTACACTACAAAAAAAATACACTTCCGTGATGATACGTGTTTGTCACAGTAGGTCGCGTTTTTTGTCATGCATGTACATCCATGACAAATTTATTACAGAATCAAGATAGTCATACCTGTGCTGTCGTAGAAGTGTTCCATGACATTACCAAAATTATCATCACGGAAGTGTCCACTTCCATGATGATAAATCGCGCGTCACAGAAGTGCTTTTGTTAAGGGTGACCGACACTTGGCATCCACCGTAACGGAACGCCGTTAAACTATCGGGTCTGGTTTTGGATCCGATAACCTGTTAATAGCCCCGACCAATGGGGATTTTCCACATGTAAAATCATCATTGGCTGGAGGAGACACGTGTCAGGTCCGCGTTTGCCCAGGTGTCACTCATCCAATGGGCGAGACGCGCCTATGATATGTTGACACGTGGACCAGCCCATCAAGTTTAAATGGGCCGGCCCAGCTAAAGGCCCACAAGATTTCGCGGACCATAATGGGCCGGCCCAGCTAAAGGCCCACGAGATTTTGCGGACCATAATGGGCTGGCCCAGCTAAAGGCCCACAAGATTTTGCGGGCCATAATGGGCCGGCCCAGGTAAAGGCCCACAAGATTTTTGTGTGCCATAATGGGCCGGCCCAAGTAAAGGCCCACAAGATTCTTGCAGATCATAATGGGCCGGCCCAACTAAAGGCCCATGAGATTTCGCTGACATTAATGGGCCGGCCCACCTGTAGGCCCACAAGATTTTGAGGACCCTAGTAGGCTGGCCCATTAACTGGCTGCCATGTTTTGGGCCAAATGTCGGCCCATATTTGATCCGGTCCATTAATGGCCTGCCACGTTCCGGGCCTAATAATGGCCCATATGAGATCCGGCCCATTAAAAGCCTACCACATTCTGGGCCAAATTACAGCCAGATCAGGTCCGGCCCTTTAAGAGGTTTTGGGCTCAATTATGGCCCATATCAGATTCATCCCGTCAACTGGACACTATGCTTTTGGGCCCACTTGCTAAAGGCCCACTTAGTAATTCGTCCTGATATTAGTTTTGGCCTGTTAAGGGCCCGTTTAACATTTCGGCCCTATATTAATTTCGGCCTGTTAAAAGCCCATCATATAGTTGGGCCTAACTACGATCCGGTTTGAATCCGGCCTGCTCGCAGCCAATATTTGATTGGGCCAAACAAGGACCGAGGCAATTTTGGCCTGTTAAAAGCCCGTGATTTGATTCGCACAATCATGGGCCGGGGTCCATTTCGGGCTGCTGCCGACCCGTGAGCTGTTCGGCACATTTCAGGCCCAACCTACATCGTGATTGCATGACGGCCCGATTATGTACCGTAATTTTACGGTTTGGCCGGTTTACTGCGAAGACAGGATATATATACAGTAAAATAACTGCAGCATCGTGAATAAGAAAAATCCTAGACTATAAATAAAGAAATTATGGCATATTACATCCACTGGGCATCAAAGTTCGCCACTATGATAATAAAGCACAAGCAGACAGCAGATTACATACACTGGGCATCAAAGATCGCCACCAGTGCAAATAAACACGCCGACAAAATAATATACAAAACCGATAGCACTTAATAGAATTCAAGAAAGGTTAGCCCTGCTGGGGAGCTGCAGCGCAAGCAGCTGAGCAAGATGATGAGACGGCGCTTGTTCAACACTTATATCTTCCTCACTCTGAAAGATAAACAAGCAGACAGATGATAGGTTTTTCACATAAAAGTATCATTGCTGACAATTCATCACATTTCTTACTGACGAATAAAGTGACACAGTTTAAAATTGCATTAACACAATATGGTATTGTTCAGGTCAAGACATGACAGGAAATGACATTGTGAAGGAGTTGGCAGCTTCACAACACCACTGGATTACAGATCAAGAACTCATAAGTATCAATGGTTAGTGTGCTGTCAATTTATCCAATTTCAGATTGGCAAATAAAGAGACGGTTTAAATAATAGTAGAATGATATGACATTGTTCATAGTTAAGACATTGCAGAATATGACATTGTGCTGTAGTGGGTAGTGTCAGTGTCAAAACCGGCGGATCTTGGGTAGGGGGTCCCGAACTGTGCGTCTAGGCGGATGGTAACAGGAGACAAGGGACACGATGTTTTTACCCAGGTTTGGGCCCTCTCGATGGAGGTAAAACCCTACTCCCGCTTGATTGATATTGATGATATGGGTAGTACAAGAGTAGATCTACCACGAGATCAGAGAGGCTAAACCCTAGAAGCTAGCCTATGGTATGATTGTTGTTCGTCCTACGGACTAAAACCCTCCGGTTTATATAGGCACCAAAGAGGGTTAGGGTTACACAGAGTCGGTTACAATGGTAGGAGATCTACATATCCGTATCGCCAACCTTGCCTTCCACACCATGGAAAGTCCCATCCGGACATGGGACGGAGTCTTCAATCTTGTATCTTCATAGTCCAGGAGTTCGGCCGAAGATGATAGTTCGGCTATCCGGACACCCCCTAGTCCGGGACTCCCTCAGTAGCCCCTGAACCAGGCTTCAATGACGATGAGTCCGGCGCACATATTATCTTCGACATTGCAAGGCGGGTTCCTCCTCCGAATACTTCATAGAAGATTGTGAACACAAGGATAGTGTCCGGCTCTGCAAAACAAGTTCCACATACCACCGTAGAGAGAATAATATTTACACAAGTTCAATCTGCTGACGTATTCCACGGCGTGACATCACACCACGGCCAAGCCTTTATTCGAATCGTTTTTACTGCTCCACCTCGGCGCGTTTAGCGAGGCGGTTTCCTTGGCACGTCTTGTCAAAGCAGAGATCGTGTCCCCTTATTCCAGGATTCTCATCAATACGGGTGTGGGTAGCCCAACCGTGACCGTTGGCATGTCTCCTCTATCGAAGGCGAGTCCCGAACGGTCACGGGGGAGCCTCTTGGTATTCAACCCGTTTATAAAGAGACCAAGGCTCCACTCCCTTCTTTCAATCTCAATCGAATCCGCCCCTCGCCTCGAGTTCCAACACCCAAAGCTCCAGATTCCGGTGCTTCGGACCTTCGATGATGTCCAGCTCCGACCTGCAAGGCCGGTGGATGCCTTCCTCCGTTACGGAAGAAGACGTGCTAAAGTTAAGAGATGCCAGGTATTTAACCGGCGAAATTCCGCATAGGCTGCCTGCCCAAGGGCAGGTTAATCCCACTCCCAAGCCTGGTGAAAGCGTGGTGTTCATGTCTCACTTCCTTCGGGGGCTAACCTTCCCGACGGACCCCTTCGTGAGGGGCTCATGTTTTACTATGGGTTGGAATTTCATGACTTGGATCCGGAGTCCATCCTCCACATCTCATCGTTCATCGTCATGTGCGAAGCCTTTCTCCGCATTACCCTTCACTTCGGATTGTGGCTCAAGACCTTCAAAGTGGAGCCGAAGATGATCAAGGGGCAACAGGCAGAGTGCGGAGGGGATGTTATAAGCAAGAATGCTGATGCTCCGTGGCCTGAGGGCTCTTTTCAAGAGGAGCTCAGTTTATGGCAACAAGAGTGGTTTTATATCACAGCTCCCAAGGGCACCAAATGGGTGGCGCCACCTGCCTTTCGCTCGGGTCCTCCTTCGCGGCTGGTGTCATGGGTCAATAAAGGGCTTGACTGGGGGCCGTCCAAGGACGTGCCCTTGCTGCAAGGCCGCATTCGAGACCTCCTAGAGAGAGAGAGATCACTTTGGTCATAGTAGCGCAGGTCATGCCGATTCATCGCATCCTGCCCTGCAGACGTCGCCTCCTCTGCCTGCGGGAATTTAACCCAGAGGGACCACAAGCTCTCCAACATTTTATGGGCGCGACGCCCATGGAGATGTACAAGCTTTTCTTTGGATCACAAGAGATGTGTCCGGACTTGACCAAGGACGCAGGTCTAAGCTGCAATCGCCCGGATACTCAAGTAAGTAGCCCTGTACCCGGACACGCTATCCTATATTTATCACAATCTTGCCCTTTAAAAGAGCTGTCCCTTGAACAGGAGTGGATAGCGAAAGCAAAGTTAATCAGGTGTCCGGCCCCCCTCCCTGAGACCACACCGGATCCCGTGTTAACCAGGATGCTGGAGGTTGCGCCTTCGGAAGAAGGTGAAGGGGGGAACAAGGAAGCTACCGCCTCCATGAAGGAGGCTGCCAGGAGAGGAGGGATCGAGAATCCCTCCATCCAAGGCAAGAAGAGGACCGCCTCTGAAGACCCGGAGACCATGGTCTCAAAGCGGGGGAAGAAATCTTCGTCAGAGGGTCCGGCGCCAAGAGATGCCTCGGCCGCATTATGCCCTCAAGGGGATCAGCCCTCCACTGAGCCGTAAGTAAAAGGGGGAGTTTTTATTAAAATAAAGGATATCCCTACCCTATTTTTGATAACGAAATTTTACCTTGTAGTTCGGATCTTATCCATTCTCAGCAGAGCTCATCTTCAGGGGATCTTCATCCGGAGATGATAGAGAGCGAAACGCCTCCCCCTGCCGTACCGTCTTACGAGGCGGGTGACCCTGAGGTGTCGTCACGGAGGGTTTCTCCGAGTCCGGCGGGGCCGGAAGGTAGTTGTATGTCCCCTCAAAGCCCTCCGCGTCCGGCCTTTGAAAAAGGCCATCGGACGAGTCTGGCACCATATGGTGTACGGTCGGAGGAGCTGAAGGATCTGCCCGGGCGAGCGTTTATCTCAGAAGATCATCGTGCGTTAATGAGTATGGTGATTGAAAGGATTTCATCTGCTGAGAGCGAATTGCATGAAGCTGTCAGAAGTTTACTGACAGGTTTTGAGGTACGCAAAATGATGTACCCTCTGACAGTTCCGCATATAAAATGTGCCCTGTGTAGATAGTAGCCCCTGAGGCTCGGTGTGTTGTCAAAAATGACAGCGCGCCGAGCATCATAATCCTAGGTATAATGTGTCGCCCTTCCTATGCAGGTGGCGAAGGGTCCGGTGGCTAGCCGGACTGATGAATTTGCCGAACTAAGGCGGCAACTAGACATGGCGGATGTCGACATCGCGCTTGTCAATAGGTGACTTGATGAGTCACAAGGTATGCAATTTCCCCGCGGACACCTGGTAAGGGAGCTTGATGCCCATGCCTTACAACAAGTATGCTTGACGCAGATGGTGCCGCTGGCATGGAGAACCTGCGGGCGGAGCTCGCCCAAGCCAAGGAGCAGGCCAGAAAGAGTGACGCGGCTGCCTTAAAGGTGGCCGAAGAGCTAAAAGCCGAACAGGCTACTCACTGCCGAAGCAAGAAGGAGATGGCCGAGATGGCCGTGGAGTTGAAGAATGCTGCCGACCGCTACAAGCTTCTTGAAGAAGAAGAGCGGGCGGTACGAGAGGACCAGAAGAAGGCCACTGCCGAGGCCAAGGATGCTCGCTCTGCGATGAGAGCTATGAAGGAGGAGCTGCGTCAGGCAGGAGAGATCGCGGCTGGAAAGCCCTTTCTGCTGCGGAGGAAATTCCTGGACCCTAATTATGCTCAGTTGGACCAGCAATGGAATGCGGAAGATGCTTATCTGGACTTGGCGGTAAGTGCGGCGGACGCGGCCGAACACTTCCGGGATCAAGAGGATCACGAAACGGGAAAGGTTTTTTGGTCGCTGTTCCATAATCCAGAGCGCCCACTTTCATTAACCGATTGCTTGGCCGAATGGGCGGAGCTGAATAGGTTATCTGGACTTTCCATGAAGGATGTCGTGAGTCTTTTGTGGCCGAAGAGGCCTGAGCCGAAGAGTTATTCGGCTTGGTGCAGCAGTTCCTTGGTGCGGTGTCGCATATCAATGCAATGAGGAGGTCGGCATGCATAGAGGGTGCTCGGATGGCTCTTGCCCGTGTCAAGACATACTGGGCGGAGATGAAGGCCACCGATGTTGCAACCCAAGATTCGGACGGAAGCCGAGTACATGTCGAGCACTATTTTCAGGAAGTTCTGCCAGGCGCTCGTTTAATAGAGACGCAGTGCTCGAAGGATATTATGTTCGAATAACATGTATAATTGTGAAACAATGTTTCGATGAAATATAAAAGCTTTTTATACTTGTGCTTTCAAGAATTAAAATACCTCCTGTGCGGCCATTTATGTATATGTGTATATAACCTGAAAGATGGCAGTCTTCGGCTTCAGCCCCCACGCATATAATACAGGGGTGTTTGCAAATGGCGCATTTTCACACTTGATCCAATGTCTTGGTCCTATAAAGGAGGTGGTAGCGTAGCAAACTAGGCAACCGGACTATAATGCTTTATCACTTTCACTTAGCCATAGGAGTTTGACAATGGGGCTACTATATAGCCCCTGGGGGCACCGCGCTCACCCGAGTTCGGGGCGCATATGTGCGTGACCGGGAAACGGCCCTTCGTCAATGCGTAGGAATCATATAGATTCTGGCGGGTCATCGAGTGGTTGACCAGTCTCACGCTATATCATGACAGTCAGTTTTCGGCTTTCTCTACTGAGGTGCTCGCGTGGCCGAACCGGGGCACAATCACAGTAGTTCTCCTGGTGCCGCGTTAGCCGATAGAGCGGAACGTAAGGCAGCAAAACACAGGAGCCGGGCAAACCCAACATTTGACCAAAGACATGATTCGGAGCTGATGCATATAAGGCCTAACTCGAGATGCCGAACACTCCCTAAGGTATTCGGTCTTTATGAAAACAGGCTGAACAACGCCCTTGGTAATAAGCCCCTGGTGTCCAGGTACGCGCAAAATTCTGACGTGGCCTATGCCAAAACGCCAGCCTCCTCCTTGGTTATAGTAAGAAACCAGGGGATGTGTATCAACAAGAGACAGTAAAAAAGGTTTACGTAGGGTCTTAATCTGAAAAGAATCCTTGCAACGGGTCCCTACTGCACGTCTGCGCCCGTGTCTCCGTTGTGCCGTATCCTGGACGGGTGTCGCACGGTGTTCATCTGTAAAAGAGAGGAACTTAGTTGAAAAAGATCATGCGAAAAATGTACGTTATATTAAATAAACAAAGTACGTTTCAAAAAATAAATAAAATTGAGCTTTATTGTCTCTTGTTGTATATGCGTAGAGCCCCTAGTGCGAGGGTGTGCGGCTGATAAGCCCCTGTATGTTTACGCCGGACTCGTCTAACCTTGTCCGGGGTCTGGACGACCTGTTTGGGTGCTTGGGTTGGTGGAGCCGGTTTAGTGTGTGGCCGTCAAGGCAGTCACACAATCTTCCGCGTTCGAGGAACACTCGATATTCCCCTTTAAGGAGATGATGCCTCGTGGACTGGGCATTTTAAGTGTGAGGGATGCATAATGCGGTATTGCGTTAAAGCGGGCGAGAGCTTCGCGCCCCAGTGGTGCTTGATAGCTACTTGTAAATGGGGCGAGGTGGAAGGTTAACTTTCCGCGGCGGAAGTTGTCGGGTGAGCCAAACACAACTTCTAGCAATAGAGAGCCGTACAATGGGCATATTGGCCTGGCATTACCCCTTGAAAGGAAGTGTTGCTATGGCAAATTTTGGTTGTGTCTATCCCCATTTTGCGGATTGTGTCCTGATAGAGCAGGTTTAGATCACTGCCGCCGTCCATTAGGACTTGTGTAAATTGGAGTCCGTCGATTATCGGATCTAATATCAAGGCAGTCCATCCTGCATTCCGGATACTTCTAGAGTAATCCTGATGGTTAAAAGTGATTGGTTTTGACAACCAGTGGCGGGACTCCTCTAGGATAGGCCGTATGGCGCGTATCTCTATGGGCGCCGTTCTGTTTTTCCCTTTTGTCACGTAAAATGAGTTTACTGTTTTGACTTCTTGTGGGAAATTCTTTTGTTTTTCGATGCTCTGCTTGTGGGGTTCGTCATCGTCCTCGCTTGGTGTGTTGAGCCCCTTGTGTTCGGCGTTGAGTTTGCCGGACTGCTTGAAGACCCAACAATCTCTGTGGGTATGATTTGTAGGCTTCCCGGGGGTATTGTGGGTTTGGCATACCTTGTCCAAGATTTTTTTTAAGTTAGATAGCTTGTCCCTGTTATCCTTAGGGGGGAGTTTTTTATGCTTCTGCCAGGAGCTATTGAATCCGGTGTTGACTGCCGTGCTCTTCGGACTGTTACCCTTGGTCCGGCGCTGGTCCTTGCTGCGTTGCGGTTTCCCGTTTCCATCCCTAACTTCGGATGTACTTGGGTCGCTGGTACTGCATCTTGCCAGCCAACTATCCTCTCCCGTGCAAAAGTGGGTCATGAGGCTTGTTAATGCGGCCATTGTTCTTGGCTTTTCTTAGCCGAGGTGTCTGGCGAGCCATTCGTCTCGGACGTTGTGTTTGAAAGCTGCTAAGGCTTCGGTGTCTGGACAGTCGACTATTTGGTTCTTTTTAGTAAGGAATCTGTTCCAGAATTTTCAGGCTGAATCTCCGGATTATTGAGTTATGTGACTTAAATCGTCTGCATCCGGAGGTCGGACATAGATCCCTTGAAAATTTGCCCGAAATGCATCCTCGAGCTCTTCCCAACTTCCAATGGTGTTTTCGGGGAGCCTTTTGAGCCAATGCCAGGCTGGCCCTTTGAGCTTGAGGGGTAAGTATTTTATGGCGTGGAGGTCGTCTCCTCTAGCCATGTGTATGTGGAGGATGTAATCCTCAATACAGACTCCAGGGTCTGTTGTTCAGTCATATGCCTCTATGTTTACGGGCTTGAATCCCGCTGGAAATTCATGATTCAGAACCTCATCGGTGAAACATAGGGGATGTGCGGCACCCCTATATTTAGGTGTACCATAATATTCGGATACTTGACGTGTTGCATTGCTTACTGGAGCTTGCTTTCTTGGCCGGTAGATGGATCTAACTGGGCCATCTTTTTTATGCGAATCCGTGTGCGGACCGCATGCTGGCTTGTGTGCGGCACCGTTTGCCGCTCTATGTTTTCCAGGGGGTCCTCTATCCGACTGGGTGGTCTCCTTGTTCTTTGATTGTGGTGGCTCTACGGCCTCCTCATCAAATTCTGGCAGTAGTTTTCGCTTCGGGTAGCTCTTTGTTCGGCGACTGTCGCCATATTTGTCTTGTGTGTTGAGTACTTTGCTCCATCTGATTCTGAGCGCATCTTCCGCTCTTTTGAGCTTCCACTTCTGCTTCTTCAGGCTACGTGCAGTGGCGACGAGCATTTGGTGGAGGTTCTTCTGCTCCAGTAACTTGTCCGGTGTGAGATCGTCTGGACTGTTATCTTCGCCGGGGACAGGTTGTTTTTCCGGATTGTCCTGTTCGGACGGTTGCTCAATAGCATGTCCGTCGTCCACCGATTCGCCCTGCTCTATGGCTGGGTCTGCATGGCTGCGTTCTGTGTCGAGGCAGGATTTTGAGCGGCGCTTACGTCACCGTTTTGACTGCTTTTTGAGGGAATGATCCTTCATGGCGTCCCGTTGTTCCTCGTCGTCGCTTCCTTTAGGTGTGTCCACCATGTATACATCGTGAGATGAGGTGGCTGTCCAGTGCCCTATAGGTGCTGGTTCATGTTTGTCTTCTACATCGTCGTCCATACCGTCGATGTCTTCGGGTCGAGCACGTCGTTTAAACTTTCGACAGTGGCTACGAAGTGGGTGGTGGGTGGGCTTCGAATTTCTTCGTTGTCCGAATCCCAACCTTTCTGACCATAGTCCGGCCAGAACTCTCCTGATAGAGAGAGAGAGACTTTAGTGAATTTAGGATGTCGCCAAACAGCGAGTGCTGAAAGATGTCCGCAGCGGTGAACTCCATGATCGGCGCCCAATCGGATTCGATTGGCAGGGCGGGACCGGTTCGGAGTCCGGAGAGGAGTCCGACGCCTTGGAGTCGCGAGCTTCGCAAAGGACAGGGTTGGTGTTCGGCTCAATCACCATAGAGATAGCAGCCCGTGAGGCGGTATCCAGCCACCCATCCTCGATCGACGCAGTCGGCTCCGAGCTAAGGGTCGGAGCGGACACTTGTGCGGCCTCTAGGGCACTGTCCGGCAGCAGAGCTAGATCATGCCCATCGTGACAGTTCGGCACGCTTGGCTGTGACTTGAACCCGTCGAAGATCAAGTCTCCACGGGCGTTAGCCGTATAGTTCAAACTTCCAAATCTGACCTAATGGCCAGGGGTGTAGCTTGCAATCTACTCCAGATGGCCAAGCGAATTGGCCCGCAGTGCAAAGCCACCGAATACAAAGATCTGTCCGGGGAGAAAAGTCTCACCCAGGACCGCATCGTTGTTGATGATCAAAGGAGCCATCGGGCCTAAAGATGACTACACAGAGGAACTCTCAATGAAAGCACCAATGTCGGTGTCAAAACCGGCGGATCTCGGGTAGGGGGTCCCGAACTATGCGTCTAGGCGGATGGTAACAGGAGACAAGGGACACAATGTTTTTACCCAGGTTCGGGCCCTCTCGATGGAGGTAAAACCCTACTCCTTCTTGATTGATATTGATGATATGGGTAGTACAAGAGTAGATCTACCACGAGATCAGAGAGGTTAAACCCTAGAAGCTAGCCTATGGTATGATTGTTGTTCGTCCTACGGACTAAAACCCTCCGGTTTATATAGGCACCAAAGAGGGTTAGGGTTACACAGAGTCGGTTACAATGGTAGGAGATCTACATATCTGTATCGCCAACCTTGCCTTCCACGCCAAGGAAAGTCCCATCCGGACACGGGACGGAGTCTTCAATCTTGTATCTTCATAGTCCAGGAGTCTGGCCGAAGATGATAGTTCGGCTATCCGGACACCCCCTAGTCTGGGACTCCCTCAGGTAGGTTCACCACATCACTGGATTACGGATGAAGAACAGAAGCATACATGCAGTGCAAAAGAAGATCACTTGCTCTGTATAGTTTAATTTACATGGTATGAAGAAGGAACTTGGTTGTACAACTGAAAACTTAAATTGAGAAGGACAAACTTTTTTTTATGAACTACATAATAAACTTTAAACATGCAATTTGATGCAAACACCAAAAATAAATAGCTGTTGCAGTCATGCCTAACCAAATATATACAACAAAGTTTGAAGGCTTGAGATGGACAAACTTACATTATTGGTGAAGACAGGCTCTATAAAGGCCTTGTCCATGCTGATGGGGGGGGGGAATTCAAGAAGTTTACCATAGAATCTTATTCATAAGCATTGCCTTTATTCTACATTTTGTTAAGAGTAAATATAGATGTGATAATATATGAAAAAATGGAGAATATTTAAGATAAGATGAAGAGTGATGCTACATAACCAAGTAGCTATAAATGTAAGTGCAGCGATACAGGCAAAAGGTACAGCCAAGAGCAATGCACAACTAAACTTCTTCAGTACCAACCTTATGGTAAGAGTAAATATAGATATGATGTGTAGAAAATGGAGGGCAAAGGAAAATAAGTTGCAGAGTGATGGTACATGAACAACTACCTATCATTATAAGTACACTGATAAAGGACAACATGTACTTACAAGAAAAATGCAGAGCTAAAAAAACATTGGCATTGGATATATTCTACACTAATGTAACCATTCATACAGATCAGATAATTTGGAGCGAAAAATTGATAAGCAAGCTATCATGCATACTGCTGTCACATAATGAACCAGGTATGTATGCAAGTACAGTGATACAGGACAACATGTAATAACAAGAGCAAAGCAGCGGGCATCATATTTGCGATATCCTGTCGTTCTTTTCAAACCGGAATTCTTCTTTGAGCAGATTTCCTGCAAAAAAGATCCGTAAGGCACATGCGGAAAAGTAGAAGTTCAAATTGTCATGTGATTTCATAGATAGTACCTCATCCTGGGAACGAGACCAGTGCATAACAAGGTTTTTCCATTCAATGTCTTCTAAGTTTAGCATAGGAGACTTCACCGGAAATTCGTTTATAGACTTGCCATCAAAGTGTGATTTCCTTAGGTAACACCGATACTGCTGCAATGCTTCCTTCAAAAGCACAAGCAAGCTTTGCTCATCATGACTATCCAGATTGACCCTCGCCTAGTTACAACAATGTAATGTAAATCATTCATGTGTTCAGTCGGCAGAAAACAGGAAAATAATAACCATGAATAATAGCACTTACATGTAAGTTGGACAGGAAGATGTGAAAATGGTGTTTGTCTTCACAATAATCTTCCCATGATGGGAATATATGCACGTAGTCCCTAAAAACATTGAAAGCATTGTCTTTTAAACTAGGAATAAATGGAATGGGTTCCAATCTGCAGGAATTGGCCATCTCTGCAGTTGGGATAGGTCTTCGGCTGGTGGACTTGTTGTACTTTTTGCTGGAGTGGGATTTTTCTGTGGTACAGCTGGTGCTATGGCAAATGAAATCGGTATACCTTTTGCCGGAGTGCAGGTCCTGTGTGGTGGGGCTAGTGGTGCGGCCAGTGAAGTATGGGTACAGTCTGCTGGCGTCGGTCCTATGTTTTGTGTCACTGGTTGTACAACCAATATAAGTGGGGTGCTGTCTGATTTCTCCGGCACCACCACGTTTTCAAGGAATTTGCTGGTGCTCCTTCAGGTTCAGCAATCACCCTCTTCCTTTTTGATGTCTGATGCACAAGAACAACATTTGAGTGAAAAAACATGGTATGATGACAGATGGAATATGTATTGATAATGGATGGGCATGGCATCTCGACATATATGATGAGTAAACTAAGCAGATGGCGGTGCAACAAAGTAGAAGAAATGCAAGACAACATATGCAAGATACCCGCAATCAATAAAACATTGCCAAATTAGAATAGGCACCTTGATGGGTGAACAGGATAGGCCATCTGCCTTTGACTCCTCGAGGTTAGAATAGTCATTAGGATCATATTCTGAACAAGAATCAACAGGTGGGGAGCGTATGAGTTTAATTGCATCCAGAATGGCACTCAGTGCCTTGGTGCCAATTTTTTAAGTCATTGCAGTGTTTAGCTTCAAGAGTGCACTGCTGCTAGTGCAACACAAAGTAGCTACACAGATCATAGTGTAGATATAACGGGGAAAACCGTAAGCATAAGAGTAAAATCAGCAAAGTGGAACTTGCTCGAATATATGTGCTAGTATTGCCGGTATGGCTAGAAAGTCTTCGGTTACCAGCTCTCTTCAAGTGAAGGTGTGGTACTGTTAATATCAGTGTTACTCTCAAAGGTGACACAGCTGTCGGTGTCAAAACCGGCGGATCTCGGGTAGGGGGTCCCGATCTGTGCGTCTAAGGCTAATGGTAACAGGAGGTAAGGGACACGATATTTTACCCAGGTTCGGGCCCTCTCGATGGAGGTAAAACCTGTTGGAAATATGCCCCAGAGGCAATAATAAAATGGTTATTATTATATTTCCTCGTTCATGATAATTGTCTATTATTCATGCTATAATTGTGTTATCCGGAAATCGTAATACATGTGTGAATACATAGACCACAACATGTCCCTAGTGAGCCTCTAGTTAACTAGCTCGTTTATCAATAGATGGTCACGGTTTCCTGACCATGGACATTGGATGTCATTGATAACGGGATCACATCATTGGGAGAATGATGTGATGGACAAGACCCAATCCTAAGCATAGCACAAGATCGTGTAGTTCGTTTGCTAGAGCTTTTCCAAAGCCAAGTATCATTTCCTTAGACCATGAGATCGTGTAACTCCCGGATGCCGTAGGAGTGCTTTGGGTGTACCAAACGTCACAACGTAACTGGGTGACTATAAAGGTATACTACAGGTATCTCTGAAAGTGTCTGTTGGGTTGACACGGATCGAGACTGGGATTTGTCACTCCTTATGACCGAGAGGTATCTCTGGGCCCACTCGGTGATGCATCATCATAATGAGCTCAATGTGACTAAGTAGTTAGTCACGGGATCATGCATTATGGAATGAGTAAAGTGACTTGCCGGTAACGAGATTGAACGAGGTATTGGAATACCGACGATCAAATCTCGGGCAAGTAACGTACCGATTGACAAAGGGAATTGTATACGGGATTACTTGAATCCTCGACATTGTGGTTCATTCGATGAGATCATCGTGGAACATGTGGGAGGAAACATGGGTATCCATATCCCGCTGTTGGTTATTGGCCAGAGAGTCGTCTCGGTCATGTCTGCATGTCTCCCGAACCTGTAGGGACTACACACTTAAGGTTCGGTGACACTAGGGTTGTAGAGATACTAGTATGCGGTAACCCGAAAGTTGTTCGGAGTCCCAGATGAGATCCCAGACGTCACGAGGAGTTCCGGAATGGTCTGGAGGTGAAGAATTATATATAGGAAGTCCAGTTTCGGCCGTCGGGAAAGTTTCGGGGGTCACCGGTATTGTACCGGGACCACCGGAAGGGTCCCGGGGGTCCACCAGGTGGGGACACCTATCCCGGAGTTCCCCATGGGCTGAAGTAGGAGGGGAACCAGCCCCTGGTGGGCTGGTGCTCCCCCCTTGGGCCCTCCCTGCGCCTAGGGTTGGAAACCCTAGGGGTGGGGGCACCCCACTTGGCTTGGGGGGCAAGCCACCCCCCTTGGCCACCACCCCCCCTTGAGATGCAATCTCTAGGGGGCTTGCACCCCCCTGGCCCCTATATAAAGAGGGGGGAGGGAGGGCAGCCGCACCCAAGTCCCTGGCGCCTCCCTCTCCCTCTACAACACCTCTTCCTCTCGTAGAGCTTGGCGAAGCCCTGCCGAGATCGCCGCTACTTCCACCACCACGCCGTCGTGCTGCTGGATCTCCATCAACCTCTCCCTCCCCCTTGCTGTATCAAGAAGGAGGAGACGTCTTCCCCAACCGTACGTGTGTTGAACGTGGAGGTGCCGTCCGTTCGGCACTAGGATCATCGGTGATTTGGATCACGACGAGTATGACTCCCTCAACCCCGTTCTCTTGAACGCTTCCACGCGATCTACAAGGGTATGTATATGCACTCCTCTATCTCGTTGCTAGATGACTCCATAGATTTATCTTGGTGAAGCGTAGAAAAAATTTATTTTCTGCAACGTTCCCCAATAGTGGCATCATGAGCTAGGTCTATGCGTAGTTTCTATGCACGAGTAGAACACAAACTTGTTGTGGGCGTAGATGTTGTCAATTTTCTTGCCACTACTAGTCTTATCTTGCTTCGGCGGCATCGTGGGATGAAGCGGCCCGGACCGACCTTATACGTACGCTTACGTGAGACAGGTTCCACCGACTAACATGCACTAGTTGCATATGGTGGCTAGCGGGTGTCTATCTCTCCCACTTTAGTTGGAGTGGATTCGATGAAAAGGGTCCTTATGAAGGGTAAATAGAAATTGGCATATCACGTTGTGGTTTTACGTAGGTAAGAAACGTTCTTCCTAGAAACCTATAGAAGCCACGTAAACATGCAACAACAATTAGAGGACGTCTAACTTGTTTTTGCAGCATATGCCTTGTGATGTGATATGGCCAAAAGGATGTGATGAATGAAATATATGTGATGTATGAGATTGATCATGTTCTTGTAATAGGAATCACGACTTGCATGTCGATGAGTATGACAACCGGCAGGAGCCATAGGAGTTGTCTTCATTTTTTGTATGACCTGCGTGTCATTGAATAACGCCATGTAAATTACTTTACTTTATTGCTAAACACGTTTGCCATAGAAGTAGAAGTAATCGTTGGTGTGACAACTTCATGAAGACACGATGATGGAGATCATGGTGTCATGCCGGTGACGAAAATGATCATGGCGCCCCAAAGATGGAGATCAAAGGAGCAATATGATATTGGTCATATCATGTCACTATTTGATTGCATGTGATGTTTATCATGTTTTGCTTCTTATTTGCTTAGTACAACGGTAGTAAATAAGATGATCCCTTATAATAATTTCAAGAAAGTGTTCCCCCTAACTGTGCGCCGTTGCGAAAGTTCGTTGTTTCGAAGCACCACGTGATGATCGGGTGTGATAGATTCTAACGTTCACATACAACGGGTGTAATACAGATTTACACATGCAAAACACTTAGGTTGACTTGACGAGCCTAGCATGTACAGACATGGCCTCGGAACACAAGAGACCGAAAGGTCGAACATGAGTCGTATGGAAGATACGATCAACATGGAGATGTTCACCGATGATGACTAGTCCGTCTCACGTGATGATCGGACACGGTCTAGTTGAGTCGGATCATGTATCACTTAGATGACTAGAGGGATGTCTAATCTGAGTGGCATTAAATAATTTGATTAGATGAACTTAATTATCATCAACTTAGTCTAAAAACCTTTGCAAAATGTCTTGTAGATCAAATGGCCAACGCTCATGTCAACCTCAACTTCAACGCGTTCCTAGAGAAAACGAAGTTGAAAGATGATGGCAGCAACTATTCGGACTGGGTGTGGAACCTGAGGATCATCCTCATAGCTGACAAGAAAGCATATGTCCTAGAAGGACCGCTAGGTGAAGCACCCATCCCTGAGAACCAAGACGTTATGAACGCTTGGCAGTCACGTGCTGATGATTACTCCCTCGTTCAGTGCGGCATGCTTTACAGCTTAGAACCGGGGCTCCAAAAGCATTTTGAGCAACACGGAGCATATGAGATGTTTGAAGAGCTGAAAATGGTTTTCCAAGATCATGCCCGGGTCGAGAGATATGAAGTCTCCGACAGGTTCTACAGTTGTAAGATGGAGGAAAATAGTTCTGTCAGTGAGCACATACTCAAAATGTCTGGGTTGCACAACCGCTTGTCCCAGCTGGAGATTAACCTCCCGGACGAGGCGGTCATTGACAGAATCCTTCAGTCGCTCTCACCTAGCTACAAGAGCTTTGTGATGAACTACAATATGCAGGGGATGGTGAAAACTATTCCTGAAGTATTTTCAATGATTAAATCAGCAGAGGTGGAAATCAAAAAGGAACATCAAGTGTTGATGCTCAATAAAACCACTAGTTTCAAGAAAGGCAAGGGTAAGAAGAACTTCAAGAAGGACGGCAAGGGAGTTGCCGCACCCGGTAAGCCAGTTGCCGGGAAGAAGCCAAAGAATGGACCCAAACCTGAGACTGAGTGCTTTTATTGCAAGGGAAAGGGACACTGGAAGCGGAACTGCCCCAAATACTTAGCGGACAAGAAGGCCGGCAACACCAAAGGTATATGTGATATACATGTAATTGATGTGTACCTTACCAGCACTCGTAGTAGCTCCTGGGTATTTGATACCGGTGCGGTTGCTCATATTTGTAACTCAAAGCAGGAGCTACGGAATAAGCGGAGACTAGCGAAGGACGAGGTGACGATGCGCGTTGGGAATGGTTCCAAGGTCGATGTGATCGCCGTCGGCACGCTACCTCTACATTTACCTACGGGATTAGTTTTAAACCTTAATAATTGTTATTTAGTGCCAGCTTTGAGCATGAAGATTGTATCTGGATCTCGTTTAATGCGAGATGGCTACTCATTTAAATCCAAGAATAATGGTTGTTCTATTTATATGATAGATATGTTTTATGGTCATGCCCCGCTGGTCAATGGTTTATTCTTAATGAATCTCGAACGTGATGTTACACATATTCATAGTGTGAATACCAAAAGATGTAAATTTGATAATGATAGTCCCACATACTTGTGGCACTGCCGCCTTGGTCACATTGGTGTGAAACACATGAAGAAGCTCCATGCTGATGGACTTTTGGAGTCTCTTGATGACGAATCATTTGACACATGCGAACCATGCCTTATGGGAAAAATGACCAAGACTCCGTTCTCCGGAACAATGGAGCGAGCAACCAACTTATTGGAAATCATACATACTGATGTGTGCGGTCCAATGAGCGTTGAGGCTCGCGGAGGATATCGTTATGTTCTCACTCTCACTGACGACTTGAGTAGATATGGGTATGTCTACTTAATGAAACACAAGTCTGAGACCTTTGAAAAGTTCAAGGAATTTCAGAATGAGGTAGAGAATCAACATGACCGAAAGATAAAGTTCTTACGATCAAATCGTGGGGGAGAATACTTAAGTCACAAATTTGGTATGCACTTAAGGAAATGTGGAATCGTTTCACAACTCACGCCGCCTGGAACACCTCAGCGTAACGGTGTGTCCGAACGTCGTAATCGCACTCTATTGGATATGGTGCGATCTATGATGTCACTCACCGATTTACCGCTATCATTTTGGGTATACGCTCTAGAGACAGCTACATTCACTTTAAATAGGGCACCGTCTAAATCCGTTGAGATGACACCGTATGAATTATGGTTTGGGAAGAAACCTAAGCTGTCGTTTCTAAAAGTTTGGGGATGCGATGCTTATGTCAAGAAACTTCAACCTGAAAAGCTCGAACCCAAGTCGTAAAAATGCGTCTTCATAGGATACCCTAAGGAAACCATTGGGTATACCTTCTACCTCAAATCCGAAGGCAAGATCTTTGTTGCCAAGAACGGGTCCTTTCTGGAGAAAGAGTTTCTCTCAAAAGAAGTAAGTGGGAGGAAAGTAGAACTCGATGAAGTACTGACTCTTGAACCGGAAAGTAGCACAGCTCAGGAAAATGTTCCTGTGGTGCCTGCACCGACTAGAGAGGAAATTAATGATGATGATCAAGGTACTTCAGATCAAGTACTACTGAACTTCATAGGTCCACGAGGACACGTTCCACACTAGAGTGGTATGGCAACCCTGTCCTAGAAATCATGTTGTTAGACAATGGTGAACCTTCAAACTATGAAGAAGCAATGGCAGGCCCAGATTCCAACAAATGGCTTGAGGCCATGCAATCCGAGATACGATCCATGTATGAAAACAAAGTGTGGACTTTGACAGACTTGCCCAATGATCGGCGAGCGATAGAAAACAAATGGATCTTTAAGAAGAAGACGGACGCGGATGGTAATGTTACCATCTATAAAGCTCGACTTGTCGCTAAGGGTTATCGACAAGTTCAAGGGGTTGATGTCACGCCCAATATGCGACCCTATCCAAGAGGAACTCGAAGGTCCCACCAAGGATAGACCCGCATATTGAGATGCTTTTGCAAGGTGGATATCATTACATCAACATTACATAATAGTGGGGATACATACATAAGGCATACAATGCCACATGAATACAACAATACAACATGCAAGAACAACATCCGACTACGGATGAATCATAAACAGAAACTCAAACAATATCCACCCAGCTAGCCCAGGCTGCCGACCTGGAACCTATCCCCTGATCGAAGAAGAAGCAGAAGAAGAACTCCAAAACAAGCAAACATCGCTCTCGCGTCATGATCATCACATCACCTGTACCTGCAACTGTTGTTGTAGTAATCTGTGAGCCACGAGGACTCAGCAATCCCATTACCATGGGTATCAAGACTAGCAAAGCTTAATGGGAAAGGAAGGGGTAAAAAGGTGAGGTTGCAGCAGCGGCTAAGCAAGATATGGTGGCTAACATACACAAATAAGAGCGAGGAGAGAAGCAAAGGAACGGTCGTGAAGCTAGCAATGATCAAGAGGTGATCCTGAACACCTACTTACGTCAAACATAACACAGAAACCGTGTTCACTTCCCGGACTCCGCCGAGAAGAGACCATCACGGCTACACACGCGGTTGATGCGTTTTAATTCGGATCAGGTGTCAAGTTATCTACAACCGGACATTAACAAATTCCCATCTACCACATAACCATGGGCACGACTCTCGAAAGTTTATACCCTGCAGGGGTGTCCCAACTTAGCCCATGACAAGCTCTCGCGATCAACGAAGGAATAGACCTTCTCCCAGGAAGACCCGATTAGTCTCGGAATCCCGATTTACAAGACATTTCGACAATGGTAAAACAAGACCAGCAAAGCCGCCCGATGCGCCGACAATCCCGATAGGAGCTGCACATATCTCGTTCTCAGGGCAACACCGGATGAGACATCCTACGAGTAAAACCAGACCTCGAGTTTCCCCGAGGGGGCCCCGCAGTCTACTCGGTTCGGACCAGCACTTAGACAAGCACTGGCCCGGGGGGGGGGGGGGGGCTAAAATAAAGATGACCCTCGAGAGAGCGACTCCCAAGGGAAAAAGTAGGTGGTGGTGAGGCAAATGGTAAAACCATGGTTGGGCCTTGCTGGACAAGTTTTATTCAAAGCGAACTGTCAGGGGGGTCCCATAAATCACCAGACCGCGTTAGGAACGCAAAATCTGGGAACATAACACTGGTATGACAGAAACTAGGGCGGCAAGAGTGGAACAAAACACCAGGCATAAGGCCGAGCCTTCCACCCTTTACCAAGTATATAGATGCATTAATAATATAAGAGATATTGTGATATCCCAACATAAACCCTGTCCAACATGGAGCAATCTTCAACTTCACCTACAACTAGAAACGCTATAAGAGGGGCTGAGCAAAGCGGTAACATAGCCAAACAACGGTTTGCTAGGAATGGTGTCAAAGGTTAGAGGTTCATGGCAATTTGGAAGGCTTGAAGAGCAAATGATAGGTAACGCAGCATAGCGATAGAACGAAGCAACTAGCATAGCAATGATAGTAGTGAGATCCAGGGTAGCGGTCATCTTTCCTGAAATCCCGCTAGGAAGAAGAACGAGTCCATGAAGAAGATGAAGCCACGAAGACGAACCAAGCGTAGACGAACGAATCCTCACGATCGCAACGAAACGGTAACTATTGAGAAGAAGCACACAACATAGTTAACACACCACACATAGACAAGACATGATGCACAACAAGCATGATGCATGAGAAAGCTAGATGAGGCTACTCATGGAAAGAGATGATGCAAACAAGAACAACACATCAAGGCAAGTTTAAATGAGGCCGGAAACAACATATAACAATTCCGGTAAGTCCTCATATGCAAATTTCGAAATTGGTCCAGATCTGAATAAACCTTATGTTCAAGTTGTTAAACAGCAAGTTAAGATGCACCAGTATGATCTACACGAAATTCTAGTCAAGTTACATATAAAGTTCATTAGATTCCGAGCTACGGGCTAGAAGATATGAGCAAAACAAGTTAAACATGGCATCGATGCAAAATGCACCCAAACATCAAGAAAACACCTCAAAACAAGGATGCAACATGATAATATGAAACTACATGCAAAATCAAGCAAGTTTCATATAGAGCACACTCAAACGGAGCAACGGTGCAACACATACACTCTATACAAGTCATAGCAACAATCTGTCCATAACAGCAACTAGGCATATTGCAAGCATCAAAACAACATGCTACAGCACCCCAACATAATAACAAAAGGCATGGGCATGAAGTACAGGTAAAGCACTACAAAACATGAACACTGAGCTATCTCCAGAAACAACTAGAACATGCTTAAAAGGACATGGAAAGATTGCAAATAATAACAGTTTCAGACTTTAGCAGAAATAACATCAGGTTGCAATGTTTAGAGCTATCAAACAACATGTTACAGGAACTTATCATGGCAAACAAAGGCATGGCATGAATCTACTAATTTCATAGATCAAAAGTCCCTTACTGACCATAAGCCAAAAGGAACAGAAAATATGATGGCACCCATGTAAACATGGCAAGTTATATTACAGATTCAAGCATGGCAGAAACAACAATAAGTAGGCATGTTCGTGAGCTTGAACCACTCACCACAGAGCAATACATGGCATGGCAAGGCAACCAACAGTAAGAAGGCATGTTTTTGAAGCTAAGCATGGCAAGAGCAAGGTCATAGGGTGCATGGAACACTAGAAAAAACACATGGGAACTAGTGAACTTAATGTTAACAGGCTGACAGCAACATCATCAAGCAACTTTGGAGCAAGATTACAACATGTTCCAGCAAGCTATAATTGCAACCATGGGCATGAATGGATAGATCATGACATGTAGATTAAAACATGTTTATTGGACATCTCCAGATTATGCATAGAATGATTAGTAGAAGCATGTTAACATATCAACAAAATATAACAGAATCTGTCAGGAAAACAGCAACAGCAACTACCCTACTAAGCAAGCTTGATGCACCCAACACACAACTCACAAAAATACATAGATGGCACCCCTGGAAAGATGACATGGCATAGATCAACATACATGTAGACATCAACCTCATAGGATGCACACATCAAACATGGCAAAAATGATAAATGAGGAAGTTATAACAGTTTCAGCAGATTAACATCAACATGCACTCTTCCAACAGCATTTCGGGCATCAAGATGATCTCAAATAAAAATGATGCAATGGAATGAAATGAAGTACTCGTTGAGATGAACAATTTGACATATTATACGCACGAAACGGAGCTACGGATGCAGAGATACAGCATGATGAACATGGCATGATAATATGCAAAGCTCAGGGACTTAGCAGAATTTTACCCTCCAAAAAGTCAACGGGACGGAGCGGTTCGGGACGGAGAGATCCGGGACGAGGCGTGGTGTTTGGTTCATCTACCGGTGGATCTGATCCACCTTCGTCTCCGGCGAGACGGGGCGGTTCCGGCGAGGAGCTCCGGCGAGGAGGAGGTTGGAGGAGGCGCTGAAGGGCCGGAGGGAGTCGGGGCCGGCCAGATCCGGGCGGCGCCGGACCGGATCTGGCCGGAGGATGGCCGGCGGTGGCGAGGTGGAGGCGAGGTGGCGGGGTCCGGCGAGGTTGGACGCGGGCGGTGGAGGCGCGCTCCGGCGAAGGTGACGGGGCGCGGGCGGTGCGGGCGCGGGTTCAGGGGCGGCCGGAGAGGCCGCGGTCGCCGGCGAGGCGCGGGCGGTGGCGCGCTGCGGCCGCGGGGCGGCGGCGCGAGGCGAAGGCGAGGTGCAGCGGCGGCGAGGCGCACCGGCGACCGGGGCGGCGGCCCGCGCGAGGCGCTGCACGGGCGCGCCTGCGGGCGGCGGGCCCGGGCGGGCCGGCCTCGGGCCACGCCGGGCTTCGGCTGCGCGCGGCGGCGGAGGACGCCACGTGTCGTGCCCCGATTGGCTGCGGCCGGCAGCGTGGACACGTCCGGTCCGGGATGGACACGTCCGGCGCGCGGAGGAGGAAGAAGGCTAGGGTTAGGGGTGGATTTGACCGCGAATTTCGGGGGAGGGGCTAGTTTTATAGGTAGAGGGAGCTAGGAGAGTCCAAATGAGGAGCGGTTTTCGGCCACGTGATCGTGATCGAACGACCGAGAGCATGGAGGTGATTTTGTTGGGTTTTGGGCCACTTTGGAAGGGGTGTTGGGCTGCACACAAAAGAGGGCTTTGCGGTTACCCGGTTAACCGTTGGAGTATCAAACGACCTCCAAATGGCACGAAACTTGACAGGCGGTCTATGGTGCTATACCAAGGCCGCTTGGCAAACCTCGGGCCATTCCGAGAAAGTTTAATACCCGCACATGAAAAGAGGCAAGAAAGGGACGCCGGATGACATAGGAGTGCCAGATTGCAAAATGGACAACGGGGAAAAGGCTCGGATGCATGAGACGAACACGTATGCAAAATGAAATGCACATGACGACATGATATGAAATGCAGATATGACACGGCAAAGTGCAACACGCAAGTAAATGACATGGCAATGACGGCGAATAACTGGCGGACACCTGGCGCAACGAATCCGGGGCGTTACAACACTCCTCCACTAACAAGAGATCTCATCCCGAGATCTTAGGACCGAGACGGAAGGGAAAAATGGATGAGGTGAAACAAGAACTCAAGAGAAGAATCAAAGACTCGAGAGCACTCGAGAAGAAGAGAGGAATGACGAGAATGACGAGAATCGAAAGCTCACGGAATCAAATAGACTATGAAAGCACTCGTTCTAACCGGAGTGGTTAGAATGAGAAAAGAAACGAATAAGACTGAAAGAATTTAGACAGCGCTCCGGCTGAAGATGGAAAGAATAGAACATGAACTAGAGAGGATGGAATGATACTTGACGAACTCTTGAAGAATGAATTAACTCATGAAGAACCACCATGAAGAACTCCAGTAACAAAAGGATGATGAGATAGGAACGGAGGATGAAAGAATAAGATGAGCCTTGCGATGATTTAGATGGAGGTTCCGACGAGATGGCCGAGGAAATTTGAACTCCGGAAAAGAAAAGATGAAAGCACCTGGAACTAGAATTTATTCACCAAGAACAAACTCTGATGGAAAGGATTAATCACTTGGACGAAATAAGAATAAGATTTATTGTATGCTTATCCTTCATCAAGTTAAATTGATGACAAGCAATGGATTTTTGCATACTACTTATTCTTCTTGAAAAAGGATTTAGAAGTGACATATCACAAACTTGAGAAGGTGCGAACTGATTAAAGAATACTTGAACGAAGCACCGGAAGAATATTGAGACGAACGAAAGGGCACGGATATAGAATAATTGGAGAACGAATCTGAAAACTTTGAACGAAGAAATCTTCCGAAAAGATGGCCTCCGGATGATCAAGAGAGAAAGCAACTCCTGAAATGCTCCGGATGGACGAAAAGAATTTGCATGACTTGAAACAATTTGATAGGATAACATCGAGCTAGCACCGCGAATCCCCGGGGAACGGACAAGATTTCGAGGAAAAACTCTTCTTCGGTCTTCAAATGGCGACGGAAAACACCACCAAAATTACTGAGATACTCCGGGAGAATGAAAAAGCGAAGAGGTTGAGCCAACAATGAAATGATTTGAAAATGATCTTGGAAAAGGCATGTGACTAATGATATTCATTCTTACGTCACACTTGAAAAGAATTAAGAATGACTCCGGGGGAATTAGAAGAGTCAGGTAAGATCCTGGGAAAAGACCTGTGGGTTAGGGCCCACTGAAGAGAAAAATACGGTTGGAAAGGATTGTTGAACATGAAGATGATGCACCAGAATGATTGAAATATTTGAATGAGGTGGCAACCTCGAAATAATTCGAACACAGACAAATCTCTTGAGATGTCTTGAGCACTCCGGAATAATAAACTGACGAGAGTTGAACAAGCAAGGGGAAAACATTTGAGCCAAGGAAAGAATATGATCAACCCGAAAAAAACTTGGATTGAGTCCACCGGAGAAGAAAAAGAGATGAAGAATGACGAACGAGACGAGAATTCACCGGTTGAAATAATTGAGGGAAGACTGAAGAGGCTCCACACGAATGCAATTGATGGTCGAGAAACACTCAAGCTCCGGGAAGAAAAAGGGTGGGAGGGCGGGAAAAAAACACATGCAACTGGACGGGAGAACCGACGAATAATTTGAAGAGAAGACACCGGTTGAAATCATCGAGGAAAGAAAACAAAGACTTCGCACGAGTAGGAAGGATACTCGATAACAGACTCCGGATTCAAGAAGAAGAAGGGAGGGCGGGTGGGAAAAAAGCAACTGAGGATTGAACTCAAAGATGAAGAGACTCGAGTCAACTTGACAAGAAATGCACCGGATGAAAAGAGTTGAGGAACAACGATTGGAAAACCAACTGCGTGAACCTAAAGAAAAATTTGAATGGGAAGAGGGGTAATTCAAAACACCTACGTCAAGATTCCTCACCAGAGCGACGAAGGGGCAGAGGAGTAAAAAGAATTCCTACTCTCCGATATAAATAGACTCCGAAAATAGTTTTCTTCTAGACTCAACAACGGCCAAACTACACGATCAATCAAGGGGGCTCCTAGGGTCGGTAGAGGCTCTGATACCAACTTTTCACGCCCAATATGCGACCCTATCCAAGAGGAACTCGAAGTTCCCACCAAGGATAGACCCGCATATTGAGACGCTTTTGCAAGGTGGATATCATTACATCAACATTACATAATAGTGGGGATACATACATAAGGCATACAATGCCACATGAATACAACAATACAACATGCAAGAACAACATCCGACTACGGATGAATCATAAATAGAAACTCAAAAAATATCCACCCTGCTAGCCCAGGCTGCCGACCTGGAACCTATCCCCTGATTGAAGAAGAAGCAGAAGAAGAACTCCAAAACAAGCAAACATCGCTCTTGCGTCATGATCATCGCATCACATGTACCTGCAACTGTTGTTGTAGTAATCTGTGAGCCACGAGGACTCAGCAATCCCATTACCATGGGTATCAAGACTAGCAAAGCTTAATGGGAAAGGAAGGGGTAAAAAGGTGAGGTTGCAGCAGCGGCTAAGCAAGATATGGTGGCTAACATACGCAAATAAGAGCGAGGAGAGAAGCAAAGGAATGGTCGTGAAGCTAGCAATGATCAAGAGGTGATCCTGAACACCTACTTATGTCAAACATAACACAGAAACCGTGTTCACTTCCCGGACTCCGCCGAGAAGAGACCATCACGGCTACACACGCGGTTGATGCGTTTTAATTCGGATCAGGTGTCAAGTTATCTACAACCGGACATTAACAAATTCCCATCTGCCACATAACCGCGGGCATGGCTCTCGAAAGTTTATACCCTACAGGGGTGTCCCAACTTAGCCCATGACAAGCTCTCGCGATCAACGAAGGAATAGACCTTCTCCTAGGAAGACCCGATCAGTCTCGGAATCCCGGTTTACAAGACATTTTGACAATGGTAAAAAAAGACCAGCAAAGCCGCCCGATGCGCCGACAATCCTGATAGGAGCGGCACATATCTTGTTCTCAGGGCAACACCGGATGAGACATCCTACGAGTAAAACCAGACCTCGAGTTTCCCCGAGGGGGCCCCGCAGTCTACTCGGTTCGGACCAGCACTTAGACAAGCACTGGCCCGGGGGGGGGGGGGGGGCTAAAATAAAGATGACCCTCGAGAGAGCGACTCCCAAGGGAAAAAGTAGGTGGTGGTGAGGCAAATGGTAAAACCAAGGTTGGGCCTTGCTGGACAAGTTTTATTCAAAGCGAACTGTCAGGGGGGTCCCATAAATCACCCGACCGCGTTAGGAACGCAAAATCCGGGAACATGACACCGGTATGATAGAAACTAGGGCGGCAAGAGTGGAACAAAACACCAGGCATAAGGCCGAGCCTTCCACCCTTTACCAAGTATATAGATGCATTAATAATATAAGAGATATTGTGATATCCCAACATAAACCCTGTCCACCATGGAGCAATCTTCAACTTCACCTCAACTAGCAACGCTATAAGAGGGGCTGAGCAAAGCGGTAACATAGCCAAACAACAGTTTGCTAGGAATGGTGTCAAAGGTTAGAGGTTCATGGCAATTTGGGAGGCTTGAAGAGCAAATGATAGGTAACGCAGCATAGCGATAGAACGAAGCAACTAGCATAGCAATGATAGTAGTGAGATCCAGGGTAGCGGTCATCTTGCCTGAAATCCCGCTAGGAAGAAGAACGAATCCATGAAGAAGATGAAGCCACGAAGACGAACCAAGCGTAGACGAACGAATCCTCACGATCGCAACGAAACGGCAACTATCGAGAAGAAGCACACAACATAGTAAACACACCACACATAGACAAGACGTGATGCACAACAAGCATGATGCATGAGAAAGCTAGATGAGGCTACTCATGGCAAGAGATGATGCAAACAAGAACAACACATCAAGGCAAGTTTAAATGAGGCCGGAAACAACATATAACAATTCCGGTAAGTCCTCATATGCAAATTTAGAAATTGGTCCAGATCTGAATAAACCTTATGTTCAAGTTGTTAAACAGCAAGTTAAGATGCACCAAGATGATCTACACGAAATTCTAGTCAAGTTACATATAAAGTTCATTAGATTCGGAGCTACGGGTTAGAAGATATGAGCAAAACAAGTTAAACATGGCATCGATGCAAAATGCACCCAAACATCAAGCAAACACCTCAAAACAAGGATGCAACATGATAATATGAAACTACATGCAAAATCAAGCAAGTTTCATATAGAGCACACTCAAACGGAGCAACGGTGCAACACATACACTCTATACAAGTCATAGCAACAATCTGTCCATAACAGCAACTAGGCATATTGCAAGCATCAAAACAACATGCTACAGCACCCCAACATAATAACAAAAGGCATGGGCATGAAGTACAGGTAAAGCACTACAAAACATGAACACTGAGCTATCTCCAGAAACAACTAGAACATGCTCAAAAGGACATGGAAAGATTGCAAATAATAACAGTTTCAGACTTTAGCAGAAATAACATCAGGTTGCAATGTTTAGAGCTATCAAACAACATGTTACAGGAACTTATCATGGCAAACAAAGGCATGGCATGAATCTACTAATTGCATAGATCAAAAGTCCCATACTGACCATAAGCCAAAAGGAACAGAAAATATGATGGCACCTATGTAAACATGTCAAGTTATATTACAGATTCAAGCATGGCAGAAACAACAATAAGTAGGCATGTTCGTGAGCTTGAACCACTCACCACAGAGCAATACATGGCATGGCAAGGCAACCAACAGTAAGAAGGCATGTTTGTGAAGCTAAGCATGGCAAGAGCAAGGTCATAGGGTGCATGGAACACTAGAAAAAACACATGGGAACTAGTGAACTTAATGTTAACAGGCTGACAGCAACATCATCAAGCAACTTCGGAGCAAGATTACAACATGTTCCAGCAAGCTATAATTGCAACCATGGGCATTAATGGATAGATCATGACATGTAGATCAAAACATGTTTATTGGACATCTCCAGATTATGCATAGAATGATTAGTAGAAGCATGTTAACATATCAACAAAATATAACAGAATCTGTCAGGAAAACAGCAACAGCAACTACCCTACTTAGCAAGCTTGATGCACTCAACACACAACTCACAAAAATACATAGATGGCACCCCTGGAAAGATGACATGGCATAGATCAACATACATGTAGACATCAACCTCATAGGATGCACACATCAAACATGGCAAAAATGATAAATGAGCAAGTTATAACAGTTTCAGCAGATTAACATCAACATGCACTCTTCCAACAGCATTTCGGGCATCAAGATGATCTCAAATGAAAATGATGCAATGGAATGAAATGAAGTACTCGTTGAGGCGAATAATTTGACATATCATACGCACGAAACGGAGCTACGGATGCAGAGATACAGCATGATGAACATGGCATGATAATATGCAAAGCTCAGGGACTTAGCAGAATTTTACCCTCCGAAAAGTCAACGGGACGGAGCGGTTCGGGACGGAGAGATCCGGGACGAGGCGCGGTGTTTGGTTCATCTCCCGGTGGATCTGATCCACCTTCGTCTCCGGCGAGACGGGGCGGTTCCGGCGAGGAGCTCCAGCGAGGAGGAGGTTGGAGGAGGCGCGCGAGGGCCGGAGGGAGTCGGGGCCGGCCGGATCCGGGCGGCGCCGGCCCGGATCTGGCCGGAGGATGGCCGGCGGTGGCAAGGTGGACGCGAGGCGGCAGGGTCCGGCGAGGTCGGACGCGGGCGGTGGAGGCGCGCTCCGGCAAAGGTGACGGGGCGCGGGCGGCGCGGGCGCGGGTTCAGGGGCAGCCAGCGAGGCGGCGGTCGCCGCGAGGCGCGGGCGGCGGCGCGCTGCGGCCGCGGGGCGGCGGCGCGAGGCGAAGGCGAGGTGCGGTAGCGGCGAGGCGCACCGGCGACCGGGGCGGCGGCCCGCGCGAGGCGCGGCACGGGCGCGCCTGCGGGCGGCGGGCGCGGGCGGCGGCCAGGCCCGGGCGGGCCGGCCTCGGGCCCCGGCGGGCTTCGGCGGCGCGCGGCGGCAGAGGACGCCACGTGTCGTGCCCCGATTGGCTGCGGCCGGCGGCGCAGACACGTTCGGCCCGGGACGGACACGTCCGGCGCGCGGAGGAGGAAGAAGGCTAGGGTTAGGGGTGGATTTTACCGCGAATTTCGGGGGAGGGGCTAGTTTTATAGGTAGAGGGAGCTAGGCGAGTCCAAATGAGGAGCGGTTTTCGGCCACGCGATCGTGATCAAATGACCGAGAGCATGGAAGGGAGTTTGCTGGGTTTTGGGCCACTTTGGAAGGGGTGTTGGGCTGCACACAAAAGAGGGCTTTGCGGTTACCCGGTTAACCGTTGGAGTATCAAACGACCTCCAAATGGCACGAAACTTGACAGGCGGTCTACCGGTGCTATACCAAGGCCGCTTGGCAAACCTCGGGCCATTCCGAGAAAGTTTAACACCTGCACATGAAAAGAGGCAAGAAAGGGGCGCCGGATGACATAGGAGTGCCGGATTGCAAAACGGACAACGGGGAAAAGGCTCGGATGCTTGAGACGAACACGTATGCAAAATGAAATGCACATGACGACATGATATGAAATGCAGATGATGACATGGCAAAGTGCAACACGCAAGAAAATGACATGGCAATGACGGCGAATAACTGGCGGACACCTGGCGCAACGAATCCGGGGCGTTACAGTTGACTACGATGAGACTTTCTCTCCCGTGGCAAAGCTGAAGTCCGTCTGAATCATGTTAGCAATTGCCGCATACTATGATTATGAGATATGGCAAATGGACGTCAAAACGGCATTCCTCAACGGCCATCTTAAGGAAGAACTGTATATGATGCAGCCGGAAGGTTTTGTCGATCCTAAGAATGCTAAAAAGGTATGCAAGCTCCAGCGCTTCATCTATGGGCTGGTGCAAGCATCTCGGAGTTGGAACATTCACTTTAATGAAATGATCAAAGTGTTTGGGTTTATGCAGACTTATGGAGAAGCCTGCGTTTACAAGAAAGTGAGTGGGAGCTCTGTAGCATTTCTCATATTATATGTGGATGACATACTTTTGATGGGAAATGATATAGAACTTTTGGACAGCATTAAGGCCTACTTGAATAAGTGTTTTCAATGAAGGACCTTGGAGAAGCTGCTTACATATTAGGCATCAAGATCTATAGAGATAGATCGAGACGCCTCATAGGTCTTTCACAAAGCACATACCTTGATAAGATATTGAAGAAGTTCAATATGGATCAGTCCAAGAAGGGGTTCTTGCCTGTGTTGCAAGGTGTGAAATTGAGCTCGGCTCAATGTCCGACCACGGTAGAAGATAGAGAAAAGATTAGTGTCGTCCCCTATGCCTCAGCCATAGGGTCTATCATGTATGCCATGCTGTGTACCAGACCTGATGTAAACCTTGCCATAAGTTTGGTAGGAAGGTACCAAAGTAATCCCGACATGGAACACTGGACAGCGGTCAAGAATATCCTGAAGTACCTGAAAAGGACTAAGGATATGTTTCTCGTATATGTAGGTGACAAAGAGCTCGTCGCAAAGGGTTACGTCGACGCTAGCTTCGACACAGATCTGGATGACTCTAAGTCACAAACCGGATACATGTATATTTTGAATGGTGGGGCAGTAAGCTGGTGCAGTTGCAAGCAAAGCGTCGTGGCGGGATCTACATGTGAAGCGGAGTACATGGCAGCCTCGGAGGCAGCGCATGAAGCAATCTGGATGAAGGAGTTCATCACCGACCTAGGAATCATACCCAATGCATCATGGCCAATCACCCTCTTCTGTGACAACACTGGAGCTATTGCCCTTGCCAAGGAGCCCAGGTTTCACAAGAAGACCAGGCACATCAAGCGTCGCTTCAACTCCATTCGTGAAAATGTTCAAGATGGAGACATAGATATTTGCAAAGTACATATGGATCTTAATGTCGCAGATCAGTTGACTAAACCTCTTCTGCGAGCAAAACATGATCAACACCAGAACTCTATGGGTGTTCGATTCATAACAATGTAACTAGATTATTGACTCTAGTGCAAGTGGGAGGCTGTTGGAAATATGCCCTAGAGGCAATAATAAAATGGTTATTATTATATTTCCTCGTTCATGATAATTGTCTATTATTCATGCTATAATTGTGTTATCCGAAAATCGTAATACATGTGTGAATACATAGACCACAACATGTCCCTATTGAGCCTCTAGAGCTCGTTTATCAATAGATGGTCACGGTTTCCCGACCATGGACATTGGATGTCAGTGATAACGGGATCACATCATTGGGAGAATGATGTGATGGACAAGACCCAATCCTAAGCATAGCACAAGATCGTGTAGTTCGTTTGCTAGAGCTTTTCCAATGTCAAGTATCATTTCCTTAGACCATGAGATCGTGTAACTCCCGGATGCTGTAGGAGTGCTTTGGGTGTACCAAACGTCACAATGTAACTGGGTGACTATAAAGGTATACTACAGGTATCTCCGAAAGTGTCTGTTGGGTTGACACGGATCGAGACTGGGATTTGTCACTCTGTATGACGGAGAGGTATCTCTGGGCCCACTCGGTAATGCATCATCATAATCAGCTCAATGTGACTAAGTAGTTAGTCACGGGATCATGCATTATGGAACGAGTAAAGTGACTTGCCGGTAAAGAGATTGAACGAGGTATTGGAATACCGACGATCGAATCTCGGGCAAGTAACGTACCGATTGACAAAGGGAATTGTATATGGGATTACTTGAATCCTCGACATCGTGGTTCATTCGATGAGATCATCGTGGAACATGTGGGAGCCAACATGGGTATCCAGATCCCGCTGTTGGTTATTGGCCGGAGAGTCGTCTCGGTCATGTCTGCATGTCTCCCGAACCCGTAGGGTCTACACACTTAAGGTTCAGTGACGCTAGGGTTGTAGAGATACTAGTATGCAGTAACCCGAAAGTTGTTCGGAGTCTCGAATGAGATCCCGTACGTCACGAGGAGTTCCGGAATGGTCCGGAGGTGAAGAATTATATATAGGATGTCCAGTTTCGGCCGTCGGGAAAGTTTCGGGGGTCACCGGTATTGTACCGGGACCATCGGAAGGGCCCCGGGGGTCCACCGGGTGGGGCCACCTATCCCGGAGGGCCCCATGGGCTGAAGTGGGAGGGGAACCAGCCCCTGGTGGGCTGGTGCGCCCCCCTTGGGCCCTCCCTACGCCTAGGGTTGGAAACCCTAGGGGTGGGGGCGCCCCACTTGGCTTGGGGGGCAAGCCACCCCCCTTGGCCGCCGCCCCCCCTTGAGATCAAATATCTAGGGGGTCGGCGCCCCCCTGGCCCCTATATAAAGAGGAGGGGAGGGAGGGCAGCCGCACCCAAGTCCCTGGCGCCTCCCTCTCCCTCTGCAACACCTCTTCCTCTCGTAGAGCTTGGCGAAGCCCTGCCGAGATCGCCGCTACTTCCACCACCACGCCGTCGTGCTGCTGGATCTCCATCAACCTCTCCCTCTCCCTTGGTGGATCAAGAAGGAGGAGACGTCTTCCCCAACCATACGTGTGTTGAACGCGGAGGTGCCGTCCGTTCGGCACTAGGATCATCGGTGATTTGGATCACGATGAGTACGACTCCCTCAACCCCGTTCTCTTGAACGCTTCCGCGCGATCTACAAGGGTATGTAGATGCACTCCTCTATCTCGTTGTTACATGACTCCATAGATTGATCTTGGTGAAGCGTAGAATTTTTTTATTTTCTGCAACGTTCCCCAACAAAACCCTACTTCCTACTTGATTGATATTGATGATATGGGTATTACAAGAGTTGATCTACCACGAGATCGTAGAGGCTAAACCCTAGAAGCTAGCCTATGATGATTATGATTCTGTCTCTAAGAACTAAACTCTCCGGTTTATATAGACACCAAAGAGGGCTAGGGTTTACATGGAGTTGGTTACAAAGAAGGAAATATAATATCCGGATCGCCAAGCTTGTCTTCCACGCAAAGGAGAGTCCCATCCGGACATGGGACGAAGTCTTGAGTCTTGTATCTTCACGGTCCAACAGTCTGGCCAAAGTATATAGTCCGGCTGTCCGGATACCCCCTAATCCAGGACTCCCTCAGTAGCCCCTGAACCAGGCTTCAATGACGATGAGTCCGGCGCGCAGTTTGTCTTCGGCATTGCAAGGCGGGTTCCATCTCCGAATACTCCAAAGTACCTGTTGCAATGAACAGTGTCCGGCTTCCCATCAATGTTGTAATCCTCGGCTTCTGTGCTTCAATAATGACCATCTCCACGTGTTGAGTGAATACGAGGAGCCGAGGCATTTTTGCATTTGCCAGCCCCGGTACGGCAGGCAAACCGTCTATTTGAAGAGACAGGGATTCTCAGATCCAAGCCTCACCCTCTTCCCTCGAGCAAGCATCCAACAGAGTGCTCCAAAAAAAACCATTCCAACATGGCCGGTCACCGCAGCTCTTCTTCTCGTTCCCCTCGCTCTAAGCCAGGCGACTGGGAAGAGTGTTCAGTTCCTCAAAGTCATTTGATAAAGTTACAGACCCAAGGGCTTCTTCCACCGGCGTTCATGGTCCCCATCCGAGCCGGACTAGCCACCTATAATGGCGGGGAGCAAGCGGAGAGATATCCTAATCCAACCCCGGGGGAGCGAATATGCCTTATCCCGCATCTGCTAAGAGGCATTAGGTTTCCAATCCATCTGTTCCTACACGGGCTCTTGGAGTTCTACGGCCTCCAGTTGCACAACTTCACCCCCGCCTCCGTGCTGCATATAGCAGGATACGTTGCCCTTTGCGTATTATTTCTAGGATGCGAAGCTCACTTTGGGTTATGGAAGAAGTTGTTCTACCTCATCCCTCGCAAGCAGGGGGAATCCATATGTCAAGTGGGCGGAGCCGAAGTATGGCACATCGCCGAGACCGGATACCTATCCGGTACTCCCAAGAAGGCACCTGAGAACTGGCCCTCGGAGTGGTTTTATGTTGATGACGTTCCCCTTCCGGATCCAGTCCGGACTGGTCTCCCGGAGTTCAGTAATGCCCCGCCGAAGGCACGCCGAAGTTGGCGCCGTCTGGGCCCTCAAGAGGAGGATACCCGAGAAATACACTTCCTGATGAGCACGATAAAGATACTGGCCAAATCAGGGCTGACAATAGTCGAGGTTATGGCGATATGCATAATGCAGGGAGTGCAGCTGCTTCAATATAGGGGGAAGCCCATGTGGCATTACAACGGGGAAGATGATGCCACCCACTGTGGTCGTAAAGGTCCAGACTCCGCCACTGCTCTGGCGAGGATATTGTCCGATTTGTATAAAGGAGAAGAAGAAGAATTCCTTCACATTAAACCGCGGGATGGGTTTTCTATGTACAACCCCCCAAACTGGGTATGTCGCCACTCTTTCCCCCCACCCCATTCCTTTTGGCGTCCTTTGTCATGATTATTTACCTCAATATTTCCGAGTAGGAACTGAGGAGGGCCATAGAAGGGTTCAACAGCCCCTTCCCGCAGCCAGAGGACCCTGGAAGGGTCTTCGATGCCGGACTTGAAGAAGATCCGGATATTACTGTGGAGCTTGTCAACAGGACATTTTATCAGGCCAGCTGTGATGGTGCCTCGGTGGCTATTGTCGCTGACTATCCCGGACTACTGCCTTCATCGCGTGTAAGCAAAGCCAAAACCCTATCCTCCGAAGAGGACTCCTTTCTGATGCCATGCCTGAAATATTGTATTTTTGTAGAGACGACCGTCGGAACACAGCGCCGAGCCCCTGGGGCTCGTCAACAAAGGGCATCTGGATCGGGCAGGCTTAAGAGGAAGGCAGTTAGGGCCAAAACGCCGCTATAGAGGTATGGTAAAAACCTACTTCGTGATTATTGTGCTTGAAATGCAACAGCGTCCTTTGTGTCCTGGCAGAAAGAGGAGTAGCCGGACTATATCCGGAGATCCTACCAATCACGCCTCCACCAGCCAGATTCCAGAACCGACTTCGAGAGAGGTGGCAGACGCGGGGCTGATGCCGAATTGTCCTCCGACAGAGGATGCGGATATGCTCTCCGCCACGAATTCCGAAGTAGAGAGCGCCATGAATCACCGGCGCCGACGGGCCGTACTTCGCAACAACATCTTTTCCAAAGAGGCATTTAATGCTTTCAATTCGGGATACGCATACATCCGAGCTGCTCAAGGCGGGCTTGCTCGAGCGACGAACCAGTATGCCAAAGATATACGGGTAAGAAAATTTGATAAGCATGTATAGCAGTAGCCCCTGAGACTTGAAGCGGTTGGAACAACTATTTTAAGGATCAATTTATGCACAGGTCCTTGTAGATAAGAATGCCCAATTGTCTCGAGAGATGGAGGAGTGGACCCGGCTGAGGGCCACGGTTGCCAAGTTAGAGGAATCCCAGAAGGCCTCATTTGGTAACATTTGTCTCAGTTGTACGGAAATGTACCAGTTAGTAAGTGGCTTGTATGATAAGTCTAACAGAAAATTCTAAAGACAATCCCGGGGTGAATCCGGAGGTCGTAAGTGATAACGAGTCACATTTCCAAAGGTGATTAAAAGCTGGCGAGCATGTTCTTACGCAAGTTATGCAGGAGAAGAACAATCTTCAAGATGCCAATGTCCGGCTGGGCGTCGAATTAAAAGACGTTCGTGCTCAGCTGGCGGACTCCGTAAAGGAGAACAGAAGGCTTCGTCATGGTATTTATGGTGAGTGCCTGGACGTACTGTGGTACAGCTCGGCGAGGAAGCATATTGAAAAATTTTATGTCTGCAGATATGTTGATGGGCCGCCCTGAAGAGGAGATGCCCGCGTCCACAGGTGATATGCTACAAGACCTCTCACAGCTGCACGAGCGAGCTCGGCAGGTGATGCAGGGTATTGCCCAGGCCTTGTAGCCATCCACCTCCCTGCCAAAAGGCATGGGGGAGCTTGTGGATGTGCTTCAAGGAGCAAGGCGGCGCATCCGATTGTGGAAGATGTCAGCCTGCCGATAAGGTGCAAGAGAAGCATGGGCCATGGTGAAGACACGCTACACCAAGCTTGACCCGAACCATATGGCTGAAGTCGGACCGGCAGGGCCAGACGGGCAAGAAATTCCCGTTAGTCTGGTGTACGACCAGGTAGCATTAGCCGCAAAGTATTTCCAATAGGATTGCAAGCTAGATAGCCCGTTGGACAGTATAGAGGAAGAATATAGTCAGTCCAAGTGACTATGTAGTTCAATGGACATATGTAGTCCCTAGCCGGATTAAAAATCATTTGTCATGGCGGACCTTTTTGCTTCAGCCCCTGGATACGATAGTCCGGGGTGTATCCAAATACCCGCTCAGTTATGCAGAACCGGGGTATGCGTGGAAACCAGGCGTAGGGGTCATAAATGCTTGAACAGACAAGTACCCAACTAGTTATGTTATACTACATGGATAGTAAGAAACATCTTCTAGGGAGAATAGTTCCGTTAGGGGTTCCTTTCCCTGGGTATGCATGCATCGATGTACATGTCCGGACTGCGAACGGAGACGCAGGATACAAAACTTCTGGGAATTCACGTTGTAATAAACGAAAGGAACATCTTTTGTTCACCGACCGAATATTCCCTTAAGAACGCTAGCTTTCGGCTGGACCGGCAGTAACAATCGCAGATGTGCTCCCCTTATGCCCTACCCGAATTATCGGGAACGTAGGGCATAAACACAAGAGCCAGGCAACCCAGCATGGCCACATCTTAAGTCATATTAATGCATATAATGGTGAAGAAAAGGCACATATGGAAAAAGAACGCATATGTGATAGGCTAAAAGCCATTAAAGTAATTATATTTAGCTTCCGTATATGAAGCCCCCAAGTATGGCTTACACACATAGTGCGGCCGGAGTGATCCGAGCATCCACACTGTATTGAATACTTTGTGTGAAGAAGGAAAAAGGTCGAGAAAGGAAAAAGGAGGGAACATAATTAAAATGAGGTGGTAAGGAGACGAACACTGAGTTCGGCGCTAGGCGTAGAATCTCTGGAGTCTGGCCGCGTTCCATGGGTTCGGCTCAAGTCTGTTATCGGATGCATTACATAGGCGGTACGCTCCTCCGGTGAGAACTTTATCAATAACAAAGGGACCCTCCCATTTAGGTTTGAGCTTGTCCTTCTTCTTCTCCGGTAGGCGTAGAACGAGTTCGCCAATATTGTAAGTTTTGGCCCGCACTTCTCTGCTTTGGTACCGTCGAGCATGCTGCTGATAGAATGCGGAACGGGCTTTTGCAACGTTGCGCTCCTCCTCCAGGGCATCTAAGTTGTCCTGCCGATCTAACTCGGCTTCCTTCTCTTCGTACATGCGCACGCGAGGCGAATCATGTATTATGTCGCAGGGCAGTACTGCTTCTGCGCCGTACATCGTAAAAATGGTGTATATCCGGTGGTGCGATTAGGCGTGGTCTGCAGCCCCCAGAGTATGGAGTCGAGCTCCTCGACCCAGTGCGTGTCTGATTCTGTCAAGGATCGCACTAGTCTGGGTTTGATGCCGCTCATGATGAGACCGTTTGCACGTTCGACCTGGCCGTTTGTTTGAGGATGATAGATGGAGGCGTAATCGAGCTTGATGCCCATGTTTCCGCACCAAGTTTTCACTTCCTCGGCTGTGAAGTTTGAGCCGTTGTCCGTGATGATGTTGTGGGGGGCGCCGTATCGGTGTACAACCCCAGATATGAAGTCTATCACTGGTCCGGATTTGGCCGTTTTGACTGGTTTGGCTTCTATCCATTTGGTGAACTTGTCCACCATGACCAATAAGTATTTTTTCTTATGGCTTCCCCCTTAAGGGGTCCGACCATATCCAGCCCCCAGGCCGTGAAGGGCCAAGTGATGGGGATGGTTTGGAGAGCGGTAGGGGGCATGTGGCTTTGATCGGCAAAGAGCTGGCAACCGGCGCAGAGTTGGACAAGGTCTTGTGCGTCTGCTCGGGCTGTAGGCCAATAAAAGCCTGTACAGAAGGCCTTGCTGACCAGTGCCCGAGCCGCAGCATGGTGTCCACCGAGTCCGGCATGGATTTCAGCCAAGAGCTGCCGCCCTTCCTCTTCGGAGATGCATCTTTCGAGCGCTCCGGTCGCACTTTTCTTATAGAGTTCCCACTCATGGACTTTGTAGGCTTTGGAATGCCGCATGATGCAACGTGCTTCATTTTGGTCCTCGGGGAGCTCCTGCCTATTTAGGTAGGCCAAGAAAGGCTGAGTCCACGAGGCGATTACAGCCATGATTTCGTGGGCCGATGGTGTTATTTCGGTGGCAGAGCCTCCGATTACGTCTGATGGTTCCGAGTCTGGGGGTGTATTCGGATCCGTGCTAGTGTTGCCGGGCTCCCCTTCCCACACCACAGATGGCTTGAACAGCCTTTCCAGGAATATGTTAGGTGGGACGGGGTCGCGTTTAGCACCGATGCGGGCGAGGATATCCGCCGCTTGATTGTTTTCTCGAGCCACATGGTGGAATTCGAGCCCCTCGAACCGAGCTGACATTTTGAGGATGACATTATGATAGGCCGCCATTTTTGGATCCTTGGCATCAAAGCCTCCATTTATTTGTGATATTGCGAGGTTTGAATCCCCGCGCACCTCCAGGCGTTGAATGCCCATAGAGACTGCCATCCGAAGACCGTGCAACAGAGCCTCGTATTCGGCTGCATTGTTGGAGTCTGTGTATAATATTTGGAGTACGTATTGGATCGTGTCTCCGGTGGGGGACGTCAGGACTACACCTGCTCCCAATCCGACCACCATTTTAGAGCCGTCGAAGTGCATGATCCAGTTAGAGTACGCGCCGTACTCTTTAGGGAGTTCGGCTTCTGTCCATTCGGCGATAAAGTCAGCCAGTACTTGCGACTTAGTGGCCCGCTGTGGTTTGTATGTTATGTCAAACGAAAGGAGCTCAATGGACCATTTAGCAATCCGGCCCATAGCGTTGCGGTTATTTATTATATCGTTGAGTGCTACTTCAGAGGCCACCGTAATCGAACACTCTTGGAAGTAGTGTCATAGCTTCCGGGATGCCATGAATACCGCGTATGCTATCTTTTGATAGTGTGGGTATCGGGATTTGCATGGGGTTAGGACCGTGGATACGTAATATACCGGCTTCTGGAGCGGGAATTTGTATCCGTCAGCCTCTCGTTCGACGACGAGCACTGCGCTTACAACTTGATGTGTTGCAGCTATGTACAATAGCATAGGTTCGCCAGTATTTGGCGCTGTGAGGACTAGATTACTGGCCAATAAGGTCTTTATTTCGTCCAGTCTGGCCGCGGCTGCATCCGTCCACACGAAGTGTTCGGTGCGCCGAAGAAGGCGGTAAAGAGGTAATGCCTTTTCTCCTACTCAGGAGATAAAGCGGCTTAAGGCAGTCACACATCCAGCTAGTTTCTGGATATGCTTGAGGTCTGTTGGGATTGCCAACTGCGACAAAGCTCGGATTTTTGCCGGATTCGCTTCAATTCCTCTATTGGAAACAATGAAGCCGAGCAGCTTCCCAGAGGGCACACCGAAAACACATTTTTCCGGGTTTAGCTTGATGTTGTATGTTCGGAGGTTATCGAATGTAACCTCAGGTCATCTATTAGGGTTTCGACGTGTCTTGTTTTTATGACTACGTCGTCCACGTATGCCTCCACTGTTTTGCCGATTTACTTCTCCAGGCATGTTTGAATCATGCATTGATAGGTTGCGCCGGCATTTTTAATCCCGAAAGGCATAGTGTTGAAGCAGAAAGGACCATATGGCGTTATGAAGGCTGTTGCAGCTTGGTCGGACTCTGCCATCTTTATTTGATGGTATCCAGAGTATGCGTTGAGGAGACACAGTGAGTCATGTCCTGCGGTGGCGTCGATGATTTGGTCGATGCGAGGGAGGGGGAAGGGATCCTTGGGGCAAGCCTTGTTGAGGTCTTTGAAGTCGACGCATAGGCGCCAGGATTTGTCCTTCTTCGGTACCATTACCAGATTTGCCAGCCAATCCGGATGCTTGATATCTCTGATGAATCCGGCCTCAAGTAGCTTGGCTAGCTCTTCTCCCATGGCTTGCCGTTTGGGCTCTGAGAAGCGCCAAAGAGTCTATTTGACGGGCTTGTATCCTTTCAGTATATTGAGGCTATGCTCGGCCAGCCTGTGTGGGATGCCCGGCATGTCCGAAGGGTGCCAGGCAAAAATGTCCCAATTCTCGCGTAGGAAGTCTCATAGTGCGGCATCCATTGTGGGGCTCAACTGCGTCCCGATGGAAGCTATCTTCATGGGGTCCGTTGGATGAACCTGGAATTTGACTATCTCGTCTGCGGGTTTAAATGATGTGGACTTGGGTCGTTTGTTGAGTATCACGTCGTCCATGTCCACTGTGGCGCATAGCTTTGTTAGTTCTTCGGCCGCTAGGGCTTCGGATAATGCCTCCAGGGCTAGTGCCGTAGTTTTATTTTCAGCGCGGAGTGCTACATCCAGGTCACTGGCAAGAGTGATGATTCCATTGGGTCTGGGCATTTTAAGCTTCATGTATCCATAGTGGGGTATAACTTGAAAGCTTGTGAATGCGTCCCGCCCTAAAAGGGCGTGGTATCCGCTGCTGAAAGGAGCCACTTGGAATGTGATTTCTTCGGACCTGTAATTGTCCGGGGTACCGAATACCACATCGAGTGTGATTTTTCCCGCACACCGTGCCTCCCGACTAGGGATGATTCCCCTGAAGGTTGTGCCGCTCTGCTGAATGCGACTTTTGTCCACTTCCATCTTGCTGAGCATTTCTTCATAGATAAAGTTTAGTCCACTTCCGCTGTCCATGAGTACTTTAGTGAGCCGAAAGCCTTCCATGATTGGGCTAAGGACCAGTGCGGCAGGTGCCCGGACCGTCTAGAATTGGGGTTCGTCATCGGCACTGAAAGTGATAGCAATGTCATTCCACGGGTTTATTTTTGCCACGTGGTAAATTTCAGCAAGATTTCGATGGGCTCGCTTGCGCCTATTATTTGAGGCGAAAGCCTTGAAGACTGTCAGTACTGTATTGTTTTCTTTGGCGGGATGTTGTTCTGCTTTATGGCTTACAAGAAGATCCTCGCCACTTTTTGCTACCTGTCGGAGTATCCAACATGCTCTAAGGCTATGTGTTGGTGTAGTGTCCGGCGTGCAGTGGAGTTTACATGGCCCATTGAGCCATTCTTCCAATACGGTTCCACGCCCTGGGGTTGGATTCGGTTTCTTGGGGATTGGATCGGTTGACTTGCGAGGGTTTGCCCGTTTAGCTCGAACAAAGGTTTTAGTGAGAGCCGGACTATCCCAAAATTCTGTTTGGGTTTTCCAGGCGCTTTCCATCGCACAGTACTTCTGTACTATGGTTGGTAAGTCAGCAAAGTGTACTATGTCATGACGACTTATAGCATTAAGGATCCCTTTGTTCGTGTAGTTTTTGCAGAAAAGTGAGACTGCGTCCTCCTCACGACAGTCCTTGACCTTGTTTAGCACTAGGAGGAATCTGGCCGAGTAGCGATGTACTGTCTCTTGGGGCTCTTGTCTGATATGGGAGAGACGGTTTAAGTCCGAGTGGGTGGGTGTTGCTGAATATGGATTCTGATCCGATCTAACGCCCTGGGGCAGGGGAGCTTCCGAGCTTGACAGCTCGGGACCCGGGGCGCTGCCCAATTTTTCCGGCTCGATACCCTATTCTAAGTCCGGGGTCTGGGTCATGTCTTCCCTTGAGCGGGTGTCCGGCTCAGAGAGCTCGGTAATCCGGACATAATTCATCCTCAAAATAGAGGGATAATCCGCATGTGGCTCCTCCACTACCGCTATCTCGTGGGTGACCAGTGGGGATTTGATATCCCTTTGGTCGGGTTTAAGCCCGATCCGGTCATAGTCTCTAGCCACTCCCAAAGCGGCGATGCGATCCAAGAGCTCATTAAGGGAGGAGAGATCCCTTGGATCCATCTGTTCAGCAAGCTCTGAATTGACGTGAAGGCTATTCGTGATGACCCGAGAGGTCATCGTCGGCGCGACAGCCGATCGGGCGGCCATGACGAAGCCACCTAGTCGGAGAGTTTGGCCTATAGCCAATGCTCCCCCAGAGGTGATGTTGTCCCTAACAACGAGATGAGCCATCGAGCCTTGCAGCGACGACACAGAGGAACTCTCAATGAAAGCACCAATGTCGGTGTCAAAACCGGCGGATCTCGGGTAGGGGGTCCCGATCTGTGCGTCTAAGGCTAATGGTAACTGGAGGTAAGGGACACGATGTTTTACCCAGGTTCGGGCCCTCTCGATGGAGGTTAAACCCTACTTCCTGCTTGATTGATATTGATGATATGGGTATTACAATAGTTGATCTACCACGAGATCGTAGAGGCTAAACCCTAGAAGCTAGCCTATGATGATTATGATTCTGTCTCTAAGGACTAAACTCTCCGGTTTATATAGACACCGGAGAGGGCTAGGGTTTACATGGAGTCGGTTACAAAGAAGGAAGTATAATATCCGGATCGCCAAGCTTGTCTTCCACGCAAAGGAGAGTCCCATCCGGACACGGGACGAAGTCTTGAGTCTTGTATCTTCACGGTCCAACAGTCCGGCCAAAGTATATAGTCCGACTGTCCGGATACCGCCTAATCCAGGACTCCCTTAACAGCTCCCCGCATTTCCTTGCTATTCTTATAGGATTCAAGTGGGCAAATGACTACAAATCCTATTCCTATGTTTACAAGATCCTACGAATCAAAGAGGCTCAAAGTGTCCATCACAACCGCAAATGTCCCTGCTCATCTTCAGTACAAGGAACATACTATACTACTATCATACTCTCTCCGTTCCAAAATATAAGTCTTGGCAGAAATTTCCACTATGGATCACATACAAATGTATCCAGATACATTTTAGAGTGTAGATTCACTCATTTTTCTCCATATGTAGTCCATGGTGGAATCTATACAAAGACTTGTATTTTGGAACGGAGAGAGTACATATTAAAGAAGAACGGAAGAGGAACATGGTAAAGAAGAGCAAGCAGATTTTGGATAATAAAATGTTGGTTGCGCAGTGCCCACACATGATGAACCAGAGCGCATTAAGAATGCAACTCCCAGCTGTCTCTCGACCATTTCAGGCGGTTGGATGAAGATCCTACATCTCCTAACCCATCTTCTTCCTCGTCTCTGATTCTTCCCATACAGAACACCGCACGGGCTGCCGGCCGGACCACCGGCCCCCGCCGCCTGTGTTCCTCCGCCACCCCCACCCCCACCCCCACCCCAACCCCCACCCGCATCGAGTTTTCTTCGTTCGGCGAGGCCCCGCAACCACCCGAGCCCCTTCATTCGCACTGGCGAACTCCAGCGAGCTCTGAAAAATTGACTGACCCAATTTTGAAATTTAGTCTACTGTGATTTAACTAGTGTGGAATATAAAAGGGGAAAACCATAAGCATTGGGAGTATAGTGTTGAGCGTGCCATGGCGGATCTGAAGGTGAAAACCGGACAAAGGCAACTTCGCAACCAAGACAAGAAATCAGAGTAAAGCAGTGGCGATCTATTTTCTTGCTGCGATAAATAAGTTGAGCAGATACGAAAGAGTACCGCCTCTGGTGCGGTGACGTGTCGGTAGCGATGGCTGTTGGCGGTGTGGAAGTAGATCTAGGAGGGTAGATGGTGGCGGCAGGGCGCGGTGGACGAGATGGTCGTAGGAGCGGCGCCGGCAAGGTGGATGATGGCGGGGATGAAGTGAGAGGACGGGATGCAAGGATCCCGGTCCGAAGCCGTGGATGAGACAGGTCGACCTCTTGTAATGGACAACGGTGTCGGGGTATCACCTCCGGCATGGTGGAGGTGGACGGCGGTGGATGGGGGGGCGGACGGAGGATGGTGGGGTGGAGAGGGTGTTTTGGCGCCCACGGAGTACGAATGGGGAAAAGGGAGGTAGATAGGAAGGGGGAACCATGTATTCAGGACGCGCTTGTCTCAAATGCGAGGAAATTTACAAACTTAGCCCCCGTTTCAAATTTATACTACATCACAGCAACATTAGTCAGTTGGGGATAGGACGTAATCTCGCATACAGCGAATATTTGCTGACGAGAGTTTGTTTTTGGCGCCCATCGTGTATGAATATCAATCGGGGAGGGAGTCGATTTCGGCCAAGGACACACTGTGTTTTGGCTCCCACCATCTATGAATCCGGGTGAGAGGCGGTTACGTCACGTTTGGGTGAAATTACAAACCTACCCCTATCTAAACCTATAGAAATCCAGCATATAAGCTTTGCGTGGTGGGGATAGGCAGTAGTAATTTCCATCTCGCAGATTTTGGTTTCGGGCGGTTACTGCGACTTTCCCCGCTTCGTTCAAATTTTGTAGAGTGCACGTTTACCGTGCCAACTCAATTCGAATCCCGTTTGTATTCTATTTTTTCGGGCGGGATCCATTCTCAATTGGAATTACATTCTATATACATCATTTTCTATATATACTTTCAAAAGCACAACAAAGAATGCTTCTCCTTTATATGTATAATATGATTTACAAATACAATGATCTCAAAATCTTAAGATTGAATTCGAAAAAAATTGACCAAATTATGTTCTACTAAAATGTATGGATCAGTAATATCTACATATTAAATAACATAGATGTGTGTGAATTCACATGAGTATGCATGTTTGATAGATCAATTTTGGTTCAAGTATGGATTACATGTATCATCATCTCGAATTCAAATATTTGAATCCCTTTTTTGTTCACTCCTTTCACGCCCATCTCTCTCGCATGCATGCTCCTTCAGGTAGGAATCACTCTCTTTTCTCCAGCTCACCCGCACGCTCACTTCATGTTTCTCCTATCCTCGCAAACATGGTCTCTCGACGTCTCCCTTGAGAAGTGTCACACTCTCCCTATCATTATACATTACACGGTTTTCATTATCTCTCACGTCTCTACTGTTCTCTGGTATCACTCGGTACCTAAGCTTTCTGTTTCACCACCACACACATAGTCTCCACTCGTCTTTCACTTTGTATTTCTCTCTATGGGATTCTTCACACACCCTATATGTCTCTACATATGACTCATACCACTAAAATTACTCTCTCTCTCCCTCTCTCTCTCTCTCCTATAGACACAACATTTGTTGCGGTCTCCTTTTCGTCTCCATCCCAGACTGACATTATTCATTTGTTTACCGATCAGACAACCCCGACTACCGTCTCCTCTCTCTCTCTCTCTCTCTCTCTCACACACACACACACACACACAGACACACACACAACTCCTGCTTCCACTCCCCTTCCCGACTACCATCTCTCTCTCACACACACACACAAAACTCTCACTTTCGCACCCCGAATCGTATTTCTCTCACAAACATTTATCGACTAGCTAGCCTCTAGATAGGTTTATACACCCGCACACTCGTGCTTCCACTATCGCATACATGTCTCTCTCCCGCTCCTTGTATCTATGTAGATTTTTCTTCCCTTCTTGAGACACGCCCTCTACATCGTGCACACACACACTATGGCCTCATTTTAAGCTGATACCTATCGCACACACACTCCTTGTGTCTTTGTCACACATGCACTCCGTCCTCCTGCACTCTCCCTCTCTCTCACACACACATGGGCTTTTTGCAACAACTAGCAAGATGCCCATGCATTGCACGGAACATCAAGGTGCATTTGTATGAGTATTTTATCTTTTGGGGGAAAAGGATGAACGAGGGAAGGCCTTATTTCCAAATGTGGAGAGGGGTGTGGGTATCTTTTTGAAAAATTGCCACACTTTCCTTCCTATCCGTCAGATATAGATCGGACGGCCTATATTGCAGGATGGCAGGCACACGATCATCACCGACAATGCTTTTTATAAGAATAGGGATAAAAATAGAGTTGGTGATGATGGTGGGCCTGCCATCCTGCAATGTAGGTCGTCCGATTTATATCTGATGGATAGGAAGGAAAATATTGCAATTTACCCGCACTCTTCACCACATTTGCAGATAAGGCCTTCCCTCGTTCACCCTTTTCTCCCACTGGATCTTGATGTTCCGTGCAACGAACGGGCATCTTGCTAGTAAGAGTAGATATTAGACATATACCACTTCTCGAATCTTGAAACCAACAACATTCCTCCCTTATCTCATCAAAACCTCCAAAGGAATATATTTTGAGTGAAACATAACATATTTTTAGTGATATACGTATTTCAAAACTAGACTTTTTTTCTATCAAATAGGTGAATATGTATTAATCTACTTTGATCGTGTGGCAACGCATTGGTACATTGCTAGTAGTTATTATAATTTTTTGGACACCAGACAAACTGCGGAGTACATATACAAAGAGAAGAGGCGCACGCACGCAGTCGACCTCTCGCTGTCTCGCACACATGAGTGTTACGTAAAGGCGATGTTAACAAATAAAACCTATAACCCTAGGTGCACGATTGCTGCATTCGCGGGTACCGGGTATCTGGTGGGGCACCTTTGTAGGAATAGTCAGCTCGCGTGATAATTTGATCCGTAGGAGTTGATGGTCGGGACTACAGGTGAACGACTTGGAGCGCGGTGGCTCGCCAGTTGCCATAGATCGAGTAGCCACGTTTAAAATATCGTTTTTTAGCGGGGTTAAGAGTTCCGATTTTCAATGGCGCGTTATAAGTAGTAACTAGTTTTTAGGACAATTGGTATGGAGCGAAAATGGAATTCATAGTACTACGTACCTCCTTGGCGTATGGTTGTATGGGTTTATGTTGCGAGATGTTGAACCTGGTAGTTCTAGGGCAAATACTATGGTTTAGATTTAGATGCTGGTTTTCAGTAATGAAAATAGGAAGGGGGAACTGTAAGTGCATCTAGTGCCCCTTAGTGATTTTTGTGTATTGAAGACTTATAGGTTAAGGGACTGATGCGTTTGTGAGTGTACACAGGTCTATAAGTCTATGAGGAGTTTGATATTTACAGAGAAAGTCGACCCCTAAAAATGAAGTTCTTCGACTGAAGACTTTGATATTCTGAAGACTTTGAAAGTGAAGAAATTGGTGTGACCTTGAAGACTTGATATTCATTTGAGGAACATGGAGCGTGAAGACTTTTGTTTTCGTAGTTTCATTTTCTCTTTCTTGAGTCATAGGAAACACCTTACTGTTAAAGGGGGTCGAGGAAATACTAAGGAAAATTTTCCATGTGATGGTCAACTCAAAATCCTACACCTACCAATCCCTTCGAGTGAAGCCATTGGAAATCTCATACAGTTCAGTCAATTTCTTCAGTGACAGAGACGCAGTTCTTCTGGTCACTGATGACTTTGCTGACTGAGGAGTTAGGAATTCGCCAGTGCGAATTGCCTACACAGTGAGGAACATGATAGCCCTGAGGAATTTGAGAGTCAAATTTCCGACTGTTGCTGTGCTGCGCGCCGGCTATCCCAAAATATCTTATCCACCTAATGGTCATATCATTGAAGGGCATTTATGTCTTATCATGTCGGGCTGCTCCCTAGGCTATAAATAGCCGCCCCCTACAACCACTAGTTGGTTGGCTGCTCTGAGAGAACTTGACACTTGTCATTTGAGAGCAACCGATCCTCCGAGGACTTTGAGCGAAAATCATCAAGTGAGGAAAATCCCAAAACCAAACCCCCACAAACCCAAAGTGATTGAGCATCACTGAATAAATTGATCCCGCGTGGATCCGACGCTTGTTACCTTTGAAGACTGTGCTTCTTCCAGATGGTTAGGCGTCAAGGTCTAGAGCATCCAAGAGGAATTGTGGATAGCCGAGTGACCAAGTCTGTGAAGGTTTGGAAGTCACCTGAAGACTTAACACGAGTGATTGGATGAGACCTGCGTGGTCTTAGTTCAAGGAGAATACAGTGAGGACTGGGTGTCCTGAGTTGCGGCTCAGAGACTGGGTGTCCGGGACTGCGTGTCCTCGAGTTTAAATACTCAGCCGCTCCAACCAGACGTACAACTGAGACAGCAGTTGGAACTGGTTTACCAAATCATTGTCTTCACCAACTAACTGGTTCTATCTCCTCAACCCTTTCATTTCCTCATTACTGTGTTGAATGTTGTTCATATCTGTGCTTGAAGACTTTGACTGAAGACTTTCACAAATTCCTCAGTTCAATTTCTTCAGTCTGTTTGTCTTCATCTTGTTATCATGTGTTTACGCTTTCTGTACTCTGTGCTTGTCTTCATTTCATCATGATGACTATGTTTGTATCCTGTTATGTTTACTTCTGAGTACTTATTCCGCTGCAAGTAGTTCTTCGCTAAGGAATTTCCTCACCAGCAAATTCCTCATTGAAGAATTCATAAAAATCGCCTATTCACCCCCCCTCTAGTCGATATAACGCACTTTCAATTGGTATCAGAGCAAGGTACTCCCTTGTTCTGTGTGATTTTGGTTTAACCGCCTGGAGTTTTAGTTATGTCGACCGCAGGTATGAAGAAAGTGACTTGCCCTATCTTTGATGGTCATGACTATCCCAAGTGGAAGGCCATGATGTGGAAGCGCCTCATGGCAAGGAACAACGAGCTGTGGACCGTCACTGAGATTGGTCTTACTGATCTATGCAAGATGGAGAATGCTGATGATATTCGCAAATACACTCGACTTGACATCATAGCGAAGGATATCATCTGCTCCTGCCTATCCAGAGATCAATTCGGGCGAATTATGCATCTTGGCAATTCGAAGCTCATCTGGGACCGAATCTCTGATGTCTATGAAGGTCATCGAACTCATCATGATCCCTGGTTTGAGGACTTCAAGGAATCTCTCAAAACGATGACTTTCGAGCCAGAATCATTATCTTCTGCATCATGTCTCGTGGCAAACGATGCTGAGGTAACCGAATGCTCCTCATCCGAGTCTTGTGATGATGAATCTGATAATGATGAATCTGATAATGATGAATCTGATGATGATATTGAATCTTGTTATACCAAACTTGTTTGCATTGCCACTAAACAACAAACTGCCTTAGAACAAGTTCAAGATATGCTAGACAAAAGTGATGATATGTTGCGTAGAGAAATGGATCAGTCAAAAGCATTGGGTGAATGTCTTCAGAGAATTCACTCCAAATTTGACGTCCTTCAAGATCAACATAATACCCTCTTGACTGATCACGAGAAGCTTTCTCTTGAATCTCTTCAAAGAAAGGAAGATCTTGAAAAGTTAAGAGTGTGTTATGAAGAACTTCAGAAGGAGCGCGATTCATTACTAGCTCAACAAATCAACGCTTCTCAGTAAGAATTTGTGCCTCCATGCTTAAAGTGCATTGAACGTGAATCTGCTAATTCTTCACCTGAATGTTCAAATGCTTCAACTGTTACAAATTCTTCATCTGCCTCTGCTATCACTAATTCCTCATCTGAGGACATTGCTAGTATCACTGACAATGCAGGGCTGAAGGAATTGTACATGAAAGGCATGTACAAAAGCCTCAAAGGGCATCAGACACTTTGTGATGTGCTTAAAAAGCAGATCCTCAACAGAAACCCTAGGAAAGAGGGTATTGCCTTTGAGAGGAAACTCAATGCTGATGGAACATATTGGAAGCCTGAGCAGTACCCCAAAACCTCGTGGGTTGCTGCAAAGGGACCTCCAGTTGATCCATCTAACTTATCTGTCTTTACATGTGAATCTCCTCATTCTTCTGATGAGTCATTTGACTCCAACTATAAACTGTTAAAAAATCAGAATGGTGAAGTATTTGCTAGATATGTTGGCACTAACTGCAGGAACGGTTCCCAGATGAAGAAAATCTGGGTTCCCAAAAGTTATGTTGAAAGTCTTCAGGTGAATGTCCTCATGACACCACCTGTGAAGAACAGGAACCCCAGATCAAATTCTTCATATGGACCAAATTCTTCATATGGATCCAAGTCCTCATACGGACCAAATTCCTCACGTGGATCAAATTCCTCAAATGGATCAAAGTCCTCATATGATTATCATCGTGCTAACAACGCTGTCTCGCAGGGTAGAGCTAAGGGCTATGAATATGTGCATTATTCTTCAAATCATTATGTTCATAAGTCCTCGAAGAATTACTCTGCTTATTCATATGCTTACCCTAACCCCTCTTATGTGAAACGAAACGGTTTGGCATCTTTGCCACCTTTCTCATATGGTGCTCGCAGAATGATGAATTCTTTGCCACCCCTCCAGATGTGGGTGGTGAAGAAAAAGAACTGATCTCTTCTGCAGGGTCAGGTCTCCAGACGTGCTTTGACATCTGAAGAATTTGCTGGGGACCTGACAAAATTGCCTGAAAGGACACAGGAGAATCATGATGAAATGAACCTTCATTTCACACGTCCTCATACTGCTATATCTGTTTACTGCTTGATGAAATTCATTTGATGAACTTGATATCATATTCTTCACTGATGAAGCATATGAGATTGTAAGTTACACTAATTCATCTGCAGGATGATCAACCCAAAACTACTGAATGGGTCCTCGATAGTGGATGTACAAATCACATGACTGGTGACAAGAATCTATTGATGGATGCTCTTTTAACACCATCACCTCTGAAGCATATCATCTTTGCTGACAAAGGCAAAAGTCAGGTATTGGGTCTTGGTAAGGTTGCGATCTCTAAGGATAAACACATAGACAAAGTCATGCTTGTTGAGTCCTTAGGATACAATCTCATGTCAGTCTCAATGCTTTTTGATCTTGATATGGTTATTGTCTTTGGCAAGTATCGTTGTGTTGTGATTATGGAAGCTGACAATTCCAAAGTCTTCGAAGGCTTTAGGAGAGGAGATCTGTATATTGTTGATTTCTCTACAGGACCACAACCAGCCGTGTGTCTACTTGCAAAAGCTTCAGAAGGCTGGCTATGGCATAGACGACTTGGTCACGCAGGCATGAGGAATTTGCACACTCTTGCAAAGAAAAAGCATGTCATTGGCATTGAGAATGTCAAATTCCTCAAATTGAGCCTGTGAAGCTGGAAAAATGACCAAGGCCAAGCATCCAGCGAAGACTATCATGACCACTACCCGTCCATTCGAATTGCTTCACATGGACCTCTTCGGACCTAATCATTATTCAGCAGTCACTAATGATGCATCTCTATATGGTTTTGTCATTGTTGATGATTATTCTCGATACACATGGGTACACATTGTTACTTACAAACATGAAGTGCAGGAAGTCTTCAAACGATTTTCCTCGAGGGCTTCAACCAACTTTGGTGTGAAGATCAAGCATATCAGAAGTGACAATGGAACTGAGTTCAAGAATTCCGGCCTTGATGCCTATCTTGATGAACTTGGTATTACTCATGAATTATCTGCTCCCTACACTCCTCAGCAAAATGGCATCGTGGAGCGCAAGAACAGAACCCTTGTTGAGATGGCTCGCACTATGCTTGATGAATACAAAACGCCTCAGCGTTTTTGGATTGATGCAATTGATATTGCGTGCCACATCATCAACAGAGTATATCTTCACAAATTCTTCAAGAAAACGGCCTATGAACTCCTCACTGACAAGAAACCCAATGTGAGTTATTTCAAAGTCTTCGGTGCTAAATGCTGGATTAGAGATCCTCACCATAACTCTAAATTTGCACCGAAAGCACATGAAGGTTTTATGCTTGGTTACGGAAAGGACTCGCACACCTACAGAGTCTTCAACATTGTTCTTCACAAGATTGTTGACACTGTAGATGTGCGGTTCGATGAAACTAATGGCTTGCAAAGAGAGCACCTACCTTCTGTGTTAGATGAACCAGCACCTGAGGATGCTATCAAGCTCAAGGAAACTGAGGATGTCATTCCTACTGAAGAATCTGCTGAAGAATTCATTTCTATTCATGAAGAACGTCGAGCTGATGCACCTGAAGAACATGATGAGGAAAATGGTGCTGAAGAAAATGCTGATCAAAATCCTCAGCCACAACCAGCTCATCCTCGCATTGCAAAAGAAGTGCAAGTGGAGAAGATCATCGATGACATTAGCGCACTAGGTCCTCTCACACGCTCAAAAGCTTCACATTTATCTAACTTTTGTGGGCACTATGCTTTTGTCTCTATCACAGAGCCCACTAAGGTGGATGAAGCATTTCTGGAGCCGGAGTGGATTCAGGCTATGCAAGAAGAATTACATCAGTTCGAGCTTAACAATGTCTGGGAATTGGTAAATCGCCCAGATCCTCGCAAGCATAATATCATTGGCACAAAGTGGATCTACCGCAACAAGCAAGATGAAAATGGCCTTGTGGTGAGGAATAAGGCACGACTAGTAGCTCAAGTCTACACACAGGTTGAAGGAATTGATTTCGATGAAACTTTTGCACCTGTTGCTAGACTTGAGGCTATTCACATATTACTTGCTTACGCTAACCATCATGATATCATCTTATATCAAATGGATGTGAAAAGTGCATTCCTCAATGGTAAGCTTGAGGAAGAAGTATATGTTGCTCAACCCCCAGGTTTTGAAGATCCAAAGAATCCTGACAAAGTCTTCAGACTCAATAAGGCCCTCTATGGCCTCAAGCAAGCCCCTCGGGCGTGGTATGATACATTGAAGGAATTCTTCGTGAAGAATGGCTTCACACCCGGTTCACTCGACCCTACTCTCTTTACTAAATCTTATTATGGTGAACTGTTTGTGTGCCAAATATATGTTGATGATATTATCTTTGGCTGTACTGACCAACGTTATAGTGATGAATTTGCCTATATGATAGTGAAGAATATCAAATGTCTATGATGGGAGAGTTGAAATTCTTCTTAGGTCTTCAAATCCGTCAGCAGCGCAATGGCATATTCATATCTCAGGAGAAATACCTCAAAGATGTACGGAGGAAATTCAGCATGCAAGATTGCAAAGGCATCAAAATTCCTATGCCCACAAATGGCCATCTATGCACTGATGAAAATGGTATTGACTTCGATCACAAGGTATACCGCTCCATGATTGGTTCTTTATTGTACTTATGTGCATCTAGGCCAGATATAATGCTTAGTGTTTGCATGTGTGCCCGATTTCAAGCTGCACCGAAGGAATCACACCATAAGGCTGTGAAGCATATTCTTCGATATCTAGCTCACACACCAACACTAGGATTATGGTACCCCAAGGGCTCTGCTTTTGATCTCATTGGATATTCTGACTCTGACTATGCTGGTGATCGTGTGGACCGCAAGTCAACATCTGGCACTTGTCATTTCCTCGAAGAAACAGAACTGTGTATCACTATCTACTGCTGAAGCTGAATACATTGCTGCTGGCTCATGCTGTGCTCAACTGCTTTGGATGAAGCAAACCCTCAAGGACTATGGCGTCAACGTGAAGAATGTGCCTCTCCTCTGCGACAATGAGAGTGCCATCAAGATTGCTCACAACCCAGTTCAGCACTCGAAGACAAAGCACATCCAGATTCGTCATCATTTTCTTCGTGATCATGTGTTGAAGGGCGACATCTCCATCGAGCATGTGAAGACTGAAGAACAGCTAGCTGATATCTTCACCAAGCCCTTGGATGAGAAGAGATTTAGCAAGTTGCGGTGTGAGCTAAATATCTTAGAGTCTTCGAATGTTCTTTGAAAAGGACACACATCCTAACACTTATGCAAAATTGATGACTTAGATGTGCAACACATGAAGAAACGTTTTTCTTCAATCAATGAAGAATAACACTCTAAGTGTGAAGAAATTAATGAAGAATTTGATTCTCAGAACCCTACGACAATTGTACGCGGTGTCTGAAATCATCATTCTTATACGGTGGGCCACGCCACCACACAAAGTTGAAAATCCTCAATTTGAGTTTTTCCTCATTTTTGAAATTCTTCAGTTTTTCAAATTCTTCAACTTTGCAAAATCTTCATTGTTTCCGTCGTCTTTCTTCATTGGGTATATACATATATATATATATATATATATATATATATATATATATATATATATATATATATATGAGTTTATGTCCTCTACAGCATTCACTTATGGCTATTTTTTCAAGTTGCTTTTTCTGCTAAGTGAATGTGATCGGACCCTTCCCTCTCTATGCTAGACTCAACCCAATCTATTCACAAATTCTTCATGTGCGTTCTATTTGAAACCCGTTCAAAGTCTTCACTTTGTCCTTGTCAGCTGAAGAAATTGCGAACGAAACCTTAAAACAAATCTTATCCAGATTTTCGGTTTTACCGCTCAAACCGTTCCGCATCCCACGATGCATTATTAAAATCACCCACGACCTTACACGATCTCATCTGCGCAGTACGTGGGTGACACATGTCGCGTGAAGGAGAAAGGGCAGGGGCATGTTCGTCCCAAAATCTTCGGGCGAACAGTTTTTACCGTGGCTATAAATACCCCTCTCCCCTTCCTCACTTCATTTAATCCGCTCGGTCGCTGTCTCTCGCTCGAGCTCCTCAAACCCTAGCGCCGCTGCTACTCCATCGCCGCCGGTGAGGAAGAGCTTCACTGCCTCGACCTCGTCGTCGTCGTACTTGCGCCGGCTGCGGAAATCTTCACTCCGCCGCCGCCGTAGCTCTCTCCCTCTGCCAAGTTAGGGCGTGGGAGATCGAACCGGACGAACTTCACATCTATTCATCTTAGTTCGTCGTGTTCTTCAGTTCGGGTAATTAAAAGTTACTTTTATTACTCACTTTGATTCTCAAGTTTTCCTGAAAATCTTCAAAGGTGTTTATTCTTCAAATCGTCACACATATGAACACCTCACACACTATATGCTCTTGATCCATCTCTCTAAGCACTCATTTTCTTCAAGATTCCTCAATTGTGCGGATTTTTGATCTGTACAACTCTGGAACGTAAGACAAGAATGCTTAGTGAAATTCCTCAAGGCTCAACTGGTCAAATTCCTCAAAACTTGTCTTTTCGAAAAAATCTTCTGAGAACGCATATGACCTCTCCAAATTCCTCGCACCTACACTCTGTTCACAGGTACTCATGTCCGCTGCTGAATCACTAGGTTCTCATCGACTTAACTCATTTGCAGCGTTCCTCGAAGAAAAACTGCATACTTCTTCAGAGTGCTCAATTGTTCAAATTCCTCATCTGAAGAAAATGGCTGAAGGAAAGTGACCGCAGAAAGGAGGAAATAAACCGGAGGTCATGACTGCTTTCGAAATCTCTGATGAAATATACAAGGATTATTGCACACCTGATGAAGTCAAGTTTGGCAAAGAAAACAAGAATCAGCGCAAGGTGCGTATTCAGAGGATTGAACGAAGATGGGCACGAGAATGGAGGGAATATTGATATGTTACTCCTAAGTACATGAAGAAATTCGCCTTAAATCCTCCATGCCCAAGAGCTCCATTGGCACCTGGCCAAGTAGCTGACCCCACCAGCATCAAGCGTGGTGAGGACTTTCCTGAAGAATGGGCTAGGCGTCAAGCAAAACTGGCAAGACAAGCCAAGGAGGCAGTGAGGAAATTCAATGAGGATTCTGCTGCTGCTGCTGAGACCTCGGTCAAACCGAGGAAATCAATGCCGAAGAATCCTGCTCGTAAGCCAAGTGCTTCACCTTCAGCGCCCTCACGGCCCAGTTCCTCAGCTGCGCCCTCACGGCAAATTCCTTAGACTGCTGCTGCTCCATCAAAGTCCTCAGGAGCTCCCTCAAAGTCCTCAACTCCTGTGCATCTGGGTACATGCCAAAGGACTCAGGGTTTCTCATTTGCTTCTAGTGTCTCAGCAAGTTCCTCAGCTGCACCAATGTCCTCATCAGGCCCCTCACTGTTGAAGACAAAAGCAACAGCTGAACGCGGTCCTCAGCCAAGTCCAAGGAAGAAACAGGTTGCATTCCAAGTGCCCTCTGATGATGAGGCCTCTGATGAAGAACTTGCAGAAATCATCAGAGACAGACAAGCAAAGGCCGCTAGAGCCAAAGGCACATCTGTGCCACTGCTTTTTAATCCGAAGAAGATCCTTGACTACATTGACCTCTGGCACCAGGATCCAAACACTCCAATGCCTGATCTGCCTCTGACTCCCGGTCAAAGTCACATTCTGACCCATTTCATCTCTCAAGAGAAATGGAAGTTTGAAAAGGCTTGTGAGATAAAAAGAGCTCAAGCTAGAAAGGAGAAGCTTCTGAAGAAGAACGTTGTCAGACTGACACCTGAAGAGCTTCTCAAGGCTCAATCTGAAATCCAAGCCCTCAGCAAGGACTTTGATGCATACAATGCTGATTGGCAAGGAGCCAAAGTGCGATTCGTCAACCTGACGAAGAAAATGACAACTGTTGCAGCCCCATCACAACAAGAAATTCCTCAGGCTGCCGACTCTGCTCAGCCTGCTGAAGAACATGCCAGCACCGCTGATGACTTTTAGCCTGCTGATGAAAACACAAGTTCCAGGCCTGATGACTCCATTCCAGCCGCTGAAGAAATTGCCAGGGCATCCACTAGTGGTGCGCCTGAAGAAACTGAAGAGATCAGGGCAACTGCATCAGTTGCGCCTGAAGAAAATCAACCACAGTCCTCAGCTCCTCTCGCGCCTACTCCAACTCCTATTCTTCCTTCTGCCTATGAAGTGAAGAAGACCAAGGCTGCAGAGCAAGCTGCAGTGAAGAAAAGGAAGCCCTCAGCTGCGTCAAATTCTTCGGCTGCAAAGAAAATGAAGCCAATGACCAGCTCTCTTGAAAATCCTATTGATGCCGTTCCGATTTCCTCCATGTCATCAAAGGAAATTTTTCCTTATGGAGAAGACTACAAGATCCCAAGCGGATCTGATGAAGAAACTCATTCTGCTGCTACGTCAGAGCAGTTTGATGAAGAAATTGAAGTGGAAGCATTCCCTTCAACGCCAGTCGTTTCCTCACCCATGCCTCAGTTCACAGCTGAAGAGGCTGGTGTTGAGGAAATTGAAAATGAAGATGAAGATGTGGATATTGGATGCACTACACCAGTGATGAATGATGACTTTTGGGAAAGTCAGCATCCCAATACTCCTCTCTTCACTCCTATTCAACAGATTCCTCAGTCCCCGGCTACAACTGTTCAAATGGGCTCTGAAGAAACTCATCCCACTTCATCTGTTCATGAAGAAATTCCAGCCGCTAGTGCTGAAGAACCTGCTGCTGTTGATCCTCAAGATGCACAAGAAGAGGAACCAGAAATTCCTTAGCCTGCAGTACCTAAGCTCGCGATTCCTGAGGTTGTGCTGCAAATCACTGATACTCCTCTGCCCAAACCGAAGAATCCGTTCTCAAGCAAGCAAAAATTCAAGGCTGAAGACTTCTTTTCTGAGCATGTGTTTTTCACTAATTATAATCCATATGACTCTGCTCGCATAAGGAAGAGGCGTTTCTGGACGGCTACTCAGGCCAACTTCTATTCCTCAGTGCTCTTTGACAAGGAAAAAATCTTCGATCATGAACATATTCCTCATGTGGATATGGAATCTCTGCCGTGCTTCGAGCCAGTCCTCAATGTTATTCACGATGCAGCACTACTGAATTTCTGCACTGATATCTGTGATTGGAATGAAGAACTCATTCTTCAGTTCTACGCCACACTGCATATCACCGGAGATGCTGAAGACGTCAATTCATGGGTACTGGATTGGATGACCGAAAACACTCACTACAAGGCCCCAGCAACTGAATTGCTTCGTGTCCTTCCTCTCGATCCTCCCCATGACAGTGCACGTTGCATCTACAATGACCCTGAACTGACGAATCATTATATGCAAGTGCTCATGAAGCCTTTGAAGCCAGGGCAGGCCCCACAAACCAAATTCCTCGTCAAGGAATTGCTCTATGTGCCCCGGACTGTCTATCGAATCTTGACGAAGACAATGAGTCCAATCAAAGGCCATGACTCAAATGATGTAGATGTCGTTGGCATCATGAAGAACATGCTTTTCAACATCATTCATGGCGTTCCCGTCAACTTCCATGATTTCTTCATGAGAACTTTGGCTAATATTGCTATGTCACCTTTTGAGCTGAAGCCCTATGCGCCTTGGATTATGAGATTCATAAGGGCAAGATCTTCACTGAATTACAAGGCTGACACTCTGAACCATGGTAGCTACTTGCCTCCCATTGAAGTCCTCAAGCGACCAGTTTCATCATCTGATGATAAAGGCAAGGCAGCTGCTGTAATCGATGAAGGCACTCGTCCATTGGATGGTCAATTTCATCTGGCTACTTCTTACTCCACCAATGACGACTCTGCTACACATGACACTACCGCAAATACCTCAGCTAAGCAAAAGCCTCAAGCCACAGCACCCAGGATGATGACTGACCGTGAGTTACTCCTTAGTCTTCATCAGAAGGTTGATCGCAATCACAAATGGGTGAAGCGTTAGTTTGCTGCAATTCTTCACAACATGACCTCAACTCATAATGCTGTGAAGAAGAACCATTATCACCTTCATGAAACCCTCAAATGTACCTGGGCTGTTCTCACTCATGTATATACCGCGGAAGAACTGAAGACTATGGGTCTTTAGGAAGCATTTGACTGGTCTGCACCACCTCCGAAGAAATTCAAGAGAGTCAAAGTTCCTGATCTGGTGGCCAGCTCTTATTCTTCATCGCGTGAAACTGATGAACATGAAGATTTGGACGACACTGCGGCAGGCCCTACTTCAACAAACAACCCCGACAACACTGGCTCTCCTCCATCAACTTGAAATTCTTCAGGGGCGTTAGTCCTCAGTTTCGATCCTTTTGGTCATTTGATGACAAAGGGGGAGAAATCTGAGTTAGTCTTCAAGCGGGTTTATATTATGGGCGTTTTGTTAAGTTACAACTCTCGTTCTTCCGAAACTTTTTACTGGATCGAGTTGTAATCTTAAATCCGATGGTGCCCTGATACTTTTGAATGGTGCATAGTGCTCTGATACTTTTGATGTGATATTCTGCATGCTTATTCCTCGTTAATATTATTGCACGCATGCTGAATCTCATGAGGCACCATATTTCATCATGCATTTCAAATTCTTCATATTATATATCAAATGCGTGTATGAATTACAAGATATAGGGGGGGATCTCCATGATTCAATTCTTCAAATGTGCATTGCCTCAAAAGCAAATTCCTCACTATGCACATATTCAGGGGGAGTTCTTCTATATCTTGCAATCAAATTCCTCAATATCAGTATTTACACTTCATATATTTATCCCCGTTGAAAACTTAACCTATGTTGTCATCAATCACCAAAAAGGGGGAGATTGTAAGTGCATCTAGTGCCCCTTAATGATTTTGGTGTATTGAAGACTTATAGGTTAAGGGACTGATGCGTTTGTGAGTGTACACAGGTCTATAAGTCTATGAGGAGTTTGATATTTACAGAGAAAGTCGACCCCTAAAAATGAAGTTCTTCGACTGAAGACTTTGATATTCTGAAGACTTTCTGAAGACTTTGAAAGTGAAGAAATTGGTGTGACCTTGAAGACTTGATATTCATTTGAGGAACATGGAGCATGAAGACTTTTGTTTTCGTAGTTTCATTTTCTCTTTCTTGAGTCATAGGAAACACCGTACTGTTAAAGGGGGTCGAGGAAATACTAAGGAAAAATTTCCATGTGATGCTCAACTCAAAATCCTACGCCTACCAATCCCTTCGAGTGAAGCCATTGGAAATCTCATACAATTCAGTCAATTTCTTCAGTGACAGAGACGCAGTTCTTCTGGTCACTGATGACTTTGCTCTGACTGAGGAGTTAGGAATTCGCCAGTGTGAATTGCCTACACAGTGAGGAACATGACAGCCCTAAGGAATTTGAGAGTCAAATTTCCGACTGTTGCTGTGCTGCGCGCCGGTTGTCCCAAAATATCTTATCCACCTAACGGTCATATCATTGAAGGGCATTTATGTCTTATCATGTCGGGCTGCTCCCTAGGCTATAAATAGCCGCCCCCCTACAACCACTAGTTGGTTGGCTGCTCCGAGAGAACTTGACACTTGTCATTTGAGAGCAACCCGTCCTCCGAGGACTTTGAGCGAAAATCATCAAGTGAGGAAAATCCCAAAACCAAACCCCCACAAACCCAAAGTGATTGAGCATCACTGAAGAAATTGATCCCGCGTGGATCCGACGCTTGTTACCTTTGAAGACTGTGCTTCTTCCAGACGGTTAGGCGTCAAGGTCTAGAGCATCCAAGAGGAATTGTGGATTGCCGAGTGACCAAGTCTGTGAAGGTTTGGAAGTCACCTGAAGACTTACCACGAGTGATTGGACGAGACCTGCGTGGTCTTAGTTCAAGGAGAATACAGTGAGGACTGGGTGTCCTGAGTTGTGGCTCAGAGACTGGGTGTCCGGGACTGCGTGTCCTCGAGTTTAAATACCCAGCTGCTCCAACCAGATGTACAACTGAGACAGCAGTTGGAACTGGTTTACCAAATCATTGTCTTCACCAACTAACTGGTTCTATCTCCTCAACCCTTTCATTTCCTCATTACTGTGTTAAATGTTGTTCATATCTGTGCTTGAAGACTTTGACTGAAGACTTTCACAAATTCCTCAGTTCAATTTCTTCATTCTGTTTGTCTTCATCTTGTTATCCTGTGTTTACGCTTTCTGTACTCTGTGCTTGTCTTCATTTCATCATGATGACTATGTTTGTATCCTGTTATGTTTACTTCTGAGTACTTATTCCGCTGCAAGTAGTTCTTCGCTAAGGAATTTCCTCACCAGCAAATTCCTCATTGAAGAATTCATAAAAATTGCCTATTCACCCCCCCTCTAGTCGATATAACGCACTTTCAGAAACCCTTCTTTTATTAAAAAAAACTACTACCTCCATTCTGGTTTACTAGTCCCCATCGTACTTTGGGTCAAAGTTTGTCCACGAATTTTACTTGTAAAATGTGAATGGAAAACGAGATTTTGTTATACCCAAACAAAAAAGGACTGGAGGGAGTGATTGCTTTGACACGGACGTGACCTCTCATAGAGCAGGCATTGAACTGGCGTGCCGGCCAAGAGGGCCGCACTCGCTGCAGGCCCGGCTGAGCACGCCTCCTCACCGCGTGCAACCAGCTTAAGACTGCCCCGCCTGCCTTCTTTAAATCTGCATGCGTGCCGGCAACACGTCCTTCCACGAGCCGGCAGGCATTTTAGAACACAAAAAATGACTAAAATATAATTAATTTACGCATGGTCTTGACTTGTTGTGCTCGCACTGGTAGAAGGAACTAGTAGAGGTTTTTCTTTATTTATAACTCTCTTCACGTTTTTTTGGCTTTGAAGTGAATCATGGTTGTGGACACTATGTATGAATGTGCATATATCTGTGAACATGAGTTTGATGTGGAAGTTGAACTTGGAATGTCGGGCTTGCGCATGAACTATACCATGTCCAATGCTTCGTCTGTTATGTTTGGAAAGTAATTGCTGTTATTACATGACCCGAAAAAAAACATTTTGTGCCACATCAGTAGATGCACGGACATCACAACAGGCATGCTGACTGGATAAACATTTGAACCTAGCTATTATGAAGGAAATTTTGTATTGACAACAGTTTTAGATAGCAGGAGACGCCTAGCCTGCTCTGCCTCTGCTAGCTTATTTCTGGCTTCTTCCATCTCTTCTTTGGCTTGGGTGAAGAGAGCATATGATCGCTCTTTTCGCTTCTTCAGGAACTCAACTACATTCTCAAGGGCTGCTGCACGCTTTCTTTCAGCCTTTACTAATGCCACGAGGACACGAATAGCTGACGACTCCACCTGGCTTGTGTTTAATCCAGCATCATCTGGGAATTTGCACCTTGTGTCTAATCCAGCACCATTAGGGAACTGGCACCTTGTGTATAATCGAGACTCATTTTGGAAACATGATCTCGAGGTTGACCATACTTCCCTCCTCGCAGGAACTGCATCCTGACATGAAGTTACTTCTTGTTTAGATCAATACTCAGAGCAACCTAGATCCATTTAGTAGAAGCCAGATAAACAGAACTCGGAGAAGTGAATTCAAAAGGAAAAAAAATATAAAAACAGACTACAAGGTGAGAACACCCACTTCCTACATCAAGCTAAAAACGAAAGCATTAGGACGATTAAGACTCTTCTTATTACACATCAAAGAACACCATGCTTAAGAGAAACAGAAACTACAACATATTCACATCGAAGAACACGAGGCTAAACGAAAGTAATTGAAAGGGTGTACTTACCAAAGCTCGTATTACAGGTTCGGCGCAGCTCCTCTTTAACTTGCCACGCTCCTTGAAGATGTCCCGAATATCCCGTGTTTGGTCTTCATTGCTCCTCTACATGTTCGCACTCGTGGTTTTAAAATCTCAACATGGCAAGAAAAATATACTACTAGTAATACTCGCGCATCTTGTGGGCAACATTAAAGCACTCGTCTGCCATGTTAGAGCATCTCCAATAGAATCGCAACGCACGGTGCTTTAAAAAAGCGTTTACAGTGCTGAGATCGAGAAGTAGATACTAGAGAGTAGAGGATAGTTCTCAGCATAGATAGATAACAAAAAGATAATTCAACTACTCCTCGTCGTTCGACTCCTCCTCGGTGATGTCCTCCTGTGACGTCTGACTGTAGGCGTGAAGATACTGATCGTCGTTGGATTCCCAGGGCGACGCTGCTCCTAGCCTCATGTTGAATTGAGTGTCCGCTTTTTGCCTACGCTTGGCCTCGCGATAGGCGGCTCGCTCCGCCCTCCTCTTATCCCTCTCCGCCCTCCTTTGCGCATAGAACTCGGGCTCGTTGATGATGTTCTGCGGGAAGTGTTGGCACCACAGCGCCATGGCTTCCTCATCCATCTCAGCGATTCCGAGACGGTGCTCCCGCCTCCGGTTGTCGCAACGATCCTCGTTGGTGCTAAGCCGCGGCAGAGGCACGAGCTCATGCGCCCGCTCCCGCGTCGGCACGTTGGGGAAGTTCAATGTTCTATGAGGCCACCTGAGGCGCCACGTCGTACGCGCGGGCGGCCTCGTTGGTGGTGTCCAAATTTCCGAGGCCGAGGCGCATCCCGCAGAACCGGATCTCGGCGGAGAAGCCGTCGGAGGGGCGCGCGCGGACGCCGCGGTATCCCCAAGTTTCCCGGCGACGTGGCGTCATGGTGGCGCGGCAGCGGCGAGGCGAAAAAGAGCGGGGAGAGAGCAGTGGCAAGGCACAGAGTGGTGGGAGGGTGTTGGATTTTATAAAGCGCGCCGGATGCCGCGCGCCAAAACTAGCGCACGCCCGGCCGCTTTTTCCCGCGCGCGCGCGATCCTTTCCCGACGTCTCTGCTATCTCCACTCTCTTCTCTACTGTTATATTTAATATTTAATATTTATCTCTACTTCCTTTACTGTCTACTTTTTTTTCTCTATACTTTTTTTCTTGCAATATAGGCCGTCCGATTTATATCTGACAGATAGGAAGGAAACAAATGGGAATTTTGCAAAAAGATACCCATACCCCTCTCCAGATTTGCAAATAAGGCCTTCCCTCGTTCATCCTTTTCTCCCACAAGATAAACTACTCATACAAATGCATCTTGATGCATGCAACGCATGGGCATCTTGCTAGTTCTAAAAACCATTCCATCATTTGAAACACTACTAGTTGCAGATGAAAAACCTACCCAAGCACAGCGCAATACAGGAGCGACGCACAATTTTTTTTGACTATGAAACGTAGGGGAAAACCCCACTGCAATTTTTATATTAAAAGAACAGAGAACATGTAGCACTGTACAAAAGTAGCACTGTACAAAGGAAGAAAAACTAAGCTAGCTAAAAAACAAGAAAAAGAGGGCTTGTGGTGAGCCCCTAAAAGGAGGACTAAAACTACAAAGATACATGAACAAAGATGAGCTATCCTCAAGAGGAAAGTAAAGTTTCCAGCCAAGAGTTGAAATCATTGACATACTTATTCTTAACTCTGTGGGACAGGAGCTTCATTTCCTCAAAATAAATGTGCTTCCATCTTTGAAATGAAGGTTGAATGTTCTCAAAAATCTTGTTGTTTGTGACAATCCAAATAGCCCAAGAACCCAGAATGATAATTTCCATGAAGAAGGGTACTCTCAACTTATTCTTTAAATCTTGGAAAGCTTCAAGAACAGACAGATTTGGGGATCTTTGTGGACATATGAAATCCCAACAATTCCTAGAAAATTGACATCCCCAGAAGAAATGATGTAGTGTCTCTTCTTGCTGGCAGTTCAACACAACACAGTTGTATTCCTCCAAAACAAAAGTTTTCCTTCTCAGTAAGTTTCTTGTATTCAGTCTATCATGTAGAAGCATGAAGAACATTTTGTGCTTAGGTTGAAGATTTCCAAACCCAAGAAAAATGAGGTGGAACTTGTTTGACTCCAATGATCACATTGTAAGCGTTTGAGGCAGTGAAGGCACTGCTTCCCCAAATATAACTCCAAGTGTCAGTCATACCTTGAAATTCTGATTGTCTTAGCATATGACATTTGTCCTCTAGCTAAAGAAACTGTTGATGTGCTTGAATGGATAGAGGTAAGTGGAACAAATCTTCAAGTTATTCTGTGTTGATCACTTGCTGCACTGTCATAGTGTGGTTTTGCACAAAGGAGAATAGATGAGGATATTCTTGCTATAAAACCACATTACTCCACAAATCAGTCCAAAAAAGGGCAGTTCTTCCATCTCCTAGGTGGCATCTTGCCATGGCTTTGTATTGCTCAGTTAGTTGAAGAATAGATTTCCACCAGAAAGACCCTACCAAATCTTGACCTGGAAGTTTATTGTCATGGTAATATGTTTCCCAAATGAGGTTGACCCAAGGAATATCATGCCTGTTGTAGAATTTATGCAGATTTTTCATTAGCAGAGCTTTATTCTGGGAAAAAATGTCCATAATTCCCAAACCTCCTTGGTTCTTTGGTCTGCAAACTGTAGTCCAAGCTACAGAAGCAGGCCTATGATCTTCCATGTCAGAACCTCTCCATAGACAATGTCTCAGGTATTTGATCACTTGATGTTTGATTGTTACTGGGACATCAAGACAAGCCATGAAAAAGATTGGTAGAGAAGCCAGCACAGACTTTACCAGTAACACTCTTCCAGCACTTGTCATGAAAGTGGCCAAACCTGCTAGTCTTTTTGCAATTCTTTGAACCATTGGCATACACTGCTCTACATTGGGCTTAGACAATGGAGGCTGTAACCAATTACAAGCTAATATTCTGTTGGACAATGGAGGCTATAACCAATTACTTTTATAGGAACAATAACACCCAGGAAATTTGAAGGGTAGATATGAACAAAATTGGAACTGCACATGTACTGCTAAGTGATTCAATACACACATTACCAATCGAGGAGGAGAACGATGGTCGTGGCGGCCTCTGTGAGTCATGGTCGGCAACGGGAGTCAGTTCATTGTCCACGACGGTGGTACTTCTGCGCTTGGCATCGGCTTCCGGGAAGCAGATCCAAGACTGTGGAAGACGATGACGGGGAAGAGGCTCCGTGTACGACGACGACTGTGGACCGGCTCCAGTACGGCATACGAGGTCATCGATGAGGCAGATGCGCTGTGGTGGACGAGTGCACCGATGTAAAGGGGAGGAGTAGGAAGGCTGCGGTGCCGTGGAGAAGTCTATTTTGCGGTAGGGATAGAAAATGGGGAGTATTCAGGTGTACTACTCTGGGTGGCGGGGTGGGGTTGGCTGGGTAGGGTGAACCTGAAGTTACGAAAACAGCCCCCTACCAAGCGTCATCCATAGGCCTGTTCCGAAGGCTATGATGGTAACTTCCCACTACTCGAATCAGGGTCGCGGGAGCCGCCGACCTCAAAATTTTGTGACACTGGACTCCCCGTGTGGCGTGTTGAGTGATTCGGCTAAGCAACTAGCGAGTAGTAGTAGTAAACTTTGCATATTAGGTTTGACCGAAGTCAAACTTCCTAAAGTTTGACCAACTTTATAGAAAAATATAAACATTTACCATAACAAATATGTATGATGTGAAGTACATTCAATAATGAATCTAATGGTATTTATTTGTTATTATATATGGTAATGTTTTTTGTTATAAGCTTTCTGAGAGTTTACAAAACTTGACTTTGACCAATGCTCATACGCGGACTTAAATAAAAACGGAGGGGTACACATTTGTTTTATTAGTTTGTAGTGAACTAATCATTTGTTGAAATTGTGAAATAAATATATTAGGCTATTGACTTCGAATGTAATGGTCTATACAATTCAATAGTTACAATCATTGTCGAATCCCAAGATGTATACAAGGTCTATAGTACTTCACAACATGCTCAAACTCACATAATCCCAGTGAAATGAGAATCTAAATGCATTTCATAGTTATTACTTTGTAGGATGCAACAAAAACAACCATAACTCTACATAAGCCGTTATAGAAGCAACATTTTGACATATCCCAATGTGTGAATGAAACATGCAGAGAGAGCTTTTGAAGATGGAGCAGATAGGGCGGGAAAGATTGTATGTATGTGGACGAGAGAGTAGGAGACAAACCTAACGAGACAGACAGACAGACAGAGAGAGAGATAGAGAGAGAAAGAGAGAGGAAGAAGTTAGGTCTGTGAGAAAGATGGAGACATGTAATATACGTGAGATGCGTGTGCATCCGGATCCTGTATACGTGGAAGGAGAAGAGACAACATGTTTGATGAGAGAGCTAGAAAAACATGGACGAGAGGGGAAGGATCTCGTGGGTTGAGGGATTGACAATTTTGTGCAGGGGAGAGAGGGATTGGTAATTTTGTGCAAGAGAGAGAGAGAGAGAGGGTGGGGGGAGGAGTCAGTCGGTGGTCGTCACATCACCCTGCTTACAAATAACCCCGCATTCTCTAGCGTGGTGTGGTCGCCGTCTTCGATCTGCTCGATGCCCTCTTTGAAGATTGAGGTGTTGTGCATGTTGGGTTGCAAAGAACCACAAGCGAGAGTGGTCGCTGCATAACCTTGGATGGGGATGAATTGTGTGCTCGGGGGAGGGTGTGTGTGTGTATTGTGCTGCGTGTCTCTGTGTGTGTGTGTGTGTCAGATATTGAGAGAAAACAACCCTTAGGAGAGAAATGGGTATTCACGAAGAGATTGTGCGGGCCTTGAGGTGGGCAGGGGCCGGGTGAGGGTGTCAAAATGTGCGCGTTGATGCATGTGTTGCATGCGATCGTGTGAGGGACGGACGAATCAAGAGAGATGGTTGTTGTGTTACGGATGCTCCTCTCTCTCTCTCTCTCACACACACACACACACACACACAAGTAAACTAGAAGACCGTTCTCTCATGTATACACAACGTATCGGCATCTGTCTATGTCTCACTCATGCATGATCATTTGCACATTCACACCTCTCTATGTCTATATCACACGCACATCGTCTCCACATTGCCCTTCCGCCACAACACACATATGGACACATACACACGTTCTCTCTCAGTCACACACACAAAATCAGTATTAAAAAAACTAGGGCGCACCTAAAACGTCCAAATCCAAATAAACATGAACTGGAGTTAAATTCAAATATATGGAAATATTGCAGCGTCAAGAACTTTCCCAGGAAAAAAAATTTGAGTAATATTCGAGGATTGTTTTCACACACACAAAAAGGTTTGGTGGATGTCCTTCGAGCGCGACACGGTGACGCACCGTTCGATCGACCGCGCGGCCGCGGTTCACGCGCTTGCACAGGATTCCGTATCGTGGCTGTTGTACTAACTAATAAAAGCGCTACCTAAGTCTAATGTTTACGTGTACTAGTATGGTTTTCTTTTAAGTTTGACCAACCTTATATAAAACTAAAGTAAGCTCCCACACGCGCACTCATCAATATGCCGCCGTCGCCGTTGCGCATGCCGGCGCCCGCCTGCTCTGGCCAACAATTTCTCGCCCGTCATCGCCATGTCGCTGCCATCCCTGTGCCATGAAGCCGAAGGCTCGCCCGCTCACGTCGTTTGCAGTCCCTCCTCGCGATGCTGCCACACTGCCAAGCATGCGAGCAACTGGTGGAGCCGTGTCTATGCATGCAGCGTACGAAGAGGAGGACGAGCACGTGCTCCAGCATGCCGGCGAGGAGGAACTAGCGTGTCATTGTCGTTTCCGCCCGCGCGGAGGACGTGCACATGGTGGCTGTCGCGGCGGAAGCCGGTCGCGCATGCGTCGAGCCCGCAAACTGGGTGCGGACACGGAATCTACCTTCGAGACCTTGAATGCCACGTGGATCCTGCAATCTTAAGGAGCAATTTGGGTCAGTCGACTCATGTGAGCCGTTTGATGCAACATGGATGGCTAGAAGGGCTTCTTACACCTCTTCTGCCGTCTTCTTCCTTTGCTCCGTCGAACTTCTTTGACAAATTGACCGACCCAAATTATACTACTAGTACGAACGTATTAAGTAAAGTAGGAACACGAAGATACGAGCAGTAGTACCAACTGCAAGAAGAACAATTGTAAGACATAGTACTAGTACTACTGTACGTACTAAAGAGTTCAAATAACGAGAAAGAACATAAACATAGTTCTACTGGGGCCTCAGCACAACACACCCTTGAAAATAAAGTAAGCAACTAGTCCGCTTGACACTGCAGTAGAACCAGCATGAGCGACGGCACTGCCACCTACTCGGAGTCCGAGTCCACGTCCTTGACTTTGTCCTCGTCCCTCTTCCTCTTCCTCTTCGCCGACGCTTCTTTGCTTGAACCGGACACTGGGCTCTGCTTCTTCATCCAACCCTTGTAGATATTTAAACAAAGGTAGGTATCCATTGCTGCGTACAGGATGTGATCTTCATCTAATGTCTTCGACTCCCATGCATGATGAAACTTGGGATGAGGTTTCATCGGTTTAGCATACGAAGGATCAATCATGGCTGCTACCAGGGTCAGCATTGAAGGTTAAGAGGAGGACACCAGGCTTGCCTTCTGGAGATCGAAGGGCTCTCCTACAACGAGACCTATCCGACGCAGGACATCCCTGTCGTTCTTAAAGCCTACAGTAACGAATTTCACTCTTTTGTCCTTGAGGAAGTTCTTAAAATCCTAGCACTCAACTTAGGCATGGTGTCGGTGTCAAAACCGGCGGATCTCGGGTAGGGGGTCCCGAACTGTGCGTCTAGGCGGATGGTAACAGGAGACGAGGGACACGATGTTTTTACCCAGGTTCGGGCCCTCTCGATGGAGGTAAAACCCTACGTCCTGCTTGATTAATATTGATGATATGGGTAGTACAAGAGTAGATCTACCACGAGATCAAGGAGGCTAAACCCTAGAAGCTAGCCTATGGTATGATTGTTGTAATGTATGTTGTCCTACGGACTAAAGCCCCCCGGTTTATATAGACACCGGAGAGGGCTAAGGTTACACAGAGTCGGTTACAATGGTAGGAGATCTACATATCCGTATTGCCAAGCTTGCCTTCCACGCCAAGGAAAGTACCATCCGGACACGAGCCGGAGTCTTCAATCTTGTATCTTCGTAGTCTTGGAGTCCGGCGGACAATGATAGTCCGGCTGTCCGGACACCCCCTAGTCCAGGACTCCCTCAGTAGCCCCTGAACCAGTCTTCAATGACGATAAGTCCGGCGTGTACAATGTTCGGCATTGCAAGGCGGGTTCCTCCCTTGAATAATCCAGAGAAGATCATGAACACCAGGATAGTGTCCGGCTCTACAAAATAAATTCCACATTCCACCGTAGAGAGAATAAAATGTACACTTAGTTCAATCTGCCGATGTATTATGCGGCGTGACATCACACCGCCACCAGGCCTTTGTTTGAATTACTATACCACCTCAGCATGTTTAGCGAAGCGGTTTCCTTGGCACGTCTTGTCGAAGCAGAGATTGTGTTCCCCTTATTCCGGGATTCTCATCAATACGTGCGTGGGTAACCCAGCCGCGCCATTGATGGTGGCGCTTGGGAGATAAGCGAGTTTTACCAGGCTGGTGGGGGACGCATAGTTTTGTCCGCCTATATATAAGGGATAAGGATTCACCTTCTCACCTACGCCTTCTTCCTCCTTTGCTTATCCATCCCCGCGAACTCAAGCTCCAACGCCCGAGCTCGCGCATCTCGCCTCGACCTTCTCCGAATATGTCCGGAGTGGGAGGTAAATGGTTAGCCTCCACCGTCAAGGAGGAGGACATCACCAAGCTGCGCATCGCCGGATACCTTTCCGGCGATATCGCGCATCGGCTGCCCAACGAGGGGCAGCTCATCCCTACCCCCGGGCCTCATGAGAGGGTCGTCTTCCTCCCCCACTTCCTCCGCGGACTGGGCTTTCCGCTCCATCCATTTGTCTGGGGGCTCATGTTTTACTACGGCCTGGATTTCCACGATCTGCCGCCGAACTTTATCCTCAACATCTCGGTGTTTATCGTCGTGTGCGAGGCCTTCCTCTGCATCCGGCCCCACTTCAGCCTGTGGCTCAAGACCTTCAATGTCAAGCCGAAGGTTGTGAAGGGTACGCAAGCGGAATGCGGAGGTGCCATGTTGGGCAAATTGCCCAACGTCCCTTGGCTGGAAGGGACCTTCGTGGACTCCGTCAAGGGGTGGCAATCGGGGTGGTTTTACATCACCGAGCCGCGCAAATCCACATGTGCGGCGGCCCCCGAGTTTAGATCTGGCATCCCCACACAGCTCACCTCCTGGAAAGAGAAGGGCTTGCAGTGGGGGAATCCGGTGGCGGTGACAGGACTTCGAGCATGTATCAAGAAGATGGTGATCAAAAGGCTCAGGCTCGTCGACGTGGTCCAAGTCATGCTCATCCGGCGGATCCTCCCATTCTAAGAACGGGCATTTAATTTGTGGGAGTTCAATCCGGAACAGCACCAGGCGCTAAGCGGGCTCTTCAATACAACATACGAAGGTTCCTGGAGGGTGCTGTTCAAGGGCGCCGAAGCCCCCGCGTCCGCGACCGAAGACCGCGGATTCAGCTCGCAGTATCCAACTGACGAGGTAAGTGATTCAACCCCATTACGGGACACTTGTGATAATTAGATTGACTCTAGTGAGGTTTCATTCTGCCTCTTCCTTTGACAGGAATGGATGGAGAAGGCCAAGCTGCTCATCTGCCCGGCTCCCATGCCAGAAGACCTAGTGGACGCCCACTTAACAGGGCTGCTGGTTCCGGCACCGCACGTGGTGCCGGAGAAGAAGGCCAAGAAGGTGGCCGCGGGGACTCGAAAGAGTTCCCGCAATCAGGCGTCTGACGACGACAAGGACTCCTCCCCCGAAGACGAGGAGGAGTACTCTCTCCCGGAGGAGGGAGAGAAGAAAAGGAAGGCTTCCCCCATCAGGGAGGCCGAAGGGTCCAAGAGGGGGAGAACTATCCCCCCGGACAGTTCCGCCAACATCAGCGTTGGTGAGGATGAGTGGCCTCCAAGGGCCAGGCGTCCGGCAAGATCGTAAGTATCCGGATCCTTGATGCGTAATTTCTTTTATGTCGCGTAGTATCCTTCTAACGCCGCATTCTGCCCGTAGTCCGGCCAATGATGATCTCCCCGACTCATCGAGCGGGTCATTGGCCTCGTCGGATGTGAATTCCATCCCGACTGCCTCCACCCCACGCGCCGACGAGGACGTCGAGGTGGGATCCCAGAGAGGGACCCATCAGGAGGAGGCTCCGGAGGCGCTGTCAGATAGCCTCCCGGACTTCGTGCCAGACTCTACATCGGAACCCGCAGTGGTTCCAGAGTCCGGCAAGCGGCCCCTTCGAAAGAAGGGCAGGACCGTGACGCCGGCGGCCTCCGTCCAACCAGAGGCGCCGGATAACCTGCTGGAGGCGCTTAAAGGTGCTTCCATCGAGGAAGAACACCGCACTATTATGAGTGCGGTGATTGAGAAGGTTCAGCTCGCTAAGAGCGGGCTGACCGAAGCCTGCAGCAGCCTTTTAATAGGCTTTGAGGTAAGAAGTTAAAATTATGTAATGTAATACCGCATAGACAGTAGCCCCTGATGCTTAGTTCGGTGTTCGGAAAGAAAAGCCGGACTGAGGATCTTTAACAAGATATACGTAGGGTTGCCTAAAATATGTCAATATGGGTTTGCAGGCTACGCTGCTGACCTCTGCCGCACTAACGGCGGAGGTTGACGTGCTGAAGAAGGATCTCGAGCGGTCCGAGCAAGAGCTCGGCCATGCAAAGATGCAGCTCGAGGAAAAAGAAGGTGATTAACACCTCTTTGAATAAGTACCTTACAGAAAAGGATTTTGGTTGCAAATAAAATTAACAAGGATAATATGTGTATTGCAGGGGCCACTAACGAGGTGGCAGCCCTGAAGGATGCTGTGTCCGCGGCCGAACGCAGTGCGGCCGCGGAACGGGCTGAGCGAGAAAAGCAAGAGGCACGGGTGGCGGAAGTTTGGCAAGAGCTCCAGGCTCTCATGGAAAAACATGAGAGTTTGGAGCGTGACTCCAAGACTCGAGAGTCCGAGCTTGCCTCGGCTCTCGAAAGTGCCAAGTCCGCCAAGGCCGAGGCCCGTAAGGCCCTTCAGGAGGTTGAGGACATAAAGAAGATAGCGGCAGGTAAGGCGTTTTTCATGCAAAGCAGGCATGTTAATGTGAACTACCTGACACTTACCCGCATTTGGAGCTCTCCAGGGGCGTTTGCAGATCTGCCGCGTAGTGCGTCTGATGCCGCCGCATTTTATCGTGGCGAGGAGGGGAGCTTGACGGAGAAGGTCTTCTGGTCTCAGTATACTGAGGCCGGTCATCCGGTGCCCCCAAGCGACCAGCTGAAGCAGCTGGTCGAACTCCACAAGGTAGCTGAGGAGGCCATGAAGGGCCTCATAGTCCGGCTATGGCCTGGACAGGCCATGCCTGGTAGCTACTTTGGCCTCGTGCGGCGGCTGGTGGATGCATGCCCCAGGCTGGATGTAGTCAAGCGCTCCGCCTGTATCGAGGGCGCTCGTCGGGCCCTTGCCCGCATAAAGGTGCAATGGGGCAAATTGGATGCAGAGAAGCTTCTCACGGACCCACTGCCGCCGGGCAAGGAGTATCGCATGCCGGAGAAGTATTATAAATTTGTCCTGAAGGGAGCCTGCGATATTGCAGATGAGTGCTCCCGAAATGTAATCTTTGAGTGAACTCGCTGTTTATTTATCCTGTGCGCTGAAAACTTCGTTCATATGCGCCATGAGCAACGCTTGTTTAATTTAAAATATTACCTTCTGTGCGGCCGTTTGTAAAATCTGAGAGATGGCAAGTCGTTGGCTTCAGCCCCCAAGCCACAAGTGCTTGGGTGTTCGGGATAAACTTGAGCACTCTTGTTCCCATTTTTGGGTCCATCTAGGGAGGCGCTCAACACGATGAACAAGGCAACCGGACTTATAATGCTTGAACACTCTCACTTAGCCATAGAATTCTATAATTTTAAATTTCGGCGAAGCCCCTGGTATTCGAAAGACCGAATCCGGGGCGCTATCCACGCCTTCATCGGACATTATCCGGAACTTCGCTCGAAGCGGCATGAGTCTTTAAGGACCCGAAAAAACCTCTCGAACAGCGACCAGTCTCTCGCCTTATCATGCCAGTCAGTTTTAGCTTTCTCCACTGAGGCGTTAGCCCGGCTCAACCGGGGTGCAATCGCAGTGGTTCTCCCAGTGCCACCTTAGCCGACAGAACGGAACGTAAGGCACCAAAACGTGGGAGCCGGGCAAACCCAACTATTGACCCAAGACATGATTCGGAGCCGATTCATATAATGCTATAAGTTCGGGGTGCCGCACTTGTGAAAGTGTTCGGACTTTATCACACCATAGAGTGGGGAACATAAGCCCCCGGTGTATTATGCCGTACCAAAATATACGGGTGCCAGATATCATATAATGAGCATATATATATATATATAATGTGATGCAATTGCGATCATAAAGGTGCTGCATTGTTAATGAAAGAAAAGTCTGCTAGTAGAGCGGACTGATACAAATAGTGCGGTAAGCAAGGGATTTGGACTAAATAAACATGTCCCCCTCCAGGGATGAGCTGCGGATTTGGTGTATATAATCGAATTTAATGCTCGTATTTGAGACCACCTGAGTGTTCGGCGCGGCCTTCTTTAGTCCCTGACTATTGCATCATGAGTTCGGCAGGTTCACCGCCGGACAGGGCTTCTGGTTAACAGAGTCCTGTGTACAAAAAAGAAGAAAAATAATAAAAAAAAGAGGGGCACATTTGCAAACCCCTGGTGTGGTCGAACCGCACTCTGGGTCCGTTGTGATCATGCCCCCTCCCCTGTGCCCATGGTATCTCCAAAGCGTAATGATGTACGCGGAGTGTTATTCTTGCGATCATACGCGGGCGAGGGTTGGGGCCGCATTGCTACGCGTGCTCTGATCGCGCCAGGTGGTCTTGGTTGACATTGCTCCGGGCGCGCTTTGCTGTATCCGGCCGTTTAACGGCAGGACTCGAGAATTGCCTTAGAAGGCTGCTCTGTACTTCTGCCGCGAGAGCCGCTGTATGTTCCTCCGTTCGGAGGGAGCGTTCCGTATTCCCATTGACCGTGATGACTCCACGAGGGCCTGGCATCTTGAGCTTTAGGTATGCATAGTGCGGCACCACGTTGACTTTGGCAAACGCGGTTCGCCCGAGCAGAGCGTGATAGCCGCTGCGAAACGGGAATATGTCGAAGATTAACTCTTCGCTCCGGAAATTATCCGGGGATCCGAAGACCACTTCCAGTGTGACTGAGCCTGTGCAGTTGGCTTCCACTCCTGGTATGACACCTTTAAAGGTTGTCTTTGTAGGTTTAATCCTTGATGGGTCTATGCCCATTTTGCGCACTGTATCCTGATAAAGCAGGTTCAGGCTACTGCCGCCGTCCATTAGGACTCTCGTGAGGTGGAACCCATCGACGATTGGGTCTAAGACCAATGCGGCGAATCCACCATGGCGTATGCTGGTCGGATGGTCTCTTCGATCGAAAGTGATCGGACAAGAGGACCATGGGTTGAACTTTGGGGCGACTGGCTCCATCGCATAGATGTCCCTTAATGCGCGTTTCCTCTCCCTCTTGGGTATGTGGGTCGCGTATATCATATTCACCGTCCGTACTTGTGGGGGAAAACCCTTCTGTCCTCTGTTGTTCGGCGGCCGGGTCTCTTCCTCGTCGTTGCTATTTAGCCCCTTGTCATTGTTTTCGGCAATTAACTTGCCGGCCTGCTTGAACACCCAGCAATCTCTATTGGTGTGGTTAGCTGGCTTTTCAGAGGTGCCATGTATCTGGCATAAGCGGTCGAGTATTCGGTCCAGATTGGACGGACCCGGAGTGGTTCTTTTAAATGGCTTCTTCCGCTGACCGGGTTTAGAGCCTCGGAATCCGGCATTGACTACCGTATCCTCCTTATCGTCGCCGGTAATTCGGCGCTTGTTTTTGTTTCGACGTGACCTGCCGTTGTTGTCCTTAGTATCCGGACTGCCAGAATTTTTATGGAGATTGTTGCTACGGGCTAGCCAGCTGTCCTCTCCCGCACAAAAGCGGGTCATTAATGATGTGAGGGCTGCCATGGATTTCGGCTTTTCCTGCCCCAGGTGCTGGGCTAGCCATTCGTCCCGGATGTTATGTTTGAAGGCTGCAAGGGCCTCTGCGTCCGGACAATCGACGATTTGATTTTTCTTTGTCAAGAACCGTGTCCAGAATTGTCTGGCCGATTCGTCTGGCTGCTGAATGATGTGGCTTAGGTCATCGGCGTCTGGTGGTCGCACATATGTGCCTTGGAAGTTATCAAGGAATGCGGCCTCCAAGTCTTCCCAACACCCAATTGACTCTGCGGGCAAGCTGTTAAGCCAATGCCGAGCTGGTCCTTTAAGCTTGAGTGGGAGGTACTTTATGGCGTGGAGATCGTCGCCGCGGGCCATATGGATGTGGAGAAGATAGTCTTCGATCCACACCGCGGGGTCTGTTGTGCCATTGTAAGATTCGATGTTTACGGGTTTAAACCCTTCGGGGATCTGATGATCCATTACTTCGTCAGTGAAGCATAACGGGTGTGCGGCGCCCCTGTATTGAGCGATATCGCGACGCAGCTCGAGAGAGCGCTGTCTGCTGTGTTCGGCCCGGCCGGGGTTATTGTATCCGGCACGACGGTATTGGTCGTGGGTCGTAGGGCGCCCACGTGATCCATAGATGGATCTGGATTGCCTTGCTTTGTCCTCCAATGTGTCTCGCAAGTCCGGCGCGTTCCCTCTTGGCTTCGTACTTTTGGAGCGATGCCGGGGTATGGTCTTGGCTGGGGGCCTGGATGCCTCTCTGTCACGACCACGGAGTGGTCGGTCAGCCATATCGTGCGCTGGTGATGGAGGTATGTATGCTTCCTCCTCTAATCGGGGGAGCAACTTGCGTTTTGGGTAACTTTTGAAGGGACATTCGAGTTTATACTCTTCGGCCGCGAGGACCTCGATCCATCGATCGGCTAGCAGGTCCTGATCAGCTTGAAGCTGCTGCTGCTTTTTCTTTAGGCTGTTTGCTGTGGCTATAAGCCTGCGCTTGAAGCGCTTTTGTTCGACGGGATCCTCGGGTACGACGAATTCGTCATCATTGAGGCTTGCTTCGTCTTCGGGGGGAGGCATATAATTATGATCCTCAACCTCTTCGTCTGCCGCCCCCTCATGAGGGCTTGCTTCTGCATCCTCCTGCGCTGAGTCTTGCTGGAGGGGATTGTCTTCGGCACTCTCTGGAGTATTATTATCTCCTGTGCCGGAATCTCCATTCTTGCTGTGGCGAGATTTAGAGCGACGCCGCTGACGCCGGCGCTTGGGCTGTTTCTTTAAGGGATCTGCCTCCGCTGTTTCTTCGCCGTCCCCATCTTTTGGGGTATCCACCATGTATATGTCATATGACGAGGTGGCCTTCCAGTGCCCTGTGGGTGCTGGTTCCTGTTCGTCTCCGGCATCGTCATCCATAGCGTCGATGTCTTCGGAGTCGTAGTCTAGCATGTCAGTTAGATCGTCGACAGTGGCTACAAAGTGGGTGGTGGGTGGGCTTTGAATTTCTTCGTCGTCCGTATCCCAACCATCCTGGCCATAATCCGGCTAGGAATCTCCTGATAACGAGAGATGCTTTAATGAATTCAAGATATCGCCGAAAGGCGAGCATTGGAAGATGTCCGCGGCAGTGAATTCCATAACCGGCACCCAATCCGGATCGATTGGTATGGGCGCGGGAGGTTCGGAGTCCGGCGAGGAGTCCGGCGCCTCAGAATCACGAGTTTCGCAGGGGACAAGATTAGTGTTCGGCTCCATCGCCGTGGACGTTGGAGCCCCCAGGGCGGCGTCTATCCACCGGCCCCCGATCTGGGCGATCGGCTCCAGGCCAATGGCCGGAGCGGATCCGTGTGCGGCCACCAAGGCACTGTTCGGCGGCAGAGCTAGATCATGCCCATCGTCACAGTGCGGCGCGCTCGGCTATGGCTCGAGTCCATCGAGGATCAAGTCTCCGCGGACATCGGCCCTGAAGTTTAAGCTTCCAAATCTGACCTGACGGCCAGGGGCGTAGCTTTCGATCTGCTCCAGATGGCCAAGTGAATTGGCCCACAGTGCGAAGCCGCCGAATACGAAGATCTGTCCGGGGAGAAAAGCCTCACCCTGGACAGCGTCGTTGGTTGAAGATGCCATCAGGCCTATCGGTGACGACACAGAGGAACTCTCAATGAAAGCACCAATGTCGGTGTCAAAACCGGCGGATCTCGGGTAGGGGGTCCCGAACTGTGCGTCTAGGCAGATGGTAACAGGAGACGAGGGACACGATGTTTTTACCCAGGTTCGGGCCCTCTCGATGGAGGTAAAACCCTACGTCCTACTTGATTAATATTGATGATATGGGTAGTACAAGAGTAGATCTACCACGAGATCAAGGAGGCTAAACCCTAGAAGCTAGCTTATGGTATGATTGTTGTAATGTATGTTGTCCTACGGACTAAAGCCCCCCGGTTTATATAGACACCGGAGAGGGCTAGGGTTACACAGAGTCGGTTACAATGGTAGGAGATCTACATATCCGTATTGCCAAGCTTGCCTTCCACGCCAAGGAAAGTACCATCCGGACACGAGCCAGAGTCTTCAATCTTGTATCTTCGTAGTCTTGGAGTCCGGCGGACAATGATAGTCCGGCTGTCCGGACACCCCCTAGTCCAGGACTCCCTCACATGGCATATGTGGTAGACCAAGCAAACATTATGTACGCAAACCTGGATCACGGCGGGCTTCTTCCTCTCTTCGTCCTTTAGATCCTTCTCTCATCCCAGGACTGTGGTGTACTCAACATCTGGCCCAGCGACCCACTCATCCGTTGAACTGTTGAACATGCGTAGGAAGCGAGCAAGCCATGCTTTCACCGTCGCGGATCCACGTGTGTAGATGACGATGAACTGATCGCCGGTGATGGCTCTAACCTGGTACTCAGCGGCGACCATGGAGATTTGGGAGGCCATGGATTTTGGAGGAGGGTTAGGAGAAATTGAACTGTTGTACCCCGCAAAAAAACTGGGAGCGAACTAATGTGAAAGGACGGGACGACTGGGAGCGAACTGTTGTAAGGTAGAAGACGGGGACGAGTAGGGCGTGCGAACGGCGTGGGGTTGCTGGCTTGCCCGGTGGATAAACGGCTGCGAGCCCCCAAAGAGTTCTTGAGAACTATGCGGGACCCACTAGATGTCATGTCTACTAGACCCATATCGTGGGCCGGACGGTATAGCTTCTGCCTGTTTGCACGCCATGCCGGCACGTGGATGTAACTTCACTTAATTCCATCAACCGTCGCGCCTCCCACGACCATCGCCTCCCTCGCGCGGTCGCGCCCTTTGAGACTTCGACCGGCTATAAATGAGCAATTTTTTTGCCTACTCTGCATGCATGATACTCCCTTTGGTCCTTTTTACTCCCGTCAACCGTTTGCAAAGTGTTTGACCAAATTTATACTTTTTTTTGAACACCACCTTATATTAATTAACCAGCCACACCAGTACACTCATTCGATACAATATTCACCACACAGGGCGGTACGTTATTTACAAGAATACCATCTAATCTATTGTCAAAGCTATACTTAGCGATTAAGTGTGCCACCTTATTGGCCGAACGGCTAATCTTTGACAATTGAAGATTGTTGATCAACTTCGATATGCTCAACACTTTCATATTCAGGTCACGCATAGCAGACCTGTCATAGTCCCCTGATGCAAGAGACGCTACCACAAAAGCGCAATCAGTCTCTAAAATTACAGGATTATGAAGAGAATTACCTATGTAGAGACCGGCAATGCAAGCCCTAAGCTCCGCTTCCTCCACGCTTTGACAGGCATCAATGAAATCCCATGACCAAATTTATACTAAAAATATCAATATCTACAATACTGATTATAATGAGTATAAGAACTACGCTTTATAATGAGTGTAAAAATATTGATTTGACATTGTGAATGTTGATACTCCCTCCGTCTAGGTGAGTAAGTCATCTTAGGTTGTGCACCGTGACCAAGGAGGAGGGGAAAACAAGAGACATTAATGTTTATTTGCTAATTAATAGTATTGCATGCAATGAACTAACCACTGCATGTCATGTTTGATAGTCTCAAGTCATTAAAAGAATGCACACCCTCATCTCTTATTGGTTGATATGTCAAGAAACAAGAAACAAGGTAGAAGTTAAAGCACCATGCCTACGTGTTTTGGGATTATTTGGTTTTCGTAAGATGACTTACACACCTAGAGGGAGGGAGTACATTTTTCTATAAGTCTGGTGAAAGTAGAGGTACATTGACTTCAGACAAAACTTAAATGCACAATGCAGACTAGTTCCTCCGTCCAGGGGTGTGCCATGTCCTATCTTGTTATCACAACAAGGTTAGCTGTTAGAGTACCACTACCTCCCTTCTAGTTTAAAGGGCTCGATTCAAAAATTTCACCTACTCTTAACAAGATAGTAGAGGCGGTGGAATAGTTTTTGAAGTCTGCAAAAGTACTCAACTAATGATGTCGTTCTTCACAAAAAAATGTGTTTACCAATGCATGCATGAACACTAGTTACTCTAACCCCCCTCTCTTCTTTAATTCTTTGCCACATCAGCATGTTTGCTATTCCCGTGTGCATGATACCAGCTAAGATACCACCATTATGGACAACCTTAATCATCGCATGCAATAATTTAGTGCACCTTGAAATATGAACATGTGTGGGGCGTGTATGTTTTTAATGACTTGAGACTAGACCTAGCCCGACATGCAAGATGACTTATTATGCACTGTTCCCCATACCTGCAGGAAGCCCGTTCGTCTCCAAATCTTTTCCTCCCGATGTGTGGAAACAATATGCCTGCCAAACTCTCCTTCTCCCTCTGGCGGTCCCACCACTCCACCCTGTGTGAAAAAATCTGCATGCATGACTCTCCTCCCCCCACGCTCGTCCAATCCGTTGTGACCAGCAATATTTCCACCCCTTCGCTCCCTCGTAATTTACTCCTACAAATATGCCCACGTAGTTGTTACTTAACTGCAGGTGCATTGGGTCACTAACATATCGGCCCAACAGGGGTCTGGCCCACATGTCAGTGACGCAACTGGACCCGCAATTAAGTCAGTGCAGCTCAGTCCATATCTTACGTAGGTGTGCCATTGCCCGCTAAAAATACTGCGCCTCCCACGACATCGCTATCTCCTCCCCCTCACGTTCACGTTCATCGCTATCTCCTCCCCCCCTCTCACGTCGACCACCATGGCATCACCCTCCCAAGCCCTAGGAGCCCCTCGCTGCACTGCGCGGACAATCACACGTCACCGTTCCATTCCTCGCCACCACTAGTCGAGGAGGACGCTTCAGTGTTCCGCTCCTCGCCGCTACGCGACACGTCGTCGTTCCGTTCCTCACCGCCACTAGTCGAGGAGGAAGCGTCGGCGTTCCGCTCCTCGTCGCGACGCGATGTGTCGCCACTCCCTTTCTCGCCGCCACTAGTCGAGGAGGACGCGTCGGTGTTCTGCTCCTTGCCACGACGCGTCGAGGTGGACGCGTCGACGTTCCCAATCTCGCTAGCACGCGCGTTGGAGGACGCGTCGGCTCCCCGCTACGAGGAGAACGCCGTGCCACCCGCCGAGCCCCCCTAGCCTTGAGGAGCTTTGGAAAGAAATGAATGTCGCCTTGTGGGAGGCTTTGCCTCCAGCAGAGCGCGCCAAAATAGAGGCGGAGAAGAAGGCCGAGGAAGAGAAGCACACCGTGGAACAAGTTGCCTGGGAGGCTTGTGTCGCATCCGAGAGAGTCAGGCAATTGGCTCTTTGGCAGAAGGCTCGTGCGAGGGCCGTGAGGGTGGCGGAGGACGCCCGTGCCGACGCCCTGAGTACAGTCGGGCCCAAGCGCCTCATCTACGCTTGGCGGTATTTGGACCGGGTGCACGCTTCCAGTGAGGAGGAGTACCTGTTGGCGCTGGATTACTACACCGGTGAGATCGCGCTCGCCCGCCGGCAAGCCGCCAATCAGCACCTCGCAAGTTTTGAGGCTGAGGAAGAGGCGTTGTGTCGGTGCGCTGGGACACGAATGTGCACGAGGGCACTCGTGGCATGCCGCAAGCACTCCTGCGAGCGCCGTGGCTTTTAGGAGGAGTATAAATTTTGTTTCGGAAGGCGATCTCATTAGTTTTGGGACGCAAATGATAAATCTCGAACGTTCAGGAATTTTTAGCGTCCTTAATTAAGTATGTAAAAGGGAAAGTTTGGAAACCTTGTGTATTCGTACGCATTTTGCAAGTACGTGCATATAGCACAAACTTTACTATATATTATCGCACTACATGTCTCTCTCGATATATGCTTGCAGACTGTGCTACTCCCTCCGTCCATGTCAATAAGTCATCTTTGGTTGTGCACCGTGACCAAGAAGGAGGGAAGACTTATACACCTAGACGGAGGGAGTACTACTATTACTTACGTACGTGCAAATGCACGTTTTAACATTACGATGCGGTTTTTGTAAAAGTAGAAAAACAGCACTAGTCAAGCTTGTGAAACGATTCAATGCAAAACAAATGCAAAAATGCTCGTTTGATTGTGTACTTTTAGCTTCCTTCTCTACGGTTATTTCTCTGTCGTACTTTGTACGGAGTATCTCACTGGTTGGCAAGGCATGCAAATTCCCAAACCGCTTCCTACACCCTGTATTGAATTTTTTGCCTAACAAGTTGTGCCGTGCAATTGGAATTGAAACTTGAGTACTACTACTAGTAGGAGTACCAGGGGCTAGTTCTTTTAGGCTTCTAGATTAGTAATCCCATAACTACTACCTCCGTCCTGGTTTATTGGTCCCCATTGTAATTTGTGTCAAATTCTGATCATAGATTTAACTAATGAAATGTTAGTGCTTGTCACATGCACTGCTCCATCCGTCTAGGTGAGTAAGTCATCTTAGGTTGTGCACCGTGACCAAGGAGGAGGAGAAAACGAGAAACGTTAATGTTTATTTGCTAATTAATAGTATTGCATGCAATGAACTAACCACTGCATGTTGTGTTTGATATCTCAAGTCATTAAAAGCATTCACACTCTTTATCTCTTATTGGTTGATATGTCAAGAAACAAGAAACGAGGTAGAAGTTAATGCACTGCGCCTAATTGTTTTGGGATTATTTGGTTTTCGTAAGATGACTTACACACCTAGACGGAGGGAGTAACATTTTATCAGTTAAATTTTTGGTCAAAATTTAGCCCAAATTACAATGGTGAGGAATAAACCAGGGCGGAGTAGTAGTTTAGAAGCCCAAATAAATGAGTGAGGCGCCGTATTGTTACTCTCCACTGTGACTAGTCTTATGGGAAAAGCTGGGGAAGCCGCCAAAAGAACTGGCCCTAGGAGTAGTAGCTAGGGATCGAGTGTGCGAGATGAACCGGAGAAAGTAAATGCAGAGAGATGAAATGCAAAAAAGACGGAGGGATGTGATGGTTGCTTGTCCGTTTATTTTACTAGGCCACTTATTACTGGGAGTGGTTTGGTTTTGTGATATGACGGTTTTACTACCGTGCCACGAGCGGGGTGAGAGGTGAGACTCCCGTGCAGCGCTGCCCTGTACACTTGTACTACATCGGTCGTGGTTTATTAGTCCCCCATTGAATTTGGCTGAAGATTTAACTGACAAAATGTTAGTGCATGTCAACAAAAACTATATCGTTGGATTCGTATTTGAACATAGTTTTGAATGATAAAATTTTAGGTGACATGCATCAGCATTTATCGTACTATATATAATCTTAGTTCAATTTTTGGTCGTACTAATCTATAGTAGTAAGGTGCCCGTGCGTTGCACTGAAGAGTTAAATGCATTGATCGGGGAGTTCTTTATTTTGACAAAGGATGTGGGGGTCATCTCATGTGTAATGGGTATTGATAGGTTTCTTCGGATATTATTTCATCTCTAGAGCTCACAAACATCCGGGTGAAATAGATAAAAAGGTATCTTTTGCAAACAAAAGCGTTCAACTGTTTAACCCGCATCCAAAACTTGTGAAGAAATAACACTTATTGTGCTTTGCAAGAAATGATCTTTAAGAATTAGTTTTTGAGTATCGATTGTTATACATGTTGGCTACAGATGACATGTCACTTTCTTATAGTCAACAGTTGGCTATACTATTAAGTAATATTAACGATGCCCTTATACACCTAGACGGAGGGATTAAATCAGGATGACTTGCAAGCGGGCAGAGGAGATGTAAGAAATGGTTCATCGTAAGTCTTTCACCAGTACTGTAGTAAAAATTCATACATGGAAGATTCTAGACTAAACCATAAACGGATACACTTTTATTCATGCGCGATTCTCCAATAGAGCAAGATCCTGCATGGAAGTCTCCACATGCTTAGACAGCGGATTAGATTGAGTGAAGACTAATGATCAACATTTAACTTGATAATGTGTATGTCCAGGTGAACCTCCTTGGAGTCCCCGTGCACCGCGTTGGCGGGTAAAGGATGCCATGGGTTTTCCAAGTCCACATTGATGGGATAGTCCCACCTCCCCAGAGTCCATGTCCGTTCGATGAGGCCGGTGTCGCCACCCACGTGACTCGGAGGGGTAGTAACACTAACCACGCACCCGTACATCGGCTTCGTGTCAGTTTCAGAGTCAGCGGCGTCGCCACTGACACACACTACAGAGACGGGGCGGCGGCCTACGCGGGCCTCGCGGTGCCCATGATCAAGAGGAAGACGATGTCGTCCTCCTCTGAGACTAGCAGGCGGCGGTGATCCTCCAGCGACTCCGGCATGGTGAACGGGTAGCACGTCTCATACTTGATGTTCTCCGCCAAGGGCCAGCAGTGACCGCTGCACGCATCTGTGAGGTGATGCGCATGTCCGCCAGCGAGCCCCAAAACGGCATCGGGCACACATAGCAGTGGACAATGGGCTCCTTGGAGGCATCGACCAGGCCGTCCATGAAATGGGAGTGGCTGTAGGGGACGTTGCGCCAGTTGAATATATGAGCAAGTTACTACGAGATTTAATTCGAATAAGCACAAAATAAATCATGACGGCTATAACAGAGATGAAATGAATCATGTGGACTAGCATAGTAGTAGGATATAGAGTACAAACATGACTTCTACCACGATTTCGAACAGGAAGGACAGAAACACATACGGTGCAACGGGAGCAGCACCGTTGGCATTGAGGTTGTCGCCCATGTCGTTGAGGAAGAGGTTGCCGAGGTCGGGGAAGAAGTCGCCATCGGTGAAGTCGTGGCTGCCAGCAGTCGCGAGAGTGCGCTCCCCAAATTTCAACCTTGCCCGCCGAATGGAGCACAGGAGGGAGTGACTGTAGGGGACTTTGCGGCCGCCGAATGGAGCGCAGGAGTAGCACACGAAGCAAGATGGTGTCCTTACTAGTAGTACTCCCTAGTCTCTATCTATCTATATCTACTCTTATAGAAAACCGAGTTGGTGATGATGGTATGCCTGCCATCTTGTAATATAGACCATCCGATCTATATCTGACGGATAGAAAACAACTATGAAAATTTTACAAAAGATACCCGCACCCCTATCCACATTTACAGATAAGGCCTTTCCTCGTTCATCCTTATCTCTCACAACCTCGTGCTCCTCCCTAAGTCTCTATCTCTACTACTCTTCTTTGTTTTTTATAACAAATCGAATAGTGTTGTGTCATCTGCTGCACGCCCGGCTGAACATGCCTCCTCGCCTCCATCATCACCAACTGAGTCTTTTATAGGAGTAGGAGTAGAGAAAAAAACCGAGTTGGTGATGATGGTGTGCCATGCAATGCACGGGCATCTTGCTATTTTTTGCATATAAGTCCAAACACCACATAGACACAGTCTTTGAGCACGGTTTGTAGTCATTCCACGCTTGGGCATTGAAGTTTGTAACTATTTTAGATTAGAATATACTACTCCTCTGGTGCTAGTAGTAGAGCAGAGTCCTACTCTACTACTTTACTCAAGAAAGTTAGGGCATAGTACTATAGTAGGTACTGTAGGGAGTACCAGTACTATGATCACTCAAGCAAGTTGTCTGGCATCGATATGACCCTACGCTGCTGGTATGTGTCTCGTAAGTCAAGCGGCGTGTTGTAGTCATCATCACCTGTCCACTTCCCGCCACACATATTCGCTTCTCCATCTTTGTCCGCACATAATCTCGTCCAATCTTCCATCCCCGCTAAGGCGCCTCCCCCCCTCGTCCGAAACCCAAGCACTAACAATGGCAGAACCGAGCAGCGTCCGCCGAAAGAGTGGCTGGAATTCGCTCCCCACAGAGGTAATCAAGCTCATTGTTTCGCGTGTGGACAATCTCAGTACCATGCCGCTCGCCGCGTGCTCGTCGAGGTTGTACGGTTTACTCAAATCCCTCAGGCCGGAGCTTTTTAAGCCAGCTCCTTGCTTGCTGATGCCGCCTGATCTTCACAAATGGCGTTTCACGCAGCACAACGATTGTACGGTTGCGAGCATCAACCCCCTTGACTGTGATCCGATCCCCGTCAGCCTCAACAACATTAACAGTATGTACTGGGTCGGCATGAACACGTCTTGGATGGTGCTCGTCGACGGTCGCGGCAGCTGGATGCTCGTGGAGGTCTACACCCGGCACCGCGGCCCAGAATACTTGGAATCTTACAGTAGCCAACATGATACCAAGTTTGATTTGCTCAAGGTTGTAATCTGCCAAGTGCCCACAAGACCTCTGAATTATAAAGATATCAGGCTAATTGCGTTCTTCAACCGCGGTCCCGCCTATCTGACAGGTCACTGCAGTAAGTGGATAAATCTGCACGTCCATCGCAAGATCATACATCCTCCATGGTTCTTTGATGCCATTGAACACAAGGGCTTCATTTACGCTGTCGACTCCTTCTATGGTTGGACGTAATGCTGGCCTACTCCAGTCATCGCTACAAACGGCTGTTGTAACAGTACGTTACTTTCTTATGATATCATTATGGCTTGCTTATATTACTGTCAACATTTACTGAAAAAATATTCATGCTCATAACATGCTGTTCTTAAGATTGACTAAATCAAGAGCCCTTTTTTATTTGACTCCAACTTGATATGATGTTGTAGGCCGCCTGGTGTCCCTACCCTTCCTAATCCCAGAACCTTTCGAACAAAAGCGGCATGGCAGTTGCAGGTGGTTCCTGGCTCGATCAGACGACGGCGAAAGATTGATGACCGTTCAGACGTACCGGACGTGTTGTTTCGCGGAATACAATCACAATCACTGCAAGGTCTTTGAGCAGGATCCCAACTTCTCTGGGCCTTCAGGAATTTTTGACTGGAGGCTGGTAAGTAGCCTTGGTACACGCTCTCTGTTTGTCGGACTGAATTATCCAATTAACCAGGAGATAACCGACGGCAAGGATCATGATGGCAGCGCGGTTTCGTTCATCAGGCAAAACTGTGTGTACACAGCGTACCATGCGTCTCTGCATGCACCATACCCTGATATGTGCCGCCACGCTCTACAGCCCAAAGTAGGAGAGAGGCTCGCAAGTATCAGACTTCGACCTGCTGGCTGGAGTTTCCCCCGTCAGGCACCCATCTGGTTCAAGCCGTCAGCCAATCTCCACAGCTTAATAAATAGTAACATCTAACTGAGCCAGTTAGTTAGATGTGTACACTTGGTGTAGTAGGATCTTTATTTAGTTTGATGCATACACTTGTTCTTTTATGGTAGCCCTTTTGTAATGATGGCTAATGTTTGGTTCGGAAGAGAGAGTTGCATCTTCACTCTTCTCGCCTGCTTACTGCTTATGTTTCACCCCCAGCCCTGGTTGCTGCTGCTGCTGTTTTCAATGTACAATCAGTAGTATATTTCGTCTGTTGGTTGAATAAATGTGTTATTAGAACGACAAACACAATGTTTTGGAAGTCGTTGCACGGTTCGATCCTTTAGTGCCCCGTACCATACGTAGCTCATACTATTTTTCGTACGGAACACATTTTCCACTTGTTGATAACATGCAGCCCACTGATGAAGGCCAAATAGAGAAGCCCATAATTAACTCGAAGGGAGGCTCTCACATGAATCCGGCCCAGGTACATGCTCATGGTCCCCTAAACATAAATAAGTAAATAAACAAATAGAGCTAAATGCTCATGCACCAGTTCTTTGGGAAAATAGGTAGCCCAATATTTCTTTTTGAGGAATACCCAAGCTAGGCCTATTTGTTTTCTCCGAATTACTGGGCTGCAAATCTTTCAAGACGAGGAGGGATGCATTTCGTCCTGGCCAAAGAGTATTGTCAATGTCTGTTGAAAGTAATATCAAAAGGGGTTGAAAAATCCAAAAAGATTATAGCAAATGGGATATTAGTTTCTTTTTTTGTTTTTGTTCTTCACTGATATCTTATACGTATTTCATTGGATTTAACATGACATAGTACTAATTTATTTTAAAATTTGTTTTAGTATGGCTATTAATTTTTGGATTAAGAATATTTCGTTCCCCAGCAAAAATTTGTGAATTTTCAAAATTTCCCACATATTTAGTTAATTTTTTGACCCTGGTACAGACCAAAAAATGGCCAGCAATTCTAAAAATGGAAAATGGGCTGCAATAAATTCCATATGAACTAGAAAATGAGCAAAAATTATAAAAATAATAGCAAATGTGCTATACACGCCACAGATTTTGAGGCTGACTTGTTTACACAAGGCTTTGTTAGTGAACACACGATTCTAGCAGCAGCGACTGTTGGATGTCCATCCAACGGCCGACGTGCTACTTCAATCTCTGATCTTCCTGCTCCAGCCGCCTAAACTAGAGCCGGCGGGACTGCCTGCTCCCTCCTCTTGTGGCCCGCTATGATGTCGCGCAGGCTTCCCCGGCCCACCCGACTCCCTCCGCTGGCCTGGCCGCACGCAATCAACTGCCTCCTTATTACGTGAAAAAAATGATTCCTCCCACTGACATCTGGGGCGCACCAGTTGGGAGGCTGACCTGTGGGCCTACTAAGTTGACGCGTACGCAGGGCTTGTCAACTTAGTCAACAAACTATTCTAGCAGCAGTAACCGTTGGATTTGAATCGAACGGTCCTGCTGCTTCTTCAATCGCTGTTCTTCTTGCACCAGCCGCCCAAACCAGCGCCGGGGAGACCGCCTGCTCCAGCCTCCAGTGGCCGGCTGTGTTTCTGTTGAGGCCTCATCGCCCCCTACTACTCCCACCGCTAGCCAGGCCCTGCGGCGACGGCAGCCTCACACCACAGCCGAACCAGTGAACCCTCGTACTCCTCTCCGCGTGGGCATCCACTGCCGCGTCTTCCCCGGCTTCGCGTCGTCCCCTTCCTAGGCCTTGCTGTTGTCCACCGCCTTGGTGCTCTCAGCGCGGTGTGGTCAATGTGGTCAACGACATTCCATCAGAAGAGTACTGTACGTGGAGAGGCTGACAGCTGGGTCCATGGCCACAGCCTAGTTTTTTGTGATTTGCCAAGTAAGTCGCTTTGTCAGGTCTGTTGGGCTGCAAATCTTTCAAGACGAGGAGAGCTTTCATTCGGCTGGCCGAGAAAATGGCCCATCAGTAATGAGAAATGGGTTGTACATTTTTAAAACACATCAAACCGGCAATTAGTTTCAAATATCTTTTTTTTCATTTCGAGATTTTAAATTACATTATTTTTTATGCGTGGAGAATTTGTTGGATTTTATATTGATATACATTTAGTTTTAAAATCAGTTTGAATGTGAGTCGAAATTTCGGGATTAAAAACAGTTCGGACCGCACCGAAATATGCAAAAATTCGTATAATTTTTTAACCGTGGCCATAATATGGGCTGTAATGCTAACCAAAAGAATATATGCTAAAAAAACCTTAGGAATTAGCAAGTGGGCTGTAAATTATTAGAAATTATGGCAGATGGGTTGTATGCTGTTTTCCACAGATTTGAGGCTTTCCTAGAAAAAAGGTTGACGCACAAGCAGTGACTCTTGGATGTCCATCCAACGGCCGTCGTGCTTCTTCAATCTCTGCTCTTCCTGCTCCAGCCGCTCAAACAAGTGCCTGCGGGACTGCCTGCTCCCTGCTCCCTGCGGCCGGCTGTGCTGCCGCGCAGGCCTCACCGCCCCACCATACTCCCATCGCTGGCCTAGACATCCCTCTACTCACCCACACCTGCTGTTATTCTCCGGCGACGGCAGACGAACCAGTAAACCCTCATACAGTCGTACTCCCCTCCGCATGGGGAACAACTGCCAAGTCTTCCCTGCCTCCGTGTCGTTCCCTTCCTAGGCCTCGCTGTCGTCCACCGCTCTGGTGCTCTCGGCGTGGCATGGTCAACATGGTCAACGACCGACATGCATTTGAAGTGGACTGTACGTGGAGAGGCTGACAGCTAGGTCCACGGCCGCACACAAGGAAATGCCTCCTTATTACGCACAAAATAATGATTCCTCCACCTGACATCTGGGACCCACCGAAAGGGCCTCTGTATTTGGCGAAAAAAATGTTACCGCCGCTGACAGCTCAGACCCACCAGCTATATCTTCGCACGCAAGGAAGTGCCTCCTTATTACGCACACAAAAATGAATACTCCCCCTGCTAGCTGGGACCCAGTATAGTGGGCCTACTAAGTTGACGGGGACGAAGGACTTTGTAAACTTAGTCAATATGCACGATTCTAGCTCGACTGACCATACAATGTCCATCCAACGGCCGTAGTGCTTCTTCAACCTCTGGTCTTCTTGCTCCAGCCGCCCAAAACAGCGCCCGTCGTGCCGCCTGCTCCTGCCTCCCGTGGCCAGTTGTGCTACCGCGGAGGCCTCACCGCCCCCATACTACTCCCACCACTGGCCGGGCCATCCCTCCACTCCACTCACACACACCCCCTGTTATTCAGCGGCGACAGCAACGCAGCCGAACCAGCGAACCCTCGTACTCCCCTCCGCATGGGCATCCACTGCCGGGTCTTCCCCAGCTCCGCGTCGTCCCCTTCCTAGGCCTCACCGTCATCCACCGCCCTGGTGCTCTCGGCGCGGCGTGGTCAATGTGGTCAAGGAACGGCTTGCATCGGACGTGGACTGTACGTGGAGAGGCTGACAGCTGGGTCTACGGCCGCAGCAAGGAAGTGCCTCCTTATTACGCGCAAAATAATTATTCCTCCACCTGATAGCAGGGACCCACCGGACGGGCCACCGTATTTCACAAAAAAAAACGTGTCCCCTGACTGCTGGGACCCACCATCTACATCTTCGCATGCAAGGAAGTGTGTCCAGGCAAAAAAATGATTCGCCCCCCTGACTGCTGGGACCCACTAGCTACATCTTCGCAGGCAAGGAAGTTCCTGGCAGTCGGGACCCACCTGGTTGAAGCATACGTAGCGTTGTCATTCTGGTCGCGAACGTGTATGTACATATATACTGGTCGATGTAGAGGCGCGCACGTGTCGTAGTAGAGGCGCACACGTAGCATGTACACGTACGTACAGCGGCGAGGGTGCAAGAAAGAAAATACGGCCACATACGTACATACGGGCATGGTCTCGAATGCCTACTCGCGCATACGTACGGCCAGGGCTCGTGTACATGGCTGGGTCAGAACGGATGAACAACATCGTCGCCGTGTTCATGGGGAGCCAACCGGCTGGGTCGGAACAGAATGTGTGGTCGTGTTCATCGGGAGGGCTTGGACGGAACAGGCGATGGAAACGAGGCCTAGCGTACCGCAGAACGGAGGAAATGGCCTTGTGTTCGACCGGCCATGTTCGAAACAGGGGTCCTATTGATCGTGAGGGGTGTGGCGTACCACAAAACGGAGGAAACAGACCTCCTACGGTCGAAACGGGGGTCCTATTGATCGGGAGGGGTGTGGCGTACTGCAAAACGGAGGAAACAGACCTCCTACAGTCGAAAGGGGGGGTCCTGTTGATTGGGAGGGGTGTGGCGTACTGCAAAACGGACGAAGCAAACTTGTGTTGGAGCGCTATGGTTGAAAGGGGGGTCCTGTTCATCGGGAGGGGTGTGGCGTACCGCAAAACGGGACTCCACGGGATACTGTTCATCTCCATCGTCGACCTCCTCCAGCCTCCACGGGCTACCGTTGACCTCCTCCAGCCTCCACGGGCTCCTATTCATCCAGCCTCCACCGCGCGCTACTCCACCGGCTACTGTTCAACCACCCCTCCACGGGCACCCCTCCACCGTCTACTGTTCATCCAGCTCTCCACACCACGGGGTCATGTTCATCCAGAGGCAACGCCACCGCTCACTGTCATCCAAACCCCCCCTCGCAACGCTCATTGTTCATCCAATCGATCGGCTTCATTTAGCAGCAGCAGCGAAGAAATCGCTCGATTGGGTTCAGTTAATAGCCATCGATTGATCGCTCGGGTTCAGTAACGCGTAGCCTGCAGTGCAATCGCTCGGATTCAGTTAGAGCCCAACACCTCGCTCGGGTTCAGTTAGAGCCAACGCCTAGCACACACGCGCGTACGTGTACGAGAGAAACGCGCATCGCTCGGCCCCCGACCTCCCACCGTAACCGGGAACTCCCCAAAATTTTCCTCGCCCTCGCTTCTACCGCGGTTTTTTCCGTCATGGATGGCCCAAAGAATGTCATGCAGCTGCGTCTCCGGCCCGCCTAGGATGAAAAGCCCATTTTCTGTCATGATTTTTTGTCATAGAAGTAGGATCCCACCACATCTATGATGATACCGGGTTTTGTAACAATTATCGTCATAGAAGTGTCGTATGTATGACAGAAAGAAATTTCGTTCGGCCCAAAATGTCACGGATGTGTCTTTTTTTGTAGTATTAAATCCAGATTAGTAAACGGAGCTTGTTTCTTTCACAGTTTGAGTTCTGTTGCTTTGATTGATTTGATTCTCTTCGCAAACCGGAGTTCTTAAGTTGAACCTTCTGGTTAGATCTTTTATTTGAGTTTTACCCGTGCTTCTAGTTGAGTGCTTATTGTATTCTTGTTTGATTGCTATAGAGTACCGGGAGTGCGAAGCGTGCTACTACGAGTCTCTAGGTTTCACGGATCATCAGGAAGGCAAGTAACACTTTGATCATACCTCTTTACTACCCAGTTTTATTGCATTAGATCAATCCTCAAACAATTGCATGGCTAGGATCTGATTAATATGTGGGTTCTGGGAAGTAGTTGAGGTAGTACCTATTGTCATGTTTATTATCAAGCTTTTGGGAGTTACTTCTATGTTGCTTATATTGCTATGCTATGCTTGTAGACGTGGATTGGGTGAGTGTATCCATGACAGATGTGAGTATTGTTACTTAATGGTTAACTTTAGGTGGCTACTTTAATACACATCTGGGTGGATTGAGGCACCTGGGGAACCCAGTGTTGCCTGTTTTTTTGGAAATCCCGGGGTTACCGTGTGATTATCCTATGGACCGCCATCCAGGCTCAAAGGGATCATAAGATTATTCATGCTAGAAACTTCCGTGTGCAGCCACAAGCTATTACGGGCTCTAGCATAGTTGAGTAAGTTGCAAGACCTCTTTCAGTGGTGGGCTAGCAGATGTAGGGGAAAGTAGGTGTAACTGTCCACCCAGAGTAAAGAGGTATTGTTTTAGAAAGACCGTGTCTCGAATCTCCGACCATGGATGTATTCGAGTCTTGTGGGGAAAAGTGCGCAAACCTCTACAGAGTGTATAAACTAACCATGGTTAGCCGTGTCCCCGGTTATGGACATCTTGTGTATCTGGTTCTTGGATTATCGTGTTGATCTCATCACTCTTAATTTCATTTGATTGGGTTTAAAGATGATGCTTAATTGGGATTGAGTTGGAGGAACCTTCTCAATGTTTAACAACCACCATGATAGTTAAATAAAATTTATTCCTTTGTTGTAGGAAAAAATTGGCTTTATGCAAAATTGTAACCATAGAGCTTTCCACCAGCCATATATGCATGTAGTGATAACAATTATTCTGTTCATTAATCTCTCGTGTTACATTTCCAGCATATTCCATGTGCTGGCCCGTTTTGGGCTGCAACGTTCATGTTGCAGACTTTTCAGACGACGAGTAAGATGCCTTAGGTCGTGATCTTTCACTCAGTGATGCCATTGGAGTTGATGGACTCACTTTATCTTTCAAGTCTTCCACTGTTATCGTATTAGTTGGCCTTAAGCCATATTTATTGTAATAAGTTCTCTTTTGAGACATACAATGTAATAAGTGTGAGATTGCTACTCTTTTATAAATCCTTCAAGTATTGTGCGTGTCAGCATTACCGATCTAGGGATGAGACTAATGCACAAAGATCAGACTGTTTGAGGTCTGGTCGCTACATAAGGGAGATTATCCAAGCTCATATCATACGGGGCTTTTAAGATCTAGAGGAGGGAAAAATGGAAAAAAAATTCAAACTTAGTAGTGGCGCACCATTTGCTAGGTGCGCCACTAGTAACAGAAAAAAATCAGTTTCGAATTTTTTTGGAATTTTTTTTTCAAAATATGATACATAATATGAATGGAAGTTTGAAATATTTTTTCAAAATTTCATCACACTCATGAACATGAACAAAGTCCTAGACATCAACAAGGTTTAATAGGATTGATATGCTAGATATATCAACAAGTGCCTATTAAGTGAGCTGGTGCTGGGATTGAATAGAACTCTGAAGTTAAGGATGGGTGACCACGGAGTGCGATTTGACTTGAGATTAAGCATATTGACCCGAGATTAAGCCATAGTGACCCGAGATTAAGAAAAAAACAAAAAAAAATTCTAAAATAATTTTGAAACAAATTTTGGAAAAAAAATTGAAAAAAATTTGTTAGTAATGGCGCACTTCTATGTGGTGCGCCATTACTAAATCAGATAGTAATGGCACACCTCTAGGCATAGTAATGGCGCACTATAGGTGCGCCATTACTAACAATTACTAATGGCGTTATAATAGTGGCACACCTGTAGTGCGCCATTAATATCAAAAATAGGTGCGCCACTAACAGGCCTTTTTCTAGTAGTGAAAACTTGAAAAACTTCACAACACAAAACTTAACAGAAAACTCGTAAGCTCCGTTGGTATAAGAAAAAAATCACCACTTTTGGTACTGTTGTGACTCATTCTAGATTCATATTGGTGTAATATCTACTGTATTCCAACTTCTGTATGGTTCATACCCTCCGATACTACTCATAGATTCATCAAAATAAGCAAACAACACATAGAAAACAGAATCTGTCAAAAACAGAAAAGTCTGTAGTAATCTGTAACTCTCGAATACTTTTGTAACTCCAAAAATTCTACAGAATTAGGAAAACCTGATAAATTTGTGTACCAATCCATAGCAAAAACAATCCTATCAAAATCACGTTTCTGCGAATTATCAAAACTAATTTACTGGGTGCAAAAGTTTCTGATTTTCAGCAGGATCAACACAACTATCACCGTAAGCTATTCTAAAGGTCTTACTTGGCACTTGATTGAAACAAAATCTATAAAACATGATTACTACAGTAGCATAATCATGTGAACACACAAAAACAGTAAAGGTAAATGTTGGGTTGTCTCCCAACAAGCGCTTTTCTTTAATGCCTTTTAGCTAGGCATGATGATTTAAATGATGCTCGCATAAAAGATAAGAATTGAAACATAAAGAGAGCATCATGACGAATATTACTAACACCTTTAAGTCTAACCCACTTCCTATGCATAGGGATTTTGTGAGCAAACAACTTATGGGAACAATAATCAACTAGCATAGGAAGGCAAAACAAGCATAACTTTAAAACTTTAAGCACATAGAGAGGAAGCTTGATATCATTGCAACTCCTACAAGCATATATTCCTCCCTCATAATAATTTTCAGTAGCATCATGAACGAATTCAACAATATAACCAGCACATAAAGCATTCTTTTCATGATCTACTTGCATAGAAATTTTACTACTCTCCACATAAGCAAATTTATTCTCATCAATAGTATTGGGAGCAGACTCAACAAAATAACTATCATGTGAAGCATAATCCAATTGAAAATTAAAATCAAGATGACAAGTTTCATGGTTATCTTTATTCTTTATAGCGTATGTGTCATCACAATAATCATCATAAATAGGAGGCATGCTTTCATCATAATAAATTTGCTCATCAAAACTTGGGGGACAAAAAATATCATCTTTATCAAACATAGCTTCCCCAAGCTTGTAGCTTTGCATATCATTAGCATCATGGGTATTCAAAGAATTCATACTAACAACATTGCAATCATGCTCATCATTCAAGGATTTAGTGCCAAGCATTCTATGTAATTCTTCTTCTAGTACTTGAGCACAATTTTTGGAATCCTTATTTTCACGGAAGACATTAAAAGATGAAGCATATGAGGCACCCTCAATTCCATTTTTTTGTAATTTTCTTTTATAGACTAAACTAGTGATAAAACAAGAAACGAAAAGATTCGATTGCAAGATCTAAAGATATACCTTCCAGCACTCACCTCCCCGGCAACGGCACCAGAAAAGATCTTGATGTCTACTACGCAACCTTCTCCTTGTAGACGTTGTTGGGCAGGACAGTAGCAAATTTCACTCAAGTGGATGACCAAAGGTTTATCAATCCGTGGGAGGTGTAGGATGAAGATGGTCTCTCTCAAACAACCCTGCAACCAAATAACAAAGAGTGTCTTGTGTCCCCAACACACCCAATACAATGGCAAATTGTATAGGTGCACTAGTTCGGCGAAGAGATGTTGATACAAGTGCAATATGGATGGTAGATATAGGTTTTTGTAATCTGAAAATATAAAAACAGCAAGGTAACTAATGATAAAAGTGAGCACAAACGGTATTGCGATGCTTTGAAACAAGGCCTAGGGTTCATACTTTCACTAGTGCAAGTTCTCTCAACAATAGTAACATAACTGAATCATATAACTATCCCTTCTGATCGGAGAACAAACAAAGAGATTATTGTAGGGTAGGAAACCACCTCAAAGTTATCCTTTCTGATCGATCTATCATACAGTTCATACTAGAATAACACCTTAAGACACAAATCAACCAAAACCCTAATGTCACCTAGATACTCCAATGTCACCTCAAGTATCTGTGGGCATGATTATACGATATGCATCACACAATCTCAGATTCATCTATTCAACCAACACAATGTACTTCAAAGAGTGCCCAAAAGTTTCTACCGAAGAGTCAAGACGAAAACGTGTGCCAACCCCTATGCATAAGTTCACAAGGTCACTGAACCCGCAAGTTGATCACCAAAAGATACATCAAGCGGATCACGTGAATATCCCATTGTCACCACAGATAAGCACATGCAAGACATACATAAAGTGTTCTCAAATCCTTAAAGACTCAATCCAATAAGATGACTTCAAAGGGAAAACTCAATCCATTACAACAGAGTAGAGGGGGTGAAACATCATAAGATCCAACTATAATAGCAAAGGTCGCGATACATCAAGATCATGCCAAATCGAGAACACGAGAGAGAGAGAGAGAGAGAGAGAGAGAGAGAGAGAGAAAGAGAGAGATCAAACACATAGCTACTGGTACATACCCTCAGACTCGAGGGTGAACTACTCCCTCCTCATCATGGAAAGCATCGGGATGATGAAGATGGCCACCGGTGAGGGATCCCCCCTCCGGCAGGGTGCCGGAACATGGTCCCAGTTGGTTTTTGGTGGCTACAGAGGCTTGCGGCGGCGGAACTCCCGATCTATATTGCTCCTGGATGTTTTGGGGGTATATGGGTATATATAGGAGGAAGAAGTAGGTCGGTGGAGTTGCGAGGGGCCCATGAGGGTGGGGCACACCCAGGGGGGTAGGCGCGCCTCCCTGCCTCTTGGCCTCCTCGCTTCTTTCTTAACATCCACTCCAAGTCCTCTGGATCATGTTTGTTACAAAAATCACTCCCCCGAAGGTTTCATTCCGTTTGGATTCCATTTGATATTGCTTTTCTGCGAAACACTGAAATAGGCAAAAAACAGCAATTTGCACTGGGCCTCCGGTTAATAGGTTAGTCCCAAAAATAATATAAAAGTGCATAGTAAAGCCCATTAAACATCCAAAACAGATAATATAATAGCATGGAACAATAAAAAATTATAGATACGTTGGAGATGTATTAGTGACGCCATGGTGGACTCGCTGAGGACCTCCATCCTGCCGTCCTGGCGGTCTTGGTCTCGTTGAACGGGAATGGAAACCTTTGGCTTATTCCTCGGGACCCCGCACCTGCGCTTGCCTCCTTAGCACCAAAGAAGTAACTGGTACACTGCGCCCGCTGGCGCCGCCTGGCCATGGTTGTCATGGCTCATGTCATCCGAACCTCACAAGATGAGCCTTGCATAGAAATCTCTGCTCCTCGGGAGCCAGCCTGAGGAGGGTGCTCCCCTGGGGGTCTTGGTGTTGTCCGCCTCGCGAGGCTTGGCCCCTCACGAGGGTCTTGAGTTTGTCAAAGCCAAAGCTGGGCCGTAGCAGGCCATTGACGGAGCCACGCCATGGTCCATAGGCAGACAAGTCTAGGTACCCCCGTTCCCAGAATGCCTACACACGCATGATATCAATCTATCCACCGAAAAGTTCCATTAGATCAGATTTGGTTCAAAAACTTAGGGTTAGGTTTCTGCCGAATTCATCTCGAACCGACCGATCTGAGGATCTTGGTTTCACCAATTTGGCTCAGGCCATTGCACAAGTACAACTCGGTCTGACTGAAGCGTACAAATCGGTCTGACCGAAATCACTCACTGTGTGAAATCCTTGCATCTCGGAGTCACCAGCCTACATTTCGGTCTGACCGAAACTGCATGTTTAGACTCTATTGCTGCTTCGGTGTCACCGAGTTAGTCATATCGGTAGCTCCAAAATGCTTTCTACAGCAAACTAAAATTAAGTTTTTGTCTCAACCTTTTTGCAAAAATAGATGTTCTTTGTGATGCTCATCCACTCTACCTATGCCTATCTATTCACATGGTCAGTTCCAGATATGTTTGAGGGCAGTGACAGTGAGAACAGGTCTGAGGAGGAGGTGAATCTCAGTGTGGGCACTAGTCCCTCCAATAGCAGTTATGACGAAGGTAGCAGAAGTAGTCCAAGGAACTTGCATAAGGCTGCTACTAGGAAAAGGAAGAAGAGAACCTCAGATTCAGAGGATGAGGACTTTGTTGTTGATGAGGACGTGACCTCAAGGAAGAAAGTGCTCAAGAAGGAGTATGCCGCTGCTGCCACCAAGCCTGGTATGAAAGTTAAAGCTCCTGCCAAGAGGAAGCCCATGTCAAAAGTCAAAGCCTCAACTCAAACTACAGCAAGTGGTGCTAAAAATTAGAAGAAGGAAAGAAAAAGAGGAAGATGGTGCAAGCTAGTTGATCCAATGGCTGAATTTGAGAAACACTCATCTAATGAGGAAGAAGAGGAGGAGGAAGAGCCAGCTGCACCTCCACCAAAGTCTCAAAAGCTCATGGGGGATGCTATAAGGTCTGGGGCTGCTCCATCTAAGCCCAAGACAGCCCCCAAGCCAGTTGCTCAAGCTTCAAAACCCTCTGCACCCAAGAGATCCAACAAAAACATCCCCGCTGCTGAAAAGAACAAGGCCCCAGTGCCAAAAGTTCAAGAGGGAGAAGAGCAACAAGTGCTCAGAAAGCTAAAGCCAAAGATTCCAGATATGATGACAATCATCCTGTTGCTGAAAACATGAAGAACAGGAAAGATGCAGGTCAGAGATTGTGGAGATAGTCTGATCCTTATGCTGTCGGGGGAAGGACTGCTGTTGATTATCGTTTCCATACCAAAGAATAGTGGGACTTCTATGAAACAGTCCTATTGGACAAGAAGACCATAGTATGTGACATGAGATGGGTTGACTGGACATACACTAAAGATAATTAGGACTACTTTCCAGGAGTGCATGAGAGCTTCAGAATGAATGAAGTTGACAAGTTTGTTGGCCAGAAATTGACAAAGTGGAATGGTGAGATGATAATGCAATTCTACTCCACTGCTCATTTCTATCCAGATGATAAGATTGTCTGGATGACAGAAGGAACCAGGTATCAATCAACAATTTCTGAGTGGGCCAAGTTGATCAAAGCCCCCGATGAGGATGAAAATGATATAGATGTGTATGCCAAGCCCAGGAAGGACCACAAATCAATGGCAAATATGTACAAGGAAATTCCTGATAAGGCTTTGGAGACTCACAAGTTTGGATCAATTTACTATCTTCTCTCTGGCTTGACCACCATGAACACCATTTTGAGGCACACTTTGCTGCCCAAATCAGGAGATCATAGAATGATCTACGGCCATTCAATCAACTTGCTTCATTTGTTTGATGTGCCATAGAAGTTCAAGGTGATGAGTCTCATTGTTGAGACAGTGAAGAGAACTGCAGCTGATCAGAAAAGATCATGTGGATATGCCCCTCACATTCAAATGCTTATCAACTCCAAGATGGGGACAAGGACATATCTTATTGGCAAAGAGCATCTTCCCGTGAGACCAGAATTTGAGGACAATGAGGTTGTCATGCATGCATATCATCCAACATGTGCAGAAGCCCAGGAGAAGAGAGAGAAAGCAAATGCTGCAAAAGCAGCAAAACCAGCTAGTGCTCCAGATGCTTCACAAGTGATGCTCAAGACCAAGCAGGATCAACTTAGTTATCTTCTTGAGGCTACTGTGAGGATTGAGAAGGGATTGGCCACCCTGACTCAGAATCATGAGAGTCTTGAGAGGATCATTGAGACCAAACTCCATGATCTAGAATTGAAGTATTTCTCACCTCGTTTTATAGGCGCGGCTTGTGCTTGTCAGGAATATTAAAATACAGGGATAACGGACCGTTCGCATTCACTCAGATGCGTGGAAATCGAGGCGACTGCAGGAAGGAATCATAAAGACTGGGTGCAGAAGCCGATGCCGGACTATCGTCAATCCGGAGTATAATGGGGAACCCGCCTTGCAAAGCCGAAGACTTGCGTCCGCATACTAAATCGACATTGAAGCCAAGTTTGGAGGATACTAAGGGAGTCCTGGATTCATGGGTCCTCAGGTGTCCGGCCTAGGAGTATGGGCTGGGTTGCATGGGCCATACAAGATCAACCTGAAGATCATCTATCGTGTCCGGATGGGACTTCTCAATACGCGGACGACAAGAATAGAGTCTGGAGTTTCCTTCCCTGATAAACCGACCTTGTTCAAACCCTAGACCCCCTCTGGTGTGTATATAAACTGGAGGGGTTAGTCTGTGGAGGGAAACTTTTCAACATCATCGGAATCTTCATAGGCTAAACATCTAGGGTTAGCCATTACGATCTCGAGGTAGATTAACTCTTGTAATCTTCATACTCATCGAATATAATCAAGTAGGAGTAGGGTTTTACCTCCATCAAGCGGGCCCGAACTTGGGTAAACATTGTGTCCCCTAGCTTCCTGTTACCATCGATCCCTAGACGCACTGCTTGGGCCCCCCTACCCGAGATCTACCGGTTTTAACGCCAACATCGGTGCTTTCATTGAGAGCTCCACTGTGATGTCTGCAAAAAGTGATCCATGGCTCGCCTAGTCATCAACGTCAATATCACTTTCGGAGGGTGCCTGGCTTCAGGGTAGACCCTCCGGTTCAGCGGTTTTACCATGAGGGCCCGCACGGCCATCGAGCCCGCAACTCCTCTCATGGCTACCGGACACCGTCCTCGCATTGGCCCCAAGTACTTTGAAAAATTGGATCCAGCAGATGTTTCGTCCTTAAACAAACTGCTAGACCGCATCGCCGCCCTAGGGGTCTCAATAGACTATGATCGGATCAGGCTCAAGCCTGACCAGAGGGAAATTAATCACCCACTGATCACCCACTTTGTGGCGATCGTCGAGGAACCGGCCACTGACACTTCCCTCACCATATTGAGGACCAAGTATGTTCGGGCCACTGGATCCCCTGAGCCATATACTTCCCCTTCGGACGGTACTTTACCCCCACCGGACTCTGGTTCAGGCGTGGGATTACCAGAGACTTTATGCTTAGCCGTACCCAAACTGGTTACTTCCAAAGCCATACCGGCTCCAAACATAGACATGGGACAGGATCCAAAATTTAATCCACCCACCCACCACAATCTATATTCTCCAAGCAACTCAGGTCCTCCAGATATATACGACCTGATGTATGTGCGGCAGCAGCCCAAGGAAATGGTCCACCACTTTAGGGCCAGATTCCTGCTTGTTAAAAACAAGATAAAGGACTGCTCAGACGACGACGCAGTTTCGGTCTTCCATCGTAATTACATAGACGAAGGGATATTGAATGCCCTCAACCGTCGCCACATACAGAGTTTCACGGAATTATCGCATGTAGTACAAAAGTATTGTGCAATGGAAAGCGTATGGAGGGCCGAGAAAACTCAACTGGAGCCCGCCACCCGGATGCAGTGTGCGGCCTGGGCTAAAAGAATATACCCCGGAGGGTCACCCGGCCATCGGGCTATGGGCAGGAAGAACAAGCCCTTCACGGGACGTAGGTCCGTTCTTGATGAACTATTGGACAATCCCTGCCCGATCCATACCACTCGGCACACACTCCCAACCCATAGCCTCCGGGAATGCTGGGTACTCCGACAGGTAGAAAAAGGTGGAAAGGCCATCCTCACCACAACTCCAGAAGGATACTCACTTGAGAAGGACAACTTTAACGTCCTAACAGTGTTCTAGACTTCCTCTTCTAACAACCGGCGCAAACGGGCGCTCCGCGACCTTTCCGAAGTCCATCAAGTCACCGCACTGAGCCCATGGAACGACATGGCGATAACCTTTACGGCCGAAGACGAACAAAAGGCTCGGTCAGTCCGAGCACCTGCCGCCTTGGTACTAAACCCCATCGTTGGTGGTTTCTGGCTTACTAAACTGCTCATGGACGGCGGTAGAGGACTTAACCTCATCTATGAGGACACGCTCGACAAGATGCAGATGGATAGGTCACGCATCAAGCAAAGCAACACCATCTTTCGAGGTATTATCCCCAATCGAGAGGCACATTGCTCGGGAAAAATCAAACTGGATGTGGTGTTCGGCACGCGTGAGAACTATAGATCCAAAGAGTTGCTTTTTCATGTGGTCCCCTTCAACAGTGGGTATCACGCTATCCTCGGCCGAGACGCTTTCTCATGCTTTCAAGCTATACGCCATTATGGGTACATGAAGCTCAAAATGCTCGGCCCTAAGGGAATTATCACAATCTTGAGCGACCCCAAAGCCCTTCGTGCCGAAAACAAAACCACATCCTTGGACCTTGAAGCACTATCCGGGGCCCTAGCGGTGGAAGAATTAACCACCTTACGAGCTACGGTGGATAGGTACGATGTGATCCTTGATAAGAGATCCAAGTCCACCTCTTTCAAGCCAGCCAAAGAAATAATAAAATTCCAAGTGCACCCGACAGACCCTAATAAAAGAGCATCTATCGGAGCACAGCTGGATCCGGCAGTGGACGCCGCCCTACGCGCATTCCTGCGCGAGAATTGGGATATTTTTGCCTGTCATCCTTCAGACATACCTGGCACCCCACAAAGACTGGCCGAACACATTCTCAATATAATCAAGGGATTTAAACCCATGAAGCAAACACTACGGCGATTCTCCGAGCCCAAGCGTCAGGCCATGGGAGAAGAGCTAGCCAAGTTATTAGAGGTTGGGTTTATTAGGGAGATCAAACATCCGGATTGGTTAGCCAACCTGGTCATAGTACCTAAAAAGGACAAATCGTGGCGCCTGTGTGTCAACTTCAAGGACCTCAACAAGGCTTGCCCTAAAGATCCATTCCAATTGCCTCGCATCGACAAAATCATCGACGCAACAACAGGACACAATTCTTTGTGTTTCCTCGACGCCTATTCCGGATACCCTCAGATTAAAATGAAGGAATCGGACCAGGCTGCAACCGTGTTCATCACCGCTTACAATCCCTTCTGCTTCAATACTATGCCATTCGGACTGAAAGATGCCTTTAATATTCGGAAATTGTATTCTCAGGGGAGAGAAATACTTCTGCGCGTCTCTTTATCCTCCGCATTGAACCATGTTTCGCAGGATCGGCGCTCAGCAAGCAGTACTCAGGGGCGGGCGACCAAGAGAAGGTCAGCACCTTCGCAGAAGGGTCGTGCAAAACGGAAGGAAGTCGGAAGCACCAATGAACCTGCTCCATCACTGAAACGGTATATTCCTCTTATATAATATTCGGGCATGAAGCCAAATTGTCATTCGCATCCTTCTTCTATCATCGCAGGAGGAATATACGGTGAACTGTGAACAAGATCCCTGCCAGCCGAGCCGCGGCTAGTATGGCGCCGGAGATACCAACTAGGACGGGGGCGCATGCTGATGCGGCACAGTTTCGTTCGCCTCACGGAGAGCCGGATGAGATGTCCGTTACTAACTCCAAAGTCGAAAGTGCGATGAATCATCGTCACTTGATAGAAGCCTTGCGTGCCCCTACTTTGACGGAGCCGGAGTTTACCGCCCTAAGCACTGTAGGTGCATACACCCGAGCTGTCCGGGACGGACTCACCGGGGTTGCTCGCCTGTTCTCAAAGGATATGCAGGTAATTTTTTTGTGAACTTAGTGGATAGATAGTAGTAGCCCCCGAGACTTAAAGCGGGTGGACAAAACTGATTTGAGGATCGTTTGATAACCGCAGGTTCTCAAGGAGAAGAATAGTGCGTTGACCCAGGAGCTCGAGACAAGCCAGACACGGCTAAATGCCGCTGTCTCCGAGCTTGTAGAAATAAAGAGTGCGCTAGTGTATTACGGCAACGATAAGAAACTAGAAGAGGAGGTGAAGAAACAGGCCGAAGAGATAAAGAGCTTGAAGGCTCAACTCTTGGAGGCACAACAAGAAAACTAGAAGCTGAAGGGAGGCATATTCGGTATGTCTTGTGAACCGTCCGGATTATTGATAGAATCATATAATGCGGAGTGTCGGTGTCAAAACCGGCGGATCTCGGGTAGGGGGTCCCGAACTGTGCGTCTAGGCGGATGGTAACAGGAGACAAGGGACACGATGTTTTTACCCAGGTTCGGGCCCTCTCGATGGAGGTAAAACCCTACTCCTGCTTGATTAATATTGATGATATGGGTAGTACAAGAGTAGATATACCACAAGATCAGAGAGGCTAAATCCTAGAAGCTAGCCTATGGTATGATTGTTGTTCGTCCTACGAACTAAAACCCTCCAGTTTATATAGGCACCGAAGAGGGTTAGGGTTACACAGAGTCGCTTACAATGGTAGGAGATCTACATATCCGTATCGCCAAGCTTGCCTTCCACGCCAAGGAAAGTCCCATCCGGACACGGGACGAAGTCTTCAATCTTGTATCTTCATAGTCCAAGAGTCCGGCCAAAGACTATAGTCCAGCCATCCGGACACCCCCCAATCCAGGACTCCCTCAGTAGCCCCCGAACCAGGCTTTAATGACGACGAGTCCGACGCGTAGATTGTCTTCGGCATTGCAAGGCGGGTTCTTCTCCAAATCCTGTGTACCTGTTGAATAGGGTCCGACTCCTCATAAATATTGCGCTCCTTGGCCTCCACGCCCAATAATGGCCATCTTCCACGTGTTGAATGAATGCCAAAAGCCAGGGTATTTTTACATTTACCCCCTTAGCTGCGCAAATGAGCTGCCTATAAAAGAGACGAGGATCTAGATCTGAGTCACACCATTCCCCCTTCGCGAGCATTCATCGGAGCGCATCTGACATAAATCCATTCCATCATGGACAGTCGACGCGGCTCCTCCTCTCGCCCTCCCAGCCCTCATCCTGGAGATTGGGAGAGATGCTCCGTCCCGCACAGTGAGCTAGTGGCGCTCCAAACCAAGGGATTTCTTCCCCCAGCCTTCATGGTTCCGGTTCGAGCCGTACTCGCCACCTATAAGGGCGGAAAGCAAGCGGAGAGTGTCCCCAGTCCCTCCAAAGGAGAGTGGGTATGCCTTGTCCCTTATTTGATAAGAGGGCTCGGATTTCCAATTCATCCGTTTCTCCGGGGGCTCCTGGAGTTCTACGGCCTCCAGTTGCACAACCTTACGCCTGCCTCCATTTTGCACATTGCAGGCTTCGTGGCCCTTTGCGAGCTGTATTTGGGCATTGAGGCTCATTTCGCGCTGTGGAAGAGGTTGTTCTGCCTCGTACCCCGTTTTCAGGAGGGGTCGATAAATCAAGTGGGCGGAGCTGAACTATGGCGCATCGCAGGGACCGGATATCTATCCGGAACCCCGAAGAAGGCGTCCGAAGACTGGTCTTCGGAATGGTTTTATATAGAAGATGTCCCCCTGTCGGACCCTGTTCGGATCGGCCTCCCGGAGTTCAATAATGCTCCATTGAAGAAATGCCTAAGCTGGCGTCCACAGAGCCGTCAGAGGGAAAATGACAGGGACGTCCTTTACCTAATGAGCCGAATAAGGTTGTTAGCTCATTCTAGACTGACCATGATCGGGGTCATGGTCACATGCATTATGCGGGGGGTGCAGCCGCACCAGTATAGAGGCCACCCCATGTGGGATTTCAACGGGGAGGATGATGCCACCCGGCATGGCCGTAAGGGGACGGGATCGGTCGCCGATCTGACGAAGATCTTGTCCGCATTGTACAAAGGAGAAGAGGAGGAATTTCTCCGCGTCAATCCACAGGAAGGATTTTTTATGTACAATCCTCCAAGCTGGGTAAGCGGACATTTCTTTTTGCCCATCCGATCCATATTCCCATAGTCAAGTATCTCATTTTGCGATTTCGACGTAGGGACTGCGCAAGGCCGTATGGGATATAAACAGCCCGCCTCCACAACCCGAGGATCCGGAACGGTTCCTCGATCCGGCCTCCCAAGAGGATCCGGACATATCGGTGGGGCTGATTGATGGGGTATTTCACCAACTGAGCATCGATAATGCCTTGGTCGCCATTACGGCCGATTACCCCGGAATACTTCCAGCCTCACAGGTAATTGAGACCGAAGTCCCAACACTTTGAAAATGACCCATCCGTGCTTATTTTTGATCACCGTATACCAATGGTGTTTCGTAGGGGGTGCCCTTGAGGCGGAAGGCCGAGCCCGCGGCGGCTAGCCAACAAGGGGCAGCACGGGCCAGCAGGCTAAAAAGAAGTGCGGTCCGGATCAAAACACCGGCGCAACGGAATGGCGTGTCACCATATTCCCAGGCTTGATTCCAGAAAGGCATACTAATGCTCGTGCTCTCTTCAGGAAAAAGAGCGCTCGTCGGACTATACCCGGAGAGGTTGTCGATCGAGCCTCCGCCAGCCAGGCTCCAAAGCCAGGCCCAGAAGCGGAGGCGAACACGAGGCGTGCATCGGATGCTCCTCTGGCAGAGGATGCCGACAGATTGTCCGCCACCAACTCTGAGGTGGAGAGTGCCATGAATCACAGGTGCCGCCGGACAGTTCTTTGTGACACATGTTTCTCCCAAGATGCATTGAATGCCTTCACTTCGGGAGATGCGCACCTCCGTGTCGCTCAAGATGGTCTAGCCAGAGCCACGAAGTAGTATGTAAAAGACATACGGGTGAGAAAATTTGACAGTTATATATGCCAGTAGCCCCCGAGACTTGAAATAGTTAGAATAACTGATTTAAGGATCATTTGTTATGCATGATCTTATAGAAAAGAATACCCAACTGTCCCAGGAGCTTGAAGAGTGCAAAGCCCAACTTGAGGCTGCACTAGCCGCAACAGGGGAAGCCAAAGAGACCCCCTCTGGTAATATACATTTCAAAGGATAAGTATGTTATGAGGTGCGGCATGTGTGTAAATTTGACAATAGCATTGCAGATGGCGCCGGGGTAGATCCGGACAAGGAACAGCTCTTGCACCGGTTAAAGGCCGGCAAGAACGTGCTTACGAGGGTGAGGCAGGAGAAAAATAATCTCCAAGATGCCAACACACAGCTGGGTGGGGAACTAAAGGATATTCGTGCCCAGCTGTCTGACTCCGTTAAGGAGAATCGGCGGCTTCGACGCGGCATGTTTAGTAAGTGCTGGAACGAACTTTGAAAAAAGAGTTCGGCGAGGAAGTCGACTAATAGAGTTATGTTTGTAGGTATGCTCACAGGTCGTCCTGCAGAGGAAATGCCCGGTTCTATGGGTGACCTTCTTCCCGAGCTCTTACAACTGCACGAACGAGTTCGATGGGTGATGAAAGGCGTCGCCCAGGCCTTGTGGCCATCTGTCTCCCTGCCCGAAGGCCTTGGAGAGCTTGCAGAGAGGCTTCAGGGAGCGCGGAGGCACTTCTGATTATGGAAGATATCGGCCTGACGTCAAGGGGCCAGGGAGGCCTGGGCCATGGTGAAGACGCGGTACACGAAGGCTGACCCAAACCACATGGCCGAGGTCGGACCTGTGGGGGATGATGGGAAGGAGATCCCTGTGAGCTTAGTGTACGGCCAAGTAGAGTTGGTCGCAAAGTATTCCCAGCAGGACTGTAAACTAGATAGCCTATTAGATGGCATTGAAGAGGAATACAATCAGTAAAATTGACTATGTAATTTAAGATGACATGTAAAATGCCTTCTAGCCGGATTGTAGATCGTTTGTCATAGCGGACCTTTTCGCTTCAACCTCGGGACCCAATAGTCTGGAGTGTGTCCGAATACCCTCACGGTTATATAAGAACCGGGGGATGCGTGGAGACCAGGCGTAGGGGTCATTAGTGCTTTATCAGACAAGTGCCCAACTAGTTATGTTATATTATATGGTTAGTAAGAAACATCTTCCAGGGAGAATAGTTCTGTTAGGGGTTCCTTTCCCTGGGAGGCATGCCCTAAAGTGCATGTCCGGACTGCGAAAAAAGCAGAAAAACATCTGGGGGCAGATAAATAGGTATTAAATCGTCTTTTAGTTCACCGACCAAATATTCCCTTAAGAACGCTAGCTTTTGGCTACACCCAGTCTGAGGTACACATCCGGCTGACCCGGCAGTAACAATCGCAGAGGTGCTCCCTTTAACAAATAGCCGAACAATCGGGAACGTAGGGGTAAGCACAGGAGCCAGGCAACCCAGCTTGGCCAAAACTTAAGTCATATCGATGCATATAATTGTGAACAAAAGGTACATGTGGAAGTGTGACGCATGTGTTGGGCATGAAGCCCATATAAATAAGCTTATGTTGAAGAAGCCCCCAGGTATAATGAGCGCGGATAGCGTGTCAAGTGTGTGCGAACAAAGAGCGAACGAGCCTTCAAAGGCTGTAAGACAAAAGGAGGGAGAAGGGGAGAAATATAAGACAACTACTGTATAAAATATAGACGGAGGAAGGAGACGAACTCAGAATCCGGCGCTAGGCATAGAATCTTTGGAGACGGGCTGCGTTCCATGGGTTCGGCTCGAGTCGGTTATCTGATGCATTTCACATACGGTACGCTCCGCCGGTCAGGACTTGGTCGATGATGAAGGGACCTTCCCATTTGGGCTTGAGTTTGTCCTTTTTCTTGTCCGGCAGGCATACAACTAACTCGCCAACATTGTAAGTTTTGGCCCGTACTTCTCTGCTTTGATATCTTCGAGCCTGCTATTGATAGAATGCGGAATGGATTTTGCCACGTCACGCTCCTCCTCCAAGGTGTCCAAACTGTCCTGCCGATTGAGCTCGACTTCTCTTTCTTCGTACATGCGCACACGAGGTGAGTCATGACTTATATCGCAGGGCAAAACTGCCTCTGCGCCGTATACCATAAAGAATGGTGTGAATCCGGTAGTGCGATTCAGCGTGGTCCGTAGCCCCCCAGAGTACGGAGTCGAGCTCCTCTACTCAGTGCGTGTTAGATTCCTTGAGGGACCGCACTAGTCTGGGTTTGATGCCGCTCATGATTAGACCATTTGCTCGCTCGACTTGACCGTTAGTTTGAGGGTGATAGACTGAAGCATAGTCGAGCTTGATGCCCATGTTTTTGCACCAGAGTTTGACCTCGTCGGCCGTGAAGTTCATGCCGTTATCGGTGATGATGCTGTGGGGGATGCCGTAACGGTGTATAATCCCTGATATGAAGTCTATCACTGGTCCGGATTCGGCCGTCTGAACAGGTTTGGCCTCTATCCATTTGGTGAATTTATCCACCATGACCAGTAGGTACTTTTGCTTGTGGGTTCCTCCTTTAAGGGGTCCAACCATGTCAAGCCCCCAGACCGCGAAGGGCCAGGTGATGGGTATAGGTTTGAGGGCGGTGGGTGGCATGTGGCTTTGATTAGCAAAGAGCTGGCAACTGACGCATCGTTGGACTAAGTCCTGAGCGTCTGCCCAGGCCGTCGGCCAATAAAATCCAGCACGGAAGGCCTTGCCTACAAGGGCCCGGGCTGCGGCGTGGTGCCCGCCGAGTCTGGCATGAATTTCGGCCAGAAGATTCCGCCCTTCCTCTTCGGAGATACACCTTTGAAGGACTCCGGTTGTGCTTTTCTTATAAAGCTCTCCCTCATGGACCTTGTAGGCTTTAGATCGCCGCACTATGCAGCGGGCCTCATTTTGGTCCTCGGGAAGTTCCTGCCTGGTTAGGTAGGCCAGGAATGGTTCCGTCCATGGGGCGATGACTGCCATTATTACGTGGGCTGAGGGTGTTACTTCATTGGCAGAACCACCAATTGTGTCAGAATGTTCGGTGTCGGGCAGTGCGGTTGGGTCCGGGTTGTTATTTCCAGACTCCCCCTCCCATAGTACGGATGGCTTAAACAGCCTCTCAAAGAAGATGTTGGGAGGGACGGCATCGCGCTTTGCACCAATGCGTGCCAATACGTCTGCTGCCTAGTTGTTATCCCGGGCTATATGGTGAAATTCGAGCCCCTCGAACCGAGCTAACATTTTTAGGACGGCGTTGCGACAGGCTGCCATTTTCGGATCCTTGGCATCGAAGTCTCCATTTATTTGGGATATCGCGAGGTTCGAATCCCTGCGCACCTCTAGGCGTTGAATGCCCATGGAGACTGCCATCCAGAGACCAAGTAGAAGGGCCTCGTATTCGGCTGCGTTGTTGGAGTCCGTATACATTATCTGGAGTACATATTGAACTGTATCTCCGGTTGGGAACGTCAGAACGACGCCAGCCCCTAGACCAACCAACATTTTGGAGCCGCCGAAGTGCATGATCCAGTTGGAATATGCGCCGTACTCTTTAGGGAGTTCGGCTTCAGTCCATTCGGCGACGAAGTCAGCCAAAACTTGCGACTTAATAGCTCGCCGTGGCTTATAGGTTATGTCGAACGGGAGGAGCTCAATGGCCCATTTGGCAATCCGGCCCGTCGCGTTGCGGTTGTTTATAATGTCGTTAAGAGGTACTACGGAGGCTACTGTTATCGAACACTCTTGAAAGTAGTGTCGCAGCTTCCGGGATGCCATAAACACCGCGTACGCTATCTTTTGATAATGCGGGTACCGTGACTTGCATGGAGTTAGGACAGTGGACACGTAGTAAACTAGTTTTTGAAGGGGGAACTTGTGTCCATCCGTTTCTCGTTCGACAACGAGTACCGCGCTTACAACTTGATGAGTTGCTGCAATATATAATAGCATTGGTTCGCCCATGTTGGGCGCGGCCAGGACCAGGTTTGTTGCCAATATGGCTTTTATTTCTTTGAGTCCGGCAGTGGCGGCATCCGTCCACTCGAAGTGTTCGGTGCATCGGAGGAGGCGATAAAGGGGTAATGCCTTTTCTCCCAAACGGGAGATAAAGCGGCTTAGAGCCGCCACGCATCCAGTCAATTTTTGTATTTATTTGAGGTCCTTTGGGATATCCAATTGTGACAGAGCTCGGATCTTGGCTGGGTTTGCTTCAATTCCTCTGCTGGATACAATGAAGCCCAAGGGCTTTCCGGCTGGTACGCCAAAAACGCATTTTTTCGGGTTGAGCTTGATGTCATATGTATGGAGATTATCGAATGTGAGCCTCAAGTCGTCTACAAGAGTTTTGACATGCTTGGTTTTAACGACCACATCGTCTACGTATGCCTCCACTGTTTTGCCAATCTGGTTTGCCAGACATGTCTGAATCATGCGTTGATATGTTGCGCCGGCGTTTTTGAGCCCGAAGGTCATTGTGTTGAAGCAGAATGGGCCGTATGGGTGATGAATGCCGTTGCGGCTTGGTCGGGCTCTGCCATCTTAATTTGGTGGTAGCCGGAGTATGCGTCGAGGAAGCACAATTAATCGTGTCCTGCGGTAGCGTCGATAATTTGATCGATGCGGGGGAGGGGGAAGGGAACCTTTGGGCAAGCCTTGTTAAGGTCCTTGAAATCGACGCATAGGCGCCAGGATTTGTCCTTCTTTGGTACCATCACCAGGTTTGCTAGCCAGTCCGGATGTTTTATATCTCTGATGAATCCGGCCTCCAATAGTTTGGCTAGCTCATCTCCCATGGCCTGTCTCTTTGGTTTGGAGAAACGCCGAAGAGCTTGTTTGACTAGCTTGAATCCTTTTAGGATGTTTAGGTTGTGCTCGGCCAGCCGGCGTGGGATTCCTTGCATGTTTGAAGGGTGCCAGGCAAAAATGTCCCAATTTTCGCGTAGGAATTCTCGTAGTGCAGCGTCTACATCAGGGTTTAATTGTTCCCCGATGGAGGCCGTTTTTGTAGGGCCCGTTGGATGGACTTGGAATTTGACTATTTCGTCCGCCGATTTAAAGGAGGTGGACTTGGATCTCTTATCGAGTATCACATCGTCCCTGTTCACCGTGGAGTGCAGTGCAGTGAGTTCCTCGGCCGCTAGGGCTTCGGATAGTGCCTCAAGGGCCAGTGCGGCTGTCTTGTTTTCGGCGCGGAGTGCTATGTCCGGATCACTAGCAAGAGTGATGATTCCATTGGGCCCGGGAATTTTGAGCTTCATGTACCCGTAAACGGGTATAGCTTGAAAAATTGTGAATGCCTGTCGCCCTAATAGAGCGTGATATCCGCTGCTGAACGGGGCCACTTGGAACATGACCTCCTCGGACCTGTAATTATCCGGCGTGCCGAACACCACATCCAGTGTGATTTTTCCAGTACAGCATGCTTCCCTACTGGGGATTATTCCTCTAAAGGTTGTGCTGCTTCGCTCAATGCGGCTCCAGTCTATTTCCATTTTTCGGAGGGTTTCCTCGCAAATGAGGTTCAATCTGCTGCCACCGTCCATGAGTACCTTGGTAAGGCAAAAGCCGTCCACTATTGGACTGAGGACCAATGCGGCTGGTGCTCGGGCTGTTCGGAATTTAGGTTTGTCACTGGCATTAAAGGTAATAGTTGTCTCACTCCATGGGTTTATTGTTGCTACTTGGTATACTTCGGCAAGGCTGTGGAGTGTTCGTTTCCGCATATTATTTGATGCGAAAGTCTAGAAGACTGTTAATACCGTACTGGTATCCCTGGGCTGGTGCTCTGGAGTTAGAAGCTCTTCGCCACTTTTGGCCACCTGCCATAGTATCCAACATGCTCTAAGGCTATGAGTTGGAGTGGCGCCCTCTGTACTATGAATTTTGCAGGGTCCGTTGAGCCATCCCTCCAGTACGGTTCCATGCCCTATAGAGGGTTTTTGCTTTTTGGTATTTAACCCAGGTGCCTGGCGATGATGCACCCTTTTATTTTGGACTGGGGTTGTATTCAGGGCCGGATTGTCCCAAAAATTGATTTCGGTTTTCCAGGCGCTTTACATCACACAGTACTTTTGTACTATGGACGCCAAGTCAGCGAAGCGTGTAATTTCACGACGACTTATGGCGTTGAGGATTCCCTTGTCCGTGCAATTATTGCAGAAGAATGAAATTGCGTCCTCCTCACCGCAATCCTTTATCCTGTTCATGACCAGGAGGAATCTGGCCCAGTAATGGTGTACTGTTTCTGCGGGCTCTTGCCGGATTTGGGATAGATCGATTATGTTTGGGTGGGCTGGTGGAATTAAATTCAGAACCCCGTCCAATCTAAGACTCAGGGGCCAAGAAGTTTCCGAACTTGGAAGCTTGGGTTTTTGGACGTTGTCCAATGAATCTAGCCCGCTGCCTGACTTTAGGTTCAGTGCTTGAGTGACGTCCTCCCCTCCGCGGGAATCCGGCATGGAGGGATCGGGAATCCGGACATAGCTAGTCCTTAAAATAGAGGAAGGGTTGCTGTATTGTTCCTCAACTACGGCAACATGGTGGGTAACCTGGGGAGAGTTGATCTCTCTCAGATCGGGTTTAGGCCCAATCTGGTCGTAGTCTGTAGCGACTCCCAGGGCGGCGATGCGATCCAAGAGCTCGTTTAAGGAAGAGAGCTCCATCGGATCTAACTACTCAGCGAGTTCCGAGTTAACGTGAAGATTGCTTTCGATGACCCGAGAAGTCATCGTCGGCGCGGTGGCCGAACAGGCGGTCATAAGAAAACCGCCTAGCCGGAGAGTTTGGCCAATGGCCAAAGCTCCTTTAGCAACAATGCCATCTTTAAAGATGGGATGAGGCATCCTTCCTGATGGCGACGGCACAGAGGAACTCTCAATGAAAGCACCAATGTCGGTGTCAAAACCGGCGGATCTCGGGTAGGGGGTCCCGAACTGTGCGTCTAGGTGGATGGTAACAGGAGACAAGGGACACGATGTTTTTACCCAGGTTCGGGCCCTCTCGATGGAGGTAAAACCCTACTCCTGCTTGATTGATATTGATGATATGGGTAGTACAAGAGTAGATCTACCACGAGATCAGAGAGGCTAAACCCTAGGAGCTAGCCTATGGTACGATTGTTGTTCGTCCTACGGACTAAAACCCTCTGGTTTATATAGGCACCGAAGAGGGTTAGGGTTACACAGAGTCGGTTACAATGGTAGGAGATCTACATATCCGTATCGCCAAGCTTGCCTTCCATGCCAAGGAAAGTCCCATCCGGACACGGGGCGAAGTCTTCAATCTTGCATCTTCATAGTCCAGGAGTCCGGCCAAAGGCTATAGTCCGGCCATCCGGACACCCCCAATCTAGGACTCCCTCACAGAGTGTTATAGTCCGGTTGATACAGGTATGTTGACTAGCCGCCCCGAAGAGGAAATGCCCGTCCTGCAAAGCAACATTCTGAAGGAGCTTCCAAAGCTGCACAAGCGTCCTCGGAAGGCTATGAAAATATGGCCAATGCCTTATGGCATTCCGACATCCCTCCAAAAATTATGGAGGGGGTGGCTGATCTATTCAAGGGTTCCCGGTGTCGTTCCGAGCTGTGGAAGACGTCTGCATGTCGTGAAGGCGCTCGAGAGGCATGGGCCATGGTGAAGACATGCTATACCGGTCTTGACTCGAACCATATGGCCAGAGTTGGACTGCAGGGACCTGACGAGAAGGAAATTCCTGCAAGCCTGGTATATGACCAAGTAATGACAGCGGCGAAATATTCACAACAATATTGTAAATTAGATAGCCTACTAGATGGCGTAGAAAGGGAGTGAGTGTTCGATTCGATGTACCTATGTACTTTATGACCGAACTTATCTCCTGCCGAATTGTATGAAAATTTTGTCATCGCAGACCTTCGGCTTCTACCTCCGAACCAAAAAGTTGGAGTGTTTCCGTATACTATGTTTGACTAGGAAACATTTAGTATTGTCAAAAACCAGGCAATCCATCCATATTCCTCGAACAGACAAAATGTACTCGGTGGAGTTATATTATATTACTGTTTCGTTAGGGGTTCCTTTCCTTGGGCTGGGCTTGCATTTGAAATACAGACAACCAATTTCATAACTTCTGCCGGAAACGGCCTGTTGTATATGTGCCGACCAGTTATTCCCTTAAGAATGCTAGCTTTTGGCTTCACCCGTCTGAGGTACAGGTCCGGATAACCCGGTTGTAACAATCGCAGAGGTGCTCCCTTTTACACCCTAGTCGAACAATCGGGAATGTAGGGTATAAGCACAGGAGCAAGGCAACCCAGCTTGGCAAAAACTTAAGTCATAAAGGTGCATATAATGGCAGAAGCAACAGATAGTACGGACAAAAGGAGCTTATAAGCTTTTCAATATGCTTCTTTTAAAAGAAGTCCCCATGTATGGTGCGGTGTATACATTTAAAGATGTGTGCATGCTCCCAACAATGAGGTTTATTCGGGCATACATGGGGGCTTCTTTTAAAAGAAGGGGAAGTACCATCCGAAGGGGAAGTATCTGGCTCAGGGCATTCGGTGGCCTGAACATACTTGGTCCTCAATATGGGGAGGGAAGTGTCAGTGGTCGATTCCTCGATGATTGCCACGAAGTGGGTGATTGGTGGGTGATTAATTTCCCTCTGGTCGGGCTTGAGCCCGATCCGATCATAGTCCGCTATGACCCCCAGGGTGGCGATGCGGTCTAGCAGTTTGTTTAAGGACGAAACATCTGCCGGATCCAATTTTTCAGAGTACTTGGGGCCAATGCGAGGACGGTGTCCGGCAGCCATGAGAGGAGTTGTAGGCTCGATGGCCGCGTGGGCCCTCATGGTAAAACCGCCGAACCGGAGGGTCTGCCCTGAAGCTAGGCACCCTCCAAAGTGATATTGTCGTTGATGACTAGGTGAGCCATGGATCGCTTTTTGTAGACAGCACAACGGAGCTCTCAATGAAAGAACCGATGTCGGTGTTAAAACCGGCAGATCTCGGGTAGGGGGGCCCAAGTTGTGTGTCTAGGGATTGATGGTAATAGGAAGCAGGGGACACAGTGTTTACCCATGTTTGGGCCCTCTTGATGGAGGTAAAACCCTACCCCTGCTTGATTATATTCGATGAGTATGAAGATAACAGTAGTTAATCTACCTCGAGATTGTAATGGCTAACCCTAGATGTTTAGCCTATGAAGATTCTGATGATGATTAAAAGTTGCCCTCCACAGACTAACCCCTCCAGCTTATATACACACCGGAGGGTGTCTAGGGTTTGTACAAGGTTGGTTTATCAGGGAAGGAAACCTCCGGACTCTATTCTTTCCGTCCATGTATTGAGAAGTCCCATCCGGACACGGCAGATGATCTTCAGCTTGATCATGTACAGCCCATGCTACCCGGCCCATACTTCTAGGCCGGACACCTGAGGACCCCCGAATCCAGGACTCCCTCAGTCACCGAGATCCAATCTACTATGGTGATACTCTAGGAAGATCTTGAAGAACGGAGTAACAGACCAACCACAAATACCTTTCAGCAAGTGCCAAGGGCACAAAGGTCTTCAGCTGTGCCAGCTGCCAGTGATACCAGGACTACATTGTCAGCACCTGCAGCAACTGCCTCACTGATACCTCCAGTTTCAACTCCTCCAGCTCCACAGACATCAACTGAAGTTTCTGCAGATGGACTCCTCTCCACACCATCTACGCACACCGGAGCAACCAGCCAGAAGACATCTTTAGGGGCTCCCAGAGATCGTGCCTAGAGTGTCGAATAGCACTATGCATTTTCAAGCTTTTTGGTAACTAGTTGCCAAAGGGGGAGAAAGTGTATAGATCATTAGGCTTCAAGAGAGAGAGAGAGAGAGTTTTGCCTTTTTGTTGCCTCTCTTGCTACTTTGGTCATTTGCCTTGATCGTTTACTTGTTTGATGCATGCTCCAATATTTGTGCTTGTGTGTGAGCTACTCTTATGATCATGTGTTTGATCATATTATGCTTTCACTACAAAAAAATACACTTCCGTGATGATACGTGTTTGTCATAGTAGGTTGCGTTTTTTGTCATGCATGTACATCCATGACGATTTTATGACAGAATCAAGATAGTCATACATGTGCCGTCGTAGAAGTGTTCCATGACATTACCAAAATTATCATCAAGGAAGTGTCCACTTCCATGACGATAAATCGCGCGTCACAGAAGTGCTTTCATCAAGGGAGACCGACAGTGGCATCCACCGTAACGGAACGTCGTTAAGCTATCGGGTCGGGTTTTGGATCCGATAACCCGTTAAAAGCCCCGACCAATGGGGATTTTCCACATGTAAAATCATCATTGGCTGGAGGAAACACGTGTCGGCTCATTGTTGGGACAGATGTCATCCACTCATTGGACAAAAGGCACCTATGGTACGTCGACACGTGGCACGGCCCAACAGAGGCCCATTGCTGTGAAAAGGCCGGCCCATTTGACTTGGTCAAAAGGTGGCGGGCCGGCCAATGGAAAGCCTGTTAACGGCATGTTCGCATATAGCCCATTTACAGCCCGCTAACCGAAGGCCCGTTATGCCCTATTCGAATTAGGCCTAGTAGCGTCATCTGGGCCATCCAATATGATTCCAGCCTGTTTTCACTTCTGGCCCATGTATGGACCATGACGTCTTTCGGCCCATATGAGGCCCTATGTAACTCTTGGCCTATTAACGGCCCGTGGTGAAACTGGCCCGTCATGAACAGTGTATCACTTTACACACATTAACGGCCCGTGGTGAAACTGGCCCGTATAGAACAGTGTATCACTTTATACCCATTAATGGCCCGTTATTCCATTGGGCCATTTCCAGCCCATGTTATATTTTGGCCTTCTCAGAGCCCATTTATTTTTGGGCTCATTTCCAGCATTCGTTTACTTACGGCCCGTTATTGTCATTTTCTGCTTGTGGGCCAAATTCAGCCTGTGGTTACAGTCGGCCCGTTTGTGGTCCGTTAAACGTTGGGCCGTTTTCATAGCGTCATCAAATACGGTGTATTAACGATGGCCCGTTATGGTCGGCCCATGAACGGACGATTCCAACTCTAGCCTGTTTACGGCCAGAATGCGGTCTGTTTGGCCCATGTTTGGCCAATCGATCATACGGCCCGTATAAGGCCCATTGATGATACAGCCCGTAGAAGGCCCATTGTTTCTACGGCCCGTAGAAGGCCCATTGTTTCTACGGCCCATAGAAGGCCCACTGTTTACACGGCCCGTAGAAGGCCCACTGTTTCTACGGCCCGTAGGTCCAGTGTCACTACAGTAAATATTAGCCCATGGTTATTGTGGCCTAGTTTTAAAAAATAGGTTATTGCAGCCACTAGCAAATCGCAGAAAAAGAACTCTACTGACTACAAGCAAACAAATAAACAAGACAACAAGGAAATAAATAAGCAAGCAACTTACACTAGGCTATCACGGCTATTACACATATTACATCCACTGGGCATCAAAGTTCGCCACCAGTGCAAATATAGGGAACACAGCAGCATATAAACGCCGCAACAAAACAAGTCCAGAACTGAAACCACTTCAGAAGAGCTCAAGAAACAATATCCTGGGTACCCATAATGCTAGCAAGATGCTTAGCAAGCGTATTAACTTTCTCTTGTTTGGCGCTTAAGTCCTCCAGCGCTTGCTGTTGCACCAGAAAGTATGCATCTGAATTCTGCAGGGACTTCCTCAGTCCTTCGGCTTCCTGTCGCATAACATCTGATCGATGTCTTTCAACTTGAAGTTGAGACTCAATATAGTTTTTGTCAGCTTTCTTGGAGACTAACAGGGATGTCTCACTATCTTGAACCTTATCTGCATTACTTCCTTTACCATTGCATAACAGGGTACTCTTCTCCAATATTTTATCCATGTTCTAAAGAGAAACAAACAAACACATCTCAGGTTTACAACGTAGTATATGAAACTCATTTTGGTAAACCGGTTCACTAGTAAGGTGGACAGGATAACAGCATGAAACAAACATATATCTATGTAGTATGGTCACTATATGGTCTATATGATTCTAGTTTATGTTGCCAAATCAAGATAGATACAGTTCGAATCATATCTGTTTAAGACAAAGCAGCATACACAGAATACAAGTGTGGGAAACTACACAGCAATAACAACACTTGTAATGTGCATGGCATGAGAACATAACTGTTTATTCAATTGAAACTGAAATCAACATAGAGCAAGTTACAACAGCAAACAGCCAAACACATTGAAGAAACAGGTTTAGAACATACCTGTTGCGCCATTGGAGTTTCAATTGCATCCTTCAAATTTGAAATTGGTTGGTATCAGTAAATACAGTTGTCGGTGTCAAAACCGGCAGATCTCGGGTAGGGGGTCTCGAACTGTGCAACTAGGCGGATGGTAACAGGAGACAAGGGACACGATGTTTTTACCCAGGTTCGGGCCCTCTCGATGGAGGTAAAACCCTACTCCTGCTTGATTGATATTGATGATATGGGTAGTACAAGAGTGGATCTACCACGAGATCAAGGAGGCTAAACCCTAGAAGCTAGCCTATGGTATGATTGTTGTAATGGTTGTTGTCCTACGGACTAAAACCCTCCGGTTTATATAGACACCGGGGAGGGCTAGGGTTACACAAAGTCGGTTACAATGGTAGGAGATCTACATATCCGTATTGCCAAGCTTGCCTTCCACGCCATGGAAAGTCCCATCCGGACACGGGACGAAGTCTTCAATCTTGTATCTTCATAGTCTTGGAGTCCGGCTGACGATGATAGTCCGGCTATCCGGACACCCCCTAGTCCAGGACTCCCTCAGTAGCCCCTGAACCAGGCTTCAACGATGATGAGTCCGGCGCGCATATTGTTCGGCATTGCAAGGCGGGTTCCTCCTCCGAATAATTCATAGAAGATTGCGAACACCAGGATAGTGTCCGGCTCTGCAAAATAATTTCCACATTCCACTGTAGAGAGAATATTATGTACACAAGTTCAATCTGCTGACGTATCTTGTAGCATGACGTCACGCCACTACCAAGCCTTTACTTGAATCGTTTTTTATTATACCACCTCAGCGTGTTTAGCGAAGCGGTTTCCTTGGCACGAATTGTCGAAGCAGAGATCGTGTTCCCCTTATTCCGGGATTCTCATCAATACGGACGTGGGTAACCCAACCGCGCCATTGATGGTGGCGCTTGGGAGATAAGCGAGTTTTACCAGGCCGGTGGGGACTCATAGTCTTCGTCCGCCCATATATAAGGGGATAAGGATCCACCTTTTCACCTACGCCTTCTTCCTCCTTTGCTTATCCACCTCCGCGCACTCGAGCTCCAGAGCCCAAGTCCGCGCATCTCGTCTCGACCTTCTCCGACCATGTCCGGAGCGGGAGGCAAATGGTTGGCCTCCTCCGTTACGGAGGAGCACATCGCAAAACTGCACAGCGCCAGATACCTTTCCGGCGACATCGCGCACCGGCTGCCCGACAAGGGGCAGCTCATCCCCACCCCCAGGCCCCATGAGAGGGTCGTATTCCTTCCCCACTTCCTCCGCGGACTGGGCTTCCCGTTGCATCCCTTTGTCTGGGGGCTCATGTACTATTATGGCCTGGATTTCCACGATCTGACGCCAAACTTCATCCTCAACATCTCGGCGTTTATCATCGTGTGCGAGGCCATCCTTTGCATCCAGCCCCACTTCGGCTAGTGGCTCAAGACCTTCAACGTCAAGCCGAAGGTGGTGAAGGGCACTCAAGCGGAGTGCGGAGGCGCCATGTTGGGCAAGATGCCCAACGTCATCTGGCTCAAAGGGGCCTTCGTGGAGTCCGTCAAGGGGTGGCAATCGGGGTGGTTCTACATCACCAAGCCGCGCGGCCCTTAGTGGGCGGCGGCCCCCGAGTTTAGATCTGGTATCCCTATGCAGCTCACCAACTAGAAAGAGAAGGGCTTGCTATGGGGCAGTTCGGAGGAGCTGACAGGACTCCAGTCCTGTCTTCAGACCCTGGTGAACAAGAAGCTTAGGCTTGTCAATGTGATCCAGGTCTTGCTCATCCGCCGGATTCTCCCCTGCCAACAACGGGCCTTCAATCTGTGGGAGTTTGATCCGGCACAACACTGGACTCTGAGTGGGCTCTTCGACACGACGTATGAACCGTCTGGAGGGTGCTATTCAAGGGCGGAGAAGCCCCCGCGTCCACGACCGAAGATCGCGGATTCAGCACCAAGCGCCCGGCCGGTGAGGTAAGCTTCGTTATCCTCTATGGGACAGTTGTTTTCTTTCATAGTTTGACTCTATGTGGGATCTAAAACTCCCAATGCCTTTGACAGGACTGGTAGAGGACGTCCGGACAGGTAGACTGTCCGGCTCCCCTTCCCGAAGACCCAGCGGATGCCCGCTTAACGGGGCTGCTGGTCCCGGCACTCTATGTGGTGCCGGAGAAGAAGGCCAAGAAGAAGGCCACGAGGACTCGAAGAAGTTCCCGGCGCCAGGTGATATCAGACTCATCGTCCGATGGCTCCGAGGCGGACTCCTCCCCCGAAGACAAGGAGGAGAAAGAGGACTCTCTCCCAGAAGAGGGAGAGAGGAAGAGGAAGGCCTCCCCAACAGGGGAGGCCGAAGGGTCCAAGAGGGGAAGAACTATTCCCCCGGACAGCTCTGCTAACGCCAACGTTGGCGACGAAGAGTGGCCCTCAAGGGCCAGGCCTCCGGCAAGATCGTAAGTATCCAGATTCCTGAATGATTTATAATTTCTCTTTTGTGTCACATAGCGTCCTTCTAATGCCGCACGCTGCCTGCAGTCCGGCCGATGATGATCTCCCCACTTCATCGAGCAGGTCGTTGGCTCCGTCGGATGTAGACTCCATCCCGACTGCCTCCACTCGTCGCGACGCTGAGGATGCCGAGGTGGGATCCCGAGAAGGGACCCATCAGGAGGAGGCTCCGGAGGCGCCACAAGGCAGCCTCCCGGGCTTTGCGCCGGACTCCACGCCGGAACCCGCAGTGGTTCCGGAGTCCGGCAGGCGGCCCCTTCGCAAGAAGGGCAAGACCGTGACGCCGGCGGCCCTCGTCCAATCGGAGGCGCCGGACAACTTGTTGGAGGTGCTCAAAGGTGCTTCCATCAAGGAAGAACACTGCACTATTATGAGTGCGGTGATTCAGAAGGTTCAGCTTGCTAAGAGTGGGCTGACCGAAGCCTACAGTAGCCTTCTAACAGGCTTTGAGGTAAGAAGTTAAAATTATGTAATGTAATACCGCATAGACAGTAGCCCCTGATGCTCGGTTCGGTGTTCGGAAAGAAAAGCCGGACTGAGGATCTAAAAAGATATACGCAGGTTTGCTAAAAATTATGTCAATATGGGTTTGCAGGCTGCGTTGCTGACCTCTGCCGCACTGACTGCAGAGGTCGGTGCTTTGAAGCAGGACCTCGAGCAGTCCGAGCAAGAGCTCGGCCGTGCCAAGAAGCAGCTCGAGGACAAAGAAGGTGGGTAACACCACTTTGAATAGTTACCTTACAGAAAAGGATTTAGGTTGCAATAAAAATAACAAGGATAACGTGGGTACTGCAGGGGCCACGAACGAGGTGGCGGCCCTGAAGGAGGCCATGTCCGCGGCCGAATGCAATGTGGCCGCTGAACGAGCGGAGCGAGAGAGGCAGGAGGCGCGGGTGGCGGAGGTGCGGCAAGAGCTCCAGGCTCTCATGGATAAGCATGAGAGTTTGGAGCGCGACTCAAAGACTCGAGAGTCCGAGCTTGCCTCGGCTCTTGAAAGTGCCAAAGCCGCTAAGGCCGAGGCCCATAAGGCCGTCCAGGAGATTGAGGCGACGAAGAAGATAGCAGCGGGTAAGGCATTTTTCATTCAAAGCAAGCATGTGAATGTAAATTACCTGTTACTTACCCGAATTCGGAGCTCTCCAGGGGCGTTTGCAGATCTGCCTTGCAGCGTGTCCGATGCCGCCGCATTCTACCGTGGCGAGGAGGGGAGCTCAGCGGAAAAGGTTTTCTGGTCTCAGTACGCTGAGTCCGGACATCCGGTGCCCCCTAGCGACCAGCTGAAGCAGCTGGTCGAACTCCACAAGGTAGCTGAGCAGGCCATGAAGGGCCTCATAGTCCGGCTGTGGCCTGGAGAGGCCATGCCTGGGAGCTACTTCGGCCTCGTGCGGCGGCTGGTGGATGCGTGCCCCTGGGTGGAGGTCATCAAGTGCTCCGCCTGTATTGAAGGTGCTCGTTGGGCCCTTGCCCGCGCAAAGGTGCATTGGGGCAGGCTGGATGCGGAGAGGCTTATCACTGACGCGCCGCCAGCGGGCAAGTAGTATCGTACGCCCGAGATGTACTATAAGACTGTCCTGAAGGGTGCCCGCAAGATTGCGGATGAGTGCCCTAGAGATGTAATTATTGAGTAAACTTGCAATGTGTTATCCTGTGCGCTGAAAACTTTGTTCATATGCGCTAAGCAACGCTTATTGATTTAAAATATTACCTTCTGTGCGGCCGTTTATTAAATCTGAGAGATGGCAAGTCGTCGGCTTCAGCCCCCATGCCACGAGTGCTGGGGTGTTCGGGATAAACTTGAGAACTCTTGTTCCCATTTTTGGGTCCATCTAGGGAGGCACTCAACACAACGAACAAGGCAACCGGACTTATAATGCTTGAACACTCTCACTTAGCCATAGAATTCTATAATTTTAAATTTCGGCGAAGCCCCTAGTATTCGGAAGACCGAGTTCGGGGCGCTATCCACGCCTTGGCCGGACATTATCCGGTTCTTCGCTCGAAGCGGCGTAAGTCTTTAGGGACTCGAAAAGACCTCTCGAACAGCGACCAGTCTCTCGCCTTATCATGACAGTCAGTTTTAGCTTTCTCCACTGAGGCGCTCGCCCAGCTCAACCGGGGCGCAATCGCAGTGGTTCTCCCAGTGCTACCTTAGCCAACAAAACGGAACGTAAGGTACCAACATATGGGAGCCGGGCAAACCCAACTATTGACCCAAGACATGATTCGGAGCCGATTCATATAATGCTATAAGTTCGGGGTGCCGCACTTGTGAAAGTGTTCGGACTTATCACACCATAATGCGGGGAACATAAGCCCCTGGTGTATTCGGCCGTACCAAAATATACAGGAGCAAGATGTCATTAATGAACATATATGTAAAAAAGGTAATGCAATTATAGGCGCAAGGTAATGCATTGTTTATCCAAGGAATTCTGCTATGAGTGCAGAGCGATACAAATAGTGCGGTAAGCAAGGGATTGGACTAATTAAGCGTGTCCCCCTCCAGGGGTGGGCTGCGGAATGGTGTATTTAACAAATTTAATGCTCGTAATGGAGACCACCTGAGTGTTCGGCGCAGCCTTTGTCCCTCCCTGGCTGTTGCATCGTGAGTTCGGCAGGTTCGCCGCCGGACAGGGCCTCTGGTGAACGGAGTCCTGTGTATAAAAGGAAGGAAAATAAAAAATAAAAAGAGCGACACACTTGGGAGCCCCTGGTGTGGTCGAGCCGCACTCTAGGTCAGTTGTGGTCGTGCCCCTCCCCCTATGCCCATGGTATCTCCAGAGCGTAATGATGTACGCGGAGAGCTGGTCTTGCAATCATGCGAGAGCTGGGGTTGGGTCCGCATTGCTACACGAGCTCGGAACGTGCCAAGTGGTCTTGATTGATGTTGCTCTGGGCGCGTTTGGCCGTGTCCGGTCGTTTAATGGCCGGACTCGAAAATTGCCTTAGAAGGCTGCTCTGTACTTCTGCCGCGAGAGCCGCTGTATGTTCCTCCGTTCGGAGGGAGCGTTCCGTATTTCCGTTGACCGTGATGACTCCACGAGGGCCTGGCATCTTGAGCTTGAGGTATGCATAATGCGGCACCGCGTTGAACTTTGCGAACGAGGTTCGTCCGAGCAGAGCGTGATAGCCGCTGCGGAACGGGACTATGTCGAAGATTAACTCCTCGCTTCGGAAATTATCCGGGGATCCGAAGACCACTTCCAGTGTGACTGAGCCTGTACAATTGGCCTCAACACCTGGTATGACACCTTTGAAGGTCGTCTTTGTAGGTTTAATCCTTGAGGGGTCTATGCCCATCTTGCACACTGTATCCTGATAAAGCAGGTTCAGGCTACTGCCGCCGTCCATCAGGACTCTCGTGAGGTGAAATCCATCGATGATTGGGTCTAAAACCAATGCGGCGAATCCGCCATGGCGGATACTGGTCGGATGGTCTCTTCGATCGAAAGTGATCCGGCAAGAGGACCATGGATTGAACTTCGGGGCGACTGGCTCCATCGCATATACGTCCCTTAGTGCACGCTTCCGCTCCCTCTTCGGTATGTGGGTTGCGTATATCATGTTTACCGTCTGCACTTGTGGGGGGAAACCCTTCTGTCCTCTACTGTTCGGCGGCCGGGTCTCTTCCTCGTCATCACTGTGCAACCCCTTGTCATTGTTTTCGGCAATTAACTTGCCTGCCTGCTTGAATACCCAACAATCTCCGTTGGTGTGGTTAGCTGGTTTTTCGGGGGTGCCATGTATCTGTCAAGAGCGGTCGAGTATTCGGTCCAAATTGGACGGACCCGGGGTGGTTCTTTTGAATGGATTCTTCCGCTGACCAGGTTTAGAGCCTCGGAATCCGGCATTGACTGCCGTATCCTCATTGCTGTCGCCGTTAACGCGGCGTTTATTTTTGCTTCAATGCGACCTGCCATTGTGGTCCTTAGTATCCGGACTGCCAGCATTTTTACTGAGGTTGTTGCTGCGAGCTAGCCAGCAATCCTCTCCCGCACAGAAGTGGGTCATTAATGATGTGAGGGCTGCCATGGATGTCGGCTTTTCCTGTCCTAGGTGCCGGGCCAGCCACTCGTCGCGGATGTTATGTTTGAAGGCTGCGAGGGCCTCTGCATCCGGACAGTCAACGATTTGATTTTTCTTTGTTAGGAACCGTGTCCAGAATTGCCTGGCCGATTCGTCTGGCTGCTGAATTATGTGGCTTAGGTCATCGGCGTCTGGTGGTCGCACATATGTGCCCTGGAAGTTGTCGAGGAATGCGGCTTCCAGGTCCTCCCAACACCCAATTGACTCTGCGGGTAGGCTGTTAAGCCAATGCCGAGCTGGTCCTTTAAGCTTGAGCGGGAGATATTTGATGGCATGGAGATCGTCGCCGCGGGCCATATGGATATGAAGGAGATAATCTTCGATCCAAACCGCGGGGTCTGTTGTGCCATTGTAGGATTCAATGTTTACGGTTTTAAACCCTTCAGGGATTTGATGATCCATTACTTCGTCAGTGAAGCATAGCGGGTGTGCGGCGCCTCTGTATTGAGCAATATCACGACGTAGCTCAAGGGAGCATTGTCTGCTGTGTTTGGCCCGGCCGGAGTTGTTGTATCCGGCGCGACGGTATTCGTCGTGGGTCGTGGGGCGCCCACGTGATCCATAGATACATCTGGATTGTCTTGCCTTGTCCTCCAATATATCCCGCAAGTCCGGCACGTTCCCCTGTGGCTTCGTACTTTTCGAGCGATGCCGGGGTACGGTCTTGATGGAGGGCCTGGATGCCTCTCTATCGCGACCACGGGGTGGTCGGTCGGCCGTATTGTGCGCTGGTGATGAAGGTATGTATGCTTCCTCCTCTAATCGGGGGAGCAACTTGCGTTTTGGGTAGCTCTTGGAGGGGCGTTCGAGTTCATACTCTTCGGCCGCGAGGACCTCAGTCCATCTGTCGGCCAGCAGGTCTTGATCAGCTTGAAGCTGCTGCTGCTTTTTCTTTAGGCTATTTGCTGTGGCCATTAGCATGCGTTTGAAACGCTCTTGTTCGACGGGATCCTCAGGCACGACGAATTCGTCGTCATCGAGGCTTGCCTTGTCTTCGGAGGGAGGTATGTAATTATCATCCTCGACCTCTTCGTCTGCCGCTCTCTCATGAGGGCTTGCTTCTGCATCCTCCTGCGCTGAATCTTGTTGGAGGGGGTTGTCTTCGGCACTTTCTGGGGTGTTATTATCTCCTGTGCCGGAATCTCCATTCTTACTGTGGCAGGATTTAGAGCGGCGCTGCTGACGTCGGCGCTTGGGCTGTTTCTTTAAGGAATCTGCCTCCGCTGCTTCTTCGCCGCCCCCATCTTTTGGGGTGTCCACCATGTATATGTCGTATGACGAGGTGGTCTTCTAGTGCCTTGTAGGCGCTGGTTCTTGATTGTCTCCGGCATCGTTGTCCATACCGTTGATGTTTTTGGAGTCGTAGTCTAGAATGTTTGTTAGATCGTCGACAGTTGCTACAAACTGGGTGGTGGGTGGGCTTTGAATTTCTTCATCGTTCGCGTCCCAACCATCCTGGCCATAACCCGGCCAGGGCTCTCCGGATAGCGAGAGATGCTTTAGCAAATTTAGGATGTCCCCAAAGGGTGAGTGCTGAAAGATGTCCGCGGCGGTGAACTCCATGATCGGCGCCCAATCGGATTCGATTGGCAGGGGCGCAGGAGGTTCGGAGTCCGGCAGGGAGTCCGGCACCTCAGAGTCACGAGCTTTATAAGGGATGAGGTCAGTGTTCGGCTCCATCACCGTGGAAGTTGCAGCTCCCGAGGCGGTGTCCAGCCACCCATCCTTGATCTGCGCGATCGGCTCCAAATTATGGGTCGGAGCGGATTTGTGTGCGGCCTCCAAGGCATTGTACGGCGGCAGAGTTAGATCATGCCCATCGTGACAGTGCGGCACACTCGTTTGCGGCTTGGATCCATCGAAGATCAAGTCCCCGTGGATATCCGCTGTGAAGTTTAGGCTTCCAAATCTGACCTGATGGCCAGGGGCGTAGCTTTCGATCTGCTCCAGATGGCCAAGTGAATTAGCCCGCAGTGCGAAGCCGCCGAATACGAAGATCTGTCCGGGGAGAAAAGTCTCACCCAGGACTGCGTTGTTGTTGATTGAGGAAGCCATCAAGCCTATCGGTGACGACACAGAGGAACTCTCAATGAAAGCACCAATGTCGGTGTCAATACCGGCGGATCTCAGGTAGGGGGTCCCGAACTGTGCGTCTAGGCGGATGGTAACAGGAGACAAGGGACACGATGTTTTTACCCAGGTTCGGGCCCTCTCGATCGAGGTAAAACCCTACCCCTGCTTGATTGATATTGATGATATGGGTAGTACAAGAGTGGATCTACCATGAGATCAAGGAGGCTAAACCCTAGAAGCTAGCCTATGGTATGATTGTTGTAATGGTTGTTGTCCTACGGACTAAAACCCTCCTGTTTATATAGACACCGGGGAGGGCTCGGGTTACACAGAGTCGGTTACAATGGTAGGAGATCTACATATCCGTATCGCCAAGCTTGCCTTCCACGCCTAGGAAAGTCCCATCCGGACACGGGACGAAGTCTTCAATCTTGTATCTTCATAGTCCAAGAGTCGAAGTGGTGGTCCTCATGATTTGGGCACTGCAGTTGCCTTACTAACTGCTCGTGTTTGGGTGCTCTGTGGTGGAGACGGTGCTGTGTCAATGGGAACTGGGTGTCTATCTGCTAGGGTTGGGGTTTGAAGGGGTGTAGCTGGTTCTCTGTTCAACTGGGTAGGGGTACAATCTGCATGAGTGTGGGTTATGTGTGGTGGGGCTGATTCTTGGGCAAGTACAACCATGGTTCTATCTGCATCGACAGGTAGCACGATCTTTTCTGAAGACCGTGTTTTTACTCCCACAGATACTGCCATCACTCCCTCCAATTGAAATGGCTGATAAACAAGAAAAGTAATTGAATGTACATACATTGTAAGATAGACAGGTGCAATGGATAGTAGGGAAGGAAACAGGGCATGAAATAATTCACATTTATGTTGTCTAAGCAAACAGAATAGCAGGACATAATTTCACATATATGATGCCTAATTAAACAGGATAGCACGACACAATTTCACATGTATGATGGCTAACTAAACAGGATAGAATGACATACTTCAAAATATGATGACTATGTAAACATGATGACATGATATAACTATACGATGTGTCTATTAAAGTGGTTGGCATGCCATAAATCACAAACATGCCGCCGATGGAAACATGATGGCATGATATAATTCACAGATAGAATGACATAATTTAAAATATGATGACTATGTAAACAGGATGAGATGATATAACTATATTATGTCTTTAGAAAATGGGTTGGCATGCCATAATTCAGATACATGCTGTCTATGTAAACATCATGGCATGACACAATTCAAATATATGATTTATATACTAAGGAAGTGAGCAGAGGGCAATCGCATATATGATGTGTCAACTAAGGAGATGGCATTCAATATTGTGTATATGATGTAAAAACTAAGCATTGCAATACAACATATGCATTATATGAGTAATATAACCCTGCCAAGTTTGAGCATACACCTCAGGGGGACAATAGGACTGGTCATCTGCCTCTGAATCCTCCTCTGAAGAGCTATCTGTAATCAGCAAGATATCTGCTTCAGCAGGTAGCATTGTCTACTCTGAAGACCTTGTTTTCACTCCAGATTTCTCCATCACCAATTCAAATGGCTGATGCACAGGAAGAGCAGTTGAATATACAAACATTGTCGACAAAAGCAATGAGAAATACAAAAAAAGGACGGCATGATATAATTCGCATATATGACGCTTGCCTAAACAGCATGGCATTGCATAATTCACATACATAATGCCTTGCAACAAGATAACATTGCATAATTCACATATATAATGTCTTGCAACAAGATGGCATTGCATAATTCACATATATGGTAATTAGACACTAAACAGGTGGCATTCACACAAAGCATGGCTAAACTAAGCAAATGACATAGCAATGCAAGATACCATACGCACGATATGAGTAACATAACCCTGCCAAGTTAGGGCATGCACCTCGGGGGGGAAATATGACTGGTCATCTGTCTCTGAATCCTCCTCTGAGGAGCTATCAGTAACCAGCAAGACATGCGCTTCGTCAGATTGCATTGTCTGCCCTGAAGACCTTGTTTCCACTCCAGATTTTTCCATGACCATGTCGAATGGCTGATGCACAGGAAGAGTAATTGAATGTACTAAAATTGTTGACAAATTTAACACATAATAAAAAAATGATGGCATGATATAATTCACATATAAGATGACTGGCTAACCAGGGTGGCATTGCAAAATTCACATATATGATGCCTGGCTAGACAAGATGGCATTGCATGATTCACATATACGATAAAGAAACTAAACATATGGCATTGACACAAAGCATCTCTAAACAAAGCAGATGACATATTTAATGTATACAGTAAGCAGTGCAAGGCACCATATGCATGATATTACCAGCATCAGCATGCCAAGTTAGAGCGAAGACCTCATGGGGTAAATAGGAGTGGTCTTCTCCTTCTGAATCCCCCTCAGAACAGTTATCTTCCTCTTGATTACGATCCAAAATGGGTGGAGGGGGGCTGCCTTTGCGCCCACCATGGAACGACGTCTTCATGAAATTCTATTGCCACGCAAGGCTCGTCTCTTTTGCTCTACATGATCAGTTCCATTGTGTACAATAATTGGCATGCATAGGAATAAAACATAGTGAGATTATGTAAGGAGTGCATGCACAAATCCAGAGTGATGGTAGCAAACTGTGGATAGACCCCAAAACCAATGATAGCATGCAGATAATAGCTTTAGTTAGAAAATACAGATAATGGCTCCTTTAATGTTTGTTTGCACCCAACATGAAACTCATAGTAGACACCGGAGATTAACCAGATAGTAGACAGATAGTACTGATTGATGCCCCAATATGTACCCCACAACCATTTAAAAACTCAAGTTTCAGCATTAGTTTGGACCTGACTCGGAGTCTAATAGGTGAACACGACGATAATGTAGCATGTCATCATATTAAGCGACGCACAACGTAAGCAGACACGGAAGAGTGCGACCTCTCTTGCAGACCCGTGTAGTCCTCAAGGTCATCTGCTCAGTTGATGATGGTAATGCAGTTGTCGTGGCTGCCGGCGGCGGGGAAGAAGATCTGAGGCGGCGAAAGACAGTCTGGAGAGCGGATCCCTGCTGTGGTGAACCCTTCCGTTGTTGGAGCAGCTGAGCTGGGGTGGAACAAAGCGCGGCAGGAGCAGGACAAACCACACAAGGTTTTCTTTGACACATATATGTAACAGAAGTAATTGAGTAAGGGCTTGTTTGAATTTGAGGTCTCTAACAATGCAAGGATAGGAAATAGACAGGAATAGGATAGGAATGCACGTGCAAAACAGAGAATTTAAAAACACAGGATTTCTGCCAATCTGGTTGTTTGATTCACAACAATTGGAAGATCACAGGATGCAAAAAAGCATGGTGAGATTAAGTCAAACCACAAGAAAATGTACGGTCATAATGCTATTATGCTACTATCTCTTAGTCTTGTGCTTGATAAATAGGAATATGAAAAGGAGGAGAAGTGGAAATTAGAATTCCTACGATTTTTCTTTCAAGGAGACACTAAAGGTACAAATCCTACAGTTTTCCTTTGCTCCATTCCTTTGCACCAAATTCATGAAAAGTAGTACCATAGGAAACTTTCCAATTCCTATGTTTTTCATTCACTTTTCCTTTCAAGCACTGGCGATTCTAGTAGGCAGGCTTGAGCAAGGAGAATCCTACACTAAAAAAATGTATTTGTGCTACTTCTATTACTTTGGACCCAGGCCACTGCCATACTAGCTCAACTCCTAGGCCCATCGACAAATGCACAGCTCAAACGCGCAGAGATAAATAATGATGGCATTCAAGAGAGTCCATCACGGATAGCTAAGTTGCCTGGTACCTCACTGCTTGTCATATAGTAGGATAAAATAATCATATTTCCCGTTACTACGAGTGCTCAGTTGACAATATATATAACATGTAGAGTAAAAAAGAGATGCAACAAGTGTACAACCTCTTTGGCGAAGCCATGTCGATCTCAGCGTGATTGGGTTGGCCAGTGAGGATGCTCTGGCTGACTTTCCTGTTGGAGGAGGGGAAGAAGATCTTAGGCATCTAGAGATGGAGCCCGAGGTACTGCTCCGCTGTGATGGAGGGTTTCGTCGTTGGAGCAGCTCCGGTGAGTTGTACGACACCGAGGCTGAAGCAGGACAAGAGAGACAACGAACAACGTTAACCTGAGTGGAATTCTAATAGCATCTCCAATACATGACGTAAAATACATAACCACAAAGTGCTAGATGTAAAATACATCAGCCGCTCATCTCTGAACTTAACTGTCGAAACTGAACTTAACTATCGAAACTGAACCTAACTGTTGAAACTGAATTTTGCTGTCGAAACTGAATTTTGCTGTCGAAACTGAACGCACTAGCAAGGTGAGGCTACACGTCGGTCGACTAACTTTTTCATCTCTGGTCAGTCGATTTTGCAGCCGTTGGATATGAAATCAAGGGCCTGCGGTTCATCTTCAACCTCCACCCCCCTGAGCCGCCAGCCACCACCGGCCAAACAATAGCCCCCCGCCGCCCGTGGCCGGTGGTGCGCCGCCCCGCCCGCCCCGAAAACACTCCCCACCGCCGGTCTGCCGCCGCCCCGGCCATCCCTCTAGGCCCCCCCGTGCCGAGCTTTTTCTCCGGCAATCCCCATGCCACCGCCCCGCCAATGCCCCGCCAACGCCGGTGACCACCGCCCCCATCCTGAACCCTAAGATAGATAGTGTGGTACCTCTCCGGCGAGCCCCCTCCTCGCTGTGGCTGGTTCTTCCTTCACCCAGGCGAGCCCACCCCTTGAAAATCGACTGACCCAAAAGTCGACTCAGTCGACTGAAGTGTAGCCAAATCGGAGCAGCATCGCAAGCAAGAGCAAGAGCGAGAGCAGCAGCGCGAGCAAGAGCAATAGCAAGAGCAGACCAGACAGGGGACCGAGAGCAAGAGTAGAGCAGCAGCGTGAGCGACAGCTAAAGCAGTAGCAGCTCCTACTGATGTGGACGTCGCCGCCGAGGGAGCGACGCCGTGGAGGAAGTGGTCGGCGACGCCGCCGTGGATGGAGCCGCGCCGTGTCGGCTCGGGACCGAGCGCCGGCAGCACCGCGAGATCGAATCAAGAAGAAAATGCGGCGATTAGTGTACAACCTCTTTGGTGGCGCCGATTATGCCGCAGCTTCATCCGAGGAAACGGTGATGATGATGCTCTTCCGGTGGTGCAGGTGAAGACGGCAGGTGTGGGAATGAAGGTGGCGCGAAAGACGAGGGGAACGTCGGGGCAGCTCCTTGGAGGTGGAGGATGGGGTGGCTGAACCGGCGGGACGATGAGATCGACGACGGATCCTCATCTGGTACTATGGATGAGGGACCTCGAGGTGTTGTTGTGGACGACGTCGTTTTGTTGGGGAAGAGGGGTGGCGGATGGAGCAGGGTGTGGGGTTTTGTCGCGGGTTTTCGCGGCCTCGGTGTAGTGAATGGGTGGGCGGATGGGATGGCAGTGGGGAACCATGGCTTAGAGACGCGCTTGTCCGAAATGTGGGGTAAGTTACGAAAGTACCCCCCACCGATTTGAGGCGGTTCTTTCGGTTCAGGGGTACCACGGGCATTTCGCGTATCGGGATTTCACAGGAGGTGGGAGTTTTCGCGCGCGTTGTAATTTTAGAATAGCAAGGCACGGTTGAGATGGAGGGAGTTGTCGGAGCACAACGAGACAAAGATATATCTTAAATATTTCGGGCTAACAAGGCGCGGGTTGAAGAGGCGGGAGTTTCGCAGCACGATAGACAGATACGCTAGCTTCAATTTTCGGCCTAACAAGGCACAGCTTGAAACTTCGGAAGAACAAGCTTAACGTGTACCCAAAAAAGACAATTTGCACCTCAACACGCACAACACACACACAAACACCATTTAGACTAGAGTAAGGTACACGTGCATTGCACGGATGAGATTTGGCAACCAAATTATGAATAAATACCACATTATAGCATGCAATCTTTGAGTCATATATGCATGATGTAGATGTTCGTTTAATTCTTATAGTTCATTTTATTCAAAATCATCTAGTTTTTATAAGAAAGCTAATCTATTTTAAGATTCATGGAATTGTGCGTTGTAAGACATAAAGTAAAAATAAATAATGGCAAATCATGTAGAAAAACATTTGGGCAATTCTGATACGGAAGATTCTAGAACAAATAAGAAGTGCTTGTGTTTTGATGTTTGTGCATTATGCTTAAGTTCAACCATGGAGTCTTCTAGATTATACATGTGGCAAAATCTAGTGGAATCTAGATGATATCCAACGGCCAATAGTGCTCAAATTTGCCATCTTTGGAACATCGGATTCGCCTCATCCAATGACCATCTTTCAAAGTTAAAGTTACCTGCACACAATATAAAAAATATTATATATATATAGGGGTATAGATATAGATATGTGATGCGAAAGCCGCCCATCATCTCCAATTAGAATAGTGTGTCCATGCACGGATGCGACATGGGCAAATGATGTCTGCCATCGGTATCTCAGATTCAAATCAGTCTGACGTTGTTCAATGTGTATACATTACAACATGCTCGTTTCCAAACCGTTATATTCATGCATGCCTGGGTTTCAAACATCAGGATCTCTTATTCAAATATTTGAATTCAACTTTACATTGATTATGACCTCACCTATTCTTTTACACCCACAAAGTAGTCTTCTCTTTATAATTGTACCACTAACTTTCTCTCGTGCATGCATGCACACACACTACCAGTCGGCATTATCCATCGCACGCATGCAATCTTTTTCTTCAGGTCGGTCTCCCATGAAGGCACACACCCACACACATCCCCCTCTCCATCATATCGGGCATTCTTTATCTCTCACGCGTGCATGCGCAACGATCGATGTTCCTCTATGTATGTGTGTATATAGCTAGGTCTTTCATAGTTTTCCACACAAACCGATCAATCGATATATCCGGTGAGGTCTCACCCTCTTCCCCACGTCCACATCGATCAGTCTATACCTCTCTATATAGGATTAACATATATAGCTAATACACCCACATTAATTATATATCCAACGTCCCCCTCTCATCATCCATGCCTTCCGCTTCATCTCTCGGACGTGTGCACAATGGTGAGACAGGGGGCAGTAAGGGGCCTGCCCCCCTAACATCACTATATATCGAGGCTAATATGAATGTGATCATTAGACAATTGTTGCTAAAAAAGGTTTAATTTCATGAATTGACCCTCCTCGTAAAGGATTAGTGTCGGTGTCAAAATCGGCGGATCTCGGGTAGGGGGTCCCGAACTGTGCGTCTAGGCGGATGGTAACAGGAGACAAGGGACACAATGTTTTTACCCAGGTTCGGGCCCTCTCGATGGAGGTAAAACCCTACTCCTGCTTGATTGATATTGATGATATGGGTAGTACATGAGTGGATCTACCACGAGATCAAGGAGGCTAAACCCTAGAAGCTAGCCTATGGTATGATTGTTGTAATGGTTGTGTGTCCTACGGACTAAAACCCTCCAGTTTATATAGACACTGGAGAGGGCTAGGGTTACACAAAGTCGGTTACAATGGTAGGAGATCTACATATCCGTATTGCCAAGCTTGCCTTCCACGCCAAGGAAAGTCCCATCCGGACATGGGACGAAGTCTTCAATCTTGTATCTTCATAGTCTTGGAGTCCGGCCGACGATGATAGTCCAGCTGTCCGGACACCCCCTAGTCCAGGACTCCCTCAGTAGCCCCTAAACCAGGCTTCAATGACGATGAGTCCGGCGCGCATATTGTTCGGCATTGCAAGGCGGGTTCCTCCTCCGAATAATTCATAGAAGATTGTGAACACCAGGATAGTGTCCGGCTCTGCAAAATAAATTCCACATTCCACCGTAGAGAGAATAATATGTACACAAGTTCAATCTACTAACGTATTCTGTGGCATGACGTCACGCCACTACCAAGCCTTTACTTGAATCGTTTTTTATTATACCACCTCAACGCGTTTAGCGAAGCGGTTTACTTGGCACGTCTTGTCGGAGCAGAGATCATGTTCCCCTTATTCCGGGATTCCCATCAATACGGACGTGGGTAACTGTCGGTGTCAAAACCGGCGGATCTCGGGTAGGGGGTCCCGAACTGTGCGTCTAGGCGGATGGTAACAGGAGATGAGGGACACGATGTTTTTACCCAGGTTCGGGCCCTCTCGATGGAGGTAAAACCCTACGTCCTGCTTGATTAATATTGATGATATGGGTAGTACAAGAGTAGATCTACCACGAGATCAAGGAGGCTAAACCCTAGAAGCTAGCCTATGGTATGATTGTTGTAATGTATGTTGTCCTACGGACTAAAGCCCTCCGGTTTATATAGATACTGGAGAGGGCTAGGGTTACACAGAGTCGGTTGCAATGGTAGGAGATCTACGTATCCGTATCGCCAAGCTTGCCTTCCACACCAAGGAAAGTACCATCTGGACACGAGCCGGAGTCTTCAATCTTGTATCTTCGTAGTCCTGGAGTCCGGCGGATATTGATAGTCCGGCTGTCCGGACACCCCCTAGTCCAGGACTCCCCCAGTAGCCCCTGAACCAGTCTTCAATGACGATAAGTCCGGCGTGCATAATGTTCGGCATTGCAAGGCGGGTTCCTCCCTTGAATAATCCAGAGAAGATCATGAACACCAGGATAGTGTCCGGCTCTGCAAAATAAATTCCACATTCCAGCGTAGAGAGAATAAAATGTACACTTAGTTCAATCTGCTGACGTATTATGCAGCGTGACATCACACCGCCACCAGGCCTTTGTTTGAATTACTACACCACCTCAGCATGTTTAGCGAAGCGGTTTCCTTGGCACGTCTTATCGAAGCAGAGATCGTGTTCCCCTTATTCCGAGATTCTCATCAATACGTGCGTGGGTAACCCAACCGCGCCATTGATGGTGGCGCTTGGGAGATAAGCAAGTTTTACCAGGCTGGTGGGGGACGCATAGTTTTGTCCGCCTATACATAAGGGATAAGGATTCACCTTCTCACCTACGCCTTCTTCCTCCTTTGCTTATCCATCCTTGCGAACTCAAGCTCCAACGCCCGAGCTCGCGCATCTCACCTCGACCTTCTCCGAATATGTCCGGAGCGGGAGGTAAATGGTTAGCCTCCACCGTCAAGGAGGAGGACATCACCAAGCTGCGCAGCGCCGGATACCTTTCCGCCGATATCGCGCATCGGCTGCCCGACGAGGGGCAGCTCATCCCTACCCCCAGGCCTCATGAGAGGGTCATCTTTCTCCCCCACTTCCTCCGCGGACTGGGCTTTTCGCTCCATCCATTTTTCCGGGGGCTCATGTTTTACTACAGCCTGGATTTCCATGATCTGGCGCCGAACTTTATCCTCAACATCTCGGCGTTTATCGTCGTGTGCGAGGCCTTCCTCTGCATCCGGCCCCACTTCGTCCTGTGGCTCAAGACCTTCAACGTCAAGCCGAAGGTTGTAAAGGGTACGCAAGCGGAATGCGGAGGCGCCATGTTGGGCAAATTGCCCAACGTCCCTTGGCTAGAAGGGACCTTCGTGGACTCCATCAAGGGGTGGCAATCGGGGTGGTTCTACATCACCGAGCCGCGCAAATCCACATGGGCGGCGGCCCCCGAGTTTAGATCTGGCATCCCCACGCAGCTCACCTCCTGGAAAGAGAAGGGCTTGCAGTGGGGGAATCCGGTGGAGGTGACGGGACTCCGAGCATGTATCAAGAAGATGGTGAGCAATAAGCTCAGGCTCGTCGACGTGGTCCAAGTCATGCTCATCCGGCGGATCCTCCCATGCCAAGAACGGGCATTTAATTTGTGGGAGTTCAATCCGGAACAGCACCAGGCGCTAAGCGGGATCTTCGATACAACATACGAAGGCACCTGGAGGGTGCTGTTCAAGGGCGCCGAAGCCCCCGCGTCCGCGGCCGAAGACCGCGGATTCAGCTCGCAGCATCCAACTGACGAGGTAAGTGATTCAACCCCATTACGGGACACTTGTGATAATTAGATTGACTCTAGTGAGGTTTCATTCTGCCTCTTCCTTTGACAGGAATGGATGGAGAAGGCCAAGCTGCTCATCAGCCCGGCTCCCATGCCAGAAGACCCAGCGAACGCCCGCTTAACAGGGCTACTGGTTCCGGCACCGCACGTGGTGCCGGAGAAGAAGGCCAAGAAGGTGGCCGCGAGGACTCGAAAGAGTTCCCGCAATCAGGCGTCTAACGACGACGAGGACTCCTCCCCTGAAGACGAGGAGGAGGAGTACTCTCTCCCGGAGGAGGGAGAGAAGAAAAGGAAGGCTTCCCCCGTCGGGGGGGCTGAAGGGTCCAAGAGGGGGAGAACTATCCCCCCGGACAGTTTCGCCAACATCAGCGTTGGTGAGGATGAGCGGCCTCCAAGGGCCAGGCGTCCGGCAAAATCGTAAGTATCCGGATCCTTGATGTGTAATTTCTTTTATGTCGCGTAGTATCCTTCTAACGCCGCATTCTGCCCGTAGTCCGGCCAATGATGATCTCCCTGACTCATCGAGCGGGTCATTGGCCTCGTCGGATGTGAATTCCATCCCGACTGCCTCCACCCCACGCACCGACGAGGACGTCGAGGTCGGATGTGAATTTCTTCGTCGTCCGCATCCCAACCATCCTGGCCATAATCCGGCCAGGACTCTCCTGATAACGAGAGATGCTTTAGTGAATTCAAGATATCGCCGAAAGGCGAGCATTGGAAGATGTCCGCGGCGGTGAATTCCATAACCGGCGCCCAATCCGGATTGATTGGTAGGGGCGCGGGAGGTTCGGAGTCCGGCGAGGAGTCCGGCGCCTCGGAATCACGAGTTTCGCAGGGGACAAGATTAGTGTTCGGCTCCATCGCCGTGGATGTTGAAGCCCCCAGGGCAGCGTCTATCCACCGGCCCTCGATCTGGGCGATCGGCTCTGGGATAATGGCCGAAGAGGATCCGTGTGCGGCCACCAAGGCACTTGTTCGGCGGCAGAGCTAGATCATACCCATCGTCACAGTGCGGCGCGCTTGGCTGTGGCTCGAGTCCGTCGAGGATCAAGTCTCCGCGGACATCGGCCGTGAAGTTTAGGCTTCCAAATCTGACCTGACGGCCAGGGGCGTAGCTTTCGATCTGCTCCAGGTGGCCAAGGGAATTGGCCCGCAGGGCGAAGCCGTCGAATACGAAGATCTGTCCGGGGAGAAAAGTCTCACCCTAGACAGCGTTGCAGGTTGAAGATGCCATCAAGCCTATCGGTGACGACAGAGAGGAACTCTCAATGAAAGCACCAATGTCGGTGTCAATACCGGCGGATCTCGGGTAGGGGGTCCCGAACTGTGCGTCTAGGCAGATGGTAACAGGAGACGAGAGACACGATGTTTTTACCCAGGTTCGGGCCCTCTCGATGGAGGTAAAACCCTACGTCCTGCTTGATTAATATTGATGATATGGGTAGTACAAGAGTAGATCTACCACGAGATCAAGGAGGCTAAACCCTAGAAGCTAGCCTATGGTATGATTGTTGTAATGTATGTTGTCCTACGGACTAAAGCCCTTCGATTTATATAAATACCGGAGAGGGCTAGGGTTACACAGAGTCGGTTACAATGGTAGGATATCTACGTATCCGTATCGCCAAGCTTGCCTTCCACGCCAAGGAAAGTACCATCCGGACACGAGCTGGAGTCTTCAATCTTGTATCTTCGTAGTCTTGGAGTCCGGCGGACATTGATAGTCCGGCTGTCCGGACACCCCCTAGTCCAGGACTCCCTCAGTAACCCAACCACGCCATTGATGGTGGCGCTTGGGAGATAAGCGAGTTTTACCAGGCTGGTGGGGACGCATAGTCTTCGTCGGCCTATATATACGGGGATAAGGATCCACCTTTTTACCTACGCCTTCTTCCTCCTTTGCTTATCCATCTCCGCGCACTCGAGCTCCAGCGCCCAAGTCTGCACACCTCGTCTCGACCTTCTCCAGTCATGTCCGGAGCGGGAGGCAAGTGGTTGGCCTCCTCCGTTACGGAGGAGCACATCAAAAAGCTGCGCGGCGCCGGATACCTTTCCAGCGACATCGCGCACCGGCTGCCCGACGAGGGGCAGGTCATCCCCACCCCCAGGCCCCATGAGAGGGTCGTATTCCTTCCCCACTTCCTCCGCGGACTGGGCTTCCCACTTCATACCTTCGTCCGGGGGATCGTTTACTACTACGGCCTGGACTTCCACGATCTGGCGCCAAACTTCATCCTCAACATCTTGGCGTTTATCGTCGTGTGCGAGGCCTTCCTCTGCATCCAGCCCCACTTCAGCTTGTGGCTCAAGACCTTCAATGTCAAGCCGGAGGTTGTGAAGGGCGTCCAAGCGGAGTGCGGAGGTGCCATGGTGGGCAAAATGCCCAACGTCACCTGGCTCGAGGGGGCCTTCGTGGAGTCCATCAAGGGGTGGCAATCGGGGTGGTTCTACATCACCGAGCCGCGTGACCCTAAATGGGCAGCGGCCCCTGAGTTCAGATCTGGTATCCCCATGCAGCTCACCTCCTGGAAAGAGAAGGGCTTGCTATGGGGCAGTTCGGAGGAGCTAACAGGACCACAGTCCTGTCTCCAGACCTTGGTGAACAAGAAGCTTAGGCTTGTCAATGTGATCCAGGTCATGCTCATCCGCCGGACTCTCCCCTGCCAACAGCGGGCCTTTAATTTGTGGGAGTTCGATCCGGCACAGCACCGTACCCTCAGCGGGCTCTACGACACAATGTACGAAGCTGCCTGGAGGGTGCTGTTCAAGGGTGGAGAAGCCACCGCGTCCGCGACTGAAGATCGCGGATTCAGCACCAAGCGCCCGGCCAGCAAGGTAAGCTTTGTTATCCTCTATGGGACACTTATTTTCTTTCATAGTTTGACTCTATGTGGGATTTAAAACTCCCAATGCCTTTGACAGGACTGGCAGAGGACATCCGGATAGGTAGACTGTCCGGCTCCCCTTCCCGAAGACCCAGCGGACGCCTGTTTAACGGGGCTGCTAGTCCCGGCACTTTATGTGGTGCCGGAGAAGAAGGCCAAGAAGAAGGCCACGGGAACTCGAAGAAGTTCCCGGCGCCAGGTGATATCGGACTCATCGTCCGATGGCTCCGAGGCGGACTCCTCCCCCGAAGACGAGGAGGAGAAAGAGGACTCTCCCCCCAAAGGGGGGAGAGAGGAAAAGGAAGGCTTCCCCAACGGGGGAGGCCGAAGGGTCCAAGAGGGGAAGGACCCTTCCCCCGGACAGCTCCGCCAACGCCAATGTTGGCGACGAAGAGTGGCCCTCAAGGGCCAGGCCTCCGGCAAGATCGTAAGTATCTGGATTCCTGAATGATTTATAGTTTCTCTTTTGTGTCACATAGTGTCCTTCTAATGCCGCACACTACCTGTAGTCCGGCCGATGATGATCTTCCCGCTTTATCGAGCGGGTCCTTGGCTCCGTCGGACGTGGATTCCATTCTGATCGCCTCCACCCCTCGTGATGCTGACGATGCCGAGCTGGGATCCCAGGAGGGGACCCATCAGGAGGAGGCTCCGGAGGTGCCGCAAGGCAACCTCCCGGACTTTGCGCCGGACTCCATGCCGGAACCCGCAGTGGTTCCGGAGTCCGGCAGGCGACCCCTTCGTAAGAAGGGCAAGACCGTGATGCCGGCAGCCTCCGTCCAACCGGAGGCGCCGGACAACTTGTTGGAGGCGCTTAACGGCGCTTCCATCAAGGAAGAACACCGCACTATCATGAGTGCGGTGATTCAGAAGGTTCAGCTCGCCAAGAGCGGGCTGACCAAAGCCTGCAGTAGCCTTCTAACAGGCTTTGAGGTAAGAAGTTTAAAATATGTAATGTGATACCGCATAGACAGTAGCCCCTGATGCTTGGTTCGGTGTTCGGAAAGAAAAACCGGACTGAGGATCTAAAAAAGATATACGCAGGAGTGCTAAAAATTATGTCAATATGGGTTTGCAGGCTGCGCTACTGACCTCTGCCGCACTGACTGTGGAGGTTGGTGCTTTGAAGCAGGACCTCGAGCGGTCCAAGCAAGAGCTCGGCCTTGCCAAGAAGCAGCTTGAGGACAAAGAGGGTGAGTAACACCACTTTTAAATTTGTACCTTACAGAAAAGGATATTGGTTGCAATAGAAATAACAAGGATAACGTGGGTACTGCAGGGGCCACGAACAAGGTGGCGACCCTGAAGGAGGCCGTGTCCGCGGCCGAACGCAATGCGGCCGCGGAACGAGCGGAGCGAGAGAAGAAGGAGGCACGGGTGGCGGAGGTGCGGCAAGAGCTCCAGGCTCTCGTGGAAAAGCATGAGAGTTTGGAGCGCGACTCGAAGACTCGGGAGTCCGAGCTTGCCTCGGCTCTTGAAAGTGCCAAAGCCGCTAAGGCCGAGGCCCATAAGGCCCTCCAGGAGTTTGAGGCGGTGAAGAAAATAGCGGCGGGTAAGGCATTTTTCATGCAAAGCAAGCATGTGGATGTAAATTACCTGATACTTACCCGAATTCAGAGCTCTCCAGGGGCGTTTGCAGATCTGCCTTGTAGCATGTCCGATGCCGCCGCATTCTACCGAACCGAGGAGGGGATCTCAAAGGAGAAGGTCTTTTGGTCTCAGTACGCTGAGGCCAGACATCCGGTGCCCCCTAGCGACCAGCTGAAGCAGCTGGTCGAGCTCCACAAGGTAGCCGAGCAGGCCATGAAGGGCCTCATAGTCCGGCTGTGGCCTGGAGAGGCCATGCCTGGGAGCTACTTCGGCCTCGTGCGGCGGCTGGTGGATGCATGCCCCTGGGTGGAAGTCATCAAGCGCTCCGCTTGCATTGAAGGTGCCCGTCGGGACCTTGCCCGCGCAAAGGTGCATTGGGGCAGGCTGGATGCTGAGAGGCTTATCACGGACGCGCCGCCAGTGGGCAAGGAGTATCGTACGCCCGAGATGTACCATAAGAGTGTCCTGAATGGTGCCCGCAAGATTGCGGATGAGTGCCCCAAAGATGTAATTATTGAGTAAACTCGCAATGTGTTATCCTGTGCGCTGAAAACTTTGTTCATATGCACTAAGCAATGCTTATTGATTTAAAATATTACCTTCTGTGCGGCCATTTATTAAATTTGAGAGATGGCAAGTCGTCGGCTTCAGCCCCCATGCCACGAGTGCTGGGGTGTTCGGGATAAACTTTAGCACTCTTGTTCCCATTTTTGGGTCCATCTAGGGAGGCGCTCAACACAACGAACAAGGCAACCGGACTTATAATGCTTGAACACTCTCACTTAGCCATAGAATTCTATAATTTTAAATTTCGGCGAAGCCCCTAGTGTTCGGAAGACCGAATTCGGGGCGCTATCCACGCCTTGGCCGGACACAGTTGGTTCCTCGCTCTAAGCGGCATAAGTCTTTAGGGACTCGAAAAGACCTCTCGAACAGCGACCAGCTCTCGCCTTATCATGACAGTCAGTTTTAGCTTTCTCCACTGAGGCGCTCGCCTAGCTCAACCGGGGCGCAATCGCAGTGGTTCTCCCAGTGCTACCTTAGCCGACGGAACGGAACGTAAGGTACCAAAACATGGGAGCCGGGCAAACCCAACTATTGACCCAAGACATGATTCGGAGCCGATGCATATAATGCTATAAGTTCGGGGTGCCACACTTGTGAAAGTGTTTGGACATATCACACCATAATGCGGGGAACATAAGCCCCTGGTGTATTCGGCCGTACCAGAGTGTACGGATGCAAGATGTCATAAATGAACATATATAAGAAAAGGAATGCAATTATAAGCGAAAAAAGTGATGCATTGTTTATTCAAGGAATTCTGCCATGAGTGCAGAACGATACAAATAGTGCGGTAAGCAAGGGGTTGGACTATTTTAAACATGTCCCCATCCAGGGGTGGGCTGCGGACTGGTGTATTTAATAAATTTGATGCTCGTAATGGAGACCACCTGAGTGTTCATCGTAGCCTTTGTGCCTCCCTGGCTGTTGCATCGTGAGTTCGGCAGATCTACTGCCGGACAGGGCCTCCGGTGAACGGAGTCCTGTGGAAAAAATAAAAAAGAAGAAAAAAGAGTGAAACACTTGGGAGCCCTTGGTGTGGTTAAGCCGCACTCTGGGCCTGTCGTGGTCGTGCCCCTCCCCCTGTGCCCATGGTATCTCCAGAGTGTAATGATGTACGCGAAGAGCTGGTTTTGCAATCATGCAAGGGCTGGGGTTGGGGCCGCATTGCTACGCGTGCTCGGAATGTGCCAGGTGGTCTTGATTGATGTTACTCCGGGCGCGTTTGGCCATGTCCGGTCGTTTAACGGCCGGACTCGAAAATTGCCTTAAAAGGCTGGTCTGTACTTCTGCCGCGAGAGCCGCTGTGTGTTCCTCCGTTCGGAGGGAGCGTTCAGTATTTCTGTTGACCGTGACGACTCCACGAGGGCCTGGCATCTTGAGCTTAAGGTATGCATAATGCGGTACCGCGTTGAATTTTGCAAACGCGGTTCGTCCGAGCAGAGCGTGATAGCCACTTCGGAACGGGACTATGTCGAAGATTAACTCCTCGCTTCGGAAATTATCCGGGGATCCGAAGACCACTTCCAGGGTGACTGAGCCTGTACAATTGGCCTCAACACCTGGTATGACACCTTTGAAGGTCGTCTTTGTAGGTTTAATCCTTGAGGGGTCTATGCCCATCTTGCGCACTGTATCCTGATATAGCAAGTTCAGGCTGCTGCTGCCGTCCATCAGGACTCTAGTGAGGTGGAATCCATCGACGATTGGGTCTAAAACCAATGCGGCAAATCCGCCATGGCGGATACTGGTGGGGTGGTCCCTTCGATCGAAGGTGATCGGGCAAGAGGACCATGGGTTGAACTTTGGGGTGACTGGCTCCATCGCATATACCTCCCTAAGTGCACGCTTACTCTCCCTCTTGGGTATATGGGTTGCGTATATCATGTTTACCGTCCGCACTTGTGGGGGGAAACCCTTCTGTCCTCTACTGTTCGGCGGCCGAGTCTCTTCCTCGTCATCACTGTGCAGCCCCTTGTCATTGTTTTCGGCAATTAACTTGCCCGCCTGCTTGAATACCCAACAATCTCTGTTGGTGTAGTTAGCTGGCTTTTCGGGGGTGCCATGTATCTGGCAAGAGCGGTCGGGTATTCGGTCCAAATTGTACGGACCCGGAGTAGTTCTTTTGAATGGCTTCTTCCGCTGACCGGGTTTAGAGCCTCTGAATCCGGCATTGACTGTCGTATCCTCATTGTTATCGCCGTTAACGTGGCGTTTGTTTTTGTTTCGACGCGACCTGCCATTGTGGTCCTTAGTATCCGGACTGCCAACATTTTTGCTAAGGTTGTTGCTGCGAGCTAGCCAGCTGTCCTCTCCCGCACAGAAGCGGGTCATGAGTGATGTGAGGGCTGCCATGGATTTCCGCTTTTCCGGTCCTAGGTGCCGGGCCAGCCACTCGTCGCGGATGTTATGTTTGAAGGCTGCGAGGGCCTCTGCATCCGGACAGTCGACGATTTGATTTTTCTGTGTTAAGAACCATGTCCAGAACTGTCTGGCCGATTCGTCTGGCTGCTGAATTATGTGGCTTAGGTCATCGGCGTCTAGTGGTCGCACATATGTGCCCTGGAAGTTATCAAGGAATGCGGCTTCCAGGTCCTCCCAACACCCAATTGACTCTGCGGGCAAGTTGTTAAGCCAATGCCGAGCTGGTCCTTTAAGCTTGAGTGGGAGATACTTGATGGCGTGGAGATCGTCGCCGCGGGCCATATGGATATGAAGGAGATAATCTTCGATCCAAACCGCGGGGTCTGTTGTGCCATCGTAGGATTCAATGTTCACGGGTTTAAACCCTTCAGGGATTTGACGATCCATTACTTCGTCTGTGAAGCATAGTGGGTGTGCGGCGCCTCTATATTGAGCAATATCATGACGTAGCTCAAGAGAGCATTGTCTGTTGTGTTCGGCCTGGCCGAAGTTGCTGTATCTGGCATGACGGTAGTCGTCGTGGGTCATGGGGCACCCACGTGATCCGTAGATAGATCTGTATTGTCTTGCCTTGTCCTCCAATATATCCCGCAAGTCCGGCGCATTCCCCCGTGGCATCGCACTTTTCAAGCGATGCCGTGGTACGGTTCTGGCGGAGGGCCTAGATGCCTCTCTGTTGCGGCTACGAGGTGGTCAGTCTGCCGTATTGTCCGCTGGTGATGAAGGTTTGTATGCTTCCTCCTCTAGTCGGGGGAGCAACTTGCGTTTTGGGTAGCTTTTGGAGGGGCGTTCGATTTCATACTCTTCGGCCGTGAGGACCTCGGTCCATCTGTCGGCCAGCAGGTCTTGATCAGCTCGAAGCTGTTGCTGCTTCTTTTTTAGGCTGTTCGCCGTGGCCATTAGCCTGCGTTTAAAACGCTCTTGTTCGACGGGATCCTCGGGCACGACAAATTCGTCGTCGTTGAGGCTTGCCTCGTCGCCGGAGGGAGGCATGTAAGTGTCATCCTCTGTCTCCTCGTCTGCCGCTCTCTCTCGAGGGCTGGCTACTCCGTCCTCCTGTGCTGAATCTTGCTGGAGGGGGTTGTCTTCGGCACTCTCTGGGGTGTTATTATCTCCGGTGCCGGAATCTCCATTCTTACTGTGGCGGGATTTAGAGCGGCGCCGCTGACGTTGGCACTTGGGCTGTTTCTTAGAAGAATCTGCCTCTGCTGCTTCTTCGCCGTCCCCATCCTTTGGGGTGTCCACCATGTATATGTCGCATGACGAGGTGGTCTTCCAGTGCCCTGTAGGCATTGGTTCTTGATCGTTTCCGGCATCGTCGTCCATGCCGTCGATGTCTTCGGAGTCGTAGTCTAGCATGTCGGTTAGATCGTCGACAGTGGCTACAAAGTGGGCGGTGGGTGGGCTTTGAATTTCTTCTTCGTCCGCATCCCAACCATCCTGACCGCAGTCCGGCCAGGGTTCTCCTGATAATGAGAGATGCTTTAGCGAATTTAGGATGTCGCCAAAGGGTGAGTGCTGAAAGATGTCCGCGGCGGTGAACTCCATGATCGGCGCCCAATCGGATTCGATTGGCAGGGGCGCAGGAGGTTCGGAGTCCGGCAAGGAGTCCGGCGCCTCGGAGTCACGAGCTTTATAAGGGACAAGGTCAGTATTCCGCTCCATCGCCGTAGAAGTTGCAGCTCCCGAGGCGGTGTCCAGCCACCTGTCCTCGATCTGCGCGGTCTGCTCCGAACTATGGGTTAGAGTAGACTCATGTGCGGCCTCCAAGGTACTGTCCGGCGGCAGAGCTAGATCATACCCATTGTGATAGTGTGGCATGCTCGGCTGTGGCTCGAATCCATCGAAGATCAAATCTCCATGGATGTCGGCCGTGAAGTTTAGGCTTCCAAATCTGACCTGATGGTCAGGGGCGTAGCTTTCGATCTGCTCCAGATGGCCAAGTGAATTGGCCAGCAGTGCGAAGCCGCCGAATACGAAGATCTGTCCAGGGAGAAAAGTCTCACCCTGGATGGCGTTGTTGTTGATTGAAGAAGCCATCAAGCCTATCGGTGACGACACAGAGGAACTCTCAATGAAAGCACCAATGTCGGTGTCAAAACCGGCGGATCACGGGTAGGGGGTCCCGAACTGTGCGTCTAGGCGGATGGTAACAGGAGACAAGGGACACGATGTTTTTACCCAGGTTCGGACCCTCTCGATGGAGGTAAAACCCTACTCCTGCTTGATTGATATTGATGATATGGGTAGTACAAGAGTGGATCTACCACGAGATCAAGGAGGCTAAACCCTAGAAGCTAGCCTATGGTATGATTGTTGTAATGGTTGTGTGTCCTACGGACTAAAACCCTCCGGTTTATATAGACATCGGAGAGGGCTAGGGTTACACCGAGTCGGTTACAATAGTAGGAGATCTACATATCCGTATTGCCAAGCTTGCCTTCCACGCCAAGGAAAGTCCCATCCGAACACGGGACGAAGTCTTCAATCTTGTATCTTCATAGTCTTGGAGTCCGGCCGACGATGATAGTCCGGCTGTCCGGACACCCCCTAGTCCAGGACTCCCTCAATTAGCAATGCTTGGCCCCCTAGCTCATTTATTTTTCATGGCTCCACCATTGCGTGCAACAGCACACGTGTTCACCCCCACTCTCTAAATATCGATCTCGCACTTGTGCATTCCTTCATAGTCTCCCTCCACTCGTCCCCTCGCACCATCTTCTAGCCCCCCACCGGATTTTGCCACATGTACAATCTAGCAGAATCCACGGTTTAACTTAAGCATAATGCAAAAACCTCAAAACAACAGTGGTTCTCTTTTGTTCTAGAATCTTCCATATCATAACTGCCCGAACTTTTTTTCTAGTTGAATTGCCATTATTTGTTTTTACCTTATGCTTTACAACGCACAATTCTATGAATCATAAAATAGATTAAGGGCTTCTTTGATTCAAAGGATTCTCAAAGGAATTTTGGAGGATTCTAATCATTAGGAATTTTTCCTATCTTGGTTGTTTGATTCGTAGGATTGTAAACCGTAGGAATTTTTCCATATGATTCATTTGCACTAGATTTCATAGGAAACATCCCATCCACTCAAACCTCTTTGAAAGAATTCCTTTTTTCCATGCACAATCAAACACTCGTACAATCCTATAGGATTCAAGATGACATTCCACGATAATCCCATGTTTTTCCTATTCCCGCGTTCTTAGCTTTTTTATAAATTGATTTTGAATGAGATGAACTATAAGAATTAAACGAAGGGCTACATCAGGCATATATGACTCAGAGCTTACATGCTACAGTGTGGTATTTATTCATAATTTGGTTGCAAAATCTGATGCGTGCAATGCATGTGTACCTTACTAGTACTTCGAGTATGTGCAAAACACGTAAATTAGAATACCAATGGCACGCTACACAGTGTCTCTCTTACAGTTAATGAAGCCATGTGGCACGTGTGGAGGCGTTGTCGCGACCTCCTTACGTGGATTGATCAAAGTGACATGCTGCTGGTTCCAGAAGAATGTACTCATCCTCCCTGAGCCATACTGGCGGTACATGCACGAAGCGAAGATGTGCACGCACGCCACGCACACACTCATTCCCTCGCACGCACACGTGGGTACGCGGGAGGACGCAATTTTGTACCAAGATCCACCCCATGTGATAATTTGACGCGTGTAAATTTGTTCACTTCATTGATGGTCAATTAATACAGCGCATGCAAATTGAGTGGACGTGAGGGCGGAAGAAAGACATTATTACTCCACTGCGCGCATGCGAGTAGTTAAATCGTGGGTTGCTAGTAGTACTTCCATTGGTCTCCTTCGTATTTTGTGCCAATTTTTGACAGTAACATAATATTTACGCATTTGAGCAGTGTAGTACTTTAAATTTATGTTCCGCTAAACTCATCGGGAGCCGTTTCGGGCCTCGAAACCAAAACCATCAATTAATCTTTACCTTGTTCCCATCACATTCGAAAGCCTGCTCACACCTACTAGTACGTACCAAACCTGAACGTGTTCCTACTATGCAGGTATCAGTACTAGTGCTAGTACTTAAGTTATAAAAAGGGGAACTACCTAACCAAAAATTACTCTACCTTTCCTCCTCATAAGTGCTTCTTCTTCGTCCGTCGTTGCCATGGCCGGTGAGCAGAGCTCTAGGTCGAGAACTACTCGTAACAAGGGAGCGGCAACCAAGGCTGCGGAAAAAAAAGAGGGCTTGCCGCCACGCAGAGACCTCGAAAGATCTCTTATGGGCAGGCGATGGCTCCTAGGAGCGCCCTAGCCGCGGAGGCGAACATGCCGAGCCGGCGGAGCTGGAGTCGTTATCCCTCGACGGCATGCCCGATCAGCTCAATAAGCACCTCAATAAGCAGAAGGAGTAAATCCAAGGCTTGATGGAGTTGCTGAAGGAGAGCCTCGACGACATGCCCGCTGAGCTCAAACAGCAGGGGGAGTTGACTGCCAGCTTGGTGATGTTGCTGAAGAAAAGCATTGCCTCGGAGAAGAAGGCGACCGGCGAAATCCTGCGACTTCAGGAGGACAAGGAGAAGCTCTGCCATGAGATCGACCTGTTGAAGGAGAAGAACGCCGGCTGGAAGAAGCTGCATGAGAATAGTAGTTCCTTGATGAAGATGTTGCAGGCCCTCGTCATGGAACAGAAGGAGGAGTTGGCGAAGCTCCGCTTTGAGCACCCGGCTGCTGTCAAGGTACGTAATGCGGCCGTGGAACAGATGATGAAGGCTCGCGTCGAGAAATCCCGCGTCATGGACAGAATGAAGAAGATGGCGGAGGAGACGCACAAGGAGATGGAGGTCGTGGAGGCGATGAAGAAGCAGTTACGACTCCGCGGCGAATTAGATCATTTGGGGTGATAATCTTCCTTCTTATTTTGCTGTTGTGTTTCATATTTTGCTTCGGGTGTTTCGCCACACGTTTCACATTCTCTGCGAGGCATGAATAGAACAATGGTTTTTGTTTTTTGAGGGAATGAATCGAACAATGCTAACAATGAGATGACTAGCAAATTAGATCATTTTTTATCGCCATATGGCACTGGGCTGCCGTGTTTCGTGCTCCTCCATTGCAGTACTACTCCAATGGAAAACTTGAGTATAATGCACGGTTCTTTGCTCCTCCTCAATCAGGTCGTCGGCGCATTTATACGAGCAGTCAAATCACAAGGCCCCGCCTTCTAGCAGTAATGAGCCGTCAAGTCACAAAGGCCCTCGCCTCTCGTGAAACCGACCAAGCTAGACTGCCCCGCCCTCTAGCCTTTTAAAAAAATGTATACTTTTGTACAACAGTAGTATCGATGGATTGCGCCATGGAGCAAAACTTGAAATTAAAAAAAGGTGGTACATATAGAGAGCGCTCGTCGCCAAATTATGCATATAGTACTATTAAAAAGGCTAGTCACAATAATGGTGTCCAGCACAACCCACCCCTCAAATAAAACTAAGCACCCTGGAATTCTTTGACAGAACTAAGCACCCTGAAATTCTTTGACAACTAAACTGCTGGCTATATGATGTTGGCCATATATATTGTACGTATATAATGTGAATAAACAAGTGGTAGTACTATACCAACTAAAAGATGAAATGTAAGAAATACTAGTATGTACGTACTGAAGAGTTAAAGTAACAAGAAGAAACATAACATAGTTCTGCTGGGGGCTCAGCACAACACACCCCTCAAATTAAATTAAGCACACTTGAAATTAAACTTTGCAACTATTCCGGTAGACACTTCATTAGAACCACCATGAGCAACGACACTGCCACCTTACTCGGAGTCCTCATCCAGGTCCTCGACTTCGTCCTTGTCCCTCTTCCTCTTGGGCGATACTTCTTTGCTTGAACCTCCAACTTAGCTGTTGCTCTTCATCCAACCCTTGTAGATATTGAAACAAAGGTAGCCATCCATCGCAGCGTACTGGATGTGGTCTATATCTAGTACATTCCGCTGCCATGCATGACGATGAAACGTGTATGGAGGTTTCTCCAGTTTACCGTACGAAGGATGAACCATGTCTCCTGCCAGGGTCAGCATTGAAGGCTGACGAGAGGACACCAGCCGATTCTTTTGGAGGTCGAAGGTGTTGCCTACAACGACGCCTATCCGACGCAGGACTTCTTTGTCGTTACCAAAGTCTACAGTAATGAATTTCACTAGGTTACTCTCGAGGAAGTCCTTAAAATCCTGGCACTCAACGTCGGCATGGCATATGTGGTAGACCAAGCATAAGCCATGCACGCAAGCCTGGATCACAGCGGGATTCTTCCTCTCTTCATCCTTTAGATCCTTCTCTCGTCCCACGACTGTGGTGTACTCAACATCTAGCCCAGTGACCCACTCATGATGTGAGTTTTCGAACATGCGTCTGAAGCAAGAAAGGCATCCTTTCACCGTCGCAGAAGTACGGGTGTAGATGACGTCAAACTCACCGCCGGTGATGGTTCTAACCTTGTACTCACCGCCGATCAGGGAGATTTGGGACGCCATGGATTTGGGAGGAGGGTTATGTCACGCCCAATATGCGACCCTATCCAAAAGGAACTCGAATGTCCCACTAAGGATAGACCCGCATATTGAAACGCTTTTGCAAGGTGGATATCATTACATCAACATTACATAATACATGGGGATACATACAAGAGGCATACAATGCCACACGAAAACAACATCACAATACATGAGAGCATCATCCGACTACGGATGAAACACAAACACAAACTCAAACGAGATCCACCTTGCTAGCCCAGGCTGCCGACCTGGAACCTATCCCCTGATCAAAGAAGAAGCAGAAGAGGAACTCAAAGCAAGAAAGCATCGCTCTCGCGTCAGGATCATCGCAAAACCTGTACCTGCAACTGTTGTTGTAGTAATCTGTGAGCCACGAGGACTCAGCAATCCCATTACCATGGGTATCAAGACTAGCAAAGCTTAAAGGGAAAGGAAGGGGTAAAGTGGTGAGGTTGCAGCAGCGACTAAGCATATATGGTGGCTAACCAACGCAAATGAGAGCGAGAAGAGAAACAAGCAGAACAGTCGTCAACTAGCAATGATCAAGAAGTGCTCCTGAATTCCTACTTACGTCAAACATAACACAGAAACCGTGTTCACTTCCCGGACTCCGACGAGAAGAGACCATCACGGCTACACACGCGGTTGATGTGTTTTAATTCGGAAATGGTGTCAAGTTATCTACAACCGGACATTAACAAATTCCCATCTGCCACATAACCGCGGGCACGGCTCTCGAAAGTTTATAACCCTGCAGGGGTGTCCCAACTTAGCCCATGACAAGCTCTCGCGATCAACGAAGGAATAGACCTTCTCCCAGGAAGACCCGATCAGTCTCGGAATCCCGGTTTACAAGAAATTTCGACAATGGTAAAACAAGACCAGCAAAGCCGCCCGATGCGCCGACAATCCCGATAGGAGCTGCATATATCTCGTTCTCAGGACAACACCGGATAAGTCAAGCTACGAGTAAAACCAGACTTCGAGTTTCCCCGAGGTGGCCCCGCAGGCTGCTCAGTTCGGACCAACACTTAGACAAGCACTGGCCCGTGGGGGGCTAAAATAAAGATGACCCTTGGGTTAATTACTCCCAAGGGAAAAGTAGGTGGTGGTGAGGCAAATGGTAAAACCAAGGTTGGGCCTTCCACCCTTTACCAAATATATAGATGCATTAATAATATAAGAGATATTGTGATATCCCAACATAACCCTGTCCACCATGGAGAAATCTTCAACTTCACCTACAACTAGCAACGCTATAAGAGGGACTGAGCAAAGCGGTAACATAGCCAATCAATGGTTTGCTAGGAATTGTGTCAATGGTTAGAGGTTCATGGCAATTTGGGAGGCCTGATGAGCAAATGATAGGTAGTGCAGCAAAGCGATAGAACGAAGCAACTAGCATAGCAATGATAGTAGTGAGATCCAGGGTAGCGGTCATCTTGCCTGAAATCCCGCTAGGAAGAAGAACGAGTCCATGAAGAAGATGAAGCCACGAAGACGAACCACACGTAGACGAACGAATCCTCACGATCGCAACGAAACGGGAACTATCGAGAAGAAGCACACAACATGGTGAACACACCACACATAGACAAGACATGATGCACAAACAAGCATGATGCATGACAATGCTACATGAAGCTACTCATGGCAAGAGATGATGCAAACAAGAACAACACATCAAGGCAAGTTTAAATGAGGCCGGGAACAACATATAACAAATCCGGTAAGTCCTCATATGAATATTTTGAAATTGGTCCAGATCTGAACAAACCTTATGTTCAAGTTGTTAAACAGCAAGTTAAGATGCACCAAGATGATCTACACGAAATTCTAGTCAAGTTACATATAAAGTTCATTAGATTTGGAGCTACGGCCTAGAAGATGAGCAAAACAAGTTAATCATGGCATTGATGCAAAATGCATACAAACATCAAGAGAACACTCTCAAACATGGATGCAACATGATAATATGAAGCTACATGCAAAATCAAGCAAGTTTCATATAGAGCACACTCAAAACGGAGCAACGGTTCAACACACACACACTATGCAAGTCATAGCAACAATCTATCCATAACAGCAACTAGGCATCTTGCAAGCATCAAAACAACATGCTACAGCACCCCAACATAAGAACAAAAGGAATGATCATGAAGTACAGGTAAAGCATGTCAAAACATGAACACTGAGCTATCTCCAGAAACAACTAGAACATGCTCAAAAAGACATGGGAAGATTGCAAATAATAACAGTTTCAGACTTTGCAGAAATAACATCAGGTTGCAATGTTTAGAGCTATCAAACAACATGTTACAGGAACTTATCATGGCAAACAAAGGCATGGCATGATACTACTAAATGCATAGAACAACAGTCCCTTACTGACCAAGAGCCAAAAAGGAACAGAAAATAAGATGGCACCCATGTAAACATGGCAAGTTATATTACAGATTCATACATGGCAGGAACAACAATAAGTTGGCATGTTGGTGAGCTTGAACCACTCACCACAGAGCAATACATGGCATGGCAAGGTAACCAACAGTAAGAATACATGTTTATGAAGCTAAGCATGTCAAGAACAAGGTCATGGGGTGCATGGATCACTAGCAAACAATCATGGAAACATTGAACTTAATGTTAACAGGCTGACAACAACATTATTAAGCAACTTTGGAGCAAGATAACAACATGTTCCAGCAGGCTATAATTGCAACCAAGGGCATGAATGGATAGAGCAAGACATGTATAACAATTCATCCTTAGTGAACAATCTCCAGATTATGCTTAGAACGACTTGTAGAAGCATGTTAACATAGCAACAAAATATAACAGAATCAGCCTAGCAAAACAGTAACAGAAAGTACCCTACTTAACAAGCTCGATGCACTCAGCACACAACTCACAAAAATACATGGTTTGCACCTCTGGAAAGATGGCATAGCATAGATCAAAACACATGTAGGGTTCATGCTCATAGGATGCACACATCAAACATGGCAAAAATGACAAATGAGCAAGTTATAACAGTTCCAGCAGATTAACATCAACATGCACTCTTCCAACAGCATTTCGGGCATCAAGATGAGCTCAAATGAAAATTATGCAATGGAATGAAATGAAGTACTCGTCGAGACGAACAATTTGACATATTACACGCACGACACGGAGCAGTATGCAACAAGTTATGATGCGATGAACATGGCACCAGAATATGTATGTTAAGGGACTTGGCAGTTTCTGAAAAAAAAACGGACGAGCGCCAAAAGGCTAAACGACGCCCAGGGCGTGGGATAGGGCTGGCGGGGCACTCACCTAGTGGGCTGCAGGCCCAGGTCGGTGGAGGAGGCGGCCTGGCAGGGCCGGCTGGAGCTAGGCCGAGCCAAGGCCCACGCGGGGAGGCGCTGGCCCCCCACAGGCGCGGTGCGCGCGGGACGAGCAGCTCCTCTGCTCGCCCCGAGCAGGGACATGGCGGCAGCTTGCTTGGTCCGGCCCCGGCGACGGCGGGGCTTCAGCGAGCCGAGGCGAGGCCGGGAATGGGACGAGGGGCCCCGGATCCGGCAGATCCCGAGCGGATCCGGCTGGAGGAGGCCGGCGGCGAGGTCCTGCGGGCAGCACGGCGGCTGACCTCCAAGGCGGCGAGGGTGCCCTGCGAGGGAGAGAGAGAAGGTGAGAGGACGAGGAGAAAGGAGGACGGGAAGGAGAGGGGTGGCGAGGCCCGGCCTGGACGTCGCCGGCGGTGGCTCCGGTGGAGAGGAGCTCCGGCGCGGGGCGGTTGCCTCGATCCAGGGGGGATCGAGAGCTGCGGGAGGTTGGGGATGGATACACGGGAGCGGCAGCAGACGGGCAGCGGATGGGCTCGGGCGGGCCTCCCAGGGCCCGATCTGGGTTCTGGCGGGCCCGCGGCGAAGTGGGGCGCGGGGAGGACTCATGGCGCACGGGGAGAGGCTGCGGCGCGGTCGGGTGGCGACGTGGCACCATTGGGTTGGTCGGGAAGGTGGCGCTGCTGGTGGCTGGCGGCGGCTGGCCGTGGGGTTGGCGACAAGTGGCGAGGCAGGGGGTGGTGCGGCGCGGATTCCGAGGAGGGGGAAGTCTAGAGGTAGGTGGAGGGGGCTAGGCTGCCCAAAATGGACAAGGGGTGTCCATATATAGCAGGAGGGGCTAGGGTTAGAGGTTTTGGGGGTTTTTTTGGAACCTCCGATCGCGATCCGACGGATCCGATCGCCTGGGGGCTTAGGCATGTCTAGGTGGGCTGTAGGTGGGTTGTGTAGATGGTTGTGGGCTGAGAAGAGAGGGGGGAAGTGCAGCCCGGCAAATGTTTCCGAAGACCGAAAACGTCCGACAATAGACCGGCTATAATGCGGTTGTAGGTTTAACGGTTGGGCTATCAAATGGACTCCGAATGCGACGAAACTTGGTAGGAGGTCTGGCTACACTATAATAAGACCGCACGACAAATTGCAACCCATTCCGAGAACATTTTTATGCCACTAATAAAAATAATATTCGGAGGTGTCACGGGCGCGTGCGAGTGTGGTCTGGACTCCGAACGGACAATGGAGAGAACCAGGAGGACTCGAACGGATGCAAGTTTTGAAAAACATGCAGATGAAATGCAGATGATGACATGGCAAAATGCAACACGCAAGGAAATGACATGGCAACAACGACGAATAACTGGAAGGCACCTGGCGCATCGAATCCGGGGCATTACAGGTTAGGATTAGTGGAACGGCCGTAATGTGAATGGACAGGACGACTAGGAGCGAACCGTCGTAGTATTAAAGGACGTGCGGGGACGAGTAGGAGCAAACTGCCAACGTGCGAACGGCAGGGTAGTGGCTTTCTATTCTCCCATGATATGGGCTTTCGAGAGCCCTTGGATCTGAGATCGAACAGTTGCATGGTGTGATTCTAGACCTATGGGTGAATATCCTATCCTGGAGGGTTATTCTGCAAATTTTCAGCAACTTAGCATGCGACCGTTTGATCTCAGATCCAAGGGCTGCCAGCACCCCATATCATGGTCGCACCTACCACGACCGTGGCATCGCACGCGCGGTCGCGCCCTTGGAGATTTAACATGGTGCGTTAGGCTATCTGATGTTGGCATGTCATACATAGTCATCACTTAGTCACTCATACTACAACAAGGTTAGTCATCACTTAGGAGAAAATTTTAATAATCCCTCCGTTTACTCCTCGTCCCTACTACGTACTTTGGTTAGTACTCCCTCCATTTACTTATACAAGGCCACTATAAAAAATACATTTTGCATCTATACAAGGCCACAAATAGTAATCAAGACAAAAGCTACTACTCCCTCCTTTCCAGTTTATGGCTCAATTTCAAAATCTCTCCAACCAAGGTAGATGGTGAGTGGTCAAATTAATTTCGTAGTTTGCACAGTACGCTCGTTTTTCTCAAGAATTTATGTTTAGCGAGGCATTAATTAGAACGAATGCATGAATGACCACTAAATTTCCATGAACTTGTACATGCATTGGTTAGTTTGCTCTTGACACTGCTTGCGTCGGGTGATCTAACGCACCTCAAAATCCAACATGTAATGGTACTACTACTAGTATAGTAGAATTGAGACTTATCAAACAGAAAACCGAATGTTTTTTAGATGAGCCCTATAAACCCTAGTGGGTACGTACTCCGTAAAAACAGATTTTTCCAAAACTAAGTCGCTCCCTTTCATGAATTCTGTAGTATACTCCTCCGTCGACGCTCCCTTTCATGAATTTTGTACTTCCTGTCGCCGACGTGTGGGACATATAGCAACTGGGCCGACGTGTCAAGCACCAAATAACAGTGCAGAATAGCAGGGCGGACGCACCCCACTCGTACCGGCCCAGTAGTAGTAATGAGAAATGAGACGTCAAATCATAATGCCGCACCTTCCTAGACGGACGAAGCAACCATTATTTCACACTTCGGTTCAACATCATCTCAAACCACGTACTAGTATTGCTTCTGCCTCAAGAGGGACACGCGCATCGCCTTGGTACATCATGACACGTGGGACCACATGATAGGCCATGCTCCCTCGCCGATCGCTTGGTAAAATCACCTCATTTTTACTATACTTCCTCCGTATCAGTTTACTACATGGCATGCACGTCGTTCTAGGTTGAGAATTTAACTGGCTATATATATATGTGATGAACAGTACTCTAGCCTGTTAAAAAATGTATACTTTTGTACAGTACTACTATCGATGGATTGCGCCATGGAGCAAAAATTGAAATTTTAAAAAAGGTGGTACATATAGAGAGCGCTCGTCGCCAAATTATGCATATAGTACTATTAAAAAGCTAGTACGTGCTTAACTGGGGTGCTAAATTCTATTAAAGAAATACTAGTACTAGTATGTACATACTGAAGAGTTAAAGTAACGAGAAGAAACATAACATAGTTCTACTAGGGGCTCAGCACAACACACCCCACAAATTAAACTAAGCACACCTGAAATTAAACTATGCAACTAATCTGGTAGACACTGCATTAGAAGTTTAGAACCACCATGAGCAACGACACTGCCACCTTACTCGGAGTCCTCGTCCACGTCCTCGACTTCGTCCTTGTCCCTCTTCCTCTTGGCCGATACTTCTTTGCTTGAACCGCCAACTTGGCTGTTGCTCTTCACCCAACCCTTGTAGATATTGAAACAAAGGTAGCCATGCATTGCAGCGTAGTGGATGTGGTCTATATCTAGTACATTCCGCTGCCATGCATGACGATGAAACATGTAATGAGGTTTCTCCAGTTTACGGTACGAAGGACGAACCATGGCTCCTGCCAGGGTCAGCATTGAGGGCTGACGGGAGGGTACCAGCCGATTCTTCTAGAGGTCGAAGGGGTTGCCTACAACGAGGCCTATCCGACCCAGGACTTCTTTGTCGTTCTTAAAGTCTACAGTAACGAATTTCACTATTTTTTCCTCGAGGAAGTTCTTAAAATCATGGCACTCAATGTCGGCATGGCATATGTGGTAGACCAAGCAAATGTTATGTACGCAAACCTGGATCACGGCGGGCTTCTTCCTCTCTTCGTCCTTTAGATCCTTCTCTCGTCCCACGACTGTGGTGTACTCAACATCTAGCCTAGCGACCCACTCATCATGTGAGTTTTCGAATATGCGTCTGAAGCGAGAAAGGCATCCTTTCACCGTCGTGGAAGTACGGGTGTATATGACGTCGAACTCATCGCCGGTGATGGTTCTAACCTTGTACTCACTGCCGATCGGGGAGATTTGGGACGCCATGGATTTGGGAGGAGGGTTAGGATTAGTGGAACTACCGTAATGTGAATGGACGGGATGACTAGGAGCGAACCGCCGTAGTATTAAAGGACGTGCGGGGACGAGTAGGAGCGAACTGCCAGCGTGCGAACGGCAGGGTAGTGGCTTTCCATGCTTCCATGATACGGGCTTCCGAGAACCCTTGTATCTGAGATCGAACGGTTGCATGGTGTGATTCTAGACCTATGGGTGAATATCCTATCCTGGAGGGTTATTCTGCAAATTTTCAGCAACTTAGCATGCGACCGTTTGATCTCAGATCCAAGGGCTGCCAGCAGCCCGTATCAGGGTCGCGCCTACCACAACCGTCGCGTCGCTCGCGCGGTCGCGCCCTTGGAGATTTAGCATGGTGCGTTAGGCTATCTGATGTTGGCATGTCATCACTTAGTCACTCATACTACAACAAGGTTGGCTATAAGTGTATTTTTTTTTACTCCTCTCTATCTCTTTCTTCGTACTCCCTCTGTCCCATAATATAAGAACGTTTTTGACACTAGTGTAGTGTCAAAAACGTTCTTATATAATGGGACACAGGGAGTACTAGTATTTATTGAATTTGCCAAGTAGTGACCTCTTCCAATGAAATGGTGTTACTAAGTTTGCTTCATTTAATTAGCTATAGACTCAAAATTGTCTTTTCACCTTGGTACACACGCTTAGCATCGTTTCTTCCTTGGGTCACCAAACTAGTCTCTCTCTTCTTGATTAACTTGCCACATCAGACTTTATGCGTATGTGGCAAGCTTAAGCACCTATAGGAGCAAGTAAGTACAATAGTGCGCTTTACATGGCATTTTTGCATATGTGGAGGAAAGAGAGGCAAGGAAAAAGTGGAGAAGTGGGCTCTCATGCAAGAGCCAGCCTCTACTACATGGTGGAGCATTGGGAGAGGCACCTGTATGGAGGTGGTCAGGAATCGGGAGACTCACGCCGGTCGTAGCGCCGAAGTTAAAATGATAATGGCAAGTCAAATCACGGGGCCCCACCTGTCTAGCAGTAACTCGCTGCCAAATCACACATCCCTACGTTTGCAGCAGCCTACTCCCTCGTCTTCTCGCGTCTCTGTCGAACCGACTAGGCGGAACTGCCCCGCCGCCTACCGCGCAGGAAAAGCCCCGCCCTTGACTTTTAAATAGTATATAGTATACTAATTTTGTATCCATGGATTGCGCCCGTGCCATGGAGCAAAGCGTTTAGAAAACGGCGGTACACATGTACGGAGTATACAGCTCGCCCGTCACGTTCGCGTCGCACCCCAGACGGTCGGTCGGTCTGGCACGCTGCTCTCCAAATGGAACGCGCGTCATATTGCGTTCGCACACACATGTGGGACGGCAATTGAGAACCTACCATCGGCACACTCCCCGGCCCCGCAAGTCAGGTGACTTAAAAGAAGAGGGAGATGAGCGATAGTACTAGAGAAGTGTTGTACTACGTTGGTGCCTGGACGAACCCTGCAAGAAATGGAAGATCAGTTCGTCCATGCATGTGACCAGACTCCAGCAGACACGCCTGGATTGGCTATCGTCTACATATCATGCAGGCTGTGTTGTGCATGGCTGTAGTTGTGGTGAGAAATCTAAAAAAAGGTTTCTTGTCATCTCGCAAAATTAGGTGTCATGTGCTTCGGATCACTGCGAGGGTTAAACAGCGATAACTGAGTTGGGCTAGTCATTGGGGGCACATGCACGAACAGTGACTACTCGGCTGCCATCTAGGTCAAGCCGGCTATGTTAATTAGGACATCTATCGACAGACCCCTTTTCTATGAGTTTATCTTTAATTTGAGCTTTGTTCCTCGTCTAGTTTGTCCGTCGGGATTCATGTTGTCTCCTTTGGGCAGTGAGGTTATGATTTCTTGTCATGTGGCATTTTTTCGTGTTATATGATCAGATCAAAATGACGACAACTGCGCCTCCGGGCCACATGCATGAAGAATTCTCGACAGTCATTGACGAGGTCAAGCCGGCTCCGGTAGACAAAAGAAAACTAAGTACTACTCCACTATATAGGTAGGAGCCTCCGCGCTTGCTTGCTAGTGTTGCTCTCTTCAGACTGTCTCGGCCTCTCCAGATCTAAACACGATAGCGGTGGCCACTCTCTCTCTCTCTCTCTCTCTCTCTCTCTCTCTCTCTCTGCGCACCGCTGGTCACAGATCCAGCCGGATCCTCTCTGCCGGGGAAGGTGAGAAGGTGCAACGTTCATGCGGTCGTCCTCGGCGATGGCTCTTACCCACTGCTGGGCGCGTCCCGATCAGCCTGCCTTGCCGTTCTCTCCCAAGCACCACTGGCGAGGGAGGGCCTTCGACCCCTTCTTCCTCGCTGCCATAGTGTGGGTAGATCCGGCCTCCCGCCACCCACCTAGTGACATCCCGGTGACAATCAGGTATAACTTCCTTCGAAACCGGCCTTGCTCTACTTCCCGAGCTCCTGACGTCGCTGCATTTGTATCTTTTACTATTTATCAGGGCCCCTTGTAGATAGGATCGATCGGCTGTTCGAGAACCACCTAATTTTTTACGTTTAAGAGGTAAAACTAGTTCATGCACTCGAATCTAGTACTACTTGGTTCAAACAAGTAAGAAAGGGGGTGGGGTGGGGGAGGATTTGTTACCTGAATCTAGGACTTGGTCGAAAGAGGAAATAATGGGGGCGAAAAGTAGCAGAGACTGGCTATCCAACTGGTCTCTAGGTCTAATAGGGAAATAAAGGGAAACATAGTACAAACTCAATATAAACCCGATCTATTGGTTGAAAAAGGAAAGAAAGTGGGGACTGGGGGACAAGTCAACAGAGTAAGTCTAGCACTAGATTTGCTAGCCTCACACGGTATAGGGTGGCTATACTGAACAAAAATGGGACCAACCCAGATATCCTGTTCTGATGTTTGTTGCCCCGACCCACTCTTATGTAATGCCACTAGTAAAATGTAGTAGTCGCACTGTTAAAAGTAAGGACACATTAAACCAATGTTGTTTTCAATGTAATGCCTGCAGTAATATGAATCAATGGCACTTCTTTACATGTCCTGCTAAAATTTCCCATTAAGATAAGTTGGTTCTTTTCGTTAGAAATGCAATGGTCCTGGTCCGCCTACTCTCCTGTGCCCAAAGTAATGTCGTATTTAACGGTTGTCATAGTTAATCCTAATGCCCACACTAATATCTAGCAATGCCACTGCTTTAGAAATTGCTACTATCCTTGTAGGATTGCCATTCGGATAAGGAACATGCTTCTTTTCATTTGATGCATGTTTCATCACTTGTTAGTCACCCTTCTTTCCACCTTTTTTGTGCAAACAGAGATATACATTTCACGCTCGATCTTAGTTGAACTGCACAAATGATATCCAAATTATAGTTGAGCATTCTAGGATCTTCACAACCAACCTCTGATGTTGCTCAATTTTATTGCAACTAATGAAGAAGAAGCTGTGTGGGTTTCGTTTTCTGATGGAAATGGAACCGGGGCTGGAGCCCTTTTCTTAAGAAATATTGAAGAAGAAGCTGCTAGCTCATGGGACATTGCTTCATTTTAGGTGAACTGCACCAAAAGGTCCCATGAATTGAATCATCCATGTTGGTGACTGAAAGAGCCAGCTTCAGCATCCCAGTCTAAGCACCCCCGGCCTCCATCCTTGCGACGCATGGTACACCTCGTTTGCCACCTACTCGACCCTAGTGTCACTGATAAAATGAAGTAATAATACAGTTAAAATAGAGCGAGTGTCATCTCTATCATTTCATTTCCAATGTATATAAAGAAAGTGCTTCTCTTTGTTAAAGTATGTTTCATCAACTAGTCCCATTGTTAATGTTTAAGCGTTTCTACAAACTGGGGTGCTTAATTTTAGTTGATATGTACAAAAATAGAGATTTGAATGTCTGAAGGCGCCTCCTTGTACTACCTCTGTACACTGATGTTCATCACTGGCAGAAGGTGTATCTGGGAGACTTGGGACGATGTCCAGTATGAGGCGTACCGTATGAGGCGTCGCAGGGCCCATCTCGCCCTCGCAGCATGGCATACTATGATACTATCGCAATATTTTCTTCTATTTATTTTGTGTGTTTCATAAACTAGTGCCACTATAATGTAATCATGCTTTTTCATTATCTGTGCAAATAGGGTTATTCAGCTGCATTTTGGTGGAACTGCACAAATGTACGTATGGAACCGGCATATATGCAGAGTGCGAGGTGTGCCAAGTAAAAATTACAGACACCAACCATGTTGCATGCACGCATTGGCATCCACCACCACCAGTGGGATGTTTGGCGCTCTCTGTGGACGGATCTTTCTCGGCAGCAAATCCTCTAACCAAATACTAGTAGCTTATATTGGCAGTTTTCTAGGGAGTACCCTTTTCTGAAAGAAGCACCAATCTATTTTTCTTTATTTGTACACTGTGTCACAACTTTGACCCAAAGGTCCAGAGCTATTTTAGGGTGATTGGCGTAGTACTCAGAGACTGATTGTAAGCATGATTTTCATTAGCTGTCACACTGATTGTAAGCATGAGCAGGCGGAAGATTAGGTTAGTGCGAAGCTTAACTTAAACCCTACCGCCGTCGTTGAAACGAGGTGAGCGTCGAGGGAACCGTGGAGAACGGCGGGGAAGCGACGTCGCGCCATCCGGCCTCCTCTTGCGGTGGGAGAATGAATACTCCTGTGGCTCCGGCTGGCTCTGCACCCTCACGAACGGCACACCATACTCGATCGATTTGTTATCCTCTGGGTGCTCGACCTTCGACCTGTACGCCCACCACCTCCGCCTGACTGTCGCCTCGGGCGAATCTTTCTGCTCCATCGCCCATAGGAGATACTCGATGAACTCCGAGGACTGCGGCGTGACTGCCGCCGAGGAGTACATGTACATCGTCGCCCTCATCGCCGCCGTCTCGCTCTTTCGCATACATTGCCACATGGCCCGCACCATCCTCGAAATCTCCCACTCATTGTCAAACCAACTAAGGATCTCCTTCAACCTGGCTAACTTTGCCTGGTCACCACCGACGATCTGCCTGATTCGCTGCTGCATCCTCTCCATAGATGTCCTTTTGAGTGGTCCGGTGCTAGCTTTGGAAGATGGGAGGAGAGACGGTGGTCTTGCAATAGAGAAGAGGGAGAGGTGAGACGGTGGTTTTGGAATGGAGATGATGGAGAGGAGAGGAGGTGGTTTTGCAATGGAGAAGATCAGAAGAGGGAGAGGCGAGACGGTGGTTTTCGAATGGAGATGATGGAGAGGGGAGGAGGTGGTTTTGGAATGGAGATGATGGTGAGCAGAGGAGGTGGTTTTGCAATGGAGAAGATCAGAAGAGGAAGAGGCGAGACGGTGGTTTTGGAATGGAGATGATGGAGAGGAGAGGAGGTGGTTTTGCAATGGAGAAGAGGGAGAGGAGCGTGCGACAGCGATTTAGGATTGGGCGAGAGGGCCGGCGCGCTGTGACTGGATCAAAATCAAAATCAATTTACACTTCAATTAAGAAAGCGACCCCACATTAACTAGTCTCCCTTTTATTCTGGGTCATAATTGACCATGATTTTCGCACATAAAATATATGTTATACGTTGCAAAAATAATATAATTTGAAAGTACATTCAGATACGAACCAAACGATACAATTTTTGGTGACATGCATTCACATTTTGCTTGTCAAATACAGTACGTGGTCAAACTTTGACCCAAAATACGCAAAACAACAAAAAAAATACTTCCAAGACCAGTGCCGCTCTTCCGCTCTTCTCCTCTTAAACCACCACCGCTCCTCTCCTGTTCCAATCTAAATCCAACGCCGCTCCTCTCCTCTTCCATTTCAAAACCACCGCCCCTCCTCTCCTGTTCTAGTCCAAAACCAGCGTCGCTCCTCTCCCGTTCTAATCCAAAACCAGCGCTGCTCCTCTCCTCTTCCATTCAAAAACCACCGCCGACGAGTGAAGGTGTTGTGGAGAAGTAGATTGATGGAGGAGTACAACCGATACGTGAGGATCGCAGACGGCGACCCTGTGAAACTATCTAGGATGTTGGAGATACATTCTTGGTTTGACAACAAGGACCAACTAGCGGCGACGGCGAGATCCATGGCCAAATATCTGCAACAAAACGAAAAGGCGGCAATACTCCCGGAGGGAGTTGCGCCGGAGTACATAGAGCTGCTCCTCTGGGCCATGGAGCAAACAGATTCACCGAATCGGATCGTGAGGGAGCGGTGGTGGGAATATCGATCCTAGAGGGAGCATCCACCAGAGATTGAAGGATCGAGCATCTACAGGGTGCCGTTTGTGAGGGTGTCCTGCCAGAGTGAGCCGGTGGAGTCTTTGTCGACCGAACCCAACTGCAAGAGGAGAAAGGTAGTTGGCCTGACGACGCTTCCCCGCCATCGTCTCCCTCGTCGTTCACATCGTCTCACGGGGCGGCTTTCTGCCGCCGAGGAATAGGAGGGGGCTGCTCCCCCCCCCCCCAGCCCAATAGTCGGGTAGGTTGTGAATTGTCAGGAGGAGCTTAGGGTTGTCAGTATTTGCAGGTTGTGAATTGTGTTTTGTGTTGTGTATTTTGAGAGTACTTTCAGATTGAATGTCTTTTGAATTTCAGATTTGCAGTATTGAGCGTATGAAGAATTTTATGAATTCTAGAGATCTATTTTTAGCACTTAAAAATGTAGTTTCATAGCAGTATAAAAGTGCAGACGAGAAGAAACTGCAAGTTTCAGTTTCAGATAAGAAACTGCAACTTTCAGAGGCAGAGCATTTATATTAACACGGCCTTTTCAAACAGGGTTAACATCATGTTGGAAGTTTTATTCATGGTAGAAAATGGAACTACCAGCTAGTTAACATCATGCTGATCAACATGCATGCATAGCATATCTTCACATGATGCATAGTCGAAATGCCCACACGAAGTCGAGTGTGCAAACATAGAGAAAACGAGGGACGAAGTTTTGGCAAGTGTTGGACGTGGTTTTGGGCTGCCCCGTCTAGGCTTTCATTTTTAACATACGCAGCGCACGACCTCGGATGGGAGGTCCTATTTGTATTTTCTTAGGGCCGTCATGTATCGACCGGCCTATGGGCCTCCCATCCGAGGTTTTATTTTTGGCAGCCCAATTTATGCATTTTTTTGAAGAAAACACAGAGGTCTGTTCTATTTTTCTATATAAGAATAGGAACGCCAGGTACAACTTATGTTTCCCTTCTAACTATATTATATATATTTAAATTATTTTATCTGTTATTATATATTGTTTTTATTGTCATCATATATTTAACAGATACTTACATATGTAAGAAAACAATATCCCACATCTTATTAACTTATAAAAATAATTTCTTAACAAATAAAATCCTGGATTGTATTGGCACGAAAATCCTAGTGATTGTGTACAAAAGCTTGGTAAGATTTAAGGACGAATGTAATAATATCACTTATTATTTAAATATATTTATAACAAAATGCTCAGCCCCTTTTTATTTTTTGATAACATTGCTGGCCCAACCCAACATTATAATTAGAATCAGCCCAGCAAAATCGTGTATTTCGAGAAAGTGTAAATGACCTGTAATTTTTTAGGAAATAAAATAAATGGGCCGCATGGACGCTACATTAATTGTTCACCCAGCCCAGCTAATGGGTGTAATTCAAAAAAAAAGATCAAATTGGCTGTAAATTCTACCGCGCAAAAAAAGACTGTAAATTCTGAAAAAAATGGGTTGAATATGTGCCACATTTTTGGAGTCTGAAATGTGGGCCAATAGGTCGAAGCCAACGCAAGTCGTTGTCAATTTAGTCAACAAATGATTCTAACATGTTAGCCGTTGGATTTATATCCAACGACCGGCATCCATCTTCAATCTCTCGTCTTCTTCCTCCAGGGCCGCCGGGACCACCTCCCGCCTCCTGCTGCTAGCGGCTCTGCTTAGCACGCTTCGCTATGAAGCGCTACTCCACCGTTGGCCAGGCCAGCCCTCCACCCCTCCACACCTCCTGTTCTTCTCCACCGACTACCGAACCACACCGCACTAGAACCAGTTAACCCTCGTACACCTCTCCGTCTTCCCATCTCTCGCGTCTTCCCATCTCCGGCTCGTTGCTGTCCGGGGCCTCGCCGTCGTCCACCACCTTGGATGTGCTCAGCGCGGCGTGGTCAACATGGTCAATGAACGACACCATCGGAAGTAGACTGTGCGTGGAGAGGCTGACAGCTGGGTCCACGGCCGCGTACAAGGAAATGCCTCCTTATTACGTGCAAAATAATGATTCCTCCACCAGACATCTGGGACCCACCGGAAGGGCCTCTGTATTTCGCGAAAAAAACGTGCCCCCCGCTGACTTGTCAGACCCACCAGCTATCTTCGCACGCAAGGAAGTTCCTCCTAATTACGCACAAAAAAATGAATACCCCCCTGCTAGCTGGGACCCAGCATACTGGGAGGCTGACTTGTGGGCCTACCAAGTTGACGAGGACGGAGGGCTTTGTCAACTTAGTCAATATGAACGATTCTAGCTCCTGTTACCGTACGATGTTCATCCAACGGTTGTAGTGCTTATTCAACCTCTGGTCTTCTTGCTCCAGCCGCCCAAACCAGCGCCGGTCGTGCTGGGTGCTCCTGCCTCCCGTGGCCGGCTGTGATGCCGCGAAGGCCTCACCGCCCCCTACTACTCCCACCGCTGGCCAAGCCATCCCTCTACTCACCCACACCCCATGTTATTCTGCGGCGACAGCAGCCTCACACCGCAGCCGAACGAGTGAACCCTCGTACTCCTCTTTGCGTGGGCATCCACTGCTGCGTCTTCCCCGGCTCTGAGTCGTCCTCTTCCTAGGCCTCGCCGTCGTCCACCGCCGTGGTGCTCTTGGTGCGGCGTGGTCAACGTGGTCAAGGAACGACTTCCATTGGACGTGGACTGTACGTGGAGAGGCTCACAGCTGGGTCCACGACCGCAGCAAGGAAGTGCCTCCTTATTACGCGCAAAATAATGATTCCTCCACCTAACAGTAGGGACCCACCAGACGGGCCACCGTATTTCACGAAAAAAAGTTTCCCCCTGACTGCTGGGACCCACCAGCTACATCTTCGCACGCAAGGAAGTGCGTCCAAAAAAACGATTCGCCCCCCTGACTGCTGGGACCCACCAACTACATCTTCGCATGAAAGGAAGTGCGTCCGGGCAAAAAAAACAATTCGCCCCCCTGACTGCCGGGACCCACCAGCTACATCTTTGCATGCAAAGGAAGTGCGTCCGGGCAAAAAAACGATTCGCCCCTCTGACTGCTGGGACCCACCAGCTACATTTTCGCACGCAAGGAAGTGCCTGACAGTCGGGACCCACCTGGTCGAAGCATACGTAGCGTTGTCATTCTGGTTGCGAACGTGTACGTACATATTGGTCGATGTAGAGGCGCGCACGTGACGTAGTAGAGGCGCGCACGTACCATGTACACGTACGTACAGCGGCGAGGGTGCAAGAAAGAAAATACGGCCACGTACGTACATACGGGCAGGGTCTCGAACGCCTACTCGCGCATACGTACATGGATGGGTTGGAACGGAGAAACAGCGTCGTCATCGTGTTCATGGGGAGGCAACGGAATGCATCGTGTTCATGGGGAGGCAACGGAATGCGTCATGTTCATCGGGAGGCAACGAAATGCGTCGTGTTCATCGGGAGGCAACGGAACTCGTGGGAGCCAACCGGCTTGGACGGAACAGGCAATGGAAACGATGCTTGGCGTACCGCACAATGGAGGAAATGGACCTCCTACGTTCGGAACGGGGTCCTGTTGATCAGGGGTGTGGCGTACCGCAAAACGGAGGAAACGGACCTCCTACGGTCGAAACAGGGGTCCTGTTGATCGGGAGGGGTGTGGCGTACCGCAAAACGGACGAAACGGACCTCCTACGGTTGAAACGGGGTCCTGTTGATCGGGAGGGATGTGGCGTACCGCAAAACAGATGAAACGGACTTGTGTTGGAGCGCTACGGTCGAAACGGGGTCCTGTTCATCGGGAGGGGTGTGGCATACCGCAAAACAGGAGTCCACGGGATATTGTTCATCTCCACCGTCGACCTCCTCCAGCCTCCACGGGCTATCGTCGACCTCCTCCAGCCTCCACGGGCTCCTCTTCATCCAGCCTCCACCGCGTGCTACTCCACCGTCTACTGTTCATCCAGCCCTCCACCGTCTACAGTTCATCCAGCCCTCCACACCACGGGGTCCTGTTCAACCATCCCTCCACGGGCACCCCTCCACCGTCTACTGTTCTTCCAGCCCTCCACACCACGGGGTCCTGTTCATCCAGAGGCAACGCCACCGCTCACTGTTCATCCAACCCCCCCCCCCCCCCCGCAACGCTCACTGTTATCCAATCGATCAGCTTCAGTTAGCAGCAGTAGCGAAGGAATCGCTCGATCAGGTTTAGTTAACAGCCATCAATAGATCGCTCGGGTTCAGTAAAGCGTAGCCTGCAGTGCAATCGCTCGGGTTTAGTTAGAGCCCAACGCCTCGCTTGGGTTCAGTTAGAGCCAACGCCTCGCACAAACGCGCGTACGTGTACGAGAGAAACGCGCATCGCTCGGCCCCCGACCTCCCACCGTAACCGGCAACTCCCCGAAATTTTCCTCCCCCTCGCTTCTACCATGGTTTTTTCTGTCATGGGCGGCCCAAAGAATGTCATGCAGCTACGTCTCCGGCCCGCCCAGGACGAAAAGCCCATTTTCTGTCATGATTTTTTGTCATAGAAGTAGGAGCCCACCACATCTATGATGATACCGGGTTTTGTCACAATTATCATCATAGAAGTGTCATATGTATGACAGAAAAAAAATTCGTTCGGCCCAAAATGTCACGGATGTGTCTTTTTTTTGTAGTGTTTAATGTGTGCTTGATCGATGATAGCTATGATACTTGTGTATGATCAATCATGTTTGTCCTTGGTGATGAGTGCATGTTCTTTATAGCTTATCATTTTGAGCGCTCCACCAAGATGTAGGTGACATGGAAGAGTCACCCATGATCCTAATCGATTGTGCATTTGAATTCAAAAGAAAATTTTAAATAATGCACAAATTTAGGGGGAGCAATTGCTTATCACATACTTCTCAAAGCGACGACGTATTTCATTTATATTAGCATTTATCGGAGCTTTGATCTTTATGTTGTCATCAATTACCAAAAAGGGGGAGATTGAAAGTGCAACTAATCCCAGGGTGGTTTTGGTAATTCATAACAACATATATCTCATTGAACTAATACCCATTCAAGTTAAATATTTCAGAAAGTTCAATGATTGGCATGTCATGGACTAGAGATGTGGAGCCCTCAAAATGATAAGGACAAAGATTGGCAAAGGCTCAAGACTCTCCCTTTTCATTTTAGTGATCCAAGATCACATTGGGTCCATAGGAAAGCCAATACTATTAAAAGGGGATGAGGTGTTGCTTAATGGTCTACTTTCTCAAAGTGCTTAGTGATATTGCTCCAAAACCCTCAACCACTTTCTCATTTCCACATATGTCGAAAACCTAAAGTCAAACTCGGTCCCACCGATTTGATCTATCAGACGCGACCAAGTTTTGTTCACATAGCCACTTCCAAAAACTCTAGTCAATTCGGTCACACCGATACGGCTCTCGGTCTCACCGAGATGGCTTTGCAAACTTCTGTTTCCCTTCGTAACATTTCGGTCTCACCAAAACAAATGATCGGTCCCACCGAGATCGCACTGCAAACTCTCTGTTTCCCTTTCGTAATGTTTCGATCTCATCGAAAGGAGTGATCGGTCCCACTGAGTTTGCTTGACCAAGTCTTTGTCTGCTCATTGCTAAAATCGGTCCCACCGACTTCATGCGATTGGTCTCACCGAGATGAGGTTTTGCCCTAGCCCTAGCACATCGGTCCCACCGAGTTGATCATGTCAATCCCACCGAGTTGATCATGTCGGTCCCACTGAGATTCCTAATGGTCACATTTTGAATTGAATTGGTCTCACCAAGTTCTTCTATTCGGTCTGGCCTAGTTTGGTCAAATGTGTGTAATGATTGGATTTTGTGTGGAGGCTATATATACCCCTCCACCCCTTCTCCATTTGTGAGAGAGCCATCAGAATGTGCCTACACTTCTACTACTCATTTTCTGAGAGAGAACCACCTACTCATGTGTTGAGACCAAGACATTCCAATCCAACCGCAAGAATCTTGATTTCTAGCCTTCCCCAAGTTGCTTTCCAGTCAAATCATCTTTCCACCATAGCCAAATCTGTGTGAGAGAGTTGAGTGTTGGGGAGACTATCATTTGAAGCACAAGAGCAAGGAGTTCATCATCAACACACCATCTATTACCTTTTGGAGAGTGGTGTATCCTAGATTGGTTAGGTGTCACTTGGGAGCCTCCGTCAAGACTGTGGAGTTGAACCAAGGAGTTTGTAAGGGCAAGGAGATCGCCTACTTCGTGAAGATCTACCCAAGTGAGGCAAGTCCTTCATGGGCAATGGCCATGGTGGGATAGACAAGGTTGCTTCTTCGTGGATCCTTTGTGGGTGGAGCCCTCCGTGGACTCACGCAGTCGTTACCCTTCATGGGTTGAAGTATCCATCAACGTGGATGTATGATAGCACCACCTATCGGAACCATGCCAAAAATCTCTGTGTCTATGTTGCATTTGTCTTATCCAAACTCTTCCATTTACCTTCATATGCAATGTTTTACTTTCCGCTGCTACACTTGATAGAGGCAAAGGTGTCCCGTCTTTCGATGAGATGATGGATATCGCTTTGGTGGAAGTCGACTTTGACGATCCAACTACGAACATGCGGGGACATCGCGCCTTAGCAATCGCTAAACCAACTCCGAGAGGTTATTGACCATGCCGGAGCACGATCAACCTAACCACGAGGGTCTGTTTCCTGTGAGCAAATGAAGAACAAGCAAGAAACTGAGATTGCAATCTGGATATTGCGAATATAAGATGAAAGCTTTATTGATCAAGGTGGGGTTCTGAGACGTCTTTGTCTGGTCATTGAACACAAACGAAGTACGCGAAGTTGCAGCTATGGCGAACTTTAATCTAAACAAAACCCAAAGTCTAAACGATGCCATAAGGGCTGTATATATGGAGAAAGAGGGGGGGAATTTCGTGGCCCTTGGTGGAGGGGTCCGAAATCAACCCTATCTCTTGTTTCCCCACACATACAGACTCTAAAAATAGCCTATACTTATGTATTTCGAAATTACATGGGCCTGGCCCAATAATAAGGTGACGCAGCACCTAGAATAGCCTCGGGACGAAATTTATGAAGTGGCATCTTGTATATTTCGTCCAAGGCTTCCTGCACCCATTATGGTGGCTTCAAAGTCCTGAAATCATCACTTGTAACTCCGTTCTTGTTCCCCTTGTGCATGCCATCATCTCCATGCTTGTTCTTGCTCCAATGTTCATCCTTCTCCAAGCTAGGCCCTTCATTTGTAAGCAAAACAAATGTATCCAATTTAGGCAGCATCATATTCTCATGAACATTAGAATCATTACTAAGAAACGAAAGTACCTGGTAATTTAGTTGGCGTGCGCGAGCTCTAGTAATTGGTCCAGTATGTATAGCAGTAGGGGCTGTGGGTGTAACAATGGTATTGATGTCCTCATCATCCTCCCCTTCTTGAAATGAAGTCGTCCTTGACGGAAGTTCATCTTCCTCACCCAAATAAGGCTTCAAATCTGCAATGTTAAAAGTGGGACTAACCCCAAAATCTGCAGGCAGCTCAAGTTTATATGCATTATCATTTATTTTCTCCAACACCTTAAAGGGACCATCAGCACGTGGCATTATCTTTGATTTGCGCAAATCTGGAAATATATCCTTACGCAAATGTAACCAAACAAGATCTCCAGGTGCAAACACAACATGTTTTCTACCCTTATCTCCAGCAAGTTTATATTTAGCATTCATACGCTCAATGTTTTCCTTAGTTAACTCATGCATTTTTAAAATCAATTCAGCATGTTCTTTAACATCAAAATTAACCTTCTCCGAAGATGGAAGAGGCAACAAATCAATAGGTGCACGAGGTAGGAAACCATACACAACTTCAAAAGAGCACATCTTAGTAGTAGAATCCAATGAACGATTATAAGCAAACTCAATATGAGGCAAGCATTCCTCCCACATTTTCTTATTATTCTTCAAAACAGCCCTAAGCTTAGTAGACAATGTTCTATTGACTACTTCAGTTTGTCCATCAGTTTGGGGGTGACAAGTAGTACTAAAAAGCAGTTTAGTCCCCAACTTAGCCCATAAACATCTCCAAAAGTGGCTAAGAAATTTAGTATCATGATCTGAAACAATAGTATTTGGCACACCATGCAAGCGAATAATTTCACGAAAGAACAAATCAGCAACATTAACAGCATCATCGCTTTTATGACATGGTATAAAGTGTGACATTTTCGAGAATCTATCGACGACAACAAATATGCTATCCCTCCCCTTCTTTGTTCTAGGTAAACCTAAAACAAAGTCCATAGATATATCCTCCCAAGGAACACTAAGTACAGGCAAAGTCATATATAAACCATGAGGATTGAGTCGTGACTTAGCTTTTTGACATGTAGTGCAGCGAGCAACAAAACGCTCAACATCCCGTCTCATCTTTGGCCAAAAGAAATGTGTAGCAAGTACGTCCTCCGTCTTCTTCACGCCGAAGTGTCCCATTAGTCCTCCTCCATGCGCCTCCTGCAACAACAAAAGACGAACGGAGCTAGCTGGAATGCATAGCTTGTTAGCACGGAACACAAATCCATCATTAACGACCAACTTGTTCCATGTTCTTCCTTCTTTACAATTCTGCAATACATCTTTAAAATCAGCATCATGCACATATTGATCTTTGATGGTCTCCAAACCAAATATTTTTAAGTCAAGTTGTGAAAGCGTAGCATAGCGACGAGACAATGCATCAGCAATAACATTTTCTTTACCCTTCTTCTGTTTAATGACATAAGGGAAAGTCTCAATGAATTCAACCCATTTAGCATGTCTACGGTTCAGTTTAGCTTGACTTTTAATATGTTTAAAAGATTCATGATCAGAATGTATAACAAATTCTTTGGGCCATAAATAATGTTGCCATGTTTCTAAAGTCCGAACAAGAGCATATAATTCTTTATCATAAGTAGAATAATTCAGATTAGGCCCACTCAATTTTTCAGAAAAGTATGCAACAGGTTTGCCATCTTGTAATAACACACCTCCTAATCAATTCCACTAGCATCACATTCAAGCTCAAAAGTCTTATTAAAATCAGGAAGTTGGAGTAAAGGAGCGTGTGTCAACTTATCTTTCAATTCTGTGAAGGCTTCTTCCTGTGCGGTACCCCAAACAAAAGACACATCCTTCTTTGTAAGCTTGTTGAGAGGTGCAGCAATGGTGCTGAAATCTCTCACAAAACGCCTATAGAATCCAGTGAGGCCAAGAAAACTCCTCACTTGTGTGACCGTTTTGGGCTGCGGCCAACTCTCAATAGCTTCAATCTTGGCTTTGTCAACTTCAATTCCCTATGGAGTAATGACATAGCCAAGAAAAGATACTCGGTTGGTGCAAAAGGTGCACTTCCCAAGGTTACCAAACAAACGTGCATCACGTAGAGCAATAAAAACAGCACGTAAATCTTCCAAATGTTCTTCCAAAGATCTGCTATAAATCAATATGTCATCAAAGTAAACTACCACAAATCGTCCAATGAAAGCACGTAAAACTTCGTTCATTAATCTCATGAAAGTACTAGGTGCATTAGTTAACCCAAAAGGCACGACTAACCACTCATATAATCCAAACTTAGTTTTAAATGTTGTTTTCCATTCATCTCCCAATTTCATACGAATTTGATGGTATCCACTACGCAAATCAACTTTGGAGAATATTGTAGAGCCACTCAATTCATCAAGCATATCATCTAGCCTAGGAATAGGATGACGATAATGAATAGTAATATTATTAATGCCTCTACTGTCAACACACATACGTGATGTACCATCCTTTTTCGGCACTAGAATAATAGGAACAGCACAAGGACTAAGGGATTCACGTATATAACCTTTGTCGAGCAGCTCCTGTACTTGACGCATAATCTCCTTCGTCTCCTCTAGATTGGTACGGTATGGTGCACGGTTGGGTAATGATGCACCGGGAATTAAGTTAATCTGATGCTCAATCCCTCGAGTGGGAGGTAATCCCGGTGGCACGTCTTGTGGAAAGACGTCAGCGAACTCCTGCAAAATGGTAGTGATAGCAGGAGGCAAAGAGGAAGGCACGTCCTCGAATGAAAATAATGCCTCTTTGCACATAAAAGCATAGCAAACAGATTTGTTGAAATCTAGCTCATCAATATCAGATTTAGTGGCAAGTAAACATGCACTTTTCAATTTAATTTCAGAAGCAACACTAGATGGTTTACTATTAGGCTTCATTTGTTTCTCAAATTCTTTTGCCACAATATGATTTTCACTCTTATTTTTCTCCTGTTTTGCTTTATTATCTCTATTAATATCATCTTTCAAAATGGAATCAGGAGTCATAGGAAGCAAAGTAATATTTTTATCCTTATGAACAAGAGTATACTCATTGTTTCTACCATGGTGTACAGAATTTTTATCAAATTGCCATGGTCGACCAAGTAATAAGGAACATGCTTGCATAGGTACCACATCACAATCAACATAATCCGCATATGTAGAGATACTAAAATGCACATGAACAGTACGTGTTACCTTAACCTTGCCGCTGTTGTTGAACCATTGGATGTAGTAAGGATGTGGATGTGGTCTTGTGGTGAGAGATAGCTTCTCCACCATCTCCATGCTAGCCAAGTTGTTGCAGCTCCCTCCGTCTATGATGACGCGCACAGAACGTTCCTTCACAACACCCTTTGTATGGAAAAAATTGTGCCTCTGATTTTGCTCAGCTTGTGTGACCTGCACACTCAAAACATGCTGAGCAACTAAACATTCATACCTGTCAGCGTATTCAGGAGCCATGTATTGCGTCTCATGATCAGAATCATCTCCACCATGTTCTTCACGTGTAATAAGAGCCAAAGTCTCCTCATCACAGTCACTAGCGGACTCATACCCACCATCCTCAGTAGCAATCATCACATGCTGAGATTTGCATTCTCTTGCATAATGACCTCTTCCCTTACAACGACGACAAATAATATCACTTGTGTGCCCTGTTGATGCCATGGAAGAAGAAGAACTCTATGGAGGCCCGACAGGTGCGCTCTTGGCAGATAATGGTGGTTGTGCCTTCTTTCTTGTATCACGGCTGGAGGTGGCACCTGATGGAGGTTCTGGTGTAGTTGAAGTAGAAGATGCACGCGGTGTCCATGTTGAAGGTCGGCCTGCAGAAAAGTTAGTTCGCGCCAATGCTTGTCGATCCTGCACTTCATGTTCAGCTTTACAAGCAAGATGGAATAAACGAGTGATATTAGTATACTCATACTCTAGAATGGTCTGAATCTCTCTACTTAATCCACCCATAAAATGTGCAAGCATAGCTTGATTCTCCTCAACAATACCACATCTAATCATGCCAGTTTGTAATTCCTGATAATATTCTTCTATAGAATTTTTCCCTTGTCTTAAGCGCTGCAATTTTTGAATCAATTCACGTTGATAATATGGTGGAACCCAACGAGTACGCATAGCAGTTTTCAAAGCAGCCCAAGTAGTTGGAATAGGATATAATCTACAATGTTCAGACCACCATACACATGCAAAACTAGTGAAAGCACAAACAACAGCGGCAACTCGTCTCTCCGCAAGATATTGTAAACATGTAAATCGTTGTTCAGTTTCTAACTCTCAAGTAAGATATATATCAGGAACATATCTACCCTCAAATGGTGGAATATCCAATTTCAGTTTAGGAAGATGGTCATGATCTCGTACCTGAGGGAGAGCCCTACCATTGTGATTATTTGCATGTGGACGACCTGGTGGTTGTGGTGCAGGTGGTTGCACGTAGTTCTGATTTTGATCAACCTCATCCTCGTAATCTCCCACATAATCATCCTCCTCCGCATCAGCAGCAGGAGCCACAGAAGTATCAACAGCAGCACCAACAGTTTGGCCAAACGCAAGAGGGACACGGCTCGCTCAGCGGAGGGCTGTTTCACGACGTGGAGGTAGTCATTGTTGTTGTTGTTGTAGAGGTGCGTTAGGTGCAGCTGGCGGTGGAAAACGCGCGAGCAATTCATTAAACTTGCTACCAATCTTTGTTTCGAACGTCTTATCAATGCCATCTATCTTCTCCATGGCCTCGTCAAATCTGTTTAGCACATCTTGCACCTGTCCACTCATCATTTGCTGAAATTTATCATGTAGTTGTTTGTTCGTCAGGTTCTCCCAATCAGTCTCATCGGCTTGTGATCCTACCATGGTTAGCAGCAAATATAAACACACAAGAATATGATCCTACAGACTACTAAGAAGTGGTGGTGGTGTATCACAAACCCGTCAAGCAAATCTCAAATTCTTACCAGTTCTTACCCAGCAGCAGGTGGTGATCGGCAACCGTTATAGTCAAAACTCTCAAAGCTTGGATAGAGCGATTACCAGGGAGAGTCAAACACACGACGTAGATGTATGTGGAGCTGGGAAGGCTTATAATATGGTAGCAAAAAAGGGTCAGCAATAATCAATTTGGAGATGCAAAGTTGAATAAATGCTCAACAATGGTACTGTGCTGGTCCTAGGCTAGACTAAGCTAGAGACGCGAGCCTAGAACACTAACAAAATCATGACGCTGCACGGAAACAAGGGAGAAGCACACTCTAGATATTTTTTTCACACTTTTTTTGCGCTCTTTTTTTTTGCGCTCTCTTTTTTTTGCGCTCCTTTTTTTTGAAAATCACTATAATGGCGAGTGTCTCAAAACTCTTCCCAAGTCAAGATAACGGGGTAGGCACGAAATTTTTTTCGACCAAATTTTTTTTTGACTGCCCGGACCCAAAAATTGGAAACGGGTCAAAAAAACATTCTATAACGGCGACAGTCTCAATATGCTTAGAAACACCTAAAAATAGGATAGCCAGAATTTTTTTTGTCAAGTGCGTTTTTAGAAAATTTTGGGCCTAAACGGAGGGTGGTTTCTGGACTCTTTTTTTTCGAAACCTACTCAGGCAAGGAAACACGAATCGGAAATTAGATGGAACTCGAAAACAAACCTAATATGCAAGGAACTCGGATTGGTGGTGGATATATGGTGGTGGTATATGGCAGCGGTGGTGGTATATGGCAGCGGTGGTGGTAGCAGTGGTAGTATATGGATATGGATCGGTGGTGGTATATGGATACGGATTGGTGATGGTATATGGATACAGATTCGGAGCGGTGCTGGTAGGTGGCAGGGGCGATGATGATGGTGCAGTGGCGGCGTGACAACTTATGACCAGAACTCAAAACTCTAAAAGACTAGACGCTAAGACCAGCAACTTGACGCGACGATGCAACAGCAAATTCAACAAAGCAAAATACTGAAAAGACTATGCAAAGGCTCGGACTGGTTTGGATAGGATGAACTAACCCTAATTTTTTTTTTGCTTTTTCATGGACTATAGGTATGAAGAACAGACTCGATCTAAACTACGATAAACTGTAAAATCTCACCGAGCAACCTGGAAATCTGATACCACTTGATAGAGGCAAAGGTGTCCCGTCTTTCGATGAGATGATGGATATCGCTTTGGTGGAAGTCGACTTTGACGATCCGACTATGAACGTGCGAGGACGTCGTGCCTTAGCAATCGCTAAACCAACTCTGAGAGGTTATTGACCACGCCGGAGCATGATCAACCTGACCACGAGGGTCTGTTTCCTGCGAGCAAACAAAGAACAAGCAAGAAACTGAGATTGCAATCTGGATATTGCGAATATAAGATGAAAGCTTTATTGATCAAGGTGGGGTTCTGAGACGTCTTTCTCTGGTCGTTGAACACAAATGAAGTACGCGAAGTTGCAGCTATGGCGAACTTTAATCTAAACAAAATCCAAAGTCTAAACGATGCCCTAAGGGCTATATATATGGAGGAAGAGGGGGGAATTTCGTGGCCCTTGGTGGAGGGGTCCGAAATCAACCCTATCTCTTGTTTCCCCACACATACAAACTCTAAAAATAGCCTATACTTATGTATTTCGAAATTACATGGGCCTGGCCCAATAATAAGGTGACGCAGCACCTAGAATAGCCTCGGGACGAAATTTATGAAGTGGCATCTTGTATATTTCGTCCAAGGCTTCATGCACCCATTATGGTGGCTTCAAAGTCTTGAAATCATCACTTGTAACTCTGTTCTTGTTCCCCTTGCGCATGCCATCATCTCCATGCTTGTTCTTGCTCCAATGTTCATCCTTCTCCAAGCTAGGCCCTTCATTTGTAAGCAAAACAAATGTATCCAATTTAGGCAGCATCATATTCTCATGAACATTAGAATCATTACCAAGAAACAAAAGTACTTGGTAATTTAGTTGGCGTGCGCAAGCTCTAGTAATTGGTCCAGTATGTATAGCAGCAGGGGCTGTGGGTGTAACAATGGTATCGATGTCCTCATCAACACTCTTAGAATTGCATGTGTAGGTTGATTTCTAGACTTGTGCTAAGTTGCTAAAATCTGCCAAGACTTAAAATTGGGAAAAGGTTAGATTATTATTTGGTCAAGTAGTCTAATCACCCCCCCCTCTCTCTAGACCTACATTTGATCCTATAGCCTCCCAGCGCAGAGTTATGTAGGACAGTAGCAATTTTCCCTCAAGTGGATGACCTAAAGTTTATCAATCTGTGGGAGGGGTAGGATGAAGATGGTCTCTCTCAAACTACCCTGCAACCAAATAACAAAGAGTCTCTTGTGTCCCCAACACACCCAATACAATGGTAAATTGCTTAGGTGCACTAGTTCGGCGAAGAGATGTTGATACAAGTGTAATATGGATAGTAGATATAGGTTTTTGTAATCTAAAAATACAAAAACAGCAATGTAACTAGTAACAAAAGTGAGCAAAAACGGTATTGCAATGCTTGGAAACAAAGCCTAGAGTTCATACATTCACTAGTGCAAATGCTCTCAACAATGATAACATAATTAAATCATATGGCAACCCCCCAACGTGCGACAAGAGTCACTCCAAAGTTCCTATCACGGGGAACATCAGATGAAATTGTCTGTAGGGTACGAAACCACCTCAAAGTTATTCTTTTCGATCAATCCATTGCGATATTCTTATAAGTCTCACAAACAACCCAAGAGCTTGCAGTAAAATAACACCATATGATACACATCAATCAACCCTAATGTGACCTAGATACTCTTATGTCACCACAAGCATCCGTGGGTCAATTATATGATATGCATCAAACAACTTCAGATTCATAATATTCAATCCAACACAAAGAACCTCAAAGAGTTCCCAAAGATTCCTACCGGAGAAACAAGGATGAAAACATGCATCAACCCCTATGCATAGATTACCCCAATGTCACCTCGGGAATCCGCGAGTTGAGTGCCAAAACATACATCAAGTGAATCAATAGAACACCCCATTGTCACCACAGGTATCCCACGCAAGACATACATCAAGTGTTCTCAAATCCATAAAAGAATTCAATATGATAATAGTGAAATCTCAAGGGTAAAAATCAATTCATAACAAGAAGATAGAGAGGGAGAAACACCATATGATCCAACTATAGTAACAAAGCTCGTGGTACATCAAGATCATACCAAATCAAGAACACAAGAGAGAGAGAGATAGAGAGATCAAACACATAGCTACTGGTACATACCCTCAGCCTCGAGGGTGAATTACTCCCTCCTCATCATGCAGACCGTCGGGATCATGAAGGTGGCCTCCGGTGATGGTTTACCCTCCGACAGGCTGCCAGAACAGGCTCCCGATTGGTTTTTCGTGGCTACAGAGGCTTCCAGCGGCGGAACTTCCGATCTTGGGTTCTTTTCGAGGGTTTCCGTATTTATAAGAAGTTTTGGCATTGGAAACAAGTCAGGGGGTGCCCGAGGGGCCCACAAGCCCTCAGGGCGTGCCCTAGAGGCTTATGGCCTCCTTGGGACTCTTCTGGCCCAGCTTTGGTGCTTCGGGGTCTCTTTTGGTCCATAAAAAATCACTGTAAATTTTCTGCCCATTCCAAGAACTTCTATTTCTGCACAAAAAACAACACCATGGTAGTTCTGCTGAAAACAGCGTCAGTCCAGGTTAGTTCTAATAAAATCGTACCAAAACCATATAAAATTGTTGCAAAGATGGCATGAATACTTCATAAATTATAGATACGTTGCATACATATCATGTAGCAAATCACCTAAATTATTATTTAACATTGCATAATAAATGCCTTTGCATATTTAATAGTCCCATCCTCAAACAGAATCATTAAACTAGCAAACATTTGCAAACATAGCAGTAATCTGCCTAAACAGGATAGTCTGTAAAGGATGTAAGAAGATTCATACCTCTCTAACTCCAAAAATTCTGAAAAATTACCATACTATATAAAATTTGTTTTAGCTTAGTTTGTAAATTTTTCAAGATTTTATCATGTTCTGAATTTCCAAAAGAATTCAGACAATGACAAAAAAAATATGTTTTTAAACAGCAACATGTAGGCTTGCGAAATAAGCATGGTAAATGCTATACTTGACTTTTTTATTGAAATAAAATATCCAAATACTATAAATATCAGCAAGAAAATACAAATAAAATAAAATGACGTTCCCAGAAAAACACATATCATGTGACGAATAAAAATATAACTCCAAGTGAGGTTATCGATCATGTTGAAGATGAAAGAGGGGATGCCTTCTGGGGCATCCCCAAGCTTAGTTGCTTAGGAGTCCTTGAATATTACTTTGGGATGACTTGGGCATCCCCAAGCTTAGGGTCTTGCCACTACCTATTCTCCGCATATCTATATCTCACACAAAACTTGAAAACTTCAATCACACAAAATTTAAAGGAACTTTGTGAGATAGGTTAGTATGATTAAACAAATCATTCACTTTGGTACTATCAAATACAAGATTCATAATTATTGTAACACAATGCCTACTGTACCTTATCATTTCCACAATTTATATCACTTAATATAAGCTATGGAAGCACTAAAACAAGCCAACAATGCATTGAAAACAAAATCTGTAAAAAACAGAACAGTCGGTAATGATCTGAACAATGACCATACTTATGATACTCCGAAAAATTAGGGCAATGTAGGAAATTTTTATATCAACCATCTGTAAAAAATTCAGATTTTTATGAGGTTCCAGTGAATTTTAACAATTCTGTTACTGGAAGCAAAAGTTTCGGTTTTTGCACAAAATCAGGTCAACTATCATCCACACTAACCCAAAGGCATTACTTGGCACTTTATTGAAACAAAAGATATAAAACATGATTACTACAGTAGCGTAATCATGTTAACACACAAAAGCAGTAGGTATAGATATTGGGTTGTCTCCTAACAAGCGCTTTTCTTTAATGCCTTTTTAGCTAGGCATGATGATGTCAATGATTCTCACATAAAAGTAAAAAATTGAAACATAACGGGAGCATCATGAAGCATATGACTAGCACATTTAAACCTAACCCACTTCCTATGCATAGGGATTTTGTGAGCAAACAACTTATGGGAGCAAGAATCAACTAGCATAGGAAGGCAAAACAAGCATGACTTCAAAACTTTCAACACATAGAGGGGAAACTTTATGTTATTGAGATACCTACAAGCACATGTTCCTCTCTCATAATAATTTTCAGTAGCATCATGAATGAATTCAACAATATATCTATCACATAAAGCATTCTTTTCATCATACATAAGCATATAAATTTTATTACTCTCCGCATAAGCAAATTTATTCCCATGAATAGTGGTGGGAGCAAACTCAACAAAATAACTATCATGATATACTTGATTGACATAATCAAATTGAACATTAAAATCATGATGACAAGTTTCATGGTTATTATTATTCTTTATAGCATACATGTCATCACCATAACCATCATAAATAGCAACATTATTCTCATCATAATCACCTCTTCCAAAATAGTGGATTCATCACTAAGTAAAGTTATGGCCTCTCCAAATCCACTTTCATAATTATTAGAATAAGAATGAACACCCTCCAAAATAGTGGGATCATCATTGCCTAGACTTGACACTCTTCCAAACCCACTTTCATCAATATAATCATCATAAATAGGAGACATGCTTTCATCATAATAAAACTTCTCATCAGAACTTGGGGGACTAAAAATATCATCTTCATCAGGCATAGCATCCCCAAGCTTATAGCTTTGCATGTCATTAGCATCAGGGATATTCATAGAAAGAATACTAACAACATTGCAATCATTATCATCATTCAACAAATGTATGCCAACCATTGTATTGAATTCTACTTCTATCAATTGAGCACAATTTTCCTTTCCATCATTTTCAAGAAAGATATGATAAAGACGAATAGTACGAGGCAACCTCAATTCCATTTTTTTGTACAGTTCTTTTTATAAACCGAACTAGTGGTAAAACAAGAAACTAAAAGATCCAATTGCAAGATTTAAAGATATACCTTCAAGCACTAACCTCCCCGGTAACAGCGCCGGAAAAGAGGTGCATGTCTACTACGCAACTTTATTCTTGTAGACTCGTGTTGGGCCTCCAAGCGCAGAGTTTTGTAGGACAGTACCAATTTTCCCTCGAGTGGATGACCTAAGGTTTATCAATCTGTGGGAAGCTTAGGATGAAGATGGTCTCTCTTAAACAACCCTGCAATCAAATAACAAAAAGTCTCTTGTGTCCCCAACACACCAAATACAATGGTAAATTGTATAGGTGCACTAGTTCGGCGAAGAGATGGTGATACAAGTGTAGTAATAATAGTAGATATTTATTTTGTAATAGTAACAATAAAAAACATAAAGGTTACAAGTAACAAAAGTGAGCACAAGCGATATTGCAATGCTTGAAAATGAGACCTAGGGTTCATACTTTCACTAGTGCAATCTCTCAACAATGCTAATATAAATGGATCATATAACCATCCCTCAACGTGCAATGAAGAATCACTCCAAAGTTCTTATCTAGTGGAGAACATAAGACGGAATTGTTTGTAGGGTACGAAACCACCTCAAAGTTATCCTTTCCGATTGATCTATCGAGCTATTCCTATAAGTTTCACAAACAGCCCAAGAGTTCATACTAAAATAACACCATACGATACACATCAACCAACTCTAATGTCACCTAGATACTCCAGTGTCACCACGAGAATCTGTGAGTTGACTTTAGGATATGCATCAAACAACTTAAGATTCATAATACTCAATCCAACACAAAGAACTTTGAAGAGTGCCCCAAGATTTCTACCGAAAAAAGTAGATCGAAAATGTGCATCAACCCCTATGCATATATTACCCCAATGTCACTTTAAGAATCCGCGACTTGAGTGCCAAGACATACATCAAGTGCTCTGAAATCCATAAAAATATTCAATCCTATAATAATCAAATCTCAAAAGTAAAACTCAGTTCATCACAACAAGATAGAGAGGGGGAAACACCATATGATCCAACTATATTAACAAAGCTCGCGATACATCAACATCGTGCTAAATCAAGAATGCGCGAGAGAGATAACACATAGCTACTAGTACAAACCCTCGGCCCCGAGGGTGGACTACTCCCTCCTCATCACGGAGACCGCCGGGATGATGAAGATGGCCTCCGGTGATGATTTCCCCCTCCGGCAGAGTGCTGAAATAGTGTCTAGATTGGTTTTTCATGGCTAAAGAGGCTTGCAACAGCAGAACTACTGGTCTAGTGTTATTTTGGGGGGGGGGGGTTGTATTTATAGAATTTTTTGGCCTCGGTGGGCCCACTACCCACCAGGGCACCCTAGAGGGGGGTAGCGCACCCTGCTGCCTAGTGGGCAACAGGGGGCCCCTCTAGTGGTTCTTTGCTCCAATATTCTTCAATTGTTCCATAAAAAATCTCCAAAAAGTTTCGTCCAATTCCGAGAACTTTTATTTCTGCATAAAAGACAACACCACAGTAGTTTTGCTGAAAACAACGTCTGTCCGGGTTTGTTCCATTCGAATCATACCAAAACCATATAAAATTGTTGTAAACATGGCATGAATACTTCATAAATTATAGATACGTTGGAGACATATCAGGTCGTTGTGCCCACTGTGGAGGGAATGGGCGATGGAGGCGCTGCAGGCGGTCACCTTCCATGACCCTCTGGCAAAGACAGTAACAATGGCGTAGGTGGCGCGGACACACGACCCCCGCCTCCTCCACGTACCGGCGAGTGCAGCTATCGGAGCAACACCGTCCGGTCAGGCATTGATAACCCACAAGTATAGAGGATCTATCATAGTCCTTTCGATAAGTAAGAGTGTCGAACCCAACGAGGAGCAGAAGGAAATGACAAGCGGTTTTCAGTAAGGTATTCTCTGCAAGCACTGAAATTGTAGGTAACAGATAGTTTGGTGATAAGATAATCTGTAACGGGTAACAAGCAATGAAAGTAAATAAGGTGCAACAAGGTGGCCCAATCCTTTTTGTAGCAAAGGACAAGCCTGGACAATTTCTTATAATGAGAAAAGCGCTCCTGAGGACACATGGGAATTATCGTCAAGCTAGATTCATCACGCTCATATGATTCGCGTTCGGTACTTTGATAATTTGATATGTGGGTGGACCGGTGCTTGGGTACTGCCCTTTCTTGGACAAGCATCCCACTGATGATTAACCCCTATTGCAAGCATCCACAACTACAAAAGAAGTATTAAGGTAAACCTAACCATAACATGAAACTAGTGGATCCAAATCAGCCCCTTACGAAGCAACGCATAAACTAGGGTTTAAGCTTCTGTCACTCTAGCAACCCATCATCTACTTATTACTTCCCAATGCCTTCCTCTAGGCCCAAATAATGGTGAAGTGTCATGTAGTCGACGTTCACATAACACCACTAGAGGAGCGACAACATACATCTCATCAAAATATTGAACGAATACCAAATTCACATGACTACTAATAGCAAGACTTCACCCATGTCCTCAGGAACAAACGTAACTACTCACAAAGCATATTCATGTTCATGATCAGAGGAGTATTAATATGCATTAAGGATCTGAACATATGATCTTCCACCAAGTAAACCAATTAGCATCAACTACAAGGAGTAATCAACACTACTAGCAACCCACAGGTACTGTTGGGGATATTACCACTAGGCGTAAACCGGCCTACTTGGGCCGGGTTAACCTCATTAGTGGTATAAGCAGATGAAGGCCCAAGGCCTGTAGTCGGTTCAAAACCTGTAGCCGTAAACCGGCCTGATGTATAACTTGTATTGTAAAGTTAGGAATAGAAAGATACCAACCGGGATACGAGTATGAACCGGTTGGGACTCTATGGACCGACGGGCGTCACCCGTGTATATAAGGGGACGACCCGGCGGCGGTTCAGGAGAGACAACCACAACTCGAGCCTAGGCGAAGCTTGTTTGCTCCCTAGCCATCGAGACCATATCAATTCCATCACAACTAGACGTAGGCTTTTACCTTCATCGAAGGGGACGAACTAGTATAAACCCTCGTGTCTTTGTGTCCGCTTTAACCCCTTCAAGTAAACCCGTAGCGATGGCTCCACGACTAAGTCCTTTCACTAGGACATCTGCCGTGACAAATCCACGACAGTTGGCGCCCACTGTGGGGCTATCGCATGATGGTTTGACGATCTTGGAGGGCAAGCTCAAGGGACTCGAAGGCTATGTTGTGGGCCGAATGACCAAGAGTCGTCATGGCAGGATCTACATCGACGATGCAGGATGGGGTCCCGAGGCCGATTCGATCGAGTACAGGTACCGGGTCCCCTTTGGTGGCATACACGTTTTCATTGGCAAGATCGGTGAGCCTGGGCCTGAGCCGGACATCTGCACCGACCTCGTCGAGACGGCTCAGCGTGCGAGATCTACCCAGGCTAAACCAGCCGTGAAGCGTGTCTTCGTTGGAGTCGTCCACGAAGGAGAGCGTGAGGACGAATCAGAACACGGTAGCGAGACTGTCATCTATTCCGGTGACGAGTCCTCGACCGGAGAGACCGAATCGCTATACCAGTTGCAAGACGACCAGATTAGGGGCTGTTCCGATGGCGACTGTATTTCGGATCCCCCAGGCCAAGTCAACCGGGTTGGAATATTCATGGCCGGCACACAGGCGGCGAATCACTCTTCGACCGCCGCAGCAATGCTCTCCGGATCAGCAGCGGCAGCAGCAGCAGGGGCAGGAGGCCTTGTGCGCCCGCCGGTTCAAGTTCTATCGGATCTGTTTGATGCACTAGCTGCGCTTATGGCAGAGGCCAATCCGGCGGATCAGGAGGCCCATGATGCAGAGATTGCAAAGGTGAGAGAGCAGATCATGCAAGCCAAAGCGGATCTGGCAGCGGAAAAAGACAGGATGGCCGCAGAGCGGGCCGCTTTGGATGCCCAGGCCTATAAACTCATGCTTGACCAGAACGCATCACAGGAGGTTTTGAAGCGGAAGCACAGATCGCGCCTGCCGTTAGGGTTTGACCCCCGAAATCTCTTTCACACTCCAGGAGCTGGACCCAGTAATCCGCCGCAGTACCTGGAGACAAACCGGACTGAGGCACCAGGGCCAGGGGCGACGGTCCAACCTCGTCTGATGGAACCTCCTCAACAGAACATTGTGGTTCCTCCGCCGGTCCAGATGCCCCCGGGTCATTATTCTAATCCTATGGACAACCTTGTTGCAGCCGCCGCGCGATTGGAGGCTATCCCAGTCGAAGGGGACTCTCTGCAAGCGATAGAGACGTGCCGGGTTAAGGAGCTTCTCCGGACCGCGTTGATTCAGCAGGAAGCATATTCGTACAACCGTGATCGGATTCACTCCATGCCCCGTCCAAGCCGGAGCTATAGCAGGTGCATGGATGAACCGGCCATATCAAGCAATGCGCGAGGCCGTGAAGCGGCCCGTGGCAATAACCCCGCAGGTGGAGTTCGCGATGCTCAGGATGTGGTGGACCGGGCCCGAGCACGAAGGGAGGCCGAGTTAGCAGCACAGAATGATGCGGGTCAACTGACACCGGTTCGTCCTACCACCTCCGCCGGACCAGGGGTCGCATCCGCTTTGGGAGTGCCTTGTTTAATTCCCGCTTTACGCAATGTACGCCTGCCCAAAGATTTCAAGGGTCCGCGCAAGGTGCCGAATTACACCGTTGATTTATCTCCCGAAGCGTGGGTAGAAAGTTATGAGATGGCCATGGAGATGCTAGATGTGGATGAGACCGCGTGTGCAAAATACTTCACCATGATGCTTGAAGGCACGGCTCGTACTTGGTTGAAGAGCTTGCCGCCCAATTCTATCAGCTCATGGGCCCAGTTGCGGGCCCGGTTTATCCAGAATTTCAAGGATACATGTAAGCAGCCCAAGTCCATAGTAGACCTGGCGGCTTGTGTCCAGGAGGACGGAGAATCAACGACCCATTGGGTGCGCCGCATTTCGGAAGTTTTGCACTCGTCTGACAGGATCAATGCTGACTCCGCGATCTTAACCCTAGAAGGCAACTGCCGGTTTAAGCCTTTGAAATTGAAATTGGGACGCATGAAGCGTTTCTGTAATGATATGGGAACTCTCATGGCCGCTTTAGTGAAGTATGCTGATTCGGACAGTACCAAGGATCCCGAGACTGATGATGATGAAGCAGGGAAGGGAAAGAAGAATAGCAACTCCAAGGGGCGTGGAAACGGAGGCAAGCGCAAGGCGGATGGCAGCATGGACTTTGTGGCCAACACTAATGCACACGACAGGGGGCAGCGGCGTAGAGGTAAAGCGGCAAATCATAATGGGGCTCCCAATCCTAATGCAAACTGTTTGAATTATTTGTTGAATCAGCCTTGCCCAAAGCACGGGACGAAGGAGGCGCCGGCTAACCACCTTTGGAAGGATTGTTATATTATGCAGGAGTTTAAAAACTCTAATGCCTTCCGGTATGACCACGGGTCAGGTGGCGGTTCAGGATCCGGTTTCCATGGGCCGGGTCACGATGGAGCTTCCGGTTCAGGTCTCAACCAGGGCGGTCACAACAACCAGAATAATCAGAACGGCCAGCAGCAGCAGCAGTAGTCGGGTTATCAGAGCCAGCCAAAACAGTTGAACAATGGGCAATATCATGTTTTCACAACCAGCTCGGATAAACGCGACCGAAAACTCCACAAGCGAGCGGTGAATTCTGTTGAACCGGCCTTACCACGTTACTTGCGCTGGTCAGAGCAGCCTATCGTGTGGAGCAGAGAGGATCACCCGCCCCGGGTTGATAATCCGGGCCAGCTAGCATTAGTGGTAGACCCTCAGGTGGGGGGTTACAAATTCACCAAGGTACTCATGAATGGAGGGAGCAATATTAACATACTATACTATGAGACATTCCGCCGCATGGGTCTAACAGACAAGGATCTCAGACCTTCTAATACAGTGTTCCATGGTGTGGTGCCTGGCAAATCTGCATATCCTGTCGGTAAGATAGCCTGGATGTGGCTTTTGGGGACGAGCACGACTCCCGGTCAGAAAAACTAACATTTGAGGTGGTGAAGATCCGGAGCCCGTATCATGCCTTGTTTGGCCGACCGGCTTATGCCAAGTTCATGGCGCGGCCTTGTTATATCTACTTACAGCTCAAGATGCCGGGTTACAAGGGGACAATAATGGTTCATGGGAGCCGTAGGGTCGCTTTGGAATGTGAGGAAGGTGATGCGGCTTATGCAGAGTCGGTCTGTGCCACGGAGGAGTTGAAGTACTATAAGGACAATGTTGATCCGGCAGATATGACTCCTTTGAAGAAGCCAACTACAGAGCATGATTCGGATCTGAAGTTCAAATCGGCAGCTGAGACCAAGCTTGTTGACTTCGTGACCGGCGATTCGTCCAAGCAGTTCACTGTCAGTGCCAATCTGGATCCCAAATAGGAAAGCGCGCTCATCGAGTTCATCCGTGAGAATCGGGACATCTTTGCATGGAAACCGTCCGACATGCCAGGTGTACCGAGGGAACTCGCTGAGCACACTCTTAATGTGGATCCTAAGTATAAACCGGTGAAACAATTCCTCCGCCGGTTTAACGAAAAAAGGCGCAAAGCCATTGGAGAGGAAGTGGCCAGGCTTTTAGCAGCTGGCTTTATCATTGAGGTGTTCCATCCAGAGTGGCTTACTAATCCGGTGCTGGTTCTTAAGAAAAACGGCACTTGGTGTATGTGTGTGGATTACACAGATCTTAACAGGGCCTGTCCAGCGGATCCTTTTGCCCTCCCCCGCATTGACCAGATCATTGATGCCACGGCGGGTTGTGAGCGTTTGAGTTTTTTGGATGCATACTCTGGATATCATCAGATCAAAATGGCGGTTAAGGATCAGGAGAAAACAACGTCTATTACTCCCTTTGGAGCCTTCTGCTATGTATCTATGCCCTTCGGGCTCAAGAGTGCCCAAGCCACCTATCAACAGTGTGTACAGAATTGCCTGCATAAACAGATCGGCCGCAATGTGCATGCCTATGTGGATGATATTGTAGTAAAGTCAAGGCAGAAGGAGACGCTGGTGGATGATTTGAAGGAAACCTTTGACAACTTGCGCGTTTACAAGATGATGCTTAATCCGGCCAAGTGTGTCTTTGGTGTTCCGGCAGGCAAGTTACTGGGTTTCCTGGTGTCTAACAGAGGAATTGAGGCTAATCCGGAGAAGATTACGGCTATTACCTCCCTGGCTAAACCGAAGTGTATCAACGATGTTCAGCGTTTGGCGGGCAGAATCGCCGCACTGAGCCGGTTTATCAGCCGCCTCGGAGAAAAGGCCATCCCCTTGTACCAAATGCTGAGAAAGACAGACCATTTCGTCTGGAGTCCGGCTGCTGATGAATCATTTGAGGACTTGAAGCGGCAATTAGCCAATCCGCCTGTTCTTGCAGCTCCGGTCGACAAGGAGCCACTATTATTATACGTAGCAGCCAATGCTCTGGCAGTTAGCGTGGCTATTGTGGTGGAATGTAAGGAGGCAGGCAAGGAATATCTGGTTCAGCGGCCGGTTTATTATATCAGCGAGGTGCTTATTGAATCCAAGCAAAGGTATCCGCATTGGCAGAAGCTGGTCTATGGTGTTTTCATGGCCAGTTGGAAGTTGAAGCAGTATTTTCAAGGGCACCCCATCACAGTGGTCAGTTCAGCTCCCTTGGGTGATATCATACAGAACCGGGAGGCGACTGGCCGGATTGCCAAGTGGGCTATAGAGCTTGGGCCACACGGACTGAAGTATGTACCTCGGACGGCGGTGAAGTCTCAAGCACTTGTTGATTTCATCAATGACTGGACGGAGTTACAAGCACCAGAGGAGAAGCCGGATCATACATATTGGACTATTCATTTTGATGGATCCAGGCAATTGGAAGGCTCGGGGGCTGGAGTTGTATTAACTTCCCCACGAGGTGATAAGTTTTGTTATGTTCTCCGCTTAATGTTCCCTTGTACTAATAATGCAGCTGAGTACGAAGCCTTGCTCCATGGTCTCCGGATGGCTAAAGAGATGAACTTAAGCCGGGTTAAGTGCTTCGGTGACTCGGACCTCGTGGCTCAACAGGTGTCTGGCACTTGGGATTCTAAGGACCCGCTCATGGCTGCATATCGTCGGGAAGTGGATAAAATTGCGGGTTGCTTCAAGGGTTATCAAGTGGATCATGTGGACCGTCGGAAGAATGAAGCGGCAGACGCTTTAAGCCGGTTGGGTTCTCAGCGCAAACCGGTCCCGCCTAATGTCTTTCTGGACGTGTTGCACAACCCGTCAGTCCAGCTCCCAGGTGAAGCGGATTTGGCTATTCCTGATCCGGAGGCTCAATTGGTGGCAGCCCTGCATGTTATTCCGGATTGGACAGTTCCTTATCTTGCGTACATGAACCGGGGGGAGTTACCAGAGGATGAGATTCTAGCCAGGCAGATAGTCCGGCGATCCAAGTCTATGGCGATTCTCAATGGTGAATTGCATCATTGCAGTGTATCAGGGGCGTTTCAACGTTGTGTTTCTCCTGAGGAAGGCTGTGACATCTTAAGAGAAATCCATGAAGGGGATTGTGGACACCACGCCGGTTCAAAGTCTCTGGTGGCAAAGGCGTTTCGTCACGGGTTTTACTGGTTGACAGCGCATGCTGATGCGGAGGACTTGGTTAAACGGTGTGATGGATGTCAGAAATTTTCAAGGCGTGCTCATGTGCCAGCTCAAGAATTGAGGATGATTCCAATAACGTGGCCGTTTGAAACTTGGGGGCTGGATATGGTCGGACCTTTTAAAAGATCCAAGGATAAGAAAACCCACCTTTTGGTGGCAGTTGACAAATTTACCAAGTGGGTTGAAGCGGAGCCTGTCAGCAAGTGTGATGCAACAACAGCGGTGCAGTTCATCAAAAAGGTGATTTTCCGTTTTGGCTTTCCACACAGTATCATTACTGACAATGGTACCAATTTATCCAAGGGCGCTATGAAGGAGTTCTGTGAATGTGAGCACATCCGACTTGACGTGTCGTCAGTGGCACACCCCCAGTCCAATGGACAGGCAGAACGAGCTAATCAAGAGATCTTGCAAGGCATCAAACCCCGGCTTATGGTCCCATTGCAAAGAACACCAGGATGTTGGGTTGAAGAGCTGCCATCTGTTCTATGGAGTATCAATACTACGCCCAACCGATCCATAGGATACACACCGTTTCTCATGGTCTACGGAGCAGAGGTAGTTCTCCCTAGTGATATCCGGCACGATTCGCCTCAGGTGGCAGCTTATGTTGAAGCGGACAATGAGACAGCACGGTAGGATGCTTTGGACCTATTGGACGAGGAGCGTGATATAGCGGCTGCCCGTTCGGCGATTTACCAACAAGATCTTCGTCGCTATCACAGTCGCTGGGTTAGAACCAGAACTTTTCAAGAAGGAGATTTGGTGCTTCGACTCATCCAAGACCAGACAGATATGCACAAGTTATCCCCACCTTGGGAGGGACCTTTCGTGGTCAGCAAGAATCTGCACAACAGGTCGTACTATCTGATTGATATTCGAGAGCATCAAGACTCACGCACATCAGAGGAGGAGACCAACAGGCCCTGGAACATAGCTCATCTTCGGCCTTACTACACTTGAGCCATCGGCTCTATCTATGTACATATCATGACAGTGTATATATTATCTTTGATATAATAAAGCCGGAGCCTCAGCTAAAGCGGGGTCTCTGTCTTTCTTATCATGCGTGGTTACATGGAGTGGCTCTGTTCTTAAAGCGGCCTCCGGTTTACCCCTTGACATTTGCTTTTTATATATCACTTGGGGCCTTGGTCGTGTCCGAACCAATGCGACACCTCTTGATAGGCGACAGCCACCAGATCACTTGGGGACATGGTCAAGTCTGAACCAGTCACGCCTCTTGATCGGCCTAAGGCCACAAAATCACTTGGGGGCTTGGTCAAACCCGAACCATTGCCACGCCTCTTGATTTGGCATATATGCCACGAATCATTTGGGGACCTGGCTGACTTGAATCATTGTCACTCCTATTGGGGGCTTGGTCCTGTCCGACCATGGTAACACCATCTGGTCAGCTCAGTATAGCATATTTTTGCAAACAGTTTTATCATTGCCTTTGCTTCCATGTTATTTTCATGGCTTGTTTGTTCTTTGTTTTTGTTGGATTTCTTTTATATCAACAAACACCTTTTTTCCGGTTCAGCCGATGGATTTGATTCCCCTTTAATCCGGAGAAGTATGCCCGGTTTACCTTTTCCTGTTAACATCATGGAGTAACAAGGGGGCTTGTATTGATTCAGTACGGTTTATACAAGAGCTGTTTTCTCCCCCCTTATTGACGGTAATGGTTTATAAAACCTCCGTTTCAAGCTTGGCTAAGCCAGCTTCATGCCCAGACATGGCAGGTATTTTGTATCACCTATTTGTTACATTACTGATACACATATCAAGATCATAAACCGGCTGGCGGTATAACCGCCACTGAAGTTCAAATTTTTTCTGATTGCAGGAAATATGAATTGAAGTTTTTCGAACAAAAGCTTCAGTACTTATGCACGAAGGCATATTCAAGGCAGAAGTATTAACTATCCTATTACAAGGCAACACAGTGCCCAAATAAGATCATTGTTCTTTTGGAAAGATGCCAAAGACAGTTATCCAAACCGGCTTCCGGATCAAGCCTGCTCCTCATCATCCGCCGCTTCAGCTTCCTCGTCTCTACCCATTGGCTGGAAATCAACAATGGTCCAGTCGATTCCCATTAAAGCTTGGAAAACAGCCTCTTCATGGATCAGGGAAGACGGTTCAATATCAGGAGCGTAAGTATGCTTACGGATTGGAGAAATCAGATTCTCCGCTTCAAGAGTTGGGGCAGGCACTCGCTTGTTCTGATTGTTGTATTGCGCTTGATAATGCGTCAAGTCTGCCTCTTCAGCTAATTGACAAGCCAGAGGTCGCACTGCATGGTTTATTACCCTCAGATCATCTTCGTTAAATTCAGAGCCATCTTCCTTCAGGCTGGGATAGCCTTGAGCTGCTTCCACAGGGTCAAAATCTGGCACCCATGCCTTTGCCCGGATCAAGGCATTAATAGCTCCGGTTCGAGCAGCGGATTTTTTCAGCTCCTCAATCCGGGCCGGAAGCATCGACAACCTGTTAAGAGTGTCTTGGATTAAAGAAGGTGTCAGGTTGTTATGAGAGGCTGTGGTGATGATCCGCTAGGCTCCGGTATATAATTGTTCCACTAAGGTGTAGGCAGCCTTCAGTTTCTTCCGCACATCGTTTCCTAAGTGCCCGATGCGTGTGCCTACAACAATATAGGGACGGTCTCAAACCGGATTTACACTACAGCAGGTTCAAATTATCACAGAAGTTAGAAGGAGCTTACCAAAGATCGCAGCGGTCATGGAGTGTATTTGCCGCTTTACGGCCGTAAGTTCATCCACCACCGGTTTAAGGGCAGCTTCAGCATTTTCCGCTCTTTTGGTTAAAGCGGCCTTCTCAGTGGCCCAATCAGCCCACTCTTTCTTGAAGCCCTCCTTCAGCTATTCAGCGGTGCTCAAGGCACTGGTTAATTCTTCCTTTGCCTTGTCTGTTTCAGCCTGTTGGGTTTTCAAGGCCTCCTGCAAATCGGCAATCCGGTCCTCCTTGATTCTCACCTCAGCCTGCATACAGACAGCGTTTAGCTTTACACAAGCGGTCCAAGAAATTGAAGTATCAACCACATAACAAAGTTATACGCCTGATACTTGGGGGCTAATGCACCTTCATTTTTATATATTACTAGATTGCAAAGTCCCAAGCTCAATACAGGTATTCAACTTGGCACTTGGGGGCTAATGGCTATTTGATCAAATTCTGTTCTAAGTTTTCTATCGGAGCCCCGGTTTAATTATGCTAAGTTAAGCCGGCCCTTGGGGGCTATACTGATGGATTTCAAAGTGTTGAGGATCGTATTCAAGTCCCGGTTTGACGAAGGTTACAAACCGACCCTTGGGGGCTAGGAGGATTGACACAATGGCAGTAAGTAAAGAAGTAAGTTACCTCAAATTTATCCCTCATCATCTTCACCAGACCAGCTTCACAATCACGGCTAGTATAAAGACGGTTTAAATAGCCAGAATGAAGATCTTGGGCACTCAGAGCAGCATATGTCTCCAGTTCAACATCCCATTTTCCTTTGTTCAGAGCGGAAAAATCCTCTTTTATGGTATGCTTGGTTAAGGTGACAGGATTCCCGGGTTCAAAGCGACCTACACCGGTAATCACAACGTCATCATCTTTGGACTCGCCGGTTTGTGTTGGTGCGGTCGGTTTGTCAGCAGGGCTGTGGGATTTTTCAATCCGGGCGGAGCTGGCAGGCGGGTCAGCAGAGACTGAAGTGTTAATAGGCCTCTCTTCAGGAATAGCATCATCTTGCAAAGGAGGATCATTGGGAATATCTTCAGGGGCAAACTCTTCAAGATCTGGCGCTTTGTCATGTTCTGGGGCTACATCTTCTTCAGCCGCTTTATCCAGGCGGGCCTTCTTGCTTGGTTTCGGTTTGGCCCTGAAAGAAAAACAAAGAGTCAAGAAAAAGCATAAGCCATTACACAGTATACTGGAAGCATATGTTCACTTTAGCTTACCCAACAACTATTTTCAATGGTGGCAGCTGAGTGGCCGACGATTCACCAGAAGATGAATGAGAAGTAACCTGATAATCGAAGTCGGATGGATTAAGAGGTTGACGGAAGAAACCCGCTTTAGGATTTAAATCAATAAAAAGGTTGGAGACCTCGGAGCGGCGTTGTCGAACCGGACTGTTTGGTAAACCGGCGGAGGTAACTACCTGGCCACTGTGCCGGGTTGTGCGGCGAGCTTCATGTTGCTGAGTCTTCATAAGAAATTTGGGATCCAAATAAGCAAGAGGATGAGAAAATTTAACTTTCCGGTTTGCCTGGCGAAATTTTGGCAAAGGCAAGATTTCTGAATCGGAAGAGAGAATAATTACCTCAGCAAAATCCGCATTGCTGGCTTCGGCGTCGTCCTGACAAGCATCATCATCAATAAGGCGTGTAAAAAGTAAGCCAAGTGAATCAAGTTCTACCTCAAGGTCCGGGTTACCCACATCATCATCAATAGCTGGATCAGATGAAGCGGTGGTTTTTCTCTTGTGAGCTGGCTTCTTGATAACCTTGGTCTTGGGCCGGGTTGACCGCCCTGCTTTCTCCGTTTTGTCTTGCGGAAGCATCTTGCTCCAAAACGGATTATCCCCCTGGATCAGCAGTAATCAAATATTAGACGGATAAAGCGGTAATAGGTTCAACAAATAGAGCAATTAAAATCTTACCGCTGGCGGTTTGTTGGTGGTGCAGTAAGGAAGCAAGCCGGTTTGTGCACAAAGGTGCTCCGGTTCATTCAACATCTTCTTTACAGAATCTGTGACTTCATCATTGGAGAGTTGGATTTTGGTGTGTCGGAGTGGGTCATCGACGCTATTAGTATATTTGCACATCAAACTGGGGCGCCGGCTCAGAGGCAGTATGCTCCATGATATCCAACAGCGTGCAAGGTCTATTCCCGTTAAACCATTGGCCATAAAGGCTCGGAGCTTGGACAGTTGCGGAGCATATTTTATTCTCTCCTTGGCGTTTAATCTTTGTGGAAAAGGATGAGTGTTGCTGAGCCGTTCCGGACGGAAGCCAGGCAAGGGATTTTCATTATCAGGGGAGGTATCCTTGCAATAAAACCAAGTTTCATTCCACTCTTTGGGGTGAGTATGGAGTTTGACGTGGGGATAAGTGATCTCTTTCCTCTTCTGGATGGCCATACCGCCCAATTCAGTATTGGGGCCGTCGGTAAACTCAGTGCGACGCTTTAAGTGGAAGCAATCTCTAAACAAATCGACTGAAGGCTCCTCTTGAAGGTATACCTCAGAGAGCACTTGAAAGTGACATAGATTGGTAACAGAATTGGGGCCAATATCCTGTGGACGGAGCTGAAAGCTGGCTAACACATCCCGGTAAAATTTTGAACCGGGCGGTTTGAAGCCCCGGGCCAAGTGATCTGCAAAGACCACAACCTCTCCCTCCTGAGGTGTGGGAGGACATTCATTTCCAGGAACCCTCCAGTGGACCGTATCTTTATTGTCTAAAGCGCCGATCAGGACTAGATCATCCAACTGAGATTCTGTGACGCGAGAAGGAACCTAATTGCACTCATATACTTGTTTGGCCATGGCGAGATCTACAAGAAATAGGTGATCCGGTTCAAGAATATGCTGGATAAAAGGAGGTGTTGATCCAAACTACGATAAACCGGAGGCAGTACCTATAAACCGGTCTTCTATAATGCGGCATCATATGGATTCTGGCGGTTCAACCAGTGGACTAATGGTATACACCGGTTTAGTAACTTTTTTCTATGGTAAGTTAAACCGCCTGACCTAAGCATCGGAAGCAATTGAAGCTATGGATAACTAGGTATGCAGAAACAAGTTTCACAAGATCTTATTACAGCCGCGGATCTACAGCGGGCTCATAAAAACAGAAAATATTCCGAAGAGTAAGGCAGAAACGGAAGTGAACCATTGAGCGGGTATGTGCGGGAGATCTATGGACTTAGATGAGAAACTACAGGAGGATGCTTAAAGACTACTACTAAATGCAGCAGGGATTCACAGATTTATTCAAGAGTCAAAGAACAAGTATGAGCAAGCGACGAACACAGCATGAACATGGAACCCTAAGAACAGATCTAGGTCAAGAAGAGGAGAAAGCTTACCGGAAACGGAGAAGATGCGGAAAGATGCCGCAATGCTCTAGTACGTTCAGGTTGATGCAGCGGCCCAAGACGAGGCAGAGGTCGACGGCGGTGGCGGAGCTCCAAGGCTGGCGACGCGAGGAAGACGAAGAAGAAGGGACGAAGGGAAAGGAAAGAAATGACCCTTCGGTCTTATTTATAAGGCAACAAAGCTAGGTCAAGCGCGCGGATCCAGGAGCTATTGTTAAAAGAGGGCGTTATAAATGACAAATTTCATGATGACGTCATGCCGGTTTACAGCAACCAGAAATGATGACGACATGGCGGTTTACCAATTACCAGAAGATGTCCAAGACACAAGATTTTGTGAAGGATTGACATGAACCAGTTCAAATCAATCTGGGGCCTAATGTTGGGGATATTACCACTAGGCGTAAACCGGCCTACTTGGGCCGGGTTAACCTCATTAGTGGTATAAGCAGATGAAGGCCCAAGGCCTGTAGTCGGTTCAAAACCTGTAGCCGTAAACCGGCCTGATGTATAACTTGTATTGTAAAGTTAGGAATAGAAAGATACCAACCGGGATACGAGTATGAACCGGTTGGGACTCTATGGACCGACGGGCGTCACCCGTGTATATAAGGGGACGACCCGGCGGCAGTTCAGGAGAGACAACCACAACTCGAGCCTAGGAGAAGCTTGTTTGCTCCCTAGCCATCGAGACCATATCAATTCCATCACAACTAGACGTAGGCTTTTACCTTCATCGAAGGGGCTGAACTAGTATAAACCCTCGTGTCTTTGTGTCCGCTTTAACCCCTTCAAGTAAACCCGTAGCGATGGCTCCACGACTAAGTCCTTTCACTAGGACATCTGCCGTGACAAATCCATGACAGGTACCAATTTGTGGTTTTGATACAAGATTGGATACAAGAGATGAACTAGGGTTTTGAGAGGAGATGGTGCTGGTGAAGATGTTGATGGAGATTGACCCCCTCCCGATGAGAGGATCGTTGGTGATGGCGATGGTGATGATTTCCCCCTCCCGGAGGGAAGTTTCCCCGGCAGAACAGGTCCGCCGGAGCCCTAGATTGGTTCTACCAAGGTTCCGCCTCGTGGCGGCGGAGTTTCGTCCCGTAAGCTTGCTTATAATTTTTTCCAGGGTAAAAGCCTTCATGTAGCAGAAGATGGGCACCGGTGGGCCAACAGGGGGCCCACGAGACAGGGGGTGTGCCCAGTAGGGGGGCGCCCCCCACCCTCGTGGCCAGGGTGTGGGCCCCCTCTGGTAATTTTTTTGCTCAATAATTCTTATTAATTCCAAAAATGACTTCCGTGGAGTTTCAGGACTTTTGGAGTTGTGCAGAATATGTTTCCAATATTTGCTCCTTTTCCAGCCAGAATCCCAGCTGTCGGCATTCTCCCTCTTCATGATAAACCTTGTAAAATAAGAGAGAGAGAAGCCATAAGTATTGTAACATAATGTGTAATAACAGCCCATGATGCAATAAATATCAATATAAAAGCATGATGCAAAATGGACGTATCAACTCCCCCAATCTTATACCTCGCTTGTCCTCAAGCGGAAGCCGATATCGAAAAATATGTCCACATGTTTAGAGATAGAGGTGTCGATAAAAATAAAATACGGACATGAGGGCATCATGATCATTCTTATAATAGCAATATATATAGATTTTTTCATATGATTTCTTATGCTCAAGTAACAATCTATTCACAATGTCAAGTATGGATCATAAACTTCATTGAGAACTAACAAACGATAATCTCAGTCATTGAAGCAATTGCAATTTATCATAACATCAGAAAGAGTCAAAGCTTTTCAGCAAGTTCGCATACTCAACTATCATATAGTCTTCTACAATTGCTAACACTCATGCAATACTTATGGTTATGGAGTTTTAATCGGACACTGAGAAAGAAGGGGCTTATAATTTTGCCTCCCAACGTATTCACCTTTGGGTGATGTCAACCATAATAGTTCATGCTAACTTACATCTGATTGATATATATATCAGGATCTTTCCAACACGAGGTGCTTGCCAAAGGATAAAATGAAAAAGGGAAAGGTGAAAATCACCTTGACTCTTGCATAAAGTAAAAGACATAAAGTAAAAGATAGGCCCTTCGCAGAGGGAAGCAAAGGTTGTCATGTGCTTTTAGGGTTGGATGCACAAAATCTTAATGCAAAATAACGTCACTTTATATTGCCACTTGTGATATGAACCTTTATTATGCAGTCTGTCGCTTTTATTACTTCCATATCACATGATCGTATAAAGCTTATTTTCTCCGCACTAATAAGTCATCCATATTTAGGGAGCAATTTTTATTGCTTGCAACATGACAACTTACTTGAAGGATCTTACTCAATCCATAGGTAGGTATGGTGAACTCTCATGGCAAAACTAGGTTTAAGGATATTTGGAAGCACAAGTAGTATCTCTACTTGGTGCAAGGAATTTTGGCTAGCATGAGGGGGAAAGGCAAGCTCAACATGTTGGACGATCCATGACAATATACTTTAACTGAGATGTGAGAAAGCATAAACCATTACGTTGTCTTCCTTGTCCAACATCAACTCTTTAGCATGTCATATTTTAATGAGTGCTCACAATTATAAAATATGTCCAAGATAGTATATTTATATGTGAGAACCTCTCTTTCTTTATTACTTCCTATTAATTGCAACGATGACCAAAACTATGTTTGTCAACTCTCAACAACTTTTATGCCTCATACTCTTTATATGTGAAGTCATTACTATCCATAAGATCAATATGAACTCTTTTATTCTTTTTGTTCTTCTAATTCCTCAAGATATTAGCAAGATAGCAAAGCCCTTGACTCAACACTAATCTTTATTATAGATAGCTCACAGACTCGATTACATAGAGGATCACAAAGAAAAACTCAAAACTAATTCATGTCAAAACTTTATTCTACTAGATCAAGATATTACTAAAAGAATCGAACTAAGTAAAACGGTAAAGATAGGAGTGTGATGATGATACGATACCGGGGCACCTCCCCCAAGCTTGGCAGTTTCCAAGGGAAGTGCCCGTACCCATGTGATTATGTCTCCTTCTTAAGGGTTGGTGTTGTGATCTTCTTGGCGATGATGCCCCTCGGGATACGATTCTCCTCCTCGAGCTTATTGACTTGTTGTTTGAGGTCCATATTTTCCTTGCGGAGCTTGCCCGTAATGGCTAAAGCTCCTTTTACCCAAGGATGCTGCATAGCTTCTGGAGAACAAGTGACACTCTTTTTCATATTTTCATAAGAAAGAAATTTAACATTGGAAGGAATGACCGAGTTTGGAATAGCTGAGCACTCTAGTTCCCCCATCATGAATCCTGCTTGGAAGCGAGAGGTAACTTCTTGGTCCTCCTCCATTGCATATATCCTTTTCAAGTCGGCCTCCATCTCATCCTCCGTTGATGGCCCAAAGTGATAAGCATCGATGTTTGCTCCTGGACCTGGCATCAGGTGGGACACCCGACTCTCCCTGACTGACTCTTGAGAAGACATATTGCTCTAAATCTGTAATGGAAACAACTCGAAACGAAAACATAAGATTTTTGCGTGATACGGTGGTCAAAACCTTCGGGAGATTATATAATGAATTTTTACCGACCAAAAGAAGTAACGTGGAAGAAAACGGAGTCCGGGAGGCACACGAGGTGCCCACGAGGCAGGGGCGCGCCCAGTAAGGGTGGGCGCGCCCTCCACCCTCGTGGAGGCCTCGTGTCCTTCCCGTATTACTTCTTGCTTCCCAAAATTCTTAAATATTCCAAAATGGAGAAAAATTGTCATTAGAATTGTTTTGGAGTTGGTTTAGTTACCGTACCACATACCTATTCCTTTTTGGAGTCTGAAACGTTCTGGAAAGTGTCCCTTATGTATTCCTCCGGGGTTATGGTTTCAATAATATTGGTTTCAACATTTATAGGATTACCTGAGATAATGTTTGATTCTTTGACCGTTCACCACCTTCGGATTTGTGCCTTCGAAGTTGTTGATTTTTATGGCACCGGAACGATAGACCTCCTCGATAACGTAAGGACCTTCCCATTTAGAGAGAAGTTTCCTGCAAAAAATCTTAAACAAGAGTTGAATAGCCACACATAATCACGTACGTTAAATTCTCGCTTTTGTATTCTTTTGTCATGCCATCTTTTAACTTTTTCTTTGAACAGCTTGGCATTCTCATATGCTTGGGTTCTCCATTCATCACGTGAGCTAATATCAAATAACCTCTTCTCACCGGCAAGTTTGAAGTCATAGTTGAGCTCTTTAATAGCCCAATATACATTATGTTCAAGTTCGAGAGGTAAGTGACATGCTTTTCCATAAACAATCTTATACGGAGACATACCCATAGTATTTTTATATGCAGTTCTATAAGCCCATAATGCATCATCAAGTTTCTTTGACCAATTCTTTCTAGATCTATTAACAGTCTTTTGCAAAATTAATTTGAGCTCTCTATTACTCAACTCTACTTGACCACTAGACTGTGGGTGATAAGGAGATGCAATTCTATGATTAACATCATACTTAGCAAGCTTTTTACGAAAAGCACGATGAATAAAATGTGAACCACCATCAGTCATGAGATATCTAGGGACTCCAAACCTCGGAAAAATAACTTCTTTAAGCATCTTAATAGAGGTGTTATGATCATCACTACTAGTTGGAATAGCTTCTACCCACTTAGTAACGTAATCAACAACAACTAAAATATGTGTATATCCATTAGAGGCAGGAAAAGGTCCCATATAATCAAAGCCCCAAACATCAAATGGTTCAATAACAAGAGAGTAATTCATAGGCATTTCTTGATGTCTACTAATATTAACAATTCTTTGACATTCATCACAAGACAAGACAAACTTACGAGCATCTTTGAAGAGAGTAGGCCAATAAAAATAGGATTGCAATACCTTATGTGCAGTTCTATCTCCAGCGTGGTGTCCTCCATATGGTTCGGAGTGACACTTGCGTAGGATCTATTCAAGTTCATGCTCAGGTACACAACGTTTAATAACACCATCTACTCCTTTATAAAGGTGTGGGTCATCCCAGAAGTAATGTCTTAAATCATAAAAGAACTTTTTCTTTTGCTGGTATGTGAAACTAGGTGGTATAAATTCAGCAACAATGTAATTAGCATAATCAGCATACCATGGAGCAGTACGAGAAGCATTAATGACCGCTAATTGTTCATCAGGAAAGCTATCATCAATAGGTAGTGGGTCATCAAGAACATTCTCTAACCTAGACAAGTTGTCTGCAATGGGGTTCTCAGCTCCCTTTCTATCAATAATATGCAAATCAAATTCTTGGAGCAAGAGAACCCATCTAATAAGTCTAGGTTTAGCATCTTTCTTTTCCATAAGATATTTAATACCAGCATGATCAGTGTGAATAGTTACTTTAGAAACAACAATACAAGCAAATACAACTGCTAAGAATTCTTTTTCAGTAGTGGCATAATTTCTCTGGGCAGTATCAAGAGTTTTACTAGCATACTGGATAACATTTAATTTCTTATCAACTCTTTGCCCTAGAACAACACCTACAGCATAATCACTAGCATCACGCATAATTTCAAAGGGTAAATTCCAATCGGGTGGCTGAACAATAGGTGTAGTGATCAAAGCTTTCTTAAGTATTTAAAATGCTTCTACATAATCATCATCAAAGACATAAGGAATATCTTTTTGCAATAGATTAGTCAGAGGCCTAGAGATTTTAGAAAAGTCCTTAATGAACCTCCTATAAAAACCAGCATGACCAAGGAAACTTCTTATACCTTTAATGTCCTTGGGACACGGCATCTTTTCAATAGCATCAACTTTAGCTTTATCAACTTCAATACCTCTTTTAGAAATTTTATGCCCCAAGACAATGCCTTCATTAACCATAAAGTGGCACTTTTCCCAATTCAAGACGAGACTAGTGTCTTCACATCTCTGCAAAACTCGATCAAGGTTGCTCAAGCAATCATCAAAAGAGGATCCATAAACGGAGAAGTCATCCATGAATACCTCACAAATCTTTTCACAAAAGTCAGAGAATATAGCCATCATGCATCTTTGAAAGGTAGCAGGTGCATTACATAAACCAAAAGGCATACATCTCTAAGCAAAATTACCAAAAGGGCAAGTATAAGTAGTTTTTCATTGGTCCTCCGCTAACACAAGTATTTGAGAGAAACCAGAATAACCATCTAGAAAGCAAAAATGTGTATGTTTGGATAGTCTTTCTAGCATTTGATCAATAAAAGGTAAAGGGTAATGATCTTTCTTAGTAGCTTTATTTAATTTACGGAAATCATTTACCATCCTATAACCTGTAATAATTCTTTGCGGAATCAATTCATCTTTATCATTAGGAACAACAGTAGTACCTCCCTTCTTAGGGACGCAATGGACAGGACTTACCCAATCACTATCAGCAACGGGATAGATTATACCTGCCTCAAGGAGCTTTATTATCTCCTTTCTTACCACTTCTATTGTGGACAGGACTTTCCCACACAGGACTTACCCAATCTCTATTGGCAAGCTTAATTGTAACATCAATATCTTCTAACTCAGCGAGTGCAATATCATGCATAATTTCTTCATATAAGGAAAAAGGTATTGCACTAGCACTAGCACCCATATCACATAAGCCATGATAACAATGATCTCCTATTTTAACAGAAATAACAGGCATGCCTACAACAGGTCTATGTATCTTAGCATCTGGCCTAGCAATATTAGCAGTTTCACCACAGAAGTAAATAACATGCCCATCTATATTATCATCCAAGAGATCTTTAACCATAGCAATACTAGGTTCAACTTTTATTTGCTCAGGAGGCGTATATGTTCTAGTATTACTCTTACGAACCACAGTTGAAGCTTTAGCATGATCTTTATTCTAACAGGAAAATGTGGTTTCTCAACATAAGTAGTAGGAACAATAGGATCATTATAAGTGATAGTCTATTCTTCAACTGCAATAGGTGCAACTACTTTTACTTCAGTGGGAGGATTATATTTAAACCACTTCTCCTTAGGGAGATCAACGTGGGTAGCAAAACATTCACAGAAAGAAGCTACTATCTCAGAGTCAAGTCCATATTTAGCGCTAAATCCACGAAAAGCATCGGTATCCATAAAAGATTTAACACAATCAAACTTAGGTGTCATACCTGACTCCTTACCATCATCGGAACCCCAATCTTCAGAATTGCGTTTAATTCTTTCTAGTAAATCCCACTTGAATTCAGTAGTCTTCAGCAGATAAGAACCAGCACAGGAAGTATCAAGCATGGTGCGATCATTGAGAGAAAGCCGAGCATAAAAATTTGAATAATCATTTCTCTTGAGAGCTCATGATTGGGGCATGAATATAACATTGACTTAAGCCTCCCCCAAGCTTGATCGATGCTTTCTCCTTCGCGAGGCCATAAATTATATATGTAATTACGACCACGATGAACAAGATGCATTGTATAGAACTTCTGGTGAAATTCCAATTTCAATCGTTTATAGTTCCAAGATCCCGTATCATCACATAGCCTATGCCATGTCAATGCATCTAATTAAAAGATAAAGGGAAGACCTTCCTCTTGAAAACATCATTGGGTATACCTGCAAACTTAAATAATCCAAAAACTTCATCCACATAGATAAGGTGTAAATCGGGATGCAATGTTCCATCTTCTGCAAAGGGATTAGCTAGCAGTTTCTCTATCATACCCGAAGGAATCTCAAAGTAAACATTTTCAGTACGTTCAGTAGGTTGAGGAGCAACTCTTTGCTCTACTGGTCGGGGCGAAGATGCCCCGAACAAGCCCCTCAAAGGATTAGTTTCCAAAGTAACAAGTGACAGAAAATTTCAGCACACTATATAAATGTTTCCTTACCAAGTTCCACTCACCAAAGGCGCTTCATTCCTCGGCAACGGTGCCAGAAAAAAGTCTTGATGACCCACAAGTATAGGGGATCTATCGTAGTCCTTTCTATAAGTAAGAGTGTCGAACCCAACGAGGAGCAGAAGGAAATGACATGAGGTTTTCAGTAAGGTAGTCTCTGCAAGCACTAAAATTGTAGGTAACAAATAGTTTGGTGATAAGATAATTTGTAACAGGTAACAAGCAATGAAAGTAAATAAGGTGTAGCAAGGTGGCCCAATCCTTTTTGTAGCAAAGGACAAGCCTGGACAATTTCTTATAATGAGAAAAGCGCTCCCGAGGACACATGGCAATTATCGTCAAGCTAGTTTCATCATGCTCATATGATTCGCGTTCGGTACTTTGATAGTTTGATATGTGGGTGGACCGGCGCTTGGGTACTGCCCTTTCTTGGACAAGCATCCCACTTATGATTAACCCCTATTGCAAGCATCCGCAACTACAAAAGAAGTATTAAGGTAAACCTAACCATAAGATGAAACTAGTGGATCCAAATCAGCCCCTTACAAAGCAACGCATAAACTAGGGTTTAAGCTTCTGTCACTCTAGCAACCCATCATCTACTTATTACTTCCCAATACCTTCCTCTAGGCCCAAATAATGGTGAAGTGTCATGTATTCGACGTTCACATAACACCACTAGAGGAGAGACAACATACATCTCATCAAAATATTGAACGAATACCAAATTCACATGACTACTAATATTAAGACTTCACCCATGTCCTCAGGAACAAACGTAACTACTCACAAAGCATATTCATGTTCATGATCAAAGGAGTATTAATATGCATTAAGGATCTGAACATATGATCTTCCACCAAGTAAACCAATTAGCATCAACTACAAGGAGTAATCAACACTACTAGCAACCCACAGGTACCAATTTGTGGTTTTGATACAAGATTGGATACAAGAGATGAACTAGGGTTTTGAGAGGAGATGGTGCTGGTGAAGATGTTGATGGAGATTGACCCCCTCCCGATGAGAGGATCATTGGTGATGACGATGGTGATGATTTCCCCCTCCCGGCGGGAAGTTTCCCCGGCAGAACAGCTCCGCCGGAGCCCTAGATTGGTTCCGCCAAGGTTCCGCCTTGTGGCGGCGGAGTTTCGTCCTGTAAGCTTGCTTATTATTATTTTTCAGGGTAAAAGCTGTTGGGGAACGTAGCAGAAATTCAAAATTTTCTACGCATCACCAAGATCAATCTATGGAGTAATCTAGCAACGAGGGGAAGGAGAGTGCATCTACATACCCTTGTAGATCGCTAAGCGGAAGCGTTCAAGTGAACGGGGTTGAAGGAGTCGTACTCGTCGTGATCCAAATCACCGGAGATCCTAGTGCCGAACGGACGGCACCTCCGCGTTCAACACACGTACAGCCCGGGGACGTCTCCTCCTTCTTGATCCAGCAAGGGGAGAGGAGAAGTTGAGGGAGTGCTCCGGCAGCACGATGGCGTGGTGGTGGAGCTTGCAGTTCTCCGGCAGAGCTTCGCCAAGCACTACGGAGGAGGAGGAGGTGTTGGGGAGGGAGAGGGCTGCGCCAGGGGCAAGGGTGAAGCTCCCATGCGCCTCCCCACTATATATAGGGGTGGAGGTGGCTGGTTTCTTGCCCTCCAAGTCCATTGGGGCGTTGGCAAAGGTGGGAGGAAAGAAATCCCATCATTTCCTTCCCCAGCGATTGTTATCCCCCTTTTTTAGGGATCTTGATCTTATCCCTTCGGGATATGATCTTATTCCTTCTAAGGGGGGATCTTGGTGCGCCTTGACCAGGGGTGTGGGGCCTTTCCCCCACTACCCACGTTCATGTGGGTCCCCCCATGCAGGTGGGCCCCACTCCGGAACCTTCTAAAACCTTCCTGGTACAATACCGAAAAATCCCGAACATTTTCCGGTGGACAAAATAGGACTTCCCATATATAAATCTTTACCTCCGGACCATTCCGGAACTCCTCGTGACATCCGGGATCTCATCCCGGACTCCGAACAACATTCGGTAACTGCACACTAATTCCCATAACAACTCTAGCGTCACCGAACCTTAAGTGTGTAGACCCTACGGGTTCGGGAATCATGCAGACATGACTGAGATAGCTCTCTGGCCAATAACCAACAGCGGGATCTGGATACCCATGTTGGCTCCCACATGTTCCACGATGATATCATCGGATGAACCACGATGTCGAGGATTCAAGCAATCCCGTATTCAATTCCCTTTGTCTAGCGGTATTGTACTTGCCCGAGATTCGATCGTCGGTATCCCGATACCTTGTTCAATCTCGTTACCGGCAAGTCTCTTTACTCGTTTCGTAACACATCATCCCGTGATCAACCCCTTGGTCACATTGTGCACATTATGATGATGTCCTACCGAGTGGGCCCAGAGATACCTCTCCGTCACACGGAGTGACAAATTCCAGTCTCGATTCGTGCCAACCCAACCGACACTTTCGGAGATACCTGTAGTGCACCTTTATAGCCACCCAGTTACTTTGTGACGTTTGGTACACCCAAAGCATTCCTACGGTATCCGGGAGTTGCACAATCCCATGGTCTAAGGAAATGATACTTGACATTAGAAAAGCTTTAGCATACGAACTACACGATCTTTGTGCTAGGCTTAGGATTGGGTCTTGTCCATCACATCATTCTCCTAATGATGTGATCCCGTTATCAACGATATCCAATGTCCATGGTCAGGAAACCGTAACCATCTATTGATCAACAAGCTAGTCTACTAGAGGCTTACTAGGGACATGGTGTTGTCTATGTATCCACACATGTATCTGAGTTTCCTATCAATACAATTATAGCATGGACAATAAATGATTATCATGAACAAGGAAATATAATAATAATAACTAATTTATTATTGCCTCTAGGGCATATTTCCAACAGTCTCCCACTTGCACTAGAGTCAATAATCTAGTTCACATCACCATGTGATTAAAACTCATAGGTCACATCGCCATATGACCAACATCCAAAGAGTTTACTAGTTCACATCATCATGTGACTAAGACTCAATGAGTTCTGGGGTTTGATCATGTTTTGCTTGTGAGAGAGGTTTTAGTCAACGGGTCTGCAACGTTCAAATCCGTATGTACTTTGCAAATCTCTAGGTCATATTGTAAATGCTGCTTCCACGCTCCACTTGGAGCTATTCCAAATGGTTGCTCCAGTATACGTATCCGGTTTGCAACTCAGAGTCATTCGGATAGGTGCTAAAGCTTGCATCGACGTAACCCTTTACGTCGAACTCTTTATCACCTCCATAATCGAGAAACATATCCTTATTACTCCAAGGACAATCTTGACCGCTGTCTGGTGATCCACTCCTTGATCACCTTTGTACCCTCTTGCCAGACATGTGGCAAGGCACACATCGGGTGCGGTACTCAGCATGGCATACCGTATAGAGCCTATGTCAAAAGCATAGGGGACAACCTTCGTCCTTCCTCTTTCTTGTGCCGTGGTCGAGCTTTCAGTCTTAACTTCATACCTTACAACTCAGGAAAGAACTCCTTCTTTGACTGATCCATCTTGAACACCTTCAAGATCATGTCAAGGTACGTGCTCATTTGAAAGTACCATTAAGCGATTTTTGATCTATCCTTATAGATCTTAATGCTCAATGTTCAAGTAGCTTAAACCAGGTTTTACCTTGAAAAATACTTTTCAAATAACCCTATTTGCTTTCCATAAATTCTACATCATTTCTGATCCACAATATGTCAACAACATATACTCATCAGAAATTCTATAGTGCTCCCACTCACTTCTTTGGAGATACAAGTTTCTCATAAACTTTGTATAAACCCAAAATCTTTGATCATCTCATCAAAGCGCATATTCTGACTCTGAGATGCTTGCTCTAGTCCATGGAAGGATCGTTGGAGCTAGCATACCTTTTAGCATCCTTAGGATCGACAAAACCTTTCTGATTGTATCACATACAACATTTCCTTACGAAAACTGGTAAGGAAACTCATTTTGACATCCATCTGCCAGATTTCATAAATGCAGCTAATGCTAACATGATTTCGACGGACTTAAGCATCGCTACGGATGAGAAAATCTCATCGTAGTCAACTCCTTGAACTTGTGAAAAACTCTTTGCCACAAGTCGAGCTTCATAGACGGTGACATTACCGTCCACGTCCGTCTTCTTCTTAAAGATCCATTTATCTCAATGGCTTGCCGATCATCGGGAAAGTCCACCAAAGTCCATGCTTTGTTCTGATACATGGATCCTATCTCAGATTTCATAGCTTCTAACCATTTGTCGGAATATGGGCCCACCATCGCTTCTCCATAGCTCGCAGGTTCATTTTGTTGTCTAGCAACATGACCTTCAAGACAGGATTACTGTACCACTCTGAAGTAGTACGCATCCTTGTCACCCTACGAGGTACGGTAGTGACTTGATCCGAAACTTCATGATCACTATCATAAGCATCTACTTCAATTGGTGTGGGCACCGCAGGAACAACTTCGTGTGCCCTGCTACACACTAGTTGAAGTGATGGTTCAATAACCTCATCAAGTCTCCACCATGCTCCCACTCTACTTTCCGAGACAAACTTTTCCTCGAGAAAGGACCCGATTCAAGAAACAATCCCTATTGCTTTCGGATCTGAATTAGGAGGTATATCCAACTATTTTGGGTGTCCTATGAAGATGCATTTTATCCGCTTTGGGTTCAAGCTTACCAACCTGAAACTTTTTCACAAAAGCGTCGCAGCCCCAAACTTTTAAGAAACGACAACTTAGGTTTCTCCAAACCATAGTTCAAACGGTGTCGTCTCAACGGAATTACGTGGTGCCCTATTAAAGTGAGTGCGGTTGTCTCTAATGCCTAACCCATGAACGATAGTGGTAATTCGATAAGAGACATCATGGTACGCACCATATCCAATAGGGTGCAACTATGATGTTCGGACACACCATCACACTATGGTGTTCTAGGTGGTATTAATTGTGAAACAATTTCCACAATGTCTTAATTGTGTGCCAAAGTTCATAACTCAGATACTCATCTCTATGATCATATCATAGACATTTTATCCTCTTGTCACGATGATCTTCAACTTCACTCTAAAATTACTTGAATCATTCAATAATTCAGACTTGTGTTTCATCAAGTAAATATACTCAGTATCTACTCAAATCATCCGTGAAGTAAGAACATAATGATATCCACTGTGTGCCTCAGCACTCATTGGACTGCACACATCAAAATGTATTACTTCCAACAAGTTGCTTTCTTGTTCCATTTTACTGAGAACGAGGCTTTCAGTCATCTTGCCCATTTGGTATGATTTTCATGTCTCAAGTGATTCAAAATCAAGTGAGTCCAAACGATCCATTTGCATGGAGTTTCTTCATGCATATACACCAATAGACATGGTTTGCATGTCTCAAACTTTTCAAAACGATTGAGTCCAAAGATCCATCAACATGGAGCTTCTTCATGCGTTTTATACCAATATGACTTACATGGCAGTGCCACAAGTAGGTGGTACTATCATTACTATCTTATATCTTTTGGCATGAACATGTGTATCACTACGATCGAGATTCAATAAACCATTCATTTTAGGTGCAAGACCATTGAAGGTATTATTCAAATAAACAGAGTAACCATTATTCTCCTTAAGTGAATAATCGTACTGCAATAGACATAATCCAATCATGTCTATGCTCAACGCAAACACCAAATAACAATTATTTAGGTTTAACACCAATCTCGATGGTAGAGGGAGCGTGCGATGCTTGATCACATCAAGATTGGAAAACACTTCCAACACATATCGTCAGCTCATCCTTAGATAGTCTCCGTTTATTTCGTAGCCTTTAATTTCAAGTTACTAACACTTAGCAACTGAACCAGTATCTAATACCCTGGTGCCACTAGGAGTACTAGTAAAGTACACATTAACATAATGTATATCCAATATACTTCTATCAACCTTGCCAGCCTTCTCATCTACCAAGTATCTAGGGTAATTCCGCTCCAGTGGCTGTTCCCCTTATTACAGAAGCACTTAGTCTTGGGTTTGGGTTCAACCTTGGGTTTCTTCACTAGAGCAGCAGCTGATTTGCCGTTTCGTGAAGTATCCCTTCTTGCCCTTGCCCTTCTTGAAACTAGTGGTTTCACCAACCATCAACAATTGATGCTCCTTCTTGATTTCTACTTTCACGGTGTCAAACATCGTGAATCTCTCAAGGATCATCATATCTATTCCTGATATGTTATAGTTCATCACGAAGCTCTAGCAGCTTGGTGGCAATGACTTTGGAGAAACATCCTATCTCATCTGGAAGATCAACTCCCACTTGATTCAAGTGATTGTTGTACTCAGACAATCTGAGGACAAGCTCAACGATTGAGCTTTTCTCCCTTAGTTTGCAGGCTAAGAAAATCATCAGAGGTCTTATACCTCTTGATGTGGGCACGAGCCTAAAATCCCAATTTCAGCCCTCGAAACATATCATATGTTCCGTGACATTTCGAAATCGTCTTTGGTGCCTCAACTCTAAACCGTTTAGCTGAACTATCACGTAGTTATGAAAACGTGTATGTTAGATGTTCGCAACACCCACAGACGACGTTCGAGGTTCAGCGCACTGAGCGGTGCATTAAGGACATAAGCCTTCTACGAAGCAACAAGGACAATCATCAGTTTATGAACCTAGTCCGCATAATCGCTACTATCAACTTTCAACTGAATTTTCTCAAGGAACATATCTAAAACAGTAGAACTAAAGCGCGAGCTTACGACATTATTTGCAAAGATCTTTTGACTATGTTCAGGATAATTAAGTTCATCTTATGAACTCCCACTCAGATAGACATCCCTCTAGTTATCTAAGTGATTACATGATCCGAGTCAACTAGGCCGTGTCCGATCATCACGTGAGACGGACTAGTCAATGTCGGTGAACATCTTCATGTTGATCGTATCTTCTATACGACTCATGCTCGACCTTTCGGTCTTCCGTGTTCCGAGGCCATGCCTGTACATGCTAGGCTCGTCAAGTCAACCTAAGTGTATCGCGTGTGTAAATCTGGCTTACACCCGTTGTATGTGAACGTTAGAATCTATCACACCCGATCATCACGTGGTGCTTCGAAACGACGAACTTTCGCAAAGGTGCACAGTTAGGGTGAAAACTTTCTTGAAATTATTATGAGGGATCATCTTATTTACTACCGTCGTTCTAAGCAAACAAGATGCAAAACATGATAAACATCACATGCAATCAAAAAGTGACATGATGTGGCCAATATCATTTTGCTCCTTTTGATCTCCATCTTCGGGGCTCCATGATCATCATCGTCACCGGCATGACACCATGATCTCCATCATCATGATCTCCATCATCGTGTCTCCATGAAGTTGTCTCGCCAACTATTACTTCTACTACTATGGCTAACGGTTTAGCAATGAAGTAAAGTAATTACATGGTGTTGTTCATTGACACGCAGGTCATACAATAATAAAGACAACTCCTATGGCTCCTACCGGTTGCTCATCGACATGCAAGTCGTGATTCCTATTACAAGAACTTGATCAATCTCATACATCACATATCATTCATCACATTCTTCTTGGCCATATCACATCACAAAACACTTGCTGCAAAAACAAGTTAGACGTCCTCTAATTGTTGTTGCAAGTTTTTACATGGCTTCTATAGGTGTTCTAGCAAGAACGTTTCTTACCTACGTAAAACTACAACGTGATATGCCAATTTCTATTTACCCTTCATAAGGACCATTTTCATCGAATCCGATCCGACTAAAGTGGGAGAGACTGGCACCCGCTAGCCACCTTATGCAACAAGTGCATGTCAGTCGGTGAAACCTGTCTCACGTAAGTGTACGTGTAAGGTAGGTCCGGGCCGCTTCATCCCGCAATACCATCGAAACAAGATTGGACTAGTAACGGTAGGCACATTGAACAAAGATCAACGCCCACAACAACTTGTGTTCTACTCGTGCATAGAAACTACGCATAGACCTGGCTCATGATGCCACTGTTGGGGAACGTAGCAGAAATTCAAAATTTTCTACGCACCACCAAGATCAATCTATGGAGTAATCTAGCAACGAGGGGAAGGAGAGTGCATCTACATACCCTTGTAGATCGCTAAGCGGAAGCGTTCAAGTGAACGGGGTTGAAGGAGTCGTACTCGTCGTGATCCAAATCACCGAAGATCCTAGTGCCGAACGGACGGCACCTCCGCGTTCAACACACGTACAGCCTGGGGACGTCTCCTCCTTCTTGATCCAGCAAGGGGAGAGGAGAAGTTGAGGGAGAGCTCCGGCAGCACGACGGCGCGGTGGTGGAGCTTGCAGTTCTCCGGCAGATCTTAGCCAAGCACTACGGAGGAGGAGGAGGTGTTGGGGAGGGAGAGGGCTGCGCCAGGCGCAAGGGTGAAGCTCCCATGAGCCTCCCAACTATATATAGGGGTGAAGGGGGCTGGTTTCTTGCCCTCCAAGTCCATTGGGGCATTGGCAAAGGTGGGAGGAAAGAAATCCCATCATTTCCTTCCCCACCGATTGTTATCCCCCTTTTTTAGGGATCTTGATCTTATCCCTTCGGGATATGATCTTATTCCTTCTAAGGGGGGATCTTGGTGCGCCTTGACCAGGGGTGTGGGGCCTTTCCCCCACTACCCACGTTCATGTGGGTCCCCCCATGCAGGTGGGCCCCACTCTGGAACCTTCTAAAACCTTCCCGGTACAATACCGAAAAATCCCGAACATTTTCCGGTGGACAAAATAGGACTTCCCATATATAAATCTTTACCTTCGGACCATTCCGGAACTACTCGTGACATCCGGGATCTCATCCGGGACTCCGAACAACATTCGGTAACTGCACACTAATTCCCATAACAACTCTAGCATCACCGAACCTTAAGTGTGTAGACCCTACGAGTTCGGGAATCATGCAGACATGACTGAGACAGCTCTCTGGCCAATAACCAACAGCGGGATCTAGATACCCATGTTGGCTCCCACATGTTCCACGATGATCTCATCGGATGAACCACGATGTCGAGGATTCAATCAATCCCGTATTCAATTCCCTTTGTCTAGCGGTATTGTACTTGCCCGAGATTCGATCGTCGGTATCCCGATACCTTGTTCAATCTCGTTACCGGCAAGTCTCTTTACTCATTCCGTAACAGATCATCCCGTGATCAACCCCTTGGTCACATTGTGCACATTATGATGATTTCCTACCGAGTGGGCCCAGATATACCTCTCCGTCACACGGAGTGACAAATTCCAGTCTCGATTCGTGCCAACCCAACAGACACTTTCGAAGATACCCGTAGTGCACCTTTATAGCCACCCAGTTACGTTGTGACGTTTGGTACACCCAAAGCATTTCTGCGGTATCCGGGAGTTGCACAATCTCATGGTCTAGGGAAATGATACTTGACATTAGAAAAGCTTTAGCATACGAACTACACGATCTTTGTGCTAGGCTTAGGATTGGGTCTTGTCCATCACATCATTCTTCTAATGATGTGATCCCGTTATCAACGACATCCAATGTCCATGGTCAGGAAACCGTAACCATCTATTGATCAACAAGCTAGTCTACTAGAGGCTTACTAGGGACATGGTGTTGTCTATGTATCCACACATGTATCTGAGTTTCCTATCAATACAATTATAGCATGGATAATAAACGATTATCATGAACAAGGAAATATAATAATAATAACTAATTTATTATTGCCTCTAGGGCATATTTCCAACAAAAGCCTTCATATAGCAGAAGGTGGGCACCGGAGGGCCAACAGGGGGCCCATGAGACAGGGGGCGCGGCTAGTAGGGGGTGCCCCCACCCTCGTGGCCAGGGTGTGGGCCCCCTCTGGTAATTTCTTTGCTCAATAATTCTTATTAATTCCAAAAATGACTTCCGTGGAGTTTCAAGACTTTTGGAGCTGTGCAGAATAGGTTTTCAATATTTGCTCCTTTTCCAGCCAGAATCCCAGCTGCCGGCGTTCTCCCTCTTCATGATAAACCTTGTAAAATAAGATAGAATAGCCAAAAGTAGTGTGACATAACGTGTAATAACAGCCCATAATGCAACAAATATTGATATAAAAGCATGATGCAAAGTGGACGTATCAGGGATGAGCTAGGATCCTCCCCCTATGACCACTAGCTGTGGCGAGGGAGACAATGTCAAAGCAACACCGCGTCCGTCCCGAGATGGACGTGACGTGACCCTGAGTGGTGTTGTCGATCATGCGTAGCAGCATCCGCACGGCAAGACGCCTATCGATCAAGCTCAAGATCTTCAGGTGCCACCTCCGCCACGCCAAACTACTATCACCCCTGTGGTACGGTGGCAAGATCGCAACAACGCTCTTTCTAGTTGTGCCAGGAGTCGAGCGATGTCACGTTCTTCGTACTCTAACATGCCTTCGACGGCAACGGAGGCGATGGCGAGAGCCCAAATGTTGTTGAACTTCCCTCCTACAACAGAGAAGATGGATGTGCGGAGAGCCACCATCCAAAGCCTGATTGGATTTGCAAAAGCTAACAAATCCCAGCTGGCGGAGCCCTCGCGGCACCCGCAAACAACACTGGTAGCTCTGATAAAGTTCATGAAATTTTTAGCCCCCTCGTCATATGCAGTGGAGAATCGTCGAGCAGAAGTTATGCAAGTCATGTCCATCTATTAGTCATACAAATTAGTTCGTCTACTAGATATTACAGTAAAAACGTATATGTTTTTTAATATAGTCCAGAAAAAATACCTAGGTCGATGCCTAAATCTATGGCAAGATACTTGGACAAGCAGATCTAAGTAACAAAATATATCTAAAGCTAATTCAGGAAATAGATTGAGTGCTAAACTATGGTAGGCTATTTCAACAATCAATGAGGTCGAGCACACATCCATCGAAGGCCATCTCAGCAACCAAGACTGAGTGTAAAATGGTGTCGAGCTATTTCACATAACAGATTGGCTACTAGACGATGGCAATCTACTTCGCAATACATACATGGTCCTAATATATTGCAGGATATTTTAGCAACTAATTAGGCGTGTCATGCCATCTCAGCAAAGCATATTGAGTGAAGAATAGGGCAAGGAAGCTTCTTAAGCAGAGCATATTGACTGTAAACTATTTCGGCAAGCAGTGAGATTAACATCATCTATTAGCTAAAATTCAGTGCTACTCTGACATGCATGGGGCCTCAGTGTATAATTTGCATACCGTGGGAGAAGCTGACTGTCGGTGTCAAAACCGGTGGATCTCGGGTAGGGGGTCCCGAACTGTGCGTCTAAGGCTAATGGTAGCAGGACGCGGGGACACAATGTTTACCCAGGTTCGGGCCCTCTCTATGGAGGTAACACCCTACTTCCTGCTTGATTGATCTTGATGAATATGAGTATTACAAGAGTTGATCCACCACGAGATCGTAATGGCTAAACCCTATAAGTCTAGCCTATGAGACTATGATCGTTGTCCTATGGACTAAACCCTCCGGTTTATATAGACACCGGAGGGGGCTAGGGTTACACAGTCAGTTACAGAGAAAGGAATCTACATATCCGAATCGCCAAGCTTGCCTTCCACGCAAAGGAGAGTCCCATCCGGACACGGGATGAAGTCTTCTACCTTGTATCTTCATAGTCCAACAGTCCGGCTGTCCGAGGACCCCTTAGTTCAGGACTCCCTCGGTAGCCCCCGAACCAGGCTTCAATGACGATGAGTCTGGCGCGCAGATTGTCTTTGGAATTGCAAGGAGGGTTCCTTCTCCGAATACTTCAAAGTACCTGACTTAAATACCAGTGTCCGTCTTTTCAATTAATGACGCGCTCCTCGGCTTCTGCACCTTCATGATTCCAGTTTCCACGTGTAGAGCGAATGCGAGAGGTCGGGGCATTTTCACTTGCCACCCTGACCATGAGAAAATGGTCTATTTAAAGAAACGGGGATCTTCAGATCTAATCCGCACCATCTTCCCCAAACGAGGAATACTCGGAGCTTGCCCATAGAAACCACCCCAACATGGCTAGCGCTCGCAACTCGTCCTTGCGCCCTCATGGCCCCAAACAGGGTGATTGGGAAAAGTGTTATGTATCCCACGGCCAACTGGAGAAGCTGCAGACCCAGGGATTCCTTCCTCCTGCAGATCTAGTCCCTGTACGGGACGGATTGGCTTCCTTCGACGGTGGGGAGCAGGCGGAGAAGTTCCCCAACCCATCTAGGGGGAACAGGTATGTTTTGTTCCCTATTTGTTGAGAGGCATCGAATTTCCAATCCATCCGTTCCTCAGAGGGCTTCTGGAGTACTATGGCCTCCAACTGCATAACTTCACACCTGCCTCCATCCTGCACATTGCGGGTTACGTTGCTCTCTGGGAGCTATTTCTGGGTTGTGAGGCTCATTTTGAGTTATAGAAGAAGTTGTTTTGCCTCGTCCCTCGTAATCAAGAGGGATCCATATTCCAAGTGGGCAGAGGCGAGATATGGTGCATCGCCGGGACCGGATACCTGTCCGGCACACCGAAGAAGGCATCTGAAGAATGGCCTTCCGAATGGTTCTATATTGAAGACGTCTCCCTCCCTGACCCAATCCGGAGGGGTCTTCCCAAATATTCAAGTACTCCATTGAATAAACGCCTCAACTGGCGTCCTCGGAGCCCTAGGGAAGATAGCATGGAAGTCCACCAACTGTCAAGAAAGATAAAGACGCTTGCTCAATCCGGATTGTCAATAGTCGAAGTTATGGCGATATCGGTAATGCGAGGGGTTCAGCCACTCCAATACCGAGGGCGCCCCATGTGGCACTTCAATGGAGAAGATGATGCCACCCGCTATGGTCGGAAGGGTCCGGACACTTACGCTGCTTTGGCGAAAATATTGTCCGGACTATACAAAGGGGAGGAGGACGAGTTCATCCACATTAAGCCCAGGGATGGATTTTCCATGTACAATCCTCCTAGCTGGGTGAGTTTTCGTCTCACTACTCTACTCCATTAACTCCCTGAATCTTTTTCATAAATATTAATCTGTCATTTATAACAGGAATGGCGGAAAGTCACCAGGGAGATCCACAGCCCCGCACCATAGCCAGAGGACCACAACCAGGCCCTTGATCCCGGATTTGAAGAGGATCCGGATATATTCGTGGAGCTCGGGGAATTGGTGTTTTACCAGGCGAGCTGTGAAGGCACCGAAGTGGCCATCCTTGCTGACAATCCCAGTCTCCTCCCTGCATTGCATGTAAGTAATTAGGAGACTTGTCCCTTGGGAGAATTTTCCTCTTCTGCCTTATCCAATGCACTGTATTATGCTCCAAAGAGGAGGGGATCGGCACGCCACGCGGCACCTGAAGCGGCACGCAAGAAGGCGGTGCCTACGACAGGCAGGCCTTCGAAGAGGAAAGCCAATAGAAGCACGGTAGAGCCTTTAGCAAAGAGGTATGGTTGTTTTAAGTATGCTCTATGGCCATCACATTTAAAGCATGACAATATCCATTGTGTCTTATCAGGAAAAACATTCACCAGACTATGTCCGGGGATCCTGCCGGTCATGCCTCGACGAGCCGGATTCCGGACCCTGTCGCAAGGACTGAGGCTAACATGGAAGTGACACCGGATTGTCCCTCTGTGGAGGAGTGGGATAAAGTATCCGTCACAAACTCTGAAGTGGAAAGCGCCATGAATCATCGGCGACGGCGGGCCATTCTTTGCGACCCTGGTTTTTCAGAAGAGGCCTTTCTACTCCAGTATGCCTTTTGCTTTCCCTAGCTTGGCAGTGTGATATTTGCTTGCATGTTCCATATGGTGTCTAGCTTGTATTGCTTCTAATTTGATTAAATTGCATCTCCTGAGTTTACACGTTATACATGTGAATATGGCATGTCTTCCTTTTTTGCATATACTACATTGATTGCTTGTAACTGCGTTGGTATTTCCTCGAAGGGGAGAGGATGATGCAGCACGACAACGGTAAGTATTTTCCTCGGTTATGAAACCAAGGTTATCAGTCCAGTAGGAGAACCAAGCAACACTATGTAAATTGTGCCGGCACACAAAGAATAAATACTTGCAACCCAACACATAAGAGGGGTTGTCAATCCCTCCTCGGTATTGAGATAGATTGAATTGTATGAGATTGGATAAAAATATCTAGCAAAAACACAAAATAAAATAAAGAAAGAAAAAAGTGCAGCAAGGTATTTTAGGGTTTTTGTAATAATAGATCTGAAAATAGACCCGGGGGCCGTAGATTTCACTAGGGGCTTCTCTCGAGATAATAGCATACGGCGGGTAATTACTATTGGGCAATTGATAGAAGAGCAAATAATTATGACGATATCCAAGGCAATGATCATGTATATAGGCATCACGTCGAAGATTAGTAGACCGAGTCCTGCCTGCATCTACTACTATTACTCCATAGATCGACCGCTATCCAGCATGCATTTAGTGTATTAAGTTCATGGAGAAACGGAGTAAAGCAATAAGAATGATGACATGATGTAGACAAGGTCTATTCATGTAGGAATAGACCCCATCTTTTTATCCTTAATAGCAATGATACATGCGTGCCTCGCTACCCCTTCTGTCATTGGGTGAGAACACCGCAAGATCGAACCCATCACAAAGCACCTCCTCCCGTTGCAAGAAAAATCAATCTAGTTGGCCAAACCAAACCAAAGTTTCGAAGAAGAAATATGAGGCTATAATAATCATGCATATAAGAGATCAAAGAAGACTCAAATAATATTCATAGATAGAGTTGATCATAAACTCGCAATTCCTCTGATCCCAACAAACACACGCAAAAAGTAATTACATCAAATAGATCTCCAAGAACATCGAGGAGAACATTGTATTGAGAATCAAAAAGAGAGAAGAAGCCATCTAGCTACTGCCTACGGACCCGTAGGTCTGTGGTAAACTACTCACGCATCATCGGAGGATCACCAATGAGGATGATTAACCCCTCCGTGATCACGTTCCCCTTCGGCAAGGTGCTGGAAAAGGCCTCTAGATTGGATCTTGTGGTTCTAGACCTTGCGGCGGCTGGAATTGTGTTGCGTAGACTCCCCTAGGGTTTGTGGAATACTCCCTATGTTTATTTTTATAAGGTGTATTTGTTTTTTGATAAAATTTCAAAATGTAAGGTGCATTTCTTCCAGTTCCTCATAATTCCCTTGTTAGCCCTCTAGAAAAAGGGAAAGTATCTCTAACCTGATTGTATGTATCTCTTCTTGTAGCAAAAAAAGGGAAAGTATCTCTGTGTCGATTGCATGTATCTCTCTTCCTGCATTAATTGATTTACTTGCCACTAAACAACAAATTTGTCAAGGGAAATTACATCCTAACATGTCTATAATTTTATGCCTTGGTCACCGTGCCAAAAATAATACACCTTACATAAAGGAACGGAGGGAGTATTTGGGTATTTATAGAACTAAGAGGCGGTGGAAAGGACCTTTGTGGGCCCCACCACCATCAGGGCGCTCCAGGGGCCTCTGGCGCGCCCAGGTGGGTGGTAGGCCCCATGGGCCTTCCCTCGTGAACTTCCTTGGCTCCCAAGTTCTCTTTTGGGCAGAAAAAATCTCCAAAAAGTTCCGTTGTGTTTGGAGTCCGTTTGATATGGATATTCTGCGAAGTAAAAACGCAAGCAAAAACAGCAACGGGCACTGGGCACTATGTCAATAGGTTAGTCCTAAAAAATGATATAAAGTTGCTATAAAATGAACGTAAAACATCGAAGAATGATTATATATCAACATGGATACGTTGAGACGTATCATACATCTGTCTATTACATGTTCTAACATCAAAGTATTGTTCGTGTCTACCCGTCATCTATCACTTATGACGAGACACCTTTAACTTGGTGGTGTGATGTTGTTTGCATCTTGCATATGATTTATTGCTTGTATCCCTTTACATTTATTTAAATGCCTTAGAACAAGACACTTTTAGCTTGGCAGAGGGATATTTGTAGCATATTTCATATGGTGTCTACCTTCCATTGCATTGCTTCTAATTCATTGAAATGCCTTCTGCTTACTTTACACATCATAGGTCTGATTATCTCATGTCGTCCTATTTTTCGTACATACTACATCCTCCTATCATGCGATTGTCTAACATTAAAGTTCAATTCGTCTGTATCATGCATCAATTAGTACTGGTGAACTAATTTTGTATTCCTTTTTCTTGTGGGATTGACTTGAGATGACAAAAAAGAGAGGAAGGAACAGATAATGGTAGGGGATGGTGTTAGTACTCGGGAGGCACGGAAATGAAAGCAGAACAACTCTGTAGATTCTGTTGGTACTGATAATGCAATAGAAGGTCGAAGTCCACTGGATAAATGTACAAACATGGTATCCCTTGCTACACCAGCTACAAAACATACCAAAGACAAACTAATAGTTGCCACCAAACAAGCAACGATAGCCCTAGTGGTTGCAGCACCTTCTTCCATCGTACCAACATCTACACGAGTTACTTGTTTGTCAACTCATCTGGCGTCAAGTTCCCAAGCTCCCTTGCCACATGACACTACTTCCGAACCACTCTTAACACAAGATGACTTGGCAAGATCAGATGAACCTTGTGAGCTTCAACAGCAAGAAGGTAGTTGATTGAGTCAAGTTACAGTTGCATGCTTCTTTATATGTAGTCTCACAGTTTGATGTACACTAACACTTCCCATGTTCGTTTTGAACTAGCACCTAGGCACAAGAAAAAACAAACATCGGGGATAATGCTCGATAGGTTAACTAAATCTAGAGGAAGAGAATGGAGATTGATATGTCTCCAACGTATCTATAATTTTTTATTGTTCCATGCTCTTATATTATATGTTTTGTATTTTTGATATGCATTAATATGCTTTTTTATATTATTTTTGGGACTAACCTATTAACCTAGAGCCTAGTGCCAGTTTCTGTTGTTTCCTTGCTTTTGAGATTCGCGGAGAAGTAATATCAAACGGAGTCCAAACAGAATAAAACCTTCGTGATGATTTTTCTTGGACCAAAAGACACCTAGGAGACTTGGAGATCAGGTCGTAAGAGCCACGAGGCGGCCACAAGGGGGGAGGGCGCGCCCCCTGCCTTGCCCCCCCCCCCCCCCCATGACTCCCCTGACCTAATTCTTTCACCTATATATTCACATATGTTCCCAAACCACCAAAAGTATCCATGAAAACACTTTTCCACCGCAACAACTTTCTGTACCCGTGAGATCCCATCTAGGGGCCTTTTCCGGCATCCTGCCGGAGGGGGATCCAATCACGGAGGGCTTCTACATCAACTCTATTTCCCTTCCGATGAAGCGCGAGTAGTTTACCTCAGACCTACGGGTCCATAGGTAGTAGCTAGATGGCTTCTTCTCTCTCTTTTATTCTCAATACCATGTTCTCCTCGATGTTCTTGGATATCTATCCAATGTAATCTTCTTTTGCGGTATGTTTGTCGAGATCCGATGAATTGTGGATTTATGATTAGCTTATCTATGAATATTATTTGAATCTTCTCTGAATTCTTATATGCATGATTTGGTATCTTTGTAATTCTCTTCGAACTATCGGTTTAGTTTGGCCAACTAGATTGGTTTTTCTTGCAATGGGAGAAGTGCTTAGCTTTGGGTTCAATCTTGTGGTGTCCTTTCCCAATGACAGAAGAGGCAGCAAGGCATGTATTGTATTGTTGCCATCAAGGAAAAAAAGATGGGGTTTTCATCATATTGCTTGAGTTAATTCCTCTACATCATGTCATCTTAGTTAATGCGTTACTTTGTTCTTCATGAACTTAATACTCGTTAGTTCAGTGTGCCATGCTTTACGGCTTAGAATCGGGACTTCAAAGACGTTTTTGAATGTCATGGACCATATGAGATGTTCCAGGAGTTCAAGTTAATATTTGAAGCAAATGCCCGAGTTGAGAGATATTAAGTCTCCAACAAGTTCTATAGCTGCAAGATGGAGGAGAACAGTTTTGTTAGTGAGCACATACTCAGAATGTCTGGGTACCATAATCACTTGACTCAGCTGGGAGTTAATCTTCCAGATGATTGTGTCATTGACAGAGTTCTTCAATCACTGCCACCAAGCTACAAAGGCTTCATGATGAACTACAATATGCAAGGGTTGAATAAGACTATTCCCGAGCTCTTCGCGATGCTAAAGGCCGCGGAGGAAGAAGTCAAGAAGGAGCATCAAGTGTTGATGGTTAGCAAGAAGACTGACAAGCAAGTTTTCGCTCCCGGGAAGAAACCCAAGTTTGGACCCAAGCCTGAAACTGAGTGCTTCTACTGCGAAGGGACTGGTCACTGGAAGCAGAACTGCCCCAAGTATTTGGCGGATAAGAAAGATGGCAAGGTGAACAAAGGTATATTTGAAATACATGTTATTGATGTGTACCTTACTAATTCTCGTAGTAGTGCCTAGGTATTTGATACCGGTTTGGTTGCTCATATTTGTAACTCGAAGCAGGGACTACGGATTAAACGAAGATTGGCTAAGGACGAGGTGACGATGCGCGTCGGAAATGGTTCCAACGTTGATGTGATCGCCGTCGGCATGCTACCTCTACATCTACCTTCGGGATTAGTTTTAGACCTGAATAATTATCATTTGGTGCCAGTGTTGAGCATGAACATTATATCTGGATCTTGTTTAGTGCGAGACGGTTATTCATTTAAATCAGAGAATAATGGTTGTTCTATTATATGAGTAATATATTTTATGGTCATGCACCCTTGTAGAATGATCTATTTCTGTTGAATCTTGATCGTGATGATACACATATTCATAATATTGATGCCAAAAGATGCAAAGTTGATAATGATAGTGCAACTTATTTGTGGCACTGCCGTTTGGGTCATATCGATGTAAAGCGCATGAAGAAACTCCATAAAGATGGAATTTTGGAATCACTTGATTATGAATCATTTGATACTTGCGAACCGTGTCTTATGGGCAAGATGACTAAAACTCCGTTCTCCGGAACAATGGAACGAGCTACTGACTTATTGGAAATAATACATACTAATGTATGTGGTCCAATGAGTGTTGATGCTTGTGGCGAGTATCATTATTTTCTGACCTTCACAGATGATTTGAGCAGATATGGGTATATCTACTTAATGAAACACAAGTCTGATACATTTGAAAAGTTCAAAGAATTTCAGAGTGAAGTGGAGAATCATCGTAACAAGAAAATAAAGTTTCTACGATCTGATCATGGAGGAGAATATTTGAGTTACGAGTTTGGCCTTCATTTAAAACAATGTGGAATAGTTTCACAGCTCACGCCACCTGGAACACCATAGTGTAATGGTGTGTCCGAACGTCGTAACTGCACTTTATTGGATATGGTGCGATCTATGATGTCTCTTACCAATTTACCACTATCATTTTGGGGTTATGCATTAGAGACGACTGCATTCACTTTAAACAGGGCACCGTCAAAACCGTTGAGACGACACTGTATGAAGTGTGGTTTGGTAGCAAACCTAAGCTGTCGTTTCTTAAAGTTTGGGGATGCGATGCTTATGTCAAAAGGCTTCATCCCGATAAGCTCGAACCCAAATCGGAGAAATGTGTCTTCGTAGGATACCCTAAGGAAACAATTGGGTACACCTTCTACCACAAGTCAGAAGGCAAGATTTTTGTTGCCGAGAACGGATTCTAGAGAAGGAGATTCTCTCGAAAGAAGTGAGTGGGAGGAAAGTAGAACTTGATGAGGTAATTGTACTTGCTCTCAATTTGGAAGGTAGCTCATCCGAGAAATCTGTTCCCGTGATGCCTACACCAATTGGAGAGGAAGCTAATGATAGAGATCATGAAACTTCAGATCAAGTTACTACACAACCTCGTAGGTCTGGCAGATCATGATCCGCACCAGAGTGGTACGGTAATATTGTTCTAGAAGTCATGTTACTTGACCATGACGAACCTACGAACTATGAAGAAGCTATGATGAGTCCAGATTATGATAAATGGCTTGAGGCCATGAAATCTAAGATAGGATCCATGTACGAGAACAAAGTGTGGACTTTGGTGGATCTGCCCGATGATCGGCGACCCATAGAGAATAAATAAATCTTCAAGAAGAAGACTGACGCTGACGGTAGTGTTACTGTCTATAAAGCTTGACTTGTTGCAAAGGGTTTTCGACAAGTTCAAGGAGTTGACTACGATGAGACATTCTCACCCGTACAGATGCTTAAGTCTGTCCGAATCATGTTAGCAATTCCCGCATTTTATGATTATGAAATCTGGCAAATGGATGTCAAACCTGCATTCCTTAATGGATTTCTTAAAGAAGAGTTGTATATGATGCAAACGGAAGGTTTTGTTGATCCTAAAGGTTCTAACAAAGTGTGCAAGCTCCGGCGATCCATTTATGGACTGGTGCAAGCATCTCGGAGTTGGATATATGCTTTGATAAGGTGATAAAAGCATATGGTTTTATACAGACTTTTGGAGAAGCCTATATTTACAAGACAGTGAGTGGGAGTTCTATAGCATTTCTAATATTATATGTAGATGACATATTATTGATCGAAAATGATGTAGAATTTCTGGATAGCATAAAAGGATACTTGAACAAGAGTTTTTTAATGAAAGACCTCGGTGAAGCTGCTTACATATTGGGCATCAAGATCTATAGAGATAGATCAAGACGCTTGATAGGACTTTCACAAAGCACATACATTGATAAAGTTTTGAAGAACTTCAAAATGGATCAATCAAAGAAAGGGTTCTTGCCTGTGTTACAAGGTGTGAAGTTGAGTCAGACTCAATGCCCGACCACTCCAGAAGATAGAGAGAAAATGAAAGTCATTCCCTATGCTTCAGCCATAGGCTCTATCATGTATGCTATGATGTGTACCAGACCTGATGTGTGCCTTGCTATAAGTTTAGTAGGGAGGTACCAAAGTAATCCAGGAGTGGATCACTTCACAGCGGTCAAGAACATCCTGAAGTACCTGAAAAGGACTAGGGATATGTTTCTCATTTATGGAGGTGACAAAGAGATTGTCGTAAATGGTTACGTCGACGCTAGCTTTGACACTGATCCAGATGACTCTAAGTCACAATCCGGATACGTATTTTTATTGAATGGTGGAGCTGTCAGTTGGTGCAGTTCCAAGCAAAGCGTCGTGACGGGATCTACGTGTGAAGCAGAGTACACAGTTGCTTCAGAAGCAACAAATGAAGGAGTCTGGATGAAGGAGTTCATATCCGATCTAGGTGTAATACCTAGTGCATCGGGTCCAATGAAAATTCTTTGTGACAATACCGGAGAAATTGCCTGAGAGAAGGAATCTAGATCAACAAAAAGACCAAAAACATCAAGAGACGCTTCAACTCCATTCGAGATTTGGTCAAGGATGGAGACATAGAGATTTGCAAAATACATACGGATCTAGATGTTGCAGACCCGTTGACTAAGCCTCTTCCACGAGCAAAACATGATCAACACCAAGACTCCATGGGTGTTAGATTCATTACAATGTAATCTAGATTATTGACTCTAGTGCAAGTGGGAGACTGAAGGAAATATGCCCTAGAGGCAATAATAAAGTTTTTATTTCATATTTCCTTATTCATGATAAATGTTTATTATTCATGCTAGAATTGTATTAACCGGAAACTTGATACATGTATGGATACATAGAAAAAACAACGGGTCCCTAGTATGCCTCTACTAGACTAGCTTGTTGATCAAAAGATGGTTAAGTTTCCTAGCCATGGACATGAGTTGTCATTTGATAACGGGGTCACATCATTAGTAGAATGATGGGATGGAAAAGACCCAACCGTTAGCTTAGCATAATGATTGTTCAGTTTTATTGCTACGGCTTTCTTCGTGTCAAATATATATTCCTCCGACTATGAGATTATGCAACTCCCGGACACCAGAGGAATGCCTTGTGTGCTATCAAACGTCACAACGTAACTGGGTGATTATAAAGATGCTCTACAGGTATCTCCGAAGGTGTTTGCTGGGTTGGCATAGATAGAGATTAGGATTTGTCACTCCGAGTATTGGAGAGGTATCTCTGGGTCCTCTCGGTAATGCACATAATATGGAGCCTTGCAAGCAATGCGACTAATGAGTTAGTTACGGGATGATGCACTACGAATGAGTAAAGAGACTTCTCGGTAACAAGATTGAACTAGGTATGGAGATACCGACGATCGAATCTCAGGCAAGTAACATACCGATGACAAAGGGAATAACTATATTGACATTACGGTTCGACGGATAAAGATCTTCGTCGAATATGTGGGAACCAATATGAGCATCCAGGTTCCGCTATTAGTTATTGACCAGAGAGGTGTCTTGGTCATGTCTACATAGCTCTCGAACTCGTAGGGTCTGCACGCTTAACGTTCCATGACGATTGGTATTATATGAGTTATTTGTTTGGTGACTGAAGGTTGCTCGGAGTCCCGATGAGATCATTGACATGACGAGGAGTCTCAAAATGGTCGAGAGGTAAAGATTGATATATTGGAAGGTTACATTCGAACGCCGGAATGGTTTCGGGAAGTTCCGGATAAGTTTCGGAGTATCGGGAGGTTACCAGAACCCCTCGGGAAAGTTAATGGGCCACATGGGCCTTAGTGGAGAAGAGAGGGCCGGCCATAGGAGGTGGCTCCCGGCCCCCCTTGCCAATACGAATTGGACAAGAGGTGGGGGCGGCGCCCCCCCTTTCCCTCTCCTACTCCGGAAAGAAGGGAAAAAGGGGGGCGAATCCTACTAGGAGTGGAGTCCTAGTAGGACTCCCCCCTCCATGGCGCGCCCTCTGGTGGTCGGCCTCCTCCCTCCTCCATTATATACGGGGGTAGTGTTGGGGAACATAGTAATTTCAAAAAAATTCCTACACACATGCAAGATCATGGTGATGGTATAGCAACGAGAGGGGAGAGTGTTGTCTACGTACCCTCGTAGACCGTTAAGCGGAAGCGTTATGACAACGCGGTTGATGTAGTCGTACGTCTTCACGATCCGACCGATGCAAGCACCGAACGTACGGCACCTCCGTGTTCAGCACACGTTCAGCTCGATGACGTCCCCCGGGCTTCAATCCAGCAAAGCGTCGGGGACGAGTTCCGTCAGCACGACGGCGTGGTGACGATGATGATGTTCTACCGGCGCACGGCTTCGCGTAAACTCTGCGACGATATGACCGAGGTGGAATATGGTGGAGGGGGGCACCGCACACGGCTAAGGAACAATCCGTAGATCAACTTGTGTGTCTATGGGGTGCCCCCCTCCCCCGTATATAAAGGGGGAGAGGAGGAGGGGGCCGGCCAAGGGGGAGGCGCGCCCTAGGAGGGGGAAACCTACTCCAAGTAGGTTTGCCCCTCCCTTTCCTATTCCAAGAAGGAGGGGGAAGGAAGGAGTGGGAGAGGGGAAAGGCAAGGGGGGCGCCGCTCCCCCCCCCCTTCCTTGTCCTATTCGGACTCAAGGGGGGCGCGCCTCTTGCCCTGGCCGGCCCCTCTCTCTCTCTCCACTAGGGCCCAACAAGGCCCATTAGTTCCCGGGGGGTTCCAGTAACCCTCCGGCACTCCGGTTTTTCTCCAAAAACACCCGGAACACTTCCGGTGTCCGAATATATTCATCCAATATGTCAATCTTTATGTCTCGACCATTTCGAGACTCCTCGTCATGTCCGTGATCACATCCGGGACTCCGAACAACCTTCGGTACATCAAAACTTATAAACTCATAATAAAACTGTCATCGTAACGTTAAGCGTGCGGACCCTACGGGTTCGAGAACTATGCAGACATGACCTAGAACTATTCTCGGTCAATAACCAATAGTGGAACCTGGATGTTCATATTAGTACCTACATATTCTACGAAGATCTTTATCGGTCAAACCGCATAACAACATACGTTGTTCCCTTTGTCATCGGTATGTTACTTGCCCGAGATTCAACCGTCGGTATCCAATACCTAGTTCAATCTCGTTACCGGCAAGTCTCTTTACTCATTCCATAATACATCATCTCGTAACTAACTCATTAGTTACAATGCTTGCAAGGCTTAAGTGATGAGTATTACCGAGAGGGCCCAGAGATACCTCTCCGACAATCGGAGTGACAAAACCTAATCTTGAATTATGCCAACTCAACATGTACCTTCGGAGACACCTGTAGAGCACCTTTATAATCACCCAGTTACATTGTGACGTTTTGTAGCACACAAAGTGTTCCTCCGGTAAACGGGAGTTGCATAATCTCATAGTTATAGGAACATGTATAAGTCATGAAGAAAGCAATAGCAACATACTAAACGATCAAGTGCTAAGCTAACAGAATGGGTCAAGTCAATCACATCATTCTCCTAATGATGTGATCCCGTTAATCAAATGACAACTCATGTGTATGGTTAGGAAACATAACCATCTTTGATTAATGAGCTAGTTAAGTAGAGGCATACTAGTGACACTAGGTTTGTCTATGTATTCACACATGTGTCATGTTTCCGGTTAATACAAATCTAGCATGAATAATAAACATTTATCATGATATGAGGAAATAAATAATAACTTTATTATTGCCTCTAGGGCATATTTCCTTCGGTCTCCCACTTGCACTAGAGTCAATAATCTAGATTACATAGTAATGATTCTAACACCCATGGAGTCTTGGTGCTGATCATGTTTTGCTCGTGAGAGAGGCTTAATCAACGGGTCTGCAACATTCAGATCCGTATGTATCTTACAAATCTCTATGTCTCCCACTTGGACTTGGTCCCGAATGGAATTGAAGCGTCTCTTGATGTGTTTGGTCCTCTTGTGAAATCTGGATTCCTTTGCCAAGGCAATTGCACCAGTATTGTCACAGAAGATCTTCATTGGTCCCGATGCACTAGGCACCTAGATCGGAAATGAACTCCTTCATCCAGACTCCTTCATTTGCTGCTTCCGGAGCAGCTATGTACTCCGCTTCACATGTAGATCCCGCCACGACGCTTTGTTTAGAACTGCACCAACTTACAGCTCCACCATTTAATAAAAATACGTATCCGGTTTGCGATTTAAAATCGTCCGGATCAGTGTCAAAGCTTGCATCGACGTAACCATTTACGACTAGCTCTTTGTCACCTCCATATACGAGAAACATATCCTTAGTCCTTTTCAGGTATTTCAGGATGTTCTTGACCGCTGTCCAGTGACCCACTCCTGGATTACTTTGGTACCTCCCTGCCAAACTAATAGCAAGGCACACATCAGGTCTGGTACACAGCATTGCATACATGATAGAGCCTATGGCTGAAGCATAGGGAACTCCTTTCATTTTCTCTCTATCTTCTGCAGTGGTCGGGCATTGAGTCTGACTCAACTTTATACCTTGTAATACAGGCAAGAACCCTTTCTTCACCTGATCCACATTGAACCTTTTCAACACTTTATCAAGGTACGTGCTTTGTGAAAGTCCAATCAAGCGTCTTGATCTATCTCTATAGATCTTAATGCCCAATATGTAAGCAGCTTCACCGAGGTCTTTCATTGAAAAACTTTTATTCAAGTATCCTTTTATGCTATCCAGAAATTCTATATCATTTCCAATCAACAATATGTCATCCACATATAATATTAGAAATGCTACAGAGCTCCCACTCACTTTCTTGTAAATACAGGCTTCTCCAAAAGTCTGTATAAAACCATATGCTTTGATCACACTATAAAAGCGTTTATTCCAACTCCGAGAGGCTTGCACCAGACCATAGATTGATCGCTGGAGCTTGCACACTTTGTTAGCTCCCTTAGGATCGACAAAACCCTCCGGTTGCATCATATACAACTCCTCTTCCAGAAATCCATTCAGGAATGCAGTTTTGACATCCATCTGCCAAATTTCATAATCATAAAATGCGGCAATTGCTAACATGATTCAGACAGACTTAAGCATCGCTATGGGTGAGAAAGTCTCATCGTAGTCAACCCCTTGAACTTGTCGAAAACCTTTCGCAACAAGTCGAGCTGTATAGACAGTTACATTACCGTCAGCATCAGTCTTCTTCTTAAAAATCCATTTATTCTCAATGGCTTGCCGATCATTGGGCAAGTCAACCAAAGTCCACACTTTGTTCTCATACATGGATCCCATCTCAGATTTCATGGCCTCTAGCCATTTTGCGGAATCTGGGCTCATCATCGCTTCCTCATAGTTCGTAGGTTCATCATGGTCAAGTAACATGACTTCCAGAATAGGATTACCGTACCACTCTGGTGCGGATCTTACTCTGGTAGACCTACGAGGTTCAGTAGAAACTTGATCTGAAGTTTCATGATCAATATCATTAGCTTCCTCACTAATTGGTGTATTTGTCACAGGAACTGATTTCTGTGATGAACTACTTTCCAATAAGGGAGCAGGTGCAGTTACCTCATCAAGTTCTACTTTCCTCCCACTCACTTCTTTCGAGAGAAACTCCTTCTCTAGAAAGGATCCATTCTTAGCAACGAATGTTTTGCCTTCGGATCTGTGATAGAAGGTATACCCAATAGTCTCTTTTGGGTATCCTATGAAGACACATTTCTCCGATTTAGGTTCGAGCTTATCTGGCTGAAGTTTCTTCACATAAGCGTCGCAGCCCCAAACTTTAAGAAACGACAACTTTGGTTTCTTGCCAAACCACAGTTCATAAGGCATCGTTTCAACGGATTTTGATGGTGCCCTATTTAACGTGAATGCGGCCGTCTCTGAAGCATAACCCCAGAACGATAGCGGTAAATCAGTAAGAGACATCATAGATCGTACCATATCTAGTAAAGTACGATTACGACGTTCGGACACACCATTTCTTTGTGGTGTTCCAGGTGGCGTGAGTTGCGAAACTATTCCGCATTGTTTCAAATGTAAACCAAACTCGTAACTCAAATATTCTCCTCCACGATCAGATCGTAGAAACTTTATTTTCTTGTTACGATGATTTTCCACTTCACTCTGAAATTCTTTGAACTTTTCAAATGTTTCAGACTTGTTTTTCATTAAGTAGATATACCCATATCTGCTCAAATCATCTGTGAAGGTGAGAAAATAACAATATCCGCCACGAGCTTCAACATTCATCGGACCACATACATCTGTATGTATGATTTCCAACAAATCTGTTGCTCTCTCCATAGTACCGGAGAACGGTGTTTTAGTCATCTTGCCCATGAGGCACGGTTTGCAATTACCAAGTGATTCATAATCAAGTGATTCCAAAAGTCCATCAGTATGGAGTTTCTTCATGCGCTTTACACCAATATGACCTAAACGGCAGTGCCACAAATAAGTTGCAGTATCATTATCAACTCTGCATCTTTTGGCTTCAACATTATGAATATGTGTATCACTACTATTGAGATTCAATAAAAATAGACCACTCTTCAAGGGTGCATGACCATAAAAGATATTACTCATATAAATAGAACAACCATTATTCTCTAATTTAAATGAATAACCGTCTCGCATCAAACAAGATCCAGATATAATGTTCATGCTCAACGTTGGCACCAAATAACAATTATTCATGTCTAAAACTAATCCCGAAGGTAGATGTAGAGGTAGCGTGCCGACCGCGATCACATCGACTTTGGAACCGTTTCCCACGCGCATCGTCACCTCGTCCTTGGCCAGTGCTCGCTTATTCCATAGTCCCTGTTTCGAGTTGCAAATATTAGCAACAGAACCAGTATCAAATATCCAGGTGCTACTACGAGCTCTAGTTAGGTACACATCAATAACATGTATATCACATATACCTTTGTTCACTTTGCCATCCTTCTTATCCGCCAAATACTTGGGGCAGTTCCGCTTCCAGTGACCAGTTTGCTTGCAGTAGAAGCACTCGGTTTCAGGCTTAGGTCCAGACTTGGGTTTCTTCTCTTGAGCAGCAACTTGCTTGTTGTTCTTCTTGAAGTTCCCCTTCTTCTTCCCTTTGCCCTTTTTCTTGAAACTAGTGGTCTTGTTGACCATCAACACTTGATGCTCCTTCTTGATTTCTACCTCCGCAGCCTTTAGCATTGCGAAGAGCTCGGGAATTGTCTTGTTCATCCCTTGCATATTATAGTTCATCACGAAGCTCTTGTAGCTTGGTGGCAGTGATTGGAGAATTCTGTCAATGATGCTATCATCCGGAATTAACTCCCAGTTGAATCAAGTGATTATTATACCCAGAAATTTTGAGTATATGCTCACTGACAGAACTATTCTCCTCCATCTTGCAGCTATAGAACTTATTGGAGACTTCATATCTCTCAATCCGGGCATTTGCTTGAAATATTAACTTCAACTCCTGGAACATCTCATATGCTCCATGACGTTCAAAACGTCGTTGAAGACCCGGCTCTAAGCCGTAAAGCATGGCACACTGAACTATAGAGTAGTCATCAGCTTTGCTCTGCCAGACGTTCACAACATCTGGCGTTGCTCCTGCAGCAGGCCTGGCACCCAGTGGTGCTTCCAGGACGTAATTCTTCTGTGCAGCAATGAGGATAATCCTCAAGTTACGGACCTAGTCCGTGTAATTGCTACCATCATCTTTCAACTTTGCTTTCTCAAGGAACGCATTAAAATTCAATGGAACAACAGCACGAGCCATCTATCTACAACAAACATAGACAAGCAAAATACTATCAGGTACTAAGTTCATGATAAATTTAAGTTCAATTAATCATATTACTTAAGAACTCCCACTTAGACAGACATCTCTCTAGTCATCTAAGTGATCACGTGATCCAAATCAACTAAACCATAACCGATCATCACGTGAAATGGAGTAGTTTTCAATGGTGAACATCTCTATGTTGATCATATCTACTATATGATTCACGCTCGACCTTTCGGTCTCCGTGTTCCGAGGCCATATCTGCATATGCTAGGCTCGTCAAGTTTAACCTGAGTATTCTGCGTGTGCAAAACTGGCTTGCACCCGTTGTAGATGGACGTAGAGCTTATCACACCTGATCATCACGTGGTGTTTGGGCACGACAAACTTTGGCAACGGTGCATACTCAGGGAGAACACTTCTTGATAATTTTTAGTGAGAGATCATCTTAAAATGCTACCGTCAATCAAAGCAAGATAAGATGCATAAAGGATAAACATCACATGCAATCAATATAAGTGATATGATATGGCCATCATCATCTTGTGCTTGTGATCTCCATCTCCGAAGCACCGTCATGATCACCATCGTCACCGGCGCGACACCTTGATCTCCATCGTAGCATCGTTGTCATCTCGCCAACTATTGCTTCTACGACTATCGCTACCGCTTAGTGATAAAGTAAAGCAATTACAGGGCGTTTGCATTTCATACAATAAAGCGACAACCATATGGCTCCTGCCAGTTGCCGATAACTCGGTTACAAAACATGATCATCTCATACAATAAAATATAGCATCACGTCTTGACCATATCACATCACAACATGCCCTGCAAAAACAAGTTAGACGTCCTCTACTTTGTTGTTGCAAGTTTTACGTGGCTGCTACGGGCTGAGCAAGAACCGTTCTTACCTACGCATCAAAACCACAATGATAGTTCATCAAGTTAGTGATGTTTTAACCTTTGCAAGGACCGGGCGTAGCCACACTCGGTTCAACTAAAGTTGGAGAAACTGACACCCGCCAGCCACCTGTGTGCAAAGCACGTCGGTAGAACCAGTCTCGCGTAAGCGTACGCGTAATGTCGGTCCGGGCCGCTTCATCCAACAATACCGCCGAACCAAAGTATGACATGCTGGTAAGCAGTATGACTTGTATCGCCCACAACTCACTTGTGTTCTACTCGTGCATATAACATCAACGCATAAAACCTAGGCTCGGATGCCACTGTTGGGGAACGTAGTAATTTCAAAAACATTCCTACGCACACGCAAGATCATGGTGATGGTATAGCAACGAGAGGGGAGAGTGTTGTCTACGTACCCTCGTAGACCGTTAAGCGGAAGCGTTATGACAACACGGTTGATGTAGTCGTACGTCTTCACGATCCGACCGATCCAAGCACCGAATGTACGGCACCTCCGTGTTCAGCACACGTTCAGCTCGATGACGTCCACCGGGCTTCAATCCAGCAAAGCGTCGGGGACGAGTTCCGTCAGCACGACGGCGTGGTGACGATGATGATGTTCTACCGGCGCAGGGCTTCGCCTAAACTCCGCGACGATATGACCGAGGTGGAATATGGTGGAGGGGGGCACCGCACACGGCTAAGGAACGATCCGTAGATCAACTTGTGTGTCTATGGGGTGCCCCCCTCCCCCGTATATAAAGGGGGAGAGGAGGAGGGGGGCGGCCAAGGGGGAGGCGCGCCCTAGGAGGGGGAAACCTACTCCAAGTAGGTTTGCCCCCTCCCTTTCCTATTCCAAGAAGGAGGGGGAAGGAAGGAGTGGGAGAGGGGAAAGGCAAGGGGGGCGCCGCCCCCCCCCTTCCTTGTCCTATTCGGACTCAAGGGGGGCGCGCCTCTTGCCCTGGCCGGCCCCTCTCTCTCTCCACTAGGGCCAAACAAGGCCCATTAGTTCTTGGGGGGTTCCGGTAACCCTCCGGCACTCCGGTTTTTCTCTGAAAACACCCGGAACACTTCCGGTGTCCGAATATAGTCATCCAATATATCAATCTTTATGTCTCGACCATTTCGAGACTCCTCGTCATGTCCGTGATCACATCCGGGACTCCGAACAACCTTCGGTACATCAAAACTTATAAACTCATAATAAAATTGTCATCGTAACGTTAAGCGTGCGGACCCTACGGGTTCGAGAACTATGTAGACATGACCTAGAACTATTCTCGGTCAATAACCAATAGTGGAACCTGGATGTTCATATTGGTTCCTACATATTCTACGAAGATCTTTATCGGTCAAACCGCATAACAACATACGTTGTTCCCTTTGTCATCGGTATGTTACTTGCCCGAGATTCGATCGTCGGTATCCAATACCTAGTTCAATCTCGTTACCGGCAAGTCTCTTTACTCGTTCCGTAATACATCATCACGTAACTAACTCATTAGTTATAATGCTTGCAAGGCTTAAGTGATGAGTATTACCGAGAGGGCCCAGAGATACCTCTCCGACAATCGGAGTGACAAAACCTAATCTCAAATTATGCCAACTCAACATGTACCTTCAGAGACACCTGTAGAGCACCTTTATAATCACCCAGTTACGTTGTGATGTTTGGTAGCACATAAAGTGTTCCTCCGGTAAACGGGAGTTGCATAATCTCATAGTTATAGGAACATGTATAAGTCATGAAGAAAGCAATAGCAACATACTAAACGATCAAGTGCTAAGCTAACAGAATGGGTCAAGTCAATCACATCATTCTCCTAATGATGTGATCCCGTTAATCAAATGACAACTCATGTCTATGGTTAGGAAACATAACCATCTTTGATTAATGAGCTAGTTAAGTAGAGGCATACTAGTGACACTAGGTTTGTCTATGTATTCACACATGTATCATGTTTCCGGTTAATACAATTCTAGCATGAATAATAAACATTTATCATGATATGAGGAAATAAATAATAACTTTATTATTGCCTCTAGGGCATATTTCCTTCAGGTAGGGGGCACCCCAAAGGCACAACATTGTCTTAGCCTTGTGCGGTGCCCCCCTCCACCATTTACTCCTCGGATAGTATCATCATAGTGCTTAGGCGAAGCCCTGCGCGGATCAAATCACCAACACCGTCATCACGCCATCGTGCTGATGGTACTCATCGACTCCATCGACACTTTGCTGGATCAAGAGTTCGAGGGACGTCATCGAGCTGAACGTGTGCAGAACTCGGAGGTGCCATACGTTCGGTACTTGATCGGTTGATTCGAGAAGACGTTCCACTACATCAACCGCATTAAGTTAACGCTTCCGCTTTCAGTCTACGAGGGTACATGGACACACTCTACCCTCTCGTTTCTATGCATCTCCTAGATAGATCTTGCGTGAGCGTGGTAGAAAATTTTAAATTGCATGCTACGTTTCCCAACACATATGATAAACACAAAAAAGAAATTCAAGCATTCTTTAGCAATATAAGTTCTCGAGTATCATTAACAGATGACATGTGGACGTCCAATCTGAAACTAGGTTATTTATGCACAACCGCCCACTTTATTGATGGCTCTTGGACTCTACAAAACAAAATAATCAGATTTTGCCCCCTGGAAACTCCACACGACACCCATAACATGTTTGACATGGTGCAAAAGATCTTGATAGATTGGAACATTGAAGACAAATTCTTTAGCTTTACCCTGGACAATGCACCAGCTAATACCTTGATGGTTGGCCACTTGAGAAAAAAATTGGCAGATAGGTATCTTCTGCATCATAGTGGAAAATTATTGCATGTTAGATGTGTTGCACATGTACTAAATCTAGTGGTGCGGGATGGGCTTGACGCAATGGCGTCAGTTGTTGATAGACTCAGAGAAACAGTGCAGTATGTCAAGAGTTCGCAAGGTAGAATGGAGAAATTCGATGCGATGATTGCGCGGGTGGGACTTTCTTGTAAAAACCATCCTTCGCTAGATGTGCCTACTCGATGGAATTCAATGTACCTAATGCTTGAATCATCATTATCGTTCAGAGCAGTGCTCGAAGCCTTGAAAGAAGCTGACAAAGATTATAAATTTACTCCTTCGGCTAGTGAATGGGAGATGGCCGAAACTATTTTCCATCTTTTGGGCGCCTTTTACATAGCCACAAAGAAAATCTCGGGTAGGACATATCCCACCTCTCACCTGTACTTCTATGAGGTCTAGAATGTGAAGCAGATAATGGAGAAAGAAGTCATAAGTGAAAATCCTACCATTGTTGCCATGGTGAAAGAGATGGAGAAGAAATGGATCAAATATTTTGAGGAGTCATTCTGAACAAGTTGTCTGCCAGTGATATTCGATCTAAGGTACAAATATGAATATGTTGACTTCCGGCTAACAGCAACTTTTGGAGGTGGCGCCAAGAAATATCTTACCAAGGTGAATAATGCGATGAAGATCCTATTTGCCGAATATGCATCTGAATTTGGAAACACTTCTGATGAAGGTGATGAGGTTGCAGAGGAGGATGGTGAGGGCACTCTTGATGACTGGGATAAGCATTTGAGATTGAAAAGATCCCACAACTCAAATGAGCTACAACGATATCTTGAAGAATACTTGTTTCCTCGTCAACAAAAGTTGGATATCTGAAAGTGGTGGGAGATTCACTCCCCAAAGTATCCAGTGCTTGCAGCTATAGCACGGGACATATTGGCAGTGCCTGCGGAGGCTGCATTCAGCAATGCTGGAAGGATCATCACTGAGCAAAGAAGTAGTTTAACCCCGAGTACTATTGAGACGCTGATATGCCTTGAGGATTGGCTTCGAGCAACTAGTAATATGTTTTAAAATTATTTTTCCATACTTTATTTAATACCTTCCATGTTGAATGTTTCATTTTGAATGCCTTCAATATTGCAGATCGCCAAAATGTGAAACCAACTGTTGAAGACCATGGTGGTGATCAAGACGATGTTGGAACCACCTAAGGTAATTCTGCTAGTTGTGCATTGCACTTTTGGTACATTATGCTCTTGGTACTTCGGTACCGTTGTTTGTCTCTATTGTATAACCCTATTTTGGAATCACATCGTAAATGACAATAATGTATAGCTACTTCTCATATGGTATAAGCAATCTTGTAGGCTATTAAGCTTCAGTATTTTTGGGTACTGCTTGTAGTGGTCACAATGTATATTCTCTTGATTGTTGTTATCAATTTGGACGGTGGTGGACTGTAAATGCTTTTCTTTCTTATGGCGCGGTAACTATCTCATTTATTTTGTTCATCTATATGCCTAGTTGGTCTTTTGCATGTACTGAATGATGGAAATATGCCCTAGAGGCAATAATAAAGTTATTATTATTATATTTCCTTATTCATGATAAAGGTTTATTATTCATGCTAGAATTGTATTGATCGGAAACTTAAATACATATGTGAATACATAAACAAATATCGTGTCCCTAGTGAGCCTCTACTAGACTTGCTCGTTGATCAAAGATGGTTTAAGATTTCCTAACCATAGACATGAGTTGTTATTTGATAACGAGGTCACATCATTAGGAGAATGATGTGATGGATAAGACCCAACCGTTAGCATAGCATATGATCGTTCAGTTTATTGCTACTGCTTTCTTAATGTCAAATACATGTTTCTTCGACCATGAGATCATGCAACTCCCGGATACTGGAGGAACACCTTGTGTGCTATAAGACGTCACAACGTAACTGGGTGATCATAAAGATCCTTTATATGTATCTCCGAAGGTGTCTGTTGAGTTGGCGTGAATCGAGATTGGGATTTGTTACTCCGTGTAACGGAGAGGTATCTCTGGGCCCTGTCGGTAATACAGCATCACAAGAAGCTTGCAAATAGAGTGACTAAGGAGTTAATTACAAGATGATGTATTACAGAACGACTAAAGAGACTTTCCGGTAACGAGATTGAACTAGGTATGAAGATACCGACGATCGAATCTCGGGCAAGTAACATACCGATAGACAAAGAGAATTACGTATGTTGTCATAACGGTTCAACCGATAAAAGATCTTCGTGGAATATGTAGGAATCAATATGGGCATCCAAGTCCCACTATTGTTTATTGACCAGAGAGGTGTCTCGGTCATGACTACATAATTCCCGAACCCGTAGGGTCGCACGCTTAACGTTCGTCGACGCAAGAGTAGTATTGGGATATTTGATGAATGGTAACCAAATGTTATTCGGAGTCCTGGATGAGATCCCTGACGTCACGAGGAGTCTCGGAATGGTCAAGAGGTAAAGATTTATATATGGGAAGTCATATTTTGTGTTACGGAAAAAGGAGCAGTTTTTTTGGTATTGTACCGAGAAGCTTCCAGAAGGTTCCGGAGGATTCCAGAGGGGTCAGGAAGTCCACAAGTGGGTCTACCACGACCCAAGGACTAGCATGGGCTGCGAGGAGGCGTCCTGGCCTTATTGGGCTAGGCACACCAAGCCCTTGGTGCCCCTCTCTCTCTCCCGTTACTCTGTAGTTCCACCGCCTCGTCCCGGCGATGCTTAGCGAAGTGCTGTCGGTGCTCCACCACCACCATCACCATCACGTCATCATGTTAGTTGTGATCCCATCGACTTATCCTGTCCCTCTTGTTGGATCAAGAAGGAGGAGACGTCATCGAACCGCACGTGTGCTAAACTCGGAGGTGTCGTCCGTTCGGCACTAGCTGGGTTGGATTGTGATCGGATCACGAAGTGTACGACTACATCAACACGTTGATAAACGCTTCCGCTTAGCGATTTACAAGGGTATGTAGATGTTCTCTCTCTCTCATAGCTATGCATCTCCATGGATAGATCTTGCGTGTGCGTAGATTTTTTTTTTCCATGCAACGTTCCCCTACACTGAATAGTGCCGCCAAAATTGATACATGAATCAGTCTGATGGAACCTTGGTACTGTTGTTTACCTTGTTATAGTAGAACTAGTGCTTTTGTTTTTTGTTTCCCTAAGTTGTAGTTGATCTCTAATACGTATTTCTTTTCTCTCTCAGATATGAATCTGTAGTTCAGATTCATTTTGTTATTTTGGCATATTCAAAATAGAAGAGGATTGATATTCTGAAGGTTTCACATGTTATGCAAGGATTTAATATTTTCATCGTCAAACTATATTAAGCAAAATGCATTGCTAACTACAGTAACTTGATTAGAAGGCTGCCTTTCATTCCCTTGCACAATGTGTTATATTCTTTAGGCTGACCATGTCCATCCCCACAGGTTCTTTGATGTGTTGCCGTGTTGTTGCATGCTTTCTACCATAATGTGAAGAAAGATCATGTCACCAGTGTTCAGAGCATACAGTCATATAGAGCCCTGTCAAGTTTGCCATTTGTGATGTACTATGTGTTCACAGATTTTACCATTATCAGATGTAATGTGTGTTTAGAAATTTACTGTCATTTGTGATGTTAGATGTCAGGTTTACCATTGTTAGCAAATGACGTCGTTAAATCCAGTCTTTCATGCAAGAGTTTCATTTTTGGCCGCTACTACGTTCGGATTTACCCCGTGGAACCCGAGGTTTTTGATGCATACAAGTATTTTTGTTAGAGCGACGGTGATTAACTAAAGGAATACTTATAGTCTTCCCACTACTTGATAAAAATATCTTATGACTATTAGTAGAAATGATCTTTCCCTCGCGACAATCTGGATGGCAGTAGCCTGAACCAAAGTTGTATTCTGAGAATTTTCATTAATACTATAGACTAAATAACTAGCAATCATATTTGTCTGTAGCCTGTAGCTATATTATGAGGATTTCACTTATGCCCACTTAATCTACGAAACATTTAGTGGGTTGTCCACTACTTCCCAGCAAGCAGCGGTGGGACTAAGTGGGATTGTGGTGGAACTCCCAACTACGGTCCCACCTGCAGCCTGAGCTATTTTGTTTACGTAGTCTTTTAGCTCTACTATATGCAATTGCTATATCTAATTTCTGAATGGTAAAATCAGAAATTGCATGTGAAAACAAGTGGTGTTGTGCTGTCAAATTGTACCTTTTCACCGTTTTTGTCTCTGTTTTGTTTTCTCTGGTGTTCTTGATATAATTTTTTCAAGGTACGTTGGAAAGCTGAATTCAATGCATGTATGTTTTTGCGTCTCTGCTTAACTAAATGATGTTGATGCGGGTGCTTTTGAGAGCCTTTTACTTTTTTGTCATTTGATGGAGTGGATCATCCGCGAGAGTCACGCGGCTGTCGGAAAGCCCTGCCGCATTGTCGTCATCTTCCGCCGCCCCAAGCCCGACGACTCGGACTCCGAAGCCGGGTCGGGCAATGATGATGAATGAGGAGCCGCCGGCCAGCCCGGCATGGTCTACGAGGTCATCGCGAAGTATACGATAGTTTAGGGTTTTAGTCTTAGGTTTTTAGTTCATGGACGAAATATCGTACGGTTTTATGTACAAATTATCCTACTTTCAAAGTTTCAATGAAATCCGTCGTGTTTATATCAAAATTTGTTCGGTTTGATCAAATTTCATCCAATTGTTTTGAATTATTATGAAAATGTATGCAGATACGGTTGGATGGCTGTCTTTTGCATTCGTGTCCGTGAACTAATCCTCTCTATCCACGGACAGATGTGAGAGCAAATTTAAAATTGCCGTTGGAGATGCGCTCACACGATGGAGCTGCTCAAGTGTGGAGAGCTCAAGAATGGCCACAACACTCTGACCCTATGTCGCCTGGAGTCGCACGTGACGTGTCCGGCAATGTCGCCAACACGTACCATCGAATGGACGTGTATCGATTGATGGGTACACAGGCTCGACACTAGATTAGACCCTCGTTTTTATTATTCGCCGAGCCATCATTGTGAATTTGGACTGGACATGCCGTCTTGTTACATCGAACAGCTGCGAACATCTAAGAGCATCCCCTAATAAGCTCCTAAAGGTTCGGATGGTTCGGATCATGTAGTCCGGGCATCTTTTATTATCTACTCCCTCAGTTTTAAATTAGAGTGCGTCTGCGGTTTCAACTGCGGCGGGAGCAAAAATTATACGAGTGAATTTTTATTTTAAAGAAGTTTTCAATTATATAATTTTTGCTTCCACCGCAATCGATCTCGTTGGTTAAACTTTTGGTCAAAGTTGAACCTCGGAAATCGCATGCGCACTATATTTTAAAACGAAGGGAGTAAGATGATACCCTACACATTCACGGATATATCCGTTTTTATGTAGGCCCTTATCAATTGGATTGCATGCGCTCAGAGGTATGTCTTGTTCGTCTAGTTCATCTCTGTTTCGGATTTGATGTCTATTTAAGGTACAGAGTTGGATGACTAGCTCCCGACGCGTTCGGATACGATCCATTGATAGTGTGTCTGTTTTAGAGCATCTACAACCGGACTCTTCAAATGTCCTGTCCGACAACCCGGTCACTGTCCGGTCACTGTTCGAACGAGAAGAAAAAAATCATCCTACCGCCCCTCACTTTGTCCTCATATGATCGAACTGTCCGCAAATTCTCATTTACATCAAATATGGGGAGGATATGGGAATATCCGGGCATGTCCAGGCAACCCTCCATGTAGGATACGGCCCATCGGATCACTTTTTCTCTTTATTTATTCTTACTTTTCTCTTTCTCTCTCCATACTCAATCACAAATATTTGATCGGACAATTTAGGAAGGAAGTAGAGGACATGGTTATATGCACGACTAACCGGGCACGTCCGTGGACGTTTGGGGATCGAAATTAATCAATCCTAATTGTAGATGCTCTTAGGGGTAGCGTTGAAGATGCCCTAACAAGCAGCCATCATACGTAGGGCATCTCCATTGTTATACTCCTGCCCCTAAATATTTGGGCACGGTGTCCGTACTTTTTTGCCGTCCAATATTATGCCTTAAACGTCGGTGGACATGTCTAGGCATCTAAATTCTTAGAAAGCGGCAGCCAAACAGAGGAGAGGTTTGCAAGCATACGAACCTCCGCCACGCAGGACTTCGATATTCCTGGCGCATCCAAAACCCCATCTGAAGTGTGTCTTTCTCAGTCCCCCTCCCACTCGTGCTTTGTATCTTCTCCCTCCGAAACCGATGTTGTCGATGTACCGCTTCGACCAGGCCTTGCTGGACCTTGGCCGCCTACCCAAGCGCATGTCCGTCTTGGAGTCCGCTGCTGTTCCACCCCTTGTTCGCCTGCTACCTAGGAACCATCCGCCCGTGCAGATGCCCTCCTTGGTGGGCTGACATCACATCCGACAAGTGTTTGGGTCAAATGTCATAGCCAAAAATTTGATAAAAAATTTAGAAATAGACACAAGCAGCGCCCAGCTTTAAATTAATGAAGCCAACAACGGCAATATGAACAAGGTTTAGTAATATAAAAGCGATGGGACCGGGAATGTGATGGACATAACAAAAAAATAGGGGTGAACCTTTGGTGCACAAGATTGGGTGTCCTTCTCCCATATCCGGGTGTACGGACGTTTAGTGTGTCCAATTTTAGAAGCGGCGTTGGACATGCCCTTATTTTGTATTTGTGGTGGAACCGGGAACACTTGGCATGTATCTTAGAGCGTCTCTGTCGCAAACATCAAATATTTGATTGTCACCCATTTGTCCACAAACGCGTTGATAGTGTATGGTGTATCCGTTATAAACCCCCATTTGTCTAGATACACAGCAGGCATTCTCTAATTTATTCCTAAATTATTTAAACACATGCATATCACTGATAGAGAGAAATAAAACATGATCTGGGTGAACCATGTTGACGTGGCAGACTGTCTGACATGTTGGGACACCCTTATTTCCTCCCCCGCAAATGGTTTTGGTTCAAGAGGTTGCAGACAATCCGAAGAAATGGTGGAGATTTGGGGTCTCCGTTTTATAAGTTTTTTGTTTGGGCCCTATACATTTGAAGATGGTTTGAGAGGTCCAGTTCGAGATGCTGTTATCTGCTAGGGTCCAAGTGCATAACACGTGTGGTGAGAGGCTATAGTTTCCAGGTTAATTATCAAGAGTTTGGAACCATTAAATATGGTGGTATCAATTCAGATGCACCAAATGTCCATCACCTTTTTCCAAATCAATTCTTTTTGCTAAATCTGGAAATTATCCAAAAGCATCCAAATGTAAGCACAAACATAGCTAATTAGATTTACATACAACATAGCCTTAAAATACAACATTACTAGTTATACATGCAACATTCAAAGTTCCATAGTACTTTAACATAGAAGTATCTAGTTAACTAGAAAATGCAACCTAGTTTAACGGGTGCTAAACAGACGAAAGAAATTAAGGTGGATGGCAAAGACACTTGGGCGCCCATCGACATCATTGTCAGAGGAGGAAGACCAGCTCCAGTCATCTCATCATCCAGGTGGCAACGGGGTTTGGTTGCAGTGGCTTAGGCTCGGGCAACGCAATGTTCGGAAGTCTCGATGTTGTGGCCGCGGTGGGCATCAGATTTGATGAGTGATATTTTTACACTCATCTACCTTAGTTTAAATCGAAATATTTCACTTAAAAGAGATAATCGCTTCGATATTACTACTAATGAGTACTGAATGCAAAGGATTCCAAAAATCCTCTCTTTGATGTGTTTCCACGGGAAATGGGCTAAAAAGGGAATGAACTCACATGTGGAAATGGAAAGGAAGGAAAATGGAGAAAGAAGGAATCAATAGGAGGCGTTTCTGCAAAAACAACAAAAAAGATGGCATTCCATACGGGTGCGTGCACCCCGTATGGCATGAAAACCGAGGCAGATCATCCACCTGAACAACTTTTATAAAGGGGACCCCATCGAAATGTCAATGGGGGAGCGTCGACAGAAGCGAGAACATCATCTTCTTCTTCATCCACAAACACTAGCCGCCGCCATTTCCATCTTCATAGCCACCATCACCATCATAGTGCTTCCTATCTAGTTCATACCTGTAATCATGCATCGCACAAGTCATCCATTGTAAGACATATTTGCAATCAATCAATTTTCAGGATGTGTTCTTCAATGTTTTTTTCTCGTGATCTAATCTCCATGTGTGAGTAGTTTGGTAAGGTATGGGTTGAGCAATAAGCCTTGCAACCCTCTATATTTGTTGTCGGGTCAATGGAAGGGCTTTGAATTAACATCCCGTATGTATGAAATAAAATTATTCCGTAGATGTCTCTTGTCTTCTCTGCGATCTTCATCCTTGCAGATACCCAGGATTATGGAGATTGAGCCACGGTGTGGCTAGGAGCAAGGAGACCGTGAAATGTTATATAGAACACTGGTGCCATTAAGGTTTAGTTGGGTAACACGGATCCTATCCTTGGGGATACATAAGGTGTAGTCATTAAATGCCCAAAGCTCCTGCCTGATTTCATTATCTTAATTATCGAGAAAACCCCTCATGACAGATAGGGCCTGTGGTAGGACTATGATTCTTGATGCAGGACTCGTGCTGGCAGGATGTTATTTGGACACATCCCCAACTTTGGTTCATAACAAGCACATCTCGATGGGTGACTTCCAGCGCACAAATTAAGATCATATCTAGCCCCAACACAAATACATGGTTGTAAGCATTAAGACCTCATACCCGCACCTCTTTGTAGTGTTTGAATCATTGTTTGCTTGATTGATCCGGTCAAAAGATGGAATTGATCCTTTAACATAAGCTTGGTAAAGACCATCGCTTCAAGGGAATCTTCCTCTCGTGGGTTCGATAACCCAGGGTCACCTCTGGGAAATAGGTGTGGGATATACTTTTCTGTTCCATTACCGGATCACTAAAAGGAGGTATCAAGACTACACCGAGGTCATGGAGTGGTGAATCACCTCTTGTTGTTCTCAAAGGAAAGCTCGAGAGTGTCCCAGTCCACACCACCCAACTCATGTGGCCAGAGGCAGGCGGCAGGATTCTCGAGCTTGATCCATCACGGGAATTGGATGTGCCACCAAAGATGACACCATGCAAGACGAACTTGTCATCAACGGAGAAGAGACTCTAGGAGTCGGACACCATGCGATCTTGATCTGCCAACAAAAATGGTGTCTCAAGAGACGATATGGACGAGTTAATTCTATCACGGGAGAGATCCCGGTGCCGTGGGTGGAGGCAGCGAGATGGTGCGCTTGGCGGCGATGGGACCTGACATGATGCCAATCGGCAATTCCAGGAGCATGGCAGAGATCTCGCCTCGTGGATCAAGTCTGGGACATGGTGGATGGATGGCACATCAGTGTCCATTGCACTAAGAAGCCTCGCACCATGATTGCGCATTAGCTCCTCCTGTTGGGAAACGTACATGCAATTTCAAAAAAAATCCTACGCTCACGCAAGATCTATCTAGGAGATGCATAAAAATGAGAGGGGAGAGTGTGTCCATGTACCCACATAGACCGAAAGAGGAAGCGTTTGACAACACGGTTGATGTAGTCGAACTTGTTCTCGTTCCGACCGATCAAGTACCGAGTGTACGGCACCTCCGAGTTCTGCACACGTTCAGCTCGATGACATCCCTCGAACTCTTAATCCAGCAAAGTGTCGAGGAAGTAGATGAGTTTCGTCAACACGACGGCATGCTGACGGTGATGGTGAAGTGATCCGCGCAGGGCTTCACCTAAGCACTGATACGTCTCCAATGTATCTATAATTTTTGATTGTTCCATGCTATTATATTATCTGTTTTGGATGTTTAAAAGGCATTTATATGCTATTTTATACTATTTTTGGGACTAACCTATTAACCGAGGGCCCAGTGCCAGTTTCTGTTTTTTTGCCTATTTTAGAGTTTGCAGAAAAGGAATACCAAACGGAATCCAAATGGAATGAAACCTTCACGATGATCTTCCATGCACTGAAAGCAAACCAGAAGACTTGGAGATGAAGTCGGAGATGCAATGAGGAAGCCACGAGGCAGGAGGGCACGCACAGGGGGGTAGGGCACGCCCCCACCCTCGTGGGCCCCTCGTAGCTCCCCTGACCTAGTTCCTTCGCCTATATATACTCTTATACCCTGAAAACATCCAAGAGAGCCATGAAACCACTTTTCCACCGCTGCAACCTTCTGTACCCGTGAGATCCCATCTAGGGACCTTTTCCGGCGTCTTGCCGGAGGGGGATTCGATCACGCAGGGCTTCTACATCAACACCATTACCTCTCCGATGAAGCGTGAGTAGTTTACCACAGACCTTCGGGTCCATAGTTATTAGCTAGATGGCTTCTTCTCTCTCTTTGATTCTCAATACCATGTTCTCCTCGATGTTCTTGGAGATCTATTAAATGTAATATTCTTTTGCCGTGTGTTTGCCGAGATCCGATGGATTTTGGATTTATGATCAAGATTATCTATGGATATTATTTGGTTCTTCTCTGAATTCTTATATGCATGATTTGATATCTTTGCAAGTCTCACTTCGAATTATCGGTTTAGTTTGGCCTATTAGATTGACCTTTCTTGCAATGGGAGAAGTGCTTAGCTTTGGGTTCAATCTTGCGGTGTCCTTTCCCAGTGACAGTAGGGATGGCAAGGCACGTATTGTATTGTTTCCATCAAGGATAAAAAGATGGGGTTTTCATCATATTGCTTGAGTTAATTCCTCTACATCATGTCATCTTGATTAATGCGTTACTCCGTTCTTTATGAACTTAATACTCTAGATGCATGCTGGATAGCGGTCGATGTGTGAAGTAATAGTAGTAGATGTAGGCAGGAGTTGGTCTACTTGACACGTACGTGATGCCTATGTTCATGATCATTGCCCTAGATATCGTCATAACTATGAGCTTTTCTATCAATTGCTCTGTAGTAATTTGCTCAGTCACCGTAATATTTGCTATCTTGAGAGAAGCCACTTGTGAAACCTATGGCCCCTGGTCTATTTTCCATTATATTGAATCTCGTTTACATCTTGCTAGTTACCGATCTACTATTTTGCAATATTTTACTTTCCGATGTATAAACTAGAATTACCAAAAATATTTACTTTACTGTTTATCTATCTCTATCATATTTCACTTTTGCAAGTGACCGTGAAGGGATTGACAACCCCTTTATCGCGTTGGGTGCAAGTTGTTGATTGTCTGTGCGGGTATTCGGTGACTTGTGCATTGTCTCCTACTGGATTGATACCTTGGTTCTCAAAACTGAGGGAAATACTTGTGCTACTTTGTTGCATCACTCTTTCCTATTCAAGGGAAAACCAAAGCAAGCTCAAGAGGTATCAAGAAGGATTTCTGGCGCCGTTGCCTGGGAGATCTACGTCAAGTCAAGCCATACCAAGTACCCATCATAAACTCTTCTCCCTTGCATTACATTATTCGCCATTTGCCTCTCGTTTTCCTCTCCCTCACTTCTAAAATTATTTTCAAAAACCTTTGCATTTTCTTCGCCACTCTTCCATTCGTCTCTTTCCGCTCGCTTCTTCTATGCTCGTTGGTTAGATTGGTTTGTTGCCATCATGTCCGAAACTGGGGAGGTTATCATTGAAAATTTAGAGGAAACACTTGAATCTTGTTCTTTGAATCATGAAACTAAGACTCCTCCTAATTACAAAACAAAAATCTTTCATGTGGGGGACGGTAATATTATTGGGAAAAGTGTTATCCAAGAATTCTTTGACTGCATAGGACCCATGCTTATTAATAAAAATTCTATTCTTCTTGAGACCAACTGCTATGCAGATGCCATCGTTATGCTTGTTGAGAAATTAGAAAGAAAATTTGTGCATATTCATCCTGCTTTGCAAAAGGTGTTTTATGAACTTCCCAATATCAATCACCCAATAGCTAAAAAGATTGCCACGATTATCCTTATGCGTGAATTTGATTCTATAATTCAAGAAGCTAGGGATATTTTTGATTTCTATAAAAAGGATGTTGAACACCCTCCGATTATAGATATTCTCTATGATAAAGAAACCATGCGTAGTTTGAAAGCTAGAGATTATCAATCTTACAGTGAAAATCTTAGGAAAAGAGTTCCCTACCCTGAAATATCTCAATCTGTGTACCTTGAGGCTTTTGAGGAGTTTGATTGGATTACTAGAGGAATTTATGTAGGATTCAATAGGTATTGGTTGAATAAAATGATGAAGGAACCCGTTAGAAATGAACTACGCAATTTATATGATGATATATGATGATCCTGACTATGGGTTTATGAATGTTAAAATTACCAATCAAAGTCCTTTCCATGATTTAAGTTCATCTTCTAAAAGGGAAATAATGGAAAGGATAGATTCGCTTAGATGAGTTTTGGAGGATTTGATGAGAAAAGGATTGCATACCAAAGATGGCAATACCTAGATCTATTCGTGTTTTTATGCCTAGCTAGGGGCGTTAAACGATAGCGCTTGTTGGGAGGCAACCCAATTGTATTTTTTGTTCTTTAATTTTTGCTCCTGTTTAGTAATAAATAATTCATCTAGCCTATGGTTAGATGTGGTTTTAAGTTTTAATTAGTGTTTGTGCCAAGTTAAATCTTTAAGATAGCTTACGGTGATAGTTGTGTTGATCCTGCTGAAAATCAGAAACTTTTGCGCTTAGTAAATCAGTTTTGAAATTCACAAAAACGTGCTTTTGATCTGATTCTTTTTTCTTTGGATTGGTACAAAAATTTCTTAGGTTTTCCTAATTTTGATGGATTTTTGGAGTTACTTAAGTGTTCGATAGTTACAGATTACTACAGACAGTTCTGTTTTTGACAGATTCTGTTTTTCGCGCGTTGTTTGCTTATTTTGATGAATCTATGAGTAGTATCGGGGGGTATGAACCATGGAGAAGTTGGAATACAGTAGTTACACATATATAAATAAAGAATGAGTTCACAACAGAACCTTAAAGTGGTGATTTATTTTCTTATACTAACGGAGCTCATGAGATTTTCTGTCGAGTTTTGTGTTGTGAAGTTTTCGTGTTTTGGGTAAGGATTTGATGGACTTTGGAATAAGGAGTGGCAAGAGCCTAAGATTGGGGATGCCCAAGGCACCCCAAGGTAAAATTCAAGGACAACCAAAAGCCTAAGCTTGGGGATGCCCCGGAAGGCATCCTCTTTTTCGTCTTCGTCTATCGGTAACTTTACTTGAGGCTATATTTTTATTCACCACATAATATGTGTTTTGCTTGGAGCATCTTGTATGATTTGAGTCTTTGCCTTTTAGTTTACCACAATCATCCTTGTTGTACACACATTTTGGGAGAGACACGCATGAATCGTGATTTATTAGAATACTCTATGTGCTTCACTTATATCTTTTGAGCTAGACAATAAAGCTCTAGTGCTTCATGTATATCTTTTTAGAGCACGGCGGTGGTTTTATTTTATAGAAATTGTTGAACTCTCATGCTTCACTTATATTATTTTGAGAGTCTTTTAGGACAGCATGGTAATTTGCTTTGGTTATAAAATTAGTCCTAATATGATGCGCATCCAAGATGGATATAAGAAAAACTTTCATATGAAGTGCATTGAATACTATGAGAAGTTTGATTCTTTATTATTGTTTTGAGATATGAAGATGGTGATATTAGAGTCATGCTAGTAGATTAGTTGTGAATTTGAGAGATAGTTGTGTTAAAGTTTGTGATTCCCGTAGCATGGACGTATGGAGAACCGTTATGTGATGAAGTTGGAGCATGATTTATTTATTGATTGTCTTCCTTATGAGGGGCGGTCGGGGATGAGCGATGGTCTTTTCCTACCAATCTATCCGCTAGGAGCATGCGCATAGCACTTCGTTTCGATGACTAATAGATTTTTGCAATAAGTATGTGAGTTCTTTATGACTAATGTTGAGTCCATGGATTATACGCACTCTCACCCTTCCACCATTGCTAGCCTCTCTTGTGTCGCACAATTTTGGCCGATACCATACACCCACCATATACCTTCCTCAAAACAGCCACCATACCTACCTATTATGGCATTTCCATAGCCATTCCAAGATATATTGCCATCCAACTTTCCACCGTTCCGTTTATTATGACACGCTCCATCATTGTCATATTGCTTTGCATGATCATGTAGTTGACATCGTATTTGTGGCAAAGCCACCGTTCATAAATTTTTTTCATACATGTCACTCTTGATTCATTGCACATCCCGGTACTCCGCCGGAGGCATCACATAGAGTCATATTTTCTTCTAAGTATTGAGTTGTAATTCTTGAGTTGAAAGTAAATAAAACTATGATGATCTTCATTATTAGAGCATTGTCCCATGTGAGGAAAGGATGATGGATACTATGATTCCCCCACAAGTCGGGATGAGACTCCGGACGAAAAATTAAAAAAGAGAGAGGAAAGAGACCATAAAAAAGAGAGAGGCCTAAATAAAAAAAGAGAGAAAAAGAGAGAAGGGGCAATATTACTATCATTTTTCCACACTTGAGCTTCAAAGTAGCACCATGATCTTCATGATAGAGAGTCTCCTATGTTGTCACTTTCATATACTAGTGGGAATTTTCGTCATAGAACTTGGCTTGTATATTCCAATGATGGGCTTCCTCAAAGTGCCCTAGGTATTCTTGAGCAACCAAGTTGGATGCACACCCACTTAGTTTCTTTTTGAGCTTTCATACACTTATAGCTCTAGTGCATCCTTGCATGGCAATCCCTACTCACTCACATTGATATCTATTGATGGGCATCTCCATAGCCCTTTGATACGCCTAGTTGATGTGAGACTATCTTCTCATTTTTTTCTTCTTCACAACTACCATTCTATTCCACCTATAGTGTTATATCCATGGCTCACACTCATGTATTGCGTGAAGATTGAAAAAGTTTGAGAACATCAAAAGTATGAAACAATTGCTTGGCTTGTCATCAGGGTTGTGCATGATTTAAATATTTTGTGTGATGAAGATAGAGCATAGCCTGACTATATGATTTTGTAGGGATAGCTTTATTTGGCCATGTTATTTTGAGAAGACATGGTTGCTTTGTTAGTATGCTTGAAGTACTATTATTTTGATGTCAATATTAAACTTTTGTCTTGAATCTTTTGGATCTAAACATTCATGCCACAATAAAGAAAATTACATGGATAAATATGTTAGGTAGCATTCCACATCAAAAATTCTATTTTTATCATTTACCTACTCAAGGACGAGCAGGAATTAAGCTTGGGGATGCTTGATACGTCTCCAACATATCTATATATTTTTTATTTTTCCATGCTATTATATTATCTGTTTTGGATGTTTAAAAGGCATTTATATGCTATTTTATATTATTTTTGGGACTAACCTATTAACCGAGGGCCTAGTGCCAGTTTCGTTTTTTTTTTCTATTTTAGGGTTTCGCAGAAAAGGAATACCAAACAGAGTCCAAACGGAATGAAACCTTCGTGATGATATTTCATGGACCGAAAGCAAACCAGAAGACGCAGCGAGGAAGCCACGAGGCAGGAGGGCATGCCCAGGGGGTAGAGCACGCCCCCCACCCTTGTGGGCCCCTCGTAACTCCCCTGACCTAGTTCCTTTGTCTATATATACTCTTATACCCTGAAAACATCCAAGAGAGCCACGAAACCACTTTTCCACCGTCGCAACCTTCTGTACCCGTGAGATCCCATCTAGGGACCTTTTCCGGCGTCTTGTCGGAGGGGGATTCGATCATGGAGGGCTTCTACATCAACACCATTACCTCTCCGATGAAGCGTGAGTAGTTTACCACAGACCTTTGGGTCCATAGTTATTAGCTAGATGGCTTCTCCTCTCTCTTTGATTCTCAATACCATGTTCTCCTTGATGTTCTTGGAGTTCTATTCGATGTAATATTTATGATCAAGATTATCTATGGATATTATTTGGTTCTTCTCTGAATTCTTATATGCATGATTTGACATCTTTGCAAGTCTCTTCGAATTATCGGTTTAGTTTGGCCTACTAGATTGATATTTCTTGCAATGGGAGAAGTGCTTAGCTTTGGGTTCAATCTTGCGGTGTCCTTTCCTAGTGACAGTAGGGGCAGCAAGGCACGTATTGTATTATTGCCATCGAGGATAAAAAGATGGGGTTTTCATCATATTGCTTGAGTTAATTCCTCTACATCATGCCATCTTCCTTAATGCGTTACTACGTTCTTTATAACTTAATACTCAAGATGCATGCTGGATAGCGGTCGATGTGTGGAGTAATAGTAGTAGATGCAGGCAGGAGTCGGTCTACTTGACACGGACGTGATGCCTATGTTCATGATCATTGCCTTAGGTATCGTCATAACTATGCGCTTTTCTATCAATTACTCGGCAGTAATTTGTTCACCCACCGTAATATTTGCTATCTTGAGAGAAGCCACTAGTGAAACCTATGGCCCCCGGGTCTCTTTTCCATTATATTGAATCTCGTTTACATCTTGCTAGTTTCCGATCTACTATTTTGCAATCTTTTACTTTCCGATGTATAAACCAAAATTACCAAAAATATTTACTTCACCGTTATCTCTGTGAGATCTCACTTTTTCAAGTGACGTGAAGGGATTGACAACCCCTTTATCTCGTTGGGTGCAAGTTGTTGATTATTTGTGCAGGTATTCGGTGACTTGTGTGTTATCTCCTACTAGACTGATACCTTGGTTCTCAAAACTGAGGGAAATACTTATGCTACTTTTTTGCATCACCCTTTCTTCTTCAAGGGAAAACCAACGCAAGCTCGAGAGGTAGCAAGCACCACGAGAATATGACCGAGGGTGTAATCTATGGAGGGGGCGCCGCACATGGCTAACAGATGTTGTTGTGTGTTCTAGACTCCCCCTCCCCACGTATATATAGGTGGGAGGGAGAGGGGAGGCAGACAATGGGCGCCCTAGGGTTGGCCGCCGCCCCCTAGGGGCCTGTGCCTTGCCCTGCGCCCCCCTTTCCATGTATACATGAAGGGGAAGGAAAGAGGGGGGTGAGGGAAGGAAGTGGAATCCTAATCCGCACTTTCCTTTCCCTTCCCCCGTTTCCTTCTCCTCCTCCTCTAGCCTTATAGGGCGCACCAGCCCCTTGTGGGATGGTGTGTTTCTTCTCAAGACCCATATGGCCCATAGGGGTGCCTGAAACACCTTCTGGTGACCCGATAAGTACCCGATACCCTCCGGAACACTTTCGGTGTCCGAATACCATCGTCCTATATAACAATCTTTACCTCTCGACCATTTCGAGACACCTCGTCATGCACGTGATCTCATGCGAGACTCTGAACAACATTCGTTGACCAAATCACATAACTCACATAATATTATATCAACATCGATCGTTAAGCGTGCGGACCCTATGGGTTCGAGAACTATGTAGACATGACTGAGACACTTCTCCGGTCAATAACCAATAGCGGAACCTGGATGCTCATATTGGCTCCTACATATTCTACGAAGATCTTTATCGGCCGCACCGTTATGACAACATACGTTATTCCCTTTGTCTATCAGTATGTTATTTGCCTGAGATTTGATCGTCGGTATCTTCATACCTAGTTCAATCTCGTTACCGATAAGTCTCTTTACTCGTTCTGTAATACATCATCTTGTAACTAACTCATTAGTCACTTTTCTTGCAAGGCTTCTTATCATGTGCATTACCGAGAGGGCCCAGATATACCTCTCCGATACTCGGAGTGACAAATCCTAATCTCGATCTATCCCAACCCAATAAACACCTTCGGAGATACCTGTAGAGCATCTTTATAATCACCTAGTTACGTTGTGACATTTGATAGCACACAAGGCATTCCTCCGGTATCCGGGAGTTGCATAATCTCATAGTCGAAGGAATATGTATTTGACATGAAGAAAGCAATAGCAATAAAACTGAACGATCATTATGCTAAGCTAACAGATGGGTCTTTTACATCACATCATTCTCCTAATGATGTTATCCTGTTCATCAAATGACAACACATGTCTATGGTTAGGAAACTTAACCATCTTTGATTAACGAGCTAGTCTAGTAGAGGCTTACTAGGGACACGGTGTTTTGTCTATCTATCCACACATGTATCAAGTTTCCGGTTAATACAATTCTAGCATCAATGATAAACTTTTATCATGATATAAGGAAATATAAAATAACAACTTTATTATTGCCTCTAGGGCATATTTCCTTCAGTCTCCCACTTGCACTAGAGTCAATAATCTAGTTCACATCGCAATGTGATCTAACACCACTAGTTCACATCTTTATGTGATTAACACCCATACTTCACATCACCATGTGACCAACACCCAAAGGGTTTACTAGAGTCAATAATCTAGTTCACATCGCTATGTGATTAACACCCAAAGAGTACTAAGGTGTGATCATGTTTTGCTTGTGAGAGAAGTTTAGTTAATGGGTCTGTCACATTCATATTCATATGTATTTTGCAAATTTCTATGTCTACAATGATCTGCATGGAGCTACTCTAGCTAATTGCTCCCACGTTCAATACGTATCTAGATTGATACCTAGAGTCATCTAGATCAATGTCAAAGCTTGCATCAACGTAACCCTTTAAGACGAACTATTTGTCACCTCCATAACCGAGAAACATTTCCTTAGACCTCTTTAGGTAGCTAAGGATAATTTTGACCGCTGTCCAGTGATCTACTCCTGGATCACTATTGTACCCCCTTGCCAAACTCATGGCAAGGTACACAATAGGTCTGGTATGCAGCATGGCATACTTTATAGAACCTATGCTGAGGCATAGTGAATGACTTTCATTCTCTCTCTATCTTCTGCCATGGTTGGGTTTTGAGTCTTACTCAACTTCATACCATACAACTCAGGCAAGAACTTCTTCTTTGACTGATCCTTTTTGAACTCCTTCAAAATCTTATCAAGGTATGAACTCATCGAAAGTCTTATCAAACGTCTTGATCCATCTCTATAGATTTTGATGCCCAATATGTAAGCATCTTGATCGAGGTCTTTCTTTGAAAAACTCCTTTCAAACACTCCTTTATGCTTTCCAGAAAATTCTATATCATTTCCGATCAATAATATGTCATTCACATACGCTTATCAGAAAGGCTGTAGTGCTCCCACTCACTTTCTTGTAAATACAGGCTTCACCACAAGTCTGTATAAAACTATATGCTTTGATCAACTCATCAAATCATATATTCCAACTCCGAGATGCTTGCACTAGTCCATAGATGGATCGCTAGAGCTCGCACACTTTGTTAGCACCTTTAGGATTGACAAAACCATCTGGTTGCATCATATACAACTCTTCTTTGAGATATCCATTAAGGAATTCAGTTTTGACATCCATTTGCCAGATTTCATAATGTGGCAATTGCTAACATGATTCGGACGGACTTAAGCATCGCTACGAGTGAGAAAGTCTCATCGTAGTCAACTCCTTGAACTTGTCAAAAACCTTTTGCGACAAGTCGAGGTTTGTGGACAGTAACATTACCATCAGCATCAGTCTTCCTCTTGAAGATCCATTTATTCTCTATGGCTTGCCGATCATCGGGCAAGTCCACACTTTGTTCTCATACATGGATCCTATCTCAGATTTCATGGCCTCAAGCCATCTGTCGAAATCTGGGCTCGTCATAGCTTCTTCATAGTTCATAGGTTCGTCATGGTCTAGTAACATGACTTCCAGGACAGGATTACCGTACCACTCTGGTGCGAACGTGCTCTGTTAGACCTATGAGGTCCAGTAGTAACTTGATCTGAAGTTTCATGATCATCATCATTAGCTTCCTCTCTAGTTGGTGTAGGCATCACAGGAACGGGTTTCTCTGATGGGCTACTTTCCAATTCAAGAGAAGGTACAATTACCTCATCAAGTTCTACTTTCCTCCCACTCATTTCTTTCGAGAGAAACTCCTTCTCTAGAAAGGTTCCTTTCTTGGCAACAAAGATCTTGCCTTCGGATCTGTGGTAGAAGGTGTACCCAATTATTTCCTTAGGGTATCCTATGAAGATGCACTTCTCCGATTTGGGTTCGAGCTTATCAGGCTGAAGCCTTTTGACATAAGTGTCGCAACCCCAAACTTTAAGAAACGACGGCTTAAGTTTCTTGCCAAACCACAGTTCATACGGTGTCGTCTCAACAGATTTAGACAGTTCCCTATTTAATGTGAATGCAGCTGTCTCTAATGCATAACCCCAAAACGATAGTGGTGAATCGGTAAGAGACATCATAGATTGCACCATATCTAATAAACTACAGTTACGGTGTTTGGACACACCATTACGTTGTGGTGTTCCAGGTGGCGTGAGTTGTGAAACTATTCCACATTGTTTTAAATGAAGGCCAAACTTGTAACTCAAATATTTGCCTCCGCGATGAGATCATAGAAACTTTATTTTCTTGCTACGATGATTCTCCACTTCACTCTGAAATTCTTTGAACTTTTCAAATGTTTCAGACTTGTGTTTCATTAAGTAGATATACCCATATCTGCTCAAATCATCTGTGAAGGTCAGAAAATAACGATACCCGCCGCATGCCTCAACACTCATCGGACCACATACATCGGTATGTATTATTTCCGATAAGTCATTGGCTCACTCCATTGTTCCAGAGAACGGAGTTTTAGTAATCTTGCACATGAGGCATGGTTCACAAGTATCAAATGATTCATAATCAAGTGATTCAAAAAATCCATTCGTATGGAGTTTCTTCATGTGCTTTACACCAATATGACCTAAACGGCAGTGCCACAAATATGTTGCACTACCATTATCAACTTTACATCTTTTGGCATCAATATTATGAATATGTGTATCACTACGATCGAGATTCAATAAACCATTTACATTGGATGTATGACCATAGAAGTTTTTATTCATGTATACAAAACAACAATTATTCTCTGACTTAAATGAATAACCGTGTCGCAATAAACATGATCCAATCATATTCATGCTCAACGCAAATACCAAATAACATTTATTTAGGTCCAATATTAATCCCGAAGGTAGAGGGAGTGTGCGATGGTGATCTTATCAACCTTGGAATCACTTCCAACACACATCATTACCTCGCCCTTAACTAGTCTCTGTTCATTTTGGAACTCATGTTTTGAGTTACTAATCTTAGCAATTGAACCGGTATCAAATACCCCGGGGTTACTATGAACACTAGTAAAGTACACATGAATAACATGTATATCAAATATACCTTTGTTCACTTTGCCATCCTTCTTATCCGCCAAGTATTTGGGGTAGTTCCGCTTCTAGTGACCATTCCCTTTGTAGTAGAAGCACTTAGTTTCAGGCTTGGGTACACCTTTGGGCTTCTTCCCGAGAGTGACAACTTGCTTGCCATTCTTCTTGAAGTTCCCTTTATTTCCCTTGCCCTTTTTCCTTTAAACTAGTGTTCTTGTTAATCATCAACACTTGATGTTCTTTCTTGATTTCTACCTTCTTCGATTTCAGCATCGCGAAGAGCTTGGGAATTGTTTTTGTCATCCCTTGCATATTATAGTTCATCACGAAGTTCTAGTAACTTGGTGATAGTGACTAGAGAACACTGTCAATCACTATCTTATCTGGAAGACTAACTCCCACTTGATTCAAGTGATTGTAGTACCCAGACATTCTGAGCACATGCTCACTGGCTAAGCTATTCTCATCCATCTTGTAGGCAAAGTACTTGTCAGAGGTCTCATACCTCTTGACACGGGCATGAGTCCAAAATACTAATTTAAACTCTTGGAACATCTCATATGCTCTGTGGCATTCAAAACGTTTTTGAAGTCCTGGTTCTAAGCCGTAAATCGTGGCGCACTAAACTATCAAGTAGTCATCATACCGAGCTTGTCAAACATTCATAATGTCTGGATCTACTCCTGCAATAGGTCTGTCACCTAGCGGTGCATCAAGGACATAATTCTTCTGTGCAACAATGAGGATAATCCTCAGATCAAGGACCCAGTCCGCATCATTGCTACTAACATCTTTCAACTTCTTTTTCTCTAGGAAGATATCAAAAATATAGGGGAGCTACATCGCGAGCTATTGATCTACAACATAATTTGCAAATACTAACATGACTAAGTTCATGATAAATTAAAGTTCAATTAATCAAATTACTTAAGAACTCCCACTTAGATAGACATCCCTGAAGTCATCTAAATGATACGTGATCCAAATCAACTAAACCATGCCCGATCATCACGTGAGATGGAGTAGTTATCAATGGTGAACATCTCTATGTTGATCATATCTACTATATGATTCACGTTCGACCTTTTGGTCTACAGCGTTCCGAGGCCATGTCTATACATGCCAGGCTCGTCAAGTTTAACCCGAGTATTCCGCATGTGCAAAACTGTCTCGCACCCGTTGTATGTGAACGTAGAGTCTATCACACCCGATCATCACGTGGTGTCTCAAAACGAAGAACTGTAGCAACGGTACATACTCAGGGAGAACACTTATACCTTGAAATTTAGTAAGGGATCATCTTATAATGCTACCGCCATACTAAGAAAAATAAGATGCATAAAAGATAAACATCATATGCAATCAAAATAAGCAATTACATGGCGTTCGCATTTCATACAATAAAGCGACAACCATAAGGCTCCTGCCAATTGCCGATAACTTTTACAAAACATGATCATCTCATACAATAACGTATATCACATCATATCTTGACCATATCACATCACAATATGCCCTACAAAAACAAGTTAGACATCCTCTACTTTGTTGTTGCAAGTTTTACGTGGCTGCTACGGGCTTCTAGCAAGAATCGTTCTTACCTACGCATCAAAGCCACAATGGTGGTTTATCAAGTTTGTTGTTTTAACCTTCAACAAGGACCGGCCGCAGTCAAATTCGATTCAACTAAAGTTGGAGAAATAGACACCCGCCAGCCACCTTTATGCAAAACTAGTTGCATGTCTGTCGGTGGAACCGGTCTCATGAATGTGGTCATGTAAGGTTGGTCCGGGCCACTTCATCCAACAATACCACCGAATCAAAATAAGACATTGGTGGTAAGTAGTATGACGATCACCTCCCACAACTCTTTGAGTTCTAATCATGCACATCATCTACGCATAGACCTGGCTCTGATACCACTGTTGGAAAACGTAGCATGCAATTTCAAAAAAAAATCCTACGCTCACGCAAGATCTATCTAGGAGATGCATAGCAACGAGAGGGGGGAGTGTGTCTATGTATCCATGTAGACCGAAAGCGGAAGCGTTTGACAACGCGGTTGATGTAGTCGAACTTCTTCTCGTTCCGATGGATCATTACCGAATGTACGGCACCTCCGAGTTCTGCACACGTTCAGCTCGATGACGTCCCTCGAACTCTTAATCCAGCAAAGTGTCGAGGAAGTAGATGAGTTCCGTCAGCATGACGGCGTGGTGATGGTGATGGTGAAGTGATCCGCGCAGGGCTTCGCCTAAGCACCGCGAGAATATGACCGAGGGTGTAATCTGTGGAGGGGGCGCTGCACACGGCTAACAGATGTTGTTGTGTGTTCTGGGTGTCCCCTCCCCACGTATATATAGGTGGGAAGGAGAGGGAAGGCAGCCAAGGGGCGCCCTATGGTTGGCCGCCACCCCCTAGGGGCCCTGCCTTGCCCTGCGCCCCCCTTTTGATGTATACATGAAGAGGAAGGAAAGAGGGGGGTGAGGGAAGGAAGAGGAATCCTAATCCACACTTTCCTTTCCCTTCCCCCATTTCCTTCTCCTCCTCCTATAGACTTATAGGGCGCACCAGTCCCTTGTGGGCTGGTGTCTTCCTTCACAAGGCCCATATGGCCCATAGGATTGCCGGGGGTGCCCGAAACACCTTCCGTTGACCCGATAAGTACCCGATACCCTCTGGAACCCTTCCGGCGTGCGAATACCATCGTACTATATATCAATCTTTACCTCTCAACCATTTGGAGACTCCTCGTCATGTACGTGATCTCATCCGGGACTCCGAACAACATTCGGTCATGAAATCACATAACTCATATAATACTATATCGTCATCGAACGTTAAGCGTGCGGACCCTACGGGTTCAAGAACTATGTAGACATGACCGATACACTTCTCCGGTCAATAACCAATAGCGGAACTTGGATGCTCATAATGGCTCCTACATATTCTACGAAGATCTTTATCGGTCGAACCGTTATGACAACATACGTTATTCCCTTTGTCTATCGGTATGTTACTTGCCCGAGATTCAATCATTGGTATCTTCATACCTAGTTCAATCTCGTTACCGGCAAGTCTCTTTATTCGTTCTGTAATACATCATCTTGTAACTAACTCATTAGTCACTTTGCTTGCAAGGCTTCTTATGATGTGCATTACCGAGAGGGCCCAGAGATACCTCTCCGATACTTGGAGTGACAAATCCTATTCTCCATCTATGCCAACCCAACAAACACCTTAGGGGATACCTGTAGATCATCTTTATAATCACCCAGTTATGTTGTGACGTTTGATAACACACAAGGCATTCCTCCGATATCTGGGAGTTGCATAATCTCATAGTCGAAGGAATATGTATTTGACATGAAGAAAGCGATAGCAATAAAACTGAATGATCATTATGCTAAGCTAACGGCTGGGTCTTGTCCATCACATTATTCTCCTAATGATGCGATCACGTTCATCAAATGACGACACATGTCTATGGTTAGGAAACTTAACCATCTTTGATTAACAACCTAGTCTAGTAGAGGCTTACTACGGACACAGTGTTTTGTCTATGTATCCACACATGTATCAAGTTTCTGGTTAATACAATTCTAGCATGAATAATAAACATTTATCATGATATAAGGAAATATAAAATAACAACTTTATTATTGCCTCTAGGGCATATTTCCTTCACCTCCTTCGTCATCCTATAGTCCATCAGTGGCGGGGGCGTTGATGCAGTTGGGGAAAGGAGGGTTTGGGCGGCATCGGTGGGTTGAGGGGGAAGGGTTTGGCGGTGTAATGGATAGATGAGAGATAGTGTCGAGATTGGGGAGGTGAGAGGAGTGAGGTAGTCCCACATGTCTGCATGACATGGCAGAAGGTCCAGACGCCCCTCCCCACTTCTTCCCTTAATTTGACACCAAAGTGGGGGATTCTGGAGAATTTGTAAAGAAGGCCAAAACTAGAAGATGCCTCGACTCCTTTTGGTCTACGAAATAATAACACCAAGACAAAACTAGATGAGAAGGCAAATGGAAATTTGAATGCTCATGTGCAGTTGTTAAGTTTATTAACTTATTTGTGGTATTCCAAAGGTCAATGGAAATATATTGCTTGACAATTGCATACCCCTAGGTGCACCAAAATGGGAAAGAAAAGATGCATGCCCCCATGAAATCTATTCTGCACACATGATCTATGTTTAATGACACTCATGTACCCTATGTTTCTTTGATTTCCTCTTCCCATTGTTGAGCGCAACTAGGTATGGTTTTACATTTCCACATATTGCAAAGAAGGCTTGGAGGATTGTTAGCAATTCAATAATCCCCTCTCAATTCATTTGATGGATCACTCGTCTCTCTGATCATGTGGGGAATCATATTGACCTCACGATTGGTGGAGTCACACAACTCACTAATGCTCTCGCTCTGATTGGTGGGGAATCAATGGCATTCAAGCGCCAAGCATGGGGGAATGGACACTTTCCTCCTTACTTAACTCTCTCCACTCGTAAGGAAAGGTGTTCCCCTATGATCTTCGTGGCTATTTTTGGTGCAGGATGATACCCCCACCCCCACCCACCCACCCTAGATTGGATGTAGACTTCTGGGGGGCCCTTTTGGATGTTGAAACTTGACCTCCAGCGTTGTTTAATAATTTATGGAAATATGTAAATCCTAAATCTTTTTTAATAAATATGGTGGGTTTTGCAATGTAGGTGCCAAGGTACCCTCCAAAGGGAAGCTTCAGAATGTTGGCCACACATCTCCTCCCTTTTTCTATGCCTTCGAGATTAGGGAACTAAGTACATGCATGAGTTTTCCATATTTTTCTAAGTTTGGGAAGGTTTTGGAAATGGCCGACATAAAAAAATATGAATTAGTAGGTTGCACATATTATAAAATAATGCATAAAATGATAATAAATATGCACATAAACTTCAAAAGGTATAGATATGTTTTGGACGTGTTTAATTTGTTATCATAGCATTATCTTTCACATGATTATCACCACATGCTCTTGAGTTGAAACCTTCCACGCTAATGCATGACAAAGCATACTAAACTAAAGTATATATATTTATGGAGTCTCCCTTATTTCAAGTCTTACTTACCAAATTCTAATGATCCATAGCCGGTATGTGACAGTATAAAATACTGAACTGGTGAATAGAAATTGAAGTGTTGATGGATTTTTGTGGACTTGGTGGGGTATAATAGGGAGTGGCTAGTACTGAAATCTGATTGATCTGAGTCATTATAAAGCATAGATATCTACATCTAGTTTGATCTGCAATACTTGCAATTACGTTTCACCAAACCGAAAGGGATTGTAAACCTTTCCACACCTTTTCCTCTTGTTTTTATCTTTAGTTGGATTTTTATAATTTATGCACTAGTTGTGTCCCACTACTAAGTTTTGCCACTAGGAGTTTCAACTGCTCAGAAATGCCATCGCTCCATTAGGCGCAAGCTAAAAAATGCCACTAGACACCATTACTACCAGCTCAAAGCCCATATACTATGTTATATGACCAAAAATACCCATGGATCCACATGTCACATTTACCTCTATCTCTCTATGAAATAGTGTGAGTCCCACTTGATCCCCAACAACATTCTTATTTTCCTCAAAACTTATTCACTGGCTTACTTCTAACAAGTGGGGCCAACACTTATCATTGTGATATAGAGAGCTGACATGTGGGTTAATGGACATTTTAGTCATATAACATGGTCAACAGGGTTGAACTAGCGGTAATGATGTCTAATTGCCTTTTTGAGCAAACATCTAATGGAACGAAGGCGTTTTTAAGGTGTCTAATGTCATTTTTGAGCAAGCATCTCACGGAAAGATGGCATTTCTGAGCAGCTGTAATTTCTAATGGTAAAACTGAGTAGTGGGACAGAACTAGTGGCATAAATGATAAAAACCCATCTTTAATATTTTTACTTTTCTCAAACAACAACAAGGTCTAACACCACAAACTAAAAGAAGAGCAACAACTACTATGAAAATATCTAGTGAAAACACCAAACATGAACAATAAAGAGGAATGCAAAACAACCTAATTTTGACACTAAAAGGGCTTGGATTTTTTGGGTTTTAGGTTGTGGACTTACGGACTGAGAAAAGAAGTATAAAGGGTATAAACCTAAACTATCATAGACATAGATATAATTTTTTGATGGGGTCATATCCATGATAGTGGGTTTATCTTCTATAAATCAACACTGATTAGTTCTAAGTTAGTGAAGGATTTCCTTGTTTCATTGGGTTCTACAGACCCAAATACCTACAAGGGAGCTCCGTCTCTGTAAACTATAGGGTGCATATCTTAAGATTGGATTACAAGAAATAACACAAACAAATACAACTGTGTAAACCGTTGTTGATGCAAGATGATGGGCACCGATTGTGGTAATAGGTGCTCGAGGAGTGGCACTATGTTCACATGACATGATTGAAAAACATTAGAGTAACTAGCTATGATCAACCAATGTAACTTGGGCATTATGACTTGAAAAAAGAGGATGCCAACCATAGACTGGAATTTGAGACAATCTCCAATCCACAATCTAGGAACTAAACACACATGTAGCACAAATTAGGTGCAATCCATAGGGAAATCACGAGAAACTAACCAACACAATGATTCTCAAGTTGTGGAGCACGGATTAGGTGCAACTCCATGACGACTCACGAGAATAATTTAGAAAGAACTCTCCGGTCTCAAAATGAGTCTCTCTGTATGTATATGGATCAAATTTCTATCAGTTCTTTGCTAGGAAAACGATAAAGAATGATGAGTTAGGAAATTCATGAGTGGCTTCTCCAATTCTTCTCTAAGGTGTAAATAGTTGGTTTCCTCACCAAACATTGTTTCATCAGGGTCTAAACATGGTTTCTTCAATTATATTTCTTCGGCACTAAGCTTGTTTCTTCACGGAATGTACAACTATGTGTAGTTGGTACAAAACCATTTTGTTATGCATTGCACCCGAGTTCAACCAACAACAAACAAACTGAAAGCACACATGTTTCTTAGGTTATAAGATAGACTCAAGTCAGCGTTCACATGATCAAGTATTTGTTTACCGCCATTCCTTGTGATTAGTCTGTCAATGGTTGGGATGACCTCATCAAGATTGCCAGAGGCTCAAGACTTGCCCGTGTTGCATTACATACCTAACACACATGAATGAGTACATATGCCACCTAACCACCACTTGTATAAGATGTGTATTGGACTCTATGGTTCAAGATTCATTATTTTTGGAGATAACACCATCAATTATGAGCATTATTTACAAATAGTGGAACATTACAATAGAAAATAGACATGTATCTTCCAAAGACCAGTAAGCTTGAGGTCAGACGGGCCATTCAAAAGTCTTCTGGAGGCATCGTGTGTGTGTGTGTGCGCGCGTGCGCGCGCATATGTTTATATTTTACTTTGTGTTTCATAAAGGACTTATAACCTAAGCCTAACACACTACTGAATTTATACCGCGGCTAAAGCACACACGAAAGATAGTCTGAATGACATGTTGTTGTGGGTGGTCAGAGATGTTGTCGGATACCTTAAAGAGTTTTATCATAGGTTGCATTACTAGAGTTAATACTGAGAAAAGAGTACCCGAACAAAGGCTCCCCAAGATATAGGTTCCCACCGAACTCTATCACCAACCATCATCTTGTCATTGTGTGTTTTCTACAGTGATCCAACTTCTATTTTATAACAACAACATGCACTTACGTGGACATGATTGTCCCATTGTCGAGTCAAGCATGTGATTATATACCCATGTGGGTGTGGGTGTGCAAGGGTGAATCTTTATTGCAAGTTTGCAACAATATGACTTGAAAAAAATCTCGAAATAAAAGATACAGAAATATAAGACCAACCTAAAAGTGTATATTTATAAAAGTATTCGTATTACTTTTATTCAATACACTTCGATATAGCCCATCATATTACGATAAAGATATATGGACTCACGTGCTACTTTGCAGCTGTGTGCGTCATGCAACCCTTGGGCTTTGCTCCCCGCAAAAAAAGTTGGACTTTGCTTCTCCTTGGAAATTAATCTCTATATTTCAAATTATTTTAAGTTCTAGATTTGTCCTAAGTCAAGTTAATTAATTCTATTAAAAATACATCAACATCTACCACACCATATTATATTCAACATATAATATATTTCCGTACCATTTGTATTTGACATTGTAGAAATCAACATATTTTTTGTAAACTTTGTCAAATAGAGAGAAATTCAATTAGGACAAAATTAGAACTTGAAATTATTTAGAACGGTAGGAGTGGTTTTCTCACTTTGCAGAAGATCATCTCGAAAAGGGATAATAAAAGTGTGGAGAGGTCATTGTGTGCAAAGAAGCTTGATCGATCAGTCTATGGTCCGCTTATAGACATGATTAAGGAGCTGATTAGCTCTGTAGTGGGGCACAAGGTGCTTCGGGTACGGTGGTCAATGAATAATGTGGCGCACATCTTTTTTTAACCAGAAACACCTTGCATTCAAAAATTATGATGGACAGACCAAATCGGCGGTCACAACAACGGTTACATCTAGCGGGAGGTCCGCGGCCATAAAGTGTGGTGCACATCTTAGCTAAGGAAGATTGTGAGAATAAGCTTTGTAAAACATGGTTGCATGCACCTTGGATGTACTTAGAAAAAAGAATAGAACAAGAAAAAAAAACACTTATGTTTCTGCATCACACTGCATAAACGAGATTGATGGGTTGAATATGGGCCAAGCATACGACCCATTAACCCCCCGTAATTATTGTGTTCGCTTGTTATGTTTTGCAGTGACGCCGTAGGCATCTTACATCCACTTTCTTTTCTTCATGGTATAAGTGCCTCATTTTATAGCATAAAGTTTATAGTACAAGCCATGTAAACACATAATATAGGCTGCCGCATTTTTAAACGAGGAATTTTTGTTTTTGCCACTAGTTTTTGCCCATTTTTTTATGCCACTCTAAAATTTGACATTTCATTTTTTTGCTATTCTTAGATTTTGACAATATATCATAATTGCCATTCTGTGGCGAAAGCAAAATTTTGACATTTCACTTTTGTCACTCTTAGGTTTTGACAATACATCACAATTGCCACTCCGATGTATCACAATTGTCACTCTGAAAAAAATGTTTTTGCCACAGAATAGCAGTTGTGATGTATCATCAAAAGCAGAGTGGGAAAAGTGAAATGTTAACAGCTAGAGTGGCATAAGGGAAATGGGCAAAACTAGAGTGGCAGAAACAAAAAATGTCCATTGCTCCATAAAAACTTCTCACTGAATTTGAATCCCACGAAAAGACAAATGTTTATGCTTATGCATGTTTCCTCGAGAAAGAACTTGCTCAATGCTTATATGACTTAATATCAAGATGGCACCAGACAAAAAACAAAATGGTAAAACCCTCTCTCTTTCCCAAGAAAACAATAATACAGTAATAAATAATTAAACTGGTGTTAGACAGACACCTAACTGCTGTCTGATGATGATTTCATGCGTCCACTAAAAACACCCAAAGGAACAGAGATGTCTCATTGGTGGTGGACCTGATCATCTAAGAAACAAGGGATCGCCCGACTATTTGCAACTGTTCCGATCTCGGCGAGGAACGGCCAGGTCTGGCTACTCCTTGAAGTCAAACCAGGAACATTTTGGGATCGTAGTGTTCCTAGTTCCTCAAACCAAACACAAGTCAGATGGCGATGGCAACGATATGGTGCATCTTGTAATCCCATGCTATTAAAAGGAGAGTGGGCATGTAAAAATAAGACTATTACATACTCCCTCCGTTCCTAAATGTAAGTCTTTGTAGAGATTCCACTATAAACCGCATACGAATGTATATAGATGTATTTTAAATATAGATTCATTCATTTTGCTTCGTATGTAGTCCACCTTGTGCAATCTCTACGAAGACTTATACTCCCTCCGTCTCAAAATTCTTGTCTTAAATTTGTCTACATACGGATGTATCAAGTCGCATTTTAGTATTAGATACATCCGTATCTAGACAAATCTAAGACAAGAATTTTGAAACGGAGGGAGTATTTAGGAACGGAGGGAGTACATATAAAAATTACACCGTTTCACATTCAAGATTCTGGGCCAAAGAAGAAATGCTCAAAGATTAAGCAAAGACCATGTCGGTCCAATCTTCCCCCGGGCTTCACATATCTCGTTTACAAAACCAGCGAAAGCTGGACAAGATCATTATCAATGTGACACCCAATGCCATCCACATCCCTCAGGGCTGCAAGCCCCCCTTAAACTCATTTAGAAGTGAAAAATATCATAAAAAACAACACTGAACAGTAAGCCCAAGATAATGCAAGAGTAAAAAACAACAGCAAACATTCATTCATCCGGATGATTCGCTACATAACAACTCTTGAACAGCAGTACATGCAGCAGTTTTCTGCAGACTACAACAGTAAGAATGGATGGCATTCTCCGCCATCCACATTTCACAACACCCCCTGCATTTTATGCACCCAGCAAAACAGCTCTGACCATACAAGGCGATTTACACATTTTGCTGCTGGGTGCCAAACATTACACCTACAGTTGTACACACACTTCCTACACTGCTATATCTCTCCATTTGTATACCAATTGCTATGCTGTGTACATGAATTTACATGTACCTGCTACAAGCCTCAGAACAGGAATAAGCCGCCCGAATGAATATACTGCACCCTGGAAGCTTCAGGGCAAAAAATTCCATCTCTCAGCAGCCAGCTCCAGCAAACACACTTCCATATTCCTTGCACCGAGGAATGAACAAGCCCCAAGTCCAACAAAAACCACCAGAAATGCCGTCTGATGCTGCAAACAGCCTTCTAAGCTGAAGAAACTCAGGTTCTACCTATTCTCATCTGGATATTCACAGGTTTGAGATGACAACAGTCTTAACCAACTGCATTGCAGCCCTGCCTCATCGGTGGGTAGCCCAGCATTCGCGGTGGCAGATTCGGCAGTTCCTGTAAGTAGGCCGAGTGATCAGACATGCTTTTAGGCACCTGAGGCATACCGACAACAGACAATTCTATGTCTGAATGAGCACACTTTTCCTTTCCATAGATGTTGTTGGTGACACTTCTCATGAAGTCCTTTTTGAGAGAAGTTGTACAGATCTGAGTATTACTATACATGATGAGACCCCACAAGAATACAGCATTTGGCTCACCCATGGTATGATCCACTTGCTCTGAGGGATTTGGATCACAACCAATGTTAAGGCTTTCCAGCTGCATTAACATCAGTTAGGAGAGGTCACAATCAACATTAAAGCTTGCAAACAGCAATGTGAACATAAAACAAACAGGCGGTGAAAAATAACCTTGAGAATAAGGCTGCGGAATCGTGATTTCACCCATCCAACCCAATCACGTAACTCTTCAGTTGTCGGAGCTGAGAGAACTATGCGAAGGAAATGCTTATATTTTGCAGCATATGGAAACGGCGCAAAAATCCAATTCCAGTCGACATCAACACTACTTGTATCCTGTGAAAGTGACAAATGTGCCATTATCAGCTGCCTATTCATGAATGCAAGCAAGCCTTAAAACTGAAGTCCGCAATCGTTTAGACGTGTCATGGATATGTCAATGCATTTTGCGTCAGCGCAGATCTTACAACATACATCATCAATTCCTATCAATCCGCATTATTAAAAAAAAAACTTTCTACAGTTCAATAAGGAAACCACCTACACAGAACTAATCACGCCAGTTAAAGTTGGACGTCTGTTAAATCATTTCAAAGCAAAAGAGAGATTAAGATAGGATGCCAACAAAACAAATGAAGCAAACATGGCACCATATATTTTTTTATCAGTGAGTACAGGTCTAACAAGTAACAGATCGATGGGTGTGGTGAAACAATATAGAACATGGCCTATTTAAGTTACTGGGAACATTATTGTACAAGAATTACAACTTCTGTATTTTTGGACGGATCAACGAAGCTATCAGATTTTCAAATGGAACAAGTTAACTCATCAATTTAAAAAAAAAGGGAACAGGGGAATAGAAAAGGACCAGACAAAAAGAAGAAAAAATAAAGAAAATAAAAACAGGTGAGTCAATTGCTTATTTGAAACCTTTACGCATAAAAGCAAACCCAATTCAAGTAACAAAGTGTTATACACTACTTTAGGTTTAAATTCCATCATGCCAATAAAGCAAGAATAGAAATGGAAGGTATTGGGACATACCAGGCATATTAAACTCATGACTCTTCTACAACTTAGTTGCAATAAAAGAAAATTAAAAAATTCTACATTTATTCTAGAGATATCAAACAGGCAATCAACTTCTTTTGAAGAACAGTGTGGCATAAATTAGGTAGGACCAAATAAAGAATAAATAGGCATACCTTGGTCAAAGATAAACCTCGCCAAAGCTCTTCTTTGATTTTATTGAAAGTGCTTTTTGTGACATTAGAGGCACAAAATTCTGGTGGATAACAGGGCATCACTATGGGCATGAGAGAGCACCCATCAGGACTCCAAAGAGGTGTTTGGTCATGCAAAGACACCGGAAGAGGCCAAGGCCAGTGAGAAAATATCTCAAAGAACCTACACAACAAAGTATTGGCAGTAGCATTTGGATGTCTGCGGCAAACATATGCTCCGAGAACCGCCAAATGAATTCCAGCAAAGAAGCCAACTAGCTGAAAATGGCATCATACAATTGAGGATAGAAGTCAGACCAAAAATAACACTATAAACATACATAAGAATTATAAACAGAGAAAAGGCAAACCACGTACATGGCAATGAATTCCTCTTTTTCTTGCCCAGAGTTTAAGGCAGCGCAACAAAAGTTGAAATTTCTGCATCAAAACTCCAAAAGTTAGAAAAGAAGAAAATTAATAAAATAAGAAAGAAGGGTTTTGGAAACACATTGAATGACACATATAATCACGCCATAGTGCATGCCAGACAAACAAACAAAAAGTACACAGAATGTGCAAAGACAGCACAGCCACTATCAGCACATGATGACATGAACAGGGATAATACCAGAAGCCCGGAAACATAAAAAAAATACAAGGAAGAAAAAGTAAAGAATGGCAACAATGATGTGATGTAAATAAATCTACTGAGACTATTGTTAGACCTTCATATTTGGAACTAATTGCATGATTTGTCTATTAACACGAACTCCAGATAGACATCTCCAGCTTGCCGCGTCAACTTTCTCTAGCAAACGGGGATCATTTGCATGTATAGCCTGCAGAAAATACAGCTTGTGAGAGCTTAAATTGATCACCAGATATTATGCTCAATTGTTTCTTTCAGCAAATGCTCAAATTTATAATGAAAACCAATGTCAAATCTATGAGAAAGAGTGCCCAGCAGAGTGGCTATATGATAATACCCATAAGATATAGCACCCATAAGAACATAAACATAGCAGCTTTCACAAATTGTATCACATTTGACTCGTTTAAGTGAAGAGGCTAAAAGCGTGTTAAGATAAATATGCAAAAGTTGATGAATTAAAGTTATGGCCTGAGAAAAACTTGGGGAGAATATCTAGGTCACTGTTCACTGCTTTAGTCAAATATATGACTGGTTAGATGAAATGACACCAAAGATGTGGTCAATAACTCAATATGGCTTATCAAGGTACAGTAACACAAAAATGAAACCACAATACCATATGATCTTATAAGGAGTTAAGTATAAATCCTACATATTAGCTCCAGGACATCATTAGGAGTTCTAGATAGTTACACCAGAGATGTTACAGAAGCTGTTTTGAGAAAGAAGTTGAATACATTTAAGTCACCTAAGTAAGAAATATAACACATAATAATAGAAAGTATTCAATAAACAGTAATTGAGGTAACATGTAACCTAAGACGTGTAATCATCACAATTTTAAGATACTTGCCTCTGCAGCATTGATAACTGGCAGCTGGGCGTATGGAAAATCAACTGACACACCGTTGAATTTAAAGCGCATCAACGGAACCCTAGCACTTTCAATAGAATGCAAGTCTGATACTTCTGGCCTTGCTTCAAGCATTTGTCGCAGGACAACGAAGAAATGATGCTACAAGTTAACACATGGACACCTCATGAGGTGATTGCAAAGGCTCAAAACTGTTAGATAAACGGAAACTTGAGAAACATACTCACTTGTAGTGATGCAATGCAAGGACCAACACAGACTGCATCAATATCAGATTCAGGTCCATATGCCTTCAAAGAGAACAATGCTTGTTACCAAAAGATAAACCACAATTTTATAAGGGGAAATGCATTGGATACAGGGGCAATATTGTAAACATGGAAATCCAGTTACAGTCCTTAAGTTTACCCAGTCTAGGTGCTTACATGCAATTACAGATTGACCAAACCAATATATTCAAACTTAACACAAGAGATATTGCTCGTTAATAATATTCTCGAAAGACCAAACAACTCCAGCTCATGGAGAGATTTAATTGCTTCACTGATTCCTTCCACCTTAGGGAATTGAGGAATATTGTATGCATAAGTAAAACATCCACACTTCAAAAACTACATATGATAAAAATAGATATCATATTTAGCAAGATTTCTAATTCCCGGAACGTTACCTATGCGAAACATTTATGAGTTTATGTCTTTCAGACTATTAAGTATAAACTACTTTGGTGTTATACATATATACACATGTAACTATGGTATCAGTAGGAGCAGATTCAAGATACAATATCTCCCATATCCATCTTAACCATCCCAAGATCAGTTTCTTTATGCCACATCAACAAACAAAATATTAAGTTGGACATGAACAACTTAAAAATTAAAATGTATCATCTCTCAGCTCATAAACGATGTGAAACCTACACATGTGATTAACTGGTCAACACGATCCTACACTTATACTCATAATCATACATTTTGACTGCTTCACCAGTAATTGTTTCTTTTGCATCATATCAATAGTGCAATAGTACTGCAGTCAAACAGAGCATCATTCTGCCAAGCACCAAATCATGCTGCTCATTTCCTTAGTCCAGACACTACCAAAGTCATGATAACAGGTAAAGAAGTTAAGGATGTAACCCACTCTGCGCTGACCCTAACCTAACATAGCACAGATGCAGTTTACAAGTCAACAATAAGTTGCAAACAAACGAAGTCAAGGCTCTCCAGTAGCAACTCACATACGATGATCACCAGGACCCATCGCTCAAATGTTTGAGCAGTTACCGAATATCATTGACATTTTTAGGTAACAATGCTAGGATTTTAAATCGAACATGACATAAAACAGATAACGAAATTGACCTTCAAAACTAAAGATTATTCAACAGATATATCATATAGTAGTAGATCAGCCTAGCATCACACCATCATAAAAAAGGCACAACAAATCGTGCACAGGTTCGAGTTCAGTGCTTACCCCTAAATCATAGGAGCCAAAGGTCAACACCGTGCCTGATGTGATCCAAGGTTTCCCCCCCTGGTTGAACGCCACCATTTTCGCCCAATCCATAACTATCTGCAACAGTCACAACCGGATTACAGGTCGAATTCCAACCCACATTGCAAGCTGCAAGCTTTGAACCAAAAGACGAACTGCCCTTACCTTGTGGAGCTCGAGTATGATCCTCTCCCTCCTCCGGGTTTCCTCCTCCGAGGGCGAAACCCCCGTATCCTCAAGGAACTGAACCTCGCAAAAAAAAAAAAAAGTTACCCAAAATTAGGCACGAAACAACAAGATACGACCAAACGGCAAGCGCGCAAGCTCAACGCTTCGGCGGCTCACCTTCATAAGAGAAGAGCTCCGGGAGGAATCCATTTGCTTCATCCTGGCGAGATCGAGGCAGACGACGATCGGGCGCGGCAGGATGGCACCGGGAGGCGGGAGCGGAGGAGGCCCCCGGAGGTACACCCCCGGCGTGGGCGGAATCGGCGGGGGAGGCGGAGGGCCCGTACCACGCGGCGGGGCTAGGGTTCGGCGCTCGGGCTTGCGGAAGGCCGGGCGCCCGACGGGGCGGTCGAGCACCATTGCCGGCGCGGGCCGCCGGTGCCGAGGACGTAGCGGTTGCCGGCGGCCACGCGCGCGGCGTGGGTCGCCGTGCCGTTGGTTGGTCGCCGCGGGGACGACGACGCCGGCGAGGGCCTCGTGTTTGAATTACGGTATACTATTATTTTGGGCCAGCTTTGGGGGTTTTGAGGGGAATGGGTGGGAGGATGGTGGTGGAACGGGGAGGGGGAAGACGGGGTTTATATAGAAGACGGCACGGGGTTTGGAGTTGGGCGTCGCTGCCTCTTGGAAACGGTCCACCAGTTTTCAACCTTGTTTTTTAAGCTTGTCGCTGTCAACAACCTGTTTATGTCAAACGTGCCCTTAAATCCCAGACAGCCAAAAGTTTTATGTATATTTAACACCCTTTTTAGCATGGTATTATTGACAAATAGCAAATGATGATGAGATGTAGACTTTCAGTATTTTTTCACGCCATTTTCTTAACGAATAGCAAATGAGGATGAGATGCAAACTGTCAGTATTTTTCACGCCATTTTTCTAACAAATAGCAAATGAGGATGAGATGTTGACTTTCAGTATTTTTCGCGCCATTTTTCTAATATATATATATATATATATAAGAGGCTTTGCCGTTATCTTCTACGTCATTTTTTTCGCGCCACTTTACATATAAGTATGTGAGAGGCTTTACCGTTGCCTTCTATGTTATATATTTTGCGCCATTTTGCATGTAAGTATATGAGAGACTTTACGTTATCTTCTACGTCATATCTTTCGCGCCACTTAAGTGTAACTATATAAGCAAGTTTTGCAAGAGATGATGGGTCGTCACGTCGCACATGTTTTAGTCGTAAATGTGTTCTGTCGGTTGGGGTGAAAACATTTCTTACTGTTGATGACCGAGATTAACATTGCTCCACGCCATGGCTTCATATCTTTTAGTTCAAATTGTTTAGTTTGAGCATATAGATTGTGGTCTTTTATTAACTAAAGATTTACACACCAATGCAAATTAAATTTTAGGTAAAGATAATCAGCGGTGTATATCCTACCATAAATGCATATCTTCTCATAAATTTTGTATATTTCTTGTGCACAATTAATACTCGTAAGTAACACTAGAAGAAGTTTCTCGATTACATGGCATGCTACTAGCTATAGGAGATAAATCACAAAGATGTATGTTCTCTCCTCAAAAAAAAATTGCGCAATGTTTCATGTCGTGAAAGAAACAATAGTTGCAAATGTTACTACAACCAACACACCTCGCAATCCAGTGAAAGTAATGGCTCCTCTTGTTCTTGGATAGGATATTGCTTTATATCCCGCTAACTTAGTGTTGTGCTTATTGGCAAGATTTTGATATCAATATATTTCTTCTCATGTATAATTCAATGGCCTTTTTGCTATGTTATGGGTGATTAATTTAAATATCTATTAGATCTAGATGGTTGTACTATCTTCTTTTTGTCCATTTTACTAGCACCCTGACTCTTAGTTACCAACCAGGCAATGGAAGGAGAAGCAAAAAAGAGGGTGTAGTCTTATTAGTATTTTTTTACAGTAGTGTAGTCTTATTTGTACACTGTTTAGGTGATGAAGTTTTTAGTCGTAAACAAATGTAGAAAATTAATTGTGCCAAGTTATTATTTGCTCAAAAATGAAAGCAGAATTGATTACATGAATGTGAGGCAGGATATGACTGCATTAATTCATTGATATATGTAAATATCAGGATACGAATTAATATCGAGTGGAGATAACACCTCAAGATATGTCTGTATTAATTCACTGCAAATAATAGTATACTCCATATCATGGCATTTAGTGATAACACATCAAAATATCCAACATTTATTTCGGAGGATATTTGGTTTGCAATGCCATTTACTTACTAAATTTTGGGGTATGTATATTTTAGTTAATGAGAAGACCCAAACTATAGCTGATATTTGGGATGGTCAAACCTTAAAATGTACCTTTAAAAGGATTTTCTCAGATGAGATGATGGAATTATGGTTTAATCTAGTCAATGTAGGTAAGTCAATTTCCTTTATTGGTCAAGAAAATTCTCTACTTTGGTAATATGAGCGTAAAGAGGTGTATTCTTGTAGATCTTTATATGCCATCGTCAAGTTTAGGGGGGTTCAACCAGTACATTTGCCTCTGCTCTCGCAACTCAAGCCCCCCCCCCCCACCCTACCCCCTAAGATTCAGGGTTTTATTTTGTGCAACACACTACAATCACTTGTGACAACCTGAGAAGAAGAGGTCTTCCTAAACCTTTAGAATGTATTCATTACAAGGAGATTGAGTCAGTGATACGTCTCCGTCGTATCTACTTTTCCAAACACTTCTGCTCTTATTTTGGACTCTAATTTGCATGATTTGAATGAAACTAATCCGGACTGACGCTGTTTTCAGCAGAACTACCATGGTGCTGTTTTTGTGCAGAAATAAAAGTTCTCGGAATTGGACGAAACTTTTTGGAGATTTTTTATGGAATATATAAAATTTACTGGAGCCAAGACCCAGAGGGGAACCACCAGTGGCCCATGAGCTACCAGGGCACGCCCTGGTGCTTCATGGGGCCCACATGGCTCCGCTGACCCTATCTCAAACCTATAAATTCCTATTTCCCGAGAAAAAAATAAGAGAGGAAGTTTCATCACGTTTTACAATACGGAGCCGCCGCCACCTCGGTACTTCATCGGGAGGGCGGATCTAAAGTCCGTTTGGGGCTCCGGAGAGGAGGATTCGTCGCCATTGTCATCATCAACCATCCTCCATCACCAATGTCATGATGCTCACCACCGGGAGTGAGTAATTCCTTCATAGGCTTGTTGGGCGATGATGGGTTGGATGGGATTTATCATGTAATCGAGTTAGTTTTGCTAGGGCTTGATCCCTAGTATACACTATGTTCTAAGATTGATGTTTCTATGACTTTTCTATGCTTAATGCTTGTCTCTAGGGCCTGAGTGCCATGATTTCAAATCTGAACCCTTTATGTTTTCATGAATATATTTGTGTTCTTGATCCTATCTTGCAAGTTATACGCACCTATTACGTGTTATGATCCGCATACCCCAAGGTGACAATAATTGAGATTCTTTCCGGTGATTAACATAGTTTGGGGAGTTTATGTATTTATGTGTTAATGCTTTGTTTCGGTCTCTATAAAAAGGAGGCTTTAATATCCCTTAATTTCCTTATGGACCCCGCTGCCATGAGAGGGTAGGACAAAAGATGTCATGCAAGTTCTTGTCATAATTAAGCACGTATTACTATATGCGGAATACATGTCTACATTACATTGATGAATTGGACCTAGTTCCGTGTCGCCCTAGGTTATAACTGTTGCATGGTAAATGTTATCCAGCATCATTATCCATCACCAATCCAATGCCTACGACCTTTTCACATATTGCTTTTGCTAAGTTACTACTATTGTTGCTTGTTGTCTCAATTGCTACAAAACTATTACTGCCACCGTTACCGTTATTGTTGCTATTGTTACGATTGCTATCAAACTATCATACTACTGTGCTACTGATCACTCTACTGTAGATATTTAGTCTCCAGGTGTGGTTGAATTGACAACACAACTACTAATACTTGCAAATATTCTTTGGCTCCCTTTATGTCGAATCAATAAATTTGGGTTGAATACTCTACCCTCAAAAACTGTTGTGATCCCCTATACTTGTGGGTTATCAAGACCTTTTTATGGCTCCATTGCTGGGGAGCATAGCTCTATTTGCTGAGTCACTTGGGATTTATATCTGTTGATCACTATGAAGAATCTTAAGGATGATAGAACCAAGATCGTTCCCTCTAAGACGAGGGGAGGTAAAGAACTGTTATCTAGCTCTACACTTGATTCACCTTCTATTTTGAGTAAGCTTGCGACACCACCATCTGCTATAAATTTTGATATGTCGCAAGTAATTGATGCTGGTGCTTCTGCTATGAATGATGCTATTGATGATGCTAGTACTTTGCTTGATGATATTGTGCCACTAGGTAAATTTCTTGATGAACAACTTGCTAAAGGTAAAGAATTTTAGAATGCCAAAACAGATGAAATTACTGAAACTGGAAATTATGAAACACTCATTCAACCTAGCTCTCCTAGATATGAATTGCCTAAGATACATGAGGGATATGTTATGGAAGGAGAGATAGCTAGGGAATTTCTTGCTTGTAATGATAGATATGATCTTAAGAAATTACTATGTAAGCTGGAAGAAAAATCTTTGAATGCTAGAATGAAATGTGATCCTAAGTTTGCTACTTCACCTATCTTTGTTACTGATAAGGACTATGAATTCTCTATCGATTCAGAGTTAATTACTTTGGTTGAATCTGATCCTTTCCATGATTATGAAACTAAAACTGTTGTGGCACGTCTTACTAAATTAAATAATATAACCACCCTATTTGCTCATGATGAAAAAACCGCTATTACTGTATCCTCAAGTTATTTCCTTTCTCGTTAAAGGGTGATGCTAAGATATGGTTTAATACTCTTGCTCCTAGTTGTGTGCATAGTCCCCAGGATATGATATATTACTTCTCTGAAAAATATTTTCCTACTCATAAGAAACAAGCTGTCTTACAGGAAATATTTAACTTTGTGCAAATTGAAGAAGAGAATCTCCCTCAAGCTTGGGGGAGGCTTCTCCAATTGCTTAATGCTTTGCCTGATCATTCTCAAAGAAAAATGAAATACTTGATATCTTCTATAATGGACTAACCGATGCTTCTAGGGACTACCTAGATAGTTGTGCTGGTTGTGTTTTCAAGGAACGAACTATTGAACAAGCAGAAGAATTATTGAATAATATATTAAAGAATGATAATGATTGGACACTTCCTGAAACACCACCTGACACTACAAAAAAAAATATACTTCCATGATGATACGTGTTTGTCACAGTAGGTCACGTTTTCTGTCATGCATGTACATCCATGACGATTTTATGACAGAATCAAGATAGTCATACATGTGCTGTCGTAGAAGTGTTCCATGACATTACCAAAATTATCATCACGGAAGTGTCCACTTCCATGACGATAAATCGCGCGTCACAGAAGTGCTTTTGTCAAGGGTGACCGACACATGGCACCCACCGTAACGGAACGCCGTTAAGCTATCGGGTCCGGTTTTGGATCCGATGACCCGTTAACAGCCCCGACCAATGGGGATTTTCCATGTGTAAAATCATCATTGGCTAGAGGAAACACGTGTCGGCTCACCGTTGGGACACATGTCATCCACTCATTGGACCCAAGGCGCCTATGATACGTCGACAGGTGGCACGGCCCAACAGAGGCCCATTCCTGTGAAAAGGCCGGCCCATTTGACTTGGTCAAAAGGTGGCGGGCCGGCCCACGGAAAGCCTATTAACGGCCTATTCGCATATAGCCCATTTACAAACCCGCTAACCCAGGGCCCGTTATGACCCATCCGAATTAGGCCCAGTAGCGTCATCTGGGCCGTCCAATATGATTCCAGCCCATTTTAACTTCCGGCCCATGTATGGCCCATGAAGTCGTTCGGCGCATATGAGGCCCTTTGTAACTCTTGGCCCATTAATGACCCGTGCTGAAACTGGCCCGTAATGAACAGTGTATCACTTTATACCCATTAACGGCCCATTATTCAATTGGGCTGTTTCCAGCCCATGTTATCTTTTGGCCTTCTCAGGGCCCATTTATTCTTGGGCTCATTTCCAGCATTCGGTTACTTACGACCCGTTATTGTCATTTTCTGCTTGTGGGCCAAATTCAGCCCGTGGTTACAGTCGGCCCGTTAATACGTTGGGCCGTTTTCATGTCAAAAAAAACCCTGTTGGGATGTTTTCATAGAATTATCAAATATGGCCTATTAACGGCCTGTTATGGTCCATGAATAGTACAGCCCACGATTGGCGAAATGATTATACGTCCTGTAGAAGGCCCATGGATCTTACGGCCCGTAGAAGGCCCATGGATCATACAGCTCGTAGAAGGCCCATGGATCCTAGGGCCTGTAGAAGGCCCATGGATCCTAAGGCCCGTATAGAAGACCAATGGATCCTATGGCCCATAGAAGGCCCATGGATCATACGGCCCGTAGGAGGCCCATGGTTACAACAGTCCGTGTGTTGCCATGATTATTGTGGCCTAGTTACCAAAAATAGGTTATTGCGGCCACTAGAAAAACACGGAAAAAGAACTGCAGTGACTACAAGCAAACAACTAAACAAGACAATAAGGAAATAAATAAGCAAGCAACTAACGCTAGCCTATTGCCGCTATTACACATATTACATCCGCTGGGCATCAAAGTTCGCCATCAGTGCAAATATAGGGAACAAAGCAGCATATTACATACACTGGCCGTCAAAATTGGCCACCAGTGCAAATAAACGTGGAAGCAAAACAAGAGCATAACTGAAACAACTTCAGAAGAGCTCAAGAAACGTTATCCTGGCGGGTATCCACCATGTTGGCAATAAGCTTAGCAAGCTTATTAGCTTTGTCATGTTTGGCGCTAAAATCCTCCAACGCTTGTTGTTGCACCAGAAAGTATGCATCTGAATGCTCCAGGGACTTCCGCAGTCCTTCCGCTTCTTGTCGCAGCACACTGATCGATGTATTTCAGCTTGTAGTTGAGACTCAAGAAACCGAACTGATTCAGATAATGAGTTTGAATAGCTTGTGCAAGCGGTAGTGGCCAGTAACTCGAACACTAAACAAAGACAGGACTTTGGGGTTGTCTCACTGTCTTCAAGATAGCCTTCCTTAGTTGTTTTATCAGCTTTATTGGAGACCAACAAGGATGTCTCACTATCTTGAACCTTATCTGCATTACTTCCTTTACCATTGCTTAATAAGGCACTCTTCCCCAATATTCTGTCAGCATTCTAAAAGAAGAAACAAGCAGACACATAACAGGTTTATCATGTACTAGTATATGAAACTCATTTCGGTGAATCAGTTCATTATTAAGGTGGACAGGATCAAACTACCAAGTCTTCTATTGCCAAGTACTAGTACATAATAAAAGCATCAAACAAACATATATCTATGCCCTATGGTCACTGCATTGTCTTGCCAAATCAAAATAGAGACACATTTCAAATCATATCAGTTCAAGACAAAGCAGCCGTGAAAGAATACAAAGTGTGGGAAACTACACCGGCACAACAAGATTTCAGATGGGTACCACGGGTCTACATGTACAATAACACTATTGGCTCTGTTGTGATGCTAGTAATGTGCATGATATGAGAAAACAACTGTATACACAATTGAAATTGAAATCAACAGAGCTATTGATAAGAGCAAACCTGTTAAAGAAACATGCGTGAACATACCTGCTGTGCAGTTGGAGTTTCGATTGGATCCTTCAATTTAAAAATAAGTTTGTATGAGTAAATACAGTGATACAAGAGCAAAGCAGTATGCACGATAGCAATCATAGTTAAAAAAGGTGCGCCTAAGCGAGCGCTTAAGCGTGCCTAGGCTCTAGGCGTTGGCAAAACGCATTGCGCATAACTACGCTTAATCTGTGCATAACTGTGCATAAGCATGCGCTTTGGTCAGTAAAGCGCACGGCAGTGGCAAAACGCACAATTAACGCCTAGCGCTTTTTTGAACTATGATAGCAATGGAATCTTAAATTAGAATAGTTGTTCTTCAGGTTTAGGCACTTGTTCTACATGAATAGAGTACAGTAAGACGCAATAATATAGTACTTAAAAATAGAAAATGAGCTCATAGACCTTACCACATTCTTGGTTCGGGACCAGTACAGAACAAGGGTTCCCAGTCATTGTCTAGTAAATGTGTCTCAGGAGAACGTAAGGGAGTTTGATGAGTTTCTTTGCCGGTGAAGTACGTTTTCTTCAGGTAATTTCGATACTGCCACCAAGCATTCTTGAAGATAGCAGAGGTATTAGCACAGGTTACCTCATCCTGGGTTTCCAAATCGGTCCTTCTCCATAGAGAAAAATGGGAAAATTTGTTTTATTATAACCATCATGGAGGTAGGATGTATGGGACAAAGCAAAGTAATTGCCATGAATAACATTACTTACACATAACTCCTGGACAAACACCTGCAACTGGCGTTTTCCTTCATCTTCAGTATATTATTTCCAAGATGGGAAGATACGCACATAGGATTTAACAACATCAAATGAGATAGATGCTAAACTACGACTAGCTGGTTGTGCTTCCTCCACAGGAATAGGCGTACTAACTGGTGGAGTTGGGGTTCGCCATGGTAGTACTGGCCCTTTGGGCACTGGAGTTGCCTTACTAACTACTCTTGCTTGGGAGCTCTATGGTGGAGATGGTGTTGTGTCAACAAGAACTGGGTTACTATCTGTTGGGGTTGGGGTTAGATTGGGTGAAGCTGGTTCTCTGTCCATCGCAGTAGGGGTACAATCTGCGAGAGTTTGGGTTATGTGTGGTAGGGCTGGTTCTCGTGCATGTACAACTGGGGTGCTATCTCCACCAAGAGGTAGCACTGTTTTATTTGAAGACCGTGTTTTAGTCCGCTAGATACTGGCATCACCCGCTCCAATTCAAATGGCTGATAAACAGGAAACATAGTTGAATGTACAAACATTGTATGAGAGATAGATGCAATAGATAGTGTGGAAAAAATAGGGCATGAAATAGTTGACATGTATATTGTTTAACTAAAATGGATAGCATGACATAATTTCACATATATGATGTCTATCTAAACTGGATAGCATAGCATAACATAATTCAAAGATATGATGAATAACTAAACAGGATCGCATGACATAATTCACCTACATGTTATCTAAGTAACCAGGATCGCATGATTTAATCCACATATGTGATTTATATGCTAAACAGAGGGCATTTGATATGATGTCTAAACTGTGTTGAATATTGTGTATATGATGTCTAAACTATGCAATGCAAGACACCATATGCATGGTATGAGCAGTATAACCGTGCCAAGTTAGAGCATACACCTCAGTGGGTAATAGGACTGGTCATGTGTCTCTGAATCCATCTCTGAGGAGCTATCGGGACCCAACAAGAGATCTGCTTTGACAGGTAGCACTATCTGCTCTGAAGGTCTTGTTTTCACTCCAGATTTTTCCATCTCCCACCCAAATGGCTGATTCACAGGAAGAGTAATTTAATGTACAAACATTGTCGACAAATGGAAATGTAATGAAGAAAATGATGGGAAAGATATAATTCAAATATATGATGCCTGGTTAAACAGGATGGCATTTCACATTTCACATATATTATGGCTGGCTAAAAGACACGAGACTGCATAATTCCCATATATGATATAGAAACTAAACAAGTGGCATTACAGAACATGTCTAAACTAAGAAGATGACATATATGATGTCAAAAGTAGGCACTTGCAAGGCAACATATGCATGATATGACTAACATCATCATGCCAAGGTAGAGCAAACACCTTGGGGGGTAAATAGGAGTGGTCAGCTGCGTCTGAATCCGCCTCAGAATAGATATCTTCCTCTGGATTACAATCTGGAGAGGGGGGAGGGTTTGCCATTGAACCCACCATGGAGTGATGTCTGCATGACATTGTATTGCCGCACAAAACTCTTCTCTTTTTCTCTACATGTTCAGCATGACTGTATACAATATCTGACATGCACACGAAAAAAAATATTGGGAGATTATGTAAGGAGAGCATGCAGAAATTTAGTGTGATGGTAACAACCAGTGGATGGATCCAAAAATAATGATAGTAGGTTGATGATTGATTTAGTTTAATAAAAAGATAGATGATGATTGCTTTACTATTTGTTTCCCACCCAAGATGAACAACATAGGTATACCCTAGGAGAACCAGATATTAGACAGAGATATTATTCATTGCTGCCTCGATATGTGCCCCACAACTAATTTAGAACTCAAGTTTGAACATTAATTTGGACCTGACTTGGAGTCCAAGAGGTGAACATGACGATAAAGTAGCAGGTAATTTTAAGCAATGCATAACATAAGCAGAAACAAAAGAGTGCGACCTCTCTTGTGGACCCGTGTACTCCTCAGGTTCATTTGCTGAGTCGATGATGGTGATGCCGTTGCGGTGGGTGCCGGCGGCAGGGAAGGAGATCCGAGGCAGTGAAAGACGGTCAGGAGTCGTGATGTCTGGTTTGGTGGATGCTTCTATCGATGGAGCAACTTGGGTGAGGTGGACGACATCGCGACAGGAGCAGGACAAACCACACAAAGTTCCCTTAAACACCTACCTGTAACTGAAGTAATTCTGTAAGGGCTCATTTGGCTTGCATGATTCTAAAAACGCAGGGATAGGAAAAACACCGGAATAGGATAGGAATGCACATGGTAAATAGAGCATTTGTAAACACAGGATTTCTGTCAACTTGGGTGTTTGGTTCACAGGAATTGGAGGAGCAGAAGAATGCAAAGAAACATGGCCAAAATAAAGTGAAACCATGTGAAAGCGTGTACAGTTAGAATGTTATTCTGCCACTAATGCACTTGGTCTTGTTTTCATGCATAGGATTTTGAAAAGTACGCCCATGTGGATGTTTTGCTCCATTCCTTTCAACAAAATGCATGAATAATCGAATAGTAGAGTGCCATAGGAAAATTCCATATTGCTATGTTTTTCCATTGAACCAAAATAGCCCTAATGGATGGACATGAATGTATAATAATAAGTGATGCAACAAGTGTACAACCTTTTTGGCGTAGCCGTGTTGACCTCAACATCATTGGGTTGGTCGCTGAAGCAGTTGAGGTAGAGGTGGCTGTCGGAGGTGTGGAGGAAGATCTGAGGAATCTGTAGACGGCGTCCAAGGCACTGCTCTGTTGTGATGGATCGTTCTGTCGCTGGAGCAGCTCTGGTGAGCCGTAAGACGTCAAGGCTGAAGCAGCACAAGACAGACATCGTCAATCTCAAGTGGGATTCTAGTAGCATCTCCAATAGATGATGTAAAATAGATGTAAAATTTACATCACCAAAAACCACCTGACTACAAGAAATGAGGTAAAAACTGTTGACTCTGAACTTAACTGTCGAAACTGAAATTTACTGTGGAATCTGAATGTTACTATCGAAACTGAACACAATGGTAGCAGAGAGGCACTTGACATGTAGTTTAGGGAGGGCCTATAGTTCATCTTCAACATGCACCCTCTGAGCCGCCAGCCACCACTGGTCGAACCGCCGGCCCCAGCGCTGCCTCGCCGCCCCGAAACAACTCCCCACTGTCGGTCCGCCGCCGCCCGGCCAGCCATCTAACCCCCCCGCCCCACCCTGAACCCTAAGAGAGATAGTGGGGTACCTCTCCGGTGTGCCCCCCTCCCCGCTGCGGGTGGTTCTTCCTTAACTCCGGTGAGCCCCCCACCCCTGAAAATCGACTGACCCAAAAGTCGATTCAGTCAAATGAAGTGTAGCTAAATCGGAGCAGAGTAGCAACACGAGCAAGGGGGAGAGCAGCAGCAGCAACACGAGCGAGCAAGCGAGAGCTGGAGCAGCAATAGCAGCGCGATCGAGCGAGTGAGAGCCGGAGCAGTAGTAGCTGGGCGAGCGAGCGAGTGAGAGCCGGAGCAGCAGCAGCAGCGCGAGCGAGCGAGCGAGAGCCGGAGCAGCAACAGCAGATCCGGCTGGTATGGACGTCGCCGCCGAAGGGGCCTCGCACTGGGGGAGAGCCGTCGTGGAGATGTCGCCCACAGCGCCGGCTTCAAGGTAGCCGCTCCATGGGGGGTGCGGGATGGAGCACCATTGGCGCCGGGATGTTGAGTTAAGGAGAAGGTGCGATGCGATGAGTGTACAACCTATTTGGTGGCGCCGAGTAGGCCTCGGCTTCGTCCGAGGAGTCGGTGAGGATGCCGCGGTTCCGGTGGAGCAGGTTAAGGCAGCGCTGTGGGGATGGAGATGCTCCTTGGAGATGGAGGACGGAGCGGCTGAACCGGCGGGACGACGAGATGGACGACGGATCCTCATCCGGGGAGGTTGACGAGGGACATCGAGCTATTGCGGTGGGCGATGTCGTTGGGGAAGAGGCTCCGGCTAGGCATCAGTGAGGTGGCGGACGAAGGAGGGTGGGGTTTCACGGCTGGAGCGAAGAGTTTATGGCGGCCTAGGATTTCGAATGGTGAAAAGGAGGCGATGGGAGGGGTGAACCATGACTTAGGGACGCGCTTGTCCAAAATGTAGGGTGTGTTACAAAAGTACCCCCACCGATTTGAACTAGCGGCCCTTTCGGCTCAGGGTTAGAAGGGGGATTTCGCGTGTCGGGATTTGGCAGCTGGAGGGAGTTTTCGCACGCGTTGTAATTTTGGGATAGCAAGGTGCGGGTTGTGAAGGCGCTAGTTTTGGGAGCACATATCTAAATTTTCGGGATATAACAAGGCGCGGGTTGAATTTTGGGGACAAGCCTAACTTGTAATATTGTACTTGTACGTACCAAATCAACTCGCACTTCCCTCAACCAAAAAAATGAAAAAAAATAAAACTATTCACACCACACAAAGAGAGAGTCTTGCCCCATTTTACTATACAAATGCTATTCAAAGCTACTCCTTCCTTGCATCTATATAGGGCCTAATGCGTTTTTCGATGCTAACTTTGACCAAATATTAGAGCAATAATATATGACATGCAACTTACACAAAGCACACATTAAATTCGTGTGTGGAAGGAGCTTTGAATGATATAATTTTCACATTGTGCATGTCATGTACTATTAATCTTGTCAATAGTCAAAGGCGGTCTTAAAAAACGCATTACGCCCTATATAGATGGAAGGAGGGAGTATGAATCCATGTTATGTCCAATTAAATTTTTTTGCTGGCTATATAATGCATGTAACCTACTCATACCAACATTTTAGTGCATTCCAAAAGTCTATACTACCTCTGCAATTCGAACTGAATTTGAATTTGTTTCTCTATTTCAATAAGAATCTACAATCATGATTGTTGCCAACTTCAACCATCATTCGTGTATTACCTTAATAACACACCACATGATTACAATAGAGATAGATATGAACTATGTGTACTATATGAACTCGAATTCTATTTTTTGAATACACTTGATGTTGTTTCCAAATAATAGTACATTTGATGTACTAACTACATATTCATAATCTAAACCATGTTCCATAGGTACACCGTGTTTATCACACAAAGTATAGTGCCCCTCCCCCTACATTATGACAAGTATTTAGCCCTGAGCTGCAAAAGCCACACGTTAGCCCAAATTATAATCAATGTTCTATATATTATATGTAGTACTAGCAAGATGCCCATGCATTCCACAGAACATCAACATGATCAAGGGGCGGCCTAATTTGCAAATATGGAGAGGGGTGTGGGTATCTTTTTTCAAAATTGCCATAGTTTCCTTCCTATCCGTCAGATATAAATCGGACGGCCTATATTGCAGGATGGCAGGCACACCATCATCAACAACTCTATTTTTTATAAGAGTAGAGATAATATATATTGTATGTAGTATAACATGTTCATAACCACACCATGTGTATCACCGTTATATATATTCACACATGCGTCAGTTTAAAACACTATGATAAATTCTTCAAATATCTGAATTCGCTTTTTATAATGAATTATGACCTCTATTCGTCTTTTACACCCACACAGTCCTCTTATCTTTGTAGCTAGCGCTAACTTTCTCTCGTGCATGCACACACCCACATCCCTCTCACCCTCCCTCAGCATTCTCCAGCTCCATCGCGCAAATTCGTCTTTTCACTTTAGGGCATTCACCCACGGTGTGTGTAGCCCCCCAACTCCTTCTTTACGGCACACATCGATCGATATGCCTCTCTAGCCAGGTGTGCCTAGCACAAACACAAGCTTCCCATCTTCTCTTATCACCGTCCATGCCTCACTCCCACCACTCTTTTCATCGATCTCGTACTCACACACTCCTTCTCCCTCGATATAGTATGCCTCTCGCACCACCTCCTAGATGCATCCCTCTCTCTCTATCCTTCTCCCCGTGCCTTATTCGTTTCTAACACATACATGCATGTATACCGATCGATCTCCCAACATATACCTAGGTCGACTTAACTATTCCCCCACCCCACCCATCGATCGACGTACCTCACAAGTTATGTCTCTCCTTTTTCTGACAAAGGACGATTGATCTTCCTATGTAGTTACGTCTTCTTACCACAGCCATATCGTCCCCCTCATCATTCGTGCATGCCTCCTGACCTGTCTCTCACATGCACGTGCACAGATAGGCATCCATCCCCTCTCTTATTGATATTGCAGGCGTGCCCTCCGTTTGCCTAGCAAGCCTCTCCCACCATTTGTTAGAAGCAACTCCACTACCACCCCCTCCAACACTCTAACTCTATCTCTCTCCCAACCTTATTCCTCTCCTACACATATGCATGGATGCCGATCGATCTCCCTTAATACATGAGGTAGATCGATCTCCCTTAATACATGAGGTAGGCATCTCTCCTCCTCCACACATATCCCAGCCATTGTACCTCTATAGTTAATTAGGCCTCCCCCCCCACCACACACCGATAGTCCAGCATTGTAGGTAGGTATCCATGCCACAGAGGCAAACTGCACCTGTCCCCTCTCACGTTCTAGTATACCAACCACTCTATATCTTTGACGTGGGCACACACAAATTTGATGGCACTCTTTATCGATCGCGCACGCACACACACACACATCATCCCTCTCTTCAATTCTATGGATACCTCAAGCCGATGATAGCTCCACTCTCTTCTCGTGGATCGCCCCCTCTATATATATGATATATCCATGACTCTATTTCACACACATTGCATATGTTACATTTTTTGATTGACCCCCCCCCCAAAAAACACTCACGAACCCACACACTATATCTCTCTATGTTTGTATCTCTCCCACACAACCCCACGTAGGTGGTGTACATACACAAGAAGATAATAGGTGCAAGCACTCATGCTTCGTGCCTAGCCACACCCGCGTGGGTACACGGTGGAGCTCATTTCTGTACGAAATGGTAGCCCACGTGCTAATTTGAACGCGTGTAGCGGTTTTTACCTACGGAGGTCGTGTACCACGCGTGCACGAAACAAAGTTCGACTTGATGCGTTGGCACATTATTTTTAAATAAAGTTATATCGCTCAATGGCACGTAGAATATAAAATGATTTTTATGGAGAAAAAGGTAGTCCGCTCCACTATATACAATGGAGCCTGCCTGCCTAGGTTTGTCTCTCTTCAGAGTATCTCACACAAGGCTGCGGTGGCCTCTCTCTCTCTCTCTCACCGACCGTTGGTCACTGATCCGACTGCATCCCGTCCGTAGGCGGAAAGGGAGGATGTGCATCATTTCTCCGTTCGACGGCGCCGAGGCAGCACGTCCCTATCTGCGGTACACACCGTTCTCTCCGACCAAGCTCCGGCACGGTAGGGCCTACGCCACCTGCTCGCTGCCGCAGTATGGGCAGATTCCGCCCACCACCGCTCACCTAGTTACATCCCGATGACCTCCAAGTATCCCCTCTAGCCTTGCTCCACTGCCCGTCTTCCCATGTCGCCGCATGTGGAAAATCTTCCATGTGGATCTTCCATAGTTCTTTGCCCAAAACGTAGCTCATCCGGCGTACTTTCCATAGTGCAATCTCGTCCTCACACCATCTTAGACAAACACAACTGTGTTGTTACCTTCCCTTAGGATAAGGAATATGCTTCTTTTTTGTCTTTGCATGTGTCATCAACTGTTATTGGCCAGTAATTGTTTCCTTTCTACCTCTTTTTTGCAAACATGACTATCCATTTCACCTCGTTGCTATTGCGACCTTTTGGTGAACTCCGCAAATCATTTTTTTCTTAAGAGTGTTTTGTGCAGTTGTACTTAAATGTCACACAGGCAACATCTCTACATTTCAGTGCGACTGCACAAAGGGAGATTGGTTTTGCTCTATCCTCCTCATCCAACTCCGAGCCCAATCTTCTCCAACTAGTTAGTCTTAAGAGAGACTACAAAGGTGACTGGCTTCTATTTGTGTGTTTATTGTTTCATCAGCAGTCCTCTATTATCGTAATCACACTTAATATCTTTGGAACAGGGATGCTCAGCTCTATTTTAGCGGAACTGCACAAAATGATCGGAATGTTGCATGCTCCAGACAGCTACTTTTTTCCCAACATGCCTTGTTGATTTAGACAGAGCTGGGGGGATGTTGCTGTCAATTAAAGCATGGATCAATTTTAATTTAACACCTTCTCACAACTTTGTCTTCAGTTGTGATGTAAATATTAGCTCTGATCTCCAGTATTAGTTTTTTATTGTTTCCGAAAGAGCATCGATGGCAAGACACACAAAACAAAAGATGAAAGCTCAGAGCATTGTACAATTTCAAGTCGCTGGAAAATTATTTGTGTAGTATGTCAATTATGTAAACAAATGCTGGAAGCTTGATAGCATTGCCAGAAGCCTCTTCAACATCCGGATCCATGTGCCATGCACAAAATTATACTCCTTCGTTCCTAAATATTTATCTTTTTACAAACTTCAAATGGGCATATTTTAGAGTGTAGATTCACTCATTTTGCTTCGTATGTAGTCACTAGTTGAAATCTCTAGAAAGACAAATACTCCGGAGTATATTTAAGAATCGAGGGAGTAGTGCACAACCGCATGGCAGACTCAGCCCGGTCATTGTGCTGCATTAATAGTGAGTAATGAGCAGTCAAATCATAAGCCCCACCTTTCCCACTGTATGTTGCTCGGAAGAAGCAACCATCAATACGCTCTTCTTTGAATCCGCTCATACTACTCCATCTGTCACTGTTTATAGAGCGCACTTCAAAAAATATCTCTGGGACCAAGGCGACTAGCGATCGGCCTGAAAAATAGCATTGATAGTTATAGCACGATGTCTATTACTAGAGGAAATAATGTGTACACACATGCATGCAGTGCTTCCACCCCGGGTACACACATGCATGCACTTACTCCACTCCATAGTACATCGAGAGAAAATTGTGGACTTGATTGCGGTTACCACGCCCTAATTAATTGAGCATTAAACCAAACGCGTCTAAAGTCTCTCTGGTGGTGGAAATGCATTGACAGAAATGCATCATAATGAAGCGCACCCTGTAAACTGTGACAGAGGGAGGAGTAGTATGAAGGTGTAAAACCAAGTACGTGTATGGCCAGTCGGTTAATGCACCTCCTCTTGGCATATCACTGACATGTGGGACAGGAGTGTGAGCAAAATGATCTCAATTGACGGCAAAATGGCCAACCCGCCGTTCCTTGAGAAAGACAAGGAGCGAGAACACACAGACGGGCTCGCACGGAGGCCAAGATATATTCGAGCATGGTTGATCGATATCATCATTACATGTTCTATTTTTTTAATACTATACTATTGGGCTGCCATTTTTCGCCCTTCTCCTGAATAAATGTGTACTTTATCAGAGATTAAAAAAATAAGAGTATAGACGCTCCACCATGCGGTTCTAGTAGTAGTACTACTCCTACTACTAAACCTTGCGCTTGGCTCTTCGCCTCTTCGTGAAGTCGAACAGTGATGGTACTCCGCATGTTGGGTACTATAGTTATAACATCCCAAAATTTTAAATTTTGGAATGTTATACAAATAGATAGATTTGATTGTGTGAAATTGAGTGAAATTCGAAACTTTTTGAGAGTTAAATGAGAGGGAATAAAAGGACTTTCCCAAACTTTCATTTTGCATTCGTGATCTCCGTGAATTCAAATTCTTTTCACCACAAAACCCGGGAGAGAAGATGACATGACTTCTTCCATTTATTTAAATGACAAGGGGCATTGAAAATATTTGAATTTCATTTGGAAAATATTTCCAACCCATGAACTTTATGCAACTCAATGATTTTCACGAGCGAAGATAAAATGACTTCTTCAAAACATATGAAATATGAGTTGGGAGTTTCAAAGAATTAAATTCAAAGTTCTTTTGAATTTATTTTTCAATTTGCAGTAATTTGAGTTTTATTCAAATTATTTTTCTCCAAAAATAAAATATATGGAAAATAGGGTAACATGATTCCCTACATCAGAAAATTGGAGAGAAATAAATTTGAATTAATTTTGGTATTTTAAAAAATGATTTTTACTGGATTTTACTAGGGCAGAAGCACTCTTTGCTTTATTTGAATTTGTGTGTATTTTATTTGACTCTATAAAAATGTTCAGCTTGTAGGAAATCTTTTTCTGAAATTTTTTATATATTATATGCCTATAGTATTTATTTATTTATTTTGGTTTTATTTTATTTTCTGAAAATTTGTTAAAAAAACATCTTTCTTCGCCGACTGGGCCGGCCCCAGGCCCAGCCGACCGCGCCGGCCCACCGCTGTGTCGTCCCCGACCGGACGACGGAGTCCGCATCCCGCACGACTCCGCCGCCGCCTCGACGTCCGTGCCGCGGCCGGACTCTCCCCACCGCCTTGGCCCCTCCTCCACGCCACCGTCGCCCCCTCCTCCTATAAATCCGGCAGCCCCGATCCTCTCTCTCTCTTTTTCGCCGCGCCGCCGCACTTCTCGCCGCACTCGCCGAAGCCGCCGCTCCGGCGAGATCCACCGCTGCCGCCCCACTCTGTCCCGTCACCGTGGACTACCGCAGACGCCGCCATCCTCTTCGCCTTGCCGCGCCGCCCCTCCCCGACCCCTCCGTTGCCCTCCACAACGACCGGAGCCACCGCCCCGACCGGAGCAGAGCCGCTTCCGCCGTCCCGCGCCGCCGGAATTCGCCGCCGCCGCCGCGGTAACCGCCGCCCCTCCCTCGCCGTTGGATCTGGATCCAATGATCCAGATCGTTTTAGTTTTTTTCCCCGAAACGTTTTGTTTTTATTTAGAGAACGTCCGCTGTTTAGATCAGAAAAACGAACGTTCGCTTTTTAGCCTTTTCCTTTCTGTTATTTTCGTCAGGGACCTATCTGTAAATATATCTATTTACAGATTAGCCCCTAGTTTTCAAACCCTCACAACTTTTTACTCGTTTGTCCAAATCCAATGAAACCAACGCCCACTTCTTCGTTACGATCTCCTCTATCCAGTAATCCAACTCAAACATGTTTTTGAAAGTTTAAAATTTGAATTAGATCAGATTTGAATTTGAACTTCGTTTGATCATAACTTGAGTTTCGTAACTCCGATGTAGTTGATTCTTTTTGCATCTCGAAGCTCTTGACCTAAACTTTCTGATAAGGCCAAATTCACATAATTTTGGTACTGTTAGAAATTGTTTAATGTTGCAAGAGTTATTTGCTTGGTTTTGATGTTTTCCGAATTGTTTTCTTCATTCTTTCCGATCTTTTGAGTGATTGCTTATGTGTGGTTACAATTGCTTGCTCACGATAGATTGACCGGAGTGTGACAAGTAGAACTATCAAGAGTTTTGAGTGCGAATCATCTTCATCAACATTGCAGGCAAGATCACACTTTGATCATACCTCTTTACTACCTAGTTTTTATGCATTAGATCAATCCTCAAACATTGCATGACTAGGATCTAATTAATATGTGGGTTTGGGAAGTAGATGAGGTAGTACCTATTACCTGTTTTATTATCAAACCTTTGGGAGTTACTTCTACGTTTGCTTATTATGCCATGCTATGCTAGTAGACGTGGATTGGGTGAGTGTATCCATGACAGATGTGAGTTTGTTAATTAATGGTTTATTTAAGGTGGCAACTTAAACACACATCTGGGTGGATTGAGGTACCTGGTTTCCAGGATTTGCCTGTTTTTTTCGGACCGCCACCCAGGCTCAAAGGGATCATGAGATTATTCATGCTAGAAACTTCCCTGTGCAGCCACATGCTACTATGGGCTCTAGCATAGTTGACTAAGTTGTGAGAACTGTTACAGTGGTAGACTAGCTGATGTAGGGGATGTAGGTTGGTACGGTCTACCCGTTCGTAAGGTGCAAGCACTTCTGAAAGACTATGTCTCAGTCATCCGTTTCTCAAACACCTTGTAGTGCGAGAATCCAAACGGAGGAGATCGAGTCATGTGGGGAAAAGTGCGCAAACCTCTGCAGAGTGTATAAACTAATCATGGTTAGCCGTGTCCCCGGTTATGGACGTTTTGAGTATCTAGTACTTGGATTTTCCTGTGAATCTCATCATGTTACTTTAATTAATCTTGTTGGGTTTTAATGATGTTACTTAATTGGGATTGGGAATGCTGTCAACCATTCTCAATGTTTAACAACCACCATGATAGTTAAATAAATTTATTCCTTTGCAGTAGGGAAAAATTGGCTTTTCGCAAAAACATTATAACCATAGAGCCTCCACCAGCCAAATATGCATGTAGTGATAGCCTTTATTCATCATTGCTCTATGGTGTGAATTTGCCAGTACATTCAATGTACTGACCCTTTGTGGCTGCAACGTCTCATGTTGCAGGATTTCTTACGACGAGTAAGTGATACGTTAGGGTTACGATTTCTACACTCAACTTTGCCGTTGGTGTTGATGGGAATCCACAACCTTGTTACTCCCACTATTTGGATTGATGTAGTAGTATTTACGTTACTTTATACATGTGATTTACCTCTGTTATAAATCCTCGAGTACTGTGTGTGTTAGCATACCGATCCAGGAATGACACTTAAGCACAGAGACTTGATCCATTCGGGTCGGGTCGCTACAAGATGGTATCAGAGCACATGTTGACTGTAGGACATGACCCTAGAAACTGGTAAGCCCATAGGAAAGATTTTTCTCTACAACCTTCTTTTCAAAAAGATCTTTTACCTCTCTTCTCTTCTGAGCTTATTCAAATATTCCCTTTTAGTGAGACTATACCCTTTCCCCTTTTGACCACATGAAGATTCGACGGATAAAACCACTTCAAGAAGGACAAGATATCGGACAATTAAGACCATTTTGGAATGAAGAGGATTTTACCGAGCATTATAATGATGGAAACTACGACGGAGAAAGACTTCGAAGACTAGGAGAATATGAAGAAATTCCAGATTTGGTATGACCAAGGAAGGCTACACTTATGGAACTTGACAGAATATGGAAGCTGTCAATACCCGAGATCAAGGTGTATCGGAGAAAGACCTGAACATGGAGCATTAGAACTCAAAGTTTTGTCAAGAAAACCCTAAGGTAGGAGATATCAACTACGGAATAAAAGTTCATGTCAATGACTAGGGCAGAAATATGGATATCCAAGATGTTATCGCTCTCTTATGCCATTATTACCGTGTTGAGTTAAGCATGCATTCCTTTGGAAGTATTGGTTGGTAGAAAGCTGATGGAGCACCCATCAGTAAAGGATACAGTTTTAACATTAGCTGGTGTATCGCCAGGATCTGGAGTATTACATGAAGAAGTTTAAGATGGACCTTCAGGAAGCTGTATTTGACAAGGAGGTAATTCGTGAAGAACTCAGGAACCAGAAGCTAAAATTAGCCAAGCTGGAGGAGCTAAAACCTCGAGATACCGGAGATTTGTTAGGAACTGAAGGATGTTGAAAACCTAGAAGTTTGGAACACAACTCCAGAAATATTAAAGGATGTCACTGGAGACTTCGCGTAAACAGAGATCTGGCATAGGAACTTGAGAAGGACAAGCATGATCAGAAGAAGCCATCGGAGACATGAACAAGACTTGAAGAGTTTGGTGACATTGAAGATTTATTGACCATTAGAAGACCAAACCTTGTTGTACCTACGTTAGGTGCGATGTTTGTGAGCTGTCATTTTTTTGTTGTTTTTCCGACAGCCACAATAAAACCAGTCTTTTCAAAACTATTGTTTGTACTGTGTGCATCCCTCTCGATCTCTCCTATCCCACCCCAAACCCATGGACCCAATAGAGGATGAATGGAGATGAACCCATATTTTCTGGACCAATGAGTCAATTGGAGATGGACCAATGGATTCGAACATGGAGGATCATATGGAGAATGACCCTATAGCCGGAAAGGATATGGCCCAGCATGCTCTTCAATGCTTTGAAAGAGGTGCTGCTACTTGGTGGAGGATGTACCAAAACGTCAATGGATAGCAAGGAGTAACCACTTGGAAGGAATTTAAGTTGACTTTGCTAAAGTCTTAGTTTGTGTCCCAGAAGTTGAAGCCTTATGGAAGTGATATGAAGAAACCTTGTGCATACATGCTTTGTGGAGAAATAGGACACAACCATAAAGAAAACAAGGACGAATACCCTCATAAGCAGAGGATTACCAAAGGAGTTAGCCGAGGATTTTCGGGGAACTTCGGTTGGAGATTGTTCCCAAAGGTTTTGTTGCAGCAATGGAAGTTCAGTCTACATTGTTGGGAAGGATTCGTGAAGCTCAGAAGTATGACAAAGAGATTGCTGAGGTAAAAGAGAGGATGAGCAAAGGAAAGGCCAAAGGTTTTCGTAAGGATGAGCACGACACCTTATGGTTCGAGGACCGTGTATATGTTCCCAATAATGCAAAGATCGGTAAGTAAAGACTTCAAGAGGCTCATGACTCACCATACTCGACTCGCCCTGGAAACACCAAGATGTATTTGGATTTGAAGGAGTGTTTCTAGTGGACTGGTAAGAAGAAGGATATTACGGAGTATGTAGTCGTAGGTGATGTATGCCAGAGAGAGTAAAAGCAGAGCATCAGAAGCCCGCAGGATTACTACAGCCTATGCCGATACCCGAATGGAAGTGGGGATAAGCTTGGCATGGATTTCATTACCGGATTTCCCAGAACCCGAATGGGATATGATTCTATCTGGGTAGTAGTTGATTCGCTTGACCAAAGTGGCTCACTTTATCCCAGTGAAAACCACCTATACAACTGCGAAGTTGGCCAAGATATATTTTACCAGGATCGTATGTCTGCATGGAGTTCCGAGGACCATCGCATCAGATAGAGGAACATAGTTTACCTCAAAGTTTTGGAAATAGCTGCACCAGACTTTGGGTACTAGGCTAGAGTTCAGTACAGCCTTTCATCCGCAGACAGATGGATAGACCGAGAGAGTCAATCAGATTCTGGAGGACATGGTGAGATCGTGTGCGCTAAATTATGGATCTAGTAGGGATGATAATCTACTTTCCGTGGACTTCTCATACAACAACAGTTACCAAGCCAGTTTGAAGATGGCCCCTTTTAAAGTTTTGTATGGAGAAGGAGCCAGACACCGTTGATGTGGGATGAAGTTGGAGACCGTCAGTTGTTTGGATCAAATGTGATCAAGGATTCAGAAGAGAATGTTAAGTTGATTCGATATAGACTGAAGGTAGCTCAGTCCTGGCAGAAGAGTTATGCAGACTCAAAAATGCAAGGAGGAAGTCTATGAAATTGGAGATAGAGCATGTCTTCGTGTGTCCCCTCTGTGAGGAGTTAAACTATTTGGAATTAAGGGAAAGTTAGCCCCGAGATTTGTAGGACCATCCGAGTTTTGGAGCGTATGGGAGAAGTGGCCAACAAGTTGGAGTCACCCGAAGCACTGTCAGAAGTTCATGATGTGTTTCACGTTTCCCAGTTGAAGAAGTGCCATGCAGAGATGGCCAATATTCCCCTGTAAGGACGCTTGACCCTGGAAAGGATAATGATGTTCCACGAAGTGGAGTATGGACTTTATAAGTATAAGTTTTTATCTCGGTATGTGGGATATACCACGAGGATGAAGAGATGAATTACTATTGGATATAAAGGAGATATGATGTTGGAAATATGGATCAATGTAACTCCATGATGAGTCTGAGTAATCACGCCTTAGTTTGGTACAAATAGAAGGAAGGAAGACATTACAATGAGATGGATTTAAGAATGCTCGGAAACTGGATGTTGGAATAATGATCAGTTGCCCCGAGGATGAGTTCAAGGTTTACAAGTGATGAGATGGGCCATAACCCACAGGCCCCAGGACCTGCCAAGAATCAAGCATATTATTGCTGAAGGAAAACCCTGAAGAAGTTACGATTTTATCGATAGACGATCCTATAGGAGTTTACGCAAAACCTGAGAGTTGTTAAGGAACGATAGATGTTTGTTTGGCTTGCAGAATCAATGGATTTATCCGAACTTGGTTCGTCGACAAGGGAAATTCTGCAATGCTTGTGAGGATGACCGAGTGTTAGAATGCGGGATTCGCTAAACCGTATACAAGGTAATGATTTGGGTGCGGGATGGGTTGATCACCATACCGACTTACTCTTATTATTCGCCTTGCTATATGGGATGGTAAATCTGAGTGACTTACCTATAGTAGAGAGACGACGATCAAAACCTTGTTCAAACCTTAGAATGGTATAAGTATTTTTTCCCTTGCACAAGGCAGCTGTTGCCAATCGTAGGACATACGGTGAGGCTCAACCCAGACCTGTTTCCTGCAGGAGAAACCATAAATGGATGACCACCATGAGATATCGATAGTTGCTTAGCATTGGCGCCAGACCCAGTCTCGGAATAACCTTACCAGGATGAAATGGATACAGGAATTAAGAAAAGGTTATGCCGCTACCGGAAGAGCCTAGAGATGGAATTTCCCGAGATCTGGGAAGACCGACACAGTCATGAATAAGGATGGAGTATATGATTTTTTGATGGAACCGTAACAATGCTTCTAAGGGTGGTAGCACCCGAGACCCCGGAGATGATCGATGGAATTTGAGAAGACCCCTACCCTAACCTATTTCTTGCTAGCCTCTCCGAATCTCGAGGACGAGATTCATTTTAAGGGTGGTAGGTTTGTAACATCCCAAAATTTTAAATTTTGGAATGTTATACAAATAGATAGATTTGATTGATTGTTTGATTGATTGTGTGAAATTGAGTGAAATTCGAAACTTTGTGAAAGTTAAATGAGAGGGAATAAAAGGACTTTCCCAAACTTTCATTTTGCATTCGTGATCTCCGTGAATTCAAATTCTTTTCACCACAAAACCCTGGAGAGAAGATTACATGACTTCTTCCATTTATTTAAATGACAAGGGGTGTTGAAAATATTTGAATTTCATTTGGAAAATATTTCCAACCCAGGAACTTTATGCAACTCAATGATTTTCATGAGCGAAGATAAAATGACTTCTTCAAAACATATGAAATATGAGTTGGGAGTTTCAAAGAATTAAATTCAAAGTTCTTTTGAATTTATTTTTCAATTTGGAGTTATTTGAGTTTTATTCAAATTATTTTTCTCCAAAAATAAAATATATGGAAAATAGGGTAACATGATTCCCTACATCAGAAAATTGGAGAGAAATAAATTTGAATTAATTTTGGTATTTTTAAAAATGATTTTTATTGGATTTTACTAGGGCAGAAGCACTCTTTGCTTTATTTGAATTTGTGTGTATTTTATTTGACTCTATAAAAATGTTCAGCTTGTAGGAAATCTTTTTTCTGAAAATTTTGATATATTATATGCCTATAGTATTTTATTTATTTATTTTGGTTTTATTTTATTTTCTGAAAATTTGTTAAAAAAAACATCTTTCTTCGCCGACTGGGCCGGCCCTAGGCCCAGCCGACCGCGCCGGCCCACCGCTGTGTCGTCCCCGACCGGACGACGGAGTCCGCATCCCGCACGACTCCGCCGCCGCCTCGACGTCCGTGCCGCGGCCGGACTCTCCCCACCGCCTTGGCCCCTCCTCCACGCCACCGTCGCCCCCTCCTCCTATAAATCCGGCAGCCCCGACCCTCTCTCTCTCTTTTTCGCTGCGCCGCCGCACTTCTCGCCGCACTCGCCGAAGCCGCCGCTCCGGCGAGATCCACCGCTGCCGCCCCACTCTGTCCCGTCACCGTGGACCACCGCAGACGCCGCCATCCTCTTCGCCTTGCCGCGCCGCCCCTCCCCGACCCCTCCGTTGCCCTCCTCAACGACCGGAGCCACCGCCCCGACCGGAGCAGAGCCGCTTCCGCCGTCCCGCGCCGCCGGACTTCGCCGCCGCCACCGCGGTAACCGCCGCCCCTCCCTCGCCGTTGGATTTGGATCCAATGATCCAGATCGTTTTAGTTTTTTTCCCCGAAACGTTTTGTTTTTATTTAGAGAACGTCCGCTGTTTAGATCAGAAAAACAAACGTTCGCTGTTTAGCCTTTTCTTTTCTGTTATTTTCGTCAGGGACCTATCTGTAAATATATCTATTTACATATTAGCCCCTAGTTTTCAAACCCACACAACTTTTTACTCGTTTGTCCAAATCCAACGAAACCAACGCCCACTTCTTCGTTACGATCTCCTCTATCCAGTAATCCAACTCAAACATGTTTTTGAAAGTTTAAAATTTGAATTAGATCAGATTTGAATTTGAACTTCGTTTGATCATAACTTGAGTTTCATAACTCCGATGTAGTTGATTCTTTTTGCATCTCGAAGCTCTTGACCTAAACTTTCTGATAAGGCCAAATTAACATAATTTTGGTAATATTAGAAATTGTTTAATGTTGCAAGATTTAATTGCTTGGTTTTGATGTTTTCCGAATTGTTTTCTTCGTTCTTTCCCATCTTTTGAGTGATTGCTTATGTGTGGTTACAATTGCTTGCTCACGATAGATTGACCGGAGTGTGACGAGTAGAACTATCAAGAGTTTTGAGTGTGAATCATCTTCATCAAGATTGCAGGAAAGTTTACACTTTGATCATACCTCTTTACTACCCAGTTTTTATGCATTAGATAAATCCTCAAACATTGCATGACTAGGATCTAATTAATATGTGGTTTTGGGAAGTAGATGAGGTAGTACCTATTAACTTTTTTATTATCAAACCTTTGGGAGTTACTTCTACGTTTGCTTATTATGCCATGCTATGCTAGTAGACGTGGATTGGGTGAGTGTATCCATGACAGATGTGAGTTTGTTAATTAATGGTTTATTTAAGGTGGCAACTTAAACACACATCTGGGTGGATTGAGGTACCTGATTTCCAGGATTTGCCTGTTTTTTTCGGACCGCCACCCAGGCTCAAAGGGATCATGAGATTATTCATGCTAGAAACTTCTGTGTGCAGCCACATGCTACTATGGGCTCTAGCATAGTTGACTAAGTTGTGCGAACTGTTACAGTGGTAGACTAGCTGATGTAGGGGATGTAGGTTGGTACGGTCTACCCGTTCGTAAGGTGCAAGCACTTCTGAAAGACTATGTCTCGGTCATCCGTTTCTCAAACACCTTGTAGTGCGAGAATCCAAACGGAGGAGATCGAGTCATGTGGGGAAAAGTGCGCAAACCTCTGCAGAGTGTATAAACTAATCGTGATTAGCCGTGTCCCCGGTTATGGACGTTTTGAGTATCTAGTACTTGGATTTTCCTGTGAATCTCATCATGTTACTTTAATTAATCTTGTTGGGTTTTAATGATGTTACTTAATTGGGATTGAGAATGCTGTCAACCATTCTCAATGTTTAACAACCACCATGATAGTTAAATAAATTTATTCCTTTGCAGTAGGGAAAAATTGGCTTTTCGCAAAAACATTATAACCATAGAGCCTCCACCAGCCAAATATGCATGTAGTGATAGCCTTTATTCATCATTGCTCTATGGTGTGAATTTGCCAGTACATTCAATGTACTGACCCTTTGTGGCTGCAACGTCTCATGTTGTAGGATTTCTTACGACGAGTAAGTGATACGTTAGGGTTACGATTTCTACACTCAACTTTGCCGTTGGTGTTGATGGGAATCCACAACCTTGTTACTTCCGCTATTTGGATTGAGGTAATAGTATTTATGTTACTTTATACATGTGATTTACCTTTGTTATAAATCCTCGAGTACTGTGTGTGTCAGCATACCGATCCAGGGATGACACTTAAGCACAAAGACTTGATCCATTCGGGTCGGGTCGCTACAACAGTGTATGCCTCTGGCAATCTGACACCGGATGAACTGATGCATGTCCACCGCCTGGGCGAGGGTATGTTGCATTAGTCAAAAGGCGTAAGCGAGCTTCGCCTTGTCCTGCAAGCTTCTCCTTGTTTGCGAGTTGACGGGACACACCAAAAAGTAGTGCTAGTCCATACTCCCTCCTTTCCGGTTAGTATGGCTTAATCTTTTTTGCGCGTAAATGAGAGAGCTTTATTCATATATAAGCATTCGTAGGACGATCAACCAAGACACTTGTCACTAGGAAGCGAGGTACCCCGCAAAAAAGAAGTAGGAGCGAGGTGTTTCATCAAGCCAGCTCTCGGCCACATTCAAAGTGTAGCAAGCACAGTTCGCATAAAGATGCGCCGCAAGGTTTGCTGACCTGTTTACATGCCGAATAACAAGAAAAGAGGAAATATTATCGAGCGCTCCTATTTGTAACAGGATATGAGCCAGAATTAAGCTAAAATTGTGGCGAGTGTTCCATGAAATCAACTTCCATTATCACATGCGAGAACCCTCGAAGAGAACCAAATGTGTTGAAGATTGCTTTATCATATTTTTAAAATATAATAAGAGTGCAGACGCTCCTCCATCTGGTTCCTAGTAGTATAGTACATACCTCTATAGACTATAGTAGTAGTACTAGTACTAGTAAACTTTGCGCTTGGCTGTTCGCCTCTTCGGGAACTCGGACAATAATAGTGCTAGTATAGTCTATGCTTCTGGCAATCTGACACCGAATTAACTGTTGCAGATCCATCGCCTGAGCGAGGGAGAGCTTGATTAGTCAAAAGTTTCTCCTTGTCCTGCGAGCTGCCGCGCGCAAGCTTCTCCCATCTTGCAAGCTTCTCCTCGTTCGGCAAGCTGACGGGACACAGCAAAGTAATGCTAGTCCATACTGCCTCCTCTCCGGTTAATATGGCTTAATTTCAAACAATATAAATACACTGTCTATCACTGTATATTTGTAAAAATACGGTCAGTGGACTTCATAATACGCTCATTGCGCTCAATATATACATTTTGTGGTATTTATACGGTCACTAGCTCACCCTGGCTGAGTGTGTGCATGCACATGTAGGTTGAGCACTTGAGCGCGACCGTGTGTGTTCCATGGTGTGCTCGGACATGCATGCATTAGGGCGTCGCGCGCGTTTTTGCGCCCATGTGTACGTGTGACTATTGCATGCATGCACGAGGTTGTAGTCCCTTACATTCAGATGTTCATAAGTCAATGCTTTGTCAAAACGTTGCATGCAAGGTTTAATCATTCGTTGTTCACACATGCATTCCCGATATTAATACGTTGGTAAAGACAATTTTCTTGAGGAAAACGAGCCCATGAATTGAGTTCAAAGGGGACCTATAAGCCAGGACGGAGGGAGTACCAGTAGTGAACCGGAAGGAGGGAGTAGGGACTAGTAGTACAGTACTACTACGTAACAACGCACAGTAACAAAATTCCTCTATGCGCATCCTGTCTATGTGTCATGCAAGAAAATAGAGATAAGTACAAGTGAGACTCAGGAACGGTCATACACGTAGGGGGAGTACGTGTAGGGCCCACTAAGGAGCAGTCAAATCACACATTAAGTTAGTCGAAAGAAGCAACCATCATTTCACTCTTCAATGATATGTACGCAATATAAAATGGTTGATATGGAGAGAAAAATACAACCACTGTACATACACTAGCAGGAGCCTAAGCTACAAGCCTGCTTGCTTGGGTCGCTCTCTTCACAAGCATAGAACGACGGTGGCCACACCGCTGGTGAGGGAGTCCTGGACTAGGGGGTGTCCGGACAGCCGGACTATCAATATCCGCCGGACTCCAAGACTACGAAGATACAAGATTGAAGACTCCGTCCCGTGTCCGGATGGGACTTTCCTTGGCATGGAAGGCAAGCTTGGCAATACGGATATGTAGATCTCCTACCATTGTAACCGACTCTGTGTAACCCTAGCCCTCTCCGGTGTCTATATAAACCGGAGGGCTTTAGTCCGTAGGACAACATACATTACAACAATCATACCATAGGCTAGCTTCTAGGGTTTAGCCTCCTTGATCTCGTGGTAGATCTACTCTTGTACTACCCATATCATCAATATTAATCAAGCAGGACGTAGGGTTTTACCTCCATCGAGAGGGCCCGAACCTGGGTAAAACATTGTGTCCCTTGTCTCCTGTTACCATCCGCCTAGACGCACAGTTCGGGACCCCCTACCCGAGATCCGCCGGTTTTGACACCGACATTGGTGCTTTCATTGAGAGTTCCCCTGTGTCGTCACCGACAGAGCGGATGCCTCCACCCGTCTTCAAAGACGGTGTTTTCGCCGGAGGGGCCTTGGCCGCCGGCCAAACTATCCGGCTTGGTGGTTTTCTCATGACCGCCTGTCCGGCCGCCGCTTCGGCAATGACTTCTCAAGTCATCGAAAACAATCTTCGCGTCAGCCCTAAAGCTGCCGAACAGTTAGATCCAATAGAGCTCTCATCTGTTAACGAGCTCTTGGGTCGCATCGCCGCCCTGGGAGTCGCTACGGACTACAACCAGATTGGGCTTAAAACCGATCTGAGAGAGATTAACTCTCCCCAGGCCACCCACCACGTCGCAGTGGTAGAGGAGCAATACGGCAACTCTTTGCCAGTGTTGAAAACAATTCATGTCCGGATTCCCGAACCCTCCATGCCGGATTCCCGCGGGGGGACGGACTTCGATCGAGCATTGAACTTAAAATCATGCATCACCCCGGACTCCCTGGATTGTCCCCAGCAAACCACACTTCCGAATTCGGAAACCCCTTGGCCTTTGAGCCTCAAGATGGGCAGGGATCCGGATTTTATTCCACCCACCCGCCCAGACATATGCGATCTATCTCTAATACGGCAAGAGCCTGCAGAAACAGTACATCACTACTGGGCCAGATTCCTCCTGGTTATGGACAGGATAAAGGACTGCCGAGAGGAAAACGCAATATCAATCTTCCGCAATAACTGCACGGACAAGGGAATACTAAACGCCATTGATCGTCGCAAAATTACGTGCTTCACCGATCTGGCATCCATTGTACGAAAGTACTGTGCGATGGAGAGTTTCCGGAAAACCAAAAATCAATTTTGGGATAATCCATATGGACCATTCTGCTTCAACACGATGCCCTTCGGACTCAAAAACGCCGGCGCAACATATCAGCGCATGATTCAAACGTGTCTGGCCACCCAGATCGGCAAAACAGTCGAGGCATACATAGACGACGTAGTCGTCAAAACAAAACACGTCGAAACTTTAGTAGACGATTTGAGGCTCACATTCGACAACCTCAGAGCATATGACATCAAGCTGAATCCGAAAAAATGCGTTTTCGGCGTACCAGCCGAAAAGCTGCTGGGCTTCATCGTATCCGGTAGAGGAATTGAAGCAAATCCGGCCAAAATCCGAGCTTTGTCACAGTTGGATATTCCAAAAGACCTCAAACAAATACAAAAATTAACAGGATGCGTGGCAGCCTTAAGCCGCTTTATCTCCCGTTTAGGAGAAAAGGCGTTGCCCCTCTATCGCCTCCTCAGGCGCACCGAACACTTCGAGTGGACGGATGCTGCCACTGCCGGACTCGAAGAGATAAAGGCCATACTGGCAACAAATTTGGTCCTGGCTGCGCCCACTATGGGCGAACCAATGTTGTTATACATCGCAGCAACACATCAAGTTGTAAGCGCAGTCCTCGTCGTCGAACGAGCGACAGAAGGGCATAAATTCCCTCTTCAAAAACCAGTGTATTATGTATCCACTGTGTTAACCCCCTGCAAATCCCGTTACCCGCACTATCAGAAGATAGCATATGCAGTGTTCATGGCGTCTCGAAAGCTCCAGCACTACTTTCAGGAGTGCTCGATAACAGTGGCCTCTGAAGTACCACTCAATGACATTATAAATAACCGCGACGCAACGGGCAGGATAGCAAAATGGGCCATTGAGCTCTTACCATTCGACATCACCTACAAACCTCGACGAGCTATAAAGTCACAAGTTTTGGCTGACTTCGTCGCCGAATGGTCTGAAGCCGAACTCCCTAAAGAGTACGGCGCATACTCCAATTGGACTATGCATTTCGACGGCTCCAAAATGTTGGCCGGACTGGGGGCTGGCATCGTACTGACGTCCCCCACCGGAGATACTGTCCAGTATGTACTTCAAATAATGTACACGGACTCCAACAGTGCAGCCGAATACGAGGCCCTGTTACATGGTCTCCGGATGGCGGTCTCCATGGGCATTCAACGCCTAGAGGTGCGCGGGGACTCAAACCTTGCAATATCCCAAATAAACGGAGACTTCGACGCCAAGGATCCGAAAATGGCAGCATATCGCAACGCTGTCCTAAAAATGTCAGCTCGGTTTGAAGGACTCGAATTCCATCACATAGCCCGAGATAATAACCAAGCGGCCGACGTCCTGGAATGCATCGGTGCGAAACGTGATGCTGTCCCTCCAAATATCTTCCTGGAACGTCTCTTCAAGCCATCCGTACTATGGGAAGAGGAGCCCGGTAGCGACAAACCGGAGAAAACCGCACCAACCGGTGATTCGGCAGACGACATAACACCCTCCGCCCACGTCATAATGGCAGTAATCGCCGCGTGGACAGAACCTTTCCTAGCCTACTTACTTAGGCAGGAACTTCCCGAAGACCAAAATGAGGCTCGCTGCATAGTCCGCGATCGAAGGCCTACAAGGTCCATGAGGGAGAACTTTATAAGAAAAGTACCACCGGAGTCCTTCAAAGGTGTATCTCCGAAGAAGAAGGGCGAAACCTCCTGGCTGAAATTCATGCCGGACTAGGCGGACACCACGCAGCAGCTCGGGCCCTTGTAGGAAAGGCATTCCGTACAGGATTTTATTGGCCGACGGCTCGGGCAGACGCACAGGACTTGGTCCAGCAATGCGTTGGTTGTCAGCTCTTTGCTAATCAGAGCCATATGCCACCCACCGCCCTCAAAACCATACCCATTACCTGGCCGTTCGCGGTCTGGGGGCTTGACATGGTTGGACCCCTTAAAGGGGGAACCCACAAGAAAAAGTACCTATTGGTCATGGTGGATAAGTTCACCAAATGGATAGAGGCCAAACCGGTCAAAACGGCAGAGTCCGGACCAGTGATAGACTTTATATCAGGGGTGGTACACCATTACGGAGTCCCCCATAGCATCATCACCGACAACGGCACGAACTTCACAGCCGACGAGGTTAAGTCATGGTGCAAAAATATGGGCATCAAGCTCGACTATGCGTCAGTCTATCACCCTCAAACCAACGGTCAAGTGGAAAGAGCAAATGGTCTAATAATGAGCGGCATTAAACCCAGACTAGTGAGGTCACTCACTAAATCCGACACACAATGGGTCGAGGAGCTCGACTCCGTACTCTGGGGGCTGTGGACAACGCCTAACCGTACTACCGGATTCACACCATTTTTTATGGTATACGGCGCAGAGGCAGTCTTGCCCTGTGACATTATTCATGACTCACCTCGAGTGCGCATGTATGAGGAAAGAGAGGCCGAGCTTGATCGGCAGGACAGCTTGGACACATTGGAGGAAGAACGTGACGTCGCAAAGGCTCGTTCCGCATTCTATCAGCAGCAGGCCCGAAGATATCAAAGCAGAGAAGCACGGTCCAAGACTTACAACGTTGGTGAACTAGTTCTACGCCTGCCGGACAAGAAAAAGGACAAGCTCAAGCCCAAATGGGAGGGCCCCTTCATTATCGATCAAGTACTGACCGGCGGAGCATACCGTCTACGAAATGCGTCGGATCACCGACTCGAGCCGAACCCATGGAACGCAGCCCGCCTCCGACGATTCTATGCCTAGCGTCGGACTAAGAGTTCGTCCCCTTCCCCCGTCCAAACTTTTACACTTCGGCTGTCTTTTGTTTCTCTTTTTATCATTTTCACTTAAAAGCCCTTCCGGGCCTATTTTTGCATTCTTCGCATACACATGATGTGCCATCCGCACTCATTATTCCTGGGGGCTTCTTTTACAGAAGCTCAATTATACGGGTTTTATACCCAGCACATGTGTCAAGCTTCCACATGTACCTTTTACTCGCCATTATATGCATCGATATGACTTAAGTTTTGGCCAAGCTGGGTTGCCTGGCTCCTGTGCTTACCCCTACGTTCCCGATTGTTCGGCTAGGAGGTAAAGGGAGCACCTCTGCGATTGTTACTGCCGGGTCAGCCGGATGTGTACCTCAGACTGGGTGAAGCCGAAAGCTAGCGTTCTTAAGGGAATATTCGGTCGGTGACTTAAAAGATGACTTTTTACCTATTTATCTATTTGCCCCCAGATGTTTTACTGCTTTCTTTGCAGTCCGGACATGCACTTTAGGGCATGCCTCCCAGGGAAAGGAACCCTTAACGGAACTATTCTCCCTGGAAGATGTTTCTTACTAACCATGTAATATAACATAACTAGTTGGGCACTTGTCTGATAAAGCACTAATGACCCCTACGCCTGGTCTCCATGCATACCACGGTTGTTTCTTAACCAAAAAGGTATTCGGACACACTCCGGACTCTAGGGTCCCGAGGTCAAAGCGAAAAGGTCGGCAAAGACAAACAATCTACAATCCGGCTAGAAGGCATTTCACATGTCACTTTAAAGGATAACATACATTGTCAAATTTACTGATTGTATTACTCCTCAATCCCGTCTAACAGGCTGTCTAGTTTATAGTCCCGTTGGGAAAATTTAGCAGCTAACTCTACTTGGCTATACACTAAACTCACAGGGATCTCCTTCCCATCGGGCCCCACCGGTCCAACTTCGGCCATGTGGTTGGGATCCGCCTTCTTGTACCGCGTCTTCACCATGGCCCAAGCCTCCCTGGCACCTTGATGGCAAGCCGAAATCTTCCACAAACGGAAGCGCTGCCGCACTCCCTGCAGCTTCTCCGCAAGCTCCCCGAGGCCCTCAGGTAGGGTGAGGGCTGGCCATAAAGCCTGAACGACGCCGCTCATTGCCTGCCGAACTCGTTCGAGTAGCTGCAACAGTTCGGGAAGTTGATCACCCATTGATATGGGCATCTCCTCTGCAGGACGACCCGTTTGAGTATACCTACAAGACATATCATGTCAAAATACTTCCTCGCCGAACTCTTCTTTTCAAAAGAGTTCGCTCAAGCACTCACTATACATGCCGCGACGAAGTCGCTGATTCTCCTTAACGGAGCCGGGCAGCTCGGCCTGAGCGCCTTTCAGCTCTTCTCCGAGCTTGGCGTTGGCATCCTGGAGCTTGTTCCTTTCCTGCTGAACCCTATTCAGCACACTCTCGCCGGCCTTTAGCTGGCGTAGTAATGCTTGCCTGTCTGGATCTTGTCCGGCGGTACCTGCAAATGTCATTATTAGACTCACGCGCACGCCGCACAACGCTTATATTTATTAATAAAAATGTGTTACCAGGAGGGGTCTTTCCGTCTCCTCCTGCGGCAGCAAGTGCGGCCTCAAGTTGGGCCTTGCAATCTTGCAGCTCCCGAGACAGCTGGGCGTTCTTCTCGTTAAGTGCCTGAAATTTCCAATGATCCTTAAATCAGTTAGCATAACTACTTTAAGTCTCGGGGGCTACTGGTATATACAACCATTAAAATTCCCTTACCCATATGTCTTTCACATACTGCTCCGTGGCTCTGGTAAAACCATTTTGAGCAGCACGGAGATGCGCGTCCCCTGCCTTAAAAGCATCCAATGCCTCAGGGGAAAAGCACGCTTCTTGAAATACTGTCCGGCGGCGCCTATGGTTCATGGCGCTCTCCACCTCAGACTTGGTGGCGGACAGTCTGTCGGTATCCTTCATTGGAGAAGGATCCGGCTCGCGTCTTGCGCTTGCCTCCCCCTCCAGGCCGGGCGCTGGAGCCTGGCCGGTGTTGGTCGGATTGGCAATTCCTGCGCTCGCAGTCCGGCGAGCGCTTTTTCTCCTACAAAGATCATGAGCACTCAGACGTTTCCTCGGAACGTTGCTCTAAAAATTCAAATACGAGCTATACCTTTGCGGCGACGTTTCCGTCCGCACTGCGCTCCTTTTCCGCCTGCTGGTTCGGACTGACCTCTGTTGGTCGGCCGCCGCGGGCCCGGCTTCCTGCCGTAAAGGCGCTTCCTGCAAAAGACCATCGTTTGCGAAGGTCAGAAATGGGCAGGGATGAGATAATGGTGTCCGGACTTCGGTCGCGGTCACCTGGGAAGCCGGACTTAGCCCGGGGTAGTCCGCCGTAATGGCGACCAAAGCATTGTCTATGCTGAGCTGGTGATACACGCCGTCGATCAGCTCCACCTCGATATCCGGGTCCTCTTCAGAGGCCGGATCCAGGGATCCTTCTGGATCCTCGGGTTGCGGAGCAGAACTCACCATGTCCTCCACAGTCCGGCGTAGATCCTGCGCCGAAGACATAATGTAAGAAGCTTAAACTTCGAAAGCATGGGTTGGGCCCTTCAAGGTGTTCACTTACCCATCCTCTGGGGTTGATCTTGGAAAACCCATTCAAAGGGTTTGTTCGAAGGAAATCCTCCTTCTCCCCCTTGTACAGGCTGGACAGGATCTTCACCAGATCCTCGGTCAAATCCGGCCCTTTGCGGCCGTGCCGGGTAGCATCGTCTTCCCCGTTGAAATCTCACATGGGGTGGCCTCTGTATTGCAGTGGCTGTACCCCTCGCTTGATGCATGTCGCCATGACTCCGATCATGGTCAAGCCGGAATGAGCCATTAATCTTATCCGGCCCATCAAGTAGTGGACGCTCTTGTCTTCCTCCAATCGGGGGCTCCGTGGGCGCCAGCTGAGGCGTTTCTTCAAGGGAGCAGCACTAAACTCCGGGAGGCCGATCCGAACTGGGTTTGGCAGCGGAGCATCTCCTATATAAAACCACTCTGAGGGCCAGTCTTCGGACGCCTTCTTGGGAGTGCCGGACAGGTATCCGGTCCCGGCGATGCGCCATATTTCGGCGCCGCCCACTTGATATATGGACCCCTGGTGAGAACGGGGTACGAGGCAAAACAGCCTCTTCCACAATGCGAAATGGGGCTCAATGCCTAGGAATAGCTCGCAAAGAGCTACGTAGCCCGCGATATGTAGGACAGAGGCGGGCGTGAGGTGGTGGAGCTGGAGTCCGTAGAACTTCAGGAGCCCGCGGAGGAACGGATGTATTGGAAATCCGAGTCCCCTTATCAGATAAGGGACAAAACATACTCGCTCCCCCTTATTGGGACTTGGAGTGTCATCCGCCTGTCTCCCACCTTGATAAGTAACCAGTCCAGCCCGGACTGGGATCATGAAGGCCGGAGGGAGGAATCCCCCCGTTTGGAGCTTCACAAGCTCGTTGTGCGAAATAGAGCACCTCCTCCAATTCCCCGGCAGTGGGCTGGAAGCGCGTGAAGAAGAGCCGTGTTGACGATCCATGGTGGAATGGATTTCTAGGTCAAAGGCGCTTCGATGGAGTATTCGCGGGAGGAAGACGGTGTGGTTTGGATCTGGATTCTTGCCTCTTTTATAGGCGGGCGACTCGTACAATTGGGGGGGTGAAATGCAAAAGACACCCTGGCTTTTCGCATTCGTGCGACGCGTGGAAGAGGGCCATTATTTGGCGTAGAAGCCGAGGAACACAGTATTCAAGATGAAGCCGGACACTGTTTGGCAGGTACATGGAATTTGAAGGGAGAACCCGTCTTGCAACGCCGAAGACTATAAACGCGCTGGACTTATCGTCATTGAAGCCTGGTTCGGGGGCTACTGAGGGAGTCCTGGACTAGGGGGTGTCCGGACAGCCGGACTATCAATATCCGCCGGACTCCAAGACTACGAAGATACAAGATTGAAGACTCCGTCCCGTGTCCGGATGGGACTTTCCTTGGCGTGGAAGGCAAGCTTGGCAATACGGATATGTAGATCTCCTACCATTGTAACCGACTCTGTGTAACCCTAGCCCTCTCCGGTGTCTATATAAACCGGAGGGCTTTAGTCCGTAGGACAACATACATTACAACAATCATACCATAGGCTAGCTTCTAGGGTTTAGCCTCCTTGATCTCGTGGTAGATCTACTCTTGTACTACCCATATCATCAATATTAATCAAGCAGGACGTAGGGTTTTACCTCCATCGAGAGGGCCCGAACCTGGGTAAAACATTGTGTCCCTTGTCTCCTGTTACCATCCGCCTAGACGCACAGTTTGGGACCCCCTACCCGAGATCCGCCGGTTTTGACACCGACAGCTGGTCACATATCCGGCCTGATCCCGCAGCTGGGGGAAGGGAACAGTGTTTTGCGTAGACGCGTCGACATCGGCGAGGGACAAAAACCCACAGTCGGTGCGTCCCAATCGGGGGTCACCGCGGTATGGGTTGATGCCGCGTCCCAACCGCCCTTCTAGCTATAGCCCGACGTCCCAGGTAGTATATCTTCCTTTTGGAGCCGGCTTGCTCCACTGCTGCAGCTCCCCACGTAGCTCCATCTCCATGTCGATCTTTCTCTACTTCTACCGGCTTCTACTTGTGATGAGTTTATGTCTCATGAACTAGTGCCAGTACTATGATTCTAATCACACTTCTTCAATATCTTTGCCATCAGGGATGCTCAGCTCGATTTTAGTGGAACTGCACAAAAGCATCGTATAATCTGAGGGTGCCAGCCGTCTTCCTTCGACATGTTCTACCTAGACAGGGAATTAAATCCTGTTTAGGGTTTAGGGTTTAAGTCATAGTGACCCCATCAGTAGTTTTTCTTTCGTACACGCTCTCACAACTTTTGTCTTTAGTTGTGAAGTAAATATTGGCTATGATCTGTGAATCATTGAGATGCATCAGCATGCGTGTTAGTTTTCCTTTGTATTTGATGGAATGTTGTAACAGGGCAACCTTGGAGTAGGAATGAAAATGGAGTGGAAAGTTTCCATTTTTCTAGAGAAAAAATGAAACGGTCAGAACCAACGTTTCGTTTTGTTGGATTGCGCCATCAAGAAAAACCAAGGTTTAAATCACGTCTGTCGCGTTTGTGTCTCACCCTCCTCCATGGCTCGACCCCACATGGTCGCTCGGCATGCCACTCACCGCAAACCGATTATACGATAACTTTCCCGCCTGCTTGTCGATGGATCGCGCCATGGAGTATTAGCACTACTGGAAGAGATTCACGAGTTGGGGGAGGATAGCTAGCTATAGCACAGACTCCCAAGAACTTTTTACATGCATGTTGTGGCCGTCTATTGCGACCTTTGAACGCGGAGCAGTCGCATGCACCAGGAAGCGGCGTGAGCAACGCTCTCTCGGTCGGCGCCGCTTCAATGTCGGCGCTAGTGAGAGGTCGCGTCTGCTCTGGTCGGGCATGAATGCGGCACTGACTGTTTCGGGCGGGAAGCACGCGCGGGTGATGAAGAGGGTTCGGGTTTGTCAGGAGTGGGCGTGGCAGTGGTCCGGACGCCCGTAAACAAGAGATGTTGTACGTTAATATTGCTGCATATATAATTAACAACGTAAATAATGTGCCAGTTGGGCAAATATGATTGGTGATGGAGATGGAGATAGAATTTTACGTAAACACGGATATGCATGTCTATGTCTATGTGTGTGTGCACGACGACTCTCGCGACCTGGAAGCGGGGGCGTGTTTTTGATCGAGTTTTCTTTCTTGGTACGTTAAAAAATTGTCCGCCAGTTTTCGTTTCTTTTTTCCGGGAATGCGTGTATTCTATTTAAAACCACTGCTATGGAGAGATTTGTTTTACTCCATTATAGCCTCTTGTTTGATAGGGTTTCTCGTGTCTCGCTCTCTCACCCTCTCTATATCAAAACAAGATGACAGTGTCCACTCTATCTCTCTCCTCACCGGTGGTCAGAGATCCAGTCGAATCCCGTCCGCTGCGGGAGGTGAGGAGGTGCAGCGTTGACGTTGTCGCCGTCGGCGATGGAGGAAGCCGATGCGCATCGTCCTCTCGGAGCTGGCGCTGGCGCGGATGAAGGTCCTCCGCGCCCTTGTTCGCTGTCGTCGTGTGGGTAGATCCCGCCCGCCCGCCTAAGCGACATCTCGCCCACCTGAGGTATAACTTCTTGTACTGGTCCAGCTCCCCATGTCGCTGCATGCGGGTTTTCTTCTATGCGACTGAGGGAGTCCTGGACTAGGGGGTGTCCGGACAGCCGGACTATCATTATCCGCCGGACTCCAAGACTACGAAGATACAAGATTGAAGACTCCGGCTCGTGTCCGGATGGTACTTTCCTTGGCGTGGAAGGCAAGCTTGGCAATACGGATATGTAGATCTCCTACCATTGTAACCGACTCTGTGTAACCCTAGCCCTCTCCGGTGTCTATATAAACCGGAGGGCTTTAGTCCGTAGGGCAACATACATTACAACAATCATACCAAGGCTAGCTTCTAGGGTTTAGCCTCCTTGATCTCGTGGTAGATCTACTCTTGTACTACCCATATCATCAATATTAATCAAGCAGGATGTAGGGTTTTACCTCCATCGAGAGGGCCCGAACCTGGGTAAACATTGTTTCCCTTGTCTCCTGTTACCATCCGCCTGGACGCACAGTTCGGGACCCTCTACCCGAGATCCGCCGGTTTTGACACCGACATTGGTGCTTTCATTGAGAGTTCCTCTATGTCATCACCGATAGGCTTGATGGCATCTTCAATCAACGACGCTATCCAGGGTGAGACTTTTCTCCCCGGACAGATCTTCGTATTCGGCGGCTTCGCACTGCGGGCCAATTCACTTGGCCATATGGAGCAGATAGAAAGCTACGCCCCTGGCCGTCAGGTCAGATTTGGAAGCTTAAACTTCACGGCCGATGTCCGCGGAGACTTGATCCTTGACGGACTCAAGCCACAGCCGAGCGCGCCGCACTGTGACGATGGGCATGATCTAGCTCTGCCGCTGAACAGTGCCTTGGTGGCCGCACACGGATCCCCTCCGGCCGTTGGCCCGGAGCCGATCGCCCAGATCGAGGGCCGGTGGATAGACGCCGCCCTGGGGGCTCCAACATCCACGGCGATGGAGCCGAACACTAATCTTGTCCCCTGCAAAACTCGTTATTCCGAGGCGCCGGACTCCTCGCCGGACTCCGAACCTCCCGCGCCCATACCAATTGATCCGGATTGGGCGCCGGTTATGGAATTCACCGCCGCGGACATCTTCCAATGCTCGCCTTTCAGCGATATCTTGAATTCACTAAAGCATCTCTCGTTATCAGGAGAGTCCTGGCCGGATTATGGCCAGGATGGTTGGGATACGGACGACGAAGAAATTCAGAGCCCACCCACCACCCACTTTGTAGCCACTATCGACGATCTAACCGACATGCTAGACTACGACTCCGAAGACATCGACGCTATGGACGACGATGCCGGAGACGAACAGGAACCAGCACCCACAAGGCACTGGAAGGCCACCTCGTCATATGACGTATACATGGTGGATACCCCAAAAGATGGGGACGGCGAAGAAACAGCGGAGGCAGATCCCTTAAAGAAACAGCCCAACCGCCGTCGTCAGCGGCGCCGCTCTAAATCTCGCCACAGCAAGAATGGAGATTCCGGCACAGGAGATAATAATACTCCAGAGAGTGCCGAAGACAATCCCCTCCAGCAAGACTCAGCGCAGGAGGATGCAGAAGCAAGCCCTCATGAGGGGGCGGCAGACGAAGAGGTTGAGGATCATAATTATATGCCTCCCTCCGAAGACGAAGCAAGCCTCAACGATGACGAATTCGTCGTACCTGAGGATCCCGTCGATCAAAAGCGCTTCAAGCGCAGGCTTATCGCCACAACAAACAGCCTAAAGAAAAAGCAGCAGCAGCTTCAAGCTGATCAGGACCTGCTGGCCGATCGATGGACCGAGGTCCTCGCGGCCGAAGAGTATAAACTCGAACGTCCCTCCAAAAGTTACCCAAAATGCAAGTTGCTCCCCCGATTAGAGGAGGAAGCATACGTACCTCCATCACCAGCGCACGATATGGCTGACCGACCACCCCGTGGTTGTGACAGAGAGGCATCCAGGCCCCCAGCCAAGACCATACCCCGGCATCGCTCCAAAAGTACGAAGCCAAGAGGGAACGCGCCGGACTTGCGAGACATATTGGAGGACAAAGCAAGGCAATCCAGATCCATCTATGGATCACGTGGGCGCCCTACGACCCACGACGAATACCGTCGTGCCGGATACAATAACCCCGGCCGGGCCGAACACAGCAGACAATGCTCTCTCGAGCTGCGTCACGATATCGCTCAATACAGGGGCGCCGCACACCCGTTATGCTTCACTGACGAAGTAATGGATCATCAGATCCCTGAAGGGTTTAAACCCGTAAACATCGAATCTTACGATGGCACAACAGACCCCGCGGTGTGGATCGAAGACTATCTTCTCCACATCCATATGGCCCGCGGCGACGATCTCCACGCCATAAAGTACCTCTCACTCAAGCTTAAAGGACCAGCTCGGCATTGGCTTAACAGCTTGCCCGCAGAGTCAATTGGGTGCTGGGAAGACCTGGAGGCCGCATTCCTTGATAACTTCCAAGGCACATATGTGCGACCACCAGACGCCGATGACCTAAGCCACATCATTCAGCAGCCAGACGAATCGGCCAGACAATTCTGGACATGGTTCTTGACAAAGAAAAATCAAATCGTCGATTGTCTGGACGCAGAGGCCCTTGCAGCCTTCAAACATAACATCCGGGACGAATGGCTAGCCCGGCACCTGGGGCAGGAAAATCCGAAATCCATGGCAGCCTTCACATCGTTAATGACCCGCTTTTGTGCGGGAGAGGACAGCTGGCTAGCCCGCAGCAACAATCTCCGTAAAAATTCTGGCAGTCCGGATACTAAGGACAACAACGGCAGGTCACATCGAAACAAAAACAAGCGCCGAATTAACGGCGACGATAAGGAGGATACGACAGTCAATGCCGGATTCCGAGGCTCTAAACCCGGTCAGCGGAAGAAGCCATTTAAAAGAACCACTCCGGGTCCGTCCAATCTGGACCGAATACTCGACCGCTTATGCCAGATACATGGCACCTCTGAAAAGCCAGCTAACCACACCAATAGAGATTGCTGGGTGTTCAAGCAGGCCGGCAAGTTAATTGCCGAAAACAATGACAAGGGGCTAAATAGCGACGACGAGGAAGAGACCCGCCGCCGAACAACAGAGGACAAAAGGGTTTTCCCCCACAAGTACGGACGGTGAATATGATATACGCGACCCACATACCCAAGAGGGAGAGGAAACGCGCACTAAGGGACATCTATGCGATGGAGCCAGTCGCCCCAAAGTTCAACCCATGGTCCTCTTGTCCGATCACTTTCGATCGAAGAGACCATCCGACCAGCATACGCCATGGCGGATTCGCCGCATTGGTCTTAGACCCAATCACCGATTGGTTCCACCTCACGAGAGTCCTGATGGACGGCGGCAGTAGCCTGAACCTGCTTTATCGGGATACAGTGCGCAAAATGGGCATAGACCCATCAAGGATTAAACCTACAAAGACAACCTTTAAAGGTGTCATACCAGGAGTGGAGGCCAACTGCACAGGCTCAGTCACACTGGAAGTGGTCTTCGGATCCCCGGATAATTTCCAGAGCGAAGAGTTAATCTTCGACATAGTCCCGTTTCGCAGCGGCTATCACGCTCTGCTCGGGCGAACCGCGTTTGCCAAATTCAACGCGGTGCCGCACTATGCATACCTAAAGCTCAAGATGCCAGGCCCTCGTGGAGTCATCACGGTCAATGGGAATACGGAACGCTCCCTCCGAACGGAGGAACATACAGCGGCTCTCGCGGCAGAAGTACAGAGCAGCCTTCTAAGGCAATTCTCGAGTCCGGCCGTTAAACGGCCGGATACAGCAAAGCGCGCCCGGAGGAATGCCAACCAAGACCACCTGATGCGATCAGAGCACGCGTAGCAATGCGGCCCCAACCCTCGCCCGCGTATGATCGCAAGAATAACACTCCGCGTACATCATTACGCTTTGGAGATACCATGGGCACAGGGGAGGGGGCACGATCACAACGGACCCAGAGTGCGGTTCGACCACACCAGGGGCTCGCAAATGTGCCCCTCTTTTTTTATTATTTTTCTTCTTTTTTGTACACAGGACTCTGTTAACCAGAAGCCCTGTCCGGTGGTGAACCTGCCGGACTCATGATGCAACAGTCAGGGACTAAAGAAGGCCGCGCCGAACACTCAGGTGGTCTCAATTACGAGCATTAAATTCGATTATATACACCAAATCCGCAGCTCATCCCTGGAGGGGGACATGTTTATTTAGTCCAAATCCCTTGCTTACCGCACTATTTGTATCAGTCTGCTCTACTAGCAGACTTTTCTTTCATTAACAACGCAGCACCTTTATGATCGCAATTGCATCACATTATATATATATATATATATATATATATATATATATATATATATATATGCTCATTATATGATATCTGGCACCCGTATATTTTGGTACGGCATAATACACCGGGGGCTTATGTTCCCCACTCTATGGTGTGACAAAGTCCGAACACTTTCACAAGTGCGGCACCCCAAACTTATAGCATTATATGAATCGGCTCCGAATCATGTCTTGGGTCAATAGTTGGGTTTGCCCGGCTCCCACGTTTTGGTGCCTTACGTTCCGTTCTGTCGGCTAAGGTGGCACTGGGAGAACCACTGCGATTGCGCCCCGGTTGAGCCGGGCTAACGCCTCAGTGGAGAAAGCTAAAACTGACTGGCATGATAAGGCGAGAGACTGGTCACTGTTCGAGAGGTTTTTTCGGGTCCTTAAAGACTCACGCCGCTTCGAGCGAAGTTCTGGATAATGTCCGATGAAGGTGTGGATAGCGCCCCGGATTCAGTCTTCCGAATACCAGGGGCTTCGCCGAAATTTAAAATTATAGAATTCTATGGCTAAGTGAGAGTGTTCAAGCATTATAAGTCCGGTTGCCTTGTTCGTCGTGTTGAGCGCCTCCCTAGATGGACCCAAAAATGGGAACAAGAGTGCTCAAGTTTATCCCGAACACCCCAGCACTTGTGGCTTGGGGGCTGAAGCCAACGACTTGCCATCTCTCAGATTTTACAAACGGCCGCACAGAAGGTAATATTTTAAATTAAACAAGCGTTGCTCATGGCGCATATGAACGAAGTTTTCAGCGCACAGGATAAATAAACAGCGAGTTCACTCAAAGATTACATTTCGGGAGCACTCATCTGCAATATCGTAGGCTCCCTTCAGGACAATTTTATAATACTTCTCCGGCGTGCGATACTCCTTACCCGGCGGCGGTGGGTCCGTGAGAAGCTTCTCCGCATCCAATTTTCCCCATTGCACCTTTATGCGGGCAAGGGCCCGACGAGCGCCCTCGATACAGGCGGAGCGCTTGACTACATCCAGCCTGGGGCATGCATCCACCAGCCGCCGCACGAGGCCAAAGTAGCTACCAGGCATGGCCTGTCCAGGCCACAGCCGGACTATGAGGCCCTTCATGGCCTCCTCAGCTACCTTGTGGAGTTCGACCAGCTGCTTCAGCTGGTCGCTTGGGGGCACCGAATGGCCGGCCTCAGTATACTAAGACCAGAAGACCTTCTCCGTCGAGCTCCCCTCCTCGCCACAATAGAATGCGGCGGCATCAGACGCACTATGCAGCAGATCTGCAAACGCCCCTGGAGAGCTCCGAATGCGGGTAAGTGTCAGGTAGTTCACATTAACATGCCTGCTTTGCATGAAAAACGCCTTACCCGCCGCTATCTTCTTTATGTCCTCAACCTCCTGAAGGGCCTTACGGGCCTCGGCCTTGGCGGACTTGGCACTTTCGAGAGCCGAGGCAAGCTCGGACTCTCCAGTCTTGGAGTCACGCTCCAAACTCTCATGTTTTTCCATGAGAGCCTGGAGCTCTTGCCGAACTTCCGCCACCCGTGCCTCTTGCTTTTCTCGCTCAGCCTGTTCCGCGGCCGCACTGCGTTCGGCCGCGGACACAGCATCCTTCAGGGCTGCCACCTCGTTAGTGGCCCCTGCAATACACATATTATCCTTGTTAATTTTATTTGCAACCAAAATCCTTTTCTGTAAGGTACTTATTCAAAGAGGTGTTACTCACCATCTTTTTCCTCGAGCTGCTTCTTTGCATGGCCGAGCTCTTGCTCGGACCGCTCGAGATCCTTCTTCAGCACGTCAACCTCCGCCGTTAGTGCGGCAGAGGTCAGCAGCGCAGCCTGCAAACCCATATTGACATATTTTAGGCAACCCTGCGTATATCTTGTTAAAGATCCTTAGTCCGGCTTTTCTTTCCGAACACCGAACTAAGCATCAGGGGCTACTGTCTATGCGGTATTACATTACATAATTTTAACTTCTTACCTCAAAGCCTGTTAAAAGGCTGCTGCAGGCTTCGGTCAGCCCGCTCTTAGCGAGCTGAACCTTCTCAATCACCGCACTCATGATAGTGCGGTGTTCTTCCTCGATGGAAGCGCCTTTAAGCGCCTCCAGCAGGTTATCCGGCGCCTCCGGTTGGACGGAGGCCGCCGGCGTCACGGTCCTGCCCTTCTTTCAAAGGGGCCGCTTGCCAGACTCTGGAACCACTGCGGGTTCCGATGTAGAGTCCGGCACGAAGTCCGGGAGGCTGCCTGACGGCGCCTCCGGAGCCTCCTCCTGATGGGTCCCTCTCTGGGATCCCACCTCGACGTCCTCGTCGGCGCGTGGGGTGGAGGCAGTCGGGATGGAATTCACATCCGACGAGGCCAATGACCCGCTCGATGAGTCAGGGAGATCATCATTGGCCGGACTACGGGTAGAATGCGGCGTTAGAAGGATACTACGCGACATAAAAGAAATTACACATCAAGGATCCGGATACTTACGATCTTGCCGGACGCCTGGCCCTTGGAGGCCACTCATCCTCACCAACGCTGATGTTGGCGAAACTGTCCGGGGGGATAGTTCTCCCCCTCTTGGACCCTTCGGCCTCCCCGATGGGGGAAGCCTTCCTTTTCTTCTCTCCCTCCTCTGGGAGAGAGTACTCCTCCTCCTCGTCTTGGGGGGGGGGGGGAGTCCTCGTCGTCATCAGACGCCTGATTGCGGGAACTCTTTCGAGTCCCCGCGGCCACCTTCTTGGCCTTCTTCTCCGGCACCACGTGCGGTGCCAGAACCAGCAGCCCTGTTAAGCGGGCGTCCACTGGGTCTTCTGGCATGGGAGCCGGGCTGATGAGCAGCTTGGCCTTCTCCATCCATTCCTGTCAAAGGAAGGGGCAGAATGAAACCTCACTAGAGTCAATCTAATTATCACAAGTGTCCCGTAATGGGGTTGAATCACTTACCTCGTTAGTTGGATACTGCGAGCTGAATCCGCGATCTTCAGTCGCGGACGCGGGGGCTTCGGCGCCCTTGAACAACACCCTCCAGGCGCCTTCGTATGTTGTATCGAAGAGCCCGCTTAGCGCCTGGTGCTGTTCCGGATTGAACTCCCACAAATTAAATGCCCGTTCTTGGCATGGGAGGATCCGCCGGATGAGCATGACTTGGACCACGTTGACGAGCCTGAGCCTATTGCTCACCATCTTCTTGATACATGCTCGGAGTCCCGTCACCTCCACCGGATTCCCCCACTGCAAGCCCTTCTCTTTCCAGGAGGTGAGTTGCGTGGGGATGCCAGATCTAAACTCGGGGGCTGCCGCCCATGTGGATTTGCGCGGCTCGGTGATGTAAAACCACCCCGATTGTCACCCCTTGATGGAGTCCTCGAAGGTCCCTTCCAGCCAAGGAACGTCGGGCAATTTGCCCAACATGGCGCCTCCGCATTCCGCTTGCGTACCCTTCACAACCTTCGGCTTGACGTTGAAGGTCTTGAGCCACAGGCCGAAGTGGGGCCGGATGCAGAGGAAGGCCTCGCACACGACGATAAACGCCGAGATGTTGAGGATAAAGTTCGGCGCCAGATCGTGGAAATCCAGGCCGTAGTAAAACATGAGCCCCCGGACGAATGGATGGAGCGGAAAGCCCAGTCCGCGGAGGAAGTGGGGGAGGAAGACGACCCTCTCATGAGGCCCGGGGGTAGGGATGAGCTGCCCCTCGTCGGGCAGCCGATGCGCGATATCGCCGAAAAGGTATCCGGCGCTGCGCAGCTTGGTGATGTCCTCCTCCTTGACGGTGGAGGCTAACCATTTACCTCCCGCTCCGGACATATTCGGAGAAGGTCGAGGCGATATGCGCGAGCTCGGGCGTTGGAGCTTGAGTTCGCGGGGATGGATTAGCAAAGGAGGAAGAAGGCGTAGGTGAGAAGGTGAATCCTTATCCCTTATATATAGGCGGACAAAACTATGCGTCCCCTACCAGCCTGGTAAAACTCGCTTATCTCCCAAGCGCCACCATCAATGGCGCGGTTGGGTTACCCACGCACGTATTGATGAGAATCCCGGAATAAGGGGAACACGATCTCTGCTTCGACAAGACGTACCAAGGAAACCGCTTCGCTAAACGTGCTGAGGTGGTATAGTAATTTGAACAAAGGCCTGGTGGCGGTGTGATGTCACGCCGCATAATACGTCAGCAGATTGAACTAAGTGTACATTTTATTCTCTCTACGGTGGAATGTGGAATTTATTTTGCAGAGCCGGACACTATCCTGGTGTTCATGATCTTCTCTGGATTATTCAAGGGAGGAACCCGCCTTGCAATGCCGAACATTGTACATGCCGGACTTATCGTCATTGAAGACTGGTTCAGGGGCTACTGAGGGAGTCCTGGACTAGGGGGTGTCCGGACAGCCAGACTATCATTATCCGCCGGACTCCAAGACTACGAAGATACAAGATTGAAGACTCCGGCTCGTGTCCGGATGGTACTTTCCTTGGCGTGGAAGGCAAGCTTGGCAATACGGATATGTAGATCTCCTACCATTGTAACCGACTCTGTGTAACCCTAGCCCTCTCCGGTGTCTATATAAACCGGAGGGCTTTAGTCTGTAGGGCAACATACATTACAACAATCATACCATAGGCTAGCTTCTAGGGTTTAGCCTCCTTGATCTCGTGGTAGATCTACTCTTGTACTACCCATATCATCAATATTATTCAAGCAGGACGTAGGGTTTTACCTCCATCGAGAGGGCCCGAACCTGGGTAAACATTGTTTCCCTTGTCTCCTATTACCATCCGCCTGGATGCACAGTTCGGGACCCCCTACCCGAGATCCGCCGGTTTTGACACCGACAGCGACTACTCCCCAGCGCCCCATGTATAGTAGCTAGGGTTCATCAGCTGGTCCAACATCACCTACTATTATAGAGGAAATGCCACTCGAAAAGTTGTCCTGATTTATGCCTCGGTGGAGGTATACATGTTGTTTTGACAAAAAGTACATGGTGGTTGTGCGGTCATTGTCCATATGCTCCTATTACTGCTGCTAATGTAATACTATCACTGGTTAAATGAAGAAATGCTTTTTTCTTGGGTATCCTGGTTTAGTTCCCATCAAGATAATCATGATGCTTCTGTTTGTTGGTGTACTTTTCATTAATTCTTCTTGACAATTGAGATGTCGTTGTTAATCTGGTACCATTGCCAAAACAAAGTAACAACATTATATCCCGTTTTTATATTTTTGCAAACAGCGATGCGTATCTCCATACCCGGGCATGTCTTCCTCAATTTTAGTGGAACTGCACAAAATTGGATGGCCCTTGTTGTTCCGCCTCACTGTCCTCTGCCACGTGGTTCTTCCTTCCTCGAGCTTGATTACTGAGAAGAAACAGACCATATTGAGTATTTGTCGAACTTCATAGGTGCCTCACCCAAACTTGATGCCAAAAGGATGTTGCATCACCATGATGACCTATCGATGCTCATGGTTGTGCCTCATGGTTGCGTCGGCTGGTGAAGCTGATCAATTTTCAATGAAAAACAAGTTGTCTTCCATCAATGCTCTTTGCTTGTTACCCACAAAGATGATATCCTTCATCAGTTCACCTTGGTGGCGTTGGAGACGCAGTCATCTTTCACGTTGGTGCAATTTTATCACACAATTGGCTATGAACCAAATGTTTCCTCGAAGAAGGATCGACGTTGGTACTAAGAGCATAAGTTTTGTATTGATTTCTAAGCCTTCTCACAACTTTGTCTCCAGCTCCCCTGTAATTTTATTTGTCCAGCTATTAACTTTGATTAAAAAAATGGTGTGGACTAAAAACCCGGATGGACGTAGTAGCCCTCCATTTTTATTTAATCCGCATATTAGATTTGACTGAAGTCAAACTTTGTAAAGTTTGACCAAGTTTAGGCCGAACACAATAAACCATAATTATTAGAGGGCAAACTGTACATACTCTCAAACCTTTCCGATAATTGAAATTAAAATTCTTTATTTGTACACACTCTCACACGTTTCCGATAATTTGGCGCATGTGTGGTTGTTCACTTAAGGGAGGGTAGTGTACCGCACGTGAAGGACAGGAAGTGCGACTAGGACGCGTGGACGTTAGTTCATCGGAAGTAGTAGTTTTCTTCACTGGTACGTTAAATAAAGAGTTTCGTTTCATACTTACACAATTTAAAACCATTGTTATGGAGAGAATAAGAAAACCACTCCACTATATATTAGTCGTATACACGAGTACTATATGGACGCAACTTCATTGACTTAGTGCACCTGCCTTTGGGTTTATGACAGGTGGCCCCAAATGTGGCTGGCCCACCTGTCATATAGCCAAAAGCAGGTGCAGTTAAGGCACCGGAGATCAGTCCGTACTACAATATATATATATAAGCTGGAGCCTCAGCACTTGTTCGTTAGGGTTTGCACTCTCCACACTCTTTGAAATCATCATTGCTCTAGCTGCATGCGGATCTTTTTCGATTCTGTAGTCGAATCTAGGTCTTGGTTCAAAGGTAAAGAAGGGTGCGGTGGGGTGGAGCATGAATCTAGGACGTGGTTCAATGAGGAAAGGAGGGAGGGAAAGTAGTATAGACTGGCTATCCAGCCGCTTTGTTGGTCGAAAAGGAAAATTGATACACACATTTGTAAGGAACCGATCTCTTTGTTGAAAAGGGAAAGAAACACTACAAAAAAAATACACTTCCATGATGATACGTGTTTGTCACAGTAGGTCACGTTTTTTCTCATGCATGTACATCCATGCCAAATTTATGACAGAATCAAGATAGTCATACCTGTGCTGTCGTAGAAGTGTTCCATGACATTACCAAAATTATCATCACGGAAGTGTCCACTTCCATGACGATAAATCACGCGTCACAGAAGTGCTTTCGTCAAGGGTGACCGACACGTGGCACCCACCGTAACGGAATGCCGTTAAGCTATCGGGTCCGGTTTTGGATCCGATAACCCGTTAACAGCCCCAACCAATGGGGATTTTCCATGTGCAAAATCATCATTGGCTAGAGGAAACACGTGTCGGCTCACTGTTGGGACACATGTCATCCACTCATTGGACCCAAGGCGCCTATTATACGTCGATACGTGGCACAGCCCAATAGAGGCCCATTCCTGTGAAAAGGCTGGCCCGTTTGACTTGGTCAAAAGGTGGCGGGCCGGCCCACGGAAAGCCTATTAACGGCCTATTCGCATATAGCCCATTTACAAACCCGCTAACCCAGGGCCCGTTATGACCTATCCGAATTAGGCCCAGTAGCATCATCTGGGCCGTCCAATATGATTCCAGCCCATTTTAACTTTCGGCCCATGTATGGCCCATGAAGTCGTTCAGCGCATATGAGGCCCTTTGTAACTCTTGGCCCATTAATGACCCGTGCTGAAACTGGCCCGTAATGAACAGTGTATCACTTTATACCCATTAACGGCCCATTATTCCATTGGGTCGTTTCTAGCCCATGTTATCTTTCGGCCTTCTCAGGGCCCATTTATTCTTGGGCTCATTTCCAGCATTCAGTTACTTACGACCCGTTACTGTCATTTTCTGCTTGTGGGCCAAATTCAGCCCGTGGTTACAGTCGGCCCATTTATGGCCCGTTAATACGTTGGGCCATTTTCATGTAAAAAAAACCCTGTTGGGATGTTTTCATAGAATTATCAAATATGGCCTATTAACGGCCTGTTATGGTCCATGAATAGTACATCCCATGATTGGCGAAATGATTATACGTCTCGTAGAAGGCCCATGGATCTTACGGCCCGTAGAAGGCCAATGGGTCCTACGGCCCGTAGAAGGCCCATGGATCATACGGCTCGTAGAAGGCCCATGGATCCTAGGGCCTGTAGAAGGCCCATGGATCCTAAGGCCCGTATAGAAGACCAATGGATCCTATGGCCCATAGAAGGCCCATGGATCATACGGCCCGTAGGAGGCCCATGGTTACAACAGTCCGTGTGTTGCCATGATTATTGTGGCCTAGTTACCAAAAATAGGTTATTGCGGCCACTAGAAAAACACGGAAAAAGAACTGCAGTGACTACAAGCAAACAACTAAACAAGACAATAAGGAAATAAATAAGCAAACAACTAACGCTAGCCTATTACCGCTATTACACATATTACATCCGCTGGGCATCAAAGTTCGCCACCAGTGAAAATATAGGGAACAAAGCAGCATATTAGATACACCGGCCATCAAAATTGGCCACCAGTGCAAATAAACGTGGCAGCAAAACAAGAGCATAACTGAAACAACTTCAGAAGAGCTCAAGAAATGTTATCCTGGCGGGTATCCACCATGCTGGCAATAAGCTTAGCAAGCTTATTAGCTTTGTCATGTTTGGCGCTAAAATCCTCCAACGCTTGTTGTTGCACCAGAAAGTATGCATCTGAATGCTCCAGGGACTTCCACAGTCCTTCCGCTTCTTGTCGCAGCACACTGATCGATGTATTTCAGCTTGTAGTTGAGACTCAAGAAACCGAACTGATTCAGATAATGAGTTTGAATAGCTTGTGCAAGCGGTAGTGGCCAGTAACTCAAACACTAAACGAAGATAGGACTTTGGGGCTATTGAATAATATATTAAAGAATGATAATGATTGGACACTTCCTGAACCACCACCTGACACTACAAAAAAAAATACACTTCCATGATGATACGTGTTTGTCACAGTAGGTCACGTTTTCTGTCATGCATGTACATCCATGACGATTTTATGACAGAATCAAGATAGTCATACATGTGCTGTCGTAGAAGTGTTCCATGACATTACCAAAATTATCATCACGGAAGTGTCCACTTCCATGACGATAAATCGCGCGTCACAGAAGTGCTTTCGTCAAGGGTGACCGACACGTGGCATCCACCGTAACGGAACGCCGTTAAGCTATCGGGTCGGGTTTTGGATCCGATAACCCGTTAACAGCCCCGACCAATGGGGATTTTCCACGTGTAAAATCATCATTGGCTGGAGGAAACACGTGTCGGCTCACTGTTGGGACAGATGTCATCCACTCATTGGACAGAAGGCGTCTATGATACGTTGACACGTGGCATGGCCCAATAGAGGCCCATTCCTGTGAAAAGGCCGGCCCGTTTGACTTGGTCAAAAGGTGGCGGGCCGGCCCATGTAAAGCCTGTTAACGGCCTGTTCGCATATAGCCCATTTACAGCCTGCTAACCCAAGGCCCGTTACGCCCTATCCGAATTAGGCCCACTACGTCATCTGGGCCACCCAATATGATTCCAGCCCGTTTTCACTTCTGGCCCATGTATGGCCCATGACGTCTTTTGGCCCATATGAGGCCCTACGTAACCTTGGCCTATTAACGGTCCGTGGTGAAACTGGCCCGTAATGAACAGTGTATTACTTTACACCCATTAATGGCCCGTGGTGAAACTGGCCCGTAATGAATAGTGTATCGCTTTATACCCATTAAGGGCCCATTATTCCGTTGGGCCGTTCCAGCCCATGTTATCTTTCGGCCTTCTCAGAGCCCATTTATTCTTGGGCTCATGTCTAGCATTCGTTTACTTACGGCCCGTTACTGTCATTTTCTGCTTATGGGCCAAATTCAGCCCATGGTTACAGTCGGCCCGTTTGTGGTCCGTTAACACGTTGGGCCGTTTTCATAGTGTCATGAAATATAGCCTATTAATGATGGCCCGTTATGGTCGGCCCATGAACAGACGATTCCAACTCTAGCCCATTTACGGCCATAATGCGGCCTGTTATTGGCCCATGTTTGGCCAATCGATCATATTGCCCGTATAAGGCCCATTGATGATACGGCCCGTAGAAGGCCCATTGTTTCTGCGGCCCGTAGAAGGCCCATTGTTTATACGGCCCGTAGAAGGCCCACTATTTCTACGGCCCATAGGTCCAGTGTCACTACAGTAAATATTAGCCCATGGTTATTGTGGCCTAGTTTTAAAAAATAGGTTATTGCAGCCACTAGCAAACCACAGAAAAAGAACTGCACTGACTACAAGCAAACAAATAAACAAGACAACAAGGAAATAAATAAGCAAGCAACTTACACTAGGCTATCACAGCTATTACACATATTACATCCACTGGGCATCAAAGTTCGCCACCAGTGCAAATAAAGGGAACACAACAGCATATAAACGCTGCAGCAAAACAAGTCCAAAACTGAAACCACTTCAGAAGAGCTCAAGAAACAATATCCTGGGTACCCATAATGCTGGCAAGATTCTTAGCAAGCTTATTAACTTTCTCTTGTTTGGCGCTTAAGTCCTCCAGCGCTTGCCGTTGCACCAGAAAGTATGTATCTGAATTCTGCAGGGACTTCCTCAGTCCTTCGGCTTCCTATCGCACAACATCTGATCGATGTCTTTCAACTTGAAGTTGAGACTCAAGAAGCCGAACTGATTCAGGCAACGAGTTCGAAGAGCTGGTGCTAGCAGTGGTAGCCAGTAACTCGAACACTACATCAAGACAGGACGTTGGGGTTGTCTCAGTGTCCTCAATATAGTTTTTATCAGCTTTCTTGGAGACCAACAGGGATGTCTCACTATCTTGAACCTTATCTGCATTACTTCCTTTACCATTGCAAACAGGGTACTCTTCTCCAATATTTTATCCGCGTTCTAAAAGAGAAACAAACAAACACATCTCAGGTTTACAATGTAGTATATGAAACTCATTTTGGTAAACCAGTTCAGTAGTAAGGTAGACAGGATAACAACATGAAACAAACATATATCTATGTAGTATGGTCACTGTATGGTCTATATCATTCTAGCTTATGTTGCCAAATCAAGATAGATACAGTTCGAATCATATCTATTTAATACAAAGCAGCATAGACAGAATATAAGTGTGGGAAACTACACAACAATAACAACACTTGTAATGTGCATGGCATGAGAACATAACTATCTATTCAATTGAAACTAAATCAACATAGAGCAAGTTACAACAGCAAACAGCCAAACACGTTGAAGAAACAGGTTTAAAACATACCTATTGCGCCATTGGAGTTTCAATTGCATCCTTCAAATTTGAAATTGGTTGGCATCAGTAAATACAGTGATGCAAGAGCAAAGTAGTATGAACCATAGCTACGGAACCTGACCTGAGAACAATTCTTCTTCTGCTTTAAGCGTTGACTTCGGGTTCGGAGTTGTGGTCCTCGTGATTTGGGCACTGCAGTTGCCTTACTAACTGCTCGTGTTTGGGTGCTCTGTGGTGGAGACGATGCTGTGTCAACGGGAACTGAGTGTCTATCTGCTAGGGTTGGGGTTAGAAGGGGTGTAGCTGGTTCTCTGTCCAACTGGGTAGGGGTACAATCTGCATGAGTGTGGGTTATGTGTGGTGGGGCTGATTCTTGGGCAAGTACAACCGTGGTTCTATCTGTATCGACTGGTAGCATGATCTTTTCTGAAGACCGTGTTTTTACTCCTACAGATACTACCATCACTCCCTCCAATTGAAATGGCTGATAAACAAGAAAAGTAATTGAATGTACAGACATTGTAAGATAGACAGGTGCAATGGATAGTAGGGAAGAAAATAGGGCATGAAATAATTCACATTTATGTTGTCTAAGCAAACAGAATAGCAGGACATAATTTCACATATATGATGGCTAATTAAACAGGATAGCATGACACAATTTCACATGTATGATGGCTAACTAAACAGGATAGAGTGAAATACTTCAAAATATGATGACTATGTAAACAAGATGACATGATATAACTATACGATGTGTCTATTAAAGTGGTTAGCATGCCATAAATCACAAACATGTCATCGATGGAAACATGATGGCATGATATAATTCACGGATAGAATGACATAATTTAAAATATGATGACTATGTAAACAGGATGAGATGATATAACTATATTATGTCTTTAGAAAATGGGTTGGCATGCCATAATTTAGATACATGCTGTCTATGTAAACACCATGGCATGACATAATTCAAATATTTGATTTATATACTAAGGAAGTGAGCAGAGGGCAATCGCATATATGATGTGTCAACTAAGGAGATTGCATTCAATATTGTATATATGATGTAAAAACTAAGCATTGCAATACAACATATGCATTATATGAGTAATATAACCCTGCCAAGTTTGAGCTTACACCTCAGGGGGATAATAGGACTGGTCATCTGCCTCTGAATCCTCCTCTAAAGAGCTATCTGTAACCAGCAAGATATCTGCTTCAGCAGGTAGCATTGTCTGCTCTGAAGACCTTGTTTTCACTCTAGATTTCTCCATCACCAATTCAAATGGCTGACGCACAGGAAGAGCAGTTGAATATACAAACATTGTCGACAAAAGCAATGAGAAATACAAAAAAAGGACGGCATGATATAATTCACATATATGACGCTTGCCTACACAGCATGGCATTGCATAATTCACATACATAATGCCTTGCAACAAGATAACATTGCATAATTCACATATATAATGTCTTGTAACAAGATTGCATTGCATAATTCACATATATGGTAATTAGACACCAAACAGGTGGCATTCACACAAAGCATGTCTAAACTAAGCAAATGACATAGCAATGCAAGATACCATACGCACGATATGAGTAACATAACCCTGCCAAGTTAGGGCATGCACCTCAGGGGGGAAATATGACTGGTCATCTGTCTCTGAATCCTCCCCTGAGGAGCTATCGGTAACCAGCAAGACATGCGCTTCGTCAGATAACATTGTCTGCTCTGAAGACCTTGTTTCCACTCCAGATTTTTCCATGACCGTGCCGAATGGCTGATGCACAGGAAGAGTAATTGAATGTACTAAAATTGTTGACAAATTTAACACATAATAAAAAAATGATGGCATGATATAATTCACATATAAGATGACTGGCTAACCAGGGTGGCATTGCAAAATTCACATATATGATGCCTGGCTAGACAAGATGTCATTGCATGATTCACATATACGATAAAGAAACTAAACAGATGGCATTGACACAAAGCATGTCTAAACTAAGCAGATGACATCTTTAATGTATACAGTAAGCAATGCAAGGCACCATATGCATGATATTACCAACATCAGCATGCCAAGTTAGAGCGAATACCTCATGGGGTAAATAGGAGTGGTCTTCTCCTTCTAAATCTCCCTCAGAACAATTATCTTCCTCTTGATTACGATCCGAAATGGGTGGAGGGGGGCTGCCCTTGCGCCCACCATGGAACGACGTTTGCATGAAATTTTATTGCCGCGCAAGGCTTGTCTCTTTTGCTCTACATGATCAGTTTCATTGTGTACAATAACTGGCATGCATAGGGATAAAACATAGTGAGATTATGTAAGGAGTGCATGCACAAATCCAGAGTGATGGTAGCAAACTGTGGATAGACCCAAAACCAATGATAGCAGGCAGATAATAGCTTTAGTTAAAAAATACAGATAATGGCTCCTTTAATGTTTGTTTGCACCCAACATGAAACTCATAGTAGACACCGGAGATTAACCAGATAGTAGACAAATAGTACTGATTGCTGCCCCAATATGTACCCCACAACCATTTAAAAACTCAAGTTTCAGCATTAGTTTGGACCTGACTCGGAGTCTAATAGGTGAACACGACGATAATGTAGCATGTCATCATATTAAGCGACGCATAACGTAAGCAGACACGGAAGAGTGCGACCTCTCTTGCGGACCCGTGTAGTCCTCAAGGTCATCTTCTCAGTTGATGATGGTAATGCAGTTGTCGTGGCTTTCAGCGGCGGGGAAGAAGATCTGAGGCGGCGAAAGACAGTCTGGAGAGCGGATCCCTGCTGTGGTGAACCCTTCCATCATTGGAGCAGCTGAGCTGGGGTGGAACACAGCGCCGCAGGAGCAGGACAAACCACACAAGGTTTTCTTTGACACATATCTGTAACAGAAGTAATTGAGTAAGGGCTTGTTTGAATTTGAGGATTCTAACATTGCAGGGATAGGAAATAGACAAGAATAGGATAGGAATGCATGTGCAAAACAGAGAATTTAAAAACACAGGATTTCTACCAATCTGGGTGTTTGATTCACAACAATTGGAAGATCACAGGATGCAAAAAAGCATGGTGAGATTAAGTCAAACCACAAGAAAATGTACGGTTATAATGCTATTATGCTACTATCTCTTAGTCTTGTGCTTGATTAATAGGAATATGAAAAGGAGGAGAAGTGGAGATTAGAATTCCTACGGTTTTTCTTTCAAGGAGACACTAAAGAAACAAATCCTACAGTTTTCCTTTGCTCCATTCCTTTGCACCAAATTCATGAAAAGTAGTACCATAGGAAACTTTCCAATTCCTATGTTTTTCATTCACTTTTCCTTTCAAGCACTGGCGATTCTAGTAGGCAGGCTTGAGAAAGGAAAATCCTACACTAAAAAAATGTTTTTGTGCTACTTCTATTACTTTGGACCCAGGCCACTGCCATACTAGCTCAACTCCCAGGCCCATCGACAAATGCATAGCTCAAACACGCAGAGATAAATAATGATGGCGTTCAAGAGAGTCCATCACGGATAGCTAAGTTGCCTGGTACCTCACTGCTTGTCATATAGTAGGATAAAATAATCATATTTCCCGTTACTACGAGTGCTCAGTGGACAATATATATAACATGTAGAGTAAAAAATAGATGCAACAAGTGTACAACCTCTTTGGCAAAGCCATGTCGATCTCAGCGTGATTGGGTTGGCCGGTGAGGATGCTTTGGCTGACTTTGCTGTCGGAGGAGGGGAAGAATATCTTAGGCGTCTGGAGATGGAGCCCGAGGTACTGCTCCGCTGTGATGGAGGGTTTCGTCATTGGAGCAGCTCTGGTGAGTTGTACGACGCCGAGGCTGAAGCAGGACAAGAGAGACAACGAACAACGTTAACCTGAGTGGAATTCTAATAGCATCTCCAATACATGACGTAAAATACATAACCACAAAGTGATGTAAAATACATCAGCCGCATCTCTGAACTTAACTGTCGAAACTGAACTTAACTGTCGAACTGAACTTAACTGTCAAAAATGAACCTAACTGTCAAAACTGAATTTTGCTGTCGAAACTGAACGCACTAGCAAGGTGAGGCTACACGTCAGTCGATTGACTTTTTCATCTCTGGTCAGTTGATTTTGCAGCCGTAGGATATGAAATCAAGGGCCTGTGGTTCATCTTCAACCTCCACCCCCCTGAGCCGCCAGCTACCACCGGCCAAACAGCAGCCCCCCGCCGCCCGCGGCTGGCGGTGCGCCGCCCCGCCCGCCACGAAAACACTCCCCACCGCCGGTCCGCCGCCGCCCCGGCCATCCCTCTAGGCCCCCCTGTGCCGAGCTTTTTCTCCGGCGATCCCCATGCCACCGCCCCGCCACCGTCGGCGACCACCGCCCCCATCCTGAACCCTAAGATATATAGTGGGGTACCTCTCCGGCGAGCCCCCCTCCCCGCTGCGGCTGGTTATTCCTTCACCCCGGCGAGCCCCCCACCTTGAAAATCGACTGACCCAAAAGTCGATTCAGTTGACTGAAGTGTAGCCAAATCATAGGAGCATCACAGGTAAGAGCAAGAGCGAGAGCAGCAACGTGAGCAAGAGCAATAGCAAGAGCAGACCAGGCAAGGGACCGAGAGCAAGAGCAAAGCAGCAGCAGCTCCTACTGATGTTGATGTCGCCGCCGAGGGAGCGATGCAGTGGAGGAAGTGGCCGGTGACGCCGCCGTGGATGGAGCCGCGCTGTGTCGGCTTGGGACCGAGCGCTGGCAGCACCGTGAGATCGAATCAAGAAGAAAATGGGGCGATTAGTGTACAACCTCTTTGGTGGCGCCGATTAGGCTGCAGCTTCATCCGAGGAAACGGTGATGATGATGCTCTTCCGGTGGTGCAGGTGAAGACAGCGGTGTGGGAATGGAGGTGGCGCGAAAGACGAGGCGAACATCGGGGCAGCTCCTTGGAGGTGGAGGATGGGGTGGCTGAACCGGCGGGACGATGAGATCGATGACGGATCTTCATCCGGTACGGTGGATGAGGGACATCGAGGTGTTGCTATGGACGACGTCGTCGGGGAAGAGGCTCCGGCTAGGTGGCGGACGGAGCAGGGTGTGGGGTTTCGTCGCGGGTTTTCGCAGCCTCGGTGTACTAATTGGTGGGCGGATGTGATGGCAGTGGGGAACCATGGCTTAGAGACGCGCTTGTCCGAAATGTGGGGTAAGTTACGAAAGTACCCCCCACCGATTTGAGGCGGTTCTTTCGGTTCAGGGGTACCACAGGCATTTCGCGTGTCGGGATTTCACAGGAGGTAGGAGTTTTCGCGCGCGTTGTAATTTCGGAATAGCAAGGTGCAGTTTGAGATGGAGGGAGTTGTCGGAGCACAACGAGACAAAGATATATCTTAAATATTTCGGGCTAACAAGGCGCGGGTTGAAGAGGCGGGAGTTTCGCAGCACGATAGACAGAGACGCTAGCTTCAATTTTCGGCATAACAAGGCGCGGCTTGAAATTTTGGAAGAACAAGCTTAACGTGTACCCCCAAAAAAGACAATTTGCACCTCAACACGCACAACACACACACAAACACCATTTAGACTAGAAACCTAAGTCACTAATGACCCGCCCTGGCTGGACGACACACTAAGTGACCCGCCCGATCCTGGCGACTTGTGGGTGACCTGGCAAGCGGATCAGAGGAGCGACAAGACCCGGGGCCCAGGAGGCTCAGGGCCCAGAAGGCCGGCTTACGTTATGGTAGGCCGGCTTAAGAGGAAAGGCGAGAGGAATATCTTCCTTACAAGGAATCATGACCCAGACTTGTATCCGGCTTGTAGTAGAAGATAGGCTAATCCTAATCCTATTTGGACTCCACATGTAACCCGCCCCTTTAATTTATATAAGGAGGGGCAGGGCACCCCAAAGAGGGACAGGCAACAAGAACAATCTCTAGGGCTAGACACAAAGAGCCGGCTTATCGGCGACTCTCTCTCATGATCATAATGAGACCTAGCCACAAACAACATGTAGGGTTGTTACCGGATGATGTTTCCCGGGGCCCAAAGCTATTAAATCCTTATCTTGCGTGTTGCGACTCTCGTCCCGATCAACCCCTCTTAAGCTACCACATAGATGCGTTGGCCTCGCGACTAAGTCCTGACACTAAGGACATCTGCCGTGACAATTCCACGATAGTAAGGTACACGTGCATTGCACGCATGAGATTTGGCAACCAAATTATGAATAAATACCACATTATAGCATGCAAGCTTTGAGTCATATATGCATGATGTAGATGTTCGTTTAATTCTTATAGTTCATTTCATTCAAAATCATCTAGTTTTTATAAGAAAGCTAATCTATTTTAAGATTCATGGAATTGTGCGTTGTAAGACATAAAGTAAAAACAAATAATGGCAAATCATGTAGAAAAACATTTGGGCAATTCTGATACGAAAGATTCTAGAACAAATAAGAAGTGCTTGTGTTTTGATGTTTGTGCATTATGCTTAAGTTCAACCATGGAGACTTCTAGATTATACATGTGGGGAAATCTGGTGGAATCTAGATGATATCCAACGGCCAATAGTGCTCAATTTGCCATCTTTGAACCATCGGATTCGCCTCATCCAACGACCATCTTTCAAAGTTAAAGTTACTCGCACACAATATAAAAAAATATATAATTATATATATATATATATATATATATATATATATATATATATATATATATATATATATATATATATATATACAGACAGTCTATTCTGCTAATATTAGCAGAATAACTATTCTGCACACCACTTCCGCACTGCACGCTGAACACAAGTGCACGTCATTCTTTGAACCAAGTGTGCTGCAGTACTCACACGAGTGAACTTCTCGTCGAAAAAAATTGCACGCGTTATTTTTTCGGTACTGTTTTCGCTCTAATTTTTTAACCGTTTATCGGAATGAGGCGTGTAATATACCGTTGAAAAGCTATGGATTAGGCGCAACTTCGACATGTTGAACACTTTTCGAGATTCCACACGGTTTAAGAGCAGTTTTGAAATTGGCGCGTCCCATGACGAGTGGCAGCGATCGTTTTTTGACGATTTCTTCTAAACCGCTCATCAGAATGAAGCAAACGATATGCCGTTGGATAGATATCGTTGAGGCGCATCTTTTTCATATATAAAATTTTCTCTAATTCGTTACGGTTTAAGAGCAGTTTCAAATTTACTAAATCGCGGAACTCTGTTTTTCAACTTTTTTGAAATTTTTGGTACTGTTTTTGCTCCAGTTTTCTAACCGTTTGTCGAAACGAGACGTATGATACGCCGTTGGAAAGCTACGGACAAGGCGCAACTTTCATATGTTGAAATGGTTTTGAGATTCCTTACATTTTTTAGTTAATTTTGAAAATCGTGCGGCTGACTTCGAGAGGCGATGGCTGTTTTTTCGCGAAATTTTTACGAACGGCTAGTCGGAATAATTTAAATCAAACGCCGTTGGAAAGATATCGACAAGACGCAACTTTTTCATGTAGAACACTCTCTCTAATTCCTTACGGTTTAAGAGCAGTTTCGATTTTACCGAAAAGCGGACACTCTGTTCTTCGCGAGACCAAAATCGTCATATTTACTGCATCGGACAGAAAAACGCATTGCTTCAGACAAAATACCGCACTGCATCAGATGGGCAAGTGCACTGCATGATTTCTTTTTGTTTAGACGTATTTTTTCTCGAACGAGAAAAGAAGAACGCACTGCTTCAGAAAAAATACCGCACTTCATTAGATGGGCAAGTGCACTGCATGGTTTCTTTTTGTTTAGACGTATTTTTTCTCGGACGGTGTAAGAAGAACACACTGCTTCAGACGAAATACCACACTTCATTAGAGGGGCAAGTGCACTGCATGGTTTTTTTTGTGGGACGTAAATTTTCCCAAACGAGGTGGAGTGCACTGCTTCAGACGAAAAACCGCATTGCATCGGACAAGCAAGCACACTTCATGATTACTTTTGTCGGACGCAAAATTTTTCAAGAGTGTACTACAAAGTCCTTCGGAGCGGACCTTTTTAAAGACCAGAGTGCACTGCATTTTTCTTTTTCTTTTTCCCTACAGAGTTTTGATTTTCCCGTAGTGCACTACATATATCTATTTTTGGTTTAAAAATGAAATATGCACTGCGGGGCCGAAGCAACTGCAATGCATTTTTTGTTTACACACTACACATTGCACACAAGCATTCGTCCACATCAATTTTCTACTCTCATTTCCTCTCTGCATTATTTTCAAATAACAAAAGGGTTGCTGTCTCATCGGCGAGTGGGTTTGCTCCTAGTGGATGGGGGAGTCTCCGGTTGGATCTCGCATACCTCGTCGAGGTGGAGGACGTCTGCCTCCTCTGGACGACTTTGCAGCGACGGTGACCTCGCGCGGTGGCCATGGATGAACCACATCTGGGCGCGCAGCGCAGTGCTCACGGGATCTGGCTGAACTGCACATGGAAAATCCAGAAAAAAGGGAGAAAAAGATAAAAGGGAGGAAACTGCTCTAAGCTGCACCGCACGGCGAGGTGCGCTGCACCTTGCGTCCCCGGCGAACTGCACTCGTACGGCACCCACGTACTACAGCCGGAGGTAGTGAGAAGAGAGGGGAGCCGGATGGCGCGGGACTGTCTAAGGGCGGCGAGCTGCAAACGGGTCGCCAGCGGATTGCAATGGCACGCTGCCGATCCACACGGGACGGCCACCGACAGCAAAAAGGAACCATGGCGGCACGGCGGCGGCGGAACCATGGGGGCTCGCCGTCGTTCGGATCTGACAACGAGGGGCCTCGTCGAAGTTGCGGCGCTCGCGCCGCAGGGAGGGGTCGTGGCCGCGTTGGATCCGGCGCAGGGGAGGGTGGGCGGCACGGGAAGGGCCACGGCCGCGTCGGATCTGGCGAAGGGGGGCGGGGGTGGGACGACGCGGGAGGGGCCGCCCGAGTCGGATCTGGCGAAGGGGAGGGTGGGACAGCGCGGGAGGGGCGGGCACGGCGCGAGGCAGGCTGGCTCGCGACGGGCGACCTGTTGGTGTAGAAGGGAAGGAGGGGAGGTAGGGAGGACAACGGCGCGAGTGGCACGGCTCGAGCTCGCTCGATTTGTGCGAGAAGAGGAAGATGCAGGAGGGGAGAACCCGTATCCGGCGCGGGGATGCATGGATCCGTGCCCTGGGTCACCGTACCGAGCAGCATGGGTCGAGGGCGGTGCACCGCAGAGGCATGGTGCTGCGCCGCGTCGGTGCAGGAGTTGAGCGCCGGCGGTGGAGCATTGGTGGCGCAAGAAGGGGATGCGGGTCGCGTGGAGGCGGTCGTGGTTGTCGGCGGTGTTGAAGGAAGGCTGGGGCCGCGAGGCAGAGGAAGGAGGAGCGGGGCGGCAGGGGGGGCATGGCCGCTCGGGGGCCTGGGTTTGCGGTCGGGACGTGGGGCGTGGGGCGTCCGGGAGAAGGTGGGTGGCTTTGACCGGGGAAGAAGGTGGGTCTGGTAGGGGTGGGGTTGGTTTTTTCTTTTGGTTTTTGCAGTTCGGTGGGTTCTAGAGCTAGGGGTGGGGTGCGGCGTGCGGGGTGTTCGGTCAGGTGTTAGCAGAATAAGGTGGGGATGTGCAGAATAAGAGTCTTAAGGGTGTTATCATAATAGACTCACCCTATATATATATATATATATATATATATATATATATATATATATATATATATAGGTATAGATATAGATATGTGATGCGAAAGTTGTCCATCATCTCCAATTAGAATAGTGTGTCCATGCACGGATGCGACGTGGGCAAATGATGTCTGCCATCGGTATCTCAAATTCAAATCAGTCTGACCTTGTTTAATGTGTATACATTACAACATGCTCGTTTCCAAACCAGACCGCGCAGATCTCCGTTATATTCATGCATGCATGGGTTTCAAACATCAGGATCTCTTATTCAAATATTTGAATTCAACTTTACATTGATTATGACCTCACCTATTCTTTTACACCCACACAGTAGTCTTCTCTTTATAATTGTACCACTAACTTTCTCTCATGCATGCGTGCACACACACTACCAATCGGCATTATCTATCGCACGCATGCCATCTTTTTCTTCAGGTCGGTCTCCCATGAAGGCACACACCCACACACATCCCCCTCTCCATCATACTGGGCATTCTTTATCTCTCACGCGTGCATGCGCAACGATCGATGTTCCTCTATGTATGTGCGTATATAGCTAGGTATTTCATAGTTTTCCACACAAACCGATCAATCAATATATCCAGTGAGGTCTCACCCTCTTTCCCACGTCCACATCGATCAATCTATACCTCTCTATATAGGATTAACATAAATAGCTAATACACCCACATTAATTATATATCCAACATCCCCATCTCATCATCCATGCCTTTCGCTTCATCTCTCAGACGCGTGCACAAGGGCGAAGACAGGGGGCAGTAAGGGCCCAGCCCCCCCTAACATCACTATATATCGAGGCTAATATGAATGTGATCATTAGACAATTGGTGCTAAAAAAGGTTTAATTTCATGAATTGACCCTCCTCGTAAAGGATTAGCAATGCTTGGCCCCCTAGCTCAATTATTTTTCATGGCTCCGCCACTGCGTGCAACAACGCACGTGTTCGCCCCCTCTCTCTAAATATCGATCTCGCACTTGTGCATTCCTTCATAGTCTCCCTCCACTCGGCCCCTCGCACCATCTTCTAGCCCCACACCGGATTTTGCCACATGTACAATCTAGCAGACTCCATGGTTGAACTTAAGCATAATGCACAAACCTCAAAACAACAGTGGTTCTCTTTTGTTCTAGAATCTTCCGTATCATAACTGCCCAAACTTTTTTTCTAGTTGAATTGCCATTATTTGTTTTTCCTTTATGCTTTACAACGCTCAATTCCATGAATCATAAAATAGATTAAGGGATTCTTTGATTCAAAGGATTCTCAAAGGAATTTTGGAGGATTCTAATCATTAGGAATTTTTCCTATCTTGGTTGTTTGATTCGTAGGATTGTAAACCATAGGAATTTTTGTTGGGGAATGTAGCAATAATTCAAAATTTTCTACGCATCACCAAGATCAATCTATGGAGATTCTGGAGACAAGAGAGGGAGAAGATGAGTTGATCTTCATACCCTTGAAGATCGCGATGCGGAAGCATTACAAGAACGCGGTTGGTGGAGTCGTACACGCAGCGATTCAGATCGCGGTCGATTCCGATCTAAGCGCCGAACGGACGGCGCCTCCGCGTTCAACACACGTACAGCTCGGGGACGTCTCCTCCTTCTTGACCCAGCAAGGGGAGAGGAGAAATTGAGGGAGAACTCAGACAGCACGACGGCGTGGTGGTGGTGGAGCTCGTGGTTCTCCAGCATGGCTTCGCCAAGCACTACGGAGGAGGAGGAGATGTATGAGGAGGGAGGGGCTGTGCCAAGGAAGAGGTGTGACTGCGCTCCCACCCCTCCACTATATATAGGGGCAAGGGGAGAGGGGGAGGCGCCCTAGGGTTTCCCCTAGGGGGCGGCGGCCAAGCAGATTGGATCTCCCTAGGGAAAATCCTAGGGAGACTTGCCCCCCAAGCCAAGCAGGTGGAGGATTGCCTCCCAAGCCAGGTGGAGGAGTCCCACCTCCCCAAATAACGTGGGAAAGGGTGTGGGGGGCGCACCACCCCTTAGTGGGCTGGTTTGCCCCTTCCCCTTTGTCCCATGAGGCCCTCCAACACTTGTCGGGGCTCCCGAAACACCTTTCGGTCATGCTGGCCATAGCCTGGTACCCCCGGAACACTTCCGGACTCCAATACCCTTCGTCCAATATATTGATCTTCACCACCGAACCATTCCGGAACTCCTCGTGACGTCCGGGATCACATCCGGGACTCTGAACTACCTTCGGTAACCACATACTATTTTCCATAACAACTCTAGCGTGACCGAACCTTAAGTGTGTAGACCCTACGGGTTTGGGAACCATGCAGACATGACCGAGACGTTCTCCGGCCAATAACCAACAACAGGATCTGGATACCCATGTTGGCTCCCACATGTTCCACGATGATCTCATCGGATGAACCACGATGTCAAGGATTCAAGCAATCCCGTATACAATTCCCTTTGTCAATCGATATGTTACTTGCCCGAGATTCGATCGTCGATATCCCAATACCTCGTTCAATCTCGTTACCGGCAAGTCACTTTACTCGTTCCGTAATGCATGATCCCGTGACTAACTACTTAGTCACATTGAGCTCATTATGATGATGCAATACCGAGTGGGCCCAGAGATACCTCTCCGTCATACGGAGTGACAAATCCCAGTCTCGATTCGTGCCAACCCAACAGACACTTTCGGAGATACCTGTAGTGCACCTTTATAGCCACCCAGTTATGTTGTGACGTTTGGTACACCCAAAGCATTCCTACGGTATCCAGGAGTTGTATAATCTCATGGTCTAAGGAAATGATACTTGACATTAGAAAAGCTTTAGCAAACGAACTACATGGTGTTGTGCTATGCTTAGGATTGGGTCTTGTCCATCACATCATTCTCCTAATGATGTGATCCCGTTATCAATGACATCCAATGTCCATGGTCAGGAAACCATAACCATTTATTGATCAACAAGCTAGTCAACTAGAGGCTCACTAGGGACATGTTGTGGTCTATGTATTCACACATGTATTACGGTTTCCAGTTAATACAATTATAGCATGAACAATAGACAATTATCATGAACAAGGAAATATAATAATAACCATTTTATTATTGCCTCTAGGGCATATTTCCAATAGTCTCCCACTTGCACTAGAGTCAATAATCTAGTTCACATCACTATGTGATTGCAATGAATCCAACACCCATTGGTTTTGATCATATCTCGCTTGTGAGAGAGGTTATTAGTCAACGGTTCTAAATCTTTCAGATCCGTGTGTGCATTACAAATCTCTATGTCATCTCCTAGATGCAGCTACCACGCGCTATTTGGAGCTATTCCAAATAACTGCTCTACTATACGAATCCGGTCTACTACTCAGAGTCATCCACATTAGTGTCAAAGTTTGCATCGGCGTAACCCTTTACGACGAACTCCTTTAACACCTCCATAATTGAGAAAATTCCTTAGTCCACTAGTTACTAAGGATAACCTTGACCGTTGTCCTGTGATCCATTCCTAAGTCACACTTGTACCCCTTGACTGACTCATGGCAAGGCACACTTTAGGTGCGGTACACAGCATAACATGCTGTGGAGCCTATGTTTAAAGCATTGGGGATGACCTTTGTCCTTTCTCTCTCTTCTACCGTGGTCAGGTCTTGAGTCTTACTCAATACTCACACCTTATAACACAGCCAAGAACTCCTTCTCTGCCGATCTATTTTGAACTCCTTCAAAATCTTGTCACGGTGCATACTCATTTGAAAGTACTATCAAGCGATTTTGATCTATCCTTATAGATCTTGATGCTCAATGTTCAAGTAGCTTAATCCAGGTTTTTCTTTGAAAAACACTTTTCAAATAACCCTATATGCTTTCTAGAAATTCTACAACATTTCTGATCAACAATATGTTAACAACATATACTCATCAGAAATTCTATAGTGCTGCCACTCACTTCTTTGGAAATACAAGTTTCTGATAAACTTTGTATAAACCCAAAATCTTTGATCATCTCATCAAAGCGTATATTCCATCTCCGAGATGCTTACTCCAGTCCTTAGAAGGATTACTGGAGCTTTGCATACTTGCTAGCATCTTTCAGGATTGACAAAACCTTCTGGTTGTATCACATACAACCTTTCCTCAAGAAAATTGTCGAGGAAACAATGTTTTGATATCCTATCTGCAAGATTTCATAAATAATGCAGTAACTGCTAATATAATTCCAACAGACTCTTAGCATCGCTACGAGTGAGAAAGTCTCATCGTAGTCAGCTCCTTGAACTTGTCGGCGAACATCTTAACGACAAGTCGCGCTTTCTTAATGGTGATACTTACCATCATTGTCCGTCTTCCTTTTAAAATCCATCTGTACCCAACAGCCTTACGACCATCAAGTAGTTCTGCCAAAGTCTATACTTTGTTTTCATAGATGGATCCTCTCGGATTTTATGGCCTCGAGCCATTCGTCGGAATCCGGACCCACCATCGCTTCTCCATAGCTCGCAGGTTCATTGTTGTCTAGCAACATGACCTCTAAGACAGGATTATGTACCACTCTGAAGTAGTATGCATCCTTGTCGACCTACGAGGTTTGGTAGTGACTTGATTGGAAGTTTCATGATCACTATCATCAGCTTCCACTTCAATTGGTGTAGGCGCCATAGGAACAACTTCCTGTGCCCTGCTACACACTAGTTGAAGTGATGGTTGAATAACCTCATCAAGTCTCCACCATCCTACCATTCAATTCTTTCAAGAGAAACTTTTCCTCGAGAAAGGACCCGTTTCTGCAAACAATCACTTCTACTTCCGGATCTGAATTAGGAGGTATACCCAACTGTTTTTGGATGTCCTATGAAGATGCATTTTATCCGCTTTGGGTTGGAGCTCATCAGGCAAAACTTTTCACATAAGCGTCACAGCCCCAAATTTTTTAAGAAATGACAGCTTAGGTTTCTCTAAACCATAGATCATACAGTGTCATCTCAACGGAATTATGTGGTGCCCTATTTAGTGTGAATGCGGTTGTCTCTAATGCCTAACCCATAAACGATAGTGGTAATTCGATAAGAGACATCATGGTATGCACCATATCCAATAGGGTGCATTTATGATGTTCGGACACACCATCACACTATGGTGTTCCAGGCGGTATTAGTTATGAAACAATTTCCACAAGGTCTTAATTGTGCACCAAACACGTAACTCAGATATTCATCTCTATGATCATATCATAGACATTTTATCCTCTTGCCATGATGATCTTCAACTTCACTCTGAAATTGCTTGAACCTTTCAATAATTCAGACTCGTGTTTCATCAAGTAAATATACTCAGAATCTACTCAAATCATCTGTGAAGTAAGAGCATAACGATATTCACTGCGTGCCTCATCACTCATTGGATTGCACACATCAAATGTATTACTTCCAACAAGTTGCTCTCTTGTTTCATCTCACTGAAAAACGAGGCCTTTCAGTCATCTTGCCCATGTGGTATGATTTGCATGTCTCAAGTGATTCAAAATCAAGTGAGTCCAAACGATCCATCTATATGGAGTTTCTTCATGCATATATACCAATATGACTCAAATTGCAGTGCCACAAGTATGTGGTACTATCATTACTATCTTATGTCTTTTGGCATGAACATGTGTATCACTAAGATCGAGATTCAATAAACCATTCATTTTAGGTGCAAGACCATTGAAGGTATTATTCAAATAAACAGAGTAACCATTATTCTCCTTAAATGAATAACTGTATTGCGATAAACATAATCCAATCATGTCTATGCTCAACGCAAACACCAAATAACAATTATTTAGGTTTAACACCAATCTCGATGGTAGAGGGAGCATGCGATGCTTGATCACATCAACCTTGGAAACACTTCCAACACACATCGTCATCTCACCTTTAGCTAGTCTCCGTTTATTCCGTAGCTCTTTTATTTCGAGTTACTAACACTTAGCAAACGAACCGGTATCTTAATACCCTGGTGCTACTAGAAGTACTAGTAAAGTACACATTTAATACAATGTATATCCAATATACTTCTGTCAACCTTGCCAGCCTTCTCATCTACCAACTATCTAGGGTAGTTCTGCTTCAGTGACCGTTCCCTCATTACAGAAGCACTTGGTCTCGGGTTTGGGTTCAACCCTGGGTTTCTTCACTAGAGCAGCAACTGATTTGCCGTTTCATGAAGTATCCCTTCTTGCCCTTGCCCTTCTTGAAACTAGTGGTTTTACTAACCATCAACAATTGATGCTCCTACTCGATTTCTACTTTCGCGGTGTCAAACATCACGAATTTCTCAAGGATCATCATGTCTATCCCTGATATGTTATAGTTCATCACGAAGCTCTAATAGCTTGGTGGCAGTGACTTTGGAGAACCATCACTATCTCATCTGGAAGATTAACTCCCGCTCGATTCAAGCGATTGTAGTACTCAGACAAGCTGAGCACATGCTCAACGATTGAGCTTTTCTCCTTAGTTTGCAGGCTCAAGAAACTTGTCAGAGGTCTCATACCTCTTGACGTGGGCACTAGCCTGAAATCCCAATTTCAGTCCTCGAAACATCTCATATGTTCTGCGATGTTTCAAAAACATCTTTGGTGCCTCAATTCTAAACCATTTAGCATTACACACTGAACTATCATGTAGTCATCAAAACGTGTATGTCAGATGTTCGCAACATCCACAACCGACGCTCGAGGTTCAACACACTGAGCGGTGCATTAAGGACATAATCCTTCTGCGCAGCAATGAGGACAATCCTCAGAATACGGACCCAGTCCGCATAATTGCTACTGTCAACTTTCAACTAAATTTTCTCTAGGAACATATCTTAAATAGTAGAACTAAAGCGTAAGCTACGACATAATTTGCAAAGATCTTTTGACTATGTTCATGATAATTAAGTTCATCTGATTATTTAATGAACTCCCACTTAGATAGACATCCCTCTAGTCATCTAAGTGATACATGATCCGAGTCAACTAGGCCATGTCCGATCATCACGTGAGACGGACTAGTCATCATCGGTGAACATCTTCATGTTGATCGTATCTGCTATACGACTCATGTTCGACCTTTCGGTCTCTTGTGTTCCGGGGCCATGTATGTACATGCTAGGCTCGTCAAGTCAACCTAAGTGTTTTGCATGTGTAAATCTGGCTTACACCCGTTGTATGCGAACGTTAGAATCTATCACACCCGATCATCACGTGGTGCTTCGAAACAACGAACTTTCACAACGGTGCGTAGTTAGGGGGAACACTTTCTTGAAATTTTATGAGGGATCATCTTATTTATGCTACCGTCATTCTAAGCAAATAAGATGTAAACATGACAAACATCACATGCAAATCATGGAGTGACATGATATGGCCAATATCATCTTGCGCCTTTGATCTCCATCTTCGAGGCACGGCATGATCACCTTCGTCACCGGCATGACACCATGATCTCCATCATCATGATCTCCATCATCGTGTCTTCATGAAGTTGTCTCGCCAACTATTACTTCTACTACTATGGCTAACGGTTAGCAATAAAGTAAAGTAATTACATGGCGTTCTAATTAGCACGCAGGTCATACAATAAATTAAGACAACTCCTATGGCTCCTGCCGGTTGTCATACTCATCGACATGCAAGTCATGATTCCTATTACAAGAACATGATCAATCTCATACATCACATATATATATCATTCATCACATCCTTTTGGCCATATCACATCACATAACATACCCTGCAAAAACAAGTTAGACGTCCTGTAATTGTTGTTGCATGTTTTACGTGGCTGCTATGGGTTTCTAGCAAGAACGTTTTTTACCTACGCAAAAGCCACAACAGTGATATGCCAATTGCTATTTACCCTTCATAAGGACCCTTTTCATCGAATCCGATCCGACTAAAGTGGGAGAGACTGGCACCCGCTAGCCACCTTATGCAACAAGTGCATGTCAGTCGGTGGAACCTGTAAGGTCGGTCCGGGCCGCTTCATCCCACGATGCCGCCAAATCAAGATAAGACTAGTAACGGTAAGCATATTGAACAAACCAACGCCCACAACTACTTGTGTTCTACTCGTGCATAGAATCTACGCAATAGACCTAGCTCATGATGCCACTGTTGGGGAATGTAGAAATAATTCAAAATTTTCTACGCATCACCAAGATCAATCTATGGAGATTCTAGAAACAAGAGAGGGGGAGGATGAGTTGATCTTCATACCCTTGAAGATCACGATGCGGAAGCGTTACAAGAACACGGTTGGTGGAGTCGTACACGCAGCGATTCAGATCGTGGTCGATTCCGATCTAAGCGCCGAACGGACGGTGCCTCCGCGTTCAACACACGTACAGCTCGGGGACATCTCCTCCTTCTTGATCCAGCAAGGGGAGAGGAGAAATTGAGGGAGAACTCCGACAACACGACGGCGTGGTGGTGGTGGAGCTCGTGGTTCTCCAGCATGGCTTCGCCAAGCACTACGGAGGAGGAGGAGATGTATGAGGAGGGAGGGGCTACACCAAGGAAGAGGTGCGGCTGCCCTCCCACCCCTCCACTATATATAGGGGCAAGGGGAGAGGGGGAGGCGCCCTAGGATTTCCCCTAGGGGGCGGTGGCCAAGCAGATTGGATCTCCCTAGGGAAAATCCTAGGGAGACTTCCCCCCAAGCCAAGCAGGTGGAGGATTGCCTCCCAAGCCAGGTGGAGGCGCCCCACCTCCCCAAATAACGTGGGATAGGGTGTGGGGGGTGCATCACCCCTTAGTGGGCTGGTTTGCCCCTTCCCCTTTGGCCCATGAGGCTCTCCAACACTTGTCGGGGCTCCCGAAACACCTTTCGGTCATGCTGGCCATAGCCTGGTACCTCCGGAACACTTCCGGACTCTAATACCCTTCGTCCAATATATTGATCTTCACTGCCGGACCATTCCGGAACTCCTCGTGACGTCCGGGATCACATTCGGGACTTCGAACTACCTTCGGTAACCACAACTATTTCCCATAAAAACTCTAGCGTGACCGAACCTTAAGTGTGTAGACCCTACGGGTTCGGGAACCATGCAGACATGACCGAGACGTTCTCCTGCCAATAACCAATAGTGGGATCTGGATACCCATGTTGGCTCCCACATGTTCCACGATGATCTCATCGGATGAACCACGATGTCAAGGATTCAAGGAATCCCGTATACAATTCCCTTTGTCAATCGGTACGTTACTTGCCCGAGATTCGATCGTCGGTATCCCAATACCTCGTTCAATCTCGTTACCGGCAAGTCACTTAACTCGTTCCGTAATGCATGATCCCGTGACTAACTACTTAGTCACATTGAGCTCATTATGATGATGCAATACCGAGTGGGCCCAGAGATACCTCTCCGTCATACGGAGTGACAAATCTCAGTCTCGATTCGTGCCAACCCAACAGACACTTTCGGAGATACCTGTAGTGCACCTTTATAGCCACCCAGATATGTTGTGATGTTTGGTACACCCAAAGCATTCCTACGGTATCCGGGAGTTGTACAATCTCATGGTCTAAGGAAATGATACTTGACATTAGAAAAGCTTTAGCAAACGAACTACACGGTCTTGTGCTATGCTTAGGATTGGGTCTTGTCCATCACATCATTCTCCAAATGATGTGATCCCGTTATCAATGAAATCCAGTGTCCATGGTCAGGAAACCATAACCATCTATTGATCAACAAGCTAGTCAACTAGAGGCTCACTAGAGACATGTTGTGGTCTATGTATTTGCACATGTATTACGGTTTCCAGTTAATACAATTATAGCATGAACAATAGACAATTATCATGACCAAGGAAATATAATAATAACCATTTTATTATTGCCTCTAGGGCATATTTCCAACAATTTTTCCATATGATTCATTTGCACTAGATTTCATAGGAAACATCCCATCCACTCAAACCTCTTTGAAAGAATTCTGCGTTTTTTCTATGCACAATCAAACACTCGTACAATCCTGTAGGATTCAAGACGACATTCCACTATAATCCCATGTTTTTCCTATTCACGTGTTCTTAGCTTTTTTATAAAAACTAATTGATTTTGAATGAGATGAACTATAAGAATTAAATGAAGGGCTACATCACGCATATATGACTCAGAGCTTACATGCTATAGTGTGGTATTTATTCATAATTTCATTGCAAAATCTGATGCGTGCAATGCACGTGTACCTTACTAGTACTTCGAGTATGTGCAAAACACGTAAATTAGAATACCAATGGCACGCTACACAGTGTCTCTCTTACAGTTCATGAAGCCACGTGGCACATGTGGAGGCGTTGTCGCGACCTCCTTGCGTGGATTGATCACAGTGACGTGCTGCTGGTTCCAGAAGAATGTACTCGTCCTCCCTGAGCCATACTGGCGGTAAATGCACGAAGCGAAGATGTGCACGCACGCCACGCACGCACTCATTCCCTCGCACGCACACACGGGTACACGGGCGGACGCAATTTTGTACCAAGATCCACCCCATGTGATAATTTGACGCGTGTAAAGTCGTTCACTTCATTGATGGTCAATTAATACAGCGCATGCAAATTGAGTGGATGTGAGGGCAGAAGAAAGACATTATTACTCCACTGCGCGCATGCGAGTAGTTAAATCGTGGGTTGCTAGTAGTACTTGCATTGGTCTCCTTCGTATTTTGTGCCAATTTTTTGACAGTAACATAATATTTACGCATTTGAGCAGTGTAGTACTTGAGATTTATGTTCCGCTTAACTCATCGGGCGCCGTTTCGGGCCTCGAAACCAAAACCATCAATTAATCTTTACCTTGTTCCCATCACATTCGAAAGCCTGCTCACACCTACAAGTACGTACCAAACCTGAACGTGTTCCCACTTTGCAGGTATTAGTACTACTAGTGCTAGTACTTAGGTTATAAAAAGGGGAACTACCTAACCAAAAATTACTCTACCTTTCCTCCTCATAAGTGCTTCTTCTTCGTCCGTCGTTGCCATGGCCGGTGAGCAGAGCTCTAGGTCGAGAACTACTCGTAACAAGGGAGCGGCAACCAAGGCTGCGGAAAAAAGAGAGGGCTCGCCGCCACATAGAGACCTCGAAAGATCTCTCACGGGCAGGCGATGGCTCCCAGGAGCGCCCTAGCCGCGGAGGCGAACATGCCGAGCCGGCAGAGCTGGAGTCATTATCCCTCGACGGCATGCCCGATCAGCTCAATAAGCACCGCAATAAGCAGAAGGAGTTCATCCAAGGCTTGACGGAGTTGCTGAAGGAGAGCCTCGACGACATGCCCGCTGAGCTCAATCAGCAGGGGGAGTTGACCGCCGGCTTGATGATGCTGCTGAAGAAGAGCATTGCCTCAGAGAAGAAGGCGACCGGCGAAATCCTACGACTTCAGGAGGACAAGGCAAAGCTCTGCCACGAGATCGACCTGTTGAAGGAGAAGAACGCCGGCTGGAAGAAGCTGCATGAGAATAGTAGTTCCTCGATGAAGATGCTGCAGGCCCTCGTCATGGAACAGAAGGAGGAGTTGGCGAAGCTCCGCATCGAGCACCCGGCTGCTGTCAAGGTACGTAATGCGGCCGTGGAACAGATGATGAAGGCTCGCGTCGAGAAATCCCGCGTCATGGACAGAATGAAGAAGATGGCGGAGGAGACGCGCAAGGAGATGGAGGTCGTGGAGGCGATGAAGAAGCAGTTACGACTCCACGGCGAATTAGAACATTTGGGGTGATAATCTTTGTCGGTGTCAAAACCGGCGGATCTCGGGTAGGGGGTCCCGAACTGTGCGTCTAGGCGGATGGTAACAGGAGACGAGGGACACGATGTTTTACCCAGGTTCGGGCCCTCTCGATGGAGGTAAAACCCTACGTCCTGCTTGATTAATATTGATGATATGGGTAGTACAAGAGTGGATCTACCACGAGATCAAGGAGGCTAAACCCTAAAGCTAGCCTATGGTATGATTGTTGTAATGTATGTTGTGTCCTACGGACTAAAGCCCTCCGGTTTATATAGACACCGGAGGAGGCTAGGGTTACACAGAGTTGGTTACAATGGTAGGAGATCTACATATCCGTATTGTCAAGCTTGCCTTCCACGCCAAGGAAAGTCCCATCCGGACACGGGACGGAGTCTTCAATCTAGTATCTTCGTAGTCTTGGAGTCCGGCGGACGATGATAGTCCGGCTGTCCGGACACCCCCTAGTCCAGGACTCCCTCAGTAGCCCCTGAACCAGGCTTCAATGACGATAAATCCGGCGCGCATAATATTCGGCATTGCAAGGCGGGTTCCTCCCTTGAATAATCCAGAGAAGATCATGAACACCAGGATAGTGTCCGGCTCTGCAAAATAAATTCCACATTCCACCGTAGAGAGAATAAAATGCACACAAGTCCAATCTGCTGACGTATTATGCGGCATGACATCACGCCGCTACCAGGCTTTTACTTGAATCATTTTTTATTATACCACCTCAGCATGTTTAGCGAAGCGGTTTCTTGGCACGTCTTGTCGAGGCAGAGATCGTGTTCCCCTTATTCCGGGATTCTCATCAATACGTGCGTGGGTAACCCAACCGTGCCCGTCGCCACGCCTCCTCTATCGAAGGTGAATCCCGAACGGTCACGGAGACGACTCTCGGTATTTTTCCCCTTTATAAGAGGACCAAGGCTCGTTCTTTTTCTTCATTCTTGCATCAAATCTCCTTCTCGCTCCCAGTTCCAACACCCAGAGCCTCAGATTCGAGCGCTTCGGATTCTCAGCAATGTCCGGCTCCGACCTCCAGGGTCGGTGGATGCCCTCCTCCGTCACGGAGGAGGATGTGTTAAAGCTGCGTGAGGCCAAGTACCTGTCCTACGAGATTTCGCACAGGTTGCCCGCCCAAGGGCAGGCCGTGCCCGCCCCCGAGCCTGGTGAGTATGTTGTCTTCGTATCCCACCTCCGTTGGGGTTTAGGCTTCCCGACGGACCCCTTCGTGAGAGGGCTTATGTTCTTCTACGGGCTGGATTTTCACGACTTGGCTCCGGAGTCCATCCTCCATATCTCCGCATTCATTATCGTCTGTGAAGCCTTCCTCCGCGTCACTCCCCACTTCGGCCTGTGGCTGGAGACCTTTAATGTGGAGCCGAAGATGATCAGGGGGCGTCAAGCAGAGTGCGGCGGGGCGGCCATAAGCAGAAGGGCCGATGCCCCGTGGCCCGAGGGTTCCTTCCAAGAGGAACTCAGACTGTGGCAACAGGAGTGGTTCTATATCACTGCTCCGAAGGGCAGCAAGCAAAAGCCGCCGCCTTCATTCCGCCCGGGACCTCCACGCCGACTGATGTCGTGGGTCAACCAAGGGCTCAATTGGGGGCCGTCCGAAGACGTGCCCTCATTGCAGGGCCGGATTCGAGACCTCCAGGCGAGGGAGATCAATCTGGTCGTGGTGATGCAGGTTATGGTAATCAGGCGTCTTCTGCCCTGCAAACGCCGTCCTCTCCGTCTATGGGAGTTCAACCCGGAGGGACCTCGAATTCTCCAACACTTCATGGGTGCGACACCCGTGGAGATGTACAAGTTGTTCTTCGGACCGCAAGTAGCGTGTCCGGAATTGACCGAGGACGCAGGCCTGAGCCGCAATCGCCCGGATACTCAGGTAAATAGCTCAGAGTCTGGACGTTCTGTTTATCTGCTTTTCTAGAGTTCGCCTCCTGACCCATTACTTCTTCACAGGAGTGGGTAGCGCGATCGAAGCTGATAAGGTGTCCGACTCCCCTCCCAGAGACCGCACTGGTGCCCGTGCTGGTCAGAATGTTGGAGGTCACGCCCGTAGAAGGGAGCGATGGGGAAAATAGAGGAGCTATTATTTCGCCCAAAGGGGCGTCTAAAGAGGGGGGAATCAAAAACCCCTCCTTCCAGGGGGAGAAGAGGACCGCCTCTGAAGATCCGAAGGCCAAAGCCCCTAAACGGGGGAAGAGATCTTCACCGGGGGGTCCGGCGTCCGGGGAGAATCCGGACGTACAATCGTCGCTAAAGGATCATCCCTCCAGCGAGCCGTGAGTAGGAAAAGGAGAGTTCATTAGTTAAGAAAATACCTTCATCTGTGCTTCTGTGGGTAACCGAAATTTCTATCTTGCAGTTCGGATTTGCAGCCTTCTCAGATGAGTTCGTCTTCGGGGGACCTTCTTCCGGAGATGATGGAGAGCGAAACGCCTCCGTCTGCTGCGCCGTCAGGTAGGGCAGGCGAGCCTGAAGTATCGTCACGGAGGGTGTCCCCGAGTCCGGAGGGGCCGGAGAGTTCGGCGCCCACTAGTATCCGGCCGGGAGAACTGAAAAATCTGCTTGAGAGGGCGTCCATCTCAGAAGATCACCGTGCTTTGATGCGGATGGTGATTGGAAGGATTTCGTCCGCCGAGAGCGGACTGCGCAATGCCGCTACGAGTTTGCTGGCGGGATTTGAGGTACACAAGAATGACGCACCCCCTTTTTTTGACAATTTTGCACATGAAAGTGTGCCCTGTATAGATAGTAGCCCCTGAGACTCGGTAGGTTGTCGAAAACGACAGCGTGCCGAGGATCAAAATCGCAGGTAATGAATGTCGCTGTTCCTATGCAGGTGGCGGATAGTCCGAGGGCTAGCCGGACTAGTGGAGTTGCCGAGTTAATGCGGCAACTTGACGTGGCGGATGCGGACATCGCACTTGTCAACCGGCGACTTGACGAGTCGCAAGGTAAGTGAGTTCTCCAAAGTCGCTTTATTAAGGGGGTCAAAGCCCTCCTCTGATAAATTATATGCTGTGATACAGACGGTGCTGCTGCTGTGGAGAGCCTTCAGGCCGAACTTGCTCAAGCTAAGGAGCTAGCCCGAAGGAGTGACGCGGCTGCCTCGAGGGCGGCCGAGGAGTTGAAAGCTGAAAAGGCTGCACACTGCCTAAGCAAGGAAGAGATGGCCGAATTGGCCATGAAATTAAAAGATGCTGCCGACCGCAATGAGGCTCTTGAAAAGGAGCACTTATCGGAGCGGGAAGACCTGCGGAAGGCCACCGCCGAGGCCAAGGATGCCCGTTCTGCAATGCGGGCTATGAAGGAGGAGCTGCGCCAGGCCGGAGATATTGTGGCTGGCAAGCCTTTTCTGCTGCGTCGCCGGTTTACGGATCAAAAGTATGCTCAACTTGGCCAGCTGTGGGGTCCGGAGGATCCGTATATGGACTTAGCGGCAAGTGCGGCTGATGCCGTTGAGCACTTCCGGAGCCAGAAGGACCACAGGACGGAAGAGCTATTTTGGTCTCAATTCCATAGTCCGCACCGTTCACTTCCGTTGACCGATCGGTTGGCCGAATGGGCCGAGCTAAATAGATTGTCCGGACTTGCCATGACTGACATCGTGGCTCATGTCTGGCCAGAGAGGCCCAAGGTGACGAGCTATTTCGGCTTATTGCAGCAATTTCTTGGAGCGGTGCCGCATATCAAGGAGATGAAGCGGTCGGCCTACATCGAAGGCGCGCGGATCGCTGTTGCCCATGTGAAGACACATTGGACAGAGATGGATGCCACCGCTATTGCCGCCCAGGGTTCGGATGAAAGCCGGCTACCCGCCGAGCACTATTTCGGGGAAGTTATGCGTGGCGCTCGTGTAATAGAGTCGCAGTGCTCAAAAAATGTCACGTTCAAATGAACGTTTTAGCTTGTAAAACGATGATTATGCTATAACTGCTTTTTATACTTGTGCGTCCCAAGTAGTAAAATTTCTCCTATGCGGCCGTTTACGTATACATTTGTATAACCTGAAAGATTGCAGTCTTCGGCTTCAGCCCCCATGCACAAGGTGCGGGGGTGTTCGCAAAAATAGCGCGTTTTCACACTTAATCCGATGTCTCGGTCCTGTGAAGGAGGTGGTAGCGTAGCAAACGAGGCAATCCGGACTATAATGCTTTATCACTTTCACTTAGCCAGTGGAGTTCGAGGGTGGGGCTACGATATAGCCCCTTGGGGCACCGCACTTCTCCGAGTTCGGGGCGCGTGTGTGCCTGACCGGGAAACGGTCCTTCGTCAAAGCGGGGAATTCTAAACATTCCAGTAGTCGATCGAGTGGTTGACCAGTCTCTCGCTATATCATGACAGTCAGTTTTCGGCTTTCTCTACTGAGGTGCTCGCCCAGCCGAACTGGGGCACAATCGCAGTAGTTCTCCTGGTGCCGCGTTAGCCGATGATACGGAACGTAAGGCAGCAAAACACAGGAGCCGGGCAAACCCAACATTTGACCAAAGACATGATTCGGAGCTGATGCATATAATGCCTAACTCGAGACGCCGAACACTCCCTAAGGTGTTCGGTCTTTATAATAATGGGCAGAACAATGTCCTAAGCCCCTAGTGTCTAGGTACGGGCATGGTCCTCTGACGCGGCCGATGCCAAAACGTCAGGCTCTGCTTTGGTTATAGGAAGGAACCAAGGAAGAATAACAACAAGAGATAGTAAAAAAGGTTTACGCAGGGTCTTAATCTGAAAAGAATCCTCGCAACGGGTCCCTACTGCACGTCTGCACCTGTGTCTCCGTTGTGCCGTTATCCTGGACGGGTGCGCACGTTGTTCATCTATAAAAAGAGAGGAACTTTAGTTTGAAAACGACTCGTGCAAAAAAGGTATGTGTGAAAGAAGAAATATAAATAAGTAAAGCGGGGTTCGTATGAACTCGCGGTTGTTTGTGCGCGCAGCCCCTTGTGAAGGGGTGTGCGGCTAGGGAGCCTCTAGCCTACTGATGCCAGACTCTTCCATCCGTGTCCGGGGTCTTTAAGTGACCCTCGCACCGAAATGATGCCTCGTGGACCGGGCATCTTGAGTGTAAGAGACGCGTAATGCGGTATGGCATTGAAACGGACAAAAGCCTTTCGTCCCAAGAGTGCTTGGTATCCACTTTTAAATGGGGCGATATGAAAGATTAGTTTCTCGCGCCGAAAGTTGTCCGGTGATCCGAACACAACTTCTAGTAATAGGGAGCCTGTGCACTTGGCGTAAGGGCCTGGCGTCACTCCTTTGAAGGAAGTGCGGCTATGTCGAATTTTAGTAGAGTCTATCCCCAACTTGCGGATTGTGTTTGAATACAGCAGGTTTAAGTCACTGCCTCCGTCCATCAGGACTTTAGTAAATTGTAGTCCGTCGATTATGGGATCCAATATCAGGGCAGTCCGTCCTGCGTTTCGAACGCTTCTGGAATTATCCAGGTGGTCGAAAATGATTGGTTGTGATATCCAATCTCTATGGTCTGCTGGGTTGGACCGTGCGAGGCTCTTTTTAGAAGGTGCCGCACTATTTTTCCGTATTATCACATGAAGTGAGTTTGCTTCTTTGACCTCTTGTGGGAAAGTCTTTTGCTTTCCGGTGCTCTGCTGGTGGGGTTTATCATCTTCGCTTGACGCGTCGAGCCCCTTGTGTTCGGCGTTTAGTCGGCCGGACTGTTTGAAAACCCAACAATCTCGATGGGTATGGTTTGCAGGCCTTCCGGGGGTACTGTGGATTTGACATATCCGACCCAAAATCTTATTTAAGTTGGACAACTCATCGCTGTCATCCTTAAGAGGCGGTGTTTTGTTGTTTGGCCGCGAGCTTTTGAATCCGGCGTTGACTGCCGTGCTCTTTGGGCTTTTCTCTTTATTCCAGCGCTGCTCTTTTCTGCGCCGTGATTTTCCGTTTCCATCTCTTATCTCGGATGTACTTGGGTCGCTGGTGCTGCATCTTGCTAGCCAGCTATCCTCTCCCGCACAGAAGCGGGTCATGAGGCTTGTTAGCGCGGACATTGTCCTCGGTTTCTCTTGGCCGAGGTGTCTGGCAAGCCATTCGTCTCGGACATTGTGTTTAAAAGCTGCTAAGGCTTCGGCGTCCGGACAGTCAACTATTTGGTTCTTGTTGGTGAGGAACCTGTTCCAGAATTTACGCGCTGACTCTCCGGGCTGTTGAGTTATATGACTTAGATCATCTGCATCCGGAGGGCGGACATAAGTCCCTTGAAAATTTGCTCTAAACGCGTCCTCGAGCTCTTCCCAACTTCCCACAGTGTTTTCTGGGAGGCTTTTAAGCCAATGACGGGCTGGCCCTTTGAGCTTGAGGGGTAGGTATTTTATGGCGTGGAGATCATCTCCTCTGGCCATGTGTATATGTAGTATATAATCTTCTATCCAGACTCTAGGGTCTGTTGTTCCATCGTAGGCCTCTATGTTTATGGGTTTAAATCCTGTTGGGAATTCATGGTCCAGCACCTCATTGGTGAAACATAGTGGGTGTGCGGCGCCCCTGTATTTGGGTGTGCCATTATCTTCGGACACTTGACGTGTTGCCTTGCTTCCTGGGGCCTTCTTCTTTGGCCCGTAAATGGACCTGGCTGGGCCATCTGTCCTTCCAGGTTCATTAGTTGGTTTATGTGCGGCGCCGCTTTCAGAATTTGGCCTGTCATCCGGCCGTCTATCCAACCAGGCAGCCTCTTTATTTTTTGACTGTGGGGGCTCTGTGGCCTCCTCGTCGAATTCTGGTAGCAGCTTGCGCTTCGGGTAGCTCTTTGATTGGTGGCCATTGCCGTATTTATCCGTGGTTTTGAGCACTTTGCTCCACCTCATCCTGAGTGTGTCTTCCGTTGCTTTGAGCTTCCGCTTTTCCTTCTTCAAGCTTCTTGCAGTGTTGACGAGTCTTTTCCGAAGGTTTTTACTCTCCGGCGGCGTGTCCGGCATAGGATCGTCCGGACTGTCGTTTTCGCCGGGCCTGGACTGATTATCTGACTCGTCCTGTTCGGACGGTTGCTTATCTGCATGTTCGTCGTCCACTTGTGTGCCCTGCTGTATTGCGGGGTCCTTAGGAGCGTTGTTGTTGTCGAGGCGGGACTTAGGGCGGCGTCTGCGCCGCCGTTTTGGTTGTTTGTCGGCGGGGTTATCTTCTGCCGCGACCCGTTGGTCCTCGTTATCGCTCTCTTTTGGGGTATCCACCATATATATGTCATATGACGAGGTGGTCCTACCGTGCCCTGTAGGCGCTGGTTCTTGTTTGTCCCCGGCATCGTCGTCTATTCCGTCGATGTCTTCGGAGTCATAGTCTAGCATGTCGGTTAGATCGTCGACAGTGGCTACAAAGTGGGTGGTGGGTGGGCTCTGAATTTCTTCGTCGTTCGTATCCCAACCATCCTGGCCATAGTCCGGCCAGGACTCTGCCGATAACGAGAGATGCTTTAGCGAATTGAGGATGTCGCCAAAGGGCGAGTATTGGAAGATGTCCGCGGCAGTGAATTCCATAACCGGCGCCCCATCCGATTCGATTGATAGGGGCGTGGGAGGTCCGGAGTCCGGCAAGGAGTCTGACACCTCGGAATCACGAGTTTCGCGAGGGACAAGATTAGCGTTCGGCTCCATCGCCGTGGAAGTTGAAGCCCCCGAGGTGGTGTCCATCCACCAATCCTCGATCTGGGCGATCGGCTCCGGACTAAGGGCCGAAGCGGATTCGTGTGCGGCCACCAAGGCACTGTTCGGCGGCAGAGCTAGATCATGCCCATCGTAACAGTGCGGCGCGCTTGGCTGCGGCTCGAGCCTGTCAAAGATCAAGTCTCCGCGGACGTCGGCCGTGAAGTTTAAACTTCCGAATCTGACCTGACGGCCAGGGGCGTAGCTTTCGATCTGCTCCAGATGGCCAAGTGAATTAGCTCGCAGTGCAAAGCCGCCGAATACGAAGATCTGTCCAGGGAGAAAAGTCTCACCCTGGACAGCGTTGTTGGTTGAAGATGCCATCGAGCCAATCGGTGATGACACAGAGGAACTCTCAATGAAAGCACCAATGTCAGTGTCAAAACCGGCGGATCTCGGGTAGGGGGTCCCGAACTGTGCGTCTAGGCGGATGGTAACAGGAGACGAGGGACACGATGTTTTACCCAGGTTCGGGCCCTCTCGATGGAGGTAAAACCCTACGTCCTGCTTGATTAATATTGATGATATGGGTAGTACAAGAGTGGATCTACCACGAGATCAAGGAGGCTAAACCCTAAAGCTAGCCTATGGTATGATTGTTGTAATGTATGTTGTGTCCTACGGACTAAAGCCCTCCGGTTTATATAGACACCGGAGGAGGCTAGGGTTACACAGAGTCGGTTACAATGGTAGGAGATCTACATATCCGTATTGTCAAGCTTGCCTTCCACGCCAAGGAAAGTCCCATCCGGACACGGGACGGAGTCTTCAATCTTGTATCTTCGTAGTCTTGGAGTCCGGTGGACGATGATAGTCCGGCTGTCCGGACACCCCCTAGTCCAGGACTCCCTCAATCTTCCTTCTTCTTTTGCTGCTGTGTTTCATCTTTTGCTTCGGGTGTTTTGCCGCACGTGTCACGTTCTCTGTGAGGCATGAATAGAACAATGGTTTTTGTTTTTTGAGGGAATGAATAGAACAATGCTAACAATGAGATGACTAGCAAATTAGATCATTTTTTATCGCCATATGGCAGTGGGCTGCCGTGTTTCGTGCTCCTCTGTCGCAGTACTACTCTAGTGGAAAACTTGAGTATACCGCACGGTTCTTTGCTCCTCCTCAATCAGGTCGTCGGCGCATTTATACGAGCAGTCAAATCACAAGGCCCCGCCTTCCAGCAGTAATGAGCCGTCAAATCACAAAGGCCCTCGCCTCTCGTGAAACCGACCAAGCTAGACTGCCCCGCCCTCTAGCCTTTTAAAAAATGTGTACTTTTGTACAACAGTAGTATCAATGGATTGCGTTATGGAGCAACACTTGAAATTAGAAAAAGGTGGTACATATAGAGAGCGCTCGTCGCCAAATTATGCGTATAGTACTATTAAAAAGGCTAGTCACAATAATGGTGTCGAGCACAACCCACCCCTCAAATAAAACTAAGCACCCTGGAATTCTTTGACAAAACTAAGCACCCTGAAATTCTTTGACAACTAAACTGCTGGCTATATGATGTTGGCCATATATATTGTACGTATATAATGTGAAGAAATGTGTGGTAGTACTATACCAACTAAAAGATGAAATGTAAGAAATACTAGTATGTACTTACTGAAGAGTTAAAGTAACAAGAAGAAACATAACATAGTTCTACTGGGGGCTCAGCACAACACACCCCTCAAATTAAATTAAGCACACCTAAAATTAAACTTTGCAACTATTCTGGTAGACACTGCATTAGAACCACCATGAGCAACGACACTGCCACCTTACTCGGAGTCCACATCCACGTCCTCGACTTCGTCCTTGTCCCTCTTCCTCTTGGCCGATACTTCTTTGCTTGAACCGCCAACTTGGCCGTTGCTCTTCATCCAACCCTTGTAGATATTGAAACAAAGGTAGCCATCCATTGCAGCGTACTGGATGTGGTCTATATCTAGTACATTCCGCTGCCATGCATGACGATGAAACGTGTATGGAGGTTTCTCTAGTTTAGCGCACGAAGGATGAACCATGGCTCCTGCCAGGGTCTGCATTGAAGGCTGACGAGAGGACACCAGCCGATTCTTTTGGAGGTCGAAGGTATTGCCTACAACGAGGCCTATCCGATGCAGGAGTTCTTTGTCGTTACCAAAGTCTACAGTAACGAATTTGACTAGGTTGCTCTCGAGGAAGTCCTTAAAATCCTGGCACTCAACGTCGGCATGGCATATGTGGTAGACCAAGCATAAGTCATGCACGCAAACCTGGATCACAGCGGGCTTCTTCCTCTCTTCGTCCTTTAGATCCTTCTCTCGTCCCACGACTGTGGTGTACTCAACATCTAGCCTAGCGACCCACTCATCATCTGAGTCTTTGAACATGCGTCTGAAGCGGCAAAGGTATCCTTTCACCGTCGCGGAAGAACGGGTGTAGATGACGTCGAACTCATCGCCGGTGATGGTTCTAACCTTGTACTCACCACCGATCAGGGAGATTTGGGACGCCATGGATTTGGGAGGAGGGTTAGTATTAGTGGAACTACCGTAATGTGAATGGACGGGACGACTAGGAGCGAACCGCCGTAGTATTAAAGGACGTGCGGGGACGAGTAGGAGCAAACTGCCAGCGTGCGAACGGCAGGGTAGTGGCTTTCCATTCTCCCATAATACGGGCTTCCGAGAGCCCTTGGATCGGAGATCGAACGGTTGCATGGCGTGATTCTAGACCTATGGGTGAATAACCTATCTTGGAGGGTTATTTTGCAAATTTTCAGCAACTTAGCATGCGACCATTTGATCTCAGATCCAAGGGCTGCCAGCAGCCCGTATCATGGTCGCGCCTACCACGACCGTCGCGTCGCTCGCGCGGTCGCGCCCTTGGAGATTTAACATGGTGTGTTAGGCTATCTGATGTTGGCATGTCATACATAGTCATCACTTAGTCACTCATACTACAACAAGGTTGGCTATAAGGTTGGCTTCTATCTCTTTCTTCGTACTCCCTCTGTCCCATAATGTAAGAACGTTTTTGACACTAGTGTAGTGCCAAAAACGTTCTTATATTATGGGACACATGGAGTACTAGTATTTATTACATTTGCCAAGGAGTGACCTCTTCCAATGAAATGGTGTTGCTAAGTTTGCTTCATTTAATTAGCTATAGACTCAAAATTGTATTTTCACCTAGGTACACGCGCTTAGCACCGTTTCTTCCTTGGGTCACCAAACTAGTCTCTCTCTTCTTGATTAACTTGCCACATCAGACTTTATGCCTATGTGGCAAGCTTAAGCACCTGTAGGAGCAAGTAAGGTGCCCGTCCGTTGCACGGAAGAGTGAAATGCATTGATCGGGGTGTTGTTTATTTTGACAAAGGATGTGGGGGTAATCTCATGTGTAACAGGTATCGATAGGTTTCTTTGGATATTATTTCATCTCTAGAGCTCAGAAACAACCAGGTGAAATAAATAAAAAAGTATCTTTTGCAAACAAAAGCGTTCAACTGTTCAACCTGCATCCAAAACTTGTGAAGAAATAACTCTTATTGTGCTTTGCAGGAAATGGTTCATCATAAGTCTTTCACCGGTACTGTAGTAAAAATTCATACATGGAAGATTCTAGACTAAACCATAAATGGATACACTTTTATTCATGCGTGATACTCTAATAGAGCAAGATCATGCATGGAAGTCTCCACATGCTTAGACAGCGGATTACATTGAGCGAAGACTAATGATCAACATTTAACTTAGTAATGCATATGTCCAGGTGAACCTCCTTGGAGTCCCCATGCACATTGTTGGGGGTCAAATAATACCATGCGTCTTCCATGTCCACATCACCGGGAAGGTCCCAGCTCGGCAGAGTCCAAGTCAGCTTGACGTAGCCAGTGTCGCCGCCCATGGACCTCCGAGGGGTAGTAATAGTGAGCACGCACCCGTACATCGGCCTCGTGTCAGTGTTAGTGTTAGCGGCGTCGCCCCTGACGCACACTACAGAGATGTGGCGGCGGCCTGCGCGGGCCTCGCCGGTGGCCACGATCAAGAGGAAGACGCTGCCGTCCTCCTCCGAGACTAGCAGGCGGCGCTGATCCTCCAGCGACTTCGGCACGGTGAACGGGTAGCACGTCTCGTACTTGATGTTCTTCGCCAAGGGCCAGTAGTGATCGCCGCACGCCTGCGTCAGGTGATGCACGATGTCCGCCGGCGAGCCCCAAAACGGCACCGGGCACTCATAGCAGTAGAGGAAGGGCTCCTTGGAGGCATCGACCAGGCCGTCCATGAAACGGGAGTGGCTGTAGGGGACGTTCCGCCAGTTGAATATATGAGCAAGTTACTACGAGATTTACTACAAAATAAATCATGATGGCTATAACAAAGATTAAACTAATCATGCAGACTAGCATATTAGATGAACAGATCGAGTCTAGGACACAGACTAGAAACATGAATTCTACCATGATTTCGAACAGGAAGGACAGAAACACATACGGTGCAATGGGAGCAGCACCATTAGCATTGAGGTTGTCGCCCATGTCGTTGAGGAAGAGGTTGCCGAGGTCGGGGAAGAAGTCGTCGTCGGTGAAGTCGTGGCTGCTAGCAGTCGCGAGAGTGCACTCCCCAAATGTCAACAGCTCCCGCCGAATGGAGTGCAGGAGGGAGTGGCTGTAGGGGACATTGCGGCCGCCGAATGGAGCGCAAGAGTAGCCCATGAAGCAGTAGATGGTGCTCCTCCCTAGTCTCTATTCTTATCTCTATCTCTACTACTCTTCTTTGTTTTTTTATAATATACTAGTTGTAGTTGTCAAATCGAATAGTACTGCGCCGTCCACTGCATGCCCGGCTGAACACACCTCCTCGCCTCCATTAAACCCGCATGCAAACCGAGAAACCTACTCCGGCCCGCGGGAGGAAATTTGCCGGTTGCCGCGGGAGGGTTATTCTGCAAATTTTCAGCAACTTAGCATGCGACCGTTTGATCTCAGATCCAAGGGCTGCCAGCACCCCGTATCATGGTCGCACCTACCACGTCGCACGCGCGGTCGCGCCCTTGGAGATTTAACATGGTGCGTTAGGCTATCTGATGTTGGCATGTCATAGACAGTCATCACTTAGTCACTCATACTACAACAAGGTAGCTATAAGGTTAGTCCTCACTTAGGAGAAAATTTTACTACTCCCTCCGTTTACTCCTCGTCCCTACTACGTACGTACTTTGGTTAGTACTCCCTCCATTTACTTATACAAGGCCACTATAAAAAAAATACATTTTGCATCTATACAAGGCCACAAATAGTAATCGAGCCTTTCCAGTTTATGGCTCAATTTCAAAATCTCTCCAACCAAGGTAGACAGTGAGTGGTCGAATTAATTTCGTAGTTTGCACAGTACACTCATTTTTCTCAAGAAGTTACGTTTACCGAGGCATTAATTAGAACAAATGCATGAATGACCACTAAATTTCCATGAACTTGTACATGCATTGGTTAGTTTCCTCTTGACACTGCTTGCGTCGGATGATCTAACGCACCTCGAAATCCAACATGTAATGGTACTACTACTAGTATAGTAGAATTGAGACTTATCAAACGGAAAAATGAATGTTTTTTAGATGAGCCCTATAAACCCTAGTGGGTACGTACTCCGTAAAAACAGATTTTTCCAAAACTAAGTCGCTCCCTTTCATGAATTCTATAGTATACTCCTCCATCGACGCTCTCTTTCATGAATTCTGTACTTCCTGTCGCCGACATGTGGGACATATAACAACCGGGTCGACGTGTCAAGCACCAAATAACAGTGCAGAACAGCAGGGGGACGCACCCCACTCGTACCGGCCCAGTAGTAGTAATGAGCAATGAGACGTCAAATCACAATGCTGCACCTTCCCAGACGGATGAAGCAACCATTATTTCACACTTCGGTTCGACATCATCTCAAACCACGTACTAGTATTGCTTCTGCCTCAAGTGGGACATGCGCATCGCCTTGGTACATCATGACATGTGGGACCGCATGACAGGCCATGCTCCCCCGCCGATCGCTCGGTAAAATCACCTCATTTTTACTATACTTCCTCCGGATCGATTTACTACATGGCATGCACGTCGTTCTAGGTTGAGAATTTAACTGGCTATATATATATATATGATGAACAGTACGCTAGCCTTTTAAAAAATGTATACTTTTGTACAGTAGTACTATCGATGGATTGCGCCATGGAGCAAAAATTGAAATTTAAAAAAAGGTGGTACATATAGAGAGCGCTCGTCGCCAAATATGCATATAGTACTATTAAAAACGCTAGTACGTGCTTAATTGGGGTGCTAAATTCTATTAAATAAATACTAGTACTAGTATGTACATACTGAAGATTTAAAGTAACGAGAAGAAACATAACATAGTTCTGCTGGGGGCTCAGCACAACACACCCCTCAAATTAAACTAAGCACACCTGAAATTAAACTATGCAACTAATTCGGTAGACACTGCATTAGAAGTTTAGAACCGCCATGAGCAACGACACTGCCACCTTACTCGGAGTCCTCGTCCACGTCCTCGACTTCGTCCTTGTCCCTCTTCCTCTTGGACGATACTTCTTTGCTTGAACCGCCAACTTGGCTATTGCTCTTCATCCAACCCTTGTAGATATTGAAACAAAGGTAGCCATCCATTGCAGCTTAGTGGATGTGGTCTATATCTAGTACATTCCGCTGCCATGCATGACGATGAAACGTGTAATGAGGTTCCTCCAGTTTACGGTATGAAGGATGAACCATGGCTCCTGCCAGGGTCAGCATTGAGGGTTGACGAGAGGGCACCAGCCGATTCTTCTGGAGGTCGAAGTGGTTGCCTACAACGAGGCCTATCCGACGCAGGACTTCTTTGTTGTTCTTAAAGTCTACAGTAACGAATTTGACTGTTTTGTCGTCGAGGAAGTTCTTAAAATCCTAGCACTCAACGTCGGCATGGCATATGTGGTAGACCAAGCAAACGTTATGTACGCAAACCTAGATCATGGCGGGCTTCTTCCTCTCTTCGTCATTTAGATCCTTCTCTCGTCCCACGACTGTGGTGTACTCAACATCTAGCCCAGCGACCCACTCGTGATGTGAGTTTTCGAACATGCGTCTGAAGCGAGAAAGGCATCCTTTCACCGTCGCGGAAGTACGATGTAGATGACGTCAAACTCATCGCCGGTGATGGTTCTAACCTTGTACTCACCGCCGATCGGGAAGATTTGGATTGCCATGGATTTGGGAGGAGGGTTAGGATTAGTGGAACTGCCGTAATGTGAATGGACGGGACGACTAGGAGCGAACCGCCGTAGTATTAAAGGACGTGCGGGGACGAGTAGGAGCGAACTGCCAGCGTGCGAATGGCAGGGTAGTGGCATTCCATTCTCCCATGATACGGGCTTCCGAGAGCCATTGGATCTGAGATCGAACGGTTGCATGGCGTGATTCTAGACCTATGGGTGAATATCCTATCTTGGAGGGTTATTCTGCAAATTTTCAGCAACTTAGCATGCGACCATTTGATCTCAGATCCAAGGGCTGCCAGCAGCCCGTATCATGGTCGCGCCTACCACGACCGTCACTTCGCTCGTCTGGTCGCGCCCTTGGAGATTTAACATGGTGCGTTAGGCTATCTGATGTTGGCATGTCATACATAGTCCTCACTTAGTCACTCATACTACAACAAGGTTGGCTATAAGGTTGGCTATAAGTGTATTTTTTTTACTCCTCTCTCACTACTGGAATCAGCTACTTTGCCATTTGCCAGCTCTTTGCCGTCAGCTAGCGGACGGCAAAGAAGCTCTTTGCCGTCAGCTACCTGAAAGCAGACGACAAAGAACTGGCTGATGGCAAAGAAAGCCTTTGCCATCAGCCTGTTCTTTGCCGTCCGCTAGCAGACGACAAATAATCTTTGTCGTCCGCTAGCGGACGGCAAAGAGGGAGGGGGCCCCATTGAGGAGCTGGTTAAAAAATACTTAACGGCCCCCCTCTTTGCCGTCCGCTAGCGGACGACAAAGAGCACATTAGCGGACGACAAAGGTGGCGGACGGCAAAGATTAAACGTATCTAACGGCCAGCGCACCCCACCCCCCTCTCTCTCTGTTTCCCTCCCCTACAGACACACGCGCGCCGCCGCCCCCACCACTCGTCGCCGCCCGGTCGCACCACCGCCCCGCCGCCCCACCGCCCCCCCGCCTCGTCGCCCCACCGCCCCGTCGCCCCGCCCCCCGCCCCATCTCGGCGCCGCCGAGCCCAGGCCCCCCGCGCCCCGGCCCCCCCGCGCCCCACCGCCCTGGGCCCGGCGCCGACGCCCCGCCCCCTCCTCCACCGGCCCCCCGCCTCGTCGCCACTGCCGCCAGACGCCGTCGCTCCATCGGCCCCCCGCCCCGTCGCCCCCGCCGCCCTGCCGTGTCAGCGCCGCCGCGCCCCGGCCCCCCGCCCCCCCGCGCCCCACCGCCCTGGGCCCGGCGCCGCCGCCCCAGGCCGCCCCGCCCCCTCCTCCACCGGCCACCTCCTCCACCGGCCCAGGTGAGCTCTACCTCTCCTCTGTTTTTCCTTTTTTTTTCCTGTTTTTTTAGTTTTAGGTTTATGTTTAGTTTAGATTTAGTTTTAGTTTTAGTTTTAGTTTTAGTTTTAGTTTTAGGTTTAGGTTTAGTTTTAGTTTAGTTTTAGGTTTTGATTTAGTTTTTTCCTTTTTTTCTGTTTTTTTAGTTTCAGGTTTATGTTTAGATTAGATTTAGGTTTATTTTAGGTTTAGTTCAGTTTTAGGAAAGAAAAAGAAGAAGAAGAAAAAAACAGGAGAGGAGGAGAAGAAGAAGAGGAAAAAGGAAAGGAAGAAGAAGAAGAGGAGGAGGAGAAGAAAAAAGAAGAAGAGGAATAAGAAGAAGAAAAAAACAGGAGAGGAGGAGAAGAAGAAGAGGAAAAAGGAAAGGAAGAAGAAGAAGAGGATGAGGAGAAGAAAAAAGAAGAAGAGGAAGAAGAAGAAGAAAAAAACAGGAGAGGAGGAGAAGAAGAAGAGGAAAAAGGAAAGGAAGAAGAAGAAGAGGAGGAGGAGAAGAAAAAAGAAGAAGAGGAAGAAGAAGAAGAAAAAAACAGGAGAGGAGGAGAAGAAGAAGAGGAAAAAGGAAAGGAGGAAGAAGAAGAGGAAGAAGAAGAAGAAGAAGAAGAAGGAAAAAAAGGAAGAAAAGGAAGAAAAGGAAGAAGAGGAAGAAGAAGAAAAGGAAAAAAGAGGAAAAAAACCCGACCCGACACGGCACCCCGACCCCGACCCGGCACCCCGACACGACACCCCGATCCCGAGACCCCGACCCCGACACCCCGACCCCGACCCCGACACCGACACCCCGACCCCGAGCCTGACCCGACACCCCGACCCCGACACCGACACGACACCCCGACCCCGACCCGGCACCCCGACCCGACACCCTGACCACGAGACCCCGACCCGACCCCGACCCCGACACCTCGACCCCGACCCCGACCCCGACACCGACACCCCGACCCCGAGCCTGACCTGACACCCCGACCCCGACACCGACATGGCACCCCGACCCCGAGCTTGACCCGACACCCCGACCCCGACACCGACACGGCACCCCGATCCCGACACCGACACCCCGACCCCGACACCGACATGACACCCCGACCCCGACCCGGCACCCCGACCCGACACCCCGACCCCGAGACCTTGACCCCGACCCCGACCCCGACACCGACACCCCGACCCCGAGCCTGACCCGACACCGACACGGCACCCCGACCCGACACCCCGACCCTGAGACCCCGACCCCGACCCCGACACGGCACCCCGACACCGACACGACACCCCGACCCCCGACACCTCCCGAAAAGGTGTTCTTTAGCCTTCCAGAGGCCGACGGGGTCATATATTTGTGAATTATTAGTTAGGTCATATATTTTTCAATTTTGTTATGAAAAACATCATATATAATTGTGTTGATCGGGTAGTTTTAAATGTGCAGTTGTCTATGTTGTACTTGATGATGATACACTTAAGTGATATACATATTATTATTCATGTCGGTACTTTTTTTCATGTTGTACTAATTTCGTTTATTCTTTGTCATGGCAGGTGTTGAAAGATGGTGGGCGCTGGTCGGGAGCGCGCCGAGGCCCCTTCTTCGTCGGCGCGTAGCGTGAGGTCTTCCATTCCACACGCACCTCTCCGCCGAGCGTTGCTGGACAGTATGGCGACACCGCCGGGCCCTTCTTCGTCGACCGCGGTGCCCAGCAGGGGACGAGGTAAGAAGAAGGGCCGAGGTGGAGCACGTGGTCGCGGGAGAGGAGGTAGGGTGGCTCTTACGGCGCCTTCCTCGCCGCCGCCCCCAGCTGTTTCACCCGAGCACGTGACTGCTAGGGCGGACTCGTCTGAGGAGGAGGCTACACGGACTCTGGTCCACGAGCCTCCGGTCCATGGGTCTTCGGCCCACGAGCCTCGGCTCGACGGGCCTTCGGCCCATGAGAGTTGGGCCCACGAGACCCCGGAGGAGCACACGTTTGGATGGGGTACTTGGTCGGGTCAGCCTGAGGAGCCGAGTGGCCATGCTGATGATGGCGGGGAGCCGAGTGGCCATGCTGATGATGGCGGGGAGCCGAGTGGCCATGCTGATGATGGCGGGGAGCCGACTGGTTTTGAGGAGGAGGGGGAGGAGGGGGGCAACGTCTACCAGCGTGGTGCTACACGGCTCCCGTCCGTGCCGGCGACCCGCGAGCAGAGGTGGTTGATTTTCCCTGATGGGGAGAGGTAAGTGCATTTAATATTTTTGTACCTTCTGCATTCACGTTTCTTCAAATAACTAATGCGTTGGCCTTGTCATGCTGCAAGGGTTGGGACCACCATGAAAGTGTCCGCCGGCCCAACTCCGTCCTTGGAGTTCTGATTCGGCAAAACTTTCCGGGGTTTGTCACGTTGCCTGGTGAGGGTCGGCTTCCAGAGGTTGGATTGAGTTGGGAGCACTACTTGGCTGCCCCGGCCCCGTCGGGTGAGATTATCGACGGTGTCTTGTGCAAGACGAGGGCAGACATGGTGATCAGAAAGTTCTGGGTAATTTCTCCTTTACACAATTAAAAATCTTCAAGTAGCTAGTTATTAATTGTACTAATCAATATTGTATCACTTGATTGCAGACATTCTACAGGTGTGAGGAGGGATACGAGGAGGAGGCGGCAGATGTTATCCACAAGGAGTGCAAGCGCCTACTTCAGAACTTACGGCATGAGGCTCGGGTGCAGTCTGTTCGAGACTACTACGCCGACCGTGGTATCAAGAAGTCCAAGCAGGAGTGCCGCGATAAGTTCTTGAGTAAGGAGCAGTACATGAAGGTAATTCTTAAGGCCTTGTACTTAATTCCTTTATTTAGTAATTCATAGCCGTAGCGCTGAAGTTTCTATTTGCTAACTTAGGCCCCTCAGAGATGGTGTGCGGATCAGATGGATTGTTGGGAGGTGTTGGTCGATGGGTGGTGCTCAAAAGAATGGCGGGCCACCCACAACGAGGCCAAGGACAAACGTGCCCAAATGGAAGGTGTGCCACACCACCAAGACAGCTCCAACTTATTTCAGTACGGGCGGAACTGGGTATGTGGTTTGCTTCATGATTCATGCAATTCATTCATCATGCTAGCTTTAGCCCTTTAATTACTAATTTACTTTGTTTCTCTCTTTCAGGCACGCTACAATAAGGCGGATAAGGTGCCAGAGGTGTACGACCTGTATGCCATGGCCCACACTGGCTCTTACAAGAAAGTCAAGGCATTCTCCACGTCTGACCTCGATGATCCAAAGAACTTCAGCAACATCTCCGCCCACGACAAGCTCGTGCAACATAGAGATCAGGGGAATGCGAGGAAAGGGGAGGACTTTAACCCGAGCCAGGGTCCCATTGATACAGAGTTGCTGATGATATCTAGTGGCGGGAGGTCCCATGGCTCCATAGCCATGGGAGATGGACTTATCCGTTGTCCTAGCACTCTCCCGGAGATCAAGGCGCGCCAGTCAAGCTCCACTCCTGAGATAAGGCCTCGTGAACGGCCAGTCCAACTCGCCATCAAGGTTAGTTATACGTACTCAGCTATCTTTCTCCATTACATTGTGTGCGCTTCCATCAATGATTACAAATGGTCATGTGAGTGGTGTTGCAGGCTGCTATACAGAGTGAGAGAGATAGAACGGAGAAACTTCTGGCGGAGGCGGCGAAGAGGCAGCGGGAGGTGGAGGAGAGGACGACAAAGATGTTGGAGGAGGAGAGGGCACGGAATGACATGCAGGCAAGGGCCATGTATGAGCTCCTTGTGGTAAGTTTCTTCTGCAGATTACTTGCTAGTCTTAACATTTGAGTCTCATTACTAACTAGTATGACTCTGTTGTGAAAACCAAATGTGCAGTCTGTGTGAGAGAAGTCCGGTCAGACCGCTCCGCCGATGCCAGTGATTGCTCCTGGGAGCACGGTGAGTTTAATTTGAATGGACATTACTTGCTAGTCTTAACATTTGAGTGTCATAATGCTAATGAGACATTGGAAATGATCTTTGGTGCAGCTTAACTCCAGAAACGCATCGCATGATCCTTCTCCAGCAACCGGCACGAGCCAGCCCGCTCCTACACGTCCCTGATCACGGTAAGTTTCTCTAGACTTAGACTTAGCTTTATTTCCTCCAATATGCTTACCATAATGACCTAGAGTTAGCTTCGTTTCCTTCAAAATGACTTAATAAGCTTACTTATGTCAAAAATTGCATAATTAACTTAGTTAGCTCATAAACGATCCATTTTACCTAAGTTAGCTCTAATATGACTCATTTTACCTTAGTTAGCTTACAAGTGATCCAATTTATCCAAGTTAGCTCTAAAATGACCCATTTTAGTAGATTAGCTCGTAAATAATCCATTTTACCTATGTTAGCTTTAAAATGACCCATTTCACCTAGGTTAGCTCCAAAATGACCCATTTCACCTAGGTTAGCTCCAAAATGACCCATTTCACGTAGGTTAGCTCCAAAATGACCCATTTCACCTAGATTTGCTCCTAAACAATCAATTTCACCTAAGTTAGCTAAAAACGATCCATTTCACCTAAATTAGCTCTTAAATGATCCATTTCACCTAAGTTAGGTCATAAACGACCCATTTCAACTAAGTTAGCTCATAAAAGCTCATAAATGATCCATTTCACCTAATTTAGCTCAAAAACGATGCCCTTCACCTTAGTTAGCTCATAAATGACCCATTTCAACTAAGTTAGCTCATAAATGATCCATTTCAACTAAGTTAGCTCATAAACAACCCATTTCAACTTTGTTAGCTCATATATGATCCATTTCACCTAAGTTAGCTCATAAATGACATATACTTCTTGTTCTAGTCTTCTTCTTGTTCTAGTCACCTATTTCTAACTTTCTTATTTACCATTTTCAGATTTCATTCACTTCATGGAAGCTAGCTTGCTATGATGGAGTGCTTGCTTTTCCTTTGATGAAACTTGCTTATGTATGAAACTTGCATTGTATGAAACTTCTTGTTCTAGCTTTGCTTATATATGAAACTTCTTGTTCTAGATGTGATATGTGAAACTGATGTGTATGGATGAAACTGATGTGTGAAACTGATGTGATATGTGATATGAAACTTATGTGCTGGATATGTGATATGAAACTTATGTGCTGGATATGTGATATATATTTGTTGTCATATATATTTGCTGTGAAAATTATTGGAGTAAAAAAACAGAAAAAAAGAGACAATATGCAGGATCTTTGCCGTCTGCCACCGACGGCAAAGAGATCTTTGCCATCAGCAGCGGACGGCAAAGAGGCCACGTGGCAGGCAACTGTGCTTCCTGGGAGGCTGACCAATTTGGTCAGTTTGCCTACATTGGCTGACGGCAAAGGCTTTGCCGTCCGCAGCGGACAGCAAAGGCCTGCCGTTAACCACCTAACGGAGTAACAGCGCATTTATTGCCGTCCGTCTTCTTTGCCGTCCGCTGCTGATGGGAAAGGCCCCTTTGCCGTCAGCTGCCCGAAGCAGACGACAACGCAGCTCTTAGCCGTCCCCTACTTTGCCATCACCTTTTGCCGTCCGCGGCTGACGGCAAAGGTCTTTGCCGTCCGCCATCCATGCCTTTGCCGTCCGTCGTGGCAGATGGCAAAGTAGCAGATTCCTGTAGTGTCTATCTCTTTTGTCCTACTCCCTCGGTCCCATAATATAAGAACGTTTTTGGCACTAGCTAGTGTAGTGTCAAAAACGTTCTTATATAATTTGACACAGGGAGTACTAGTATTTATTGCATTTGCCAAGGAGTGACCTCTTCCAATGAAATGGTGTTGCTAAGTTTGCTTCATTTAATTAGCTATAGACTCAAAATTATCTTTTCACCTAGGTACATGCGCTTAGCACCGTTTCTTGCTTGGGTCACCAAACTAGTCTCTCTCTTCTTGATTAACTTGCCACATCAGACTTTATGCCTATGTGGCAAGCTTAAGCACCTGTAGGAGCAAGTAAGTACAATATTGTGATTTACATGGCATTTTTGCATATGTGGAGGAAAGAGAGGCAAGGAAAAAGTGGAGAAGTGGGCTCTCATGCAAGAGCCAGCCTCTACTACATGGTGGAGCATTGGGAGAGTCACCTGTATGGAGGTGGTCAGGAATCGGGAGACTCACGCCGGTCATAGCGCCACAGTTAAAATGATAATGGCAAGTCAAATCACGAGGCCCCACCTGTCTAGCAGTAACTCATTGTCAAATCACACATCCCTATGTTTGCAGCAGCCTACTCCCTCGTCTTCTCGCGTCTCTGTCGAACCAACTAGGCGGAACTGTCCCTCCGCCTACCGGGCAGGAAAAGCCCCGCCCTCGACTTTTAAATAGTATACAGTAAACTAATTTTGTATCCATGGATTGCGCCCGCGCCATGGTGCAAAGTGTCTAGAAAACGGCGGTACACATGTACGGAGTATACAGCACGCCCTCGCGTTCGCGTCGCACCCCAGACGGTCGGTCGGTCTGGCACGCTGCTCTCCGAATGGAACGCGTCTCATATTGCGTTCGCACACACATGTGGGATGGCAATTGAGAACCGACCATAGGCACACTCCCCGGCCCTGCAAGTCGGGTGACTTAATAGAAGAGGGAGACGAGCGATAGTACTAGAGAAGTGTTGTACTACGTTGGTGCCTGGACGATCCTTACAAGACACGGAAGATCAGTTCGTACATGCATGTGACCAGACTCGAGCAGACACGCCTGGATTGGCTATCGTCTACATATCGTGCAGGCTGTGTTGTACATGGCTGTAGTTGTGGTGATAAATCTAAAAAAAGGTTTCTTGTCATCTCGCAAATTTATGTGTCATGTGCTTCGGATCACTACGAGGGTTAAACAGCGACAACTGAGTTGGGCTAGTCATTGGGGGAACATGCACGAACAGTGACTACTCGGCTGCCATCTAGGTCAAGCCGGCTATGTTAATTAGGACATCTATCGATGGACCCCTTTTCTACGAGTTTATCTTTAATTTGAGCTTTGTTCCTCGTCTAGTTTGTCCGTCGGGATTCATGTTGTCTCCTTTGGGCAGTGAGGTTATGATTTCTTGTCATGTGGCATTTTTTCGTGTTATATGTTATAATCCAGCGCTTCAGATCAAAATGACGACAACTACGCCTCCGAACCACGTGCATGAAGACTTCTCGACAGTCATTGACGAGGTCAAGCCGGCTCCGGTAGACAAAAGAAAAATAAGTACTACTCCGCTATATAGGCAGGAGCCTCCGCACTTGCTTGCTAGTGTTGCTCTCTTCACACTGTCTCGGCCTCTCCAGATCTAAACACGACAGCGGTGGCCACACTCTCTCTCTCTGCTCACCGCTGGTCATAGATCTAGCCGGATCCTCTCCGCCGGGGAAGGTGAGAAGGTGCAATGTTCACGCGATCGTCCTCGGCGACAGCTCTTACCCACTGCAGGGCGCGTCCCGATCAGCCTGCCTTGCCGTTCTCTCCCAAGCACCGCTGGCGAGGGAGGGCCTCCGACCCCTTCTTCCTCGCTGCCGTAGTGTGGGCAGATCCGGCCTCCCGCCGCCCACCTAGCGATATCCCGACGACCATCAGGTATAACTTCCTTCGAAACCGGCCTTGCTCTACTTCCCGAGCTCCTGACATCGCTGCATTTGTAACTTTTACTATTTCTCAGGCCCCCTTGTAGATAGGATCGATCGGCTGTTCGAAAACCACCTAATTTTTTACGTTTAAGAGGTAAAAGTAGTTCATTCACTCAAATCTAGTACTACTTGGTTCAAACAAGGAAGAAAGGGGGTGGGGGTTGGGGTGGATTTGTTACCTGAATCTAGGACTTGGTCGAAAGAGGAAATAATGGGGGCAAAAAGTAGCAGAGACTGGCTATCCAACTAGTCTCTAGGTCTAATAGGGAAATAAAGGGAAACACAGTACAAACTCAATATAAACCCGATCTATTGGTTGAAAAAGGAAAGAAAGTGGGGACTGGGGGACAAGTCAACAAAGTAAGTCCAGCACTAGATTTGCTAGCCTCACATAGTATAAGGTGGCTATACCAAACAAAAATGGGACCAACCCAGATATCATGTTCTAATGTTTGTTGCCCCGAGCCACTCTTATGTAATGCCACTGGTAAAATGTAGCAGTCGCACTGTTAAAAGTAAGGACACGTTAAACCAATGTTGTTTTCAATGTAATGCCTCTAGTAATATGAATCAATGGCACTTCTTTACATGTCCTGCTAAAATTTCCCATTAAGATAAGTTGGTTCTTTTCGTTAGAAATGCAACTGTCCTGGTCCGCCTACTCTCCCGTGCCCAAAGTAATGTCGTATTTAATGGTTGTCATAGTTAATCCTAATGCCCACACTAATATCTAGCAATGCCACTGCTTTAAAAATTGCTATTGTCCTTGTAGGATTGCCATTCAGATAAGGAACATGCTTCTTTTCATTTGATGCATGTTTCATCACTTGTTAGTCACCCTCCTTTCCATCTTTTTTGTGCAAACAGAGATATACATTTCACGCTCGATCTTAGTTGAACTGCACAAATGATATCCAAATTATAGCTGAGCATTCCAGGAGCTTCACAACCAACCTTGATGTTGCTCAATTTTATTGCAACTAATGAAGAAGAAGCTCTGTGGGTTTCATTTTCTGATGGAAATGGAACCGGGGCTGGAGCCCTTTTCTTAATTTTTTTTTGAAGAAGAAGCTGCTAGCTCACGGGACATTGCTTCATTTTAGGTGAACTGCACCAAAAGGTCCCATGAATTGAATCATCCATGTTGGTGACTAAAAGAGCCAGCTTCAGCATCCCAGTCTAAGCACCCCCGGCCTCCATCCTTGCGACGCACGGTACACCTCGTTTTCCACCTGCTCAACCCTAGTGTCACTGATAAAATGAAGTAATAATACAGTTAAAATAGAGCGCGTGTCATCTCTATCATTTCATTTCCAATGTAGATAAAGAAAGTGCTTCTCTTTGTTAAAGTATATTTCATCAACTAGTCCCATTGTTAATGTTTAAGCGTTTCTGCAAACTGGGGTGCTTAATTTTAGTTGATATGTACAAAAATAGAGATTTGAATGTCTCAAGCCGCCTCCTTGTACTACTGCTGTACACTGATGTTCATCACTGGCAGAAGGTGTATCTGGGAGACTTGGGACGATGTCCAGTATGAGGCATACCGTATGAGGCGTCGGAGGGCCCATCTCGCCCTCGCAGCATGGCATACTATGATACTATCGCAACATTTTCTTCTATTTATTTTGTGTGTTTCATCAACTAGTGCCACTATAATGTAATCACGCTTTTTCATTATCTGTGCAAACAAGGTTATTCAGCTACATTTTGGTGGAACTGCACAAATGTACGTATGGAACCGGCATATATGCAAAGTGCAAGGTGTGCCAAGTAAAAAATACCGATACCAACCATGCTGCATGCACGCATTGGCATCCACCACCACCAGTGGGATGTGTGGCGCTCTCTGTGGACGGATCTTTCTCGGCAGCAAATCCTCTAACCAAATACTAGTAGCTTATATTGGCAGTTTTCTAGGGAGTACTCTTTTCTGAAAGAAGCACCAATCTATTTTTCTTTATTTGTACACTGTGTCACAACTTTGACCCAAAGGTCCAGAGCTATTTTAGGGTGATTGACGTAGTACTCGGAGACTGATTGTAAGCATGAGCAGGTGGAAGATTAGGTTAGTGCGAAGCTTACCTTAAACCCTACCGCCACCGTTGAAACGAGGCGAGCGTCGAGGGAACCGTGGAGAACGGCAGGGAAGCGACGTCGCGCCATCCGGCCTCCTCTTGCGGTGGGAGAACGAATACTCCTGTGGCTCCGGCTGGCTTTGCACCCTCACGAACGACACACCATACTCGATCGATTCGTTATCCTCTGGGTGCTCGACTTTCGACCTGTACGCCCATCACCTCCGCCTGACTGTCGCCTAGGGAGAATCTGTCTGCTCCATCGCCCATAGGAGATACTCGATGAACTCGGAGGACTACAGCGTGACTGCCGCCGAGGAGTACATGTACATCGCCGCCCTCATCGCCGCCATGTCGCTCTTTCGCATACATTGCCACATGGCCCGCACTGTCCTCGAAATATCCCACTGATTGTCAAACCAACTAAGGATCTCCTTCAACCTGGCTAACTTTGCCTGGTCGCCGCCGGCGATTTGCCTGATTCGCTGCTGCATCCTCTCCATAGATGTCATTCTGAGTGGTCCGGTGCTAGCTTTGGAAGATGGGAGGAGAGACGATGGTCTTGCAATAGAGAAGAGGGAGAGGAGAGGAGGTGGTTTTGGAATGGAGATGATGGAGAGGAGAGGAGGTGGTTTTGCAATGGAGAGAAGATCAGAAGAGGGAGAGGCGAGACGGTGGTTTTGGAATGGAGATGATGGAGAGGAGAGGAGGTGGTTTTGAAATGGAGATGATGGAGACGAGAGGAGGTGGTTTTGCAATGGAGAAGATCAGAAGAGGGAGAGGCAAGACGGTGGTTTTGGAATGGAGATGATGGAGAGGAGAGGTGGTGGTTTTGCAATGGAGAAGAGGGAGAGGAGCGTGCGGCAGCGATTTAGGATTGGGTGAGAGGGCCGGCGTGCTGTGACTGGATCAAAATCAAAATCAATTTACCCTTCAATTAAGAAAGCGACCCCACATTAACTAGTCTCCCTTTTATTCTGGGTCATAATTGACCATGATTTTCACACATAAAATATATGTTATACGTTGCACAAATAATATAATTTGAAAGTACATTCAGATATGAACCAAACGATACAATTTTTGGTGACATGCATTCACATTTTGCTTGTCACATACAGTACGTGGTCAAAATTTGACCCAAAATACGCAAAACAACAAAAAAATACTTCCAAGACCAGCGCCGCTCTTCCGCTCTTCTCCTCTTAAACCATCACCGCTCCTCTCCTGTTCCAATCTAAATCCAGCGCCGCTCCTCTCCTCTTCCATTTCAAAACCACTGCCCCTCCTCTCTTGTTCCAGTCCAAAACCAGCATTGCTCCTCTCCCGTTCTAATCCAAAACCAGCGCTGCTCCTCTCCTCTTCCATTCAAAAACCACCGCCGGCGAGTGAAGGTGCTATGGAGAAGTAGATCGATGGAGGAGTACAACCGATACGTGAGGATCGCAGACGGCGACCCTGTGAAGCTAGCTAGGATGTTGGAGATACAGTCTTGGTTTGACAACAAGGACCAACTAGCGGCGACAGCGACATCCATGGCAAAATATCTGCAACAGAGCGAAAAGGCGGCGATACTCCCGGAGGGAGTCACGCCGGAGTACATAGAGCTGCTCCTCTGGGCCATGGAGCAAACAAATTCACCGAATCCGATCGTGAGGGAGCGGTGGTGGGAGTATCGATCCCATATGGAGCATCCACCAGAGATTGAAGGATCGAGCATCTACAGGGTGTCGTTTGTGAGGGTGTCCTGCCAGAGCGAGCCGGTGGAGTCTTCGTCGACCGAACCCAACTGCAAGAGGAGAAAAGCAGTTGGCCCGACAACGCTTCCCCGCCATTGTCTCCCTCGCCGTTCACATCGTCTCACGGGGTGGCTGTCTGCCGCCGAGGAATAGGAGGGGGCTGCCCCCCCCAGCCCAATAGTCAGGCAGGTTGTGAATTGTCAGGAGGAGCTTAGGGTTGTCAGTATTTACAGGTTGTGAATTGTGTTTTGTGTTGTGTATTTTGAGAGTACTTTCAGATATGAATGTCTTTTGAATTTCAGATTTGCAGTATTGAGCATATGAAGAATTTTATGAATTCTAGAGATCTATTTTTAGCACTTAAAAAATGTAGTTTCATAGGAGTATAAAAGTGTAGACGAGAAGAAACTGCAAGTTTTAGTTTCAGATAAGAAACTGCAAGTTCAGTTTCAGATAAGAAACTACAACTTTCAGAGGCAGAGCATTTATATTAACACGGACTTTTCAAACAAGGTTAACATCATGTTGGAAGTTTTATTCATGGTCAAAAATGGAACTACCAGCCAGTTAACATCATGCTGATCAACATTCATGCATGGCACATCTTCATATGATGCACAGTCAAAATGCCCACACAATGTCGAGTGTGCGAAACACAGAGAAAACGAGGGACGAAGTTTTGGCAAGTGTTGGACGTGGTTTTGGGCTGCCCTGTCTAGGCTTTCATTTTTAACATGCGCGGCCCACGACCTCGGATGGGAGGGCCTGTTTGTATTTTCTTAGGGCCGTCATGTATCGATCGGCCTATGGACGTCCCATCCGAGGTTCTATTTTTGGCAGCCCAATTTATGTATTTTTTTGAAGAAAACTCAGAGGGCTGTTCTATTTTTCTATATAAGAATAGGAACGCCAGGTACAACTTATGTTTCCCTTCTAACTATATTATATATATTTAAATTATTTTATATGTTGTTATATATTATTTTTATTGTCATCATATATTTAACAGATACTTACATATGTAAGAAAACAATATCCCACATCTTATTAACTTATAAAAAACAATTTCTTAACAAATAAAATCCTGGATTGTTTTGGCACGAAAATCCTAGTGATTGTGTATAAAAGCTTGGTAAGATTTAAGGACAAATGTAATAATATCACTTATTATTTAAATATATTTATAACAAAATGCTCAGCCCTTTTTTATTTTTTGATAACATTGCTGGCCCAACCCAACATTATAATTAGAATCAGCCCAGCAAAATCGTGTATCTAGATAAAGTGCAAATGGCCTGTAATTTTTTAGGAATAAAATAAATGGGCCGCATGGACGCTACATTAATTGTTCACCCAGCCCAGCTAACGGCTGTAATTCAAAAAAAGATCAAATTGACTGTAAATTCTACCGCGCAAAAAAAAAGACTGTAAATTCTGAAAAAATGGGTTGAATACGTGCCACAATTTTGGAGGCTGAAATGTGGGCCAATAGGTCGAAGCCAATGCAAGTCGTTGTAAATTTATTCAACAAATGATTCTGACATGTTAGCCGTTGGATTTACATCCAACGACCGGCATCCATCTTCAATCTCTCGTCTTCTTCCTCCAGCGCCGCCAGGACCACCTCCCGCCTCCTGTTGCTAGCAGCTCTGCTTAGCATGCTTCGCTATGATGCGCTACTCCACCGTTGGCCAGGCCATCCCTCCACCCCTCCACACCTCCTGTTCTTCTCCACCGACTGCTGACCACACCGCACTAGAACCAGTTAACCCTCATACACCTCTCCGTCTGCGACTCTACTCCCGCGTCTTCCCATCTCCGGCTCGTTGCTGTCTGAGGCCTCGCCGTCGTCCACCACCTTGGATGCGCTCGGCGCAGCATGGTCAACATGGTCAACGGACGACACCATCGGAAGTAGACTGTGCGAGGAGAGGCTGACAGCTGGTTCCACGGCCGCACACAAGGAAATGCCTCCTTATTACGCGCAAAATAATGATTCCTCCACCTGACATCTGGGACCCACTGCAAGGGCCTCTGTATTTCGCAAAAACAACGTGCCCCCTGCTGACTTGTCGGACCCACCAGCTATCTTTGCACGCAAGGAAGTGCCTCCTTATTACGCACAAAAAAAATGAATACTCCCCCTGCCAGCTAGAACCCAACATACTAGGAGGCTGTCTTGTGGGCCTACCAAGTTGACGGGGACGGAGGGCTTTGTAAAGTTAGTCAATATGAACGATTCTAGCTCCTGTTACCGTACGATGTTCATCCAACGGTTGTAGTGCTTCTTCAACCTCTGGTCTTCTTGCTCCAGCCGCCCAAACCAGCACCGGTCGTGCCGCGTGCTCCTGCCTCCCATGGCCGGCTGTGATGCCACGGAGGCCTCAGCACCCCCTACTACTCCCACCGCTGGCTAGGCCATCCCTCTACTCACCCACACCCCTGTTATTCTGCGGCGACAACAGCCTCACACCGCAGCCGAACCAGTGAACCCTCGTACTCCTCTTTGCGTGGGCATCCACTGCTGCGTCTTCCCCGACTCCGAGTTGTCCCCTTCCTAGGCCTCGCCGTCGTCCACCGCCGTGGTGCTCTCGGCGCGGCGTGGTCAACATGGTCAAGGAACGACTTCCATCGGACGTGGACTGTACGTGGAGAGGCTGACAGCTGGGTCCACGGCCGTAGCAAGGAAGTGCCTCCTTATTACGCGGGAAATAATGATTCCTCCACCAGACAGCGGACCCACCGGATGGGCCATCGTATTTCACGAAAAAAAGTTTTCCCCTGACTGCTGGGACCCACCAGCTACATCTTCGCACGCAAGGAAGTGCGTCCGGGCAAAAAAAAAACAATTCGCCCCCCTGACTGCTGGGACCCACCAGCTACTTCTTCGCACGCAAGGAAGTGCATCCGGGCAAAAAAAGATTCGCCCCCCTGACTGCTGGGACCCACCAGCTACATCTTCGCACGCAAAGGAAGTGCGTCTGGGCAAAAAAAACAATTCACCCCTCTGACTGCTGGGACCCACCAGCTACATTTTCGCACGCAAGGAACTGCCTGACAGTCGGGACCCACCTGGTCGAAGCGTACGTAGTGTTGTCATTCTGGTTGCGAATGTGTACGTACATATATACTGGTCGACGTAGAGGCACGCACGTGTCGTAGTAGAGGCGCGTACGTGTCGTAGTAGAGGCGCGCACGTAGCATGTACACGTACGTACAACGGCGAGGGTACAAGAAAGAAAATACGGCCACGTACGTACATACGGGCGGGGTCTCAAATGCCTACCCGCGCATACGTACATGGCTGGGTCGGAATGGAGAAACAGAGTCGTCGTCGTGTTCATGGGGAGGCAAAGGAATGCGCCGTGTTCATGGGGAGGCAACAGAATGCGTCGTGTTCATCGGGAGGCAATGGAACGCGTGGGAGCCAACCGGCTTGGACGGAACAGGCGATGGAAACGAGGCCTGGCGTACCGCACAATGGAGGAAACGGCCTTGTGTTCGATCTGCCACGTTCGGAACGGGGTCCTATTGATCGGGAGGGGTGTGGCGTACCGCAAAACGGAGGAAACGGACCTCCTACTGTCGAAATGGGGGTCCTGTTGATCGGGAGGGGTGTGGCGTACCGCAAAACAGACGAAACGGACCTCCTACGGTCGAAACGGGGGTCCTGTTGATCGGGAGGGGTGTGGCGTACCGCAAAACGAACGAAACGGACTTATGTTGGAGCGCTACGGTCGGAACGGGGGTCCTGTTCATCGGAAGGGGTGTGGCGTACCGCAAAACGGGACTCCACGGGATACTGTTCATCTTCACCGTCGACCTCCTCCAGCCTCCACGGGCTACCGTCGACCTCCTCCAGCCTCCACGGGCTCCTGTTCATCCAGCCTCCACCGCGCGCTACTCCACCGGCTACTGTTCAACCACCCCTCCACCGTCTACTGTTCATCCAGCCCTCCACCGTCTACTGTTCATCCAGCCCTCCACACCATGGGGTCCTATTCAACCACCCCTCCACGGCCACCCCTCCACCGTCGACTGTTCATCCAGCCCTCCACACCACGGGGTCCTGTTCATCCAGAGGCAACACCACTGCTCACTGTTCATCCAACCCCCCCGCAACGCTCACTGTTCATCCAATCGATCGGCTTCAGTTAGCAGCAGTAGCGAAGGAATCGCTCCATCGGGTTCAGTTAACAGCCATCGATCGATCGCTCGGGTTCAGTAAAGCGTAGCAGTGCAATCGCTTGGGTTCAGTTAGAGCCCAATGCCTCGCTCGGGTTCAGTTAGAGCCAACACCTCGCACATGTACGAGAGAAACGCGCATCGATCGGCCCCCGACCTCCCACCATAACCGGCAACTCCCCGAAATTTTCCTCCCCCTCGCTTCTACCATGGTTTTTTCCGTCATGGACGGCCCAAAGAATGTCATGCAGCTGCGTCTTCGGCCCGCCCAGGACGAAAAGCCCATTTTCTGTCATGATTTTTTGTCATAGAAGTAGGAGCCCACCACATCTATGATGATACCGGGTTTTGTCACAATTATCGTCATAGAAGTGTCATATGTATGACAGAAAAAAATTTCGTTCGGCCCAAAATGTCACGGATGTGTCTTTTTTTTGTAGTGAAACTGGGGGGCCGGGTAGTTTGTGCAGCACTAGATTTGTTGCCCTGACATAGGAAAAAGGTTCAAAGAGAACAAATATGGGACCAACGTAGATATGCTGCTTGGCTACATACTCTGCATCACCGATTTACACGTGTGGACGCACATGGTGCTGGCATGTCCCATGTCCCATGTCCCATACAACTATTTTGCTGTTGTTAATCTAAGAATGCCGCCGGAAAATTGAAGCAATGCCACTGTTAAAAGTAAATTACATTTTTAACGAATGTTGTTTTATGAGAATGTCTCTGTTAATATGAATCAATGTAGCCGTTTTAGAAATGCTACTATCCTACTTTGTTTTCCATCAAGATAAGTTAGATGCTTCTTTTTGTCGCCGTTTGTTTCATCCTCCTTTATCGGCAAGTAATTGTTTCCTTTTTTGCCTCTGTTAAAACAGGGGTATCTATTCAACTTGTTGCTATTGCTACATTTTGCTTCGCTACACGAAACACTTACGTTTTAAGTTCGTTTTGTGCAGTTCAACTTGAATGTCACACCGGGGACTTTGCTTAATTTTGGTGGAACTGCACAAAAGGAGATCGAGATTTGTTTCTAGTCTTCCTTGCAAGTTGTTTCAAATCTTGGTCTCATCCACATGATGGTGCAGTGTGCTTTGAGATTTTGCTACTTGTTTTGGTACTGTTTTGGATAATTGTTGAATTAAAGCTATTGAACTGCTGTCTTTTACCATTAATTGAGCAAAAATTGTTCCAACCCAGACATGATGCTTGTTGCTTTCCTACACAAAACTCTGCATCACCCCCTTTATAAGTAGATGGAAGCACATGGTGTTGTTGTGCCCACTCTCCCCTGGAACTGTTTATGCTTTTTGTTAATCTAATGCTGTTGGTAAAATTAAGCAATGCCACTCTCAGAATTAATTACTGAATCTTAGTTCAAAACTGCAGCACTTGTTAGGGATTGGCGGAATTACCATTTTTGTGGCCCCATGTTTCATCCTCCTTTATTTGCCAGTAATTGATTCCTTTTTTGCCTCTGTTAGAATAGGGATATCTATTCAACTTGTTGCTATTGCAACATTTTGCTTCGCTATGCGAAACACTTATGTTTTAAGAGTGTTTTGTGCAGTTCAACTTGAATGTCACACCGGCAACTTTGCTTAATTTTGGTGGAACTGCACAAAAGGAGATCGGATTTTTCATATATGTGTTGGGATGTCGTTCAAATCCTCCTCTCGAGCTGTTTCAAATCTTGGTCAAGAAAGGTCAGTACCGACTTTCATCCACATGATGGTGCAGTGTGCTTTGAGATGTTGTGCTACTTGTATTGGTACTGTTTTGGATAGATGTTGAATTGAAGCTATTGAACTGCTGTCTTTTACCACTTAAGTGAGAAAAAATTGTTCCAACCCAGACATGATGCTTGTTTCTTTGGTACAACAAAACTCTGCATCACCCCCTTTATAAGTAGATGGAAGCACATGGTGTTGTTGCGCCCACTCTCCCCTAGAACTGTTTATGCTTTTTGTTAATCTAGTGCTGCTGGTAAAACTAAGCAATGCCACTCTCAGAATTAACTACTAAATTTTGTCAAAACTGCAACACTTGTTAGGGATTGGCGGAATTACCATTTTTTGTGGCCGCATGCTTCATCCCCCTTTATTTGCCAGGAATTGATTACCTTTTTGCCATTGTTAAAACAGGGATATCTATTCAACTTGTTGCTATTGCGACATTTTGCTTCGCTACGCGAAACACTTATGTTTTAAGAGTGTTTTGCGCAGTTCAACTTGAATGTCACGCCGGCGACTTTGCTTAATTTTGGTGAAACTGCACAAAAGGAGATCGAGATTTCATATATGTGTTGGGATTTCTTTCAAGTCCTCCTCACGAGCTGTTTCAAATCTTGGTCAAGAAAGCTTAGTACCGACTTTCATCCACATGATGCTGCAGTGTGCTTTGAGATGTTGTGCTACTTGTATTGGTACTATTTTGGATAAATGTTGAACTGAAGCTATTGAACCGCTGTCTATTACCATCAAGTGAGCAAAAATTGTTCCAACCCAGACATGATGCTTGTTTCTTTGTTACAACAAAACTCTGCCTCGCCACCTTTATAAGTAGATGGAAGCACATGCTGTTGTTGCGCCCACTCTCCCCTGGAACTATTTATGCTTTTTGTTAATCTAATGCCACTGGTAAAATTAAGCAATGCCACTCTCGGAATTAATTAACTACTGAATCGTAGTTCAAAACTACAACACTTGTTAGATATTGGCGGGATTACCATTTTTGTGGCCGCATGTTTCATCCTCCTTTATTGGCCAGTAATTGATTCCTTTTTTGCCTATGTTAAAATGAATCAGTCGCATTGTTTTAGGAATGGTACTATCCTGCTTTGTAGTTCTTTCTACATGTTTAACCAAGGTATTGTTAAGATAATGTCTCTATCAAAAAGAATCAGTCGCATTGTTTTAGGAATGGTAATTTTTTGCTTTGTCGTTCTTTATACATGTTGAAACAAGGCATTGTTAAGATAATGTCTCGGTCAATATGAATGAATCACACTGATGGAGAATTGCTACTCTCCTGCTTTGTTTCCCATTAAGATAAGGTAGATCAATAGATGTTTTTCTTCTGGGAGTACAAGTCATCAACCGTTATTTCTCAGTAATTGTTTCCATTATACCTATTGTTGCTTACAGGGATATCAAAATTAAAGCTCAGTTTTATTCCGACTTTGCTTTTAGTTGAACTGCACAAAAGGAGCCAATGTGTCCAAGGCAAACTGCTGCATTACTGGGTCCAATTGGTCGTACCACTTTGTAGAAAGAAGCAATCATTGTTTGCACTACATTACAGAAGGAATGATCGAGAAGCTTTACAGAGTATTAGTAGACGCTGGTGACATGACTAGTCTACAAAGAGCATAGGCAACTCTACAACACGTGGAGTGCACTGGGCAAAAAGTGCCCAAACAAGTACAAGAAGCCATGACAGGACTTCAAGTCTGTCGATGTCATTCTAAGCAAGAATGATGGGGCATCTGGGTATGGTAATCTGTTTACCGTACTTTCAGTTTGTTAGTCCACCGATTGGTGGGTTGACACTGGGGCCAATATTCATGTGTGTGCTGATGTGACTTTGTTTTTTGCAGCATATAAATACGAAATCCACAGTGATGCTCAGCTTGATTTTAGTAGAACTGCACAAAATGTTGAGATGGTTTGTGTCCTCCATAATACTTCATCATGCACAGTACATCGAATAGTTCTCTAATCATTCGTCGTCACCTTGAGCCACCGGACTATTAGCTGACAAACTAATGAAAAACCCTGCCTATTCCACGATCATAGGCATTACATATTTTGAATGGGAAAATCTTGTCAAAGTTTAATCATTGATGTTAGCAAGAAGACATTAGTTTAATATATTGGAATTGGAAAATGTTGTCAAATTTTGCTCATTGATGTTAGCAAGAAGACATGCATTTGATATTTTTGAGTGGGACGCCCTTTGCTATGAGCAGCGTCGATCATTTTTCCCTATTCCTGTGTTCAATTTAGAAGTAAATAGTTACTCTATTGAGATGCATAGTCACATGAATGTTGACTTATGTAAGGTATTTTAAGAGTTTGTTATGAATATTATCTATGTAATGCCAGGCCTTGTGTTTGATTGCAAAGTTGAGCTTGGAATGTTGTGGCATGCGGCATCACAAGCTGTTCACCGTGCCTCCTGAGAATAATGCTTCGTATTGTTTTGCAAGTTGATCTAATTCCAGTGATTTGCTTGTTAAGAAGATCATCCTCTTCTATTGTTTTCGTGCTTAAGAAGTTCATCGTCTTATGTTTCATTCATAGCCTATACAACAAGTCGGGTAGGTTAGACGTGAAACCATATGATCTTCCGATCAACTCATCATATTAGGCCGTGATTGGATCGTCGTTTTCCAACCAAAGCCGCTTGTAAGGCTGACGCTTGTAAATAAAAGCAGATGGTCTCAGGAGAAGCGCTTGGTTGGTCGATTTCGACTAGTAAAATATACATCGGTCTCTCAATACACGCGTAACCCGCCAGTTTTACTTACAGACCTCGGGCCCTCGGTTTCATTATGCCTGTATTTTACGCGTTGTTTCCCATGACGAGTAAATTACACTTGTATCTTAATAAATCAGAGCTCCCAAGCGCGGCCTTACTGTTTCATGTCGTCTCAGTCTCTCAAAGGTGCTCATAGGTGTCCGATGATCCTGGTTTCCTAAATGAGCAGCGGGCATTCTATAGAACCATCCGTAGGGCTCGCGAGGCCCTCTGTGTCGTCCTTCGAGTTGTTGTGCTCGCCGTGGCACCGAGCATTGTCAACATGGTCAACGAACATGAGGATTTAGGAGATGACTTTACTTTGACTGGATGACAATAGGGACCCACTAGGGCCATAGCTGTACGTACGCAAGTGCCTCCTTATTATGTACAACTATATTTTTTTGCTTTCTCCAGGTTTCCTGACATCACGGTCCCACACCATTGTCAACCTATGTAGTCAATATAAACAAGAGAATTGCACAAGGAGTGGCCGACAGCTGGGACCAAGCAGCTCGAGCAGTATATGTGTTTTTGAGGCGTGAGCACTGCAGAGTTTTTCTTGAGCGATATTTTTGTTGTTGTTCAAAGGAGAGCAGGGTATTAACTGGGCGGGCTGTGGCCCGTCTAGCCTAGGCCAGATATCCAGCCCAAATATTAATTTTTTTCAAGATGAAAATGTCTAGCCCAGCTATACTTTTTTTTGAGGAATACTCAGGCAAGGTTAACTTGTTATTCTCCGCCCCGCTGGGCTGCAAATCTTTCCTAGGAGGGATGCATTAGGCTTAACAAGAAAATGGGCTTTAATAAATAATAAATGGGATGTAATTATAAAAACTGGGCAGTAACTATGAAAAAATGCACCAAACACGTAATTAGTTTATAAAATATTATTATTGGATCTTGAAAATTTTAATTTTTAATTGTTGCGCGCGCAATGTTTCGTTGGATTTTTACGTAATACAAATTTATATTTAATCTGACTAGAAATTTCGGTATACAAATATTTCGGATCCCATCAAAATGTGGGAAATTTTATTGAATTCTGTTTTGAACGGTTGGTTGAAATTATTAATCGTTGTCCTAGCTAGAAAATGGGCATATACCTTCTTACAAATCGCAAATGGGCTATAAGTTCTCTGCCACACACTTGTGGGCCTACTAAGTTGATGCGTCCCCTAAAAAAAAGAAGTTGACTCGTATGCAAGGCTTTCTCAACTTATAGTCAACACACGGTTCTAGCAGCAGTGGCCGTTGGATGTCTATCCAACGGATGTCGTGCTTCTTCTTCAATCTCGGATATTCTAGCTTCAGCCTCCCAAAAAATGATTCCTCCCCCTGACATGTGGGACGCACCATTTCGGAGGCTGACCTGTGGGCCTACTAAGTTGACGCGTACCAAGGGCTTTGTCAACTTAGTCAATCTAAATGATTCTAGCTGCAGTGATCATACGATGTCCATCCAACAGCCCTCGTGGTTCTTCAACCTCTGGTCTTCTTGCTCCAGCAGCCCAAAGCAGCGCCGGTCGTGCTGCCTGCTCCTGACTCCCGTGGCCGGTTGTGCTGCCGCGAAGGCCTCACCACCCCCTACTACTCCCACCACTAGCTAGGCCATGCATCCACTCACCCACACCCCCTGTTATTCTGCGGCAACGACAGCCTCACACCGAAGCCGAACCAGCGAACCCTCATACTCCTCTCCGCGTGGTCATACACTGTCGCGTCTTCCCCGGCTCCGCGTCATCCCCTTCCTAGGCCTCGCCGTCGTCTACCACCCTGGTGCTCTCGGCGCGGCATGGTTAACGTGGTCAAGGAACGACTTCCATCGGACGTGGACTGTACGTGGAGAGGCTGACAGCTGGGTATACGTCCGCACACAAGGAAATGCCTGATAACCCACAAGTATAGGGGATCACAATAGTTTTTGAGGGTAGAGTATTCAACCCAAATTTATTGATTCGACACAAGGGGAGCCAAAGAATATTCTCAAGTATTAGTAGTTGAGTTGTCAATTCAACCACACCTGGATAACTTAGTATCTGCAGCAAAGTATTTAGTAGCTAAGTAGTATGATAGTAATGGAAACAGTGATAAAAGTAACAATAGCAGTTTTGTAGTGGTTGTAACAGTAGCAACGGAAAAGTAAATAAGCAAAGCACAATATGTGAAAAGCTCGTAGGCATTGGATCAGTGATGGATAATTATGTCAGATGCGATTCCTCATGTAATAGTTATAACATAGGGTGACACAGAACTAGCTCCAGTTCATCAATGTAATGTAGGCATGTATTACGAATATAGTCATACGTGCTTATGGAATAGAACTTGCATGACATCTTTTGTCCTACCCTCCCGTGGCAGCGGGGTCCTAATGGAAACTAAGGGATATTAAGGCCTCCTTTTAATAGAGTACCGGACCAAAGCATTAGCACTTAGTGAATACATGAACTACTCAAACTACAGTCATCACCGAGAAGTATCCCGATTATTGTCACCTCGGGGTTGTCGGATCATAACACATAATAGGTGACTATAAACTTGCAAGATAGGATCAAGAACTCGCATATATTCATGAAAACATAATAGGTTCAGATCTGAAATCATGGCCCTCGGGCCCTAGTGACAAGCATTAAGCATAGGAAAGTCATAGCAATATCAATCTCAGAACATAGTGGATACTAGGGATCAAACCCTAACAAAACTAACTTGATTACATAGTAAATCTCATCCAACCCATCGCCGTCCAGCAAGCCTACGATGGAATTACTCACGCACAGCGGTGAGAATCGTGAAATTGGTGATGGAGGATGGTTGATGATGAGGATGACGACGGCGACGAATCCCCCTCTCCGGAGCCCCGAACAGACTCCAGATCAGTCCTCCCGAGAGGGATTAGGGCTTGGCGGTGGCTCCGTATCGTAAAACGTGATGAAACTTTCTCTCTATTTTTTTCTCCACGAAAGCATATATATAGAGTTGGAGTTGAGGTTGGTGGAGCTCCAGGGGGCCCATGAGGCAGGGGGCGCACCCAGGGGGAGGGGGCGCGCCCCCCACCCTCGTGGACAGGGTGTGGGTCCCCTGGCCTTGATTCTTTCGCCATTATTTTTTATATTTTCCAAAAGTTATCTCCGTGGATTTTCAGGTCATTCCGAGAACTTCTGTTTTCTGCACAAAAAATAACATCATGGCAGTTCTGCTGAAAACAACATCAGTTCGGGTTAGTTTCATTCAAATCATGCAAGTTAGAGTCCAAAACAAGGGCAAAAGTGTTTGTAAAAGTAGATACATTGGAGACGTATCAACTCCGCCAAGCTTAAACCTTTGCTTGTCCTCAAGCAATTCAATTGAAAAACTGAAAGTGATAAAGAAAAACTTTTACAAACTCTGTTTGCTCTTGTTGTTGTAAATATGTAAAGCCAACATTCAAGTTTTCAGCAAAGATTATGAACTAACCATATTCACAATAACACTTAGGTCTCATGTTTACTCATATCAATGGCATAATCAAGTAGCGAGCAATAATAATAAAACTCGGATGACAACACTTTCTCAAAACAATCATAATATGACATAACAAGATGGTATCTCGCTAGCCCTTTCTGAGACTGCAAAACATAAATGCAGAGCACCTTTAAAGATCAAGGACTGACTAAACATTGTAATTCATGGTAAAAGAGATCCAGTCAAGTCATACCCAATATAAACTAATAGTAATGCATGCAAATGAAAATGTGCTCTCCAGCGGGTGCTTTTGAATAAGAAAGTGATGACTCAACATAGAAGTAAATAGACAGGCCCTTCGCAGAGGGAAGCAGGGATTTGTAGAGGTGCTAGAGCTCGATTTTAAAATAGAGATGAATAATATTTTGAGCGGTATACTTTCACTATCAACGCAACAACTAAGAGATCTCGATATGTTCCATGCTACATACATTATAGGCGGTTCCCAAATAGAATGGTAAAGTTTATACTCCCCCACCACCTACAAGCATCAATCCATGGCTTGATCGAAACAACGAGTGCCTCCAACTAGCAACAGCCATGGGGGAGTTTTGTTTAATTATTTCGATTTGCTTTGATCTTTTTGATCATGGGACTGGGCATCCCGGTTAACAGCCATTTTCCCATGAATGAGGAGCGGAGTCCACTCCCCTTGAGAATAACTCACCTAGCATGGAAGATACAGACAACCCTAGTTGAAACATGAGCTGCTCGAGCATACAAAAAAAATTTCATTTGAAGGTTTGGAGTTTGGCACATAGAAATTTACTTGGAACGGCAGGTAAATACCGCATATAGGAAGGTATGGTGGACTCATATGGAATAACTTTGGGGTTTATGGAGTTTGGATGCACAAGCGGTATTCCCGCTTAGTACAGGTGAAGGCTAGAAAATGACTGGGAAGCGACCAACTGAGAGAGCGACAATAGTCATGAACATGCATTAAAATTAATCAACACCGAGTGCAAGCATGAGTAGGATATAATCCTCCATGAACATAAATATCGTGAAGGCTATGTTGATTTGTTTCAACTGCATGCGTAAACATGTGCCAAGTCAAGTCACCCAAATCATTCAAAGGAGGATACCACCCTATCATACCACATCACAACCATTTTAATAGCATGTTGGCATGCAAGGTAAACCATTATAAGCTCCTAGCTAATTAAGCATGGCATAAGCAACTATAATCTCTAATTGTCATTGCAAACATGTTTATTCATAATAGGCTAAATCAGGAACGATGAACTAATCATATTTACAAAAACAAGAGAGGTCGAGTTCATACTAGCTTCTCTCATCTCAATTAGTCCATCATATATCGTCATTATTGCCTTTCACTTGCACGACCGAACGGTGTGGATAATAATAATAGTGCACATGCATTGGACTAAGCTGGAATCTGCAAGCATTCAATTCAAGGGAGAAGACAAGGTAATATGGGCTCTTGGTTAAATCAACAATCATGCATATAAGAGCCACTAAGCATTTTCATTATGGTCTTCTCCTCTCGACCCCCAAAGGAAAAGAAAAGAAACAAAACTATTTACACGGGAAAGCTCCCAACAAGCAAAAGAAGAATGAGAAATCTTTTTGGGTTTTCATTTTAAATACTACTACAAGCATGGAAATTAAACTAACTATTATTTTTTGGTTTTTCTTAAGGTTTATCAAACACACAAGAAGAAAACTAGAAAAATAAATTGAACTAGCATGGATAGTACAATGAAAGAGTATGAGCACCGACAACTAGAATAAGTGTGTGAACATGAATGTAATGTCGGTGAGAAATACGTACTCCCCCAAGCTTAGGCTTTTGGCCTAAGTTGGCCTATTGCCAAGGATAGCCTAGCTGATATCCGAAGTTATAACTGGGGTTGTACTAAGATGCAGCAGCCATTGCCTCCTGAGCTGCGGCATGGTGGTGAGCTGCCTCCGCTCTCCTCTCGTGTTTGTTTGCCTCCTCCCTGGTGAAAACATATCTTCGTTTTGCCTGGTAATCAAAAAGGGAAGGAGCAGGGAGAGTAACATGGACAGTGCGACGTCTGTCAAAGAGTAGCCGATACTGGAGGAATTGTTCATTCCTCACAAGAAAATGATGATTGACCATAGCGTCATAATCTAAATAAGCGGGAGGCAACTCCCTATCACCCTCACGTGGAGGTATACCAAGATAATTAGCAACACGGGTCGCATAAATCCCTCCAAACAAATCTCCATATAAACCATTATTATGCAACCTACGTGCAACAATTGCCCCCAAGTTGTAATTTTATTACCTAATACAACACTCTTGAGGACACAAAGATCAGGGACACACATGTGACAAGCTTCATTTTTACCATTTATGCATCTACCAATGAAGAGAGCAAAATAATGTATAGCAGGAAAATGAATGCTCCCTATGGTAGCTTGAGCTATATCTCTAGATTCTCCCACATTAATACTAGCAAGAAAGTCTTTATATTCAGATTTACGTAGTTCATTAACATTACCCCACTGTGGGAGTTTGCAAGCAGTAGTAAAATCTTATAAGTCCATGGTATATGATTGATCATAAATATCAAAAAGGACATTTTGAGAATTACGCGAAGATGTAAATTTAAACCTTCTCACGAATGACTCAGTCAAATGGTAGTACTGAGGACACTTATCTTGAATGAAGTCCTCAAGATCGGCGTTACGCACATATGCATCAAATTCATCCTTTATGCCTACATTGACCATAAATTCTTCTGACGGCCATTCACAAGGCCGCACGTCAGCTTCCCTTGGTGGTTCATCGTCTTGCTCACGCATAGCGCGCCTGGGTCCTTTCTTTGTTGAAGAACCACCTTGGTACATTTTCCTAGACATATTTCTTCCTCTGATTTTTTTTTTGAAATTTTGAGTAACTCAAAGGAAAAGTGAATCAAACTCAATAAAACTGATAGCAACTACTCCCATAAGTGCCTAGAGCCTATATCACGCATTAGAATTACTTGGGACCTCATAAATTTGACATGCAAGCTCAAGAACAAGGTCACCTAGGCAGCAACAATTTGCAATGAACAAATCACTAGAACAAAAACTAATTGGACCATTGGAGGAGTCACATACCAAAGAACAATCTCCCAAAGCAGTTTTGTGAATGGAGCTTTGAGCAAGGAGATCGAAAATCGCAGCAAAATGAGCTAGAACTCGTGCTTGAGCTGGATGGTGATTTTTTTGGGAGGAAGATGGAGTGTGTGGGTACAGGAATAAGTGGAGGGGGGACACCGTGGGCCCATGGGGCAGGGGGTACGCCTAGTCAGAGTGGGCGCGCCCTGGACCCTCGTGGCTAGGTGCTTGCCCCCCTGCTGTGTTCTCAGTGCATGAAATCCTCAATTATTCCATAAAAAATCATACTAAATTTGCAGGGCATTTGGAGGACTTTTATTTTCGGGATGTTTTTTCATTGCATGGATTGTTCAGAAAATAGACAGAAAATACTATTTTTACTTTATTTAATCTAAATAACAGAAAGTAATAAGAGGGTACAAAAGGTTGTGCCTTCTAGTTTCATCCATCTCATGATGATCAAAAGGAATCCACTAACAAGGTTGATCAAGTCTTGTTAACAAACTCATTCCGAATAACATGGAACCGGAGAAATTTCGAATAACACTAGGTTACCTCAACGGGGATATGAAACATCCCCAATAATAAAAATATCATATTTTTTCTTGACAGTAGGAAGAGGAAATTCAAAACCTCCAATAATGATAGTTGGAACTTTTCCAATAGAATTGATGCTATGAACTTGAGGTTGTTTCCTCGGAAAGTGTATCGTATGCTCATTACCATTAACATGAAAAGTGACATTGCCTTTGTTGCAATCAATAACAGCCTGTGCAATATTCAAAAAGGGTCTACAAGGATAATCGACATACTATCATCCTCGGGAATATCAAGAATAACAAAGTCCGTTAAGATAGTGACGTTTGCAACCACAACAGGCACATCCTCAGAAATACCGACAGGTATAGCAGTTGATTTATCAGCCATTTGCAAAGATATTTCAGTAGGTGTCAACTTATTCAATTCAAGTCTACGATATAAGGAGAGAGGCATAACACTAACACCGGCTCCAAGATCACATAAAGCAGTTTTACATAGTTTCTTTTAATGGAGCATGGTGTAGTTGGTACCCCTGGATCTCCAAGTTTCTTAGGTATTCCACCTTTAAAAGTACAATTAGCAAGCATGGTGGAAATTTCAGCTTCCGGTATCTTTCTTTTATTTGTAATAATATCCTTCATGTATTTAGCATAAGGATTTACTTTAAGCATATCAGCTAAGCGCATATGTAAGAAGATATGTCTAGTCATTTCAGCAAAGCGCTCAAAATCCTCATCATCCTTTTTCTTGGATGGCTTAGGAGGAAAAGGCATGGGTTTCTAAACCCATGGTTCTCTTTCTTTACCGTGCTTCCTAGCAACAGAGTCTCTTTTATCATAACGTTGATTCTTTGATTGTGGGTTATCAAGATCAACAGCAGGTTCAATCTCTACTTCATTATAATTGCTAGGTTGAGCATCAACACGAACATTATCATTAACATTATCACTAGGTTCATGTTCATCACCAGATTGTGTTTCAGCATCAGAAATAGAAATGTCACTGGGATTCTCAGGTGTGTCTACAATAGGTTCACTAGAAGCATGCAAAGTCCTGTCATTTTTCTTTTTCTTCTTTCTAGTAGGACTGGGTGCGTCTACATTATTTCTCTGAGAATCTTGCTCGATTCTCTTAGGGTGGCCTTCAGGATACAAAGGTTCCTAAGTCATTCTACTAGTTCTAGTAGCCACTCTAACAGCAAAATCATGTTTATTATTTAATTAATCGAGTAAATCACTTTGAGCTTTAAGTACTTTCTCTGCTTGAGTGGTAACCATAGAAGCATATTTGCTAATGAGTTTAAGTTCACCTTTAACTCTAGCCATATAATCACTCAAGCGTCCAATCATGTAAGCATTACTCTTTCATTCTCTACCAACATAAGCATTAAAACTTTCTTGTCTAGCCATAAAGTCATCAAATTCATCTAAACATTGGCTAGGAAATTTAGTAGACGGGATTTCAACTTTATCATATCTATACAGAGAATTTACCTTTACTACCTATGTCGGGTTATCAAGAAAATGTGTTTCTTTAATAGGTGGTATATTAAGACCATGTATTTCTTCAATAGGAGGTAAATTCTTAACATCTTCAACTTTAATACCTTTTTCTTTCATAGATTTCTTTGCCTCTTGCATATCTCCAGGACTCAGAAATAGAAGACCCCTCTTCTTCGGAGTTGGTTTAGGAATAGGCTCAGGAGTTGGCTCAATTGGCTCAGGAATTGGCTCAGGAAGAGTCTAATTATTTTTCATTAGTCAACATATTATTCAATAGTAATTCAGCTTGGTCGACTATTCTTTCCCTGAAAACACAACCAGCGCAACTATCCAAGTGGTCCTTGGAAGCATCAGTTAGTCCATTATAAAAGATATCAAGTATTTCATTTTTCTTTAGAGGATGATCAGGTAAAGCATTGAGTAATCGGAGAAGCCTCCCCCAAGCTTGTGGGAGACTCTCTTCTTCGATTTGCACAAAATTATATATTTCCCTCAAGGCAGCTTGTTTCTTATGAGCAGGGAAATATTTAGCAGAGAAGTAATAAATCATATCCTGGGGACTATGCACGCAACCAAGATCGAGAGAATTAAACCAGATTTTAGCATCACCCTTTAATGAGAATGGAAATATTTTAAGGATATAATAGTAGCAAGATTTCTCATCATTAGTGAACAGGGTGGCTATATCATTTAACTTAGTAAGATGTGCCACAACAGTTTCTGATTCATTGCCATAGAAAGGATCAGATTCAACCAAAGTAATTATCTCAAGATCAACAGAGAATTCATAATCCTTATCAGTAACAAAGATAGGTGAAGTAGTAAAAGCAGGGTCATATTTCATTCTAGCATTCAGAGTTTGTTGCTTCCATTTAGCTATTAACTTCTTAAGATCATATCTATCATTGCAAGCAAGAATAGCTCTAGCAGCTTCTTCATCCATAACATAACACTCAGGAACAACAGGCAATTCATACTTAGGGGGAGAACCTTCATCATCACTATCTTCAATAATTTCATCTTCAATAATTTCATTCTCTCTAACCCTAGCAAGTTGTTCATCTAGATATTCACCTAATGGCACAGTAGTATCAAGCATAGAAGTAGTTTCATCATAAGTATCATGCATAGCAGAAGTGGCATCATCAATAACATGCGACATATCAGAATTCATAGCAGTAGCAGGTTTAGGTGTCGCAAGCTTACTCAAAATAGAAGGAGAATCTAGTGTAGAGCTAGATGGCAGTTCCTTACCTTCCCTCGTAGTTGAGGGAAAAATCTTAGTTCTTTCGTCTTTCAAGTTCTTCATAGTGATCAGCAGATATAAAACCCAAGTGACTCAAAGAATAGAGCTATGTTCCCCGGCAACAGCGCCAGAAAATAGTCTTGATAACCCACAAGTATAGGGGATTGCAACAGTTTTCAAGGGTAGAGTATTCAACCCAAATTTATTGATTCGACACAAGGGGAGCCAAAGAATATTCTCAAGTATTAGCTATTGAGTTGTCAATTCAACCACACATGGATAACTTAGTATATGCAGCAAAGTATTTAGTAGCAAAGTAGAATGATAGTAATGGTAACAATGATAAAGTAACGATAGTAGTTTTGTAGTGGTTGTAACAGTAGCAACGGAAAAGTAAATAAGCAAAGCACAATATGTGAAAAGCTCGTAGGCATTGGATCAGTAATGGATAATTATGTTGGATGCGATTCCTCATGTAATAGTTACAACATAGGGTGACACAGAACTAGCTCCAGTTCATCAATGTAATGTAGGCATGTATTCCGAATATAGTCATACGTGCTTATGGAAAAGAACTTGCATGCCATATTTTGTCCTACCCTCCCGTGGCAGCGGGGTCCCAATGGAAACTATGTGATATTAATGCCTCCTTTTAATAGAGTACCGGACCAATGCATTAGCACTTCGTGAATACATGAACTCCTCAAACTACAGTCATCGCCGAGAAGTATCCCAATTATTTTCATTTCGGGGTTGTCGGATCATAACACATAATAGGTGACTATAAACTTGCAAGATAGGATCAAGAACTCACATATATTTATGAAAACATAATAGTTTCAGATCTGAAATCATGGCACTCTCGCCCTAGTGACAAGCATTAAGCATAGCAAAGTCATAGAAACATCAATCTCAAAACATAGTGGGTACTAGGGATCAAACCCTAACAAAACTAACTTGATTACATGGTAAATCTCATCCAACCCATCACCGTCCAGCAAGCCTACGATGGAATTACTCACGCACGGCGGTGAGCATCATGAAATTGGTGATGGAGGATGGTTGATGATGACGACGGCGACGAATCCCCCTCTTCGGAGCCCCGAACGGACTCCAGATCAGCCCTCCCGAGAGAGATTAGGGCTTGGCAGCGGCTCCGTATCGTAAAATGCAATGAAACTTTCTCTCTCATTTTTTTCTCCGCGAAAGCAAATATATAGAGTTGGAGTTTAGTTCGGTGGATCTCTATGGGGCCCACGAGGCAGGGGGCACGCCCAGGGGGAGGGGGCACGCCCCCCACCCTCGTGGACAGGGTGTGGGCCCCCTGGCCTTGATTCTTTTGCCAGTACATTTTATATTTTCCAAAAGTTATCTCCGTGGATTTTCAGGTCATTCCGAGAACTTTTGTTTTCTGCACAAAAAATAACACCATGGCAGTTCTGCTGAAAACAACGTCAGTCCGGGTTAGTTTCATTCAAATCATGCAAGTTAGAGTCCAAAACAAGGGCAAAAGTGTTTGGAAAAGTAGATACGTTGGAGACATATCAATGCCTCCTTATTACGTGCAAAATAATGATTCTTCCAGCTGACATCTGGGATCCACCGGACGGGCCTTTGTATTTTGCGAAAAAATGTTCCCCCCGCTGACAGGTCAGACCCACCAGCTATATCTTCGCACGCAAGGAAGTGCCTCCTTATTACGCACAAAAAAATGAATACTCCCTCTGCTAGCTGGGACCCAGCATAGTGGGAGGCTGACTTGTGGGCCTACTAAGTTGACGGGGACAGAGGGATTTGTCAACTTAGTCAATATGAACGATTCTAGCTCCAGTGACCGTATGATGTCCATCCAACGGCTGTCGTGCTTCTTCAACCTCTGGTCTTCTTGCTCCAGCCGCCCAAAGCAGCGCTGGTCGTGTCGCCTGCTCCTGCCTCCCGTGGCCGGCTGTGCTGCCGCGGAGGCCTCACCGCTGGCCAGGCCATCCCTCCACTCACCCACACCCCCTGTTATTCTGATTATTTCTGCGGCGACGACATCCTCACACCGAAGCCGAACCAGTGATCCCTCATACTCCTCTCCGCGTGGGCATCCACTATCGCGTCTTCCCCGGCTCCGTGTCGTCCCCTTCCTAGGCCTCGCCGTCGTCCACCGCCCTGGTGCTCTCGGCGCGGCGGGGTCAACATGACCAAGTAACGACTTCCATCGGAAGAGCACTGTGCGTGGAGCGGCTGACAGCTGGGTCCACGGCCACAGCAAGGAAGTGCCTCCTTATTACGCGGAAAATAATGATTCCTCCACCTGATAGCGGGGACCCACCAGATGGGCCACCGTATTTCGTGAAAAAACGTTTCCCCCCTGACTGCTGGGACCCACCAGCTACATCTTCGCACGCAAGGAAGTGCGTCCGGGCAAAAAATGATTCACCCCCCTAACTGCTGGGACCCACCAGCTACATCTTCGCACGCAAGGAAGTACCTGACAATCAGGTCCCACCTGGTCCAAGCATATGCAGCGCTGTCATTCTGGTCGCGAACGTGTACGTACATACTGGTAGATGTAGAGGCGCGCACGTGCCGTAGTAGAGGTGCGCATGTAGCATATACACGTATGTACAACGGCCAGGGTGCAAGAAAGTAAATACGGCCATGTACGTACATACGGGTGGGGTCTCAAACGCCTACTCATGCATACGTATGGCTAGGGCTCGTGTACATGGCTGGGTCAGAACGGAGAAATAGCGTCGTCATCATGTTCATGGGGAGCCCACCAGCTAGGTCAGAACGGAATGCGTCGTCGTGTTCATCGGGAGGGCTCGGACGGAACAGCCGATGGAAACAAGGCCTGGCATATCGTAGAACATAGGAAACGGCCTTGTGTTCTACCGGCCACATTCGAAACGGGATCCTGTTCATCGGGAGGAGTCTGGCATACCGCAAAACTGAGTAAACGGACTTATGTTGGACCTCCTACGGTCGAAGCAGGGTCCTGTTGATCCGGAGGGGTGTGGCGTACTGCAAAACAGAGGAAACGGACTTGTGTTGGAGCGCTACGGTCGAAACGGGGGTCCTGTTCATCGGGAGGGGTGTGGCGTACTGCAAAACGGGACTCCACGGGATACTGTTCATCTCCACCGTCGACCTCCTCTAGCCTCCACGGGCTACTATTGATCCACCGTCGACCTCCTCCAGCCTCCACCTGCGACTGTTCATCCACGGGGTCCTATTCATCGAGCCTCCACCACGCGCTACTCCACCGGCTACTATTCAACCAGCCCTCTCCACGGGCTCCAATTCAACCACCCATCCACGGGCTACTGTTCATCCAGCCCTCCACCGACTACTGTTCAACCAGCCCTCCACGGGGTCGTCCTGTTCATCCAGCCCACCACGGGGTCCTGTTCATCCAGCCCCAACCGGCTCGATCGATCGGGGTCCTATTCATCCAGAGGCAACAACTCTAAGGTGTTTGGGTTTTGCAAAACTCCATAGACATGTAGAAGAGAAATGCGCCCAACTCATAATTGGTAAATTTGCGGGTTCAATTCCTGCTGGATGCACACGAACGGGCCTGAATTGGGACCTGAATCGGACTGAACCGACTGTTTGTCAGGCTACTGTTCTCCTATTCTCTCGAATCTATGAAGTAAGACATTGATTTTGCAATGGAGAGCATACAAAGGCTTTGGAATATTATTTCCGGGCACTAGAACGAAACCCCTTCTTACCGCCATTCCAATTTCTTCCCGAAACTTCCCAAGAAAAATCCCCTTCTTGAATCTTAGATTGAAAAAAAAAGTTTTGTCAGTACGGGTTTAGCTTATGACGTCTTTGGAAGTCCTAGGCCAAACGCTACATGGATGACATGGTTGCAGTATGATCATAGAAGATATTCTCCTCAAGTGAACTAGCCTATCCTTCCTAGGTAGGGGACTCCCCGTCAACCCTCCAGGACCTAAACAACTCACTTTTCGCCCATGAACAGTTTGTGTCAATGGATTACCTATTCGGTGGATCTTTTTTTTCTCTGCCAGGAACCAGATTTGAACTGGCATGAGTGGATATATAGGAAAGGAATCCAAATCTGCCGAATGGATTGGACTAGTCTTTCTCGTAGCTATTCTGAGTTCTCTCATTTCTTAAATTAAATTTGAGGATCCAGTAAGTCCAACATTGATTCCTTCAGACGTGTCAATTGGACAAATACGCCCATAGTGACTCGGATGAATATCTCGGCTCCGAAAACTTGCGGGACGAGTCGCACAACACCTAGTATCCATCGTTTACGGCTAGGACTACTGGGGTCTCTAGTCCCATTTGCTCCCCTAGCTTTCGTCTCTCAGTGTCAGTGTTCTTCCCCATTCTCCCTCTTACCATGGCAAGTCCTTGGGACCGCTTACAAGAAAAGATCTCATGATAGTCAATATGGGCCCTCAACACCCATCAATGCATGGTGTTCTTCGACTTAGGATTCGAACCTACGACCTGTCAGTTAACAGCCGACCGCTCTACCACTGAGCTACTGAGGAACAAGGGGGGATTCGACCTCCTAGAGTTCAACTCCCGCTCTCAACCCATGAACTGTTCATCAAGGGAAAGAGGCAGCAGGGTTCGATCGGCTTCAGTTAGCAGCAGTAGCAAAGGAATCACTCGGGTTTAGTAACGTAGCTAGTACAATTGCTCAGCTTCAGTTAGAGCCGAACGCCTCGCACACACGTGCGTACGTGTACGAGAGAAATGCGCATCGCTCGGCCCCCGACCACCCACCATAACTGGGAACTCCCCGAAATTTTCCTCGCCCTCGCTTCTACCACGGTTTTTTTCCGTCATGGACGGCCCATAGAATGTCATGCAGCTGCATCTCCGGCCCACCCAGGACAAAAAGCCCATTTTCTATCATGATTTTCTTCATAGAAGTAGGAGCCCACCACATCTATGATGATACCGGGTTTTGTCACAATTATCGTCATAGAAGTGTCATAAGTATCACAGAAAAAAATTCGTTCAGCCCAAAATGTCACGGATGTGTCTTTTTTTGTAGTGTAAACCAACTCCGAAGAAGAGGGGTATTCTATTTGTCAGTCTTGAAGATATGCAAGAGGCAAAGAAGTATATGAAAGAAAACAATGTTAAAGTTGAAGATGTTAATAATTTACCACCTATTGAAGAAATACATGGTCTTGACACACCGACACAGGCGATAGAGGTAAATTATCTTATAAAGTTTGATGAAGGTGATATTCCTTACAATAAACCTCCTAGTCAATGCTTGTATGAATTTGACAATTACATTATTAAGCAAGATCATTTTAATGCAAATGTTATGAAAAAATTGAAACGTAATGCCTACATGATTAATCGCTTGAGTGACTTGATGTTTAGAATTGCTAATGATGTCAAAGGTGTAGGTAAACATGCTTCCATGGTCCAAACCCCACTAGAACAACTTGCTAAATCTCAAAATGATTTGCTCGATGCAATGAATAATAATATGAATGATCATGCTGCTAGAGTAATAACTAGAGGGGGTAGAATGACTCAGGAGCCACTTTTATCCTGAAGGTCACCCTAAAAGAATTGAACAGGACACTCAAAGAATTAATGTTGTTGCACCTAGTCCATTTAAAAAGAAAAGGAAAAAGAAAAATGATAGGACTTTGCATACTTCTAGTCAACCTGAGATAGAAAAACCTGATTACCCACAAGTATAGGGGATCTATCATAGTCCTTTCAATAAGTAAGAGTGTCGAACCCAACGAGGAGCAGAAGGAAATGACAAGCGGTTTCCAGTAAGGTATTCTCTACAAGCACTGAAATTATCGATAACAGGTAGTTTCATGATAAGGTAATTCGTAACGGGTAACAAGTAACAATAGTAAACATGGTGCAGCAAGGTGGCCCAATCCTTTTTATATTAAAGGACAAGCCTGGAAAAACTCTTATATAAAGCAAAGCGCTCCCGAGGACACATGGGAATTATCGTCAAGCTAGTTTTCATCATGCTCATATGATTCGTGTTCGTTACTTTGATAATTTGATATGTGGGTGGACCGGTGCTTGGGTATTGCCCTTCCTTGGACAAGCATCCCACTTATGATTAACCCTCTCGCAAGCATCCGCAACTACGAAAGAAGAATTAAGGTAAACCTAACCATAGAATGAAACATATGGATCCAAATCAGCCCCTTAGGAAGCAACACGTAAACTAGGGTTTAAGCTTCTATCACTCTAGCAACCCATCATCTACTTATTACTTCACAATGCCTTCCCCTAGGCCCAAACAATGGTGAAGTGTCATGTAGTCGACGTTCACGTAACACCACTAGAGGAGAGACAACATACATCTCATCAAAATATCGAACGAATACCAAATTCACATGACTACTTATAACAAGACTTCTCCCATGTCCTCAGGAACAAATGTAACTACTCACACATCATATTCATGTTCATAATCAGAGGGGTATACATATGCATTAAGGATCTGAACATGTGATCTTCCACCGAATAAACCAACTAGCATCAACTACAATGAGTAATCAACACTACTAGCAACCCACAGGTACCAATCTGAGGTTTTGAGACAAAGATCGGATACAAGAGATGAACTAGGGTTTGAGAGGAGATGGTGCTGGTGAAGATGTTGATGGATATTGACCCATTACGTTGTTTTCCTTGTCCAACTTCAAATTTTTAGCATGTCATATTTTAATGAGTGCTCACAATCATAAAAGATGTCAAAGATAGTGTATTTATATGTGAAAACCTATCTTTCTTTATTACTTCCTATTAATTGCAACGATGACCAAAACTATGTTTGTCAACTCTCAACAACTTTTATTCATCATACCCTTTATACGTGAAGTTGATGTCTACTACGCAACCTTCTCCTTGTAGACATTGTTGGTCCTCCAAGTGCAGAGGTTTGTAGGACAGTAGCAAATTTCCCTCAAGTGGATGACCTAAGGTTTATCAATCCGTGGGAGGCATAGGATGAAGATGCTCTCTCTCAAAGAACCTGCAACCAAATAACAAAGAGTCTCTTGTGTCCCCAACACACCCAATACAATGGTAAATTGTATAGGTGCACTAGTTCAGCGAAGAGATGGTGATACAAGTGCAATATGGATGGTAGATATAGGTTTTTGTAATCTGAAAATATAAAAACAGCAAGGTAGCAAGTGGTAAAAGTGAGCGTAAATGGTATTGCAATGCTAGGAAACAAGGCCTAGGGTTCATACTTTAACTAGTGCAAGTTCTCTCAACGATAATAACATAGCTGGATCATATAACTATCCCTCAACATGCAACAAAGAGTCACTCCAAAGTCACTAATAGCGGAGAACAAACGAAGAGATTATTATAGGGTACGAAACCACCTCAAAGTTATCCTTTCTGATCAATCTATTCAAGAGTCCGTAGTAAAATAACACGAAGCTATTCTTTCCGTTTGATCTATCATAGAGTTCGTACTAGAATAACACCTTAAGACACAAATCAACCAAAACCCTAATGTCACCTAGATATTCCAATGTCACCTCAAGTATCCGTGGGTATGATTATATGATATCCATCACACAATCTCAGATTCATCTATTCAACCAACACAAAGTACTTCAAAGAGTTCCCCAAAGTTTCTACCCGAAGAGTCAAGAAGAAAACGTGTGCCAATCCCTATGCATAAGTTCATTGAACCCGCAAGTTGATCACCAAAACATACATCAAGTAGATCACGTGAATATCGCATTGTCATCACAGATAAGCACGGCAAGACATACATCAAGTGTTCTCAAATCCTTAAAGACTCAATTCGACAAGACAACTTCAAGCGGAAAACTCAATTCATCACAAGAGAGTAGAGTGGGAGAAACATCATAAGATCCAACTATAATAGCAAAGCTCGCGATACATCAAGATCGTGCCAAATCAAGAACACGAGAGAGAGAGAGAGAGATCAAACACATAGCTACTAGTACATACCCTCAGCCCCGAGGGTGAACTACTCCCTCCTCGTCATTGAGAGTGCCGGGATGATGAAGATGGCCACCGGTGAGGGATCCCCCCTCCGGCAGGGTACCGGAACAGGGTCCCGATTGGTTTTTGGTGGCTACAGAGGCTTGAGGCGGTGTAACTCCTGATCTATTGTTGTCCTCGATGTTTTTAGGGTATATGGACATATATAGGTGAAAGAAGTCGGTCAGGGGAGACACAAGGGGCCCACAAGGGTGGGGGACGCACCTCCCTGCCTCGTGGCCACCTCGAAGCTGCCCTGCCGTCTACTCCAAGTCTCCTGGACTGCTTCCATTCCAAAAATAACTCTCCCGGAGATTTCATTTCATTTGGACTCCGTTTGATATTCCTTTTCTTCGAAACACTGAAATAGGCAAGAAAACAACAATTTGGGCAGGGCCTCCGGTTAATAGGTTAGCCCCAAAAATGATATTAAAGTGTAGAGTAAAGCCCATAAACATCCAAAACGGGTAATATAATAGCATGGAACCATAAAAAGTTATAGATACGTTGGAGACGTATCAAGCATCCCCAAGCTTAATTCCTGCTCGTCCTCGAGTAGGTAAATGATAAAAACAGAATTTTTGATGTGGAATGCTACCTAACATAATTCTCAATGTAATTTTCTTTATTGTGGCATGAATGTTCAGATCCAAATGATTCAAGATAAAAGTTCATAAAACATAAAAATAGTAATACTTCAAGCATACTAACAAGTAATCATGTCTTATCCAAATAGCATAGCCAAAGAAAGTCATCCCTACAAAATCATATAGTTAGGCAATGCTTCATTTTCATCACACAAAATACTCCCATCATGCACAACCCCCGTTTCAGCCAAGCAATTGGTTCATACTTTTTAACGTGCTTCAGCTTTTTCAACTCTTACGCAATACATGAGCGCAAGCCATGGACATAGCACTATATGTGGAATAGGGTGGTGGTTGTGAAGACAAAAAGGGAGAAGATAGTCTCACATCAACTAGGTGTATCAATGGGCTATGGAGATGCACATTAATAGATATCAATGTGAGTGAGTAGGGATTGCCGTGCAACGATGCACTAGAGCTATAAATATATGAAATGTCAACAAAATAAACTAAGTGGGTGTGCATCCAACTTGCTTGCTCATGAAGACCTAGGGCATTTTGAGGAAGGCCATCACTGGAATATACAAGCCAAGTTCTATAATGAAAAATTACCACTAGTATATGAAAGTGACAACATAGGAGACTCTCTACCATGAAGATCATGGTGCTACTTTGAAGCACAAGTGTGGAAAAAAAGATAGTAGCATTGTCCCTTCTCTCTTTTCTCTCACTTTTTCTATTTGGTGGGCTTCTTTGGCCTCTTTTATTATTATTTTTATTTGGGCTTCTTTGGCCTCTTTTATTTTTATAAAGTCCGAAGTCTCATCCCGACTTGTGGGGGAATCATAGTCTTCATCATCCTTTCCTCACTTGGGATAATGCTCTAATAATGAAGATCATCACACTTTTATTGATTTACAACTCAAAAATTAAAACTCAATACTTAGAACAAAATATGACTCTATGTGAATGCCTCCGGCGGTGTACCGGGATATGCAATGAACCAAGAGTGACATGTATGAAAAACTATGGAGGTGGCCTTGCCACAAATACGATGTCAACTACATAATCATGCAAAGAGCAATATGATAATGATGGGGCATGTCATAATAAACGAAATGGTGGAAAGTTGCATGGCAATATATCTCGGAATGGCTATTGAAATGCCATAATAGGTAGGTATGGTGGCTGTTTTGAGGAAGGTAATGGTGGGTGCATGATACCGGCGAAAGTTGCGCGGCACAAGAGGCTAGCAATGGTGGAAGGGTGAGAGTGCGTATAATCCATGGTCTCACATTAGTCATAAAGAACTCATATACTTATTGAAAAAGTTTACTTGCCCTCGAAGCAAAGTACTACTATGCATGCTCCTAGGGGAAGGGTTGGTAGGAGTTAACCATCGCGCGATCCCAACCTCTACACATAAGGAAGAGAATTAAAAGAGCACCCCGTGCAACAAATTTGTCACATAACTTTTACCATACGTGCATGCTATGGGACTTCCCAACTTAAATACAAGTATTTATCAATTTCATAATTACCCAACTAGCATGACTCTAACATTACCACCTTTATATCTCAAAACAATTATCAAGCATCAAATTGATCATAGTGTTTAATGCACTTTATATGATAGTTTTTATTATACCCAACTTAGATGCCCATCATTCTAGGACCAATTTTATAACCATAGAAAATACCATGCTATTCTAAAAGACTCTCAAAATAATATAAGTGAAGCATGAGAGATCAATAATTTCTACAAAATAAAACCACCGCCGTGCTCTAAAATGATATAAGTGGAGCACTAGAGCAAAATTGCCTAGATCAAAAGATATAAGTGAAGCACATAGAGTATTCTAATAAATTCCGAATCATGTGTGTCTCTCCCAAAATTTGTGTACATCAAGGAAAACAAAATAAAATAAAATGATGCTTCAAGCAAAACACATATCATGTGGTGAATAAAAAAATAGCTTCAAGTAAAGTTATCGATGAACGAAGATGAAAGAGGGGATGCCATCCGGGGCATCCCCAAGCTTAGGCTCTTGGTTGTCCTTGAATATTACCTTGGGGTGCCTTGGGAATCCCCAAACTTAGGCTCTTACCACTCCTTATTCCATAGTCCATCAAATCTTTACCCAAAACTTGAAAACTTCACAACACAAAACTCAACAGAAAACTCGTAAGCTCCGTTAGTATAAGAAAATAAAACCACCACTTAGCTACTGTTGTGAACTCATTCTAAATTCATATTGGTGTAATATATAATGTATTCCAACTTCTCTATGGTTCATACCCTCCGATACTACTCATAGATTCATCAAAATAAGCAAACAACACATAGAAAACAGAATCTGTCAAAAACAGAACAGTCTGTAGTAATATGTATCATTCGAATACTTATGTAACTCCAAAAATTCTGAAATAAATTTTTGGACCTGAGGAATTTATCTATTAATCATATTCAAAAAGAATAAATCTAAAATATCTCTCCAGTAAAAAATGGTAGCTAATCTCGTGAGCGCTAAAGTTTCTGTTTTTCACAGCAAGATCATAAAGACTTCACCCAAGTCTTCCCAAAGGTTCTACTTGGCACAAACACTAATTAAAACATAAAACCACATCTAACAAGAGGCTAGATGAATTATTTATTACTAAACAGGAACAAAAATCAAGGAACAAAAGTAAAATTGGTTGCCTCCCAAGAAGTGCTAACGTTTAATGCCCCTAACTAGGCATGATGATTTTAATGATGCTCACATAAAAGATAAGAATTGAAACATAAAGAGAGCATCATGAAGAATATGACTAGCACATAAGTCTAACCCACTTCCTATGCATAGGGATTTTGTGAGCAAACAACTTATGGGAACAATAATCAACTAGCATAGGAAGGCAAAACAAGCATAAATTTAAAACTTTAAGCACATAGAGAGGAAACTTGATATTATTGCAATTCCTACAAGCATATATTCCTCCCTCATAATAATTTTCAGCAGCATCATGAATTAATTCAACCATATAACCAGCACCTAAAGCATTCTTTTCATGATCTACTTGCATAGAATTTCTACTACTCTCCACATAAGCAAAATTCTTCTTATTCGGAATAGTGGGAGTATCATAAGAGACTCGAATACTATAAATTGTTTCCATATTAAAGGAGTAATGTTCAGAAAAAGGGTACTCATAATCATGACAAGTTTTATAAATGTAATCATCACTAATTTTTATAGCATAAGTTTCATCACAATAGTCATCATAAGTAGCAACTTTGTTCTCATCATAATCAATTGAAACCTCTTCCAAAATAGTGGATTCATTACTTCCTAAAGTTGAAACTCTTCCAAACCCACTTTCATCAATATAACCATCATAAATAGAAGGTATGCTATCATTATAATAAATTTGCTCATCGAAACTTGGGAGGCTAAAAATATCATCTTCATCAAACATAGCATCCCTAAGCTTGGGACAAACATTAATTGCAGCAAATATATTCTCAAACATGTCATTCTCATCAAACATAGTATCCCCAAGCTTGGGCCTTTTCATATCATAAGCATAATCACTCTCATCATAATAGTATGGATAGCTCCAATAGTATAGCAATTATCATCATCACAATGAGTAATAGGAGAAACATCATTTGGGAGGGATACCTTTTTACCTTTGCTTCTACGTCTTTTCTTTTTCTTTTTCACATCATGTGTGGGTTTAATCCTCTTTTTGGAGCTCCTTATTAATGAGATTGGTTGAATAGAAGGCTCCTCATTGTTACCTGATTCATCATAAGAAATAAAAGGAGGATACTGGGAAGTCTCTTCCGTTTAATTAGTATTCTCTTCATATTCTATTTGCTTTCTTTTCTTTATGTTATTGGCAATATAAGGATTTTCAATGCAATTCACCGCACGATACATATAAATTTCCTCTAGATCAATATCAAGGAATTTCTCAAGGTTATATTCTAGAATATGCTTAGTTACACGTTTCATTTCTTCATAACCCAAAAACAAACTAAGTTCATTATGATGTGCAAGGGAAATCAAGTCATCACAATTTTTGGACACGATTCGATCAAGAAACAATTTGCATCAGAGATTTAAATGACCATGTTCATTGCATAGTTCACAAGTACGGTAAAGAAATTTTAAATTTTCAGCACTCACATCTAGCATTTCTTGCAACCATTTAGTTTATAAATACTTATGCCTCTTACAAAATCTATCTTCCCTATTTGGTGTGTACTTGCAAGCTCTATGTATTCCACAAAAATTGACATGCTTATAAGAGACATTTTCATCATGACTAGTGCAATCATGATTAGTACTATGGATATTCAAAGAGTTCATACTAACAACATTGCAATCATGCTCATCATTCAAAGACTTAGTACCAAACATTTTATAGACATCTTCTTCTAGCACTTGAGCACAATTTTCCTTTCCCTTATTTTCACAAAAGATATTAAAAAGATGAAGCGTATGAGGCAAACTCAATTCCATTTTTTTGTAGTTTTCTTTTATAAACTAAACTAGTGATAAAACAAGAAATAAAAAGATTAGATTGCAAGATCTAAAGATATACCTTCAAGCACTCACCTCCCCGGCAATGGCGCCAGAAAATAGCTTGATGTCTACTATGCAACCTTCTCCTTGTAGACGTTGTTGGGCCTCCAAGTGCAGAGGTTTGTAGGACAGTAGCAAATTTCCCTCAAGTGGATGAGGTTTATCAATCCGTGGGAGGCGTAGGATGAAGATGGTCTCTCTCAAACAACCCTGCAACCAAATAACAAAGAGTCTCTTGTGTCCCCAACACACCCAATACAATGGTAAATTGTATACGTGCACTAGTTCGGCAAAGAGATGGTGATACAATTGCAATAAGGATAGTAGATATAGGTTTTTGTAATATGAAAATATAAAAATAGCAAAGAAGCAAGTGGTAAAAGTGAGCGTAAATGGTATTGCAATGCTAGGAAACAAGGCCTAGGGTTCATACTTTCACTAGTGCAAGTTCTCTCAGAAATAATAACATAGCTGAATCATATAACTATCCCTCAACATGCAACAAAGAGTCACTCCAAAGTCACTAATAGCAGAGAACAAACGAAGAGATTATTGTAGGGTACGAAACCACCTCAAAGTTATCCTTTCTAATCGATCTATTCAAGAGTCCTAGTAAAATAACACGAAGCTATTCTTTTCGTTCGATCTATCATAGAGCTCGTACTAGAATAACACCTTAAGACACAAATCAACCAAAACCCTAATGTCACCTAGATACTCCAATGTCACCTCAAGTATCCGTGGGTATGATTATACGATATGCATCACACAATCTCAGATTCATCTACTCAACCAACACAAAGTACTTCAAAGAGTGCCCCAAAGTTTCTACCGAAGAGTCAAGACGAAAACATGTGCCAACCCCTATGCATAAGTTCATTGAACCCGCAAGTTGATCACCAAAACATACATCAAGTAGATCACGTGAATATCCCATTGTCACCACAGATAAGCACGGCAAGACATACATCAAGTGTTCTCAAATCCTTACAGACTCAATCCGACAAGACAATTTCAAGGGGAAAACTCAATTCATCACAAGAGAGTAGAGGGGGAGAAACATCATAAGATCCAACTATAATAGCAAAGCTCGCGATACATCAAGATCGTGCCAAATCAAGAACACGAGAGAGAGAGAGAGAGAGAGAGACAGAGAGAGAGAGAGAGAGATCAAACACATAGCTACTGGTACATACCCTCAGCCCCGAGGGTGAACTACTCCCTCCTCGTCATGGAGAGCGTCGGGATGATGAAGATGGCCACCGGTGAGGGATCCCCCCTCTGGCAGGGTGCCGGAACAGGGTCCCAATTGGTTTTTGGTGGCTACAGAGGCTTGCGGCGGCGGAACTCCCAATCTATTGTTGTCATTGATGTTTTTAGGGTATATGGACATATATAGGTGAAAGAAGTCAGTCAAGGGAGCCACGAGGGGCCCAGGAGGGTGGGGGCGTGCCTAGGGGGTAGGGCGCGCCTCCCTGCCTCGTGGCCACCTTGAAGCTGCCCTGACGTCTACTCCAAGTCTCCTGGATTGCTTCAGTTCCAAAAATAACTCTCCCGGAGGTTTCATTCCGTTTGGACTCAGTTTGAAATTTCTTTTCTTCGAAACAATGAAATAGGCTAGAAAACAACAATTTGGGTTGGGCCTCCGGTTAATAGGTTAGCCCCAAAAATGATATAAAAGTGTAGAGTAAAGCCCATGAACATCCAAAACGGGTAATATAATAGCATGGAACAATCAAAAATTATAGATACATTGGAGACGTATCAGAAGTCATTACTCTCCATAAGATCAATATGATCTTTTTATTTTCTTTTTATTCTTTCTTTTTCTTTTATTCCCTCAAGATCATAGCAAGATAGCAAAAGCCCTCAAATCAAAACTAATCTTTATATTATATAGCTCACGGACTCGATTACAAATCAATCACAAAAACTCAAAGCTAGATCATACTAAAACTTTCTTCTACTAGATGAAGATATAACCAAAAGGATCAAACTAAGAAAAACAGTAAAGATAGAAGTGTGATGGTGATACGATACCAGGGCACCTCCCCCAAGCTTGGCAATTGCCAAGAGGAGTGCCCATATCCATGTGTTTATGTCTCTTTCTTCGGAGGTGGTGATGATGGAGTTGTTGATGATGTAGGCTTGTCGTCCGTCTTCCAAGGCATAGGCTCACCATCATAGAAAGATTATCGAGGTTCCGGGATCCTCAAATCTGCAGCCAAACTCATCCTCTTGAATCTATATTCATACTCACAGTTTTGGTTTTGCAGGTCATAGATCTGGGCTTGGAGGTGCTCGATTTTCTCGTGAAGCTTGAAGTTGGTCTCCCCAATGTTCTTGGAATCCAACTTGTGGTTGTTGGTGAACTCCGCGATCATCATGTGGTTGGTGTTGAGTCCGCGTTCCACCATCCCTTGGCACTTGAAAACTTGTTGCTCCATTGCTTCGAGTCATGTCTCCACACTTCCGGTCCTCCTCCGCCCCTCAACATTGCGGATGTGCAGCACCCCCTCACGCATATCAATGGTTTGAGGGTGTTGCAGCACCTCCGCGAGTCAAGGGTTCATGACCTTCTTGAAAAACTTGTCCTTGGGGGCACTTGAAGACGTCATGGTGATCTAGATATGTCGGAAAAATAGATCAAAACAAAATCAGAAGATTTTGTCGTGGTATGGTGGTCAAAACCTTCGGGAGATTATATAATGAATTTGTATCGACCAAAAGAAGTATCATGCAACAAAACGGAGTCCGGAGGGCACACGAGGTGCCCACGAGGCAGGGGGCGCACCCAGGGGGGTAAGGCGCACCCTCCACCCTCGTGGATGACTCGTGTCTCTTTCGGACTACTATTAATTTTCCTAATTTATTAAATATTCCAAAATGGAGAAAAATTGCTATTTGAGCAGTTTTGGAGTCGGTTTACTTACTGTACCACATAACTATTCCTTTTCATTCTGGAAAGTGTCTCTTATGTACTCCTCAGGGTTACGGTGTCAATAATATTGGTTTCAACATTTATGGAATTACCTGAGATATAATGTTTGATTCTTTGACCGTTCACCACCTTCGGATTTGTGCCTTCGGCGTTGTTGATTTTTATGGCACCGGAACGATAGACATCCTCGACAACGTAAGGACCTTCCCATTTAGAGAGAAGTTTTCCTGCAAAAAATCTTAAATGAGAGTTGTATAGCAAAACATAATCACCTACATTAAACTCACGCTTTTGTATCCTTTTGTCATGCCATCTTTTAACTTTTTCTTTAATCAATTTGGCATTCTCATAGGCCTGGGTTCTCCATTCATCAAGTGAGCTAATGTCAAATAGCCTCTTCTCACCGGCAAGTTTGAAATCATAATTTAGCTCTTTAATGGCCCAATATGCCTTATGTTCTAGTTTGAGAGGTAAGTGACATGCTTTTCCATAAACCATTTTATACGGAGACATACCCATAGGATTTTTATATGCAGTTCTATAGGCCCATGATGCATCATCAAGTTTCTTAGACCAATTCTTTCTAGATCTATTAACAGTCCTTTGCAAGATCAATTTAATCTCTCTATTACTCAATTCTACTTGACCACTAGACTAAGGGTGGTATGGAGATGCAATTCTATGATTAACATCATACTTAGCAAGCATTTTACGAAAAGCACCATGAATAAAATGTGAACCACCATCAGTCATTAAATATCTAGGGACTCCAAACCTCGGAAAAATAACTTCTTTAAGCATCTTAATAGAAGTGTTATGATCATCATTACTAGTTGGAATAGCTTCTACCTAGTTAGTAACATAATCAACAGCAACTAAAATATGTGTATACCCATTAGAGGAAGGAAAAGGCCCCATATAATAAAAGCCCCAGACATCAAATGGTTCAATAACAAGTGAATAGTTCATAGGCATTTCTTGACGTCTACTAATATTACCAATTCTTTGACATTCATCACAAGACAAGACAAACTTACGGGCATCTTTGAAGAGGGTAGGCCAATAAAAACCGGATTGCAATACCTTATGTGCAGTTCTATCTCCAACGTGGTGTCCTCCATATGCCTCGGAGTGACACTTGTGTAGGATCTATTCCTGTTCATGCTCAGGTACACAACGTCTAATAACACCATCTACTCCGTCTTTATAAAGGTGTGGGTCATCCCAAAAGTAATGTCTTAATTCATAGAAAAACTTTTTCTTTGTTGGTATGTGAAAGTAGGTGGTATAAATTTAGCGACAATGTAATTAGCATAATAAGCATACCAAGGAGCAGTTGAGGGAGTCCTGGATTAAGGGGTCCTCGGGCGGCCGGACTATGTAGCATGGGCCGGACTGTTGGGCCATGAAGATACAAGACAGAAGACTGTTGGGTAACGTAGCAAAAATTAAAAAATTTCTACGCAACACCAAGATCTATCTATGGAGAGACTAGAAACAAGGGGAAGGAGAGTGCATCTACATACCCTTGTAGATCGCTAAGCGGAAGCGTTCAAGAGAACGGGGTTGAAGGAGTCATACTCGTCGTGATCCAAATCACTGGAGATCCTAGTGCCGAACGGACGGCACCACCGCGTTCAACACACGTACAGCCCGGTGACGTCTCCCATGCCTTGATCCAGCAAGGTGAGAAGGAGAGGTTGGGGAAGACTCCGTCCAGCAGCAGCACGACGGCGTGGTGGTGATGGAGGAACGTGGCAATCCTGTAGGGCTTCGCCAAGCACCGCGGGAGAGGAGGAGTACTTGGGACTGCGCCAGGGGAAGCGTGTAGCTCCCATGCGCCTCCCCACTATAAATTGGGGTGGAGGGGGCTGGTTTCTTGCCCTCCAAGTCCATTGGGGCGTTGGCAAAGGTGGGAGGAAAGAAATTCCATCATTTCCTTCGCCACCGATTGTTATCCCCCTTTTTAGGGATCTTGATCTTATCCCTTCGGGATATGATCTTATTCCTTCTAAGGGGAGATCTTGGTGCGCCTTGACCAGGGGTGTGGGGCCTTGACCCCACTACCCACGTTCATGTGGGTCCCCCATGCAGGTGGGCCCCACTCCGGAACCTTCTAGAACCTTCCCGGTACAATACCGAAAAATCCCGAACATTTTCCGGTGGCCAAAATAGGACTTCCCATATATAAATCTTTACCTCCAGACCATTCCGGAACTCCTCATGACGTCCGGGGTCTCATCCGAGACTCCGAACAACATTCGGTAACCACATACAAACTTCCTTTATAACCCTAGCGTCATCAAACCTTAAGTGTGTAGACCCTACGGGTTCGGGAACCATGCAGACATGACCGAGACGTTCTCTGGTCAATAACCAATAGCGGGATCTGGATACCCATGTTGGCTCCCACATGTTCCATGATGATCTCATCGGATGAACCACGATGTCAAGGACTCAATCAATCCCGTATACAATTCCCTTTGTCTAGCGGTATTGTACTTGCCCGAGATTCGATCGTCGGTATCCCGATACCTTGTTCAATCTCGTTACCGACAAGTCTCTTTACTCGTTCCATAACACATCATCCCGTGATCAACCCCTTGGTCACATTGTGCACATTATGATGATGTCCTACCGAGTGGGCCCAGAGATACCTCTCCGTTTACGCGGAGTTACAAATCCCAGTCTCGATTCGTGCTAACCCAACAGACACTTTCGGAGATACCCGTGGTGCACCTTTATAGCCACCCAGTTACGTTGTGACGTTTGGTACACCCAAAGCATTCCTACAGTATCCGGGAGTTGCACAATCTCATGGTCTAAGGAAATGATACTTGACATTAGAAAAACTTTAGCATACGAAGTACACGATCTTTGTGCTAGGCTTAGGATTGGGTCTTGTCCATCACATCATTCTCCTAATGATGTGATCCCGTTATCAATGACATCCGATGTCCATGGTCAGGAAATCTTAACCATCTATTGATCAACGAGCTAGTCAACTAGAGGCTTACTAGGGACATGGTGTTGTCTATGTATCCACACATGTATCTGAGTTTCCTATCAATACACTTACAGCATGGATAATAAACGATTATCATGAACAAGAAATATAATAATAACTAATTTATTATTGCCTCTAGGGCATATTTCCAACAGTCTCCCACTTGCACTAGAGTCAATAATCTAGTTCACATCGCCATGTGATTAACACTCACAGGTCACATCGCCATGTGACCAACATCCAAAGAGTTTACTAGTGTCGCTAAACTAGTTCACATCATCATGTGATTAAGACTCAATGAGTTCTGGGGTTTGATCATGTTTTGCTTGTGAGAGAGGTTTTAGTCAACGGGTCTGCAACATTCAGATCCGTATGTACTTCGCAAATCTCTGGGTCATATTGTAAATGTTGCTTCCACGCTCCACTTGGAGCTATTCCAAATGATTGCTCCACTATATATATCCGGTTTGCTAGTCAGAGTCATCCGGATAGGTGTTAAAGCTTTCATCGACGTAACCCTTTACGCCGAACTCTTTATCACCTCCATAATCGAGAAACATGTCCTTATTTACTCCAAGGACAATTTTTGACCGTTGTCCAATGATCCATTCCTGGATCATTCTTGTACCCCTTGACTGACTCATGGCAAGGCACACTTCCGGTGCGGTACACAGCATAGCATACTGTAGAGCCTACGTCTAAAGCATAGGGGACGACCTTCGTCCTTTCTCTCTTTTCTACCGTGGTCGAGCTTTAAGTCTTAACTTCATACCATACAACTCAGGCAAGAACTCCTTCTTTGACTGATCCATCTTGAACACCTTCAAGATCATGTCAAGGTATGTGCTCATTTTGAAAGTACCATTAAGAGTTTTGATCTATACTTATAGATCTTGATGCTCAATGTTCAAGTAGCTTAATCCAGGTTTTCTATTGAAAAACACTTTTCAAATAACCCTATATGCTTTCCAAAAACTCTACATCATTTCTGATCAACAATATGTCAACAACATATACTCATCAGAAATTCTATAGTGCCCCCACTCACTTCTTTGGAAATACAAGTTTCTCATAAACTTTGTATAAACCAAAATCTTTGATCATCTTATCAAAGTGCATATTCCAACTCCGAGATGCTTACTCCAGTCCATGGAAGGATCGCTGGAGCCAGCATACCTTTTAGCATCCTTAGGATCGACAAAACCTTTCTGATTGTATCACATACAACCTTTCCTTACGAAAACTGGTAAGGAAACTCGTTTTGACATCCATCTGCCAGATTTCATAAATGCAGCTAATGCTAACATGATTCCGACGGACTTTAAGCATCGCTACGGATGAGAAAATCTCATCGTAGTCAACTCCTTGAACTTGTGAAAAACTCTTCGCCAAAAGTCGAGCTTCATAGATGGTGACATTACCATCCACGTCCATCTTCTTCTTAAAGATCCATTTATCTCAATGGCTTGCCGATCATTGGGCAAGTCCACCAAAGTCCATGCTTTGTTCTGATACATGGATCCTATCTCGGATTTCATGGCTTCTAACCATTTGTCAGAATTTGGGCCCACCATTGCTTCTCCATAGCTCGTAGGTTCATTGTTGTCTAGCAACATGACCTTCAAGGCAGGATCACTGTACCACTCTGAAGCAGTACGCATCCTCGTCACCCTACGAGGTACGGTAGTGACTTGATCCAAAGTTTCATGATCACTATCATAAGCTTCTACTTCAATTGGTGTAGGTGCCACAGGAACAACTTCCTGTGCCCTGCTACATAGTAGTTGTAGTGATAGTTCAATAACCATATCAAGTCTCCACCATCCTCCCACTCAACTTTTTGAGACAAACTTTTCCTCGAGAAAGGACCCGATTCAAGAAACAATCCCTATTGCTTTCGGATCTGAATTAGGAGGTATACCCAACTGCTTTGGGTGTCCTATGAAGATGCATTTTATCCGCTTTGGGTTCGAGCTTATCAACCTGAAACTTTTTCACATAAGCGTCGTAGCCCCAAACCTTTAAGAAATGATAGCTTAGGTTTCTCTAAACCATAGTTCATACGGTGTCATCTCAACGGAATTACGTGGTGCCCTATTTAAAGTGAATGTGGTTGTCTCTAATGCCTAACCCATGAACGATAGTGGTAATTTGATAAGAGACATCATGGTATGCACCATATCCTATAGGGTGCAACTATGATGTTCGGACACACCCTCACACTATGGTGTTCCAGGCGGTATTAATTGTGAAACAATTTCCACAATGTCTTAATTGCGTGCCAAAGCTTGTAACTCAGATACTCATCTCTATGATCATATCATAGACATTTTATCCTCTTGTCACGATGATCTTCAACTTCACTCTGAAATTACTTGAACCATTCAATAATTCAGACTTGTGTTTCATCAAGTAAATATACTCAACATCTACTCGAATCATCTGTGAAGTAAGAACATAACAATATTCACTGCATGCCTCAGCACTCATTGGACTACACACATCAAAATGTGTTTACTTCCAACAAGTTGCTATCTTGTTCCATTTTACTAAAAAACGAGGCTTTTTAGTCATCTTGCCCATGTGGTATGATTTGCATATCTCAAGTGATTCAAAATCAAGTGAGTCCAAACGATCCATCTGCATGGAGTTTCTTCATGCGTATACACCAATAGACATGGTTCGCATGTCTCAAACTTTTCAAAAATGAGTGAGTCCAAAGATCCATCAACATGGAGCTTCTTCATGCGTTTTACACCAATATGACTTACATGGCAGTGCCACAAGTAAGTGGTACTATCATTACTATCTTATATATTTTGGCATGAAAATGTGTATCGCTATGATCAAGATTTAATAAACCATTCCTTTAGGTGCAAGACCATTGAAGGTATTATTCAAATAAATAGAGTAACCATTATTCTCCTTAAATGAATAACCGTATTGCGATAGACATAATCCAATTATGTCTATGCTCAACGCAAACACCAAATGACAATTATTCAGGATTAATACTAATCTTGATGGTAGAGGGAGCGTGCGATATTTGATCACATCAAACTTGGAAACACTTCCAACACACATCGTCAGCTCACCTTTAGCTAGTCTCCATTTATTCCGTAGCTCTTTTATTTCGAGTTACTAACACTTAGCAACCGAACCGGTATCTTAATACCCTGGTGCTACTAGGAGTACTAGTAAAGTACACATTAACATAATGTATATCCAATATACTTCTATCGACCTTGCCAGCCTTCTCATCTACCAAGTATCAAGGGTAATTCTGCTCCAGTGGTTGTTCCCCTTATTACAGAAGCACTTAGTCTCGGGTTTGGGTTCAACCTTGGGTTTCTTCACTAGAGCAGCAGCTGATTTGCTGTTTCTTGAAGTATCCCTTCTTGCCCTTGCCCTTCTTAAAACTAGTGGTCTCACCAACCATCAACAATTGATGCTCCTTCTTGATTTCTACTTTCGCGGTGTCAAACATCATGAATACCTCAAGGATCATCATATCTATCCCTGATATGTTATAGTTCATCACGAAGCTCTAGCAGCTTGGTGGCAATGACTTTGGAGAAACATCACTATCTCATCTGGAAGATCAACTCCCACTCGATTCAAGTGATTGTTGCACTCAGACAATCTGAGCACAAGCTCAACGATTGAGCTTTTCTCCCTTAGTTTGCAGGCTAAGAAAAATCTTCGGAGGTCTCATACCTCTTGACGCGGGGACGAGCCTGAAATCCCAATTTCAGCCCTCGAGACATCTCATATGTTCCGCGACATTTCGAAAACGTCTTTGGTGCCTCAGCTCTAAACCGTTTAACTGAACTATCACGTAGTTATCAAAATGTGTATGTCCGATGTTCGCAACATACACAAACAACATTTGGGGTTCAGCACACTGAGCGGTGCATTAAGGACATAAGCTTTCTACTGTCCGCATAATCGCTACTGTCAACTTTCAACTATATTTTCTCTAGGAACATATCTAAACAGTGGAACTAAAGCGCGAACTTACGACATAATTTGCAAAGATCTTTTGACTATGTTCAGGATAATTAAGTTCATCTTATGAACTCCCACTCAGATAGACATCCCTCTAGTCATCTAAGTGATTACATGATCTGAGTCAACTAGGTCGTGTCCGATCATCACGTGAGACGGACTAGTCATCATCGGTGAACATTTTCATGTTGATCATATCTACTATACGACTCATGCTCGACCTTTTGGTCTCTTGTGTTTCGAGGCCATGTCTGTACATGCTAGGCTCGTCAAGTCAACCTAAGTGTTTCGCGTGTGTAAATCTGGCTTACACCCGTTGTATGTAAACGTAAGAATTTATCACACCCGATCATCACGTGGTGCTTCGAAACGACGAACTTTCGCAACGGTGCACAGTTAGGGGGAACACTTTCTTGAAATTTTAATGAGGGATCATCTTATTTACTACCGTCGTTCTAAGCAAATAAGATGTATAAACATGATAAACATCACATGCAATCAAATAGTGACATGATATGGCCAATATCATATTGCTCCTTTTGATCTCCATCTTCGGGGCTCCATGATCATCATCGTCACCGGCATGACACCATGATCTCCATCATCATGATCTCCATCATCGTGTCTCCATGAAGTTGTCTCGCCAACTTATTACTTCTACTACTATGGCTACCGGTTAGCAATAAAGGAAAGTAATTACATGGCGTTGTTCAATGACATGCAGGTCATACAATAAATAAAGACAACTCCTATGGATCCTTCCGGTTGTCATACTCATCGACATGCAAGTCGTGATTCCTATTACAAGAACATGATCAATCTCATACATCACATATCATTCATCACATTCTTCTTGGCCATATCACATCACATAGCATACCCTGCAAAAACAAGTTAGACGTCCTCTAATTGTTGTTTGCATGTTTTACGTGGCTACTATGGGTTTCTAGCAAGAACGTTTCTTACCTATGCAAAAACCACAACGTGATATGTCAATTGCTATTTACCCTTCATAAGGACCCTTTTCATCGAATCCGTTCCGACTAAAGTGGGAGAGACTGGCACCCGCTAGCCATCTTATGCACCAAGTGCATGTCAATCGGTGGAACCTGTCTCACGTAAGTGTACGTGTAAGGTCGTTCCGGGCCGCTTCATCCCACAATACCGTCGAAACAAGATTGGACTAGTAATGGTAAGCATATTGAACAAAATCAACGCCCACAACTACTTTGTGTTCTACTCGTGCAAAGAATCTACGCAATAGACCTAGCTCTGATACCACTGTTGGGTAACGTAGCAGAAATACAAAAATTTCTACGCAACACCAAGATCTATCTATGGAGAGACTAGCAACAAGGGGAAGGAGAGTGCATCTACATACCCTTGTAGATTGCTAAGCGAAAGCGTTCAAGAGAACAGGGTTGAAGGAGTCATACTCGTCGTGATCCAAATCACTGGAGATCCTAGTGCCGAACGGACGGCACCTCCGCGTTCAACACACGTACAGCCCGGTGACGTCTCCCATGCCTTGATCCAGAAAGGTGAGAGGGAGAGGTTAGGGAAGACTCCGTCCAGCAGCAGCACGACGGCGTAGTGGTGATGGAGGAGCGTGGCAATCCTGTAGGGCTTCGCCAAACACCGCGGGAGAGGAGGAGTACTTGGGAGAGGGGGAGGGCTGCGCCAGGGCAAGCGTGTAGCTCCCATGCGCCTCCCCACTATATATAGGGGTGGAGGGGGCTGGTTTCTTGCCCTCCAAGTCCATTGGGGCGTTGGCAAAGGTGGGAGGAAAGAAATCCCATCATTTCCTTCCCCACCGATTGTTATCCCCCTTTTTAGGGATCTTGATCTTATCCCTTCGGGATATGATCTTATTCCTTCCAAGGGGGATCTTGGTGCGCCTTGACCAGGGGTGTGGGGCCTTGACCCCACTACCCACGTTCATGTGGGTCCCCCATGCAGGTGGGCCCCACTCCGGAACCTTCTAGAACCTTCCCGGTACAATACCGAAAAATCCCGAACATTTTCCGGTGGCCAAAATAGGACTTCCCATATATAAATCTTTACCTCCGGACCATTCCAGAACTCCTCGTGACATCCGGGATCTCATCCGGGACTCCGAACAACATTCGGTAACCACATACAAACTTCCTTTATAACCCTAGCGTCATCAAACCTTAAGTGTGTAGACCCTACGGGTTCGGGAACCATGCAGACATGACCGAGACGTTCTCTGGTCAATAACCAACAGCGGGATCTGGATACCCATGTTGGCTCCCACATGTTCCATGATGATCTCATCGGATGAACCACGATGTCAAGGACTCAATCAATCCCGTATACAATTCCCTTTGTCTAGCGGTATTGTACTTGCCCGAGATTCGATCGTCGGTATCCCGATACCTTGTTCAATCTCGTTACCGGAAAGTCTCTTTACTTGTTCCATAACACATCATCCCGTGATCAACCCCTTGGTCACATTGTGCAAATTATGATAATGTCCTACCGAGTGGGCCCAGAGATACCTCTCCGTTTACACGGAGTGACAAATCCCAGTCTCGATTCGTGCCAACCCAACAGACACTTTCGGAGATACCCGTAGTGCACCTTTATAGCCACCCAGTTACGTTGTGACGTTTGGTACACCCAAAGCATTCCTACAGTATCCGGGAGTTGCACAATCTCATGGTCTAAGGAAATGATACTTGACATTAGAAAAGCTTTAGCATACGAACTACACGATCTTTGTGCTAGGCTTAGGATTGGGTCTTGTCCATCACATCATTCTCCTAATGATGTGATCCCGTTATCAATGACATCCAATGTCCATGGTCAGGAAATTCTAACCATCTATTGATCAACGAGCTAGTCAACTAGAGGCTTACTAGGGACATGGTGTTGTCTATGTATCCACACATGTATCTGAGTTTCCTATCAATACAATTATAGCATGGATAATAAACGATTATCATGAACAAGAAATACAATAATAACTAATTTATTATTGCCTCTAGGGCATATTTCCAACAAAGACTCTCTCCCGTGTCCACATGCGACTCTCCTTGGCGTGGAAGGCAAGCTTGGCGGCCGGATATGAAGATTCCTTTATCTGTAACCGACTTTGTACAACCCTAGTGCCCTCCGGTGTCTATATAAACCAGAGGGCTTAGTCCGTAGGGCCAATCATAATCATACAGGCTGGACTTCTAGGGTTTTAGCCATTACGATCTCGTTGTAGGTCAACTCTTGCAATACTCATATTCATAAGGATCAATCAAGCAGGAAGTAGGGTATTACCTCCATAGAGAGGGCCCGAACCTGGGTAAACATCATGTCCCCCGCCTCCTGTTACCATCAACCTTAGACGCACAGTTCAGGACCCCCTACCCAAGATCCACCGGTTTTGACACCGACATTGGTGCTTTCATTGAGAGTTCTGCTGCGTCGTCACCAAAAGGTTTGATGGCTCCGTCAATCATCTACAACAATGCTGCCTAGGGGAGGCTTTCCTTCCCGGCCAAATCATTGTGTTCGGCAGCTTCATGCTGCAGGCCAACTCGCCTGGCCATTTAGAGCAGGTCGATAGCTACGCCCCAGGTCACCAGATTAGTTTTGGAAATCTGGATTATATCGCTGATATCCGAGGAGACTTGATCTTCCAAGGAATCACGCCTCCTACCTCCGCTCTGGCCTTAGATCCAGAGCGTATCGCCAGGTCCGAAGACGGGCTCTCTGAGCTCGCCGGACTGTCTGCGACCCTTAGGCCCATTGTGGAGGAATCGGAGGAAGTGGTGTCGCCGGCAGCCATTATGGAGCCGGAACCTTATCCGGACACTGGCTCCGAGTCCTCGGAACCAGCGTCGTGTGAGTTCAGCCAAGGAGTTTCCCTCTCGCCGTACTCCACGGGCTCTCTTCTCTCGGGCCAAACCTCTCCTTTAAGCGAAGCTCTGGACTTAATGCGATCCCTTGTCATTACAAAGGAGCAACGCCTGAACCATGCCTAGCCCGGACTAGGGGCTGAGAGCAGGGAATTTTACGTCCCACCCGCCACCCACTTTATATCCACTATCAACGACTTAACCGACATGCTCGATTACGACTCCGAAGACATCGACGGTATGGACGACGATGCCGGAGAATAACAAGCCCAAAACCCGCCATTCACCAGACACGGGACGGCCACCTCATCGTACGACGTGTACATGGTGGATATACGCAAGGAGAATAGTAGCAATGACAAGGAAGATCCAGTTGAGCACAGGCCTCCTGAGATACAACCGAAGTGTCGACATTAGCGGCGCCGCTATAAGCCATGCCGCGGAAAAGACAACAATACCGGCACAGGAGAAAACAATACTCTCGATGATGCCGAAGACAATGAAGACCCCATTAAGCTAACCTCTGAACAGAACGGATGGGAAGATGGGCGAGTTAGCCCTGATGAACAGGCCACGAACAAAGACTTGGAGGACAGTAACTACCTACCGCTCTCCGAGGACGAGGTGAGCCTCGGCAACGAGGATTTTATCATGCCTAAGGAACATCTCAAGCAGGAGCACTTTAAGCGCTAGCTAATAGCCACTGCAAGGAGCCTGAAAAAGAAGTAGCAGCAGCTTCAAGCTGATCAAGATCTGCTCAACGATAGATGGACTAATGTCCTAGCAGCCGAAGAATATGGCCTCGAGCGCCCAACCAAAAGTTACCCAAAGCGCAAATTGTTACCCCAGTTCAATGATGAGGCGCCGGAGCCCGTCCTACCAGCGCATAATGCGGCTAACCGACCACCATGTGGCCGGGACAAAGCGGCAACTCAAGCCGAACACCAGCCCGTACCACCTTGCGGTAAGGGCAGAGACATGACAGCTCGGGGTCATACATATGACCTGTGACAGGACCTAGACAACAAAGCAGGTCAGACAAGATCAATGTACAGATCACGGGGATGTGCCCGGACGAGCAACGATGCCATCTAGCCGGACGTGACAAAGACAACCACGCCCGGGCCGAGCACCGCAGACGAACTCCATCCGAGCTATGTCGCGATGTGGTCCGACATAGAGGCGGCACACACCCCCTTCGCTTCACTGATGAAGTAATGGAACACGAATTCCCGGAAGGGTTTAAACCCATGAATATAAAAAATACGATGGAACAATAGACCCCGCAGTATGGATTGAAGATTTCATCGTCCATATCCACATGGCCTGCGGTGATGACATCCACGCCATCAAATACCTCCCACTAAAACTAAAGGGGCCAGCGCGGCACTGGCTGAACAGCCTCCCTGGGAACTCCATCGGCAGCTGGGAAGACTTGGAAGACGCCTTCCGCAATAACTTCCAAGGTACATATGTTCGGCCTCCGGAGGCCGATGACCTAAGTCACATCATCCAGCAGCTCGGGGAGTCTGCCAGGAAACTCTGGACTAGGTTCTTAATCAAAAAGAACCAAATTGTCGATTGTCCGGTCGCCGAAGCCCTCGCGGCCTTTAAACATAGCGTCTGAGATGAGTGGCTCGCCCGCCACCTCGGTCAAAAAAAACCAAGATCCATGGCTGCCCTTACCACTCTGATGACCCGTTTTTGCGTTGGAGAAGACAACTGGCTCGCTCGTAGAAGCAACAACACTGATGATCCGGGTACTTCCGAAGTTCAAGATGGCAACGGCAAGCCACGGCACAATAAACACAAGCGTCGCAATAACAATGAAGGAATGCAAGACACGGCGGTCAATGCCAGATTCACTGGTTCCAAACCCGGACAATGGAAAAAGCCATTCAAGGCAAACAGAGACAGACCATCCAATTTAGACAAGATACTGGATCGGCCTTGCCAGATTCATGGCACCCCCGTTAAACCAGCCAATCACACCAACAGGAGCTGTTGAGTTTTTAAACAAGTCGGCAAGCTTAATGCCGAACACAAGGTGAAGGGGCCGCCCAGTGAAGGCGATAACGAAGAGACTCGCCAACTGAACACCGGGGGTTAGAAGCAATTCCCCCCGAAGTAAAGACAATGAACATGGTATACATGACGGACATCCCTACAGGGGACTGCAAGCGTGTGCTACGGGATGCCGGCGTCATAGAGCTAGCCGCCCCAAAATTAAGCCAATGGGCGGCCCACCCGATCACTTTTGATCGCAAGGACCACCCAGCCAGTATCCTTCACGAAGGTGTGGCAGCTCTCATCCTTGATCTAATTATCGATGGGTTCCATCTCACGAAAGTCCTTATGGACAGCAGCAGTAGCCTTAATCTACTCTACCAAGACACTGTCCGCTAAATGGGCATTGATCCTTTAAGAATCAGGCCCACCACAACTACCTTCAAGGGAACAATATTCGACGTAGAAGCTCAATGCATGGGCTCGATTACATTGGAAGTCGTTTTCGGCTCGACGAACAACTTTCAAAGCGAAGGCTTGACCTTTGATATTGTCCCTCTCCACAGTAGCTGCCATGCACTACTCGGGCGTACCGCTTTTGCTCGCTTTAATGCAGTCCCACATTACACCTATATCCAACTTAAGATGCCCAGTCCATGCGACACCATCACGATAAATGGAAATACGGAATGCTCCCTCCGTATAGAGGAGCATACTACGGCTACTGCGGCCGAAGTACAAAGCGGCCTTATCAAGCCGCACATTTCATCGGCCATCAAGCCGCCGGTCTCCATTAGACAGGACCAATCAATCTCAGAGCTGGATTAGCAGTTTGGCCTCCGCCGTCCTCCCCATATAGCCGCGAAGTCTGTCCCGCGCACATAATTATACACTTAAAATACCCTGGTCATCGGTGGAGGCACAATGCGGACAGAACTGTAACACTATCTGCACTCTCATAATCTTTTTCTGTTTCTAACCATTTTTTATCTTTTACCACAGGTGACTATATTTGCTGAGAAGTCTTTTAACCAAGGCAAGGCAGCACAGACGTGTGACAGGAGGTCCAAATGTTTTTTGTAGACCACACTCTTTATTTCAAACCTGTAATGTGCCCTTTTTCTCAGCTTTTGACCCTCGGCATGTCAAATAGCCTTGGTAGTAGCGTTATAATCTGTAAAGATCGCACTTGACATATCATTCAGATGCTAGTCAACACAACTCATATTCAGTATTTGCTTTTCTCAAAGAACTGAATTTTGCTTTTGTGGTTATTTCACACACGCACCTTGGCATATACTGCCAGGGGCTAGATATGGCAACATATGAGTTGCCGACAAGTCCGAAGAGCTTGATAGCACACTTCAGCGTCATGAGTTTGGCCTTATATGCATCAGCTCCGAATCATGTCTTTGGTCAATAGTTGGGTTGCCCGGCTCCTGTGGTTACTACCTTACGCTCCGCTCTATCGGCTAGGGTAGTAAAGGGAGAACTATTGCGATTGTTTCCTGCTTTGTCCGAATGAGCACCTCAGTAGAGAAAGCCAAAAATTGGCTATCATGATGCGGTGAGAGCTGGTCAACCACTCGATGACTCACCAGAATCTTCGCGATTCCTTCTGTATTACACGAATGACCGTTCTTCTAGTCACGTATGTAAATGCACCGTATTAGGGTAATCGATTACATACCAGGGGTTATATCGTAGACCCACCGTCAAACTCCTATGGCTAAGTGAAAGTGTTAAAGCCCTATTGTCTGATTGCCTGGTTCGCCGCATTGACACCTCCTTAATGTACCAAGACGTCGGGTCAAGAGTGATCAAGTGCTTTTCCGAACACCACCGCGTTATATGCGAGGGGGCCGAAGCCGACGACTAGTAAACTTTCAGATTATACAAAAAACGGCTGCACAGGAGGCACCAAGAACTTTTTAGTAAAAAGTATAAAAAACATGGCCCTAATATATCCTAATATTGTTTTTACAATTTCGGTAAATTTCACTCGAACATAATATCTTTCGAGCACTAACCCTCTATCAAGCGGGCACCCTCTAGGACATCCTCAAAATAATGCTCTAGCGTGTGATGGTCCTTGCCCTTGGGTGGACCTTTTGCTGCAATATCAGTGGCCTTCATCTTTGCCTAATACGTCTTGACGCGGGCAAAGGCCATCCGTGCACCTTCTATGCATGTTGACCGCTTAACAACGTCGATACGTGGCCACATCAACAAGTCGCTGCACCAAACCGAAATAACTATTCAGAATTGGCTCAGCCAGACACAGCCGGACCATGACGTCCTTCATGGCAGATCCAGATATCTTTGGGAGCTCGGCCCACTGGGCCATCTGTTCGTTCAACAACAGCGGACGCTTTGGCACGCTGAATTGCGACCAGAAAATCTTTTCTGTCACATGTCCTTCTTGAACTTGGAAAAACTGCGTCGCATTGGAGACACTCTTCGGCAAGTCCAAAAATGTGTCTAGAGAACTCCACATTCGATTAAGCTGGGCATACTTCGGATCACCGAATTTAGTTTGTAATCAGAAGGGCTTACCAGCTGCGATCTCCCTAGCTTGTCGGATCTCCTCCCGAGCCGCTCTAGACTCGGACCGTGCTTCCCTCGCCTCTTGTAAGGCATTCTCAAGATCGGTCACTCTGGTTTTGTTATCTTTCTCAAGAAATTCGCATCGGCTAGTGGCATCCTTTAGCTCAAGCGCCATAGTAGATATTCTCTCCTCGCACTGGCACCGAGCAGCCTGTTCGGCCTTTAATTCAAGGCAGCCGCATTACTCATCCTGGCTTGCTCCTTGGCCCCGGCAAGCACAGCCCGAAGGGTCTCAACTATGGCGGTACTAGCTGCAGTTATGCATATCTCAGTATACAAGTCTCAGCATCATGCTCATATTATAGTACTTGCATATACTGACTGCCCCAAAGACATACCTTGTGCCTCGTCGAGCCGCCTATTAATAAGCATGATGTCATCATCCGCCACATCAAGTTTCTGCTTCAGATCTGCAACCTCTGTATCTTGGGTAGTCGCCAGGGATATAACAGTCTGTGTTCCAATTAGTCAGATTATTTCCAGGGCATATCTTTCTTGATCCTCTGATCGCTCCCCTTTGGACGCCAACCAGAGTCTCAGGGGCTACTATCTGTACACAGGCACATTTTGCATTTATAGAACAATTGAAAATATTACATTACGTACCTCGAAGCCTCTTAGCAGGCCCGTAAAGGCTTCATTCAATCCGCTTTTCGCGGAAAGAACCCTGTCAACCACCATATCCATCAAGGTACGATTTTCCTCTAAGACGGGCGCATGTCGCAATATGTCCATCAATGTATTCGGCGCCTCCGAATCCCTAGAAACAGCTGTAGGGGTACGAACTCCCCTCAAAAGAATATGTTTACTCGACCTTAGAGTCGTCTCTGGCAGTAAATAGGATACTCCAGGGCCTTTATTGTTGGTCCCCATAGGGGCCGCACACCCCGGACCCTGGACAGCTGAAGTGTCACCTTCGGGCCTAGTCTTCATTGTCCCTCACATCACTTGTTGATCGGGAGAGATCCTCCGGGACGACACCTCGGGGTCGTCTGCCCTATTGGGCAGGGAGATTTGTGGAGGCGTCTTGCTCTCCATCATCTCCAAAAGAAGATCCCCCGAGGAGGAGGACTTTTGAGGAAGGCTACATGCCGGACTGCAAACATATATTTTAAATATTACCCTTGCAACCAGGAAAGAACGGGATATGTTTAAGACACCCTTGTTCACTTATGATTCAGCTGAGGGCTTGCCCTTGTGGAGGAACTGCGTGACAACGTCGCCTCCCGAACCAGAACCCCCTGACAGGGATATCTTCCCTCGCTTAGAAGCCTTTATCTTCAAGTCTTCGAAGGCGGTCCTCTTCTTCCCATGAGGAGAAGGGATGTCAGTGTCTCCTTCCCTTTCATCTTTGGAAGAGGGAGTTACAATCTCCTCGGACGAGGTGTCTGGTGTACCTCTAGAATGGGGGCCACCCTGGGCCTTCTTGCTCTCCTCCTTCTCTTATTTCACCGGCACTTGATATGGTGTCGGAACCAGCATCCTTGTTAACACCGAATCAGCTGAGTCTTCGGGAAGAGGGGCCGAACACCTAATTCTCTCCGCCTTCTTTATCCAGCCCTGGCCGAGTATGGTTTTCTCAGTATATTTTTATGAGAAATTTAACTAAGATGTGTTCAGGAGTCGAGTGCTTACCAAGGTATCCGGATGGTTGCAGTCAAGGCCGATGTCCTTTGTAGTATCCGGCCACTGTTTTCGTGTCCCAAAGAATAATTCCCACACTCCTCTGAGCGTCGTGCCGAAGAAGTGTTGAAGGGTTCGTGGTCCTTCCGGATTGAACTCCCACATGCAGAGAGGCTGTCGCTGGCACGGTAGGACCCAACGGACTAGCATTACTTGGATTACATTGATAAGACCGGTGTCTTTTTCAATGAGGCTTCGAATGCGGCTTTGCAGCATCTGCAGTTCATCAATTGATCCCCAGTCCAACCCCTTATTAATCCATGATGCAAGCCGTAACGGAGGGCCAGATCAGAATGCTGGTGTAGCTGCCCACTTGGTACCACGGGGTTCAGTGATGTAAAATCACTCCTGTTGCCATAGGTTGGAAGTTTCTGTGAAGGAGCCTTTTGGCCAAGGAGTATTGGTGAGTTTGCTCACTGTAGCATCACCGCACTCCGCTTGTTTCCCGTCGACTACCTTCGGCTTCACATTAAAGGTCTTGAGCCACAAGCCGAAGTGTGGGGGAATACGGAGGAAGGCCTCGCACATGATAATTAATGCCGAGACATGAAGTAAGGAGTCCGGAGCTATATCGTGAAAATCTAGCCCGTAATAGAACATGTGCCCTCGAACGAAGGGATGAAGAGAGAACCCTAGCCCTCGGAGGAAGTGGGAGATGAATACGACCCGCTCTTCGGATCTGGGAGTAGGAATAACCTGCCCTTGAGTAGGAAGCCTGTGGGGGATTTCCGCAGTCAGGTATCTTACCGCCAGAGCTTTGCAATATCCTCCTCTGTGATAGAGGAAGCCACCCACCAGCCTTGAGGGTTGGGTCGGGACATGACTGGGAAGCGCAAAGCGATTAAATTGAACCTTGGGTGCTGGAACTTGAGGTGGGGGAGGTTGAGGAAAGGGTTGGCGTAAAGGAGAAAAGACGGGTCTTAGCCCCTTTATAAAGGCGATGAATATCAAACGCCCCCTCCTAGGCCTCAAAACCTGCCTATTCCTAAGGAATCATGCCAACAGAACGGTTGGGTTGCCCACGCCCGTATTGATGAGAATCCCGCAATAAGGGGACACGATCTCTGCTTTGACAAGACGTGCCAATGTAACCGCATCTTGAAATATGGAACAGCAGGCTAAAAAATGGTTCGAAATAATGGCCGAGCGGCGACGTGATGTCACGCTACAAAAATTTGTCAGCGGATTGGAGTCGTGAAATATTATACTCTCTGCGGGTGTGTGTGGAATTTGTTTTGCAGAGCCGGACATCATTCTTATGTTCAAGGACTATTTTGGAGTATTCAGAGAAGGAACCCGCCTTGCAATGCCGAAGACAATTCGCGCACCAGACACCTCGTCATGGAAGCCTAGTTAAGGGGCTGCTGAGGGAGTCCTGAATTAAGGGGTCCTCAGACGGCCGGACTATGTATCATGGGCCGGAATGTTGGGCCGTGAAGATACAAGACATAAAACTCTCTCTCGTGTCCGGATGGGACTCTCCTTGGCGTGGAAGGCAAGCTTGGCGCCCAGATATGAAGATTCCTTTCTCTGTAACCGACTTTGTACAACCCTAGTCCCCTCCGATGTCTATATAAACCAGAGGGCTTAGTCCGTAGGGCCAATCATAATCATACAGGCTAGACTTCTAGGGTTTTAGCCATTACGTTCTCATGGTAGATCAACTCTTGTAATACTAATATTCATCAAGATCAATCAATTAGGAAGTAGGGTATTACCTCCATAGAGAGGGCCCGAACCTGGGTAAACATCGTGTCCCCTGCCTCCTGTTACCATCAACCTTAGACGCACAGTTCGGGACCCCCTACCCAAGGTCCACCAGTTTTGACATCGACAGCAGTACAAGAAGTATTTATGACAGCTAATTGTTCATCAGGAAAGCTATCATCAATAGGTAGTGGGTCATCAAGAACATTCTCTAACCTAGACAAGTTGTCTGCAACGGGGTTCTCAGCTCCCTTTTTATCAATAATATGCAAATCAAATTCTTGTAGCAAGAGAACCCATCTAATAAGTCTAGGCTTAGCATCTTTCTTTTCCATAAGATATTTAATAGCAGCATGATCAGTGTGAACAGTTACTTTGGAATCAACAATATAAGGTCTGAACTTATCACAAGTGAACACAATTGCTGAAAATTCTTTTTTAGCAGTAGCATAATTTCTCTGGGCACTATCTAGAGTCTTACTAGCATATTGGATAACATTTAATTTCTTATCAACTCCTTGTCCTAGAAGAACACCTACAACATAATCACTAGCATCACACATAATTTCAAATGGTAAATTCCAATCAGGTGGTTGAACAATAGGTGCAGAAATCAAGGCTTTCTTAAGTATTTCAAATGCTTCTACACAATCATTATCAAAGACAAAAGGAACATCTTTTTGTAAGAGATTAGTCAGAGGCCTAGAAATTTTAGAGAAGTCTTTAATGAACCTCCTATAAAAACTGGCATGACCAAGGAAAGTTCTTATACCTTTGATGTCCTTAGGACACGACATCTTTTCAATAGAATCAACTTTAGCTTTATCAACTTCAATACCTCTTTCAGAAATTTTATGCCCCAAGACAATACCTTCATTGACCATAAAGTGGCACTTCTCCCAATTCAAGAAAATATTAGTTTCTTCACATCTCTCTAAGACTCGATCAAGGTTTCTTAAGAAATCATCAAAAGAAGTTCCATACAAGGAGAAATCATCCATCAAAACCTCAATAATCTTTTCACAAAAGTCTGAGAATATAGCAGTCATACATCTTTGAAAGGTAGCAGGTGCATTGCATAAACCAAAAGGCATACGTCTATAAGCAAAGGTACCAAAAGGGCAAGTGAAAGTGGTATTATCCTGATCCTCTTTTGACACAGGTATTTGAGAGAAACTAGAATAACCATCTAGAAAGTAAAAATGTGTAAGTTTGGATAGTCTTTCTAGCATTTGATCAATAAAAGGTAGAGGGTAATGATATTTTCTAGTAGCTTTATTTAATTTCCAGAAATCAATTACCATTATATAACCTGTAACAATTCTTTGTGGGATCAATTCATCCTTATCATTAGGAACAACAGTAATACCTCCCTTCTTAGGGACACAATGGACAGGACTTACCCACTGACTATCAGCAACAGGATAAATTATACCTGCATCCAGAAGCTTTAGTATTTCATTTCTTACCACTTCTTTCATCTTGGGATTTAACCATCGTTGGTGATCAACAACTGGTTTAGCATCTTTTTCCAATTTTATTTTGTGTTGGCATAGAGTGGGACTAATGCCATTAAGATCATCAAGAGTATATCCAATAGCAGCATGGTGCTTCTTCATAATAAATTCTCTTCTTCATGCTCTGAAAGGTTAGCACTAATAATAACAAGATATATTTTCTTTTCATCAAGATAAGCATATTTAAGAGTATCAGGTAATTGTTTAAGCTCAAACACGGGATCACCCTTGCACTACAAAAAAATACACTTCCGTGATGATACGTGATTGTCACAGTAGGTCGCGTTTTTTGTCATGCATGTATATCCATGACAAATTTATGACAGAATCAAGATAGTCATACCTGTGCTATCGTAGAAGTGTTCCATGACATTACCAAAATTATCATCACGGAAGTGTCCACTTCCATGACGATAAATCATGCGTCACAGAAGTGCTTTCGTCAAGGGTGACCGACACGTGGCATCCACCGTAACGGAACGCCGTTAAGCTATTGGGTCGGGTTTTGGATCCGATAACCCATTAACAGCCCCAACCAATGGGGATTTTCCACGTGTAAAATCATCATTGGCTGGAGGAAACATGTGTCGGCTCACCGTTGGGACAGATGTCATCCACTCATTGGATAGAAGGCGCCTATGATACGCCGACACGTGGCACGGCCCAACGGATGCCCATTCCTGTGAAAAGGCCGGCCCGTTTGACTTGGTCAAAAGGTGGCGGGCCGGCCCATGGAAAGCCTGTTAACAGCCTGTTCGCATATAGCCCATTTACAGCCCGCTAACCCAAGGCCCGTCACGCCCTATCCGAATTAGGCCCAGTAGCGTCATCTGGGCCATCCAATATGATTCCAGCCCGTTTTCACTTCTGGCCCATGTATGGCCCATGACGTCTTTTGGACCATATGAGGCCCTATGTAACTCTTGGCCTATTAACGGCCCGTGGTGAAACTGGCCCGCAATGAACAGTGTATCACTTTACACCCATTAACGGCCCATGGTGAAATTGGCCCGTAATGAACAGTATATCATTTTATACCCATTAAGGGCCCGTTATTCAGTTGGGCCGTTTCCAGCAAATGTTATCTTTCGGCCTTCTCAGAGCCCATTTATTCTTGGGCTCATTTCCAGCATTCGTTTACTTACGGCCCGTTACTGTCATTTTCTGCTTGTGGGCCAAATTCAGCCCGTGGTTACATCGGTCTGTTTGTGGTCCGTTAATACGTTGGGCCGTTTTCATAGCGTCATCAAATACAGCCTATTAACGATGGACTGTTATGGTCATACGGCCCGTATAAGTCCCATTGATGATACGACCCGTAGAAGGCTCATTGTTTCGATGGCCCACAGAAGGCCCATTGTTTCTATGGCCCGTAGAAGGCCCATTGTTTCTACGGCCCGTAGAAGGCCTACTGTTTCTACGGCCCGTAGAAGGCCCACTGTTTCTACGGCCTGTAGGAGGCCCAGTGTCACTACAGTAAATATTAGCCCATGGTTATTGTGGCCTAGTTTTAAAAAGAACTGCACTGACTACAAGCAAACAAATAAACAAGACAACAAGGAAATAAATAAGCAAGCAACTTATGCTAGGCTATCACGGCTGTTACACATATTACATCCACTGGGCATCAAAGTTCGCCACCAGTGCAAATATAGGGAACAAAGCAGCATATCATATACACTGGTTGTCAAAGTTGACGACCAGTGCGAAGAAACGCCGCAGCAAAACAAATCCAAAACTGAAACCACTTCAGAAGATCTCAAGAAACAATATCCTGGGTACCCATAATGCTGGCAAGATGCTTAGCAAGCTTATTAAATTTCTCTTGTTTGGCGCTTAAATCCTCCAGCGCTTGCTGTTGCACCAGAAAATATGCATTTGAATTCTACAGGGACCTCCTCAGTCCTTCAGCTTCCTGTCATAGCACATCTGATCGATGTCTTTCAACTTGAAGTTGAGACTCAAGAATACGAACTGATTCAGGCAGCGAGTTCGAAGAGCTTGTGCCAGCAGTAGTGGCCAGTAACTCGAACACTACATCAATACAGGACTTTTGGGTTCCCTCACTATTGTCAAGATAGCTTTTATAAGCTTTCTTGGAGACCAACAGGGATGTCTCACTATCTTGAACCTTATCTGCATTACTTCCTTTACCATTGGTTAACGCGGTACTGTTCTCCAATATTTTGTCCGCATTCTAAAAGAGAAACAAGTAGACACATCACATGTTTACCATGTTGTATATGAAACTCATTTTGGTAAATGAGTTCAGTAGTAAAGTGGACAGGATAACAACATGAAACAAACATATATCTATGTGCCATGGTCACTTTATGGTCTATATCATTCTAGTTTTTGTTGCCAAATCAAGATAGAGACACAGTTCAAATAATATTTGTTCAAGACAAAGCAGAATAGACAAAATATAAGTGTGGGTAACTATAGAGCAATAACAACACTTGTAATGTGCATGACATGAGAACATAACTGTTTATTCAATTGAAACTGAAATCAACCTAGAGCAGGTTACAACAGCAAACCAGTTAAAGAAACAGGTTTAAAACATACCTGTTGCGCCATTGGAGTTTCAATTCCATCCTTCAAATTTGAAAATAGTTGGTATGAGTAAATACAGTAATGCAAGAGCAAAGGAGTATGAACCATAGCTACAGAACCTGACCTGAGAACAAATCTTCTCCTCCTTTAAGCGTTGAGTTGGGATTCGGAGTGGTGGTCCTCGTGCTTTGGGCACTGCAGTTCCCTTACTAACCGCTCATGTTTGGGTGCTCTGTGGTGGAGACAGTGCCGTGTCAACTGGAACTGGGTTACTATCTGCCGGGTTGGGGTTAGAAGGGGTGTAGCTGGTTCTCTATCCAACTGGGTAGGGGTACAATCTGCGAGAGTCTGGGTTATGTGTGGTGGATCTGATCCTTGGGCAAGTACAACCGTGGTTCTATCTGCATCAACTGGTAGCACTATCTTTTGTGAAGACTGTGTTGTTACTCCCTTAGATACTGCCATCACGCTCTCCAATTCAAATGGCTGATAAACAAGAAAAGTAATTGAAAGTATAGACATTGTATGATAGACAGGTGCAATGGATAGTTGGGAATAAAAGAGGGCATGAAATAATTCATATTTATGTTGTCTAACCAAACATGATAGCATGACACAATTTCACATATATGATGGCTAACTAAACAGGATAGCATGACACAATTTCACATTATGATGGCTAACTAAAAAAGATGGAAAGATATAGTTCAAAATATGAGACCATGTAAACAGGATGACATGACATAACTATATAATGTGTTTATTAAATAGGTTGGCATGCCATAATTCACATATATTCATGGATAGAATGCCATAATTCTAAATATGATGACTGTAAACACTAAATAGTTTGAGATGATATAACTATATGATGTCTTTATTAAATGGGTTGCCATGCCATAATTCACATAGATGATGTGTATGTACTATGTAAACATGATGGCATGATATAATTCAAATATATGATTTATATAGTAAGCAAGTTAGCAGATGGCAATCTATATATGATGTAAAAACTAAGCGATGCAAGACAACATGCATGACATGGGTAATATAACCCTGCCAAGTTTGAGCATAGACCTCAGGGGGGAAATAGGACTGGTCATCAGTCTCTGAATCCTCCTCTAAGGAGCTCTCTGTAGCTAGCAAGATGTCTGATTCAGCAGGTAGCATTGTCTGCTCTGAATACCTTGTTTTCACTCCAGATACTTCCATCACCGCTTCAAATGGCTAATGCACAGGAAGAGTAGTTGAATATACAAACATTGTCGACAAATAGAACACGTAATACAAAAAAATGATAGCATGATATAATTCACATACATGATGATTGGCTAAACAGCATGGTATTGCATAATTCACATATATAATGCCTTTGCAACAAGATAGCATTGTATAATTCACATATATAATGTCTTGCAACAAGATGGCAATGCATAATTCACATATATGGTAATTAGACACTGAACAAGTGGCATTCACACAAAGCATGTCTAAACTAATCAAATGGCATAGCAATGCGAGACACCATACGCACGATATGAGCAACATAACCCTGCCAAGTTAGAGCATACACCTCGAGGGGGGGGGGGGGAATAGGACTGGTCATCTATCTCTAAATCCTCCTCTGAGGAGCTATCTGTAACCAGCGAGATATGCGCTTCGTCAGATAGCATAGTCTGCTCAGAAGACCTTGTTTTCACTCCAGAATTTGCCATCGTCGTGTCAAATGGCTGATGCACACGAAGAACAGTTGAATGTACTAACATGGGACAAATGTAATATGTAACGAAAAAAGGATGGCCTGATATAATTTACATATAAGATGACTGGCTAAGCAGGATGGCATTGCAAAATTCACGTATATGATGCCTGGCTAAACAAGGTGGCGTTGCATAATTCACATAAACGATGAATAAACTAAACATATGGCATTCACACAAAGGATGTCTAAACTAAGCAGATGACATATTTGATGTATAAAGTAAGCAATGCAAGACACCATATGCATGATATAACCAACATCAGCATGCCAAGTTAGAGCAAAGACCTCATGGGGTAAATAGGAGTTATCTTCTCCTTCTGAATCCCCCTCAGAACAGATATCTTCCTCTCGATTACAATCCGAAATGCGTGGAGGGGGGCTGCCCTTGCACCTACCATGGAGCGACGTCTGCATGAAATTATATTGCCACGCAAGGCTCGTCTCTTTTGCTCTACATGTTCAGTTCCATTGTTTACAATAACTATCATGCATAGGAATAAAACATAGTGAGATTATGTAAGGAGTGCATGCAAAAATCTAGAGTGATGGTAGCAACCTGTGGATAGACCCAAAACCAATAATAGCAGGCAGATAATGGCTTCAGTTAATAAATACAGATAATGTCTTCTTTATTGTTTGTTTCCCACGCAACATGAAACTCATAGTAGACACCGGAGATTAACCAGATAGTAGATAGATACTATTGATAGCGGCCCCGATATGTACCCCACAACCATTTAAAAACTCAAGTTTGACCATTAGTTTGGAGCTGACTCAGAGTCTAATCGGTGAACAGGACGATAAAGTAGCATGTAATATTAAGCGATGCATAACGTAAGCAGACACGAAAGAGTGCGACCTCTCTTCCGGACCCGTGTAGTCCTCGAGGTCATCTGCTCGGTTGATGATGGTAATGCAGTTTTCATGGCTGCCAGCAGCGGGGAAGAAGATCTGAGGCGGCGAAAGACAGTCTGGAGGCCGGATCCCTGCTGTGCTGGACCCTTCTGTCGTTGGAGCAGCTGAGCTGGGGTGGACGATGGCGCAGCAGGAGCGGGACAAACCACACAAGGTTTTCTTTGACAACTATCTGTAAGAGAAGTAATTCTGTAAGGGCTCGTTTGAATTGGAGGATTCCAACAATGCAGGGATAGGAAATAGACAGGAATAGGATAGGAATGCACGTGCAAATCAGAGAATTTAAAAACACAGGATTTCTGCCAATCTGGGTGTTTGATTCACAACAATTGGAAGATCACAGGATGCAAAGAAGCATGGTGAGATTAAGTCAAACCACAAGAAAATGTACGGTTATAATGCTATTATGCTACTATCTCTTAGTCTTGTGCTTCATGAATAGGAATTTGAAAAGGAGGACAAGTGAAAATTAAAATTCCTACATTTTTTCTTTCAAGGAGACACTAAAGGAACACATCCATGTGCTCAGTGGACAACATATATAACATGTAGAGTAAAAAAGAGATGCAACAAGTGTACAACCTCTTTGGCGAAGCCATGTTGATCTCAGCGTGATTGGGTTGGCCGGTGAGGATGCTCCGGCTGACTTTGCTGTCGAAGGAGGGGAAGAAGATCTTAGGCGTCTGGAGATGGAACCCGAGGTACTGCTCCGCTGTGATGGAGGGTTTCGTCGTTGGAGCAGCTCCGGTGAGTTGCACGACGCCGAGGCTGAAGCAGGACAAGAGAGACAACGAACAACGTTAACCTGAGTCGAATTCTAATAGCATCTCCAATACATGACGTAAAATACATAACCACAAAGTGCTATATGTAAAATACATCAGCCGCTCATCTCTAAACTTAACTGTCGAAACTGAACTTAACTGCCGAAACTGAACTTAACTGTCAAAACTGAACCTAACTGTCGAAACTGAATTTTGCTGTCGAAACTGAATTTTGCTGTCAAAACTGAATGCACTAGCAAGGTGAGGCTACACGTCGGTCGATTGACTTTTTCATCTCTGGTCAGTCGATTTTGCAGTCGTTGGATACGAAATCAAGGGCCTGTGGTTCATCTTCAACCTCCACCCCCCTGAGCCGCTAGCCACCCCCGGCCAAACAGCAGCCCCCCGCCGCCGCCCCGCCCGCCCCGAAAACATTCCCCACCGCCGGTCCGCCGCCGCCCCGGCCATCCCTCCAGCCCCCCCCCCCCCCCCCCCCGTACCGAGCTTTTTCTCTGGCGATCCCCACACCACCGCCCCGCCACCGCCCCACCACCGCCTTCGACCACCGCCCCCATCCTGAACCCTAAAATAGATAGTGGGTTACCTCTCCGGCAAGCCCCCCTCCCTGCTGCGGCTGGTTCTTCCTTCACCCCGGCGAGCCCACCCCTTGAAAATCGATTGACCCAAAAGTCGATTCAGTCGACTGAAGTGTAGCCAAATCGGAGCAGCATCGCAAGCAAGAGCAAGAGCGAGAGTAGCAGCGCGAGCAAGAGCAATAGCAAGAGCAGACCAGGCAGGGGACCGAGAGCAAGAGTAGAGCAGCAGCGCGAGCGAGAGCTAAAGCAGCAGCAGCTCCTACTGATGTGGACGTCGCTGCCGAGGAAGCGATGCCGTGGAGGAAGTGGCCGGTGACACCGCCGTGGATGGAGCCGCGCCGTGTCGGCTCGGGACCGAGCGCCTGCAGCACCATGAGATCGAATCAAGAAGAAAATGCGGCGATTAGTGTACAACCTCTTTGGTGGCGCCGATTAGGCCGCAGCTTCATACGAGGAAACGGTGATGATGATGCTCTTCCGGTGGTGTAGGTGAAGACGGCGGTGTGGGAATGGAGGTGGCGCGAAAGACGAGGGGAACATCGGGGCAGCTCCTTGGGGGTGGAGGACGGGGTGGCTGAACCGGCAGGACGATGAGATCGACGACAGATCCTCATCCGGTACGGTGGATGAGGGACGTCGACGTGTTGCTATGGACGACGTCGTCGGGGAAGAGGCTCCGGCTGGGTGGCGGACGGAGCAGGGTGTGGGGTTTCGTCGCGGGTTTTCGCGGCTTCGGTGTATGAATGGGTGGGCGGATGGGATGGTAGTGGGGAACCATGGCTTAGAGACGCGCTTGTCCGAAATGTGGGGTAAGTTACGAAAGTACCCCCCACCGATTTGAGGCGGTTCTTTCGGTTCAGGGGTACAACGGGCATTTCACGTGTCAGGATTTCACAGGAGGTGGGATTTTTCGCGCACGTTGTAATTTCGGAATAGCAAGGCGCGGGTTGAGATGGAGGGAGTTGTCGGAGCACAACAAGACAAAGATATATCTTAAATATTTTAGGCTAACAAGGCGCAGGTTGAAATTTCTGGACAAGCCTAACGTGTACTATACCAAATCAATGCGCACTACAAATGTCATTCAAAACTTTGAATTCATATTATGTTCAATTAAAATATTTCGCTACGTGTATAATGCATGCAACCTACTACTCAAATGAATGTTTTAGTGCATTCCAAACGTATATACTACCGCTTCAATATCAACTAAATTTGAATAAGATCTACAGTAATGATTGTTGTGAAGTCAAAGCATTTGAATTCGTTTCTCTGTTTTAATAAGATCTACAATCATCATTATTGTCAAGTTAAACCATCGTTTGTGTATTATCTTCACAGCACACCACATGATTAGTCTCGAGTTACATATGAACTATGTGTACTATATGAACTCGAACTAGATTTTTTGAATCCACTTTATTTTGATTTCAAATCACATTATATTTCTAGCTCTAGCTAGATCTTCATAATCTAAACCATGTCTCATATGTATAATGTGTTTATCACATTATGTATGGTGCCCCTCCCCCTACGCCTACAAGTATTTAGATGTGAGTTGCAAACACCACGCATTACCAAAAATTCAAATAAAATGTGAGAATGTTCGATATATAGTATTGTTTAGATTGCTCGATATTTAGTTGTAAGCTGCAAACGCCGCACATTATCAAAAATTCAAATAAAATGTGAGATTGTTTGATGTATAGTATGGTTTTAGATTGTTCGGCATTTAGCTGTGAGTTGCAAACGCCATGCATTATCACATTATGGTGTAACATGTGCACAACACGTGTATCACCGCTATATTCATGCATGCAATGTTTAAAACACTATGATCTCGTATTCAAATATATGAATCCGCTTTCATATCAAATTATGATCTTTGTTAGTCTCTTACACCCACACAATCCTCTAACCTTTGTAGCTACCACTAACTTTCTCTCGTGCATGCACACGCCCTCCTCGCCCTCCCCCTCCCTCGGCATTCTATCCACCGGGCACATTCATTTTTTTCTTTAGGTCATTCTCCCAGAGTCTCCACAACTCCTTTCCGACACACACCGATCGATAAACCTCTCCAGCGATGCCTGCCTATAGCATACACACACAGCTTCAATCTCCTCCTTTATGTGTCCTTGCCTCGTGTCTCTCATATGGTCAGACACACGTGTAAACTCTCACCCCTCTTTTCATCGATCTCACAACCGCACACTCCTCCCCCTATCTAGCTAGTAGTTGGGCCTCTCGCACCACCTCCTAGCTCCATTCTCTCTGTCTATCCGTCTCGCTGGGCCTTATTTGCCTCTAACAAATGGACGTACACCGACCGATCTCTCGCTATACATACAGCCAGCTAGGTCCTTATAACTCGTTTTTACCCACACATCGATCGATCTACCTAATTAGTTGTTTCTCTCCCTTCCTCTGACAAACAACAATTGATCTACCGATCTAGTTAGGTTTGCTTACCAAACACATGGTTCCCCTTCATCATCCATGGATGCGTCCCGATAGATCTATCACGCATAGGCACACACAGAAACACATCCCCACTCTTATTGATAACATTGCAGTTCCACCCTCAGTTTGTCTAGTAGGCCTCTCCCAACATCTCCGAGAAGCAACTCCATCACCCATCCAGCACTCTACCCCTCTCCCTCCCTCTCCCTCCCTCTCTCTCTCCTCTCTCTCTGTCCCATCATATTTCCCGTCCTTCAGTTATGTATGGATATCGACCGATCTCCCTCAAGACATAGCTGGGTCTCTCCTTCTCAACACATATACGAGTCGTTCTACCTCTATAGTTAGGCCTCTGCCTACCCCTCCCCCCACCCCCTCCCTCCCACACACACCGATACATCAAGCGCTCTAGTCATGTCTCCCTGCCACACACAAACTTGACATGTGCCCTCTAACGTTCCGGTAGGCCAGTCGCCCTATATCTTTGACTTGCACACACACACACACAATTTCGATGGCTCTCTTCATCGATCTCGCACCCACCCACTTGATCCTCTCCTCGACTCTATCGATAGCTATGACCCCTCCCTCTCTTCTCGTGGATTGCCCGACCCTCTATGTATGATATGGATAGGCCTCCATTTCACACACATTGCATGCAAAATTTTGTTTGAGATGTCATCGACACATATTCCCACAAATAAGTCACGAAATCAACCCCCCACCCCACCCCCACCCCCCACCACAAAACAAAAAACACTCACAAACGCGGTTTGTATCTCTCACACACACCCACGTAGGTGGGGAACATGCACGAAGAGAAGAGGTGCATGCACGGTGCACGTACTCCCATCTCTTTCCCAACCACACCCGTGCGGGTACACGGTGGAGCTCATTTCTATACGAAAAAGGCAGCCCACGTGGTAATTTGGCACGTGTACTGGTTGTCCACTTGGTGGAGGGAGGATCGTCTACCACGGGTGAACAAACAAATTGCAACTTGACGCGTTATGTTAAATTAAAAAAAGAGGCAAACCATGTGGGGCCTACCTTAGAGGCAAGGCTCTATACACTGGAGTACTTTTGATGTGTCCCATCAACTCGCAGGACAAGGAGAAGCTTGCTTAGTACGCCGTCTCCCCCACCCATGGGCGCGGTGGCTCGCAGGATGAGGTGAAGCTTGCTCCTCCCTCGCCCATGCGCACGGTGGCTCGCAGGACGAGGAGAAAAATTTACTAGTCCCACCGTTTACTCCTCGTCCCTACTACCTTGGTTATAGAGATTATATCATATTGTTTGGAATATATATGTCCTTTAGTAGATTTCAATATGAACTACTAGTACATACTCCAAACACTGATGTATATAGACGTATTTTAGAGTGTACATTCACTCATTTTGCTCCGTATGTAGTAGCTCTCTCCCTCGCCCCTCGACCCTCGCCCACGTGGTGGACGTGCAGCAATTCGTTCGGTCTCATATAGCCAGAACGATATATACTGCACTAACATTATTGCTTGACTTCCCGAAGAGGCGAAGAGCCAATCGCAAGGTTAATATTTTGGAGATGCCAAGCGCAAGGTTATAGGAGAACGAGTAGTAGGTGCCACGTCATTTATAAATAATTTTTTTCTTTAGTGGCACGTACGCAATATGATAGGTTCATATGGAGAGAAAAGGAAACCGCTCCACTATATACATAATCAGGACGGGCCAGCCTACACGGTTGCTTGCTGGGGTTGCTCTCTTCACACTCTCTCGCACAAAACGACTGTGGCCACATCTATAACATGCCGGCGGATCACGTCCGCTTGGGGAAGGGGTGGATGCTTAGTGTAGATGCGGTGGCCGTCGCCGACGGCGAAAACCCACTGTCGGCACGTCCCGATCAGGGGTCCCCGCCGTTCTCTCTCACAAAGCCGGTGATGTTGCCTTCGTTCGTTGCTCACTGCCACGACGTGGGCAGTTGCCACCTCCCACCGCCCTCCTCAAGGTTGAGCTACGTCCCTCAGGTACAACTCCCTTCACAGCCGGCTTGCACCACTGCTCCAGCTGCCCACATCACTCCCTGTGGATATTTCTCTACTTCTCTGCCCCGCACATACCTGATACCTACTGGCTTCTACGTACTGTATTTGTGATGAGTTTATGTCTCATCAACTAGTCCTAGTAATCTTATTCTAATCACGCTTCTTCAATTTCTTTGCCACAGGGATGCTCATCTCGATTTTGGTGAAACTGCACAAAATGATCCGATGGTCAAAAGGTTGCAAACTTCATTTATTAGGAAGCTCGAACATTGCCAGCAAATTGAAGCCTGGTCAGGGTTCACGGTTCAAGGGCTAGGGACTGCATGGATCGTTTTTCTCTTTAGCTGCCTCTGTTCCAAAATAAGTGTCAACTTTAGTAGCAGTACAACTTTGTACTAAAGTTTGCACAAAGTTGAGACACTTATTTTGGAATGGAGGGAGTACATATTTGCTATGATCTGTCAATCATTGAGATGCAATAGCATGCATGTTAGTCTCCTTTGTATTTGATGAAATGTTGCAACGGGCAACCTTGGACGCAAGATACATGTAACAGGAGCTGGAAGCTTCGTAGCATTGTACAAATTTATCTCGCTGATAAATTACAGTACGTACTAGTACTATACTAGTACTTCCTCCGTTCCTAAATATAAGTCTTTGTAGAGATTTCACCATTAACCACATGCGGATGTATATAGATGCACTTTAAGTGTAGATTTATTCATTTTGTTCCGTATGTAGTTCACCTAGTGGAATCTCTAAAAAGACTTATCTACTAGTAATAGCTAGCCCCCACTACTAGGAATTCTCTATCCTCTCCTTGAGCCACATCATCAAAATTGACGTAGCCGTTAGATGAAGTAAATCAGTCATAATAGCCGTCTGATCTAGACGTTGAGAGGCTCCGCACTAAGACACATGCAAGCATGCAGAAATACCGTGGCACATGTATGTGAGTGGGTTTTAAATCACATCAACATGTCTGCATGCAAGCATGCACCGGTAGCATGCATGTAAGTGAGCTTTTAAGTCCCATTAACATATCAAAAAGAAAAATATAATCCCATTATGCAGTAGGAGTTGGCTGATCTTTTTTCCTTACGTGGGATGATCTAAATGATGATGGGAGTTTATTTAGTTTGGCTACCACATTTGTCATGCGGTTATAGATTTTTTTTAGTTCTATGAAATCGATAATTTTGCGCAGAGAGATATACCGCTGTTCCGCGGCAACGAGCGGGGACTCATCTAGTAATATTTAGGAACGGAGGGAGTACTATGTAAAGAGTTAGGTGTCGCATGGTGATAGTGTGAGGTGGGCCATGTAATCACTGAGCCTACGTGTTTTCACTGCTCTTGCAGTCCTCCGTTGTAAGAATGGAGAAAATTGTAATCTACTACCTCCTTTCGCCGTAAGCGTGGGACATCCAGCAGTCCTACCACCTCAGTAATAAAGACCAATGAGCCGTCAAATCACATAGACCTAGCAGTAAGTTGGACGGACAAAGCAACCATCACTCTTGCGCCAGTGAGAGGTCGCGTCTGCTCTGCCCGGGCATGAATGCGGCACCGATACTTTGGAGCAGCGCTGACCGTTTCGGGCGGGAAGCGCGCGCGGGCGATGGAGGGGCTTTGGGTGGGCCAGGCTGGTCAGGAGCGGGCATGGCAGCTTTCCGCATGTCGCTATCAGACAAGCACGTAAACAAGAGGATGCACCGACTCTCACGGCTAAAATCATACGCTACACACCATAGCTCTGTAGGAGTAGGTCGATCTGTCGCACTCTCTAACACACACATGCCGTTAAACACACACACACACACACGCACGCACCTTGGTCCTGTTGCACCTTCTAACGTGACTTATTACACCTAGACGGAGGGAGTAGTAAGTATACGAGATACGGTGGCACACTGACTTAAGTCGAATACAAGTGCCCAAAATTTGTGTGCATGTTATAATAAGGATTCACTTAAAATAGTACGTGAGCGAATAGAGGGATCAATTGGACAGTGTTCCCGAGCAGTAGCGAGATGTGTGAGGTAGTAAGATACACCGCTGGCGCTTTTAATTTTTCTTATTATTTTTTTTGTTTCACCCTCTGACTGGTGGGACCCAACGTACTACATGGAGAGAGGTAAGGTGACTAAGGCTGCATTATTTCTACACCACTATGGATAGTCTTATCACCAAAGCCACATGACACGATTATGATTGAAATCCTAATGACTCCCACACACACAAAAAAACATGGCATGCCTGTCACACGAATGCAGGAATGTATAAAAGGTTATTTCCTCTCGTTGAACATAACGGGAGGGTTGTGTAGCTGGTTAGCCTATTCGCTCATCAAACTTGAGGTCTCGGGTTCGATAACTACACTTGAGCATAATTTTTGCTAGGAGGATTCTTTGACTGGTCAAAATGTTTTCTAGGGTTTGCACGCTTCACACTCTTTCTCCAGTATATATATACACGCTGGAGCCTCAGCGCTTGTAGTTGCTCTCTTCACACTCTCTTGCCCTCTCCCGCTGGAGCCTCAGCGCTTGCAGTTTGTCTCTTCACACTCTCTCTCCCTCTCCAGATCTAAACAAGACTTCGTTGGCCTCTCTCTCCCCTCATTGCTGCTCCAAGAGCCGGTAGGATCTGTCCGCTGGGAAGGGAAGGAGGCTTAACACTGTCGCCGTCGGCGAGGGAGGGAATCCACTGCCGGCGCTGCTGTTCACTTTCCACCTAGCGGCGACGCGGGAGGGCCTCCGACCCCTTCTTCTTCGCCGATGTCCCGTCGCCCACCGAACCACGCCCCAAGAACCTTAAGGTATATTTTACTTACTCCACATGCATTGCTCTAGCTGCATGTATACCATGAATCTAGGACATGGTTCAAAGAGGAAAGGAGTGGGGGAAAGTAGTGGGAAAAGTTGTATATAGCATGAATCTAGGACGTGGTTCAAAGAGGAAATGAAGGGGGAAAGTTGTATAGCATGAATCTAGGACGTGGTTCAAAGAGGAAAGGAATGGGGGAAAGTAGTGGGTAAAGTTGTATCGCATAAATCTAGGACGTGGTTCAAAGAGGAAAGGTAGGGGCGAAAGTACTAGTTCAAAAAGGAAAGGAAGGGACAAGGCTGTAGAGTTTGAGCAGGACTAGATTTGCTGCGGTCACATAGGGAATGGTCTCTAAAGATAACAAAACTGGGACCAACACAAATATGCTCCTTGGTTGTTTGTTCTTTGTTGCAACATACTATGCATGACCACAGTACATCGGTAGATGCACATGGTGCTGGTGCATCCACTGTCCTGTGCAACTCATTAGCTGTTGTTAATCTATGGCCCTATTTGGTTAAACACTCCCTAATCCCTACCTGCTTGGTTCCAGGGACTAAACATGGACTAGAAGTTATTAAATGACATGATAAAAGACCATGTTACCCCTATTAATCAATGCCACCGTTTGAGAAATGCTACTGTCTTGCTTTCTTTCCCATTTAGATAAGGTAGATGCTTCTTTTTGTTGGCTTCTGTGTCATCCACCGTTATTGACCACTAATTGTTTCCTTTGCACCTCTGTGTAAACAGGGTTATCTACTTCACCTCGTTGCCATTGTGACCTTTTGTTGCACTGCACAAAACACTTTTGTTTTAAGAGTGTTTTGTGCAGTTCAACCAAAATGTCACACCGACAAGGTTGCTTGATTGCTTGATCTTAGTGAAACTGCACAAGAGGAGATCTTACTTCCTATCCATTAAGGCGAATTTGGTTCAGATCTTCTTCTTGTGAGTTGTTTGAATTCCGCATCATGAGAGGTCAGTACCAGCCTTCTTTCACATGATTCTGCAGTGTGCTTTCATATGTTGTGCTACTTGTACGATAATGTTGCTTGATTTTAGTGAACTGCACAAATGGAGACAAGACTTCCAATCTGTATTTGCACCGTAATATCCCATTGAGGTAAGATAAGGACATTTCACAACTGCTGGCCTGTATTTTGCCACTTTCATCAGAAAATTAAGTTTAGTACTATACTTGTGCTCCCTAATCGACATGCCAAATCTTACATTGAAGGCGAAGCTTGTCTGTTATTGAACCAAGTGATGAAGGGGAAGAACAAGTGGAAGAAAAACAAAAATCAACTCCCTGTGCTGTAATGAAGCACTAGAACTGTGATGACATAAGTAATGATATAGTTTTGCATCTTAATTTATTGCTATGGCTGGAACGAGCAATTGTTTTGCCACTGATTTGATGCCATACATAATTATCTCTACTTGTGCAAACAAGGATATTCTTTGAAGATACCATATATTTTAGTGGAACTGCACAAGAAGATGTTGGAAGCATTAAACTAATCGAGGAGTATATAGTAAGCATGGCCACCCCCGTAGATAGCAACAGATGGTTCCGGAGAAGTGCTTCATCTGTATGCTCTACACAATCAGCCTCCTGACAAATGTTGGTACTCACCCACTGATTTCATCCATATGATTGAGCTTTGTCATCTCTATTGGTGTTGTGCTACTGTTTAGATACTTTCATGAAAAAGTGGTATTGTCCTTGAGAAGTGCTTTATCTGTGCTGTTTTAAATATTTCCTTTCCTTTTTTTCGAGCAAACAGGGATCATCTTCCTCTGAAGAAGAATGTGGAGTACGTGAAGTGACTAGTTCCGATTATGCCAGGATGAAGAAGCCATGTCTATCTTCTCATCAGAAGGAGCAGCTGAAGGATGGTTACATTACTCCCCACAAGACCAAACTAACTTCAGCTCGGAAGGACGGACAAATCTCCATTTTTTTGCTGTGATGCGCGAGTACAATGTTGTTCTAGGATTCTTTCTGGTGAGTTCCATTTTTATAAAAGTGTGCTCTACATGGACCATGTATGTGCCTGTTGAAACTGTCAATTCATAGTACAATTTGCTTTATACTAATCACTTTTTTGTATTTGTGCAAACAGGGGTGCTCAGCTTGATTTCAACGGGAACTGCACAAAATGTTCATGAATACATCAAATCATTCATTTCCACCACAAGAAAGGAGGTGCCCATAAGTTCAAGGCGTTGCAACATATAAGGGCCGAATCATACAAGCTACGTGCGAATTTGGTTGATTTTGGTGGAATTGCACAAAAAGAATAGCTGGTTTATTTAGCACGAGGTGTCATGTCAATGTTCGAACTGATGGCAAACCCTGCCCATTCCACAATCGTAGGCATTTGAAATTTTGGAATGGGACAACCTTGTCAAATTTTGCTCATTGATTTTAGCAAGATATGCGTTTGATATTTTCGAATGGGACGCCCTTTGCTGTCAGCAGTGGCGATCAATTTTCTCTTTATTCTTTAGTTGTGAAGTAAATATTGCCTCTGACATGTGAGTCACTGAGATGCATAATCATCGATTGTTTTGAATGTTCTCTATGAATTTCCAGGCCTGTGTGTTTGATTGCAATGTACAGAAACGCTAAAATGCTGTTCACACTCTTTCTACTCCTTCCGTTCCTTTTTACTTCGCACATCGTGGAAGTGCATACTTTTTTGTATAAGATTGGTCAAAGTAGAGATACTTTGACTGCAGACAAAACTTGTATGCAGACTAGAAAGGACCGGAGGGAGTACATGTGAAACTGCTACAAACGTGGTGATCACCCTGGGAATAATGCTGGTACGTATTGTTTTGCATGTTCATCCAATGCCAGTGATACAGGAATTCGAACTAATCGAAATAAATTCATTCATACATGGTCGGATTTCATATAAACATGCCGGATTTCATTACATTTCATACATTCTTCAACTAAAAAGGGGTGTTTGTGGCCGCATGCATCTCCCAGATGCAGAGGCCGGGGGTCATCCTCCTTTTCTAAAAAAAACTAAAAAGGGGTGCGCTCGAGGTATAATTAATTAACCGAAGCTACCCACCTGTGTCCCGCTGAGCCGAGATGAAGCTTCAGTGACTTAACTGCAGGTGCAGTTGCGTAACTGACATGTGGCCTGTTGGGCCCACGTGTCAGTCAGCCAACTGCACCAGCAGTTAAGTAGAAGTAGTGTTCTTCTCCAGCGCAGCTCTCTGACTCCACATCGCTGCCAAGAAGCTAACCGGCCGTCAATGGTCAACCCGCCTAGCTTGGCTTCAACCGGAGGGTAGCAGCGGTGGCCTTACTTGGACCCGAGCGGTGGCGACCTACCGTGTTCTACTCTTCCTCGTTTTCTGTGTGGCGCTGCCTCGTTGGCAGCGGGGCGGGGCCTCGGCGGAGCCGGCGATGTCCTCTGTCTTGTTGCCGGCGGGCGGCGCCTCAGCGGAGCGGTGGAAATCCTCCCCCACGTTGCCGGCAGGGTGGGGCCTCGGCTGAGCCGGCAATGTCCTCTTCCTCGTTGTTGGCGGGGCGGGGCCTCGGCGGAGCCGGCGGTGTCCTCTGCCTCGTTGTTGGTGCCGCGGGGCCTCGACGGAGCCGACGGTGTCCTCTGCCTTGTTGTTGGCGCCGCGGGGCCTCGGCGGAGCAGGGCGTCGTCGACGCCAGCGGAGCAAGGACTCGTCGGAGCCGGCATTGTCCTCTGCCTCGTCCTCGGTCTCGCCAAACAGCGCATCGCCCGCTTCATCGCCCTCTTTGCAAGCCTCTTTGTAGGCGGCCGCAGCCTCCGCCACCCGCTTACGGTACCGCCAGCGCTCGAGGCGGCCCTTGCGGGTGGAGCAGTACGAGTCGAGCAGCGCCTCCTGCTCCGCCCGGTCCACGGCGATTTGCTCCTCCGCCTGCAGGTGCTCCTGGAGGAGATGGTGGTTGTAGGCGGCGTCAGCCTGCGCCTCCCGGAACTGCTCCTCACGCATCTGCCTCACCCTGTCCATATATTGGGCACGGGACTCGCCGATGATCATGGTGCAATGCACCGGTGAGGATGGCACGGAGGAGGGGGTTGGCGCCGGATCATCGACTACCATGTTCTCCATTGGGACGTCGTCGTCCTCCGCCTGCCTGCCGGCCAGTCGGTCGGTAGCAATGGCTGCCATCTCCTTGTGGTCCGTCGTTCGCCCGTCCCGAAGAGCGCTGGAGCGCGAGGAAGCCATGGTGAGCAGTAGTGGTGTGGACAGGAGAAAGGGAACGGATGCGGATGACTGCGGCTATGGACGGCGCAACAGTTTATAAAGCAATGGTGGGCGGGTGGAGGGACGGACGTGTGGCACCGGAGTAGCTGCCTCGGCAACCACGTATCATTAATGTTGCGGCAGATGGACAGACGGACGGCACTTGTGTCATTTGAAGGTGGAGCAATGGCCTGCACCAGGAAGCGGGGCGGCCGACGCTGACTGTTTCGGGCGGAAAGCGCGCGCGGGCGAGGAGATGACTTTACTTGGATAGGATGACAATGGGGACCCACCAGGTCCATAGCCTCACGTACGCAAGTGCCTCCTTATTATATATCTATATATATATATAGTTATAATTTATTTTGCTTCCTCCTGGTTTCCTGACATCACGGTTCCACACCATTGTCAACCTATGTACTCCCTCCTTTCCGGTTTATAGGGCTTATCTCCAAATTTTAGTTTTTCCATTTTATAAGGCTCAATTTGGTTGTTTTCCATCACATGTTCAGATTCCAAGGTGTATTAAATCATTGCATGCAAGTATTAAGAGAAAATTGACCAATGCATGTACTTTATGCATGCATGCATTGCAATTAATGCATTGATAAACATAATTTTTTTGAGGATAACAAGAGCATTAATTAGGTGGTTTTGCAAAACTACAAAAAGTATTCCACCACTCGCCATCTACCTTGATTCATGAGATTTTTAAATTGAGCATTATAAACCGGAAAGGAGGGAGTAGTCAATAAACGAGAGAATTGCACAAGAAGCGGCCGACAGCTGGGACCAAGCAGCTCAAGCAGTATTTGTGTTTTTGAGGTGTGAGCACTACAGAGTTTTTCGATGTTTACCCCAGATTTAATTTTTCTCCTCTGAACAACAATGAAAACATCGCTGCAGGTATTAACTGGGCGGGCTGTGGCCCGTCTAGCCCAGGCTAGATATCCAGCCCAAATATTAATTCTTTTCAAGCTGAAAATGGCTAGCCCAGCTATACTTTTTTTAGGAATACCCAGGCAAGGTCAAGTTGTTATTCTCCGCCCCACTGGGCTGCAAATCTTTCCTAGGAGGGATGCATTAGGCTTAACAAGGAAATGGGCTTTAAGAAATAATAAATGGGATGTAATTATAAAAACTGGGTAGTAACTATAAAAAAATGCACCAAATAGTGATTACTTTATAAAATATTATTTTTGGAATATTGAAAATTTTAATTTCATTAATTGTTGCAAGCGCAATGTTTCGTTGGATTTTTATGCAATATAAATTTATATTGAAATTGTATTTAATCTGACTAGAAATTTCGGGATAAAAATTTTCGGATCAAAATGTGGGAAATTTTATTTAATTCTGTTTTGAACGGTTGGTTGAAATGGGCTGTACTTTTAACAAACTGTAAATGGGCTGTAGTAAATTCAATTAGAATTCAAAAATGGGCTACACATTCTTACAAATCTCAAATGGGCTATAAGTTCTCTGCCACACACTTCTGGCCTTACTAAGATGACACGTCCCCTAAAAAAACAGAGTTGACGCGTATGCAAGGCTTTGTCAACTTATAGTCAACACACGGTTCTAGCAGCAGTGGCCGTTGGATGTCCATCCAACGGATGTCGTGCTTATTCTTCAATCTCGGATATTCTAGCTTCACCCGCCCAAAAAATGATTCCTCCCCCTGACATCTGGGGCGCACCATTTCGGAAGCTGACCTGTGGGCCTACTAAGTTGACGTACCAAGGGTTTTGTCAACTTAGTCAATATAAATGATTCTAGCTGCAGTGACCGTACGATGTCCATCCAACGGCCGTCGTGCTTCTTCAACCTCAGGTCTTCTTGCTCCAGCCGACCAAAGCAGCGCCGGTCGTGCCGCCTGCTCCTACCTCTCGTGGCCGGCTGTGCTGCCACAGAGGCCTCACCGCCCCCTACTACTCCCACCGCTGGCCAGGCCATCTCTCCACTAAACCACACCCCCTGTTATTCTGCGGCGACGGCAGCGCAGCCGAACCAGTGAACCCTCGTACTCCTCTCCGCGTGTGCATACACTGCCGCCGTGGTGCTCTCGGCGCGGCGTGGTCAACGTGGTCAAGGAACGACTTCCATCGGACGTGGACTGTACGTGGAGAGGCTGACAGCTGGGTCCACGACAGCCGCAAGGAAGTGCCTCCTTATTACGCGCAAAATAATTATTCCTCCACCTGACAGCAGGGACCCACCAGACGGGCCACCGTATTTTGCGAAAAAATGAGTCGCCCCCTGACTACTGGGACCCACGAGCTACACCTTCGCACGCAAGGAAGTACGTCCAGAAAAAAAAACGATTTGCCCCCTTGACTGCTGGGACCCACCAGCTACATCTTCGCACGCAAGGAAGTGCGTCCGAAAAAAAAACGATTCGCCCCCCGACTATTGGGACCCACCAGCTACACCTTCGCACGCAAGGAAGTGCGTCCGGGCAAAAAAAAGTGATTCTCCCCCCTGACTGCTGGGACCCAGCAGCTACACCTTCGCACGCAAGGAAGTGCGTCCGGGCAAAAAAAAAACGATCCGCCCCCCTGACTGCTGGGACCCAGCAGCTACACCTTCGCACGCAAGGAAGTGCGTCCGAGCAAAAAAAACGATCCGCCCCCCTGACTGCTGGGACCCAGCAGCTACACCTTCGCACGCAAGGAAGTGCGTCCGGGCAAAAAAAACAAACGATTCGCCGCCCTGACTACTGGGACCCACCAGCTACATCTTCGCAGGCAAGGAAGTGCCTGACAGTCGGGACCCACCTGGTCGAAGCATACGTAGCGTTGTCATCCTGGCCGCGAACGTGTACGCACATACTGGTCGATGTAGAGGCGCGCACGTGTCGTAGTAGAGGTGCGCACGTGTCGTAGTAGAGGCGTGCACGTAGCATGTGCACGTACGTACAGCGGCCAGGGTGCAAGAAAGAAAATACGGCCACATATGTGTACATACGGGCGAGGTCTCGAACGCCTAGTCGCGCATACGTACGGCGAGGGTTCGTGTTCATGGGGCGGCAACGGAAAGCGTCGTGTTCATGGGGAGGCAACGGAATGCGTCATGTTCATGGGGAGGAAACGGAATGCGTCGTGTTCATGGGGAGGCAACGGAATGCGTCATGTTCATCGGGAGGCAACGGAACACGTGGGAGCCACCCGGCTTGGACGGAACAGGCGATGGAAACGAGGCCTAGCGTACCGCAGAACGGAGGAAACAGCCTTGTGTTCGACCGGCCACGTTCGGAACGGGGTCCTGTTGATCGGGAGGGGTGTGGCGTACCGCAAAGCGGAGGAAACAGATCTCCTACGGTCGAAACAGGGGTCCTGTTGATCGGGAGGGGTGTGGCGTACCGCAAAATGGAGGAAACGAACCTCCTACGGTCAAAACGGGGGTCCTGTTCATCGGGAGGGGTGTGGCGTACCGCAAAACGGAGGAAACGGTCCTCCTACGGTCGAAACGGGGGTCCTGTTCATCGGGAGGGGTGTGGCGTACCGCAAAACGGGACTCCACGGGATACTGTTCATCTCCACCATCGATCTCCTCCAGCCTCCACGGGCTACCGTCGGCCTCCTCCAGCCTCCACGGGCTCCTGTTCATCCAGCCTCCACCGCGCGCTACTCCACCGGCAACTGTTCAACCACCCCTCCACGAGCACCCCTCCACCGTCTACTGTTCATCCAGCCCTCCACACCATGGGGTCCTGTTCAACCACCCCTCCACGGCCACCCCTCCACCATCTACTGTTCATCCAGCCCTCCACACCACGGGGTCCTGTTCATCCAGAGGCAACACCACCGCTCACTGTTCATCCACCCCCCCCCCCCCCCCCGCAACGCTCACTATTCCTCCAATCGATCGACTTCAGTTAGCAGCAGTAGCGAAGGAATCGCTCCATCGGGTTCAGTTAACAACCATCGATCGATCGCTCGGGTTCAATAACGCGTAGCCTGCAGTGCAATCGCTCGGGTTCAGTTAGAGCCCAACGCCTCGCACACACGCGTGTACGTACGAGAGAAACACGCATCGCTCGACCCCCGACCTCCCACCGTAACCGGCAACTCCCCGAAATCCCCCCCCCCCCCTCACTTCTACCACGGTTTTTTCCGTCATGGACGGCCCAAAGAATGTCATGCAGCTGCATCTCCGGCCCGCCCAGGACGAAAAGCCCATTTCCTGTAATGATTTTTTGTCATAGAAGTAGGAGCCCACCACATCTATGATGATACCGGGTTTTGTCACAATTATCGTCATAGAAGTGTCATATGTATGACAGAAAAAAATTTCGTTCGGCCCAAAATGTCATGGATGTGTCTTTTTTTGTAGTGTTGGGTGGAGGAGGATCCCCTAGGATTTTAACAAGCAAGTTGTATTTAAAAATAGGTCCCTGATTAAAGAATACTTCATCTATTTCCCTTCTTTCATTCATAAACATGTCATTTTCATGGTCTAGCAAATATTATTCTAAAGGATCATTAGCAGGCACGACAATAGAAGCAAGACCAATAATTTCATCTTTACTTGGCAATTCTTTATCATGGGGTTGTCTACGAAATTTAGCAAAATTAAAATCATGAGACATATCCCCTAAACCAACAGTAACAATGTCTTTTTCGCAGTCTATCCTAGCATTAACAGTATTCAAGAAGGGTCTACCAAATATAATGGGACAAAAGTCATCTTGTGGGGAACCAAGAACAAGAAAATCAGTAGGATATTTAATTTTCCCACACAATACTTCAACATCTCTAACAATCCCAATTGGTGAAATAGTATCTCTATTGGCAAGCTAAATAGTAACATCAATATCTTCTATTTCAGTAGGTGCAATATCATGCATAATTTCTTTGTATAAGGAATTAGGTATTGCACTCGCACTAGCACCCATATCACATAAGCCATGATAACAATGATCTCCTATTTTAACAGAAACAACAGGCATGCCAACAACAGGTCTATGTCTATGTTTAGTATCGGGTCTAGCAATCCTAGCGGCTTCATCACAGAAGTAAATAACACGCCCATCAATATTATCGACCAAGAGATCTTTATTCATAGCAATACTAGGTTCAACTTTAATTTGCTCAGGGGGTGTAGGTGTTCTAGCATTACTCTTACGAACCATAGTTGAAGCTTTAGCATGATCCTTCATACTAACAGGGAAATGTGGTTTCTTAATATAAGCGGTAGGAACAATAGGATCAACATTATAAGTAATAGTCTTTTCTTCAACTTTAATAGGTTCTACTACTTTTACTTCAATGGGAGGATGATATTTAAACCACTTCTCCTTAGAGAGATCAACATGAGTAGCAAATGATTCATAGAAAGAAGCTACTATCTCAGAGTCAAGTCCATATTTAGTGCTAAATTCACGAAAAGCATCGGTATCCATAAAAGATTTCACACAATCAAACTTAGGTGTTATACCTGACTCCTTACCTTTGTCGAGTTCCCAATCTTCAGAGTTGTGTTTAATTCTTTCCAATAAATCCCATCTGAATTCAATAGTCTTCAACATAAAAGAACCAGTACAAGAAGTATCAAGCATGGAGCGATTGTTGAGAGAAAGCCGAGCATAAAATTTTTGAATAATAATTTCTCTTGAGAGCTCATGATTGGGGAATGAATATAACATTGACTTAAGCCTCCCCCAATCTTGAGTGATACTTTCTCCTTCGCGAGGCCAAAATTATATATATAATTACGATCACGATGAACCAGATGCATAGGATAAAACTTTTGATGAAATTCCAATTTCAATCGGTTGTAGTTCGGTGATCCAATATCATCACATAGCCTAAACCATGTCAATGCCTTTCCCTGCAAAGATAAAGGGAAGACCTTCTTCTTGATAACATCCTAGGGCATACATGCAAGCTTAAATAATCCACAAACTTCATCCACATAGATTAGGTGCATATCGGGATGTAATGTTCCATCTCTTGTATAGGGATTAGCTAGCAGTTTCTCTATCATACCCGAAGGAATTTCAAAATAAATATTTTTAGTAGGTTCAGTAAGTTGAGGAGCAACTCTTTGCTCTTCTGACCGGGGTGAAGATACCCCGAACAAGCCCCTCAAAGGGTTATTTTCCATAGTAACAAGTGACAGTAAATTTCAGCACACTATATAAATGTTTCCTTACCAAATTCCACCTACGAAAGGCGCTTCACTCCCCGGCAACGGCGCCAGAAAAGAGTCTTGATGACCCACAAGTATAGGGGATCAATCGTATTCCTTTCAATAAGTAAGAGTGTCGAACCCAACGAGGAGCAGAAGGAAATGACAAGTGGTTTTCAGTAAGGTATTCTCTGCAAGCACTGAAATTGTAACAGGTAGTTTTGTGATAAGGTAATTCGTAATGGGTAACAAGTAACAATAGTAAAAAAGGTGCAGCAAGGTGGCCCAATCCTTTTTATAGCAAAGGACAAGCCTGGGAAAACTCTTATATAAAGCAAAGCGCTCCCGAGGACACATGGGAATTATCGTCAAGCTAGTTTTCATCAGGCTCATATGATTCATGTTTGTTACTTTGATAATTTGATATGTGGGTGGACTGGTGCTTGGGTACTGCCCTTCCTTGGACAAGCATCCCACTTATGATTAACCCCTCTCGCAAGCATCCGCAACTATGAAAGAAGAATTAAGGTAAACCTAACCATAACATGAAACATATGGATCCAAATCAGCCCCTTACAAAGCAACACATAAACTAGGGTTTAAACTTCTGTCACTCTAGCAACCCATCATCTACTTATTACTTCCCAATGCCTTACACTAGGCCCAAACAATGGTGAAGCAGTGTCATGTAGTTGACATTCACATAACACCACTAGAGGAGAGACAACATACATCTTATCAAAATATCGAACAAATACCAAATTCACATGACTACTTATAACAAGACTTCTCCCATGTCCCCAGGAACAAACGTAACTACTCACAAATCATATTCATGTTCATAATCAGAGGGGTATTAATATGCATTAAAGATCTGAACATATGATCTTCCATCGAATAAACCAACTAGCATAACCTACAAGGAGTAATAAACACTACTAGCAACCCATAGGTACCAATCTGAGGTTTTGAGACAAAGATCGGATACAAGAGATGAACTAGGGTTTGAGAGGAGATGGTGCTGGTGAAGATGTTGATGGAGATTGACCCCCTCTCGATGAGAGGATCGATGGTGGTGACGATGGCGATGATTTACCCCTCCCGGAGGGATGTTTCCCCAGCAGAACAGCTCCGCCGGAGCCCTAGATTGGTTCCACCTCGAGACGGCAGCGCTTCGTCCCGAAAGCTTCCTTATGGTTTTTTCCCCGGCAAGAGACACCATATAGCAAAAGATGGGCATCGGGGGGTTGCCAGGTGGCCCACGAGGCAGGGGGCGCGCCCAGGGGGGTAGGGCGCGCCCTCCACCCTCGTGGCTACTGGGTGGCCCCCTCTGGTGCTTTCTTCGCCCAATATTTTTAATATATTCCAAAACTGACTTTTGTGGAGTTTTAGGACTTTTGGAGTTGCGCAGAATAGGTCTCTAATATTTGCTCTTTTCTAGCCTAGAATTCCAGCTGCCGACATTCTCCCTCTTCATGTAAACCTTGTAAAATAAGAGAGAAAAGGCATAAGTATTGTGACATAACATGTAGTAACAACTCATAATGCAATAAATATTGATATAAAAGCATGATGCAAAATGACGTATCAAAACCTTCTGATGATAATAATGATGTTTCGATTTCTGATGCTAAAACACAATCTAGTAATGAACATTCATGATGCAGAGCATCCTATGGACATCACCATGTCAAGAGTCCGTTTGGCAAGTGACACATGCAACATCTACTTCGCATATGCAAAGGTGAATCATCTCCTTTACACGTGCATACTTGACCCCTTCGAGGATGGTATACTACTTGACACTTCTTCTGTGTGCATGCATAGGTATTGTCAGAGATTCACGGATGTCGAGGAGGAGTGTGAGCGCGAGTGTACGTCTACACCATCCACGAGGGAAGAGTGAAATAGAAGACGGAAGATAGGAGAAGAAGATGGAGTAGCTGCTGAAACAATACTAGACGTCCGGACCTCCATCCGGATCATCCGGACCCTCTCCCGGCTTGTCCGGCTATGACGACAGACGACAACAGCAGGCCTCCATCCAAAGCCGGACATTTGGGACTCTGTCCAGATCATCCGGACCCCCGACGGCCGGATCATCCAGGACCCCGTCCGGATCATCCGGCCTTGCGTGCGTGCAACATCTTGGGCCGAGGCCCGTGTAGCCGTTTCGCCCCCTCACTTACCCCTTCATGGCTTAGACTATAAATAGACATGCTCATCCCCATTTTTAGGGTTAGCAAATAGGATAGCTCATTTGTATGTGAGATTTGATCCTACTACTCTTCTCGAGAGAGAGAGAGAGGGAGAGAGAGAGAGAGAGACCACTCCTTTGGAGGACAAGACCTCCATCTAGGAGAAGTTCCCTAGTGGACTCAAGACCCCCATCTAGGGAAGGATCTATCCAGATCATTAAGACCCCATCTCCTTTGGATTTTGGATGAACTCTATCTTTTATCTTTCTCTTTGTTGTTCGTGTACCCTTGTGGATCTTGTGTGTTTGATTTTCTAGTGGATGTGTGATTGGACTTGTTCTTGAGTGTTCCTCTCATGATTTCCCTCATGTTTCCCCTCGTGTTCTTCATGTTCTTCATGGGCTCCCCTCCATTTCGTGAAAGATCGGCCCCTAGGGTTCCACCCTACATCATTTTGGTATCATGAGCCATGTTGATCATGAATTTGGAGTCCCTACCTCTCTTTTTCTAGCCTAATTTTGTGTGTTCTCGTCCTAAATCCGAAAATTCCACCAAAAATAGCCCCCAAATTTTTTTTGTGATTTGTTGGTTTGATGATGTTTTGTTGATTTTGATCCATGGATTCATTGTGTTTTGAGTGGATCTAGCTTTCCCCCATCTTTTCCCCCCTTTCTATCCATGAAATTCGTCCAATTTTGACCCCAAAATCATCCATTTCCGCCCAAAAATCGCATCCTCGAGAGGAAATCCCGAGAAGTTTGACCTTCCCGGATCATCCGGAAGTGCTCTTGGATCATCCAGAAACACCCGGATCAGCTGGGCCCTCTCCCAGACGTCCGAACACCCCACGAGCCAGAAAACCGGTTGACGAACCCGGATGATCTGGACCTACTCCCGGATGTCCGGGTAACCCTGAAACTGACCCGGCTGAAATTTTGTTTTGGCCATAACTAGTTCATTCGGAGTCTGTTTTTATGTTCTTTAGCTCGTTTTGAAGCTATTAGCATCCACCATCCCACAAAAATACTACCACCATCATTTTACTCCATCAAATTTTGTCAATATTGGCATCTTTGCCTAGGCCCTCCACCATATCATCCACATCACCACCACCAACTTCTGCAACCTAACACATTTTGTCCCCCATTGCATTTGTGGTTGTTTGAGTTGTAATTTTAGTCTCCTAAGGTGTTTCGGCTACTTAGGGACAATTGCTTCTTCATCAACCACCACCACCACTTCCGCATTACCAACTTCAAAACCACCTCCGCTTTCTGTTGGGGAACACAGTAATTTTAAAAAAAATCCTACAATCATGCAAGATCTATCTCTAGGTGATGCATAGCAATGAGAGGGGAGAGTGTTGTCTACGTACCCTCGTAGACCGAAAGAGGAAGCATTATGACACCACGGTCGATGCAGTCGTACATCTTCATGATCCGACCAATCCTAGCACCGAAGGTACGGCACCTCCGCGATCTACACACGTTCAGCTCGGTGACGTCCCATGAACTCTAGATCCAGCTGAGGTCGAGGGAGAGTTTCGTCAGCATGACCGCATGGTGACGGTGATGATGAAGTTACCGGCGCAGGGCTTCGCCTAAGCACTACGACGATATGACTGAGGTGGAAATCTGTGGAGGGGGGGCACCGCACACGGTTAAATAATCAACTTGTGTGTCTATGGGGAGCCCCCTCCCCCGTATATAAAGGAGGGAGGGAGGAGGAGGCCGACCAAGGGAGGAGGCGCGCCAAGGGGGGCAATCCTACTCCAAGTAGGTTTCGACCCCCCTTTCCTATTCCAACAAGGAGAAGGGGGAAGGAGGAGGTTGAGAGAAGGTAGGAGAGGGGGCGCCGCCCCCTCCCCTTGTCCAATTCGGACTAGGGAAAGGGGGAGCGCGTCACCTCCTGGCCGGCCCTCTGTCTTCTCCACTAAGGCCCATGAGGCCCAATAGCTTCCCGGGGGGGGGGGGGGGGTCTGGTAACCCCCGGTACTCCGGTTTTATCCGAAACTTATCCGGAACTCTTCCGGTGTCCGAACATAGCCGTACAATATATCAATCTTTATGTCTCGACCATTTTGAGACTCCTCGTCATGTCCATGATCTCATCCAGGACTCCAAACAATATTCGGTACATCATATCACATAAACTCATAGTACCAATCGTCATCGAACGTTAAGCGTGCGGACCCTATGGGTTCCAGAAGTATGTAGACATGAGCAAGACACATCTCCGGTAAATAACCAATAGCGGAACCTGGATGCTCATATTGGTTCCTACATATTCTACGAAGATCTTTATCGGTCAAACTGCATAACAACATACTTTGTTCTCTTTGTCATCGGTATGTTACTTGCCCGAGATTCGATCGTTAGTATCTCAATACCTAGTTCAATCTCGTTACAGACAAGTCTCTTTACTCGTTCCGTAATACTTCACCCCGCAACTAACTCATTAGTTACAATGCTTACAAGGCTTATAGTGATGAGTATTACCGAGAGGGCCCAGAGATACCTCTCCGAAACACGAAGTGAAAAATCCTAATCTTGATCTATGCCAACCCAACAAACACCTTCAGAGACACCTGTAGATCACCTTTATAATCACCGATTTATGTTGTGACGTTTGGTAGCACACAAAGAGTTCCTCCGGTATTCGGGAGTTGCATAATCTCATAGTCTGAGGAACTTGTATAAGTCATGAAGAAAGCAGTACCAATGAAACTGACATGATCATAATGCTAAGCTAACAGATGGGCCATGTCCATCACATCATTCTCCTAATGATGTGATCCCGTTCATCAAATGACAACACATGTCTATGGTTAGGAAACATAACCATATTTGATTAACGAGCTAGTCAAGTAGAGGCATACTAGGGACTATAAGTTTTGTCTATGTATTCACACATGTACTAAGTTTCCGGTTAATACAATTCTAGCATGAATAATAGACATTTATCATGAATTAAGGAAATAAATAATAACTTTATTATTACCTCTAGGGCATATTTCCTTCAGTCTCCCACTTGCACTAGAGTCAATTATCTAGATTACATAGTAATGATTCTAACACCCATGGAGCTTTGGTGCTGATCATGTTTTGCTCGTGGAAGAGGATTAGTCAACGGGTCTGCAACATTCAGATCCGTGTGTATCTTGCAAATCTCTATGTCCCCTTCTGACACTTGATGATGGATGGAAATGAAGCATCTCTTGATGTGCTTGGTTCTCTTGTGAAATCTGGATTCCTTTGCCAAGGCAATTGCACCAGTATTGTCACAGAAGATTTTCATTGGACCCGATGCACTAGGTTTGACACCTAGATCGGATATGAACTCCTTCATCCAAACTCCTTCATTCGCTGCTTCTGAAGCAGCATGTACTCCGCTTCACACGTAGATCCCGCCACGATGCTTTGCTTGGAACTGCACCAACTGATAGCTCCTCCATTCAATAAAAATACGTATCCGGTTTGCGAGTCATCCGGATTAGTGTCAAAGCTTGCATCGACATAACCGTTTACGACGAGATCTTTTTCACCTCCATAAATGAGAAACATATCCTTAATCCTTTTTAGGTATTTCAGGATGTTCTTGACCGCTGTCTGGTGCTCCACTTCGGATTACTTTGGTACCTCCCTGCTATGCTTATAGCAAGGCACACATCAGGTCTGGTAGACAACATTGCATACATGATAGAACCTATGGCTGAAGCATAGGGAATGAATTTCATTTTCTCTCTATCTTCTGCAGTGGTCGGGCATTGAGTCTGACTCAACTTCACACCTTGTAATACAGGCAAGAACCCTTTCTTTGACTGATCCATTTTGAACTTCTTCAAAACTTTATCAAGGTATGTGCTTTCTGAAAGTCCAATTAAGTGTCTTGATCTATCTCTATAGATCTTGATGCCCAATATGTAAGCAGCTTCTCCGAGGTCTTTCATAGAAAAACTCTTATTCAGGTATCCCTTTATGCTATCCACAAAATTCTATATCATTTCCAATCAACAATATGTCATCCACATATAATATCAGAAATGCTACAGAGCTCCCACTCACTTTCTTGTAAATACAGGCTTCTCCAAAAGTCTGTATAAAACCATATGCTTTTATCACACTATCAAAGCGTTTATTCCAACTCCGAGAGGCTTGCACCAGTCCATAAATGGATCGCTGGAGCTTGCACACTTTGTTAGCACCCTTTGGATTGACAAAACCTTCTGGTTGCATCATATAAAACTCTTCTTCCAGAAATCCATTCAGGAATGCAGTTTTGACATCCATTTGCTAAATTTCATAATCATAAAATGCAACAATTGCTAACATGATTCGGACAGACTTAAGCATCACTACGGGTTAGAAAGTCTCATCATAGTCAACTCGTTGAACTTGTTGAAAACCTTATGCAACAAGTCAAGCTTTGTAAACAGTAACATTACCGTCTGCGTCGGTCTTCTTCTTAAAGATCCATTTATTTTCTATGGCTTGCCAATCATTGGGCATGTCCACCAAAGTCCACAGTTTGTTCTCATACATGGATCCCATCTCAAATTTCATGGCCTCAAGCCATTTCACAGAATCTGGGCTCATCATCCCTTCCTCATAGTTCGTAGGTTCATCATGGTCTAGTAACATGACTTCCAGAACAGGATTACCATACCACTCTGGTGCGGATCTTACTCTGGAAGACCTACGAGGTTTGGTAGTAACTTGATCTGAAGCTTCATGATCATCATCATTAGCTTCCTCACTAATTGGTGTAGGAATCAATGGAACTGATTTCTGTGATGAACTACTTTCCAATAAGGGAGAAGGTACAACTACCTCATCAAGTTCTACTTTCCTCCCACTCACTTCTTTCGAGAGAAACTCCTTCTCTAGAAAGGATCCATTCTTAGCAACAAAGATTTTGCCTTCAGATACGTGATAGAAGGTGTACCCAACAGTTTCCTTTGGGTATCCTATGAAGACACACCTCTCCGATTTGGGTTCGAGCTTATCAGGTTGAAGCTTTTTCACATAAGCACCGCAGCCCCAAACTTTAAGAAACGACAACTTTGGTTTCTTGCCAAACCACAGTTCATAAGGCGACGTCTCAACGGATTTTGATGGTGCCCTATTTAAAGTGAATGCATCCGTCTCTAAAGCATAACCCCAAAACGATAGCAGTAAATCAGTAAGAGACATCATAGATTGCACCATATCCAATAAAGTACGATTACAATGTTCGGACACACCATTTCGCTGTGGTGTTCCAGGTGGTGTTAATTGTGAAATTATCCCATGTTGTTTCAAATGAAGACCAAACTCGTAACTCAAATATTCTCCTCCACGATCAGATCATAGAAACTTTATTTTCTTGTTACGATTATTTTTCCACTTCACTCTGAAATTCTTTGAACTTTTCAAATGTTTCAGACATATGCTTCATTAAGTAGATATAACCATATCTGCTCAAATCATCTGTGAAGGTTAGAAAATAACAATACCCACCACGAGCCTCAACACTCATTGGACCGCATACATCAGTATGTATTATTTCCAATAAGTCAGTAGCTCGTTCCATTGCTCCAGAGAACGGAGTTTTAGTCATCTTGCCCATAAGGCACGGTTCGCAAGCACCAAGTGATTCCAAAAGTCCACCAGTACGGAGTTTCTTCATGCGCTTTACACCGATATGACCCAAACGGCAGTGCCACAAATAAGTTGCACTATCATTATTAAACTTATATCTTTTGGCTTCAACACTATGAATATGTGTATCACTACTATCGAGATTCAACAAAAATAGACCACTCATCAAGGGTGCATGACCATAAAAGATATTAATCATATAAATATAACAACCATTATTCTCTGATTTAAATGAATAACCGTCTCGCATTAAACAAGATCCAGATATGATGTTCATGCTCAATGCTGGCACCAAATAACAATTATTCAGGTCTAAAACTAATCCCCATGGTAGATGTAGAGGTAGCGCGCCGACCGCGATCACATCGACTTTGGAACCATTTCCCACGCGCATCGTCACCTCGTCCTTAGCCAATCTTCGGTTAATCCGTAGCCCCTATTTTGAGTTGCAAATATGAGAAACAGAACCAGTATCAAATACCCAGGCGCTACTGCAAGCATTAGTTAAGTACACATCAATAACATGTATATCAAATATACCTTTCACTTTGCCATCCTTCTTATTCGCCAAATACTTGGGGCAGTTCTTCTTCCAATGACCAGTCCGTTTGCAGTAGAAGCACTCAGTTTCAGGCTTAGGTCCAGACTTGGGTTTCTTCTCTTGAGCAGCAACCTTTTTGCTGTTCTTCTTGAAGTTCCCCTTCTTCCCTTTGCCTTTTTTCTTGAAACTACTGGTCTTGTTGACCATCAACACTTGATGCTCCTTTTTGATTTCTACCTCCGCAACCTTTAGCATCACAAAGAGCTCGGGAATAGTCTTGTTCATCCCTTGCATATTGTTCATCAGGAAGCCTTTATAGCTTGGTGGCAGTGATTGAAGAACTGTCAATGACACTATCATCAGGAAGATTAACTCCCAGTTGAGTCAAGTGGTTATGGTACCCAGACATTCTGAGTATGTGTTCACTGACAGAACTATTCTCCTCCATTTTGAAGCTGTAGAACTTGTTGGAGACTTCATATCTCTCAACTCGAGCATTTTCTTGAAATATTAACTTCAACTCTTTGAACATCTCATATGCTCCATGACGTTCAAAACATCTTTGAAGTCCCGATTCTAAGCCGTAAAGCATGGCACACTGAACTATCGAGTAGTCATCAACACGCGTCTGCCAGGCATTCACAATGTCTGCAGTTGCGGGCGCGGGTGGTACACCTAACGGTGCTTCCAGACGTAATTCTTTTGTGCAGCAATGAGGATAATCCTCAAATTACGGACCCAGTCCGTGTAGTTGCTGCCATCATCTTTCAACTTAGCTTTCTCTAGGAACGCATTAAAATTCAAAGGAACGGTAGCACGGGCCATTGATCTACAACAACATAGACATACAAAATACTATCAGGTACTAAGTTCATGAAAAAATAAAGTTCAGTTAATCATATTACTTAAGAACTCCCACTTAGATAGACATCCCTCTAATCATCTAAGTGATCACGTGATCCAAATAAACTAAACCATGTCCGATCATCACGTGAGATGGAGTAGTTTTCAATGGTGAACATCACTATGTTTATCATATCTACTATATGATTCACGCTCGACCTTTCGGTCTCAGTGTTCCGAGGCCATATTTGCATATGCTAGGCTCGTCAAGTTTAACCAGAGTACTCTGCGTGTGCAAAACTGGCTTGCACCCGTTGTATGTGAACGTAGAGCTTATCACACCCGATCATCACATGGTGTCTCAGCACGACGAACTGTAGCAACGGTGCATACTCAGGGAGAACACTTATACCTTGCAATTTAGTAAGGGATCATCTTATAATGCTACCGCTGTACTAAGCAAAATAAGATGCATAAAGGATAAACATCACATGCAATCAAAAATCTGTGACATGATATGGCCATCATCATCTTGTGCTCATGATCTCCATCACTGAAGCATCCTCATGATCTCCATCGTCACCGGCGCGACACCTTGATCTCCATCATAGCATTGTTATCGTCTCGCCAACTATTGTTACTACGACTATCGCTACCGCTTAGTGATAAAGTAAAACTATTACATGGTGATTGCATTGCATACAATAAAGCGACAACCATATGGCTCCTGCCAGTTGCCGATAACTTTGTTACAAAACATGATCATCTCATACACCAATTTATATCACATCATGCCTTGACCATATCATATCACAGCAAGCCCTAAAAAAACAAGTTAGACGTCCTCTACTTTGTATTGAAGATCAAAGAGAGAGAAGAAGCCATCTAGCTACTAGCTATGGACCCGTAGGTCTGTGGTAAACTACTCACGCATCATCGGAAGGGCAGCAAGGTTGATGTAGAGGCCCTCCATGATCGAATCCCCCTTCAGCAGATCGTCGGCATAGGCCCCAAGATGGGATCTCATGAGAACAGAAGCTTGCAGCGGCGGAAAAGTAAGTTTTTGAACTCTTGTGATGTTTGGGGAATATTTGAGAATTTATAGAGGCGGAACTAGGGTTAGAGGACCCTCGAGGGGCCCACAAGCCAGGGGGACACGCCCCCCTGGGGTGCGCCCTGAGGGCTTGTGGCCTCCTCGAGACTCTTTTGGCCCTCTCTCTAAGTCACGTAGGTGTCTCCTGGTCCAAGAAAAATCATCGTAAATTTTTATTCTGTTTGGACTCTGTTTGATATTACTTTTCTGTAGAAGTCAAAAAACAAGGAAAAGCAGAAACTGGCACTGGTCTCTAGGTTAATAAGTTAGTCCCAAAAATAATATAAAATGGCATATTAATGCATATTAAGCATCCAAAACAGATAATATAATAGCATGGAACAATAAAAAAATATAGATATATTGGAGACGTATCAGGCCCTCACATGGTTATGGGTTATTGTCCATTACGTATTCTATGCCCATCTTGCCATGTTCACTTTGCATGATATGCTCATTCCTATGCCTTTGAAATGCATTTGTGACCCATGATTCACATTCCACATGATCATTGATTCTAGTACTTGTATGTGTATTTGCAAGCTTGGTGGAGATATTGCTTGTTATTGCCATGTTCCACTTATGACCCATTCCTATGATTATACTATGATCTTGCTTTGTGTTCGTACTTGCGGTATGTCATGTGCATTGCCTATGCCTACTATTTGCTAACATGACATGATTGCCATGCTTTCACCTAGTGTGTCGCATCTTTGCTCCACTACTTTGCACGACATGATTACTATGCTTGCTTCGAATATTGCATCACCGATGATTCATACGTGCTTATTTCACGCGGTTGATAGCCACTATTTGCATGATTTGCACATGATTGATATTGCTTCTTGTCACATATCTCCATATGTTTCCTCTCTCATGCTAGATGATTTGCCATGTATTGAGTGCAACAACGATTATAGTCTTGCTCATGAGATTGCCCCCATAGCATTCTCACATATATTTGGAGATTTTGACATATTTTTGGTGAAGCATGCTTGTCTTACTTCTTTGTACCATATATCGAGTGCCATGAATATCGCCATTGTTGCATCATATTATTCGTGCACTTGTGCTTCTAATGGTTATGTGCAAGAGAAGAGAACCATCATGATGGTTGATGTGTTTATCTACCATGCGCATACGTTCTTTGCTTTGTTTTGTGCATGTGTAGGATACTTGGACTTTGTGTCGACTTCTACTTCATGTGAGCTGACCATTCGAGCTCTTGAGAGAGAACCACCTTTGATCACGATGTTTCTACATTGCACTTGCTTGTGCTTTGGCATTGTGAAGGACACTCAAGGACTTGCTTTCAAGGTGATATCCTTCTCTCTTGAGAACCCCAAAACCATGAGCATGAATATTGTGGATCATACTTCATGTGTTTCTTGCTGTCAGCATTCTGGGATTGGGGGTACCCATAACTGCCTACCTGCGGCCCAGCGTGGCTTCATCGACAGACCGATATGGCCCAGCTCCAAGACCTCAAGAGCAAGACCCTCGTGAAGGCTCCTGGCCTCGTGTGGAGGGCGACACCAAGACCTCCCAAGGAGCGGCCTTCCCAGGCTGCCTCCTGAGGAGCAGAGATTGCTATGTGGGTACCCGCCTCGTGAGGCTCATGGTGACGTAAGCCATGACGACCAAGGCCAGGCGGGCGCCAGCGGGCGCGGAGGAGGACAATTTCCCTTTCGGCGCTAAGGGAGCAAGGACATGCGTGGGTTCCCGAGGAAGGCCCCAAAGGTTTCCATTCCGGTGCAACGCGACCAAGACCACCAGCTCGGCAGGACGGATGTCATCGCCGAGCCCACCACTACGTCATGGTCTGAAGCTTTGCAGGCGAAGACCACCTTTCGCCAGGATAAGAAGTACCCCTTGTGCCCTTCCAAAATTGGCCGCTGTGGAATCCCTTCCCGCCTAAGCTATGAGGGGAGAGGACCAAGGCCACTACAAATATAGACTAGCCTCCACCATAGAGAGGGACCGGCTCACTCTCACCCTCCGAGCCCTTGCGAGGCAGCTCACACACTGTACTAGTTCATCCTCAGCCTCCTCGTGAGGCCAATCCACCAAAAGCATGAGTAGGGTTTTACACCACAAGGTGGCCCGAACCTGGGTAAATCTCCGTGTCCATTCCTTCTCCCCGCTCATGCATACTCGGTGAGATCACGCCTTGCGTGTGGCGAGCAAAGAATCATAGAGAAGCGGGATCCTTCGCACACACCCCAGAGTTCAAACCTTCCTTGGGTCTACGGAGCCTAGATTCTGACATTTGGCATGCCAGGTAGGGGCGTATCGAAGCTCCATTTCTTCGTTAACTACGCTCTGTTGTCGCTCCGTCGTGCCCATGGATGAATCTCTCCACGTCCGCGCTGAGCGCCGGGCCGCCCGCGTCGCCCAGACGGCCCCGGCAGGCCATAGCGCCCCATTTAGCTCCGCTTCCCCGGTGGTCAACGCTGCTACTGACCCTGCTGCTCATGAGTAGCATGTTTCTTTGCTGCCTCCATCCGTGTCGCGTGATGGCCACAACACCACTCCTTCCCTCATCCTCGCCACAACCTCGTCTTCCCGCGTTCGCCACGGGCCGACAAATGTGCAGGCTGCGCTGCTCATGGCGCTTGAACTGCTGCGTTACCGCCCCACCAACGAGGTCTATGACGCCTGGCTAGGCCGCATCATCGAGCTCGTCAACGCCGCCGGTGAGGCCCCGACGCCCTTCCACTCCCTCTGCCATCTGCCATCTCGTGCGGGCGAGGTGGCACATGGCGCTCCTACACCGCCTCGGCATAACGCTGATGTTGAACTGAGGTGCGATGCGCATCAGCGCGACCTGCTGCGCGAGGCCCCAGCTCTGGCGTGGGACGGGGCCAGCTGCCAGGTTGTGTAACAGCCACTTCACAACGCGCGCATGCTCCCTACGCTGCTGCGCTAACGCCAGGACTGGGTCACGCTGGAGGCTTCACCACCTGGGCATCAAGACCGTTCCCCTCTTTCACGGGCCATACCCGTGAGCACGACGGGCTTCCATGCCTTCTCTCGTGGGAAACGTCACGTCGTCTGACCGATCAAGTTCAAACCTGACCTGGCCCTGCGCTATGATGGCACGCATGACCCTGCAGAGTTCCTCCAGCTCTACGCGTTGAACATCGAGGCTGCGAACAGTGACGACAAGGTCATGTTGAACTGGTTCCGCATGGCTCTCAAGGACGATGCACGCTCCTGGATCATGCACCTCCCCGAGGGATCCATCTCCTCGTGGGACGAGCTCCGCGAGTGTTTCATCGCCAACTTCCAAGGGACACACGACCACGTCCTCACGGTCAATGACCTGCAGCGCATGAAGCAGCAGCCAGACGAGACCCTCCGGAAGTACATGCAGTGCTTCAATCAAGTCTGCCTTAAGGTCCCGGAGGCATCCGACGAGGCCATCATCTCCGCGTTTACAGAGGGCATAACCAACATCAAGGATAGCAAGGAGCTTGCCATTCATGACGACATTTGCTTAGCTCTGGAGCTATTGAACCCGGCTGGCAAGTGCGCCACGGCTGAAGAAGGCCACCTCTCCCTCCTCAAGCACCCAGCGGCCGATCCTGAAGACAAGAAAATCAAAGTCAAGGAGGTGAAGCACAAAGGCCCCACCGTGCTGGTGGCAGAGCCCGAGCTGAGGCGCGGCCGAGACCGCGACGATCCAGTCAAGGATAACCGCCCATACTACATCTTCCACAACGTCCACACTGATACGTCTCCATCATATCTACTTTTCCGAACTCTTTTGCCCTTGTTTTGGACTCTAATTTGCATGATTTGAATGGAACTAACCCAGACTGATGTTGTTTTCAGCAGAATTGCCTTGGTGTTATTGTTGTGCAGAAATAAAAGTTCTTGGATTGACCTAAAAATTTATGGAGAATATTTTTCGAATTAATAAAAAATACTGGCGAAAGAATCAACCAGAGGGGACCCACCAGGAGATCACAAGGGTGGGGGGTGCGGCCTACCCCCTGGGCGCACTGATGTCTACTACACAACCTTCTTGTTGTAGACTTTGTTGGGCCTGCAAGTGCACAGGTTTGTAGGACAGTAGCAAATTTCCCTCAAGTGGATGACCTAAGGTTTATCAATCCATGGGAGGCGTGGGATGAAGATGGTCTCTCTCAAACAACCCTGCAACCAAATAACAAAGAGTCTCTTGTGTCCCCAACACACCCAATACAATGGTAAATTGTATAGGTGCACTAGTTCGGTGAAGAGATGGTGATACAAGTGCAATATGGATAGTAGATATGGGTATTTGTAATCCGAATTATAAAAACAGCAAGGTAACTAATGATAAAAGTGAGCGTAAACGGTATTGCAATGATAGGAAACAAGGCATAGGGTCCATACTTTCACTAGTGCAAGTTCTCTCAACAATAATAACATAGATAGATCATATAACAATCCCTCAACATGCAACAAAGAGTCACTCCAAAGCCATTAATAGCGGAGAAAAAACCAATAGATTATGGTAGGGTACGAAACCACCTCAAAGTTATTCTTTCGGATCGATCTATTCAAGAGTTCGTACTAGAATAACACCTTAAGACACAAATCAACCAAAACCCTAATGTCACCTAGATACTCCATTGTCACCTCAAGTATCCATGGGCATGATTATATGATATGCATCACACAATCTCAAATTCATCCAACCAACACAAAGTACTTCAAAGAGTGCCCCAAAGTCTCTACCGGAGAGTCAAGAAAATGTCTTCTAACCCCTATGCATAGGTTCATGGGCGGAACCTGCAGGTTGGTCACCAAAACATACATGAAGTGGCACATGATATCCCATTGTCACCACACATAAACACGGCAAGACATACATCAAGTGTTCTCAAATAAAGACTCAATCTGATAAGATAACTTCAAGAGGGAAACTCAATTCATCACAAGAGAGTAGAGGGGGAGAAACATCATAACATCCAACTATAATAACAAAGCTCGCGATACATCAAGATCGTGCCATAAGAGAAAACGAGAGAGAGAGAGAGATCAAACACATAGCTACTGGTACATACCCTCAGCCCCGAGGGTGAACTACTCCCTCCTCGTCATGGATAGCATCGGGATGATGAAGATGGCCACCGGTGATGGGTTCCCTCTTCGGCAGGGTCCTGGAACGGGCTCCCGAAAGGTTTTTGGTGGCTACAGAGGCTTGCGGTGGCGGAACTCCCAATCTATCTTGTTATTCGATGTTTTTAGGGTATGTAGGCTTATATAGGCGAAAGAAGTCGGTCGGGGGAGCCTCGAGGGGCCCACGAGAGGGTAGGGCACGCCCGGGGGGGGGGGGCGCCCCCTGTCTCGTGGCCTCCTCGATGATCTTCTGACGTGAACTTCAAGTCTCCCAGATCATATTCTTCCTAAAAATCACGTTGCCGAAGGTTTCATTCCGTTTGGACTCCGTTTGATATTCCTTTTCTCTTCGAAATACTGAAACAGGCAATAAAACAGCAATATGGGCTGGGCCTCTGGTTAATAGGTTAGTCCCAAAAGTAATATAAAAGTGTATAATAAAACCCATAATCATTCAAAACAGATAATAATATAGCATGAATGCTTCATAAATTATAGATACGTTGGAGACATATCAGCATCCCCAAGCTTAATTCCTACTCGTCCTCGAGTAAGAAAATGATAAAACAAAGAATTTATGAAGTGTGAATGCTAGAAGGTGGACAAGTTTGATCAATGATAATTTCAATCACCTTTTCTAGCATGATAATATGTCATAACAGTAGTTCATCTCATAAAACTTCTCACGATAAAGTAACAAGCAATTCACATGTCAAAGCATAGACCATAAACTTTCTTGAAAACTAGCAAACTTCATTCTCAGTCATCAAACAATTGCAATTCATCTTATTTTCAGGAATAGCAAACTCCACATACTATACTATCATATAGTATTCTACAATTGCTAACACTCACGCAATACTAATGGTTATGGAGTTTGAATCGGACACTGAGAAAGATAGGGGCTTATAGTGTTGCCTCCCAACGTATTCACCTATGGGTGATGTCAACAATAATAGTTCATGCTAACTTACATCCAATTGGATATATATATCAGGATCTTCCCAACACGAGGTGCTTGCCAAAGGATAAAATGAAAAAGGGAAAGGTGAATATCACCTTGACTCTTGCATAAAGTAAAAGACATAAAGTAAAAGATAGGCCCTTCGCAGAGGGAAGCAGAGGTTGTCATGCGCTTTTAGGGTTGGATGCACAAAATCTTAATGCGAATGAACGCCACTTTATATTGCCACTTGTATATGGACCTTTATTATGTAGTCCGTCGCTTTTATTACTTCCATAACAAGATCATATAAAGCTATTTTCTTCACACCAAAAGATCATACATATTTAGAGAGCAATTTTTATTGGTTGCACCGGTGACAACTTACTTGAAGGATCTTACTCAATTCATAGGTAGGTATGGTGGAATCTCATGGGAAAATTGAGTTTAGGGATATTTGGAAGCACAAGTAGTATCTCTACTTGGTGCAAGGAAATTTGGCTAGCATGAGGGGGAAAGGCAAGCTCAACATGTTTGAATGATCCATGACAATATACTTTAACTGAGATGTCGGAAAACATAAACCATTATGTTGTCTTCCTTGGCCAACATCAACTCTTTAGCATGTCATACTTAATGAGTGCTCCCAATTATAAAAGATGTCTACGATAGTGTATTTATATGTGAAATCTCTCTTCCTTCAATATTCTTTCATGAATTGTTCAAATGACCAATACAATGCTTGCTAACCTTCAATAAATATACAACCTCTACTTTTTAGATGTGAAGTCATAACTCCCCATGGGATAAGAAAATGAGACATATATAATTTAAGATTTATGACAATCAACTCATTCAACCATTTACTCATAGGATATAAGTGAAGCACATGAGTAAATTGACAAACTACTCCAAAAAGATATAAGTGAAGATCAATGAGTAGCTAAATAATTATGTAACTATATGAAGACTCTCTCTCATTTAAGAATTTCAGATCTTGGTATTGTAATCAAATAGCAAGCAAAACAAAATAAAATGACATTGCAAATATAGCACAACTCATGTGAGGAAGCAAAAAACTTAGGCTCAACCGATGCTAACCGATAATTGTTGAAGAAGAAAGGTGGGATGCCTAACGGGGCATCCCCAAGATTAGATGCTTGAGACTTCTTGATATATTATCTTGGGGTGCCTTGGGAATCTCCAAGCTTGAACTTTTGTGTCTCCTTAGTTCCTCTCATATCATGGTTTCTCTATTTCTCAAAAGCTTCATCCACAACAAACTCAACAAGAACTCGTGAGATAGGTTAGTATAAACCAGTGCAAAACCTTATCATTTTCTACTGTAACAAATCACTAAAATTATTATTCAACATTGAATACTAAATGTCTCTGCATATTTAATACTCCTATCCTCAAGTAGAATCACTAAACAAGCAAACATGTGCAAACAATGTAAACATAACAGCAATCTGCCAAAACAGTACAGTTTGTAAAGAATGCAAGAGTATCAACTTACCTAACTCCAAAAATTATGAGAGAAAATTCCCACCGTAGTAAATATATCAGAGCTCAATATGCAAAAAGTTTCAACATTATACCATTCTATGACTTTTCTAAGGAATTTTTGCAACAGCGGTAAACTTTCTGTTTTCAAACAGCAACATGTATACTAGCAAAATAAGCATGGCAAAGGCTATCCTTGACTTTTTTTATTGAAACCGAAGACTCAAAACATTATTCTAAGTAACAGCAAGCAAATACTAACAAGATAAAATGACGCTCCAAGCAAAACACATATCATGTGGCGAATAAAAATATAGCTCCAAGTAAAGTTACCGATGAACAAAGACAAAAGAGGGGCATCCCCAAGCTTAGGCTCTTGGTTGTCCTTGAATATTACCTTGGGGTGCCTTGGTCATCCCAAAGCTTAGGCTCTTTCCACTCCTTATTCCATAGTCCATCGAATCCTTACCCAAAACTTGAAAACTTCACAACACAAAACTCAACAGAAAACTCGTAAGCTCCATTAGTATAAGAAAATAAAACCACCACTTAGGTACTTTAATGAACCCATTCTAAATTCATATTTGTGTAATATCTACTGTATTCCAACTTATCTATGGTTTGTACCACTTAATACTAGCAATAGATGCATCAAAATAAGCAACAACACAAAGAAAACATAATCTGTCAAAAACAGAACAGTCTGTACTAATCTGTATCAAACATATACTTCTGGAACTCCAACAATCCTACCAAATTAGGAAGTCCTAAGAAATTTGTGTACCAAACCAGATAAAAAAATAATCATATCATTAGCACATTTCCGTGAATTAACAAAACTAATTTACTGGGTGCAAAAGTTTTTGATTTTCAGCAGGATCAACGCAACTATCACCGGAGGCTATCCTAAAGGTCTTACTTGGCACTTTATCGAAACAAAAGCTATAAAACATGATTACTACAGTATCATAATCATGTGGACACACAAAAACATTAAGGATAGATATGTTGTCTCGTAACAAGTGCTTTTCTTTAATGCCTTTCTAGCTAGGCATGATGATGACAATGATGCTCACATAAAAGATAAGAATTGAAACATAACGGGAGCATCATGAAGCATATGACTAGCTCATTTAAGTCTAACCCACTTCCCATGCATATGGATTTTGTGAGCAAACAACTTATGGGAACAATAATCAACTAGCATAGGAAGGTAAAACAAGCATAGCTTCAAGATTTTAAGCACATAGGGAGGAAACTTGACATTATTGCAATTCCTACAAGCATATGTTCCTCCCTCATAATAATTTTCAGTAGAATCATGAATGAATTCAACAATATAACCAGCACCTAAAGCATTCTTTTCATAATCTACAAGCATAGAAAATTTATTACTCTCCACATAAGCAAATTTCTTCTCATGAATAGTAGTGGGAGCAAACTCAACAAAATAATTATCATGTGAGGCATAATCCAATTGAAAACTAAAATCATGATGACAAGTTTCATGGTTATCATTATTCTTAATAGCATACAATTCATCACAATAATCATCATAGATAGCAACATTGTTCTCATAATCAATTGGAACCTCTTCCGAAATAGTGGAATCATCACTAAATAAAGTTGACACCCTTCCAAATCCACTTTCATGTTCATCACAATAAGATTCAACATCCTCCAAAATAGTGGGATCACTAGTTCCTAAAGTTGACACTCTTCCAAACCCACTTTCATCAATATAATCATCATAAATAGGAGGCATGCTTTCATCATAATAAATATTCTCATCAAAACTTGGGGGACTAAACATATCATATTCATCAAACATAGCTTCCCCAAGCTCGTGGCTTTGCATATCATTGGCATAATGGATATTCAAGGAATTCATACTAACAACATTGCAATCATGCTCATCATACAAAGATCTAGTACCAAACATTTTAATGCATTCTTCTTCTAGCACTTGAGCACAATTTTCCTTTTCATCATACTCACGAAAGATATTAAAAAGATGAAGCGTATGAGACAAACTCAATTCCATTTTTTGGTAGTTTTCTTTTATAAACTAAACTAGTGATAAAACAAGAAACAAAAAGATTCGATTGCAAGATCTAAAGATATACCTTCAAGCACTCACCTCCCCGACAACGGCGCCAGAAAAGAGCTTAGTTGACGGGGTGTGAGTGCCGCTTACCTAGCCTCCCCGACAACGGCTCCAGAAAAGAGCTTGATGTCTACTACACAACCTTCTTCTTGTAGACTTTGTTGGGCCTGCAAGTGCACAGGTTTGTAGGACAGTAGCAAATTTCCCTCAAGTGGATGACCTAAGGTTTATCAATCCGTGGGAGGCGTAGGATGAAGATGGTCTCTCTCAAACAACCCTGCAACCAAATAACAAAGAGTCTCTTGTGTCCCCAACACACCCAATACAATGGTAAATTGTATAGGTGCACTAGTTCGGCGAAGAGATGGTGATACAAGTGCAATATGGATAGTAGATATGGGTATTTGTAATCCGAAATTATAAAAACAGAAAGGTAACTAATGATAAAAGTGAGCGTAAACGGTATTGCAATGATAGGAAACAAGGCATAGGGTCCATACTTTCACTAGTGCAAGTTCTCTCAACAATAATAACATAGATAGATCATATAACAATCCCTCAACATGAAACAAAGAGTCGCTCCAAAGCCACTAATAGCAGAGAACAAACGAAGAGATTATGGTAGGGTACGAAACCACCTCAAAGTTATTCTTTCGGATCGATCTATTCAAGAGTTCGTACTAGAATAACACCTTAAGACACAAATCAACCAAAACCCTAATGTCACCTAGATACTCCATTGTCACCTCAAGTATCCGTGGGCATGATTATACGATATGCATCACACAATCTCAGATTCATCCAACCTACACAAAGTACTATAAAGAGTGCCCCAAAGTTTCTACCGGAGAGTCAAGAAAATGTGTGCCAACCCCTATGCATAGGTTCATGGGCAGAACCCGCAAGTTGGTCACCAAAACATACATCAAGTGGCACATGATATCCCATTGTCATCACAGATAAACACGGCAAGACATACATCAAGTGTTCTCAAATAAAGATTCAATCCAATAAGATAACTTCAAGAGGGAAAGTCAATTCATCACAAGAGAGTAGAGGGGGATAAACATCATAAGATCCAACTATAATAACAAAGCTCGCAACACATCAAGATCATGCCATAGAGAGAACACGAGAGAGAGAGAGAGAGAGAGAGAGAGAGAGAGAGAGATCAAACAAATAGCTACTGGTACATACCCTCATCCCCGAGGGTGAACTACTCCCTCCTTGTCATGGATAGCGCCGGGATGATGAGGATGGCCACCGGTGATGGGTTCCCCCTCCGGCAGGGTGCCAGAACGGGCTCCCGAAAGGTTTTTGGTGGCTACAGAGGCTTGCGGCGGCGGAACTCCTGATCTATCTTGTTATTCGATGTTTTTAGGGTACGTAGGCTTATATAGGTGAAAGAAGTCGGTCGGGGGAGCCTCGAGGGGCCCACGAGAGGGTAGGGCGTGCCCAAGGGGTGGGCGCCCCCCCTGTCTTGTGGCCTCCTCGATGATCTTCTGACGTGAACTCCAAGTCTCCCGGATCATATTCTTCCTAAAAATCACGCTGCCGAAGGTTTCATTCCGTTTGGACTCCGTTTGATATTCCTTTTCTTCGAAATACTGAAACAAGCAATAAAACAGCAATATGGCTGGGCCTCCGGTTAATAGGTTAGTCCCAAAAGTAATATAAAAGTGTATAATAAAGCCCATAATCATTCAAAACAGATAATAATATAGCATGAATGCTTCATAAATTATAGATACGTTGGAGACGTATCACACATCTCCACCCTTGTGGGTCCCCTGGAGACCCCCCGACCTCAACTCTAACTCCATATAACCCTATTCGGGGAGAAAAATGGGAGAGAAGAGTTCATCATGTTTTATGATATGGAGCCACCGTCGCCTCCTGTTCTTCATTGGGAGGGCTGATCTGGAGTCTGTTCGGGGCTCCAAAGAGGGGAATCTGTCTCCATCATCATCAACAACCTTCCTCCATCGCCAATTCCATGATGCTCATCGCTGGGAGTGAGTAATTCCATCGTAGGCTTGCTGGACGGTGATGAGTTGGATGATATTTATCATGTAATCGACTTAGTTTTGTTAGGGTTTGATCCCTAGTATCCACTATGTTCTGAGATTGATGTTGCTATGACTTTGCTATTCTTAATGCTTGTCACTAGGGCCCGAGTGCCATGAATTCAGATATGAACCCCTTATGTTTCCATGAGTATATTTGTGTTCTTGATCCAATCTTGCAAGTTGTAGTCACCTATTACGTGTTATGATCTGCATACCCCAAGGTGACAATAATTGGGATTCTTTCCGGTGATTACCGTAGTTTGAGGAGTTCATGTATTCACTAAGTGCTAATGCTTTGTTTTGGTTCTCTATTAAAGGAGACCTTAATATACCTTAGTTTCCATTAGGAGCCCACTGCCACGGGAGGGTAGGACAAAAGATGTCATGCAAGTTCTTTTCCATAAGCACGTATGAATATATATAGAATACATGCCTACATTATATTGATGAATTGCAGGTAGTTCTGTGTCGCCCTAGGTTATAACTATTGCATGATGAATGCCAGCCAACATAATTATCCATTACTGATCCATTGCCTACGAGCTTTTCACATATTGATCTTTGCTAAGTTACTTTTCCGTTGCTACGGTTACAATCACTGCAAAACTGCTACTGTCACTTTCACCACTATTACTTACTTCCATACTACTTTGCTACTAAAAACTTTGCTGCAGATATTAAGTCTTTCAGGTGTGGTTGAATTGACGACTCAGCTGCTAATACTCGGGAATATTCTTTGGCTCCCCTTGTGTTGAATCAATAAATTTGGGTTGAATACTCTACCCTCAAAAACTGTTGCGATCCCCTATACTTGTGGGTTATCAAGACCTTTTTCTGGTGCTGTTGCCGAGGATCATAGCTCTATTCTCTGAGTCACTTGGGATTTATATATGTTGATCACTATGAAGAATTTGAAAGATACCAAAACAAAGATCTATCCCTCTACTATGACGGGAGGTAAGGAATTGCCATCTAGCTCTGCACTTGATTCACCTTCTATTTTGAGTAGGCTTGCGACACCACCACCTACTAGTAATTCTGATATGTCACTAGTAATTGATGATGCCACTTCTGCTATGCATGATGCTTATGATGATATTATTGCTCTGCTTGATAATACTGTGCCACCAGGTGAATTTTTTGATGAACAACTTGCTAGGGTTAAAGATAATCAAATTACTAAAACTGATGATACTATTGAAACTGAAGATTATGATTCTCCCCCTAGATAAGAATTGCCTAAGGTACCTGAGGGTTATATTATGGATGAAGAAACTGCTAGAGACTTTTTGCTTCCAATGATAGAGATGATCTTAAGAAACTGTTAGCTAAACTGAAAGAAAAATCTTTGAATGCTAGAATGCAATATGACCCTAAGTTTGCTACCTCACCTATCTTTGTTACTGATAAGGATTATGAATTCTCTATCAATCCTGAGTTAATTACTTTGGTGAATCTGATCCTTTCCATGGTTATGAAACTGAAACTATTGTGGCACATCTTACTAAATTGAATGACATAGCCACCCTATTTGCTCATGAGGAAAAAATTCGCTACTATTATATTCTTAAGTTGTTTCCTTTATCATTAAAGGGTGATGCTAAGCTATGGTTTAATTCTCTTGCTCCTAGTTGTGTGCGTAGTCCCCAGGATATGATATATTACTTCTCTGAAAAATATTTCCCTACTCATAAGAAACAAGCTACTTTACAGGAAATATTTAACTTTGTGCAAATTGAAGAAGAGAGTCTCCCACAAGCTTGGGGGAGGCTTCTCCAATTACTTAATGCTTTGCCTGATCATCCTCTCAAGAAAAATGAAATACTTGATATCTTTTATAATGGACTAACCGATGCTTCTAGGGACCACCTAGATAGTTGTGTTGGTTGTGTTTTCAGGGAACAAACCGTGGAACAAGCTGAAGTGCTATTGAATAATATTGAGTAACAATAATGATTGGAATCTTCCTGAACCACCTCCTAAGCCAACCCCGAAGAAAAGAGGTATTCTATTTCTCAATCCTGAAGATATGCAAGAGGCAAAGAAATCGATGAAAGAAAAAGGTATTAAAGCTGAAGATGTTAAGAATTTACCACCTATTGAAGAAATACATGGTCTTAATGCCCCGACACAGGTAGTAGGGGTAAATTCTCTCTATAGATTTGATGAAGGTGATATTCCTTATAATAAGTCTGCTAGTCAATGCTTGGATGAATTTGATAACTTTATTGTTAAACAAGAAAACTTCAATGCTTACGTCAGTAGACAGTTGAAACACAATACTTATATGCTTGAATGCTTGGGTGATTATATGTGTATAACTGTTAATGATCTTAGGCTTATCAGTAAACATGCTTCTATGGTTAAAACTCAAGTAGAACAAGTACTTAGGCACAGAATGATTTGCTCAATGAGATGAATAGTAAAAACAATGATCATGCTGTTAGAGTTATGACTAGAGGTGGTAAAATGACCTAGGAACCTTTGTATCCTGAGGGCCATCCTAAAAGAGTTGAGCAAGATTCTCAGAAAATTAACACTGATGCACCTAGTCCTCCTAGTAATAAAAAGAAAAATGATAGGACTTTGCATGCTTCTAGCGAACCTACCATAGACACCCCTGAGAATCCAAATGATATTTTTATTTCTGATGTTGAAACAAAATCTGGTGATGAACATGAACCTAGTGATAATGTTAATGAGGATGTTCATGTTTATGCTCAACCTAGTAATGATAATGATGTGGAGATTGAACCTGCTGTTGATCTTGATAACCCACAACCTAAGAATAAACATTATGATAAGAGAGACTTCGTTGCTAGGAAGCATAATAAAGAAAGAGAACCATGGGTTCAGAAACCCATGCCCTTTCCTCCTAAGCCATCCAAGAAAAAGGATGATGAGATTTTGAGCGCTTTGTTGAGATGCTTAGACCTGTCTTTTTGCGTATGCATTTGACCGACATTCTGAAAATATCTCCTTATGCTAAGTATATGAAAGATATTGTTACAAATAAAAGAAAGATACCGGAAGCTGAAATTTCCACTATGCTTGCTAATTATACATTTAAGGGTGGAGTACCAAAGAAATTAGGAGATCTAGGAATACCAGCTATACCATGCTCCACTAAAAGAAACTATGTTAAAACTGCTTTGTGTGATTTGGGAGCCGGTGTTAGTGTTATGCATTTCTCTTTATATTGTAGACTTGATTTCAATAAGTTGACACCAACTGAAATATGTTTACAAATGGCTGATAAATGAACTGCTATACCCATCAGTATTTGTGAGGATGTGCCTGTCGTATTTGCTAATGTTACTATTTTAACAGACTTTGTTATTCTCGATATTCCCGAGGACGACAGTATGTCAATCATCCTCCGTTCACCCTTTTTGAATACTGTAGGGGCTGTTATTGATTGCAACAAGGGCAGTGTCACTTTTCATGTTAATGGTAATGAGCATACGGTACACTTTTGAAGAAATAACCTCAAGTTCATAGTATCAATTCAATTGGAAAAATTTCAACTATTACTATTGGATGTTTTGAATTCTCTCTCCCTACTATCAAAAAGAAATATGATATTCTTATTTTAGGGGACATGCATATCCCCATTGAGGTAACTTAGTGTTATTCGAAAATTCTCCGGTTTCATGTTACTCGAAAGAAGTTTGTTAATAAGACTTGATCAACCTTGTTAATGGATTCCTTTTGATGAGCATGAGATGGATGCATTTAGAAAGCACAACTTTTTCTACCCACCTTCTACTTTATGTTATTTAGTATAAATAAAGCAAAAACACTATTATTCGTCGGTTTTCTGAATTATGCATGCAATAAAAAAATGTCCTCAAAATAAAAGTTCTCCAAATGCCTTAAAAATTTAGTATGATTTTGTATAGAATATTTGAGAATTTTTGGCACCAGGAACACTACAGGGGGCTACACCAGTGGGCCACAAGCCCAGGGGGGCGCCCTACCCCCTAGGCGTGCCTTGGTGGCTTGTGGGTCCCACGTGGGTCCGCCTCACTTATTCCAGCACCCATCCACTTCGTCTTCCTCCGGAAAAAATCATCCCGTTGCTCAAACCCGTGTTCTTGCTCATCTTGCTGCCGTTTTTGATCTCCTAGCTTAAAGCTTCATTTGCAAAACTATTTTGCGTCATTGTTCTTCGGTATGTGACTCCTCCAATGGTCCAATTAGTTTTTGTTCTAGTGCTTTATATATTGCAAATTTTTGCTGCTGTGGTGACCTTGTTCTTGAGCTTGCATGTCAAATTTATATGGTCCCAAGTTGTTTTGATGCATTATATTGCCTCTAGGCACTTGTGGGAGTAGTTGCTATCAATTTTTTGAGTTTGGTTTATTTTCATTTTGAGTCAGTAAAATTTCAGAAATTTTCAGAGGAAGAAAATGATGAGGAGGTTGTTAAGAAGCTCTTCAAGCCGGGGTTCTAAAGAAAATGATAATGAGGAGAAGAAGAAGCCCAAGTATAATCTTCCTCGCATCGCGGAGGTTCGACCGTGTGAATGGCCAAGTGATGCATTCTTTAGGGAGGACGGAATTTATGAGGATTTTTATTATTTGACGGGAGAATGCAGGCATCACCGACTTCCTCCACGATAAGTGTGACCAATACCTCCTACTCACTAATACCTTTGTGCAAAATTTTCACTTCCGTTATAGGGAAGATCCTCCTATGGTAGAATTTCACTTATATGATGTTCCTAAGAAAATGACTCTTTATTATTTTTTGCAACGTTTGCAAATTACCTTATGAGGGCAACGTCGGTGAATCACGTCCTAGAGATATTGAAGATTTTATTAATGAAGTTACCGTAGGAGAAGAGAGAGGGGTGTCGGAAGCAAGAGTGGCTAGTTTACATTTTTCCTGTTTTGCGCTATTACTCATTATTTGTGGGGAGATGTTTGATTGGTCGTGGGGAGAGTGGAGGCCTTAGTTCCCCTGACCTTGCCATTTTACGCCATGCTTTATATACTGATAGAACTTTTAGTTTGGGTGCTATGGTTGCTCGATGGTTGAGTTTAAACCGTTCGAGGAATTTCCATCCGTCAGATATAGATCAGGCAGTCGATATTGCAAGATGGCCCGCGTACCATCATCACCAACTCGGTTTTTTATAAGAGAAGAAATATAAGTATGGAGATACAAACGTATTATCGATACTTGTTTCCGTAAACTAGCATCTACATTCTATTCAACGCCTCAGCATGTGGGGCCTTAGCACAATGACTTCTTGACTGTGTAAAACAAAGGTTTTCCCGTCGCTGATAAGGAGGGGGTGATGGTGGCGCGCTGTTTGGCTTGCTCTAGTCCTAGTAGTCATACTAGGTGGTCTAAGCACGTGTGGATTTATTCTTTTTCACGTCTCGTGTTTGCCATACTGCCACGACTGTTGATGAATAGACGGTAAGTTATTCATGGGGAAACCCTTGTTGAGCGTGTTTGTGTGTGTGTGTGTGTGTGTGAGAGAGAGAGAGAGAGAGAGTGTGCATGTGTGATATGTCTAGAGATTGAGGAAATGATAAGATATTCTTTGTATCTATGTGTGTGGAGGATAGAGAGAGACATGTACATGGGGCTTTGTGTTGTGTAACATGGAGACACATATACATAATCAGAGAGTGTGTGTGTGAGATACACATGCGGACATGGGGAGAGATGAGGATCCACATAAATGGGTGTTTGTGCGTGTCTGTGTGTGTTTGTGCGTGCATTTGTGTGTGAGAGGGAGTGTGTGTATGTGGAGTAGAGAGACCACTAATGATGTAAACCTAATATAAGGGAAGGGGGAATGGTGTGACATGTGTAGTAGCGGGATAGCATGGGTGCGGGCGGGGGGAGAAGACTATTTGGAAGAGACATCGAGTGTGTGTGGGAGAGGGTTGTGAGAGCGAGAGAGAGAGAGAGAGAGAGAGAGAGAGAGAGAGAGAGAGAGAGAGCTAGCGATGGAGAGAGAGAGAGGAAGAGAGGGGGAGAGAGAGGGGTCGTTTGTGTCCCTAAATGGCGTATAGATAGGGAGACAATGTTGATGTTGTTCGAAATTGGCCTATGTACGGAGATGCAAGGGAAGCGAGTCATCGTGTGTGTGATAGGGACTTCATGAGAGATCTAGAATAGATGGTGTAGAGAACAATGTGCGAGATTGAGAACGATGATACATTAGGGAGCTATGGAAAGAGTCACGACATATATGTATACAAGGAAGGAGTTGGGGTGGGGCCGCATGTGGGAGAGATAGAAAGAGGAGAGTGGTGCACAAGGAGACAAAGTGTGCTTGTTTGCAGTGGGGGTGGTGTGTGAGGTAAGTGTGCGAGAACCACATAACTAGGGAGATAGACGTTTGGTGGCGACGTTTTTGTGTATGGGAAAGATACACTCTACATAGTGCGTGTGCTTGGGAAAGAAAGATGCTGGGAGACCTAAAGAGTGGGGGAAGAGATGTGTGCATGCGCGAGAGACAAAGTGATAGAGACCTATATTGGGGTCCAGACTTTAGAAGAGAGAGGGGTGTTAATGTGCTTGTGTGTTCATGTCTGGGGGAGAGAACGACTTCTGTGGGTTGGCTTCAGATAAAGAGTGAGGTGTCTATATTTGAGGGACCTTAGCGTAATTGAGATATATATGGTCAATAGTGTGTGCACTCATGGTTATTCAATTTGTTTCACAGTTTGGACTATGAGATAACTATACTTTTGAACATGCGTGATATACCTTGATGTACCAGAATTACAAACCTAAGATTGGAATTTTGAAATTCGACTCCATCATTAGCTTTTTGTAATTCATTCAAACGGAGCTACATTTTTTAAGCCTGGATTTCGTGATTTCAAATTCATATATCAAACCTAGAGATATACACATACGGGCATGTTCAAACTTTATAATCATCCACTTTATTCGTACACATACACATTTTTGCTTTTGTCATCATATTTAGGATAAACACATTTGGAATTTCATTTGAATTGGACCATATGATGGTATTTTCTTGTACTAGCTCAATGATCCATATTTGAATTGAGTGGACAATCTAAGTTTCGAGTTGGAGACATTGATTTTCAGAACTTGCACTTTTTTTTTGCGTGCAAAACAAACAAATTCTTGGCCATGATATCATAGTCGGCCGTACAAGAGCATAATATAACTTCAGGCGCCAAAAGCTTTCAAACTTCCCACTCACATCGAGATATCTCGCGCCCGAAAGTTTAGCCCTGTGATATTCCTGTTTTACCCCTGCCACATGAACGAAAAGGGCTGCTTTGGTAACTCCATTGTTTTCCCCTCTTTGCCCCAACATTCTTCCCCAGAGCCCCTCCCCTTCCCCTCCCCGACCCCCAACCACGGCAAGCTGCCAAATCTAGTCCTCTGCCGCAGCGGTGGACCTCACACCCCGCCTGATCTACCTTTCGCACCTTGGAACCCCCAACTGCCAACTCACCACTTCACCGGAGCCGCTTCAGCGACTGGCTTGTCCATCGCTGCAGATCTCCTTGACCGCCATCATGGTCCACCACACTGGATCTGCTTAACCGGCGCACTCGTCCACCACAGTGTAGGCCCTTCACTGAGTTCCTCGTCCGCCCCATCGCTGGCCCTTCATACAAGCCCTCGTCCGCCGCAACAGATCCGCCTCACTGAAAGCACTGTACAACGCGCCCGCCGAAGCCTTCATCCACTGCACCGGACCCGCTCCACGGACGCCATATTCAACTCCACCGGCCCTGGTTTACTGACGCCGCAGTCGCATCAGGTATTTCGATTTGTTCTCCTTCGGTTTTTCTCTTTATCGTGCAACTGTTCACTTACCACAGATGAGCTTTCTTGTATGTCGACAGGAGCCAAGACTGTAGCACCGGAGCCGCTTCAGCGATGGTGATAGCCGGCCCAAACTCAACCACAACATGAGCACCATCGACGACCCTTAGCTATCAAGTATGACAACGATACCCATACGCCGCTGAGAATCAGGTACTATTGTCCAACGGCCGGCGCCCACGTTCTCTTCCTTAGCATAAGCACCGCACCTTTGAATTTTCAGGGCATCATTCAATTTTTCATGAGACGCGTTATTCTGCTTGCACCTGTGTTTTGTCCTAAGTATTACTGTACTTCCTAAATAACATTGCCTGCTATTTTACTTCTTGCATGCTATATTTATGATAGTGGTGTTGTTCTGATGCCACCTGTTGGTTCCATCAGACTGCTTCATGTTCTATATGCTTAATTACACATCAACAAACTAGCATGTGGTTCCGCTGCTTTTTGTTCATTTTACCCTACATTTTCTGATGCTAGCTATTACATCACTGCTCCGAGCCTCTGTTCATTACTTCTTTGTGTGTTCTTGATCTTCCCAAGTTGCATGACTAATTTGATGATTCTACTAATAACACCCCAGAGAGTGCCGAAGACAACCCCCTCCAGCAAGATTCAGCACAGGAGGACGGGGAAGCCAGCCCTCGAGAGGGAGCGGCAGACGAGGAGGATGAAAATTACATGCCTCCCTCCGGAGACGAGGCAAGCCTCAACGACGACGAATTCGTCGTACCAGAGGATCTCGTCGAACAAGAGCGTTTTAAACGCAGGCTTATCGCCACGGCAAATAGCCTAAAGAAAAAGCAGCAACAGCTTCAAGCTGATCAAGACCTGCTGGCCGACAGATGGACCGAGGTCCTCGCGGCCGAAGAGTATGAACTCGAACGCTCCTCCAAGAGCTACCCAAAATGCAAGTTGCTCCCCCGACTAGAGGAGGAAGCATACAAACCTTCATCACCAGTGCACAATACGGCAGACCGACCACCCCGTGGTCGCGACAGAGAGGCATCTAGGCCCTCCATCAGGACCGTACCCCGGCACCGCTCGAAAAGTACGAAGCCACGAGGGAATGCGTCGGACTTGCGGGATATATTGGAGGACAAGGCAAGACAATCCAAATCTATCTACGGATCACGTGGGCGCCCCACGACCCACGACGACTACCGTCGTGCCGGATACAACAACTCCGGCCGGGCCGAACACAGCAGACAACGCTCTCTTGAGCTACGTCGTGATATTGCTCAATATAGAGGCGCCGCACACCCACTATGCTTCACAGACGAAGTAATGGATCATCAAATCCCCGAAGGGCTTAAACCCGTGAACATTGAATCCTACGATGGCACAATAGACCCCGCGGTCTGGATCGAAGATTATCTCCTTCATATCCATATGGCCCGCGGCGACGATCTCCACGCCATCAAGTATCTCCCACTCAAGCTTAAAGGACCAGCTCGGCATTGGCTTAACAGCTTGCCCGCAGAGTCAATTGGGTGTTGGGAGGACCTGGAAGCCGCATTCCTCGATAACTTCCAGGGCACATATGTGCGACCACCAGACGCCGATGACCTAAGCCACATAATTCAGCAGCCAGACGAATCGGCCAGACAGTTCTGGACACGGTTCTTAACAAAGAAAAATCAAATCGTTGACTGTCCGGATGCAAAGGCCCTCGCAGCCTTCAAACATAACATCCGCGACGAGTGGCTGGCCCGGCACCTAGGACAGGAAAAGCCGAAATCCATGGCAGCCCTCACATCACTCATGACCTGCTTCTGTGCGGGAGAGGACAGCTGGCTAGCTCTCAGCAACAACCTCAGCAAAAATGCTGGCAGTCCAGAGACTAAGGACCACAATGGCAGGTCGCGTCGAAACAAAAACAAACGCCACGTTAACGGCGATAACAATGAGGATACGGCAGTCAACGCCGGATTCAGAGGCTCTAAACCCGGTCAGCGGAAGAAGCCATTCAAAAGAACTACTCCGCGTCCGTCCAATTTGGACCGAATACTCGACCGCTCTTGCCAGATACATGGCACCCCCGAAAAGCCAGCTAACCACACCAACAGAGATTGTTGGGTATTCAAGCAGGCCGGCAAGTTAATTGCCGAAAACAATGACAAGGGGCTGCACAGCGACGACGAGGAAGAGACTCGGCCACCGAACAGTAGAGGACAGAAGGGTTTCCCCCCACAAGTGCGGACGGTAAACATGATATACACAACCCATATACCCAAGAGGGAGAGGAAGCGTGCACTTAGGGACGTATATGCGATGGAGCCAGTTGCCCCGAAGTTCAATCCACGGTCCTCTTGCCCGATCACTTTCGATCGAAGAGACCACCCGACCAGTATCCGCCATGGCGGATTCGCCGCATTGGTTTTAGACCCAATCATCGATGGATTTCACCTCACTAGAGTCCTGTTGGACGGCGGCAGCAGCCTGAACCTGCTTTATCAGGATACAGTGTGCAAGATGGGCATAGACCCCTCAAGGATTTAACCTACAAAGACGACCTTCAAAGGCGTCATACCAGGTGTTGAGGCCAATTGTACAGGCTCAGTCACACTGGAAGTGGTCTTCGGATCCCCGGATAATTTCCGAAGCGAGGAGTTAATCTTCGACATAGTCCCGTTCCGCAGTGGCTATCACGCCCTGCTCGGACAAACCGCGTTTGCAAAGTTTAACGCGATGCCGCATTATGCATACCTTAAGCTCAAGATGCCAGGCCCTCGTGGAGTCATCATGGTCAACGGAAATACTGAACGCTCCCTCCGAACAGAGGAACACACAGCGGCCCTCGCGGCAGAAGTACAGAGCAGCCTTCTAAGGCAATTTTCGAGTCCGACCGTCAAAAGACCGGACATGGCCAAACGCGCCCGGAGTAACATCAATCAAGACCACCTGGCACGTCCCGAGAACGCGTAGCAATGCGGCCCCAACCCCAGCCCTTGCATGATTGCAAGACCAGCTCTTCGCGTACATCATTATGCTCTAGAGATACCATGGGCATAAGGGAGGGGCACGACCACGACAGGCCCAGAGTGCGGCTTAACCACACCAGGGGCTCCCAAGTGTGTCGCTCTTTTGTTTTTTATTTTTTTCCTTTTTATCCACAGGACTCCGTTCACCAAAGAACCTGACCGGCAATAGATCTGCCGAACTCACGATGCAACAGCCAGGGAGGGACAAAGGCTATGACGAACACTCAGGTGGTCTCCATTATGAGAATTAAATTTGTTAAATACATCAGTTCGTAGCCCACCCTTGGAGGGGGACATGATCAAAATAGTCCAATCCCTTGCTCACCGCACTATTTGTATCGTTCTGCACTCATGGCAGAATTCCTTGAATAAACAATGCATCACCTTTTTCGCTTATAATTGCATTTCTTTTCTTATATATGTTCATTAATGTCATCTTGCACCCGTACATTTTGGTACGGCCGAATACACCAGGGGCTTATGTTCCCCGCATTATGGTGTGATAAGTCCGAACACTTTCACAAGTGCGGCACCCCGAACTTATAGCATTATATGCATCGGCTCCGAATCATGTCTTGGGTCAATAGTTGGGTTTGCCCGGCTCCCATGTTTTGGTACCTTACGTTCCGTTCCATCGGCTAAGGTAGCACTGGGAGAACCACTGCGATTGCGCCCCGGTTGAGCTGGGCGAGCGCCTCAGTGGAGAAAGCTAAAACTGACTGTCATGATAAGGCGAGAGACTGGTCGCTGTTCGAGAGGTCTTTTCGAGTCCTTAAAGACTTATGCCGCTTAGAGCGAGGAACCGGCTTCGTCCGGCCCAGGCATGGATAGCGCCCCGAACTCGGTCTTCCAAATACTAGGGGCTTCGCCGAAATTTAAAATTATAGAATTCTATGGCTAAGTGAGAGTGTTCAAGCATTATAAGTCCGGTTGCCTTGTTCGTTGTGTTGAGCGCCTCCCTAGATGGACCCAAAAATGGGAACAAGAGTGCTCAAGTTTATCCCGAACACCCCAGCACTCGTGGCATGGGGGCTGAAGCCGACGACTTGCCATCTCTCAGATTTAATAAACGGCCGCATAGAAGGTAATATTTTAAATCATTAAGCGTTGCTTAGCGCACATGAACAAAGTTTTTAGCGCACAGGATAACACATTGCGAGTTTACTCAATAATTACATCTTTGGGGCACTCATCCGCAATCTTGCGGGCACCCTTCAGGACACTCTTATAGTACATTTCGGGCGTACGATACTCCTTGCCCGCTGGCGGCGCGTCCGTGATAAGCTTCTCAGCATCCAGCCTGCCCCAATGCACCTTTGCGCGGGCAAGGGCCCGATGGGCACCTTCAATGCAGGCTGAGCGCTTGATGACTTCCACCCAGGGGCACGCATCACTAGCCGCTGCACGAGGCCGAAGTAGCTCCCAGGCATGGCCTCTCCAGGCCACAGCCGGACTATGAGGCCCTTCATGGCCTGCTCGGCTACCTTGTGGAGCTCGACCAGCTGCTTCAGCTGGTCGCTAGGGGGCACCGGATGTCCGGCCTCAGCGTACTGATACCAGAAGACCTTCTCCGTTGAGCTCCCCTCCTCGGCCCGGTAGAATGCGGCAGCATCGAACACGCTGCGAGGCAGATCTACAAACGCCCCTGGAGAGCTCCGAATTCGGGTAAGTAACAGGTAATTTACATTCACATGCTTGCTCTGCATGAAAAATGCCTTACCCGCCGCTATCTTCTTCACCGCCGCTATCTCCTAGAGGGCCTTATGGGCCTCGGCCTTAGCGGCTTTGGCACTTTCAAGAGCCGAGGCAAGCTCGGACTCTCGAGTCTTCGAGTCGCACTCCAAACTCTCATGCTTTTCCATGAGAGCCTGGAGCTCTTGCCGCACCTCCGCCACCCGCGCCTCCTGCTTCTCTCGCTCCGCTCGTTCCGCGGCCGCATTGCGTTCGGCCATGGACAAGGCCTCCTTCAGGGTCGCCACCTCGTTCGTGGCCCCTGCAGTACCCACGTTATCCTTGTTATCTATTGCAACCAAAATCATTTTCTGTAAGGTACAAATTTAAAAGTGGTGTTACTCACCTTCTTTGTCCTCGAGCTGCTTCTTGGCAAGGCCGAGCTCTTGCTCGGATCGCTCGAGGTCCTGCTTTAAAGCACCGACCTCCGCAGTCAGTGCGGCAGAGGTCAGCAACGCAGCCTGCAAACCCATATTGACATAATTTTTAGCACTCCTGCGTATATCTTTTTTAGATCCTCAGTCCGGTTTTTCTTTCCGAACACCGAATTGAGCATCAGGGGCTACTGTCTATGCGGTATTACATTACATATCTTAAACTTCTTACCTCAAAGCCTGTTAGAAGGCTACTGCAGGCTTCGGTCAGCCCGCTCTTGGCAAGCTGAACCTTCTGAATCACTGCACTCATGATAGTGCTGTGTTCTTCCTCGATGGAAGCACCGTTAAGCGCCTCCAACAAGTTGTCCGGCGCCTCCGGTTGGATGGAGGCCGCCGGCATCACGGTCTTGCCCTTCTTACGAAGGGGCCGCCTGCCGGACTCCGGAACCACTGCGGGTTCCGGCATGGAGTCCGGCGCAAAGCCGGGAGGATGCCTTGCGGCACCTCGGGAGCCTCCTCCTGATGGGTCCCCTCCTGGGATCCCACCTCGGCATCCTCAGCGTCGCGAGGGGTGGAGGCAGTCGGAATGGAATCCACGTCCGACGGAGCCAAGGACCCTCTTGATGAAGCGGGAAGATCATCATCGGCCGGACTACAGGTAGTATGCGGCATTAGAAGGACACTATGTGACGCAAAAGAGAAATTATAAACCATTCAGGAATTCGGATACTTACGATCTTGCCGGAGGCCTGGCCCTTGAGGGCCACTCTTCGTCGCCAACGTTGGCATTGGCGGAGCTGTCCGGGGGAAGGGTCCTTCCCCTCTTGGACCTTTCGGCCTCCCCCGTTGGGGAAGCCTTCCTCTTCCTCTCTCCCTCCTCCGGGAGAGAGTCCTCTTTCTCCTCCTTGTCTTCGGGGGAGGAGTCCGCCTCGGAGCCATCGGACGATGAGTCCGATATCACCTGGCGCCGGGAACTTCTTCGAGTTCCCGTGGCCTTCTTCTTGGCCTTCTTCTCCGGCACCACATAAAGTGCTGGGACTAGCAGCCCCGTTAAACGGGCGTCCGCTGGGTCTTCGGGAAGGGGAGCCGGACAGTCTACCTGTCCGGACGTCCTCTGCCAGTCCTGTTAAATGCATTGGGAGTTTTAGATCCCGCATAGAATTAAACCATGAAAGAAAATAAGTGTCCCATAGAGGATAACAAAGCTTACCTCGCCGGCCGGGCGCTTGGTGCTGAATCCGCGGTCTTCCATCGCGGACGCGGGGGCTTCTCCGCCCTTGAACAGCACCCTCCAGGCAGCTTCGTACGTCGTGTCGAAGAGCCCGCTTAGGGTCCGGTGCTGAGCCGGATCGAACTCCCACAAATTAAAGGCCCGCTGTTGGCAGGGGAGAATCCGGCGGACGAGCATGACCTGGATCACATTGACAAGCCTAAGCTTCTTGTTCACCAAGGTCTGGAGACAGGATTGGAGTCCTGTCAGCTCCTCCGAACTGCCCCATAGCAAGCCCTTCTCTTTCCAGGAGGTGAGCTACATGGGGATACCAGACCTGAACTCAGGGGCCGATGCCCATTTAGGGTCACGCGGCTCGGTGATGTAGAACCACCCCGATTGTCATCCCTTGATGGACTCCACGAAGGCCCCTTCGAGCCAGGTGACGTTGGGAATTTTGCCCACCATGGCGCCTCCGCACTCCGCTTGGACGCCCTTCACAACCTTTGGCTTGACATTGAAGGTCTTGAGCCACAAGCCGAAGTGGGGCTGGATGCAGAGGAAGGCCTCGCACACGACGATAAACGCCGAGATGTTGAGGATGAAGTTTGGCGCCAGATCGTGGAAGTCCAGGCCGTAGTAGTACATGAGCCCCCGGACGAAGGGATGAAGTGGGAAGCCCAGTCCGCAGAGGAAATGGGGAAGGAATACGACCCTCTCATGGGGCCTGGGGGTGGGGATGAGCTGCCCCTCGTCGAGCAGCCGGTGCGCGATGTCGCTGGAAAGGTATCCGGCGCCATGCAGCTTTTTGATGTACTCCTCCGCAACGAAGGAGGCCAACCACTTGCCTCCCGCTCCGGACATGACTGGAGAAGGTCGAGATGAGATGTGCGGACTTGGGCGCTGGAGCTCGAGTGCGCGGAGATGGATAAGCAATGGGGGAAGAAGGCGTAGGTAAAAAGGTGGATCCTTATCCCCTTATATATAGGCGGACGAAGACTATGCGTCCCCACTGGCCTGGTAAAACTCGCTTATCTCCCAAGCGGCACCATCAATGGCGCGGTTGGGTTACCCACGTCCGTATTGATGGGAATCCCGGAATAAGGGGAACACGATCTCTGCTTCGACAAGAGGTGCCAAGGAAACCACTTCGCTAAACGCGCTGAGGTGGTATAATAAAAAACGATTCAAGTAAAGGCTTGGTAGTGGCGTGACGTCATGCCACAGAATACGTCAGCAGATTGAACTTGTGTACATATTATTCTCTCTACGGTGGAATGTGGAATTTATTTTGCAGAGCCGGACACTATCCTGGTGTTCACAATCTTCTATGGATTATTCGGAGGAGGAACCCGCCTTGCAATGCCGAACAATATGCGCGCCGGACTTATCGTCATTGAAGCCTGGTTCAGGGGCTACTGAGGGAGTCCTGGACTAGGGGGTGTCCGGATAGACAGACTATCATCGTCAGCCGGACTCCAAGACTATGAAGATACAAGATTGAAGACTTTGTCCCGTGTCCGGATGGGACTTTCCTTGGCGTGGAAGGCAAGCTTGGCAATACGGATATGTAGATCTCCTACCATTGTAACCGACTCTTTGTAACCCTATCCCTCTCCGGTGTCTATATAAACTGGAGGGTTTTAGTCCGTAGGACACACAACCATTACAACAATCATACCATAGCCTAGCTTCTAGGGTTTAGCCTCCTTGATCTCGTGGTAGATCCACTCTTTTACTACCCATATCATCAATATCAATCAAGCAGGAGTAGGGTTTTACCTCCATCGAGAGGGCCCGAACCTGGGTAAAAACATCATGTCCCTTGTCTCCTGTTACCATCCGCCTAGACGCACAGTTCGGGACCCCCTACCCGAGATCCGCCGGTTTTGACACCGACAGATGGTGTGGCTGCCATGAATGAGGTAATCTTTATCTTGAGGCTGGAAATTATGCAATTAGCAGCACGCATTATGCAAGCAACCCAAGAATTGGAGGAAGTAAGAATGTTGCATTTGAAGATGGAGGAGGTCCTGTTGTTTATGCTATCTGAAGCCCAGGGTAATCCCGACTCTTCTTTAGATACCAGTTGAAATTGTCATTAGATTATTGTACATGCATGTTGTGTCATGTCTTTGAATGGATTATCTTGTAAGACCCCCTATGTTGTCCATGTGTTGTAATGATCCGATTTTTTTAGGCGAGGTAATCCTTAGTACTTGTATGATTGACATAAGGTGAACTGTTTTTCGTGTGAGCATATTGTATTGGAGGAAATAATTGTTTGACTCAAAGTGTATCCAACCTACTGAATTTGAAGATCACGGCATTTCTAAATCATAATCATATATAAAGGTGGAATAACACAATGTAGAATTATCTGTGGATATTCGTAATTGAATACAAATTGGATTTGAATTTAGTTGCCAGGGCCCAGGGCAAACGTGAATGCTAATTCTCCCAAGTTTTGAATGAAGCGGCTAAACACCCACTATAATTTGTGGGCTGCCCGAACCAAGTGTTTGCGAGATGGAAATTATTGTCTAACCCTGACACTTGACATCCTTATCGACCGGATTTACACTGCTGTCAATAGGGGTACACTAGTAACTTCAATCAGACGTGACACGACGGCCTCTGAGCCCATTCAGACACGGTGGGTGCCAAATGTGGGCGGCAAAACACATTTGATTCAAGCTCGTCTAAAAGACATGCGTCTCTCCCTCCATTTCCCCATTCATACACGATGGGCGGCAAAACAAACCACTACTAGGAAAAGGCATGCTAGTGGCGCACCAGTTTTGCCTTCTAATGGCGCACTACTGGTGCGCCACTAGCATCACGCCATTAGAATTAAATTCTAATGGCGCACCACTGGTGCGCCATTAGTATCTGGTGTTCTAATGGCGCACCACGTAGTGCGCCATTAGTATTGCCCATAGTGCGCCATTAGAATTCTTTCCAGGGGGCCATATGTACCCATGTGCTTTGGCATACTAATGGCGCACTAGTGGGCGATGCGCCATTAGGGTGATTATCACAGTGTGCCATTAGTGTCTTGCGCGGTGCGCCACTAGTATGAATATTAGGGATTATTTTTTTTCTTTTCTGATATTTTCACTGGTTACAAAATATATTATTGGACAGAATTTAGACAACACCACACAGCAACAGCAGATTCATCGAATACAATAGAAGATTAGTCTCCGAATACAAATCATCATATTAGTCTCTGAATTCAAAAGACCGAACAAAGATAGAACATTACAAGTCTCGAGACCGCGAGTAGCTAGTTTGTCTTCACATTACAAGTCGATATCTACCATCTAAACTACCATCACATAGAAGAGAGTTGTGGTCATCACGATGAGCATCATCGCGATCAAACTGGTCTTCATCCGGTTCCTCCAACGCTCCCTCCTCTCTCCCGCTAGATAGCGGGCGTATCTAGATTCGGCCTCCGCCCTAGTGGTGTACCCTTTGTAACTGTTACCGCTGAAACGGTGAACCTGTCTCCGACACTCCTCCCAGTCGTCGTAGACTCCGGGAACCTTACCCTTGTACATGACATACGATGGCATCTCTATGCACAAGCCAAACAACAGATAATACATAAGCAATATCTAAGTATGCAACAAAAGGATCGGAAGAGAAAAGCAAGACATTAATAGCACGATTCATGGTCCTACTAATAAATAGCATCGATTACATCTAAGTTGAACGACTGTCCAAACCAAAGAGACATACGAATTCATTAAAGTTTAATTACAACATGAGACAATCAATGTTTCAGAACTACACATCACTACTTTTGACTCGACTCATTGGACAGGAGCGTGGATGAAGCCGCCGTCTGTCGCGATGGTCATGAAATCGCGGTCGTTGTCACCCTGCATTTGTAGCGTTCCATCTATCTCATTGTTGGACGGTTGATATCTGAGGAAGAACTGCCCCGACGTATGAAGGACATCTTGATGGATGATGTCCGCAAAGTCCGACTGGATGCGAAAGAATTCTTGTCTGAGGTCCACGTCCTGGATTGCCGACAAGTTCGCGGCCCAATCTCTGAGATTATCTGGTAGCAGAAGTTGATGATGGTCCCTTACGATCGCCCGCATGTGATGGAGGGCGTAGTAGGCATCCTTCTGACCGCCAGGCATCTGCTTGATGTAGCAGAACTTCGTATTGTGTGAGAACATGTGCTTGCCGTACTTACGAATAGTCCTGGTGAAGGTGCCTCCAGATTTGGCGTAGCCGGGGAGAACATCATCAAGAACTTTCTTGACATTTGTGTAGTCTATCTTGGAGTTACGGTTCAGGTCGAAATACGTGGCCATGGAATATTTCGGGCTTAAGAGGATGAGTGTGCAATGTGTGTCACTGCACAGAACACGGAATGTTAGAAAAAAAGAACGATCGAAATCTAAGAAATCATATGTTACGGGGCGGTTAAGGGATGACTTACTCGGGAAAGTAAGCCACAAGGAAGTTATCCTTATCTGGGTTTGCCAGAATGACGCCTTCGAGGTGTGAACTTGCAACTTGGCGGTCCCCAACGCTGCTCAAGTGCTTGGCACGCATGTAGAAGGGGTCGACTATCACGATGTCCGGGGTCTTGTCTCTAATGATCTGCATCTCCATACTCAGCGAAAACAGCCGAACGAAGGTGTAGTGCAGCGGATGAAGGTTAAACATAGCAAAGATGTCATCAAACCGCAGGACGATCGTACCCCCGATGTCGCCATCCACAAAGCCCTTGCCCTCTGGCACCTTGGCCACGAAAACCGGGTATGCCACATCCTTCTCTCTGAGACGCCGCTTCTCCAAAGAAAGAACACTGTCGTGCAGACTCCGCATAGCACCGGTTGCAGCATTTAGCATATTTGGCGGTAGCATCGCCCTACCCGCCACATGCGCCCTCCTCGAGATATCCTTAGGTGAAGGTGGCCCGTCCTGAGCACGGATCGTACTTGGTGCCGGCTGGCTCGCACCGGCGCCCTTGTTAGTCTTTTGTTTCCGTCCCTCCTTCTTGATCTCCTGTAATAAGACCGAGTTCTGTTCACAGACCGCCTTCTTGAGCGTGTTGGGGCTGATAATATTTCGCACCTCAGCTATCTGAGGCTCGGTGAAGGCGGGAGCTGGAGGCGTCTCCTGAGAACTGAACGCCAGACGACGCCTATTGCAATTGGATTTCTCCGACGTACCAACTAGATTGCGGTCGTTTTGGTTGGGTTCTTGAGAAAGAGGCCCGCAGAACTCATCATCATACCCATGTTCGGCAAAGTACTTATAGACTTTGGTAAATGTACCGTCGTCGTTGTCGTCGTCGTCCGGATCCTGTGCCATAGGGCTGTCCGGATCCTGTGCCATAGGGATGTCCGACATAGGGATGTCTGGCAGGTCCGGTAGCGTTGCGGTGTTCTTGCCATGGCTTGGCGCCGGCACGACTGGCGGTCTTGTCTGTGGGGTGGTGTCCCCCGCCCCCAAACGAATCTGGCTCTTCGGCCAAAGCAGCGGCTAGTTTACGCAGGCGCTGAGGGTCATCTCAGCTTCTTCGTCGGCCCTAGCGGGTCGAACCGGAGGTAACAGCTCGTCGCAGCCTGGCAGCACCCGAACCACTTCAACCCTATATATTGTGGGTGGCATCGGATTACCGTGGAACATGCGGTTGCCCGGTTGAACGATTCTGCCCTTGGCGACATCGACCAGCTCGGCGCCCACGAAGTGCAGAAGTGTGCAAGGAACGTCGGTGGTGCCCTGCGAAAACATGTACAGGGCGTCAGGGATGCCCAGTCAAAGGCAAGGAGATGAAGTCATCGGCCGAGAGGCTTAGTTACTGTGATGCCGTCGAGCTCGGCTAATGTTGAGGCACCGCCAACGGCGGGCGTGCAACTGACGGAGGGGGCGCTTGCTGGCGAGGTGCCGGCCGGCGTACACCCGGGTGCATTAAGCTCCAATGCCCGTGCCGGCGCCGGAGACATGAATACCGCCTCCGCCGGAGACACCAATGGCGCCGCTGCCGGAGACACCAATGGCGCCGCCGGAGACACCAATGGCGCCGCCTGCGCGCTGTGCGAGTTGCTGGCCGTGAAGCTAGGAACCGGGGGAGGCCCCTATTGGCCGCCCGCAATCCACGTCGTCAGCCCATGAATCAACATAGGCACCATGGCGTTGAGCTTCGTTCCCAGCTGTTGTTCCACTTGCTCTTGGACAAGCTCCGGAATCTGCGCCACTTGTGCCTTGAGTGCTTCAACCTCGCGCGTCTGGCTTTCCGAGCTGGCCTTTTTCTCCTTCCGCACACCAGCGGTATAGTATGACCCCCATTTTGTGGACAAGCCTTTGCCGGCCACACGACCAGCTGACATCGGCTTAGTGAGCTTATCCTTGCTTTTCATTTTGTTCAACACCCTATTTAAAGGGGTGTCGAAAGGGGAGCTCTGAGACGACCCCGCGCTACTGCTTTCAGTTTCCTGCGAAAGGAACGTGAACCATTTAGAAATATTGGGGATTAATTAGAGTGCAACCATATGGAGCTAATTACCAGAACAAGCTCAAGCGCCCTGGTCTTCAGATCCGTGGTAAGCTCCTTTGTTATCGGGTCCTCCTTGTACCGGGCCCTGACATAGTCCCTGGTCTGCTTGTTACCGCTGTATTTCTCGAAGCGGGGCGGTAGGCCTTGCTCGGCATGCTCCGCGTCCTCCTTGTCCCATATAGGCTCCGCCACTCTGTAACCGCCGGGACCGAGTTTGTGTTCCCCTAAGTTCAACTCCCGCATTTCTTTCCCCCACTGACTTGATTCGGAGGTTGCGCTGCTCGAGCACTTGATCTTGAACTCCTTGTACTCATCCTCGCTCATCAAAGGATATTTCGCCTTGATCTTCTCATAACTATCACCTTTATCAATCATTCTCTTCACCGTGCTTCTCCAAGTAGACAGGGCCGTGTTCATCTTCGTGAGGGCGGCACTGTTCACTTTATTCCTTGAGAGGCGTGTGTTTTCAAATTCGGCGGGGAACATGTATCGTTCGTGCAGCTTCGTGAAGAGGAGGTTGCGCAAATTCCCGTGGTCCTTATTCCTAAGGTTATCAGTGTTGATCGAGACGGTACTCCGGAGAATGCACCTGAGCTGAACCGAGTACCCCTTGACTATATGTTTGGGCTCCGTTGGATTCTCGTCGGAGTCCACTTGAGTGACTTCCTCCTTGACGGTGCGGAGCGCATTCGGACGCCGGTCTTTCCTTTGCTTCTTCGATTGGCTGCCATCTGTGTGTGTGCCGCCATCATCAGTGGTGGCATCCTCGACGGCACCATCAGTGGTGTCATCCCCGACACCACTAGGGGTTGTGTAATCAGGATCGGTGTCTTCCGTGGCGTCCTCATAGCGGTGAGGTTGTTCCTCCATCTCCTGGGACAGCTCCCAGAATTGCTTGCCGCCTGAACCACCGGCCTCATCGTTGTGGGCCATGTTTATCTCTAAATAGGAAAAAAGTTTGTTCAAAAAGTCAGTTATTGTCAAGGAACAATATCATGGTCTCATCATTCAGGGTTTTTCGACACTGAGGCACCCTAAAAGCCTAAGCTTTCATCATTTAGGGTTTGTCGACGCCGAGGCACCCTAAAAGCCTAAGCGTACATCATTTAGGTTCTCATCGACACCGAGGCATCCGGGGCAGCCAAGTTAAGTTTTCATCATTTATGGTTTATCGATGCCGAGGCACCCTAGGTTGGGCCTAATCACTTGGCACTAATCACTTGGCTCTATTGCCACCTATGTTGGGTTTATCATCTAGGGTTTATCGATGCTAAGGAGAATTCTAAGTTGGGCCTAATCACTTGGCTCTATTGCCACCTATGGTTTAATGGAGCAAGAATAAAGGGGCAGTTGATCCTACTTAATTAAGTACTAAGATACCCCGGCCCATGCATTAGTCGCAAGTACCCCATATGTCCTATTTTTAGCAAAGTCATGCTAAAATTCACGGAAAATTTCAGCATGACCTTTGCTGAAAAATAGGACATATGGAGTACCCGAATTTGCCGGAACGGAAGTTAATCAACATTCCGGCAAACTCAAGGGCCGGAATGGAAGTTAATCAAGTTGACAAAATTCCCAAGTAGTACAGCAGCAGCATCACAAGTAGTACCAATGAACATATAGTCCAGCAAGTTGAAAAAGCTGAAGTTCTCAGCATGAAGAATCACACAACACAACACCTACATTATGATGATACATTTGGAGATTGCACATACAGTTTTCACATAAGCGTAATTGTTCTGGAGATTGCACATATAGTTTTGACAGCACAGCACCTATGACAGCACATACAGTTTTTCACATTTGTAGATTGCACATACAGTTTTCACATAGAGCAATGTTCTTTTCATTTCACCTTCCATTTTTTTTGCAATTCAACTCACTTCCTTTTGTTATAGTTACTGCTCCCAAATGAAATGACACTTTGACATGGCTGCAATTTTCAGTGTCTACTTATCTGCAATTTTTCTGTGTCTGCTTAGGAGAAATAGGTTTCAAACTTCAGCTTGTTTTGTATAAGGAGACTAAAAAACTATCTAAGGAGTTCTTCAAGTTCAAGTTACAACCTGCATGACATTTTCCTACACAATGCTTGTTGTAAATAATTACTTAAAGTAAACACTTTTTTTATCTCAGCTTACTTGCTACCCTGTCTATTTATTCTATGCTATCCTTATACTCTGCTTAAGGACAGATGCTACTTGTCTTGGCTATATACAGCAAATTGACCTGGTTGTGTTCTATGCTATTATGCTACTTGTCTTCTACGCTATCCTTATACTCTGCAAATTGACCTGGTTGGAATTCATACAGCAACAGTAACAGTTAACTAAACTTCTTTTGCATGCATTTATCACTCCAGAAAACTTTCAGTAACAAGTGAGAAGCATCTGCATTTTCTTAGTGAACTTTTGAGTGCATTTATCACTTGTTGGAGTATGCTACAGCTTCTGCAAATCATGAACTCCTTTAGTTTACATCTCAGTTTTAGCAAATACGAGGGGGAAGGAGGGGAAGGGGGAAGAGGTGAGGAATCACCTGTGGGATAACGGCAGGCTGCCGTAGGAGGACGCCGGTGTCGAGGAGGCAGCGGGCGGCGGCGCGTCGAGGAGGCGGCACATCGAGGAGGAGGAGGCGCGTCGAGGAGGTGGCGCGTCGAGGAGGCGGCGCGTCGAGGAGGAGGCGGTGTAGGCGGGGCAGCGGAGGGTTCGGCCGGCTGGGTGCGCCGCGGCAGCGAGCCGTCAGCGTTGGCGGCGGCTAGGAACCCTAGCTGTCGCGCTCGGGAGGGAGGTTGACGCAGGCGGGGCCGCGGGGGGAGGGGGACGGCGAGGGCGCAGGCGCGGGCGGAGGGGGGACGGTGCTCGGCTCGGGGACGGCGAGGGAGGCGGCAAGGGAGGCGGCTCTCGGCTCGGGGACGGCGAAGGAGGCGAGGGGGACGGCGAACACGGGGGGGGGGGGGGGCAGCGGGAGAGATTAGAGAGATTGGGGATTTAGTGTGGGGGGAAACTTTCTAATGGCGCACCAGCTCTCGGTGCGCCATAAGTACTACTATTCTAATGGCGCACCAGCTCTCGGTGCGCCATTAGAATTTTGTTCTAATCTAGCCCACTAGCCCTATCTACCACCTAACCCTATCTACAACAGAACCCACCCACTAGCCCGACTGGTCAGCATGCAGCACACACACCAGGAGGTCCTGGGTTCGATTCCCAGGCTCCAATATTTTTTTATGCATTTTAAATGTTGTTTTTTATATTTATTTGTGTTCAAATATGTTCAAACTTGTTTAAATCATAAGAGATCGAGATGGAGGGGGAATCGAGATCGAGATGGAGGGGGATCGAGATCAAGTGTCCTCATGAATTCAAAAAGTGCCCATGAAATTTAAAAATATTCATGATATCAAAAAGTGCCCATGAAATACAATCGAGAAATGAAGACTACGATTTAAATACAATCGATCTTAGCTAGCTATCTGTTCACAATCTTCTTGCCCTTGTTTTTCGCAAATGGAGTTCTTCTGTGGAACGGACGTCCTTTAGGTAGGGTGGTCCTGCTTCTTCTTGTGGTGTGTGCTGCTACTTCATCGTCGTCGTCATGTTCGATCTTCGGGTCGCTGTACTTGTCGAAGTCTTGCTCATTGGCTACTCCATCCATTCCGATGATCTTCCTTTTGCCTCTCCTCACGACAACACGACTGGGCTTTGACGGGTCGGTAATGAAGAAGCATTGGTCCACTTGGGAAGCCAGTACCCATGGCTCATTTTTCGCGGTGACGTTTGTGCCCGCGGTCTTGGATTTGGCTTCGGGTATAACCATGGTGGTGAAATATCGGTCTTCTTTTAGGACGCTCTTGGCCCATCTGACACAGAATATCGGCACCTTCTCTCCAGCGTAGCTCAGCTCCCAGATCTCCTCGATCCTTCCGTAGTATCTGTCCTTGTCCTTACCGGTGTAGGATTCCATCGTTACCCCAGAGTTCTGATAACCATCGCTCTTCATGTCCTTGTCCTCAGTGTAGAATGTGTAGCCGTTGATATCGTACGCCTCATAGGTCATCAGGTTGTGCTCGGCGCCCTATGACAAGGCGAATATGAGTTGTTCTTCCGTGGAAGAATCTTCATGTAAAGGGTACGACAGAAGCTTCTGCTTGAACCAACGCGTGAAACATGAGTTGTGCTCTTTGAGTATATATCCGTCCGTCCTCTGTTGTCCTCGGTCATTGTACGTCTTCTCAATAAAGGTTTTGTGCTCTACCACCCAAGGATCGACCACGTCTATGTGTTGTAGCGCGACTAGGTTTGCTCTTTCAAAGTCAGCGAGTCGACCCTCGAAGTCGACATGCATTTCGCGGCGACCCTCACGGTGACCCCATCCAGCAAGCCTGTCGAGGTGCCTGTTGACGGGCAGACCAACGGGGTTCTCGATGCCTAGATAATTCGTGCAGTAGGAGATGCACTCTTCGGTCAGAAAGCCCCTGGCTATACTTCCCTCTGGACGTGACATGTTGCGAACGTATCCTTTGATGACACCATTCATCCTTTCGAACGGCATCATGCTGTGCAGGAACGTCGGCCCGAGTTGGATGATATCCTCCACGATATGGACCAGCAGATGCACCATAACGTCGAAGAATGCGGGCGGGAAGTACATCTCAAGCTCGCATAGTATCACCACGATCTCTTCCTGTAGTCTTCTAAGTTGACTCACGCCAATCGACTTCCGAGAGATGACGTCGAAAAAGTTGCATAGGCCAAATAGCGTTTCACGGACGTGCACGTCCATGATCCCACGGATTGCAACTGGAAGTATCCGCGTCATCAGCATATGACAGTCGTGAGACTTCATCCCGCTGAACTTCTGCTTCGCTGGGTCTAGGTATCTGCTTATCTTCCCCGCGTAACTGTAAGGAAGTTTTACTCCTAGGAGGCAGGTGAAAAACTGCTCGATCTCCTCCTGACTTAGAGAGAAGCACGCGGGAGGGTAGTCATTTCCGGTCTTATTGGCCTTTTTGCCTTTGCGATGACTTTCTGTGTCCTACTTCGCCTCATCATCATCATCATCATCATCATCATCATCATCATCATTAGCGTGAAGCTCCTGCCTGATGCCCATTGATTTCAAGTCTGCCCTTGCTTTCGGCCCATCTTTGGTCCTCTCTGGCATGTTGAGCAGGGTACCAAGCAGACTCTCGCACACGTTCTTCGTGATATGCATGACATCAAGGCTGTGAGGCACACGGTGGATCTTCCAGTACGGCAAGTCCCAGAAAACAGACCTCGTTTTCCATACCTTCAGCAGTGGCTCTGGAGCCTTTCGCTTCTTTCCCGGCTCTGGCGCCTTTTGCTTCTTTCCCGGCAGTGGGCAATCTTTCCAATTTTTCAACAGCTCGTCTATTTCCTCGCCGCTCCTCGTACACGGGCGTTTTCGGGGTTCGGTTTCACCATCGAACAGATCCTTGCGTTTCCTCCACGGGTCATCGTCGCGAAGCCACCTTCGATGTCCCATGAACACGGTTTTCGAAGACCCGGGATCTCTATCTAGCTGGCGATACGTTGTGTCATCCATGCACCTTACGCATCCAGAAAATCCGTGGACTACCTGCCCTGCGAGATATCCGTAACCGAGATAGTCGTGCACCGTCGTGAGCAGTGCGGCTCTCATAGGGAAATATTCTCTCTCTGTGGTGTCCCACGTATTGGCTGGCGTTTTCCACAACGTGTCTAGCTCCTCCTTATGCAGCCCCAGATACAGATTGATGTCATTCCCTGGTTGTTTCGGCCCTTCAATTAGCATACTCATGTGAATGTACTTCCTCTTCATGCACAACCAGGGGGGAAGGTTGTACATCCACACAAACACATGCCAGGTGCTATGTGTGCTTCTCTGGCTGCCAAACGGATTGACTCCATCGGTGCTCGCGCCCAGCACGATGTTCCTTGGATCCTTCCCAAATTCTGGGTCTTCGAAGTTCAACGCTTGCCACTGGCTCGCATCCTTAGGGTGACTCAGCATCTTGTCTTTTTTATTTATCTCCGGATCATTTCCGTCATCTTCCCGCTTCTTCTCCTCCCTATCCGCGTGCCAACGCGGGAGCTTTGCTACCTTAGGGTCCATGAAATACCGCTGCAGACGAGGAGTGATCGGAAAGTACCACACCGATTTTCGAGGAGCTTTCTTCCTCTTCTTGTATCTAGTGACGCCGCACACCGGACATATGGTAGACTCCGCGTGCTCGTCCCGATAAATGATACAATTGTCCATGCACACATGGTATTTCACGTGCGGTAAATCCAGAGGACACACGATTTTCTTCACCTCCTCGGAACTGGACGGGCACTTGTTCCCCTTGGGAAGACGTTCGTGCCAGAATGACATGTTCTCGTCGAAGCATGCGTCGGTCATTTTGTGTTTTACCTTCATCTCCAGAGCCATGAGCGTTACTTTCAGGCGGGTATCCTCGGGCCTGCATCCTTCATACAATGGAGTAACCGCGTCTATATCCAGTTGATCCAGCTTGGCTTTCTCTCGGGCGGCAGCTCTTGCGTTATCCGTCTGCTTGAGAAGCAGCTCTTGAATATGAGGGTCCTGCACCCAGCCTCCATCGTCGTCTGCTCCGGCATCTTCATCTTCATGATCATGCCCTTCGTCTTGATCTTCCCCATCATCATTTACGACATCTTCTACATGATCATTGTGTATAGCATCACCGTCGTGATCATGTCCTGGAGATTCTTCGTCTTCTTGCCCGCCCTCGCCGCGGTGGTACTTGTCTTGTTGCCCTTCCTCATTTCTTGCCCGGCCCCCATGGACGACTTCATAGTCATCTTCATCACCTTGCCACCGATAACCATCCATGAAACCACGCAAGAGCAGGTGGTCCCGCACCTGCCCGGAATCCGGGTCCGCAATAAGGCTCTTCAGCTTGCATCTTCGACACGGACATCTTATCTCCATCTCATTCTTTTGAAGCATCTCGGCCTTCGCGGAGCTCAAAAACCTATTCACGATGCCTTCAGTCATCGTGCGGACCATGGTCGCCTGCGGGGTAGAGCAAAACGATATTTTAGAACCAAGAAAAAATTTGGCATGACCTTCCCTAAAAATAGGACAAAAAAGAATGCATAGTGCCAAAATTCTCGCCGAAACGGAAATGAATCAAAACATTCCGGCAAAATATTGGCAACTATCGCATTTCAAATACCGGTACCTTCAAACACAATCATATATGCAACACCACAAACACATGCAACACCACAAACATACACAGATCTAGCTAGGCCACAAAAAGTGCATGTGCACGTTGTTGGAGCGAGCTAGGGAGAAAAAAAGTAGATCTACATCATGAAGATAGCTTTCCCCTTACTTACCTATCAAAAAAAGGTAATTTCACCACTTAATTTTGATGAATTTATGGTGGAAATGAGGTGAGGAGGAGGAGGCAGCCGAGACAAGCTTGGAGGAGGAGGTGGAGAGAATGAAGTGGGGAAAGTGAGTGGGTAGGTGGGCTGTCCAAAATATCTTGTTGGTCCCAGGTTACTAATGGCGCACCATCACATAATGCGCCATTAGTAACCCTGGTTACTAATGGCGCATTATGTGGTGGTGCGCCATTAGTACTTTTTGCAGAAAAGTAAAAAAAACATATGTATACTAATGGCGCACGGTATCACAGTGCGCCATTATTAGTTTAAATTACTAATGGCGCACTGTGATACGGTGCGCCATTAGTAGGTTTGCAAAAAAGTAAAAAAAAATATACTAATGGCGCACTGTCTTGGCCGTGCGCCATTACTAGTTCTAACTAGTAATGGCGCACTTTGTCTTCATGCGCCATTAGATTGTATGGAAAAATGAAAAAAAAATCAATAGTAGTGGCGCACCGTGAGGCTGGTGCGCCATTAGTGTCTGCCACACTAATGGCATACCTGAAGCCAGTGCGCCATTAGTATATAGTAGTGGCGCACTGTCTACCTGGTGCGCCATTAGAATCAGTCCTATCTATAGCCCTTTTCCTAGTAGTGAACTCTCCTCGTCCGAAATCGATGTAGGCTAATATTTTAAGTAGGGGCAGATGTGTAACTTCCCTCAGACGTGACACAACCGCCCTACCTGTCAGCCCCGTTCATACACCGTGGGTGCCAACCGTGGGCGGCAAAACACCCTCTCCTCGCCCAAAATCATTACCGGCAAATATTTGGGAGATGCGAGATTGCCGTCCTATCCCCAACCGACGTGATGTCCGAAATTTTAAACGGGGGATAAGTTCGTAACTTTCCCACATTTCAGAGAAGCGCGTCCCAAAGTTTGAGATCCCCCCCTCTATTTCCCCATTCATACGCCATCGGCGCCACGACAACCTCCCCACTACTGCCAGCCTCCTCCGTCCGCCACCCGATCCTCCACCTTGCCGGAGCCTCTACCCCTACCCCGTCGTCCACTTCAAGAGATGGATGTCTCTCATCCACGGCACTGGACCAGGATCCTTTCATCACGTCCTCTCGCTTCATCGGTGCCGTCGTCCACCTTGTCGTTGCCACGCCCTATGACCGCCTCGTCCACGGCAATAGGATTTATCCCCCGACCCGACCGTCTGCCGTCTAAAGTCTTCTTCCCCGCTGCTGATAGCCATCTCACCCGTAGCACCCTCAATGTATCAGCAGAGGCCTACACGGTGTTGCAAGAGAGGTGGTACTCTTCCATATGTGCTTAAGTTATTGATCTCACCCGGAAAATAGATCGTAATTTGTTTACTGTACTTTTCTTGTCCATACCAAATCGTGGTGGCAAGCTGAAAGCAAACATTGGTTGCAAAGTAGCTTTGTCCGGTTTGCACCTTCAGATCCGCAATGGCACTATGGTTTCCCCCTTTATATTCACTACCATCATCGTAGGTGCTTCGTGTCATGCTAGCACTGCTCCTCAAGACCTCAACCCAAAGCTTACATGTTGAAATACGAATCTGATATGATGCTCATATCACTAAAATAGAGAACGTTTAATTGGTCACCTAATGTTCCTATATTCGTTTCGAAAAGCATGTGCGCCACTCACTGGTCCAGCTAGTTCCACTTTCCTGATTTTGCTCTTATGCTTAGGGTTTTCCCCTTTTATCTACTCTACTATGATCTGCGTAGGTGCTTTCTGTCGTACTAGCATTACTCCGCCCTTCAAGCTAAACAACACAACACTCAAAATTCCAAAGCTTAGTTGTTCAAATATGATTGTGATATGATACTGATGTTAGTTAACAGACCCATTTAATTGGTTAGCTAAAGGTCCCACTTGAGTTTCCAAATGCATGTCGCGACATATAGAGAGACATCATAATTGCATTTCTTCGTCACTTGTTGACTGTACTTTCTTGTCCATACCAAATCTTAGTTATTATTTCAAAGCAAACATCGGTTGCTAACTACCCTTTGCGCGGTTTGCAGCTTCAGATCTACCATCCCACTGCCGCGGTCAACACTATACTCATCATGTTTATGGTTTCCCCATTTTATGATGACCACGACCAGCCTATGTGGTTCGTGTCGTAATAGCACCGCTCCACCCATCGGGCTAAACAAGCTTAGTTGTACAAATTCAAATATGATATTATACTGATATTAGTAAAACTGAGAGATGTTTAATTGGTCAGCTAAATGTTCCTACTTTAGTTTCGAAATGAATGTGAGCCACATATGGAGAGACCAGAAGGAATAGTATTTCTCTATGCGCTCTGGTTCATCATGAGTGGCCAACCGACATTGTATTGAAAGACTTGTAATATCTTCAGTCTGCTTGCTCTTCTACTCTTCTTTAAGATGATCCTCTTCTCTTGCGGTCGACTGGTCAGGTCAAGTTGTTCTCCCTTAGTATATTTTGAATTTGTCAGGTCAGGTCGACTTGTTCTTCTTTACTATATGTTGAAGCTGTCATCTGCGAAGTGTCATCACTTCTGGAGCTCTCATATTTTAGTAGTAGGCCACATTATGTTAATGCACACACCAAATTACAGCATGCATGGCATCTCTTAAAAGAATTGCAGAGATAGCAGAAAGGGGTTTACAGGGAGGCAGTATTAGATTAGAATCACTTCTACATTACAAAGATAATCTCACTTAGTTTTATGTTTTCATGCATGTCAGATATTGAACATTATCAAAATGAATATGAGAGTGGGAGCATGAGAGGTATATTGTGGAACAATCCACTGGCTAACAAACTTGGCATGGTGGAGGATGGCCTATCTTATACACCCATTAAGGTGCTTGCTCTAACTTGGCAAGGTTATATTGGTCGCACATATTTTGCATCTGACCTCTTGCATTACTTCTACTTTGTTACACCATCTGCTTAGTTTAAGCATCGTATATGAGTATATGCCATACCTATCCAATTTTTGTACCTATTCCATGTGTCGTCATACTATGTTTTTCCAATCAAATGTTGTTCTTTCGTAATAGATGTCCAAAAGGAAGAGGGTGAGTGTAGATCCTCAAAGAGTACAACCTAGGTATTTGGAAAAGGTAGTGATACCTGTTAAATCATATAGATCAGCAGCCACACAAAACACAGGCCCAACTGTACCACACTTTACCCCTACTCCAGTGGACAAACCCCTATTAGAACTGCTGAGAGCCCAGCGTCAGGTACTATCTATGATATCAATTCAAAATTTGAACTCCTAAATTTCTGCATGTGCATTACCTTCTCTCTTATATGAAAACTAATTTCAGATGAATCTCCTTGCTCAAAGGATCATACGATCTCACAAGAATACTGGGCTCTGCATTGCTCTTGTCAGTACCTGTTACCCTTTTGCCTTGTAACGCTGTACTTAATTAATTGCTATTTGATTATGTATCATCAGTCTGCACCTGAGCTTCATTATCCTCTGTTTCTTCCAATATTATTTGATCTATATTTACTCTTTGCAAAATGTAGAATAATGGCAACGCTTATAAAGAAGGAATTTATTGAATTATCCTTCCATCAACATGGAGAAGGGCTTTGTACAGCCCGTGTTAACATGTAATGTAAGTTCATCCTTCTCGAGCCTTCAAACTTTGTTCTAGTATAGATTTGGATAGGCATCATTTCCTCCACTGCTGTTTACTTTGCTGTTTACATCTGATTGGATGTTTGCAACAACTACCAGTTTTAAATTGTAGTTGTAAAAACATGTTCCTTATGCAGAACAGATCCATTTATTTGCTTATATAATTGTGAAACCTGTTACGTGTCTCCTTGTTTCTCTTTCAGAGTCGTATCTCTTATGCCAGGCAGAACTTTAGGGAAGATAGTGAGCCAAACCATCTTGAGGACAGCGTGATGACCCCAAGGTCCTGTCTTGATGAGGACAGTGAGTTGAAGCTACTCACCAGCAGGTGTGATACAACCTTTGTGCACTCGCTGCCTCAATCAGTTCAACTTATTCATTCTCAACTTAAAGCGGAAAGACTTGCTTCTGCTCTGCTCTGACTTCAAGTCAAAGATGTAATCAAGATGTCAGAGGACTGCCTTGCGCACTATTGTGCCATACAGCTAGGGATGAAGCATCTATCGTTGACACAACTGAGGTCTCGTCAGCTTGTTCGGCTGTTTGCGGGGCCCGACCTAGCCAGGCCTAGTGCCTTCTAAAGTGCTCTCAGTTTTATATATTCTTTTGTCGGCGCGTTTATTTGCACTAGTGGAGAACTTTGATGCCCAGTGGATGTAATATGTGTAACAGCCGTGATATCCTAGAGTATGTTGCTTGCTTATTTATTTCCTTGTTGTCTTGTTTATTTGTTTGCTTATAGTCAGTGCAGTTCTTTTTCCGCGGTTTGCTAGTGGCCGCAATAACCTACTTTTTAAAACTAGGCCACAATAACCATGGGCTACATATTTACTGTAGTGACATTGGGCCCCCTATGGGCCGTAGAAACAATGAGCCTTCTATGGGCCGTAGAAACAATGGGCCTTCTACGGGCCGTAGAAACAATGGGCCTTCTACGAGCCATAGACACAATGGGCCTTCTACGGGTCATATCATCGATAGGCCTTATACGGGCCATATGATCGATTGGCCAAGCGTGGGCCAATAAAAGACCGCATTATGGCCGTAAACGGGCTAGAGTTGGAATCGTACATTCATGGGCCAACCATAATGGGCCGTCGTTAATAGGCCGTATTTGATGGCGCTATGAAAATAGCCCAACGTATTAACGGGCCACAAACGGGCCGACAGTAACCACGGGCTGAATTTGGCCAACAAGCAGAAAATGACGGCCATTTGGGCCAAATTCAGATAGGACGACCCAAATGGCTGTTAAAACGGGCTAGAATCATATTGGACGGCCCAAATGACGCTATTGGGCCTAATTCAGATAGGTCGTAATGGGCCCTGGGTTAGTGGGCTGTGAATGGGCTATACGCGAACATACCATTAACAGGCTTTCCGTGCACTACAAAAAAAGACACATCCATGACATTTTGGGCCGAACAAATTTTTTTCTGTCATACATATGACTCTTCTATGACTATAATTGTGACAAAACCCGGTATCATCATAGATGTGGTGGGCTCCTACTTCTATGACAAAAAATCATGATAGAAAATGGGCTTTTCGTCCTGGGCGGGCCGGAGACGCAGCTGCATGACATTCTTTGGGCCGTCCATGACCGAAAAAACCATGGTAGAAGCGAGGGCGAGGAAAATTTCGGGGAGTTCCCGGTTACGGTGGGAGGTCGGGGGCCGAGCGATTCGCGTTTCTCTCTTACACGTACGCTCGTGTGTGCGAGGCATTGGATCTAACTGAACCCGAGCGAGGCGTTGGGCTCTAACTGAACCCGAGCGATTGCACTGAAGGCTACGCGTTACTGAACCCAAGCGATCGATCGATGGCTATTAAGTGAACCCGATCGAGCGATTCCTTCGCTACTGCTGCTAAATGAAGCCAATCGATTGGATGAACAGTGAGCGGTGGCGTTGGCTCTGGATGAACAGGACCCCGTGGTGTGGAGGGCTGGATGAACAGTAGACGATGGAGGGGTGCCCGTGGAGGGGTGGTTGAATAGGACCCCATGGTATGGAGGGCTGGATAAACAGTAGATGGTGGAGGGGTGGTTGAACAGTAGCCGGTGGAGTAGCGCGCGGTGGAGGCTGGATGAACAGGAGCCTGTTGAGGCTGGAGGAGGTCGACGGTAGCCCGTGGAGGCTGGAGGAGGTCGACGGTGGAGATGAACAGTATCCCGTGGAGTCCCGTTTTGCAGTACGCCACACCCCTCCCGATGAATAGGACCCCCGTTTCGACCGTAGCACTCCAACACAAGTCCGTTTCGTCCATTTTGTGGTACGCCACACCCCTCCCGATCAACAGGACCCCCGTTTCGACCGTAGGAGGTCCGTTTCCTCCATTTTGCGGTACACCACACCCCTCCCGATCAACATGACCCTCGTTTCGAACATAGGAGGTCTGTTTCCTCCGTTTTGCGGTATGCCACACCCCTCCCGATCAACAAGACCCCGTTCCGAACGTAGGAGGTCCGTTTCCTCCGTTCTGCGGTACGCCAGGCCTCGTTTCCATCGCATGTTCCGTCCAAGCCCTCCCGATGAACACGACCACGCATTCCGTTTTGACCCAGCCGGTTGGCTCCCACGCGTTCTGTTGCCTCCCGATGAACACGACATATTCCGTTGCCTTCCCATGAACATGAAGCATTCCGTTGCCTCCCCATGAACACGACGCATTCCGTTGCCTCCCCATGAACATGATGCATTCTGTTGCCTCCCCATGAACACGACGCATTCCGTTGCCTCCCCATGAAAACAATGACGACGCTGTTTCTCCGTTCCGACCCAGCCATGTACATGAGCCCTGGCCGTACGTATGCATGAGTAGGCGTTCGAGACCCCGCCGTATGTACATACGTGGCCGTATTCTCTTTCTTGCACCCTGGCTGCTGTACGTACGTGTACATGGTACGTGCGCGCCTCTACTATGACATGTACGCGCCTCTACTATGACACATGCGTGCCTCTACATTGACTAGTATATATGTACGTACACGTTCGCGACCAGAATGACAACGCTACGTACGCTTCGACCAGGTGGGTCCCGACTATCAGGCACTTCCTTGCGTGCGAAGATGTAGCTGGTGGGTCCCAGCAGTCAGGGGGCGAATCATTTTTTTTTGCCCGGACGCACTTCCTTGCGTGCGAAGATGTAGCTGGTGGGTCCCAGCAGTTAGGGGGCGAATCATTTTTTTGCCCGAACGCACTTCCTTGCATGCGAAGATGTAGCTGGTGGGTCCCAGCAGTCAGGGGGGCAAATCGTTTTTTTTGCCCGGACACACTTCCTTGTGTGCGAAGATGTAGCTGGTGGGTCCCAGCAGTCAGGCAGAAAGTTTTTTTTGCGAAATACGGTGGCCCGTCCGGTGGGTCCCTGCTGTCAGGTGGAGGAATCATTATTTTGTGCGTAATAAGGAGGCACTTCCTTGCTGCGGCCATGGACCCAGCTGTCAGCCTCTCCATGTACAGTCCACATCCGATGGAAGTCGTTCCTTGACCACGTTGACCGCGCCGCGCCGAGAGCACCACGGCGGTGGACGGCGGCGAGGACTAGGAAGGGGACGACTCGGAGCTGGGGAAGACGCAGGAGTGGATGCCCACGCAAAGAGGAGTACGAAGGTTCACTGGTTCGGCTGCGGTGTGAGGCTGCTGTCGCCGTAGAATAACAGGGGGGTGGGTGAGTAGGGGATGGCCTGGCCAGCTGTGGGAGCAGTAGGGGGCGGTGAGGCCTCCGCGGCATCACAGCCGGCCATGGGAGGCAGGAGCACGCGGCACGACCGGCGCTGGTTTGGGCAGCTGGAGCAAGAAGACCAGAGGTTGAAGAAGCACTATGGCCGTTGGATGAACATCGTACGGTAACAGGAGCTAGAATCGTTCATATTGACTAAGTTGACAAAGCCCTCCGTCCCCGTCAACTTGGTAGGCCCACAAGTCAGCCTCCCACTATGCTGGGTTCCAGCTGTCAGGGGGAGTATTCATTTTTTTGTGCGTAATAAGTAGGCACTTCCTTGCGGCGAAGATAGCTGGTGGGTCCGACATGTCAGCGGGGGACACGTTTTTTCGTGAAATACAGAGGCCCTTCCGGTGGGTCCCAGATGTCAGGTGGAGGAATCATTATTTTACGCATAATAAGGAGGCATTTCCTTGTGTGCGGCCGTGGACCCAGCTGTCAGCCTCTCCACGCATAGTCTACTTCCGATGGTGTCGTTCGTTGACCACGTTGACCACGCCGTGCCGAGCACATCCAAGGTGGTGGACGACGGCGAGGCCCCGGACAGCAATGAGCCGGAGATGGGAAGACGCGGGAGTAGAGTTGCAGACAGAGAGGTGTACGAGGGTTAACTGGTTCTAGTGCGGTTTGGTTCGGCAGTCGGTGGAGAAGAACAGGAGGTGTGGAGGGGTGCAGGGATGGCCTGGCCAATGGTGGAGTAGCGCTTCATAGCGAAGCGTGCTAAGCAGAGCTGCTAGCAGCATGAGGCGGGAGGTGGTCTCGGCGGCGCTGGAGGAAGAAGACGAGAGATTGTAGATGGATGCCGGTCATTGGATGTAAATCCAACGACTAACATGTCAGAATCATTTGTTGAGTAATTTGACAACTACTTGTGTTGTCTTCCACCTATTGGCCCACATTTCAGCCTCCAGAAATGTGGCAAGTATTCAACCCATTTTTTTCAGAATTTACAGTCTTTTTTTTGCGTGGTAGAATTTACAGTCAATTTGATCTTTTTTTGAATTACAGCCATTAGCTGGGCTGGGTGAACAAATAATGTAGCGTCCATGCGGCCCATTTATTTTATTTCCTAAAAAATTACAGGCCATTTGCACTTTCTCGAAATACATGATTTTGCTGGGCTGATTATAATTATAATGTTGGGTTGGGCCAGCAATGTTATCAAAAAATAAAAAGGGGTTGAGCATTTTGTTATAAATATATTTAAATAATAAGTGATATTATTACATTCGACCTTAAATCTTACCAAGCTTTTGTACACAATCACTAGGATTTTCGTGCCAAAACAATCCAGGATTTTATTTGTTAAGAAATTATTTTTATAAGTTAATAAGATGTGGGATATTGTTTTCTTACATATGTAAGTATCTGTTAAATATATGATGACAATAAAAATAATATATAATAACATATAAAATAATTTAAATATATATAATATAGTTAGAAGGGAAACATAAGTTGGACCTGGCGTTCCTATTCTTATATAGAAAAATAGAATAGACCTCTGCGTTTTCTTCAAAAAAATACATAAATTGAGCTGCCAAAAATAAAACATCGGATGGGAGGTCCATAGGCCGGCCGATACATGACGGCCCTAAGAAAATACAAACAGGCCTATGGACCTCCTATCCGAGGTCGTGGGCTGCGCATGTTAAAAATGAAAGCTTAGACAGGGCAGCCCAAAACCACGTCCAACACTTGCCAAAATTTCGTCCCTCATTTTCTCTGTGTTTCACACACTCGACATTGTGTGGGCATTTTGACTGTGCATCATATGAAGATGTGCTATGCATGAATGTTGATCAGCATGATGTTAACTGCCTAGTAGTTCCATTTTTGACCATGAATAAAACTTCCAATATGATGTTAACCCTGTTTGAAAAGGCCGTGTTAATATAAATGCTCTGCCTCTGAAAGTTGCAGTTTCTTATCTGAAACTGAACTTGCTGTTTCTTATCTGAAACTGAAACTTGCAGTTTCTTCTCTGAGAATCACATTGTCTGCACTTTTATACTCCTATGAAAGTACATTTTAAGTGCTAAAAATAGATCTCTAGAATCCATAAAATAATTCATATGCTCAATACTGCAAATCTGAAATTCAAAAGACATTCATATATGAAAGTACTCTCAAAATACACAACACAAAACACAATTCACAACCTGCAAATACTGACAACCCTAAGCTCCTCCCGACAATTCACAACCTTCCCGACTATTGGGCTGGGGGGGGGGGGCAACCCTCTCCTATTCCTCGGCGGCAGACAGCCGCCCCGTGAGATGATGTGAACGACGAGGGAGACGATGGTGGGGAGGCATCGTCGGGCCAACAACTTTTCTCCTCTTGCAGTTGGGTTCGGTCGATGAAGACTCCACCGGCTCGCTCTGGCAGGACACCCTCACAAACGGCACCCTGTAGATGCTCGGTCCTTCAATCTCTGGTGGATGCTCCATCTGGGATCAATACTCCCACCACCACTCCCTCACGATCGGATTCGGTGAATCTGTTTGCTCCATGGCCCAGAGGAGCAGCTCTATGTACTCCGGCGCGACTCCCTCTGGGAGTATCGTCGCCTTTTTGCTCTATTACAGATATTTGGCCATGGATGTCACCATCGCCGCTAGTTGGTCCTTGTTGTCAAACCAAGACTGTATCTCCAACATCCTAGCTAGCTTCACAGGGTCGCCGTCTGCGATCCTCACGCCATCCTCCATCGATCTACTTCTCCACAGCACCTTCACTCGCCGGTGGTGGTTTTTGAATGGAAGAGGAGAGGAGCAGCGCTGCTTTTGGATTAGAACGGGAGATGAGTGACGTTGGTTTTGGACTGGAACAGGAGAGAAGGTGTCGGTGTCAAAACCGGCTGATCTCGGGTAGGGGGTCCCGATCTGTGCGTCTTAGGCTGATGGTAACAGGAGGCAAGTGACACAATGTTTACCCAGGTTCGGGCCCTCTCGATGGAGGTCAAACCCTACTTCCTGCTTGATTGATATTGATGATATGAGTAGTACAAGAGTAGATCTACCACGAGATCGTAGAGGCTAAATCCTAGAAGCTAGCCTATGATGATTATGATTGTGATCGTCCCTCTAAGGACCAACCTCTCCGGTTTATATAGACACGGGAGAGGGCTAGGGTTTACATGGAGTCGGTTACAAGGAAGGAAATATAATATTCGGATCTCCAAGCTTGTCTTCCACGCAAAGGAGAGTCCCATCTAGACACGGGACGGAGTCTTGAGTCTTGTATCTTCACGCTCCAACAGTCCGGACAAAGTATATAGTTCGGCTGTCTGGATACCCCCTAATCCAGGACTCCCTTAGTAGCCCCTGAACCAGGCTTCAATGACGTTGGGTCTGGCGTGCAGTCTTGTCTTCGGCATTGCAAGGCGGGTTCCATCTCCGAATACTCCAAAGTAATTATCGAACACTTAGACCGTGTCCGGATCTGCAAGATGATCTTCACATACCACCGTAGAGAGAACGATATTTCACAAACGTAATTTGCTGACAACTTTTTTAGACAGCATGACATGTCATTATGGTCAGGTCATTATTCGAACCGTTTTCCCACAACCAGCCACAGCGCATATTGCGAGGCGGTTTCCTTGACACGTCTTGTCAAAGCAGAGATCGTGTCCCCATATCATGGGATTCTCATCAATACGGGTATGGGTAACCCAACCGCGCCATCAATCGTGGCGCTTGGGAAGTAAGCGATTCTCGACGGGCGAGTGGGGAGGTGCACCGCTTTCGCCGCCTCTATAAAGGGATAAGGGTTCCCCATTTTTACCCACGCCTCCTTCCTTCTTTGCTCACCCTTGCCTCCTCGAGCTCCAGCGCCCTAGCCCAAGTCTTCTCGGCACAGCTAAACATGTCCGGAGTAGGAGGCAAGTGGGTGGCCTCCACCATGAAGGAGAAGCATATCGCGAATCTTCGGACGGCCGTATACTTGGCCGCAGACATCGCGCACCGGCTACCAGACACCGGGCAGATCATTCCAACTCCGAAACCTCACGAGAGGGTCGTGTTTGTCGCCCACTTCGTCCGTGGACTGGGATTTCTACTTCATACCTTCGTCCGCGGGCTCATGTTCTACTATGGGCTAGATTTCCATGATCTAGCACCAAATTTCGTCCTCAACATCTTGGAGTTTATCCTCATGTGTGAGGCCTTCCTCCGCATCAAGCCTCACTTTGGCTTGTGGCTACAAATCTTCTGCGTGAAGCCGAAGATCGTGAGCGGCCAGCAAGCGGAGTGCGGAGGGGCCATGGTGGGCAAGATGCCTAATGTCACGTGGATTAACGACTCCTTCACGGAGACCATGAAAGGGTGGCAATCGGGGTGGTTCTACATCACCAAGCCATGCGCCGCCAACTAGGCTATGGCCCCCGAATTTCGATCCGGAACACCCACGTGGCTCACCTCCTGGGAAAGGAAGGGCCTGGCCTGGGGCGAACCTGAAGAGCTGACCGGATTCCAGAACAGCATCAAAACTATGAAGGACAAGAACATCAAGCTTGTCAACATGGTCCAGGTCATGCATGTCCGCCGGATTCTTCCGTGCCAAAGACGGGTATTCAATCTGTGGGAGTTCATCCCGGCCGAACACCAGACGCTTCGAAAGCTCTACAACATGACGCACAAAGACGCATGGAAGGTGCTGTTCAAGGCCTCCGAAGTACCGCCTCCCACATCCAAGGACCACGGACTTCATGCCCCCCCCCATCCGGTGAGTTTTCCGACTACCACCGGATTCAGTTCTTCCCAATATATTCATGGGGGAGCCTTAAGTCATTGTGTGTATTTGATCAGGATTATGTGGAGACAGTGGAGCGGATTTACTGTCCGGCTCCGCTGCTAGAAGGTCCAGCCAATGCTCTCTTGACGGAGATGCTAGTCCCGGCGCCCTACAAGGCACTGGAAAAGAAGGCCCCATGGACTAGGAAGGGTCTCCGGCATAAGGTCGTACCGGACGCCTTGTCCGAAGACGACGAGGCACACTCCTCCCCTGAAGGGGAGGAAGAAGAGGAAGGGGCCGCCCCATCCGGAGAGGATGGGGGGCCTAAGAAGGCGGACCAGGGGGCGGGAAAGGCCCCCGGCGCAAGGCCGTCATACCCTCGTCGTCCGACGACGACGAGGCAGATTCCTTCCATGGATATTGCTTTATTATATGTGTTGCTTGCCGCTGCTGTCCGCACAGCCGAGGTCGCCGGACTAAAACGGGACCTGGAGCAGGCGCAGGGAGAGCTCGACCTCGCGAAGAGGCAGCTTGAAGAGAACAAAGGTGAGTAATACCCCACTCTCATATAATAAAGGATATAATTTTTTTATTCTAACGACAAAGCGTCGTGATTTTGCAATAGGGGCCACCACAGAAGTGGCGTCTTTGAAGAAAGCACTGTCCGAGGCCTAAGACAAGGCGGCCTTGGAACGCAAGGAGCACGAAAGGCAAGATGCTAGAGTGGGTGAGGTACAGCAAGAGCTCCAGGAACTCGGCAAGAAGTTCGAGTCCTTGGAGCATGATCTTAAGACGAAAGAGATTGAGCTTGCGAAGGCCCTTGCGAGTGTGAAAGATGCCAAGGCCGAAGCCGAAAAGGCACAATAGGAAATCCAGGAGGCCAAGAAGATAGCAGCGTGTAAGACATTCTTTATTCAAAGCAAGCATGTGGAGGAGGCGTTTCTTTTACTTACCCGAATTCGGAGCTCTCCAGGGGCATTCACAGATCTGCCATGCAGCGTATCAGACGCCGCGGAGTTCTACCATGCCAAGGAGGGGACCGCAACGGAGAAGCTGTTCTGGTCCCAGTATGCTGGGGCCGAACACCCAACGCCTCTGAGTGACCAACTGAAGCAGTTGGTTGAACTCCACAGGGTGGCCGAAGTGGCTATGAAAGATTTCATAGTCCGGATGTGGCCTGGTGAGCCCCTGCCCACTAGCTACTTTAGCCTGATCAAGCGGATGGTAAATGCCTGTTCGCGGCTTGAAGTGATCAAGCGATCCGTTTGCATTGAGGGTGCCCGCCGGGCCTTTTCCCGTGCGAAGGTGCATTGGGGCAAGCTGGATGCGGAGAAGCTGGTGAAGGACGGGCCACCGGAGGGCAAGGCGCATCAGTGTCCCGAGAAATATTATGATGGCGTTATGAAGGGCGCTCGTCTCGTGGCCGATGAATGTACCAAAGACACGATCCTTGAGTAAATCCACTTCTGTCGTTGTTGTAATATAAAGACGAAGTTACTTGCACTATGTAGCGCTTTTGATTTAAAATATTACCTTCTGTGCGGCTGTTTATAGAATTCTGAAAGTAGGCCAGTCGTCGGCTTCTGCCCCCACGCAACTAGTACCGGGGTGTTCCTGAAAAAACCCGGACACTCTTTATCCAAATTTTTGGTCCCTTAAGGAGGTATCTGGCACAGCGAACATGGCAATCGGACTATGCGGCTTTATAACTTTCACTTAGCCATAGAAGTCTACAATTTTAAATTTCGGCGAAGCCCCTATAATTTGGAAGGCCGAATTGGGGCGCTATATACGCCTAAATTGGACGAGGCCGATTCCTCGCCTAAAGCGGAAAAAATCTTTAAGGATTTTAAGACCTCTCGAACAGCGACCAGCTCTCGCGGCATCATGCCGATCAGTTTTCGGCTTTCTCTACTGAGGTGCTCGTCCGGAAGAACCTGGACACAATCGCAGTAGTTCTCCCTGCGTTACCTTAGCCGATAAAACGGAACGTAAGGTACCAAAACAAGTGAGCCGGGCAAACCCAACTATTGACCCAAGACGTGATTCGGAGCTAATGCATATAGTGCTATAAGTTTAGGGTGCCGCGCTGTTGAAAGTGTTCGGACTTGTTTTGTCGTATTATGAAGCACCATAAGATGCCCCTGGCAAACAGATCGTACCAAGGTGTACGGATGCAATATTAAATAAACATTTTTAAGAAAAATGCGCAAATAGGATTAATAAGATGACGCTATATATTATCTCCCATTGATGAATAATACGTTTAAGCGTATGTTTACAATGGGTGCGTTTGAGCAGAAGTAAATAGCACAATTTAACATGTCCTATCAAAGGGCAGGCTGCATGTAGGTATATAAAAAAGGTATAACGATCGTGAACGGATTCCACCTGGGTATTTCCTTTTGTGCGCGAAGCCTGTTGCCTCCTTGGTTTCTCCTCCCGTGTAAGTCCGACAATCCGGCTCTTCTGAATAGGCTGCCCTAAAGCAGTGTCCTGAAAGATAAAAAGGGAGGGTTATGGAGGTATGTTGCGGTTATACCGCACTGCTGACTGAGTCACTACTGTGCCTCCGCCTATGCCCATGGTATTTTGAGTGCGTAATTATGTACGCGTGGCACGAATGCTGCTTTGATGGGGCTTGAGAGGAGGTCGGACTGCTATTCGCGCTCTTGGCGTGCCTGGTGATCCTGTTGCGGGGTGCTCCGGACTCGCTTGACGGTGCTCGAGGTTGTCGTTGCCGGATTGGTGGTTTGTCGGAGGAGGCCGCATTGTACTTCCGGCGCGAGGGCTGCAGTATGCTCTTCTGTACGGAGAGAGCGGTCCATGTTACCGTTGACTGTTATGACCCCGCGCGGTCCTGGCATCTTGAGCTTGAGGTATGCATAGTGTGGTACCGCATTGAATCTAGCGAAAGTGGTTCGTCCAAGCAGTGCGTGGTAACCACTACGGAAAGGGACGATGTCGAAGATTAACTCTTCATTTCGGAAGTTATCCGGAGATCCGAAGACCACTTCCAATGTTATAGAGCCCGTGCAACGGGCCTCTACTCCAGGAATTACACCTTTAAAGGTGGTTTTGGTGGGCTTGATCCTTGAAGGGTCGATGCCCATTTTGAGCACTGGGTCCTGATAGAGTAGGTTTAGGCTGCTGCCGCCGTCCATAAGGACTCGCGTGAGGTGGAATCCATCGATGATTGGGTCTAGGACCAATGCGGCTGAGCCGCCGTGACGGATGCTAGTAGGGTGATCCCTACGATCAAAGGTGATCGGACAAGCTGACCATGGGTTGAATTTGGGGGCAACTGGCTCCATCGCATAGACGTCCCGTAGTGCTCGCTTCCGTTCCCGCTTGGGAATATGGGTGGCATAGATCATGTTGACCGTTTTCACCTGGGGAGGAAATTTCTTCTGTCCCCCCGTGTTCGGACACCGGGGTTCCTCGTCATCGTCGCTGTGCAGCCCCTTGTCCTTGTTTTCGGTGTTTATTTTACCGGCCTATTTGAACACCCAGCAGTCTCTATTAGTGTGGTTGGCTGGCTTCTCCGGGGTGCCATGAATTTGGCACGAGCGTTCCAGTATGCGGTCCAGACTGGACGGTCCCTGATTGTTTCTTTTGAACGGGTTTTTCCGTTGACCGGATTTGGATCCACTGAATCCGGCGTTGACTGTCGTGTCTTCAGTGTTGTCGCCGTTGTTCTGTCGCTTATGTCTGTTGCGCCGTGGCTTGCCGTTATTGTTGCGGACATTCGAAGTGCCAGAATGTGGCGTAGTGCTGCTGCGAGCCAACCAGCTGTCGTTGCCCACGCAAAAGCAGGTCATTAGTGTCGTGAGTGTTTCCATGGACTTGGGGTTTTCCTGGCCGAGGTGTCGGGTGAGCCACTCGTCACGTATACTATGCTTAAAGGCCGCCTGGGCTTCGGCGTCCGGACAATCAACTGTTTGGTTCTTCTTAGTTAGGAACCGAGTCCAGAACTTCTTGGCTGACTCTCCGGGCTATTGAGTAATGTGGCTCAAGTCATTGGCATCCGGTGGTCGCACGTATGTGCCCTGGAAGTTGTTGAGGAATGCGTCTTCCAGGTTTTCCCAACTTCTAATGGAATTTGCCAACAGACTGTTTAGCCAATGTCGGGCAGGTCCTTTGAGCTTAAGGGGAAGATACTTGATGGCGTGTAGATCGTCTCCGCGGGCCATGTGAATGTGGAGAAGGAAATCTTCGATCCATACTGCGGGGTCTGTTGTGCCATTGTATGATTTGATGTTTACGGGTTTGAACCCTTCTGGGAATTCATGGTCCATCACTTCGTCAATGAAGTAGAGGGGGTGTGCGGTGCCTCTGTGCCGGGCTATGTGGCTACGTAGTTCGAATTGGTCTGGGTGGCTGTGTTCGGCCCGGCCGGACTTGTTGATAGTGTATCCGGCGCGACGGTCATCATCGCGTGTTAGGGCGCGCCCCCATGATCAGTAGATCGATCTTGGTTGTCCTTCTTGGTTTTCCAGTATATCTTGCAGGTCTTGCCTATTGCCCCGGGCCGTGGTGTATTGGCGTGGGGGTGCGGGCTGGTATTCGGGCTGATATGCCGTTTTATCCCGGCCACGAGGTGGCCGGTCAGCCGTGTGGCGCTCGAGTCCATATTCCTCAGCTGCCAGGACTTCAGTCCATCTATCTGTGAGCAGGTCTTGATCAGCTTGGAGTTGCTGCTGCTTCTTTTTTAGGCTCTTTGCAGTGGCCATAAGCCGGCGCTTGAAGCGCTCCTGCTCCACGGGATCCTCAGGCACGCCGAACTCGTCGTCGCCGAGGCTAATCTCGTCTTCGAAGGGGGGCATGTAGTTGTCCTCCTCTGGATATCCGTCCGTCGCCTGTTCGTCTGGGCTGACCTGCCCGTCTTCCTGCTCGGCCTACTCGAAGGCAGGCTTGTCAGGGTTGTATTCATCGTTGGCACCATCCGGATTGTTTTCTTCTCCCGTGCCGGTATTGTTGTGGCGGGGCTTGGAGTGGCGTCGACGACGCCCATGCTTTGCTTTCTTCCTTGAGGGGTTATCCTCCCCCGTTGCCTCATCGCCATTGGTTTCCTTCGGGGTGTCCACCATATATATATATATATATATATATATATATATATATATATATATATATATAGATATATCGAGGAGGTGGCTGTCCACCGCCCTATGAGCGGTGGTTCATGTTCTTCTCCTGCATCATCGTTCATACCGTTGATGTCTTCGGAGTCGAAGTCAAGCACGTCGGTTAAATCATCGATCGTGGCAATGAAGTGGTTGGAGTGTGGGCAACAAATTAATTTGTTGCCTATTTCCCACTTGATCCGGACATAGTTCGGCCATGAGTCTCCTGACAAATTGAGAGACTTTAACAAGTTCAGCACGTCACCAAGGGGTGAGTGCTGGAAGATATCCGCAGCAGTAAACTCCATTACCGGAGCCCAACCAGGCTCGGCGGGCTCGGGAGCGCGCGGACTGGAACATACAGCCGGATACGAGTTCGGGGGTCCGGTGTCACAGGCTTCCTTAGAGGGGAGGCCTGTGTTCGGCTCTACCACTGATGAGTGTGCGGCCTGTGGGGCGGGGTCCATCCACCCGTCCTTGGGCAACGCAGTCTGCTCCAGATTTAGGTCCGGGGCTACTGTAGGGGTGATATCCCGAGCATTGTCCGACAGCAGGTCTAAGCCGTGCTCATCGTGACTGTCCGGCGCTCCTGGCACAAGCGCGATTCCGTCGAAGATCATGTCTCCGTGGATATCGGCCATGTAGTTTAGGTTTCTTAACCTGACCTGGTGGCTAGGGGCGTAGCTGTCGATCTGCTCCAGTTGGCTAAGCGAATTGGCCCGCAGTGCGAAGCCGCCGAACACGAAGATCTGTCCGGTGAGAAAAGTCTCACCCTAGACCGTGTTGTTGATGATTGAAGGTGCCATCAAGCCTTGCAGCGGCGACACAGAGGAACTCTCAATGAAAGCACCAATGTCGGTGTCAAAACCGGCGGATCTCGGGTAGGGGGTCCCGATCTATGCGTCTTAGGCTGATGGTAACAGGAGGCAAGGGACACAATGTTTACCCAAGTTCGGGCCCTCTCGATGGAGGTAAAACCCTACTTCCTGCTTGATTGATATTGATGATATGAGTAGTACAAGAGTAGATCTACCACGAGATCGTAGAGGCTAAACCCTAGAAGCTAGCATATGATGATTATGATTGTGATCGTCTCTCTAAGGACCAACCTCTCCGGTTTATATAGACACCAGAGAGGGCTAGGGTTTTAATGGAGTCGGTTACAAGGAAGGAAATAAAATATACGGATCGCCAAGCTTGTCTTCCACGCAAAGGAGAGTCCCATCCAGACACGGGACGGAGTCTTGAGTCTTGTATCTTCACGCTCCAACAGTCCGGACAAAGTATATAGTCCGGCTGTCTGGATACCCCCTAATCCAGGACTCCCTCAGGAGGGGCGGTGGTTTTGAAATGGAAGAGGAGAGGAGCTGCGCTGGATTTAGATTGGAAAAGGAGAGGAGCGGCGGTGGTTTAAGAGGAGAAGAGCGGAAGAGCGGCGCTGGTCTTGGAAGTATTTTTTTGTTGTTTTGCGTATTTTGGACCAAAGTTTGACCATGTACTGTATTTGACAAGCAAAATGTGATTGCATGTCACCAAAAATTGTATCGTTTGGTTCGTATCTGAATGTACTTTCAAATTATATTATTTTTGCAACGTATAACATATATTTTATGTGCGAAAATCATGGTCAATTATGACCCAGAATAAAAGGGAGACTAGTTAATGTGGGGTCGCTTTCTTAATTGAAGGGTAAATTGAGTTTGATTTTGATCCAGTCACAGCGCGCCGGCCCTCTCGTCCAATCCTAAATTGCTGCCGCTCGCTCCTCTCCCTCTTCTCCATTGCAAAACCACCTCCTCTCCTCTCCATCATCTCCATTCCAAAACCAGCGTCTCGCCTCTCCCTCTTCTGATCTTCTCCATTGCAAAACCACCTCCTCTCCTCTCCATCATCTCCGTTCCAAAACCACTGTCTCGCCTCTCCCTCTTCTGATCTTCTCCATTGCAAAACCACCTCCTCTCCTCTCCATCATCTTCATTCCAAAACCACCGTATCGCCTCTCCCTCTTCCCTATTGCAAGACCACCGTCTCTCCTCCCATCTTCCAAACCTAGCACCGGATCACTCAGAAGGACATCTATGGAGAGGATGCAGCAGCGAATCAGGCAGATCGCCGGCGGCGACCAGACAAAGTTAGCCAGGTTGAAGGAGATCCTTAGTTCGTTTGACAATGAGTGGGAGATGTCGAGGATGGTGCGGGCCGTGTGGCAATGTATGCGAAAGAGCGAGACGGTGGTGATGAGGGCGGCGATGTACATGTACTCCTCGGCGGCAGTCACGCCGCAGTCCTCCGAGTTCATCGAGTATCTCCTCTGGGCAATGCAGAAGACAGATTCACCCGAGGCGACAGTCAGGCGGAGGTGGTGGGCGTACAGGTTGAAGGTCGAGCACCCAGAGGATAACAACTCGACCGAGAATGGTGTGCCATTCGTGAGGGTGCAGAGCCAGCCGGAGCCACAGGAGTATTCGTTCTCCCACCGCAAGAGGAGGTCGGATGGCGCGATGTTGCTTCCCCGCCGTTCTCCACGGTTCCCTCGACGCTCGCCTCGTTTCAACGGCGGCGGTAGGGTTTAAGGTAAGCTTCGCACTAACCTAATCTTCCACCTGCTCATGCTTACAATCAGTGTGACAACTAATGAAAATCATGCTTACAATCAGTCTCCGAGTACTATGCCAATCACCCTAAAATAGCTCTAGACCTTTGGGTCAAAGTTGTGACGCAGTGTACAAATAAAGAAAAATAGATTGGTGCTTCTTTCAGAAAAGAGTACTCCCTAGAAAACTGCCAATATAAGCTACTAGTATTTGGTTAGAGGATTTGCTGCCGAGAAAGATCTATCCACAGAGAGTGCCACACATCCCACTAGTGGTGGTGGATGCCACTGCATGCATGCAGCATGGTTGGTGTCGGTAATTTTTACTTGGCACACCTCGCACTCTGCATATATGCCGGTTCCATACGTACATTTGTGCAGTTCCACCAAAATGCAGCTGAATAACCCTGTTTGCACAGATAACGAAAAAGCGTGATTACATTATAGTGGCACTAGTTGATGAAACACACAAAATAAATAGAAGAAAATATTGCGATAGTATCATAGTATGCCATGCTGCGAGGGCGAGATGGGCCCTACGACGCCTCATACGGTACGCCTCATACTGGCCATCGTCCCAAGTCTCCCAGATACACCTTCTGCCAGTGATGAACATCACTGTACAACAGTAGTACAAGGAGGCGCCTCGAGACATTCAAATCTCTATTTTTGTACATATCAACTAAAATTAAGCACCCCAGTTTGCAGAAACGCTTAAACATTAACAATGGGACTAGTTGATAAAACATACATTAACATAGAGAAGCACTTTCTTTATCTACATTGGAAATGAAATGATAGAGATGAAACTCGCTCTATTTTAACTGTATTATTACTTCATTTTATCAGTGACACTAGGGTCGAGCTGGTGGCAAACGAGGTGTACCGTGCGTCGCAAGGATGGAGGCCGGGGGTGCTTAGACTGGGATGCTGAAGCTGGCTCTTTCAGTCACCAACATGGATGATTCAATTCATGGGACCTTTTGGTGCAGTTCACCTAAAATGAAGCAATGTCCCGTGAGCTAGTAGCTTCTTCTTCAAAAAAATTTAAGAAAAGGGCTCCAGCCCCGGTTCCATTTCCATCAAAAAACGAAACCCACAGAGCTTCTACTTCATTAGTTGCAATAAAATTGAGCAACATCAAGGTTGGTTGTGAAGCTCCTGGAATGCTCAACTATAATTTGGATATAATTTTTGCAGTTCAACTAAGATCGAGTGTGAAATGTATATCTCTATTTGCACAAAAAAGGTGGAAAGGAGGGTGACTAACAAGTGATGAAACATGCATCAAATGAAAAGAAGCATGTTCCTTATCTGAATGTCGATCCTACAAGGACAGTAGCAATTTCTAAAGCAGTGGCATTGCTAGATATTAGTGTGGGCATTAGGATTAACTATGAAAACCGTTAAATATGACATTACTTTGGGCACGGGAGAGTAGGTGGACCAGGACAGTTGCATTTCTAACAAAAAGAACCAACTTATCTTAATGGGAAATTTTAGCACAACATGTAAAGAAGTGCCATTGATTCATATTACTGGAGGCATTACATTGAAAACAACATTGGTTTAACGTGTCCTTACTTTTAACAGTGCGACTGCTACATTTTACCAGTGGCATTACATAAGAGTGGCTCGGGGCAACAAACATCAGAACAGGATATCTGGGTTGGTCCCATTTTTTCCGGTATAGCCACTTTATACTGTGTGCTGGACTTACTCTCTTGACTTGTCCCCCAGTCCCCACTTTCTTTCCTTTTTCAACCAATAGATAGGGTATATATTGAGTTTGTACTGTGTTTCCCTTTATTTCCCTATTAGACCTAGAGACCAGTTGGATAGCCAGTCTCTGCTACTTTTCGCCCCCATTATTTCCTCTTTCGACCAAGTCCTAGATTCAGGTAACAAATCCTCCCCCACCCCCACCCCCTTTCTTCCTTGTTTGAACCAAGTAGTACTAGATTCGAGTGCATGAACTAGTTTTACCTCTTAAACGTAAAAAAATTAGGTGGTTTTCGAACAGCCGATCGATCCTATCTATTAGGGGGCCTGAGAAATAGTAAAAGATACAAATGCAGTGACGTCAGGAGCTCGGGAAGTAGAGCAAGGCCAATTTCGAAGGAAGTTATACCTGATGGTCGCCGGGATGTCACTAGGTGGGCGGCGGGAGGCCGGATCATCCCACACTACGGCAGCGAGGAAGAAGGGGTCAGAGGCCCTCCCTCGCCAGCGGTGCTTGGGAGAGAACGGCAAGGCAGGCTGATCAGGACGCGCCCAGCAGTGGGTAAGAGCCGTCGCCGAGGACGACCGCGTGAACGTTGCACCTTCTCACCTTCCCCGACGGAGAGGATCCGTCTAGATCTGTGACCAGCGCTGAGCAGAGAGAGAGAGAGAGTGGCCACCACTGTCGTGTTTACATCTAGAGAGGCTGAGACAGTGTGAAGAGAGCAACACTAGCAAGCAAGCGCGGAGGCTCCTGCCTATATAGTGGAGTAGTACTAGTTTTCTTTTGTCTACCGGAGCCGGCTTGACCTCGTCAATGACTGTCGAGAAGTCTTCATGCACGTGGCCCGGAGGCGTAGTTGTCATCATTTTGATCTGAAGCGCCGGATTATAACATATAACACAAAAAAATGCCACATGACAAGAAATCATAACCTCACTGCCCAAAGGAGACAACGTGAATCCCGACGGGCAAACTAGACGAGGAACAAAGCTCAAATTAAAGATAAACTCATAGAAAAGGGGTCCGTCCATAGATGTCCTAATTAACATAGCCGGCTTGACCTAGATGGCAGCCGAGTAGTCACTGTTCGTGCATGTGCCCCCAATGACTAGCCCAACTCAGTTGTCGCTGTTTAACCCTCGCAGTGATCCGAAGCACATGACACCTAATTTTGCGAGATGACAAGAAACCTTTTTTAGATTTCTCACCACAACTACAACCATGTACAAGACAGCCTGCACGATATGTAGACGATAGCCAATCCAGGCGTGTCTGCTGGAGTCTGGTCACATGCATGGACGAACTGATCTTCCGTGTCTTACAGGGATCGTCCAGGCACCAACATAGTACAACACTTCTCTAGTACTATCGCTCGTCTCCCTCTTCTATTAAGTCACTTGACTTGCTGTCACACCCTGATTTTCATGCCACTACACTTAAGCTAACAATCATGATAAAATGTGGTTTGACAAAAACTTTGGAGTGTTTTGGACCTTGCCTTGATTGGTTTTTGTTTGTTGTTTGCAAGTGCTCTAAAAATAAAATAAATCCTCCAACTCTTATACTCCTTCTCCTTGATCCAAAAACCTTTCCCAATGATCATACCATGTGTATAGGACATAAAAATAATTTCTTGCAAAAATAATTTGGCCAAATAGTATTTTTTTTTAAATTAGTTTTCAAAAAACCCTGAATTGAGGTTTGCGCTGCAAGTACTTAATTAAGGGCAGTAAAAATCTTTCCAAACATATATTTGACTCCTATTAGATATAGTATACCCAGAAACCACAAAAATATAATTTTAAAAGTTATTTTCCTATTTTATTAAAGGCTTTTTCTTAAGTCCAGAAATGGTCTTTAATAGGTTAAAATTATTTTAATGCTTTAAAAATATTTGGGAAAAACCTAGGGAAACTTAATGGACATATATTGTCCATATATAAGAGTTTCAACACATGGTCTTGTTCAAAATATTGGTCAAATCCCTCAAAAACCCTTTCTGGATATTTCAAGCTTTTGAAATATTTACAAAGGAAATATTCTCCAAATATTCCAAGAAAATTCTAGCATGTCACATATGACATGTTTGATGATCTTGACAAGTATCATGTCATGGAGAATAGTATAACCCCATGAAATCCCCTCAAAACCATTGCTGTCCAGTTTCAAGTTTGAGCAACTTTACATTGCCAAACATGTCCAAATGTTCTCAAACCTTGTGAACATTCTCAAATGGTCTAATCATTCATCTAGACCAAATGGCACAAGTTGGAGAAAATGTTATATTGATCAAAGTGCCCCAAAACCCTTCCTGTCCAGAACCAAATTTGAACAACTCTACATTGCCAAGTGTGTCCTTTCGATCTGAATTTTGGTGGACATGTTCAAATCCCCAAATGAAGACACAAAACAAAATGCTGCATCAAGGAGAACTGATTTGCTTGACTAAATCTTGGTAAAGCCATTTCTGCTAAATTCTAGGGTTTACCAAAGTTGCATTGTCAACTTCCTCCAAATGAGCTCCAACTTGGTGATCAACCTCAATTATGTGTGACACTCGATCCTGTTAATTCTCATGTTAAGTGCGGTTAATTTGCTTGCCCAAATTTTCATCAAACACCTTCTGTCACTTTTCAAAAATCACCATTTTGACCACTTACACTATTCTCCTTGAGCCCAACCTTTTTACCACAACATCTCCTAGTTACCCTTTACCTATAGTAAGTTTAGCATGGCCATGGCTCAATCATTGGTGGGTGAAGCCTTCTCCTTCTCTCTCTGGACAAGCCCATTTCTCTCCCTTTCTCACCTCCCTCCTCCCTCCAATGGCCACCAGGGCATCCAATGCCCCTCCCCTCTTCTTTACTCCCTCCTAGAGCTACCAGACATTAGTGGCCGCGCCCACAAGGCATATAAAATGCCATGGCATGCCATTTGCACGCTCTGGAGCGCGCTATAGTGCGCTCTAGCACTGTAGCCGCCCCCTGCCAACCATCTTCGGCCACCTCGGGCCTCCCCAGCACGCCCGACGATGCGCCTTGGCGTCCACATCACGGAAGTTGGTCGGCCCCCTCCTCCTTCTCACTCCTCTTGCCCCAGATCGCATGCGCGCCGGCCGCCCGAGCGCACCAGTGAGCACGCTCACACGCACGGTGCCCCCTGGCCCCCTGCTCTCTCTCTTTTCACTCCCCTCGCCCTGGACCGACCCCACGAGCACCCCGACACCTCGCTGCGAGCCCCCGTGCCTTGCAGCGACGGCAACAGCCTCGCCGGCGCATGAGCTCACGGTGCGCCTCGCCCTTTTCCCTTAAAGGCCACCTCGAGCCCTCTTTGGCTTCCAATGGCTCTCTCTCCCTCCTGCGCGTCATACCGACCAGCTCACTCCTCTCCCCGCGCCCTCCATAGCCCTCCATAGCCGGAGAGCCGCCGCCGGCCTCCACCTAAATTTAGCCGAGCCGGAGCTCTTCTCCCTCTCCTGTCCCCACCAGCAGGCTCCCCTGAGCAAGGCGGAGCTCCCACGCTCTTTCCCTCGTCCGAGGGCGCACCGTAGCGCCATGCCCAATCTCGCCCGACGCCACCATCCACCGGCGTCGAAGCCGCCGTCGCCTCGACCATTCCTGGTAGCCGTGTCATACATGAATGGATGCGGCGTTCTGCGCCAAGCTCATCCATAGCCAGGGCGTCGCCGGAGGTGCTCCGTCGCGCCGGCAGTCGCCGTCGGGGCTCTTTGCTCCCTCGGCCAGGCAAGCGCGCGGGAGGAAGACGAAGACGAAGGCCCTGCAGGCGGGCCCCGCTCGTCAGTGGCCCAGCCACTTGGCCACGCTGGCAAGTGGAGGTGGGTTCAACCTCTCTCGCGCCCGCGGTGAAGGCGCACTCCGTGTGGGCGCCTTCGACATCGCCTCTGTCACTCCGTGCGGCGATGCGTCTAGGTTGCCCATGGTCTATCTGTCGCCTTGTGCGCAGGATAAGGTTAAAGCCTTATTTCCTTTTTCTTTTTCATGTCAACTTCAAAAATCCATAAATAATTCAACAGAGCTCCAAATCCAATGATTCAAATTTATAGTAGTTTCTAAATTCATGCCCTATCTCTTGGTGCTATTTGCACATTTTTCTAGAAGCATCTCTTTCACAAATAATTATCAAATCCCATTTTTCCATTTCTGTCATAAACTTTAGAAAATCACAGAGAGCTCAAAATTGATCCAAATGCCATGATTCAGAATCCTTGATACTTATAAGTTCATAAATTAGTTTTTCAACATTTTTTCTAATACTTTATGTGCCACACAAAATAATGAGCCATTTCTTCATATTAGTCAACTTTGCAAATTCATAGGAAATTCATTTGAACTCCAAATCCAGTGAAACCAACTCCTAGATGCTTCTAAAATTATTCCTTGTTGAATGGATGCCTTTGATCATTTTTCAAATAGTTCTTCTGTACAGTTCTTGCAAATCCATAAACCCCTTGATTCCATCATATCGAAATGTTTAGAAATACCCATTGATCCATTTCCAATGAAATCACCTTGGTCATTCCTCATATGACCAGAGGTATCCTAGAAAAGTCCAACTCACATTTTTTAGAGAACTTTTATTTTTGCCTTGTCGTGTTGCATGGTTGTTTTCGACGATAGTTGACGAAGTTGACGAAATGCTCAGAGTAGGACCAGAGATATTTGAAGACCTCGAAGACTTTATTAAAACAGGCAAGCAGCCCTTTGACCATGTCTATGAAACCCTTTTTATGCATGTCATATAGCACCATATTGTTGTTGCAATGGAATCATGATGAGGTGGTAACCACTTTGATGGTTTGCCACCGTACTTCCTCGTTGATACTTGCATTGTGCATGACCCTACCTTCTTATGAGGGTTATGCCGGTGGGGGTAGATAGGATGCTAAAGTAGCGCTACGCAAAAAGGGACGGGGATATGCATGGTGATGGAGACAAAGTATTTTTGAAAGACTTTTCGAAAACCCCATCGGGTGCCACTTATGCCCGAGGGAGATGATGAGTTGGGTATCCACTTGATGATGAAGTGGTGTACCGAGGCAAGTGTGTGTTGTTTTCAAAATGGATTGGTTTAAGTTGCGATCGTTATTCCAACCTTACATGCGCAACCACTCTACCCTTGTATGGGAAAGGGCATTATTGATTACCGAGGCCGATACTAGCTTGGAGCCCGCATTACTAGTGATGGGGGACAGTTGGTGTTCTCTCTCAGGACGGGGTCGTGCCAGGTAGGGCGGCCATGACTGTTTTCACAAGGCACCGGATACACCGTTGTGTCCCCTCTCAGATGTTACGATCTCAAGTGAGTCTCGTATGATGTACATCGTGAGGATATGGAACAATGAGTGGACTCCTTGTTAGTGTCGCCTAGGGAAATATAGTGATCGAGTGCTTACCCCGGGTACTTGAGGTATCACGGGTCGTGGATGACACGGAAGTTCCCCGGATCTTGTGGGTAAAGTGTGCAACCTCTGCAGAGTGTAAAACTATTCGAATAGCCGTGTCCACGGTCAAGGACAGTTGGGTAACCGCTCTTGGGCTACGTCCACATGTGTACGAACGAGTGTGTGTTTGGGTAATTGGGAAGAACTACTTGGGTCAAGTCAAAGGACTTGACATGATTGAGTTGGGTTGATGCCCACTCTATTTATGTTGATATCTGTAACATGTCCTCATGGTTACTTGAATTCTGATGATGCATGTCTTACAAGTTGTTGAACATGTCATTACACTCAAAACTAGCTTTCTGCAAAAATTTACCTATATCATGCATTGTTGTATCTTGAACCAAAACATAGGTTGCTTGCGAGTACATTCAAAGTACTCATTGGCTTGCCACTGGTTATTTTATTGGCAAGGCATGAAAGAACAGGATATAATGAAGAGTACCTTGGTGACAAACATGCGATCTAGGACGCTTCCCAGTCAGAATGCCTATAGGGTTAAGGCAGATGGCATGGGTCCAAGTTGTTATTGAAGATTTCCGCTGCGATGATACACTCAAGACTTGACTACAATGGTCCTACTTTTGTAAAACGGTATGCATGGATGTATGACTCCTGTTATTTAGCTTCTGTGTGTTCAGTGAGCATTGATCTCTGGGATCACTGTACACGTGCATTCGGTGATCTTGACTTATGAGTCGGGGTCCCCACAGAGCTGGTACCAGAGCCATCCTGACTGTAGGAAGCCTTAGTTAGCATGGTCATTAGTTAGGGTAAAACTATTTCCAAAACTACTACTATTTTTCAAAACTATCTATACTTCTCTTCCCTTCTCAGTTTTTTTTTCAAAAACTAAGGTATACTTTCCTTATTGGTCGCTTCCCCTTCAAAACTTTTGGTCGCTAGAACCCTTATGCCCCTGACCACCGGACTCCTTGAAATCCTTGTGGATAGTCTAGAAGGAGGATGCCTTGTCAGACATCCACCCATATCTTCTGAACACAAGATTGGCGACACCACAACAAGACGATACCAACAGAAGATACATCTTCCAGGAATGAGGACATGACGACCCAGAGGATGGAGATACCTTTGAATTTTCCCAGGATGATGCAACCTTGTCCTATGATGATCAGGGTGTAAGATATGCAAGGTCACGATATACATCGCTAATAGAGCAACCATGTCCTTACCATTGTTGTAACGGCAACCACTGGTGGATGAGAACCTCGCCATTTGGTCCGCCTCACTATAGTGAGCAGGAAAACGGTTCTCTTCATCCCCCGCTCTTGGTGTCGATGTTGTCATCAACGTAACCGCCATGTTGGACCTCTACTATGCCTTGTTAATGTCATTGCGTAAAGTATTACAAACCTGGTACCATCGACGCCTTAGAAAGCAAAAGCGATCATCATGATTAAGAAGACAAGAGAAGACCAAGTCAAAGACAGCCACGAGGAGCCACCATCACCCCAACACCTCATCAGGCGAGAAGTTGTCGAAGATTCTTCAGGCTCAACCCAGATCGTTTCATCAAACAAGAGAAGTAGCAAAACCTGAGGAAAACTCAGAAGACTGCATGAGGCACAAGGCACGACTACTGAGTCCGAGAACCCCTGGGGTAGGATGAGTCGTGTACCCCCTATGCGCAGTCGAGTCCGTATGATGGTTCGAATAGAACCATGATTGTGTGTTTCTTGTTTTTATTTGTTTTTGTTTTGATGTAGGTCACACTTTTGCCCTAGGCGACAAGTATGCGACTATATCACCTATCTTATCTTAATGAATGTGTGTGGCCTTCACGGCACTTGTTTACTTGCACTTGCACTATAGAACCCCCTTTAGGCATTCCCCTCCTCTATGCTACTTTTCCCTCTCATCTCTCTCCTCAACTGAAGGCCAGCAAGACAAGATGCACCAAGGATTCTACTTCGGCGATCAACTAGCACTGAAGACTTTTTCCTACAGCTTCCTCGACCTAGTGCAACCCCATAGGGTTATGTTTACCCCTCATGATTGGAAGCCCATCCCCAGACCCTTCGAGACTTCACAAGATACCCCACCTCAAATCCTTCACCATGTGCTTAACCCGCAGTATTGCGAGAGAACCAGTTAAGCCTTCATGACCTTGCATGACACTGGGTCCATTATGGAACTAGTGGACATAATGAACGAGCACATTATCATCCGAAGATAGCAGCAAAACCGACGATGCCATAGGGAATACCAATTTGAGGATGTAGGAATAGAGGACAAATGACTTGATGAGTTTACATCAGTAACCGTGAGGGATTTATCTGAGACTATTTGGTGGATTATGAGGCTTTCATGTTGGTAGATGAACTTGGTGGGATCAGTTAATAGAGTAGCATGACTCTCATTGCCCCTGAGTAAATTGGACAATTATGATTGCAAGCTAAAATTCTTGGAAGTATAAGTATTTGACTTAGCCATGGGATATTGATAGAAGATAGTTGACAGTACGATAATGACTTGGAAGAATGGTAGGGATTCTCGCGGGGCATGAGATTTGGATTAAATAGGTTACCCTAGTGGAGTATGGATGCAGAGTATTTTTACATGGTTCGGAGTAAATTGGCTTTAGACTGAAGATCTCAAACATGAGACCATGTTTCTCGGTGGACGATAAACTAGGAGATTGGGTTAATTGTCGGGGTTTATTTAGGGAATCTGTATGAGCTTGACCTTGGAGTTTACTTGACCATGACAATGGGAATCAGTGGACTGACTTTAGAAAAAATAGCCCTTTCAAGTATCTGGGGATTATAGGACATTAGGAGATCATGTGGAACACCATAAACATTGGATTTGTAGAATTAATGGATTGTGTAGTGATTAATCAAAGTTAACGGGTTGTTGGAGTTGATTCATAGGAAGGAAACAAGATCTTGGAGTGGCATACGACGTGTTCCCTTAGGATAGAGATGCACTACCTTGGACCTTGGAAGAATGGGCTGAGCACTTGGATTGTCATGTTTAATTGAAGCTTAGTAGCTTGTATGCTCTACCCATTGATTTTTACATAGGGATAGCCATACATATGATTTTGGGGATCGTAGACATATATGATTTTGTTAGACCTCTTCTCAGGAGCCATGAGGATATAAATGGCATGAGTAATCATTGAAGTTGGTCTATACGAGAGGATGCTTTTAGTGGTATAAGATTATTCATTTGGAGTACTAGATAGAGCTATTGGCATCTCAGAAACCGTGCTTAAGGATAAGATGATAAACGTTCACTCACACACTAGAACCCTTAAGCCCTACCAAGCCATAACATGGTCAGGTCATGACCACAGGCTTTGGCTCTAGATCAAGAAGACCATGGCCAACACTCAACCGTGACCACCACCAGTACTATAGCCTATTTTATGTACCCCGTGAGAAGTCCTCCTAGAGTACTTGGACAAGCTGGTTGTCATCGTTATTTGGTGATATACTTGTCTATCGGAAGACAGAAGAAGAGTCATTTAGCTGGTTAGGGAACATTTGAAGACCGCCATGTCAAGGAGGAAGAACTATACCAACCACCATCGTCAAGAAGTACACTTCTGCGTCGAGGACCATGTGGATCTGCAAGCCACTCCTCTCTAAGGAACCAAGCATTTCCATGCCAAGGGAACCCACACCAAGATTCATCAGCCCCCTCCGAGATCACTTCAAGACGAAGAGTAGACGGCTAGCAGCTAGAGTTAACACCTGACTTACCCATTGTGCACAACACTTTCCATGCATCACAACCCCGGAAGTGTTTCCAACTTCCTAACTTGCCCGATCTCTACGAGGGCATTGACCACCGAGCCATCGACCCCCTAGCCCAATCTAACCTACCGCGAGCTACCCATTAGCAACCTGGATCAAGAAGAGCGTCATACATGAAGCCACACAATCAAGTACTTCAAGCTCAATGGAGCACTACACGGAAGCAGAAGAAGTATGAGGATGTGAAGGCTCCCCAGATCCAAGTTTCTGTATCCCTTTCCGCGCCTAGTTTGGGAATCTCGGGGACGAGATTCTTGTAAGGGGGGTAGGTCTGTCACACCCTGATTTTCATGCCACTACACTTAAGCTAACAATCATGATAAAATGTGGTTTGACAAAAACTTTTGAGTGTTTTGGACCTTGCCTTGATTGGTTTTTGTCTGTTATTTGCAAGTGCTCTAAAAATAAAATAAATCCTCCAACTCTTATACTCCTTCTCCTTGATCCAAAAACCTTTCCCAATGATCATGCCATGTGTATAGGACATAAAAATAATTTCTTGCAAAAATAATTTGGCCAAATAGTATTTTTTTTTAAATTAGTTTTTCAAAAACCCCTGAATTGAGGTTTGCACTGCAAGTACTTAATTAAGGGCAGTAAAAATCTTTCCAAAAATATATTTGACTCCTGTTAGATATAGTATACCCAGAAACCACAAAAATATAATTTTAGAAGTTATTTTCCTATTTTATTTAAAGGCTTTTTCTTAAGTCCAGAAATGGTCTTTAATAGGTTAAAATTATTTTAATGCTCTAAAAATATTTGGTAAAAACCTAGGGAAACTGAGTGGACATATATTGTCCATATATAAGAGTTTCAACACATGGTCATGTTCAAAATATTGGTCAAAATCCCTCAAAAACCCTTTCTGGATATTTCAAGCTTTTGAAATATTTACAAAGGAAATATTCTCCAAATATTCCAAGAAAATTCTAGCATGTCACATATGACATGTTTGATGATCTTGACAAGTATCATGTCATGGAGAATACTATAACCCCATGAAATCCCCTCAAAACCATTGCTGTCCAGTTTGAAGTTTGAGCAACTTTACATTGCCAAACATGTCCAAATGTTCTCAAACCTTGTGAACATTCTCAAATGGTCTAGTCATTCATCTAGACCAAATGGCACAAGTTGGAGAAAATGTTATACTGATCAAAGTGCCCCCAAACCCTTCCTGTCCAGAACCAAATTTGAACAACTCTACATTACCAAGCGTGTCCTTTTGATCTGAATTTTGGTGGACATGTTCAAATCCCCAAATGATGACACAACACCAAGTGGTGCATCTAGGAGAACTGATTTGCATGACTAAATCTTGGTAAAGCCATTTCTGCTAAATTCTAGGGTTTACCAAAGTTGCATTGTCAACTTCCTCAAATGAGCTCCAACTTGGTGATCAACCTCAATTATGTGTGACAGTTGATCCTGTTAATTCTCATGTCAAGTTTGGTTAATTTGCTTGCCCAAATTTGCATCAAACACCTTCTGTCACTTTTCAAAAATCACCATTTTGACCTCTTACACTATTCTCCTTGAGCCCAACCTTTTTACCACAGCATCTCCTAGTTACCCTTTACCTCTAGTAAGTTTAGCATGGCCATGGCTCAATCATTGGTGGGTGAAACCCTCTCCTTCTCTCTCTGGACAAGCCCATTTCTCTCCCTTTCTCACATGCCTCCTCACTCCAGTGGCCACCAGGGCATCTAATGCCCCTCCCCTCTTCTTTACTCCCTCCTAGAGCTACCAGACATTAGTGGCCGCGCCCACAAGGCATATAAAATGCCATGGCATGCCATTTGCATGCTCCGGAGCGCGCTACAGTGCGCTCTAGCACTGTAGCCGCCCCCTGCCAACCATCTCCGGCCACCTCGGGCCTCCCCAGCACGCCCGACGATGCGCCTCGGCGTCCACATCACGGCAGTTGGTCGGCCCCCTCCTCCTTCTCCCTCCTCTTGCCCCAGCTCGCATGCGCGCCGGCCGCCTGAACGCACCAGTGAGCACGCTCACACGCACGGTGCCCCCTGGCCCCCTGCTCTCTCTCTTTTCACTCCCCTCGCCCTGGACCGACCCCACGAGCACCCCCGACACCTCGCTGCGAGCCCCCGTGGCTTGCAGCGATGGCAACAGCCTTGCCGGTGCATAAGCTGACGGTGAACCTCACCCCCTTCCCTTAAAGGCCACCCCGAGCTCTCTTTGGCTTCCAATGGCTCTCTCTCCCTCCTGCGCGTCATACCGACCAGCTCACTCCTCTCCCCGCGCCCTCCATAGCCCTCCATGGCCGGAGAGTCTCCGCCGGCCTCCACCTAAATTCAGCCGAGCCCGAGCTCTTCTCCCTCTCCTCTCCCCACCAGCAGGCTCCCCTGAGCAAGGCGGAGCTCCCACGCTCTTTCCCTCGTCCGAGGGCGCACCGTAGCGCCATGCCCAATCTCGCCCGACGCCACCATCCGCCGGCGTCCAAGCCGCCATCGCCTCGACCATCCCCAGTAGTCGTGTCATCCATGAATGGATGCGGTGTTCGGCGCCGAGCTCATCCATAGCCAGGGAATCGCCGGAGGTGCTCCGTAGAGCCGGCAGTCACCGTCGGGGCTCTCTGCTCCCTCAGCCAGGCAAGTGCGCGGGAGGAAGACGAAGACGAAGGCCCTGCAGGCGGGCCCTGCTCTTTAGTGGCCCAGCCACCGGGCCACGCTAGCAAGTGGAGGCGGGTTCAACCTCTCTCGCGCCCGCGGTGAAGGCGCACTCCGCATGGGCGCCTTCGACGTCGCCTCTGTCGCTCCATGCGGCTGGGTCGGCCCACGGTCTATCTGTTGCCTTGTGTGCAGGAAAAGGTTAAAGCCTTATTTCCTTTTTCTTTTTCATGTCAACTTCAAAAATCCATAAGTAATTCAACAGAACTCCAAATCCAATGATTCAAATTTATAGTAGTATCTAAATTCATGCCTTATCTCTTGGTACTATTTGCACATTTTTCCAGAAGTATCTCTTTCACAAATAATTATCAAATCCCATTTTTCCATTTTTGTCATAAACTTTAGAAAATCACAGAGAGCTCAAAGTTGATCCAAATGCCATGATTCAAAATCCTTGATACTTATAAGTTCATAAATTAGTTTTTCAACAATTTTCCTAGTACTTTATGTGCTACACAAAATAATGAGCCATTTCTTCATATTAGCCAACTTTGCAAATTCATAGGAAATTCATTTGAACTCCAAATCCAGTGAAACCAACTCCTAGATGCTTCTAAAATTATTCCTTGTTAAATGGATGCCTTGATCATTTTTCAAATAGTTCTTTTGTACAGTTCTTGCAAATCCATAAACCGCTTGATTCCATCATATCAAAATGTTTAGAAATATCCATTGATCAATTTCCAATGAAATCACCTTGGTCATTCCTCATATGACCAGAGGTATCCTAGAAAAGTCCAACTCACATTTTTAGAGCACTTTTATTTTTGCCTTGTCGTGTTGCTTATTATGGTTGTTTTCGACGATAGTTGATGAAGTAGACGAAATGCTCAGAGTTGGACCAGAGATATTTGAAGACCTCGAAGACATTGTTAAAATAGGAAAGCAGCCCTTTGACCATGTCTATGAAACCCTTTTTATGCATGTCATATAGCACCATATTGTTGTTGCAACGGAATCATGATGAGGTGGTAACCACTTTGATGGTTTGCCACCGTACTTCCTCGTTGATACTTGCATTGTGCGTGACCCTACCTTCTTATGAGGGTTATGCCGGTGGGGGTAGATAGGATGATAAAGTAGTGCTACGCAAAAAGGGACGGGGATATGCATGGTGATGGAGACAAAGTATTTTCAAAAGACTTTTCGAAAACCCCATCGGGTGCCACTTATGCCCGGGGGAGATGATGAGTTGGGTAGCCACTTGATGACGAAGTTGTGTACCGAGGCAAGTGTGTGTTGTTTTCAAAACGGATTGGTTTAAGTTGCGACCGTTATTCCAACCTTACATGCGCAACCACTCTACCCTTGTATGGGAAAGGGCATTATTGATTACCTAGGCCGATACTAGCTTGGAGCCCGCATTACTAGTGACGGGGGAGAGTTGGTGCTCTCTCTCGGGACGGGGTCGTGCCAGGTAGGGCGGCCATGACTGTTTTCACAGGGCACCGGATACACCGTTGTGTCCCCTCTCGGATGTTACAATCTCGAGTGAGTCTCGTATGATGTACATCGTGAGGATATGGAACAACGAGTGGACTCCTTGTAAGTGTCGCCTAGGGAAAGATAGTGATCGGGTGCTTACTCCAGGTACTTGAGGTATCGCGGGTCGTGGATGACACGGAAGTTCCCCGGATCTTGTGGATAAAGTGTGCAACCTCTGCAGAGTGTAAAACTATTCGAATAACCGTGTCCATGGTCAAGGACAGTTGGGTAACCGCTCTTGGGCTACGTCCACATGTGTAAAAACCAGTGTGTGTTTGGGTAATTGGGGAGAACTACTTGGGTCAAGTCAAAGGACTTAACATGATTGAGTTGGGTTGATGCCCACTCTATTTATGTTGATATCTGTAACTTGTCCTCATGGTTACTTGAATTCTCATGATCCATGTCTTACAAGTTGTTGAACATGTCATTACACTCAAAACTAGCTTTCTGCAAAAATTTACCTATATCATGCATTGTTGTATCTTGAACCAAAACATAGGTTGCTTGCGAGTACATTCAAAGTACTCATTGGCGTGCCACTGGTTATTTTATTAGCCAGGCATGAAAGTACCGGATATAATGAAGAGTACCTTGGTGATGAACATGCGAGCTAGGACGCTTCCCAGTCAGAATGCCTGTAGGGTTAAGGCAGATGGCATGGGTCCAAGTTGTTATTGAAGATTTCTGCTGCGATGATACACTCAAGACTTGACCATAATGGTCCTACTTGTGTAAAACGGTATGTATGGATGTAAGACTCTTGTTATTTAGCTTCTGTGTGTTCAGTGAGCATTGATCTCTAGAATCACTGTACACGTGCATTCGGTGATCTCGACTTAGGAGTCAGGGTCCCCACACTTGCGAGGCCGGGGAGTGTGCCTATTGTCGGTTCTCAATTGCCGTCCCACATGTGTGTGCAAACGCAATATGATGCGCGTTCCATTCGGAGAGCAGCGTGCCAGGCCGACCGACCGTCTGGGATGCGACGCGAACGCGACGGGCATGCTATATACTCCGTACATGTGTACCACCGTTTTCTAGACTCTTTGCTCCATGGCGCGGGCGCAATCTATGGATAGAAAATTAGTATACTGTATACTATTTAAAAGTCAAGGGCGGGGCTTTTCCTGCGCGGTAGGCGGCGGGGCAGTTCCGCCTAGTCGGTTCGACAGAGACGCGAGAAGATGAGGGAGTAGGCTGCTGCAAACGTAGGGCTGTGTGATTTGACAGCGAGTTACTGCTGGACAGGTGGGGCCCCATGATTTGACTTGGCATTATCATTTTAACTGCGGTGCTACGACCGGCGTGAGTCTCCCGATTCCTGACCACCTCCATACAGGTGCCTCTCCTAATGCTCCACCATGTAGTAGAGGCTGGCTCTTGCATGAGAGGCCACTTCTCCACTTTTTCCTTGCCTCTCTTTCCTCCACATATGCGAAAATGCCATGTAAAGCGCACTATTTTGTACTTACTTGCTCAGACACGTGCTTAAGCTTGCCACATAGGCATAAAGTCTGATGTGGCAAGTTAATCAAGAAGAGAGAGACTAGTTTGGTGACCCAAGGAAGAAACGGTGCTAAGCGCGTGTACCTAGGTGAAAAGACAATTTTGAGTCTATAGCTAATTAAATGAAGCAAACTTAGCAACACCATTTCATTGGAAGAGGTCACTCCTTGGCAAATGCAATAAATACTAGTACTCCATGTGTCCCATAATATAAGAACATTTTTGGCACTACACTAGTGTCAAAAATGTTCTTATATTATGGGGCGGAGGGAGTACAAACAAAGAGATAGAGAGAAGTAAAAAAATAAATACACTTATAGCCAACCTTATAGCCAAAACTTTGTTGTAGTATGAGTGACTAAGTGATGACTATGTATGACATGCCAACATCAGATAGCCTAACGCACCGTGTTAAATCTCCATGGGCGAGACCACACGAGCAACGCGACGGTTGTGGTAGGCGCGACAATGATACGGGCTGCTGGCGGCCCTTGGATCTGAGATCAAACGATCGCATGCTAAGTTGCTGAAAATTTGCAGAATAACCCTCCAGGATAGGATATTCACCCATAGGTCTAGAATCACGTCATGCAACCGTTCGATCTCAGATCCAAGGGCTCTCGGAAGCCCGTATCATGGGAGAATGGAAAGCCACTACCCTGCCGTTCGCACGCTGGCAGTTCGCTCCTACTCGTCCCCGCACATCCTTAAATACTACGGCGGTTCGCTCCTAGTCATCCCGTCCATTCGCATTATGGCAGTTCCACTAATCCTAACCCTCGTCCCAAATCCATGGCATCCCAAATCTCCCCGGTCGGCGGTGAGTACAAGGTTAGAACCATCACCGGCGATGAGTTAGATGTCATCTACACCCATTCTTCCGCGATGGTGAAAGGATGCCTTTCTCGCTTCAGACGCATGTTCGAAGACTCAGATGATGAGTGGGTCGCTGGGCTAGATGTTGAGTACACCACAGTCCTGGGACAAGAGAAGGATCTAAAGGACGAACAGAGGAAGAAGCCCGCCGTGATCCAGGTTTGCGTGCATGACTTATGCTTGGTCTACCACATATGCCATGCCGACGTTGAGTGCCAGGATTTTAAGGACTTCCTCAAGACCAACCTAGTCAAATTCGTTACTGTAGACTTTGGTAACGACAAAGAAGTCCTGCGTCGGATAGGCCTTGTTGTAGGTAACACCTTCGACCTCGAGAAGAATTGGCTGGTGTCCTCTCGTCAACCTTCAATGCTGACCCTGGCAGGAGCCATGGTTCATCCTTCATACGATAAACTGGAGAAACCTCCATACACGTTTCATCGTCATGCATGGCAGCGAAATGTACTAGATATAGACCACATCCACTACGCTGCAATGGATGGCTACCTTTGCTTCAATACCTACAAGGGTTGGATGAAGAGCAACAGCCAAGTGTGCGGTTCAAGCAAAGAAGTATCGGCCAAGAGGAAGAGGGACAAGGACGAAGTCGAGGACGTGGACGAGGACTCCGAGTAAGGTGGCAGTGTTGTTGCTCATGGTGGTTCTAATGCAGTGTCTACCGGAATAGTTGCAAAGTTTAATTTCAGGTGTGCTTAGTTTAATTTGAGGGGTGTGTTGTGCTGAGCCCCCAGCAGAACTATGTTATGTTACTTCTCGTTACTTTAACTCTTCAGTACGTACATACTAGTATTTCTTACATTTCATCTTTTAGTTGGTATAGTACTACCACTCGTTTCTTCACATTATATACGTACAATATATATGGCCAACATCATATAGCCAGCAGTTTAGTTGTCAAAGAATTTCAGGGTGCTTAGTTTGGTCAAAGAATTCCAGGATGCTTAGTTTTATTTGAGGGGTGGGTTGTGCTGGACACCATTATTGTGACTAGCCTTTTTAATAGTACCATATGCATAATTTGGCGACGAGCGCTCTCTATATGTACCACCTTTTTTTTAATTTCAAGTTTTGCTCCATGGTGCAATCCATCGAAACTACTATTGTACAAATGTATAATTTTTTTAAAAGGCTAGAGGGCGGGGAGGTCTAGCTTGGTCGGTTTCACGAGAGGCGAGGGCCTTTGTAATTTGACGGCTCATTACTGCTGGAAGGCGGGGCCTTGTGATTTGACTGCTCGTATAAATGCGCCGACGACCTGATCGAGGAGGAGCAAAGAACCATGCGGTATACTCAAGTTTTCCACTAGAGTAGTACTGCGACGGAGGAGCACGAAACACGGCAGCCCAGTGCCATATGGCGATAAAAAATAATCTAATTTGCTAGTCATCTCATTGTTAGCATTGTTCTATTCATTCCCTCAAAAAAACCATTGTTCTATTCATGCCTCGCAGAGAACGTGACACGTGCGGTGAAACACCCGAAGCAAAAGATGAAACACAAGAGCAAAACAAGAAGGAAGATTATCACCCCAAATGATCTAATTCACCGCGGAGTCGTAACTGCTTCTTCATCGCCTCCACGACCTCCATCTCCTTGCGCGTCTCCTCCGCCATCTTCTTCATTCTATCCATGACGCGGGATTTCTCGACATGAGCCTTCATCATCTGTTCCACGGCCACATTACGTACCTTGACAGCAGTCGGTGCTTGATGCGGAGCTTCGCCAACTCCTCCTTCTGTTCCATGACGAGGGCCTGCAGCATCTTCATCGAGGAACTACTATTCTCATGCAGCTTCTTCCAGCCGGCGTTCTTCTCCTTCAACAGGTCGATCTCGTGGCAGAGCTTCGCCTAGTCCTCCTGAAGTCGCAGGATTTCGCCGGTCGCCTTCTTCTCTGAGGCAATGCTCTTCTTCAGCAGCATCACCAAGCCGGCGGTCAACTCCCCCTGCTGATTGAGCTCAGCGGGCATGTCGTCGAGGCTCTCCTTCAGCAACTCCATCAAGCCTTGGATGAACTCCTTCTGCTTATTGAGGTGCTTATTGAGCTGATCGAGCATACTGTCGAGGGATAACGACTCCAGGTCCGCCGGCTCGGCATGTTCTCCTCCGTGGCTAGGGCGCTCCTGGGAGCCATCGCCTGCCCGTGAGAGATCTTTCGAGGTTTGTGCATGGCGGCGAGCCCTCTTTTTTTTTCCACAGCCTTGGTTGCCGCTCCCTTGTTACGAGTAGTTCTCGACCTAGAGCTCTGCTCACCGGCCATGGCAATGACGGACGAAGAAGAAGCACTTATGAGGAGGAAAGGTAGAGTCATTTTTGATTAGGTAGTTCCCCTTTTTATAACCTAAGTACTAGCACTAGTACTAATACCTGCATAGTGGGAACACGTTCAGGTTTGGTACGTACTAGTAGGTGTGAGCAGGCTTTCGAATGTGATGGGAACAAGGTAAAGATTAGTTGATGGTTTTGGTTTCGAGGCCCGAAACGGCTCCCGATGAGTTTAGCGGAACATAAATTTCAAGTACTACACTGCTCAAATGCGTAAATATTATGTTACTGTCAAAAATTGGCACAAAATATGAAGGAGACCAATGGAAGTACTACTAGCAACCCACGATTTAACTACTCGCATGCGCGCAGTGGAGTAATGATGTCTTCCTTCCGCCCTCACATCCACTCAATTTGCATGCGCTGTATTAATTGACCATCAATGAAGTGAATGACTTTACACGCGTCAAATTATCACATGGGGTGGATCTTGGTACAAAATTGCGTCCTCCCGTGTACCCGCGTGTGCGTGCGAGGGAATGAGTGCGTGTGTGGCGTGCGTGCACATCTTCGCTTCGTGCATGTACCGCCATTATGGCTCAGGGAGGACGAGTACATTCTTCTGGAACCAGCAGCATGTCACTGTGATCAATCCACGCAAGGAGGTCGCGACAACGCCTCCACATGTGCCACGTGGCTTCATGAACTGTAAGAGAGACACTGTGTAGCATGCCATTGGTATTCTAATTTACGTGTTTTGCACATACTCGAAGTACTATTAAGGTACACGTGCATTGCACGCATCAGATTTTGCAACCAAATTATGAATAAATATCACACTATAGCATGTAAGCTTTGAGTCATATATGCCTGATGTAGCCCTTCGTTTAATTATTATAGTTCATCTCATTCAAAAACAATTAGTTTTTATAAAAAAGCTAAGAACACGGGAATAGGAAAAACATGGGATTATAGTGGAATGTCGTCTTGAATCCTACAGGATTGTACGAGTGTTTGATTGTGCATAGAAAAAACACAGAATTCTTTCAAAGAGGTTTGAGTGGATGGGATGTTTCCTATGAAATCTAGTGCAAATGAATCATATGGAAAAATTCCTATGGTTAGAATCATCCAAAATTCCTAATGATTAGAATCATCCAAAATTCCTTTGAGAATCCTTTGAATCAAAGAAGCCCTTAATCTATTTTATGATTCATGGAATTGTGCATTGTAAAGCATAAAGTAAAAAACAAATAACGGCAATTCAACTAGAAAAAAAGTTTGGGCAGTTATGATACGGAAGATTGTAGAACAAAAGAGAACCACTATTGTTTTGAGGTTTGTGCATTATGCTTAAGTTCAACCATGGAGTCTGCTGGATTGTACATGTGGCAAAATCCAGTGGGGGGCTAGAAGATGGTGCGAGGGGCCGAGTGGAGGGAGACTATGAAGGAATGCAAAAGTGCGAGATCGATATTTAGAGAGAGGGGGTGAACACGTGCGTTGTTGCACGCAGTGGCGGAGCCATGAAAAATAAATGAGCTAGGGGGCCAAGCATTGCTAATCCTTTACGAGGAGGGTCAATTCATGAACTTAAACCATTTTTAGCAGCAAGTGTCTAATGATCACATTCATATTAGCCTCGATATATAGTGATGTTAGGTGGGGGGGCAGGGCCCTTACTGCCCCTGTCTTCGCCATTGTGCACGCGTCTGAGAGATGAAGCGGAAGGCATGGATGATGAGAGGGGGACATTGGGTACATAATTAATGTGGGTGTATTAGCTATATATGTTAATCCTATATAGAGAGGTATAGATTGATCGATGTGGATGTGGGAAAGAGGGTGAGACCTCACTGGATATATCGATTGATCAGTTTGTGTGGAAAACTATGAAAGACCTAGCTATATGCACACATACATAGAGGAACATCGATCGTTGCGCATGCACGCGTGAGAGATAAAGAATGCCCGATATGATGGAGAGGGGGATGTGTGTGGGTGTGTGCCTTCATGGGAGACCGACTTGAAGAAAAAGATTGCATGCATGCGATGGATAATGCCGACTGGTAGTGTGTGTGCGTGCATGCACGAGAGAAAGTTAGTGGTACAATTATAAAGAGAAAACTACTGTGTGGGTGTAAAAGAATAGGTGAGGTCATAATCAATGTAAAGTTGAATTCAAATATTTGAATAAGAGATCCTGATGTTTGAAACCCATGCATGCATGAATATAACGAAGATCTGCGCAGTGTGGTTTGGAAACGAGCATGTTGTAATGTATACACATTGAACAAGGTCAGACTGATTTGAATTTGAGATATCGATGGCAGACATCATTTGGCCATGTTGCATCCGTGCATGGACACACTATTCTAATTGGAGATGATGGGCGGCTTTCGCATCACATATCTATATTTATACCCCTATATATATACATATTATATTTTATATTTTTTATATTGTGTGCGGGTAACTTTAACTTTGAAAGATGGTCGTTGGATGAGGCGAATCTGTTGGTCCAAAGATGGCAAATTTGAGCACTACTGGCCGTTGGATATCATCTAGATTCCACCAGATTTTGCCACATGTATAATCTAGAAGACTGCATGGTTGAACTTAAGCATAATGCACAAACATCACAACACAAGCACTTCTTATTTGTTCTAGAATCTTCCGTATTAGAATTTCCCAAATGTTTTTCTACATGATTTGCCATTATTTGTTTTTACTTTATGTCTTACAACGCACAATTCCATGAATCTTAAAATAGATTAGCTTTCTTATAAAAACTAGATTATTTTTAATGAAATGAACTATAAGAATTAAACGAACATCTACATCATGCATATATGACTCAAAGCTTGCATGCTATAATGTGGTATTTATTCATAATTTGGTTGCCAAATCTCATGCGTGCAATGCACGTGTACCTTACTCTAGTCTAAATGGTGTTTGTGTGTGTGTTGTGCGTGTTGAGGTACAAATTGCCTTTTTTGGGGTACATGTTAAACTTGTTCTCCGAAATTTCAGGCCGCGCCTTGTTATGCCAAAAATTCAAGCTAGCGTCTCTGTCTATCATGCTGCGAAACTCCCGCCTCTTCAACCCGCGCCTTGTTAGCCCAAAATATGTAAGATATATCTTTGTCTCGTTGTGCTCCGACAACTCCCTCCATCTCATCCCGCGCCTTGCTATTCCGAAATTACAATGCGCACGAAAACTCCCACCTCCTGTGAAATCCCGACAAGTGAAATGCCCGTGGTACCCCTGAACCGAAAGAACCGCCTCAAATCGGTGGGGGGTACTTTCGTAACTTACCCCAAATTTCGGACAAGCGCGTCTCTAAGCCATGGTTCCCCACTGCTATCCCATCCGCCCACCCATTCGTACATCGAGGCCGCGAAAACCCGCGACGAAACCCCACACCCTGCTCCGTGCACCACCCAGCTGGAGCCTCTTCCCCGACGATGTCGTGCACGGCAACACCTCGACGTCCCTCATCCACCGTACCGGATGAGGATCCGTCGTCGATCTCATCGTCCCGCCGGTTCAGCCACCCTGTCCTCCACCTCCAAGGAGCTGCCCCGATGTTCCCCTCGTCTTTCGTGCCACCTCCATTCCACACTGCCGTCTTCACCTACACCACCGGAAGAGAATCATCATCACTGTTTCCTCGGATGAAGCTGCGGCCTAATCGGCGCCACCAAAGAGGTTGTACACTAATCGCCGCATTTTCTTCTTGATTCGATCTCACGGTGTTGCCGGCGCTCGGTCCCGAGCCGACACGGCGCAGCTCCATCCACGGTGGCGTCGCTGGCCACTTCCTCCATGGCATCGCTCCCTCGGCAGCGACGTCCACATCAGTAGGAGCTGCTGCTGCTTTAGCTCTCGCTCGCACTACTGCTCTGATCTTGCTCTCGGTCCCCTGCCTGGTCTGCTCTTGCTATTTCTCTTGCTCGCAGTGCTGATCTCGCTCTTGCTCTTGCTTGCAATGCTGCTCCGATTTAGCTACACTTCAGTCGACTGAAACGAATTTTGGGTCAGTCGATTTTCAGGGTGTGTGTGGGGGGGGGGCTCGCCGGGGTGAAGGAAGAACCAGCCACAACGGGGAGGGGGGCTCGCCGGAGAGGTACCCCACTATCTATCTTAGGGTTCAGGATGGGGGCGGTGGTCGCCGACGGTGGCGGGGCATTGGCGGGGCGGTGGCGTGGGGATCGTCGGAGAAAAAGTTCGGCATGGGGGGCGCCTAGAGGGATGGCCGGGGCGGCGGTGGACCGGCGGTGGGGAGTGTTTTCGGGGTGGGCGGGGAGGCGCACCACCAGCCGCGGGCGGCGAGGGGCTGCTGTTAGGCCGGTGGTGGCTAGCGGCTCAAGGGGGTGGAGGTTGATGATGAACCGCATGCCCTTGATTTCGTATCCAACGGCTGCAAAATCGACTGACCAGAGATGAAAAAGTCAGTCGACCGACATGTAGCCTCAGCTTGCTAATGCATTCAGTTTCGACAACAAAATTCAGTTTCGACAGCAAAATTCAGTTTCGATATTTAAGTTCAGTTTCGACAGTTAAGTTCAGTTTCGACAGTTAAGTCCAGTTTCGACAGTTAAGTTCAGAGATGAGCGGCTGATGTATTTTACATCTAGCACTTTGTGGTTATGTATTTTACGTCATGTATTGGAGATGCTATTAGAATTCCACTCAGGTTAACGTTGTTCGTTGTCTCTCTTGTCCTGCTTCAGCCTCGGCGTCGTACAACTCACTGGAGCTGCTCCAACAACGAAACCCTCCATCACAGCGGAGTAGTACCTCGGTCTCCATCTCCAGACGCCTAAGATCTTCTTCCCCTCCTCCGACAGCAAAGTCAGCTGGAGCATCCTCACCGGCCAACCCAATCACGCTGAGATCGACATGGCTTCGCCAAAGAGGTGGTACACTTGTTGCATCTCTTTTTTACTCTACATGTTATATATATATTTTTCACTGAGCACTCGTAGTAACGGGAAATACGATTATTTTATCCTACTATATGACAAGCAGTGAGGTACCAGGCAACTTAGCTATCCGTGATGGACTCTCTTGAACGCCATCATTATTTATCTCTGCATGTTTGAGCTGTGCATTTGTCGATGGGCCTGGGAGTTGAGCTAGTATGGAAGTGGCCTGGGTCCAAAGTAATAGAAGTAGCACAAAAAACATTTTTTTAGTGTAGGATTTTCCTTGCTCAAGCCTGCCTACTAGAATCGCCAGTGCTTGAAAGGAAAAGTGAATGAAAAACATCGGAATTGCAAAGTTTCCTATGGTACTACTTTTCATGAATTTGGTGCAAAGGAATGGAGCAAAGGAAAATTGTAGGATTTATTCCTTTAGTGTCTCCTTGAAAGAAAACCCGTAGGAATTCTAATTTCCACTTCTCCTCCTTTTCATATTCCTATTCATCAAGCACAAGACTAAGAGATAGTAGCATAAATGCATTATAACCGTACATTTTCTTGTGGTTTGACTTAATCTCAGCATGCTTTTTTGCATCCTGTGATCTTCCAATTGTTGTGAATCAAACACCCAGATTGGCAGAAATCCTGTGTTTTTAAATTCTCTGTTTTGCACGTGCATTCCTATCCTATTCCTGTCTATTTCCTATCCCTGCATTGTTAGAATCCTCAAATTCAAACAAGCCCTTACTCAATTACTTCTGTTACAGATATGTGTCAAAGAAAACCTTGTGTGGTTTGTCCTGCTCCTGCGGCACTGTGTTCCACCCCAGCTCAGCTGCTCCAACGACGGAAGGATTCACCACAGCACGGATCCGCTCTCCAGACTGTCTTTCGCCGCCTCAGATCTTCTTCCCCGCCGCCGGATGCCACGACAACTGCATTACCATCATCAACTGTGCAGATGACCTTGAGGACTACACGGGTCCGCAAGAGAGGTCGCACTCTTCCGTGTCTGCTTATGTTATGCGTCGCTTAATATGATGACATGCTACATTATCGTCGTGTTCACCTATTAGACTCTGAGTCAGGTCCAAACTAATGCTGAAACTTGAGTTTTTAAATGGTTGTGGGGTACATATTGGGGCAGCAATCAGTACTATCTGTCTACTATCTGGTTAATCTCCGGTGTCTACTATGACTTTCATGTTGGGTGCAAACAAACATTAAAGGAGCCATTATCTGTATTTTTAAACTAAAGCTATTATCTACCTGCTATCATTGGTTTTGGGTCTATCCACAGTTTGCTACCATCACTCTGGATTTGTGCATGCACTCCTTACATAATCTCACTATGTTTTATTCCTATGCATGCCAGTTATTGTACACAATGGAACTGATCATGTAGAGCAAAAGAGACGAGCCTTGCGTGGCAATAAAATTTCATGCAGACATCGTTCCATGGTGGGCGCAAAGGCAGCCCCCCTCCACCCATTTCGGATCGTAATCAAGAGGAAGATAACTGTTTTGAGGGTGATTCAGAAGGAGAAGACCACTCCTATTTACCCCATGAGGTCTCCGCTCTAACTTGGCATGCTGATGTTGGTAATATCATGCATGTGGTGCCTTGCATTGCTTACTGTATACATTAAAGAAGTCATCTGCTTAGTTTAGACATGCTTTGTGTCAATGCCATCTGTTTAGTTTCTTTATCCTATATGTGAATCATGCAATGCCATCTTGTCTAGCCAGGCATCATATATGTGAATTTTGCAATGCCACCCTGGTTAGCCAGTCATCTTATATGTGAATTATATCATGCCATCATTTTTTATTATGTGTTAAATTTGTCAACAATTTTAGTAAATTCAATTACTCTTCCTGTGCATCAGCCATTCGGCACGGTCATGGAAAAATCTGGAGTGGAAAGAAGGTCTTCAGAGCAGACAATGCTATCTGACGAAGCGCATGTCTTTCTGGTTACTGATAGCTCCTCAGAGGAGGATTCAGAGACAGATGACCAATCATATCCCCCCCCCCCGAGGTGCATGCCCTAACTTGGCAGGGTTATGTTGCTCATATCGTGCGTATGGTATCTTGCATTGCCATGTCATTTGCTTAGTTTAGACATGCTTTGTGTGAATGCCACCTGTTTAGTGTCTAATTACCATATATGTGAATTATGCAATGCCATCTTGTTGCAAGACATTATATATGTGGATTATGCAATGTTATCTTGTTGCAAGGCATTATATATGTGAATTATGCAATGCCATGTTGTTTAGGCAAGCATCATATATGTGAATTATATCATGCCGTCCTTTTTTGTATTTCTCATTGCTTTTGTCGACAATGTTTGTATATTCAACTGCTCTTCCTGTGCATCAGCCATTTGAATTGGTGATGGAGAAATCTGGAGTGAAAACAAGGTCTTCAGAGCAGACAATGCTACCTGCTGAAGCAGATATCCTGCTGGTTACAGATAGCTCTTCAGAGGAGGATTCAGAGGCAGATGACCAGTCCTATTATCCCCCTGAGGTGTATGCCCGAACTTGGCAGGGTTATATTACTCATATAATGCATATGTTGTATTGCAATGCTTAGTTTTTACATCATATACACAATATTGAATGCCATCTCCTTAGTTGACACATCATATATGCGATTGCCCTCTGCTCACTTCCTTAGTATATAAATCATATATTTGAATTATGTCATGCCATGATGTTTACATAGACAGCATGTATCTGAATTATGGCATGCCAACCCATTTTCTAAAGACATAATATAGTTATATCATCTCATCCTGTTTACATAGTCATCATATTTTAAATTATGTCATTCTATCCGTGAATTATATCATGCCATCATGTTTCCATCGATGGCATGTTTGTGATTTATGGCATGCCAACCACTTTAATAGACACATCGTATAGTTATATCATGTCATCCTGTTTACATAGTCATCATATTTTGAAGTATGTCATTCTATCCTATTTAGTTAGCCATCATACATGTGAAATTGTGTCATGCTATCCTGTTTAATTAGCCATCATATATGTGAAATTATGTCCTGCTATTCTGTTTGCTTAGACAACATAAATGTGAATTATTTCATGCCCTGTTTTCTTCCCTACTATCCATTGCACCTGTCTATCTTACAATGTCTGTACATTCAATTACTTTTCTTGTTTATCAGCCATTTCAATTGGAGGGAGTGATGGCAGTATCTGTGGGAGTAAAAACACGGTCTTCAGAAAAGATCGTGCTACCTGTTGATGCAGATAGAAACACGGTTGTACTTGCCCAACAACCAGCCCCACCACACGTAACCCACACTCATGTAGATTGTACCCCTACCCAATTGGACAGAGAACCAGCTACACCCCTTCTAACCCCAATCCCAGCAGATAGACACCCAGTTCCCATTGACACAGCACCGTCTCCACCATAGAGCACCCAAACACGAGCAGTTAGTAAGGCAACTGCAGTGCCCAAATCATGAGGACCACCACTCCGAACCCGAAGTCAACGCTTAAAGCAGAAGAAGAATTGTTCTCACGTCAGGTTCCGTAGCTATGTTTCATACTACTTTGCTCTTGCATCACTGTATTTACTGATACCAACTAATTTCAAATTTGAAGGATGCAATTGAAACTCCAATGGCGCAACAGGTGTGTTTTAAACCTGTTTCTTCAACGTGTTTGGCTGTTTGCTGTTGTAACTTGCTCTATGTTGATTTCAGTTTCAATTGAATAAACAGTTATGCTCTCATGCCATGCACATTACAAGTGTTGCTATTGCTGTGTAGTTTCCCACACTTATATTCTGTCTATGCTGCTTTGTCTTAAATAGATATGATTCGAACTGTATCTATCTTGATTTGGCAACATAAACTAGAATGATATAGACCATACAATGACCATACTACATAGATATATGTTTGTTTCATGCTGTTATCCTGTCCACCTTACTACTGAACTAGTTTACCAAAATGAATTTCATATACTACATTGTAAACCTGAGATGTGTTTGTTTGTTTCTCTTTTAGAACACGGATAAAATATTGGAGAAGAGTACCCTGTTATGCAATGGTACAGGAAGTAATGCAGATAAGGTTCAAGATAGTGAGACATCCCTGTTGGTTTCCAAGAAAGCTGATTAAAACTATACTGAAGACACTGAGACAACCCCAAAGTCCTGTCTTGATGTAGTGTTCAAGTTACTAGCTACCACTGCTGCCACCAGCTCTTTGAACTCGTTGCCTGAATCAGTTCGACTTCTTGAGTCTCAACTTCAAGTTGAAAGACATCGATCAGATGTTATGCGACAGGAAGCCGAAGGACTGAGGAAGTCCCTGCATAACTCAGATGCATACTTTCTGGTGCAACAGCAAGCGCTGGAGGACTTAAGCGCCAAACAAGAGAAAGTTAATAAGCTTGCTAAGCATCTTGCCAGCATTATGGGTACCCAGGATATTGTTTCTTGAGCTCTTCTAAAGTGGTTTCAGTTCTGGTCTTGTTTTGCTGCGGCGTTTATATGCTGCTGTGTTCCCTATATTTGCACTGGTGGCGAACTTTGATGCCCAGTGGATGTAATATGTGTAATAGCCGTGATAGCCTAGTGTAAGTTGCTTGCTTATTTATTTCCTTGTTGACTTGTTTATTTGTTTGCTTGTAGTCAGTGCAGTTCTTTTTCTGCGGTTTGCTAGTGGCTGCAATAACCTATTTTTTAAACTAGGCCACAATAACCATGGGCTAATATTTACTGTAGTGACACTGGGCCTCCTACGGGCCGTAGAAACAGTGGGCCTTCTACGGGTCATATAAATAGTGGGCCTTCTACGGGCCGTAGAAACAGTGGGCCTTCTACGGGCCGCAGAAACAATGGGCCTTCTACGGGCCGTAGAAACAATGGGCCTTCTACGGGCCGTATCATCAATGGGCCTTATACGGGCCGTATGATCGATTGGCCAAACATGGGCCAAACAGACCGCATTTTGGCCGTAAACGGGCTAGAGTTGGAATCGTCCGTTCATGGGCTGACTATAACGGGCCATCGTTAATAGGCCATATTTGATGACGCTATGAAAATGGCCCAACGTATTAACGGACCACAAACGGGCCAACTGTAACCACGGGCTGAATTTGGCCCACAAGCAGAAAATGACAGTAATGTGCCGTAAGTAAACGAATGCTGGAAATGAGCCCAAGAATAACATGGGCTGGAAACGGCCCAACGGAATAACGGGCCATTAATGGGTATAAAGTGTTACACTGTTCTTTACGGGCCAGTTTCACCACGGGCCGTTAATGGGTGTAAAGTGATACACTGTTCATTACGGGCCAGTTTCACCACGGGCCGCTAATAGGCCAAGAGTTACATAGGGCCTCATATGGGCCGAAAGACATCATGGGCCATACATGGGCCAGAGTGAAAACGGGCTGGAATCATATTGGATGGCCCAGATGACGCTACTGGGCCTAATTCGAATAGGGCATAACGGGCCTTGGGTTAGCGGGCTGTAAATGGGCTATATGCGAACAGGCCGTTAACAGGCATTTCATGGGCCAGCCCGCCACCTTTTGACCAAGTCAAACGGACCGGCCTTTTCACAGGAATGGGCCTCTGTTGGTCCGTGCCATGTGTCGACGTATCATAGGCGCCTTTTGTCCAATGAGTGGATGACATCTGTCCCCGCGATGAGCCGACACGTGTTTCCTCCAGCCAATGATGATTTTACACGTGGAAAATCCCCATTGGTCGGGGCTGTTAACGGGTTATTAGATCCAAAACCCGACCTTACGGTGGATGCCACGTGTCAGTCACCCTTGACGAAAGCACTTATGTGACGCGTGATTTATCGTCATGGAAGTGGACACTTCCGTGATGATAATTTTGGTAATGTCATGGAACACTTCTACGACAACACAGGTATGACTATCTTGATTCTGTCATAAAATTGTCATGAATGTACATGCATGACAGAAAACGCGACCTACTGTGACAAACACGTATCATCACAGAAGTGTATTTTTTTGTAGTGGTGGGCCGGCCCGCCACCTTTTGACCAAGACAAACGGGCCGGCCTTTTCACAGGAATGGGCCTCTGTTGGGCCGTGCCACGTGTCGACGTATCATAGGCGCCTTCGGTCCAATGAATGGATGACATATGTCCCAATGGTGAGCCGACACATGTTTCCGCCAGCCAATGATGATTTTACACGTGGAAAATCCCCATTGGTTCGGGCTGTTAATGAGTTATCGGTTACGGTGGATGCCACATGTCGGTCACCCTTGATGAAAGCACTTTTGTGACGCGCGATTTATCATCATGGAAGTGGACACTTTTGTGATGATAATTTTGGTAATGTCATGAAACACTTGTACGACAGCACAAGTATGACTATCTTGATTCTGTCATAAAATCGTCATGGATGTACATGCATGACAGAAAATGTGACCTACTGTGACAAACATGTATCATGACGGAAGTGTATTTTTTTGTAGTGTTTCAATTGGTATCAGAGGAAGGTACTCCCTTGTTCTGTGTGATTTTGGTTTAACCACTGGAGTTTTAGTTATGTCGACTGCAGGAATGATCAAGGTCTCGGCTGGGTGTCCTACCTTTGATGGGATGGACTACCCCTACTGGAAGAACAAGATGCACATGCATCTTGAGGCAATGATAACGATCTCTGGTATGTTGTGGAAAATGGTGTTCTCTCAGTCCCTCCTTTTCTGAATGTTGCTGATGTGAAGAGATTCAAGCAACTCGATTCTCAAGCGAAGAATATCATATGTGGCCATCTGAGCAAAGGACAGTACAGTAGAGTGAGTGCTTTGAAACTGCTAAGCTGATTTGGGACAGGCTATCAAAGGTTAACGAAGGAGTCTCCACTCAACGTGACTCCCGAGTTGATGTTCTTCGCAATCTCTTCAACCGCTTCAAGAGACTTGACAATGAAAATGTTCAACAAACCTTCGATCGCCTCACTGACATCTCAAATGAGCTTCAAGCACATGGTGCCACTCACATCACCGACCATGAGGTGGTGAAGAAATTGCTGAGATCACTTGATTCCTCATTCGATACTCTTGCACTGATGATTCAAGAGCAAGCTAATTACAAGTCTCTAGACCCCGCTGATATCCTCGAGAGGCTAAACACCCATGAGTTCTAGCTTGCTGAGAAGAGAGACCTCTTTGGATGGAACTTTGGAAGATCACGTGCACTGAAGGCCAAGGCAGTCTCTGAATCTGAAGGTGAAGATTCTGGTAGCCGCCTTGGTGACCCTGAAGAATTGAGCCAGGAGCTAGCATTGCTCGGGAATAAATTCCAGAAGTTCTCTCACCGTGGTCGCTTTGGAAAGTCTTCAAGAAGTGATGATTCCTCATCTCGTGACTACAAAAAGAGGACTTGCCACAAATGCAAGAAACCTGGTCACTACGTGTCTGATTGTCCTCTATGGGAAAAGGTCAAAGAAGAAGAAGTACAAAGATGATGATTATGATGACTCAAAGAATAAGAAGAAATCTTCAAAGTCCTCATCATCAAAATCTTCAAAGTCTTCATATCACAAGAAGAGCAGTTCCAAGAAGGCACTGGCATTTATTGGCAAGGAAATGGACTCTGAAGCTGAATCTGAGTAAAATGTGGAAGAGGAGGAATCTGAGGAGTCAGACTCTGGTGTGGCGATCCTAGCTCTCGCTACTGCTTACGTCAGCAAGTCCATCTTCAACACTGAAGAAAATGACCTCCCCAACTCTGCTAACAAGAACATCAATGACTATGCTCCCACATTCATGGAAAAAGGTGCAAGGTACTCAAACATTCCCCCTCTGAATCTAGTTAGGATGAATCTGATGACAATCTCAAACCTAGGTATTCCAAACTAGCTAAAATTGTTGTTAAACAACAAAAGGCTTTGGAAAAGATTCAAAATCTGCTAGACAAAAGCGATGACCTGTTGGGTCAGGAATTGAATCGAACTAAGACTTTGACTGATAATCTTCAGAAACTTCAGTCTAGGTTTGAAAACCTTCAAAATCATCCTAACACTCTCTTATTTGATCATCAGAAGCTTTGTTATGAATTTCTTCAGAGAAAGCAAGATCTTGAGAAGTTAAAAGTGAGTTATGAAGATCTTCAGAAGGAAAATGATTCATTGCTTGCTCAACAGATCAGTTCCGCTCAGGAAGAATTTATTCCACCATGTCTGAAATGCATTGAGCGTGAATCTGCTAATTCTTCACCTGAATGTTCAAATGCTTCTATTGTTGCAAATTCTTCAACTGTCTCTATGGTCACAAATTCCTCATTTGAGGATACCACAAGTATCACTGATGATAATGCAAGGTTGAAGGAATTGTATGTGACAGGCATTTACAAAAGCCTCAAAGGGCACCACACTCTTTGTGATGTGCTCAAAAAGTAGATCTTGAACAGGAACCCTAGGAAAGAGGGTATTGCCTTTGAGAGGAAAGTCAATGCTGATGGGACCTACTGGAAACCTGAGCAGTACCCCAAAACCTCATGGGTTGCTGCGAAAGGACCTTCCGTAGATCCATGCACTTTATCTGGCTTTACTTGTGAATCTTCATATTCCTCTGATGAGTCATTTGACTCCAACTATAAACTGTTCAAGAATCAGAATGGTGAAGTATTTGCTCGATATATATGTTGGAACTAACTGCAGGAACGGTCCCCTTATGAAGAAAATCTGGGTTCCCAAAAGGTGCCTTGAAAATCTTTAGGTGAATGTCGTCATGACACCACCTATGGAGAATAGGAACCCCAGATCAAACTCTTCATATGGATCAAAATCTTCATATGGACCAAATTCTTCATCTGGATCAAATTCCTTCCGTGGATCCAAATCCTCATATGAACATCATCGTGCTAACACTTCTGTTTCGCAGGTAAAGTCTAAAGGCTATGAATATGTGCATTATTCTTCAAATCATTATGTTCATAAGTGCTCGAAGAATTTCTCTACTTATTCATATGCTTATCCTAACCCCTCTTCTGTGAAACAAAGTGCACTGGCTTCAATGCCATATTTTTCTTATGGAGCTCGCAGAATGATGAACTCTTTGCCACCCCTCCAGATGTGAGTGGTGAAGAAAAAGAAATAATCTCTTATGCAGGGTCAGGTCTCCAGACGAACTTGGTCGTCTGAAGAATTTGCTGGAGACCTGAATGTGCTTGAATGGACGCAAGCTAATCATGAAGAAATGAATTACTCATTTCTCACGTCCTCATAATTGCTATATCTGTTACTGCTAATGAAATTGATATCATATTCTTCACTGATGAAGTATATGAGTTCGTAAGTTGCACTAATTCATCTACAGGATGAACAACCCAAACCTACTGCGTGGGTCCTTGACAGTGGATATACAAATCACATGACCGGTGACAGGAACTTATTGATGGACACTGCTTTATCTCCATCTCATCTGAAGCATATCACCTATGCTGACAAAGGCAAAAGCAAGGTATTGGGTCTAGGTAGGGTTGCGATCTCAAAGGATAGACACATGGACAAAGTCATGCTTGTCGAGTCCTTAGGATTCAACCTCATGTCTGTCTCAATGCTTTGTGATCTTGATATGGTTGTCGTCTTTAGCAAATATCGTTGTATTGTGATAATGGAATCTGACAATTCCAAAGGCTTTGAAGGCTTTAGGAGAGGAGACTTGTATATTGTTGATTTCTCTGCAAGGACCACAGCCTGCCACATGTCTACTTGCAAAAGCTTCAGAAGGCTGGTTATGGCATCAACGATTTGGTCATGCTGGGATGAGGAACTTGCATACACTCGCGAAGAAGAAGCATGTCATTGGCATCAAGGGTGTCAAATTCCTCAAAGATCATCCCTCTAAGACTATCATGACCTCTTCTCGTCCCTTTGAATTACTTCACATGGATCTCTTTGGCCCTACTCATTATGCCATGTTCACTAATTCTGCATCATTATATGGCTTTGCCATTGTTGATGATTATTCTCGTTATACCTGGGTGCATATCATCACTTACAAAAATGAAGTGAAGGAAGTCTTCAAATGATTTTCCTCAAGAGCATCTACGAACTTCGGTGTGAAGATCAAGCATATTAGGAGTGATAATGGAACCGAGTTCAAGAATACTGGTCTCGATGAATATCTTGATATACTTGGTATTACTCACGAGTTATCTGCTCCCTATACGCCTCAGAAGAATGGCATCGTGGAGTGTGAGAACAGAACTCTTGTTGAGATGGCTCACACTATGCTTGATGAATACAAGACTCCGCAGTTTTTTTGGCCAGATGCTATTGATACTGCATGCCACATCATCAACAGGGTATATCGTCACAAATTCTTCAAAAAGACCTCATATGAACTCCTCACTGACAAGAAACCCAATGTAAGTTATTTCGAAGTCTTTGGTGCTAAATGATGGATTAGAGATCCTCGCCACCACTCTAAATTTGCACCGAAAGCACATGAGGGTTTTATGCTTGGTTACGGAAAGGACTCGCACACCCACAGAGTCTTCAACACCTATCATCACAAGGTTGTTGAAACTGTAGATGTGCGGTTCGATGAAACTAATGGCTCGCAAAGAGAGCACCTACCTCCTGTGCTAGATGAAATGTCACCTGAGGAATCCATCAAGTTCAAGACTATTGAGGATGTTATCCCTACCGAAGAATCTGCTAAAGAAGTCATTCCGGATCATGAAGAAAATCACGCTGGTGCTACTGAAGGAAATGGCCTTGAAGAAATTTTTGGGTCAAATCAAAGTCATCAACCCGCTCATCCTCGCATTGCAAACGAAGTGCAGATTGAGAGAATCATCAATGACATCAATGCACCAGGTCCTCTCACGTGCTCAAAAGCTTCACATTTGTCTAACTTTCATGGGCATTTTGCGCTTGTCTCTATCAAAGAGCCCACCAAAGTTGATGAAGCATTCATGGAATCTGAGTGGATTCAAGCTATGCAAGATGAATTGCATGATTTCGAGCTCAACAATGTGTGGGAGCTTGTCAAGCGACCGGACCCACGCAAGCACAACATCATCGGCAGCAAATGGATCTACCGCAACAAAAAAGATGAAAATGGCCTTGTGGTGAGGAATAAGGCTCGTCTTGAAGCTCAAGGCTACACACATATTGAAGGAATTGATTTCGATGAAACTTTTGCACCTGTTGCTAGACTTGAAGCTATTCGCATATTACTTGCTTATGCTAACCATCATAATATCAGTGCATTCCTCAATGGTAAGCTTGAGGAAGAAGTATATGTTGCTCAACCTCTAGGTTTTGAGGATCCAAAATTTCCAGATCACGTTTACAAACTCAACAAGGCCCTCTATGGCCTCAAGCAAGCACCTCGGGCGTGGTATGATAAACTGAAGGAATTCCTCATGAAGAAAGTCTTCAAACCCAGTTCACTTGACCCAACTCTTTTCACGAAAGCATATGATGATGAATTATTCATGTGCCAAATATATGTTGATGATATTATCTTTGGCTATACTAACCAATGTTACAGCGACGAATTTGCATACATGATGGGTGAGGAATATCAAATGTCCATGATGGGAGAGTTGAAATTCTTCTTAAGTCTTCAAATTCGTCAACAACACAATGGCATATTCATTTCCCAGGAGAAATACCTCAAAGATGTGTTGAGGAAATTTGGCATGCAAGATTGCAAAGGCGTCAAAATCTCTATGCCCACAAATGGCCATCTATGCACCGATGAAAATGGTAAATACTTTGATCAAAAGGTATATCGCTTCATGATTGGCTCTATATTGTATCTATGTGCATCTAGGCCAGATATTATGCTTAGTGTTTGCGTGTGTGCCCGATTTCAAGCTAGACTGAAGGAATCACACCATAAGGCTGTGAAGCATATTCTTCGATATCTAGCTCACACTCCAACACTTGGATTATGGTATCCCAAGGGCTCTTCTTTTGATCTCATTGGATATTCTGACTCTAACTATGCTGGTGATCGGGTGGACCGCTTGGTATGTTGGTCCTCGAACAAGCAGAACTGCGTATCACTCTCTACTGCTGAAGTTGAGTACATTGCTACTAGATCTTGTCGTGATCAATTGCTATGGATGAAGCAAACCCTCAAGGACTATGGAATCAATGCGAAGGATGTGCCACTCTACTATGACAATGAGAATGCAATCAAAATTGCTCACAACATAGTTCAGCACTCGAAGACAAAGAACATCCAAATTCATCATCATTTTCTTCATGACCATGTGTTGAAGGGCGACATTTCCATCGACCATGCAAATACTGAAGATCAGCTAGCCGATATCTTCACAAAGCCCTTGGATGTGAAGAGATTTTAGCAAGTTACGGTGTGAGCTAAATATCTTAGAATCTTTGAATGTTCTTTGAAAAGGACACACATCCTAACACTTTATACAAATTTGATGACTTAGATGTGCAACACACAAGTAACATTTTTCTTCAATCAATGAAGACTAACCCTCTAAGTGTGAAGAAATTAATGAAGAATTTGATTCTCAGAACCCTACGACAATTGTACATGGTGTCTGAAATCATCATTCTTATACGGTGGGCTACGCCACCAACCAAAGTTGAAAATCTTCAATTTGAGTTTCTGCGATATCTTTAGATTTTCAATTTCCTCAGTCTTTCCGTCATTGTTCTTCATTGCTATATATATTTGAGTTTTTCATGTCCTCTACAATATTCACTTAGAGCTAATTCTTCAAGTTGCTTTTTCATCTAAGTGAATGTGATCAGACCCGTTCCCCCTCTATGCTCAACTCAACCCAGTCTGTTCACAAATTCTTCATGTGTGTTCTATTTGAAACTCATCAAATTCTTCATTGTGTCCTTGACAGCTGAAGAACTTGCGAACGAAACGTTAAAATTTTCATGTCTAATTTTTTGGCTTTCGCCGCTCAAATCCTTCCGCATCCCACGACTGGATTAAACAACTCACCCACGATCTCATACGATCTCCACCTCTCTGTACGTGGGTGACACATGTCGCTAGGATAACAAGGGTCAGGGGCATGTTTGTCCAAATTCTTCAGTCGAATAGTTTTTCACTTCCTTATAAATACCCCTTCCCTTGCACCTCAGTTCATTTACTCTGCTCGACCTCTCTCTCTCCCGCTTGAGCTCTCTGACCTAGCGCCGCCGCTAATCTTCATCGTCGCCGGTGAGGAAGAGATTAGCTGCCTTGACCTCGTTGCCGTCGTACTCATGACGGCCGCGGAAATCTTCACCTCCGCCGCCGCCATAGTTGTCTTCCTTTGCCAAGTTAGGGCGTGGAAGATCTGAACGGACGAGCTTCAACAGTTCATCTTTCTGTTCACCGCATTCTTTGTCAAGGGTAAATAAAACTCGCTTTTACTGCCTTCGTTGATTTTCATGATTTACACAAAATCTTCAAAAGGTGTTTATTCTTCAATCTTCACATTCTTAAACACCACAGTTACATTTGTTCTTGATCTTTCTCTGTAAGATGTACTTTTCTTCAAGATTCCTAAGTTGTGTGGATTTCCAATCTATGCAACTCTGGAACCTAAGACAAGAACTCTTTGTGAAATTCTTCAAGACTCCCTTGTCAAATTCCTCAAACTTGTTTCTTTTAAAAAAACAAATTCTAAGAACTTATATGACCTCTTCAAATTCTTCGCACCTATACTCTGTTCATAGGTACACATGTCTGTTGCCGAATCACTAGGTTCTCATCAACTTAAGTCATTTACAGCGTTCCTCAAAGAAAAACTACATACTTCCTCAGAGACATCTATTGTTCAAAATCCTCAGCTGAAGAATATGTCTGAAGAAAAGAGTCCTTAGAAGGGAGGCAAGAGGCCTGAGACCAACATAGCGTTTGAAATCCCTGAAGATATCTATGCAGATTACTGCACTCCTGATGAGGCATGGAGAATAAAAATCAGCGCATGGTGCGCATTCAGCGGATTGAGCGCAGATGGGCACGGGAATGGAGGGAGTACCGCTATGTCACTCCTAAGTACATGAAGAAATTCGATGTAAATCCTCCATGCCCAAGACCTCCACTGACACTAGGCCAAATAGCTGATCCCTCTAGCATCAAAAGAGGTGAGGAATTTCCAAAAGAATGGGCCAAGCGCCAAAGGAAATTGGCTAAAGTAGCAAAGGAGGCAGTGAAGAAATTCAACGAAGATTTTGCTGCTGCTGCTGTTGAAGCCTCTGCTAGTCAGCCTAAGAAGTCTATGAAGAAGAAATCTGCTGTGAAGCCATCTTCTTCTGCAATGCCCTCACTGCCCAGCTCCTCAAAACCCTCAGGGTCTTCTGCTCAAGCAAAGCCCTCAGTTGCACCAACTAAGTCCTGAGCACCAGTGCATCTTGCCATGTGTCAAAGGACTACAGGCTTCTCAATTGCTTCAGGAGCTTCAGCAAGTTCCTCTGCACAGCCGCAGCTGTTGAAGAAAAAGGTCACTGTTGGACGTGGCACAAGGCCAAGTCCTCACAAGAAGCAAGTCACCTTTGAAGTTTCGTCATCTGAAGACGAAGCTGATGATGAAGAATTGGCTCAAATCATCAGAGACCAACAAAACCAGGCCGCTAGTGCCAAAGGCAGTGCTGTGCCACTCTTGCTGGATCCAAATGAGATCCTTGACTATATCGATCTTTGGCATAAAGATCCCATTACACCCCTTCCTGATCTGAAACTCCCACCAGGCCAAAGTCACGTGTTAACTGCTTTCATTGCTGAAGAAAAATGGAAGTTTGAGAAGGCCAGATCAGTGAATAAAGCTCGGTACAAGAAGGAACATTATCTGAAGAAGAATGTGCTGAAAATGATGACTAAAGAACTTGTAACTATTTAGTCTGAAATCAAAGCTCTCAGTGTTGAATTTGACGCATACAAAGCTGATTGGCTAGGAGCCAAAGTCAGATTCGTCAAGCTGGCCAAAGGCCTCAAGCCCAATGTTGCTGCTGAAGCGCATCAAGAAGTTCCTCAGGGTGAAGCATCTGCTCAGCCCACTAAAGAACATGCCAGCACCGTTGATTAAACTTAGGCTGCTGAAGAAACTAAGAGTGCCAGGGCTGATGCTGATATTCCAGCTCCCGATGAAACTGCCAGGACAACCACCAACGTTGCACCTGAAGATCAAGCCAGGCCAGTTGAAGAATCTGTCGTTGCGCTTGAAGAATCTGGACTTGCCAGGGAAACTGACACAGTTGTGCCTGAAGAAATTGTGCCTCTTTCATCTGCTCCTCCTGCAAAATCTTCACAGATGAAAAGCACTCTCCTTCCTTCTGCATCAGAAGTGAAGAAAACCAAAGTTGCCGAAAGGGCAGCAGCTAAGAAGAGGAAAGCATCAAATGCCTCAGAGTCTTCAGCTCCAAACAAAGTGAAGACTTTGACAAGCTCTTTTGAGAATCCCATTGATGTTGTTCCACCGTATGTCATGCCATCTAGGAAATTGTTCCTTTTGGTGAAGAATATGTCATCAATGATGACACTGATGAAGAAGATCCATCTGCTGCTACGTCAGAGTAGTCGGATGAAGAAATTGAAGTGGATAATATACCTTCACCGCTACAGGTATCATCGCCGCTGCCTCAGTTCACTGCTGAAGAGGCCAGTGTTGAAGAAGTTGAAGCTGACGAAGAGGATGTGGACATCGGGTCTTCGACTCCAGTAATGAATGACGATTTTTGGGAAAGTCATCATCCCAATTCTCCTCTGTTCACTCCTCTACAGCAAATTCCTCAGTCCCCCGTGCACACTGAAGTCTTTCACTTAGGTTCTGATCAAGGTCAAGCTTCACTTCACTCCATCCCCGAAGAAATTTTGGCCACTAGTGTTGATGAAATTGAGAAGAAGACAGGAGAAGAAACTGCTCCAGAGTTTGTGCTTGAAACGACTCTAAAGACTTCAACTATAAATCTTCAGCCCAAGACAGAGAATCCTCACTCCAAAAAGCAGAAGTTCAAGGTTGATGACTTCTTTGCTGAGCATTATTTCTTCTCAGATTTCAATCCTTATGATGATGCTCGCCTTCGCCGCAAGCGCTTCTAGACTGCTTCTCAGATGAACTTTTATCCCTTGCTGTTGTTTGACAAGGACAACGTGTTTGACCATGAGCATCTTCCTCATGTGGATATGGAGTCACTTCCGTGATTTACTCCAGTCCTTAGTGTTCTTCATGATGCTGGGCTGCTCAACTTCTGCATCGACATCTGCAATTGGAATGAAGAGCTAATTCTTCAGCTCTATGCCACTTTGCATCTGACAGGCAATGTTGACGATGTGAATTCATGGGTCTTGGACTGGATGACTGAAAATACTCATCACAAAGCTCCGGCCTCTGAATTGCTTCACGCCGTCCCAGTCAGTCCGTCCATGGAAGGAGCACTGAAGCTATATGAAGAACTTGAACTATCAAATCATTTGATGCAAGTGCTGATGAAGCCTTTGAAGGCTAGACAAGCGCCAAAGACAAATTTCCTTGTTAAGGATCTGTTGTATGTGCCAAGGACTGTCTATCGCATTATGGCCAAAACCCTCAGTCCCATTAAGGCCCCAACTCTGAAGAAGAAGAAGTTGTTGGCATCATGAAGAATTTGCTTTTCAACATCATGCATGGTATTCTAATCAACTATCATGATTTCTTCATGAGGACTTTGGCCAATGCTGCTTTATCACCTTTTGAGTTGAAGCCTTACGCTCCCTAGATCATGAAATTCATTAGATCAAGGACTTCAATTCACTACAAGGCTGATTTTCAAAATCATCTCAGCTATTTACCCCCGATTGAAGTCCTCAGACAGACTATTTCCTCAGCTGATGAGAAGGGCAAGGCTGCAGTTATTGATGAAGGCACTCGTCTTTTGGATGGACAGTTTTGAAAGGCAGCACCCTACTCAACTAATGATTACTCTACCACACATGATACTGCTGCAAATGCTTCAAAGAGAAATCCTCAGGCAACAGCTCTGCGTGTGATGACTGATCGTGAGCTGCTCCTAAGTCTTCATTAGAAGGTGGATAGAAATCACAAGTGGGTCAGGCATCAGTTTGGTGCTATTGTTCACAACATGACAGTCACTCAAAATACTATGAAGAAGAATCACTATTATCTGCATCAAGTCTTCGACCGCACCTGGGCTATTCTTTCACATGTCTACACCGATGATGAACTCAAGAAGATGGACTTCCAACAGGACTTTGACTGGTCTTAGCCACATTCGAAGAAATTTAAGAAGGTCAAAGTTCCTCCGTTGGTCGTCAGCTCATATTCTTCATCGCGCGAGATGAACGAAGCTGAAGATTTGGACGACACTGCAGCAGGCCCTACTACAATGGACGACCCCAACAACATTGGCGCTCCTCCATCGACATCATGATGATATTCTTCAAGGGAGTTAGTCCTCACTTTTCGTCCCTTTTGGTCATTTGATGACAAAGGGGGAGAAACTTGAGTTAGTCTTCAAGCGGGTCTATATATGGGCGTTTTTTTTTGCTAAGTTACAACTCTCGCTCTTCTGAAATATTTGTTGAATCGAGTTGTAAACTTAAGTCCAATGATGGCCTGATACTTTTGCTCTGTTTTTCTGCATGCTATTTCCTCATATATGTTAGTGCACGCATGTTGAATTACATCAGTCACCATATTTCATCATGCATTTCAAATTCTTCATTCGATATGTTAAATGCGTGTATGAATTACAAGATGTAGGGATGCACATCCGAAAAAGGCCCCCGCGTCGCTCCCGTGCGAGCGGCTCGGGCGGAAAAAAGCAACCTAGCTCCCGACGCAAAATCCTCCCTCTCCTCTCCACCGCCGCTGGAGGAAGCTGCAGGGTAAAGCCTCTACAGCCGATGGCGGCGGCGGAGACCTTGCTCGCGTCTTGGGAAGGCCTCGGGCACGGGAGAGCCCTCCCTCGATGACTGCGGCGGCGTTCTTGTGTGGGTCTCGGATCTGGCGTAGCCAGCTCCAGCGACCTGCATCTCGTCCGTGTCGTGGATTGGCCGCTCAAGCGCGGCATTGGGGTGGTGGAGTGGCGCAGCGGGTGACCCAGGTTCGATCTGGGACTGCCCTGTTGCGGCCTCGGTCTGCTTGGCAATGGCGGCCGCTAGGGCGGCGTGGTGGTCGGGCCTGGGCGTGGTGCTGCTGCCACGTCGGGTGCTCGCGGAGGAGGATGGGGTTTGCTATTCTTCGGTCTGCTCGGACGCCGGTGGCATCGTCCCGGTGTCTAGGGGAGCAGGTCCGGTGGGTGGCTCCTCCAGCAGCGTCTCCTGGCCTAGCGTGGAGCGGATCCGGCGGTTAGGGACCGGCTCGTGTGGCGGCGCACAGGGCCCCTGGCTCGGCCCTCAGATCTGGCCGACGTCGTTGGGGCGAGGTGTCAGTCCCCACGTCCTTTGCTTGCAGGCTTACTGCTGCGGTGCGGTGGTGCTGCTTGACTTCGTCGGCAGCAAGGTGCGGTGCTCCTGAGATGGTGGTGCTGCTCAATAGCGGCTGAGCAGGATCTGGTCTGCAGTGGTCCAGATTTGGTCACGTGCGGCGGCGGGCTGCAATGACCCTTGCTCCGTGGTGGTGCAGGGAGGAGCGATTCGCAGTCTACCGGTGCTCCTCGGAGGTGGTCTGCTCACTTGGGCGAAAGCCACAGCTCCTGCCGGAGCCGTCGATGGTGATGCCCGCGGGTGCCACTTACCTCCTTGGAGGCATCACTGTCATAGTGACTTCCCCTTCGAGGCTCCTGGGGAAACCCATGTTCCTGGTCCGTCCAGAACGGCCGATGGCGGCGCTAATCGCATTGCATTCCTTCCTGAAGGCATCAGCTTGGTGGATTGTGTGGTGGCTGCTCACTGCGGGTTGGTCGGTGGTGGTGGCGCTGCCGGCTTCTACTAGTGTGCTCGGAGAAGCGATCTGGGTGTAGAATCGGCTCCTTGATGCCCTTTGGCTTTGCTGGCGGTGCCGCTGTTGTGATGAAGACTCGGCGACATGTGACTCTTCGTCTGGTGTGGACTGGGTTGCTCGTTGCCCTTCGGCTGCACCAATAGCCTTGAGGCATCATGGGTTTATTGGAGCTCTTCGTCTACGGTGGTGGTGTTCTCATGCGGCTCTGTTAATGGTTGCTCAAGACCCTCTCATGGTTACCATTGTGTTGCGGCGAGCTTGGTGCTCTTGGTGTTGTCTCGACTCATCTTTGCTCAAGGATGGCACAAGATTCCTCTCAAACTGCTATTCGTTCCATTCTTTCTATGGCGGAGCCCCAGTCAAGGTTCGTGTCTGGGATGACACTCGTTGGCTGTGGATGCTCCTGAGTTGTGCCATGGGGTCGGTTTGCCTGCCGATGTGTTCGGCTATTTGCAAAGTCTTCGTATTGTGATCTCTCGATGACACCCCACATCTACTTGTGTCCCTCATGGTGTTGGTCTTATGTCTGCTAGCTTGGTCGTGCCTTGTTTGGTTTTCGGCCCGGTATCCCTTATAAACGGGGTCAATTTGTTTAAGGTTTTTGATCCGGTTTTCCTTATAAACTGGATCACCACACTGGCATTTTGGCCAATTTGAGTAATATATTCAGGTGGGGAAACTCCCCCTGGTGATTCTAAAAAAATTTACAAGATATAGGGGGAGATCTCCATGATTACTCTACAATGTGCATTGCTTTTTGAAAGCAAATTCCTCACATATGCACATCTTCAAGGGGAGTTCTTCTATATCTTGCAATCAAATTCCTCAATATTGAGCACTTTCAATTGATATGTTTATCCCCATTGAAAACTTAACCTATTTGTCATCAATCACCAAAAAGGGGGAGATTGTAAGTGCATCTAGTGCCCCTTAGTGATTTTGGTGTATTAAAGACTTATAGGTTAAGGGACTAATATGTTTGTGAGTGTACATAGGCTCTATAAGTCGATGAGGAGTTTGATATTTACAATGAATGTCGACCCCTAAAAATATATGCCTTCAGTTGAAGAGTTTGGTTCTCCTGAAGATTTTGAAAGTGAAGAAATTGGTGTGACCTTGAAGACTTGGATATTCATGCGAGGATTATGAAGCGTGAAGACTTTTGTTTTCGTAGTTTCATTTTCTCTTTCTTAAGTCATAGGAAACACTATACTGTTAAAGGGGGTCGAGGTAATACTAAGGAAACTGATTTCCAAGTGATGCTCATCTCAAAATCCTAAACCTACCAAATCCTTTCGAGTGAAGCCACTAGAAATCTCATATTAGTTCAGTCAATTTCTTTAGTGACAGACACGAAGATCTTCTGGTCTCTGAGGAATTTGTTCTGACTGAGGAGTTAGGAATTCGCCAGTGCGGATTGCCTACTTAGTGAGGAACATGATAGCCCTGAGGAATTTGAACCTCAAATATCCGACTGTTGTTGTGCTACGCGCCAGCTATCCCAAAAGTATCTACCCACCTAACAGTCATATCATTGAAGGGCATTTATGGCTTATCATGTCGGGCTGCTCCCTAGGCTATAAATAGCTGCCCCCTAAAACCACTAGCTGGTTGGCTGCTCCGCGAGAAACTGACACTTGTCATTGAGAGCATCCCATCCTCCGAGGACTTTGAGCAAAAATCATCAAGTGAGGAAAACCCAAACACCTACAAACCCAAAGTGATTGAGCATCACTGAGGAGATTATTCCTGTGTGGAACCGACACTTGTTACCTTTCAGGACTGTGTATCCTCCAGACGGTTAGGCGTCATGTTCTAAGCATCTAAGAGGAATTGTGGATCGCTGAGTGACCAAGTCTGTGAAGGTTTGGAAGTCACCTGAAGACTTACCACGAGTGTTGGGTGAGGTCTGTGTGACTTTAGCTCAAGGAGAATACGGTGAGGACTGTGTGTCCGGGACTATGTGTCCTCGAGTTTAAATACTCAGCTGCTCCAACCAGACATACAACTATCACAATAGTTGGAACTGGTCTACCAAATCATTGTCTGCACCAAGCCAACTGGTTCTATTTCCTCAACCCTTTCATTTCCTCATTCATGCGTTGATGAACCTGATCATTACTGTTTGAAGACTTCGACTGAACACTTTCTCTATTTCCTCAATCCAATTTCTTCAGTCACATAGTCTTCAGCCTGCTTATCCTGTTATCATGCTATCTGTACTCTGTGCTTGTTTTCATTTCATCATGATGACTATGCTTCATTCTATTTATACCTGAGTACTTATTCCGCTGCTAGTATGTCATTACTTAGGAATTTCTTCACCTAGAAATTCCTCAGTGACGAATTTGTAAAAATCGCCTATTCACCCCCCCTCTCTAGTCAATTTAACGCACTTTTACTTTTCGATAAGTAAGAGTGTCGAACCCAACGAGGAGCAGAAGGAAATGACAAGTGGTTTTCAGAAAGGTATTGTCTGCAAGCGTTGAAATTGTAAGTAACAGAGTGGTTTGACAGCAAGATAATTTGTAACAAGCAAGTAATGATAGTAGTAACAAAAGTGCAGCAAGGTAGCCCAATCCTTTTGAGGCAAAGGACTGGCCAAAACGGCCTCCTATAATAAGCAAAGCGTTCTTGAGGGTACACGGGAATTTCATCTAGTCACTTTCATCATGTTGGTTCGATTCGTGTTCGCTACTTTGATAACTATATATGTGGGACAACCGGTGCTTAGGTGCTGTTCTTACTTGAACAAACCTCCTACTCATGATTAACCCCCTCGCAAGCATCCGCAACTATGAAAAAAGTATTAGGAATAAATTCTAACCATCGCATTAAACTTTTGGATCCAATCGGTCCCTTACGAAATAGTGCATAAACTAGGGTTTATGATTCTGTCACTCTCACAAACCATCATCTAATTACTACTCCACAATGCATTCCCTTAGGCCCAAATATGGTGAAGTGTCATGTATTCGGCGTTCACATGACACCACTAAGGGGATCACAACATACATACTATCAAAATATCAAACACATATCAAGTTCACATGATTACTTGCAACATGATTTCTCACGTGACCTCAAGAACAAAAGTAACTACTCACAAGTGATAAACATGCTCATGATCAGAGGGGTATTAAATAACATATTGGATCTGAACATATAATCTTCCACCAAATAAACCATATAGTAATCAACTACAAGATGTAATCAACACTACAAGTCACCCACAAGCACCAATCTATAGTTCCGGCACAAAGATAGAACATAAAAGATGAAGTAGGGTTTGAGAGGAGATGGTGCTGTTGAAGATGTTGATGGAGATTGCCCTCCCCAAGATAGGAGAATTGTTGGTGATAATGATGACGATGATTTCCCCCTCCGGGAGGGAAGTTCCCCCAGCGGAATCGCTCCGCCGGAGGGCAAAAGTGCTCCGGCCCAAGTTCTGCCTGGAGACGGCAGCGCTCCATCATGAAAATCCTCTCCTTATTTTTTTCTGGTCAAAATGACTTATATAGAAAAAGATGGGCATCGGAGGTGGGCCGGGCTAAGAACAACCCACCAGGGCACTGAGGGAGTTGATACGTCCATTTTTCATCATGCTTTTATATAGATATTTATTGCATTATGGGCTGTTATTACACATTATGTCACAATACTTATGCCTATTCTCTCTTATTTTACAAGGTTTACATGAAGAGGGAGAATGCTGGCAGCTGGAATTCTGGGCTAGAAAAGGAGCAAATATTAGAGACCTATTCTGCACAACTCCAAAAGTCCTGAAACTCCACAAAAGTCATTTTTGGAATTAATAAAAAATATTAAGCGGAAGAAGTTCCAGAGGGGGCCACCCACCGTCCACGAGGGTGGGGGGCGCACCACCTGCCTCGTGGGCCCCCTGGCAGCCTCCCAGTGACCATCTTCTGCTATATGAAGTCTTTTACCTTGGAAAAAATCATAGGCAAGTTTTCGGGATGAAACACCGCCGCCACGAGGCGGAACCTTGGCGGAACCAATCTAGGGCTCCGACAGAGCTGTTCTGCCAGGGAAACTTCCCTTTGGGAGGGGGAAATCATCACCATCGATCCTCTCATCGGGAGGGGGTCAATCTCCATCAACATCTTCACCAGCACCATCTCCTCTCGAACCCTAGTTCATCTCTTGTATCCAATCTTTGTAGCCAAACCTCAGATTGGTACCTGTGGGTTGCTAGTAGTGTTGATTACTCCTTGTAGTTGATGCTAGTTGGTTTATTCGGTGGAAGATCATATGTTCAGATCCTTAATGCATATTAATACCCCTCTAATTATGAACATGAATATGATTTATGAGTAGTTACGTTTGTTCCTGAGGACATGGGAGAAGTCTTGCTATAAGTAGTCATGTGAATTTGGTATCCGTTTGATATTTTGATGAGATATATGTTGTCTCTCCTCTAGTGGTGTTATGTGAACGTACACTACATGACACGTAGCCATTATTTGGGCCAAGAGGAAGGCATTGGGAAGTAATAAGTAGATGATGGGTTGCTAGAGTGACAGAAGCTTAAACCCTAGTTTATGCGTTGCTTCATAAGGGGCTGATTTGGATCCACATGTTTCATGCTATGGTTAGGTTTACCTTAATACTTCTTTTGTAGTTGCGGATGCTTGCAATAGGGGTTAATCATAAGTGGAATGCTTGTCCAAGATAGGGCAGTACCCAAGCACCGGTCCACCCACATATCAAATTATCAAAGTAACGAACACGAATCATATGAGCGTGATGAAAACTAGCTTGACAATAATTCCCATGTGTCCTCGGGAGCGTTTTCCTTCATATAAAAACTTGTCCAGGCTTGTCCTTCTCTACAAAAAGGATTGGGCCATCTTGCTGCACCTTATTTACTTTCATTACTTGTTACCCGTTACAAATTACCTTATCACAAAACTATCTGTTACCGATACTTTCAGTGCTTGCAGAGAATACCTTACTGAAAACCGCTTGTCATTTTTTTCTGCTCCTCATTGGGTTCGACACTCTTACTTATCGAAAGGACTACGATAGATCCCCTACACTTGTGGGTCATCAAGACTCTTTTCTGGCGCCGTTGCCAGGGAGTGAAGCGCCTTTGGTAAGTGGAACTTGGTAAGGAAAAATTTATATAGTGTGCTGAAATTTACTGTCACTTGTTACTATGGAACATTATCCTTTGAGGGGCTTGTTCGGGGTATCTTCACCCCGACCAGTAGAGAAAAGAGTTGCTCCTCAACCTACTGAACCTACTGAAAATGTTTACTTTGAAATTCCTTCGGGTATGATAGAGAAACTGCTAGCTAATCCTTTACAGGAGATGGAACATTGCATCCCGATTTGCACCTAATCTATGTGGATGAAGTTTGTGGACTATTTAAGCTTGCAGGTATGCCTGATGATGTTATCCAGAAGAAGGTCTTCCCTTTATCTTTGAAGGGAGATGCATTGACATGGTTTAGGCTATGTGATGATATGGGATCATGGAACTACAAATGATTGAAATTGGGATTTCATTAGAAGTTTTATCCTATGCATCTTGTTCGTCATGATCGTAATTATATATATAATTTTTAGCCTCGCGAAGGAGAAAGCATCGCTCAAGCTTGGGGGAGGCTTAGTTCAATGTTATATTCGTGCCCCAATCATGATCTCTCAAGAGAAATGATTATTCAAAAATATTATGCTCCGCTTTCTCTCAACAATCGCTCCATGCTCGATACTTCTTGTGTTGGGTGTTTTATGATGAAGACTATTGAATTCATATGGGATTTATTGGAAAGAATTAAACGCAACTCTGAATATTGGGATCTCGACAAAGGTAAGGAGTCAGGTATGACACCTAAGTTTGATTGTGTTAAATCTTTTATGGATACCGATGTCTTCCATGAATTTAGCACTAAATATGGACTTGACTCTGAGATAATAGCTTCTTTCTTTGAATCATTTGCTACTCATATTGACCTCCCTAAGGAGAAGTGGTTTAAATATAATCCTCCCACTGAAGTAAAAGTAGTTGCACCTATTAAAGTTGAAGAAAAGACTATCACTTATAATGATCCTCTTGTTCCTACTACCTATATCGAGAAACCACCTTTCCCCGTTAGGATAAAAGATCATGCTAAAGCTTCAACTATGGTTCGTAAGAGTAATACTAAAACACCTACACCACCTGAGCAAATTAAAGTTCTACCTAGTATTGCTATGGTTAAAGATCTCTTGGCTGATAATATTGATGGGCATGTTATTTACTTCTGTGATGAAGCTGCTAGAATTGCTAGAACTGATGCTAATAATAAACATAGACCTGTTCTAGGCATGCCTGTTATTTCTGTTAAAATAGGAGATCATTGTCATCATGGCTTATGTGATACGGGTGCTAGTGCTAGTGCAATACCTAATTCCTTATACAAAGAAATTATGCATGATATTGCACCTGCTGAGATAGAAGAAATTGATGTTATAGTTAAGCTTGCCAATAGATATACTATTTCACCAGTTGGGATTGTTAGAGATGTTGAAGTCTTGTGTGGGAAAGTTAAATATCCTGCTGATTTTCTTGCTCTTGGTTCTCCACAAGATAGCTTTTGACCCATTATATTTGGTAGACCCTTCTTGAATACTGTTAATGCTGAGATAGACTGCGAAAAGGATGTTGTTACTATTGGTTTAGGGGATATGTCTCATGAGTTTAATTTTGCAAAGTTTCATAGACAACCCCATGATAAAGAATTGCCTAGTAAGGATGAAATTATTGGTATTGCTTCTATTGCCGAGCCTCCTAATGATCCTTTAGAACAATATTTGCTAGACAATGAAAATGATATGTTTATGAATGAAAGAAGGGAGATAGATGAAGTATTCTTTAAACAGGGACCTATTTTGAAACACAACTTTCCTGTTGAAATCCTAGGGGATCCTCCTCCACCCAAGGGTGATCCTGTGTCTGAGCTTAAACCATTACCTGATTCTTTTAAATATGCTTATCTTGATGAAAAGAAGATATATCCTATTATTATTAGTGCTAACCTTTCAGAGCAGGAAGAGGAGAGATTATTGAGAACTCTGAAGAAGCATCGTGCTGCTATTGGATATACTCTTGATGATCTTAAGGGCATTAGTCCCACTCTATGCCAACACAAAATACAATTGGAGAAATATGCCAAACCAGTTATTGATCACCAACGACGTTTAAATCCTAAGATGAAAGAAGTGGTAAGAAAGGAAATACGAAAGCTCCTTGAGGCAGGTATAATTTATCCCATTGCTGATAGTCAGTGGGTAAGTCCTGTCCATTGTGTCCCTAAGAAGGGAGGTATTACTGTCGTTCCTAACGATAAAGATGAATTGATCCCACAAAGAATTGTTACAGGTTATAGGATGGTAATTGATTTCCGCAAATTAAATAAAGCTACTAAAAAGGATCATTACCCTTTAACTTTTATTGATCAAATGCTAGTATTATCCAAACATACACATTTTTGCTTTCTAGATGGTTACTCTGGTTTCTCTCAAATACCTGTGTCAACAGAGGACCAAGGAAATACCACTTTTACTTGCCCTTTCGGTACTTTTTTTTTGGTGAATACGCTTAGCAGCGTATCATTTCATTGATAGGTGGGAGGGGTGGAAAGTACAAGGTACAGGTAGCATCCGTATAGACGTACGCTGGAAGGCGTCTGGAGGGATGCATCGAGCAGAGGGAGGAGGGTGCTCAGCCTCACTACAATGGTCAGGTTACAGGAATAATAGAGGCTAGTCCCTTGGCGCCGGCCTTAGCCCATAGGCGAGCGTCATCCTGGATGGAGACCACCAGATCATCAGTGGAGGGTTGTACGCCGTCGAAGATGGCGGCGTTGCGATGCTTCCAGATGGCCCAAGCGGTTAGAGCGACGATGGAGTTGAGCCCTTTACGGAGTCCGCTCGGCGAGGTGGCGGACGCAAGCGCCCACCAAGCAAAGAAAGTCGTCGCGCCGTCCATGGGAGGAGTGGTGAGTCGGCACCAAGCCAGGATCTCGTGCCAGGTTATCCGAGCAAAGACGCATCCCGCAAGGAGGTGGTCGATGGATTCTGTCTCCTGGTGACATAGGACGCAGGCAGTGTCGAGCGTGAGGCCGTGACGAGCGCGGTGCTCAGCCGTCCAGCACCTGTCCAGAGAGGCGAGCCAGAGGAAAAACTTGGTGTTCAGGGGGGCCCAGCTCCTCCAAAGAAGCTTCCAAGAGGGCGGCGTAGTTGATCCGTGGAAGAGAGCGTGATAGCAGGATTTGGCCGAGTAAATGCCGTTTGACGTCCAACGCCAGGATATCTTGTCGGGTGTGGTAGTGAGGGCCACGCCTTGGAGTTTGCGCCAGAGGCGGATGTACTCAAGGGCCTCCGGGATCCCGAGCATGCCTTGGATGTCACGAATCCAGGCATGCTACTCAAGGCCCTCGCAGACCACGGTGCGTCGCTTGCGCCGGCTCGGTACGAGGGAGAAAAGGCCAGGGGCGATCTCGGATACGGCCTGGCCCTCGAGCCAGTGATCGGTCCAAAAGAGGCAGGTCTTCCCATCTCCAAGATGCCAGGATGTGGAGGCGCGGAAGAAGCGAGATGTCACATCGTCCGTGGGGAGCTATAGATGATGCCAAGGCCGCGTGGGGTCAGTGGCTTTGAGCCAGAGCCAGCGGCAGTTCAGGGAGATCCCAGTGAGGTACAAATCGCGCACACCAAGCCCGCCGAACTCGATGGGTCGACATACGCAGGGCCAGCTCACCAAGCAGCTGCCAGATCGGGCGTCACGTCGGCCATGCCAGAGGAAGTCGCGGATGATCCGCATGATCTTCTTAAGGATGGATGGGTTGATGACTATGGCCATGAGGATGTGCACGGGCATGGCAGAGAGCACGTGGCGTACGAGCGCAAGGCGCTCGCCACGGGTCAGGAGTGCGGCTTTCCAGGTGGCCAGCTTCCGCATAATCTTGTCCACGAGCGGCAGCAAGGACGAGGAGGGCGTCTTGCGCACGGATAGAGGCAGGCCCATGTAAACCACGGGGAAGCTGGAGACGGTGCACGCGAGCGTGGAGTCGATGATCGAAGGCACCTCCTCGTCACACCGGATGGGAGTGGCCGAGCACTTGAGGAAGTTCGTGCGGAGACCCGATGCCTCCCCGAAGATCCGTAGCAGCTCGCGGATGGTGGCAAGCTCCGTGGTAGTTGGATGGCAGAAGACGACCATGTCGTCAGCGTACAGAGAGATGCTGGAAGCGGCGTGGCGAGTGGTAAGCCATTGTAGCATTCCCGCACTGACCGCGTGCTGGAGGAGGGAGTTCAGGGTGTCGATCACAATCACGAAGAGTAGCGGGGATATCGGATCGCCTTGGCGAAGCCCGCATGCATGATCCACCGGAGGTCCTGGATTGCCGTTGATGAGGACCCGCGTGGATGCGGTGGAGACCAGGATGCACACCCATCCGCACCAGCGTTTCCCGAAGCCAAGGTGGCGGAGAGCTTGAAGGAGGAAGGGCCAGGACACGGTGTCGAACGCCTTCGCAATATCGAGCTTGAGGAGGATGCGCGGAGTCTTGAGGTTGTGAAGCAGGCGCGCCGTCTGCTGGACGAGGAGGAAGTTGTCGTGCACGCTTCGGCCGGCGATGAAGGTGCTCTGGTTGGTCGAGACAATCTGGCCCATCCTGGGCGCCAGACGAAGGGAGAGGACCTTGGCGAAGAGTTTTGCGACGATGTGGATCAAGCTGATCGGCCTGTAGTCGGAAAGTGCGGCCGCGTCCGGCTTCTTGGGAAGGAGAACAAGCAAATCCTCGTTGAGCTTCTGGAAACCCATGACATTCATGGCGTAGAGTTTTTCGAAGGCCTCACAGATGTCAGTCTTGATCGTGGGCCAGCATGCGCGCAGGAATTCCGCCGTGAACCCATCAGGGCCGGGCGCCTTGCCGGTGGGCAGACTCTTGATGGCGCTCCAAATCTTGTCCTCCGTGAAAGGGTGCTCGAGATCAAGAAGATCGAAATGGCGGGGGTCAATGCCGTCGAGGTCGAGGGAGTGCTCCCTGCGGGGAGAGGAGCCCAGGATGGAGGTGAAGTGCTCATAAGCAGCTTTCGCCATCCCCACCTCGTCGGTGAGAACTTGCGAGCCCACCCGGATGCTAGCCATGTAATTTTTTTGCGCGCGGTGGGCAACCTGGATCTTGAGGAATGCGACGTTGGTGTCGCCCTCACGGAGCCAACGGAGACGGACTCACTGCCGTAGGATGGAACGCTCGAGGGAGGCGAGACCAAGGTAAGCACGCTTGAGCTCGCGCCGCAACCATCCTTCGGCCGGCGTGAGTGGGCGTTGGTCTTGAGCCATGTCCAGGCGGAGGATGAGCTCGTGCGCGATCCGCAACTGCAGGGAAATGTTGCCGGTAGTACGCGCACCCCAGCCCTGGAGTCTACGGGCCGTAGCTTTGAGCCTGGCGTAGATGCGCCTGAACAGGTCGGGGTCCGGCGGCACGGCGTACCAAGCCTCATGCACCGTGTCATGGAAGCCGTTGAGCTTGGGCCAGAACCGTTCGAAGTGGAAACGACGCTTGCTGGCCTCGTGGGGCGCGCAGTCGATGAGCAAGGGGCAGTGATCCGAAGTGGCCGTAGATAGGCATCGAAGGAGGTGCTGCGGGTTGATGGTCTCCCAGGAAGGTGTGCAAAGCACCCGGCTGTTGCGCACTAGGGTGGGGTTTAGCTGCTCGTTAGACCACATATATCACCTCCCGTGAAGATAGATGTCGCGAAGGGCGTGGTCGGCGATGAACCGACGAAAGCGGCTCATGGTGCGATGGTGGAGGTTGCCGTTGTTCTTATCCGCGCAGGAGGTGATCATGTTAAAGTCGCCGCCGAGGATCCAGGGGCCGGCAATGATGTCGCGCAAGTCTTGGAGCTCAGCCATGAAGGCAATTTTGTCGTCAACATCTTGCGGTCCGTAGACCCCTGTGAGCCACCAGGGGGGCGTGTTGGTGCCTAGGGAGACCGTGGCAGAGACGTGGTATGTGCCCACAATGGGGTTGGCGAGGGCGACGCGGTCACTGCGCCAGGCCAGGAGGATTCCGCCGCGCGTGGCTAAGGCTGGCAAGAAATAGAAGTCCGAGAAGGGAGGGCCCAGAATCTCAAGCACAGTGGACAACGAGACCGAACTCAGCTTAGTTTCCGAGAGGCACACAATACAAGGATCGATCGGGGCGAGGACAGAGTGAACGGCAGTGCGCTTTGCCCGGCTATTGAGGCCGCGCACGTTCCAGAATACAATCTTGAGGCTATGATCCATGGAAAGGATTGGGGGGCGGGGAGGGTGATGCGAGGACTGCATCAGACCTCAACCAAGCGAGGGGCAGAAGGGGCGACGCCGTCGAGCAGCCCGGGAGGGACGGTCCATCCGAAGAATTCCGCAAAGGCCAGAACAATGTCTCCTGCGAGTGGTCGGGCGAAGAGCTTGTTGTATCAAGCAAGCGCTTCCTCCGAGATAGGCTCGTCGTCGCCAAGCAGCCCTAGGCACCGCAGGAGCACCCGCTTGGCCTTGGTCTCCGAGTCTAGGCCTCTGTCGCTCTTGGCAAGGCGGCAGCTACGCCGTGGCGTGAAGTTGGGCGGCATGGCACCACGCTTGCGACGCGCAGAAGGGGGCTCGAGAACGGAAGAGGGGCGCGTTCTGATCGAGTTTATGTAGTCGAGGACGTCTGCAGGAACCGGGCAGGAAGCCGAGCCGTTGGAGGCAAAAACCGAGGCCTGGGCGAGCGTCTGCATGGCCTCGGGAGGGGGTGCGCAATCAGCAGTGGCGCGTGGGCCCGCAGCATGCGGAGGAGCCATGCAGGACGTGGGCGGGGCGAGGGCGCAGGATCCGAGATATCGCGTCCCGCAGGCGCGGGATCGGGGCACGGACCGGGGGTGGGGTCCGCCGAATCATCCACAGCAGGAGCGGTTGTGTTCCCCTGCAAAGATTGGCGCGGCGCGCGGGTGGGATCACGCGCAGCCGACGCGGGTGGGGCCTCGATCCGGAGCTGAGGGTTGGTGGTTGGGGGATCCGATGCGGGCCGGGGCGGGGGATTGCCGTTGGCCAGGCGGGAGGGGACAGATGGCGCCTCGATGGTGGCCAACGTTTGAATCGGGGGCGCGCCAGGGGCTTGTCCTGGAGCGGCGGTCGCGCGCGACAGCCTTTGACGGACAGGGGGCCCGTGGTTGACGCAACCCACAGCTGGATGGGGCCCCAGTACGCCCTGCCACCCACGGTACGGAGGGGACCCGTTGTGACGGCGACGTCGATGCCGGTCAGGGCCGCCGCCGGGGGCGCCAGAGGACCTGCGGCCGGAAGCAGGCGGCGGGAAGTCGTACCGGCGAGGCCACGCCTCCGACAGAGGGGGAGAGGGCGCCGGGCCGCCGTCGCCGTCCGGGCTGGCAGGCGGAGGCGGAGGTGGCGGGGCGGGGAAGCGGAAGTCAGCAGCGTGACGGACGTGGATGGATACTGGGAAACGCAGCATCGACACCGCAAACCGGTCGACGAGGTCCGGGTTAGCGCCGGCGAGGTCGTCCGGCTCGGCCAGGAGGAGCTCCGATGAGCGTGGGATGGCATCAGGGTTCGCAGTCCAGGCCGTCAGCCGGAAGACCGACATGTCACTACCATCCAATGTCTCGGGGGCGAGCCGGTCGACCAGGCAGAATGGGGCGAGGAGCTGCACAACGGAGAAGATATCCCAGCCGTGCTCCGGGATGCCAATGATCTCGATGGCGACGGAGACGCGGAGGGAGACGGGTTCGGCCCCGGCGAGGCGACCCCAGGGGTGGATCAGCAACCGGAACCTGGGGGCGCGGATGGGTCTCGCAGCCACAAGTGCCCGGGAAGCAGCGTCGCGAAAACGGAGCAAGAACTCGTCATCACGGCGGCGGTAGACGGAGAAGTCGGACGGGGCGAACTGGAAGCGCTCACGCAACAGGCCCGCCACATCGGCGGCGGAGACCCCAGAGCGGTTCCCGGCGACGATGGCGGTCAGGGCGAGGTCCAGGGCACGCTCGGCCTCCTCCAGCCGGACGGAGCGGGGTAAGTAGCATACGGCGCCGGCCGGCTGCAGAGCAGGGTGGCCCGACATGGAGACGGGCGAGGACGGCTGGTCGGAGCGAGCTGAGCTGCGGGGGGAAGGGGCGGACGAGGGAGGCGGCGAGGGAGTGACCGCGGCGGAGGAAGTGGTGGTGGTGGCGATGGAGGCTGAGTACGAGCCCGCCCCAAGCCCGGAGAACACGGGTGGGGATGGGCCCGCGACACTCGAAGCCGAGGAGCCAACGGAGCGGGCGGGAGACGTGCGCGGGCGCTTGGCCGCCGGCGCACCCACCGGAGAAGGCGAGCGCGGGGTCATGCAGAACTGTGCGATGTGGCCGAAGAAGCGACAGCGGCGGCAGCGCACATCCCTCCGGCACTCCGAGCGCGGGTGGTTGCCAAGACAACGCGGTCACTCACCCGGGCGCAGGGGGGAGGAAGGGGGGCGGGCCTGCACGCCGCGGTCGTCACGTCGACAGCGACGCGGGCCTGGAGGGCGAGGGCGACGACGAGCACGTGCTACCTCCCAGCCACCATCCTCGGTGGAGGCACCGCCAGTCTCGTGCTCAACCTGGTGCACCTCGGAGCAGGGTCCGGGGCGTGCAGCGGGCGGCGAGGGCTGGGGAGCGAGGCGGGCTGGGGAGGCCGGGGGCGAGCATAGGGCGAGGCGATAGGAGCGGGGGCGGTGGTCAGACTCCGACGAGGACGGGCTGGACTCCATCCAGCGGCGCTCGTGGGGCCGGCCGCCCGCAGGCGGGGAGGGGGAGGAGGAAGGCGAGGCCATGGGGGTGGGCGGCGGGGAGGGGGGAGGAAGGCGGGGCCGGAGTGGCGACCGCAGCGGCGGGGGGTGGCCGACGACGGCCGGAGTGGCCGCCGGCGGATCTGGGGCTAGGAGCGGGGGGCTAGGAGCGGGCTCTCCACGAGCGTTTTCTTTCGGTACTTTTGCTTATAGATGTATGCCTTTTAGTTTATGTAATGCACCGGCTACCTTTCAAAGATGCACGATGGCTATATTCTCTGACTTTTGTGAAAAGATTGTTGAGGTTTTCATGGATGATTTCTCTGTTTATGGATCTTCTTTTGATGATTGCTTGAGCAACCTTGATCAAATTTTGCAGATATGCGAAGATACTAGTCTTGTCTTGAATTGGGAAAAGTGCCACTTTATGGTTAATGAAGGCATTGTCTTGGGGCATAAAATTTCTGAAAGAGGTATTAAAGTTGATAAAGCTAAAGTTGATGCTATTGAAAAGGTGCCATGTCCCAAGGACATTAAAGGTATAATAAGTTTCCTTGGTCATGCCAGTTTTTATAGGAGGTTCATTAAGGACTTCTCTAAAATTTCTAGGCCTCTGACTAATCTCTTACAAAAAGATATTCCTTTCGTTTTCGATGATGATTGTGTAGAAGCATTTGAAATACTTAAGAAAGCTTTGATTTCTGCACCTATTGTTCAGCCACCTCATTGGAATTTACCTTTTGAAATTATGTGTGATGCTAGTGATTATGTTGTAGGTGATGTTCTAGGACAAAGAGTTGATAAGCAACTAAATGTTATTCAATATGCTAGTAAAACTCTAAACAGTGCCCAAAGAAATTATGCTACTACTGAAAAAGAATTCTTAGCAGTTGTATTTGCTTGTGATAAGTTTAGACCTTACATCGTTGACTCTAAAGTAACTGTTCACACAGATCATGCTGCTATTAAATATCTTATGGAAAAGAAAGATGCTAAACCTAGACTTATTAGATGGGTTCTCTTGCTACAAGAATTTGATTTGCATATTATTGATAGAAAGGGAGCTGAGAATCCCATTGCAGACAACTTGTCTAGGTTAGAGAATGTTCTTGATGACCCATTACCTATTGATGATAGCTTTCCTGATGAACAATTAGCTGTTATAAATGCTTCCCGTACTACTCCATGGTCTGCTGATTATGCTAATTACATTGTTGCTAAATTTATACCACCTAGTTTCACATACCAGCAAAATAAAAAGTTTTTCTATGATTTAAGACATTACTTCTGGGATGACCCACACCTTTATAAAGAAGGAGTAGATGGTGTTATTAGGCATTGTGTACCTGAGCATGAACAGGAACAGATCCTACGCAAGTGTCATTCCGAGGCTTATGGAGGACACCACGCTGGAGATAGAACTGCACATAAGGTATTGCAATCCAGTTTTTATTGGCCTGCTCTCTTCAAGGATGCACGTAAGTTTGTCTTGTCTTGTGTTGAATGTCAAAGAATTGGTAATATTAGTAGACATCAAGAAATGCTTATGAATTATTATCTTGTTAATGAACCATTTGATGTTTGGGGCTTTGATTATATTGGACCGTTTCCTTCCTCTAATGGGTATACACATATTTTAGTTGCTGTTGATTACGTTACTAAGTGGGTAGAAGCTATTCCAACTAGTAGTGCTGATCATAACACCTCTATTAAGATGCTTAAAGAAGTTATTTTTCCGAGGTTTGGAGTCCCTAGATACCTAATGACTGATGGTGGTTCACATTTTATTCATGGTGCTTTTCATAAAATGCTTGCTAAGTATGATGTTAATCATAAAATTGCATCTCCATATCACCCATAGTCTAGTGGTCAAGTAGAATTGAGTAACAGAGAGCTTAAATTGATTTTGCAAAAGACCGTTAATAGAGCTAGAAAGAATTGGTCCAAGAAACTTGATGATGCATTATGGGCTTATAGAACTGCATATAAAAATCCAATGTGTATTTCTCCATATAAAATGGTTTATGGCAAAGCATGTCACTTACCTCTCGAACTAGAACATAAGGCATATTGGGTCATTAAAGAGATCAATTATGACTTCAAACTTGCCGGTGAGAAGAGGTTATTTGACATTAGCTCACTTGACGAATGGAGAACCCAAGCCTATGAGAATGCCAAACTGTTTAAAGAGAAAGTTAAAAGATGGCATGACAAAAGGATACAAAAGCATGAGTTTAATGTAGGTGATTATGTGTTGCTATACAACTCTCATTTAAGATTTTTTTGCAGGAAAACTTCTCTCTAAATGGGAAGGCCCTTACGTTATCGAGGAGGTCTATCGTTCCGGTGCCATAAAAATCAACAACTTCGAAGGCACAAGTCCGATGGTGGTTAACGGTCATAGGATCAAACATTATATCTCAGGTAATCCTATAAATATTGAAACTAATGTTATTGAAACCGTAACCCCGGAGGAATATATAAGGGACACTTTCCAGAACGTTTTAGACTCCGAAAAGGAATAGGTATGTGGTACGGTAAGTAAACCGACTCCGAAACAGTTCTAATAGCATTTTTTTCTCCGTTTTGGAATATTTAAGAAACTAGGAAAATAAGAAGTAGTGCGGGAAGGACACGAGGCGTCCACGAGGGTGGAGGGTGCACCCTACCCCCTGGGCGCGGCCCCTGCCTTGTGGGCACCTCGTGTGCTCTCCGGACTCCGTTTTCTTGCACGATACTTCTTTTGGTCAGTAAAAATTCATTATATAATCTCCCCAAGGGTTTGACCACCATATCACGCAAATATCCTCTGTCTTTGTTTCGAGCTATTTTTCTGACAGATCTAGATCACCATGACGTCTCCAACCGCCCCCAAGGACAAGTTTTTTGAGAAGGTCATCAACCCCTACCTCGCGGAGGTGCTGCATCACCCTCAAACCATTGAGATGCGTGAGGGGGTGTTGCACATCCATGATGTTGAGGGACCAAGGAGGACTGGAAGCATGGGACAAGACTCGAAGCAATGGAACAACAAGTTTTCAAGTGCCAATGGATGGTGAAACACGGGCTCAACGCCAACCAGATGATGATTGCGGAGTTCACCAACAACCACAAGCTGGACACCAAGAACATTGGGGAGACCATCTTCATGAGAAAATCGAGCACCTCCAAGCCCAGATCCATGACCCGCAAAACCAAAACTGTGAATATGAAAATAGATTCAACAGGATGTTTAGCTGCAGATTTGAGGATCCCGGGGACTCTATCATCCTTCTATGATGGTGAGCCTAGGCCTTGGAAGACGGATGACAAGCCTACATCACCAACAACTCCATCATCACCACCTCCGAAGAACTGAACACATGGGTATGGGCACTCCCTTGGGAAACTGCCAAGCTTGGGGGAGGTGCCCCGGTATCGTATCACCATCACACTACTATCTTTACCGTTTTTCTTAGTTCGATCCTTTTTGTAATATCTTGATCTAGTAGAATAAAGTTTTTAGTATGATTTAGTTTTGAGTTTTGCCTTATGATCCCTCTATGTAATCGAGTCCGTGAGCTATATATAATAAAGATTAGTGTTGAGTCAAGGGCTTTGCTATCTTGCTATGATCTTGAGAGAATAAAAGAAAGAATAAAAAGAAATAAAACAGATCACATGGATCTTATGAAGAGTAATGACTTCACATATAAAGAGTATGATGAATAAAAGTTGTTGAGAGTTGACAAACATAGTTTTGGTCATCGTTGCAATTAATAGTAAGTAATAAAGAAAATGAGGTTCTCACGTATAAATATACTATCTTGGACATCTTTTATGATTGTGAGCACTCATTAAAATATGGCATGCTAAAGAGTTGATGTGGAACAAGGAAGACAACGTGATGGGTTATGTTTTCTTATATCCGAAATAAAGTATATTGTCATGGATCATCCAACATGTTGAGCTTGCCTTTCCCCCTCATGCCAGCCAAATTCCTTGCACCAAGTAGAGATACTACTTGTGCTTCCAAATATCCTTAAACCCAGATTTGCCATGAGAGTCCACCATATCTACCTATGGATTGAGTAAGATCCTTCAAGTAAGTTGTCATTGTTGCAAGCAATAAAAATTGCTCTCTAAATATGTATGACTTATTAGTGTGGAGAAAATAGGTTTATATGATCTTGTGATATGGAAGCAATAAAAGCGATGGACTGCATAATAAAGGTCCGTATCACAAGTGGTAATATAAAGTGACGTTCTTTTGCATTAAGATTTCGTGCATCCAACCATAAAAGCACATGACAACCTCTGCTTCCCTCTGTGAAGGGCCTATCTTTTACTTATGTCTTATACATTATGCAAGAGTCATGGTGATCCTCACCTTTCCGTTTTTATATTTTATCCTTTGGCAAGAACCTTGTGTTGGAAAGATCCTGATATATATATCCAATTGGATGTAAGTTAGCATGAACTATTATTGTTGACATTACCCTTGAGGTAAAAGGTTGGGAAGCAACACTATAAGCCCCTATCTTTCTGTGTGTCTGATTAAAACTCCACACCCATAAGTATTGCGTGAGTGTTAGCAATTGTGAAAGACTAAATGATAGTTGAGCATGTGGACTTGCTAAAAAGCTCTTATATTGACTCTTTCCGATGTTATGATAAATTGCAATTGCTTCAATGGCTGAGATTATAGTTTGTTAGTTGTCAATGAAGTTTCTAATTCATACTTGACATTGTGAATAGATTGTTACTTTAGCATAAGAAATCATATGACAATATTCATAAATGTTGCTGTTATAAGAAAGATCATGATGCCCTCATGTCCGTATTTTATTTTATTGACACCTCTATCTCTAAACATGTGGACATATTTTTCGATAACGGCTTCCGCTTGAGGACAAGCGAGGTCTAAGCTTGGGGGAGTTGATACGTCCATTTTGCATCATGCTTTTATATTGATATTTATTGCATTATGGGCTGTTATTACACGTTATGTCACAATACTTATGCCTATTCTCTCTTATTTTACAAGGTTTGCATGAAGAGGGAGAATGTCGGCAGCTGGAATTCTGGGCTGGAAAAGGAGAAAATATTAAAGACCTATTATGCACAACTCCAAAAGTCCTGAAACTCCACGAAAGTCTTTTTTGGAATTAATAAAAAATATTAAGCGGAAGAAGTTCCAGAGGGGGGCCACCCACCGTCCACGAGGGTGGGGTCACGCCCTACGCCCCCTGGGCGCGCCCCCCTGCCTCGTTGGCCCCCTGGCAGTATTAAAGTGACCATCTTCTTCTATATGAAGTCTTTTACCCTGGAAAAAATCATAGGCAAGTTTTCGGGACGAAACACCGCCGCCACGAGGCGGAACCTTGGCGGAAGCAATCTAGGGCTCCGACGGAGCTGTTCTACCGGGGAAACTTCCCTCCGGGAGGGGGAAATCATCACCATCATCATCACCATCGATCCTCTCATCGGGAGGGGGTAAATCTCCATCAACATCTTCACCAACACGATCTCCTCTCAAACCCTAGTTCATCTCTTGTATCCAATCTTTGTACCCAAACCTCAGATTGGTACCTGTGGGTTGCTAGTAGTGTTGATTACTCCTCGTAGTTGATGCTAGTTGGTTTATTTGGTGGAAGATCATATGTTCAGATCCTTAATGCATATTAATACCCCTCTGATTATGAACATGAATATGATTTGTGAGTAGTTACGTTTGTTCCTGAGGACATGGGAGAAGTCTTGCTATAAGTAGTCATGTGAATTTGGTATTCGTTCGATATTTTGATGAGATGTATGTTGTCTCTCCTCTAGTGGTGTTATGTGAACGTCCACTACATGACACGTATCCATTATTTGGGCCTAGAGGAAGGCATTGGGAAGTAATAAGTAGATGATGGGTTGCTAGAGTGACAGAAGCTTAAACCCTAGTTTATGCGTTGCTTCGTAAGGGGCTGATTTGGATCCACATGTTTCATGCCATGGTTAGGTTTACCTTAATACTTCTTTTGTAGTTGTGGATGCTTGCAATAGGGGTTAATCAAAAGTGGGATGCTTGTCCAAGAAAGGGCAGTGCCCAAGCACCGGTCCACCCACATATCAAATTATCAAAGTAACGAACGCGAATCATATGAGCGTGATGAAACCTAGCTTGACGATAATTCCCATGTGTCCTCGGGAGCGTTTTCCTTCATATAAGAACTTGTCCAGGCTTGCCCTTTTCTACAAAAAGGATTGGGCCATCTTGCTGCACCCTATTTACTTTCATTGCTTGTTACCCGTTACAAATTACCTTACCACAAAAATATCTGTTACCGATAATTTTAGTGCTTGCGGAGAATACCTTACTGAAAACCGCTTGTCATTTCCTTCTGCTCCTCGTTGGGTTTAACACTCTTACTTATCGAAAGGACTACGATAGATCCACTACACTTGTGGGTTATCAAGACTCTTTTCTGGCGCCGTTGCCGGGGTGTGAAGCGCCTTTGGTAAGGAAAAATTTATATAGTGTGCTGAAATTTACTGTCACTTGTTACTATGGAACATAATCCTTTGAGGGGCATGTTCGGGGTATCTTCACCCCGACCAATTGAGCAAATAGTTGCTACTCAACCTACTGAACCTACTGAAAATGTTTACTTTGAAATTCCTTCGGTTATGATAGAGAAACTGCTAGCTAATCCCTTTACAGGAGATGGAACATTGCATCTCGATTTGCACCTAATCTATGTGGATGAAGTTTGTGGACTATTTAAGCTTGCAGGTATGCCTGATGATGTTGTCAAGAAGAAGATCTTCCCTTTATCTTTGAAGGGAGATGCATTGACATGGATTAGGCTATGTGATGATATGGGATCATGGAACTACAAACAATTGAAATTGGAATTTCATCAGAAGTTTTATCCTATGCATCTTGTTCATCATGATCATAATTATATATATAAATTTTGGCCTCGTGAAGGAGAAAGCATCGCTCAACCTTGGGGGAGGCTTAAGTCAATGTTATATTCATACCCCAATCATGAGCTCTCAAGAGAAATGATTATTCAAAAAAATTATGCTCGGCTTTCTCTGAACAATCGCTCCATGCTCGATACTTCTTGTGCTGGGTCTTTTATGATGAAGACTATTGAATTCAGATGGGATTTATTGGAAAGAATTAAACGCAACTCTGAAGTTGGGATCTCGATGAAGGTAAGGAGTTAGGTATGACACCTAAGTTTGATTGTGTTAAATCTTTTATGGATATCGATGTCTTCCGTGAATTTAGAACTAAATATGGACTTGACTCGGAGATAGTAGCTTCTTTCTGTGAATCATTTGCTACTCATGTTGACCTCCCTAAGGAGAAGTGGTTTAAATATAATCCTCCCACAGAAGTAAAAGTAGTTGCACCTATTAAAGTTGAAGAAAAGACTATCACTTATAATGATCCTATTGTTCCTACTACCTATATTGAGAAACCACCTTTCCCTGTTAGGATAAAAGATCATGCTAAAGCATCAACTGTTGTTCGTAAGAGTAATACTAAAACACCTACACCAACTGAGCAAATTAAAGTTGAACCTAGTATTGCTATGGTTAAAGATCTCTTGGCTTATAATATTGATGGGCATGTTATTTACTTCTGATGAAGCCGCTAGAATTGCTAGACCTGATGCTAATAATAAACATAGACCTGTTGTAGGCATGCACGTTATTTCTGTTAAAATAGGAGATCATTGTCATCATGGTTCATGTGATACGGGTGCTAGTGCTAGTGCAATACCTCATTCCTTGTACAAAGAAATTATGCATGACATTGCACCTGCTGAGATAGAAGAAATTGATGTTACATTTAAGTTTGCCAGTAGAGATACTATTTCACCAGTTGGGATTGTTAGAGATGTTGAAGTCTTGCGTGGGAAAGATAAATATCCTGCTGATTTTCTTATTCTTGGTTCTCTACAAGATAGCTTTTGTCCCATTATATTTGGTAGACCCTTCTTGAGTACTGTTAATGCTAAGATAGACTGCGAAAAGGATGTTGTTACTATTGGTTTGGGTGATATGTCTCATGAGTTTAATTTTGCAAAGTTTTGTAGACAACTTTCGGGGAACGTAGTAATTTCAGAAATTTTCCTACGCACACGCAAGATCATGGTGATGGCATAGCAACGAGAGGGGAGAGTGTTGTCTACGTACCCTCGTAGACCGTTATGCGGAAGCGTTATGACAACGCGGTTGATGTAGTCGTACGTCTTCACGATCCGACTGATCCAAGCACCGAACGTACGGCACCTCCATGTTCAGCACACTTTCAGCTCGATGACGTCCCCCGGGCTTCAATCCAGCAAAGCGTCGGGGACGAGTTTCGTCAGCACGACGGTGTGGTGACGATGATGATGTTCTACCGGCGCAGGGCTTCGCCTAAACTCCGGGACGATATGACCGAGGTGGAATATGGTGGAGGGGGGCACCGCACACGGCTAAGGAATGATCCATAGATCAACTTGTGTGTCTATGGGGTGGCCCCCCGCCCCCGTATATAAAGGAGCAAGGGGGGAGGCCGGCCGGCCCAAGGGGGGCGCGCCAGGAGGAGGAATCCTCCTCCTAGTAGGAGTAGGACTCCTCCTTTCCTACTCCTACTAGGAGGGGAAGGAAGGGGGAGAGGGGGGAAGGAAAGAGGGGGCGCCGCCCCCCTCCTAGTCCAATTCGGACCAGAGGAGAGGGGGCGCGCGGCCCACCCTGGCCGCCCCTCTCTCTTCCCACCAAGGCCCATGTGGCCCATTAACTCTCCCGGTGGGGTTCTGGTAACCCCTCCGGCACTCCGGTTTTCTCCGAAATCACCCGGAACACTTCTGGTGTCCGAATATAGTCGTCCAATATATCAATCTTTATGTCTTGACCATTTCGAGACTCCTCGTCATGTCCGTGATCACATCCGGGACTCCGAACAAACTTCGGTACATCAAAACTTATAAACTCATAATAAAACTGTCATCGTAACGTTAAGCGTGCGGACCCTACGGGTTCGAGAACTATGTAGACATGACCTAGAACTATTCTCGGTCAATAACCAATAGTGGAACCTGGATGTTCATATTGGTTCCAACATATTCTACGAAGATCTTTATCGGTCAAACCGCATAACAACATACATTGTTCCCTTTGTCATCGGTATGTTACTTGCCCGAGATTAGATTGTCGGTATCCAATACCTAGTTCAATCTCGTTACCGGCAAGTCTCTTTACTCGTTCCGTAATAAATCATCTCGTAACTAACTCATTAGTTACAAAGCTTGCATGGCTTAAGTGATGAGTATTATCGAGAGGGCCCAGAGATACCTCTCCGACAATCGGAGTGACAAAAACTAATCTCGAATTATGCCAACTCAACATGTACCTTCGGAGACACCTGTAGAGCACCTTTATAATCACCCAGTTACGTTGTGACGTTTGGTAACACACAAAGTGTTCCTCTGGTAAACGGGAGTTGCATAATCTCATAGTCATAGGAACATGTATAAGTCATGAAGAAAGCAATAGCAACATACTAAACGATCAAGTGCTAAGCTAACGGAATGGGCAAGTCAATCACATCATTCTCCTAATGATGTGATCCCGTTAATCAAATGACAACTCATGTCTATGGTTAGGAAACATAACCATCTTTGATCAATGAGCTAGTTAATTAGAGGCATACTAGTGACACTATGTTTGTCTATGTATTCACACATGTATCATGTTTCCGGTTAATACAATTCTAGCATGAATAATAAAGATTTATCATGATATGAGGAAATAAATAATAACTTTATTATTGCCTCTAGGGCATATTTCCTTCAGTCTCCCACTTGCACTAGAGTCAATAATCTAGATTACATAGTAATGATTCTAACACCCATGGAGTCTTGGTGTTGATCATGTTTTGCTCGTGAGAGAGGCTTAGTCAACGGGTCTGCAACATTCAGATCCATATGTATCTTGCAAATCTCTATGTCTCCCACTTGGACTTGGTCCCGAATGTAATTGAAGTGTCTCTTGATGTGCTTGGTCCTCTTGTGAAATCTGGATTCCTTTGCCTAGGCAATTGCACCAGTATTGTCACAAAAGATCTTCATTGGTCCCGATGCACTAGGTATGACACCTAGATCGGAAATGAACTCCTTCATCCAGACTCCTTCATTTGCTTCTTCCGAAGCAGCTATGTACTCCGCTTCACATGTAGATCCCGCCACGATGCTTTGTTTAGAACTGCACCAACTTACAGCTCCACCGTTTAATAAAAATACGTATCCGGTTTGCGATTTAGAATCGTCTGGATCAGTGCCAAAGCTTGCATCGACGTAACCATTTACGACTAGCTCTTTGTCACCTCCATATACAAGAAACATATCCTTAGTCCTTTTCATATATTTCAGGATGTTCTTGACCGCTGTCCAGTGACCCACTCCTGGATTACTTTGGTGCCTCCCTGCCAAACTAATAGCAAGGCACACATCAGGTCTGGTACACAGCATTGCATACATGATAGAGCCTATGGCTGAAGCATAGGGAACTCCTTTCATTTTCTCTCTATCTTCTGCAGTGGTCGGGCATTGAGTCTGACTCAACTTTATACCTTTTAATACAGGCAAGAACCCTTTCTTCGCCTGATCCATATTGAACCTTTTCAACACTTTATCAAGGTACGTGCTTTGCGAAAGTCCAATCAAGCGTCTCTATCTATCTCTATAGATCTTAATGCCCAATATATAAGCAGCTTCACTGAGGTCTTTCATTGAAAAACTCTTATTCAAGTATCCTTTTATGCTATCCAGAAATTCTATATCATTTCCAATCAACAATATGTCATCCACATATAATATTAGAAATGCTACAGAGCTCCCACTCACTTTCTTGTAAATACAGGCTTCTCCAAAAGTCTGTATAAAACCATATGCTTTGATCACACTATCAAAGCGTTTATTCCAACTCCGAGAGGCTTGCACCAGACCATAGATTGATCGCTAGAGCTTGCACACTTTGTTAGCTCCCTTAGGATCGACAAAACCCTCCGGTTGCATCATATACAACTCTTCTTCCAGAAATCCATTCAGGAATGCAGTTTTGACATCCATCTGCCAAATTTCATAATCATAAAATGCGGCAATTGCTAACATGATTCGGACAGACTTAAGCATCGCTAAGGGTGAGAAAGTCTCATCGTAGTCAACCCCTTGAACTTGTCGAAAACCTTTCGCAACAAGTCGAGCTTTATAAACAGTTACATTACCGTCAGCGTCAGTCTTCTTCTTAAAAATCCATTTATTCTCAATGGCTTGCCGATCATCGGGCAAGTCAACCAAAGTCCATACTTTGTTCTCATACATGGATCCCATCTCAGATTTCATGGCCTCTAGCCATTTTGCGGAATCTGGGCTCATCATCGCTTCCTCATAGTTCGTAGGTTCATCATGGTCAAGTAACATGACTTCCAGAATAGGATTACCGTACCACTCTGGTGCAGATCTTACTCTGGTAGACCTACGAGGTTCAGTAGAAACTTGATCTGAAGTTTCATGATCAATATCATTAGCTTCCTCACTAATTGGTGTATTTGTCACAGGAACTAATTTCTGTGATGAACTACTTTCCAATAAGGGAGCAGGTACAGTTACCTCATCAAGTTCTACTTTCCTCCCACTCACTTCTTTCGAGAGAAACTCCTTCTCTAGAAAGGATCCATTCTTAGCAACGAATGTTTTGCCTTCGGATCTATGATAGAAGGTATACCCAACAGTCTCTTTTGGGTATCCTATGAAGACACATTTCTCCGATTTGGGTTTGAGCTTATCTGGCTGAAGTTTCTTCACATAAGCATTGCAACCCCAAACTTTAAGAAACGGCAACTTTGGTTTCTTGCCAAACCACAGTTCATAAGGCGTCATCTCAACGGATTTTGATGGTGCCCTATTTAACGTGAATGCGGCCGTCTCTAAAGCATAACCCCAGAACGATAGCGGTAAATCAGTAAGAGACATCATAGATCGCACCATATCTAGTAAAGTACAATTACGATGTTCAGACACACCATTTCTTTGTGGTGTTCCAGGTGGCGTGAGTTGCGAAACTATTCCGCATTGTTTCAAATGTAAACCAAACTCGTAACTCAAATATTCTCCTCCACGATCAGATCGTAGAAACTTTATTTTCTTGTTACGATGATTTTCCACTTCACTCTGAAATTCTTTGAACTTTTCAAATGTTTCAGACTTGTGTTTCATTAAGTAGATATACCCATATCTGCTCAAATCATCTGTGAAGGTGAGAAAATAACGATATCCGCCACGAGCTTCAACATTCATCAGACCACATACATCTGTATGTATGATTTCCAACAAATCTGTTGCTCTTTCCATAGTACCGGAGAACAGTGTTTTAGTCATCTTGCCCATGAGGCACGGTTCGCAAGTACCAAGTGATTCATAATCAAGTGATTCCAAAAGTCCATCAGTATGGAGTTTCTTCATGCGCTTTACACCGATATGACCTAAACGGCAGTGCCACAAATAAGTTGCACTATCATTATCAACTCTGCATCTTTTGGCTTCAACATTATGAATATGTGTATCACTACTATCGAGATTCAATAAAAATAGACCACTCTTCAAGGGTGCATGACCATAAAAGATATTACTCATATAAATAGAACAACCATTATTCTCTGATTTAAATGAATAACCGTCTCGCATCAAACAAGATCCAGATATAATGTTCATGCTCAACGCTGGCACCAAATAACAATTATTCAGGTCTAAAACTAATCCTGAAGGTAGATGTAGAGGTAGCGTGCCGACCGCGATCACATCGACTTTGGAACCGTTTCCCACGCGCATCGTCACCTCGTCCTTGGCCAGTGCTCACTTATTCCGTAGTCCCTATTTCGAGTTGCAAATATTAGCAACAGAACCAGTATCAAATATCCAGTAGCTACTACGAGCTCTAGTTAGGTACACATCAATAACATGTATATCACATATACCTTTGTTCACTTTGCCATCCTTCTTCTCCGCCAAATACTTGGGGCAGTTCCGCTTCTAGTGACCAGTTTGCTTGCACTAGAAGCACTCGGTTTCAGGCTTAGGTCCAGACTTGGGTTTCTTCTCTTGAGCAGCAACTTGCTTGCTGTTCTTCTTGAAGTTCCCCTTCTTCTTCCCTTTGCCCTTTTTCTTGAAACTAGTGGTCTTGTTGACCATCAACACTTGATGCTCCTTCTTGATTTCTACCTCCGCAGCCTTTAGCATTGCGAAGAGCTCGGGAAGTGTTTTGTTCATCCCTTGCATATTATAGTTCATCACGAAGCTCTTGTAGCTTGGTGGTAGTGATTGGAGAATTCTGTCAATGAGGCTATCATCCGGAAGATTAACTCCCAGTTGAATCAAGTGATTATTATACCCAGACATTTTGAGTTTATGCTCACTGACAGAACTATTCTCCTCCATCTTGCAGCTGTAGAACTTATTGGAGACTTCATATCTCTCAATCCGGGCATTTGCTTGAAATATTAACTTCAACTCCTGGAACATCTCATATGCTCCATGACGTTCAAAACGTTGTTGAAGACCCGGTTCTAAGCCGTAAAGCATGGCACACTGAACTATAGAGTAGTCATCAGCTTTGCTCTGCCAGACGTTCACAACATCTGGCGTTGCTCTTGCAGCAGGCCTGGCACCTAGCGGTGCTTCCAGGACATAATTCTTCTGTGCAGCAATGAGGATAATCCTCAAGTTATGGACCCAGTCCGTGTAATTGCTACCATCATCTTTCAACTTTGCTTTCTCAAGGAACGCATTAAAATTCAACGGAACAACAGCACGAGCCATCTATCTACAACAAACATAGACAAGCAAAATACTATCAGGTACTAAGTTCATGATAAATTTAAGTTGAATTAATCATATTACTTAAGAACTCCCACTTAGACAGACATCGCTCTAGTCATCTAAGTGATCACGTGATCCAAATCAACTAAACCATAACCGATCATCACGTGAGATGGAGTAGTTTTCAATGGTGAACATCTCTATGTTGATCATATCTACTATATGATTCACGCTCGACCTTTCGGTCTCCGTGTTCCGAGGCCATATCTGCATATGCTAGGCTCGTCAAGTTTAACCTGAGTATTCTGCGTGTGCAAAAATGGCTTGCACCCGTTGTAGATGGACGTAGAGCTTATCACACCCGATCATCACGTGGTGTCTGGGCACGACGAACTTTGGCAACCGTGCATACTCAGGGAGAACACTTCTTGATAATTTTTAGTGAGAGATCATCTTAAAATGCTACCGTCAATCAAAGCAAAATAAGATGCATAAAGGATAAACATCACATGCAATCAATATAAGTGATATGATATGGCCATCATCATCTTGTGCTTGTGATCTCCATCTCCGAAGCACCGTCGTGATCACCATCGTCACCGGCGCAACACCTTGATCTCCATCGTAGCATCGTTGTCGTTTACGCCATCTATTGCTTCTACGACTATCGCTACCGCTTAGTGATAAGGTAAAGCAATTACAGGGCGTCTGCATTTCATACAATAAAGCGACAACCATATGGCTCCTGCCAGTTGCCGATAACTTCGGTTACAAAACATGATCATCTCATACAATAAAATATAGCAACACGTCTTGACCATATCACATCACAACATGCCCTGCAAAAACAAGTTAGACGTCCTCTACTTTGTTGTTGCAAGTTTTACGTGGCTGCTACGGGCTTTGCAAGAACCGTTCTTACCTACGCATCAAAACCACAACGATAGTTTGTCAAGTTAGTGCTGTTTTAACCTTCGCAAGGACCGGGCGTAGCCACACTCGGTTCAACTAAAGTTGGAGAAACTGACACCCTCCAGCCACCTGTGTGCAAAGCACGTTGGTAGAACCAGTCTCGCGTAAGTGTACGCGTAATGTCGGTCCGGGCCGCTTCATCCAACAATACCACCGAACCAAAGTATGACATTCTGGTAAGAAGTATGACTTGTATCGCCCACAACTCACTTGTGTTCTACTCATGCATATAACATCAACGCATAAAACCTAGGCTCTGATGCCACTGTTGGGGAACGTAGTAATTTCAGAAATTTTCCAACGCACACGCAAGATCATGGTGATGGCATAGCAACGAGAGGGGAGAGTGTTGTCTACGTACCCTCGTAGACCGTTAAGAGGAAGCGTTATGCCAACGCGGTTGAAGTAGTCGTACGTCTTCACGATCCGACTGATCCAAGCACCGAACGTACAGCACCTCCGTGTTTAGCACACGTTCAGCTCGATGACGTCCCCCGGTCTTCAATCCAGCAAAGCGTCGGGGACGAGTTTCGTCAGCACGATGGTGTGGTGATGATGATGATGTTCTAACGGCGCAGGGCTTCGCCTAAACTCTGCGACGATATGACCGAGGTGGAATATGGTGGAGGGGGGCACCGCACACGGCTAAGGAACGATCCGTAGATCAACTTGTGTGTCTATGGGGTGCCCCCCGCCCCCGTATATAAAGGAGCAAGGGGGAAAGGCCGGCCGGCCCAAGGGGGGCGCGCCAGGAGGAGGAATCCTCCTCCTAGTAAGAGTAGGACTCCTCCTTTCCTACTCCTACTAGGAGGGGAAGGAAGGGGGAGAGGGGGGAAGGAAAGAGGGGGCGCCGCCCCCCCTCCTACGACCAGAGGGAGAGGGGGCGCGCGGCCCACCCTGGCCGCCCCTCTCTCTTCCCACCAAGGCCCATGTGGCCCATTAACTCTCCCGGGGGGTTTCGGTAACCCCTCCGGCACTCCGGTTTTCTCCGAAATCACCCAGAACACTTTCGGTGTCCAAATATAGTCATCCAATATATCAATCTTTATGTCTCGACCATTTAGAGACTCCTCGTCATGTCCATGATCACATCCGGGACTCCAAACAAACTTCGGTACATCAAAACTTATAAACTCATAATAAAACTGTCATCGTAACGTTAAGCGTGCGGACCCTACGGGTTCGAGAACTATGTAGACATGACCTAGAACTATTCTCGGTCAATAACCAATAGTGGAACCTGGATGTTCATATTGGTTCCTACATATTCTATGAAGATCTTTATCGGTCAAACCGCATAACAACATACGTTGTTCCCTTTGTCATCGGTATGTTACTTGCCCGAGATTCGATCATCGGTATCCAATACCTAGTTCAATCTCGTTACCGGCAAGTCTCTTTACTCGTTCCGTAATACATCATCTCGTAACTAACTCATGAGTTACAATGCTTGCAAGGCTTAAGTGATGAGTATTACCGAGAGGGCCCAGAGATATCTCTCCGACAATCGGAGTGACAAAAACTAATCTCGAATTATGCCAACTAAACATGTACCTTCGGAGACACCTGTAGAGCACCTTTATAATCACCTAGTTACGTTGTGAAGTTTGGTAGCACACAAAGTGTTCCTCCGATAAACGGGAGTTGCATAATCTCATAGTCATAGGAACATGTATAAGTCATGAAGAAAGCAATAGCAACATACTAAATGATCAAGTGCTAAGCTACCGGAATGGGTCAAGTCAATCACATCATTCTCCTAATGATGTGATCCCGTTAATCAAATGACAACTCATGTCTATGGTTAGGAAACATAACCATCTTTGATCAATGAGCTAGTTAAGTAGAGGCATACTAGTGACACTATATTTGTCTATGTATTCACACATGTATCATGTTTCCGGTTAATACAATTCTAGCATGAATAATAAACATTTATCATGATATGAGGAAATAAATAATAACTTTATTATTGCCTCTAGGGCATATTTCCTTCAACAACCCCATGATAAAGGATAGCCTAGTAAGGATGAAATTATTGGTCTTGCTTCAATTGCCGTGCCTCCTAATGATCCTTTAGAACAATATTTGCTAGACCATGAAAATGATATGTTTATGAATGAAAGAAGGGAGATAGATGAAGTATTCTTTAAATAGGGACCTATTTTGAAAAACAACTTGCCTGTTGAAATCCTAGGGGATCCTCCTCCACCCAAGGGTGATCCTGTGTTTGAGCTTAAACCATTACCTGATACTCTTAAATATGCTTATCTTGATGAAAGAAGATATATCCTATTATTTTTAGTGCTAACCTTTCAGAGCAGGAAGAGGAGAGATTATTGAGAACTCTAAAGAAGCACCGTGCTGCTATTGGATATACTCTTGATGATCTTAAGGGCATTAGTCCCACTCTATGCCAACACAAAATAAAATTAGACAAAGACGCCAAACCAGTTATTGATCACCAACGACGATTAAATCCTAAGATGAAAGAAGTGGTAAGAAAGGAAATACTAAAGCTCCTTGAGGCAGGTATAATTTATCCCGCTGCTCATAGTCAGTGGGTAAGTCATGTCCATTGTGTCCCTAAGAAGGGAGGTATTACTGTCGTTCCTAAGGACAAAGATGAATTGATCCCACAAAGAATTGTTACAGGTTATAGGATGGTAATTGATTTCCGCAAATTAAATAAAGCTACTAAAAAGGATCATTACCCTTTTCCTTTTATTGATCAAATGCTAGAAAGATTATCCAAACATACACATTTTTGCTTTCTAGATGGTGAAAGCACAAGTGCTCCCTGGGTGATTTTGGTAATTAATGTCAACATATCTCTTGTTGGACTAATACCTTTACCTAGTATATTTCAGATAAGTTCAACAATGGAGTGGCATGGACTAGAGGATGTGGAACCCCTTCAAGATGCTAAGGACACAGGATTGGCTCAAGCTGAAAGCACAAGACTCTACATTTTCTATTTTAGTGATCCAAGATCACACTGAGTCTATAGGAAAAGCCAATACTATCAAGGAGGGATGAGGTGTTGCTTAATGGCTTTCCTGCTCAAAATGCTTATTGATATGCTCCAAAGCCCTCAACTACCTTCTCACATCCACATATGACCCAAACCAAAAGTCCAACTCAGCCCCACCGATTCTTTCTATCCGACGCCACCGAGTTCAGGTGTCATAGCCACTGCCACAAATCCTAGTCAAGTCGGTCTCACCGATAGGGATCTCGGTCTCACCGAGATGGGATTGTAATCTCTCTGTATGTATCCATTACCAAAATCGGTCACACCGAGTTTGTGTATCGGTCCTACCGAGATTACAATGCAAACTCTCTGTTCCTATTCGTAACATTTCGGTCCAACCGAGATGAGCAAATCGGTCCCACCGAGTTTGCCTGACCAACTCTCTGGTTAGCTTATTACCAAAATCGGTCCCACCGAGTTTGTGTAATCGGTCTCACCGAGATTACGTTATGCCCTAACCCTAACCATATCAGTCCCACCGAGTTGCATGTCAGTCCCATCGAAAATCCTAGCGGTCACATTATTTGCTAGATCGGTCCGGCCGAGTTTCACGATTCGGTCCCACCGAGATTGGTAGGTTGTGTGTAACGGTCAGATTTTGTGTGGAGGCTATATATACACCTCCACCCACTCGTCGTTCATGGAGAGAGCCGTCAGAACGTGCCTACACTTCCAGCATTCATTTTCTGAGAGAGAACCACCTACTCATGTGTTGAGACCAAGATATTCCATTCCTACCATATGAATCTTGATCTCTAGCCTTCCCCAAGTTGCTTTCCACTCAAATCTTCTTTCCACCAAATCCAAATCCTGTGAGAGAGAGTTGAGTGTTGGGGAGACTATCATTTGAAGCACAAGAGCAAGGAGTTCATCATCAACACACCATTTGTTACTTCTTGGAGAGTGGTGTCTCCTATATTGTCTAGGTGTCACTTGGGAGCCTCCGACAAGATTGTGGAGTTGAACCAAGGAGTTTGTAAGGGCAAGGAGATCGCCTACTTCGTGAAGATCTACCCTAGTGAGGCAAGTCCTTCATGGATGATGACCATGGTGGGATAGACAAGGTTGCTTCTTTGTGGACCCTTCATGGGTGGAGCCCTCCATGGACTCGCGCAGCCGTTACCCTTCGTGGGTTGAAGTCTCCATCAACGTGGATGTACGATAGCACCACCTATCGGAACCACGGCTCAAAAATCTCCGTGTCTCCAAATTGCGTTTGCACATTCCAATCCCATCCCTTTACATTCTTGCAAGTTGCATGCTTTACTTTCCACTGCTCATATACTCTTTGGATGCTTGCTTGTTATGTATTGTGATTGTTAAACTTGTGCCAAAACTCCACTTAAACTTAAAGAGCTTAAAAAATGCAACTTTTTCACTTAGTGTCTAATCACCCCTCCTCTAAACACCTCTTCTCGATCCTTTCAATTGGTATCAGAGCTTTGGTCTCCATTGCTTTGGTTTAAACACCATTGGTGGAAGATGGATGAGTCTACTTTGGGGAGTCTTAGACATAGAGTGCCTATACTTGATGGAGACTATTTTCATGAGTGGAAAAATGAGATGCTTGTGATTTCCAATGAATATCATTTGAACAAGTACATTGCTAGCCCTTGTGCACCTCATGTTGATCCTATGCATCCCACCCTTGATGAGTCAATTGACATGATTCGCAATCTTAGAACTATTAATCTTATCACTAGAGGATTGCCTAGAAACTTGATTGGATGTTTGCCTACTTTTAAGTGTGCCTACACCATATGGAAATTTCTTGAGGAGCGATTTCCAAATTATTCCTTGAAAAATCTAGATGAAATTCTCCATAAGTCTATTTCCTTGAGTAAGATGAATTCCAATGATCCTATGTTGGTGATTGTCTATTTGAGCTTACAAACCTTACGCGTGCCAAAGGAGATGTTGGAATTATTAGTGATATTATTTCCGAAGCTATTAAATTCATAAAGAAGATCATTGTCAAACCCACTCTAACGAATCACCCTCTCTAGGAATCGATCCACCACATGACGATGTTGAACACGGATACTATGATGAGGATGATGATAGTGACTTTGATCTTGATGATGCAATGAGACACTTTGGTCTTATGGCAAATCTTCAGTGATATATGGCAGGAGGAAAGGAATGGGTTCTTGATAGTGGATGTACCGATCACATGACCGGAGATAAAGATATGTTTCGTGAGCTTGCTGAAAATGACGGCCCTCGAAAGTATGTCACTTTCGGTGACAACTCAAAGGGTAAGGTGGTTGGCCTCGGTAAGGTGGCCATCTCACATGATAGCTCCATTCAAAATGTCATGCTCCTTGAATCTCTTGGCTACAATTTACTTTCAGTATCTAGACTTGTCGATTTCGGTTTCAATGTCCTATTCACTGAAGTAGATTGCCAAGTGTTTTGTAGAGATAATCACAAAATGGTCTTTACCGGTATACGTAGAGGTGATCTTTACATCGTTGATTTCACTAAAAAGGCTCAACCTAGAACTTGCTTTCTTGCTAAATCCTCTAAAGGCTGGTTGTGGCATAGACGATTAGGTCATGTGGGCATGCGAAACCTTGACAAGCTTATTGGAAATCATATCCTTGGCGTAACGATGTCATATTTGATAAGGATAGACTTTGCGGCGCTTGTCAAGCAGGTAAGCACGTTGGAGGAAGGCATCCCGTGAAGAACATCATGACCACAAGGAGGCCACTCGAGCTACTTCACATGGATATTTTTGGTCCCAACGCCTACAAAAGTCTCGGTGGAAATTCTTTTGGTCTAGTTATAGTTGATGATTTTTCAAGATTTACGTGGGTGTTCTTTCTCGATGATAAATCGCAGGTCCAAAAGATCTTCAAAAACTTTGCTAGGAAGGCCCACAATCAATTTGAAGTGAAGATCAAGAAGGTTTGCAGCGACAATGGAACGGAGTTCAAGAATGCAAATGTGGACACCTTTCTAGATGAAGAAGGGATTTCACATGAGTTCTCGGCTACGTACACACATCAACAAAATGGAGTTGTTGAGAGGAAGAACCGGACGCTCATCGAAATGGCGAGAACGATGCTTGATGAGTACAAGACACCGAAGTACTTTTGGGCAGAAGCGGTTGAGACAGCTTGTCACGCAACAAATCGCTTGTATCTTCACAAGCTACTTGGCAAGACGGCATATGAGATCCTCACCGGTAACAAGCCCCAAGTTGGATACTTTTGAGTATTCGGCTCAAAGTGCTACATTCTTGATAAGCATCGTCATTCTAAATTTGCTCCTAAGTCTCATGAAGGTTTCCTACTTGGTTATGGCTCAAACTACCACACTTACCGTGTCTACAATAATTTCACCCAAAAGGTTGAAGAGACGGTAGATGTGAAGTTTGATGAATCTAACGGCTCGCAAGTAGAGCAATTGCCAATTGATGTAGGAGACAAAGACCCTTCGGAAGCAATCCAAGACTTGTCTATTGGCAAGATTCGTCCAACGGAGGTGAAGGAGAGTACCTCGTCTGTCCAAGTGGAAGTTTCTACCTCACGACAAGGTGAACCAAGAGTTGATACGGAAGCATCCACAAGTGGGACACACCAAGATGAACATCAACAACCTCCTTCTCCACCACGACAAGAGAACGACAACGTCAACAATGAAGAAGGCCAAGAAGAAGAACAAGATGAAGAAGATGTTCCACCTAGATCCAAGCAAAAGCTTTCACGAGTTCGAGCTAGAGTTGCTAAAGACCATCCCGTCGAACAAATCTACAATGATATCCAAACCGGGAGAATTACTCGCTCTAAAACTCGTTTAGCTAACTTTTGTGAACACTATTCATTCATCTCTAGCATTGAACTTATGAAGGTTGAAGAAGCTTTGGAAGATCCGGATTGGATAAACGCCATGCATGAAGAGCTACACAACTTTGAGAGAAATCAAGTTTGGACATTGGTCGAGAAGCCCGACAACAACCACAACATCATTGGTACCAAATGGGTATTTCACAACAAGCAAGATGAAGATGGAAAAGTAGTTCGCAACAAAGCATGTCTCGTCGCCCAAGGCTACACTCAAGTCGATGGTATGGACTATGGTGAGACATATGCCCCCATTGCTAGACTTGAGTCCATTCGCATCTTACTTGCCTATGCTAATCACCATGATATCACGTTGTACCAAATGGATTTTAAAAGTGCTTTTATAAATGGTGAAATAGAGGAGGAAGTTTATGTTAAGCAACCTCCCGGCTTTGTCAATCCTAAGAAACCTAATCATGTTTACAAACTTCACAAAGCTCTTTATGGTCTTAAACAAGCTCCTAGAGTGTGGTATAAATGCTTGACCAAGTTCCTTATTGAAAAAGGCTTTGAAATTGGAAAAATTGATTCTAATATTTTTACTAAAAGGGTTAATGGAGAACTATTTGTATGCCAAATCTATGTTGATGATATTATATTTGGTTCAACTAACCCTCACTTTAGTGAAAAGTTTGGAAAGCTAATTTCGGAGAAGTTTGAGATGTCGATGATGAGTGAACTCAAATTCTTTCTTGGTTTGAAAATCAAGCAAACTAAGGAAGTTACATTTGTCTCTCAAACAAAGTACACCAAGGACTTATTCAAGAAGTTCAATATGCAAGAATGCAAAGGTATGACTACACCCATGTCTATTAGTGGATATCTTGATTTGACCAAAGATGGTGAACCGGTTGATCCAAAGGTTTATCGCTCTATGATTGGTTCGTTGTTATATCTATGTGCTTCTCGTCCCAATATTATGCTAAGTGTGTGCATGTGTGCACGATATCAAGCCGCTCCTAAAGAATGTCATCTTAAGGCCGTGAAAAGGATAGTGAGATACTTAATACATACACCAAATTTTGGCATTTGGTATCCAAAGAGGGCCTCTTTTAATCTTGTTGGCTACTCCGACTCGGACTATGCCGGTGACAAGGTTGATAGAAAGTCCACTTCGGGTACTTGTCAATTTCTTGGTAGATCTCTTGTGTCTTGGTCTTCCAAGAAACAAAACTCGGTATCCTTATCCACCGCCGAAGTGGAATACATTGCCGCTGGTTCATGTTGTGCTCAATTACTTTGGATGACCCAAACTCTTAAAGATTATGGGACATATGTGATACATGTTCCATTACTTTGTGACAATGAAAGTGCTATCAAGATTGCTCACAATCCCGTGCAACACTCCCGAACTAAGCATATTGAAGTTCGTCATCATTTCATTCGAGATCATGTTGCCAAAGAGGACATTAATCTTAAACATGTTTGCACCGATAAGCAATTAGCGGATATTTTCGCTAAACCACTTGATGAGAAAGTGTTTTGCAGGTTAAGAGGTGAATTGAACATCATTGATGCTTCAAATGTGGAGTAGGAACTCTATTTGATACATGCAAGACATGAGTCTATGAGTAATCCTTGATATTTCTCTTATGATGATAATCTTATGTCTTGGATATATTTGTACCTTGCATGTTATCTAACCCGTGTAGGTACTTGGATGAGTCTAAATCTATGAGATTGCAACTCACTCACATCTTGAGCAATCTCTACATCACCAAGTCCCTACACAATGATGGTTGAAGACAAGGAAGCACGGAACCATTCAAACATATCCTTTGACAAATTTGTCCTTGAGTATCATGATTGTTATTTTGGACACACAAGTGCTCTTCCTTGCAAAAACTAACCCATGTAGGTAGATGAACTCAAATTCCAAGTGGTGCTCCTAACTCTTGATGAGCTACATCAACCTTGAGCAACCCACATAAGTTCAAATACATCATCACGATCAACACCACCACCCAAGGTATGTTATTCCATCTTAGAGAAGCTTTACTCCAAGTCATGAGTCAAAGCAACTCGACAAGATGTGAATACATCAAGATGCTTAAACGAAAAATGGTAACCCCATTTTGAGCTTAAATGATGAGTATGACCTATGATCAAGTGATCTCACTTGACTCCTAAGTCAATATACTCTAACATAGGTGACTTTGTCGCCGACCAATTCTAGATGAAGTTTTTCTTGTGTTCTTTTCTGTGCTCTTGCATTTGTCTCATGCATATTTGTTTCCCCTTTAAAAAAGCTTCATCTGGATTTATTTTCTTTTCTGTTCTGCATTCCCTACATCCAATTCATTGCAAATCTTTCAGTTAATTCCTTGCAAATCCTTATGAGATCTTACTTGTCTAATGAGCTAAGGCGACAAGTGTTTTCTCTGTGATGAACTCGGTCACACCGGTTTGTTGTTTTTGGTCTAACCAAATCCTTTCGGTGCAACCGAAGCACACAACTTGGTACCACCGATTTCACTACAGGAAAGATAACTTGCCACTTGTTCCTGCATTCCTTTTGATCCAGCTCCACTCAATGATTCTTGTCCTCTACCAGCATCACGTTCAACTTGCTGCTTTGTTCTGTGACTCAAGGACCAAACCCATTTGTGACAAAAATCCAGAAGACCCTTCTTGGAAATTGATGCCAAATGGGGAGAGAGAGATCACATAAAAGGTTAATCATATTTATAGGGGGAGAGAATACTCAAGGGGAGAGAGAGTAATCATCAAGGACCCTAGATGCTCAGTGTTCAAGAGGAGAGAAGTCACATGTCTTCAAGAGGGGAAAGACATGTTCATATTTGTTTGGTCGCATCAGCTCTGCTTATTTTCTTTGAGCTCTGATTTTCTGTTCCCTATCTTCTCCCAGTATCCCATGCTAGATTCAGGGGGAGCAAGACATCTAAGGCAAGGAAATCCTTGAATTCATTGCACATCTTTACCTTTGGGGACATGTTTATATCCAATGTGGTACTTAGTACTCACTCTACATGTCATCCCAGTCTTGGTACTCTTGTGGTTTCTTTTGCTTGCTCTGGCTAGTAGGTGCATCTGTGTTATCTAACCTTGTTTACGCAGGTTCATTCCATCCTAAGCCAACTCAAGACCACAAGGTAAGTATATGCATCACAGTCATGTGTATGAGGATCTCTGCTGATGTACATACTGTTTGCAAGAAGGACTCATGAGCATGAAGGTACATTTCCCATATTCACATCTTTTGCTCTGATGCATATAGCCAAGATACATGTAACATATGCTTACTCTGTCATGCTTATGCATTCACATGCTCCTATATTCCATATTTACATGATTGCATACATGTAGGGGGGGCCTATGCATGTTACATGTCTTTCCAAAGATTTACTTGTTATTTTCTATATCTTGATCTAAAGCTTTGATGTATGTTGTCATCATTACCAAAAAGGGGGAGATTGAAAGCACAAGTGCTCCCTGGGTGATTTTGGTAATTAATGTCAACATATCTCTTGTTGGACTAATACCTTTACCTAGTATATCTCAGATAAGTTCAACAATGGACTGGCATGGAGTAGAGGATGTGGAACCCCTTCAAGATGCTAAGGACAAAGTATTGGCTCAAGCTCAAAGCACAAGACCCTACATTTTCTATTTTAGTGATCCAAGATCACACTGAGTCTATAGGAAAAGCCAATATTATCAAGGAGGCATGAGGTGTTGCTTAATGGCTTTCTTGCTCAAAATGCTTAGTGATATGCTCCAAAGCCCTCAACTACCTTCTCACATCCACATATGACCCAAACCAAAAGTCCAATTCGGCCCCACCGATTCTTGCTATCCGGCGCCACCGAGTTCAGATGTCATAGCCACTGCCACAAATCCTAGTCAAGTCGGTCTCACCGATAGGGATCTCGGTCTCACCGAGATGGGATTGTAATCCCTCTGTATGTATCAATTAAAAAAATCGGTCACACCGAGTTTGTGTAATCAGTCCTACCGAGATTACAATGCAAACTCTCTGTTCCTATTCGTAACATTTCGGTCCAACCGAGATGAGCGAATCGGTCCCACCGAGTTTGCCTGACCAACTCTCTAGTGAGCTTATTACCAAAATCGGTCCCCCGAGTTTGTGTAATCGGTCTCACCAAGATTACGTTATGCCCTAACCCTAACCATATCGGTCCCACCGAGTTGCATGTCGGTCCCACCGAAAATCCTAACGGTCACATTATTTGCTAAATCGGTGCGACTGAGTTTCACGATTCGGTCCCACCAAGATTGGTAAGTTGTGTGTAATGGTTAGATTTTGTGTGGAGGTTATATATACCCCTCCACCCACTCTTCATTCATGGAGAGAGCCGTCAGAACGTGCCTACACTTCCAGCATACATTTTTTGAGAGAGAACCACCTACTCATGTGTTGAGACCAAGATATTCCATTCCTACCATATGAATCTTGATCTCTAGCCTTCCCCAAGTTGCTTTCCACTCAAATCTTCTTTCCACCAAATCCAAATCCTGTGAGAGAAAGAGTTGAGTGTTGGGGAGACAATCATTTGAAGCACAAGAGCAAGGAGTTCATCATCAACACACCATTTGTTACTTCTTGGAGAGTGGTGTCTCCTAGATTGGCTAGGTGTCACTTGGGAGCCTCCGACAAAATTGTGGAGTTAAACCAAGGAGTTTGTAAGGGCAAGGAGATCGCCTACTTCATGAAGATCTACCCTAGTGAGGCAAGTCCTTCGTGGGTGACGGCCATGGTGGGATAGAGAAGGTTGCTTCTTCGTGGACCCTTCATGGTTGGAGCCCTCCGTGGACTCGCGCAACCGTTACCCTTCGTGGGTTGAAGGCTCCATCAATGTGGATGTACGATAGCACCACCTATCAGAACCACGGCTCAAAAATCTCTGTGTCTCCAAATTGCGTTTGCACATTCCAATCCCGTCCCTTTACATTCTTGCAAGTTGCATGCTTTACTTTCCGCTGCTCATATACTCTTTTCATGCTTGCTTGTTATGTATTGTGATTGTTAAACTTGTGTCAAAACTCCACTTAAACTTAAAGAGCTTAAAAATTACAACTTTTTCACTTAGTGTCTAATCACCCCCCCTCTAGACACCTCTTCTCGATCCTTTCAGATGGTTACTCTGGTTTCTCTCAAATACCTGTGCCAGCAAAGGACCAAGAAAAGACCACTTTTACTTGCCCTTTTGGTACTTTTGCTTATAGACGTATGCCTCTTGGTTTATGTAATGCACCTGCTACCTTTCAAAGATGCATGATGGCTATATTATCTGACTTTTGTGAAAAGATTGTTGAGGTTTTCATGGATGAATTCTCTGTTTATGGATATTATTTTGATGATTTCTTGAGCAACCTTGATCAAGTTTTGCAGATATGCGAAGATACTAGTCTTGTCTTGAATTGGGAAAAGTGCCACTTTATGGTTAATGAAGGCATTGTCTTGGGGCATAAAATTTCTGAAAGAGGTATTGAAGTTGATAAAGCTAAAGTTGATGCTATTGAAAAGATGCCATATCCCAAGGACATTAAAGGTATAAGAAGTTTCCTTGGTCATGCCGGTTTTTATAGGAGGTTCATTAAGGACTTCTCTAAAATTTCTAGGCCTCTGACTAATCTCTTACAAAAATATATTCCTTTCGTTTTCAATGATGATTATGTAGAAGCATTTGAAATACTTAAGAAATCTTTGATTTCTGCACCTATTGTTCAGCCACCTCATTGGAATTTACCTTTTGAAATTACGTGTGATGCTAGTGATTATGTTGTAGGTCTTGTTCTAGGACAAAGTGTTGATAAGAAACTAAATGTTATTCAATATGCTAGTAAAACTCTAGATAGTGCCCAGAGAAATTATGCTACTACTGAAAAAGAATTCTTAGCAGTTGTATTTGTTTGTGATAAGTTCAGACCTTACATCGTTGACTCTAAAGTAACTGTTCACACTGATCATGGTGCTATTAAATATCTTATGGAAAAGAAAGATGCTAAACCTAGACTTATTAGATGGTTCTCTTGCTAAAAGAATTTGATTTGCATATTATTGATAGAAAGGGAGCTGAGAACCCCATTGTAGACAACTTGTCCAGGTTAGAGAATGTTCTTGATGACCCACTACCTATTGATGATAGCTTTCCTGACAAACAATTAGCTATCATAAATGCTTCTCGTACTGCTCCATGGTATGCTGATTATGCTAATTACATTGTTGCTAATTTATACCACCTAGTTTCACATACCAGAAAAGAAAAAGTTTTTCTATGATTTAAGACATTACTTCTGGGATGACTACCACCTTTATAAAGAAGGAGTAGATGGTGTTATTCGGCGTTGTGTACATGAGCATGAACAAGAACAGATCCTACGGAAGTGTCATTCCGAGGCTTATGGAGGACACCACACTGGAGATAGAACTGCACAAAAGGTATTGCAATCTGGTTTTTATTGGCCTACTCTCTTCGAGCATGCACATAAGTTTGTATTGTCTTGTGATGAATGTCAAAGAATTGGTAATATTAGTAGACGTCAAGAAATGCCTATGAATTATTCTCTTGTTATTGAACCATTTGATGTTTGGGGCTTTGATTATATGGGACCGTTTCCTTCCTCTAATGGGTATACACATATTTTAGTTGCTGTTGATTACGTTACTAAGTGGGTAGAAGCTATTCCAACTAGTAGTGCTGATCATAACACCTCTATTAAGATGCTTAAAGAAGTTATTTTTCTGAGGTTTGGAGTCCCTAGATACCTAATGACTGATGGTGGTTCACATTTTATTCATGGTGCTTTTAATAAAATGCTTGCTAAGTATGATGTTAATCATAAAATTGCATCTCCATATCACCCATAGTCTAGTGGTCAAGTAGAATTGAGTAACAGAGAGCTTAAATTGATTTTGCCAAAGACCGTTAATAGAGCTAGAAAGAATTGGTCCAAGAAACTTGATGATGCATTATGGGCTTATAGAACTGCATATAAAAATCCAATGTGTATTTCTCCATATAAAATGGTTTATGGCAAAGCATGTCACTTACCTCTCGAACTAGAACATAAGGCATATTGGGCCATTAAAGAGCTCAATTATGACTTCAAACTTGCCGGTGAGAAGAGGTTATTGGACATTAGCTCACTTGACGAATGGAGAACCCAAGCCTATGAGAATGCCAAACTGTTTAAAGAGAAAGTTAAAAGATGGCATGACAAAAGGATACAAAAGCATGAGTTTAATGTAGGTGATTATGTGTTGCTATACAACTCTCATTTAAGATTTTTTTGCAGGAAAACTTCTCTCTAAATGGGAAGGCCCTTACGTTATCGAGGAGGTCTATCATTCCGGTGCCATAAAAATCAACAACTTTGAAGGCACAAGTCCGATGGTGGTTAACGGTCATAGGATCAAACATTATATCTCAGGTAATCCTATAAATATTGAAACTAATGTTATTGAAACCGTAACCCCGGAGGAATATATAAGGGACACTTTCCAGAACGTTTTAGACTCCGAAAAGAAATAGGTATGTGGTACGGTAAGTAAACCGACTCCGAAACAGTTCTAATAGCATTTTTTCTCCGTTTTGGAATATTTAAGAAACTAGGAAAATAAGAAGTAGTCCGGGAAGGACACGAGGCGTCCACGAGGGTGGAGGGTGCACCCTACCCCCTGGGCGCGGCCCCTGCCTTATGGGCACCTCGTGTGCTCTCCGGACTCCGTTTTCTTGCACGATACTTCTTTTGGTCAGTAAAAATTCATTATATAATCTCCCCAAGGATTTGACCACCATATCACGCAAATATCTCTGTCTTTGTTTCGAGCTATTTTTCTGACAGATCTAGATCACCATGACGTCTCCAACCGCCCCCAAGGAAAGTTTTTTGAGAAGGTCATCAACCCCTACCTCACGGAGGTGCTGCATCACCCTCAAACCATTGAGATGCGTGAGGGGGTGTTGCACATCCATGATGTTGAGGGACCAAGGAGGACTGGAAGCATGGGACAAGACTCGAAGCAATGGAACAACAAGTTTTCAAGTGCCAATGGATGGTGAAACACGGGCTCAACGCCAACCAGATGATGATTGCGGAGTTCACCAACAACCACAAGCTGGACACCAAGAACATTGGGGAGACCATCTTCATGAGAAAATCGAGCACCTCCAAGCCCAGATCTTATGGGTATGTCCCAAGCTTATAGAACTGCATATAAAAATCCTATGGGTATGTCACCATATAAAATGGTTTATGGCTAAGCATGTCACTTACCTCTCGAACTAGAACATAAGGCATATTGGGCCATTAAAGAGCTCAATTATGACTTCATAAGGCAATTTTTCTCCGTTTTGGAATATTTAAGAAAATAGGAAAATAAGAAGTAGTCCGGGAAGGACACGAGGCATCCACGAGGGTAGAGGGCGCTCCCTACACCCCTGGGCGCGCCCCCTGCCTCGTGGGCACCTCGTGTGCTCTCCAGACTCCGTTTTCTTGCACGATACTTCTTTTGCTCGGTAAAAATTCATTATATATTCTCCCTAAGGTTCTGACCACCGTATCACGCAAATATCCTCTGTCTTTGTTTCGAGTTGTTTTTCTAACAGATCTAGATCACCATGACGTCTCCAAGCGTGCCCAAGGACAAGGTTTTCAAGAAGATCATCAACCCCTAGCTCACGGAGGTGCTGCATCACCCCCAAACCATTGAGATGCGTGAGGGGGTGCTGCACATCCGTGATGTTGAGGGACCAAGGAGGACCGGAAGCGTGAAGACAAGACTCGAAGCAATGGAACAACAAGTTTTCAAGTGCCAAGGGATGGTGGAACATGGACTCAACACCAACCAGATGATGATCGCGGAGTTCACCAACAACCACAAGCTGGACACCAAGAACATTGGGGAGACCATCTTCAAGCTTCATGAGAAAATCGAGCACCTCCACGCCCAAATCTATGAACTGCAAAACCAAAACTGTCAGTATGAATATAGATTCAAGAGGATGAGCTTGGGTGCAGATTTGAGGATCCCGAAGACTCGATCATCCTTCTATGATGGTGAGCCTATGCCTTGGAAGACGGACGACAAGCCTACATCACCAACAACTCCATCATCACCACCTCTGAAGAACTGAACACATGGGTATGGACACTCCCCTGGGCAACTGCCAAGCTTGGGGGAGGTGCCCCGGTATAATATCACCATCACACTCCTATCTTTACTGTTTTTCTTAGTTCGATACTTTTGGTAATATCTTGATCTAGTAGAATAAAGTTTTTAGTATGATTTAGTTTTGAGTCTTGCCTTATGATCCCTCTATGTAATCGAGTTCGTGAGCTATATATAGTAAAGATTAGTGTTGAGTCAAGGTCTTTGCTATCTTGCTATGATCTTGAGAGAATAAAAGAAAGAATAAAAAGAAATAAAAGGGAACATATGGATCTTATGAAGAGTAATGACTTCACATATAAAGAGTATGATGAATAAAAGTTGTTGAGAGTTGACAAACATAGTTTTGGTCATCATTGCAATTACTAGGAAGTAATAAAGAAAGAGAGGTTCTCACATATAAATATACTATCTTGGACATCTTTTATGATTGTGAGCACTCACTAAAATACGACATGCTAAAGAGTTGATGTTGGACAAGGAAGACAACGTAATGGGTTATGTTTTCTTATATCCGAAATGAAGTATATTGTCATGGATCATCCGACATGTTGAGCTTGCCTTTCCCCCTCATGCTAGCCAAATTCCTTGCACCAAGTAGAGATACTACTTGTGCTTCCAAATATCCTTAAACCCAGTTTTGCCATGAGAGTCCACCATATCTACCTTTGGACTGAGTAAGATCCTTCAAGTAAGTTGTCATTGTTGCAAGCAATAAAAATTGCTCTCTAAATATGTATGACTTATTAGTGTGGAGAAAATTAGTTTTATATGATCTTGTGATATGGAAGCAATAAAAGCGACGGACTGCATAATAAAGGTCCATATCACAAGTGGCAATATAAAGTGACGTTCTTTTGCATTAAGATTTCGTGCATCCAACCATAAAAGCACATGACAACCTCTGCTTCCCTCTACGAAGGGCCTATCTTTTACTTATGTCTTATACATTATGCAAGAGTCATGGTGATCTTCACCTTTCCTTTTTTATATTTTATCCTTTGGCAAGCACCTTGTGTTGGAAAGATCCTGATATATATATCCAATTGGATGTAAGTTAGCATGAACTATTATTGTTGACATTACCCTTGAGGTAAAAGGTTGGTGGGCAACACTATAAGCCCCTATCTTTCTCTGTGTCCGATTAAAACTCCATACCCGTAAGTATTGCGTGTGTGTTAGCAATTGTGAAAGACTAAATGATAGTTGAGTATGTGGACTTGCTGAAAAGCTCTTATATTGACTCTTTCCGATGTTATGATAAATTGCAATTGCTTCAATGACTGAGATTATAGTTTGTTAGTTTTCAATGAAGTTTCTGATTCATACTTGACATTGTGAATAGATTGTTACTTTAGCATATGAAATCATATGACAATATTCATAAATGTTGTTGTTATAAGAAAGATCATGATGCCCTCATGTACGTATTTTATTTTATCGACACCTCTATCTCTAAACATGTGGACATATTTTTCGATATTGGCTTCCGCTTGAGGACAAGCGAGGTCTAAGCTTGGGGGAGTTGATACGTCCATTTTGCATCATGCTTTTATATCGATATTTATTGCATTATGGGTTGTTATTACACGTTATGTCACAATACTTATGCTTATTCTCTCTTATTTTACAAGGTTTACATGAAAAGGGAGAATGCCGGTAGCTGGAATTCTGGCTAGAAAAGGAGCAAATATTAGAGACCTATTCTGCACAACTCCAAAAGTCTTGAAACTCCATGAAAGTCATTTTTGGAATTAATAAAAAATATTAAGTGGAAGAAGTTCCAGAGGGGGCCACCCACCGTCCACGAGGGTGGGGGGCGCGCCCTACCCCCTGGGCGCGCCCTACCCCCTGGGCGCGGCCCCTGCCTCGTGGGCTCCCTGGCAGCCTTCCAGTGACCATCTTCTGCTATATTAAGTCTTCTACCCTAGGAAAAATCATAGGCAAATTTTCGGGATGAAACACCGCCGCCATGAGGCGGAACCTTGGAGGAACCAATCTAGGGCTTCGGTGGAGCTGTTCTGCCGGGGAAACTTCCCTCCGGGAGGGGGAAATCATCACCATTGTCATCACCATCGATCCTCTCATCGGGAGGGGGTCAATCTCCATCAAAATCTTCACCAGCACCATCTCCTCTCAAACCCTAGTTCATCTCTTGTATCCAGTCTTTGTACCCAAACCTCATATTGGTACCAGTTGGTTGCTAGTAGTGTTGATTACACCTTGTAGTTGATGCTAGTTGGTTTATTCGGTGGAAGATCATATGTTTAGATCCTTAATGCATATTAACACCCCTCTAAATATGAACATGAATATGATTTGTGAGTAGTTACATTTGTTCCTGAGGACATGGGAGAAGTCTTGTTATAAGTAATCATGTGAATTTGGTATTCGTTTTATATTTTGATGAGATGTATGTTGTCTCTCCTGTAGTGGTGTTATGTGAATGTCGACTACATGACACTTCACCATTATTTGGGCCTAGAGGAAGGCACTGGGAAGTAATAAGTAGATGATGGGTTGCTAGAGTGACAGAAGCTTAAACCCTACTTTATGCGTTGCTTCATAAGGGGCTGATTTGGATCCACATGTTTCATGCAATGGTTAGGTTTACTTTAATACTTCTTTTGTAGTTGTGGATGCTTGCAATAGGGGTTAATCATAAGTGGGATGCTTGTCCAAGAAAGGGCAGTACCCAAGCACCGTCCACCCACATATCAAATTATCAAAGTAACGCACGCGAATCATATGAGCGTGATGAAAACTAGCTTTACGATAATTCCCATGTGTCCTCGGGAGTGTTTTCCTTCATATAAGAACTTGTCCAGGCTTGTCCTTTGCTACAAAAGGATTGGGCCATCTTTCTGCACCTTATTTACTTTCATTGCTTGTTACCCGTTACAAATTACCTTATCACAAAACTATCTGTTACCGATAATTTCGTTGCTTGTAGAGAATACCTTACTGAAAACCGCTTGTCATTTCCTTCTGCTCATCGTTGGGTTCGACACTCTTACTTGTCGAAAGGACTACGATAGATCCCTACACTTGTGGGTCGTCAAGAGTCCTGGACTAGGGGTCCTCGGGCGTCCGGGCTATGTGATATGGGACGGACTAATGGGTCGTGATGATACGAAATCAAAGACCTTCCCCCGTGTCCGGATGGCACTCTCCTTTACGTGGATGGCAAGCTTAGTGTTCGGATCATGCATCTTCCTTTCTTTGTAAACCGACTCTATACAACCCTAGGTCCCTCCGGTGTCTATATAAACCGAAAGGTTTAGTCCGTAGGGCCAGAACAATCATACAGGCTAGACATCTAGGGTTTAGCCATTACGATCTCGAGTTAGATCAACCCTTGTAACCCCTATACTCATTAAACTCAATCAAGCAGGAAGTAGGGTATTACCTCCATTAAGAGGGCCCGAACCTGGGTAAACATCGTGTCCCCTACCTCCTGTTACCTTTGATCCTTAGACGCACAGTTCGGGACCCCCTACCCGAGATCTGCTGGTTTTAACAACGACATTGGTGCTTTCACTGAGAGTTCCATCGTGTCGTTGCTTGAAGGCTCGATGGCTCTGTCAATCATCCACAACAATGCTACCTTGAGGGAGCCTTTCCTGCCCGGCCAAATCTTCGTATTCAGTGGCTTCGCACTGCGTGCCAATTCGATCGGCCATTTGGAGCAGATCGACAGCTATGCCCCTGGTCATCTGATCAGTTTTGGAAACCTAAACTATGTCGCTGATATCCGAGGAGACTTGATCTTCCAAGGGTTCGCGGCCTCGACCACAGTTCTGGCCTTAGATCTGGAACACATCACCGAGTCCGAAGATGGGAGTTTAGAGCCCGCTGGACTCTCCGCAGGCATAGAGCTTAACACCGGAGAGATGGAGGGGATCGTTTCACCGGCAGGCCCACAGTCACACCAGGCTCCCTTCATCAACATGAAGCCGGACTCACCCCCGAACACCAGCTCCGAACTCTCGAGGTCCGTGTTATGCGAGCTTGAGCCCGGGAACTTCTGTCCCGCCCTGCTCCACGGACTGTCGCTTCCCTGTCCAAACCTCACTCTTAAACGAGGCCCTGGACTTAATGCGATCTCTCGCCAGTACAGAAGGATCGCTGCCAAACTATGCCCAGCCCACACTAGGGGCTGAGAGCGGGGAATTTTATGTCCCACCCACCACCCACTTTATAGTGACTGTTGAGGACTTAACCGACATGCTCGATTATGCCTTCGAAGGCATCGACGGTATGGACGATGATGCCGAAGAGGAGCAAAGCCAGAACCCACCGTTTACCGGACGCTAGACAGCCACTTGCACATATGATGTGTACATGGTGGACACACACAAAGAGGATGAAGGCGATGGTGGGAAAGGTCCCGTCGAGGACAAGGCTTCTGAGGCACCACCAAGGCGTCGACGTTAGCGACACTGCTCAAAATCGCATCGCGAAAAAGACAGCAATACCGGCACCAGAGACAATAATACTCCGGATAACGCTGAAGACCAAGAAGCCCCTATCGAGCCAACATCCGAACAGGATGATTGGGCGGACGGGAAAGTTAACCCCGACGATCCCGTCGGGAACGAGGGCTCGGAAGATAGTAACTACCTACCGATCTTCGAAGAGGATGAGAGCCTCGGCAACGAAGACTTCATCGTACCAGATGAACCCCTCGAACAAAAGCGCTTTAAGCGCCGGCTAATAGCCACGGCAAGAAGCCTAAAAAAGAAGAGGCAGCAACTTCAAGTTGATCAGGATTTACTCAATGACAGATGCATTAATGTCCTGGCAACCGAGGAATACGGCCTCGAGCACCATACTAAGAGTTACCCAAAGCGCAAGTTGCTATCCCAATTCAACGACGAGGTCCCGGAACCTATACCGACAGCGCGTAACACCATGGACGGACCTGACCAACCAACTCAAGCCGAACACCATACCGGACCACCTCGCCCTAGAGGCAGAGAGACAACGGCCGTAGGATACATGTATGACCTACGATAGGACCTGGACTATAGAGCTAGTCATACCAGATCAATCTATGGATCAAGGGGGCATGCACCAGCGTGAGAAGACAGCCATCAAGCCTGGCGCGACAAGCACAACCTCATCCGAGCTAAAAACCGCATACGGACTTCATCCGAACTACGTCGCGACGTCGCCCAATACAGAGGCGCCGCACACCCCCTATGCTTCACCGATGAGGTAATGGAGCACTAGTTCCTAGAAGGGTTTAAACACGTGAACATTGAATCATACGATGGCACAACAGATCCCGCGGTATGGATTGAAGATCTTCTTCTCCACATCCACATGGCCCGCGGTGACAACTTACATGCCATCAAATACCTCCCTCTAAAACTTAAGGGACCAGCCCGGCACTGGCTGAATAGCCTCCCAGAAAACTCTATTGGTAGCTGGGAAGACTTGGAGGACGCCTTCAGAGACAACTTCCAAGGTACCTATGTTTGGCCCCCAGACGCTGATGACCTTAGTCACATAATCCAGCAACCCAGTGAATCAGCTTGGAAGCTCTGGACCAGGTTCTTAGTCAAAAAGAACCAGATTGTGGATTGTCCGGATGCCCAAGCCCTCGCAGCCTTCAAACACAAGCGTCCGAGATGAGTGGCTCGCCCGACACCTCGGCCAAGAGAAGCCAAAGTCCATGGCAGCCCTTACCGTACTTATGACCCGCTTTTGCATGGGAGAAGATAGCTGGCTAGCTCTTAGAAGCAATAGCACCAGCGACCCAGGCACCTCTGAAGCCAGGGACGGCAATGGCAAGCCACGACACGACAAGCACAAGCGTCGAAACAATAACGAAGACACGACGGTCAATGCCGGATTCAGCGGCTCCAAATCTGGTCAGCGGAAGAGGCCATTCAAAGGAAACAAAGATGGTCCATCCAGTTTGGACAGAATACTTGATCGGCCTTGCCAGATTCATGGCACCCCCAATAAACCTGCCAATCACAACAACAGAAACTTTTGGGTCTTTAAACAGGCGAGCAAGCTCAACGCCGAACACAAGGGGAAAAGGCCGCCCAACGAGGATGGCGAAGAAGAGCCTCCCCCACCGTACACAGGGGGCAGAAGGAATTTCCACCCAAGGTCAAAATGGTGAATATGATCTATGTCACCTAAGGAAGTCCTGGACTAAGGGGTCCTCGGGCATCCGGGCTATGCGATATGGGCCAGACTAATGGGTCACGAAGAATGAGATTAAAGACCTTTCCCTGTGTCTGGATGGGACTGTCCTTTGCATGGATGGCGAGCTTGGCGTTCAGATCAGGTACCTTCCTTTCTCTGTGACCGACTCTGTTCAACCCTAGATCCCTCCGGTGTCTATATAAACTGGAGGGTTTAGTCCATAGGGGCAACCACAATCATACAGGCTAGACATCTAAGGTTTAGCCATTACGATCTCGAGGTAGATCAACTCTTTTAACCCCTATACTCATCAAAGTCAATCAAGCAGGAAGTAGGGTATTACCTCCATCAAGAGGGCCCGAACCTGGGTAAACATCGTGTCCCCTGCCTCCTTGTTACCTTCGATCCTTAGATGCATAGTTCGGGACCCCCTACCCGAGATGTGTCGGTTTTGACACCGACATTGGTGCTTTCATTGAGAGTTCCACGGTGTCGTCACCAGAAGGCTCGATGGCTCCATCAACCATCCACATCAACACCGCCCTGCGGAAGACTTTTCTCCCCGGCCAAATTTTTGTATTCAGCAGCTTCACACTGTGTGCCAGTTCGACTGGCCATCTGGAGCAGATCGACAGCTATGCCCCTGGTCATCAGATCAGTTTTGGAAATCTAAACTACGTCGCTGATATCCGAGGAGACTTGATCTTCCAAGGGTTCGCGGTCTCAACCGCAGCTTCAGCCTTAGATCCGGAACACCTCGCCGAGTCTGAAGACGCGAGTTTAAAGCCCGCCAAACTCTCCGCAGCCATAGAGCTCAGCACCGAAGATTCGGAGGGGATTGTTTCACCGGCAGGCCCAGAGTCATACCAGGCTCCCCATATAAACACGAAGCAGGACTCATCCCCGAACATCAGATCTGAACTCTCGAGTTCCATGTTATACGAGCTCGGCCGAGGAACTCCTGTCCCGCCCTGCTCCACGGGCTCTCGCTTCACTGTCCAAACCTCACTCTTAAACGAGGCCCTGGACTTAATGCGATCCCTCGCCATAACAGAAGGATCGCTGCCAAAGTACGCCCAGCCCACACTAGGGGCTGAGGGCGGGGAATTTTACGTCCCTCCCACCACCCACTTCATGGCCACTATCGAGGACCTAATCAACACGCTCGACTACGATTCCGAAGACGTCGATGGTATGGATAATGATACCGGAGACGAGAATAGCAAGAACTCGCCGTTCACTGGACACTCGACGGCCACTTCCTCGTATGACATATACATGGTGGACACATCAAAAGAGGATGACGGCGACAATGGGATGAATCTAGATGATGAACCTGCTGAAGCACCTACGAAGCGTTGATGTCAACGGCGCCGATCAAAATCGCATCGCGAAAAAGACAACAATACCGGCACCACGGACAATAATACTCCGGATAATGTTGAAGACCATGATGCCCCCGTCGAGTCAACATCCATACAAGATGATTGGGAAGAGGGGCAAGTCAACCTCCACGATCCTATCGGGACCGAGGGCTCGAAGGATAGTAACTAACTGCCGACCTCCGAAGAGGACGAGAGCCTTGGCGACGAAGACTTCATCATACCAGAGGATCCCCTCAAACAAGAGCGCTTTAAACGCTGGCTAATAGCCACAACAAGAAGCCCGAAAAAGAAGCGGCAGCAACTTCAAGCCGATCAGGACTTACTCAATGACAGATGGACTAATGTCCTAGCAGCCGAGGAATACGGCCTAGAGCGCCCAACTAAGAGTTACCTAAAGCGCAGGTTGCTCTCCCAATTCGATGAGGAAGTCCTGGAGCCTATACCAATGGCGTGTAACATGGCTAAAAGGCCCGATCGACCACCTCGCGACCGGGACAGAATGACAACTCAAGCCGAACACCAACCTGCGCCACCTCGCCCTAGAGGCAGAGAAACAACGGCTGCAGGATACACGTACGACCTACGACAGGAGCTGGACAATAGAGACGATCATACTAGATCAATTTATGGATCAAGCGAACGCTCACCAGCGCAAGAAGACGACCATCAGGCCTGGCACGATAAACACAACCTCACCCAGGCCGAAAACCGCATACAGACTCCATCCGAACTGCGTCGTGATGTCGCCCGATACAAAGGAGCCGCACACCCCCTATGCTTCACCGACGAAGTAATGGAGCACCAGTTCCCAGAAGGGTTTAAACCCGTGAACATTGAATCATACGATGGAACAACAGATCCTGCAGTATGGATTGAAGACGTTCTTCTCCGTATCCACATGGCCCGCGGTGATGACCTACATGCCATCAAGTACCTTCCCCTAAAACTTAAGGAACCAGCACGGCGTTGGCTGAATAGCCTCCCAGAAAACTCTATTGGAAGCTGGGACGACTTGGAGGACGCCCTCAGAGACAACTTCCAAGGTACCTATGTTCGGCCCCCGGATGTCGATGACCTTAGTCACATAATCCAGCAACCCAGCGAATCAGCCCGGAAGCTCTGGACTAGGTTATTAATTAAAAAGAACCATATTGTGGATTGTCCGGACGCCGAAGCCCTCGCGGCCTTCAAACACAGCGTCCGAGATGAGTGGCTAACCCGACACCTCGGCATGGAGAAACCGAAGTCCATGGCAACCCTTACCGCACTTATGACCCGCTTTTGCGCGGGAGAAGATAGTTGGCTCGCTCGTAGAAGCAATAGCACCACTGACCCAGGAACCTCTCCAGCCAAGGACGGCAATGGCAAACCACGACGTGACAAGCACAAGCGTCGAAACAATACCGAAGACACGGCGGTGAACGCCGGATTCAGTGGCTCAAAATCCGGTCAGCGGAAGAAGCCATTCAAAGGAAACAAGATGGTCCATCTAGTTTGGACAAAATACTTGATCGGCCTTGCCAGATTCATGGCACCCTCGATAAACCTGCCAATCACACCAACAAAAATTGTTGGGTCTTTAAACAGGCTGGCAAGCTCAACGCCGAACATAAGGGGAAAAGGCCACCTAGCGAGGACGATGATGAAGAGCCTCGCCCAGCGAACACAGGGGGGCAGAAGCAATTTCCCCCTGAGGTCAAAACAGTAAATATGATCTATGTCACCCACTGTCGGTCTCAAAACGGGCGGATCTTGGGTAGGGGGTCCTGAACTGTGCGTCTAAGGCTAATGGTAACAGGAGGTGGGGGACACGATGTTTACCCAGGTTCGGGCCCTCTCGATGGAGGTAATACCCTACTTCCTGCTTGATTGATCTTGATGATATGAGTATTACTAGATTTGATCTACCACGAGATCGTAGAGGCTAAACACTAGAAGATAGCCTATGGTTCTGATTGTTGTTCTACAGACTAAACCCTCCGGTTTATAAAGACACCGGAGGGGGCTAGGGTTACACAGAGTCGGTTACAGAGAAGGGTATTGATACGTCTCCAACGTATCTACTTTTCCAAACACTTTTTCCCTTGTTTTGGACTCTAACTTGCATGATTTGAATGAAACTAACCCGGACTGATGCTGTTTTCAGCAAAACTGCCATGATGTTGTTTATTGTGCAGAAAACAAATGTTCTCGGAATGACCTGAAAATCCACGGAGATAAGTTTTGGAAAATATAAAAAATACTGGCGAAAGAATCAAGGCCAGGGGGCCCACACCCTATCCATGAGGGTGGGTGCACGCCCTCCCCCTGGAAGTGCCCCCTATCTCGTGGGCCCCCTAATGCTCCGCCGACCTCAACTCCAACTCTATATATTCCGTTTCATGGAGAGAAAAATCAGAGAGAAAGTTTCATCGCGTTTTACAATACAGAGCCACGGCCAAGCCCTAATCTCTCTCGGTAGGGCTGATCTGGAGTCCGTTCGGGGCTCTGGAGAGGGGGATTCGTCGCCATCATCATCATCAAGCATCCTCCATCACCAATTTCATGATGCTCACTGCCGTGCGTGAGTAATTCCATCATAGGCTTGCTGGACGGTGATGGGTTGGATGAGATTTACCACGAAATCAAGTTAGTTTTGTTAGGGTTTGATCCCTAGTATCCACTATGTTCTGAGTTTGATGTTGCTATGACTTTGCCATGCTTAATGCTTGTCACTAGGGCCCGAGTGCCATGATTTCAGATCTGAACCTATTATGTTTTCATGAATATATGTGAGTTCTTGATCCTATCTTGCAAGTCTATAGTCACCTACGATGTGTTATGATCCGACAACCCCGGAGTGACAATAATCGGGATACTTCTCGGTGATGACCATAGTTTGAGGAGTTCATGTATTCACTATGTGCTAATGCTTTGTTCCGGTTCTCTATTAAAAGGAGGCCTTAATATCCCTTAGTTTCCACTAGGACCCCGCTGCCACGGGAGGGTAGGACAAAAGATGTCATGCAAGTTCTTTTCCATAAGCACGTATGACTATATTTGGAATACATGCCTACATTACATTGATGAACTGGAGCTAGTTCTGTGTCACCCTATGTTATAGCTATTACATGAGGAATCGCATCCGACATAATTAGCCATCACTGATCCAATGCCTACGATCTTTTCACATATTGTGCTTCGCTTATTTACTTTTCCGTTGCCACTGTTACAACTACTACAAAACTATTATCATTACGTTTGCCACTTTTACCATTACTATCATACTACTTTGCTACTAAATACTTTGCTGAAAATACTAAGTTATCGAGGTGTGGTTGAATTGACAACTCAACAGCTAATACTTAAGAATATTCTTTGGCTCCCCTTGTGTCGAATCAATAAATTTGGGTTGAATACTCTACCCTCGAAAGTTGTTGCGATCCCCTACACTTGTGGGTTATCAAGACTAATTTCTGGCGCCGTTGCTGGGGAGCATAGCTCTATTCTTTGATTCACTTGGGATTTATATCTATTTATCACTATGAGGAACTTGAAAGACGAAAGAACCAAGATTTTGCCGTCAACTACGAGGGGAGGTAAGGAACTGCCATCTAGCTCTGCACTAGATTCTCCTTCCGTTATTAGTAAGCTTGCGACGCCTAAACCTGCTACTGTTATGAATTCTGATATGTCGCTTGTTATTGATGATGCCACTTCTGCTATGCATGATACTTATGATGAAACTACTTATGTGTGTGATACTACTATGCCATTAGGTGAATTTCTTGATGAAAAACTTGCTAGGGCTAGAGAGAATGAAATTATTGAAGATGCTATTATTGATGATAGTGATGATGAAAGTTCCCCCCTGATTATGAATTACCTGTTGTTCCTGAGGGTTATGTTATGAATGAGGAAGCTGCTAGAGCTATCTTTGCTTGCAATGATAGATATGATCTTAAGAAGTTATTAGCTAAATGGAAGCAGCAATCTAGAATGAAACCTGACCCTGCTTTTGCTACTTCACCTATCTGTGTTACTGATAAGGATTATGAATTCTCTATTGATCCTGAAATAATTACTTTGGTTGAATCTGATCCTTTTTATGGCCTTGAATCTGAAACTGTTGTGGCACATCTTACCAAGTTGAATGATATAGCCACCCTGTTTACTAATGATGAGAAGTCTCGCTATTATTATATCCTTAAGATATTTCCGTTCTCATTAAAGGGTGATGCTAAGACTTGGTTTAATTCTCTTGATCCTGGTTGTGTGCGTAGTCCCCAGGATATGATTTACTACTTCTCTGCTAAATATTTCCCTGCTCATAAGAAACAAGCTGCCTTGCGGGAAATATATAATTTTGTGCAAATCAAAGAAGAGAGTCTCCCACAAGCTAGGGGGAGGCTTCTCCGGTTACTTAATGCTTTGCCTGATCATTCTCTTAAGAAAAATGAAATACTTGATATCTTTTATAATGGACTAACCGATGCTTCCAAGGACTACTTGGATAGTTGTGTTGGTTGTGTTTTCAGGGAAAGAACAGTCAAGGAAGTTGAATTACTATTGAATAATATGTTGACTAATGAAAATAATTGGACTCTCCCTGAGCCAATTTCTGAGGCAATTCCTGAACCAATTGAGCCAACTCCTGAGCCTATTCCTAAACCCCTCCTAAGAAGAGAGGTGCTCTATTTCTCAGTCCTGAAGATGCGCGAGAGGCAAAGAAATCAATGAAAGAAAAAGGTATTAAAGCTGAAGATGTTAAGAATTTACCTCCTATTGAAGAAATACATGGTCTTAATATACCGCCTATTCAAGAACCACATTGTCTTGATAACCCGACACAGGTAGTAAAGGTAAATTCTCTCTATAGATATGATAAAGTTGAAATCCCGTCTACTGAATTTCATAGCCCATGCCTAGATGAATTTGATGACTTTATGGCTAGACAAGAAAGTTTTAATGCTTATGTTGGTAGAGAATTAAAGAATAATGCTTTCGAAATAGGACGCTTGTGTGATTATATGGCTAGAGTTAAAGGTGAACTTAAACTCGTTAGCAAATATGCTTTTATGGTTACCACTCAAGCTGAGCAAGTACTTAAAGCTCAAAGTGAGTTGCTCGATGAATTAAATAATAAATATGACTTTGCTATTAGAGTGGCTACTAGAACTGGTAGAATGACTCAGGAACCTCTGTATCCTGAAGGCCACCCTAAGAGAATAGAGCAGGATTCTCAGAGAAATAATTTAGAGGCACCTAGTTCTTCTAAAAAGAAGAAAAATAAAAACAATAGGACTTTGCATGCTTCTAGTGAACTTGTTGTAGACACACCTGAGAATCCCAATGATATTTCTATTTCTAATGCTGAAACACAATCAGGTGATGAACATGAACCTAGTGATAATGTTAATGGTAATGTTCATGTTGATGCTCAACCTAGCAATAATAATGATGTAGAGATTGAACGTGTTGTTGATCTTGATAACCCACAATCAAAGAATCAACATTATGAAAAGAGAGATTTTGTTGCTAGGAAGCACGGTAGACAAAGAGAACCATGGGTTCAAAAACCCATGCCCTTTCCTCCTAAACCATCCAAGACAAAGGATGGTGAGGATTTTGAGCGCTTTGCTGAAATGATTAGACCCATCTTCTTACGTATGCGCTTAACTGATATGCTTAAAGTAAATCCTTATGCTAAGTATATGAAGGATATCATTACAAATAAAAGAAAGATACCGGAAGCTGAAATTTCCACCATGCTTGCTAATTATACTTTTAAAGGTGGAATACCAAAGAAACTTGGAGATCCAGGGGTACCAACCATACCATGCTCCATTAAAAGAAACTATGTTAAAAATGCTTTATGTGATCTTGGAACCGGTGTTAGTGTTATGCCTCTCTCTTTATATCGTAGACTTGAATTGAATAAGTTGACACCTACTGAAATATCTTTGCAAATGGCTGATAAATCAACTTCTATACCTGTCGATATTTGTGAGGATGTGCCTGTTGTGGTTGCAACTGTCACTATCTTAAAGGACTTTGTTATTCTTGATATTCCCGAGGATGATAGTATGTCGATTATCCTTGGTAGACCGTTTTTGAATACTGCAGGGGCTGTTATTGATTGCAACAAAGGCAATGTCACTTTTCATGTTAACGCTAATGAGCATACGATACACTTTCCGAGGAAACAATCTCAAGTTCATAGCATCAATTCTGTTGGAAAAAGTCCAACTATCATTATTGGAGGTTTTGAATTTCCTCTTCCAACTGTCAAGAAAAAGTATGATATTCTTATTATTGGGGATGTTTATATCCCCGTTGAGGTAACCTAGTGTTATTGGAAGTTTCTCCGGTTCCTGTTATTCGGAATGAGTTTGTTAACAAGACTTGATCAACCTTGTTAGTGGATTCATTTTGATGATCATGAGATGGATGAAACTAGAAGGCACAACCTTCTGTACCCTCTTTTTACTTTCTATTATTTAGAATAAATAAAGCAAAAATAGTATTATCTGTCTGTTTTCTGATTTATCCATGCAATAAAAAATATCCCGAAAATAAAAGTGCTCCAAATGCCCTGCAAATTTAGTATGATTTTTTATGGAATATTTGAGGATTTTAGGCACTGAAAACACTGCAGGAGGGGCAAGCACCAGGCCACGAGGGTGGAGGGCGTGCCCACACCCCCTGGGCGCACCCCCTGTCTTGTGGGCCCATGGTGGGGCCCCTCCACTTATTCCTACACCCACACACTCCATCTTCTTCCCAAAAAATCCCCATCCGGCTCAAGCACAAGTTCTAGCTCATTTTACTGCGATTTTCGATCTCCTTGCTCAAAGCTCCATTCGCAAAACTGCTTTGGGAGATTGTTGCTTCGTATGTGACTCCTCCATTGGTCCAATTAGTTTTTGTTCTAGTGCTTTATTCATTGCAAATTTTTGCTGCATAGGTGACCCTGTTCTTGAGCTTGCATGTCAAATTTATGAGGTCCCAAGTAATTCTAATGCATGATATAGGCTCTAGGCACTTGTAGGAGTAGTTGCTACCAATCTTGTTTAGTTTTATTCACTTTTATTTTGCAGTGACTAAAATTTCAAAAAAAAATAATTAGAAAAAGAAATATGTCTAGGAGAATGTATCAAGGTGGTTCCTCAATAAAGAAAGGACCCAGGCTTGCTATGCGTGAGCAAGACGATGAACTACCAAGGGATGCCGAAGTGCCAGCTTGTGAGTGGCCATCAGACGATTTTATGGTCAGTGCATGCATTAAGGATGAATTTGACGCATATGTGTGTAATGCCGATCTTGAGGACTTCTTACAAGATAAGTGTCCTCAGTACTATCAATTGACTGATTCATTTGTGAGAAGGTTTAAATATAAATGTTCACGTAATTCTCAGAGTGTCCTATTTGATATTTATGATAAATCTTATACCATGGACTTAGAAGATTTTACAACTGCTTGCAAACTCCCGCAGTGGGGCAATGTTAATGATCCCCACAAATCTGAATATAAAGACTTTCTTGCTAGTATTACTGTGGGAGAATCTAGGGATATAGCACAAGCTACCATAGGGAGCATTCATTTTCCTGCTATACATTATTTTGCTCTCTTCATTAGTAGATGCATTAATGGTAAAGATGAAGCATGTCATATGTGTGTCCTTGATCTTTGTATCCTCAAGAGCGTTGTGCTTGGTAATAAAGATTACAACTTGGGGGCAATAGTTGCACGTAAGTTGCATAATAATGGTAGGGCTGGAGATTTATTTGGAGGAATTTATGTGACCCGTGTGGCTAATTATCTTTGTATAGCCCCACGAGCGGGGGATTTGGTGTTGCCTCCTGCTTATTTAGATTATGATGCGATGGTCAAACATCATTTTCTTTTGAGGAATGAACAATTCCTCCAGTATTGACTAATCTTTGACAGACAACTCTGTCCATGTTACTCTCCCTGCTCCTTTCCTTTTTGATTTCCAGGCAAAATGAATATATGTTGTTACCAGGGAGGAGGCAGCTGAACACGAGGGGAGAGCGGAGGCGGCTCGCCAACATGCCGCTGCTCAGGATGCATTTGCTGCTGCATCTCAGTACAACCCCAGTTACAACTACGGATATCAGCCAGGCTACCCTTGGCATTAGACCAACTTAGGCCAAAAGCCTAAGCTTGGGGGAGTACGTATTTCTCACCGACTTTGCATTCATGTTCACACACTATTTTAGCTGTCGGTGTTCATACTCTTTCATTGTATTATCCATGCTAGTTTAATTTTCTTTTTCTCACTTTCTTCTTGTGTGTTTGATAAACCTTAGGAAAAACCAAAAAAATTAGTTAGTTTAATTTCCATGCTTGTAGTATAACTAAAATGAAAACCCAAAAAGATTTCTCGTTCTTCTTCTTGCTTGTTGGGAGCTTTCCCGTGTAAATAGTTTTCTTTTCTTTTCTTTCCTTTGGGGGTCGAGAGTAGAAGACGATATTGACAATGTTTAGTGGCTCTCATATGCATGATTGTTTATTTAACTTAGAGCCCATATTACTTTGTCTTCTCTCTTGAATTGAATGCTTGCAGATTCCAGCTTAGTCCAATGCACGTGTACTATTATTATTATACACATCGTTCGGTCGTGCAAGTGAAAGGCAATAATGACGATATATGATGGACTGATTGAGATGAGAGAAGCTGGTATGAACTCGACCTCTCTTGTTTTTGTAAATATGATGAGCTCATCGTTCCTGATTCAGCTTATTATGAAGAAAACATATTTGCAATGACATTTAGAGATTATAGTTGCTTGTGCCATGCTTAATTAGCTATGAGTTATAATGGTTTACCTTACGTGCCAACATGCTATTAAAATGATTGTGATGTGGTATGATGGGATGGTATCCTCTTTTGAATGCATTGAGTGACTCGACTTGACACATGTTCACGCATGTAGTTGAAACAAAATCAACATAGCCTTCGTGATATTTATGTTCATTTTTAGATTATATCCTACTCATGCTTGTACTTGGTGTGAATTAATTTTAATGCATGTTCATGACTGTTGTCACTCTCTCAGTTGGTCGCTTCCCAGTCTTTTGCTAGCCTTCACCTGTACTAAATGGGGATACTGCTTGTGCATCCAAACTCCTTAAACCCCAAAGTTGTTCCATATGAGTCCACCATACCTTCCTATATGCGGTATCTACCTGCCGTTCCAAGTAAATTTGTATGTGCCAAACTCCAAACCTTCAAATGAAATTCTGTTTTGTATGCTCGAGCAGCTCATGTTTCAACTAGGGCTGCCTGTATCTTCCATGCTAGGTGGGTTATTCTCAAGAGGAGTGGACTCCGTTCCTCATTCATGAGAAAGGGCTTGTAACCGAGATGCCCTGTCCCATGATCCAAAAAGATCAAAGCAAATCAATATAATTAAACAAAACTCCCCCAGGGCTGTTGTTAGTTGGAGGCACTCATTGTTTCGAGAAAGCCATGGATTGATTCTTGTTGGTGGTGGGGGAGTATAAACTTTTACCATTCTGTTTGGGAACCGCCTATAATGCATGTAGTATGGAAGATATAGCCATCTCATAGTTGTTGCGTTGACAGTGAAAGTATGCTGCTCGAAATGTTATTCCTCTATATTTTAAAATCGAGCTCTGGCACCTCTACAAATCCCTGCTTCACTCTGCGAAGGGCCTATCTATTTACTTTTATGTTGAGTCATCACCTTCTTATTAAAAAGCACCTGCTAGAGAGCACACTGTCATTTGCATTCATTACTATTGGTTTATATTGGGTATGACTTGACTGGATCTCTTTTACCATGAATTACAATGTTTAGTCAGTCCTTTATCTTTAAAGGTGCTCTGCATTTATGCTCAGAAAGGGCTAGCAAGATACCATCTTGTTATATCATATTATGATTGTTTTGAGAAAGTGTTGTCATCCGAGTTTTATTATTAGTGCTCGCTAGCTGATTATGCCATTGATATGAGTAATTGTGAGACCTAAGTGCCATTGTGAGTATGGTTAGTTCATAATATTTGATGAAAACTTGAATGCTGGCTTTACATGTTTACAACAACAAGAGCAAATAGAGTTTGTAAAAGTTTTTCTTTATCACTTTCAGTTTATCAACTGAATTGCTTGAGGACATGCAAAGATTTAAGCTTTGGGGAGTTGATATGTCTCCAACATATCTACTGTTCCAAACACTTTTGCCCTTGTTTTGGACTCTAACTTGCATGATTTGAATGAAATAACCCGGACTGACGCTGTTTTCAACAGAACTGCCATGATGTGGTTTATTGTGCAGAAAACAAAAGTTCTCGGAATGACCTGAAAATCCACGGACATAAGTTTTGGAAAATATAAAAAATACTAGTGAAAGAATCAAGGCCAGGGGCCCACACCCTGTCCACGAGGGTGGGGGTGCTCCCTCCCCCTGGGCGCGCCCCCTGTCTTGTGGGCCCCCTGACGCTCCACCGACCTCAACTCCAACTCTATATATTCCGTTTCACGGAGAGAAAAATCAGAGAGAAAGTTTCATCGCGTTTTACAATACGGAGCCGCCGCCAAGCCCTAATCTTTCTCGGGAGGGCCGATCTGGAGTCCATTCGGGGCTCCGAAGAGGGGGATTCGTCGCCATCATCATCATCAACCATCCTCTATCACCAATTTCGTGATGCTCGCCGCCGTGCGTGAGTAATTCCATCGTAGGCTTACTGGACGGTGATGGGTTGGATGAGATTTACCATGTAATCAAGTTAGTTTTGTTAGGGTTTGATCCCTAGTATCCACTATGTTCTGAGATTGATGTTTCTATGACTTTGCTATGCTTAATGCTTGTCACTAGGGCCCGAGTGCCATGATTTCAGATCTGAACCTATTATGTTTTCATGAATATATGTGAGTTCTTGATCCTATCTTGCAAGTCTATAGTCACCTACTATGTGTTATGATCCGACAACCCCGAAGTGACAATAATCGGGATACTTCTCGGTGATGACCATAGTTTGAGGAGTTCATGTATTCACTATGTGCTAATGCTTTGTTCCGGTTCTATATTAAAAGGAGGCCTTAATATCCCTTAGTTTCCACTAGGACCCCGCTGTCAGTGTCAAAACTGTGCGTCAAGGCCGATGGTAACAACAAGCAAGGGACACAGATGTTTACCCAGGTTCGGGCCCTCTCGATGGAGGTAAAACCCTACTTCCTGCTTGATTAATATTGATGATATGGGTAGTAAAAGAGTAGATCTACCACGAGATCATAGAGGCTAAACCCTAAGAGCTAACCTATGATGGTATGATTGTAATTGTGATCGGTCTTCTAAGGACCAACCTCTCCGGTTTATATAGACACCGAAGAGGGCTAGGGTTTACATGGAGTCGGTTACAAGGAAGGAAATACAATATTCGGATTGCCAAACTTGCCTTCCACGCAAAGGAGAGTCCCATCCGGACATGGGCCAAAGTCTCGAGTCTTGCATCTTCACGCTTTAATAGTCCGGATGTTGCACACAGTCCGGCTGTCCGGATACCCCCTAATCTAGGACTCGCTCAGTAGCCCCTAAACCAGGCTTCAATGACGATGAGTCCAGCACGCAGTATTTTCTTCGGCATTGCAAGGCGGGTTCCTCCTCCGAATACTCCAAAGTACCTGTTACGACGAATAGTGTCCGCCCTCCATGAAGGAAATATGCCCTAGAGGCAATAATAAAGTTATTATTTATTTCCTTATTTCATGATAAATGTTTATTATTCATGCTAGAATTGTATTAACCGGAAACATAATACATGTGTGAATATATAGACAAACAGAGTGTCACTAGTATGCCTCTACTTGACTAGCTTGTTAATCAAAGATGGTTATGTTTCCTAACCATGGACAAAGAGTTGTTATTTGATTAACGAGATCACATCATTAGTTGAATGATCTGATTGACATGACCCGTTCCGTTAGCTTAGCACCCGATCGTTTAGTATGTTGCTATTGCTTACTTCATGACTTATACATGTTCCTATGACTATGAGATTATGCAACTCCCGTTTACCGGAGGAACACTTTGTGTGCTACCAAACGTCACAACGTAACTGGGTGATTATAAAGGTGCTCTACAGGTGTCTCCGAAGGTACTTGTTGAGTTGGCGTATTTCGAGATTAGGATTTGTCACTCCGAATGTCGGAGAGGTATCTCTGGGCCCTCTCGGTAATGCACATCACTTAAGCCTTGCAAGCATTTCAACTAATGAGTTAGTTGCGAGATGATGTATTACGGAACGAGTAAAGAGACTTTCCGGTAACGAGATTGAACTAGGTATTGGATACCGACGATCGAATCTTGGGCAAGTAACATACCGATGACAAAGGGAACAACGTATGTTGTTGTGCGGTTTGACCGATAAAGATCTTCGTAGAATATGTAGGAACCAATATGGGCATCCAGGTCCCGCTATTGGTTATTGACCTGAAACGTGTCTCGGTCATGTCTACATTGTTCTCGAACCGTAGGGTCCGCACGCTTAAGGTTTCGATGACAGTTATATTATGAGTTTATGTATTTTGATGTACCAAAGGTTGTTTGGAGTCCCGGATGTGATCACGGACATGACGAGGAGTCTCGAAATGGTCGAGACATAAAGATTGATATATTGGACGGATATATTTGGACACCAGAAAGGTTCCGGATGAGATTGGGATTATACCGGAGTTCCGGGAGGTTACCGGAACCCCCCGGTAAGTATATGGGCCTTATTGGGCCTTAGTGGAAGGGAGGGAGAAGGAGCAAGGGAGGGGGCGCGCCCTCCCCCCCAAGCCCAATCCGAATTGGGAGGGGGGCCGGCCCCCCTTTCCTTCTCTCCTCCCCCCTCTTCCTTCCCTCTCCTACTCCTAATAGGAAAGGGGGGCCAAACCTACTTGGAGTAGGTTTGCCCCCCCTAGGGCGCGCCTCCCCCTTAGGCCGGCCTCCTCCTCCCTCCCTCCTTTATATACGGGGGCGGGGGGCACCCCATAGACACACAAGTTGGTCATTGAGATCGTTCCTTAACCGTGTGCGGTGCCCCCCTCCACGAGATTACACCTCGGTCATATTGTAGCGGTGCTTAGGCGAAGCCCTGCGACAGTAGAACATCAAGATCGTCACCACGCCGTCGTGTTGACGGAACTCCTCCCCATGCCTCTGCTGGATCGGAGTTCGGGGTGCGTCATCGAGCTGTATGTGTGTCAAGAACTCGGAGGTGCCGGAGTAACGGTGCTTGGATCGGTTGAACCGGGAGGACGTACGACTACTTCCTCTATGTTGCGTCAACGCTTCCGCTTCGGTCTACGAGGGTACGTAGACAACACTCTCCCCTCTCATTGCTATGCATCACCATGATCTTGTGTGTGCGTAGGAAATTTTTTGAAATTACTATGTTCCCCAACAGTGGCATCAGAGCCTAGGTTTTATGGTTTGATGTTATATGCACGAGTAGAACATAAGTGAGTTGTGGGCGATATAAGTCATACAGCTTACCAGCATGTCATACTTTGGTTCGGCGGTATTGTTGGATGAAGCGGCCCGGACCGACATTACGCGTACGCTTACGCGAGACTGGTTTTACCACCGTGCTTTGCACACAAGTGACTAGCGGGTGTCAGTTTCTCCAACTTTAGTTGAACCGAGTATGGCTATGCCCGGTCCTTGCGAAGGTTAAAACAGCATCAACTTGACAAACTATCGTTGTGGTTTTGATGCGTAGGTGAGATTGGTTCTTGCTTAAGCCCGTAGCAGCCACGTAAAACTTGCAACAACAAAGTAGAGGACGTCTAACTTGTTTTTGCAGGGCATGTTGTGATGTGATATGGTCAAGACATGATAAGATATAAGTTGTTGTATGAGGTGATCATGTTTTGTTGAAGTTATCAGCAACTGGCAGAAGCCCTATGGATGTCTCTTTGTTGCATAAAATGCAAGTGCCAAATAATTGCTTTACTTTATCGCTATACGATAGCAATAGTTGGTGAGACAACCATGTGATGACACATTGATATAGATCAAGATGATGAAGATCATGGTGTCGTGCTGGTGACGATAGAGATCATGACAGTACTTTGGAGATGGAGATCAAAGGTACAAGATGATCATGGTCATATCATGTCACATATTTTGATTGCATATGATGTTTATCTATTATACATCTTATTCTTGCTTTGATTGACGGTAGCATTTTAAGATGATCTCTCACTAAAAATTATCAAGAAGTGTTCTCCCTGAGTATGCACCGTTGCCAAAGTTCGTCGTGCCCAGACACCACGTGATGATCGGGTGTGATAAGCTCTACGTCCATCTACAACGGGTGCAAGCCAGTTTTGCACACGCAGAATACTAAGGTTAAACTTGACGAGCCTAGCATATGCAGATATGGCCTCGGAACACGGAGACCGAAAGGTCGAGCGTGAATCATACAGTAGATATGATCAACATAGTGATGTTCACCATTGAAAACTACTCCATCTCACGTGATGATCGGTTATGGTTTAGTTGATTTAGATCACGTGATCACTTAGAGGATTAGAGAGATGTCTATCTAAGTGGGAGTTCTTAAGTAATATGATTAATTGAACTTAAATTTATCATGAACTTAGTCCTGGTAGTATTTTGCAAATTATGTTGTAGATCAATAGCTCGCATTGTTGCTTTCATATGTTTATTTTAATATGTTCCTAGAGAAAATTGTGTTGAAAGATGTTAGTAGCAATGATGCGGATTGGATCCGTGATCTGAGGTTTATCCTCATTGCTGCACAGAAGAATTATGTTCTTGATGCACCGCTAGGTGACAGACCTATTGCAGGCGCAGATACAAACGTTATGAACGTTTGGCTAAGCTCATTATGATGACTACTTGATAGTTTAGTGCACCATGCTTAACGGCTTAGAATCGGGACTTCAAAGACGTTTTGAATGTCATGGACCATATGAGATGTTCCAGGAGTTGAAGTTAATATTTCAAGCAAATACCCGAGTTGAGAGATATGATGTCTCCAACAAGTTCTATAGCTAAAAGATGGAGGAGAATCGCTCAACTAGTGAGCATGTGCTCAGATTGTCTGGGTACTTCAATCACTTGAATCAAGTGGGAGTTAATCTTCCAGATAAGATAGTGATTGATAGAATTCTCTAGTCACCATCACTAAGTTACTAGAACTTCGTGATGAACTATAGTATGCAAGGGATGACGAAAACGATTCCCGAGTTTTTCATGATGATGAAACCGATGAAGGTAGAAATCAAGAAAGAACATCAAGTGTTGATGGTTAACAAGACCACTAGTTTCAAGAAAAGGGCAAAGGGATAGAAGGGAACTTCAAGAAGAATGGCAAGCAAGTTGCTGCTCAAGTGAAGAAGCCCAAGTCTGGACCTAAGCCTGAGACTAAGTGCTTCTACTGCAAAGGGACTGGTCACTGAAAGCAGAACTACCCCAAGTATTTGGCGGATAAAAGGATGGCAAAGTGAACAAAGGTATATTTGATATACATGTTATTGATGTGTACTTTACTAGTGTTTATAGCAACCCCTCGGTATTTGGTACTGGTTCAGTTGCTAAGAGTAGTAACTCGAAACAGGAGTTGCAGAATAAACAGAAACTACTTAAGGGTGAAGTGACGATGTGTGTTGAAAGTAGTTTCAAGATTGATATGATCATCATCGCACAGTCCCTATACTTTCGGGATTAGTGTTGAACCTAAATAAATGTTATTTGGTGTTTGCGTTGAGCATGAATATGATTTGATCGTGTTTATTGCAATACGGTTATTCATTTAAGTAAGAGAATAAACTGTTGTTCTGTTTACATGAATAAAACCTTATATGGTTACACATCCAATGAAAATGGTTCATTGGATCTCGATCATAGTGATACACATATTCATAATATTGAAACCAAAAGATGCAAAGTTAATAATGATAGTGCAATTTATTTGTGGCACTGCCGTTTAGGTCATATTGGTGTAAAGCGCATGAAGAAACTCAATGCTGATGGGATTTTGGAATCACTTGATTATGAATCACTTGATGCTTGCGAACCATGCCTCATGGGCAAGATGACTAAGACTCCGTTCTCCGGAACAGTGGAGCGTGCAACTGACTTATTGGAAATAATACATACTGATGTATGCGATCTGATGAGTGTTAAGGCTCGCGGCGAGTATCGTTATTTTCTGACCTTCACAGATGATTTGAGCAGATATGGGTATATCTACTTGATGAAACATAAGTCTGAAATAGTTGAAAGATTCAAAGAATTTCAGAGTGAAGTGGAAAAATCATCGTAACAAGAAAAATAAAGTTTCTACGATCTGATCGCGGAGACAAATATTGGAGTTACGAGTTTGGTCTTCAAATAAAACAATGTGGAATAGTTTCACAAATTCATGCCACCTAGAACACCACATCATAATGGTGTGTCCGAACATCATAACCGTACTTTATTGGATATAGTACAATCTATGATGTTTCTTACCGATTTACCAATATCATTTTGGGATCATGCATTAGAGACAGCTGCATTCACGTTAAATAGGGCACCATCTAAATCCGTTGAGACGACACTATATGAACTGTGGTTTAGCAAGAAACCAAAGTTGTCGTTTCTTAAAGTTTGGGGCTGTGATGCTTGTGTGAAAAAGTTTCATCCTGATAAGCTCAAACCCAAATCGGAGAAGTGCGTCTTCATAGAATACCCAAAGGAAATTGTTGGGTACACCTTCTATCACAGATCCGAAGGTAAAACATTCATTGCTGATAATGGATCCTTTCTAGAGAAGGAGTTTCTCTCGAAAGAAGTGAGTGGGAGGAAAGTAGAACTTGATGAGGTAACTGTACCTGTTCCCTTATTAGAAAGTAGTTCATTGTAGAAATCTGTTCTTGTGACTACTATACCGATTAGTGAGGAAGCTAATGATGATGATCATGTAACTTCAGATCAAGTTACTACCGAACCTCGTAGGTAAAACAGAGTGAGATCCGCACCAGAGTGGTACGGTAATCCTGTTCTGGAGGTCGTGTTACTTGACCATGACAAACCTACGAACTATGAGGAAGCGATGATGAGCCCAGATTCCGCAAAATGGCTTAAGGTCATGAAATTTGAGATGGGATCCATGTATGAGAAGAAAGTGTGGACTTTGGTGGAGTTGCCTGATGATCGGCAAGCCATATTGTATAAATGGATCTTCAAGAGGAAGACGGACGCTGATAGTAGTGTTACTATCTACAAAGCTAGACTTGTCGAAAAAGGTTTTTGACAAAGTTCAAGATGTTGAATACAATGAGATTTTCTCGCTCGTATCGATGCTTAAAAGTCTGTCCGAATCATGTTAGCAATTGCCACATTTTTCGAAATTTGGCAAAAGGATGTCAAAACTGCATTTCTTAATGGATTTATTAAAGAAAAGTTGTATATGATGCAACGAGAAGGTTTTGTCAATCCTAAAGGTGCTAACAAAATGCGCAAGCTCCAGCGATCCATCTATGGACTGGTGCAAGCATCTCGGAGTTGGAATATACGCTTTGATAAGTTGATCAAAGCATATAGTTTATACAGACATACAGTGAAGCCTGTATTTACTAGAAAGTGAGTGGGAGCACTACAGCATTTCTGATAAGTATATGTGAATGACATATTGTAGATCAGAAATATTGTAGAATTATTCTGCAAAGCATAAAGGAGTGTTTGAAAGGAGTTTTTCAAAGAAAGACCTCGGTGAAGCTGCTCACATATTGAGCATCAATATCTATAGAGATAGATCAAGACGCTTGATAAGTTTTTTCAATGAGTACATACCTTGACCAGATTTTGAAGTAGTTCAAAATGGAACAGTCAAAGAAAGAGTTCTTGCCTGTGTTACAAGGTGTGAAATTGAGTAAGACTCAAAACCCGACCACGGCAGAAGATAGAAAGAGAATGAAAGTCATTCCCTATGCCTTGGCCATAGGTTCTATAAAGTATGCCATGCTGTGTACCAGATCTATTGTATACCCTACACTAAGTTTGGCAAGGGAGTACAATAGTGATCTAGGAGTAGATCACTGGACAGCGGTCAAAATTATCCTTAGTGGAATAAGGATATGTTTCTCGATTATGGAAGTGACAAAAGCTTCGTTGTATAGGGTTACGTCGATGCAAGTTTTGACACCGATCTGGATGACTCTAAGTCTCGATCTAGATACATATTGAAAGTGAGAGCAATTAGCTAGAGTAGCTCCGTGCAGAGTATTGTAGACATAGAAAATTGCAAAATACATAATGGATCTGAATATGAAAGATCCGTTGACTAAGATTCTCTCACAAGCAAAACATGATCACACCTTAGTACTCTTTGGGTGTTAATCACATAGTGATGTGAACTAGATTACTGAATCTAGTAAACCCTTTGGGTGTTGGTCACATGACGATGTGAACTATGGGTGTTAATCACATGATGATGTGAACTATCGATGTTAATCACATGGTGATGTGATCTAGATTATTGACTCTAGTGCAAGTGGGAGACTGAAGGAAATATTCCCTAGAGGCAATAATAAAGTTATTATTTATTTCCTTATTTCATGATAAATGTTTATTATTCATGCTAGAATTGTATTAACCGGAAACATAATACATGTGTGAATATATAGACAAACAGAGTGTCACTAGTATGCCTCTACTTGACTAGCTTGTTAATCAAAGATGGTTATGTTTCCTAACCATGGACAAAGAGTTGTTATTTGATTAACGAGATCACATCATTAGTTGAATGATCTGATTGACGTGACCCATTCCGTTAGCTTAGCACCCGATCGTTTAGTATGTTGCTATTGCTTCCTTCATGACTTATACATGTTCCTATGACCATGAGATTATGCAACTCCCGTTTACCGGAGGAACACTTTGTGTGCTACCAAATGTCACAACGTAACTGGGTGATTATAAAGGTGCTCTACAGGTGCCTCCGAAGGTACTTGTTGAGTTGGCGTATTTCGAGATTAGGATTTGTCACTCCGAATGTCGGAGAGGTATCTCTGGGCCCTCTCGGTAATGCACATCACTTAAGCCTTGCAAGCATTTCAACTAATGAGTTAGTTGCGAGATGATGTATTACGGAACGAGTAAAGAGACTTGCCGGTAACGAGATTGAACTAGGTATTGGATACCGACGATCGAATCTCGGGCAAGTAACATACCGATGACAAAGGGAACAACGTATGTTGTTGTGCGGTTTGACCGATAAAGATCTTTGTAGAATATGTAGGAACCAATATGGGCATCCAGGCCCCGCTATTGGTTATTGACCGGAAACGTGTCTCGGTCATGTCTACATTGTTCTCGAACCATAGGGTCCGCACGCTTAAGGTTTCGATGACAGTTATATTATGAGTTTATGTATTTTGATGTACCGAAGGTTGTTCGGAGTCCCAGATGTGATCACGGACATGACGAGGAGTCTCGAAATGGTCGAGACATAAAGATTGATATATTGGACGGATATATTTGGACACCGGAAAGGTTCCGGATGAGATTGGGATTATACCGAAGTTCCGGGAGGTTACCGGAACCCCCCGGTAAGTATATGGGCCTTATTGGGCCTTAGTGGAAGGGAGGGAGAAGGAGCAAGGGAGGGGGCGCCCCCCCCCCCAAGCCCAATCCGAATTGGGAGGGGGGCCGGCCCCCCCTTTCCTTCTCTCCTCCCCCCTCTTCCTTCCCTCTCCTACTCCTAATAGGAAAGGGGGGCCAAACCTACTTGGAGTAGGTTTGCCCCCCCTAGGGCGCGCCTCCCACTTAGGCCGGCCTCCTCCTCCCTCCCTCCTTTATATACGGGGGCGGGGGGCACCCCATAGACACACAAGTTGATCATTGAGATCGTCCCTTAACCGTGTGCGGTGCCCCCCTCCACGAGATTACACCTTGGTCATATTGTAGCGGTGCTTAGGCGAAGCCCTGCGACAGTAGAACATCAAGATCGTCACCACGCCGTCGTGCTGACGGAACTCCTCCCCGTGCCTCTGCTGGATCGGAGTTCGGGGTGCGTCATCGAGCTGTACGTGTGTCAAGAACTCGGAGGTGCCGGAGTAACGGTGCTTGGATCGGTTGAACCGGGAGGACGTACGACTACTTCCTATACGTTGCGTCAACGCTTCCGCTTCGGTCTACAAGGGTACGTAGACAACACTCTCCCCTCTCGTTGCTATGCATCACCATGATCTTGTGTGTGCGTAGGAAAATTTTTGAAATTACTACGTTCCCCAACACTCCAATCAATGTTGTGCTCCTCGGCTTCAGTGCCTCAATAATGACCATCTCCACGTGTCGAGCGAATGCGGGGAGCCGAGGCATTTTTGCATTTGCCACCCTCAATCCTCCGGGCTGACCGTCTATTTGAAGGGACGGGGATTCTCAGATCGAAACCTCACTCTCCCTCCTAGGGCTTGCATCCAATAGAGCGCTCCGCGAAAAACCATTCCAACATGGCTGGCCGTCGCAGCTCTTCTGCTCGCCCTTCTCGTTCCAAGTCGGGGGATTAGGGAGAGTGTTCAGATCCTCATAGTCGTTTGATAGAGTGACAAACCCCAAGGGTCTTTCCCATCGGCGTTCATGGTCCCTGTCCGAGCTGGAATAGCCACTTATGACGGAGGGGAACAAGCAGAGGGATCTCCTAATCCATCTCCATAGGAGCGTATATGCCTCATCCCGCATCTACTGAGGGGCGTCGGGTTTCCTATCCACCCGTTTCTTCGCGGGATTCTGGAGTTCTACGGCCTCCAGTTGCACAACCTTACCCCTGCCTCCATTCTGCATATAGCACGGTATGTCACCCTTTGCGAGCTGTTTTTAGGTTGTGAACCACACTTCGGATTATGGAGGAAGCTGTTCTGCCTCGTCCCCCGCACGCAGGGAGAACCCCTATGCCAAGTGGGCGGAGCCGAAGTATGGCGCATTGCCGAGACCGGATACCTGTCCGGCACTCCCGAGAAGGCACCAGAAAACTGGCCTTCAGAGTGGTTCTATATTGAGGACGTTCCCCTTCCGGATCCAGTCCGGACAGGTCTCCCCAAGTTCAGCAATGCCCCGCCGAGGGCACGCCTAAGCTGGCGCCCCCGGGGCCCTCAAGAAGAGGATACGAGGGAAATACACTTCCTGATAAGCAGGATAAAGCTACTGGCCGAATCCGGACTGACGATAGTTGAGGTCATGGCGATATGCATAAGGCGGGGAGTGCAACCGCTTCAATATCTGGGGAAGCCCATGTGGAACTTCAACGGGGAAGACGACACCACCCGCTGTGGCCGTAAGGGTCCGGACTCCGCCGCCGCTTTGGCAAGGATATTGTCCGATTTGTACAAAGGGGAAGAGGAGGAATTCCTTCGCATTAAAACGCGGGACGGATTCTCCATGTACAAGCCCCCAGAGTGGGTAAGTTGCCATTCTTTTCCCTGCTTCACTTACTCTAGCGTCCTTCTGCTAAGATTACCTGCATCGATGTTTCCGAGCAGGAACTGAGGAGGGTCATAGAAGGAATCTTCAGCCCCTCCCCACAGCCAGAGGACCCCGGAAGGCCCCTAGATCCGGGACTCAAAGAAGATCCAGATATTACCGTGGAGCTTGTCAACGGGGTATTTTATCAAGCAAGCTGGGATGGCGCCTCAGTGGCCATTACAGCCGACTATCCCGGACTGCTCCCTGTGTCGCGTGTAAGCCGAACTAAAAAGCCCATCCTCCGAAGAGGACTCCCCTCAGGTATTATGATTTACCCTTGAGGTGTCGTGCTGTTTGCAGAGACGACAGTCGGAGCATGGGTCCGACCCCCTATGGACTCATCAACCACGGGCGTCCGGATCGAGCAGGCTCAAGAGGAAGGCAGTGAGGGCTGACATACCACTGCAGAGGTAAAGTAATAACCTATCCTACAGTTATAGTATTTGAAATATGACAGCGCCCTTTGTGTCTGGCAGGAAGAGGAGCAGCCGGACTATATCCGGGGATCTCGTCAATCACGCCTCCACCAGCCAGGTTCCAGAACCAGCTTCGAGGGTGGAGGCGGACACGGGGCCAGAACCGTGCAGTTCTCCGACAGAGGATGCGGATATGTGTTCGTCCACGAACTCCGAAGTGGAGAGCGCCATGAATCATCGGCGCCGGAGGGCCGTGCTTTGGAACAACATCTTTTTTGAAGAGGCTTTTAATGCCTTCAATTCGGCAGATGCATACGTCCGAGCTGCTCGAGGCAGGCTTGCCCAAGCGACGAACCAGTACACCAAAGATATACGGGTAAGAATTTTTGACAAGTATGCATAGCAGTAGCCCCTGGGACTTGAAATAGTTGGGACAACTGTTTGAAGGATCAATATATGCACATGTCCTTGTGGACAAGAATGAACAATTGGCTCGGGAGCTGGAGGCATGTAAGGCCCAGTTGATGGACGCGGTTGCCCAGTTAGAGGAATCCCGGAAGGCCCCCTCTGGTAATATTTGTCTCCATTGTACGCAGATGTACCAGTTCGTAAATGGCTGGTGTGATTAGTCTAACAGAAAATTTTGCAGGCAATCCCGGGATGAATCCGGAGGGCATAACGGATGACGAGACGCATCTCAAAAGGCAGCTAAAGGCTGGCGAGCGCATCCTTACGCAAGTGACGCAAGAGAAGAACAAGCTACAAGATGCCAATATTCAGTAGGACGTGGAATTAAAGGACGTCCGCGCTCAACTGGCGGACTCCGTGAAGGAGAACAAAAGGCTTCGACGCGGCACTTATGGTGAGTGCCAGGCGAAAATATCCTAATTCTCGCGTAAAAAGTCTTGTAGTGCGTCGTCTATTGCGGGGCTCAACTGTGTCCCGATGGAAGCTGTCTTCATGGGGTCTGTTGGATGGACTTGGAATTTGACTATTTTGTCTGTGGGTTTAAATCACGTCGTCCCTATCCACAGTGGCCCGTAGCGTTGTTAATTCTTCGGTTGCTAGGGCTTCGGATAATGCTTCGAGGGCCAGTGCTGCGGTTTTGTTTTCAGCATGGAGTGCGACGTCCGGATCACTAGCTAGAGTGATGATTCCATTGGGCCCGGGCATTTTAAGCTTCATGTACCCGTAATGGGGTATGGCTTGAAAGCTTGTGAACACATCCCGCCCCAAAAGGGCGTGGTATCCGCTGCTGAAAGGAGCCACTTGGAATGTGATTTCTTCAGACCTGTAATTTTCCGGAGTGCCGAACACCACATCAAGTGTGATTTTTCCTGCACACCGCGCTTCCCGACTAGGGATGATTCCCGTGAAGGTGGTGCCACTTTGCTCAATGCGGCTTTTATCAATTTTCATTTTGTTGAGCATTTCTTCATAGATCAAGTTCAATCCACTTCCGCCATCCATGGGTAACTTAGTGAGCCAGAAGCCGTCCACGATTGGGCTAAGGACCAGAGCGGCTGGTGCCCGGACAGTCTGGAATCGAGGCTCACCACTGGCATTGAAAGTTATAGCAGCGTCGTTCCAGGGGTTTATCTTTGCCACCTGGCAAATTTCAGCGGAGCTTCGATGAGCTCGCTTGCGCCTATTGTTTGAGGCAAAGTCTCGAAGACAGTCAATACCGCATTGTGTTCGTTGGCGGGATGTTGTTCTGCTTTATGGCTTGTGAGGGAGTCCTGGACTAGGGGGTGTCCGGACAGCCGGACTATCATCGTCCGCCGGACTCCAAGACTACGAAGATACAAGATTGAAGACTCCGTCCCGTGTCCGAATGGGACTTTCCTTGGCATGGAAGGCAAGCTTGGCGATACTGATATGTAGATCTCCTACCTTTGTAACCGACTCTGTGTAACCCTAGCCTTCTCCGGTGTCTATATAAACCGGAGGGCTTTAGTCCGTAGGACACAACATACATTACAACAATCATACCATAGGCTAGCTTTAGGGTTTAGCATCCTTGATCTCGTGGTAGATCCACTCTTGTACTACCCATATCATCAATATTAATCAAGCAGGACGTAGGGTTTTACCTCCATCGAGAGGGCCCGAACCTGGGTAAAACATTGTGTCCCTTGTCTCCTGTTACCATCCGCCTAGACGCACAGTTCGGGACCCCCTACCCGAGATCCGCCGGTTTTGACACCGACATTGGTGCTTTCATTGAGAGTTCCTCTGTGTCGTCACCGATAGGCTCGATGGCATCTTCAATCAACAATGCTGTCCAGGGTGAGACTTTTCTCCCCGGACAGATCTTCGTATTCGGCGGCTTTGCACTGCAGGCTAATTCACTTGGCCATCTGGAGCAGATCGAAAGCTACGCCCCTGGCCATCAGGTCAGATTCGGAAGCCTAAACTTCACGGCCGACATCCGCGGGGACTTGATCTTCGACGGGCTCGAGTCATAGCCAAGCGCGTCGAACTGTTATGATGGGCATGATCTAGCTCTGCCGCCAAACAGTGCCTTGGTGGCCGCACACGAATCCGCTCCGGCCCTTAGTCCGGAGCCGATCGCCCAGATCGAGAACCGGTGGATGGACACCACCTCGGGGGCTTCAACTTCCACGGCGATGGAGCCGAACACTAGCCTTGTCCCTCACGAAGCTCGTGACTCCGAGGTGCCGGACTCCTTGCCGGACTCCGGACCTCCCATGCCCCTGCCAATCGAATCTGATTGGGTGCCGGTTATGGAATTCACTGCCGCGGACATCTTCCAACACTCGCCCTTCGGCGACATCCTAAATTCGCTAAAACATCTCTCGCTATCCGGAGAGTCCTGGCCGGATTATGGGCAGGATGGTTGGGATACGGACGACGAAGAAATTCAGAGCCCACCCACCACCCACTTTGTAGCCACTGTCGATGATCTAACCGACATGCTAGACTACGACTCCGAAGACATCGATGCTATGGACGACGATGCCGGAGACGAGCAGGAACCAGCGCCTACAGGGCACTGGAAGACCACCTCGTCATACGACACCTATATGGTGGACACCCCAAAAGATGGGGACGGCGAAGAAGCAGCGGAGGCAGATTCCTTAAAGAAACATCCCAAGCGCCGGCGTCAGCGGCGCCGCTCTAAATCCCGCCACAGTAAGAATGGAGATTCCGGCACAAGAGATAATAATACCCCAGAGAGTGCCGAAGATAATCCCCTCCAGCAAGACTCAGCGTAGGAGGATGCAGAAGCAAGCCCTCACGAGAGGGCGGCAGACGAAGAGGTAGAGGATTATAACTATATACCTCCCTCCGAAGACGAGGCAAGCCTCAACGACGACGAATTCGTCGTGCCCGAGGATCCCATCGAACAAGAGCGTTTTAAACGCAGGCTTATCGCCACGGCAAATAGCCTAAAGAAAAAGCAGCAGTAGCTTCAAGCTGATCAGGACCTGCTGGCCGATCGATGGACCGAGGTCCTCGCGGCCGAGGAGTATAAACTCGAACGCCCCTCCAAAAGCTACCCAAGAAGCAAGTTGCTCCCCCGATTAGAGGAGGAAGCATACATACCTTCATCACCAGCGCACGATACGGCCGACCGACCACCCCGTGGTCGCGACAGAGAGGCATCCAGGCCCTCCACCAAGACCGTACCCCGGCATCGCTCCAAAAGTACAAAGCCAAGAGGGAACGCGCCGGACTTGTGAGACGTATTGGAGGACATAGCAAGGCAATCCAGATCCATCTACGGATCACGTGGGCGCCCCACGACCCGCGACGAACACCGTCGCGCCGGATACAATAACCCCAGCCGGGCCGAACACAGCAGACAATGCTCTCTCGAGCTACGTCGTGATATTGCTCAATATAGAGGCGCCGCACACCCGCTATGCTTCACTGACAAAGTAATGGATCATCAAATCCCTGAAGGGTTTAAACCCGTAAACATCGAATCCTACGATGGAACAACAGACCCCGCGGTTTGGATCGAAGATTATATCCTTCACATCCATATGGCCCGCGGCGACGATCTCCCTGCCATCAAGTATCTCCCACTCAAGCTTAAAGGACCAGCTCGCCATTGGCTTAACAGCTTGCCCGCAGAGTCAATTGGGTGTTGGGAAGACCTGGAAGCCGCATTCCTCGACAACTTCCAGGGCACGTATGTGTGGCCACCAGACGCCGATGACCTAAGCCACATAATTCAGCAGCCAGACGAATCGGCCAGACAATTCTTGACACGGTTCTTGACAAATAAAAACCAAATCGTCGACTGTCCGGATGCAGAGGCCCTCGCAGCCTTCAAACATAACATCCGCGACGAGTGGCTAGCCCGGCACCTGGGGCAGCAAAAGCCGAAATCCATGGCTGCCCTCACATCATTAATGACCCGCTTTTGCGCGGGAGAAGATAGTTGGCTAGCTTGCAGCAACAACCTTAGTAAAAATTCTGGCAGTCCGGATACTAAGGACCACAACGGCAGGTCACGTCGAAGCAAAAATAAACGCCGCATTAACGGCGACGACAAGGAGGATACGGCAGTCAACGCCAGATTCCGAGGCTCTAAACCCGGTCAGCGGAAGAAGCCATTCAAAAGAACCACTCCGGGTCCGTCCAATTTGGACCGAATACTCGACCGCTTATGCCAGATACATGGCACCCCTGAAAAGCCAGCTAATCACACCAACAGAGATTGCTGGGTGTTCAAGCAGGCAGGCAAGCTAATTGCCGAAAACAATGACAAGGGGCTAAACAGTGACGACGAGGAAGAGACCCGACCGCCGAACAATAGAGGACAGAAGGGTTTCCCCCCACAAGTGCGGACGGTGAACATGATCTACGCAACCCATATACCCAAGAGGGAGCGGAAGCGTGCACTAAGGGACGTATACGCGATGGAGCCAGTCGCCCCGAAGTTCAATCCATGGTCCTCTTGTCCGATCACTTTCGATCGAAGAGACCATCCGACCAGCATCCGCCACGGTGGATTCGCCGCATTGGTTTTAGACCCAATCGTCGATGGATTTCACCTCACGAGAGTCCTGATGGACGGCGGCAGTAGCCTGAACCTGCTTTATCAGGATACAGTGCACAAGATGGGCATAGACCCCTCAAGGATTAAACCCACAAAGACAACCTTTAAAGGCGTCATACCAGGTGTGGAGGCCAATTGTACAGGCTCAGTCACACTGGAAGTGGTCTTCGGATCCCCGGATAATTTCTGGAGCGAGGAGTTAATCTTCGACATAGTCCCATTTCGCAGCGGCTATCTCGCTCTGCTCGGACGAACCGCGTTTGCGAAGTTCAACGCGGTGCCGCATTACGCATACCTTAAGCTCAAGATGCCAGGCCCTCGTGGAGTCATCACGGTCAACGGAAATATGGACCGCTCCCTCCGAACGGAGGAACATACAGCGGCTCTCGTGGCAGAAGTACAGAGCAGCCTTTTAAGGCAATTTTCGAGTCCGGCCGCCAAACGGCCGGATACAGCCAAACGCGCCCGAAGCAACATCAACCAAGACCACCTGGCACGATCCGAGCACGCGTAGCAATGCGGCCCTAACCCTCGCCCTCGCATGATTGCAAGAACAACCCTCCGCGTACATCATTACGCTTTGGAGATACCATGGGCGTAGGGGAAGGGGCACGACCACAACAGATCCAGAGTGCGGCTCGACCACACCGGGGGCTCGCAAGTGTGCCACTCTTTCTTATTATTATTTTCCTTCTTTATGTACACATGACTCCGTTAGCCAGAGGCCCTGTCCGGCGGTGAACCTGCCAAACTCATGATGCAACAGTCGGGGAGTAAAGAATGCGGCGACGAACACTCAGGTGGTCTCAATTACGAGCATTAAATTTGATTATATACACCAAGTCTGTAGCCCATCCCTGGAGGGGGACATGTTTAATTAGTCCAAAACTCTTTCTTACCGCACTATCTGTATCAGTCCGCACTCATAGCAGACTTCCTTTAATAAATGATGCAGCAATTTTTTTCGCCTGTTATTACATATATATGTTCATTACATGACATCTTGCACCCGTATATTTTGATACGGCCTAATACACCAGGGGCTTATGTTCCCCACATTATGGTGTGATAAGTCCGAACACTTTCACAAGTGCAGCACCCCGAACTTATAGCATTATATGAATCGGCTCCGAATCATGTCTTGGGTCAATAGTTGGGTTTGCCCGGCTCCCACGTTTTGGTGCCTTACGTTCCGTTTCGTCGGCTAAGGTGGCACTGGGAGAACCACTGCGATTGCGCCCCGGTTGAGCCGGGTGAGCGCCTCAGTGGAGAAAGCTAAAACTGACCGGCATGATAAGGCGAGAGACTGGTCGCTGTTCGAGAGGTCTTTTCGGGTCCTTAAAGACTCACGCCGCTTCAACGAAGTTCCGGACAATGTCCGATCAAGGCGTGGATAGCGCCCCGAATTCGGTCTTCTGAATACTAGGGGCTTCGCCGAAATTTAAAATTATAGAATTCTATGGCTAAGTGAGAGTGTTCAAGCATTATAAGTCCGGTTGCCTTGTTCGTTGTGTTGAGCGCCTCCCTAGATGGACCCAAAAGTGGGAACAAGAGTGCTCAAGTTATCCCGAACACCCCAGCACTTGCGGCTTGGGGGCTGAAGCCAACGACTTGCCATCTCTCAGATTTTATAAATGGCCGCACAGAAGGTAATATTTTAAATTAAAAAAGAGTTGCTTAAAGCGCACATGAACAAAGTTTTCAGCGCACAGGATAATACATAGCGAGTTTACTCAAAAATTACATCTCTAGGGCATTCATCCGCAATATCGCGGGCCCCCTTCAGGATAGTTTTATAATACATTTCGGGCGTACGATACTCCTTGCTCGGTGGCGGCGGGTCAGTAAGAAGCTTCTCCGCATCCAGCCTGCCCCGGTGCACCTTTGTGCGGGCAAGGGCCCGACGAGCACCTTCAATACAGGCGGAGCACTTGATGACCTCCACCCAGGGGAACGCATCCACCAGCCGCCGCACGAGGCCGAAGTAGCTCCCAGGCATGGTCTGTCCAGGCCACAGCCGGACTATAAGGCCCTTCATGGCCTCCTCAGCTACCTTGTGGAGTTCGACCAACTGCTTCAGCTGGTCGCTTGGGGGCACCGGATGACCGGCCTCAGCGTACTGAGACCAGAAGACCTTCTCCGTTGAGCTCCTCTCCTTGCCACGGTAGAATGCGGCGGCATCGGACACACTACACGGCAGATCTGCAAACGCCCCTGGAGAGCTCCGAATGCGGGTAAGTGTCAGGTAGTTTACATTAACATGCTTGCTTTGCATGAAAAATGCCTTACCCGCCGCTATCTTCTTTACATCTTCAACCTCCTGAAGGGCCTTATGGGCCTCGGCCTTGGCGGACTTGGCACTTTCGAGAGCCGAGGCGAGCTCGGACTCTCGAGTCTTGGAGTCGCGCTCCAAGCTCTCATGCTTCTCCATGAGAGCCTAGAGCTCTTGCCGCACTTCCGCCACCTGTGCCTCCTGCTTTTCTCGCTCTGCTCATTCCGCGGCCGCACTACGTTCGGCCGCGGACACAGCCTCCTTCAGGGATGCCACCTTGTTTGTGGCCCCTGCGATACCCATGTTATCCTTGTTAATTTTATTGCGACCAAAATCCTTTTCTGTAAGGTAACAATTCAAAGTGGTGCTACTCACCTTCTTTGTCCTCGAGCTGCCTCTTGGCATGGCCGAGCTCTCGCTCGGACCGCTCGAGATCTTGCTTTAATGTACCAACCTCCGCAGTCAGTGCGGCAGAGGTCAGCAGCACAGCCTGCAAAACCATATTGACATAATTTGTTAGCAACCAACGAATATCTTATTAGATCCTCAGTCCGGCTTTTCTTTCCGAACACCGAACCGAGCATCAGGGGCTACTGTCTATGCGGTATTACATTACACAATTTTAACATCTTACCTCAAAGCCTGTTAAAATGCTACTGCAGGCTTCGGTCAGCCCGCTCTTGGCGAGCTGGACCTTCTGAATCACCGCACTCATAACAGTGCGGTGTTCTTCCTTGATGGAAGTGCCTTCGAGCGCCTCCAGCAAGTTGTCCGGCGCCTCCGGTTGGACGAAGGCTGTCGGCGTCACGGTCTTGTCCTTCTTTCGAAGGGGCCGCCTGCCGGACTCTGGAACCACTACAGGTTCCGACATAGAGTCCGGTGCAAAGTCCGGGAGGCTGCCTTGCGGCGCCTCCGGAGCCTCCTCCCGATGGGTCCCTTTCTGGGATCCCACCTCGGCGTCCTCATCGGCGCGGGGGGTAGAGGCAGTCGGAAGTGAATCCACATCCGACGGGGCCAATGACCCGCTCGATGAAGCGGGGAGATCATCATCGGCCGGACTACGGACAGTATGCGGCATTAGTAGGACACTATGTGACACGAAAGAAATTGCATATCAGGGATCCGGATACTTATGATCTCGCCGGAGGCCTGGCCCTTGAAGGCCACTCCTCCTTGCCAACGTCGGTGTTGGCGGAGCTGTCCGGGGGAATAGTTCTCACCCTCTTGGACCCTTCGGCCTCCCCTGTTGGGGAAGCCTTCCTCTTCCTCTCTCCCTCCTCCGGGAGAGAGTCTTCTTCCTCCTCGTCGTCTTCGGGGGAGGAGTCCGCCTCGTCGTCGAACGCCTGATTACGGGAACTCTTTCGAGTGCCCGTGGCCGCCTTCTTGGCCTTCTTCTCCGGCACCACGTGCGGTGCCGGAACCAGCAGCCCTGCTAGACGGGCGTCCACTGGGTCTTCTGGCATGGGAGCCGGGCAGATGAGCTGCTCGGCCTTTTGCATCCATTCCTGTCAAAGGAAAAGGGAGATTGAAACCCTCTTAGAATCAATCTATTTACAACAAGTGTCCTGTGAAGGGGTTGAATCACTTACCTCGTCAGCTGGATGCTGCGAGCGAAATCCGCGATCTTCCATCGCGGATGCGGGGGCTTCGGCGCCCTTAAACAGCACCCTCCAGGCGCCTTCGTACGTCGTGTCGATGAGCCCACTTAGCGCCTGGTGCTGTTCTGGATCGAACTCCCACAGATTGAATGCCCGTTCTTGGCATGGGAGGATCCGGCGGACGAGCATGACTTGGACCACATCGACGAGCCTGAGCTTCTTGTTCACCAGCTTCTGGATACAGGCTCAGAGTCCCGTCAGCTCCTTCGGATTACCCCACGGCAAGCCCTTCTCTTTCCAGGAGGTGAGCTGCGTAGGGATACCAGATCTAAACTCGGGGGCCGCCGCCCACGCAGGGTCGCGCGGCTCGGTGATATAGAACCACCCCGCTTGCCACCCCTTGACGGAGTCCACGAAGGCCCCTTCGAACCAGAGGACGTTGGGCATCTTGCCCAACATGGCACCTCCGCACTCCGCCTGCGTGCCCTTCACTACCTTCGGCTTGACGTTGAAGGTCTTGAGCCACAAGCCGAAGTGGGGCCGGATGCAGAGGATGGCCTCACACACGACGATGAATGCCGAGATGTTGAGGATGAAGTTCGGCGCCAGATCGTGGAAATCCAGGCCGTAGTAGAACATGAGCCCCCGGACAAAGGGGTGAAGTGGAAAGCCCAGTCCGCGGAGGAAGTGGGGAAGGAAAACGACCCTCTCATGGGCCCCGGGGGTAGGGATGAGCTGCCCCTCGTCGGGCAGCCGGTGCGCGATATCGCCGGAAAGGTATCCGGCGTTGCGCAGCTTGGTGATGTGCTCCTCTTTGACGGTGGAAGCCAACCATTTGCCTCCCCCTCCGGACATGGTCGGGGAAGGTTATGACGAGATGCGCGAGCTTGGGCGTTGGAGCTTGAGTGCGTGGAGGTGGATAAGCAAAGGAGGAAGAAGGCGTGGGTGAAAAGGTGAATCCTTATCCCTTATATATAGGCGGGCGAAGACTATGCGCCCCCCACCGGCCTGGTAAAACTCGCTTATCTCCCAAGCGCCACCATCAATGGCGCGGTTGGGTTACCCACGTCCGTATTGATGAGAATCCCGGAATAAGGGGAGCACGATCTCTCCTTCGACAAGACGTGCCAAGGAAACCACTTCGCTAAACGTGCTGAGGTGGTATAATAAAAAACAATTCAAGTAAAGGCTTGGTAGCGGTGTGATGTCATGCCGCAAAATAGGTCAGCAGATTGGACTTATGTGCATTTCATTCTCTCTACGGTGGAATGTGGAATTTATTTTGCAGAGCTGGACACTATCCTGGTGTTCATGATCTTCTCTGGATTATTCAAAGGAGGAACCCGCCTTGCAATGCCGAACATTATGTGCGCCGGACTTATCGTCATTGAAGCCTGGTTTAGGGGCTACTGAGGGAGTCCTGGACTAGGGGGTGTCCGGACAGCCGGACTATCATCGTCCGCCGGACTCCAAGACTACGACGATACAAGATTGAAGACTCCGTCCCGTGTCCGGATGGGACTTTCCTTGGCGTGGAAGGCAAGCTTGGCGATACGAATATGTAGATCTCCTACCATTGTAACCGACTCTGTGTAACCCTAGCGTTCTCCGGTGTCTATATAAACCGGAGGGCTTTAGTCCGTAGGACACAACATACATTACAACAATCATACCATAGGCTAGCTTTAGGGTTTAGCCTCCTTGATCTCGTGGTAGATCCACTCTTGTACTACCCATATCATCAATATTAATCAAGCAGGACGTAGGGTTTTACCTCCATCGAGAGGGCCCGAACCTGGGTAAAACATCGTGTCCCTTGTCTCCTGTTACCATCCGCCTAGACGCACAGTTCGGGACCCCCTACCCGAGATCCGCCGGTTTTGACACCGACAGCTTGCAAGAAGATCCTCGCCACTTTTTGCAACCTGCCGGAGTATGCAACATGCTCTAAGGCTATGAGTTGGTGTCGTGTCTGAAGTGCTGTGGAGTTTACATGGTCCATTGAGCCATTCTTCCAATATGGTTCCCCGCCCTGGGGTGTGCTTTCGTCTCTTGGGGAAAGGATTGGCCGGCTTACGGGAGTTCGCTCGTTTAGTTCGGACAAAGGTCTTGGTGAGAGTAGTACTGTCCCAAAATTCAGTTTGGGTTTTCCAGGTGCTCTCCATTGCACAGTACTTCTGTACTATGATTGCCAAATCCGCGACACATACTATGTCACGGCGGCTTATAGCATTAAGGAGTCCTTTGTTCGTGCAGTTTTCGTAGAAGAGTAAGACTATATTCTCCTCACGGCAGTCCTTGACCTTGTTAAGCGCAAGGAGGAATCTGGCCCAGTAGCGATGTACAGTCTCCTAGGGCTCTTACCGGATGCGGGAGAGGCAGTTTAGGTCCTTGTAGGTGCTGTTAGCTGAATCCGGATTCTGATCCGATCTAACACCCAGGGGCGTGGGAAGCTCCGAGCCTGACAGCTCGGGATTCGGGGTATCGCCCAATTTCTTCAGCCCAATGCCGATTCTAAGTCCGGGACCTGGGTCATGTCTCCCTCTAAGCAGGTATTCGGCTCAGGGAGTTCGGTGATCCGGACATAATTCGTCAAAGTCGAGGGACGGTCCGTGTGAGGTACCTCCACTATCGCTATCTCATGGGTGGCCGGCGGGGATCTAATGTCCCTCTGGTCGGGTTTAAGCCCGATCCGATCGTAGTCTGTAGTGACTCCTAGAGCGGCGATGCGATTCAAGAGCTCAGTGAGGGAGCAGAGCTCCATTGGATCTATCTGTTCGGCGAGTTCCGAACTAACGCGAAGGTTATGATTGATGACCCGAGAGGCCATCGTTTGCGCTACCGCCGATGGGGCGGCCATGATAAAGCCGCCGAGTCGGAGAGTTTGGCCTACAGCCAGAGCTCCTTCCGAGGTGATGTCGTCCTTGATGACGAGACGAGCCATCGAGCCGTGCGGCGACGACACAGAGGAACTCTCAATGAAAGCACCAATGTCGGTGTCAAAACCGGCGGATCTCGGGTAGGTGGTCCCGATCCGTGCGTCAAGGCCGATGGTAACAGGAAGCAAGGGACGCAGATGTTTACCCAGGTTCGGGCCCTCTCGATGGAGGTAAAACTATAACATCCCAAAATTTTAAATTTTGGAATGTTATAATAAATAGATAGATTTGATTGATTGACTGAAAGTGAGTGAAATTCGAAACTTTTTGGAAGTTAAATGAGAGGGAATAAAAGGACTTTCCCAAACTTTCATTTTCTTTTCTGATCTTCATGAGTTCAAATTCTTTTCACCATAAAACTCTGGAGAGAAGATGACATGACTTCTTCCATTTATTTAAATGACAAGGGGTGTTGAAAATATTTGAATTTCATTTGGAAAATATTTCCAACCCAGGAACTTTGTGCAACTCAATGATTTTCATGAGCGAAGATAAAATGACTTCTTCAAAACATATGAAATATGAGTTGGGAGTTTCAAAGAATTAAATTAAAAGTTATTTTGAATTTATTTTCAATTTGGAGTTATTGGAGTTTTATTCAAAAATAAAATATACGGAAAATAGGGTAACATGATTCCCTACATCAGAAAATTGGAGAGAAATAAATTTGAATTAATTTTGGTATTTTTATAATGATTTCTATTGGATTTTATTAGACCAGTAGCACTCTTTGAATTATCTGAATTTGTGTGAATTTTATTTAATGCTAGGAAAATGTTCTGCTTGTAGAAAATATTTTTCTGAAAATTTTTATATATATTATGCCTATATAAAATTTTAGTTTCATTTTCATTTTTCAGTTTATCGCTTTCTGTTTTAAAAAAAACAAATAACAAAACTGCACGCGCGCCTGAAACTAACTGCCGCCGACGTGCGCATCATAGTACCAGCGGGCGCCCCAGCTTTACTTTTTCTATTTAATATATGGGCCAGGCCCAGCGGGCCATATTCCTTCCCCATATTTTTTTCCATAGTTTTTCTTTTTCTTTTCTATTGCTCAAAAAAAAATATATTACAGTGTGTGCGGCCGGCCGAACCGCCTAAAGCCTTTTGGCCCATGGCGCACCTCCCATCTCTGTCTGGTATATTTTTCACCTACGTTTAGTCCCACGTTGTCTAGCTTTTGACCCCTAAACCTCTTTTCCACCTATAAATATAGACCCATAGAGCCTCCAAAAATCATCTGATTCGGGTTAAATCAACATTTTGGTTTGACTAGATTCATTTAAGAAAACTATTTTTCTCCTCTCCGGCGCGACATCTGGAGATTGTCTTCTCTCTCCGAAGTTGTCTTTTCTCTGCCTTATAAAGATATATTTATTCGTTCTCTGTATTTATACTTAGACTAGAATTCTTTTAGACGTAGCTATTTTTTTCTGTAAAACAGCTTGGCCCTGATTTTTCAAATAGCCATAACTTTTACTCGTTCATCCAAATCCAACGAAACCAACGCCCACTTCTTCGTTATGATTCCCTCTATCCAGTAATCCAACTCAAACATGTTTTTGAAAGTTTAAAATTTGATTTAGATCAGATTTGAATTTGAACTTTGTTTGATCATAACTTAAGTTCCGTAACTCCTTTTGAGTTGAGTCTTTTTGCAAATCGAAGCTCTTGACCTAAACTTTCTGATAAGGCCAAATTCACATAATTTTGGTACTGTTAGAAATTGTTTTATGTTGCAAGAGTTATTTTCTTGGTTTTTGATGCTTTTCGAATTGTCTTCTTCATTCTTTCCGATCTTTTGAGTGATTGTTTATGTGTGGTTACTACTGCTTGCTTACGATAGATTGACCGGAGTGTGACGAGTAGATCTATCAAGAGTGTTGAGTGCGAATCATCTTCATCAACATTGCAGGCAAGTTCACACTTTGATCATATCCCTTTCATACCCAGTTTTTATGCATTAGTTTCACCCTCAAACATTGCATGAGTAGGTTTGATAACATGTGGGTATTGGGAAGTAGTTGATGAGGTAGGAACCTATTGTCCTGCATTCAAACCTTGGGAGTTACTTTTACGCTATGCTTATATTGCCATGCTATGCTCGTAGACGTGGATTGGGTTTGAGTGTATTCCATGACAGATGTGAGATTGTTTACTTAATGGTTCAACTTAAGGTGGCAACTTTAATACACATCTGGGTGGATTGAGGCACCTGGGGTATCCAGTGATTGCCTGTTTTATTTTTGGAAATCCCGGGGTTACCGTGTGATTCTCCTATGGACCGCCACCCAGGCTCAAAGGGATCTGAGATATTTTCACGCTAGAAACTTCCGTGTGCAGCCTCAAGCTATTATGGGCTCTAGCATAGTTGAGTAAGTTACGTGAAGCTCTTGAAGAGGTTGATCAGCAGGTAGTGGGTTTTGTAGGTTTGGTATGGTCTACCCGGAGTAGAGAGTTAATGTTTCTGAAAGACTGTGTCTCGGTCATCCGTTTCTCAAACATCATGTAGTGCGAGAAATCCAACGGAGGCGATCGAGTCTTGTGGGGAAAAGTGTGCAAACCTCTGCAGATTGTACAATGTAATCGTGGTTAGCCGTGTCCCCGGTTATGGACAATCTTGAGTATCTAGTACTTGGAGTATCTTAAGTATCTCATCATGTTACTTAAATTAATTTGTTGGGTTAATGATTACTTTTAATTGGGATCGTTGAGTTGGGGGTACCTTCTCAATGATGTTACAACCACCATGATAGTTAAATAAATTTATTCCTTTGCAGTAGGGAAAAATTGGCTTTTCGCAAAACTGTAACCATAGAGCTTTCCACCAGCCAAATATGCATGTAGTGATACCCTTTATTCATCATTGCTCTATGGTGTGACTTTGCCAGTACATTCAATGTACTGACCCTCTGTGGTTGCAACGTCTCATGTTGCAAGATCTTACGACGAGTAAGTGATACGTTAGGGTTACGATTTCCTATACTCAACTTTGCCGTTGGTGTTGATGGGAATCCACAACCTTGTTGCTTCCGCTATTTTGGATTGAGGTAATAGTATTTACGTTATTTTATACATGTGATTTACCTCTGTTATAAATCCTCGAGTACCGTGTGTGTCAGCATACCGATCCAGGGATGACACGTAAGCACAGAGACTTGACCCATTCGGGTCGGGTCGCTACAAGATGGTATCAAAGCACATGTTGACTGTAGGACGTGACCCTAGAAACTGGCAAGCCCGTAGGAAAGATTTTCTCTACAACTTTCTTTTCAAAAGATCTCTTACCTCTCTTCTCTTCTGAGCTTATTCAAATATTCCCTTTTAGTGAGACTATACCCTTTTCCCCTTTTGACCACTCAAAGATTCGAATGATGAGACCACTCCAAGTAGTACAAGATATCAGACAACTAAGACTATTCGGAATGAAGTGGATTTTACCATACATTATGATAATGGAAACTACAACGATTGAAGACCCCGAAGACTAGGAGAATTGGAAGGCTTGGAAGAATTTCCAGATTTGGTATGACCAAGGAAGCCTACACTTAAGGAAATTGTCAGACCATGGAAGCTGTTAATACCCGAGATCAAGGTGTATCGGAGAAAGACCGGAACATGGAGCATTAGAACTCAAACTTTTGTCAAGAAAACCCTAAGGCAGGAGATATCAACTATGGAATAAAAGTTCATGTCAATGACCAGGGCAGAAATATGGATATCCGAGATGTTATCGCCGCTTATGCTATTGTCACCGTGTTGAGTTAAGCATGCATTCCTTCAGAAGTATTGGATGACAAAAGGGCTGATGGAGCATATGTCAGCAAAGGATGCAGTTTTAACCTTAGCCGGTGTATCACCAGGATCTGGAGTATTACATCAGGAAGTTTAAGTGGACCTTCGGGAAGCTCTATTTGATAGAGGAGCATTTCGTGAAGAATTCAAGATCCAGAAACTGAAAGTAGCCAAGCTGGAGGAGCAAAACCTCGAGATACCGGAGATTTGTCAAGAAGGATAGTAGGACCATGGCTCATACCAAGGATGTTGAAATCCTAAGGTTTGGAACGCAACTCCAGAAATATTAAAGGACGTCATGATAGACTTTGCGACAACAGAGATGATCTGGCAAAAGAACTTGAGTAGGACAAGCATGATCAGAAGGAGCCATCAGAGACATGACCAAGACTTGAAGAGTTCGATGACGTTGAGATTTATTGACCATTAGAAGACCAAACCCCGTTGTACTTACGTTAGATGCGACGATTGTGAGCTGTCATTTGTTTGTTATTTTTCTAACAGCCACAATAAAATCTGTATTTTCAAAACTATTGCTTGTACTATGTGCATCCCTCTCGATCTCTCATATCCCACCCCAAACCCATGGACCCAATAGAGGATGAATGGAGATGAGCTCATATTATCTGGACCGATGAGTCAATTGGATACGGACCGATGGATTCAGAACATGGAGGATAACACTATAGCCAGAAAGGATATAACCCAGCATGCTCTTCAGTGCTTGGTAAGAGTTGCTGCTACTTAGTGGAGAACGTACCAAACCATCAATGGATGGCAAGGAGTAACCACTTGGAAAGAATTTAAGCTGACTCTGCAAAAATCTCGGTTTGTGTCCCAGAAGATGAAGCCTTATGGAAATGATATGGAGAAAGTGCATGCAAGCTTTGTGGAGAAATAGGACACAACCATAAAGAACATCAGGATGAATACCCTCATAAGTGCGGGATTACAAAAGGAGTTAGCCGAGGATCTCAGGGAACTTTGGTTGAAGATTGTTCCCACAGGTTTCGTTGCAGCAATGGAAGTTCAGTCTACATTGTTGGGAAAGATCCGTGAAGCTCAGAAGGATGACAAAGAGATTGCTGAGGTAAAAGAGAGAATGAGCAAAGGAAAGGCCAAAGGTTTTCGTAAGGATGAGCACGACACCTTATGGTTCGAGGACCGTGTATATGTGCTCAATAATGCAAAGATCGGGAAGTAAATACCTCAAGAGGCTCATGGCTCACCATACTCGATTCGCCCTGGAAACACCAAGATGTACTTGGATTTGAAGGAGTGTTTCTAGTGGACTGGTATGAAGAAGGATATTGCGGAGTATGTAGTCGTAGGTGATGTATGCCAGAGAGAGTAGAGTAGCATCAGAAGCCAGCAGGATTACTACAGCCTATGCCGATACCCAAATGGAAGTGGGATAAGCTTGGCATGGATTTCATTACCGGATTTCCCAGAACCCGAACGGGACATGATTCTATCTGGGTAGTAGTTGATTTGCTTGACCAAAGTGGCTCACTTTATCCCAGTAAAACCACCTATACATGTGTGAAGTTGGGCAAGATATATTTGACCAGGATCGTATGTCTGCATGGAGTTTCGAGGACCATCGTATCAGATAGAGGAACACAGTTTACCTCAAAGTTTTGGAATCAGCTACACCAGACTTTGGGTACTAGGCTAGAGTTCACTACGGCCTTTCATCCGCAGACAGATGGATAGACCGAGAGAGTCAATCAGATTCTGGAGGACATGTTGAGAGCATGTGCGCTAGGTTATGGATCTAGTAGGGATGATAATCTACCTTACGCGGAGTTCTCATTCAACAACAGCTACCAAGTCAGTTTGAGGATGCCCCTTTTGAAGCTTTGTATGGGAGAAGGAGCCAGACACCGTTGATTTGGGATGAAGTTGGAGACCGTCAGTTTTTTGGACCAAATGTGATCAAGGAGTCAGAAGAGAATGTTAAGTTGATTCGAGATAGACTGAAGGTAGCTCAGTCCAGGCAGAAGAGTTATGAAGACTCAAAAACGCAAGGAGGTAGTCTATGAAATTGGAGACAGAGCATGTCTTCGTCTGTCCCCTCTGCGAGGAGTTAAATGATTTGGAGTTAAGGGAAAGTTAGCCCCGAGATTTGTAGGACCATACCGAGTTTTGGAGCGTATGGGAGAAGTGGCCAACAAATTGGAGTCACCCGAAGGACTGTCAGAAGTTCATGATGCGTTTCATGTTTCCCAGTTGAAGAAGTGCCATGCAGAGATGGCCAATATTCCCCTGTAAGGATGCTTGACCCTAGAAAGGATAATGATGTTCCACGAAGTGGAGTATGGACTTCATAAGTATAAGTTTTTTTTATCTTGGTATGTGGGATATCCCACGAGGAAGAAGAGATGAATTACTATTGGATATAAAGGAGGTGTGATGTTGGAATAACGATCAGTTGCCCGCGATGATGAGTTCAAGGTTTACAAGTGATGAGATGGGCCATAACCCACAGGCCCCAGGACCTGCCAAGAAGAAAGCACACTCTTGCTGAAGGAAAACCCTTGGAAGTGGATATGCCTTACCCACCGACGATTTTATAGGAGCAACGCAAAACCTGAGAGTTGTGAAGAAAATGGTAGATGTTTGTTTGGCTTGCAGAATCAATGGATTTATCTGAACTTGGTTCGTTGACAAGAGAAATTCTGCAATGCTTGTGAGGATGACCGAGTGTTAGAATGCGAGATTTGCTAAACCATATACAAGGTAATGATTTGGGTGCGGGATGGATTGATCACCATACCGACTTACCCTTATTATTCGCCTTGCTATACGGGATGGTAAATCTGAGTGACTTACCTATAGTAGAGAGACGATGATCAAAACCTTGTTTGAACCTTAGAATGGTATAAGTATTTTTCCCTTGTACGAGGCAGTTGTTGCCAATCGTAGGATATACGGTGAGGTTCAGCCCAGACCCATTTCCTGCAGGAGAAACCATAAATTGTTGACCACCAGGAGATATCGATAGTTGTTTAGTATTGGCGCCAGACCCGTCAGCTAAGAAGACCCAGTCATGGAATAACCGTACCAAGATGAAAGGACAGAAGAATTGCGGTAAAGGTTATGACACTACCGGAAGAGCCTAGAGAAGGAATTTCCCGAGAATTTGAGAAGACCGGCCCCGTCAACAATAAGGACGGAGTTTATGAGTATTGATGGAACTGTAACGATGTTTCTAAGGGTGGTAGCACCCCAGACCCTGAGATGATCGATGGATTTTGAGGAGAACCCCGAACCTAACATATTTCATTCTAGCCTCTCCGAATCTCGAGGACGAGATTCATTTTAAGGGTGGTAGATTTGTAACATCCCAAAATTTTAAATTTTGGAATGTTATAATAAATAGATAGATTTGATTGATTGACTGAAAGTGAGTGAAATTCAAAACTTTTTGGAAGTTAAATGAGAGGGAATAAAAGGACTTCCCAAACTTTCATTTTCTTTTCTGATCTTCATGAGTTCAAATTCTTTTCACCATAAAACCCTGGAGAGAAGATGACATGACTTCTTCCATTTATTTAAATGACAAGGGGCGTTGAAAATATTTGAATTTCATTTGGAAAATATTTCCAACCCAGGAACTTTGTGCAACTCAATGATTTTCATGAGCGAAGATAAAATGACTTCTTCAAAACATATGAAATATGAGTTGGGAGTTTCAAAGAATTAAATTCAAAGTTCTTTTGAATTTATTTTCAATTTGGAGTTATTGGAGTTTTATTCAAAAATAAAATATACAGAAAAAAGGGTAACATGATTCCCTACATCAGAAAATTGGAGAGAAATAAATTTGAATTAATTTTGGTATTTTTATAATGATTTCTATTGGATTTTATTAGACCAGTAGCACTCTTTGAATTATCTGAATTTGTGTGAATTTTATTTAATGCTAGGAAAATGTTCAGCTTGTAGAAAATATTTTTATGAAAATTTTTATATATATTATGCCTATATAAAATTTTAGTTTCATTTTCGTTTTTCAGTTTATCGCTTTCTGTTTTAAAAAAAACAAATAACAAAACTGCACGCGCGCCTGAAACTAACTGCCGCCGACGTGCGCATCATAGTACCAGCGGGCGCCCCAGCTTTACTTTTTCTATTTAATATATGGGCCAGGCCCAGCGGGCCATATTCCTTCCCCATATTTTTTTCCATAGTTTTTCTTTTTCTTTTCTATTGCTCAAAAAAAAAATATTACAGTGTGTGCGGCCGGCCGAACCGCCTAAAGCCTTTTGGCCCATGGCGCACCTCCCATCTCTGTCTGGTATATTTTTCACCTACGTTTAGTCCCACGTTGTCTAGCTTTTGACCCCTAAACCTCTTTTCCACCTATAAATATAGACCCATAGAGCCTCCAAAAATCATCTGATTCGGGTTAAATCAACATTTTGGTTTGACTAGATTCATTTAAGAAAACTATTTTTCTCCTCTCCGGCGCGACATCTGGAGATTGTCTTCTCTCTCCGAAGTTATCTTTTCTCTGCCTTATAAAGATATATTTATTCGTTCTCTATATTTATACGTTAGACTAGAATTCTTTTAGACGTAGCTATTTTTTTCTGTAAAACAGCTTGGCCCTGATTTTTCAAATAGCCATAACTTTTACTCGTTCATCCAAATCCAACGAAACCAACGCCCACTTCTTCATTATGATTCCCTCTATCCAGTAATCCAACTCAAACATGTTTTTGAAAGTTTAAAATTTGATTTAGATCAGATTTGAATTTGAACTTCGTTTGATCATAACTTAAGTTTCGTAACTCCGTTTGAGTTGAGTCTTTTTGCAAATCGAAGCTCTTGACCTAAACTTTCTGATAAGGCCAAATTCACATAATTATGGTACTGTTAGAAATTGTTTTATGTTGCAAGAGTTATTTTCTTGGTTTTTGATGCTTTTCGAATTGTCTTCTTCATTCTTTCCGATCTTTTGAGTGATTGTTTATGTGTGGTTACTACTGCTTGCTTACGATAGATTGACCGGAGTGTGACGAGTAGATCTATCAAGAGTGTTGAGTGCGAATCATCTTCATCAACATTGCAGGCAAGTTCACACTTTGATCATATCCCTTTCATACCCAGTTTTTATGCATTAGTTTCACCCTCAAACATTGCATGAGTAGGTTTGATAACATGTGGGTATTGGGAAGTAGTTGATGAGGTAGGAACCTATTTTTCTGCATTCAAACCTTGGGAGTTACTTTTATGCTATGCTTATATTGCCATGCTATGCTCGTAGACATGGATTGGGTTTGAGTGTATTCCATGACAGATATGAGATTGTTTACTTAATGGTTCAACTTAAGGTGGAAACTTTAATACACATCTGGGTGGATTGAGGCACCTGGGGTATCCAGTGATTGCCTGTTTTATTTTTGGAAATCCCGGGGTTACCGTGTGATTCTCCTATGGACCGCCACCCAGGCTCAAAGGGATCTGAGATATTTTCACGCTAGAAACTTTCGTGTGCAGCCTCAAGCTATTATGGGCTCTAGCATAGTTGAGTAAGTTACGTGAAGCTCTTGAAGAGGTGGATCAGCAGGTAGTGGGTTTTGTAGGTTTGGTATGGTCTACCCGGAGTAGAGAGTTAATGTTTCTGAAAGACTGTGTCTCGGTCATCCGTTTCTCAAACATCATGTAGTGCGAGAAATCCAACGGAGGCGATCGAGTCTTGTGGGGAAAAGTGCGCAAACCTCTGCAGAGTGTACAATCTAATCATGGTTAGCCGTGTCCCCGGTTATGGACAATCTTGAGTATCTAGTACTTGGAGTATCTTAAGTATCTCATCATGTTACTTAAATTAATTTGTTGGGTTAATGATTACTTTTAATTGGGATCGTTGAGTTGGGGGTACCTTCTCAATGATGTTACAACCACCATGATAGTTAAATAAATTTATTCCTTTGCAGTAGGGAAAAATTGGCTTTTTGCAAAACTGTAACCATAGAGCTTTCCACCAGCCAAATATGCATGTAGTGATACCCTTTATTCATCATTGCTCTATGGTGTGATTTTGCTAGTACATTCAATGTACTGACCCTCTGTGGTTGCAACGTCTCATGTTGCAGGATCTTACGACGAGTAAGTGATACGTTAGGGTTACGATTTCCTATACTCAACTTTGCCGTTGGTGTTGATGGGAATCCAAAACCTTGTTGCTTCCGCTATTTTGGATTGAGGTAATAGTATTTACGTTATTTTATACATGTGATTTACCTCTGTTATAAATCCTCGAGTACTGTGTGTGTCAGCATACCGATCCAGGGATGACACGTAAGCACAGAGACTTGACCCATTCGGGTCGGGTCGCTACAAAAACCCTACTTCCTGCTTGATTAATATTGATGATATGGGTAGTACAAGAGTAGATCTACCACGAGATCATAGAGGCTAAACCCTAAGAGCTAGCCTATGATGGTAAGATTGTAATTGTGATCGGGCTTCTAAAGACCAACCTCTCCGGTTTATATAGACACCGGAGAGGGCTAGGGTTTACATGGAGTCGGTTACAAGGAAGGAATTACAATATCCGGATAGCCAAACTTGCCTTCCACGCAAAGGAGAGTCCCATCCGGACACGGGCCGAAGTCTTGAGTCTTGTATCTTCATGCTTTAATAGTCCGGACGTTGCACACAGTCCGGCTGTCCGGATACCCCCTAATCCAGGACTCCCTCACCCGCTGCCACAGGAGGGTAGGACAAAAGATGTCATGGAAGTTCTTTTCCATAAGCACATATGACTATATTCAGAATACATGCCAACATTACATTGATGAACTGGAGCTAGTTCTGTGTCACCCTATGTTATAGCTATTACTTGAGGAATCGCATCTGACATAATTATCCATCACTAATCCAATGCCTACGAGCTCTTCACATATTGTGCTTCGCTTATTTACTTTTCCGTTGCTACTGTTACAACTACTACAAAACTATTATCTTTACTTTTGCCACTGTTACCATTACTATCATACTACTTTGCTACTAAATACTTTGCTGCAGATACTAAGTTATCCAGGTGTGGTTGAATTGACAACTCAACTGCTAATACTTAAGAATATTCTTTGGCTCCGCTTGTGTCGAATCAATAAATTTGGGTTGAATACTCTACCCACGAAAGCCGTTGTGATCCCCTACACTTGTGGGTTGTCAGGAATCTACATATATCCGAATTGCCAAGCTTGCCTTCCACGCAAAGGAGAGTCCCACCCGGACACGGGACAAAGTCTTCAATCTTGTATCTTCATAGTCCAACAGTCCAGCATAAGCATATAGTCCGGCTGTCCAAGGACCCCCTAATCCAGGACTCCCTCAGTAGCCCCTGAACCATGCTTCAATGACAATGAGTCCAGCGCGCAGATTGTCTTCGGCATTGCAAGGTGGGTTCCTTCTCCGAATACTCAAAAGTTGATCTTAAACACAAGAATCGTGTCCGGCTCTGCAAAATAAATTCCACATACCACCATAGAGAGTACAATATTCCACGAGTCTAATCTGTTGACAACTTTTCCATAGCGTGACATCACGCCATGGCCCGGTCATTATTCGAACTGTTTTCTCAACCTGCTACTGTACACCTTGCGAGGCGATTTTATTGGCATGTCTTGTCGAAGCAGAGATCGTGTCCCCTTATCACGGGATTCTCATCAATACGGGTGTGGGTAACCCAACCGCACCATTAACATGGCACTTGGGGAATAAGCGAGTTTCCAGGGCAAGTGGGGAGGCGCATGATTTCTACCGCCTTTATAAAGAGACAAGGATTCCCCTTTTTCACCCACGCCTTCTCCTTCCTCTGCTCATCCATTCTCGAGCTCCAACGCCCAAGATTTCACCTTCTCCGCAAAATCATTCCAAACATGTTAGGAGCGGGAGGCAAATGGATGGCCTCCTCCGTCACGAAGGAGGACATCAAGAAGCTTCGGGAGGCCGGATACCTGTCCGCAAACATCGCGCATCGACTTCCGGCCGAAGGGCAGATCATCCCTACCCCGAAACCCCAGGAAAGGGTAGTATTCCTCTCTCACTTCGTCCACGGGATGGGATTCCCCCTCCACCCATTCGTCCGCGGACTAATGGTATACTACGGGTTGGACTTCCATGATCTGGCTCCCAACTTCATCCCCAACATCTCGGCGTTTATCGTCATGTGCGAGGCCTTCCTCCGCATCACGCCCCACTTCGGCCTATGGCTGAAAACCTTCAACGTGAAGCCAAAGGTGGTGGGCAGCCAACAAGCGGAGTGCGGGGGCGCCATGGTGGGCAAGATGCCCAATGTCACCTGGCTCGAAGGCTCCTTTGTGGAGACTGTGAAGGGGTGGCAATCGGGATGGTTCTACATCACCGAGCCACGCAATGCTAACTGGGCGGCGACCCCTGAATTTCGATCCAGCGTCCCCATGCGGCCCACCTCTTGGAAAGAGAAGGGTTTAGCCTGGGGCTTAGTGGAGGAACTGACCGGACTTCAGACATGCGTCCAAAATATGATAAGCAAGAAAATCAAGCCCGTCAACGTGGTCCAGGTTATGCTCCTCCGCCGAATGCTTCTGTGTCAGAGACGGGTTTGCAATCTGTGGGAGTTCGACCCGGCCGAACACCAGACGCTGCGAGAGCTCTTCGGCACGACGCACGAAGAAGTCTGGAAGGTGCTTTTCAAGGCCACCGAGGTACCACAGCCCATAACCGAAGATCGCGGACTCGACGTAAAACGCCGAGCCAACCCGGTAAGTTTTCACATTTTGCAAGATATGCCTTTTACCAGCACATCCGCGGGAGGAATCTAAGCCTCCATGCCGATTTTGCGGGCCTGGGTAGCGATAGCGGAGCTATTGACTGTCCGGCTCCGCTACTTGAAGATCCAGAATCGCCTCTTCTAATGAAGATGTTGTTTCCGGCGCCCTATGAGGTGCCGGAGAAGAAGGCCAAGAAGACGGCCATGGGGACCAGAGGGGGTCTCCGGCGCAAGGTTGTATCAGATGTGACGTCCGAAGACACCGAGACGAACTCCTCCACCGAAGACAAGGAGGAGGAGGAGGAAATCAATTCTCCCCCCACCGGGGGGAGAAAGAAGAGGAAGGCCGCCACGCACTGGGAGGCCGAGGTGTCCAAGAAGGGAAAAACCTTCCTTCCGGACCACTCCACCATAGCCAACAACAGCGGTGAGGAGTGGGAGCCCAGGGACAAGCCCCTGGCTAAGTCCTAAGTATCCGGACACAATAGTATTTCCAGTATGTTTGCTTTATTGCTTCTTATCATGCCAGACGTGCACCTACAGTCCGGCCAAATCCAACATCGAGATATCTTCCTCTTCGGAGGGGTCTCTGGACCCGTCGACGATGAACAATGATTCGCTCCCAACGGCCTCCTCCCCTAGGGCCGCGGACGACACCGAGGTGTTGTCCCAATGGATACCAGGCCAAGGGGAGACGGTTCCGGAGACGCCCCTAGGCGAAATCTTAGTCGCCGGGCACATGGGGGGAAGACCCCCATGGACTCCGATAATGGGGGCCGCAGCCAGTTTGGCCCCCAGCCGAATACGGCTCCGGAAACCCAAGTGGTTCCGGATTCAGGCGAGCAGCCTCTTTCCAAGGAGGGCGAGCCGCCTGCACCAATGACCTTTGACCATCCAGAGGCACCGGACAACTTGCTGGAAACGCTTCGCAGTGCTTCCATTGATGAAGAACACCGTACTCTTATGAGTAAGGTGATTGAGAAGGTCCAGTCCGCCAAAAGCGGATTGACCGAAGCCTGCACTATCCTTCTAACAGGCTTTGAGGTAAGTAATAAAAATTGTGAAAGAATATCATAGTGTAGGCAGTAGCCCCTGATGCTCTGTTTGGTGTTCGAAAAGAAAGGCCGAACAGAGGATCAAATAATGTTCGCAGGAGTCTAACAAAAGATGTCTATCTGTATGAGCAGGCAACGCTGCTGTCCGCTGCCACTCGTACTGCGGAGGTCTTTGGACTAAAGCAGGACCTGGAGCGGACCGAGGGAGAGCTTGTCCTCATGAAGAGGCAGCTGGAGTAAAGTCAAGGTATGTAATACCCTGCATGTATACTTATAAAGGATAAATGGTTTCTGTTGACTGAAGTGTCATGAATTTTGATAGGGGCCAGGACCGAAGTGGTGGCCCTTAAAAAGGCGCTGGCCGAGGCCGAAGACAAAGCAGCCAAGGAACGCGCCGAGTGCGAGAAGCAAGAGGCCCGGGTCAGCGAGGTCCAGCAAGAGCTCCAGGATTTCGTCCAGAAATACAATTCCTTGGAGCGTGACTCTAAGACTCAAGAGTCCGAGCTTGCTAAGGCCCTCCAGAGTGTGCAAGACACCAAAGCCGAAGCCTAGAAGGCCCTCCGGGAGATCCAGGCGGCAAAGAAGATTGCGGCAGGTAAGGCATTCGTTATGCAAAGCAAGCATGTGAAGGAGGCCTTCTTTTTACTTACCTGAATTTGGAGTTCTCCAGGAGCGTTCGAAGATCTGCCGCGCAGCATATCTGACGCTGCAGAGTTCTACCGAGCCGAGGAAGGGAGCTCAACGAAGAAGTTGTTCTGGTCTCAATATCTTGGGACAGAACATCCGATGCCCTTGAGCGACCAGCTGAAGCAACTGGTCGAGCTGCACAAGGCAGCCAAACTGACCATGAAGGACCTCATAGTCCGGCTGTGGCATGCCGAACCTATGCCCAGCAGCTACTTCGGTCTCGTGAAGCTTCTTGTGAGTGCCTGCCCATGACTTGAAGTCATAAAGCGGGCGGTTTGCATTAAAGGTGCGTGAATGGCCTTCGCCCATGCAAAAGTGCACTAGGCGAAGATGGATGCTGAAAAGCTGATGACCGAGGGGCCACCGAAGGGCAAGGAGCACCGCCAGCCCGAAAAATATTATGACACTGTCCTGAAGGGCCCCTGCCTTGTGGCGGAGCAATGTACTAAGGATTTAATCTTTGAATGAATGCACTCAGTTTATCCTGTAATATGAAACGAGTTCAGTTGCACAATATAATGCTTGTTGATTTAAAATTTTACCTCCTGTGCGGCCGTTTACAAAATCTGGGAGTTGGCCAGTCGTCGGCTTCTGCCCCCGTGTAACTAGTACAGGGGTGTTCGGGATAAATCTAAACACTCTTTATCCAAATTTTTGGTCCGTTAAGGAGGTGTTTACCGCAACGAACAAGGCAATCGGACTATACAGCTTTATCACCCTCACTTAGCCATATAAGTTCTATAATTTTAAATTTTGGCGTAGCCCCTCATATTCGGAAGAATGAACTTGGGGTGCTATACACAACTAAATTGGACAAAGGCCGATTCCTCGCCTGAAGCGGAAAAAAACTTTAAGGATTTGAAACCTCTCGAACAGTGACCAGCTCTCGCTACATCATGACAGTAAGTTTTGGGCTTTCTCTACTGAGGTGCTCGTTTGGAAGAACTGGGACACAATCGCAGTAGTTCTCCCTTTACTACCCTAGCCGATCTAGCGGAACGTAGGGTAGCAAGCACAGGAGCCGGGCAACCCAACTATTGACCCAAGAAATGATTCGGAGCTGATGCATATAATGTTATAAGTTCAGGGTGCTGCACTGTGGGGGCTTTCCTGCCGCGTTATGGGGTACATTGAAGCCCCTGGCAAACTGAACGTACCAAAATGTACGGGTGTGGTTTGTAATAAATAAACAATCAAGGAAAAAGGAAATGAAGTAATAAGCTGACGCTCTAAATTATTTTCCATTGTTATTTGAATGATACGTCAAGGCGTATGTATACAAGTAGTGCGATAAGCAAAATAGGACTTATTTCACATGCCCTAACCGAGAGCGAGCTGCATGTAGGTATGTAAAACAGGTATAGCGATCGTTATCACAGACCACCTGGGGATTCCCTTGTACGTCAAAGCTCCTTGCCTCGTTGGTGTTTCCGTCCCGCGATGGGTCCGATAATCAGGTTATCGGAAGAGCCTCAAGAAGAGAGGGACCTGGAAGAAAGAAAAAGGTGAAGGTATGCGGATCCTGGGGCGGTTGAGCTGCACTGTGGACTGCATTCTAGTTGTGCCTCCGTCTATGCCCATGGTATTTTAAGTGCGTAATTGTGTACGCGCGGCACAAATTTCACCGCTTGACTGGGACTAGGACGGAGGCCGAATTGCTAGGCGAGCTCTGGACGGGCCAGACAATCCTATTGCAGAGTACTCCGGACTCGCTTGACGGTGTCCGGGGGCTTTATTGCCGAATTGAGGGTCTGCCTAAGGAGGCTGCTCTGTACTTCTGCCACAGTGTGCTCCTTCGTACGGAGGGAGCGCTCTGTATTTGGATTAACTGTTATAACCCGCGGGGTCCGGGCATCTTGAGCTTGAGGTAGGCATAGTGTGGCACCGCATTGAAACGAGCGAATGCGGTTTGTCCTAGCAGTGCATAATAACCACTTCGGAAGGGGATGATATCGAAGATTAACTCCTCGCTTCGGAAGTTTTCTGGGGATCCGAAGACCACTTCCAGTGTGATTGAGCCTGTACAACAGGCCTCTACACCTGGTATGACACCTTTGAAGGTGGTTTTGGTGGGTTTGATCCTTGAGGGATCGATACCCATTTTGTGCACTGTATCCTGATAAAGCAGTTTTAGGCTGCTGTCCCCGTCCATGAGGACTCGTGTGAGGTGGAATCCGTCAATGATAGGGTCAAGGACCAGTGCGGCTGAGCCGCCATGGGGGATACTGGTCGGATGGTCCCTGTGATCAAAGGTGATCGGACAGGAAGACCATGGGTTGAACTTTGGGGCGACTGGCTCCATCACGTAGATGTCCCTTAATGCGCGCTTCCGCTCCCGCTTGGGAATATGGGTGGTGTATATCATATTTACCGTTTTTACTTGGGGAGGAAATTTCTTCTGTCCCCCGGTGTTTTGTAGCCGGGGTTCCTCCTCGTCATCACTATGCGACCCCTTTTCCTTGTTTTCGGCATTTAGCTTGTCGGCCTGTTTAAATACCCAACATTCTCTGTTTGTCACGCCCAAGATGCGACCCTATCCTAAAGGAACTTGAAGGTCCCACCAGGGATAGAAGCGCATCTTGAAGACGCTTTTACAAGGTGGATATCATTACATCAACATTACATAAAAGTAGGGAATACATACAAGAGGCATAGAATGCCACACGAATACAACATCATCTTACATAAGAGCACCATCCGACTACGGATGAAACACAAACAAAAACTCAAACGACATCCTCCCTGCTAGCCCAGGCTGCCAACCTGGAACCTATCCCCTGATCGAAGAAGAAGCAGAAGAAGAACTCCAAAACAAGTAAACATCGCTCTCGCGTCATGATCATCGCATAAACATGTACCTGCAACTGTTGTTGTAGTAATCTGTGAGCCACGAGGACTCGGCAATCCCATTACCATGGGTATCAAGACTAGCAAAGCTTAATGGGAAAGGAAGGGGTAAAGTGGTGAGGTTGCAGCAGCAACTAAGCATGATATGGTGGCTAACATATGCAAATAAGAGCGAGAAGAGAAGCAAACGGAATGGTCGTGAAACTAGCAATGATCAATAAGTGATCCTGAACTCCTACTTACGTCAACCAAAACCCAAAATCGTGTTCACTTCCCGGACTCCGCCGAAAAGAGACCATCACGGCTACACACGCGGTTGCTGCGTTTTAATTCAGATCTGGTGTCAAGTTATCTACAACTGGACATTAACAAATTCCCATCTACCACATAACTGCGGGCACGGCTCTCGAAAGTTTATACCCTGCAGGGGTGTCCCAACTTAGCCCATCACAAGCTCTCACGGTCAACGAAGGCTATTCCTTCTCCTAGGAAGACCCAATCAGTCTCGGAATCCCGGTTTACAAGACATTTCGACAATGGTAAAACAAGACCAGCAAAGCTGCCTGATGCGCCGACAATCCCGATAGGAGCTGCACATATCTAGTTCTCAGGGCAACACCGGATAGGTCAGCCTACGAGTAAAACCAACCCTCGAGTTGCCCCGAGGTGGCCCAGCAGTCTGCCCGGTTCGGACTAGCACTTAGAGAAGCACTGGCCCGGAGGGGCTAAAATAAAGATGACCCTCGGGTTGGCCGACCCAAGGGAAAGGTATAGGTGGTGGTGAGGCAAATGGTAAAACCAAGGTTGGGCCTTGCTAGAGGAGTTTTATTCAAAGCGAACTGTCAAGGGGGTCCCATAAATCACCCAACCGTGTAAGGAATGCAAAATTTGGGACCATAATACCAATATGACGGAAACTAGGGCGGCAAGAGTGGAACAAAACACCAGGCATAAGGCCGAGCCTTCCACCCTTTACCAAGTATATAGATGTATTAATAATATAAGAGATATTGTGATATCCCAACATAATCATGTCCACCATGGAGCAATCTTCAACTTCACCTGCAACTAACAACGCTATAAGAGGGGCTGAGCAAAGCAGTAACATAGCCAAACAACGGTTTGCTAGGAAGGGTGAGAAAGTTTAGAGGCTGACATGGCAATTTGGGGAGGCTTGAAGAGCAAAAGATAGGTAGCGCAGCATAGCGATAGAACGAAGCAACTAGCATAGCAATGATAGTAGTGAGATCCAGGGTGACGGTCATCTTGCCTGAAATCCCTCTAGGAAGAAGAACGAGTCCATGAAGAAGATGAACGGATGAAGCCGAACCAAGCATAGATGAACGAATCCTCACGATCGCAACGAAATGGGAACTATCGAGAAGAAGCACACAACATGGTAAACACACCACACATATACATGACAGGATGCACAACCAAGCATGATGCATGACAAAGCTACATGAAGCTACTCATGGCAACAAATGATGCATACAAGAGCAGCACATCAAAGCAAGGTTAAATGAGGACGGAACAACATATAACAAATCCGGTAAGTCCTCATATGCAAATTTAGAAGTTGGTCCAGATCTGAATAAAACTTATGTTCAAGTTGTTAAAGAGCAAGTTAAGATGCACCAAGATGATCTACACAAGATTCTAGTCAAGTTACAAATAAAGTTCATTTAGTTGGGAGCGACGGCCTAGAAGATATGAGCAAAATAAGTTAAACATGGCATTGATGCAAAATGCATACAAACATCAAGCAAACACTCTCAAAACATGGATGCAACATGATAATATGAAACTTCATGCAAAATCAAGCAAGTTTCATATAGAGCACACTCAAAACGGAGCAACGGTTCCACACATACACTGTATACAAGTTTAAAGGACAAGCTGTCCAAAACAGCAACTAGGCATCTAGCGAGCATCAAAACAATAAGCTACAGCATCTCAACATAAGAACAAAAGGCATGGGCATGAAGTAGAGGTAAAGCATGACAAAAAATGAACACTGAGCTATCTCCATAAAACACTATAACATGCTCAAAAGGACATGGCAAGATTGCAAATAATAACAGTTTCAGACTTTGCAGAAGTAACATCAGGTTGCAATGTTTAGAGCTAACAAACAACATGTTACAGGAACTTATCATGGCAAGCCAAGGCATGGCATGCTAGTACTAAAGACGGAGAACAAAACTCCCTTACTGAACTAATTCCAAAGATCAACAGAAAAGATGCTAGCATCCATGCAAACATGGAAAATGATATGACAGATTCATACATGGCAGAAACAACAATAAGTAGGCATGTTAGTGAGCTTGTACCACTCACCACAGAGCAATAAATGGCATAGCAAGGTGACCAACAGTAAAAATACATGTTTATGAAGCTAAGAATTGCAAGAGCAAGTTCATATCATGCTTGGATCACTAACAACAATCATGACAACATTGAACTTAATGTTAACAGGCTGACAGCAACATTATTTAGCAAGTTTGGAGCAAGATAAAAACAAGTTACAGTAGGCTATAAATGAAACCAGGGGCGTGAACGGATAAATCATGACATGTATAACAAAACATCCTTACTGAACATCTCCACATTATGCATAGAATGACTTGTAGCAGCAGGTTTACATAGCATCATGATATAACAGAAACAGTCTAGCAAAACAGTAACAGCAAGTACCATACTTCACGAGCTCGATGCACTCACTACAAGACTCAAAAAAATACATGGATTTCACCCCTGTAAAGATGGCATGAGGTAGCACAAAACACATGTAGACATCAAGCTCATAGGATGCACACAAAAAATGCAATGAAAAAGACAAAACAACAAGTTATAACAGTTTCAGCAGGTTAATATCATATAGCACTCTTGCAACGACGATTAGGGTATCAAGATGAACTCAAATGAACATGAGCCAATAAAACAAAATTAAGAGCACCTCACGGTGAACATTTTGATAAATTACACACACAGAACGAAGCAGTATGCAACAAGTTATGGCATGTCAAAATATGCACCAGAATGTAGGAAAACAGGGACAGTGGAAAAATCACCTCCGCGAAAAGTCAACGCGGGATCGAGCGGAGCGGGACAGCGCGGTGCGGGACGGATCCGGGATTTTGGTTCGGGGGTCCTCAAGGATCTGGGACGAGGCCGTCCCAGCGGCGGGTCAACGCTGGCCGGCGGCGGTTGCAGGCGCGAGGCGAGCTCGCCGGTGATGGAGGAGGTCGGAGGAGGCTGGAGATGCTCGGGGCCGGCCGGATCCGGTCCGGCCCGACCGGATCCGCGGCGAGGCGGTGGCTCGGGCGAAGCTGACAGCGGCAGCGGGCGGAGGAGCGGTCGGCAGTGGAGGACGGCGCCGGTGGGAGGCGCGCGGCCGGGAGGCGAGGCGCAGGGCGGCAAGGAGGCGCGGGGCCGAGGCGGCGAGGCGACGGGGTTGGCAAGGGCGCGGCTGGCGGCGACGGGACTCGGGCGGCGGAGCACACCGGCGGCTGGGAAGGCTGGCGAGGGGGCGGCGGAGCGAGGCCAGCGAGGCGGCGCTCTCCGGCGAGGCCGGTGGCGCAGTCCAGCAAGGCGGGCGCGGGGACAAGCCCCGATGGGCTCGGCGGGCTTGCCCCGGGCCCCGGCGGGCCGTGGCGGCGGGGCGGACGGGTGGTGACGTGGCGGCGCAGGGTTGGCCGGAGGGCGGTGGCGGACATGTCCGTCGGTGGTGGGGAAGTGTCCGGCGGCGCAGAGGAGGGTGGAGCTAGGGTTAGGGGTGAAATTGATCCGAAAATTCGGGGGAGGGGGTGTTTATATAGGTAGAGGGAGCTAGGAGACTCCAAATGAGGAATGGTTTTCGCCCACACGATCGTGATCGAACGACCGAGAGCATGGAGGGGTTTTGGATGGGTTATTGGGCCACTTTGGGCTGCACACAAAAGAGGCCTTTACGGTTACCCGATTAACCGTTGGAGTATCAAACGACCTCCAAATGGCACGAAACTTGATAGGCGGTCTACCAGTGGTGTACCAAGGCCGCTTGGCAAATTACGGTCCATTCCGAGAATGTTTAACACCCGCACACTAAATGAGGCAAAAGGGGGCGTCGGGGAACATAGGAGTGCCGGATTGCAAAACGGACAACGGGGAAAATGCTCGGATGCATGAGACGAACATGTATGCAAAATGAGATGCACATGATGACATGATAAAATGCAATACGCAAGCAAATGACATGGCAATGACGGCGAATAACTGGAAGACACCTGGCGCATCGAATCCGGGGCGTTACACTATTGGTGTGATTGGCTGGTTTATCGGGGGTGCCGTGGATTTGACATGAGCGATCGAGTATGCGGTCCAGACTGGACAGACCCGAATTATTTCTTTTAAATGGATTTTTCCGTTGACCGGACTTGGGTCCACTGAATCTTGCATTGACAGCCGTGTCTTCGGCGTTATCGGCATTGTTGCGACGCTTGTGTCTGTTGCGCCAAGGCTTGCCGTTGCTATCTCTAGCGTCTGAAGTGCCAGGATTTCTTGATGTGATGTTGCTACGAGCCAACCAGCTGTCCTCACCCGCACAAAAGTGGGTCATGAGTGTCGTAAGGGCTGCCATGGACTTCGGCTTCTCTTGGCCGAGGTGTCGGGCAAGCCACTCGTCACGGATGTTATGCTTAAAGGCCGCTAGGGCTTCGGCATCCGGATAGTCGACGATTTGGTTCTTTTAGTTAAGAACCGAGTCCAGAATTTCCTGGCTGACTCTCCGGGCTATTGGGTTATGTGACTTAAGTCATCAGCGTCCGATGGTCGCACATAAGTGCCCTGGAAGTTGTCGAGGAATGCGTCTTCCAGGTTCTCCCAACTGCCAATGGAGTTTGCCGATAAACTATTCAGCCAATGCCGAGCTGGTCCTTTGAGTTTAAGTGGGAGGTACTTGATGGCATGCAGATCATCACCGTGGGCCATGTGAATGTGGAGAAGGTAATCTTTGATCCATACCATGGGGTCTGTTGTCGCATCATATGGTTCGATGTTCACGGGTTTAAACCCTTCTGGGAATTCATGCTCCATTACTTCGTGAGTGAAGCATAGGGGGTGTGCGGCGCCTCTATGCCGGGCTATGTTGCGACACAGTTCGGAAGAGTCTGGCCTGCTGTGTTCAGCCCGGACGGATTTGTATTTAGTATATCCAGCGAGGCAGTCATCATCACGTGTTGGGGCGCGCCCCCGTGATCCGTAGATCGATCTTAACTGTCCTGCTTTGTTTTCCAATTCATCTCGCAGGTCATGCATGTAGCCCTGGGCCTTTGTGTTTTTATTTGTTCAGCGACGGGGTGCGGACTAGTGTTCGGGCTGATATGCCGCTTTGTCTCAGCCACAAGGTGGTCGGTCAGCCGCATCCTGCGCTAGAAGTATAGGCTCTAATGCCTCGTCCTCAAATTGAGGTAACAACCTGCGCCTCGGGTAACTTTTGGTTGGGCCTTCGAGTCCGTATTCCTCGGCCGCCAGGACCTCAGTCCATCTGTCAGTTAGCAGATCTTGATCAGCTTGAAGCTGCTGCTGTTTTTCTTCAGGCTCTTTGAGTGGCTATAAGCCGACGCTTGAAGCGCTCCTGCTCGACGGGTTCCTCAGGCATGGTAAATTCTTCGTCGCCGAGGCTCACCTCGTCTTCGGAGAGGGGCATGTAATTGTCATCCTCCGAATCTTCACCCTTTGCCTGTTCATCAGGGCTAGCTTGCCCGTCCTCCTGTTCGGCCTGCTCGAAGCTTGGCTAGGCGGGATTGTTTTCGTCTTCGGCATCATCCGGAGTTCTATTGTCTCTTGTACCGGTATCGCCGTTTTTGCTATGGCGGGGTTTAGAGCGGCGCCGCTGACGTTGGTGCTTAAGTTGCTTCTCAAGAGGATCACCCTCCTTTGCATCCTTTTGATCCTCGCCGTTGTTTTCTTTGGGTGTATCCACCATATATATGTCATATGATGAGGTGGTTGTCCAGTGCCCTGTGGGTGGTGGTTCCTGTTCTTCTCCGGCATCGTCGCCCATGCCGTCGATGTCTTCGGAGTCGAAATCGAGCATGTTGGTTAAGTCGTCGACAGTGGCTATTAAGTTGGTGGTGGGTGGGTAATGAATTCCTTCGTCGTCCGCTTACCACTCGAGCCGGACATAGTTCGGCCAAGAGTCTCCTGACAGGGAGAGAGATTTTAATGAGTTTAGCACATCACCCAAGGGCGAGTGCTGAAAGATATCCGCAGAGCTAAACTCCATGATCGGTGCCCAGTTAGATTCGATGGGCACGGATGTACGCGGTTTGGAGCCTATGGCCAGAGACAAGTCTGAGGGTCTGATGACACAGGCCTCCTTGGAAGTGAAATCTGTGTTCGGCTCTATCACCGCTGAGTGTGCGGCCTCCGTGGCGGGGTCCATCAACCCATCCATGGATGGCACGATCTTCTCGCGATTTAAAGACGGGGCAGCTGCAGGTGTGATCTCCTGAACACCGTCCGATGGCAGATCTAAGTCATGCTCATCGCGACTGTAGGGTGCACCTGTCACGGGCTCGAATCCGTCGAAGATCAAGTCTCTGCGGATGTCGGCAGTGTAATTCAGGCTTCCAAACCTGACCTGATGGCCAGGGACGTAGCTATCGATCTGCTCCAGATGGCCAAGCGAGTTGGGCCGCAGTGTGAAGCCGCCAAATACGAAGATCTGTCCGGGGAGGAAAACCTCACTGCGCATCGCTGTAGATGATCGAAGGGGCCATCAAGCCTTATGGTGATGACACAGTGGAACTCTCAATGAAAGCACCAATGTCGGCGTCAAAACCGGCGGATCTCGGGTAGGGGGTCCCGAACTATGTGTCTAAGGCTAATGGTAATAGGAGGCGGGGGACACGATGTTTACCCAGGTTTGGGCCCTCTCGATGGAGGTAATACCCTACTTCCTGCTTGATTGATCTTGATGATATGAGTATTACTAGAGTTGATCTACCACGAGATCGTAGAGACTAAACCCTAGAAGCTAGCCTATGATTCTGATTGTTGTTCTACGGACTAAACCCTCTGGTTTATATAGACACCGGAGGGGGCTAGGGTTACACAGAGTCGGTTACAGAGAAGGGAATCTACATATCCGAATTGTGAAGCTTGCCTTCCATGCAAAGGAGAGTCCCACCCGGACATGGGACGAAGTCTTTAATCTTGTATCTTCATAGTCCAACAGTCCGGCATAAGCATATAGTCCGGCTGTCCGAGGACCCCCTAATCCAGGACTCCCTCACCCACATCCCCAAACGAGAGCGCAATCGCGCATTAAGGGACGTCTACACCGTAGAGCTGGTCGCCCCAAAATTCAACCCATGGTCGGCTTGTCCAATCACCTTCGATCGAAAGGACCACCCGACCAGTATCCATCATGGAGGGTCGGCAACTTTGGTCCTCGACCCAATCACCGATGGATTCCATCTCACGCAAGTCCTCATGGACGGGGGCAGTAGCCTTAACCTGCTCTATCAGGAAACCGTCCGCAAAATGGGTACTGATCCATCAAGGATCAAGCCCACTAAAACTACCTTTAAAGGAGTAATACCTAGCGTAGAGGCCTGTTGCTAAGGCTCAATAACATTGGAAGTTGTCTTCAGCTCGCCCAACAACCTCCACAGTGAAGACTTGATATTTGATATCGTACCCTTCCGAATCACACACTGCTCGGACGGACCGCTTTTGCTCGATTCAACGCGGTGCCGCACTATGCTTATTTAAAGATCAAGATGCCCGGTCCACACGGCGTCATAGCAGTCAATGGAAACATGTAACACTCCATCCGCACTGAGGAGCACGCTGCGGCTCTCGCAGCCGAAGTACAGAGCGGCCCACTCAAGCCGCACACCTCGTCGGCCATCAAGCTGCCATACTTTGTTAAATGAGTTCGATCAGTCCCGCATGCTAGCAACTCGGTACTTCCAGAGCTAGACTAACAGCTTCGCCTCCGTTGATTGCCGCGCACACCCGCGGACTTTGTACCGCGCATGCATCATTACGCACTCAAAATACCTTGGGCATCAATGGAAGCACAATACGAACATGTCTATTTTACGGTTCGACCCTATATGACTTTTCACCTTTCTTCGATTATTTTTCTCTCCTACCACAGGTGTGCTTGAACCTATATATCCTACAGACTTGCAAGAACTTTCCTCAAGCCCGGTTTCGAGCGGATAACCGAAGACCGTTCCCTTCAAGGAACCCCTCTCTACAAGGAGAAAGCAGCGCAGACGTGCGATAGGATTTCCAGAGAACTCTTCGGACCAAACCTTATTTAAAGGACCCGTACCAAGCTTTTCTCCTTATTATTAGACCCCCAGCATGTAAAATGATTTTTGTGCTTATGGTACCCTCTGTAAGATCACGTTTTGACGTATCAATCAGATCCTAGTAAGGATAATATTTTCGGTATCAACTTTATTTATAAATTGTACTCCGTCTTGTCTCACATACCTCGACACCCGATGCGAGGGGCTCTATACGGCCACATATGTGCCGCTAGATGAAAGCCCGAACAGCTTTATAGCACACTTCGGCATCCCGAGCTTGGCATTTTATGCATCGGCTCCGAATCATGTCTTTGGTCAATAGTTGGGTTGCCCTGCTCCTATGTTTGCTACCTTACGTTCCGTTTGTTCGGCTAGGGTAGTAAAGGGAGAACTACTGAGATTTTGTTTCTGGTTCGTCCGGTCAAACACCTCAACAGAGAAAGCCGAAAACTGACTGTCATGATGAGGCGAGAGCTGGTTAGCCGCTCAGTGACTTACTAAATCTTTAGAGATTTTTCCGTTTTAAATGAAGGACTGTTTTTTCAGTCATATATGTAATGTATCCGCATTCGGATAGTCACATGCGTACTAGGGGCTATTTTATAGCCCCATTGTCAAACTCTGATGGCTAAGTGAGAGCGGTAAAGCCGTATAGTCTGATTTCCTGGTTCGTCGCACTGACACCTCCATCAAGGACTGAGACATTGGGTCAAGAGTGCTCATGTGCTATTCTGAACACCCCCATAGCGTCTACGTGGGGGTCGAAGCGACGACTGGAAAACTCTCAGGCATACAAAAACGGCCGCACAGGAGGCAAGCAACTTCATAAAATGGCACAAATATATTACAAAGCCTTAATATCTATAATACACACGACTGGTCGTTCGGATACATTCAATCGAATATAATGTCCTCTGAGCATTGACCCTCTATTAAGCGAGCACCCTCGAGGACGTCGTTTAAATAACGCTCCGGCGTGTGATGGTCCTTTCCTTCGGGAGGACACTCCACCGCGACAACGGCGGCTTTCATCCTGGCCGAGTGCACCTTGACGTGGGCAATGGCCCTCTGTGCACCTTCTATGCACACCTACTGTTTGATGGCATCAATTCGGGTCACGGCATCGGTGAGTCGCTGCACTAGGCCAAAATAGCTGCTCAGAGCGGGTTAAGAGTATGTTTCCATTGATGCCCGATTCAGGGGCTACTGAGGGAGTCCTGGACTAAGGGGTCCTCGGTCGTTCGGGCTATGTGATATGGGCCAGACTAATGGGCCGTGAAGATACGAAATCAAAGACCTTCCCCCGTGTACGGATGGGACTCTCCTTTGCGTGGATGGCAAGCTTGGCATTCGGATCATGCATCTTCCTTTCCCTATAAACCGACTCTGTACAACCCTAGATCCCTCTGGTGTCTATATAAACCGGAGGGTTTAGTCCATAGGGCCAGAACAATCATACAGGCTAGAAATCAAGGGTTTAGCCATTACGATCTCCAAGTAGATCAACTCTTGTAACCCCTATACTCATTAAAGTCAAACAAGCAGGAAGTAGGGTATTACCTCCATTAAGAGGGCCCGAACCTGGGTAAAACTTGTGTCCCCTGCCTCCTGTTACCTTCGATCCTTAGACACATAGTTCGGGACAACCTACCAGAGATCTGCCGGTTTTAACACCGCCAGGCGTGCCTGGGGTGCCAGGCGCGCCCTGGTGTCTTGTGCTTACCAGGTGGCCCCCCTTCGGTGGTTATTTGCTCCAGTATTTCTTATTTATTCCATAAAAAATCCTCATGAAGTTTCAGCCCATTTGGAGTTGTGCAAAATAGGTAGCCTGACATAGCTTTTCCTTGTCCAGATTTCCAGTTGCTGGAATTCTCCCTCTTTGTTTGTACCTTGCATATTGTGAGAGAAAAGGCATTATAATTACTCTGAAAAGCATTATTATGCATAAAAACATCATAAATAACAGGAGGTAAACATGATGGAAAATGGACGCATCAGACCTTTGGAGAGATTAGATTCAACCCGTCCCCGCCGTCAACCAACATCTTTGTGACTTTGAGGTTCTGAATTGTTGGCGAGACCAACAACGGCAAGCACCCTACCGCGATGGTGCGGTCAGGGTGGTCCTCTTCGTCGAAGATGATGGGCGTGTGGGACCACTTGAGCGGCCTCCGACAATCTGTCGTTGGCCCCACGACATTGACTTCATGTGCCCACTATTTAAGTTGGCGGTGGGAGGAGTACAAAGATGCACCCCCGTCAATGCATAGCGCGCTAGTGGCTTTCTGGAACTCCTGCTCGCTAGTTCCCTCTTCATCTCCTCCATCACTCTCATCATTGCAATGCTCCTTCTCACAGCCTCTGGTGGGTTTTCCTTCAATCCGAGGAGCCTTGCCGGGGCGGCTTGCTTCGCCGCCTCGGCCCTTCCCGCCAGTGCCATTCTGACCTTTTTCCTTATCGGCGCTTCTCATACTCAACCCTCTGCTTCTTGACAAGCTGCTCAACCTGATGACACTCCTAGAGATCGTGGCCCTTGGTCCGATGGATTTTGCAGTATGTCCCATCACCTTTCCCAACCTTCTCGGCAGCCACGACTTCTCGGCAATCAGCGCACGTGACAACTTCCTTCCGGGAACCTTGATCTTGGCCTTCTTGTCGGTACTAGGCGTGCCCGATCCTTCAACGGTCATCACTGCCTTATCCTTGCGCCTCTTATTGAGCTTCTTGTTCTTCTTCTTCTGGCTGGTGGCCTCGTCATCATCCTCTGAGTCAATGTCGACGCCATCCTCTTCTCTGGGGAGTCGCCTCCCCTCCTCTAGTTGAGCACACTTATCCACTAGAGTGTAAAGCTCCTTCACAGTCTTGGGCAATCGAACGTTCATCTTGGAACGTATCCGACGATTGCGCATGTTGGACTGGAACTCAAGTATCACAACTGTCGGGTGGATGTCTGGAATATTTCGGTGGACTCGGCTGAACCTCTGCATGTACTTCTACAAAGTCTCTCCTTCTTTCTGCAGGAGAAGCTGCAAGTCGCTGGGCCACCCTGGTTCTTGAAGGCCGCCCGTGAAGGCGCCAATGAACTCATGACATAGGTCAGCCCAGGTCAAAATGGAGTTCTCCGGCAGGTGCATCAGCCAAGACCTCACATTTGTCTTGAGCGCCAAAGGGAAGTAGTTGGCGAACACCTTCTTGTCTCTTCCCCCGCAGCTTGAACAACGATGGTGTAGATGCTCAAGAACTCTACCGGGTTCAGTATCCCATCATACTTCTCTGGTATCTCTGGCTTGAACATGCGAGTGGATGGCCAACGGACTTGCCGCAACACACAGGTGAAGGTAGGGCACCTAGCCTCGAAAGGCAGGTACGCACCTTCAGCGAGTGCGGGCTCGTCAAAGTCGGGGTCATCGCGCCTGTCGGACCGGCGGTGGGCATCACGGTCTCACTCGATGGTGACACGTGCACCTTCCCTTTGCCTGTCCTCCAGGACTTGCTGTTGGCCTTGACACGCTCGAGGGTTAGAAGAGGCCATCGAGACATCGTCGGGTTCTTGGTCGCGCGGCTCCCATGTTGGCTGCCGAGGAGGGGACTGGACCGTAGGGGTGCCCCTTCTACACGACCAGCAGCGTGGGCCATTGTCGTCGCCCGGGGAGGTCATGGCAGACCAGCTCACTGCGATCCTACTGCCTCGGTGAAACCAATCAGTCTCTGGATGGTGGCTCTCCACTCATCCATCTGATTGGCTGCCAATGGAAATCTCAACAGCAGTTAGGCCTGCACCATGATCTCCGAAGCGGTGCTTGGCATGGATGTTGATGAAGATCGTAACATCGCCCGGCTCCTGATGGTGCTGGTAGTGGTTGCATCGTGCTCCCACTGTCGTGAGCCAGTCGCCAAGATGGCATGGTGACGAGGTGGAGGCACTTGCGGACCAGCGGTTCCATTTGGTGCATTGGCTGGGCCGGCTTGCTCCGGGGGTGGTGCATGCCCTGTGGTCGCGCCCGCAGCGGGGGCGGCTGGAGGATTGCGATTCACCCCAGAGCAAGTGCCACCACTACGGTTATGCCCTTCGGCCGGGTGAACAGGCGCAGACGGGATGATCTCTCCACTCGTACCTCGTGGGGTGTGGCCGCTGGGATGTTGTTGGTGTTGTCCTTCTCCGGTGCCTCCTGCTCCTGTTTCGACCACATGGGAGGTGGTCATGACGTCGCCTGCGTCGACCACATCCCCCATAGAGTCCACATCCCCAGGCGTCCCTGTAGCCCCCGTGGCGTAGGCAGTCGCGTGCGGCGGGGCCTTCGAGGTAGACGGGTGAGCTGCGGCGCCGGGCTTCTTCTTGGGCGCCATGGACGATGGAGCTGTCGATGAAGATGACACGCTACGTACGCTTCTCAGGTTCACGCAAGCGCTTCCCCCTACCTGGCACGCCAAAGAGGTCGTGGGAAACCACGACCACCTATGGGGCCATGAGCCCCTTGTGGTTCGGCAGGGGAATGAGCACGTTGCATAAAGAGCGGAGAACATCACACAGCATGGCAGAGATCACATGGGCGATTTTACCCAGGTTCAGGCCGCTGCGGGGCGTAAAACCCCACTTCTGCTTTGGTGGATTGATGGTGGATTTTGGTGGAAGCATAGCGCTTCTGCCCGGTAGGGTGGCCTCGGGACAAGAGCAGCTACGCGCGTGCAAGTGTAGAAGGGTCTGGATCATTTCTATGGTTGCCATGGGCCTCCTTTTATAGATCAAGGGGTCACCACAGTGGCAAATCAATCATTGTGTACTGATTAGATAGCAAACAGTGCTATCATACCTAACTCTGTAGGCAAGGCAGAGCGCATTAAATGCGCCGCTTAGTGTCATATCATGGCCTGTCTGGCAAGCCTTGTCGGGCTGCTCGGTCACCTTCTCTCCTGTCTGCATGACACGTCACTGCATGGGTGTCATTTGGAGGTTATTTCCATAGGAAGTGGCTGCCATGTGGCAAGAAATAGCCACTTAATGTCACTTGGGAGCTTGACACTGCACCGATAGATGACTTGTGCCGCTGTGAGGTGGAGCGGTGAAGCCTTGGCGGGGTGGTTTGCCTTTGTTGGGTCCCGGCAGGCCTGCCGGGATAGCCTTGAGGCGTGCTTCTGGGGCAACGTTGACCTCGCCAGGCTCGCCTGCCCGGCAAGGGAGGATTTCCCTTCGTGGTATCTTGCTTCCTTTGGCTTGACTTGGTCTTCTTAACCTGCACTCTAATTCTTCAAAGAGCTAATTTCTTGCACTTGGTCTAGTCTTGGATGTTGTAATCTTGATCTCGGGCTTGTGCACGGTCTGGGCAATAGAATTAGGGTTTGTTGCACCGATAGAAGTACAAATGGAGCATCATATAGGATGTGAAAATCAAATTTAAGTCTACCATACTCCCTATGCTTAGGCATTTTATAAGCAAACCAGTTATCAAAACAAGCAAAGACTAGCATATCCAAGGCAGAAGAATAAAACATTGACAATCTCAACATGAAGAGAGATAATTTAGTAACATGAAAATTTCTAAAACCACATTTCCCTCTATCATAATAATTACATATCGAATCATTCAAATTCAACAATATAGCTATCACATAACATATTCTCTAATTGTTCCACATGCATGCAAAGTTGACACTCTTCCAAAATAGTGGGATTATCATAAAACAAAGTCATGCTTCTCGAGGCCCACTTTTATCACAAATTCTTAAATTGATCAATCTCCAAAGTAGTGAGATCATTATTACCTAAAGTTGACACTCTTTCAAACCCACTTTCAATATTATTGCAAACATTATTATCAATATCATATTCATCATGAGGCTTAAACAAATTTTGAAGATCATAAGATGCATCACCCAAATCATGATCATTACAATAAGTAGTGGACATAGAAAAATTAGCATCCCCAAGCTTGGTATTTTGCATATCATTAATACAATTGACATTAATAGAATTTATAATAACATCATTGCAATCATGCTTTTCATTCAAGGAGCTATCGCGAATCACTTTTTAAATTTCTTCTTTTAACATTTCATCACAATTTTTAGATTCAGGAATTTCAAACAAAACTTCATAAAGATAATCTAGTGCACTCAACTCACTAGCAATTGGTTCATCATAATTGGATCTTTTAAAAAGATTAGCAAGTGGATGAGGATCCATAAACTTTTTGCTTCTGATTTGGAATAAACACACAATTATGGAAAGCAAACAAGCAAACAAACCAAGTAAGACATAAAGGCAAACAGAAAAAGGCAAATATTTTTGTATTTTTCTGAAAATGTTTTAGAAGTAAGGGAGAGGAAAACGAGAGGCAAATGGAAAATAATGTAAATGCAAGAGATGAGAGTTTATGATAGGTACTTGGTAGGCTTGATGTAGATCCTCCCCGACAACGACGCCAGAAATTCTTCCTGCTACTTCTTGAGCTTGCGTTGGTTTTTCCCTTGAAGAGGAAAGGGCGATGCAGCAAAGTAGAGATAAGTATTTCCCTCAGTTTAGAACCAAGGTATCAATCCAGTAGGAGGAACACACAAGTCTCCAACAATTGCACCTGCACAAACAAACAAATACTTGCACCCAACGATATAAAGGGGTTGTTAATCCCTTCATGGTTACTTGCAAGGATGAGATCTGATCGAGATAGATATAAAAGATAAATAAAAGTGTGGAATAAAATAAAAATAAATTGCAGCAAGGTATTTTTGTGTTTTTTATTTTATAAATCTGAAAATAATATGATAAAAGATATACCCGGGGGCCATAGTTTTCACTAGAGGCTTCTCTCTTGAAAGAAAGCTTACGGTGGGTAAACAAATTACTGTTGAGCAATTGATAGAAATGTGCAGAGTTATGATGATATCTAAGGCAATGATCATGTATATAGGGATCACGTCCGTGACAAGTAGACCGACTCCTGCCTGCATCTACTACAATTACTCCACACATCGACTGCTCTCCAGCATGCATCTAGTGTATTAAGTTAACAAGAACGGAGTAATGCCTTAAGCAAGATGACATGATATAGACGGATAGATCCAATCAATATGAACAAACCCCATTGAGGGAGTCCTGGATTAGGGGGTCCTTGGACAACCGGACTATATACTTTGGTCGAACTGTTAGACTATGAAGATACAAGATTGAAGACTTCGTGCCGTGTCCAGGTGGGACTCTCCTTTGCGTGGAAGGCAAGCTTGGCAAATCGGATATGTAGATTTCCTTCTCTGTAACCGACTCTGTGTAACCCTAGCCCCCTCCGGTGTCTATATAAACCGGAGGGTTTAGTCCGTAGGACAACAACAATCATAATCATAGGCTAGCTTCTAGGGTTTAGCATCTACGATCTCGTGGTAGATCCACTCTTGTAATACTCATATCATCAAGATCAACCAAGCAGGAAGTAGGGTATTACCTCCATCGAGAGGGCCCGAACCTGGGTAAACATTGTGTCCCCTGCCTCCTGTTACCATTAGCCTTAGATGCATAGTTCGGGACCCCCTACCCGAGATCCGCCGGTTTTGACATCGACATTGGTGCTTTCATTGAGAGTTCCACTGTGCCGTCACGATAAGGCTTGATGGCTCCTTCGATCGTCTGCAACAATGCGATCCAGGGTGAGGTTTTCCTCCTCAGACAAATCTTCGTATTCGGCGGCTTCGTACTGGGCGCCAACTCGCTTGGCCATCTAGAGCAGATCGATAGCTACGCCCCTGGCCATCAGGTCAGGTTTGGAAGCTTGAACTACACGACCGACATCCGCGGACACTTGATCTTTGACATATTCAAGCCCATGACAGGTGCGCCGAACAGTCACGACGAGCATGACTTAGATCTGACATCGGACGGTGTTCGGGAGATCACACCTGCGGCTGCCCCGACCCTTAATCCGGAGCAGATTGTGCCATCCGAGGACGGGTGGATGGACCCCGCCATGGAGGCCGCACACTCATCGGCGCTAGAGCCGAACACAGGCTGCACCTCCAAAGAGATCTGTGTCATCAGACCCTCGGACTCGTCTCCGGCCATAGGTTCCGAACCACGTGTGTTCGTGCCTATCGAATCTGATTGGGCACCGATCATGGAGTTTACCTCCACAGACATCTTTCATCACTCACCCTTGGGCTACGTGCTAAATTCACTGAAATCCCTCTCCCTATCAGGAGACTCTTGGCCGAACTATGTATGGCTTGAGTGGGAAGCGGACAACGAAGAAATTTGTCCCCACCCACCACCCACTTAATAGCCACTGTCGATGATTTAACCGACATGCTTGACTTCGACTCCGAAGACATCGACGGTATGGACGACGATGCAGGAGAAGAATAGGAACCACCGCCCACAGGGCGCTGGACAGCCACCTCATCATATGATATATATATATATATATATATATATATATATATATATATATATATATATATATTTGGTGGACACCCCCAAAGAAAGCAATGGCGATGAGGCAACGGAGGATAATCCCTTGGAGAAGCAATCTAAGCACCGGCGTCATCAGCGCCGCTCTAAGCCCCGCCATAACAAAAATAGAGATACCGGCACAAGAGATGATAGCAATCCGGATGGTGCCAAAGACGAAAACAATCCCGCCCAGCCAGGCTTTGAGCAGGCCGAGCGGGAGGATGGGCAAGCTAGTTGTCGGTGTCAAAACTGGCGGATCTCGGGTAGGGGGTCCCGAATTGTGCGTCTAGGCAAATGATAACAGGAGACAAGGGACACGATGTTTTTACCCAGGTTCGGGCCCTCTCGATGGAGGTAAAACCCTACTCCTTCTTGATTAATATTGATGATATGGGCAGTACAAGAGTAGATCTACCATGAGATCAAGGAGGCTAAACCCTAGAAGCTAGCCTATGGTATGATTGTTGTTCGTCCTACGGACTAAAACCCTCCGGTTTATATAGACACCGGAGAGGGCTAGGGTTACACAGAGTCGGTTACAATGGTAGGAGATCTACATATCCGTATCGCCAAGCTTGCCTTCCACGCCAAGGAAAGTCCCATCCGGACACGGGGCGAAGTCTTCAATCTTGTATCTTCATAGTCCTGGAGTCCGGCCGACGGTGATAGTTCGGCTATCCGGACACCCCCTAGTCCAGCACTCCCTCAGTAGCCCCCGAACCAGGCTTCAATGACGATGAGTCTGGCACGCATATTGTCTTCGGCACTGCAAGGCGGGTTCTTCTCCAAATTCCATGTATTCGCCTAATGGTGTCCGGCTTCTTATAAATGTTGCGCTCCTTGGCTTCCACGTCCAATAATGGCTATCTCCCACGTGTCGAACGAATGCAAAAAGCCAGGGTAATTTTACATTCTACCCCCTAACTGCGTGAATGAGCTGCTTATAAAGAGAGGCGAGGATCTAGATCCGAATCACACCATCCTCCTTCCACGAGTATTCATCGGAGCGCCTCTGGCCAAAAATCCATTCCATCATGGACAGTCGACGCGGCTCCTCCTCTCGCGCTCCTAGCCTTCAGCCAGGAGATTGGGGGAGATGCTCGATCCCGCATAGTGAGCTGGTGGCGCTCCAAGCCGAGGGATTTCTTCCCCCAACCTTTATGCCACCTACAAGGCGGAAAGTAGGCGGAGGGCGTCCCCAATCCCTCCAAAGGAGAGCGGGTATGCTTCGTCCCTTATCTAATAAGAGGACTCGGATTTCCCATACATCCATTTCTCCGGGGGCTCCTGTAGTTCTATGGGCTCCAGCTTCACCACCTTACGCCTGCCTCCATCCTGCACATCGCGGGCTTTGTGGCCCTTTGCGAGCTGTTCTTGGGCGTCGAGGCCCACTTCGCGTTGTGGAAGAGATTATTCTGCCTCCTTCCCCGTTCTCATGAGGGGTCGATATATCAAGTGGGCGGAGCCGAACTATGGCGCATCGCCGGGACCGGATATCTATCCAGAACCCCGAAGAAGGCATCCGAAGACTGGCCTTCGGAATGGTTTTATATGGAAGACACCCTGCTACCGGACCCAGTTCGAATCGGCCTCCCGGAGTTCAGCAACGCTCCTCTGAAGAAACGCCTGAGTTGGCACCCACGGAGCCTTCGGGAGAATGATAGGGACATCCAGTATCTGATGGGCCGAATAAGGTTATTGGCCCATTCCGGATTGACCATGATTGGGGTCATGGCCACATGCATTATGCGAGGGGTGCAGCCGCTTCAATATAGGGGCCACCCCATGTGGGATTTCAACGGGGAGGATGATGCCACCCGTCATGGCCGTAAGGGGCCGGGATCGGTAGCCGATCTGGCGAAGATCCTATCCGGCCTGTACAAAGGGGAGAAGGAGGACTTCCTCTGTGCTAGTCCATTGAACGGATTTTCCATGAACAACCCTCGGAGCTGGGTAAGCGGACGTTTGTCTAGCCGATCCATATTCCCAAAGTTAAGTGTCTTACTTCGTGATTTTGACGCAGGAACTGCGCCGGGCCGTAGAGGACATACACAGCCCGGCTCCACAACCCGAGGATTCGGAACGATACCTCGATCCGGCCTCCGAAGAGGATCCGGACATAAAGGTGGAGCTGATCGATGGGGTGTTCCACCAACTTAGCATCGACAATGCTTTGGTCGCCATTACGGCCGACTACCCCGAAATATCTCCGGTTTCCCAGGTAACTGTGACCGGAGTCCTCATACCATTACTTATCCATGCTTATCTTACCACCGCATACCAATGGTGTTCCGCAGGAGGTTCCTTCGAGGCGGGAAGCCGAACCCGCGGCGGCTGGCCAACAAGGGGCAGCTCGGCCCAGCAGGCGGAAAAGAAGTGCGGTGCGGATCGAGACGTCACCCCAACGTTATGTCGTGCCACCACATTTCCAGGAAAGATTCCTGGAAGGCATATTAACGTTCGTGGTTTTTTCAGGAGAAAGAGCGCTTGCCGGACTGTGTCCGGAGAGATTGCCAATCAAGCCTCCGCCAGCCAGGCTCCAACGCCAGGTCCAGAGGGGGAGGCAAACGCAAAGCGCGCGTCGGGTGCTCCTCCAACGGAGGACGCCGACCGGTTGTCCGCCACCAGATCTGAGGTGGAGAGCGCCATGAATCGCAGGCGCCGCTGGACAGTTCTTCGTGACGCATGCTTTTCCCCGGAGGCATTAAATGCCTTCAATTCGGGAGATGCGCACCTCCGTGCCGCTCAAGATGGTCTAGCCAGAGCCATGGAGCAGTATGTGAAAGACATACGGGTGAGAAATTTTGACAGTTATATATGCCAGTAGCCCCCAAGACTTAAAATAGTTAGAATAACTGATTTAAGGATCATTTGTTATGCAGGATCTTACGGAGAAGAATACTCACCTGTCCCAGGAGCTTCAAGAGTGCAAGGCCCAACTTGAGGCCGCACTAGCCGCCACGGGAGGAGCCACAGAGACCCCCTCCGGTAATATATACTTTCGAAAGAGAAGTAGTTTGTGAAGTGCGGTGTGTACATGGGTCTGACAATAATATTGCAGATGGTGTCGGACTAGATCCGGATAGGCAGCAGCTACTTCGCCAGCTGAAGGCCGGCGAGAAGGTGCTTACAAGAGTGTGGCAGGAGAAAAATAATCTCCAAGATGCTAACACTCAGCTGGGCGAGGAACTAAAAGATGTTCGGGTCCAGCTGTCTTATTCCGTGAAGGAGAATCTGCGGCTTCGTCGCGGCATTTATAGTAAGTGCTTGAACGAACCTTTGAAAAGAAGAGTTCAGCGAGGAAGTCGATTAACAGGAATATGTCTGTAGGTATGCTCACAGGCCGTCCTGCAGAGGAAATGCCCAGTTCAACGGGTGACCAACTTCCCGAGCTGCTGCAATTGCACGAACGAGTTCGGAAGGTGATGAGTGGCGTTGCCCAGGCCTTATGGCCGTCCGTCTCCCTACCCGTGGGTCTTGGAGGGCTTGTAGAGAAGCTTCAGGGAGCGCGGCGGCGCTTCCGTCTGTGGAAGATATCGTCCTGCCATCAAGGCGCCAGGGAGGCCTGGGCCATGGTGAAGACGAGGTACACGAAGGCCGACCCAAACCACATGGCCGAGGTCGGACCTGTGGGGCCCGATGGGAAGGAGACCCCTGTGAGCTTAATGTACGGCCAAGTAGAGTTGGCCGCAAAGTATTCCCAGCGGGACTGTAAACTAGACAGCCTGTTAGATGGTATTGAAGAGGAATACAATCAGTCAATTTGACTATGTAATGTAAAATGACATGTAAAATGCCTTCTAGCCGAATTGTAGATCGTTTGTCATTGCGGACCTTTTCGCTTCAACCTCGGGACCCGACAGTCTGGAGTGTGTCCGAATACCCTCGCGGTTATAAAAAAACTGGGGCATGCGTGGAGACCAGGCGTAGGGGTCATTAGTGCTTTATCAGACAAGTGCCCAACTAGTTATGTTATATTACATGGTTAGTAAGAAACATCTTCCAGGGAGAATAGTTCCGTTAAGGGTTCCTTTCCCTGGGAGGCATGCCCTAAAGTGCATGTCCGAACTGCGAAAAAAGCAGGAAAGCATCTGGGGGCAGATAAATAAATAGGTAAGGAATCGTCTTTTAGTTCACCGATCGAATATTCCCTTAAGAACGCTAGCTTTCGGCTTCACCCAGTCTGAGGTACACATCTGGCTGACCTGGCAGTAACAATCGCAGAGGTGCTCCCTTTACCTCCTAGCCGAACAATCAGGAACGTAGGGGTAAGCACAGGAGCCAGGCAACCCATCTTGGCCAAAACTTAAGTCATATCGATGCATATAATGGTGAATAAAAGGTACATGCGAAAGTGTGACACATGTGTTGGGCATAATGCCCGTATAAATAAGCTTCTGTTAAAGAAGCCCCCAGGTATAATGAGTGCGAGTAGCACGTCAAGTGTGTGCGACAATGCGCAAACGAGCCTCCAAAGGCCTTAAGAAAAAGGGAGGGGGAAAGAGAGAAACAAAAGATAGCTAAAGTATAAAATGTAGACAGAGGAAGGAGATGAACTCAGAGTCCGGAGCTAGGCGTAGAATCTTCGGAGACGGGCTGCGTTCCATGGGTTCGGCTCGAGTCGGTTATCCGATGCGTTTCGCAGGCGGTATGCTCCGCCGGTCAGGACTTGGTCGGTGATGAAGGGACCTTCCCATTTGGGCTTGAGTTTGTCCTTTTTCTTGTCCGGCAGGCGTAGAACTAGTTCGCGAACATTGTAAGTTTTGGCCCGTACTTCTCTGCTTTGATATCTTCGAGCCTGCTGTTGATAGAATGCGGAACGAGCTTTTGCCACGTCGCGCTCCTCCTCTAAGGCGTCCAAACTGTCCTGCCGATCCAGCTCGGCTTCTCTTTCTTCGTACATGCGCACGCGAGGTGAGTCATGAATTATGTCGCAGGGCAAAACTGCCTCTGCGCCGTACACCATAAAGAATGGTGTGAATCCGGTAGTGCGATTCGGCATTGTCCGCAGCCCCCAGAGTACGGAGTCGAGCTCCTCTACCCAGTGCGTGTTAGATTCCTTGAGGGACCGCACTAGTCTGGGTTTGATGCCGCTCATAATTAGACCATTTGCTCGCTCGACTTGACCGTTAGTTTGAGGGTGATAGACTGAAGCATAGTCGAGCTTGATGCCCATGTTTTTGCACCAGAGTTTAACCTCGTCGGCCGTAAAGTTTGTGCTGTTATCAGTGATGATGCTATGGGGGACACCGTAACGGTGTACTACCCCTGATATGAAGTCTATCACGGGTCCGGATTCGGCCGTCTTAACTGGCTTGGCCTCTATCCATTTGGTGAATTTATCCACCATGACCAATAGGTATTTTTGCTTGTGGGTTCCTCCTTTAAGGGGTCCAACCATGTCAAGCCCCCAGACCGCGAACGGCCAGGTGATGGGTATAGTTTTCAGGGCGGTGGGTGGCATGTGGCTTTGATTAGCAAAGAGCTGGCAACCGACGCTTCGTTGGACTAAATCCTGAGCGTCTGTTCGGGCCGTTGGCCAATAAAATCATGTACGGAAGGCCTTGCTTACAAGGGCCCGTGCTGCAGCGTGGTGCCCACCGAGTCCGACATGAATTTCAGCCAGAAGATTTCGCCCTTCCTCTTCGGAGATACACCTTTGAAGGACTCCGGTTGTGCTTTTCTTATAGAGCTCTCCCTCATGGACCTTATAGGCTTTAGATCGCCGTACTATGCAGCGGGCCTCGTTTTGGTCCTCGGGAAGTTCCTGCTTAGTTAGGTAAGCTAGGAATGGCTCGGTCCACGGGGCAATCACTGCCATTATTTCGTGGGCCGAAGGTGTTGTTTCATTGGCAGAACCGCCGATTGTGTCAGAATGTGTGGTGTCGGGTGGTGCGGTTGTGTCCAGATTGTTGTTTCCGGACTCCCCTTCCCATAGTACGGATGGCTTGAAAAGCCGCTCCAGGAAGATGTTGGGAGGGACGGCATCGCGCTTTGCGCCGATGCGTGCTAATACGTCCGCCGCTTTATTATTATCCCGAGCTATATGGTGAAATTCGAGCCCTTCAAACCGAGCTGACATTTTCAGAACGGTGTTACGGTAAGCTGCCACTTTTGGATCCTTGGCGTCGAAGTCTCTGTTTATTTGGGATATCGCGAGGTTCGAATCCCCTCGCACCTCTAGGCGTTTAAAGCCCATGGAGACCACCATCCGGAGGCCGTGTAGAAGGGCCTCGTATTCGGCTGCGTTGTTGGAGTCCGTGTACATTATCTGGAGTACGTATTGCAGTGCGTCTCCGGTTGGGGACATCAGGACGACACCAGCCCCCAGTCCGGCCAGCATTTTGGAGCCGTCGAAGTGCATGATCCAATTAGAATATGCGCCGTACTCTTTAGGGAGTTCGGCTTCAGTCCATTCGGCGATGAAGTCAGCCAAAACTTGCGACTTGATAGATCGCCGTGGTTTATAGGTTATGTCTAATGTAGGAGCTCGATGGCCCATTTTGCAATCCTGCCGGTCGCGCCGTGCTTGTTTATAATGTCATTGAGAGGTACTTCGGAGGCTACTATTATCGAACACTCTTGAAAGTAGTGTCGGAGCTTCTGGGATGCCATGAACACTGCGTACGCTATCTTCTGATAATGTGGATACCGGGATTTGCATGGAGTTAGGACAGTGGATACGTAGTACACTGGTTTTTGAAGAGGGAACTTGTGTCCGTCTGTTTCTCGTTCGACGACGAGCACTGCGCTTACAACTTGATGTGTTGCCGCGATATATAATAGCATTGGTTCACCCAAGTTGGGCGCGGCCAGGACCGGATTTGTTGCCAATATGTCCTTTATTTCTCCGAGTCCGGCCGTGGTGGCATCCGTCCACTCGAAGTGTTCGGTGCGTCGGTGGAGGCGATAAAGGGGTAATGCCTTTTCTCCTAAGCGGGAGATGAAGCGGCTTAGAGCCGCCACGCATCCAGTTAATCTTTGTATTTGCTTGAGGTCTTTTGGGATATCCAATTGTGACAGAGCTCGGATCTTGGCTGGGTTTGCTTCAATTCCTCTACCGGATACAATGAAGCCCAAGAGCTTTCCAGCTGGTACGCCGAAAATGCATTTTTCCGGATTGAGCTTAATGTCATATGCTCGGAGGTTGTCGAATGTGAGCATCAAGTCATCTACTAGAGTTTCGACGTGTTCGGATTTGACAACCACATTGTCTACGTATGCCTCCACTGTTTTGCCGATCTGGTTTGCCAGACATGTCTAAATCATGCGCTGATATGTTGCGCCGGCGTTTTTGAGCCCGAAGGGCATTGTGTTGAAGCAGAATGGCCTGTATGGAGTGATGAATGCCGTTGCGGCTTGGTCTGGCTCCGCCATCTTGATTTGATGGTAGCCGGAGTATGCATCGAGGAGGCAGAATGAATCATGCCCTGCGGTAGCATCGATAATTTGGTCGATGCGGGGAAGGGGGAAGGGATCCTTTGGGGAAGCCTTGTTAAGGTCCTTGAAATCGACACACAGGCGCCAGGATTTGTCCTTCTTTGGTACCATTACCAGGTTTGCTAGCCAGTCCGGATGTTTTATATCTCTTATGAATCCGGCTTCTAATAGTTTGGCTAGCTCCTCTCCCATTGCCTGTCTTTTGGGTTCAGAAAATCGCCGAAGAGCCTGTTTGACTGGCTTGAATCCTTTTAGGATATTTAGGCTGTGCTCTGCCAGCCGTCGTGGGATTCCTGGCATGTCTGAAGGGTGCCAGGAAAAAATGTCCCAATTTTCCTGTAGGAATTCTCGTAGTGCGGCGTCTACATCAGGGTTTAATTGTGCCCCAATGGAGGCCGTCTTTGTAGGGTCCGTTGGATGGACTTGGAATTTGACTATTTCGTCCACTGGCTTAAAAGAGGTGGACTTGGATCTTTTGTCAAGTATCACGTCATCCCTGTTCACCGTGGAGCGCAGCGATGTGAGTTCCTCGACCGCTAGGACTTCGGATTGCGCCTCTAGGGCTAGTGCAGCTGTCTTATTTTCGGCGCGGAGCGCTATGTCCGGATCACTGGCAAGGGTGATGATTCCGTTGGGCCCGGGCATTCTGAGCTTCATGTACCCGTAATGGGGTATAGCTTGAAAAATTGTGAATGCCTCTCGTCCTAATAAAGCGTGATATCCGCTGCTGAACGGGGCCACATGGAACGTGATCTCCTCGGACCTGTAGTTGTCCGGCGAGCCGAATACCACATCCAGTGTGATTTTTCCTGTGCAGCATGCTTCCCGACTAGGGATTATTCCTCTGAAGGTTGTGTTGCTTCGCTCAATGCGGCTCCAGTCTACTTCCATTTTTCGAAGAGTTTCCTCATAGATGAGGTTTAATCTGCTACTGCCATCCATGAGTACCTTAGTAAGGCGAAAGCCGTCCACTATTGGACTGAGGACCAATGCGGCTGGTGCTCGGGTTGTTCGGAATTTAGGTTCGTCACTGGCGTTAAAGGTAATAGCCGTGTCACTCCATGGATTTAGTGTTGCTACTTGGTAGACTTCGGCGAGGCTGCGGAGTGTTCGCTTCCACATATTATTTGATGCGAAGGTCTCAAAGACTGTTAGTACCGCACTGGTACTGCTGGGCTAGTTCTCTAGGGCTAGAAGCTCTTCACCACTTTTGGCCACCTGCCGTAGTATCCAACATGCTCAAAGGCTATGTGTTGGAGTGCCACCCTCTGTACTATGGATTTTGCAGGGTCCGCTGAGCCATCCCTCCAGTACGGTTCCGTGCCCTTTAGGGGGTTTTTGCTTTTTGGTTTTTAACCCAGGTGCCTGAATATGATGCACCCTTTTATTTCGGACTAGGGTCGTGTTCGGAGCCGGATTGTCCCAAAATTTGGTTTCGGTTTTCCAGGCACTCTCCATTGCACAATACTTTCGTACTATGGACGCCAAGTCGGCGAAGCATGTAATTTCACGACGACTTATGGCGTTCATGATCCCCTTGTCCGTGCAATTATTGCAGAAAATTGAGATTGCGCTTTCCTCACGGCAGTCCTTTATCCTGTCCATAACTAGGAGGAATCTGGACCAGTAATGGTGTACTGTTTCAGCGGGCTCTTTCTGAATTTGGGATAGATCGCTTGTGTTTGGGTGGGAGGGTGGAATCAAATTCGGAACCCCGTCCAATCTAAGACTTAAGGGCCGGAAAGTTTCTGAACTTGGAAGCTTGGGCTGCTGGATGTTATCCAACGAATCCGGCCCGCTGCCTGACTTTAGGTTCAGGGCTTGATCGGCGTCCGTCCCTCCGTGGGAATCCGGCATGGAGGGGTCGGGAATTCGGACATAGCTTGTCCTTAATGTAGAAGAAGAGTCACTGTGATGTTCCTCTACCACAACAACGTGGTGGGTAGCCTGGGGAGAGTTGATCTCTCTCAGATCGGTTTTAGGCCCGATCTGATTGTAGTCTATAGCGACTCCCAGGGCAGCGATGCGATCCAAGAGCTCGTTTACGGAGGAGAGCTCCATCGGATCGAGCTGCTCGGCGAGTTCCGAGTTGACGTGAAGATTGCTTTTGATGACCCAAGAGGTCATCGTTGACGCGGCGGCCGAATAGGCGGTCATAAGAAAACCGCCTAGCCGGATAGTTTGGCCGATGGCCAAAGCTCCTTTGGCAACGGTGCCGTCTTTAAAGACGGGACGAGGCATCCTTCCTGATGGCGACGGCACAGAGGAACTCTCAATGAAAGCACCAATGTCGGTGTCAAAACCGGCGGATCTCGGGTAGGGGGTCCCGAACTGTGCGTCTAGGCGGATGGTAACAGGAGACAAGGGACACGATGTTTTTACCCAGGTTCGGGCCCTCTTGATGGAGGTAAAACCCTACTCCTTTTTGATTAATATTGATGATATGGGTAGTACAAGAGTAGATCTACCACGAGATCAAGGAGGCTAAACCCTAGAAGCTAGCCTATGGTATGATTGTTGTTCGTCCTATGGACTAAAACCCTCCGGTTTATATAGACACCGGAGAGGGCTAGGGTTACATAGAGTCGGTTACAATGGTAGGAGATCTACATATCCGTATCGCCAAGCTTGCCTTCCACACCAAGGAAAGTCCCATCCGGACACGGGGCGAAGTCTTCAATCTTGTATCTTCATAATCTTGGAGTCCGGCCGACGGTGATAGTTCGGCTATCCAGACACCCCTAGTCCAGGACTCCCTCACTAGCCCTAAGGAACAGGCAACAGATGGAGAATCATAGGATGACAATTTCATGCACCTCTCCGAAGACGAAGTGAGCCTTGGTGACGAAGAATTCATCATGCCTGAGGATCCCATTGAGCAGGAGCGCTTCAAATGCCGGCTTATAGCCACTACAAAAAGCCTGAAGAAGAAGCAACAGCAGCTTCAAGCTGATCAAGATATGCTAACTGATAGATGGACTGAGGTCCTGGCAGCCGAGGAATACGGACTCGAACGCCCAACCAAAAGTTACCTAATGCGCAGGTTGCTACCTCAGCTCGAGGAGGAGGCATTAAAGCCCACACTACCAGCGCATGATGCGGCTGACCGACCACCTCGTGGCCAAGACAAAGGGGCGTATCAGCCCGAACACCAGCCCGCACCCCGCCGCCAACCTAACAAAAACACTAAGGCCCGGGGTTACACGCAGGACCTGCGAGACGTATTGGAAAACAAAGCAGGACAGTCAAGATCGATCTACGGATCACGGGGGTGCGCCCCAACGCGTGACGATGACCGTCACGTCGGATATACTAAAAACAAGTCCGGTCGGGCCGAATACAACAGACCAGACTCATTTGAACTGCGTCGTGATGTAGCCTGGCATAGAGGCGCCGCACACCCCCTATGCTTCACGGATGAAGTAATGGATCATGAATTCCCAGAAGGGTTTAAACCCGTGAACATTGAATCATATGATGGTACAACAGACCCCATGGTATGGATTGAATATTTCCTTCTCCACATTCACATGGCCCGCGGCGACGATGTACATGCCATCAAGTACCTCCCACTTAAGCTCAAAGGACCAACTCGGCATTGGCTGAACAGCTTGCCCGCAAACTCCATTGGCAGTTGGGAGAACCTGGAAGAAGCATTCCTTGACAACTTCCAGGGTACTTATGTGCGACCACCGGATGCTGATGACTTAAGTCACATAACCCAACAACCCAGAGAGTCAACCAGGAAATTCTGGACTCGGTTCCTAAGAAAAAAGAACCAAATCCTCGACTGTCCGGATGCTGAAGCCCTAGTGGCCTTTAAGCATAACATCCGCGATGAGTGGCTCGCCCAACACCTCGGCCAAGAGAAGCCGAAGTCCATGGCAGCCCTCACGACACTCGTGACCCGCTTTCATGCGGGCGAGGACAGCTGGCTGGCTCGTAGCAACAGCACATCAAGAAATCCTGGCACTTCAGATGCCAGAGATGGCAACGGCAAGCCACGACGCAACAGACACAAGCCTTGCAACAATGGCGAAAAAGCCGAAGACACGGCAGTTAATGCCGGATTCAGTGGCTCTAAGTCCGGTCAGCAGAAAAAGCCATTTAAAAGAAAAAATCTGGGGTCGTCCAGTCTGGACCACATACTCGATCGCTCGTGTCAAATTCACGGCACCCCCAATAAACCAGCCAGCCACACCAACAGAGAATTTTGGGTGTTCAAACAGGCCGGCAAGTTGAATGCCGAAAACAAGGAAAAGGGGCTGCATAGCAGTGACGACGAGGAGCCCCGGCCGTTGAACACAGGAGGACAGAAGAAATTTCCTCCGCAGGTGAAAACGGTGAACATGATATACGCGACCCATATCCCCAAGCGGGAACGGAGCGTGCACTAAGGGACGTCTATGCGATGTAGCCAGTCGTCCCAAAATTCAACCCATGGTCTTCTTGTCCGATCACTTTCAATCGCAGGGACCATCCTACCAGTATCCGTCATGGCTGTTCGGCCGCATTGGTCCTCGACCCCATCATTGATGGATTCCACCTCACACGAGTCCTTATGGACGGTGGCAGCAGCCTAAACCTGCTCTATCAGGATATAGTGTGCAAAATGGGCATCGATCCCTCAAGGATCAAACCCACAAAAACCACCTTTAAAGGTGTCATACCAGGTGTAGAGGCCTGTTGCACGGGCTCAATCACACTGGAAGTGGTCTTCGGATCTCCGGACAACTTCCGAAGCGAGGAGTTAATCTTCGATATCGTCCCCTTCCACAGTGGCTATCACGCACTACTCGGACGAACTGCATTCGCCAGATTCAATGCGGTACCATATTATGCATACCTCAAGCTCAAAATGCTAGGACCTCGTGGAGTTATAACAGTTAATGGAAACACAGAGCGCTCGCTCCGCACGGAGGAGCACACTGCGGCCCTCGCAGCAGAAGTACAAAGCAGCCTTCTTAGGCAGACCGCCAACTCGGCGATAAAGCCCCCGGACACCGTCAAGCGAGTCCAGAGTACCCTACAACAGGATCGTCCGGCACGTCCAGAGCTCGACTAGCAATTCGGCCTCCGTCCAAGTCCCAGTCAAGGGGCAAAATTTGTGCCGCGCGTACATAATTACGCACTCAAAATACCATGGGCATAGGCAGAGGCACGGCTACGACGTGGTCCACAATGCGGCTCAACCGCCCCAGGACCCGTATAACTTCATCATCTTCTTTCTTTCAGGACCTTACTTTCTAGAAGCCCTTTCAGATAGCCTGATTATCAGACTCATCACGGGAAGGAAAAACCAAGGAGGCAAGAAGCTTTGACATATAAGGGAATACCCAGGTGGTCTCTGACAATGATCGTTATACCTGTTTTACATACCCACACGCAGCTTACCCTTGGCTAGGACATGTCAAATAGTCCTATTTTGCTTATCACACTACTTGTATATATACGCTTTGACGTATTATTTAAATAAACAATGGAAAATAATGCGCAGCCTCAGCTTATTATTACATTCCTTTACTTTTCCTTTGAGTGCTTATTTATTACAAATTGCACCCGTACACTATGGTACGTTCAGCTCGCTAGGGGCTTCAGTGTACCCCATAACACGGCAAGAAAAGTCCGAACACTTTCGACAGTGCGGTACCCCGAACTTATAGCATTATATGCATCAGCTTCGAATCATGTCTTGGGTCAATAATTGGGTTTGCCCGGCTCCCATGTTTTGGTACCTTACGTTCCGCTATATCGGCTAAGGTAGCACAGGGAGAACTACTACGATTGTGTCCCGGTTCTTCCGGACGAGCACCTCAGTAGAGAAAGCCGAAACTGACTGTCATGATGCGGCGAGAGCTGGTCGCTGTTCGAGAGGTCTCAAATCCTTAATGATTTTTTCCGCTTCGAGCGAGGAATCGTCCTTGTCTGATTTAGGTGTGTATAGCACCCCAAGTTCGGCCCTCCAAATACTAGGGGCTTCGTCAAAATTTAAAATGTAGACTTCTATGGCTAAGTGAGAGTGATAAAGCTGTATAGTCTGATTGTCTTGTTCGTTGCGCTAAACACCTCCTTAAAGGACCAAAAATTTGGATGAATAGTGTTTAGATTTATCCCGAACACCCCGGTACTAGTTACACGGGGGCAGAAGCCGACGACTGGCCAACTCTCAGATTTTATAAACGGTCGCACAGAAGGTAATATTTTAAATCAACAAGCGTTATATAGCGCACATGAACTCGTTTTCATATTACAATATCACATGAGTCCATTCATTCAAATATTACATCCTTAGCACATTCCTCCGCCACAAGGCGGGCACCTTTCAGGACACTGTCATAATACTTTTTGGGGTGGCGATGCTCCTTGCCCTCCGGCGGCCCCTCTGTCACCAGCTTCTCGGCATCCATCTTCGCCCAGTGCACTTTCGCGCGGGCGAAGGCCCTGCACGCACCTTCGATGCAGACTGACTGCTTAATGGCTTCAAGCCGCAGACAGGCATTCACAAGCCACTTTACCAGGCCGAAGTAGCTGTTGGGAAGGGGCTCGCCGGGCCACATATGGACTATGAGATCCTTCATGTCCAGTTCGGCCGCCTTGTGAAGCTCGACCAGTTGCTTCAGCTGGTCGCTCAAGGGCATCGGGTGTTCAGCCCCAATATACTGGGACCAGAACAACTTCTCCATGGAGCTCCCTTCTTCGGCCCAGTAGAACTCCGCGGCATCCGATATGCTGCGCGGTAGATCTGCGAATGCTCCTGGAGAGCTCCGAATTCGGGTAAGTAAAAGGAAAGTCTCCTTCACATGCTTGCTTTGCATAATGAATGCCTTACCCGCTGCTATCTTCTTGGCCACCTGAATCTCCTGAAGGGCCTTTTGGGCTTCGGCCTTGGCATCTTGTGCGTTGTTGAGGGCCTTAGCAAGCTCGGACTCTTGCACCTTCGAGTCACGCTCCAAGGACTCGTATTTTTTGACGAAGTCCTGGAGCTCTTCCTGGACCACATCAACTCAAGCCTCTTGTTTCTCGCGCTCAGTGCGCTCCTTGGCTGCTTTGTCTTTGGCCTCGGACAGCGCCTTCTTCAGGGCCGCCACTTCGGTCGTGGCCCCTATTAAAAGTTCATGACGATTCTATGAGCTAAAACCAATTTTTCTTTATCAATATACAGACAGGGTATCACTTACCTTTGTTCTCCTCGAGCTGCCTCTTCGTGAGGACGAGCTCTTCCTCGGACCGCTCCAGGTCCCGCTTCAGTCCGGAGACCTCCAAAGTACGAGCGGCAGCAGCCAATAGTGACGCCTGCTAGTTCACATAGACATACTATGATCAGACTCCTATGGACGTTATTTGATCCTCTATTCGGCCTTTCTTTCCGAATACCAAACAGAGCATCAAGGGCTACTGTCTATACTGTGATCATTTGATTACTTACCACAAAGCCTGTTAGGAGGCTGGCGCAGGCTTCAGTCAATCCGCTTTTGGCGGACCGAACCTTCTCAATCACCGCACTCATGACGGTGCGGTGTGATACATCTCCAACGTATCTATAATTTTTGATTGTTCCATGCTATTATATTACCCGTTTTGGATGTTTATGGGCTTTACTTTACACATTTATATCATTTTTGGGACTAACCTACTAACCGGAGGCCCAGCCCGTATTGCTGTTTTTTTGCCTATTACAGTATTTCGAAGAAAAGGAATATCAAACGGAGTCCAAACGGAATGAAACCTTTGGGAGCGTGATTTTTGGAACGAACGTGATCCAGAGGACTTGGAGTGCAAGTCAAGAAGCAGTCGAGGTGGCCACAAGGGTGGAGGGCGCGCCCCCCTATCTCGTGGGCCCCTCAGGCGGCCACCGACCTACTTCTTCCTCCTATATATACCCACGTACCCCGAGAACATCAAGGGAGCCAACGAAAACCTAATTCCACCGCTGTAACCTTCTGTATCTGCAAGATCCCATCTTGGAGCCTTCGCCGGCGCTCCGCCGGAGGGGGAATCAACCATGGAGGGCTTCTACATCAACACCATAGCCCCTCCGATGAGTTGTGAGTAGTTTACCACAGACCTTCGGGTCCATAGTTATTAGCTAGATGGCTTCTTCTCTCTTTTTGGATCTCAATACCATGTTCTCCTCGATCTTCTTGGAGATCTATTCGATGTAACTCTTTTTGCGGTGTGTTTGTCGAGATCCGATGAATTGTGGGTTTATGATCAAGTTTATCTATGAGAAATATTTGAATCTCCTCTGAATTCTTTTATGTGTGATTAAGTTATCTTTGCAAGTCTCTTTGAGTTATCAATCTGCTTTGGCCTACTAGATTGATCTTTCTTGCAATGGGAGAAGTGCTTAGCTTTGGGTTCGATCTTGCAGTGTCCTTTCCCGGTGACAGCAGGGGCAGCAAGGCACGTATTCTATTGTTGCCATCGAGGATAAAAAGATGGGGTTTATATCATATTGCATGAGTTTATCCCTCTACATCATGTCATCTTTCTTAATGCGTTACTCTGTTCTTATGAACTTAATACTCTAGATGCATGCTGGATAGCAGTCGATGTGTGGAGTAATAGTAGTAGATGCAGGCAGGAGTCAGTCTACTCTTCACGGGTGTGATGCCTATATACATGATCATGCCTAGATAATCTCATAATTATTCGCTATTCTATCAATTGCTCGATAGTAATTTGTTCACCCACCGTAATACTTATTCTATCTTGAGAGAAGCCACTAGTGAAACCTAGGGCCCCCTGGTCTATCTTTTATTATATAAGCTTTCAATCTACTTTTATTTGCATCTTTACTTTTCCAATCTATATTATAAAATACCAAAATTATATTTATCTTATCATACTATCTCTATCAGATCTCACTTTCGCAAGTGACCGTGAAGGGATTGACAACCCCTTTATTGCGTTGGTTGCGAGTTCTTTGTTTGTTTGTGTAGGTGCGTGGGACTTTTCAGGAGCCTCCTACTGGATTGATACCTAGGTTCTCAAAAACTGAGGGATACGCTACTATTGTTGCATCACCCTTTCCTCTTCAAGGAAAACCAACGCAAGCTCAAGACGTAGCAAGAAGGATTTCTGGCGCCGCTGCCGGGGAGGTCTTCGCTCAAGTCAAGACATACCAAGTACCCATCACAAACTCATCTCCCTCGCATTTATATTATTTGCCATTTGCCTCTCGTTTTCCTCTCCCCCACTTCACCCTTGCCGTTTTATTCGCCCTCTCTTTCCCAATCTCCTCATCTTCCTTTCGCTTGACTTTTGTTTGCTTGTTGTAATGTCTAGTTCCTTATCCGCTCCTATGTCTCCCGAGTTTGAAGTTCTTCACTTCAAGCAAAGGCAAGGAGAAAACTTAAAAGATGCTTGGTATAGGATGATGGAATCTTATCGCAATTGCACCCTAGAGGTGAATTTTAGAATTCTACTTCGCAATTTTTATGTTGGGCTTAATATGTCGCATAGACAACTCTTGGATTGCATTGCCAAGGGAAATTTTATTGAAATTGATCCTAGTATTGTGCATGAAATTATAGAGGGAATAGTGGGAACACTACCTCAAAAAGGGGACCACATCCTACCCAAGAAGAAACACAAGTGTTTGGAAAGATTTGCGAAGTAACAAAAATATTAAAAAAGTCTCTTGAGCCTCTTAAAAGTGTTAGCGAAAATCTTCACCGCATGAATATGTTGATTACTCTTTGCAATAAGTGGTTGGATTGTTTAGATCTGAAAATTTCCGAGTATGAAGGGAAACATAAAGAACCTCCCGGATTCGAGCATGACTCTGCTAAAAAACTGAAAACCAAAGATGGCACTACTTAAATCTATCCTTGCTTTTATGCCTAGCTAGGGGCTTTAAACGACAGCACTAGTTGGGAGGCAACCCAATTTTATTTGTGTTTTTTGTTTTTGTTTCCGTTTAGTAATAAATTTTGCATCTACCTTCTGTTTAGATGTGTTTTTATGTTTTAATTAGTGTTTGTGCCAAGTAGAACCTATAGGATAACCTATGGTGATAGTTAATTTGATTCTGCTGAAAAACAGAAACTTTGCACGCACGAAAATAGTTTTGATAATTCACAGAAACGTGCTTTTGCATTGATTCTTTTTTATGTAGATCAATAGACAAATTTCCCAGGACTTCCTATTTTTTGTAGGATTTTTAGAGTTCAGAAGTATTCGAGGGTTACAGATTGCTACAGACTGTTCTGTTTTTGACAGATTCTGTTTTTCGTGTGTTGTTTGCTTATTTTGATGCATCTATGGCTAGTATTAAGTGGTATGAACCATAGAGAACTTGAAATACAGTAGGTTTGACACCAATATAAATAAAGAATGAGTTCATTATAGTACCTTATGTGGTGATTTTGCTTTCTTTCACTAACGGAACTTATGAGATTTCCTGTTGAGTTTTGTGTTGTGAAGTTTTCAAGTTTTGGGTAAAGATTTGATGGACTATGGAATAAGGAGTGGCAAGAGCCTAAGCTTGGGGATGCCCACGGCACCCCAAGATATTCAAGAATAGCCAAAAGCCTAAGCTTGGGGATGCCCCCGGAAGGCATCCCCTCTTTCATCTTCGTTTATCGGTAACTTTACTTGGAGCTATATTTTTATTCGCCACATGATATGTGTTTTGCTTGGAGCGTCTTGTATGATATTAGTATTATATTTTTAGTTTTCCACAATAATCCTTGTTGTACACACCTTTTGGGAGAAGCCCACTTGATTGGAATTTATTAGAATACTCTATGTGCTTCACTTATATCTTTTGAGCTAGATAGTTTTTGCTCTAGTGCTTCACTTATATCTTTTAGAGCACGGCGGTGGCTTAATTTTGTAGAAATTACTAGTCTCCCATGCTTCATTTATATTATTTTGAGAGTCTCTTAGAACAGCATGGTATTTTCTATGGTTATAAAATTGGTCCTAGAATGGTGGGCATCCAAGTTGGGTATAATAAAAACTATCATAGGAAGTGAATTGGATGCTATGATCAATTTGATACTTGATAATTGTTTTGAGATATGGAGGTAGTGATATTAAAGTCATGCTAGTTTGGTGATTATGAATTTTCAGAATGCTTGTGTTGAAGTTAGCAAGTCATGTAGCATGCACGTATGGTTAAAGTTGTGTAACAAATTTGAAACATGAGGTGTTCTTAGATTGTGCATCCTTATGAGTGGCGGTCCGGGACGAGCGATGGTCTTTTCCTACCAATCTATCCCTCTAGGAGCATGCGTGTAGTGATTGGTTTTTGATGACTTGTAGATTTTTGCAATAAGTATATGAGTTCTTTTGACTAATGTTGAGTCCATGGATTATACGCACTTTTACCTTTCCATCATTGCTAGCCTCTTCAGTACCGTGCATTGCCCTTTCTCACCTTGAGAGTTGGTGCAAACTTCGTCGGTGCATCCAAACCCCGTGATATGATACGCTCTATCACACATAAACCTCCTTATATCTTCCTCAAAACAGCCACCATACCTATTAATTATGGCATTTCCATAGCCATTCCGAGATATATTGTCATGCAACTTTCCACCGTTCCGTTTATCATCATGACACGCATTACTATTGTCATATTGCCATTGCATGATCATGTAGTTGGCATCGTATTTGTGGCAAGGCCACTTTGCATAATTTTTCATACATGTCCCTCTTGATTCATTGCCCATCCCGGTACACCGCCGGAGGCATTCATATAGAGTCATATCTTGTTCTAGTTTTGAGTTGTAATTCATGAGTTGTAAATCAATAAAAGTGTGATGATCATCATTATTAGAGCAGTGTCCCCAAAAAGGAAAAAAAGGCCAAAAATAAAAAAAAGAAAGGCCAAAGAAAAAAAGAAAAAAGAAGAAAGGCCAGAAGAAAAAAAAGAAAGGCCCAAAAAAAGAGAAAAAAGAAAAAAGAAAAAAAATAAATAAAAAGGGGGCAATGTTACTATCTCTTTTCCACACTTGTGCTTCAAAGTAGCACCATGTTCTTCATATAGAGAGTATCATATGTTGTCACTTTCATGTACTAGTGGGAATTTTTCATTATAGAACTTGGCTTGTATATTCCTACGATGGGTTTCCTCAAAATGCCCTAGGTCTTCGTGAGCAAGCAAGTTGGATGCACACCCACTTAGTTTCTTTTGTTGAGCTTTCATACATTTATAGATCTAGTGCATCCGTTGCATGGCAATCCATACTCCTCATGTTGACATCAATTGATGGGCATCTCCATAGCCCGTTGATTATCCTTGTCAATGTGAGACTTTCTCCTTTTATGTCTTCTCCACACAATCCCCATCATCATATTCTATTCCACCCATAGTGCTATATCCATGGCTAACGCTCATGTATTGCGTGAATGTTCAAAAAGTTTGAGATTATTTAAGTATGAAACAATTTCTTGGCTTGTCATCGGGTGTGTATAATTTGGGAGCATTTTTGTGTGACGAAAATGAAGCATAGCCTAACTATATGATTTTGTAGGGATGAACTTTCTTTAGCCATGTTATTTTGAGAAGACATGATTGCTTTGATTAGTATGCTTGAAGTATTACTATTTCTTATGTCAATATGAACTTTTATCATGAATCATTTGGATTTGAACATTCATGCCACAATAAAGAAAATTACATTGAGAATTATGCTAAGTAGCATTCCACATCAAAAATTATGTTTTTATCATTTACCTACTCGAGGACGAGCATGAATTAAGCTTGGGGATGCTTGATACGTCTCCAACGTATCTATAATTTTTTGTTGTTCCATGCTATTATATTACCCGTTTTGGATGTTTATGGGCTTTACTTTACACATTTATATCATTTTTGGGACTAACCTACTAACTGGAGGCCCAGCCTGTATTGCTATTTTTTTGCCTATTTCAGTATTTCGAAGAAAAGGAATATCAAACAGAGTCCAAACGGAATGAAACCTTCGCGAGCGTGATTTTTGGAACGAACGTGATCCAGAGGACTTGGAGTGCAAGTCAAGAAGCAGTCGAGGTAGCCACGAGGGTGGAGGGCGCGCCCACCCCTACAGGGTGCGCCCCCTATCTTGTGGGCCCCTCGGGCAGCCACCGACCTACTTCTTCCTCCTATATATACCCACGTACCCCGAGAACATCAAGGGAGCCAACTAAAACCTAATTCCACCTCCGTAACCTTCTGTATCCGCGAGATCCCATCTTGGAGCCTTCGTCGGCGCTCCGTCGGAGGGGGAATCGACCATGGAGGGCTTCTACATCAACACCATAGCCCGTCCGATGAGTTGTGAGTAGTTTACCACAGACCTTCAGGTCCATAGTTATTAGCTAGATGGCTTCTTCTCTCTTTTTGGATCTCAATACCATGTTCTCCTCGATCTTCTTGGACATCTATTCGATGTAACTCTTTTTGCGGTGTGTTTGTCGAGATCCGATGAATTGTGGGTTTATGATCAAGTTTATCTATGAGAAATATTTGAATCTCCTCTGAATTCTTTTATGTGTGATTAACTTATCTTTGCAAGTCTCTTCGAATTATCAGTCTGGTTTAGCCTACTAGATTGATCTTTCTTGAAATGGGAGAAATGCTTAGCTTTGGGTTCAATCTTGCGGTGTCCTTTCCCAGTGACAGCAGGGGCAGCAAGGCACGTATTGTATTGTTGCCATCGAGGATAAAAAGATGGGGTTTATATCATATTGCATGAGTTTATCCCTCTACATCATGTCATCTTTCTTAATGCATTACACTGTTCTTATGAACTTAATACTCTAGATGCATGTTTGATAGCGGTCGATGTGTGGAGTAATAGTAGTAGATGCAGGCAGGAGTCGGTCTACTTGTCACGGACGTGATGCCTATAATAATCTCATAATTATTCTCTTTTCTATCAATTGCTCGACGGTAATTTGTTCACCCACCGTAATACTTATGCTATCTTGAGAGAAGCCACAAGTGAAACCTATGGCCCCCGGGTCTATCTTTTATCATATAAGCTTTCAATCTACTTTTATTTGCATCTTTACTTTTCTTATCTATATTATAAAATACCAAAATATATTTATCTTATCATACTATCTCTATCAGATCTCACTTTCGCAAGTGACCATGAAGGGATTGACAACCCCTTTATTGCGTTGGTTGCGAGTTCTTTGTTTGTTTGTGTAGGTGCGTGGGACTTTGGAGGAGCCTCCTACTAGATTGATACCTTGGTTCTCAAAAACTGAGGGAAATACTTACGCTACTATTGCTGCATCACCCTTTCCTCTTCAAGGAAAACTAACACAAGCTCAAGATGTAGCACGGTGCTCTTCGTCAATGGAAGCGCTGTGAAGCACTTCCATCAGGTTGTTCGGTGCCTCTGGATGGACAGAGGTCATCGGCACAGGCGGCTCTCCCTCCTTAGTGAGGGGCTGCCTACCTAAATCCGGAACCAGTGGAGGTTCCGGCGCAGTATCCGGCTGGGGGCCAGACTTGCCGCGGCCCCCTTCATTAGAATCCATGGATGTCTTCCCCCCTCCCCCCCCATGTGCCCGGCGTCTGGGATTTCGCCTTGGGGCATCTCCAGAACCATCTCCCCTTGGTCTGGTATCCTCTGGGACAACACCTCGGTGTCATCCGCGGGCCGGGGGGTGGACGTCATCGGGAGTGAATCGCTGTTCATCACCGACTGACTGAAAGACCCATCCAAGGAGGATACGTTGATGTGGGCTTTGGACAGACTGCACAATCATATTTGACATGAAAAGAAGCAATAAATCAAAACACACCGGAAGTATTATAGTGTTCGGATACTTACAACTTCGCCAGGGGCTTGTCCCTGGGCAACCACTCCTCCTCGCTGTACGCGGCTATTGTGGAGTGGTCCGGAGGGAGGGTCCTTCCTTTCTTGGACCCTTCGGCCTCCCCGGACGGGGCGGCCTTCCTTTTCTCCCCCCCTCCCCCGGTTGGGGGGGGGGGGAGGTTTTCCTCTTCCTCCTCCTCATTTTCGTTGGAGGAGTGCGCCTCGGTGTATTCGGACGATGAGTCCGACACAACCTTGTGCCAGAGACCTTTCCTGGTCCCCGTGGCCTACTTCTTGGCCTTCTTCTCCAGCACCTCATAGGGCACCGGAAACAGCATCTCCGTAAGGAGAGCCGTTGTTGGATCTTCAGGTAGCGGAGCCGGACAGTCGATCCTCTCCACTCTCACTACCCAGTCCCGTTAAATTGGCGTGGAGGCTCAGATTCCTCCCACGAATATACTGGGGAAAGGCACATCTTGTGAAATATAAAGAGCTTACCGGTTTGGCAGGGCGCTTTTCGCTGAGTCCGTGATCCCCGGTAATGGGAGGAGGTATTTCGGCGGCCTTGAACAGCACCTTCCAAACGTCTTTGTGCGTCATGTCGAAGAGCTCTTGTAGTGTCTGGTGTTTGGCCGGATCGAACTCCCACATATTGAATGCCCGTCTTTGACACGGGAGGATCCGGCAGAAGAGCATGACCTGGACCACGTTGACAAGCTTGATTTTCTTGCTTATCATATTTTTGACACAGTTCTGCAGTCCGGTCAGCTCCGCCGGCGCACCCCAAGCTAAGCCCTTCTTTTTCCAGGAGGTGAGCCGCATGGGGATGCCAGATTGAAATTCGGGGGCCGCCGCCCAGTTGGCGTCATGCGGTTCGGTGATGTAGAACCACCCCAATTGCCACCCCTTCATAGTCTCCACATAGGAGCCTTCGAGCCAGATGACATTGGGCATCTTGCCCACCATGGCGCCTCCGCACTCCGCTTGCTGGCCGACCACTATCTTCGGTTTCACGTTGAAGGTCTTTAGCCACAGGCCAAAGTGGGGCTTGATGCGGAGGAAGGCCTCGCACACGACGATAAACGCCGAGATATTGAGGATGAAATTGGGGGCCAGATCATGGAAATCTAGCCCATAGTAAAACATGAGCCCGCGGACAAATTGGTGGAGAGGAAATCCCAGTCCGCGGACGAAGTGGGCAAGGAATACAACCCTCTCGTGGGGTTCCAAAGTAGGGGCGATCTGCCCTGCGTCCGGGAGCTGGTGCGTGATGTCTATGGCCAGGTATCCGGCTTCTCGGAGCTTAGTGATGTCCTCCTCCGTAACGGAGGAGACCATCCACTTGCCTCCCGCTCCGGACATGTTTGGAATGGCTTTGCGGAGAAGGTGGGCACTTAGGCGCTGGAGCTCGAGCGTGCGAGAAATGGATGAGCGAGGGAAGAAGAAGGCGTGGGTGAAAAGGGGGAATCCCTATATCTTTATAAAGGCGGTAGAAACTGTGCGCCTCCCCACTTGCCCCGTAAAATCGCTTATTCCCCAAGCGCCACGATTGATGGTGCGGTTGGGTTACCAAAACCCGTATTTATGAGAATCCCGTGATAAGGGGACACGATCTCTGCTTCTACAAGATGTGCCAAGGAAACCGCCTCGCAATATGTGCAGTAACTGGTTGAGAAAAACGGTTCGCATAATGACCAGGCCGCGGCGTGATGTCACGCTATGAAAAGTTGTCAGCAGATTAGATTTGTGGAATATTGTACTCTCTACGGTGGTATGTGGAATTTATTTTGCAGAGCCGGACACTCCACATATTCAAGATCTTCTATGGAGTATTTAGAGAAGGAACCCACCTTGCAATGCCGAAGACAATCTGCACGCCGGACTCATCGTCATTGAAGCCTGGTTCAGGGGCTACTAAGGGAGTCCTGGATTAGGGGGTCCTCGGACAGCCGGACTATATACTTTGGCCGGACTATTAGACTATGAAGATACAAGATTGAAGACTTCATCCCGTGTCCGGGTGGGACTCTCCTTTGCGTGGAAGGCAAGCTTGGCAATTCGGATATGTAGATTTCCTTCTCTGTAACCAACTCTGTGTAACCCTAGCCCCCTCCGGTGTCTATATAAACCAGAGGGTTTAGTCAGTAGGACAACAACAATCATAATCATAGGCTAGCTTCTAGGCTTTAGCCTCTACGATCTCGTGGTAGATCAACTCTTGTAATACTCATATCATCAAGATCAATCAAGTAGGAAGTAGGGTATTACCTCCATCGAGAGGGCCCCTGGGTAAACATTATGTCCCCCGCCTCTTGTTACCATTAGCCTTAGACGCACAGTTCGGGACCCCCTACCCGAGATCCGCCGGTTTTGACACCGACACCCATCTTTTTATCCTTAATGGCAACAAAATAGGTGTCATGTCTCATTCTGTCACTGGGATTGAGCCGCGCAAGATTGAACCCATTACAAAATACCTCTCCCATTGCAAGAAAAATCAATCTAGTTGGCCAAACCAAATCAATAGATTAGAGAGAAATACAAAGCTATATAAATCATGCATAAAAGAGTTTAGAGAAGACTCAAATAATATTCATAGATAATTTGATCATAAACCCACAATTCATCGGATCTCAACAAACGCACCGCAAAAGAAGATTACATCGAATAGATCTCCAAGAACATAGCGGAGAACATCGTATTGAAGATCAAAGAGAGAGAATAAGCATCTAGCTACTAGCTATGGACCCGTAAGTCTGTGGTAAACTACTCACACATCATCGAAAGGGCAGCAAGGTTGATGTAGAAGCCCTCTGTGATCGAATCTCCCTCCGACAGAGTACCGGAAAAGGTCCCCAGATGGGATCTCACGAAGACAGAAACTTGCGGTAGAGGAGAAGTACTTTTGGTGTGCCCTCTGGTCTTCGGGGAATATTTGGATATTTAGAAGAAAAATTAGGGTTAGAAGAAAAATTAGGGTTGGTTGCATGTCACGTATGATGTCTAGCTTGTATTGCTTCTAATTTTGTTGAAGTCCATCTGCTTAGTTTACACATTATACTTGTGAATACGACACATGTTCCTGTTTCTAGAGCATACAATATTTGTCTATCACACCATGTCCTTACATCAAAGTACTACTGTTGTATCGACCATACCTCAAACAGTATGATCTCTGTGCATTAGTGTCATCCCTGGATCAGTAATGCTAACATGCACAGTACTCGAAGGATTTATAACAGAGTAGCAATCACACACTTATTACATCGAATATCTCAAAAGAGAACTCATTACAATAAATATGGCGTAAGGACATCTAATAATGATAACAGCGGAAGGCTTGGAAGATAAGTGAGTCCATCAACTCCAACGGCATCACTGAGTATAGAACCACGACCTAAGGCACCTTACTCGTCGTCTGAAAAGTTTGCAACATGAACGTTGCAGCCCGAAACGGGCCAGCACATGGAATATGCTTGCAATGTAACACATAGAGAGTAATGAAAGAATAAAGCTATACTACATGCATATATGGCTGGTGGAAAGCTCTATGGTTACAGTTTTTGCATAAAGCCAGTTTTTCCCTACTGCAAAGGAATAATCTTTATTTAACTATCATGGTGGTTGTTAAACATTGAGAGTGTAGACACCCTCTCAATCCCAATTAAACATCATCATTAAAACCCAACAATATTAATTAAAAAGTAACATGATTGGATTCACATGATAATCCAAGTACTCCCTCTGTAAACTAATATAAGAGTGTTTAGATAACTAAAGTAGTGATCTAAAAGCTCTTATATAATTTACGGAGGGAGTACTAGATACTCAAAACGTCCATAACCGCGGACACGGCTAACCATGATTAGTTTATACACTCTGCAGAGGTTTGCGCACTTTTCCCCACAAGACTCTATCTCCTCCGTTGGAATTCTCGCACTACATGGTGTTTGAGAAACGGATGACCGGGACATAGTCTTTCAGAAGCGCTAGCACCTTACGATCGGGTAGACCGTTACACCTACTTTCCCCTACATCTGGTAGTCTACCACTGTAAGAGTTCGCAAGACTTAATCAACTATGCTAGAGCCCATAGTAGCTTGTGGCTGCACATGGAAGTTTCTAGCATGAATAATCTCATGATCCCTTTGAGCCTGGGTGGCGGTCCATAAAGAAAAACAGGCAATCGCTGGAATACCCAGGTGTCTCAATCCACCCAGATGTGTGTTAAAGTTGCCACCTTAGATAACCATTAATTAAACAAACTCACTCCCAGGTAGATGAGGTAGTACCTATTAATGGTCCATAAAGTTGCATGATTAGGATCTGATTAATATGTGGGTTTTGGGAAGTAGCTGAGGTAGTACCTATTACCTGTTTTATTAGGGTTAGGGTTTGGGCGCGGGGCGGGCTGGTGGCTCGTGGGCTCGGGCGCTGCATTATAAAGGCCCCGGCCAGGCGGAGTCCTGGCCGAACACGGCCCAAAGTCGGTTTCGTTTTTTTAAACATTACGCGCAAAAAAACAAATAAAAGAAATACTAAACGGACTCCAAAAATCCTGAAATAAATTTTTCCCGACTTCTAAAATCAAGCCGGTCAAGATGAACATTTATTTGGGGCCTAAATGCAATTTTGAAAAACGAGCATTTTTCCTAAATTTAAATAAAATAGCAATAAACTCCAAAATAAAATCTTATTTGATTTTATTATTAAATCCTCAGTATTTCTTTATTTTGGGAAAGTCATTTTATTCCCTCTCTCATATTTTCATAGTAGAAATAATTGAAGATAAAATAAATAAAATCAAATGATCCTATTTTCAAAATTTGAGAAAACTCAAAAATGAAAATAACGAAATTCCCAACTCTCTCCGTGGGTCCTTGAGCTGCGTGAAATTTCTAGGATCAAGCCAAAATGCAATAAAATATGATATGCAATGATGATCTATGTATAACATTCCAAATTGGAAATTTGGGATGTTACAAACCTACCCCCCCCTTAAGATGAATCTCGCCCTCGAGATTCGGGTTGGCTAGAAAATAGGTGAGGGTGGTCCTTCAGCAGATCTTCCTCTCGCTCCCAGGTGGCTTCATCCTCGGTGTGGTGGCTCCACTGAACTTTGCAAAACTTGATAACCTTGCTGCGGGTGACTCGGCTGGCATAATCGAGAATCTTGACTGGTTTCTCCTCATAGGTCAAATCACTATCCAACTGAATCGCTTCCAGCGGTACTGTATCTCCCAGTGGTATATCAGCCATCTCTACGTGGCACTTCTTCAACTAGGAAACGTGGAACACATCGTGAACTCCTGACAATCCTTCGGGCAATTCCAATTTGTAAGCAACTTCTCCCATTCGCTCCAGAACTTTGTAGGGTCCCACAAAACGTGGCGCTAGCTTTCCCTTAACTCCAAAGCGCTTAACTCCCTGAAGTGGAGATACACGAAGATAAACTCTCTCTCCGACTTCGTAAACTGTCTCCTTGCGTTTTGAATCTGTGTAGCTCTTCTGCCTGGACTGGGCTACCTTGAGCCTATCGCGAATCAACTTCACCTTCTGTTTAGACTCCTTAATCAAATCCGGTCCAAACAACTGGCGGTCTCCAACTTCATCCCACGATAACTGGGTCCTGCACCTCCTTCCGTACAAAGCTTCGAAAGGGGCCATCTTCAAACTAGATTGATAACTATTGTTGTAGGAGAACTCTTCATATGGTAAATTATCGTCCCAACTAGATCCATAATCTAGCGCACAAGCTCTAAGCATATCCTCCAAAATCTGATTGACTCTCTCGGTCTGTCCATCTGTCTACGGGTGAAAAGTTGTACTGAACTCTAGCCTGGTACCCAAAGTTTCGTGCAACTGATTCCAGAACTTTGAGGTAAACTGGGTTCCTCTGTCTAATACAATACTCCTCGGAACTCCATGCAGACATATGATCCTGGTCATGTAGATCTTAGCCAACTTAGCACTGGTGTAAGTGGTCTTCACTGGGATGAAATGAGCTACCTTCATCAAACGATCAACTACAACCCAAATCGAGTCATAGCCTGAACGAGTCCTGGGTAATCCTGTGATAAAATCCATGCCTAACTTATCCCACTTCCATTCGGGTATCGGTAATGGATGTAACAATCCGGCTGGCTTCTGATGCTCTACCTTTACTCTCTGACAAATATCACAAACTGCTACATACTCTGCGATATCCTTTTTCATTCTGGTCCACCAAAAAGTATCCTTCAAATCCAAATACATCTTGGTATTTCCTGGGTGAATTGAATATGGCGAATCATGGGCCTCCTGTAGAATCAACTTCCTGATCTCCGGGTCATTAGGCACGTAGACGCAGTCCTCAAACCATAAGGTATCATGCTCATCCTCACGAAATCCTTTAGCTTTTCCTTTGCTCATCTTCTTCTTTATAGAGGCAATCTCCTTGTCGGTCTTCTGAGCTTCTTTGATCTTATCCATCAGAGTTGACTGAATCTCCAATGCTGCAACGTAGCCTCTCAGGACAATCTCCAAACATAACTCATGAAGATCCTCGGCTAACTCCTTTGGTAACTCTCCGGTCATGAGTGTGTTAACATGGCTCTTACGGCTCAACGCATCGGCTACTACGTTAGCCTTTCCGGGGTGATAATGCAATCTCATATCATAATCCTTGATGAGTTCCAACCATCTCCTTTGCCTGAGATTCAATTCCTTCTGTGTGAAAATGTACTTCAAACTCTTGTGATCCGTGTACACCTCACAATGGTTTCCGATGAGAAAGTGTCTCCATGTCTTCAAAGCATGCACTACGGCTGCTAACTCCAAATCATGTGTGGCATAATTCAACTCATGAGGCTTAAGCTGTTGGGAAGCATACAAAACAACTCTTCCCTCCTGCATAAGTACTGCTCCAAGTCCTCGACCTGAAGCGTCGCAATATACTTCGTAATCTTTGCGCTGATCAGGCAGAATCAACACTGGTGATGTAACCAAACATTTCTTCAACTCCTGGAAACTGGCCTCACATTCCTCAGTCCAATTGAACTTGGTATCCTTCTTTAACAATTCCGTCATAGGCTTCACAATCTTCGAGAAATTCTCAATGAATCTCCGGTAGTATCCTGCCAGCCCAAGAAAACTTCAAATCTCTCCAACTGTTGTTGGTGCTACCCAATTTGTCACAGTGACAACCTTGGTGGGATCTACTGCTATTCCTTCTCCGGATATAACATGTCCGAGGAATCCAACTTCTTTCAACCAAAACTCACATTTGCTAAACTTGGCATATAATTGATGTTCTCTGAGCTTCTCCAGTACCAAACGCAAATGCTCCTTATGCTCTTCCTCATTCTTCGAGTAAACCAAAATATCATCAATGAACACCACGACAAACTTATCCAAAAACTCCATAAACACCTTGTTCATCATGTTCATGAAATACGCAGGTGCGTTAGTCAGACCAAATGACATAACGGTATACTCATATAGCCCATACCTGGTGGTAAAAGCTGTCTTAGGTATATCCTGCTCTCGAATCTTCAACTGATGGTACCCTGATTGCAGATCGATCTTGGAAAATACCTTAGCTCCTTGCAATTGGTCAAACAAATCATTGATCATCGGCAGTGGGTATTTGTTCTTGATGGTCACTTCATTTAGTCCTTGATAATCAACAACCATCCTCAAAGATCCATCCTTTTTCTCCACTAGAAGCACTGGTGATCCCCAAGGTGAAGAACTTGGGTGAATATAGCCTTTATCCAATAACTCCTTAATTTGCTTCTTAATCTCCTCCAAATCCTGTGCGGGCATCCGGTACGGTCTTTTAGATATCGGCCATGTGCCTGGCAAAAGCTCAATCAAAAACTCAATGTCTCTATCTGGTAGCATGCCTGGCAACTCTTTAGGAAATACATCAGGGAAATCCTTCACCACTGGTACTTCCTCCTGCACAACTCCTGACAAGGAATTTACTTGTGTCCTCTTCGGCTCATGCCGTGATACATACTTGATCCTTCTTCCTTCTGGGGTGGTAAGCAAAATTGACTTACTGGCGCAATCGATGTTTCCTCCATACATCGACAGCCAATCCATACCCAAAATTACATCCAAGCCTTGGGACTCCAAAATGATCAAATCCGAGGGGAAAACATGCCTACCTATACTCAATGGCACTTGAAAACATCCTCGACTGGCCATATACTCTGCTCCTGGTGAGCTTACTAACATAGGTGTTCTAAGAACCTTGGTGGGCAGTTTATACTTATCCACAAATCTCCTTGATATGTATGAATGTGATGCACCAGTATCAAAAAGAACGATTGCAGTAAATGACTTAACCAAAAACTTACCTATTACTGCATCTGGCTGGGCTTCAACCTCCTCCACATTAACGTGGTTCACCTGTCCCCTGTTGAAAGGGTTCGGCTTCTTTCCTGAGCTTCCATTGCCATTCCCATTCTAGGCTTCAGGACATTCATTGGCGTAATGTCCAGTCTTCTGGCACTTAAAGCAAGTGACTTGGCTCAGGTCTCTCTTGGCTGGGGTTGACGGGTTGGTACGGTTCTGGCCATTGCTTCCTCCATTCCCGTTACCATTCTTGGAACCATTATGGTTGTGCGAGCTACCTCCTCCATGGGTATGCTGGAAATGTCTTCCCAATTTCGGGGTAAAACGTGGCTTCTGCTGAGCTCCAGAATTGTACTTCCCTTGTCCATACTTCCTCTTGCGGTTCTCAATCTGCTGCTGCTTCCCGTCAATCATAAGAGCGCGATCTACCAACTCCTGGTAGTTGTTGAAGGTTGCTACCATCAACTGCATGCTCAGCTCATCATTCAGTCCTTCCAGAAACTTCTCCTGCTTAGCTGCATCCGTAGCAACATCATCTCGAGCATAACATGCTAGCTTACTAAAGTTATCCACATATTGTCATACTGTCTGTCCTCCTTGGCGCAAGTTGCAAAACTCACGCTTCTTCATGGCCATAGCTCCTGCTGAAACATGGGCAGTATGGAAAGCCTGCTGAAACTGATCCCATGTGACAGTGTCGATAGGATAAGTGGCTGTGAAATTCTCCAAACATGATGCTGAGGGTCCTTCCAGCTGATGTGCGGCAAAACGCACCCTCTCCGCATCTGTGCATCCTGCAGTGGTTAACTCCCTTGCTGTCTTGCGGAGCCAATCATCTGCAACTATCGGCTCGGTGCTACTGGAGAACACCGGCGGATTCAGTCTAAGGAAACGGGTTAAGTGATCAACAGGTGGTGGTGGTGGTGGGTTGTTGTTGTTGTTCCCCTGATTCTGATTCTGGACTAGCAACTACATCAACGCATTCTGCTGTTGGATCAACTAAGTGAGCTCCGGTGGGAAAGCAAATCCATTGTCACGTCTCGGAGGCATCTGAGGTTTTAGAAAAGGTGAGAATGTAGAATAGAAAGGGGGTCTAGAGAGAAAACACTACCCATATGCACATGGGACAAATGCAAACAAAATCACTTCAGTCAATCAAACAAGGGCATACAACGGTCTAACTGGCTTTACAAAAGTGCTCGGACTATACTAGATACATGGGGGAATACTACTACTGTTATGGTGGTCGACTAGAAAAACTGCTCCGTTGAAGATTCCATGATATCTGCTCTGGCTTCATCAACATAGTTATCATCGCTATCGTCTGGGTCCGAGTCGGTGTCGTCGATCATGATGTAGTTCTCTGGACAAGTGCAATCATCTTCTCCTCCAGTTGCGGGAAATCCCATGAACACTCTTAGCTTCTTCTTCAGATCATCATTCTTCTCCACTAGTGTTGCTATTTCCTCCTCATATCCATCGCGTGTAGACTTGAGTTCTTCCTCCAGCTCCGTGATCTTGGTCATGGCCTTCTTCAGGTCTAACATGCCTGCGCACATCTGATTCTCCTGGCGTCGAATGTGCTGGTTTAACTCCTGGATGAAAGCTGCGATTGATCTATCCTTCCTGGTGCTGATCATCTCCCATTGCTCATCTCAGCGCCCACAAATCTGGTAGATAGTATCCTTGAGATCCTTGTGGTAAACTTCTCCAATACGTCCCATTTTGATGTGGTCTGCCATGCTCTTTCCTAGACTCCAGGTTGGTGCATCAAAAGAAACTCTATGGGCTCAGTGACTGGCATGAACGTTCTTCCTGAAACTTGAACTTGAATCATCCAGTGCTCCTCTTCAGGTAAAGTGGCGTTGTAGGTCCCGGTGAAGCTTGGTACTCCGATGTTCAGGTATCTAGTGACTTCCTTCAAGTGACATCCAAAAGGTGTATCTTCATCCGGTTGCGTGAACTTGTTCCTTGCATCCGCCATCCTAAAAGAGTAGAAAAGATGAGGAGTCAGAAATGAGAAGAGAGAGTAGTGATCTAGGGCTTTTAGCTTAGTGGTCGTGTCCTACAGTTAGCGTGTGCTCTGGTACCATCTTGTAGCGACCAGACCTCAAACAGTCCGATCTCTGTGCATCAGTGTCATCCCTGGATCAGTAATGCTGACACGCACAGTACTCGAAGGATTTATAACAGAGTAGCAATCACACACTTATTACATTGAATGTCCCAAAAGAGAACTCATTACAATAAATATGGCTTAAGTCCATCTAATAACGATAACAGCGGAAGGCTTGGAAGATAAGTGAGTCCATCAACTCCAACGGCATCACTGAGTATAGAACCACGACCTAAGGCACCTTACTCGTCGTCTGAAAAGTCTGCAACATGAACGTTGCAGCCCGAAATGGGTCAGCACATGGAATATGCTGGCAATGTAACACATAGAGAGTAATGAAAGAATAAAGTTATACTACATGCATATATGGCTGGTGGAAAGCTCTATGGTTACAGTTTTTCATAAAGCCAGTTTTTCTCTACAGCAAAGGAATAATCTTTATTTAACTATCATGGTGGTTGTTAAACATTGAGAGTGTAGACACCCTCTCAATCCCAATTAAACATCATCATTAAAACCCAACAATATTAATTAAAAAGTAACATGATGAGATTCACATGATAATCCAAGTACTAGATACTCAAAACGTCCATAATCGGGGACACGGCTAACCATGATTAGTTTATACACTCTATAGAGGTTTGCGCACTTTTCCCCACAAGACTCGATCTCCTCCGTTGGAATTCTCGCACTACATGGTGTTTGAGAAACGGATGACCGAGACATAGTCTTTCAGAAGCGCTAGCATCTTACGATCGGGTAGACCGTTACACCTACTTTCCCCTACATCTACTAGTCTACCATTGTAAGAGTTCGCACGACTTAATCAACTATTCTAGAGCCTATAGTAGCTTGTGGCTGCACACAGAAGTTTCTAGCATGAATAATCTCATGATCCCTTTGAGCCTGGGTGGCGGTCCATAAAGAAAAACAGGCAATCGCTGGAATACCCAGGTGCCTCAATCCACCCAGATGTGTGTTAATGTTGCCACCTTAGATAACCATTAATTAAACAAACTCACATCTGTCATGGATACACTCACCCAATCCACGTCTACTAGCATGGCATGGCATAATAAGCAAATGTAGAGTTACTCCCAAGGGTTTGATAATAAAACAGGTAATAGGTACTACCTTATCTACTTCCTAAAACCCACATATTAATCAGATCCTAATCATGCAATTGTTTGAGGATTGATCTAATGCAATAAAACTGGGTAGTAAAGAGGTATGATCAAAGTGTTACTTGCCTTGGTGAAGATCCGTGAAACCTAGAGATTCAAAGTAGCAAGCGGCGCACTCTGGGTACTCTATCGCAAACAAACAAGCATACAATAAGTACTCATCTAATGCACGGGTAAAACTCGAATAAGAGATATAACCAGAAAGTTCAACTTAAGAACTCCGGTTTGCAAAAAGAATCAAATCAAACGAAGCAACGAAAGTCAAACGGCGAAAGGAAACAAGCTTCGTTTACTAATCTGGACATAAGTCAAATTTTGCAGTAGCAAAAACTTGTTTTGGTTGGTTAAACGGAAAGAGGGTTTCGATACAAAACTCTAGGTGCTTGAATCGCCTGATTCCGATAAATGAGCGAAAAGATATACTAAAACGAAAAACAGATCGGAAATCGCGATCAGAAATAATCGCGAAAAAATCCGAGAAAAAGAAAACTGACGAACAGGCTAACGAACGAACGTTCGCTGTCTGCGGCTAAACGACGAAAATCTTTCGTTAAAACGAACGTACGGATGAACGTCCGCTAGATAAACTAAACCGAAAAAACAGATCTAGGTTTTTTTTTAAAAAAACCGAACGAAAAACCGGCAGAAAACCGAATGGTTTTCTCAAGGAAAACCACCGGCGGCGAGGCGGCGGCTTACTCCGGCGAGGGGGCGGCGGGGTCCGGCAGGGTCGGCGGCGGCGGTGTGCGGCCTCGGCGGCGGCACGGCAGCGGCGGCGGCGGCGCGTGGCAGCGGCGCCGGCGGCGGCTTAGGGTTAGGGTTTGGGCGCGGGGCGGGCTGGTAGGTCGTGGGCTCGGGCGGCACATTATAAAGGCCCCGGCCAGGCGGAGTCCTGGCCGAACACGGCCCAAAGTCGGCTTCGTTTTTTTAAAACATTACGCATAGAAAAACAAATAAAAGAAATACTAAACGCACTCCAAAAATCCCGAAATAAATTTTCCCCGGCTTCTAAAATCAAGCCGGTCAAGATGAACATTTATTTGGGGCATAAATGCAATTTTGATAAACGCGCATTTTTCCTAAATTCAAATAAAATAGCAATAAACTCCAAAATAAAATCTTATTTGATTTTATTATTAAATCCTCGGTATTTCTTTATTTGGGGAAAGTCATTTTATTCCCTCTCTCATATTTTCATAGTATAAATAATTGAAAATAAAATAAATAAAATCAAATGATCCTATTTTCAAAATTTGAGAAAACTCAAAAATGAAAATAACGAAATTCCCAACTCTCTCCCGTGGGTCCTTTGAGCTGCGTGAAATTTCTAGGATCAAGCCAAAATGCAATAAAATATGATATGCAATGATGATCTATGTATAACATTCCAAATTGGAAATTTGGGATGTTACAACTGTTGTGTAACCTACAACAATCACTTACCAAAGGACATGTTTAACTTAGGAGTGTGATATAGGTTACATCTCGCATTCTTTTCTAGGTTGTCCTATTTCTAATTTGTTGAAATGGCACTTATGACGAGACAATTTTAACTTGGTAGAGTGATATTCATTGCATCTTTCATATGGTGTCTAGCTTTCATTGCTTCTAATTTGTTGAAATGTCTTCTGCTTAGTTTACACATCATAGCTGTGAATATGCAATGTTGTCATTTTTTCTTACACATTCAATCGTCCTATCATGCGGTTGCCTTACATTAAAGTAGTGCTCGTTAGCATCCTGCATCAATGAGTTCTTAAAAGTGAATTTCTATTCATTTTTCTTGTGGGTTTGACTTGACAAGGCAATAAAATTAAGCAAGAGGAAGAAAAAAATTAAGGCAGACTGATGGCGGTCTTCCGGGGGAACCAACATCCGAGGTGCTTTCTCTAGCTTGGCAGTGTGATATTTCCTTGCATGTTGCATACACTGTCTAGCCTGTATTGCTTCTAATTTGATTAAATTACATCTTCTTAATTTACACATTATACATGTGAATATGGCATGTCTTCCTTATTTACATATACCATGTCTCTGTATTACATGTTCTAACATCGAAGTATTGTTCGTGTCTATCCTGCATAAATCACTTATGATGAGACACCTTTAACTCGGTAGTGTGATGTTGTTTGCATCTTGCATATGATTTATTTCGTGTACTACAGCACATTTGTTTAAATGCCAATTATGACGACACACAGGCATAACGGGTCGTTAATGGGCCCAAATACACGACGGGCTGGAAACGGTGGAATGGGTTAACAGGCCACAGACAGGCTGATTCTAACCACGGGATTAATTTGGCCCATTAGGAGAACATGCCAGTAATGGACCAGAAGTAATCGAGGGCCGTAAAGGAGCCCAAGAATTTATGGGCCCTCAATAGGCCGGAAGCTAACATAGGCTAGAAATGACCCATGTGAATCATGGGTCGTTAATGGGTATAAAGCAATTTACTGTTTATTATGGGCCAGAGTCACCACAGGTCATTAGAGGGCCCAAAGATACAAAAGGCCTCATATGGGCCGAAAGACGACATGGGCCATACATGGGCCAAAAGTGACAACGGGCTGGTATTATACTAAACGGCCCACACGATGATGTTGGGCCGAATTCGGAAAGGCCATAACGGATCATAAGTTACTTGGTCGTAAAATGGCTATATGCGAACAGACCATTAACAGGCTTTTCATGGGCCAGCCCGCTAGCTTTTGACCAAGTTAAACAGGATGGCCTTTTAAGCTAAACGGGCCACCATTGGGCCATGCCACATGTTGACATATCATACGCGCCTATCATCCATTGAATGGATGACATCTATCCCGATGGCGAGCTGCCAAGTGGTTCCTTTGACCGATGAGAATTTTACATGTGGAAAATCTCTACTAGTATGGGCTGTTAATGGGTCATCGGATGCAAACCGGAACACGATAGCTTAACGGTGACCCGTTATGGTGGAATCCACATGTCGGTTACCCTTGACGAAAACACTTCCATGATGCGGCATTTATCGTCATGGAGGTGGACACTTCCGTGATGATAATTTCAGTATTGTCATGGAACACTTCTACAATAGCACAGGTACGACTATCTTGATTCTGTCATAAAATCGTCATAGATGTACATGCATGATAGAAACATGACCTACTGTGACAAAGACGTATCATCATGAAAGTGTTTTTTGTAGTGGAAGCAGCAGTAGCAAGAGGACGACACGAGGAATCAGCAGCAGCAGCAGGGGCTGATGTCGACTAAGCAACTTTATTCTTGTAGAATCGTGTTGGGCCTCCAAGCGTGAGTTCTGTAGGATAGTAGCAATTTTCCCTCAAGTGGATGACCTTAGGTTTATCAATCCATGGGAGGTGTAGGATGAAGATGGTCTCTCTCAAACAACCCTGCAACCAAATAATAAAAAGTCTCTTGTGTCCCCAACACAACAAATACAATGGTAAATTGTATAGGTGCACTAGTTTGGCGAAGCGATGGTGATAAAAGTGTAGTGATGATAGTAGATATTGATTTTTGTGATAGGAACAATAAAAACAGCAAGGTAGCAAGTAACAAAAGTAGCACAAACGATATTGCATTGCTTGAAAATGAGGCCTAGGATCCATACTTTCGCTAGTGCAATCTCTCAACAATGCTAATCTAATTGGATCATATAACCATCCCTCAACGTGCGATGAAGAATCACTCCAAAGTTCTTATCTAGCGGAGAACATAAAAAGAAATTGTTTGTTGGGTACGAAACCACCTTAAAGTTATTCTTTTCGTTCGATCTCGTACCAAAATAACACAAAGTTATTCTTTTGTTCGATCTATCCAAGAGTTCATACTAAAATAACACCATATGATACGCGTCAACCAACTCTAGTGTCACCTAGATACTCCAATTTCACCACAAGTATCCATGCATTAATTATACGATACGCATCAAACAATTTCCGATTCATAATACTCAATCCAACACAAAGAACCTCAAAGAGTGCCCCAATATTTCTACCGGAGAAACAAAGACGAGAACATGCATCAACCCCTATGCATAGATTACCCCAATGTCACCTCGGGAATCCGCGAGTTGAGTGCCAAAACACATATCAAGTGAATCAATATGATACCCCATTGTCACCACGGGTATTCATAGCAAGACATACATCAAGTGTTCTCAAATCCATAAAAGGATTCAATCCGATAAAATGAAATCTCAAAGGGAAAACTCAATTCATCACAAGATAAAGAGGGGAAAACACCATATGATGCGACTATATTAACAAAGCCCACGATACATCAAGATCGTGACATTTCAAGAACACGAGAGAGAGAGAGAGATTAAACACATAGCTACTGGTACAAACCCTCAGCCCCGAGGGTGGACTACTCCCTCCTCATCATGGTGGCCGCCGAGATGATGAAGATGGCCACCAGTGATGATTTACCCCTCCGGCAGGGTGCTGGAACGGGGTCTAGATTGGTTTTCTGTGGCTACGGAGGCTTGCGGCGGCGGAACTTATGATCTAGGGTTATTCTCGGGGTTTTTAGAATATTTGGGAAATTATAGTGCGAAGAGGCGGTGTGGGAGGCCACCGAGGTGGGCACAACCCACCAGGGTGTGCCTGGGCCGCCAGGCGCACCCAGGTGGGTTGTCCCCCCTCGGGGCACCCTTCTGGAACTTCTTTGGCCCACTGGATGTCTTCTGGTCCAAAAAAAATCTCCAAAAAGTTTTGCTGCATTTGGACTTCAATTGGTATTGATTTTCTGCGATGTAAAAAACAAGCAAAAAACAGCAACTGGCACTGGGCACTATGTCAATAGGTTAGTCCCAAAAAATGATATAAAGTTGCTATAAAATGATTGTAAAACATCCAAGATTGATAATTTAACATCATGGAACAATAAAAAATTATAGATACATTGGAGACGTATCAGCATCCCCAAGCTTAATTCCTGCTCGTCCTCGAGTAGGTAAATGATAAAAACAAAAAAAATTATGTGGAATGCTGCCTATCATGTTCATCACATTCTTCTCTTCTATAGCATGGACATATGGACTTTTATATGGTTCAAAGCAATAGTCTAGTTTTGACATGAAGATTTCAATACTCAAGCATATCAACAAGCAACCATGTCTTTCAAAATATCAACACTAAAGCAAGTTATCCCTAGCCCATCATGCTCAATCATTTATCCATTCATGAAACACACTTGCATATTAGCTACATCCAATGCTCAAGTACGATCATAGTGCCCCTTAGTTGGTGCTTTATAAGAGAAGATGGTGTCGGATTTCGGGTTCCGGCAGACCCTTGAGGTTCGAACACTGGGGTGCGCACGAAGATCTTTCCCCTACCAGCTCACGTCTCGAAGTCTCGCAAAGATCTAAGCAAGAAAGATGAACACACAAGGGACACGAGATTTATACTGGTTCAGGCCACCATTGTGGTGTAATACCCTACTCTAGTGTGTGGTGTGGTGGATTGCCTCAGGGGCTGATGGTGAACGGTACAAAGGGAGAACAGCCTCGGGAGGGGTTGTTCTTGAGCCGGTGCGATGAACTGCTTGGGTGAGTTCAGTCACTTCTCTCTCTCTCTCTCTCTCTCTCTCTCCTCTCTCTCTCTCTCTCTCTCTCTGATCGATCTGTTTCTCGATGCCTCTACCCTATGGTGGCTAGTCCTATTTATAGGGGGAGGCCCTGGGCCTCTTCCCAAATAATGAGCGGGAAGGGCGCCAACAATTGGCCATTTTGAAGGGGAACATCTAGTACACTTGTCCTGACTAAAGTTAGTCTTCGGCTGCCAAAGGCTCTGACGATGACGCCGCCCTGGGCTCCACGATGACCTCCATCCTGCCGTTCTGCTGGTCTTGGTCTTGTTGCACCGAAACGGCAACCTTTGCCTGATGCCTTGGCCTGTGCTTGTCCCCTTTGCACCGAAAGGGAAACAAGGACACTACGCAGGCCGACGCCCGCCTGGCGCCCGCCTGGCCTTCGATCGTCATGGCTTGCGTCACGGCCCCCTCAGGAGGTACCTCGCCTTGATCTCTCCGCCTCCTCACGAGCCTGCCTGAGGAGGCTGCCCCTGAGGAAGCTTCCTGTCATCCACCCCGCGAGGCTTGGCCCCTCGCGAGGGTCTTGAACTTGAGCTGATGATGCTGGGTTGCATTGGGCCCCCACCTGAGCCACGCCACAAGCCGCAGGCAGGCAAGTCTGGGGACCCCCGTTCCTAGAATGCCGACAGTAGCCCCCGGGCCCAAGGCGCGCCCGGACTTGGCTTAGTAGAGAAGCGAAGGGGCAAGTGCGAAGTGCCGCGGGCCCCAACAACCTGCGGCCTTGGGCGCCGCGTGGTGATTGATTGGACATGGGTGTCTCCGCTTCCCCACGACGCCTCGACACCGCACGACTTGACAAGTCCCTGCATGCAAAACAGGTCATGATTACCTGCTATCGTGGAGGCCACGGTTGGCCTCCTCCGGCTATAAGTATAGAACGGCGCGAGCCATTCCAGTTCATCTCCCTCTGCTACTCCTCTTCTTCTTCACCCCGGCTGCTCGCTATCCCGATGGCTCCGCCGAAGAGGTTCTCGGCCGCGTAGAAGGGAAAGGCTCGTCAGGAAGGGCCTGACTCTCCGCCGACCATGCGCGGCTGGGGCCGCCCCTGCAAGCACACTGCGTCCCCCGTGGTGGCTTCCCCGTGGTCGTGGAGGCAGCTCCCTGCGCGGTGATGAGCGCCCGGTCGTCGATGGGAGGCACGCCGTGGCTGCGTGACCCCCCAGGACACGCTTCCCCTTGGCGGAGGTGCTGCCGGAGTTCGTCGTGTGGTTGGCGGACCAGACCAGCACTTGGCTCCAGCTTCCTCGCTTCTTTGTAGGTGAACTTCCAACCGGCGCTCCGGGCGGCCTCTGGCTTCAGGCGAACGGCTGCTGCAGCAGGGCCTCCTGGGCTTCGCTGGAGGTCTCTGCCGCCGGGGGTTTGGCCCTGACCCGCGGTTGGCAAACTTTTGCCCGTGCGCGTGGCCTGAGCCGGCGGTGCACCTTGCACTTCAGGTTCGACGGTGACGCCACCCTCTACATGAGGGTGTTCGGGGAAGACGGTCGCCGTGCTGGGTGCTGCCCCAAGACGATGACTGCGGCCGGGCGCCCAGCTTCGGCGTTGATCGGGATGAAGATGGCGGCAAGCACGTGGGTAGCGGTGCCCAGGGCTCGCCAAGCTTTGGCGACTCTCCTTCAGACAGCAGCTCCTCCAGTGGGGGTCGCGACCAGCCCCCGCGTCGTCGCACCCGCCTGGGGGAAGGTAGCGGGTCGGTCCGCCGTCACGCCCCGGTGAAGCGAGAGGAGGGAATCTGACTGAGCTCCGGAGGCAATACGAGTCCTCGCCATGAGCTGGTGCCGAGCAAGTCATGCCTGTTTTGCCTTTCTTCCTTTCCCGCGCAAAAAGAGAAAGTACTGTAGGGCCCCGCGGGGGCATGTTGAACTGTTACTGTTAATTGCCGTGTTGTTTCCGTTATTTCTGTGCTACGTTTCCATGTCGTGTGGCCGTGTGCAGGAGTTGCTTAACTCGGGGAGGCTTGTCGTGGTCTTTTCCTCCCGAGGCCGAGGCCTCGCTGCGCGCTTCATGTCCTACAAGGATTAGTCAAGAGGGGTAGCTTCCAGTTTTGGTTGTGGGGCGACCGACCCAGGCCATGTGCTTGCGTCGCGATGCCCGTGGGGCAATGACTGGGAGTGGTGCTCCCTCAGCGGACTCAGATAGGAGAGCTTCAGACGACCGGGGCAAAAAACACTCACGAGGGTACCCGCATACCTCCCTCGCGAGACTTGCGCGAGGGAAAACCGAGGCAAGTGAGCGAAAAAGACAAAGGGTCTCAAGCCAGAGACAGCGACAGCTTCGATAAAACTTCAAATAGGAGAGAACAAACCAACTGCAGAAAGCAAATGAAAAAGCCGCGTCCGGCACCTAATCTAGTTTTCGACGTCTTCTCACCAGCGCGGAGCTAAGTGCTGCCACTGGGCGTGGGCGGGAGCCCCCGAGGCCCGAGGATGGCACTCCGGAGACTCTGGGGCGTGTACAGCCCCACTCATTATTACGTGAGAGTGTCACGGGCGGTGAGCTTCACAGGCACCGGGCCTTTTCCAAAATGTGGTGGCTTCACAGGCGTTGGCCTTCTTCACAGGCACCGGGCCTTCCCCAAAATGCGGTAGGTTCACAGGCGTTGGCCTCCTTCATAGGCACCGGGCCTTCCCCAAAATGCGGTAGCTTCACAGGCATTGGCCTTCTTCACAGGCACCGGGCCTTCCCCAAAATGCGGTAGCTTCACAGGCGTTGGCCTTCTTCACAGGCACCGGGCCTTTTCCACAGGCACTGGGCCTCGCTCAGGGGTAGAATCTCTGGAGATGTTGAATGTTCCATGCGTTCTGGATGGGTACTCCCTCCTGGGTCTCCAAGCGCGCGGAGCCGGGCCTGGAAACATGAACAACCTTGAACGGGCCCTCCCACATGGGAGAGAGCTTGTGTAACCCTTCCCTGGAGAGGACCCGTCTGAGCACGAGGTCCCCTACCTCAAGGGTCCTGGGGCGGATGTTGCGGCAATGGTATCGTCACAGCGCCTGTTGATACCTTGCCGCTCGCAGTGCGGCCTCTCGACGGTGTTCCTCCCCCAGCACGAGATCCGTCCCCCACATGGCGTCCTGCTGCGCCTCGTCGAACGCCAGGACCCGTGTGGAATGACGCCTGACCTCGTGAGGGAGGACGGCCTCAGCTCCGTAGATGAGGAAGAACGGAGTCTCGCCAGTTGGTTTGGCCGCGGTCGTGCGGATGGACCACATCACAGGCTGGAGCTCGTTGTACCAGCCCCTGCCGCAGGCCTCCAGCTTCTTCTTGAAGGTCCTGGCTTTCTGGCCCCTCAGGACCTCCGCGTTGGCTCGCTCAGCCTGGCCGTTGCTCCGGGGGTGTGCTACTGAAGCATAGCATACCTGCATTCTAAGGTTAGCACAGTACGTTTTGAAGAGGTTACTGGTGAATTGCGAACCGTTGTCGGTGATGATGCGGTTAGGCACCCCAAATCGGCTCACGAGGCCCTTGATGAACTTGACTGCGGAGCCCGCGGGGATGGTGCGGACAGCTTTCCACCTCAACCCACTTGGTGAACTTGTCCACGGCAACGTAGAGATAGCAATAGCCCCCTGGCGCCCGAGGGAACGGGCCTAGAATATCCAGCCCCCAAACCGCAAACGGCCATGAGAGGGGTATAGTCTGCAAACCCCCCGCCGGCTGATGGATCTGCTTGGCATGGAATTGGCAGGCCTCACAAGCCTTCACCAGCTCAACGGCGTCACTGAGTGTTGTGGTCCAATAGAACCCACTGCGGAACGCCTTGCCAACGAGGGTCCGTGATGATGAGTGATGCCCACAGTCTCCACCGTGTATGTCTGCCAACAGCTCCTTCCCTTGCTCTCTGGAAATGCAACGTCGGGACACATCATTTGGTCGCCTTCGGTAGAGCTCTCCATCCTTGATGCAGTAGGCCGTGGCCTGCCGTGCCACACGCTCCGCTTCCTCCTCCTTCTCCGGCAGGGTCCCTTGTGTCAAGTAGTTCCTGAGCTCTGCGATCCAGCATCCTTCCTGAGGCTCCAACGCCAGGAGCAGGCGTGCCCCTGAGGCCGGGCCGCAGACCGGGGCTCCCGAGGCAGGCTGTTGAGGGAGCTCTTCCCGAGGTTGCGCCATGCTTGATAGTGATGGTGTCGCAGAGGGCTTGAAGAGTCGCTCCTCGAAGACGCCAGGATCCTGAGGCAGCCGCCTGGATGCCCTCTTGGCGATGTCATCAGCCTCTTGATTGGTGCCGCGAGGCACATGCTGCAACTCTGGCACTCCCAATATGCGATACTATCCTAAAGAGACTCGAAGGTCCCGCCAAGGATAGAACCGCATATTGATACGCTTTTGCAAGGTGGATATCATTACATCAACATTACATAATAGATGGGGATACATACATGAGGCATACAATGCCACATGAATACAACATCATCATACATCAGAGCACCATCCAACTACGGATGAAACACAAACAAAAACTCAAACGACATCCACCCTGCTATCCCAGGCTGCCGACCTGGAACCTATCCCCTGATCGAAGAAGAAGAAGAAGGAGAACTCCAAAACAAGGAACATCGCTCTCGCGTCATGATCATCGCAAAACCTGTACCTGCAGTTGTTGTTGTAGTAATCTGTGAGCCATGAGGACTCAGCAATCCCATTACCATAGGTATCAAGACTAGCAAAGCTTAAAGGGTAAGGAAGGGGTAAAGTGGTGAGGTTGCAGCAGCGACTAAGCATATATGGTGGCTAACATACGCAAATAAGAGCGAGAAGAGAACAAGAGGAACGGTCGTGAAACTAGCAATGATCAAGAGGTGATCCTGAACTCCTACTTACATCAAACATAACCCAAAGACCGTGTTCACTTCTCGGACTCCGCCAAGAAGAGACCATCATGGCTACACACGCGGTTGATGCATTTTAATTAAGTCAAGTGTCAAGTTATCTACAACCGGACATTAAAAAATTCCCATCTGCCACATAACCGCGGGCACGGCTCTCGAAAGTTTATACCCTGCAGGGGTGTCCCAACTTAGCCCATGATAAGCTCTCGCGATCAACGAAGGATATACCTTCTCCCAGAAAGACCCGATCAGTCTCGGAATCCCAGTTTACAAGACATTTCGACAATGGTAAAACAAGACCAGCAAAGCCGCCCGATGTGCCGACAAATCCCGATAGGAGCTGCACATATCTCGTTCTCAAGGCACACCGGATAGGTCAGCCTACGAGTAAAACCGACCCTCGGGTTGCCCCGAGGTGGCCCCGCAGTCTGCCCGTTTCGGACCAACACTCGAAGGAGCACTGGCCTGGGGGGGTTAAATAAAGATGACCCTCGGGCTCCGGAAACCCAAGGGAAAAATGGCTAGGTGAGGCAAATGGTAAAACCAAGGTTGGGCCTTGCTAGAGGAGTTTTATTCAAAGCGAACTGTCAAGGGGGTCCCATAAATCACCCAACCGCGTAAGGAACGCAAAATCCAGGAACATAACACCGGTATGACGGAAACTAGGGCGGCAAGAGTGGAACAAAACACTAGGCATAAGGCCGAGCCTTCCATCCTTTACCAAGTATATAGATGCATTAATTAAATAAGAGATATTGTGATATCCCAACATAATCCTGTCCACCATGGAGCAATCTTCAACTTCACCTGCAACTAACAACGCTATAAGAGGGGCTGAGCAAAGCGGTAACATAGCCAAGCAACGGTTTGCTAGGAAGGGTGAAAAAGGTTAGAGGTTCACATGGCAGTTTGGGAGGCTTGAAGAGCAATTGATAGGTAGCGCAGCAAAGCGATAGAACGAAGCAACTAGCATTGCAATGATAGTAATGAGATCCAGGATAGCGGTCATCTTGCCTGAAATCCCGCTAGGAAGAAGAACGAGTCCATGAAGAAGACGAACGGGAGTAGTCGAACGAATCCTCACAATTGCAACATTACCGGAACTAAGAAGTAACACTGGAAAGAAACAAACAACAAGGTAAATGCACAAGCATAAACATGGCATGATGCACAAACAAGTATGATGCATGTCCGGTTTAAAGAGGCATGACATGGCAAAGTGCAACAAACGATACTACAATTTAAGTGGAGCTCAATATGCAATGAGTTGCATATTGACGAAACACCACATTCAATTATTTAGTTCTCTCTAGTTTATGTACCCAACAATATTAAATGTTATTAAACATGACAAGAGGTGAAGCATAATTAAACTAACTATTAAGGCAAGTTTAAATGAGGCCGAAAACATCAAACAACAATTCCGGTAAATCCTCATGTTATTTAGCAATTTAATGCAACAACAATTTTAAACATTTTCAATGTTGTTATCATGATGCGGATGACATAAACAAGTTACATGCAATTTTTATGAAAAAGTGTACATGAAGATGATAAGGAGCACCTTGTCACCATGGCGGAAAGAATTGGGTGCCACGGCGACGAAAACGGAAACGATGCCATGGCAACATTTCCGTGATCCGACAACTCGTCGAGATGTCGGTGCAAAGGAAAGTGTGGATGTGCGAAACATGCAAAAGATGGTGGGGTGATCCTGGATACCGGGTTCCCCATGGGTCGACGGCTTGGCAACAAAGGAGGAACGTGCAATGATAACTCGGACACGGTTCAAACATGAGCATCTCATACAACATGCATTCGTTCTCGGAAGGTCGTCTCGGCGGTTATACTTTCGAAGCGTGCATTTTCAGAACAATTCGAGTTTGTTGAGGGAAGTAGACATTTTCGCGATGTAGAGGAAGTAGTGGTATACGGCGACGGTAGTGGAAGTAGTGGTTCTAGTTTCGTAGATGTTCGGGGTTGTCGGGCTTGCCGGTCTTGTCAACTCGAAGGGGTACTTGGCGTTTTGCAGTTCCATATCCAGGGTCGTCAGGTAGTCATTCTCGGCGATGGAGTCGACCTTGAAGTATCCAGTGCTCCGGGCGTCTTGGTACTTGGCGAGTCCGCGTAGTTGTAGACGGGTCGTAGGGGAACTTGACGTTTGCTCTGTAGTCATCCACGGGTCAAATAGAGGCATTGACGAATCTGGAGGGGAGCCTGTCGAACAGAGCCGCTCGCGAGGACAGCGACCGGAAGAAGTGGCGACTTTGGCCTTAGACGTGAGGCAGGGAGGCGGAGCTCCTGCCGGGTCGATGGTGATGAGCAGGCAAAGGGGTCGCTGGAACTTGAGCGACGCAGGGGAGTAGCTGGGCCGAAACAAAAGAGGCCAGGGCGCCTGGACGAAGCAGGGGCGGCTGGGCGAGCGAAGAAGGCAGCAGCTATTCGAGCAGGGGAGCAGCTGCAGTGAATCCGGTCGAGACGAGGCCTGAAGGCGATGGATCCGACGGAACAGGAAGCAGCGGCCTCGGCTACAGCGGGTGGCTCCGACGAGGGCACCAGCAAGGGGAGGCGCAGGGGACTTGACGCGGCGGCGGCTTGGCGCTATGGAAGGAGGTCGCGGGCGAGGAGGAGAAGCAGGAGGGCGACATCGGGTTTGGCGGCGGCGACCGGTGCTAGGGCTCCGGCGAGCTCCGGCCAAAACGATGGGGAGGAGCGGCGCGGGCGCGGGTGCCAGCGAGCACAGGCGCTCGTGCAGAGGGGGCAGGGGACTCCGGGCTCCTGGTGGAGCTCGTCGTCAGCGGCGATCGCAGGCCGACGCGGCGGGATCGAGAGGCACGGTAGGAGGCCTCCAGGCGTTGGGGACGAGGCAGAGGAGGAAGGGGCGTGAGGGAGGAGATCGAGGGGAGATGGGGATCGAGCGAGGAGATGTGGCAGCGCTGGGAGGAGGGTGAAGGGGAGACGAGATCGAGAGGAGTGGGGATCGATCGGGCTAGGGTTAACAGTTGTTTAGGTGGGCTTAAGGGGAATTGGGCTGGTCTGGGCTGCTGGCTAGAGTTGGTGGGTTGCTCTCTCTTCCAAAAACAGAAGGAAAAAATAGAAGGAAAGAAAAGGAGAGAAAAGAAGATGTTAGAGAAGCAATTTGGGAATGGAGTTAATTTTCCTGGGCTCACCAAAATGGTCTTGATCCAGAAAAATTGCAAAGATATGTGTCAAAGGGTTTGAATACAACCTCATTTGAATTACATTCAAAAGAGTTTAAATAGGAAGTGGGAGTTTGGAAGGTCCAAAAATGTTCAGATTTTTGGTGGAGCTTGGATGTGAGATAAAAGAATTAACGGTAAAGTTTGGGGACCAAACTTGAAGTAGGGAAGTCATGAGAATTAAATTGTAAGTGTGTTATCGTGATCCAAAGTTAATGGAATATTTAATAGTAGCTCCCTAAAATATTGGGAGGATATGTTTTAAAGAGAAATCACCATGTGAATTCCCTCGATTTAAATATATCAACGATCTATACAATTTATTTAGTTGAGTTTTAGAAAGGGTTGCATGATGACGTGATGCAATGCACATGAAGCAATGAGATGAGATGCATGACATGAACAAAATGCAAAACAAAAGACAAAAACCCAACCACGAAGGAAATATTATATCACATAGCTGGAAATGGAAAGAGTTGGAGTTACAAATATGGAAAGTTGTATCCGGGGCGTTACAACACTCCACCACTACGAGAGGATCTCGTCCCAAGATCTAGGATGGCACCAGAGGGAAAAGGAAGAGGAAGATAAGAGGTAAACTAAGTTGCTTCTTCGACAAACGAGTGAAACCATGAACCTAGAGAGGTTGAGCTAAATGAAAGAAAGAAAACCACAAAGATGAACAATGTTGAGAACACTTTGTTAGAAAAGAGGCACAAGGGATACGACGAGAACCAAGAGGTTTAGCGATAAGATAGATATTGAAAACACTCCGGTTAAAACTAGCTAGAGAAGGAAAAAGATTGATATAATTTGGGCAGCACTCCGACTGAAAGAAGAAGGAAAACTTGATAAGATGAAAAGAACTTGAAGAGATGACACAACACTCCGATTAAATGGATAAGCATGAAAAGAACATGATCATCACAATTCGAGATGATGAGTGAAGAGAGCAACATCACCATGCCTCCGGAAGAAAAAATAGAAGTTAGATCATTGAAATAAAAGAATGTAGGAGAAAATGCCAACTTCTGCCACAAATGAGCTTGAAAAGCACCCTTCCAAGAAGGTTACAACAGAGTTGTTGGAAAACCAACAACGAAACGAATAAGCTTGTAGTGGGCTTATGGAAAGCTTCTCAAAATTGAGGCAAAATTCTGCCACTACGGAAACAACTAATATAATTGATAACACCAATGAGATGAAAAAACTTCTTCCATGAAGATGATAGAGAGATAACTTGGATCATTGATAAACACCACAATAGCAACATTCCTTAGGGAAGGCTTTAGATGTAACCTAAACCAAGATAACTCCAAGGAAGAAAGTGATGGGTTTAAAATATGTCATTCTTGACAACATGTGAATCATGAAACATGAAGAAAATTGTCAAGAGTGACATAACACCACCTCAAAAGATAAGGTAGAAAGAATTGCACTTTGGAATGCACGATGAAGAATACTTGAACTCCTCAAAACAAAACATGTGTTGAGCACCATGTTTATTTTAGAGTATAGCTTGGCGGGTCATAACTTCGAGAGAAATCTTGAAGAACAATTGAAGAATGAAAAGAATCCTTGGAACCATCATGTAGAGCCTCAATGAAGAACTCCGGTAATAAAAGGATGATAAAAAGAAAGAGAAGTTGAAAACACAAGGTGAAGCATTGCAAAGATTTAGATGGAGCTTCACGACGATAATGCGGAGAACTTGGAACTCCGGAAAAGAAAAGATGAAGCATCTGGAACCGAGAAATGTGACATGATGAATAACTCTGGAAAGAAGAAACTAGATCACTTGGATGAAACAGTAATAAGAATTATGTTATGCGTATCCTTCACCAATTTAAATTGATGACAAGCAACGGATTTGGCATACTACTTATTCTTCTTGAGGGATTAAGGATAGAGATAGCGCAAACTTGAGAAGGTATTGATGGAACCACCGGTGGGATTTGGAAACAACGAATGAATGAATGAATTGATACGATGACGAATGAAGAGAAATCTTGAAGGAACCCCCGTAAGAATTGAAAATGAACATAGCAAAGGCACAATTCACTGGGAAGAATTGGAAAACGAATGAAGATACTTGAGGGGATTTAAATACATGAGAACAAAGAGATCATGAACTCATTAGAGGGTATTTGAACGATGCACCGGTAAGATTTGGAGAATGATAGCTACACGATGAGAATGAAGAATTATGACATCATGGCCTTCGGAGGAAAGAAATGGAAACAACTCATGAAATGCTTCGGATGGTAGGAAAAGAATTATCACAATCAAAAACAATTATGAGGATGGCATGAAGCTAGAACCATGAATCTTTGGAAGAACTGGTAAGGATTTAAGAGGAACTCTTCTTCGGTCTTCAAATGTTGAGAATGATGATGGGAACCACCCTGAATTGTGGAGATACTCCGGGAGAATGAAAAACAAAGAGGTTGAGCCAACAAGGAAAAATAATTTGAAATCGATCTTGGAAAACATCTGACTGATGAAATTCATCCTTACATCAAACTTGGAAATGAATTTGAGAATCGCTCCTGATAATTAGAAGAGTCAGGTAAGATCCTGGGAAAAGACATGTGGGTTAGGGCCCACTCGAAAGAGACACCGAAATGATTTTAAAGAGAGATTGCGCCGGTTGAATTAAATGGCTTGAATGAGATAACAATCTCCAAATAGCTTGAACAGATTAAGAATGGAAACACAAATCTTCTGAGATATCTTCAACACTCCGGAACAAATGAATAGCAAGAGGTGAGTGATTAAGAGGTGCATCGACATGAGAAAGCATTAGGAACGAGGAAAGGAATATGACGAATATCGAAAGCTTGGATTGGATCCACCGGAGAAGAAACAACAACGAAGGATGATGAACTTGAAACTTGTGAGCATCTTCATGGGAAATCACCGGATAAGAACATCGAAAGAAAAGAATGAAGAGACTTCACACAAATAAAAGGATACATGATTAAGAAATCTGAGTCCTTGAAGAAAAAGGATGGGAGGGCGGGAAAAACAAAGGTAACTTGGGGAAGATGGAACAACCACCGGTGAGAAAACTTAGAGTTGATCTTGCGGATGTTGAAAATGATCGGATCCACTTGAGGAGAAGCACACCGGTTGGAAAAGAGTTGACAAGACAACCTCAGTGATCAAGAAGGATTAGTACTCCCATAGAAATATGAGAACACCGTTTAGGAAAGGTATGGATTCAACATTTGACTTCGAAGCAACTCAAATACCACAAATAAAACAAAACAAAGGATTTGGCTTGCAGAATAAGCCGGAACAAATACATATGATAGAGATTTACCCAATCCCATATCATGCATCTGTGGGAAAGATATTCTAGGAGCTACTTGAATTCCCACCTATAAACTCCCGAAACTCTTTTGGTTATGCAATCTGGTGTTGGGGATACAGGGGAAGCAATATATCTCACCCAAACTAACAATCCCTACATCCAGTTGTATCCATCCGTCAACACATAACCAAGAAAACTCCGGAAATCGTGTACCTCAACCTTCGAAAAGCATCCGTTATACGAGCTATGGCAATACTCCCGAACTACCCAGTACTGGGTGACGTCGAGGTTATCTCACCAACAACTGCATAAAAGAGATTTTCGATGTCGGCAAAACTCAGGTATTCCAGAACTGCAACGATAAATATATGACGACAACACCTCGAGCTCAACTCCCCGGGACACTGCCACAACCCCTAAATGACAGGAGGCACCAAGAACAATGTTCTCGTCATAAGAATATCAGAACGATCCCAAGATACCCACGTGATCCTAAAAAAAATTTAGTGAAATTTGAGGAGAGGAAAGACAAAACATCTACGTCAGGAGTCCTCACCAGAGCGACAAAGGGGGATGAGGAGTAAAAAGAATCCTACTCTCCGATATATATAATCCTAAGACTCAAAATAGTTTTCTTCTAGACTCAACAACGGCCAACAATCAAGGAGGCTCCTATGGTCAGTCGAGGCTCTGATACCAACTTGTCACGCCCAATATGCGATACTATCCTAAAGAGACTCGAAGGTCCCACCAAGGATAGAACCGCATATTGATACGCTTTTGCAAGGTGGATATCATTACATCAACATTACATAATAGATGGGGATACATACAAGAGGCATACAATGCCACACGAATACAACATCATCATACATAAGAGCACCATCCGACTACGGATGAAACACAAACAAAAAATCAAACGACATCCACCCTGCTATCCCAGGCTGCCGACCTGGAACCTATCCCCTGATTGAAGAAGAAGAAGGAGGAGAACTCCAAAACAAGGAACATCGCTCTCGCGTCATGATCATCGCAAAACCTGTACCTGCAGCTTATGTTGTAGTAATCTGTGAGCCACGAGGACTCAGCAATCCCATTACCATGGGTATCAAGACTAGCAAAGCTTAAAGGGTAAAGAAGGGGTAAAGTGGTGAGGTTGCAGTAGCGACTAAGCATATATGGTGGCTAACATACGCAAAAAAGAGCGAGAAGAGAACAAGCGCGGAACGGTCGTGAAACTAGCAATGATCAAGAGGTGATCCTGAACTCCTACTTACGTCAAACATAACCCAAAGACCGTGTTCACTTCCCGGACTCCGCCGAGAAGAGACCATCATAGCTACACACGCAGTTGATGCATTTTAATTAAGTCAAGTGTCAAGTTATCTACAACCGGACATTAACAAATTCCCATCTGCCACATAACCGCGGGCACGGCTCTCGAAAGTTTATACCCTGCAGGGGTGTCCCAACTTAGCCCATGATAAGCTCTCGCGATCAACGAAGGATATACCTTCTCCCAGAAAGACTCGATCAGTCTCGGAATCCCGGTTTACAAGACATTTCGATAATGGCAAAACAAGACCAGCAAAGCCGCCCGATGTGCCGACAAATCCCGATAGGAGCTGCACATATCTCGTTCTCAGGGCACACCGGATAGGTCAGCCTACGAGTAAAACCAACCCTCGGGTTGCCCCGAGGTGGCCCTGCAGTCTGCCCGTTTTGGACCAATACTCGAAGGAGCACTGGCCCGGGGGGGTTAAATAAAGATGACCCTCGGGCTCCGGAAACCCAAGGGAAAAGGGGCTAGGTGAGGCAAATGGTAAAACCAAGGTTGCGCCTTGCTGGAGGAGTTTTATTCAAAGCGAACTATCAAGGGGGTCCCATAAATCACCCAACCGCGTAAGGAACGCAAAATCCGGGAACATAACACCGGTATGACGAAAACTAGGGCGGCAAGAGTGGAACAAAACACTAGGCATAAGGCCGAGCCTTCCACCCTTTACCAAGTATATAGATGCATTAATTAAATAAGAGATATTGCGATATCCCTACATAATCCTGTCCACCATGGAGCAATCTTCAACTTCACCTGCAACTAACAACGCTATAAGAGGGGCTGAGCAAAGCGGTAACATAGCCAAGCAACGGTTTGCTAGAAAGGGTGAAAAAGGTTAGAGGCTGACATGGCAGTTTGGGAGTGAGGGAGTCCTGGACTAGGGGGTGTCCGGACAGCCGGACTATCATCGTCCGCCGGACTCCAAGACTACGAAGATACAAGATTGAAGACTCCGTCCCGTGTCCGGATGGGACTTTCCTTGGCGTGGAAGGCAAGCTTGGCGATACGGATATGTAGATCTCCTACCATTGTAACCGACTCTGTGTAACCCTAGCCCTCTCCGGTGTCTATATAAACCGGAGGGCTTTATCCCGTAGGACATAACCTCCATTACAACAATCATAGCATAGGCTAGCTTCTAGGGTTTAGCCTCCTTGATCTCGTGGTAGATCCACTCTTGTACTACCCATATCATCAATATTAATCAAGAAGGACGTAGGGTTTTACCTCCATCAAGAGGGCCCGAACCTGGGTAAAACATCGTGTCCCTCGTCTCCTGTTACCATCCGCCTAGACACACAGTTCGGGACCCCCTACCCGAGATCCGCCGGTTTTGACACCGACATTGGTGCTTTCATTGAGAGTTCCTCTGTGTCGTCACCGATAGGCTCGATGGCTTCTTCAATCAACAACAACGTTGTCCAGGGTGAGACTTTTCTCCCCGGACAGATCTTCGTATTCGGCGGCTTCGCACTGCGGGCTAATTCACTCGGCCATCTGGAGCAGATCGAAAGCTACGCCCCTGGCCGTCAGGTCAGGTTCGGAAGCCTAAACTTCACGGCCGACATCCGCGGGGACTTGATCTTCGACGGACTCGAGCCACAGCCGAGCATGCCGCACTGTCACGATTGGCATGATTTAGCTCTGCCACCGGACAGTGCCTTGGTGGCCGCACACGAATCCGCTCCGGCCCTCAGTCCGGAGCCGATAGCCCAGATCGAGGACCGGTGGCTGGACACCGCCTCGGGGGCTACAACTTCCGCAGCGATGGAGCCGAACACTGACCTTGTCCCCTGTAAAACTCGTGACTCCGAGGTGCCGGACTCCGTGCCGGACTCCGAACCTCCTGCGCCCCTGCCAATCGAATCCGATTGGGCGCCGATCATGGAGTTCACCGCTGCGGACATCTTTCAGCACTCACCCTTTGGCGACATCTTAAATTCGCTGAAGCATCTCTCGCTATCCGGAGAGCCCTGGCCGGATTATGGCCAGGATGATTGGGATGCGGACGATGAAGAAATTCAAAGCCCACCCACCTCCCACTTTGTAGCCACTGTCGACGATCTAACCGACATGCTAGACTATGACTCCGAAAACATCACTGCGGACATCTTTCAGCACTCACCCTTTGGCGACATCTTAAATTCGCTGAAGCATCTCTCGCTATTCGGAGAGCCCTGGACGGATTATGGCCAGGATGATTGGGATGCGGACGATGAAGAAATTCAAAGCCCACCCACCTCCCACTTTGTAGCCACTGTCGACGATCTAACCGACATGCTAGACTATGACTCCGAAAACATCGACGGTATGGACGACGATGCCGGAGACAAACAAGAACCAGCGCCTACAGGGCACTGGAAGACCACCTCGTCATATGACATTTACATGGTGGACACCCCAAAAGATGGGGACGGCGAAGAAGCAGTGGAGGCAGATTCCTTAAAGAATCAGCCCAAGCGCCGACGTCAGCGGCGCCGCTCTAAATCCCACCACAGCAAGAATGGAGATTCCTGCACAGGAGATAATAACACCCCAGACAGTGCCGAAGACAATCCCCTCCAGCAAGATTCAGCGCAGGAGGATGCAGAAGCAAGCCCTCACGAGAGAGCGGCAGACGAAGAGGTCGAGGATGATAATTACATACCTCCCTCCGGAGACGAGGCAAGCCTCAACGACGACGAATTCGTCGTGCCAGAGGATCTCGTCGAACAAGAGCGTTTTAAACGCAGGCTTATCGCCACGGCAAATAGCCTAAAGAAAAAGCAGCAGCAGCTTCAAGCTGATCAAGACCTGCTGGCCGATCGATGGACCGAGGTCCTCGCGGCCGAAGAGTACGAACTCGAACGCCCCTCCAAAAGCTACCCAAAACGCAAGTTGCTCCCCCGATTAGAGGAGGAAGCATACATACCTTCATCACCAGCACACAATACGGCCGACCGACCACCCCGTGGTCGTGACAGAGAGGCATCCAGGCCCTCCACCAAGACCGTACCCCGGCATCGCTCCAAAAGTACGAAGCCAAAAGGGAACGCGCCGGACTTGCGAGATATATTGGAGGACAAAGCAAGGCAATCCAGATCCACCTACGGATCACGCGGGCGCCCCACGACCCACGACGAATACCGTCGCGCCGGATACAACAACTCCGGCCGGGCCGAACACAGCAGACAACGCTCACTCGAGCTACGTCGTGATATTGCTCAATATAGAGGCGCCGCACACCCGCTATGCTTCACTGACGAAGTAATGGATCATCAAATCCCTGAAGGGTTTAAACCCATAAACATTGAATCCTACGATGGCACAACAGACCCCGCGGTTTGGATCGAATATTATCTCCTTCACATCCATATGGCCCGCGGCGACGATCTCCACGCCATCAAGTATCTCCCACTCAAGCTTAAAGGACCAGCTCGGCATTGGCTTAACAGCTTGCCCACAGAGTCAATTGGGTGTTGGGAAGACCTGGAAGCCGCATTCCTCGACAACTTCCAGGGCACATATGCGCGACCACCAGACACCGATGACCTAAGCCACATAATTCAGCAGCCAGACGAATCGGCCAGACAGTTCTGGACACGGTTCTTAACAAAGAAAAATCAAATCGTCGACTGTCCAGATGCAGAGGCCCTCGCAGCCTTCAAACATAACATCCGCGACGAGTGGCTAGCCTGGCACCTAGGACAGGAAAAGTCAAAATCCATGGCAGCCCTCACATCTCTAATGACCCGCTTCTGTGCGGGAGAGAACAGCTGGCTAGCTCGCAGCAACAAGCTCAGTAAAAATTCTGGCAGTCTGGATACCAAGGACCACAATGGCAGGTCGCGTCGAAGCAAAAATAAACGCCGCATTAACGGCGACGACAAGGAGGATACAGCAGTCAACGCCGGATTCCGAGGCTCTAAACCCAGTCAGCGGAAGAAGCCATTCAAAAGAACCACTCCGGGTCCATCCAATTTGGACCGAATACTCGACCGCTTATGCCAGATACATGGCACCCCCGAAAAGCCAGCTAATCACACCAACAGAGACTGTTGGGTATTCAAGCAGGCAGGCAAGTTAATTGCCGAAAACAATGACAAGGGGCCGCATAGCGATGACGAGGAGGAGACCCGGCCACCGAACAGTAGAGGACAGAAGGGTTTCCCCCCACAAGGGCGGACGGTGAACATGATATACGCAACCCATATACCCAAGAGGGAGCGGAAGCGTGCACTAAGGGACGTATATGCGATGGAGCCAGTCGCCCCGAAGTTCAATCCATGGTCCTCTTGTCCGATCACTTTCGATCGAAGAGACCATCCGACCAGTATCCGCCATGGCGGATTCGCCGCATTGGTTTTAGAACCAATCGTCGATGGATTTCACCTTACGAGAGTCCTGATGGACGGCGGCAGTAGCCTGAACCTGCTTTATCAGGATACAGTGTGCAAGATGGGCATAGACCCCTCAAGGATTAAACCTACAAAGACGACCTTCAAAGGCGTCATACCAGGTGTTGAGGCCAATTGTACAGGCTCAGTCACACTGGAAGTGGTCTTCGGATCCCCGGACAATTTCCGAAGCGAGGAGTTAATCTTCGACATAGTCCCATTCCGCAGCGGCTATCACGCTCTGCTCGGACGAACCGCGTTTGCAAAGTTCAACGCGGTGCCGCATTACGCATACCTCAAGCTCAAGATGCCAGGCCCTCGTGGAGTCATCACGGTCAATGGAAATACGGAACGCTCCCTCCGAACGGAGGAACATACAGCGGCTCTTGCGGCAGAAGTACAGAGCAGCCTTCTAAGGCAATTTTCGAGTCCGGCCGTTAAACGGCCGGACACGGCCAAACGGGCCCAGAGCAACATCAACCAAGACCACCTGGCACATTCCGAGCACGCGTAGCAATGCGGCCCCAATCCCAGCCCTTGCATAATTGCAAGACGAACCCTCCGCGTACATCATTACGCTCTGGAGATACCATGGGCCTAGGGGGAGGGGCACGACCACAACAGACCCAGAGTGCGGCTCGACCACACCAGGGGCTCCCAAGTGTGTCACTCTTTTTATTTTCCTTCTTTTTATATACAGGACTCCATTTACCAGAGGCCCTGTCCGGCGGTGGACCCGTCGAATTCACGATGCAACAGCCAGGGAAGAAAGAAGGCTGCGATGAACACTCAGGTGGTCTCCATTACAAGCATTAAATTCGATTATATACACCAGTCCGCAGCCCACCCCTGGAGGGGGACATGTTTATTTAGTCCAATCCCTAGCTTACCGCACTATTTGTATCCTTCCGCACTCATAGCAGAATTCCTTGAATAAATAATGCAGCGCTCTTTTGCCTGTAATTGCATTACTTTACATATATGTTCACTAATGACATCTTGCACCCGTATATTTTGGTACGGCCAAATACACCAGGGGCTTATGTTCCCCGCATTATGGTATGATAAGTCCGAACACTTTCACAAGTGCGGCACCCCGAACTTATAGCATTATATGAATCGGCTCCGAATCATGTCTTGGGTCAATAGTTGGGTTTGCCCGGCTCCCACGTTTTGGTGCCTTATGTTCCGTTCTATCGGCTAAGGTGGCACTGGGAGAACCACTGCGATTGCGCCCCGGTTGAGTTGGGCGAGCGCCTCAGTGGAGAAAGCTAAAACTGACTGGCATGATAAGCCGAGAGACCGGTCGCTGTTCGAGAGGTCTTTTCGGGTCCCTAAAGACTTATGCCGCTTCGAGCGAAGTACCGGATAATGTCCGACGAAGGCGTGGATAGCGCCCCGAATTCGGTCTTCCGAATACTAGGGGCTTCGCCGAAATTTAAAATTATAGAATTCTATGGCTAAGTGAGAGTGTTCAAGCATTGTCCGGTTGCCTTGTTCGTTGTGTTGAGCGCCTCCCTAGATGGACCCAAAAATGGGAACAAGAGTGCTCAAGTTTATCCCGAACACCCCAGCACTCGTGGCTTGGGGGCTGAAGCCAACGACTTGCCATCTCCCAGATTTTATAAACGGCCACACAGAAGGTAATATTTTAAATTAAACAAGCGTTGCGTAGCGCATATGAACAAAGTTTTCAGCGCACAGGATAATACATAGCGAGTTTACTCAATAATTACATCTCTGGGGCACTCACCCGCAATATTGCGGACACCCTTCAGGACAGTCTTATAGTACATTTCGGGCGTACGATACTCCTTGCCCGCTGGCGGTGGGTCAGTAAGAAGCCTCTCCACATCCAGCCTGCCCCAATGCACCTTCGCGCGGGCAAGGGCCCGACGAGCACCTTCAACACAGGCGGAGCGCTTGATGACATCCACCCAGGGGCACGCATCTACTAGCCGCCGCACGAGGCTGAAGTAGCTCCCAGGCATGGCCTGTCCAGGCCACAGCCGGACTATAAGGCCCTTCATGGCCTCCTCAGCTACCTTGTGGAGCTCGACCAGCTGCTTCAGCTGGTCGCTAGGGGGCACCGGATGGCCGGCCTCAGCGTACTGAGACCATAAGACCTTCTCCGTTGAGCTCCCCTCCTCACCACGGTAGAATGCGGCAGCATCGGATACACTGCGAGGCAGATCTGCAAACGCCCCTGGAGAGCTCCGAATTCGGGTAAGTGTCAGGTAGTTTACATTAACATGCTTGCTTTGCATGAAAAATGCCTTACCCGCCGCTATTTTCTTCATATCCTCAACTTCCTGAAGGGCCTTACGGGCCTCGGCCTTGGCGGACTTGGCACTTTCGAGAGCCGAGGCGAGCTCAGACTCTCGAGTCTTTGAGTCGCGCTCCAAACTCTCATGCTTCTCCATGAGAGCCTGGAGCTCTTGCCGCACCTCCGCCACCCGTGCCTCCTGCTTTTCTCGCTCTGCCTGTTCCGCGGCCGCATTGCGTTCGGCCGCGGACACAGCCTCCTTCAGGGCTGCCACCTCGTTTGTGGCCCCTGCAGTACCCATGTTATCCTTGTTATTCTCCTATTGCAACCTAAATCCTTTTCTGTAAGGTAACTTTTCAAAGTGGTGTTACTCACCTTCTTTGTCCTCGAGCTGCTTCTTGGCACGGCCGAGCTCTTGCTCGGACCGCTCGAGATCCTGCTTCAACGCACCGACCTCCGCAGTCAGTGCGGCAGAGGTCAGCAGCGCGGCCTGCAAACCCATATTGATATACTTTTTAGCAACCCTGCGTATATCTTTTTAGATCCTCAGTCCGGCTTTTCTTTCCGAACGCCGAACTGAGCATCAGGGGCTACTGTCTATGCGGTATTACATTACATAATTTTAACTTCTTACCTCAAAGCCTGTTAGAAGGGTGCTGCAGGCTTCAGTCAGCCCGCTCTTGGCGAGCTGAACCTTCTGGATCACCGCACTCATGATAGTGCGGTGTTCTTCCTCGATGGAAGCGCCTTTGAGCGCCTCCAACAAGTTGTCCGGCGCCTCTGGTTGGACGGAGGCTGCCGGTGTCACGGTCTTGCCCTTCTTGCGAAGGGGTCGCCTGCCGGACTCTGGAACCACTGTAGGTTCCGGCATAGAGTCCGGCGCAAAGTCCGGGAGGCTGCCTTGCGGCGCCTCCGGAGCCTCCTCCTGATGGGTCCCTTCCCGGTATCCCACCTCGGCGTCCTCAGCGGCGCGAGGGGTGGAGGCAGTCGGAATGGATTCCACATCCGACGCAGCCAACGACCCGCTCGACGAAGCAGGGAGATCATCGTCGGTCGGACTGCAGGCAGTACGCGGCATTAGAAGGACACTATGTGACACAAAAGAAATTGCAGATCATTCAGGGATCCGGATACTTACGATCTCGCCTGAAGCCTGGCCCTTGAGGGCCACTCTTCATCGCCAACGTTGGTGTTGGCGGAGCTGTCCAGGGGAATAGTTCTTCCCCTCTTGGACCCTTCGGCCTCCCCTGTTGGGGAAGCCTCCCTCTTCCTCTCTCCCTCCTCTGGGAGAGAGTCTTCTTCCTCCTCCTCATCTTCAGGGGAGGAGTCCGCCTCGGAGTCGTCGGATACCTGAAAATGGGAACTCTTTCGAGTGCCCGTGGCCACCTTCTTGGCCTTCTTCTCCGGCACCACATGCGGTTCCGAAACCAGCAGCCCCGCTAGACGGGCGTCCACTGGGTCTTCTGGCATGGGAGCTGGGCAGATGAGCTGCTCGGCCTTCTTCATCCATTCCTGTCAAAGGAAAAGGGAGATTGAAACCCGCTTAGAATCAATCTATTAACAATAAGTGTCCTGTAAAGGGGTAGAATCACTTACCTCGTCAGCTGGACGCTGCGAGTGAAATCCGCGATCTTCCGTCGCGGATGCGGGGGCTTCGGCGCCCTTAAACAGCACCCTCCAGGTGCCTTCGTACATTGTGTCGAAGAGCCCGCTCAACGCCTGGTGCTGTTCTGGATCGAACTCCCACAGATTGAATGCCCGTTCTTGGCATGGGAGAATCCGGCGGACGAGCATGACTTGGACCACGTTAACCAGCCTGAGCTTCTTATTCACTAGCTTCTGGATACAGGCTTGGAGTCCCGTCAGCTCCTTAGAATTACCCCACAGCAAGCCCTTCTCTTTCCAGGAGGTGAGCTGCGTAGGGATTCCAGATCTGAACTCGGCGGCCACCGCCCATGTAGGGTCGCGCGGCTCGGTGATATAGAACCACCCCGATTGCCACCCCTTGATGGATTCCACGAAGGCCCCTTCGAACCAAAGGACGTTGGGCATCTTGCCCAACATGGCGCCTCCGCACTCCGCTTGAGTTCCCTTCACTACCTTCGGCTTGACATTGAAGGTCTTGAGCCACAAGCCGAAGTGGGGCTGGATGTAGAGGAAGGCCTCGCACACGACGATAAACGCCGAGATGTTGAGGATGAAGTTCGGCGCCAGATCATGGAAATCCAGGCCATAGTAGAACATGAGCCCCCGGACAAAGGGGTGAAGTGGAAAGCCCAGTCCGCGGAGGAAGTGGGGGAGGAAAACGACCCTCCCATGGGGCCTGGGGGTGGGGATGAGTTGCCCCTCGTCGGGCAGCCGGTGCGCGATGTCGCCGGAAAGGTATCCGGCGCTGCGCAGCTTTGTGATGTGCTCCTCTTTAACGGTGAAGGCCAACCACTTGCCTCCCGCTCCGGACATGGTCGGAGAAGGTTGAGACGAGATGCACAAACTTGGGCACTGGAGCTCGAGTGCGCGGAGATGGATAAGCAAAGGAGGAAGAAGGCGTAGGTGAAAAGGTGAATCCTTATCCCTTATATATAGGCGGACGAAGACTATGCGTTCCCACTAGCCTGGTGAAACTCGCTTATCTCCCAAGCGCCACCATCAATGGTGCGGTTGGGTTACCCACGTCCGTATTGATGAGAATCCCGGAATAAGGGGAACACGATCTCTGCTTCAACAAGACGTGCCAAGGAAACTGCTTCGCTAAACGCGCTGAGGCGGTATAATAAAAAAAACGATTCAAGTAAAGGCTTGGTAGTGGTGTGATGTCATGCCGCAAAATACGTCAGCAGATTGAACTTGTGTACATTTTATTCTCTCTACGGTGGAATGTGGAATTTATTTTGCAGAGCCGGACACTATCCTGGTTTTCATGATCTTCTCTGGATTATTTAAGGGAGGAACCCGCCTTGCAATGCCGAACATTATGCGCGCCGGACTCATCGTCATTGAAGCCAGGTTCAGGGGCTACTGAGGGAGTCCTGGACTAGGGGGTGTCCGGACAGCCGGACTATCATCGTCCGCCGGACTCCAAGACTACGAAGATACAAGATTGAAGACTCCGTCCCGTGTCCGGATGGGACTTTCCTTGGCGTGGAAGGCAAGCTTGGCGATACGGATATGTAGATCTCCTACCATTGTAACCGACTCTGTGTAACCCTAGCCCTCTCCGGTGTCTATATAAACCGGAGGGCTTTAGTCCGTAGGACATAACCTCCATTACAACAATCATACCATAGGCTATCTTCTAGGGTTTAACCTCCTTGATCTCGTGGTAGATCCACTCTTGTACTACCCATATCATCAATATTAATCAAGCAGGATGTAGGGTTTTACCTCCATCAAGAGGGCCCGAACCTGGGTAAAACATCGTGTCCCTCGTCTCTTGTTACCATCCGCCTAGACACACAGTTCGGGACCCCCTACCCGAGATCCGCCGGTTTTGACACCGACAGGGAGGCTTGAAGAGCAATTGATAGGTAGCGCAGCAAAGCGATAGAACGAAGCAACTAGCATAGCAATGATAGTAATGAGATCCAGGATAGCGGTCATCTTGCCTGAAATTCCGCTAGGAAGAAGAACGAGTCCATGAAGAAGACGAACGGGAGTAGTCAAACGAATCCTCACAATTGCAACATTACCGGAACTAAGAAGCAACACCGAAAAGAAACAAACAACAAGGTAATGCACAAGCATAAACATGGCATGATGCACAAACAAGTATGATGCATGTCCGGTTTAAAGAGGCATGGCATGGCAAAGTGCAACAAACGATACTACAATTTAAGTGGAGCTCAATATGCAATGAGTTGCATATTGACGAAACACCACATTCAATTATTTAGTTCTCTCTAGTTTATGTACCCAACAATATTAAATGTTATTAAACATGGCAATAGGTGAAGCATAATTAAACTAACTATTAAGGCAAGTTTAAATGAGGCCGGAAACATCAAACAACAATTCCGGTAAATCCTCATGTTATTTAGCAATTTAATGCAACAACAATTTTAAACATTTTAAATGTTGTTATCATGATGCGGATGACATAAACAAGTTACATGCAATTTTTATGAAAAAATGTACATGAAGATGATAAGGAGCACTTGGTCACCATGGCGGAAAGAATTGGGTGCCACGGCGACGAAAACGGAAACGATGCCATGGCAACATTCTCGTGATCCGACAACTCATCGAGATGTCGGTGCAAAGGAAAGTGTGGATGTGCGGAACATGCAAAAGATGGTGGGGTGATCCAGGATACTGGGTTCCCCATGGGTCGACGGCTTGGCAACCGAGGAGGAGCATGCAATGATAACTCGGACACGGTTCGAACATGAGCATCTCATACAACATGCATTCGTTCTCGGAAGGTCGTCTCGGCGGTTATACCTTCGAAGCGTGCATTTTCGGAACGATTCGAGTTTGTTGAGGGAAGTAGATGTTCTCGCGATGTAGAGGAAGTAGTGGTACACGGCGACGGTAGTGGAAGTAGTGGTTCACGTTTCGTAGATGTTCGGGGTTGTCGGGCTTGCCGGTCTTGTCAACTCGAAGGGGTACTTGGCGTTTTGCAGTTCCATATCCAGGGTCGTCAGGTAGTCATTCTCGGCGATGGAGTGAGCTCCGGGCGTCGTGGTACTTGGCGAGTCCGTGTAGTTATAGACGGGTCGTAGGGGAACTTGACGTTTGCTCTGTAGTCGTCCACGGGTCAAATAGAGGCATCGACGAATCTGGAGGGGAGCCTGTCGAACAGAGCCGCTCGCGAGGACAGCGACCGGAAGAAGTGGCGACTTTGGCCTTAGACGTGAGGCAGGGAGGCGGAGCTCCTGGCGGGTTGATGGTGACGAGCAGGCAAAGGGGTCGCTGGAACTTGAGCGATGCAGGGGAGTAGCTGGGCCGAAACAAAAGAGGCTAGGGCGCCTGGATGAAGCAGGGGCGGCTTGGCGAGCGAAGAAGGCAGCAGCTGTTCGAGCAGGGGAGCAGCTGCAGCGAATCCGGTCGAGACGAGGCCTGAAGGCGATGGATCCGGCGGAACAGGAAGCAGCGGCCTCAGCTACAGCGGGTGGCTCCGACGAGGGCACCAGCAAGGGGAGGCGCAGGGGACTTGATGCTGCGGCGGCTTGGCGCTATGGATGGAGGTCGCGGGCGAGGAGGAGAAGCAGGAGGGCGACGTCGGGTTTGGCGGCGGCGATCGGTGCTAGGGCTCCGGCGAGCTCCGGCCAAAACGATGGGGAGGAGCGGCGCGGGCGCGGGTGCCAGCGCGCACGGGCGCTCGTGCAGAGGGGGCAGGGGACTCCGGGCTCCTGGTGGAGCTCGTCGTCAGCGGCGATCGTAGGCCGATGCGGTGGGATCGAGAGGCACGGGAGGAGGCCTCTAGCCGTTGGGGATGAGGCAGAGGAGGAAGGGACGTGAGGGAGGAGATCGAGGGGAGATGGGGATCGAGCGAGGAGATGTGTCGGCGCTGGGAGGTGGGCGAAGGGGAGACGAGATCGAGAGGAGTGGGGATCAATCGGGCTAGGGTTAACAGTTGTTTAGGTGGGCTTAAGGGGAATTGGGCCGGTCTGGGCTGCTGGCTAGAGTTGGCGGGTTGCTCTCTCTTCCAAAAACAGAAGGAAAAAATAGAAGGAAAGAAAAGGAGAGAAAATAAGATGTTAGAGAAGCAATTTGGGAATGGAGTTAATTTTCCTGGGCTCACCAAAATGGTCTTGGTCCAGAAAAATTGCAATGATACGTGTCGAAGGGTTTGAATACAACCTCATTTGAATTACATTCAAAAGAGTTTAAATAGGAAGTGGGAGTTTGGAAGGTCCAAAAATGTTCAGATTTTTGGTGGAGCTTGGATGTGAGATAAAAGAATTAACGGTAAAGTTTGGGGACCAAACTTGAAGTAGGGAAGGCATGAGAATGAAATTGTAAGTGTGTTATCGTGATCCACAGTTAATGGAATATTTAATAGTAGCTCCCGAAAATATTGGGAGGATATGTTTTAAAGAGAAATCACCATGTGAATTCCCTCGATTTAAATAGATCAACGATCTATGCAATTTATTTAGTTGAGTTTTAGAAAGGGTTGCATGATGACGTGATGCAATGCACATGAAGCAATGAGATGAGATGCATGACATGAACAAAATGCAAAACAAAAGACAAAAACCCAACCACGAAGGAAATATTATATCACATAGCTGGAAATGGCAAGAGTTGGAGTTACAAATATGGAAAGTTGTATCCGAGGCGTTACAAACTCCAGCCCTCAGAACCGCTTCTCCATCCTGCGAACCTCGGCAAGGTAGGCTTCCATGTGCTCGTCCTTCGGCTCGTATACCTTGTTGGAGAAGTTGACGAGGAGTTGTGAATCGCCTTGATGATGAGGCGCTTTACCCCCAAGGCGATCGCGGCTTTCAGGCCTGCTATCAGGCCTTCGTACTCTGCTATGTTGTTGGAGACCTTTTCTCCGTGCTGGAAACAGAGTTGTACGGCGTAGTAGAGCTTGTCTTGAGTGGGAGATACAAGCACTGCGCCAGCCCCCACGCCGTGTCAGGAGAACGCCCCATCGAAGTACATGACCCAGCCGTCCGGTGCCTCGCTTCCCAGGGAAAGTGATCGATCCTCGCTAGCTTCAAGGCCTAGCGCCTCTGCCCATTCTGCCACGAAATCTGCAAGTGCAGCCCCCTTGATGACTCTGGTCGTACTGAATTCTAGCTGAAACACTTGCGGTTCGATGTTCCACTCGGCGACTCTTCCATCCGAGTTGGGGCTCCTGAGTACCCTTTCCAAGGGGTATGCTGAGACGACCTTGATGGGATGGCCTTGGAAGTAGTGCTGCAGCTTGCGTGAGGCCACCAATAGCGCGAGGAGGAGTTTTTGGGGCATAGGGTATCGTGCCCTTGCATCCCGTAGCACCGTGCTGACGAAGTACATGGGGTGCTTGACAAGGTTGAGAGTGCTGGCGTTGCTGGCGTCCTCCGGAGGTTGGGGTGCCTCCCGAGACAACGGAGCCCCCAGCGCCTAGTCGCTTGGAGGGGCCTCTTCTGCTCCAGGGGTGCTCCCCTGCTACGGCTGATCCTTTTCGGTTGCGGTCTCGGTCTCTGCGAGGCCTTCTTGGCTTTGCTTTTCTTCGACCCGAACGGTTGCTGCGGCCTTGATCCGACGCTCTTCCGTAACCGCCACCAGGGCTGCGCTGGCGGAGTAGGGGGTGGCTGCAAGGTAGAGCACCAGGGGCTCCCGAGGACGCGGAGCTACCATCACCGGAGGGCTGGTTAGGTACCTCTTGAGATCCTGGAACGCCTTGTCGGCCTCTTCAGTCCATTCAAAGGGGCCCTTCTTCTTCATCAGCTTGAAGAAGGGCAGTGCTCGTTCCCCCAGCTTGGAGATGAAGCGTCCTAGCGCGGTCACACGTCCGGTGAGCTTCTGCATTTCTTTGAGGGTCTTCGGTGGGCTCATGTCTTCGACTGCTTTGACCTTCTCCCGGTTGGCCTCGATACCCCTGTGGGATATGAGGAAGCCCAGGAGCTTGCCCGAGGGGACTCCAAACACACACTTCTCCGGGTTGAGCCGCAGGTCCACCTCATTGAGGCTTGCGAAGGTTTCCTCCAAGTCATGTATCAGGGTTTTTGCCTCCCGAGACTTCACCACAATGTCATTGACGTAAGCCTCAGCATTCCTCCCGAGCTGCCGACCCAAGGCGATGTGCATCAGCCGCTGAAAGGTCGCACCTGCGTTGCGCAACCCAAATGGCATGCATGTATAGCAGTACACTCCACACGGGATCAGGAAGGCCCTTTTTCCCCATGTCTTCCACCGCCATCTTGATCTGGTGGTTGCCCGAGAAGGCATCCAGGAAGCACAACAGGTCACACTCAGCAGTGGAGTCGACGATCTGGTCGATGTGAGGAAGCGGAAACGGATCCTGCAGGCAGGCTTTGTTAAGGTTGGTGAAGTCGACACACATGCGTTCCTTTCCTCCCTTTTTTGGCACGACCACCAGGTTAGCCAACCAATCTGGGTAGCGGACCTCGCGAATGACCCCTGCCGCCTCCAGCTTGCAGGTCTCTTGGACGATTAAAGCTTGTTTCTCAGTGGACTGCCGCCTTGCCTTCTACTTCACGGGGCGTACGTTGGGGCACACATTGAGGTGATGCTCAATCACTCCCCTCGGGACCCCTGCTAGCTAATCAGGTTCCCATGTGAACACCTTCTTGTTCGCGCGTAGGAACTTCACCAAGGCATCCTCCTGCTCGGGTTCGAGGTTGGCGCCTATGGTGAAGGTGGCGTCAGTGGACCCGTCCTCGTCGACTGGTACCTGCTTGGTTTCCGCCTTGTCTTGGGTGAATAACTGCTTCTTCTTGCCCGGCGCAGCCCCCTTGGGCTCAAGGGCGTCAGTGCTGGCGGGCTGCGTCACCGCAGCTGTCTTGAAAGCAAGCTTGAGCACCTGCAGTGCATCTCTTGTGTCTCCTGACATGGTGAGGACGACGCTACTCCCGGGCATCTTCATGAGGTTGTACGCCGGGTGAGTCGCTGCCATGAACCGGGCCAAGGCCGGGTAGCCGAGGATGGCGTTGTACGGGAGGCCGATGAGGGCGATGTCGAAGTCGATTAGCTCTGTGCGGAAGTTGTCGTAGGTGTCAAAGGTCACCGAGAGTTGAATCTGCCCCAAGGAGGCGGTGGAACCGACTCCGACTCCCGAGAAAGGCCTGCTGGGCTGAAGCCGCTCTAGTGGCACGTGGAGGAGGCTAAAGGCCTCCACAGAGAGCACGTTGAGGCCATCCCCGCCGTTGATGAGGGTCGATCTGGCGGGCGAATGGCTTGACGTGGCGGCTCGAAGGTGGTGCCTGAGAGCCACCCAAGAGGGCTGCGATGACCGGGGGTACTGGCGCGGCGTAATGGGCGGGGAAGAGGCCGTGCAGTTCCCCCCAGGAGGTCACAGAGGCCGTCGGTAGATGGAGCAGCCACATGCGCAGAATGCCGGTGAGGGCCATGGGTAACCAGTTGGCCATCACCCTGTCGTCGCCCCCGGCCTTGAGGACAGCCTCCTTGTACGCCAGCAAGAAAACCAGCGGATCCGTCGCGCCATTGTAGCGCGGCGGCATCTCGGGTTTGAACTTGGGCAGCCACTGCACCTGCCGCAAGGCGGGGGCCAAGGCTTGGAGCCCCCTGGCCCCAGTGCCGGCATCGGCCACAGGAGCGGGCGGCGCGTCTGTGGGGGCGCGACGGGCATCAGACGATGAACCAGCTGGAGTCGGTGACGGGGTGGCGGTGCGGCCATCATGCCGCACCGGTGGATGCAGGGACGAGGCCTGCTGCTCATTCCCCACCGGGCCGGTGGCGGCGTTGGCGGCAGGTGACGGGGAGCGATGAGGGCGACCACCGACGGGCGCCGTCTGGGCGACGCGGGTGGCGACAGCAGCCCGACGCTCGGCGCAAGCTCGACGAGCGTCAGCCATGGACACGACGGAAGATCAGACGCGACTAGCGAAAGAAAGATTCTGGCGCACCCCTACCTAGCGCGCCAAATGTCAGACTTCGGGCTCCGGTAGACCCTTGAGGTTCGAACACTAGGGTGCGCACGAAGATCTTTCCCCTACCAGCTCACGTCTCGAAGTCTCGCAAAGATCTAGGCAAGAAAGATGAACACACAAGGGACACGAGATTTATACTGGTTCAGGCCACCATTGTGGTGTAATACCCTACTCCAGTGTGTGGTGTGGTAGATTGCCTCAGGGGATGATGGTGAACAGTACAAAGGAAGAACAGCCTCGCGAGGGGCTGTTCTTGAGCTGGTGCGATGAACTGCTTGGGTGAGTTCAGTCGCTTCTCTCTCTCTCTCTCTCTCTATCTATCTATCTATCTATCTATCTATCTATCTATCTATCTATCTCTCTCTCTGATCGATCTGTTTCTCAATGCCTCTACCCTGTGGTGGCTAGTCCTATTTATAGGGGGGGCCCTGGGCCTCTTCCCAAATAATGAGCGGGAAGGGCGCCAACAATTGGCCATTTTGAAGGGGAACATCTGGTACACTTGTCCTGACTAAAGTTGGTCTTCGGCTGCCAAAGGCTCTGACGATGATGCTGCCCTGGGCTCCACGATGACCTCCATCCTGCCGTTCTGCTGGTCTTGGTCTTGTTGCACCAAAACGGCAACCTTTGCCTGATGCTTTGGCCTGTGCTTGTCCCCTTTGCACCGAAAGGGAAACAAGGACACTGCATAGGCTGGTGCCCGCCTGGCGCCCGCCTGGCCTTCGATCATCATGGCTTGCGTCACGGGCCCCTCGGGAGGTACCCCGCCTTGATCTCTCCGCCTCCTCGCGAGCCTGCCTGAGGAGGCTGCCCCTGAGGAAGCTTCCTGTCGTCCGCCCCATGAGGCTTGGCCTGTTGGGGAACGTAGCAGAAATTCAAAAAAATTTCCTACGTATCACCAAGATCTATCTATGGAGAGACCAGCAACGAGTAGAAAGGAGAGTGCATCTACATACCCTTGTAGATTGCTAAGCGGAAGCGTTCAAGAGAACGGGGTTGAAGGAGTCGTACTCGTCGTGATCCAAATCACCGGAGATCCTAGTGCCGAACGGACGGCACCTCCGCGTTCAACACACGTACAGCCCGGTGACGTCTCCCATGCCTTGATCCAGCAAGGAGAGAGGGAGAGGTTGAGGAAGACTCCATCCAACAGCAGCACGACGGCGTGGTGGTGGTGGAGGAGCGTGGCAATCCTGCAGGGCTTCGCCAAGCACCGCGGGGGAGGAGGAGGACTTGGGAGAGGGGGAGGGCTGCGCCAGAACTTCGTGTGTAGCTCCCATGCGCCTCCCCACTATATATAGGGGTGGAGGGGCTGGTTTCTTGCCCTCCAAGTCCATTGGGGCGTTGGCCAAGGTGGGAGGAAAGAAATCCCATCATTTCCTTCCCCACCGATTGCTATCCCCCCTTTTTAGGGATCTTGATCTTATCCCTTTGGGATATGATCTTATTCCTTCTAAGGGGGGATCTTGGTGCACCTTGACCAGGGGTGTGGGGCCTTTCCCCCACTACCCACGTTCATGTGGGTCCCCCCATGCAGGTGGGCCCCACTCCGGAACCTTCTAGAACCTTCCCGGTACAATACCGAAAAATCCCGAACATTTTCCGGTGGCCAAAATAGGACTTCCCATATATAAATCTTTACCTCCGGACCATTCCGGAACTCCTCGTGACGTCCGGGATCTCATCCGGGACTCCGAACAACATTCGGTAACCACATGCAAAATTCCTTTATAACCCTAGCGTCATCGAACCTTAAGTGTGTAGACCCTACGGGTTCGGGAGACATGTAGACATGACCGAGACGTTCTCTGGTCAATAACCAACAGCGGGATCTGGATACCCATGATGGCTCCCACATGTTCCACGATGATCTCATCGGATGAACCACGATGTCAAGGACTTAATCAATCCCGTATACAATTCCCTTTGTCTAGCGATATTGTACTTGCCCGAGATTCGATTGTCGGTATCCTTATACCTTGTTCAATCTCGTTACCGGCAAGTCTCTTTACTCATTCCGTAACACATCATCCCGTGATCAACTCCTTGGTCACATTGCGCAAATGATGATGTCCTACCGAGTGGGCCCAGAGATACCTCTCCGCTTACACGGAGTGACAAATCCCAGTCTCGATTCGTGCTAACCCAACAGACACTTTCGGAGATACCTGTAATGCACCTTTATAGTCACCCAGTTACGTTGTGACGTTTGATACACCCAAAGCACTCCTACGGTATCCGGGAGTTACACGATCTCATGGTCTAAGGAAGAGATACTTGACATTGGAAAAGCTCTAGCAAACGAACTACACGATCTTAGTGCTAGGCTTAGGATTGGGTCTTGTCCATCACATCATTCTCCTAATGATGTGATCCCGTTATCAACGACATCCAATGTCCATAGCCAGGAAACCATGACTATCTGTTGATCACAACGAGCTAGTCAACTAGAGGCTCACTAGGGACATATTCTGGTCTATGTATTCACACGTGTATTACGATTTCCGGATAATACAGTTATAGAATGAATAAAAGACAATTATCATGAACAAGGAAATATAATAATAATACTTTTATTATTGCCTCTAGGGCATATTTCCAACAGTCTCCCACTTGCACTAGAGTCAATAATCTAGTTCACATCGATATGTGATTAACACTCAAGGTCACATCCCCATGTGACTTACACCCAAAGAGTTTACTAGAGTCAATAATCTAGTTCACATTTACCATGTGATTAACACTCGATGAGTTCTGGGTTTGATCATGTTATGCTTGTGAGAGAGGTTATAGTCAACGGGTCTGAACCTTTTAGATCCGTGTGTGCTTTACAAATCTCTATGTCATCTCCTAGATGTAGCTACCACGCTCTATTTGGAGCTATTCCAAATAACTGTTCTACTTGGAGCTATACTAAATGTTGCTCCATTATATGTATCCGGTATTTCTACTCAGAGCTATCCGGATAGGTGTTAAGCTTGCATCGACATAACTCTTTACGTCGAACTCTTTATCACCTCCATAATCGAGAAAATTCCTTAGTCCACTAGTTACTAAGGATAACTTTGACCGCTGTCCTGTGATCCATTCTTGGATCACTCTTGTATCCCTTGACTGACTCATGGCAAGGCACACTACAGGTGCGGTACACAACATAGCATACTGTAGAGAGCCTATGATAAAAGCATAGGGGACGACCTTCGTCCTTTCTCTCTATTCTGCCGTGGTCGAGATTTTAAGTCTTAACTTCATACCTTACATCTCAGGAAAGAATTCCTTCTTTGACTGATCCATCTTGAACACCTTCAAGATCATGTCAAGGTACGTGCTCATTTGAAAGTACTATTAAGCATTTTGATCTATCTTATAGATCTTGATGCTTATTGTTCAAGTAGCCTAATCCAGGTTTTCCATTGAAAAACAGTTTTCAAATAACCCTATATGCTTTCTAGAAATTCTACATAATTTCTGATCATCAATATGTCAACAACATATACTCAACAGAAATTCTATAGTGCTCCCACTCACTTCTTTGGAAATACAAGTTTCTCATAAACTTTGTATAAACCCAAAATCTCTGATCATCTTATCAAAGCGCACATTCCAACTCCGAGATGCTTACTCCAGTCCTTAGAAGGATCGCTGGAGCCAGCATACCTTTTAGCATCCTTAGGATTGACAAAAAACTTTTGGATTGTATTACATACAACCTTTCCTTACGAAAACTGGTAAGGAAACTTGTTTTGACATCCATCTGCCAGATTTCATAAATGCAGCTAATGCTAACATGATTCCGACAGACTTCAAGCATCGCTACAGATGAGAAAATCTCATCGTAGTCAACTCCTTGAACTTGTGAAAAACTCTTCACCACAAGTCGAGCTTCATAGATGGTGACATTACCATCCACGTCCGTCTTCTTCTTAAAGATCCATTTATCTCAATGGCTTGCCGATCATCGGGCAAGTCCACCAAAGTCCATGCTTTGTTCTGATACATGGATCCTATCTCGGATTTCATGGCTTCTAACCATTTGTCGGAATTTGGGCCCACCATCACTTCTCCATAGCTCATAGGTTCATTGTTGTCTAGCAACATGACCTTCAAGACAGGATTACTGTACCACTCTGAAGTAGTACGTATCCTTGTCACCCTACGAGGTTCGATAGTGACTTGATCTGAAGCTTCATGATCACTATCATAAGCTTCCACTTCAATTGGTGTAGGTGCCACGGGAACGACTTCCTGTGCCCTGCTTCACACTGGTTGAAGTGATGGTTCAATAACCTCATCAAGTCTCCACCATCCTCCCACTCAACTTTTTGAGAGAAACCTTTCCTCGAGAAGGGACCCGATTCAAGAAACAATCCATATTGCTATCGGATCTGAATTAGGAGGTATACCCAACTGTTTTGGGTGTCCTATGAAGATGCATTTTATCCGCTTTGGGTTCGAGCTTATCAACCTGAAACTTTTTCTCATAAGAGTCGCAGCCCCAAACTTTTAAGAAACGACAACTTAGGTTTCTCCAAACCATAGTTCAAACGGTGTCGTCTCAACGGAATTATGTGGTACCCTATTAAAGTGAATGTGGTTGTCTCTAATGCCTAACCCATGAACGATAGTGGTAATTCGATAAGAGACATTATGGTACGCACGATATACAATAGGGTGCAACTATGATGTTCGGACACACCATCACACTATGGTGTTCCAGGCGGTTTTTAATTGTGAAACAATTTCCACAATGTCTTAATTGTGTGCCAAAACTCGTAACTCAGATATTCATCTCTATGATCATATCATAGACATTTTATCCTCCTGTCACAATGATCTTCTACTTCACTCTGAAATTACTTGAACCATTCAATAATTCAGACTTGTGTTTCATCAAGTACATATTCTCAACATCTACTCGAATCATCTGTGAAGTAAGAACATAACGATATCCACTACATGCCTCAGCACTTATTGGATTGCATACATCAAAATGTATTTCTTCCCACAAGTTGCTTTCTAGTTCCATTTTACTGAAACCGAGGATTTTAGTCATCTTGCCCATGTGGTATGATTTGCATGTCTCAAGTGATTCAAGATCAAGTGAGTTCAAACGGTCCATTTTCATGGAGTTTCTTCATGCATATACACCAATAGACATGGTTCACATGTCTCAAACTTTTCAAAAACGAGTGAGCCCAAAGATCCATCAACATGGAGCTTCTTCATGCGTTTTATACCGATATGACTTACGTGGCAGTGCCACAAGTAGGTGGTACTATCATTACTATCTTTTGGCATGAACATGTGTATCACTACGATCGAGATTCAATAAACCATTCATTTTAGGTGCAAGACCATTCAAGGTATTATTCAAATAAACAGAGCAACCATTATTCTCCTTAAATGAATAACCGTATTGCAATAGACATAATCCAATCATGTCTATGCTCAACGCAAACACCAATCTCGATGGTAGAGGGAGCGTACGATGCTTTGATCATATCAACACTTGGAAACACTTCCAACACATATCGTCAGCTCACCTTTAGCTAGTCTCCGTTTATTCCGTAGCCTTTTGTTTCGAGTTACTAGCACTTAGCAACCGAACCGGTATCTAATACCCTGGTGCTACTAGGAGTACTAGTAAAGTACACATTAACATAATGTATATCCAATATACTTCTATCGACAGCCTTCTCATCTACCAAGTATCTAGGGTAATCCTGCTCCAGTGGTTGTTCCCCTTATTACAGGAGCACTTAGTCTCGGGTTTGGGTTCAACCTTGGGTTTCTTCACTAGAGCAGCAGCTGATTTGCCGTTTCATGAAGTATCCCTTCTTGCCCTTGCCCTTCTTGAAACTAGTGGTTTCACCAACCATCAAAAATTGATGCTCCTTCTTGATTTCTACTTTCGTGGTGTCAAACATCGTGAATACCTCAAGGATCATCATATCTATCCCTGATATGTTATAGTTCATCACAAAGCTCTAGCAGCTTGGTGGCAATGACTTTGGAGAAACATCACTATCTCATATGGAAGATCAACTCCCACTCGATTCAAGTGATTGTTGTACTCAGACAATCTGAGCACAAACTCAACGATTGAGCTTTCCTCCTTAGTCTGCAGGCTAAGAAAATTGTCGGAGGTCTTATACCTCTTGACGTGGGCACGAGCCTGAAATCCCAATTTCAGCCCTCGAAACATCTCATATGTTCCGCGACATTTCGAAAAACGTCTTTGGTGCCTCAACTCTAAACCGTTTCACTGAACTATCACGTAGTTATCAAAACGTGTATGTCTGATGTTCGTAACATCCACAAACGACGTTTGGGGTTCAGCACACTGAGCGGTGCATTAAGCTTTCTACTGTCCGCATAATTGCTACTATCAACTTTCAACTATATTTTCTCTAGGAACATATCTAAACAGTGGAACTAAAGCGTGAGCTACGACATAATTTGCAAAAGGTCTTTTGACTATGTTCAGGATAATTAAGTTCATCTTATGAACTCCCACTCAGATAGACATCCCTCTGGTCATCTAAGTGATCACATGATCCGAGTCAAACTAGCCCGTGTCCGATCATCACGTGAGACGGACTAGTCATCATCGATGAACATTTTCATGTTGATCGTATCTACTATACGACTCATGCTCGACCTTTCGGTCTCCGTGTTCCGAGGCCATGTCTGTACATGCTAGGCTCGTCAAGTTAACCCTAAGTGTATTGCTGTGTAAATCTGTCTTACACCCGTTGTATGTGAACGTAAGAATCCATCACACCCGATCATCACGTGGTGCTTAGAAGCGACGAACTGTAGCAACGGTGCACAGTTAGGGGAGAACACTTCTTGAAATTTTGTAAGGGATCACCTTATTTACTACCGTCGTCCTAAGTAAACAAGATGCATAAACATGATAAACATCACATGCAATCAAATAGTGACATGATATGGCCAATATCATTTTGCTCCTTTTGATCTCCATCTTCGGGGCTCCATGATCATCATCGTCACCGGCATGACACCATGATCTCCATCATCATGATCTCCATGAAGTCGTCTCGCCAACTTATTACTTCTACTACTATGGCTACCAGTTAGCAATAAAGTAAAGTAATTACATGGCGTTGTTCAATGACACGCAGGTCATACAATAAATTAAGACAACTCCTATGGCTCCTGCCGGTTGTCATACTCATCGATATGCAAGTCGTGATTCCTATTACAAGAACATGATCAATCTCATACATCACATATCATTCATCACATTCTTGTTGGCCATATCACATCACATAGCATACCCTGCAAAAACAAGTTAGACGTCCTCTAATTGTTGTTTGCATGTTTTACGTGGCTGCTATGGGTTTCTAGCAAGAACGTTTCTTACCTACGCAAAACCACAACGTGATATGTCAATTGCTATTTACCCTTCATAAGGACCCTTTTCATCGAATCCGTTCCGACTAAAGTGGGAGAGACTGGCACCCGCTAGCCACCTTATGCACCAAGTGCATGTCAGTCGGTGGAACCTGTCTCACGTAAGAGTACGTGTAAGGTCGGTCCGGGCCGCTTCATCCCACAATACCGTCGAAACAAGATTGGACTAGTAAAGGTAAGCATATTGAACAAAATCAACGCCCACAACTACTTTGTGTTCTACTCGTGCAAAGAATCTACGCAATAGACCTAGCTCATGATGCCACTGTTGGGGAACGTAGCAGAAATTCAAAAAAATTTCCTACGTATCACCAAGATCTATCTATGGAGAGACCAGCAACGAGTAGAAAGGAGAGTGCATCTACATACCCTTGTAGATTGCTAAGCGGAAGCGTTCAAGAGAACGGGGTTGAAGGAGTCGTACTCGTCGTGATCCAAATCACCGGAGATCCTAGTGCCGAACGGACGGCACCTCCGCGTTCAACACACGTATAGCCCGGTGACGTCTCCCATGCCTTGATCCAGCAAGGAGAGAGGGAGAGGTTGAGGAAGACTCCATCCAACAGCAGCACGACGGCGTGGTGGTGGTGGAGGAGCGTGGCAATCCTGCAGGGCTTCGCCAAGCACCACGGGAGAGGAGGAGGACTTGGGAGAGGGGGAGGGCTGCGCCAGAACTTCGTGTGTAGCTCCCATGCGCCTCCCCACTATATATAGGGGTGGAGGGGCTGGTTTCTTGCCCTCCAAGTCCATTGGGGCGTTGGCCAAGGTGGGAGGAAAGAAATCCCATCATTTCCTTCCCCACCGATTGCTATCCCCCCTTTTTAGGGATCTTGATCTTATCCCTTTGGGATATGATCTTATTCCTTCTAAGGGGGGATCTTGGTGCACCTTGACCAGGGGTGTGGGGCCTTTCCCCCACTACCCACGTTCATGTGGGTCCCCCCATGCAGGTGGGCCCCACTCCGGAACCTTCTAGAACCTTCCCGGTACAATACCGAAAAATCCCGAACATTTTCCGGTGGCCAAAATAGGACTTCCCATATATAAATCTTTACCTCCGGACCATTCCGGAACTCCTCGTGACGTCCGGGATCTCATCCGGGACTCCGAACAACATTCGGTAACCACATGCAAAATTCCTTTATAACCCTAGCGTCATCGAACCTTAAGTGTGTAGACCCTACGGGTTCGGGAGACATGTAGACATGACCGAGACGTTCTCCGGTCAATAACCAACAGCGGGATCTGGATACCCATGATGGCTCCCACATGTTCCACGATGATCTCATCGGATGAACCACGATGTCAAGGACTTAATCAATCCCGTATACAATTCCCTTTGTCTAGCGATATTGTACTTGCCCGAGATTCGATCGTCGGTATCCTTATACCTTGTTCAATCTCGTTACCGGCAAGTCTCTTTACTCATTCCGTAACACATCATCCCGTGATCAACTCCTTGGTCACATTGCGCAAATGATGATGTCCTACCGAGTGGGCCCAGAGATACCTCTCCGCTTACACGGAGTGACAAATCCCAGTCTCGATTCGTGCTAACCCAACAGACACTTTCGGAGATACCTGTAATGCACCTTTATAGTCACCCAGTTACGTTGTGACGTTTGATACACCCAAAGCACTCCTACGGTATCCGGGAGTTACACGATCTCATGGTCTAAGGAAGAGATACTTGACATTGGAAAAGCTCTAGCAAACGAACTACACGATCTTAGTGCTAGGCTTAGGATTGGGTCTTGTCCATCACATCATTCTCCTAATGATGTGATCCCGTTATCAACGACATCCAATGTCCATAGCCAGGAAACCATGACTATCTGTTGATCACAACGAGCTAGTCAACTAGAGGCTCACTAGGGACATATTCTGGTCTATGTATTCACACGTGTATTACGATTTCCGGATAATACAGTTATAGCATGAATAAAAGACAATTATCATGAACAAGGAAATATAATAATAATACTTTTATTATTGCCTCTAGGGCATATTTCCAACATGGCCCCTCGCGAGGGTCTTGAGCTTGAGCTGATGATGCTGGGCTGCATTGGGCCCCCACCTGAGCCACGCCGCAGGCCGCAGGCAGGCAAGTCTGGGGACCCCCGTTCCCAGAACGCCAACAGATGGAGACTCAAATAAAAATAAAACTGCATAAAGTAAATAGAAAGGCCCTTCGCAATGGGAAGTAGGGATTTGTAGAGGTGCCTGAGCTCAAAGAGGAAATTGAGAAAAAAAATTGGGTGGCATGCCTTTCCTGTCAACGAAAACGATCGAGTAGTTCCCTATACTTTCCATGCTAGATATATCATAGGCGGTTCCCAAACAGAAAATAAAGTTTATTCCTTTTTCCACCATACGTTCACATTCCACGGCTAACCGAATCCACGGGTGCCGTCCATACCAACACTTTCCAAGGAATTTATTATTTGACAACATAAAGTAAATTCATTTTTCATTTCGGGACTAGGCATCCCTAATACCTTTGCCGTACTCTCATGCAATGACAAGTGAATAAACACTCATCTTGAGAATAACACACATAGCATGGAAAAAATATCAGCCACCCCCTACCCTTTCATGAGCGGTACGAGCACACAAAAAGGGAACTTATTTTGAAGATTAGAGATGGCACATACAAATTTGCTTAGGACGGCATGAAAATACCGCATATAGGTAGGTATAGTGGACTCATATGGCAAAATTGGGTTTAAGGATTTTGGATGCACAAGTAGTATTTCTACTTAGCACAAGTGGAGGCTACCAAAAAGATTGAGAAGCAACCAACCAAGAAACAAAAAATCACATAAGCGAGCATTAAGCATAACTAACACCGAATAATGCACCACAAGTAGGATGTAATTTCATTACATAACTGTTGACTTTCGTGCTTGCATAGGGAATCACAAACCTTAACACCAATATTCTTACTAAAGCATAATTACTCACCAACATGATTCACATATTATTATCTCCATATCGCAAAACTATTACAAAGAATCAAGTTTATTTTGTCCAATGATCTTCATGAAAGTTTTTATTATATCCCTCTTGAATATCTATCACTTTGGGACTAGTTTCATATGCTGCAATTGCTTTTTGAGAAGCTCATACAAATTTAAGTGAAGAACATGAGCATAAAATTTTCATCTCTCAAAATAATATAAATGAAGCATGAGAGAATTGACAAACTACTCCAAAAAGATTTAAGTGAAGATCAAATGAGTAGTTAAGTAAATGGGTAGCTATTTGAAGACTCTCTCTTATTTAAAAGTTTCAGATCTAAGTATTTTATTAAAACAGCAAGCAAAACAAAATAAAATGAAATTACAAGAATAGCACAACTCATGTGAAGAAGCAAAAACTTAGGCTCAACCTATACTAACCGATAATTGTTGAAGAAGAAAGGTGGGATGCCTACCGGGGCATCCCCAAGCTTAGATGCTTGAGACTTCTTGAAATATTATCTTGGGATGCCTTGGGCATCCCCAAGCTTTGATGCTTGAGACTTATTGAAATATTATCTTGGGATGCCTTGGGCATCCCCAAGCTTGAGCTTCTGTGTCTCCTTAATTCCTTTTATATCACGGTTTCCCTAAATCTTAAAAACTTCATCCACACAAAACTTAACAAGAACTCGTGAGATAACTTAGTATAAATCAATGCAAAACCTTATCATTCTCTACTGTAGCAAATCACTAAAATTATAACTTAGCATTGCATACTAAATGCCTCTGCATATTTAATACTTTTATCCATACTTATTCAACTTAAAAAATTCTGAAAAATTACCACATTGTATAAAATTTATCATAGCTTATTATTCAAAAAGTTTCAACATTTTATCACATTCTAACTTTTCTAGAGAATTTTTGCAACAACGATAAACTTTCTGTTTTGAAACAGCAACTCATATACTTGCAAAATAAGCATGGCAAAGGCTATACTTGAATTTTTTATTTAAGTAAAAGATGCAAAACAATATTTTATATAGTAGCAATCAAATCAAAACAAAATAAAATGACACTCCAAGCAAAACTCATATCATGTGACGAATAAAAATATAGCCCCAAGTAAGATTACCGGTAATGTTGGAGACGAAAGAGGGGATGCCTTCCGGGGCATCCCCAAGCTTAGCTGCTTGGATATTCCTTGAATATTAACTTGGGGTGCCTTGGGCATCCCCAAGATTAGGGTATTTTCACTCCTTATTCTCCTCATATTTATATCTCACCCAAAACATGAAAACTTCAATCACACAAAACTTAACGGAACTTCGTGAGATAGTTAGTATGATAAAGAGCAAACCATTCACTTTGGTACTGTCAAAGATTCATAATTGTTCTCACACATTACTACTGTACCTTATCATTTCCACAATTTATATTGAGCAATATAAGCCATAGAAACTAGGAAACTAGCAAACTAGGCATTGAAAAAAGAATCTGTAAAAAACAGAACAGTCTATAGTGATCTGCAAAACAACCATACTTATGCTACTCCAAAAATTCTGAAAAATTAGGAAAACATAAGGAATTTTTATATATATCACCTGTAAAAAATTCAGATAAAAATCACGTTCCTGTGAATTTTGAAAATTCCTGGACTGAGCGCAAGAGTTTCTGTTTTTGCACAGATTCAAGTCAACTATCATCCACACTATCCCAAAGGCTTTACTTGGCACTTTATTGAAACAAAAGCAATAAAATGATTTCCACAGTAGAATAATCATGTTAACACACAAAAATAGTAGATAAAAGTGTTGGGTTGTCTCCCAACAAGCGTTTTTCTTTAATGCCTTTTAGCTAGGCATGATGATTCCAATGATGCTCACATAAAAGATAAGAATTGAAACATAACAAGAGCATCATGAATCACATGGCAAGCACACTTAAGTCTAACCCACTACCTATGCATAGGGATTTTGTGAGCAAACAATTTATGGGAACAAGAATCAACTAGCATAGGAAAGAAAACAAGCAAAACTTCAAGATTTTCAACACATAGAGAGGAAACTTGATATTATTGAGATATGTAGAAGCACATGTTCCTCTCCCATAATAATTTTAAGTAGCATCATGAATGAATTCAACAATATAGCTATCACATAAAGAATTCTTTTCATGATCCATATGCATAATTTTTTTATTACTCTCCACATAAGCAAATTTATTCTCATGAATAGTAGTGGGAGCAAACTCAACAAAATAACTATCATGGGATTGAAAATTAAAATTATGATGACAAGTTTCATGGTTATCATTATTCTTTATACCATACATGCCATCACCATAATCATCATAGATAGGAGGCATGCTTTCATCATAATAAATTTTCTCATCAAAACTTGGGGGACTAAATATCATCTTCATCAAACATAGCATCCCCAAGCTTATGGCTTTGCATATCGTTAGCATCATGGATAATTCAAAGAGTTCTTACCAACTACATTGCAATCGTGCTAATCATTCAAAGATTTTTTGTCAAACATTTTATAGAATTCTTCTTCTATCAACTGAGCACAATTTTCCTTTCCATCATTTTCCGTAAAGACATTATAAAGACGAATAATATGAGGCCACCTCAATTCCATTTTTTTGCAGTTTTCTTTTATAAACAAAACTAGTGATAAGAAAGAAATTAAAAGATTCAATTGCAAGATCTAAAGATATACCTTCAAGCACTCACCTCCCTGGCAACGACACCAGAAAAGAGCTTTGTTGACGGGGTGTGAGTGCCACTTACATAACCTCGCCGACAATGACGCCAGAAAAGATCTTGATGTCTACTATGCAACTTTATTACTATAGAATCATGTTGGGCCTCCAAGCGTAGAGTTTTGAGGACAGTAGCAATTTTCCCTCAAGTGGATGACCTAAGGATTATCAATCCGTGGGAGGTGTAGGATGAAGATGGTCTCTCTCAAACAACCCTGCAACCAAATAATAAAAAGTCTCTTGTGTCCCCAACACACCAAATACAATGGTAAATTGTATAGGTGCACTAGTTCGGCGAACAGATGGTGATAAAAGTGTAGTAATGATAGTATATATTGATTTTTTTGATAGGAACAATAAAAAACCAACAAGGTAGCAAGTAACAAAAGTGAGCACAAATGGTATTGCAATGCTTGAAAATGAGGCCTAGGGTCCATACTTTCGCTAGTGCAATCTCTCAACAATGCTAATTAATCAGATCATATAACCATCCCTCAACGTGTGATGAAGAATCACTCCAAAGTTCTTATCTAGCGGAGAACATAAAAAGAAATTGTTTGTAGGGTACGAAACCACCTTAAAGTTATTCTTTCTGTCGTGGAATTAACACGTCAGATGTCCTAGTGAGAGGACTTAGTCGTGGAGCCATCGCAACGAGATTAGCTTAAAGGGGTTAAACCGGACAAAGGACACGGGGAGTTTATACTGGTTTGGCCCCTTGCAGTGAAGGTAAAAGCCTACGATCTAGTTGTGGTGGAATTGATGGGGTCTCGATGATCAGGGAGCGAATCCGCTTTGCTTGTCTCTCGAGTTGTTGTTTCTCGTCCCTGAACTGCCGCCGGGTCGTCCCTTTATATACACAAGTTGACGCCCGGCGGTTTACAGAATACCGAGGCCAGCTCATACACGTGTCCGGCTCGGTTTCTACCTTTCCCTATCTTACAACACAAGTTACATATCTCATGGCGGTTTATGTCTATGGGCCCTAATCCACCCTTGGGCTCTGGCCTCTAATTCTCTGTAGTAAAGTGCCATACTCCTTGTCTTCATGGGCTTCAATACGGATGATTCCTTGTGAGCATAACCCGGCCCCTCCTGGGCGGTTTATACTCAGTAGTTATATCCCCAACATTAGGCCCCAGATTGATTTGAACCTGTTCATGTCAATCTTCGATATGTAGAAAAAACTCCTTGGACATCTTCGTATGAACCTTATAAACCGCCATGACATCAGTTCCATATGAACCTTGTAAACCGCCATGACGTCATATTCCAAGATTGTAATAAATCGCCATGACGTCACTTGCTTATTAAAACCTGTAAATACTTCCCTTTTATTAATGAACTTTCGAAAGCCAAGGCGACAGCTGTGTCACATATCCTTTTTTGGGTTCCTCGATTCCCGCGCCTGTCACTTATCCTTTCACATTATAAATAGGACCGAGGGTCATTTTTTCCTTTTCCCCTTCATTCCCCTTCGCCTCGTCGTCTTCCTTACGTCGCCCCAGAGCTCAAGCGCAGCCGCCGCCATCGACCTTCGCCTCTGCACCAACAACAGCCGCTGCATCAACCTGATCTGACCAGAGAAACGCGGCACCTCCCCGCTACTCCTTCAACCTTTGTAAGTTTTCTTCTTCTTCACCTCAGATCTACCATTAGGGTTTCGTTGTTCTTCGGTGTTCTTCGGTGTTCGTCAATGTTCATTGCTGCACCTTGCAGCCACATAAGAACTTGATAAATCTTGATATTCCTCCTGTGTAGCCATAGCTAGAACTCGTTTTTCTTCATCATAGCATCTTTTTTATCAGTAAACAGATCCCATCTGGCCTTTAGCTGTTCCGCTGACACAACTTAGGTCTTCTGAATTTTTCTACTTTTTAAGACTGCGGTAGATCCAAAATTATAGTTACAAAACTTGTAAAACCTGTTTGTGCAATACTTAGGAATTTTTCAGATCTGCAGATTCCGCACCATTGTAGGCGGTTTAACTTCTTAGAAAATGATAATCCACCAGGTACCATTAGCCCTCTCTTAAACCGCCAATTTGACCTTAATATCACATAATCCGGTCTATCAATGCATATATGTTTCGATATCTCCTTCCCCCGGCCTGATGCCGGTTTATACACATCAGTCATAAATTGTAAACCGGTTTTAATCCTCTTTCCCAGCTTGTTATTGAAATGGTGAAACAGTTCTATGCTTGCAATTGGGTCCCTTCCCGGGTTACTGAAGAGCAACTGACTGGGTACGTTTTGACTGGCACTTTAGCGAGCCAAGAAACCATCCACTGGAGGGTCCCTGGTTCTGAAAATCCTCCTGAGCCCCAGAATGGAGAAGTGGTTGTATTTACGGATCATCTGAATCGAGGGTTAAGCCCACCCGGATCAAAATTCTTTCATGATGTGCTTGCTAGCTTCCAGATCCGCCCTCAAGATATTGGACCGAACTCCATGACCAATATATGCAATTTCAAGTATTTTGCAAAGTCTATCTGCAAGAGGAACCCACTGTGGAACTATTCCAGGACTTCTTTTACTTAAACCGCCGTACTGAATTTACGGACGGGCCCAACACTGAACTCGGGGGCGTTTCAATCCACAAGAGAAAGGATGTTGACTTCCCTCACACCAAACATCATAGCCACCCCAAGGACAGGAATCAGACTTGGTTTTACTGCTGCAATACAGCTCTAGACAATGAGAATCCTCTGCCGGGTTATCGTGCATACCGGCTTACCAAAACTTATCCGGTTCCTCAGCGACTAATTGCCAAGGAACGATCAAAATATGCCCCTCAGCTAGCAAAATCAGAGCTTTTGTGGCCAATGGTCTGACAGGCATTGATTCTGTTCGATACTGGGTGTCTTGGAGCATTTTGCCTTTAAGTCGGCGCCCCAGTTTAATGTGTGAATACACAGGGGATCTAAAAGACCCTCAGCGTCATATTGACATCCAGCTCACGGATGATGAAGTCACCGAAGCTGTCAAGAAAATGCTTGATGAACCGGTGGCTACATGTAGCAGAATAGGGCTTAGCCCCTTCTATGCATCCAACAAACCGCCAGCTGTAAGAATTGTCTTACTTTTGCTTTAATCCATCCTTCCTTAATCATTCCTTTATAACTTTTTGTCCATCTATGCAGGGCGGTGATCCGTTCTGGAAGAGGAAATCATAGGATAAACTGGCAAGGGCACCTCGCATCAAGACCAGGGTTACAAAGAGGCCAAAAAAGAAGAAAACCACCGAGACTTATGATCTGCCCAATGATGAAGAGCTTGATGACCCGGAGTCAGAGGTAGAACTTGACTCTATTGGTTCTTTTTTCATACACCTCATTGACAATGATTGTTATCAGGATGACGCGGAAGCTAGCCGGGCCGATGATGTAGAGGTAATTTTTCTATCTTTCGACTCAAATCATGTGCCAGTACCAAAACTCCATCAAGCAGTCCGGAAAGTAAAATATTCACACCCTCTTGCTTATTTGGATCCGCACTTTTCTTTGAAGAAACAGCAGCATGAAGCTCGCCGCACCACTCGGCATAGCGGCCAACAAGTTACCTCCTCGAGTTTACCATATTCTCCGGTTCGCAAACGCCCTCAAGAGGTCTCTTGTTCTTTTAATACACTTTATCCCAAGGCGGGTTACTTCCGATATCCTCTTAATCCATCTGATTCGAATTATTAGGGAACCTCCCATTCATCCTTCGGCGATTCATCAACCACACAGATGCCTCCACTCAAGACTGTTCCTGGGTAAGCATACTATACTTAATTTTTTATGCCTTGTACTGGTTTATTGTACTAACCTCTGTGTTTGTCCTTTTTAGTGCCAAAGCCATACTTAGCAATTAAGCCAAGCTGACTACACCAACTGATGATAATCCGGCCATTGAACCGGAGAAGACCTCAGAGGCTCTTGATCAGAATGCTGACATTGCTCTGGATGATCCGGTACCTTAGGGTCAGGATGCTTTTGTTGAACCGTTAGAAATGAATCCAACGAGCCAGTTTGCTGATCCGTCGAGCCCAGCTGCCGATCCACCAAGCCCAGCAAGAACATCTGCTAAACTATCAAGCCCAGACAAGACTGTTGATGGCACCACAGATGATGTTGTGATTACCGGCTTTGGCCATACTGCTCCTGGCAACCCTGTCGCTTTATCAAAGCATAGTGCCAAACAAGAATTTTCTGCTGTGGACAAAGGCAAGGGGAAAATGGATTTATCAAGCTATGCTCACCTCATTGCTCAGGACATCCACTCTGGATATTTAAACTGTCTGTATACAAGCCGTGACTATGAAGCCGGTTTAATAGGTCTGATGAAAGAGCGATATGAGGTAAATATCCATTCCTTTGCACAAGTTCTTTTTCCTTAGAGCCTGCTTCAATTATCAACTCCAGTAGCCCCCAAGGGCCGGTTCATAATATGAATGTGAACCGAGACTTGTAGTAGGATGATATTGAATTGTGCTTGTGTAGCCCCCAAGGGCCGGTTTATACCTTTAGGATGAACTGGCATCTTTCATGTCATGTAGTATCTGATTTATTAATAGCAACGCGATAACCTTGAATTGATCCGGTATGCATTAGCCCCCAAGTGCCAAGGATATAACTTGCTATGTGCTTGGGACTAAAAATATCAGTTGATAAAAAGCAATCCGCATTAGCCCCCAAGTGCCAAGTGTATAACTTGTTATGTGCTTGGGACTTCAAAGATGTATCATCAACTTATTAATTGTCTCTTGCAGGCTGACCTGGCCAAAAAGGATTCTCAAATCGCCAACCTCCAAGAGAACATTAAGTCCCAGCAAGGAGAAATTTCTAAGGCCAAAGAAGAGCTGACCGGCACTTTAACAGCCATGCAAAAACTGAAGGATGGCTTTAAAGGCGAACGAGCAGATTGGGAAGCTGAAAGAACAACTTTGCTAAAGCGGGCGGAGGATGCTGAAGCGGCCCTTAAACCGGTGACAGAAGAACTGACTGGACTAAAGCGGCAAATCAATGCTATGACCTCTGCTATTTTTGGTAAGGACCTTCTTCCTGGACTGTACTTAATCATCCTTGAAATCGCCGGTTTAACAATAATATTGTAACCATTGCAGGTAATCGTGTTTCCCATCTTGGTTTAGACATGCGCAAAAAACTGAAGGTTGCCTATAGCTTGATAGAGCAGTTATATACCGGTGCTCAACGGGTCATTTGCACAGCTTCGCACAATAAACCGCCCCCAACTTCAATCAAGGATACATTGGCCAAGTTATCCATGACGCCTGCCCAGCTAGAGGAGGTGAAGAGATCTGCTGCAAGGGCCGGTGCACTGTCTGCACTAACTCGGGCTAAGGCCTGGATAGCTGATCTTGATCCGGAAGGCATTGGGAATGGCTATCCCAGCCAAAAAGAAGATGGGTCAGAATTTGACAATGATGCCCTTAGAGCTTTGACAAAGGAGATGCGCCCGCTTGCAAGTAAACTGGCCGAAGAGACTGATTTGTCTTTCCACCGGTCGATTTATGACGCAGACAACAAACAGATTGATGCGTCGGTTTATGAAGCGCAAAATCTTATCCCGCCAATCTGTAAGCATACTTACGCCCCTGATGTTGAACCGTCCGACCTTATAAGCAATGAAGCTGTCTTCCGAGCTTTATCTGGGATTGACTGGGCAACCATTGACTTCCAGCCACTGGGTGGGGAGCCGGAGGGTGAACCAGCGCAATATGATCCGCAACCTTCACATCAACCTGAGGAAGAGTCATAATCCGGAGGCTAGTTTAACTTTTCATGCCGAGATATCAGCGATAAACAATTATTCTTTTGGGCGCCTGCTGCCTTGTAATAGGCTAGTTTCAAACACCTGGTCTGTTATGCCATCGTGCATAGCCACTTTGCCTGATACTTTTAATCTATCGGAATAGTGCTATGTTGACTTATGCTCATGAGCAGTTTTATGCAATCCTGTTTCTGCATATGATAAACTTAAAATTGCCCTGGCGGTTTATCGCTGGACGGGTTATGATACCAAATATGAAACCAGGGTTGATAACCAAGATTGTAGAGATAATGAAATATGAAACACATCATACATGTGATATTGAATCACATTATTGGTTTATCAACTTTCTTGTAGTAAGGGTGATGACCCAAATCTTGAGTGTTGACACTCCCACCATGCTGTGCTGGTTTATAATGAGCCATGTCGGGTTATGATAAACACCGGATGATCATCCTGGCGACTTATACTCAATGCCAGGCCGGGTTAAGAAACACCGGTTTATAATTGGTTGTGTACTAAACTTATAGTTGAAAGCCACGCTGGGTTAACAAACACCGGGTTATATTGATGACTTATAGTCAAGCCGGGTCAATAGATGCCGGTTTACCTCAAAACCTTATCAAAGGAGAAAAACTGACAAATAAAAGCAAATGAGAACTTGTAGTCGAGGCTTTTCAAGGGCTGCAAGGCCCAAATTCGAGGCATTTCATGGGCTGCCAGGCCACTGAGTTAAACCGTTTTACAAAGCCTTTTAAGATGGGCCTCACATTAACCAATCGTCGTTTTAACTTTGACAAGTTCAGGGTCTGTATAAGATTGACTTGTCAAACATTTGGCAGGTCATACCAGGATTACCTGGACGGAGTGGCTTACTTGATGAAGGCAGGTTAACCCGGGGTTTTAGGTGAATACACCTGGCTTCCAAGCCTGGCTTGATAGCCTATTACAAGGGTCCTTTAAAACTCTTTGTTGTTGTGCACAAAGAGCCCCCAAGTAACATTTTGAGCTGTGCTCAGTGGGTGCCTATGTTTGAGCTGTGCTTGGCAACAGACTCTCTTGGGCCCCTTGGGTGTGAAGCCCCCAAGCTTTGTTGTGGCTTTATAAGCCGGTTTAATAGATAATCAGAACACCGCTTTATAAGCAGAAGCTCTTATGTAACCAAGAATTCTTTTTGAAGAACAGCAGAGGCCCCGCTTTAGCAAGGATGCCGGTTTATTATATTGATCATAATATATACATTGTCAAAAATATGTACATAGTAGGAGCCTGTGGCTCAGGTGTAATAAGGCCGAAGATGAGCTACATTCCACGGCCGGCGGGTCTCCTCCTCCGATTTGCGTGAGTCTTTGTGCTCTCGAACATCGATAAGGTAGTATGACCCGTTGTTCAGATTCTTGCTGACCACAAAGGGCCCTTCCCAAGGTGTGGATAACTTGTGCATATCCGTCTGATCTTGGATAAGCCGGAGCACTAAGTCACCTTCTTGAAAAGCTCTGGTTTTAACCCGGCGGCTGTGATAACGTCGCAGGTCTTGCTGATAAATCATCGAACAAGCTGCCGCAATATCCTGTTCTTCATCTAACAGGTCCAATGCATCTTGGCGTGCTCTTTCATTGTCCGCTTCAACATAAGCTGCCAGTCGGGGCGAGTCATGGCGAATATCGCTTGGGAGAACTGCTTCCGCTCCATAAACCATGAAGAAAGGTGTGTAACCCGTAGATCTATTGGGGGTGGTGTTAATGCTCCATAAAATAGAAGGCAACTCTTCCACCCAACAACCCGGCGTCCTCTGCAAACGGACCATAAGCCGGGGCTTGATACCCTTCAGGATTTCTTGATTAGCTCTCTCCGCTTGACCATTAGACTGGGGGTGAGCCACTGAGGACACATCAAGCCGGATGTGCTCACGTTGACAGAACTCTTCCATAGCACCCTTCGAGAGATTCATGCCATTATCTATTATAATGCTGTGTGGAAAACCAAAGCAGAAAATCACCTTTTTCATGAATTGAACCGTCGTGGCCGCATCACACTTGCTTACTGGCTCTGCCTCCACCCACTTGGTGAATTTATCAACCGCCACTAGAAGGTGGGTCTTCTTATCCTTGGACCTCTTAAAAGGCCCAACCATATCCAGCCCCCAAGTTGCAAACGGCCAGGTGATTGGAATCATCCTCAATTCTTGGGCCGGAACATGAGCCCGTCGTGAAAACTTCTGACAGCCATCACACTTTCTGACCAGATCCTCTGCATCAGCATGAGCTGTTAACCAGTAAAAATTGTGTCGGAAAGCCTTAGCCACCAAGAATTTTGAACCGGCATGATGACCACAATCTCCTTCGTGGATTTCACGCAAGATCTCACGGCCTTCTTCAGGAGAAATGCCCCTGAGACACTGCAATGATGTAACTTGCCATTAACAATAGTCATGGACTTAGACCGCCAGATTATCTATCTGGCCAGAACCTCGTCCTTGGGTAACTCGCCCCGGGTCATATATGCCAGGTATGGAACTGTCCAATCAGGGATAGCATGAAGAACTGCCACCAATTGAGCCTCTGGGTCAGGAACAGCCAGATCCTCCTCCGTTGGTATCTTGACCGGCGGATTATGCAGAACATCAAGAAAAACATTGGGCGGCACCGGTTTACGCTGGGATCCGAGCCGTCTTAAAGCATCCGCCGATTCATTCTTGTGTCTATCAATGTGCTCGACCTGGTAACCCTTGAAGTGACCGGCAATAATATCCACCTCACGCCGATAAGCCGCCATGAGTGGATCCTTAGAGTCCCACGTACCAGACACTTGCTGAGCCACTAAATCAGAGTCGCCAAAGCAATGTACCTAGATTAAGTTCATCTCCTTAGCCATCCGAAGACCGTGGAGCAAGGCCTCATACTCGGCTGCATTGTTAGTACAGGGAAACATTAAGCGGAGAACATAACAAAATTTGTCACCTCGAGGGGAAGTAATAACCACTCCAGCCCCCGAGCCCTCCAATTGTCTGGATCCATCGAAGTGAATAGTCCAGTATGTGTTATCCGGTTTATCCTCCGGTGCCTGCAACTATGTCCAGTCGTTGATGAAATCCACGAGCGCTTGGGACTTGATAGCAGTGTGAGGCATATATTTTAACCCGTGAGGTCCAAGATCAATAGCCCACTTAGCAACCCGGCCAGTCACCTCCCTGTTCTGAATGATATCTCCCAATGGAGCGGAACTGACCACGGTAATGGGATGGCCCTGAAAGTATTGCTTAAGCTTCCGGCTTGCCATAAAAACTCCATACACCAGCTTCTGCCAATGTGGGTATCTCTGCTTTGATTCGATAAGCACCTCGCTAATGTAATAAACCGGCCGCTGAACCGGATACTCCTTACCTGCCTCTTTGCGCTCCACCACAATGGCCACGCTGACAGCCCGGGCGTTAGCAGCCACGTATAACAGCAATGGTTCCTTATCAATGGGGGCAGCAAGAACAGGCGGTTCAGCTAACTGCTTCTTCAGATTCTCAAACGCCACATTAGCAGCATCACTCCAGACAAAGTTGTACGTCTTCTTCATCATCTGATATAGAGGGATCGCCTTCTCTCCCAACCGGCTGATAAACCGGCTTAGCGCTGCAATACGACTCGCCAGTGGTTGAACATCATTGATCCACGCCGGTTTAGCCAGGGACATAATAGCCTTGATCTTTTCCGGATTAGCTTCAATGCCCCTGTTAGACACCAGAAAACCCCAAGAGCTTGTCTGTCGGTACACCAGAAATGCACTTGGCCGGATTAAGCATCATCTTATAAACCCTTAGATTATCAAAAGTTTCCTTCAAATCAGCTATTAGCGTTTCTGCTTTCCTGGACTTCACCATGATATCATCCATATAAGCATGAACATTGCGTCCGATCTGATTATGAAGGCAATTCTTCACACATCGCTGATAAGTCGCCTGGACACTCTTGAGCCCAAAAGGCATAGACACATAGCAGAAGGCTCCAAAGGGAGTTATAAAAGTTGTCTTCTCCTGGTCCTTAACTGCCATTTTGATCTGATGATAACCCAAATAAGCATCCAGAAAACTCAACCACTCACAACCCGCCGTAGCATCAATGATTTGATCAATACGGGGGAGGGCAAAGGGATCAGCTGGACAAGCCTTGTTTAAATCTGTGTAATCCACACACATACGCCAAGTGTCGTTCTTCTTGAGTACCAGCACTGGGTTAGCCAACCACTTCGGGTGAAAAACCTCCACAATAAACCCTGCTGCCAAGAGTCGGGCTACCTCCTCACCAATGGCCTTGCGTCTCTCTTCATTGAAGCGGCGGAGAAACTGCTTGACCGGTTTAAACTTGGGATCGATATTCAAAGTGTGCTCAGCGAGTTCCCTCGGTACACCTGGCATGTCAGAAGGCTTCCATGCAAAGATGTCCCGGTTCTCACGGATGAACTCGATGAGCACGCTTTCCTATTTTGGATCCAAGTTAGCGCTGATGCTATACTGCTTGGATGAATCGCCAGGAACAAAATCAACCAACTTAGTATCATCAGCCGATTTAAACTTCAAAGCCGGATCATGCTCTGTAGTGGGTTTCTTCAAAGAAGTCATATCCGTCGGATCAACATTGTCTTTATAGAATTTTAACTCCTCTGTTGCACAAACCGACTCAGCATAAGCCGCATCACCTTCCTCACATTCCAAAGCGACCTTTCGGCTTCCGTGCACTGTGATGGTCCCCTTATGACCCGGCATCTTGAGTTGTGGATAAACATAACACGGCCTTGCCATGAAATTATCATAAGCCGGCCGTCCAAACAGGGCATGGTACGGACTCTTGATTTTCACCACTTCAAAAGTCAATGTTTCTGACCTTGAATCATGATCATCTCCAAAAGCAACCTCTAGAGCTATCTTACCGACCGGGTAGGCCGATTTACCAGGCACCACACCATGAAAAATGGTGTTCGACGGTTTAAGATTCTTATCCGTCAACCCCATATACCAGAAGGTTTCATAATACAAGATGTTGATATTGCTCCCTCCATCCATGAGCACCTTGGTGAACTTATAACCTCCAACCTGCGGTGCTACCACCAACGCCAGATGACCCGGATTATCAACCCGGGGCGGACGATCTTCTCGACTCCACACAATAGGCTGTTCATACTAGCACAAATAACGGGGCACCGCCGGTTCAATGGAATTCACTGCCCTTTTATGAAGCTTCTGATCGTGCTTGCACAGGCTAGTAGTGAAGACATGATACTGTCCACTATTCAACTGCTTTGGGTGACTCTGATAACCCGACTATTGCTGTTGTTGATTCCCCTGTTGATTATAACTACCTTGGTTGCCCTAATTGCCTTGATTGCCCTGTCCACCTTGATTACCTTGAAACCCTGAACTGGAGTTACCTCCACCGTAACCCGGCCCATGAAACCCGGGTCCTGAACCGCTGGACAGTCCATGATCATACCGGAAGAGATCTGATTTTTTGAACTCTCACATAATAAAGCAATCCTTCCAGAGGTGCGTAGCTGGCTTCTCTTGCGTCCCGTGCTTTGGGAAAGGCCGATTTAACAGGCGCTCCAGATTCATACCTGATCCTCCACTCCGGCGGGGCGGTTTACCCTTACGACGCTGACCATTACCCTGTACGCTAGTGTTAGCCACAAAATCCAAACTATTATCTGTTTTACGCTTACCGTAGTTCCCATGGCCCGCCTGGTTGTGTTGTGTCCTTTCGCACCGCCGTTCTTCTTTCCCTTCCTCAGCTTCTCATCGTCAGATTCGGGATCCTTGGTACTATCAGAATCAGCATACTTAACCAGAGCTGCCATAAGTGTTCCCATGTCATTGCAGTGACGCTTGAGTCGTCCCAATTTTAACTTCATCGGATTAAACCGGCAATTGCCCTCTAATGTTATGACTGCCGAATCAGCATTGATGCGGTCCGATGAATGCAGGATTTCCGAAACCCGGTGCACCCAATGAGTTGTTGATTCGCCTTCTTCTTGGACACAGGCGGCCAGATCCACAATTGACATGGGTTGCTTGCACGTGTCCTTGAAGTTTGTTATAAACCGGGCCTTCAACTCGGCCCATGAACCGACGGAGTTAATGGGCAAACTCTTTAACCAAGTGCGAGTCGTTCCATCCAACATCATGGCGAAATACTTCGCACACGCCACTTCATCCACATCCAGCATCTCCATTGCCATCTCATAACTCTCAACCCATGACTTGGGGGTAAATCGGCGGTGTAGTTAGGCACCTTACGCGGACCATTGAAATCCTTGGGTAACCGCACATTGCATAGAGCCGGGGTGAGACACGGCACCCCCCAAGAGCTGAAAGCAAGTCCTCGTTCCACTGACGTCGTCGGTCGAACCGGAGTAGGCTGGTGATTCGCGTACTGCACCGCTAACTCGGCCTCTCAGCGCGCTCTACCATTATCCACCACATGCTGAGCATTCCCACCACCGCGCGCCGGATTAGGCCCTCGGGGGGCGTCACGGTTCCGCGCACTGCTTGACACAGCCGGTTCATCAATGTGCCTGTTGTAACTCTTGCTCGGGCGAGGGGTTGAATGGATTCTGTCTCGGCTATATGAATAGGCCTGCTACTGTACCATAGTGGTTTGAAGGAGATACCTGGCCCGCCGCATCTCAATCGTTGCTGGAGACTCGCCCTCCATTAGAATGGCTGCCAATCGAGACGTCGCAGCAATCATGTTATCCAAAGGGGCGGAGAAGTGACCTGGCGGGGTTGGCAAGTATTGTGGCGGGTCATCTGTTCATCGAGGCGGTTCCGTCACCCGTGGCTGATCTGACGCTCCTGTCCCAGGTGCTTCAGTCCGGTTTACTGCTGCCGGATTACTGGGTCCTGCTCCTGGCGTGTTGAAGAGATTCATTGCTTCATAAACCGGCGGTAGGCGAGACCGATGCCTCCTCCTCAACACATCATTCGAAGCATTCTGATCCAACATGAGCCGGTAATTCTTTGTCTGAATCCGCTGTGACTGGGCATCTAAAGTGGCCCGCTCATCAGCCATCCTGGTTTCCTCAGCCGCCAAGTCCTCCTTGGCCTGAGTTATCTTATCCCGCAGGTTTGTGACCTCCGCATTATGCCGATCTTGAGTCTCCGGGGTGACTGTTGTGGTCAACAATGTCGTCCAGGCGTCCAATAAACCAGATAGAACTTGAGCCGGCCAGCGCGCGGGGCCTCCTGCCCCGACTGCCGATCCGGAAGTCATTGCTACTACAGTTGAAGATTGCAATGTGGGTTGCGTACCGGCCATGAAGATCGCAACCCGGTTTGGCGGTTCAAGGGGATCCGGAAAACTGTCGCCATCAGAACAGCCCCCGAACCGGCCATCTTTTAGTTGGTACAGCGACTCGGTCTCGCCGGTGGATGATTCACCATCAGAATAAACGACCGTCTCACCATTGGACACCGGTTCAGATTTCGCACCATGGATGAATCCCACGAACACACACTTCATGGCAGGCTGAACCCGGGCAGGGCTTGCATGCTGAGCCGTCTCAACAAGGTCGGTGCAGATGTCTGGCTCAGGGCCCGGTTTGCCAATCTTGTCGAGGAAAACGTGAATTCCTCCAAAGGGGACCCGATACCCATACTCGATTGAGCCAGCCTCGGGGCCCTAGCCTGCGTCGTCGATGTAGAGCTTGCTGCGATGACTCTTGGTCATCAGGCCAACCGTGTATCCCTTGAGTCCTTCAAAGTTGCCCTTCAAGAACTCGAAACCATCGTGCGATAGCCCCACGGTGGGCGCCAACTGTCGTGGAATTAACACATCAGATGTCCTAGTGAGAGGACTTAGTCGTGGAGCCATCGCAACGAGATTAGCTTAAAGGGGTTAAACCGGACAAAGGACACGGGGAGTTTATACTGGTTCGGCCCCTTGCAGTGAAGGTAAAAGCCTATGATCTAGTTGTGGTGGCATTGATGGGGTCTCGATGATCAGGGAGCGAATCCTCCTGTCTCTCGAGTTGTTGTTTCTCATCCCTGAACCGCCGCCGGGTCGTCCCTTTATATACACAAGTTGACGCCCGGTGGTTTACAGAATACCGAGGCCGGATCATACACGTGTCCGGCTCGGTTTCTACCTTTCCCTATCTTACAACACAAGTTACATATCTCATGGCGGTTTATGTCTATGGACCCTAATCCACCCTTGGGCTCTGGGCCTCTAAGTCTCTGTAGTAAAGCGCCATACTCCTTGTCTTCATGGGCTTCAATACGGATGATTCCTTGTGAGCATAACCCGGCCCCTCCTGGGCGGTTTATACTCAGTAGTTATATCCCCAACACTTTGCGTTCGATCTATTCAATAGTTCGTACTAAAATAACACAAAGTTATTCTTTCCGTTCGATCTATCCAAGAGTTCGTACTAAAATAACACCATATGATACGCATCAACCAACTCTAATGTCACCTAGATACTCCAATGTCACCACAAGTATCCATGAGTTAATTATACGATACGCATCAAACAATTTCAGATTCATAATACCCAATCCAACACAAAGAACCACAAAGGGTGCCCCAAGATTTCTACCGGAGAAACAAAGACGAGAACGTTCATCAACCCATATGCATAGATTACCCCAACGTCACCTCGGGAATCCGCGAGTTGAGTGCCAAAACACATATCAAGTGAATCAATATGATAGCACATTGTCACCACGGGTATTCTTTAACGACCAGACCTCAAACGGTCAAGTCTCTATGCATTAGTGCCATCCCTGGATCGGTAATGCTGACATGCACAGTACTCGAGGAATTATAACACAGTTTGAATCACACACTTATTACATCGAGTCCTCATAAAGAGTATGATTACACAAAAATATCAAGGCTGAAGGCCATCTAAACTAAATAACTACGGAAGCTTCGAAGGTAAATGAGTCCATCAACTCCAACGGCATAGCTGAGTGCAAAACAACGACCTATCGCACCTTATTTGTCGTCCGAGTAGTCTGCAACATGAGACGTTGCAGCCATGTAGGTCAGCACATTGAATATGCTGGCAGAGTTACATTGTAAAGCAATGAAATGCAAGAACTATATCTACATGCAATATTTGGCTGGTGGAGGCTGTATGTTTATGGTTTTTCCATAAAGCTAAAACTTTTCCTACAACAAAGGAATAAATTTATTTCACTACTCCCAAGTTGCCCATTATTTGAGAAGGTAACCCCAACTCAAATCCCAATTAAAATATCATCATTAACCGAAATCAATTTAATTTTAAGTAATGTGATGAGATCACATCAATAGATTCAAGTACTAGATACTCAAGATGTCCATAACCGGGGACACGGCTAACCATGATTAGTTTATACACTCTGCAGAGGTTTGCGCACTTTTCCCCACCAGACTTGACCGCATCCATGATCGGATGACCGAGACATAGTCTTTCTGAAGCATTAACTCTCTACTCCGGGTGGACCGGTACACATACTTTCCCCTACATCTGCTAGTCCACCTCTTCAAGAGCTCACACAACTTACTCAACTATGCTAGAGCCCATAATGGCTTGTGGCTGCACACGGACATTTCTAGCATGAATAATCTTATGATCCCTTTGAGCCTGGGTGGCATTCCATAGGATAATCACATGGGTACTCCGGGATTTCCAAAAACAAGCAACGCTGGGTTCCCCAGGTGCCTCAACCAATCCACCCAGATGTATATTAAAGTTGCCACCTTAATGTTATCCATGATTAAAATCACTCCCAAACTTCCATGTGTGAATCACGATCCAATCCCCATCTACGAGCATGGCTAAGCAATAATAAGCATAACATATATTCTCGGGGTGATCAAAAGGTATTAGGTTCCTACCTCAAGTACTACAACCAAAACCACATGTTCCCAATCCTACTCAAGCAAATTATTTGAGGAGCAATACTAATGCATAGTGAAAACTGGGTATAAGAGAGTATGATCAAAGTGTAACTTGCCTTGTTGACGATCTGCAAACTCTAGAGATTCGTAGTAACAAGCTTCGCACTTCGTGTAATCTAGCATAGACAAACAATAGCTTACATAAGCAATCACTCAAACGAAACACGAGAAAACTGAGAAAAAGAGCCAAATCGAACACAAAATAAGAAAACGGCTTAAAATAACAAGAGTCAAACCTAACAGCAATATTATCATGTAGATTAGATCTTAACAGCAGGTACATGTGATTAGCTACGATTTGCAAAAAGATTCAACTCAAATGGAGCAACGAAACTCAAAATACGAATAAAACAAGATCGTTTACTAATCTGAACTAAACTCAAATTTTACAGTACCAAAATCATGTTCAAGTTGGTTAACGGAAAGAATAGAATGATACGAAGATTTAGGCGCTGGTTTCATCTAATTTGGATAAATGAGTAAAAAGTTATGCTAGTTTTAAGATCAGGGGCTAATTCACGATAAAACTATTCGCGGATAGGTCCCTGACCAAAAGTAAACTAAAAGGAAAAATCCTACAGGGCGAACGTTCGCTAACAGAACTTATCCGACGAAAAGCGTTCGTTAAAACGAACGTATGGACAAACGTCCATTAAATAAATAAATCGAAGGAAAACCCGATCTAAAAACCGAACCAGATAAACTAAAAAACCCGACAAAAAACCTAAGAAACCGATCTAGGTTTTATACCTAAAACTGGCGGTCGGCGGCGGTGGGGTTCGGCGAGACGGCGGCGGTGGCAGGCGACGGCGGCGGCGGCAGCGCGGGCGACGACGGTGGCGGCGCGGGTAACGGGTGGTGGTGCGGAGCGGCGACGGCGAAGCTTGCGGCGGTGGCGGCGGCGCTGCAACGAGGGGCGGTGGCGGCGGCAACTAGGGGTCCAGGGGACCCCAGGGTCCGCTTATAAGAGGAAGGGGGCGGCGCGGCTTGGGAAAGGGGGCGGCGGGTCGGACCGGGAGTCGTGCCCCGGCCGGACTCGAGCAGCGGCAGCGGCTCGGTCTCTCCGCGCGGGAGGAAGGAGGCGCGGGAGTGTGCCGGCCTGCTCGGCTAGGCCTTCGGCCCAATCGGGCGACGAAGTTTTTTTTTTAAGTAATTCTCGCCCGAATAAAAATTCCTAATAAAAATGAAAAAACTAAAAAATGCCAAAAACAATTTTCACCGTCTAAATAAAATATTTAGAACAAAGTGAACAATTTTCTGGCCTAAAAATGCAATTTTCAAATATGCATATTTTTCTAATTCAAATAAAATACAAATAAAATCACAATTTGATTTTAAAATTCTTTATCCAATATTTCTGTTAGTTTGAAGAAGTCATATTATCTTCTCTCATTATTATATTTAATATTGGAAAATAAGTGGAGAGAAAAAATAATAAAATCAAAATGATCCTTTCTTCAATTTTGAAACAAATTAAAATATGAATTTTGTGAAACCTCCAACTCTCTCCTTGGGTCCTTGAGTTGCTTAAGATTTCCAGGATCTCAACCAAGTGCAATATTAAATATGATATGCATATGATGATCTATGTATAACATCCAAATTGAAAAATTGGGATGTTACATATTCATAGCAAGACATACATCAAGTGTTCTCAAATCCATAAAAGTATTCAATCCGATAAAACGAAATCTCAAAGGGAAAACTCAATTCATCACAAGATAGAGAGGGGAAAACACCATATGATCCGACTATATTAACAAAGCCCGTGATACATCAAGATCGTGTCATCTCAAGAACACGAGAGAGAGAGAGAGAGAGAGAGAGAGATTAAACACATAGCTACTGGTACAAACCCTCAGCCCCGAGGGTGGATGTCGGTGTCAAAACCGGCGGATCTCGGGTAGGGGGTCCCGAACTGTGCGTCTAGGCAGATGGTAACAGGAGACAAGGGACACGATGTTTTTACCCAGGTTCGGGCCGTCTCGATGGAGGTAAAACCCTACTCCTGCTTGATTAATATTGATGATATGGGTAGTACAAGAGTAGATCTACCACGAGATCAGAGAGGCTAAACCCTAGAAGCTAGCCTATGGTATGATTGTTGTTCGTCCTACGGACTAAAACCCTCTGGTTTATATAGGTACCGAAGAGGGTTAGGGTTACACAGAGTTGGTTACAATGGTAGGAGATCTACATATCTGTATCGCCAACCTTGCCTTCCATGCCAAGGAAAGTCCCATCCGGACACGGGACAAAGTCTTCAATCTTGTATCTTCATAGTCCAGGAGTCCGGCCAAAGGCTATAGTCCGGCCATCCGGACACCCCCTAATCCAGGACTCCCTCAGTAGCCCCTAAACCAGGCTTCAATGACGACGAGTCTGGCGCGCATGTTGTCTTCGGCATTGCAAGGCGGGTTCCTCCTCTGAATACTTCATAGAAGATTTTGAACACAAGTATAGTGTCCGGCTCGGCAAAATAAGTTCCACATACCACCGTAGAGAGAATAATATTTACACAAATTCAATCTGCTGACGTATTCCGCGGCATGACATCACACCACGGCCAAGCCTTTATTCGTTTTTACTGTCCCACCTCAGCGCGTTTAGTGAGACGGTTTCCTTAGCACGTCTTGTGAAAGTAGAGATCGTGTCCCCTTATTCCGGGATTCTCATTAATACGGGCACGGGTAACCCAGTCGTGCCCGTTGGCACGTCTCCTCTATCGAAGGCGAGTCCCGAACGGTCACGGGGAAGGCTCTTGGTATTCAACCTCTTTATAAAGAGACCAAGGCTCCACTCCTTTCTTTTAATCTCAATCAAATCCGCCCCTCGCCTCGAGTTCCAACACCCAAAGCTCCAGATTCAGGCGCTTCGGACCTTCGATGATGTCCGGCTCCGACCTGCAAGGCCGGTGGATGCCTTCCTCCGTTACGGAAGAAGATGTGCTAAAGCTAAGAGATGCCAGGTATCTAACCGGCAAAATTTCGCATAGGCTGCCTGCCCAAGGGCAGGTTATTCCCACTCCCAAGCCTAGTGAAAGCGTGGTGTTCACGTCTCAGTTCCTTCGGGGGCTAGGCTTCCCAACGGACCCCTTCGTGAGGGGGCTCATGTTTTATTATGGGTTGGAATTTCACGACTTGGATCCGGAGTCCATCCTCCACATCTCATCGTTCATTGTCGTATGCGAAGCCTTCCTCCGCATTACCCCTCACTTCAGATTATGGCTCAAGACCTTCAAAATGGAGCCGAAGATGATCAAGAGGCAGCAGGCATAGTGCGGAGGGGCTGTTATAAGCAGGAATGCTGATGCTCCGTGGCCCGAGGGCTCTTTCCAAGAGGAGCTCAGTCTATGGCAATAAGAATGGTTTTATATCACAGCTCCCAGGGGCACCAAATGGGTGGCGCCACCTGCCTTTCGCTCGGGTCCTCCACCGCGGCTGACGTCATGGATCAATAAAGGACTTGACTGGGGGCCGTCCAAGGACGTGCCCTTGTTGCAGGGCCGCATTCAAGACCTCCTAGAGAGAGAGATCACTCTGGTCGTAGTAGCGCAGGTCATGCTAATTCGTCGCACCCTGCCCTGCAAACGTCGCCCCCTCCGCCTGTGCGAATTTAACCCGGAGGGACCACGAGCTCTCCAAAATTTTATGGGCGCAACGCCCGTGGAGATGTATAAGCTTTTCTTCGGATCACAAGCGATGTGTCCGGACTTGACCAAGGACGCAGGTCTGAGCTACAATCGCCTGGATACTCAAGTAAGTAGCCCTGTACCCGGACATGCTATCCCATATTTATCATGAATTTTCCCTCAAAAGAGCTGTCCCTTGAACAGGAGTGGATAGCGAAAGCAAAGTTAATCAGGTGTCCGGCCCCCCTCCCTGAGACCACGCCGGACCCCGTGTTAACCAGGATGCTGGAGGTTGTGCCTTCGGAAGAAGGTGAAGGGGGGAACAAGGAAGCTACCGCCTCTGAGAAGGAGGCTGTCAGGAAAGGAGGGATCGAGAATCCCTCCATCCAAGGGAAGAAGAGGACCACCTCTGAAGACCTGGAGACCATGGTCTCAAAGCGGGGGAAGAAATCTTCGTCAGAGGGTCCTACGCCGAGATATGCCTCGGCCGCATTGTGCCCCCAAGGGGATCAGCCCTCCACCGAGTCGTGATTAAAAAGGGGAGTTTTTTTAAGATAAAGGATATCCATGCCTTATTTCTGATGAAGATAACCGAAATTTTACCTTGTAGTTCGTATCTCAGCCCTTCTCAGCAGAGCTCATCTTCGGGGGATCTTCATCCGGAGATGATAGAGAGCGAAACGCCTCCCCCTGCCATACCGTCTTGCGAGGCGGGCGACCCTGAGGTGTCGTCGCGGAGGGTTTCTCCAAGTCCGGCGGGGCCGGAAGGCAGTCGTATGTCCCCCCAAAGCCCTCCACGTCCAGCCTTCGAAAAAGGCCATCAGACCAGTCCGGCACCACCTGGTGTACGGTCGGAGGAGCTGAAGGATCTGCTCGGGCGAGCGTCTATCTCAGAAGATCACCGTGCGTTAATGAGTACGGTTATTGAAAGGATTTCATCCGCTGAGAGCGGTTTGCATGAAGCCGTCAGAAGTTTACTAACAGGTTTTGAGGTACGCAAAATGATGTACCTTCTGACAGTTCTGCATATAAAATGTGCCCTGTGTAGATAGTAGCCCCTGAGGCTCGCTGTGTTGTCAAAAAATGACAGTGCGCCGAGGATCATAATCCCAGGTATAATATGTCGCCCTTCCTATGTAGGTGGCGAAGGGTCCGGTGGCTAGCCGGACTGATGAATTTGCCGAACTAAAGCGGCAACTTGACGTGGCAGATGCCGACATTGCGCTTGTCAATAAGCAACTTGACGAGTCGCAAGGTATGCAATTTCTCCGCGGACACCTGGTAAGGGAGCTTGATGCCCGTGCCTTACAACATGTATGCTTGATGCAGATGGTGCCGCTGCCATGGAGAACCTTCAGGCGGAGCTCACCTGAGCCAAGGAGCAGGCCCGAAAGAGTGATGCGGCTGCCTTAAAGGCGGCCGAAGAGCTAAAAGCCGAACAGGCTGCTCACTGCCGAAGCAAGAAGGAAATGGCCGAGATGGCCGTGAAGTTGAAGGATGCTGCCGACCGCTGCAAGCTTCTTGAAAAAGCAGACCGAGCGGTACAAGAGGACCTGAAGAAGGCCACTACCAAGGCCAAGGATGCTCGCTCTGCGATGAGAGCTATGAAGGAGGAGCTGCGTCAGGCCGGAGATATCGCGGCTGGAAAGCACTTTCTGCTGCAGAGGAAATTCGTGGATCCTAAATATTCTCAGTTGGACCGGCTGTGGAGTGTGGAGGATGCTTATCTGGACTTGGCGGCAAGTGCCGCGGACGGGGCCGAACACTTTCGAGATCAAAAGGATCACGAAATGGAAAAGGTTTTTTGGTCACAGTTCCATAATCCTGAGCACCCACTTCCATTAACCGATTGCTTGGCCGAATGGGCGGAGCTGAATAGGTTATCCGGACTTGCCATGAAGGATGTCGTGAGTCTTTTGTGGCCAAAAAGTCCCGAGCCGAAGAGTTATTTTGGCTTGGTGCAACAGTTCCTTGGTGCGGTGCCACATATCAATGCAGTGAGGACGTCGGCATGCATAGAGGGTGCGTGGATGGCTCTTGCCCGTGTCATGACATACTGGGCGGAGATGAAGGCCACCGATGTTGCATCCCAAGATTCGGACAGAAGACGAGTACCTGTCGAGCACTATTTTCAGGAAGTTCTGCAGGGCGCTTGTTTAATAGAGACGCGGTGCTCGAAGGATATTATGTTCGAATAACATGTATTATTGTGAAACAATGTTTCAGTGAAATATAAAAGCTTTTTATACTTGTGCCTTCAAGAATTAAAATACCTCTTGTGCGGCCGTTAATGTATATGTGTATATAACCTGAAAGATGGCAGTCTTCGGCTTCAGCCCCACGCATATAATGCGGGGGTGTTTGCAGAAAGTGCATTTTCACACTTGATCCAACGTCTTGGTCCTAAAAAGGAGGTGATAGCGCAGCAAACTAGGCAACCGGACTATAATGCTTTATCTCTTTCACTTAGCCATAGGAGTTTGACAGTTGGGCTACTATATAACCCGTAGGGGCACCGCGCTCGCCCGAATTCGGGGCGCGTATGTGACTGACTGGGAAACGTCCCTTCGTTAATGCGGAGGATTTCTAAAGGTTCCGACGGGTCATCGAGCGGTTGACCAGTCTCACGCTATATCATGACAGTCAGTTTTCGGCTTTCTCTACTGAGGTGCTCACCTGGACGAACCGGGGCACAATCGCAGTAGTTCTCCTGGTGCCGCGTTAGCCGATAGAGCGGAACGTAAGGCAGCAAAACACAGGAGTCGGGCAAACCCAACATTTGACCAAAGACATGATTCGGAGCTGATGCATATAAGGCCTAACTCGAGACGCCGAACACTCCCTAAGGTATTCAGTCTTTATGAAAACTGGCCGAACAACGCCCTTGATAATAAGCCCCTGGTGTCCAGGTACGTGCAAAATTCTGACGTGGCCCATGCCAAAACGCCAGCCTCCTCCTTGGTTATAGCAAGAAACCAGGGGATGCGTATCAACAAGAGACAGTAAAAAAAGGTTTACGCAGGGTCTTAATCTGAAAAGAATCCTTGTCACGGGTCCCTACTGCACGTCTGCGCCTGTGTCTCTATTGTGCCGTATCCTGGACGGGTGTAGCACGGTGTTCATCTGTAAAAGAGAGGAACTTAGTTGAAAAAGATCGTGCGGACGTTATGTTAAATAAACAAAGTACGATTTAAAAAATGAATAAAATTGAGCTTTATCGTCTCTTGTTGTACATGCACGAAGCCCCTTGTACAGGGGTATGCGGCTAGTAAGCCCTTGTATGTTTACGCCGAACTCGTCTAGACGTGTCCGGGGTCTGAACGACCTGTTTAGGTGCTTTGATTGGTGAAGCTGGTTTAGTGTGTGGCTGTCAAGGCAGTCACACAATCTTCCGCGCTCGAGAAACACTCGGTATTTCCCTTTAAGGAGATGATGCCTCGCGGACCGGGCATTCTTAGTGTAAGGGATGCATAATGCGGTATTGCGTTAAAGCGGGCGAAAGCTTCGCGTCCCAGTAGTGCTTGGTAGCTACTTGTGAATGGGGCGAGGTGGAAGGTTAACTTTTCGTGGCGGAAGTTGTCGGGTGAGCCGAACACAACTTCTAGCAGTAGAGAGCCCGTACAATGGGCATATGGGCCTGGCATTACCCCTTGAAAGGAAGTGTTGCTATGGCAAATTTTGGTTGGGTCTATCCCCATTTTGTGGATTGTGTCCTGATATAGCAGGTTTAGATCACTGCCGCCGTCCATTAGGACTTGTGTAAATTGGAGTCCGTCGATTATCGGATCTAATATCAAGGCAGTCCATCCTGCATTCCGGATACTTCTAGAGTAGTCCTGATGGTCGAAGGTGATTGGTGTTAACAACCAGTGGCGGGACTCCTCTGGGATAGGCCGTATGGTGTGTATCTCTATGGGCGCCATTCTGTTTTTCCCTTTTTGTCACGTAAAGTGAGTTTACTGTTTTGACTTCTTGTGGGAAATTCTTTTGTTTTCCGGTGCTCTGCTTGTGGGGTTCGTCATCGTCCTCGCTTGGTGTGTCGAGCCCCTTGTGTTCAGCGTTGAGTTTGCCAGACTGCTTGAAGACCCAACAATCTCTGTGGGTATGGTTTGCAGGCTTCCCGGAAGTACTGTGGATTTGGCATATCTTGTCCAAGATTTTGTTTAAGTTAGATAGCTCGTCCCTGTTATCCTTAAGGGGCAGTTTTTTATGATTCTGCCGTGAGCTTTTGAATCCGGCGTTGACTGCCGTGCTCGTCGGGCTGTTTCCCTTGGTCCGGCGCTGGTCCTTGCTGCGTCGCGGTTTCCCGTTTCCATCCCTGACTTCGGATGTACTTGGTCGCTGGTACTGCATCTTGCCAGCCAGCTATCCTCTCCCGCGCAAAGCGGGTCATGAGGCTTGTTAATGCGGCCATTGTTCTTGGCTTCTCTTGGCCGAGGTGTCTGGCGGGCCATTCGTCTCGGACGTTGTGTTTGAAAGCTGCTAAGGCTTCGGCGTCCGGACAGTCGACTATTTGGTTCTTTTTAGTAAGGAATCTGTTCCAGAATTTTCAGGCTGACTCTCCGGGTTGTTGAGTTATGTGACTTAAATCGTCTGCATCCGGAGGTCGGACATAGGTCCCTTGAAAATTTGCCCGAAAAGCATCCTCGAGCTCTTCCCAACTTCCAATGGTGTTTTCGGGGAGGCTTTTGAGCCAATGCCGGGCTGGCCCTTTGAGCTTGAGGGGTAAGTATTTTATGGCGTGGAGGTCATCTCCTCTAGCCATGTGTATGTGGAGGATGTAATCCTCGATCCAGACTCCAGGGTCTGTTGTTCCGTCGTATGCCTCTATGTTTACGGGATTCAATCCCGCTGGAAATTCATAATCCAGAACCTCATCGGTGAAACATAGGGGGTGTGCGGCACCCCTATATTTAGGTGTACCGTAATATTCGAATACTTGATGTGTTGCATTGCTTGCTAGAGCTTGCTTTCTTGGCCCGTACGGTTAGCTTCATAAACATGTCTTCTTGCCCGTACGGTGAGCTAAACAATTTAAGTACACAACAGATTACAACAGGACCCCTATCTAAAATAAAATTATAAATTGGTCCCTAACTTTTATAAAAAGGACCCTAGAACCAAGATGGGAATCACGATCAAGTCCAAAGCTTCTTCTCCACGGGAACAATCTCATCGCCGTCGGGATAACACCACTTGGGATGACTTGACCTCCAAGACTCCATGCTGCAAACTCCGTGATGAAGAAATGTTGCCTCCCTTTTGGCTCCATGGCCGGGAGGAATAGATATGGCCGCCCTTTGGCCCGAAGATGCGATGTGAAGGTCAAGTCGGCAACCGAACACAACAACTAGCACCAAGGCTGCCCCAAATCATCCACTAGGATTGTGCTCCATCCCGATCTAGACCTTTATCTCTTCCCCACTTAGTATCCACCACCATGACGAAGTTTGAAGCATGAAACGAAATAGAGCCTCTCTAGCGCAAAGAACCAACCGAGCTAGGAGATGCCGGCGATGATCTCAACAGAAGCAGCTGATAAAAAAATTAATACACAATGGACATTTTCTAAATATACAATGAAATGTTTAAAATACACATCCTCTTAAATACGTGATATAAATGTTTTAATAGATGATGAAAAAATTCTAAGAACCATGAAAAGGGGAAAAATGGGAACCAAAAATAAAAAGGAAACAATAATAAAAAGATGAAAAAGGCATAACCTCACTAAAATGGACGAGAAGTCGATTCCTAAATAAAACCGCATGAAAAGAACCAGCGCGAAAAAGTTGTTAGGGGGAAACCGCCCCTCCGTACGTTAGTGGGGTGGCCCAGACCAGGAGCTCTCTAAGCAAGCGCTTGCTATATATAACTCATAGTAATTGACATATAACTTTTCCGATATCTTCATGAGTAATGAGGGGCACGGTGGTTATTCGGTCTAGCCATATTGTCTTATAAGGTCTATTTGTGGCACAAGGTCTCAAATAGGAGGGCTCACCGTCGCTCTGCATTGAGTGCTAAATACAAATTATATATGGGTCACATGACTATGTTAAATTGAGAGAATATGAAAATATTTCACTAAAAACAAAGGGAGAACACGAACGTAGGTGGACCCAACATGCAGCGCAACTGGAACTCATGAGGGCCCATACGGTTTGGCCCAATTGTGAGCAGATCGTGCCCTCGGTTTAGTGATGTGTGTGAAGTCTGAGCAACACAAGGTGTTTAGAGAGGTGCTTATAGAAATGAACTAGTTCTTTAAAAAGCACGAATAGTTACTTGTATAGCATAAAGTCTTATTTTGTCATCTAAAAATAGCACCGGTGTTTAAGAAAACATGTTTATTTTTACAAGCAACTCTCTAAACATCTTACATTGTATATGTTGTTAGTGTGTGATTGAATGGATGTGCACCCCCGCCCCCTACCCGAACCCACACTAAGTCACAGAGACTTATTATTAAGGGAGCATCAAGAGCACTTTATCCAAATGTTTCCATATGGTTGGACTCTCGAGGCTTCTGCAGTCAGGATGATTTTTCCAAACAAATGGAGGTCTATGCACGTGTCTTTTTATGTTCGTGCTTAATATTATTTTAAAGTAGAAAAATACAATTTGTAGACCAGGTTCGATAAAATCCAAATGTACGTAAAATTTTCACACCAGACAGTTTTTTTTAGTAAAAGAAAATTCATACTCATTTTAATGCTCTACTTTGTTATTTTCTTTCGCAAAAGAAAACTTGATTTCTTTTGAAAATGTTATGTTCAACTTATGGTCGTTCATACGCAACTTTGAAAAATGTGTTGTCACATAAAAATGCAGTAGTCACAATAATAGCATTTTTCTTGGAACAAGATCACATTTGCACAGAGAAAGAGAGGGGCAGAGGGGGATGCATAATGCATTGCACATCTCCATCCATTCTGAAATGACGACCATATTTAGTACATCACCACACACAAATCAGGCACGAATACGCGTATAGCAAACTAAACTACCGAGAGCCCGATTGGTTTTCGAGTTTATAGTTCTAGTTAACATCACGGATGATCTCTAGTTAAGAAATCCTAATGCTGACGAACGTGAACGCACGGACGAACAGAACAGTGCCATGCGATAAGAGAGCGCCATCGATCTGCTCTGCTTCACCCGAAGGCCAAGGCGAGACGACGTACTGGACAAGATAATTTCATTTATAGTCCTTGTAGTCGCTAGCGACGTCCAAATTGGTCCTGAAACTTGCGTATTGCTTCAATATGGTCACGATACATGAAAATATGTGGTCAATACGGTCCCTGATGTTAAAACAACAGTCCTGACTTTACACGGTGCATACATATTTCGTATTTGCGTAGGAGACATGTGGGCTGAGAAAAAAACGCAAGCCACCAGAACAAAACGTGGGCCGTGACGTCTGTATAGGGCCATATGTCAGTGGGCCGAGTAACAAGCGAGAAAAAACGCGGCCCCTGGGATTCGAACCAGCACACCGTGGTACATGCGTGCGCGAGCAAGCCACAGGAACAAGCGCATGGTTTACTAGTATATAAGGGGATGCACACCATATTAGTATGTACGTTCTTATCTTTTAAAAAATTCATAAATCTCTAAAATGTTCATGAGTACTATATAATTTTGAAAATACTGTGCATATACATACAATTTTGGATTTTTTTCAGGCAGTAAAAATCCATTTGTTTACTGAATAATAACATGTGTACCCCCCCTGCATGCACCCAATAAATAAAGAATTTTTGAAAATGCGAATAATTTTTTCTTACAAATTCGTGAACATTTTTTGAATGCACGAGCATTTTTTGAAATTGCGTACATTAGGGTTTAATCTAGAATATTATTTGAATCGAGGAATGTTTTGGAAAAAACTCATGAACATTTTATAAATTCAAGATCTTTTTTAAAAGACAAGAACGCACGTACTAATACATTATGCATCCCATTATATACAATATCATGCGCTTGTTTCGGTGGCTTGCTCGCGTAGGTATGTGCCACTGTTTGAGTGTTCTAATCCCAGGGGCCTTGTTTTTTCCTTTTTTTTCTCTTTTTTCTCGGCCCACTGACATATGGGTCCTCTATACAGACGTCACTGCCCATGTTTTGTTCTGGTGACTTGTATTTTTTTCTCGGCCCACGTGACCTACGCAAATACGAGATACGTATGCAGCATGTAGACTCAGGACTGTTGTTTCAACTCCAGATACTGTATTGAACACGTATTTTCATGTACCGGGGTCATATTGAAGCAATACGCAAGTTCCAGGATCAAATTGGACGTCGCCAGCGACTACAAGGAATATAGATGCAATTATCTCCGTATTGGACCGGCTGGATTTAGTGGGTGGGCTTCACAAAGGCAGTGCCCACGGCATTCAATTGCGGCCCACCCCCACCCAGTTGTCACCTTCCCCGATCTCAGTACTGGCCCATTCCACGTGGCCATTCAGGTCCATCAATTTCATTCCATTTCCAAGTCGAAACTGGTGGACGGGGACTCCGAGGGGGGAAATCCTAGACGGCGCCCTTTGCGCCCGTTTCTTCTATTTCGACAAACGAGCGCACACCCTCCTCTCCGCGATGGGCTGGCCCCTTTTCATTTTTTTCCGTTTTCTGAACATGCTGCAAAAAAGGGTGTCACGGGGAATCGAACCCGCGCCGCGGGGTTCTTCATAGAACGCGCTAAGCAACACACCCAAGCCACCTTCTGTGATTACCTAATTCCTCTTTCCTATTTACTCTCTCCGTCCCAAAATAAGTGTCTCAACTTTGTACTAGCTCTAGTACAAATTTGTATTAAGCTCAAGACACTTATTTTGGAACGGAGGGAGTACTTCTCATGTGTTTTTCTTTTTTTCTGTTGTTCTTTCTTTTTGCCTTTTCTTTTTCTTTTTCCTTTTTCGAATCGACGAACTTTTTTCAATTTTATGAGTTTTCTTTCAAATTCAATGAAGTTTTCTTCAAAATCGATGAACTTTTTTCATATTTGGTGAACTTTTTGCAAAATTGATGAACTTTTTTTCAAATTCAATGAACTTTTTTTGAAAATCAGTGAACTTTTTTTAAATTCGATGAACTATTTTCGAATTGGATGAAATATTTTCAATATCCAAAATATGTTCAGATTTTTCGAAATTCGTTTGACTTTTCAGAAAATGGGTTTTGAAATTCCAAATTTTGTTCATGTTTTCGAATTTTGTTCACGTTTCAAAAATAGTTTTGAATTCCAAAATTTTGTTCACCGTATTGAAGAAAAATGTTCACCATACATTGAAAAAATGTTCAGTGTGTATAAAAAAATGTTCATCATGTATAGAAATTTTGTTCAGCATGCATTGAAAAGGAGTTAATCGTATTTAAAAAAAAAGTCCTATGTGTATTTGAATATTTTTCACCTTACATTGAAAAACTGTTCAGTGTGTATAAAAAAATGTTCATCGTGTAGAGAAATTTTGTTCAGCATGCATTCAAAAAAAGTTCAGCATATTTTTAAAAAATGTTCAGTGTTTGTTTGAATAATGTTCACCCTATACTAAGAAAATGTTCAATGTGTATTCTAAATTCGCTTTCTAAAAATTGTTCACAATACAAAAAAGTATTCAAATTTCTAAATTTGTTCAATTTTTGAAAAACATAGTTCATGTTTAAAAGAAAAGGAATATTCAAAAATTTGGTACGATTTTTGAAACATTTGTTCGCATATTTAAGATTTTCAATTTTTCCAAGAATTCATGAAAATGTTGAAAAACCCCGGATCTACCATTTGGGTTAGTACTTAAAAACAAACGCCGTTTTTAGGACGTACACAATTAGTATCCCAGCTGGCCAGCTTCGTTAGCATGCAGCGCTAGGTCTCGAGTTCGAGTCCCATTGCGATCTTTTTTGTTTTTCAATTACCTCGTCCGCTCGAGGCTTCGTTTGGGCTAGGTTTGGGTTTTCTGCGTACGTCGCTTTTCGTGGGCTGGCCCAACTTGCCAGGCGCGTGGGCGCCGGTTCTCCTAGCCGCCGCTTAAGGCGCCGACTAGGAGCTCCCCTCCGAGGACTGGCCATATCACGGGCTTGATTTCCTTACCGATGAAGAATGGCCATCAAGGTCACATACTGCTCGTTAGGCAAGCCGAAGACCTACAGGAGTACATATTACGGCTGGATACCAGCCAAACTTTTTTTTTTCAGAATAATACTTGTATTACTCAATGATCAACTTCTTACAATCATCATGGACAATCCTCAACACATCCTCAGGTCCCGAACCAACCCACGTCATGATTCGACCTTCCATTCTAGCAAACTTAGCTAGACTATTACTCGCTTTATTCTGACAGCGAGGTACAAGAGTGATACAAGACTGCCTAAAGTGCAAAATTTTTATTTCTCCTATCAAAGAAGCACAAAATGGAGCGACCTACTTTGCCACTGGAAATCATCTCCACCGCCATGCTGAGTCCATTTCAATTTCAATCGGAAGATCAGAACGTTGGACTACAAAGGACACCCCCTCCATAGAGGCACATAATTCAGCTTCTAGGGCATCTCTACACGAGTACAGTGCTCTGCAGGGTTTGAGGCAGCCAGTGCACCGTGTAACAAAAATTCATGATGGGGGGCCAGGTTGTGTTTAATAATGTATTATCTAAACCGCAAAATAGAGATGACAAACGGGCCCAGCCTTGAACTTGGCAGGATTTCTATCCAGAGACGAAGAGATGTTTTCTTTCCTTCCGCCGCGCTTCCTAGTCACCCCAAAGATTGGAACCAAACTTGGTTATATTGCCAAGACACCTCTCCAGCAGGTGAAAATCCTCTGTGGGTTTCCGTAGCTGCCGACTTAATCCAAGACACCCACTTCCAGATCAGATCAGCTCTGCCGAACGGGCCAAATACGCATCCACTTTTACCAAGATAAGAGCGTTGATGGCCAATGGCTTGGCTGGCATTGATCTTGCCCGATGCTGGGTTGCTTGGAGGATCATTGCCCTTAAGCCGCCGTCCCGGCTTAATGTGCACATATACTGCTGATGTAAATGACCCCCTGCAGATTAACTCAACATGTTTTGAAGAGAAGGACCTTAACGAAATGACCAAGTTCTTGCTTGGGGAGACTCTAGAAAACTGCATTGAGATAGGGTTGAATCCCTTCTGCGCCCTTAACCTGGCTCCAGATGTAAGTATTTCAAGCTATTTTTTCTTTACTCATTACTCTCTTACACTCACTTTCCTTATTATCTTGTTCTCTTCAGGCCGACTCTTCTTTTTGGAACAAGAAGCTTCAAGATAAACCGGCCAAAAAGGCTAGGGCAAAGACCAAGGCTCCTAAGAAAACCAAGAAAAAAGCAGACACATCAGAGGTATTTTCCCTAGAAAATGAGTCAGAGGTAGAACTCCATTCTCTTGGTTCCTTTTTCATGCATCTTATTGACGCGGACTCCTTCCAGGATCACGCAGAGTCCAGCCATGTAGCAGCTAAAGAGGTAACCACTATTTCCTCTAACTCAGAGCCTTTGTAAAGACAGAAAGTTTGGAAAGTGGCCCAGAAAGTAAGGTTTTCTCACCCTTTAGCTTACTTGGATCCAAACTTTATTTTGAAGAAACAAGAGCATGAAGCTCGGCGCACAAACCGGAACAACACGGTGGAGATCTTTCCTCCGGCCTACCCAACACGCCGGTCCCTCGAAAACACCGGAAAGAGGTGCCGCAGAATTCAACCCTCTCCTTTCCTAAGGCGGGTCTTATCCGTCAACCACTTAATTCTTCCGACTCAAATTATTAGGGAACTCCTCATTCATCCTCTGGCGAGTCTACTAGGTCTCAACTGCCTGCCTTCAAGATTGCCCCTGGGTAAGAACATTTGACTTCTTTGTCTTAACACTTTTAAATTGATATACTCATATCCTCATATGTCTTATTTCTAGTGGCATAGCTAAACCAAGCAAGAAGCTAAAGATCAGCAAACCGACCGAAGATCCAAAGGTCAATGAATCGGAAAAGCTGACACCAGCATTGGATACTTTGAATCAAATCCCCGAAGACACTGCCAGTGACCCACCATCGAAAATCCATGAAACCCCATGGATCGAATGGGTGTTGACCCAGAAACTGCTAAGCCGCCAAGCCCCCCAAGCCTGCTGAGGAAGATACTGAAGATGTCATGGTCACGAGTACTGGTTATGCGGAGCTAGGGAATCCTACCGTTCTGGCCAAGCACTCGGCCAAAGAAGAGCTTACTGAGAAAAACAAAAACAAGCTTAACATTGCGAGCTACGCCACTTTGGATGTCAATGAGCTATATTCCGGCTATCTAAGCCGCCTGTACACCAGCCGTGACCTGGAAGCTGATTTAGTGAAGAGAATGCGACACAAGTATGAGGTATGAACATCTGCTTCCCTTGCATATGTAGTCATCCAGCCCCCAAGTCTTATTCGTAGGAAAGAATATATTGAGTATGGTTAAGACTTAGTAATATGTTACTGCAAACTTAAAATCATGACTCTCATGAACCGGCTTATTTTAGCAAAGATTAGCCGGATCCTCTTCATTTCTTTGAGAAGAGACCTTCACACCATAGCCCTCATGGGCCGGTTTATCTGAGCAAGGTGAACCGGATCATCAATATCGCGACGTGAAAAGAAGTTCCGCGCACATTAGCCCCCAAGTGCCAAGTGCTTTGCTTGCGATGTGGTTGGGACTTGTATATATATCATGTCATGTTTATAGCTGTTGAACTCTTATTTGCAGGATGCCTTAAGCCAAACTGAATCTCAGTTGGTCTATGTGAAGAACAAGCTTGAACACCAAGAGGCTGAAACACGCAAGGTTGATTCCAAATTTAAGTTTAGCCTGGATGAGAATGAGAAGCTCAGAACCGCATTTTCCACCGAGAGAACCGCCTGGGAAAAGGAAAAAACCGCCTTATTACAAAGAGCCAAAGCTGCGGAATCTTCCTTAAAGGAAACCACTGCAGAAATGGCTGGCTTAAAATGCCATATATCACAGATGACAGCTTCTATCTTTGGTAAGTATTTAGGGATGCTTTGAAATTTAACTCGCCTGACGACTCATCTGCATGTTTACTTAACAGGCCCCAAGAGCGCCAATCTTGGCCAGGACATGCTGCTGAGGCTCAAGGCAGTTTACATGTTGGTGGAATAGTTGTACACTGGCACACAATGCACCCTGGTGGCTATCTCCAATGGCAAACAACCCCCTACTCTACTCAGGGAGGTGCTAGGTAAGTTGTTTGTGATGCCCAAAAAACTAGAAGAAATAAAGCGATCAGCTGCCCATGATGGCGCTACTACTACTCTGAGCCGGGCCAAAGCATGTTAAGCAGAACTAGACCCGACAGGGATGGCCACTGGATGTCCGAGCCTTATAGAAGATGGATCTCCTTTCGATAAAACACGCGGTTGGGTGATTTATGGGACCCCCTTGATAGTTCGCTTTGAATAAAACTCCTCCAGCAAGGCCCAACCTTGGTTTTACCATTTGCCTCACCTAGCCCTTTTTTCCCTTGGGTTTCCGGAGCCCGAGGGTCATCTTTATTTACCCCCCCGGGCCAGTTCTCCTCCGAGTGCTGGTCCAAACCGAGCGATGTCCGGCGCCCCCTGGGAATTTTTATAAACATTTCTAGCAGACGTAACCGTTGGATGTCAATCCAACGGCCGTCGTGTTTCTTCAATCTCTGATCTTCTTGCTCCAGTCGCCAAAGTAGCGCCGGCGGGACCGCCTGTTCCCGCCTCCCGTGGCCGGCTATGCTGCCGCGTAGGCCTCAGCGCCCCTACTACTCCCACCGCTGGCCAGGGCATCCCTCTACTCACCCACACCCCTGTTATTCTGCGGCGACGGCAGCCTCACACCGCAACCGAATCGGTGAACCCTCGTACTCCTCTCTGCGCGGGCTTCCACTGCCGTGTCTTCCCCGGCTCCGCGTCGTCCCGTTCCTGGGCCTCGCCGTCGTCCACCGCCGTGGTGCTCTCGGCGCGGCATGGTCAATGTGGTCAACGACCGACTTCCATCGGAAGAGTACTGTACGTGGAGAGGCTGACAGTTGGGTCCAGGACAGCCGCAAGGAAGTGCCTCCTTATACCGCGGAAAATAATTATTCCTCCACCTGACAGCAGGGACCCACCGGACGGGCCAACAGTATTTCACAAAAGAAACGTTTCCCCCTGACTGCTGGGACCCACCGAACGGGCCACCGTATTTCGCGAAAAAACGTTCCCGCCGCTGTCAGCTCGGACCCATAGGAAGTGCCTCCTTATTACGCACAAAAAAATGAATACCCCTTGCTAGCTGGGACCCACCTTGGTGAGAGGCTGACTTGTGGGCCTACTAAGTTGACTGGGACAGAGGCCTTTGTCAAGTTTAGTCAATATATGAATGATTCTAGCTCCAGTGACCGTACGATGCCCATCCAACGGCTGTAGTGCTTCTTCAACCTCTGGCCTTCTTGCTCCAGCCGCCCAAAGCAGCACCGGTCGTGCCGCATGCTCCTGCTGCCCGTGGTCGGCTGTGAAGCCGCGGAGGCCTCACCGCCCCCTACTACTCCCATCGCTGGCTAGGCCATCCCTCTACTCACCCACACCCCCTGTTATTCTGCGGCGACGACAGCCTCACACCGCAGCCGAACGAGTGAACCCTCATACTCCTCTACGCGTGAGCATCCACTGTCGCGTCTTCCCCGGCTCCGCGTCGTCCCCTTCCTAGCCTCGCCGTCGTCCACCGCCCTGGTTCTCTCGGTGCGGCGTGGTCAACATGGTCAAGGAACGACTTCCATCGGACGTGGACTATACGTGGAGAGGCTGACAGCTGGGTCCACGGCCGCAGCAAGGAAGTGCCTCCTTATTACGCGAAAAATAATGATTCCTCCACCTGACAGCAAGGACCCACCGGATGGGCCACCATATTTCGCGAAAAAACATTTCCCCCCTGACTGTTGGGACCCACCAACTACATCTTCGCACGCAAGGAAGTGCGTCCGACAAAAAAACGATTCGCCCCCCTGGTTGCTGGGACCCACCAGTTACATCTTCGCACGCAAGGAAGTGCGTCCAGGCAAAAAATAAAAAATCGATTCGCCCCCCTGACTGCTGGGACCCACCATCTACATCTTCGCACGCAAGGAAGTGCCTGACAGTCGGGACCCACCTGGTCGAAGCGTACGTAGCGTTGTCATTCTGGTCGCAAACGTGTACGTACGTATATACTGGTCGATGTAGAGGCGCGCACGTGTCATAGTAGAGGCGCGCACGTAGCATGTACACGTACGTACAGCGGCCAGTGTGCAAGAAAGAAAATATGGCCACGTATGTGTACATACGGGCGGGGTCTCGAACGACTACTCGCGCATACGTACGGCCAAGGCTCGTGTACATGGCTAGGTCGGAACGGAGAAACCGCGTCATTGTCGTGTTCATGGGGAGGCAACAGAATGCGTCGTGTTCATGGGAAGGCAACGGAATGCGTCGTGTTCATTGGGAGGCAACGGAACGCGTGGGAGCCAACCAGCTTGGACGGAACAGGCGATGGAAATGAGGCCTGGCGTACCGCAGAACGGAGAAAACGGCATTGTGTTCGACCGACCACGTTCAAAACGGGATCCTGTTCATCGGGAGGGGTCTGGCGTACCGCAAAACAGAGGAAACGGACCACGTACGGTCGAAACGGGGTCCTGTTGATCGGGAGGGGTGTGGCGTACCGCAAAACGGACGAAACGGACTTGTGTTGGAGCGCTACGGTCGAAACGGGGGTCCTGTTCATCGGGAGGGGTGTGGCGTACTGCAAAAGGGACTCCACGGGATACTGTTCATCTCCACCGTCGACCTCCTCCAGCCTCCACGGGCTACCGTCGACCTCCTCCAGCCTCCACGGGCTCCTGTTCATCCAGCCTCCACCGCGCGCTACTCCACCGGCTACTGTTCAACCAACCCTCCATGGGCACCCCTTCACCGTCTAGTGTTCATCCAGCCCTCCACGGCGTCGTCTTGTTCATCCAGAGGCAACGCCACGGGGTCCTGCATCCACCCCCACCACTCACTATTCATCGAAACCCCCCGCAACGCTCACTGTTCATCCAGAGGCAGCGTTGATCGACTTCAGTTAGCAGCAGTAGCGAAGGAATCGCTCGATCGGGTTCAGTTAACAGCCATCGATTGATCGCTTGGGTTCAGTAACGCGTAGCCTGCAGTGCAATCGCTCGGGTTCAATTAGAGCCCAATGCCTCGCTCGGGTTCAGTTAGAGCCAATGCCTCGCACACACGCGTGTACGTGTATGAGAGAAACACGCATCGCTCGGCCCCCGACCTCCCACCGTAACCGGGAACTCCCCGAAATTTTCCTCGCCCTCGCTTCTACCACGGTTTTTTTGTCATGGATGGCCCAAAGAATGTCATGCAGCTGCGTCTCCGGCCCGCCCAGGACGAAAAGCCCATTTTCTATCATGATTTTTTGTCATAGAAGTAGGAGCCCACCACATCTATGATGATACCGGGTTTTGTCACAATTATCATCACAGAAGTGTCATAAGTATGACAGAAAAAAATTCATTCGGCCCAAAACATCACGGATGTGTCTTTTTTTTTGCAGTGCACCGAAAAGCCTAATGGTCAAGTCTTTTGTACTAATCGGTCTCACCGAGGTTTTCATGTCGGTGTCACCGAGTTGGGTCAAATACTTGTAACGGTTGGATTTTTGGTGCTGCCTATTTATACCCCTCCACCACCACCTACTCTCTAAGAGAGCCATCAGAACAAAACACAACTTCCACTACTCATTTTCTGAGAAGAGAAACACCTAATCATGTGTTGAGATCAAGAGATTCCAATCCAACCATTTGAACATGATTTCTAGCCTTTCCCAAGTTGCTTTCCATTCAATCCCCTCTCCTACCAAAGCCAAATATGCGAGAGAGTATCTGAGTGTTGGGGATACTATCATTTAAAGCACACGAGCAAGGAGTTCATCATCAGCAACACTATCTATTACCTTTTGGAGAGTGGTGTCTCCTAGATTGGTTAGGTGTCACTCGGGAGCCTCCGAGATGTGGAGTTGAACCAAGGAGTTTGCAAGGGCAAGGAGATCACCTACTTCGTGAAGATCTACCTGACTGAGGCTAGTCCTTCGTGTATGTAAGCCATGGTGGAATAAGCAAGGTTGCTTATTCGTGGACCCTTTGTGGGTGGAGCCCTCCGTGAACCGTGGGTTGAAGTCTCCATCAACGTGGACGTACGATAGCACTACCTATCAGAACCAGGCCAAAAATCATCATGTCTTCATTGCATTTGAAATCTCCAATCCCTCTTTTACTTTCATATGCAAAGTCTTTAATTTTCCGCTGCACAACTCTTAGACTTGCATGTGTAGGGTGCACTTGACTTGGTAGATTGCTAAAAGTTGCCTACAACTAAAATTAGGGAAAGAATAAGCTTTTATTTGGTCAAGTAGTCTAACACTACTGCAGGATGCTGCTAACGCGACACTACGATCAGTGACCCTTTGACGAAACCGTGTGCGATGCATTAATCGCAAACAGTGATGTAAAAAATCCATCAAAAAAGATGCAAAACGTTTGCGATGGCGGGTACATCAAACACGGTTCAAATTTTACTTGTGTGTGCGATGCTGGGCATACGGTTGATCCGGACAACTGTTTGCGGTTAGACAGAACAACAGAAACATGCATCCATATCAATGTGTGTGCGATATACGGCATACAGTTCGCTCCGATGAACTGTTTGCTATTAGGGAAAGCAACAGAAATGGCCAGCCGGATCAAGGTGTGTGTGATATACGGCATACGGTTCACTCGAATGAACTGTTTTTGATTAGGGAAGAGAACATAAATGGTTCAACTTAACAAAATGTGTGTGATACATGGCAAACATGCCCGGAGGTTAATTTGAGAACAAGTACATAGAGGTTAATTTGACATACATGACTTATAAGTTTCACAGAAATAATATCATTTTTTTGGAAAACATTTAATTGCATTGAATGTATATAGTGCTCCGTCCTATTAGTTGAATTAACCTCGAGGTCCATGTTTTTGAAACGTGTCGTAAAGTAACGGGATAGACCTTCATTCAAGCCAATCAACATGTGTTCAAAAAACAAAAATTATCAAAAAGTAATGAGATAGACCTTCTTCAAGCTAATCAACATGTGTTCAAAAAACAAAAAATGCCAAAAATTACAAAACAAGGACCTCGAGGTTAATTCAACTAATAGGAGGGAGCACTATATACATTTAAGACAATTAAATGTTTACAGTGACCCATCCCATCAGTTAATTTAACATCGAGGCCACTTCCCATCCGGTCACCCATCTGATGACTACTCAAGCCTCAGCACAGTTAACTTGGGAGTTCTGTTAGATGAGATATCGGTAGGGAAGATGGTCCTTGCTGCTATAGGATCCCTCTTTGCATCCTTTATTGCGCACCCGGATGATCGACTGTTGCCACCCAATGGTCAATGCCACGTCCCCCGTGAATGTAGAAGCTTCCCTCCATTGGATGAGTGCCAAACGGTTAATCAAGAAGAACTGTTTGCGATGATGAAGAACAACAGAAACGGGCAGCCAGATGAGGGTGTGTGCGATATACGGCATACAGTTCACTAGGATGAACTGTGTGTGATTAGGCAACACAATATAAAAGGTCCAACTTAACAAGATGTGTGTGATACGCCGTAGAGAGTGGTCGTGTGCTACTACCGCCGTCTTGGTCTATTAGTCCCCTTTATATTCTGTGCCATATTTTGACCTTAAATTTAACCAACAAAATGTTAATGCATGTTACAAAAATTATATAATTGGAAACTATGTTCAAATACGAATCCAACGATATAATCTTTGGCGACATGCATTCGTATTTTATTAGTTAAATCCTACTTATAAATCAGGATGGGGGTATTGTAGGTAATTAAATCGCAAACGTTTTTTATTAACCGTATGTGTACGTGTTCTTTCATCCTCCTCTCACACGTCTTGTCACCCCGCCGCCGCAGATGGCTTCGAGCGCAAGCTTGAGCAGCGCGCGAGGGCGTTCTTTTGGCCAAATGGTAGTGAGCCCGTTCCCACGCAAGCTTCTCGCCCAACTTGGTGAAATCCCCCAAAATCCCAAAGCTTACCAGCCTACTATATAAACCCTCACGACCGGCGAGTCCTACGTCGCATTTTTGCCTCCCTCCCTGTAGCTTATCTCGCCTGCTTCTCCCACAATCGCCAATGGCACCGGTCCGTCGTCATCGCTCAGCCACTCCGCCATCATTAGAGGACAACTCCAGCTGGGAGGCTGCACCACAGTGGCGACGCAATCCTCGGCATAGTGTAGTGCGCGTGGCGTCCTTGTTGGGTGTGCGTGGAACACCCACCACATGCTCCGCTGCCACTGCCCGTCGGCAGTTGTTATCGGCCGCCGTTGCCGCCACACCACCGTCGAAAGCCAGGGCCATCGCCTGCTCCACTGCCGTGGCCTGAAGGCGGGAGGTGGCCGCCACCCCACTGCCGTCCACTGTGGCCATCACCCGCTCCGCCACCGCGGCCCGAAGGCGGGAGGTGGTGGTCGTAGCTGCCACCCCATCATTGGCCGCCGTGGCTGCCAGCCCACCATCGACCGCCGAGATCATCACCTGCTCCGCCACCACTGCCCGAAGGAGGGAGGCGGAGGTGTAGGCCCGCACGTGCGTCAGCGATCTTGCGCGCTACATCGAGTTCATGCGGGAGGAGGAGGAGCGCCTTGTTGAGAACGCAAAAAGCCTTACCGCAGCCGTGACCGTAGCACACGCCGACACAGAGGCGAGAAATCAAGAGATCTACGAGCAGTCCGGCCGCTTCGAGAGGGGTCGTCTGGAGCGGTAGAGGGCCTTCGAGGTGAGCGTTGGTGAAGGTGCAGCAGCGACAGGTACCATATTGCAATTGTCCATCTCATCAGTAGGCTTCTCCTCCTCTTCCTCTTACTGAGTGCGCTCGGCAGAGGAGAGGCTACCGGAAATAGTACAAAGCCCCTCTGTAGTAGTAGTATTTAGGGGCTATTTTGTTCAGTTCATCTAATTATAGATGTGGTGGAACTTACAATGTACTTAAAATTAGCTAGTATATATAGGTGAACTAGCTATTTCAGTACGTGGTTGGCAACAATTGGGGAAACAAGAGATGGGGATCCTCTCAAAACCATAATCTAGGGAGATAATTGTTCATGCTATTTCTGCTTGGTCCGGTTTTCCTTTCAAAGTATTATTTGCATATCACATACTCTTCATCAATAGCTATTCTGGAAGCAAACTAGGATGAGTTACAAGATATTGCGAGTCGTCTGTGCTGGTAATTATATATATCCCAGTTTCTCAGCATGTCAACTGGATTTCTTTGCCTTCGTCGATCTCTTTGTAGACTGGGTTTTCCTTGCTCCCATATTGTCAGCCCTTCCTGATGCATTCGACGTCTGCTGTTCCTTTTCCCGGCCTTCATGCACAAAATAATTAATCAACTTCAGGAGCTTTATCTCTGTGATGTCACAATGTGCAAAACAGTGTACTGAGGTTTCCCTCTTCTACAATATTTTCCAATCAGTGTCTAAATCATACAAGCCAACCGGTTTCGGATCATTGATCTATCGATTGATGCAGAATAAATAAATAGGCAGAAAAACAACTGAATTACAGCAGTTATTCACACACAAAAAATACAACAGTTGTTTTACAGCTTTCACTTTTTTATGACTGGATAAATAGAAGCCTTGAGCAACCCGGTCCCATTTCCATCAAAATGAAACCAAGATCCTGATCAGAATGCTTCCAGTGATGAACTCTAGATCAACTTTGATGTCGGAAGTATGATAAACTCTGATTTGCGTCGTACAATGGAAAGTGTCGTATAACTACACCAATGTGCACCCTATTGGTAATTGATTGGTGAGAAAGCGTCGTCTCAATAAAAATGCCAGAAGAGTGTAATCAACATGGTAACCAGACTATTAGTATGACGATATCGGGAGAAACGACATATACACGGTACACACAAGTCATACTAGGATTGAAGACAGAAAAATGATAAAATAAATTGGAATATGAACTAAGATGAGTAAAGACTTAAATACTGACTCGCAAAATATACTGATGACTCACAAACATTAAAAGAAACTTACTTGGATTTTCACTTAGAAATAGGCTAACTGAAAACACCAAAAATAAGAACACGCATGGTATTTGCCCCCAGCGGTGCTGAAGACGCTCGAGGAAAACGGGATTGTATTCGGTGCACCTACCCTTGTGGTTCTACCGGTACACCGGATGCCATAGCACATTTTAAAATGTAAAAAAAAAATCTAGCACATTGACACAACATCAAAGTATGTTGTCACAAATTTTCATATCAAAATTGAAACATTGCCTGAGATAGACAAATGATAAATTTGACGTCAATGTGATAAATTGATAGTGGGCCAAATCTAAAGACAAATTATCTATGACTATTGTGTATCAAATTTGTCATTTTTGTTTTTCGAAATGGTTTGAATTTTGTTTTAAAATTTTGTGACAACATACATTGTCGTATGAGTCGGCTAATTTTATTCCAGAATGTTCTGAACATTTTAAAATGTGCTACGGGAGTTTGGTGCATGGTAGCACCACAAGGGTGGGTGCACCAGATATTTTCCTCAAGGAGGATGCACTTGTCTGTTCATCCTGTTTGCCCTGTCGCCTCCTCTTTTCCAGCTGTCTGTGTGCAAATAACTTCTTTTTTCAAGAATGAGTATTTTTTATCTTGAACCCTCTGTACTTTTTTCTTAGGCAATGAACTCTCTGTACCTTCATACGACTACACATATAACCCTCAAAAAGAAAATCCGGGTTGACATAAGCCCAAGCCCAGCCAACCTAGGAAAGGAAGAAGCCTACACAATCTTTTTTCTCGAATATGCACGAGTGTGCATATCATATATTAAAGAAGAAAGGCCAAGAATGCCTCCACCATAGTTTACAGGGTTATTATTACATGCTAATCCTCATCACTCACCCACCTCTCTACCCTAGCAAAGAAGGGCATTACATTCCCTTTCAATAACCCAACGGAGGACCAAGTGGAACCCTCAGAACACAACTTTCTTAGCAACTGCACAACCGAAGGCTGCGCGCCCTCAAAGGCAATGGCATTTCTATGCTTCCACAACTCCCACCAAGTCAGCGCGAAGATGGTGCGAAGATCCTTCGTGCTAACATTGTTCGATCCACGCTTGTCGACCCACTCCACCAGCGAGTCTTGGGCAGTAGGGATCCAACTCGGTGTCCCCAACGCAACGAAGATCGCTGCCCAAACTGTCCGAGCAAAAACACACGTGAGTAGTAGATGATTGATCATTTCCTCCTCTTGATCGCAAAAAGGACATGCAGCCTGGTGAGGTAGGCCTCTGCGCGCAAGGCGATCCGAGGTCCAACATCTGTCCTTCATGGCCAGCCATGTGAAAAACCTGCATTGCATAGGAGCACGTGATTTCCATGTCAGGTTCGCCGTTGGGATCACCTCCCGGCCCCAAAAACCAGCCGCATACGCTGATTTCACAAAGAACTACCCATTATTCTCCCACGACCATGTTATCTCATCCGACTCCTCGTCAGAAAGTTCCCAACCATTGACCAGCTGCCATAGTGCTAGAAACTCATGCAAGGTCTCAGGTCCAAAGTTGGGGCTGATATCCATCGCCCAAGACCCGTCTTCCATGACCGTATTTACCAACCTTAACTACCGAGTGCGGGGTTGCACAAGATCATAGACTCGCAGTGCTAACTCCTGGATTCTCTGTCCATGCAACCATTAGTCCTCCCAAAAGAGTGTTGTTCGTCCCGACCGCATGTTACTCCTCATGGCTGCTTGGCACAACTATAACGCCCTCGATGCGGCTATATCTCCCACGTGTCGAAGCACGACTTAGAGGCATAACCGCATTGAAAGCAATGTCGCAAGTGAGGTAATCTTCACACAACCCATGTAATACATAAGGGAAAGAGATACACAGTTGGCTTACAGTCGCCACTTCACACAATACATGAATAAACATCCATCATTCAGATTACACTCAAGGTCCGACTACGGAACCAAAATAAAAGAAGACTACCCCAAATGCCACACAGATCCCCGATCGTCCCAACTGGGCTCCACTACTGATCGTCTGGAAATGAAACATAGTAACGACCACGGTCCTCGTCAAACTCCCACTTGAGCTCGACTGCGCCACTTGTGCTGGTATCATCGGTACCTGCATCTGTTTTGGTAGAATCTGTGAATCATGGGGACTCAGCAATCTCACACCCGCGAGATCAAGACTATTTAAGCTTATAGGTAGGACAGAGTGGTGAGGTGGAGCTGCAGCAAGCGACTAGCATATAGGGTGGCTACATTCGCAAAAGAGAGCGAGAAGAGAAGCAAGGCACGGTCGTGAAGCTAGTAGCGATCAAGAAGTGATCCTGAAACGACTTACGTCAAACATAACTCCAACACCGTGTTCACTTCCCGGACTCCGCCGAGAAGAGACCATCACGGTACACACGTGGTTGATGTATTTTAATTAAGGTCAACTTCGGGTTTTCTACAATCGGACATTAACAAATTCCCATCTGCCTCATAACCGCGGGCACGGCTTTCGAAAGATAATACCCTGCAGGGGTGTCCCAACTTAGCCCATCATAAGCTCTCACGGTCAACGAAGGATAAACCTTCTCCCGGGAAGACCCGATCAGTCTCGGAATCCTGGTTCGCATGACATTTAGACAATGCTAAAACTAGACCAGCAAAGCCGCCCGAATGTGCCGACAAATCCCGATAGGAGCTGCACATATCTCGTTCTCAGGGCACATCCGGATAAGTCAAGCTACGAGTAAAACCAGGCCTCGAGTTTCCCCGTGGTGGCCCCGCAGGCTGCTCGGTTCGGACCAACACTCGAAGGAGCACTGGCCCGGGGGGGGGGGGGGGGGGGCTAAAATAAAGATGACCCTCGGGCTCGCGAAAACCCAAGGGAAAAAAGGGTGTAGGTGGCAAATGGTAAAACCAAGGTTGGGCCTTGCTGGAAGAGTTTTATTCAAAGCGAACTGTCAAGGGGGTCCCATAAATCACACAACCGCATAAGGAACGCAAAATCAAGGAACATAACACTAGTATGACGGAAACTAGAGCGGCAAGAGTGGAACAAAACACCAGGCATAAGGCCGAGTCTTCCACCCTTTACCAAGTATATAGGTGCATTAATTAAAACAATAGATATTGTGATATCCCAAAATATCCATGTTCCACCAAGGAACAAACTTCATCTTCACCTGCAACTAGCAACGCTATAAGAGGGGCTGAGCAAAAGCGGTGACATAGCCAAACAACGGTTTGCTAGGACAGGATGGTTAGAGGTTTGACATGGCAATAGGGAGGCATAATATAGCAAGTGGTAGGTTACGTAGCATAGGCATAGCAAAAGAGCGAGCATCTAGCAAGCAAAGATAGAAGTGATTTCGAGGGTATGGTCATCTTGCCTGCAAGGTTCTCAGAGTTGTCGAAGGCTTGATCCTCGTAGGCGTTCTCAACAGGTTCCTCGTTCACGTACTCGTCTCCCGGCTCTACCCAAAGCAAGAACACAAGCAATGGAACCACAATCAAACATGGAGCAATGCACAAGCAATATGATGCAATACATGACATGCTATGCGAGATGTGTTATGCAATGCATATGTGTGCTCCATAAGGAAAATGATGAACAAGGCACCAACTTGGCAAACCAAGTATGCCGCTGGAAAGGTGAGATGATTTCGGTTGAAAACGATATAAAGATCACCGGAAACGGATGCACGGTTTGCAAATGGCAAGCAAAACAAGGACGCAAATCTGCGTTTAACAGCACGATGCTACTTAGCATGCAACAAGAAACTATGCTACAGCACCCCCAACATGAAAACAAAGCATATGGCAGTGATCTACAGGAGATTCTTAACAAAAGAGGAACACTGAGCTACGGCTAAATCACATCATAACAGGCTCAATCAAGCATGGTGAAAGTGCAAAAAAATATCAGGTTCACAGACTTGGTGAAAATACTAGTATGCCAGAAATTAACATCAGGAAGGCATGTTTATAGCAAGCAAACAACAAGCTACAGGAACTTATAGTAGAAAAACAAGACATGGCAGGAATCTACTCAAAGCATAGATCAAAAGTCCCTTACTTACCATAAGCCAAAAAGGACCATAAGAAATGATGGCACCCATGTAAACATAGCAAGTTTCATTACAGATCTCAGACTTGGCAGAAAAACTAGACATGGCAAAAACAGATAACAAGTAGGCATGTTCGTGAGCTCGATGCACTCACTACAAAGCACCTCATGATAAACTAAGCATACATCCATCAAGAAGACATGGCATAGAAGCTATACATGGCAAGAACAATATCATAGCATACACGGATCAACTACAACAACCTTGTGAAAATTGAATATCATGTAAACAATCTTCCAGGAAACATTTTGAAGCAAAAGTAGAGCACGAAAATGACATGCTAGACTACTCCATAATTGCCAACAAAGGCATGGATGGATAGAGCACATCCATATGTTCAAAACACCCTTACTGATCATGCTCAAAATGGGCATAGATCTCTCTGTAATAACATGAACACATGGCATAAAAATAACAGCAGGACATGACTTGGTGAAAATACTAAGTTCCTGAAATCAGCAACATTATCATCCCTAGTTTGCATGCTTGTGCTAGTCACCACAGAGATCACAAAAATACATGGCATACACCCCTGTAAAGCTGGCATGGCATAGATCAAAACATATGTAGGGCTCAAGTACATAAGATGCACACATTAATCATGTCAAAAATGACAAAAGTGCATGTTCTGTTAAGAAACAGAAACTAACATCACATAGCCCTCTTCCAACAGCATTTCGGGCGGCAAGATGAGCTCAAATGAAAATGGTGCAATGAGATGAAATGATGTACTCATTGAGACGAACAATTTGGTATGCTACACTCCCAAAATGGAGCCACGGGTGCAAAGATGTGATGCGATGAAGATGCAACAAATTATCACAGATTATGACTTAGACGAAAAACGGGGGGGGGGGGGAGAAGTCAACCCTGCTCAGATCTGATCCAGGGCGCGCAGTTCGAGGTTCGTTGGCCGGAGTGGAGCCGGAGGAGGGAGAGGCCGGGGTGGCCGGAGTGGGCGCCGGCCGGATCTGGGCGGCGGCGGCCAGATCCGGGCGCGGAGGGCGGCGGCGGCCGGGCGGCGCACGAGGCGGCGGAGGACGACGGCAGCGGCGGTCGGCGGCGGGCTGCGGCCGGAGGCGGAGGACGGCGGCGGCGCGGGGCCGCGGCGGCGAGGCGTGGGGCGCGGCCCGGGTCGAGCGCGGGAGGGCCCGCGGCGGGCTTCGCGGGCCGGCGATGATGTGGGGCGCGGGCTGCCCACGTGGCGGCACCTGATTCGTCCGGCGGCGCGGGCGGACGTGTCCGGCCGCCCGGATTTCGTCCGGCGGCGCGAGGGGAGCGGGGAGACTAGGGTTTCGTCCGGAAATTCGGGGGAGTGCACATATTTATAGGTAGAGGGAGCTAGGAGACTCAAAATTGGGTGTAGTTTTCGCCCATCCGATCGTGATCCGACGACGGAGAGCATGGAAGTGACTTAGATGGGTTATTGGGCTGTTTTGGAGGGGTGTTGGGCTGCAACCCAAAAGAGGCCTTTGCGGTTACCCGGTTAACTGTTGGAGTATCAAACGAGTTCCAAATGGCACGAAACTTGACAGGTGCTCTACCGGTGGTGTACCAAGGCCACTTGGCAAGCCTCGGTCCATTCCGAGAACGTTCAACACCCACTCACGACAAAGAGACAAGAGGGGTGCGCCGGTGCATGTGGGAGTGTCGGAATTCAAAACGGACAACGGGGAAAATGCTCGGATGCATGAGACGAACACGTAAGCAAATGAGATGCGCATGATGACATGATATGAGATGCATGACATGGACAAAATGCAAAACAAAGACCAAACCCAACCACGGAGGGAAAACCATAGCACATAGCCGAATATGGCAAGAGTTGGAGTTACAAATATGGAAAGTTACATCCGGGGTGTTACAACACTCCACCACTACAAGAGGTTCTCGTCCCGAGATCTAGGATTGAAAGAACTCCGGATATTCAGAACGGAGGTGATCCTCGCGCTCCCAGGTGGCTTCTCGGTTGGAATGGTGTGACCACTTCACTTTCAGGAATTTGATTGACTTGTTGCGAGTCTTGCGCTCGGTTTCTTCAAGAATTGCAACGGGGTGCTCATGATAAGAGAGATCTTCTTGGAGGTAAATTTCTTCGAAGTTGATAGTGCGCTCAGGAATCTTGAAGCACTAGCGAAGCTGTGACACGTGAAACACATCGTGCACGTTTGCAAAGTTGGATGGAAGCTCAAGTTGATAGGCGAGATCGCCTCTTTTGCCAATGATCTTGAAAGGACCCACGTATCTAGGGGCAAGCTTCCCTTTGATACCGAAGCGACGAGTGCCTTTCATTGGAGAGACGCGGAGGTAGACATGGTCTTCGATTTCAAAAGCCACATCACGGTGCTTGTCATCATAATAGCTCTTCTGGCGCGATTGCGCGGCTTTGAGATTCTCACGAATGACTTTGCATATTTCTTCGGCTTCTGTGATCAAGTCGTTGCCAAGAAGTTGGCGTTCACCTGTCTCGGACCAATTGAGAGGAGTACGGCACTTCCTGCCATAGAGAATTTCGAATGGGGCCTTGCCCGAACTCGCTTGGAAGCTGTTGTTGTAGGAGAACTCGGCATATGAAAGACAATCTTCCCACTTCATGCCAAAGGAAATGACACAAGCCCTGAGCATATCTTCAAGGATTTGATTGACTCGCTCGACTTGGCCACTTGTTTGAGGATGGAAAGCTGTGCTGAAACGAATGTTGGTGCCCATGGCCTTCTGAAAGGATTCCCAGAATTTAGAAGTGAAGATGCTTCCACGATCTGAAGAAATCAATTGTGGAATACCGTGCAAGGAGACAATTCTGGAGGTGTATAGCTCTGCCAGCTGAGCTGCTGTGATAGATTCTTTGATAGGAATAAAATGAGCCACTTTAGTAAGCTTGTCAATGATAACGAAGATAGCATCATTTCCACGCTTGGACTTAGGAAATCCAGTCACGAAGTCCGTCTCAATATGATCAAACTTCCATTCTGGAATAGCAAGAGGTTGGAAGAGACCAGCTGGTCTTTGGTGTTCTGCTTTCACCCTTCTACAAACATCACATTCATTCACGAATTGAGCAATTTCTCGCTTCATTCGAGTCCACCAATATGACTGCTTGAGGTCATGGTACATCTTTGTGCTTCCAGGATGAATGGATAGAAGGGAATTGTGTGCCTCGTTCATAATGACTTTTCTCAGATCGCCTTTGGGAACCACAATTCGATCCTCGAAGAAAAGAGTATCTTTGTCATCCAAGCGATAGCACTTGTATTTGGAAATGCCCTTGTCAATACCACGTTTCACCTTCTTCACCATGGTATCCAGGAGTTGTGCCTCACGAATTTGATCTTCCAAAGTAGGAGAGACTATGATATTGGCAAGAAAGCCTTGAGGGACAACTTGAAGATTCAGTTTGCGGAAAGCTTCACAAAGATCCGATTGGAAGGGCTTGAGAATTAAGCTGTTGCAATAAGCCTTTCTGCTCAGAGCATCTGCAATCACATTGGCCTTGCCAGGAGTATATTCAATACTTGGATTGTACTCTTGAATCATTTCGACCCATTGAGTTTGCCTGAGGTTGAGGTTGGGTTGAGTGAAGATATACTTGAGACTCTTGTGATCGGTGAAAATGTCCACTTTCCTTCCCAACAAGAGATGTCTCCATGTTATCAATGCATGGACAACTGCCGCCAACTCAAGATCGTGAGTGGGGTAGTTCTTTTCGTTGGGCTTCAACTGACGAGAGGTATAGGCCACAACTTTCTTCTCTTGCATTAACACAACACCGAGACCTTGAAGAGAAGCATCACAGAATACTTCGAATGGCTTGGATTCATCAGGAGGAGTCAAGACAGGAGCTGTGACGAGTTTCTCTTTGAGGGTGTTGAAAGAAACGTCACACTCAGGCATCCAGACATACTTGACATGCTTCTGGAGGAGGTTGGAAAGAGGCTTTGCAATCTTAGAGAAATTCTCAACGAATCTTCGGCAATAACTTGCAAGACCGAGAAAACTGCGGAGCTGCTTGACATTCTGAGGAGGTTCCCAATTCACAATTGAAGACACCTTCTCGGGATTAACAGCGATGCCCTTGGCGGAGATGATGTGACCAAGATAAAGAACTTCATCAAGCCAGAACTCACATTTTGAAAACTTCGCATAGAATTGATGCTCTCTGAGCTTGTCGAGCACCAATCGCAAATGTTTGGCATGATCCTGCTTATTCTTGGAGAAGACCAAAATATCATCAAGATACACCAAGACGAAATCATTGGTGTAGGGGTTGAAGATAAAGTTCATCATTCGAGAGAATGTTGGAGGAGCATTGACAAGTTCGAAAGACATGACAGTATATTCATAAGAACCATAGCTTGTTCTGAAAGCTGTCTTGGGAATATCTTGTTCACGAATGCGAATCTGATGATAACCCATACGGAGGTCAAGCTTGGAGAAAACTTTAGCACCTTTGAGTTGCTCGAATAGCTCATTGATGTTGGGAAGTGGATACTTGTTCTTAATTGTCTTCTTGTTCAATGGACGGTAATCGACGCAAAGTCGGTCCGTGCCATCCTTCTTCTGGACAAAAAGAACTCCACATCCCCATGGAGATGAACTCGGTCTGATCAAACCCAGACGCTCTTGTTCATCGAGCTGTTTCTTCAATTCCTTCAGTTCTTCAGGTCCAAGCTTGTAAGGACGCTTGCAAACGGGTTCAGTGCCGGGCTCTAGATCGATAACGAATTCGACTGGCCGGTGCGGAGGCATACCCGGAAGCTCTTCTGGAAAGACATCTTGGTACTCGCAAATGACTGGAATTTGAGAGATTGCATGTAGCTCGCCCTTCTCATTGAGAGAAAACAACCGAATGGTTTCATCACGAGCGGCATAGATGATAACATTCTCAGAAGAGTGTGTCAATTGAATTTCCCTGGCAGCACAATCAAGTTGAGCTTTGTGCTGAGAAAGCCAGTCCATCCCGAGAATAAGATCGATATCAGAGTCACCAAGAACAATTGGTTTAGACAGAAATCTATAGTCGCCCATCTTGATTGAGGTATCCGGAACCACCAAACTGGAGCTCAACCGTTTACCGGGGAAACGACATCCATGGGTTTAACCAAATGTGAAGAAGTGAATTCATGCTTGGCAAAAAACGGTCTTGACATGAAACAATGCGATGCACCAGTATCAAATAAGACTTTTGCAGGAATAGAGTTAACTGGAAGGTTACCCATGATCACATCTGAAGAATCCTCTGCTTGAGCTGCATTCATCATATTCACCTTTGCATGCTTTGGATTATGCTTGACCACTGCATTGCTTGAAGACCTCACAGGAGGAGGAGGAGGAAGGCGCCTTTGGTTGAAGCATTTGTTCACATAGTGACCTTTCTGCTGGCACTTGTTGCAAGTCACTTCTGAGAGCGGACGGTGATAAGGAGCATTTGACCTTGGAGCTTGAGGCTGAGACTTGTTCTGGTAGCTTGGGTTGGGTGGGTGGGAAGATCCACGACCACCTGAGTTCTTCTGCTGGTAAGGCTGACGAAACGGAGGAGGAGGAAGGTAGAACTTTTGCTGCTTTGCTGCCACTTCAGAGGAAGAAGAAGACTGAACTGCATCCCTGATTCTCTTCTTAGAAGCCTCACACTTGAGCTGAGCACCTTCTTGCTTGAGGGCCATATTGTAGAATTGATCAAACTGAGTAGGCTCAACAAGAACAAGCGCTAACTGCAGATCCTCTCTAAGGCCACCTCTGAATTGATAGATCATACTCTTCTCATCAGGAACGTCTTGTTTAGCGAAGCGAGCAAGTTTCTGAAACTGCTTGTTGTATTCGTACACTGACATGTTGCCTTGCTTGAGATTGCGGAACTCCTCACGCTTGCTCTCAACAACACTGCTAGGAATATGGTGAGCTTTAAAGTCCCGACAGAAATTAGTCCAAGTAATTACTCGACCTCCTCTGGAATCCTTGTATTGCTGGAACCAATCAGCTGCTTGATCCTTGAGCTGAAAAGACGCGAACTTGACGTAGTCCTCAGGCCGGACATTGCTGCATTCGAAATGCTTGTTGATATCCACGAGCCAATCGTCGGCGTCTGTGGCCTCGGCACAGTAGCTGAAAGACTTTGGCTGATTTGCAAGGAACTGGTTGAGGGTAGGAAACTGAGGCTGACGGTTGAACTGCCCTTGACCTTGATTCCCTTGGTTGCCTTGGCCTTGGTTACGCTCTTGCATCAGCTGAATCAACAACTGAGTGTTGGCGTTTGTGGTTGCCATCAAAGTTTGCCATGCCTCCGGAGGCGGAGGTGGAGGTGGAGGGTTAAAACTGACTCCCATCACTGCGTTCCGGATTCTGACGTGTTGGCGGAGCCATCCTGAAGAGGGTGACATCCGTTAGCATCTTGATTGACAGATAGACAAGTTGAATCAACGGATAGAAATTGCAACATATAGTCTTCACAATAAACATTCGAACAGGGATGAACGAATGAATTCCAAAGTAAACATCACGTCCGTTAAGGTGAGAAGCCACTTGATAAGAGATTGATGAATGAAAATAAAAACAAGGTATGAATGGAACAAATAAGTGGTAAGGATTACCCAATCACAAACCAAATATCTGCGGGAAGAAGTGCTAGAGCTACTTGAATCCCACCTATAAACTCCCGAAACTTTCTGGTTATGCAATCAGGTGTTGGGGATACAGGGGAAGCAATATATCTCACCCAAACTAACAATCCCTACATCCAGCTGTATCCATCTGTCAACACATAACCAAGAAACCTTCGGAAATCGTGTACCTCAACCTTCGAAAAGCATCCGTTATATGAGTCATGGCAATACTCCCGTACTCACCTCAGTACTGGGTTATCAGGGTTATCTCACCAACAACTGTACAAAAGAGATTTTCGATGTCGGCAAAACTCAGGTATTCCAGAACTGCAACGATAAAATTGTGACGACAACACCTCGGAGCTCAACTCCCCGGGACACTGCCACAACCCCTAAATGTCAGGAGGCACCAAGAACAATGTTCTCGTCACAAAACCATCGGAACGATTCCAAGATACCCGCGTGATCCTAAAAAAAATTAGTGAAATTTGAGGAGAGGAGAGTCAAAACTTCTACGTCAGGATACCTCACCAGAGCGACGAAGGGACTGAGGAGTAAAAAGAATCCTACTCTCCGATATATATAATCCTAAGACTCAAAACATTTTTGTTCTAGACTCAACAACGCCAGCAAACAATCAAGCAGGGGGCCCCTAAGTCGGGGATGGCTCTGATTACCAACTTGTAATGCCCTCGATGCGGCTATATCTCCCACGTGTCGAAGCACGACTTAGAGGCATAACCGCATTGAAAGCAATGTCGCAAGTGAGGTAATCTTCACACAACCCATGTAATACATTAGGGAAAGAGATACATAGTTGGCTTACAGTCGCCACTTCACACAATACATGAATAAACATCCATCATTCAGATTACACTCAAGGTCCGACTACGGAACCAAAATAAAAGAAGACTACCCCAAATGCCACACAGATCCCCGATCATCCCAACTGGGCTCCACTACTGATCGTCTGGAAATGAAACATAGTAACGACCACGGTCCTCGTCAAACTCCCACTTGAGCTCGACTGCGCCACTTGTGCTGGTACCATTGGTACCTGCATCTGTTTTGGTAGAATCTGTGAGTCACGGGGACTCAGCAATCTCACACCCGCGAGATCAAGACTATTTAAGCTTATAGGTAGGACAGAGTGGTGAGGTGGAGCTGCAGCAAGCGACTAGCATATAGGGTGGCTACATTCGCAAAAGAGAGCGAGAAGAGAAGCAAGGCACGGTCGTGAAGCTAGTAGCGATCAAGAAGTGATCCTGAAACGACTTACGTCAAACATAACTCCAACACCGTGTTCACTTCCCGGACTCCGCCGAGAAGAGACCATCACGGTTACACACGTGGTTGATGTATTTTAATTAAGGTCAACTTCGGGTTTTCTACAACCGGACATTAACAAATTCCCATCTGCCTCATAACCGTGGGCGCGGCTTTCGAAAGATAATACCCTGCAGGGGTGTCCCAACTTAGCCCATCATAAGCTCTCACGGTCAACGAAGGATAAACCTTCTCCCGGGAAGACCCGATCAGTCTCGGAATCCCGGTTCGCATGACATTTCGACAATGGTAAAACTAGACCAGCAAAGCCGTCCGAATGTGCCGACAAATCCCGATAGGAGCTGCACATATCTCGTTCTCAGGGCACATCCGGATAAGTCAAGCTACGAGTAAAACCAGGCCTCGAGTTTCCCCGTGGTGGCCCCGCAGGCTGCTCGGTTCGGACCAACACTCGAAGGAGCACTGGCCCGGGGGGGGGGGGGGCGCTAAAATAAAGATGACCCTCGGGCTCGCGAAAACCCAAGGGAAAAAAGGGTGTAGGTGGCAAATGGTAAAACCAAGGTTGGGCCTTGCTGGAAGAGTTTTATTCAAAGCGAACTGTCAAGGGGGTCCCATAAATCACCCAACCGCGTAAGGAACGCAAAATCAAGGAACATAACACCGGTATGACGGAAACTAGAGCGGCAAGAGTGGAACAAAACACCAGGCATAAGGCCGAGTCTTCCACCCTTTACCAAGTATATAGGTGCATTAATTAAAACAATAGATATTGTGATATCCCAAAATATCCATGTTCCACCAAGGAACAAACTTCATCTTCACCTGCAACTAGCAACGCTATAAGAGGGGCTGAGCAAAAGCGGTGACATAGCCAAACAACGGTTTGCTAGGACAGGATGGTTAGAGGTTTGACATGGCAATAGGGAGGCATAATATAGCAAGTGGTAGGTTACGTAGCATAGGCATAGCAAAAGAGCGAGCATCTAGCAAGCAAAGATAGAAGTGATTTCGAGGGTATGGTCATCTTGCCTGCAAGGTTCTCAGAGTTGTCGAAGGCTTGATCCTCGTAGGCATTCTCAACAGGTTCCTCGTTCACGTACTCGTCTCCCGGCTCTACCCAAAGCAAGAACACAAGCAATGGAACCACAATCAAACATGGAGCAATGCACAAGCAATATGATGCAATACATGACATGCTATGCGAGATGTGTTATGCAATGCATATGTGTGCTCCATAAGGAAAATGATGAACAAGGCACCAACTTGGCAAACCAAGTATGCCGCTGGAAAGGTGAGATGATTTCGGTTGAAAACGATATAAAGATCACCGGAAACGGATGCACGGTTTGCAAATGGCAAGCAAAACAAGGACGCAAATCTGCGTTTAACAGCACGATGCTACTTAGCATGCAACAAGAAACTATGCTACAGCACCCCCAACATGAAAACAAAGCATATGGCAGTGATCTACAGGAGATTCTTAACAAAAGAGGAACACTGAGCTACGGCTAAATCACATCATAACAGGCTCAATCAAGCATGGTGAAAGTGCAAAAAAATATCAGGTTCACAGACTTGGTGAAAATACTAGTATGCCAGAAATTAACATCAGGAAGGCATGTTTATAGCAAGCAAACAACAAGCTACAGGAACTTATAGTAGAAAAACAAGACATGGCAGGAATCTACTCAAAGCATAGATCAAAAGTCCCTTACTTACCATAAGCCAAAAAGGACCATAAGAAATGATGGCACCCATGTAAACATAGCAAGTTTCATTACAGATCTCAGACTTGGCAGAAAAACTAGACATGGCAAAAACAGATAACAAGTAGGCATGTTCGTGAGCTCGATGCACTCACTACAAAGCACCTCATGATAAACTAAGCATACATCCATCAAGAAGACATGGCATAGAAGCTATACATGGCAAGAACAATATCATAGCATACACGGATCAACTACAACAACCTTGTGAAAATTGAATATCATGTAAACAATCTTCCAGGAAACATTTTGAAGCAAAAGTAGAGCACGAAAATGACATGCTAGACTACTCCATAATTGCCAACAAAGGCATGGATGGATAGAGCACATCCATATGTTCAAAACACCCTTACTGATCATGCTCAAAATGGGCATAGATCTCTCTGTAATAACATGAACACATGGCATAAAAATAACAGCAGGACATGACTTGGTGAAAATACTAAGTTCCTGAAATCAGCAACATTATCATCCCTAGTTTGCATGCTTGTGCTAGTCACCACAGAGATCACAAAAATACATGGCATACACCCCTGTAAAGCTGGCATGGCATAGATCAAAACATATGTAGGGCTCAAGTACATAAGATGCACACATTAATCATGTCAAAAATGACAAAAGTGCATGTTCTGTTAAGAAACAGAAACTAACATCACATAGCCCTCTTCCAACAGCATTTCGGGCGGCAAGATGAGCTCAAATGAAAATGGTGCAATGAGATGAAATGATGTACTCATTGAGACGAACAATTTGGTATGCTACACTCCCAAAATGGAGCCACGGGTGCAAAGATGTGATGCAATGAATATGCAACAAATTATCACAGATTATGACTTAGACGAAAAACGGGGGGGGGGGGGAGTCAACCCTGCTCAGATCTGATCCGGGGCGCGCGGTTCGAGGTTCGTCGGCCGGAGTGGAGCTGGAGGGGGGAGAGGCCGGGGCGGCCGGAGTGGGCGCCGGCCGGATCTGGGCGGCGCCGGCCGGATCCGGGCGCGGAGGGCGGCGGTGGCCGGGCGGCGCATGAGGCAGCGTAGGACGACGGCGGCAGCGGTCGGCGGCAGGCTGCGGCCGGAGGCGGAGGACGGCGGCGGCGCGGGACCGCGGCGGCGGGGCGCGGGGCGCGGCCCGGGTCGAGCGCGGGAGGGCCCGCGGCGGGCTTCGCGGGCCGGCGGCGATGTGGGGCGCGGGCTGCCCACGTGGCGGCGCCTGATTCATCCGGCGGCGCGGGCGGACGTGTCCGGCCGCCCGGATTTCGTCCGGCGGCGCGAGGGGAGCGGGGAGACTAGGGTTTCGTCCGGAAATTTCGGGGAGTGCACATATTTATAGGTAGAGGGAGCTAGGAGACTCCAAATGGGGTGTAGTTTTCGCCCATCCGATCGTGATCCGACGACGGAGAGCATGGAAGTGACTTAGATGGGTTATTGGGCTGTTTTGGAGGGGTGTTGGGCTGCAACCCAAAAGAGGCCTTTGCGGTTACCCGGTTAACCGTTGGAGTATCAAACGAGTTCCAAATGGCACGAAACATGACAGGTGGTCTACCGGTGGTGTACCAAGGCCACTTGGCAAGCCTCGGTCCATTCCGAGAACGTTCAACACCCACTCACGACAAAGAGACAAGAGGGGTGCGCCGGTGCATGTGGGAGTGTCGGAATTCAAAACGAACAACGGGGAAAATGCTCGGATGCATGAGACGAACACGTAAGCAAATGAGATGCGCATGATGACATGATATGAGATGCATGACATGGACAAAATGCAAAACAAAGACCAAACCCAACCACGGAAGGAAAACCATAGCACATAGCCGAAAATGGCAAGAGTTGGAGTTACAAATATGGAAAGTTACATCCGGGGTGTTACAACAACATATTTTCTTCTTCCGCAATGTTGATTCGGAATTCATTCCATGGTCTTGACTCGTCAGTCCTCTTGATCCACGGCCAACGAGCTTGCATGGCGATATTCATCCATCTTAGATTTGGCAGCCCCAAACCACCTGCCCACTTCGGTGTATACACCATGTCCCATGCAACAGCACAATTGCCACCGTTTGCCTCAGCTCTTCGGCACCATAAGAAACCACGGCAAATCTTGTTCATTGCCGCGATAGTTTTCGCAGGGAGGTCCAAAGCCATCATAGCATGGATCGTCATGGCACATAGGACAGACTCCACAAGAGTTAGATGTCCACTCTTGGGCATAAGTGTTGGGGAACGTAGTAATTTCAAAAAAATTCCTACGCACACGTAAGATCATGGTGATGATATAGCAACGAGAGGGGCGAGTGTTCGTCCACGTACCCTCGTAGACCGTAAGCGGAAGCGTTAGCACAACGCGGTTGATGTAGTCGTACGTCTTCACGATCCGACCGATCCAAGCACCGAACGTACAGGGCCTCCGAGTTCAGCACACGTTCAGCTCGATGACGATCTCCGGCCTCCGATCCAGCCGAGCTCCGGAGATGAGTTCCGTCAGCACGACGGCGTGGTGACGATGATGATGTTCTACCGGCGCAGGGCTTCGCCTAAACTCCGCGACGATATGACCGAGGTGGAATATGGTGGAGGGGGGCACCGCACACGGCTAAGGAACGATCCGTAGATCAACTTGTGTGTCTATGGGGTGCCCCCCGCCCCCGTATATAAAGGAGCCAGGGGGAGGAGGCCACCGGCCAAGGAGGGCGCGCCAAGGGGGGAGTCCTACTCCCACCGGGAGTAGGACCCCCTCTTTCCAAGTAGGAGTAGGAGAAGGGGGGAAAGAGGAGGAAGAGGAGAAGGAAAGGGGGGGGGCGCCGCCCCCCTTCCCTTGTCCTATTCGGACTAGGAAGGGGAGGGGTGCGCGGCCCCCTCCTGCCTCCTTCCCTCTTCTCCCTCGAGGCCCATGTAGGCCCAATAACCCCCCGGGGGGTTCCGGTAACCTCCCGGTACTCCGGTAAAATGCCGATTTCACCCGGAACCATTCCGATGTCCAAACATAGGCTTCCAATATATCAATCTTTATGTATCGACCATTTCGAGACTCCTCGTCATGTCCGTGATCATATCCGGGACTCCGAACAAACTTCGGTACATCAAAACTTATAAACTCATAATAAAACTATCATCAAAACGTTAAGCGTGCGGACCCTACGGGTTCGAGAACTATGTAGACATGACCTAGAACCATTCTCGGTCAATAACCAATAGCGGGACCTGGATGCCCATATTGGTTCCTACATATTCTACGAAGATCTTTATCGGTCAAACCGCATAACAACATACGTTGTTCCCTTTGTCATCGGTATGTTACTTGCCCGAGATTTGATCGTCGGTATCCAATACCTAGTTCAATCTCGTTACCGGCAAGTCTCTTTACTTGTTACGTAATACATCATTTCGTAACTAACTCATTAGCTACATTGCTTGCAAGGCTTATAGTGATGTGTATTACCAAGAGGGCCCAGAGATACCTCTCTGACAATCAGAGTGACAAAACCTAATCTCGAAATACGCCAACTCAAGATGTACCTTTGGAGACACCTGTAGTACTCCTTTATAATCACCCAGTTACGTTGTGACGTTTGGTAGTACCCAAAGTGTTCCTCCGGTAAACGGGAGTTGCATAATTCTCATAGTTACAGGAACATGTATAAGTCATGAAGAAAGCAATAGCAGAATACTAAATGATCAAGTGCTAGGCTAACGGGATGGGTCATGTCAATCACATCATTCTTCTAATGATGTGATCCCACTAATCAAATGACAACACATGTCTATGGTTAGGAAACATAACCATCTTTGATTAATGAGCTAGTCTAGTAGAGGCATACTAGTGACTATAGTTTTGTCTATGTATTCACACATGTATCATGTTTCCGGTTAATACAATTCTAGCATGAATAATAAACATTTATCATGATATGAGGAAATAAATAATAACTTTATTATTGCCTCTAGGGCATATTTCCTTCAATAAGAGCTGCCTTCCACTTTAGAAGTTGATTTGCCATGTGATCCACCAGAAACTGCAGCTGCGTCGCTGATTGCTTTCTTAGCGATAGTGGTAGCCCAAGGTACTTGATCGGAAATGATCCCAAGGGGCATTGCAACTCATTGCATGCCATTGCAATCTCCTCATCGGAGCACCTGATAGAGAAGCCTACATAATCACCCCAACAATCACGGCTATATCTCACCTCGAGAAGCTTATTTCACTCACAAAGAAGAAGAAAAACTTCAGAAGCTCATGTGCTAGTTTGCTTTGCATCCTCGTAATTTTTAGTGTGGCCTGGAGCATCCCTGGAAATTGTCTGAGATTCGTTTGGTTGCTGCCCTGGAAAGGCCTGAAGTAGCTTAGCCTGGTAGATTGCGAGGCAAGTAGTTAGCCTGGACCAGGCATACAGAAGAGGTCGCTTGGTGTTAGCCTGGGATGTCAACTGCACTATTGGTTGTTGCTGGCTGAAGTCACTGGTCAGTAGTCTTTTATGGGCTGACAAAAAAAACTGATTGCTGGACAACTTAGGACACCGGCCAAACGCAACATAGGCTAGATTGGCCAGTCATCTTTCTCTGAGGCCATACATGCTTTTTACCAAGGCGTAGAGTTGAGGACTCCAACCAAACTAGCTCTATGCACTAGTAGAAAACAGGGCTTTGATCACAACTCAATATACACATTAGTCCTGGTTGCATTACGAACCGGGACTAATGTGAGCATTAGTCCCGGTTCGAGCTGCTAAAGGCATTAGTCCCGGTTCAAATGAGACCTTTAGTCCTGGTTTGAGACATGAAGGGCCTTTAGTCCCGGTTCGGGGCTTTAGTACCGACCCTTTAGTCCCGGTTCTGAAACCGGGACTAAAGGCCCTCTGAAACCGAAACAAATGGGTCTTTTTCTACTAGTGCTGGGTCAGTTTGGTTGAAGGCCTGGCCTTTATGCCTGGCAAAAAATAATGCTTGGATTTTGCTTGAGAAGTTGGAGAATTCTACCTGCCGAGGCTTGCATGGTCCATATGCGTTTGGTACTTGTCTTGGGATAGTGGCCGTGCTAGAGTACAAACTTGTCTTGGGATAGTGGCCGTGCTAGAGTACAATTAGATAGATAAAACTATGCACACCCTTCACTTCCATGCAAAAGAAATAATAAAATATTACCAGGCAGATGAATCAAACGGGACTCCTGCCCCAGGCTAATCACGTTGCCTAGCTGACCAAGGCAGGCTAATGGCGTTGACAAGTTTCATGGTAGGCTAGAATGAGATGATTTAGGACACCAACCACACAAAATCCAGAAGATCTCAGTCACCCTTCTAGCCAGGCAGTCTTGCTTCAGGATATCATCCAAACAGGCCGTATATCTCGGCATCTCGCTTATTGCCTTTTCTAGATGATCTCGCTTATTGCCAGATGCAGCCTGGCCTTGCGCTGGCGCTCCATTAAAAAAGCCCAACAATATATCCCGGGGCAGTTTAGGTAAGGTCGTCCTATGGACAGGTTCAGACCGGTTTTAGAACTTCCTGTGTGGTTTTATTCTTCTTTTATTTTTATGAGTTTACTATCGGGTTCTTCTTTTATTTTTATATTTTCTCAATTTCCCTTTTTCTTTTTGCAAATACATGTAAAAAAATTCAATACATGACAAACAGTTTTCTGAAATACATCTTTGAACATTTTTCTCAAAGAAATGCTAAACATTTCCCAAATACATGTTGAACATTTATTTTGAATAGTGTGAAATTTTTTTATATTACGCTAAAAAATTTCTTACATCATATTAAAAAAATCTAAAAACATGTGAACATCTATTAAATGTCAGAAACATTTTTTTGAAAGGTTCAAACATTTTTCAAAAAATACATGTTTTTTTAGTATATCTTAAATGTACAGTTAATGTTTTTAAAACCATGCAAAAAAAGTTAATGTTTTTAAAAATATAAGTAAATTTTGGTGTATATGTATTCAGAAAGTTTTGAAATATAATAAAAGAATGTACAAAAGCTAGTGTATGTGCCTACATACGTGCCCACTTGCGCCTGCGTGGTTATGAGCCTGGTTCATTTAGGGAGCACTTGAGGCGAGAGCAAAGGGTCCACGTGGGAGAAACCATTAGAGGCTGTGAAAACCACGACGTGTGCTTCCATCAATAACACATGTGTGCTCCCTGTGGTGCAGCACAACCAAATCAGAAAAGTGAAAAAGGAAGGTCTGCTCCCTTGCGAAGCACATTTGTGCTCCACATGGGCATACATGTGCTCCCTACGGTGCAGCACACCCAACCGTGAAAGGTAAAAAAGAAAAAAATAATGCCACCACCTATCCTTCCACGATGTGTCGAACACGGAGCGCTCCCGATAACGACATCGCTATATAACGTCACGCCACTTGTTGCGCTTGGAGGCGATGCACCGTTCCCCTCGTAGAGTATACCTCTTAACTAGTGATTTCAGGGGCTCCCCTTCTATAGTGCGCACAATCCGTTGGCTAAGTGGCAATCGCGCACCCCTACCCCTCCCCTACCCGAATGCTAAATGGGTCCACCCAGTGTGCATTTATGGTATTCAGGTGACGATTTATTTTAAATGGTTTTCAACCTATTTTTCACGGTAGTTGTGTTAAAATATTTTCTAAATTTTAAAAACTGTTCATAAATTTAGAAAAGAAACAACCTGATTTTTAAAATGTTCATGAGTTTGAGAAACTGAAAAACCATGAATGCATAAAACATTCATGAAAGTGGGAAAAATTGTGAATTTGAAAAACAATATCCTAATCTGAAAACAGTGAACCTGATTTGGGAAAACAATATTCATGAATTTGATATTTTTTGCTAATTTCAGAAAATATTTGGTAATTTCGAAAATAATTCAGAATTCTTTGAGGATTTAGCAAAAATGCACGTGAAATTGAAGAAATATTCTTGGTTTGATTTTTTTCCATGAATTCAAGAATTTATGCAAATTTAACAAATGCTCATGAATTTGAAAACATGTTCCTGGATTCATACAAAGTTCGTGAATTTAAAAATGGAAAAACAGAAATATATTTAAGACCGGAGCAAAAACACTAGGATGAAACACAAAAAGCGGTTAGGAAAGTTTCTAAAACCTTCTTATAACCAGTGGGAAAGCAGGAAGTATCCGACCTGCCCAATAGTGCATGCAGTACGCTTGTAGCTTGTTCGTGGGCCACAATCCTGTGTGTGTACTCGCTCCTTCGCACGCTCATCTTTAGTAGACGTTTGGTTGCTGCTGCTGCTTGCTCTGGAATAATAAAAAAATCTACTGGCTTGTATTTATTTATTATTTAAAATTTTGTGAAACCAAAAACGGTTCATCGATTTTAAAAAAGTTCTGCAGGTTCATAACTTTTTTTAGGAATTTAAATTATGTTTGTGGATTTGAAAATGTACAAATTTAAAAGTATTCATTAAATTTATATATACTAACATTTTTTAAAATTGTGATCTTTCCTGACAAAAATTTAACTATTTTATGTAACTTAGACATTTTGGGTAATTCTAGCAAAACTTTGATAAATTCATGATTTTTAAAAAAAACTTTACCAAGTTTAAGAAATGTTTACAAATTTTGAAGAAACAAAAGGTAAAAATAGAAAATTAAAAAATAATATTAAAAAGAGAAACATAAAGTAAAGGCAAACAAAAACTTGCGACAAATACAGAAAAGAATAAGCAACCAGAGTTTCTGAAAGCTTTACAGAACTGTCGAAGGAGAGGTAGCCCACTTAGGGAAGAGAGTACAAGAAAGGTGTGTGCTTTCCACTAGAGGAACACTATTTGGAAATTTTGAGGCGAACAAGGTCGTCGCCTATGTTGCATAGGGCGGGCCAGCCTACTATATGATCGCTGGTTTGGTCATTTGGTGTCTACATATATTTCTTTGGCCTTTTTTCCTATTAGTATTCTTGCATGTGCAATGCATGTCCCAACTAAATAGTATTCTCGGGAGCTTGTTTTTGTTGTCTGTCACTCTGACAACTCCCATTTGGCTATGCAAATGTTGGCTAAGATTTGGTTTTTGAGAAGCTGAGCTATGCCATATCTATGAATTTGTTCTTGCCATGCTTAGCTTCATAAACATGTCTTCTTGCTTCTGGTTGCCTTGCCATGCCATGTATTGCTCTGTAGTGAGTGGTTCAAGCTCACCAACATGCCTACTTATTATTGCTCCTGCCATGTATGAATCTGTCATATCATTTGCCATGTTTACATGGGTGCCATCATATCTTCTGTTCCTTTTTGGCTCATGGTCAGTAAGAGACTTTTGTTATATGAGATTAATAGATTCATGCCATGCATTTTTTTGCCATGTTAAGTTCCTGTAACATATTGTTTGATTGCTCTAAACATTGCAACCTGATGTTATTTCTGCTAAGCCTGTAAACTGTTATTATTTGCAATCTTGCCATGTCCTTTTGAGCATGTTCTAATAGTTTCTGAAGATAGCTCAGTGTTCATGTTTTGTCATGATTTACCTATACTTCCTGCTCATACCTTTTGTTCTTATGTTGGGGTGCTCTAGCTTATTGTTTTGATGCTTGCTAGATGCCTAGTTGCTGTTTTGGACAGCTTGTCCTTTAAACTTGTATAGAGTGTATGTGTTGAACCATTGCTCCGTTTTGAGTGTGCTCTATATGAAACTTGCTTAGATTTTCATGTAGTTTCATATTATCATATTGCATCCTTGTTTTGAGGTGTTTGCTATGTTTGGATGCATTTAGCATCAATACCATGGTTAACTTGTTTTGCTCATATCTTCTAGGCCGTAGCTCCGAATTAAATGAACTTTATATGTAACTTGACTAGAATTTCGTGTAGTTCATCGTGGTGCATCTTAACTTGCTGTTTAACAACTTGAACATAAGGTTTATTCAGTTCTGGACAAATTTCTAAATTTGCATATGAGGGCTTACCGGATTTGTTATATGTTGTTTCCGGCCTCATTTAAACTTGCTTTGATGTGTTGCTCTTGTATGCATCATCTCTTGCCATGAGTAGATTCAAGTAGCCTTGTCATGCATCATACTTGGCTGAGCATCATGTCTCGTTATGTGTTGTGTGTTTACCATGTTGTGTGCTTCTTCTCGATAGTTCCTGTTTCGTTGCGATCGTGAGGATTCGTTCGTCTACGCTTGGTTCATCTTCATGGCTTCATCTTCTTCATGGACTCGTTCTTCTTCCTTGCGGGATTTCAGGAAAGATGACTGAGGGAGTCCTGGACTAGGGGGTGTCCGGACAGCCGGACTATCATCGTCCGCCAGACTCCAAGACTATGAAGATACAAGATTGAAGACTCCGTCCCGTGTCTGGATGGGACTTTCCTTGACGTGGAAGGCAAGCTTGGCGATACGGATATGTAGATCTCCGACCATTGTAACCAACTCTGTGTAACCCTAGCCCTCTCCGATGTCTATATAAACCGGAGGGTTTTAGTCCGTAGGACACAACAACCATTACAACAATCATACCATAGGCTAGCTTCTAGGGTTTAGCCTCCTTGATCTCGTGGTAGATCCACTCTTGTAATACACATCATCAATATTAATCAAGTAGGACGTAGGGTTTTACCTCCATCAAGAGGGCCCGAACCTGGGTAAAACATCGTGTCTCGTGTCTCCTGTTACCATCTGCCTAGACGCACAGTTCGGGACCCCCTTCCCGAGATCCGCCGGTTTTGACACCGACATTGGTGCTTTCATTGAGAGTTCCTCTGTGTCATCACCGATAGGCTCGATGGCTTCTTCAATCAACAACAACGCCGTCCAGGGTGAGACTTTTCTCCCCGGACAGATCTTCGTATTCGGCGGCTTCGCACTGCGGGCTAATTCACTTGGCCATCTGGAGCAGATCGAAAGCTACGCCCCTGGCCGTCAGGTCAGATTTGGAAGCCTAAACTTCACGACGGACATCCGCGGAGACTTGATCTTCGATGGATCCGATCCGCAGCCGAGCGTGCCGCACTGTCGCGATGGGCACGATCTAGCTCTGCCGCCGGACAGTGCCTTGGAGGCCGCACATGAATCCGCTCCGACCTATAGTTCGAAGCCGATCATGCAGATCGAGGACGAGTGGCTGGACACCACCTCAGGAGCCGCAACATCCACGGCGATGGAGCCGAACACTGACCTTGTCCCCTATAAAGCTCGTGACTCCGAGGTGCCGGACTCCCTGCCGGACTCCGAACCTCCTGCGCCCCTGCCAATCGAATCCGATTGGGCGCCGATCATGGAGTTCACCGCTGCGGACATCTTTCAGCACTCGCCCTTTGGCGACATTCTAAATTCGCTAAAGCATCTCTCGCTATCCGGAGAGCCCTGGCCGGATTATGGCCAGGATGGTTGGGATGCGGACGACGAAGAAATTCAAAGCCCACCCACCTCCCACTTTGTAGCCACTGTCGACGATCTAACCGACATGCTAGATATGATTCCGAATACATCGAGGGTATGGACGACGATGCCGGAGACGAACAAGAACCAGCGCCTACAGGGCACTGGAAGACCACCTCGTCATATGACATATACATGGTGGACACCCCAAAAGATGGGGATGGCGAAGAAGCAGCTGAGGCAGATTCCTTAAAGAAACAGCCTAAGCGCCGACATCAGCGGCGCCGCTCTAAATCCCGCCACAACAAGAATGGAGATTCCATCACAGGAGATAATAACACCCCAGAAAGTGCCGAAGACAATCCCCTCCAGCAAGATTCAGCGCAGGAGGATGCAGAAGCAAGCCCTCACGAGAGAGCGGCAGACGAAGAGGTCGAGGATGATAATTACATACCTCCCTCCGGAGACGAGGCAAGCCTCGACGACGACGAATTCGTCGTGCCCGAGGATCCCGTCGAACAAGAGTGTTTCAAACGCAGGCTAATGGCCACAGCAAATAGCCTAAAGAAAAAGCAGCAGCAGCTTCAAGCTGATCAAGACCTGCTGGCCGACAGATGGACCGAGGTCCTCGCAGCCGTAGATAGATCTAACTGGGCCATCTTTTTGATGTGAATCAGTGTGCGGATCGCGTGCCGGCTTGTGTGCGGTGCCGTTTGCCGCTCTATGTTTGCCATGGGGTCGTCTATCCGACTGGGTGGTCTCTTTGTTCTTTGATTGCGGGGGCTCTACGCCTCCTCATCAAATTCGGGCAGTAGTTTTGCTTCGGGTAGCTCTTTGTTCGGCGACTATCGCCGTATTTGTCTGCGGTGTTGAGTACTTTGCTCCATCTGATTCTGAGCGCATCTTCCGCTGTTTTGAGCTTCCGCTTCTGCTTTTTCAGGCTACGCGCAGTGGCGACGAGCCTTTTGTGGAGGTTCTTCTGCTCTAGCAACTTGTCCGGCGTGAGATCGTTTGGACTGTTATCTTCGCTGGGGATGGGTTGTTTATCCAGATTGTCCTGTTCGGATAGTTGCTCGATAGCATGTTCATCGTCCACCGGTTCACCCTGCTCTATGGCTGAGTCTGTATGGCTACTGTCTTTGTCGAGGCGGGACTTTGAGCGGCGCTTACGTCACCGTTTTGACTGCTTTTTGAGGGAATAATCCCTCGTGGTGTCCCGTTGTTCCTCGTTGTCGCTTCCTTTAGGTGTGTCCACCATGTATACATCGTGACATGAGGTGGTTGTCCAGTGCCCTATGGGTGCTGGTTCATGTTTGTCTCCTACATCGTCGTCCATACCGTCGATGTCTTCAGAGTCGAAGTCGAGCACATCATTTAAACTTTCGACAGTGGCTACAAAGTGGGTGGTGGGTGGGAGTCGAATTTCTTCGTCGTTCGCATCCCAACCTTCCTGACCATAATCCGGCCAGGGCTCTCCTGATAAAGAGAGAGACCTTAGCGAATTCAGGATGTCGCTAAAGGGTGAGTGCTGAAAGATGTCCGTGGCAGTGAACTCCATGATCGGCGCCCAATCGGATTCGATTGGCTGGGGCGCGGAAGGTCCGGAGTCCGGAGAGGAGTCCGGCACCTTGGAGTCACGAGCTTCGCAAAGGACAGGGTTGGTGTACGGCTCAATCACCATAGAGATCGCAGCCCCCGTGGCAGTGTCCAGCCACCCATCCTTGATCGGCGCAGTCGGCTCCGAGCTAAGGGTCGGAGCGGACACTAGTGCGGCCCCCAGGGCACTGTTCGGCGGCAGAGCTAGATCATGCCCATCGTGACAGTGCGGCGCGCTCGGCTGTGGCTCGAACCCGTCGAAGATCAAGTCTCCGCGGACGTCAGCCGTATAGTACAAACTTCCAAATCTGACCTGATGGCTAGGGGCGTAGCTTTCAACCTGCTCCAGATGGCCAAGCGAATTGGCCCGCAGTGCAAAGCCGCCGAATACGAAGATCTGTCCGGGGAGAAAAGTCTCACCCTGGACCACATCGTTGTTGACGATTGGAGGAGCCATCGGGCCTAAAGATGACGACACAGAGGAACTCTCAATGAAAGCACCAATGTCGGTGTCAAAACCGGCGGATCTTGGGTAGGGGGTTCCGAACTGTGCGTCTAGGCGGATGGTAACAGGAGACAAGGGACACGACGTTTTTACCCAGGTTCAGGCCCTCTCGATTGAGGTAAAACCCTACTCCTGCTTGATTAATATTGATGATATGGGTAGTACAAGAGTAGATCTACCACGAGATTGGAGAGGCTAAACCCTAGAAGCTAGCCTATGGTATGATTGTTGTTCGTCCTATGGACTAAAACCCTCCGGTTTATATAGGCACCGAAGAGGGTTAGGGTTACATAGAGTCGGTTACAATGGTAGGAGATCTACATATCCGTATCGCCAACCTTGCCTTCCACGCCAAGGAAAGTCCCATCCGGACACGGGACAAAGTCTTCAATCTTGTATCTTCATAGTCCAGGAGTCCGGCCAAAGGCTATCGTCCGGCCATCTGGACACCCCCTAATCCAGGACTCCCTCAGTGGACTACTCCCTCCTCATCATGATGGCTGCCGGGATGATGAATATGGCCGCTGGTGATGATTTCCCCCTCCCGTAGAGTGCCGGAACAGGGTCTAGATTGGTTTTCCGTGGCTACAGAGGCTTGTGGCGGTGGAACTTCTAATCTAGGGTTATTCTCGGGGTTTTTGGAATATTTGCGAATTTATAGGGCAAAAAGTTTGTGTGGGAGGCCACCGAGGTGGGCACAACCCACCAGGGCGTGCTTGGGCCGCCAGGCGCACCCAGGTGGGTTGTGCCCCCCTCGGGGCACCCCTTTGGTACTTCTTTGGCCTACTAGATGTCTTCTGGTCCAAAAAAATCTCCAAAAAGTTTCGCTGCATTTGGACTCCGTTTGGTATTGATTTTCTGTGATGTAAAAAATAAGCAAAAAACAGCAACTCCCAAAAAATGATATAAAGTTGTCATAAAATGATTGTAAAACATCCAAGAATGATAATATAACAGCATGGAACAATCAAAATTTATAGATACATTGGAGACGTATCAGGTGCTGGCGCGGGGAACCAGCAACATCAGAGGTGAGGCCCACCACCACCACCAGCAGTAGCTGGTGGTCGAAGCGGAAGAAAGTCAAGTCACTGTGGGTAGCGCACATGCGCGGAGCATGTGGGTGGCCGAAGCGACATCGATGGTGGGCACCAACAACAAGTGGGCAGAGCAAGTAGGGCGGTCGTGGAGGTGGCACAGATCTGCAGATGGGCGGCCGTGGTGGCAACATAGGTGGGAAGCAGCAGTAGGTTACCTATGTGGCGGCGCCGTGGGTAGGCAGCATCGCAGGTCACCTCCATGGCGGGGGCGAAGGTGGGCGGCGTAGGCGCAGGTGCACGGCAACATGCAGGTGGGCGGAGGCGCTGGTCCTCGATCCGACGGTGGCTAGTGCATGTGGGTGGGGGATGGGGTGTTCACGGAGGAAGGAGACAAAGGTTTGTTTGTAATTGTTTGAATGTGTGAGGTTTTTTTGCAAAAAAGTAATTGTATAGTGTGGGCGGCATTGTTTTTCGGACGGAGGGAGTAGTTTTGAAGCCTCATGCAATAATCTAGAAGGAAAGAACCTCTCTAATCTAAGTCTAACTCAGTTTCACATTCTATTCTAAGTCCTCCATAAAAGAAGTTTAGAACAACCAATCAGGGATACCGTGATGTGGACAATCATCAAGCAAGATATAATACCTTTCAATGCTTTTACCAGGCTCTCATCGAGTCTCTGGTGAAAATTTATAATCCAACGCTTAGCTTTATATGCCTACCTCTGGGTATTAGTGTGCTAGGAACACCTTGGATAATTTTTCACAAATATCAATGGTACCTATAGGCTGAGAGAAAGTAGCCATGCTTTCACCGAGGTGATTACAGAATGCCAAAATAATTTAAATTTCATATCATCAAAGCTGACATCATTAAGTTTAAAGTCCCGCATATCTCATTAAAACATTGCAAGTGTTAGTAAGGATCTTCATTTTCCCCACCTTTAAATTTCTTACTATGCAATAGTTCAATTAAGCTTGGATTCAACTCATATGTTACATCGGTAGGATTTGGTCCTAGTGATGTAGTTTTTTCTCTTATAGGTGGTCCTGGTAGTTGCACCATGGTGAGTTGGTAATGGTGTCCAAAGTCAGCTATGGTATCCCTAGACCCGCAAGCAACTTAGTACACACAAATAAACCAGACTTAAAACAAAAAAACAAAAGCGCCCAACTCCCCAACAACAAGGGCAGAAAAAGCTTGATGGTCTGCAAGTGCACATGGTTTAGTTGTAACTTTTTCAAAGTAAGAGTATCAATCCCACAGGGAGCACATAAATCAGTCTTTGTCTCTTGAGTAGTTTCAATGACACTGCCTACAAGTTAAATGCGGTCCAAAGCAAAATGGAGAGGATAACAATATAGGGTTATTGTAGCTAAAGTGAATGTAAACTGCAGGAGTAAAATAGAGCAACACGAGACGTGAGTAGCGATTGTTGGAACCAAAAGGACTAAAGTATTCCAGGGAATCCGAATTCCCCACTAGTATGCAACTACATGTCTGATGCCTAAGCACAATACTACGTCGGATTCCTAAGACACTTTATACGTTTCTTTTTGTGGGTGAATCCAAGCACAAATACGTGCATACACACAGCAACCCCGTATCACATACGCCACTACCATTCATCTCACTCTGGTTACTGAATGATAATTAAGGGTTTCCCCGTGGGTGTAGCTAAAAGCGGTCTTTGTTTACCCCGTGTTGCAATGATTAGGGATGAAGGGAGATAGGCCCTGTCACTTACCTACCTCTGCAATCAGTCGTCACGCCAGTAGTAACAACCTTCCATCCAAATTTGGCATATGTTGGATGGTCGACTTAACCCAACATCGAGAAGATTATTAACATAAACATACAAAGAGGATATCAAATGCTAACAACACATGATCTTAAACATACTAGGGTTCCTCCATATCCCCAAGAACTAGGGAAACTACTCGCACATCAAGGGTACAAATGTGGTGGATGAATCATGATAAACATGGCAATGGCACAATAGTAATACAAGAATCCACTCCAACTATTGTATTACAACGTGATGGAGATGAGATAGTGATGGTGGATATGGTGCCCCCTGATACGTCTCCAACGTATCTATAATTTATGAAGTATCCATGCCATTATATTATCATTGTTGGATGTTTTACAATCATTTTATAGCAACTTTATATCATATTTTGGGACTAACCTATTGACCCAGTGCCCAGTGTCAGTTGCTATTTTTGCTTGTTTTTTACATCGCAGGAAATCAATATCAAACGGATTCCAAATGCAACGAAACTCCTGGAGGATTTGTTTGGGCCAAAAGAAAGCCAGTGGGCCAAGGAAGCACCTGGGGGCTACTCGAGGGGAGCAGCACCCACCAGGGCGCGCCAGGAGGCCCAGGCGCGCCCTGGTGGGTGCTGCCCTCCTCGGGTGCCCCCCGGACCGCCTCTTTACCCTATAAAATCTCAAATATTCCAAAACCCTCGGGGGTAGCCCTAGATCGGAAGTTCCGCCGCCGCAAGGCCTCTATATCCATGAGATCCAATCTAGACCCCGTTTCGGCACCCTGCCGAAGGGGGGAATCATCTCCGGTGGCCATCTTCATCATCCCGGCGGCCACCACGATGAGGAGGGAGTAGTCCACCCTCGGGGCTGAGGTTTGTACCAGTAGCTCTGTGTTTAATCTCTCTCTCTCTCTAATGTTCTTGAGATGTCACGATCTAGATGTATCGCAGGCTTTGTTAATATAGTCGGATCATATGGTGTTTTCCCCTCTCTCTCTTGTTGTGATGAATTGAGTTTTTCCCTTTGAGCTTTCGTTGTTATCGGATTGAATACTTTTATGGATGTGAGAACACTTGATATATGTCTTGCAATTGAATACTCGTGGTGACAATGGGGTATCATATTGATTCACTTGACATATGTTTTGGTATTCAACTCGCGGATTCCCACGGTGACATTGGTGTAATCTATGCATAGGGGTTGATGCACGTTCTCGTCTTCTGTTTCTCCGGTAGAAATCTTGGGGCACTCTTTGAAGTTCTTTGTGCTGGATTGAGTATTATGAATATGAATTTGCTTTAGTGTTATTTTAGTAAAAACTCTAGGGTAGATTGAACGGAAAGAATAGCTTTTTTTTATTTTAGTACGAACTCTTTAATAGATCGAATGGAAAGAATAGCTTTGAGGTGGTTTCATACCCTACAAACAATGTATTCTTATGTTCTCTGCTAGATAGGAACTTTGGAGTGTTTCTTCATCTCACGTTGTGGGATGGTTATATGATCCAACTATGTTAGCATTGTTGAGAGATTGCACTAGTGAAAGTATGCACCCTAGCCCTCATTTTCCATCATTGCAATACCGTTTTTGTGCCCGTTTACTATTTCCTACCTTGCTATTTTTATTTATTAGGATTATAAAAATAATTTCTACCATCCATATTACACTTTTATCACCATCTCTTCGCCGAACTAGTGCACCTATACAATTTGCCATTGTATTGGGTGTGTTGGGGACACAAGAGATTTCTTGTATTTGGTTGCAGGGTCGTTTGAGAGAGGCCATCTTCATCCTACACCTCTCAGGGATTGATAAATCTTAGGTCATCCACTTGAGGGAAAATTGCTACTGCCCTACAAAACTCTGCGCTTGGAGGCCCAACACGTGTCTACAAGAATAAAGTTGCGTAGTAGACATCAAACTCTTTTCTGGCGCCTTTGCCGGGGAGGTGAGTGCTTGAAGGTATATGTTTAGATCTTGCAACCGAATCTTTTAGTTTCTTGTTTTATCACTAGTTTGGTTTATAAAAGAAAACTACATAAAAGATGGAATTAAGGTTGCATCATATTATTGATCATCTTTATAATATCTTTCTTGAAAATGATGGATCGGAAAGTTGTGCTCAATTGTTAGAAGAAGAATGCTATAAAATGTTTGGCATAGAATCTTTGAATGATGAGCATGATTGCAATGTTGTTGGCATGAACTCTTTGGATATCCATGATGCTAAAGATATGCAAAGCCACAAGCTTGGGGATGCTATGTTTGATGGAGATGATGTTTTTATTCCCCCAAGTTTTGATGTGCAAATTTACTATAATGGTAGCATGCCTCCTATTTATGATGATTATAATGATGAAAGTGGATTTGGAGAGGTCATGACTTTATTTAGTGATGAATCCACCATTTTGGATGAGGCTTCAATAGACTATGAGAACAAGGTCGCTATCTATGATGATTATGGTGATGACATGTATGCTATATTGAATAATTATACCCATGAAACCTTCCATCATGATTTTAATTTTCAATCTTATGATAGTTATTCTGTTGAGTTTGCTCCCACCACTATTCATGAGAATAAATTTGCTTATGTGGAGAGTAACAAAATTGCTATGCTTATATGTAATGAAAAGAATGCTTTATGTGATGGTTATATTGTTGAATTTCTTCATGATGCTACTGAAAATTATTATGAGAGAGGAACATATGTTTTTACATATCTCAGTAATATCAAGTTTCCTCTCTATGTGTTGAAGGTTTTGAAGTTATGCATATTTTGCCTTCGTATGCTAGTTGATTATTGTTCCCATGAATTATTTGCTCACAAAATCCCTATGCATAGGAAATGGGTTAGGCTTAAATGTGCTTGCCATGTGATTCATGATGCTCTTTTTCATGTTTTAATTCTTATCTTTTATGCCAGCACCATTGAAATCATCATGCCTAGCTAAAAGGCATTAAAGAAAAGCGCTTGTTGGGAAACAACCCAACACTTCCACCTACTGTTTTTGTGTGTTCACATGATTATGCTACTGTAGTAATCATGTTTTATTGCTTTTGTTTCAATAAAGTGCCAAGTAAAGCCTTTGGGATCATGTTGGGTGATAGTTGATTTGATCTTGCTGCAAAACAGAAACTTTTGCAGAGTGCTTTTGAGTTGATTCTTTTTGCAGAATATTAATATACAAATTTCTCACGCGGTCCTAATTTTTTCATAATTTTTGGAGTTAGGGAAGAATGATGAATCTTGCATTCTTTACGGACTGTACTGCTTTGGCAGATTAATGTTATGTTTGCATTGTTTGCATATGTTTGCTTATTTAATGATTCTATTTGAGGATAGGAGTATTAAATATGCAGAGGCATTTAGTATGCAATGTTGAATAATAATTTTAGTGATTTTCTACAGTAGAGAATGATAAGGTTTTTGCATTGGTTTATACTAACTTATCTCACGAGTTCTTGTTGAGTTTTGTGTGGATGAAGCATTTGAGATTTAGGAAAACAGTGATATGAGAGGAATTAAGGAGACGCAAAAACTCAAGCTTGGGGATGCCCAAGGAATCCCAAGTTAATATTCAAAGAAGTCTCAAGCATCTAAGCTTGGGGATGCCCCGGTAGGCATCCCACCTTTCTTCTTCAATAATTATCGGTTAGTATCGGTTGAGCCTAAGTTTTTGCTTCTTCACATGAGTTGTGCTATTCTTAGAATGTCGTTTTATTTTCATTTTGCCGGATGTTTTAATAAAATACTTAGATATGAAAGTTTTTAAATAAAATAGAGTCCTCAATTAGTTGCCAGGGAGGCTAGGTAAATGACATTCACATCCCGTCAACAAAGCTCTTTTCTATGGATTTGCTTTAATGATTCGCTTATATCCTATGAGTGAATTATTGAATAAATTGAATGTCATGAAGTTGAAATCATATCATGCCTAGTGGTAGCTTCACATTGGGTTTAGAAAGTGAAAGTTTTTGAATCTTGACAATCACAATATTGGTCATACAAGCAATTCACGAATACTTAGTATAAGGAAGAGAACATTCACATGCAAATACACTATCTTGGAAATCTTTTGTAATTGTGAGCCCCCATCAAAATATTATATGCCAAAATTGTTGACGTTGGACAAGGAAGACAACATAATGATTTATGTTTGTTCATATTCACATAGAAGTTATGTTGTCATAGATCCTTCAACATGTGGTGCTTGCCCCCTATCTTTGCTAGCCAAAAATTCCGCACCAAGTAGATATACTACTTGTGCATCCAAAAACCCTTAAACCCAAATATTATTTTCCAGAGTCCACCATACCTACCTATGGATTGAGCAAGATCCTTCAAGTAAGTTGTAATCGGTGCAATAAGGTAATAAAAATTGCTTCTAAAAGTGTTAGATCATTTAGTGTAAGAGAAAATTGAGCGTTGTACAAACTTGTGATGACAAAAAATAAAAGCAACAGACTGCATAATAAAGGTTTCTATCATAAGGGGCAATATAACATGATGTTCTTTTGCACTAAGGGGTTGAGCATACAAACAAATAAGCGCATGGCAACCTCTGCTTCCCTCTGTGAAGGACCTATCTTTTACTTCTATGTACTTACTTTCATTCAAGAGTCAAAGTTTTTCTCTCTAATCCTTTTATTTTCTCTTTTGGCAAGCATCATGTGGTGAGGAAAGATCTAGGCACATATATCCAGTGGATATGGGCAGCATGAGTTATTATTGTTGACATCACCCAAAGGTGAATACGTTGGGAGGCGAAATTATAAGCCCCTATCTTTCTATGTGTCCAGTTGAAACGTTTTGCTCATGTGTATGCGGTGAGTGTTAGAAATCATAGAAGACTATATGATGGTTGAGTATGTGAAGCTCTTACTTAGACTCTGTTGAATAAGTTGAATTGCAATTGCTTGGTGACTGAGAATATAGGTTGTTGAGTTTCAAGAGAATTCATTGTTTGAACCTTAACATGTGAATTGGTTGCTACTTGGTCGTGAGAAGTTTCTTAAGAAAGAACTGTTGTTATGATGCTAGGAAAAGTGATTGAAATTGTCATTGATCAAACTTATGCTCTTTGCTAGCATTCACACTTCATAAATTATTTCTTTTATCATTTACCTACTCGAGGATGAGTAGGAATTAAGCTTGGGGATGCTGATACGTCTCCAACGTATCTATAATTTATGAAGTATTCATGCCATTATATTATCATTCTTAGATGTTTTACAATCATTTTATAGCAAATTTATATCATTTTTTGGGGCTAACCTATTGACCCAATGCCCAGTGCCAATTGCTGTTTTTGCTTGTTTTTACATCGCAGGAAATCAATATCAAACGGAGTCCAAATGCAACAAAACTCCTGGAGGATTTTTTTTGGGCCAAAAGAAAGCCAGTGTGCCAAGGAAGCACCTGGGGGGGGGGGCTGCTCGAGGGGAGCAGCACCCACCAGGGCGCGCCAGGAGGCCCAGGCGCGCCCTGGTGGGTGCTGCCCACCTCGGGTGCCCCTCGGACCACCTCTTTAGCCTATAAAATCCCAAATGTTCCAAAACCCTTTGGGGTAGCCCTAGATCAGAAGTTCCGCCGCCACAAGGCCTATGCATCCATGAGATCTAATCTAGACCCCATTCCGGCACCCTGCCGGAGGGGGGAATCATCTCCGGTGGCCATTTTCATCATCCCGGCGGCCACCACGATGAGGAGGGAGTAATCCACCCTCGGGGCTGAGGGTTTGTACCAGTAGCTATGTGTTTAATCTCTCTCTCTCTCTCTCCCGTGTTCTTGAGATGTCACGATCTTGATGTATCACGGGCTTTGTTAATATAGTCGGATCATATGGTGTTTTCCCCTATCTATCTTGTTGTGATGAATTGAGTTTTTCCCTTTGAGATTTCATTGTTATCGGATTGAATACTTTTATGGACTTGACAACACTTAATATATGTCTTGCAATTGAATACCCGTGGTGACAATGGGGTATCGTATTGATTCACTTGATATATGTTTTGGTATTCAACTCGTGGATTCCCGTGGTGACATTGGGTTGATTTATGCATGGGGGTTGATGCCCGTTCTCGTCTTTTGTTTCTCCGATAGAAATCTTGGGGCACTCTTTGAAGTTCTTTGTGTTAGATTGAGTATTATGAATATGAATTTGCTTTGGTGTTATTTTAGTACGAACTCTAGGATAGATTGAATGGAAAGAATAGCTTTTGTTATTTTAGTACGAACTCTTGAATATATCGAACAGAAAGAATAGCTTTGAGGTGGTTTCGTACCCTACAAACAATTTATTCTTATGTTCTCCGCTAGATAGGAACTTTGGAGTGTTTCTTCATCGCGCTTTGAGGGATTGTTATATGATCCAACTATGTTAGCATTGTTGAGAGATTGCACTAGTGAAAGTATGCACCCTAGGCCTCATTTTCCATCATTGCAATACAATTTTTGTGCCCGTTTACTATTTGCTACCTTGCTGTTTTTATTTATTCAGATTATAAAAATATATTTCTACCATCCATATTACACTTTTATCACCATCTCTTCGCCGAACTAGTGCACCTATACAATTTGCCATTGTATTGGGTGTGTTGGGGACACAAGAGATTTCTTGTATTTTGTTGCAGGGTCGTTTGAGAGAGACCATCTTTATTCTACACCTCTCACGGATTGATAAACCTTAGGTCATCCACTTGAGGGAAAATTGCTACTACCCTACAAAACTCTGCGCTTGGAGGCCCAACACGTGTCTACAAGAATAAAGTTGCATAGTAGACATCACCCCCTTGATGCGGAGTTGCAGCGACGGAGTCCTTGGATATATTCCCCCTATGGGTGCCTTCCGGGGCTAGGGTTTTGTGTATTGAACAAGTTTCTAGAGTGTGTATGTGTCTGATCCCTGATTCGATTCCATGGGTGGAAGTAGTCGATGAAGGGGAGGCTGCAACACCTGTACGAGCGCATGCGCTCATAGCAGATGTCGTCTTGCGCTCTGAGGCATCATGCGACCTCTAGCTTCCTCCCATGCACTTCATTCTTTAATTTAGTGATGTATTGTATTTATTGATGTTATTTTATTACCATTTTCTAAAGTTCTTTCCTTAGTGCTTCAATTGCTTCCAAAAACGCATTGTGGGAAAACCGACAAAAAGACTTGCGCGGACGTAGTAATATCCCACAAAGCCTACCAACTAGGCACAAAACTAAAACTGAAAACATCACATATGTTGGACTCATCATAAGCCGACAAGTGAGCTGGGTCTCCCTGTTAGCGTCCTTCAGCCCAAGCTGGGGTGCTTCTCTCATACGAACCTTCAACAGTTGTCCTATGTTCTCCCTTGCATTTGTTTTTTGCCCCTTTGCGGATCACTCGTAATATATGTTGTTCATAAGTTGCTACGCTTCTTGGCTCCAGTTGGGCTTTGTGCCAATGGTGTTGGGAAACGTAGCATGAAATTTCAAAAAAATTCCTACGCTCATGCAAGATCTATCTAGGAGATGCATAGCAACGAAGTGGAAGAGTGTGTCTACGTACCCTCGTAGACCGAAAGCGGAAGCGTTTGTTAACGCGGTTGTTGTAGTCAAACTTCTTCTTCTTCCGACCGATCAAGCACCGAACGTACGACACCTTCGAGTTTTCCACGCATTCAGCCCAATGACATCCCTCGAACTCTTGATCTAGCAAAGTGTTGAGGGAGAGTTCCGTCAGCACGACGGCGTGGTGACAATGATGGTGAAGTGATCCGCGCAGGGGTTCGCCTAAGCACTATGTGAATATGACCGGAGGCGTAAACTGTGGAGGGGGGCGCCGCACATGGCTAGGAATAGTTGATGTGTGTTCTAGGCGCCCCCTCCCCACGTATATAAAGGAGGGAGGGGGAGGGAGCCAGCCCTAGGCGCGCCCAAGTAGGAGGAATCCTACTTGGGCTCCTAGTTGGATTCGCACCCCCCCCCCCTTCCTTTTATCGGAGGGGAAAGAGGAGAAGAGAGGGGGGGAGAAGGAAAGAGGGGGGCGCCGCCCCCTCCCCTAATCCTATTCGGCCTCCTTCCTTGGGGGGTGCTCCAACCCTTGTGGGCTAGTGTGCCTCCCTCCTATGGCCCATATGGCCCATATCTTCCCCCGGGGGGTTCCGATAACCTCCCCGGTACTCCGATATGTACCTGATACATTCCGGAACTCTTCCAGTGTCCGAATACTATCATCCAATATATCAATCTTTACCTATCGACCATTTCGAGACTCCTTGTCATGTCCATGATCTTATCCGGGACTCCGAACAACATTCGGTCACCAAATCACATAACTCATATAATACAAAATCGTCAACGAACGTTAAGCGTGCAGACCCTACGGGTTCGAGAACTGTGTAGACATGCCCGAGACACCTCTCCATTCAATAACCAACAGCGGAACCTGGATGCTCATATTGGTTCCGACATATTCTACGAAGATCTATCGGTCGTACCGTAATGATAACATATGTTATTCCCTTTGTCATCGTTATGTTACTTGCCCGAGATTCGATCGTCGGTATCTTCATACCTAGTTCAATCTCGTTACCGACAAGTCTCTTTACTTGTTCGTAATACATCATCCCGCAACTAACTCATTAGTCACATTGCTTGCAAGGCTTATTATGATGCGTATTACCGAGAGGGCCCAGATATACCTCTCGGATACTCGGAGTGACAAATCCTAATCTCGATGTATGCCGACCCAACAAACACCTTCGGAGATACCTGTAGAGCATCTTTATCTATAATACTATATAGTCTACCAGTTTTGAATGTTTGAATCCACACATTGAAATGCATTTCTGGCTATTCATTGGGCTCCATCCAACGGCTTATATTGAAGGGATTCGCTGCTACAGAAAAATTGGTTGTTATTTGGGTCGTTCCGGATACATATACGGGTTAGCACTTGAGTAAGGGACCCACTGCATGTCAATTCGTTTCAGCAAATAGAGTGACCATGCCATATTCACATCGCTGGAGTACATGGCATGACTGGAAGGAGAAACAAGTGGGTCCGTACCACATAGTCTGACAAGAGGTAAAAAGTAGAACGATAAAAAAGTAAACAAATCAAACAAGTGCATCGAGCACATACATGGACTCACTGCCTCACGTGCATTTCTGGGTGGATTCTTGTAGTAAATGCTATACAATAAACATAGCAATAGGCAAGGTACGCACAATCTGAAACTATGTACTCCCTCCGTCTCAAGATAAGTGACTCAAGACGGAGGGAGTATATATGAACCCATTTTTAAAAAATGCATTTTAAATATGTTTTAAAATATCAAGAATTGCAAATTGCATAAATCTTCACAAAATATGTGCGGGGAACAAAAACGAAAAAAAATATCTTTTTATTTTGCCTCCGCATAAAAAACAAAATTTGGTGCTTCGAAATAGTGTTTCATGTTTTCTTTCTCTTTTTGCACATGTAAAGAAAGTTGTTTTCTGAGAAACTTTCTATGATCACACGGAAGATGGAGGGAGCCGAAGGGGTGCAACTTTTTCAGATTTTTTTGTCATTTGGAAATTTGTTTTCCGAAGTGAGTTCATATATACTTTTTCAGTTTTTTTTGTCATTCAAAATTGTGTTTTTCGAAGTGGGTTCATATGTATCTGGGTTCATCGATGTATTTTCTGCAATAGGTACCCCAAATTTTGTGCAAATTACATAGTCCGTAGATGCACGATAGTCATATGTCTTGAATCATTTCATCGGCATATTTATGTCTTATTTTCACAAAAATCACTCTATAGTATAAAGACGTGTATTGCGCATGCACGCATACTAGTAATCACCCAGTTATGTTGTGAAGTTTGATAGCATATAAGGTATTCCTTCGGTATCCGCGAGTTGCATAATCTCATAGTCAAAGGAATATGTATATGCCTTAAAGAAAGCAATAGCAATAAAACTTAACGATCATTATGCTAAGCTAACGGATGGGTCTTGTCCATCACATCATTCTCCTAATGATGTGATCTCGTTCATCAAATGACAACACATCTCTATGGTTAGGAAACTTAACCATCATTGATTAACGAGCTAGTCTAGTAGAGGCTTACTAGGGACACTGTGTTTTGTCTATGTATTCACACATGTATCAAGTTTCCGGTTAATACAATTCTAGCATGAATAATAAACATTTATCATGATATAAGGAAATATAAATAACAACTTTATTATTGCCTCTAGGGCATATTTCTTTCAGTATCCCACTTGCACTAGAGTTAATAATCTAATTCACATCGCCATGTGATTTAACACCAATAATTCACATCTTTATGTGATTAACACCCATAGTTCACATCGCCGTGTGACCAACACCTAAAGGGTTTACTAGAGACAATAATCTAGCTCACATCACTATGTGATTAACACCCAAAGAGTACTAAGGTGTGATCATGTTTTTCTTGTGAGAGAGATTTAGTCAACGGGTCTGCCACATTTAGATCCGTATGTATTTCGCAAATTTCTATGTCTACAATGCTCTGCAGAGAGCTACTCTAGCTAATTGCTCCCACTTTCAATATGTATCCAGATTGAGACTCAGAGTCATCTGGATCAGTGTCAAAGCTTGCATCGTCGTAACCCTTTATGACGAACTCTTTGTCACCTCCATAACTGAGAAACATTTCCTTAGTCCTCTTTAGGTACTTAAGTATAATATTGACCGCTATCCAGTGATCTACTCCTGGATCACTATTGTACCCCCTTGCAAAACTCATGGCAAGGTACACAATAGGTCTAGTATACAACATGGCATACTTTACAGAATCTATGGCTGAGGCATAGGGAATGACCTTCGTTCTCTCTCTATCTTCTGTCGTGGTCGGGTTTTGGGTCTTACTCAACTTCATACCTTTAAACTTGGGCAAGAATTCCTTCTTTGACTGAATCATTTTGAACTCCTTCAAAATATCATCAAGGTATGTACTCATCGAAAGTCTTATCAAGTGTCTTGATCTATCTCTATAGATGTTGACGCCCAATGTGTAAGCAGATTCACCGAGGTCTTTCTTTGAGGAACTCCTTTCAAACACTCCTTTATGCTTTCCAGAAAATTCTACATCATTTCCGATCAACAATATGTCATTCACATATACTTATCAGAAAGGTTATAGTGCCCCACTCACTTTCTTGTAAATACAGGCTTCACCGCAAGTCTGTGTAACACTATATGCTTTGATCAATTCATCAAAGCGTATATTCAAACTCCGAGATGCTTGCACCAGTCCATAGATGGATTACTGGTGCTTGCACATTTTGTTAGCACCTTTAGGATTGACAAAACCTTTTGGTTGCATCATATACAACTCTTCCTTAATAAATCCACAAAGAAATGTAGTTTTGATATCCATTTGCCAGATTTCATAAAATGCGGCAATTGCTAACATGATTCGGACAGACTTCATCATCGATACGAGTGAGAAAATCTCATCGTAGTCAACACCTTGAACTTGTTGAAAACCTTTTGCGACAATTTGAGCTTTGAAGATAGTAACACTACCATCAGCGTCCGTCTTCCTCTTGAAGATCCATTTATTCTTAATGGTTTGTCGATCATCGGGCAAGTCCACCAAAGTCCACACTTTGTTCTCATATGTGGATCCTATCTCAGATTTCATGGCCTCAAGCCATTTATCAAAATCTGGGCTCATCATCACTTCCTCATAGTTCGTAGGTTCATCATGGTCTAGTAACATGACTTCCATAACAGGATTACCGTACCACTCTGGTGCAGATCGTGCTCTGGTTGACCTACGAGGTTCGGTATTAACTTGATCTGAAGTTTCATGATCATTATCATTAGCTTCCTCTCTAGTTGGTGTAGGCATCACGGGATCCGTTTTCTATGATGAGCTACTTTCCAATTCGAGAGATGGTACAATTACCTCATCAAGTTCTACTTTCCTCCCACTCACTTCTTTCGAGAGAAACTCCTTATCTAGAAAGGATCCATTCTTAGCAACAAAGATCTTGCCTTCGGATCTGTGATAGAAGGTGTACCCAACAGTTTCTTTTTTTGGGGTATCCTATGAAGACGCACTTCTCCTATTTGGGTTCGAGCTTATCAGGCTGAAGCCTTTTGACATAAGTGTCGTAATCCCAAACTTTAAGAAACGACGGCTTAGGTTTCTTGCCAAACCATAGTTCATACGGTGTCGTCTCAATGGATTTAGACGGTGCCCTATTTAACGTGAATGCAGCTGTCTCTAATGCATAACCCCAAAACGATAGTGGTAAATCGGTAAGAGACATCATAGATCGCACCATATATCTAATAAAGTACGGTCACGACGTTCGGACACACCATTACATTGTGGTGTTCCAGGTGGCGTGAGTTGTGAAACTATTCCACATTGTTTTAAATGAAGGCCAAACTCGTAACTCAAATATTCACCTCCGCGATCAGATCGTAGAAACTTTATTTTTCTTGTTACGATGATTCTCCACTTCACTCTGAAATTCCTTGAACTTTTCAAATGTACCAGACTTGTGTTTCATCAAGTAGATATACCCATATCTGCTCAAATCATCTGTGAAGGTTAGAAAATAATGATACCCACCGCGAGCCTCAACAATCATCGGACCGCATACATCAGTATGTATTATTTCCAATAAGTCACTGGTTCGCTCCATTGTTCCGGAGAATGGAGTTTTAGTCATCTTGCCCATGAGGCATGGTTCGCAAGTATCAAATGATTCATAATCAAGTGATTCCAAAAGTCCATCTGCATGGAGTTTCTTCATGCGCTTTACACCAATATGACCTAAACGACAGTGCCACGAGTATGTTGCACTATAATTTCAACTTTGCATCTTCTGGCATCAATATTATGAATATGTGTATCACTATGATCGAGATTCAATAAACCATTTACATTGGGTGTATGACCATAGAAGGTTTTAATCATGTAAACAGAACAACAATTATTCTCTGGCTTAAATGAATAATTGTATTGCAATAAACATGATTAAATCATATTCATGCTCAACGCAAACACCAAATAACATTTATTTACGTTCATCACTAATCCTGAAAGTATAGGGAGTGTGTGATGATGATCATACCAATCTTGGAACCACTTCCAACACACATCATCACTTCATCCTTAACTAGTCTCTGTTCATTCTGCAACTCCCGTTTCGAGTTACTAATATTAGCAACTGAACTGGTATCAAATACCCAGGGGTTGCTACAAACACTAGTAAAGTACACATTAATAATTTGTATATCAAATATACCTTCATTCACTTTGCCATCCTTCTTATCCGCCAAGTATTTGGGGTAGTTCCGCTCCAGTGACTATTCCTTTGCAGTAGAAGCACTCAGTTTCAGGCTTATGTCTAGCTTTGGGCTTCTTCACGGGAGTGGCAACTTGCTTGTCATTCTTCTTGAAGTTCCCTTTCTTTTCCTTTTCCCTTTTTCTTGAAACTAGTGGTCTTGTTAACCATCGACATCTGATGCTCTTTCTTGATTTCTACCTTCGCCGATTTCAGCATCGCGAAGAGCTCGGAATTTTTTTCTGTTATCCCTTGCACATTATAGTTCATCACGAAGTTCTAGTAGCTTGGTGATAGTGACTAGAGAACTCTGTCAATCACTATCTTATCTAGAAGATTAACTCCCACTTAATTCAAGTGATTGTAGTACCCCAGACATTCTGAGCACAGGCTCATTGGCTGAGCTATTCTCCTCCATCTTGTAGGCAAAGTACTTGTCAGTGGTCTCATACATCTCGACACGGGCATGAGTCTGAAATACAAATTTTATCTCTTGGAACATCTCATATGCTCCATGGCGTTCAAAACATCTTTGAAGCCCCGATTCTAAGCCATAAAGCATAGTGCACTAAACTATCAAGTAGTCATCATATCGAACTTGCCAAACGTTCATAACGTCTGCATCTGCTCCTGCAACCAGTCTGTCAACAAGCGGTGCATCAAGGACATAATACTTATGTGTAGCAATGAGGATAATCCTCAGATCACGGACCCAGTCCGCATCATTGCTACTAACATCTTTCAACTTATTTTTCTCTAGGAACATATCAAAAATAAACAAGGAGCTACATCGCGAGCTATTGATCTATGACATAATTTGCAAATACTATCAGGACTAAGTTCATGATAAATTAAGTTCAATAAATCATATTACTTAAGAACTCCCACTTAGATTGACATCCCTCAAGTCATCTAAATGATACGTGATCCAAATCGACTAAACCATGTTTGATCATCATGTGAGATGGAGTAGTCATCAATGGTGAACATCTCTATGTTGATCATATCTACTATATGATTCGCGTTCGACCTTTCGGTATCCAGTGTTTCGAGGCCATGTGTGTCCATGCCAGTCAAGTTTAACCTAAGTATTCCGCATGTGCAAAACTGTCTTGCACACGTTGTATGTGAACGTACCTATCACACCCGATCATCACATGGTGTCTCAACATGAAGAACTTTCGCAATGGTGCATACTCATGGAGAACACTTATACCTTGAAATTTAGTTAAGGGATCATCTTATAATGCTACCGCCGTACTAAGAAAAATAAGATGCATATAAAAGATAAACATCACATGCAATCAAAATATGTGACATGATATGGCCATCATCATTTTGTGCTTTTGATCTCCATCTCCAAAGCATCAGTATGATCTCCATCATCACTGGCTTGACACCTTGATCTCCATCGTAGCATCGTGGTCGTCTCGCCAACTATTGCTTCTACAACTATCTCTAATGCATAGTGATAAAGTAAAGCAATTACATGGCGTTTTCATTTCATACAATAAAGCGACAACCATAAGGCTCTTGCGAGTTGCCGATAACTGTTACAAAACATGATCATCTCATACAACAACGTATATCACATCATGTCTTGACCATATCACGTCACAACATGCCCTGCAAAAAAAAGTTAGACGTCCTCTACTTTGTTGTTGCAAGTTTTACGTGGCTGCTACGGGCTTCTAGTAAGAACCGTTCTTACCTACGCATCAAAACCACAATGGCGATTTATCAAGTTTGCTGTTTTGACCTTCAACAAGGACCGGCCGCAGTCAAATTTGATTCAACTAAAGTTGGAGAAACAAACACCCGCCATCCACCTTTATGCAAACTAGTTGCATGTCTGTCTGTGGAACCGGTCTCATGAACGTGGTCATGTAAGGTTGGTCCGGGCCACTTCATCCAACAATACCGCCCAATCAAAATAAGACATTGGTGGTAAGCAATATGACGATCACCGCCCACAACTCTTTGTGTTCTACTCGTGCATATCATCTACTCGTAGACCTAGCTCGGATGCCACTGTTGGGAAACGTAGCATGCAATTTCAAAAAAAAAATCCTACGCTCACGCAAGATCTACCTAGCAGATGCATAGCAACGAGAGGGGGAGAGTGTGTCTACGTACCCTTGTATACCGAAAGCGGAAGTGTTTGTTAACGCGGTTGATGTAGTCGAACTTCTTCTCGTTCCAACCAATCAAGCACCGAACGTACGGTACCTTCGAGTTCTGCACACGTTCAGCTCGATGATGTCCCTCAAACTCTTGATCTAGCAAAGTGTCAAGGGAGAGTTCCGTCAGCAGGACGGTGTGGTGATGGTGATGGTGAAGTGATCCGTGCAAGGCTTCGCCTAAGCACACTACGTGAATATGGCCGGCGGCATAAACTATGGAGGGGGGTGCCCCACACGGCTAGGTATAGTTGATGTATGTTCTAGGCGCCCCCTCCCCATGTATATAAAGGAGGGAGGGGGAGGGAGCCAACCCTAGGCGCGCCCAAGTAGGAGGAATCCTATTTGGGATCCTAGTTGGATTCTCCCGCCCCCCCTTTCCTTTTACCGAAGGGGGCTAGAGGGGAAGAGAGAGAGGGGGAGAAGGAAAGAGGGGGTGAGGGAGTCCTGGACTAAGGGGTCCTCGGACAGCCGGACGATATGCTTTGGCTGGACTGTTGGACTATGAAGATACGAGATAGAAGACTTTGTCCCGTGTCCGGATGAGACTCTCCTTGGCGTGGAAGGCAAGCTTGGCGATTCGGATATGTAGATTCCTTTCTCTGTAACCGACTTTGTACAACCCTAGCTCCCCTGGTGTCTATATAAACCGGAGGGTTTAGACTTCTAGGTTTGAGTCACAACAATCATATCCTCATAGGCTAGACCTCTAGGGTTAGCCATTACAATCTCGTGGTAGATCAACTCTTGTAATACTCATATTCATCAACATCAATCAAGCAGGAATTAGGGTATTACCTCCATAGAGAGGGCCCGAACCTGGGTAAACATTGTGTCCCCCACCTCCTGTTACCATTAGCCTTAGACGCACAGTTCGGGACCCCCTACCCGAGATCCGCCGGTTTTGACACAGACATTGGTGCTTTCATTGAGAGTTCCTATGTGCCATCAAAGATAGGTTTGATGGCTCCATCAATCATCTACAACAATGCAGTCTAGGGGGGACCTTCCTCCCTGGACAGATCTTCGTATTCGGTGGCTTCGCACTGCGGGCCAACTTGCTTGGCCATCTAGAGCAGATCGATAGCTACGCCCCTGGCCATCAGGTTAGATTTGGAAGCATGAATTTCATGGCCGATATCCGCGGAGACTTGATCTTTGACGGATTCGAGCCCATGATGGCTGTCCTCGGCCACCATGATGAACATGACCTAGATCTGTCATCTGGCCGCACACAGGAGCTAGCGCCTATGACCGCCCTGGCCCTAGAGTAGGAGCGAACTACATCGCCCGAAGACGGGAAGCTCAGCCCCGCCATGGAGGCCGCAAACTCAGCGGCGATCGAGCCGCACACAGACCGAACATCAAACTGGGCTTGTGTTTCCAGAACCTCGGACTCGTCTCTGGCCATGCACTCTGAACCGCGTGCATCCGCGTCGATCGAACCTAACTGGGCGCCGGTGTCGGTATTCTGGGAACGGGGGACCCCAGACTTGCCTACCTGCGGCCTGCGGCGTGGCTCGAGTGGTGGCCCAGTACGGCCCATCCTCGTCATCGCAAGACTCAAGACCCTCGCGAGGGGCCAAGCCTCGCGGGGCAGATGACACAAGGCTTCCTCAGGAGCAGCCTCGCCAGGCAGGCTCGCGAGGAGGTGGAAAGATCAAGGCAAGGATACCTCACGAGGTGCTCGTGACGCAAGTCGTGACGATCGAGACCAGGCGGGCGCCGGCCTGCGCAATGTCCTTGTTTCCTCTTTGGTGCAAAGGGGGCAAGCACAGGCATGGAGTACCGAGGCATCAGGCAAAGGTTACCATTTCAGTGCAACGAGACCAAGACCAGCAGAGCGGCAGGATGGAGGTCACCGTGGAGCCCAAGACAGTGTCATCACCAGTGCCTTTGGCAGCCGAAGACCAACTTTAGTCAGGATAACTTGTACTAGATGTCCCCCTTCAAAATGGTTGTTGTTGGCACCCTTCCCGCTCAATATTTGGGAAGAGGACCAGGGCCCCTATAAATAGGGCTACTCACCGCAGTAGAAGGCATCCAGAATATCATCTAGAGACGAGGAGATCCACCCCAAGTAGAACACCCCGTCAGCTCAAGAACACCTCTCGCGAGGCAGTTATTCCTTGTACTGTTCATCATCCGCCCCAGAGGCAATCCACCACACCACACACTGGAGTAGGTATTACACCACAACGGTGGCCCGAACCAGTATAAACCTTGTGTCCCTCGTGTTGTTCATCATTTAGCTTAGATTCTCGCGAGGCGATCAGATGTGGATTGGTAGGGGGAAGATCTTCGCGCGCACCCCAGAGTTCGAACCTTAAGGGTCTGCGGGAACCCAACATCCGACATATGGGGCGCCTGGTAGGGGTGCACCAGAATCTTTCTTCCGCTGTTCCGCGTTCGATCACCTGTCGTGTCCAAGGCTGACGCTCGCCGGTCTCGCGCCGAGCATCTAGCTGCTCTCTCCGCCCGCGTCGCCCAGACGACTCCCGTCGGCGGGTGTCCCCGTCGTTCCCCGTCTCCTGCCGCCAACGCCGCCATCGGCCTGGCGGGGAACGAGCAGCAGGCCTCGTTGCTGCATCCTTCGATGCGGCAGGAAGGCCGCACCGCTACCCGTCGCTGACTCTAGCTGGTTCGTCGTCCCACGCCCGTCGCTCCCCCACGGAGACGCACGCCGCGTTGCTCCTGGCGCATGAGCTCCTGCACTACCATCCCGTCGACAACCTCTACGAGGTGTGGCTCGCTTGCATCACCGAGCTCGTCAGCGCCGCAGGGGGCTCCCCTGTGCCATCCCTCTCGCTGCCCCACCTTCCGTCCTGCGCGGGTGGTGCAGCCCAGGAGGTGCCTCCGCCACCTCCTCCCCAAGAAGGCGCCCTCGCTCCAAGGCACGTGGCCCTAGGACGAGATCCACCGCGTCCGGCACCCGCACGACAAGAAAGGAGCTGCCAAGAAATCCCTCGTCCCCAAGAAGGTGCTCACGTGCTCCCGGCACCGGCACGCCATGACCGCATCCCTGCGCCAGCACGTCAAGACCCTGCGCTGCTCCAGGCAGCAGCGCGCAGGAATCCCCAGGAGCAAGCCCCGCATCAGCAGAGAGCTCCGGTGGCCACCGCAGGCTGCCGCGCCTTCACCACTGAGCTACGCAGTGTCGCCTGGCTGGGCAAGTTCAAACCTGACCTGCCCCCTTGCGATGACGGCACTGCCGACCCCGCGGAGTTCCTGCAGCTCTACGAGCTGGGCATCGAAGCCGCCAACAGGGACGAAAAGGTCATGGCGAACTGGTTTCCCATGGCACTCAAGGACGATGCCCGCACCTGGCTCCTGAACCTGCCTCCTGGCACAATCTCCTCCTGGGACGAGATGTGCACTCGCTTCATCGCCAACTTTCAGGGCACTCGCAACCGTCCGCCGGCCGTGGGTGACCTGCGCCGCATCAAGCAGCAACCCAGGGAGACCTTGCAGAAGTATATCCAGCACTTCAACAGCGCTCGCCTCAAGATTCCCAAGGTGACCGAGGAGGCCATCATCTCTTCGTTCTCTGACGGCGTCTGCGACATCAAGATGAAGGAGGAGCTGGCAATCCACAAAGATTTGTGCACGTCTCTAGAGTTGTTCAACTTGGCGACCAAGTGTGCAAGGGCTGAGGAAGGATGCCTCTCCCTTCTCGAGCTCCCAGCAGTAGATCCAGAAGAGAAGAAAGCCAAGGCTAAGGATGTGAAGCGCAAGGGAGCAGTTGTGCTCGCAGCAGAGCCGGACATGAAGCGCGGCAGGGACCAGCCGGAGTCGTCCAAAGGCAGCCGGTACTATGTGTACCACGATCTCCACACCCACAACACCAATGAATGCCAAGAGCTCAGGGCCGTGCTAGAAGGCCGTGTCGGTCGACGCCCCGAGGGCAACGATCAGGGCTACGGCTGAGTCGGAGGAAGAGGTGGAGGATGATGGGACGACCGAGGCCCTCGCCAAGGGTGGCGTGACCGGCCTCGCGAGGACCGCTGGCAGGACCAGCCTCGCGTGGGGGCTTGGAGGGATCAGCTTCATGAGGATCGCCGACAAGGCAACATAGGACTTCCTCCTCTGCCACCACCGCCAAGAAGGAATGATGACCATCATCAGGATGAGGGGGCTGGGGGCTTCCAGGAGCTGCGTGCAATCCCTTGCATCTTGGGCGGTGCCCAGGCCCCAGCCTCTCAGCGCATCTTCAAGCAGTTTGCTCATGAGGTGAATGCAGTCCTCCCCAAGCTTGAGGCCACGCGCCCCCTCAGGTGGTCTGCCTGCGCCATCACGTTCAGCTCAGCGGATCAGCTCAAGTGTGCGGCAACGGTCGGTGTCCTCCCGATGCTCTGTTCCCCAGTCATCAGCAATGTGCAAGTTACCAGGACCCTCATCAATGGCGGAGCAGTGCTCAACGTCCTGTCCGTCAAGACGTTCAACAATCTCCAAGTGACATACGATTAGCTTCAACCAACCAAGCCTTTCTCAGGAGTCACTGATGGTTCAACTATCCCGATAGGGCAGGTCCGCCTCCCTGTCACCTTTGGGCAGTGCAAGAACTACCGTACCGAGCTCATTGACTTCGACATCGCCCACATTTGCCTGCCATACAATGTCATCCTCGAATATCCCGCTCTGGCCAAGTTTATGGCAGTGACTCACCATGGCTACAACGTCCTCAAGATGCCAGGAAGTGGCGGAGTCATAACGGTCCCCTTTGAAGAGAAGGATGTGGTGTGCTCCCTTGAGCGCGCCTTCCAAGCCGTGTCAATCGAGGACCCAGACAGCAAGAGTGGAAACCTTCCTGAAGCAGCTCCCAAGAAGAAGAAGACATCACCTGGCTCAAGGCCTCAGGAGGCAGGCACCTCCGGAGGCGCCACATCAGGACCTGCGCCCATCCAAGGGGCGCCACCCTCCGCCACATAGGAAGGCGCGCCCGGCGCCCTCCTTGGGCAAGGCTTGGGGGCTCTCTCCTTGGGAGCCACTCACTTTGCCAAGATCATGAGGGAGGCGCTCGGGTACCACTTGGAGGCATGCTTCGCGGCACGTTTCCCTCAGGAAAGCATAAGACAAGGAGGGCCCAACCCTCAGGAGTTCCTCACCAAGATCGCTCAGGAGTTGCAGGAATCGAGAGTCATGCGCGGAAACCGCCGCCTACCCAGCGTAGCTCCCCATCCACGCGAGGATGGCGGGCTGCGCGTCTGCGTCGACTACCCAGGGCTCAATCGAGTCGCGTCTCAAGAGTGCTTATGGCCTTCGTGCATGGGGCGTTGCGAGGGTCCACTGTGCAGCTACGTTCGCATGCCCTTCGGCCTGCCGAAGCAGCTGCTGCTCACTAGCGCCTAATGAGGAGCATTCTGGAAGCTCAGTTGGCCAAGCACCACGCACTCCTGGAGGAAATGGAGATGGACCTCGCCGAGCTGCACGGGCCTCTCGAGCCTCCCGAGGCTCGGAGCCCTGAAGGCTCATGAGGATTGGCTTCTTCACCACGCACCGTCAGCTACTCCGACGCTCGCCCTGCAATGGTATCAGGTGGCTTCTCTCAAGTTTCATTTCAGCTGGGAGCGCCCTCAGGGCTGCATCATTCCTAGGTCGCGTGGGTCTGACCCCGCGGCATGTACCCATTTTGCTTATGTCTTCAGCTTATCTTGTTGGGGGCGCCCCTCGGGCTGCATCATCCCCAAGCCGCTTGGGCCTGGCCCAGTGGTGTGTACCTTTATCTGCATCTATCTAAGTTGATTTGCTTCTTCATGCTTAACCTGCTTGAGATAATCGCCTGCTTGATTGACACCTACCTTTGGAGCCGCTCGCTCTGGCACGGCGCTTGCGCATGGGTCCGTCCCTGCAACGTCGAAAAATCTGAGTGGTCGAGCTCTGGCCGCGGCAGCCCCGCAAGGCGCTACCTCACCAGGCCCTCAGTGCCAAAATCACTCCCTCGGAGCAACCAATGGCCGGCTGGCAACCATAATGGCAGTCCTTGTTTCCCTCATGTTGGTGTACAGGATCCACCTAAGGAATGGCATGGAGGGTGTCGTGAGCCCTCTCTCTCTCTCTCTCTCCCGTGCGATCCGCTCGGGCGTTAAAACGGGGGCGCCTGAGCATCGCGACTCACGGGCTCTTACTGGATCTCCAGCCCTCACCCCTTGGCCTTGACCCACGGCATCACGACCTGTCATACCAGTGGCGGCTGAGCTCACTCGAGGGCCGGGACCTGAGGACGTAGAGCATGAAGGAAAGTGCGGGGAAGAGGGGAGAAGCTCACGAGGGCCTGACCCAGCGACACCCCAGCTGCCGGCGCGTAGGCCTAGCACCTCGTCAAAGAACAACTCCAAGCTCACGAGATAAGTCACGCCCCTAGAAAAGCTAAATCAACACGACGCTAAACCCTCACCTAGTGCGGATCTGTCACGGCGGTGTTGCCTTCCTTTCTTGCCCAGCGGAGGCTGCTTGAGCGCTAAAGGGGACCTCCTGAGCATCGTGCCTCAGGGGCTCTTACTGGACCTTGGGCCGCTCACCTCCTGGCCTTGACCACGGCATCATGACCTGGCATACCAGCGACGGCTGAAGCCTGCCTGGGGACCGGGACCTGTCAGCGTAGAGCACCAAGCCCTCATGAGGATAGAAAGGGGGAGCTGAGCCGAGACAGGACAAACATCTCGCATCGCTTCGTAATGAGGATAATATTCACAAAAGACATGGCAGACGCCTTACATACCCCCGCGGGGTGTTTCTTTGATTCCTCGCAGGGAACAAAAGGTGCCAATCCTAAGGAACGCTAACTACGCGCGCCTCCCTAGGAGACGCCATCATCAACAATGGGCCGCCAAGCGCCGGCGCCAACCCCATCCAGATCAGCGGTGCCGGCGGCACGATGCAGCTGCCCTGCTTCGAGCACGACGCGAGCTCGGGGGCTTGTAGCTGTCACCGCTCGTTTCCGAAGTCACGAGAAGCTCGGGGGAGTCGCTAGACCCTTCGGCTTCCCTGCTGCTACCAGAGGAGCTACTGGGGAAGCGGTTGACAGGCCTGGCCCTCGCCACTTCGGCGCCCCGGCCGCCTTCCTTGGGGTAGCACTCCAGTCGGCGTCCTTCCGCGTCGAAGACCTTGAAGAACATCAAGGATGCGCCATCATATTCAAGATGAATTACGAGGGTACCCCCTGTCCGGCAGAGCCGGGCAATCTCGCCCCAGCTCCGAGTCATGTAGACCTTGCCTGGAGCGACAACCTCGACCTCCGCTCTGGTCGCAAGGGTACTGCAGTCAGCATGCTGCAGCCAGAGCTCAAGAGGCCCCCTAGGTAGCATCTCAAAGGCGAAGAAGGGAGGAAGGCAAATCCAAGAGCTTGGAGGCATGGCGGCGTGAAGCACAAGCTCGCGAGAAGAGCCCTCGGCATGGACCCCAGGGGCGATGACGCACACCGCCGTGACTCGTCAGCGTCGCCGGCGGTGCAGGCGATGTCGCTCAGTGTTTTCTTCCCTGGGGCCCTCAGCCCGGGCGTACAAGGGCAGCGGAAACCCGGGCAGCCGCTGCTCGTACCAAGGCCTTGATGTCTCCTGCCATGCGACCACGTCGCGGCGGCCAGGGACCGGCCGTTTCTTCAGCGGAAGCGGGTCGGGACCCTCTTGGGGGGCCTTCCCTTTCTCTTCCGCTGAGAACCGGCGGATCGGCGCCATTGGCATGAAGTGGAACAAGGGCGAGGAAGAAAGAGTGAAGCAGAAAGAGATGGATTGCGGGGGCTCTCGCCCGTCCGTACTTATAGTCCAAAGGAGGCGAATCGTCGGCCTCCACGATCACAGGTAATCATGACCCATTTGTGCATGCAGGGACTTGTCAAGTCGAGAAGTTGTCGAGGCAGCGTGGGAAAGCGGAGGCGCCCATGTCCAATCAACCCCCACGCGGCGCCCAAGGCCGCAGGCTGATGGGGCCCGTGGCGCTCCGCACTTGCCCCTTCGCTTCTCTGCTAAGCCAAGTCCGAGCGTGCCTTGGGCCCGGGGGCTACTGTCGGTGTTGTGGGAACGGGGGTCCCCAGACTTGCCTGCCTGCGGCCTGCGGCATGGCTCGAGTGGTGGCCCAGTACGGCCCATCCTCATCAGTGCAAGACTCAAGACCCTCGTGAGGGGCCAAGCTTCACGGGGCGGACGACATAAGGCTTCCTCAGGAGCGGCCTCGCCAGGCAGGCTCGCGAGAAGGCGGAGAGATCAAGGCAAGGATACCTCGCGAGGTGCTCGTGATGCAAGCCGTGACGATCGAGACCAGGCGGGCACCAAGCGGGCGCCGGCCTGCGCAGTGTCCTTGTTTCCTCTTTGGTGCAAAGGGGGCAACCATAGGCGTGGAGTACCGAGGCATCAGGAAAAGGTTACCATTTCAGTGCAACAAGACCAAGACCAGCAGAGCGGCAGGATGGAGGTCACCGTGGAGCCCAAGACGGCGTCATCACCAGTGCCTTTGGCAGCCGAAGACCAACTTTAGTCAGGATAACTTGTACTAGATGTCCCCCTTCAAAATGGCTGTCGTTAGCGCCCTTCCCGCTCAATATTTGGGAAGAGGACCAGGGCCCCTATAAATAGGGCTAGTCACCGCAGTAGAAGGCATCCAGAATATCATCTAGAGACGGGGAGATCCACCCCAAGTAGAACACCCCATCAGCTCAAGAACACCTCTCGCGAGGCAGTTCTTCCTTGTACTGTTCATCATCCGCCCTAGAGGCAATCCACCACACCACACACTGGAGTAGGGTACACCACAACGGTGGCCCGAACCAGTATAAACCTTGTGTCCCTCGTGTTATTCATCGTTTAGCTTAGATTCTCGTGAGGCGATCGGACGTGGATTGGTAGGGGAAAGATCTTCGCGCGCACCCCAGAGTTCAAACCTTAATGGTCTGCCGGAACCCAACATCCGACAGCCGATCTTAGAGTTCAGCTCCGCGGACATTTTCCATCACTCGCCTTTTGGCGACGTGTTAAGCTCATTAAGATACCTCTCCTTGTGAGGGGACTCTCAGCCAAACTATGTCCGGCTCGAATGGGAAGCGGATGGTGAAGAACTTTGTTTCCCACCCACCACCCACTTTGTAGCCACTATCTATGACTTCACCGACATGCTCAATTATGACTTCGAAGACATCGACGGTATGGACAACGATGCCGGAGAGGAGCAAGAACCACTGCCTACAGGGCGTTGGATAGCCACCTCCTCGTATGACATATACATAGTGGATACACCCAAAGAAAATAACGGCGATGATGAAAATCCAGTCAAGGATAAACCTCCTGAGATACTGCCGAAGCACCGATTGTCACATGTTGGGTTCCGGTAGACCCTTAAGGTTCAAACTCTGGGGTGCGCGCGAAGATCTTCCCCCTACCAATCCACGTCTGATCGCCTCGCGAGAATCTAAGCTAAATGATGAACAACACGAGGGACACAAGATTTATACTGGTTCGGGCCACCGTTGTGGTGTAATACCCTACTCCAGTGTGTGGTGTGGTGGATTGTCTCTGGGGGCGGATGATGAATAGTACAAGGAAGAAGTGCCTCGCGAGAGGTGTTCTTGAGCAGATGGGGTGTTCTACTTGGGGTGGATCTCCCTGTCTCTAGATGATATTCTGGATGCCTTCTACTGCGGTGACTAGCCCTATTTATAGGGGCCCTGGTCCTCTTCCCAAATATTGAGCGGGAAGGGCGCCAACAACGGCCATTTTGAAGGAGAACATCTAGTACAAGTTATCCTGACTAAAGTTGGTCTTCGGCTGCCAAAGGCACTGGTGATGACGCCGTCTTGGGCTCCACGGTGACCTCCATCCTGCCGCTCTGCTGGTCTCGGTCTCGTTGCACTGAAATGGTAACCTTTGCCTGATGCCTTGGTAGTCCACGCCTGTGCTTGCCCCCTTTGCACCAAAGAGGAAACAAGGACACTGCGCAGGCCGGCGCCCGCCTGGCGCCCACCTGGTCTCGATCGTCACGGCTTGCGTCACGAGCACCTCGCGAGGTACCCTTGCCTTGATCTCTCCGCCTCCTCGCGAGCCTGCCCGGCGAGGCCGCTCCTGAGGAAGCCTTGTGTTGTCCGCCCTGCGAGGCTTGGCCCCTCACGAGGGTCTTGAGTTTTGCGCCGATGAAGATGGGTCGTACTGGGCCACCACTCGAGCCACGCCGCAGGCCGCGGGCACGCAAGTCTGGGGACCCCCGTTCCCAGAACGCCGACAGTAGCCCCCGGGCCCAAGGCGCGCTCGGACTTGGCTTAGCATAGAAGCGATGCGAAGGGGCAAGTGCGGAGCGCCGCGGGCCCCATCAGACTGCGGCCTTGGGCGCCGCGTGGCGGTTGATTGGACGTGGGTGCCTCCACTTCCCCATGCTGCCTCAGCAACTACTCGACTTGACAAGTCCCTGCATGCAGAAATGAGTCTTTATTGCCTGCGATCGTGGAGGCCGACGGTTGGCCTCCTACAGCTATAAATGCGGGAGAGCGTAGGCCCCCGCTGCACATATTCTTCCTTGCTTCCTTCTTTCTCCCTGCCCCAACTGCTCGCCGTCTCCTATGGCGCCGCCGAAGAGGTTCTCAGCCCCGGAGAAAGGGAAGGCCCGTCGGGAAGGGGCTGACTCTCCTCCGCCCAAGCGCGGCCGAGGTCGTCCCTGCAAGCATCTTGTGACCCCCGCAGTGGCTTTCCGTGGTCGCGGCAGTGATCACCCGCATGGAGACGGGGTCTGGTGGGTGAGGGGAGGCATGTCGTGGCCGCGCGGCCTCTCAGGTCGCGCTTCCACTCGACTGAGGTGCTGCCGGAGTTCATCATGTGGCCAGCGGACCCAACTGGCAGCTGGCTCCAGCTTCCCCTCTTCTTCGCAGGTGAACTCCCGGCCAGCGCTCTTGGTGTCCTCTGGCTCCAAGCGGACGGCTGCTGCAGCAAGGCCTCTTGGGTCTCACTGGAGATCTCTGTCGCCGGGAACGTGGCTTTGGCCCGCGGCTGGCAAACATTTGCCCGCGCGCGTGGCCTGGGCCGGCGGTGCACCCTGCATTTCAAGTGTCACGGCGACGCCACCCTCTACGTGAGGGTGTTCGGAGAAGATGGCTGCCCTGTCGGGTGCTGTCCCAAAGATGATGATGACGACGACCGGGTGCTCAGCCTCGGTGATGGACGAGGTGAAGACAAAGGTGGGCGCATGACCGGCGGCGTTCGTAGCTCGCCAAGCTTTGGTGGCTCCCCTTCGGACGACAGCTCCTCCAGCGGTGGCCGTGACCAGCCATCGCGCCGTCGCGCTCGCCTTAAGGGGGGTAGCGGGCCAGCCTGTCGTCGCGCCTCGGTGAAGCGTGAGGAGGGGTCTGACTAAGCTCCGGAGGTAGTACGATCCCTCGCCATGAGTCATTGCCGGGCAAGCCGTGTCTATTTTGTTTTCCTCCCTTTCCTGCACAAAGAGAGAGTAGTGTGGGGCCCTGTAGGGGCGTGCTGGACTGTTGTCGTTAACTATTATGCTACTTTCGTTATTCCCATGCTGTGTTTTGGTGTTGCGTGCTTGTATGTAGGAACCACTTAGCTCGGGGGGACTTGCCGCAGTCCTTGCTTCTCGAGGCTGAGGCCCTGTCGTGCGCCTCGAGGCCTGCAAGAATTAGTCAGGGGGGATAACTTTTGAGCCTGGTCGTGAGGGCAACCGGCTTAGGTCCTGTGTTCGTGTCGCGATGCCCGTGGGGCACGAACCGGAAGGAGTGCTCCCGCGGTGGACTTGGATAGGGAAGCCTCACGAGAGTGGGTCAGAAAACACTCGCGAGGGCAACCGCGCAGCCCCCTCGCGAGACTTGCGAAAGAGAAGTCGAGTCAGGTGGGTGACAAAGACAGAGAATCACGGGTCGGGGATGGCAACAACGCTGAAAGCAACTCCAATAAAATTTCAAATAAGGATGAACAAGCCAACTGCAGAAAGCAAATGAAAAAGCTGTGTCCGGCACCTAATCTAGCCTTCGACGTCTTCTCACCTGCGCGGAGCTAAGTGCTGCCACTGGGCATGGGCGGGAGCCCCCGAGGCCCGAGGGCAGCTCTCCGGAGACTCCGGGGCGTGTACAACCCCAACTCATTATTATGTGAGAGTGTCACGGGCGGTGAGCTTCACAGGCATTGGCCTTCTTCACAGGCTCCGGGCCTTTCTCGGGGCGATGAGTTTCATAGGCGTTGGCCTTCTTCATAGGCACCGGGCCTTTCTTGGTATGACAAGATTCACAGGCGCCGGGCCTTCTTCACAGGCTCCGGGCCTTTCTCGGGGCGATGAGCTTCACAGGCGTTGGCCTTCTTCACAGGCACCGGGCCTTTCTTGGTATGACAAGCTTCACAGGCATCGGGCCTTCTTCACAGGCACCGGGCCTTTCTTGGTACGACAAGCTTCACAGGCGCCGGGCCTTCTTCATAGGCGCTGGGCCTTTCTTCAAGGGTAGAACTTCCGGAGGTGCTGAATGTTCCACGCGTTTGGGATGGGCACCCCCTCCTAAGTCTCCAAGCGTGCGGCGCCAGGCCTGGAGACATGAACAACCTTGAACGGGCCCTCCCACATGGGTGAGAGCTTATGCAGCCCTTCCCTGGAGAGCACCCGCCTGAGCACGAGGTCACCTACCTTGAGGGTCCTGGGGCGGATGTTGCGGCAGTGGTACCGCCACAACGCCTGTTGGTATCTGGCTGCCCAAAGCGCAGCCTCCCGACGATGTTCCTCCCCCAGCACGAGGTCCATCCCGCGCATGGCGTCCTGTTATGCTTCGTCGAAAGCCAAGACCCGCGCGGAGCGATGCCTGACCTCGTGACGGAGGACCGCCTCAGCCCCGTAGATGAGGAAGAATGGCGTTTCGCCGGTCGACTTGGTAGCGGTTGTGCGGATGGACCATAGCACGGACTGGATCTCGTCGTACCAGCCCCTGCTGTAGTCCTCCAACTTCTTCTTGAAGGTCCTGGTTTTGAGGCCTTTCAGGACCTCCGCGTTGGCACGTTCAGCCTGGCCGTTGCTCCGAGGGTGTGCCACCGAAGCGTAGCATATCTACATTCCAAGGTTAGCACAATATGTTTTGAAGAGATTGCTGGTGAACTGTGAACCATTGTCGGTGATGATGTGATTAGGCACCCCAAACCGGCTCACGAGGCCCTTGATGAGCTTGACCGCTGAGCCAGCTGGGATGGTGCGAACAGCTTCCACCTCTACCCACTTTGTGAACTTGTTGATGGCGACATAGAGGTAGCGGTAGCCCCCTGGCGCCCGGGGAAACGGGCCCAGAATGTCCAGTCCCCAAACAGCGAATGGCCATGAAAGGGGGATGGTTTGCAGGCCCTGAGCCGGCTGATGAATCTGCTTATCATGGAATTGACACGCTTCACAAGCTTTCACCAGTTCGATCGCGTCGTTGAGTGCCGTTGGCCAATAGAACCCGCTCTGAAACGCCTTGCCGACGAGGGTCCGTGAAGACAAGTGGTGCCCACAGTCCCCACCGTGAATGTCTTCTAGCAACCCTTTCCCTTGCTCCATGGAGATGCAACGCAGGGAAACATCATTCGGCCGCTTTGGTAGAGTTCTCCGTCTTGGATGCAGTAGGCCGTGGCTTGCCGCGCCACGCGTTCTGCGTCCTCCTCCTTCTCTGGCAGAGACCCTTGCACTAGGTAATCTTTGAATTTTGCGGTCCAACATCCCTCCTGAGGCTCTAGTGCCAGGAGCAAGCGAGCTCCTGAGGTCGGGCCGCAGGCCGGGGCTCCTGAGGCAGGCGGTTGAGGGAGCTCCTCCCAAGGTTGCGTTGTACTTGATAGTGACGGTGCTGCTGAGGGTTTGAAGAGTCGTTCCTCAAAAATGCCAGGCTCCTGAGGCAGCTACCTGGACGCCCTCCTGGCGATGTCATCAGCCTCTTGGTTGGTGCCGCGGGGTACGTGCTGCAAGTCTAGCCCCCAAAACTACTTTTCCATCCTGCGGACCTCCGCAAGATATGCTTCCATGTGTTCGTCCTTTGGCTCGTACACCTTGTTGGAGAAGTTGACGAGGAGTTGTGAATCGCCCTTAATGATGAGGCGCTTTACCCCTAAAGTGGCTACAGCTTTCAAGCCTGCTATCAAGCCCTCGTATTCTGCTATGTTATTGGAGACCTTCTCTTCATGCTGGAAGCAGAGCTGCATGGCATAATAGAGTTTGTCCTGAGTGGGAGATATGAGCACTGTGCCTGCCCCTGCGCCATGTCGCGAGAATGCCCTGTCGAAGTACAAGACCCAGCCGTCCGGTGCTTCACTTCCTGGGGAAAGCGACCGATCCTCGCCCACTTCGAGCCCTGGTGCCTCCGTCCATTCCGCCACAAAATCTGCAAGTGCGGCTCCCTTGATGACCCTGGTCGTGCTGAATTCCAGCTGAAATGCTAGCAACTCGATGTTCCATTCAATGACCCTTCCAGCTGAGTTGGGGCTCCTGAGCACCCTTTCCAAGGGATATGCCGAGACGACCTTGATGGGGTGACCTTGAAAGTAGTGCCGCAGCTTGTGTGAGGCCACTAGCAACGCAAGCAGGAGTTTCTGAGGCATGGGGTATCGCGCCCTTGCATCCCGCAGCACCGTGCTAATGAAGTACACGGGATGCTCGACGAGGTTGAGGGTGCTGGCGTGGCCTGCGTCTTCCGAAGGTCGAGGCGCCTCCCAAGACGGTGGAGCCCCAGCGCTTGGTTGCCTGGCGGGGCCTCCTCCGCCCTGGGTGCGTCCCCGTGCTGAGGCTGATTCCCATCTGCTGCGGTCATGGTCTTCGCGGGGCCTTCTTGGCCTTGTGCTGCTGCGGTCGGGGTTGCGACCGGCGCGGTCTTGACCTGGCGTTCCTCCCGAACCGCCACCAGGGCTGTGCTGGCGGAGTAGGGCGTGGCTGCAAGGTATAGCACCAAGGGCTCCTGAGGGCGCGGAGCCACCATCACCGGGGGGCTGGTAAGGTACTTCTTGAGATCTTGGAATGCTTTGTCAGCCTCCTCGGTCCATTCGAACGGGCCCTCCTTCTTCATCAGCTTGAAGAAGGGCAGCGCTCGTTCTCCCAGCTTGGAGATGAAGCATCCCAACGCGGTTACTCGCCCGGTGAGCTTCTGCATTTCCTTGAGGGTCTTCGGCGGACTCATGTCTTTGACTGCCTTGACCTTCTCTGGGTTGGCCTCGATACCTCTGTGGGACACGAGGAAGCCCAAAAGCTTGCCTGAAGGGACTCCGAATACGCACTTCTCCGGGTTGAGCCGCAGGTCCACTTCGCGAAGGCTCGCGAAGGTTTCTTCCAGGTCCTGTATCAGGGTCTTCGCCTCCCAAGACTTCACCACGATCTCATCGACGTAGGCCTCGGTGTTTCTTCTGAGCTGCCAGCCCAAGGCCATGTGCATCAGTCGCTAAAAGGTCACGCCCGCGTTGCGCAATCCAAACGGCATGCAGGTATAGCAGTATACTCCGCACGGGGTCAGGAATGCCGTTTCCTCCACATATTATACCGCCATCTTAATCTGGTGATAGCCCGAGAAGGCATCCAAGAAGCACAACAGGTCACACTCGGCGGTAGAATCGACAATCTGGTCGATGCAAGGGAGCGCGAATGGATCCTGAGGGCAGGCCTTGTTGAGGTTGGTGAATTCGACGCACATGCATTCCTTTTCTCCCTTTTTTGGCACAACAACAGGGTTGGCTAGCCATTCAGGATAGCGGACTTCACGAATGACACCTGTAGCCTCCAGCTTGCGAGTTTCTTGGACGATGAAGGCCTGCTTCTCGGTGAACTGTCACCTTGACTTCTGCTTCATGGGGCGCACGTTGGGGCACACGTTCAGATGGTGCTCAATCACATCTCTTGGGACCCCTGCTAACTGATCAGGTTCCCATGCAAACACCTCCTTGTTTGTGCGCAGAAATTTCACCAGGGCCTCCTCCTGCTCAGGGTCGAGATTGGCGCCTATGGTGAAGGTGGCGCCAGAGGATCCATCTTTGTCGACTGGTACTTTCTTGGTCTCCGCCTTGTCTTGGGTGAATAGCTGCTTCTTCTTGGCCGGCGCAGCCCCCTTGGGCTCAAGGGTGTTAGCGCTGGCAGGCTGCGCCAGTGCGGCCGCCTTGAAAGCGAGCTTGAGCGCCTGCAGTGCATCCCTCGCGTCTCCAGACACGGTAAGGACGCCGCTGCTCCCGGGCATCTTCATGAGGTTGTAGGCCGGGTGAGTCGCCGCCATGAACTGGGCCAAGGCAGGGTAGCCGAGGATGGTGTTATACGAGAGGCCGATGGGGGCGATGTCGAAGTCGATCAGCTCCGTGCGGAAGTTGTCGTGGGTGCTGAAGGTCACCGGGAGGCGGATCTGCCCCAGGGAGTTGGTAGGGCTACCTCCGACGCCTAAGAAGGGCTTGCTAGGTTGGAGTCACTCCAGCGGCATGTGGAGGAGGCTGAAGGCCTCCACCGAGAGCACGTTGAGGCCGGCACCACCATCGATGAGGGTCCTGGTGATGGCCACCTGGCAGATGGTGGGGGTGCATAGCATCGAGAGCGCGCCCGAGCAGGCGGTGTTGGAGGGGGGATCGTCCGAGCTAAAGGTCAGGTCAGCCTTGGGTGCCGCCCAGCCTGGGGGGGCTTCACAGCGCTTGAGGGCGGCGTCGATCTGGCGGACGAGCAGCTTGATGTGGCGGCTCGAGGGTGGGGCTTGCGAGCCGCCTAGGAGAGTTGCGACGACTGGGGGCACCGGCGCAGCATAAGGGGCGAGGAAGAGGTCGCGCAGCTCCTCCCAAGAGGCCACCGATGCCGCTGGCGGGTGGAGGAGCCACATGCGTGGGACGCCGGTGAGGGCCATAGGCAGCCAGTTAGCCATGACCCTGTCGTCGCCCCCAGCCTAGAGGACGGCCTCCTCATATGCCAGCAGGAAAGCTAGCGGATCCGCCGTGCCGTCGTAGCGTGGCGGCATGTCTGGCTTGAACTTGTTCAGCAACTGCACCTGCCATAAGGCGGGGGCCAAGGCCCGGAGCCCCCTAGCCGCAGCGCTGGCACCAGCCGCTAGAGTCAGAAGCGCGATGTCCGCCATGAGGGAGGAGCGCGGTGTTGGTGGAGAGCGGGTCGTCGGAAGGGAGAGCTATGGTGCACCCCTACCTGGCGCGCCAAATGTCAGATGTTGGGTTCCGGCAGACCCTTAAGGTTCGAACTCTGGGGTGCGCACGAAGATCTTCCCCCAACCAATCTACGTCTGATCGCCTCATGAGAATCTAAGGTAAACAATGAACAACACGAGGGACACAATATTTATACTGGTTCGGGCCACCGTTGTGGTGTAATACCCTACTCCAGTGTGTGGTGTGGTGGATTGCCAATGGGGGCGGATGATGAACAGTACAAGGAAGAACTGCCTCGCGAGAGGTGTTCTTGAGCTGATGGGGTGTTCTACTTGGGGTGGATCTCCCCGTCTCTAGATGATATTCTGGATGCCTTCTACTGCGGTGACTAGCCCTATTTATAGGGGCCCTGGCCCTCTTCCCAAATATTGAGCGGGAAGGGCGCCAACAACGACCATTTTGAAGGGGAACATCTAGTACAAGTTATCCTGACTAAAGTTGATCTTCGGCTGCCAAAGGCACTGGTGATGACATCGTCTTGGGCTCCACAGTGACCTCCATCCTGCCGCTCTGCTGGTCTCGGTCTCGTTGCACTGAAATGGTAACCTTTGCCTGATGCCTTGGTACTCCACGCCTGTGCTTGCCCCCTTTGCACCAAAGAGGAAACAAGGACACTGCGCAGGCTGGCGCCCGTCTGGCGCCCGCCTGGTCTTGATCGTCATGGCTTGCGTCACGAGCACCTCGCGAGGTACCCTTGCCTTGATCTCCCCGCCTCCTCGCGAGCCTGCCCGGCGAGGCCGCTCCTAAGGAAGCCTTGTGTCGTCCGCCCCGCGAGGCTTGGCCCCTCGCGAGGGTCTTGAGTTTTGCGCCGATGAAGATGGGCCGTACTGGGCCACCACTCGAGCCACGCCGTAGGCCGCAGGCAGGCAAGTCTGGGGACCCCCGTTCCTAGAACGCCGACACCGATGTCAGCGGTGCCACTCTAAGCCGTGCCGTAGTAAGAACAGCAATACCGTCACAGAAGAGGATAACACTCTGGACGGTGCCGAAAACAATGAAGACCCTGTTGAGGCAACCTCCGAACAGGAGGAATGGGAGGATGGGCGAGCTAGCCCTGGCGAACAGGCCGCGAACGAAGACTCGGAGGATAGCAACTACCTTCCGCTCTCCGAGGACGCGGTTAGCCTCGGTGACAAAGATTTCATCGTGCCTGAAGAGCCTGCCGAGCAGGAACACTTTAAGCATCAGCTAATTGCCACTACAAGAAGCCTAAAAAAGAAGCAGCAGCAGCTTCAAGTCGATCAGGATCTACTTAATGAAAGATGGGCTGATGTCCTGGCAGTCGAGGAATATGGCCTCGAGCGCCCAACCAAAAGCTACCCGAAGCGCAAACTGTTGCCATGGTTCGACGACGAGGTGCTGGAACCTGTCCTACCAAGGTATAGTATGGCTGACCGACCACCACGTGGCCGGGACAAAGCGGCACCTCATGCTGAATACCAGCCCGCATTACCTCGCCAAACAAACAGAAATACAATAGCTCGGGGATATACACATGACCTGTGATGCGATTTGGAAAAGAAAGCAGGTCAGACAAGATCAATCTATGGATCACGGGGGCATGCCTCTACGCGCGACGATGGCTATCTGGCTGAACGCGACAAACATAGCCACGTCCGGGCCGAAAACCGCAGACGAGCCCCATCCGAGCTACGTCAAGACTTGGCCCGATACAGAGGCACCACACACCCCCTTTGCTTCACTGACGAAGTAATGGGACGTGATTTGCCAGAAGGGTTTAAATCCGTAAACATCGAATCATATGATGGCACAATAGACCCCGCGGTATGGTTTGAGGATTTTCTTCTCCACATTCATATGGCCCGCGGCGATGATCTTCACGCCATCAAATACCTCCCGCTCAAACTCAAGGGACCGGCTAGATACTGGTTAAACAGTCTGCCCGAAAACTCCATTGGCAGCTGGGAGGAATTGGAGGGCGCCTTCCTCGACAACTTCCAAGGCACATATGTCCGACCTCCGGATGCCAATGACCTAAGTCATATAATCCAACAGCCTGGAGAGTCAGCCAGGAAATTCTGGACTCGGTTCCTAACTAAAAAGAACCAGATCGTCGACTGTCCAGACGCTGAAGCCCTAGCGGCCTTCAAGCACAGCATCCGCGACGAATGGCTGGCCAAGCACCTCAGCCAAGAAAAACCGAAGTCCATGTCTGCCCTCACGACACTCATGACCCGCTTCTGTGCAGGCGAGGATAGTTGGCTAGCCCGTAGAAACAACAATACAAGCAAACCTAGCACTTCTGAAGCCAGAAACAACAACGGCAAGCCCCGACGCAATAGACATAAGCGTTGAAACAACAGCGATAGCACCGAAGACACGGCGGTCAACGTCGGATTCAGTGGTTCTAAGTCTGGTCAGCGGAAGAAGCCATTCAACAGAAATAATCCGGGCCCATCCAGTCTGGACCGCATACTCGATCGACCATGCCAAATCCATGGCACTCCTGATAGACCAGCCAATCATACCAATAGAGAATGTTGGGTTTTCAAACAGGCCGGCAAGTTAAATGCCGAGAATAAGGAGAAAGGGTCACAAAGCAATGACAATGATGAGGAACCCCGACCACCGAACACAAGGGGACAGAAGAAATCCCACCCCCAAGTCAAAACAGTGAACATGATATATGCCACCCATATCCCCAAGAAGGAGTGCAAGTGTGCACTCTGGGACGTCTACGTGATGGAGCCAGTCGCCCCAAAGTTCAACCCATGGTCCTCTTGTTCGACCACCTTCGATTGCAGGGACCACCCGACCAGTATCCGTCATGGCGGTTCAGCCGCACTGGTCCTTGACCCAATTATTGATGGATTTCATCTCACGCGAGTCCTCATGGATGGTGGCAGCAGCCTGAACCTGCTCTAGCAGGATACAATGTGCAAAATGGGTATCGATCCCTCAAGGATCAAGCCCACTAAAACCACCTTTAAAGGTGTCATACCAGGTGTAGAGGCCTATTGTACGGGCTCAATCACACTAGAAGTGGTCTTCGGATCCCCGGATAATTTCCGAAGCGAAGAGTTAATCTTCGGTATCGTCCCTTTTCGTAGTTGTTATCATGCATTGCTCGGACGAACCGCATTCGCTAAATTCAATGCAGTGTCGCACTATGCATACCTCAAGCTCAAGATGCCTAGACCTCACAGTGTTATAACAATCAATGGAAATAAGGAGCGCTCCCTCCGTACTGAGGAACACACCACGGCCCTTGCAGCAGAAGTACAGAGCAGCCTTCTTAGGCAGAACTTTAATTCGGCAGTAAAGCCCCCAGACACCGTCAAGCGAGTTCGAACTACTCTACAGCAGGACCGTCCAGTTCGTCCAGAGCTCAACTAGCAATCCGGCCTCCGTTCCAGTCCCAATCAAGCGGTGAAATTTGTGCCGTGCGTACATAACTACGCACTTAAAGTACCATGGGCACGGACAGAGGCATAGCTTGACCGCGGTCCACAATGCGGCTCAACCGCCCCTGGATCCGCATACCTTTACCTTTTTCTCTTTCTTTCAGGTTTTTCTCTTCTTGAGGCTTTTCTGACAACCTGATCATCGGACCCATCACGGGAATACCCAGGTGGTCTCTGCTAACGATCATTATACCTGTTTTACATACCCGCATGCAGCTCGCTCTTGGTTGCGGCATGTTAAATAGCCTTACTTGCTTATCGCATTACTTGTACAAGTACGCCTCGACGTATTCCTCAAATTACAATGGAAAATAATTTACAGTGGTAGCTTATTACTTGATTTTTTTCCTTGCCTTTGTATTCATTATCAATTGCATCCGTACACTCTAGTATGCATTTCTTTGCCAGGGGCTTCATTACACCCGGCAATACGGCAATCAAGTCCGAACAATTTTACAGTATAGTTCGGCACCCCGAACTTATAGCATTATATGCATCGGCTCCAAATCATGTCTTTGGTCAATAGTTGGGTTGCCCGGCTCTTGTGCTTACTACCTTATGTTCTGCTATATCGGCTAGGGTAGTAAAGGGAGAACTATGGCGATTGTGTCCCAGTTCTTCTGGACGAGCACCTCAGTAGAGAAAGCCGAAAACTGACTGTCATGATGCGGCGAGAGCTGGTCAGTTGTTCGAGAGGTTTTCAAATCCTTAGAGATTTTTCTGCTTTATGCCAGGAATCGGTTTTCATCCGATTAGGCATCTATAGCGCCCCAACTTCGGTCTTCTGAATACCAGGGGCTTTGCCAGAATTTTCATTGTCAAACTCCTATGGCTAAGTGAGGGTGATAAAGTTGTATAGTCTGATTGCCTTGTTCGTTGCGTTAAACACCTCCTTTAAGGACCAAAATTTGGAGTAAAGAGTGTTTATATTTATCCCGAACACCCCCCTACTATCTACGTGGGGGCAGAAGCCGACGACTGGCAACTCTTAGATTTTCATAAACGGCCGCACAGGAGGTAAATTTTTTAAAGTAACAAGCATTATATTACATAACAAACTTGTTTCATATCATAGGACAGGATAACATGAATGTTTTCATGGGAATACAACATCCTACGCACATTGCCCCGCCGCAAGGCAGGATCCCTCCAGGACATTGTCAAAATATAGCTCAGGTCGGCGGTGCACCTTGCCCTTAGGCGGCCCATCGGTCATCAGCTTCGTGGCGTCCATCTTCGCCCAGTGCATCTTAGCGCGAGCAAAGGCCATCCACGCACCTTCAATGCAGACTGGTCGCTTGATGACTTCGAGCCGTGGGCAGGCACTGACAAGTCGCTTCACGAGTCCGAAATAGATGCTGGGCATGGGCTCGGCAGACCATAGCCGGACTATTAAGTCCTTCATGGCTAGTTTGGTCGCCTTGTGCAGCTCGACCAGCTGTTTCAACTGGTTGCTAAAGGGCACCGGAAGTTCTGGTCCAAGGTACTGAGACCAGAATAGCTTCTCCGTAGAGCTCCTTCTTCAGCTTGGTAAACTTGTGCAGCATCTGATATGCTGCGCGGCAGATCCGTAAACACCCCTGGAGAGCTTCAAATCCGGGTAAGTAACAAGAATGTTTCCTTCACATATCTGCTTTGCATAATGAAAGCATTACCCGCGGTAATTTTCTTGGCCGCCTGGATCTCCTGGAGAGCGCCCTGTGCTTTGGCTCGGGCTTCTAGTGCACTTTGGCGGGCCTTGGCAAGTTCAAACTCTTGAGTCTTAAAATCGCGCTCCAAGGACTCGTACTTCTTGACGATGTCCTGGAGCTCTTGTTGGACCTCGCTGACCCGGGCCTCCTTCTTCTCGCGCGTGGCGTGTTCCTTGGCCGCTTTGTCCTCGGCCTCGGCCAATGCCTTCTTGAGGGCCGCTACTTTGGTCGTGGCCCCTAATAAAGTTCATGACACTTTAGTCAGTACGAACCATTCATCCTTCCTAAATATACACACAGGTTACTACATACCTTTGTTTTGTTCCAGCTGCTTTTTCACGAGGCCGAGCTCTTCCTCGGCCCACTCCAGATTCTGCTTCAGTCTGGAGACCTCCGCAGTATGAGCGGTAGCAGCCAGCAGCGACGCCTGCTTACTCACATCGACATCTTATGTTAGACTCCTGCGAAAATTATTTTGATCCTCTGTTTAGTTTTTCTTTCCGAACACCGACAGAGCATCAGGGGCTACGGTCTACACTATGATATTCTTTTACAATTATATTACTTACCACAAAGCCTATTAGAAGGCTAGCACAGGCATCGTTCAATCCGCTTTTTGCGGACTGTACCTTCCCAATCACTGTACCCATCAGGGTACGGTGTTCGTCAGGAATGGAAGTGCCTATCAGCACTTCCGTCAACTAGTCCGGTGCCCCTGGTTGGACAGAGGTCACCGGCGGAATAGGCGCGCCCCTTCCCTCCAAAGGGGGCTGCTCGCCTGATTCCGAAACTGTAGGGGTCTTCGGAATGATGTCCGGATGAGGGCCAAATTGAGTATGGCCCCCATCGTCAGTATCCATGGAGATCTGCACCCCCGTGTGTCCGGCGGCCGAAGCTTCTCCCTCGGCTGCCACTCCCAGCTGCTGTTGGTAGCTGTTGTGGAGCTGTCCGGAAAGGAAACTTTCCCTTTCCTAGACGCCTCGGCCTCCAGATGTGTGGGGGTCGTCCTTTTCTTTTTTTTCCCTGAGGGAGGGGAGTGGATTTCTTCCTCTTCCTCCTCTCATTCGTCGTCTTCCGTGGAGGAGCGTGCCTCAGCATCTTCGGATGTCACGTCCGAAGTACCCATATGGCGGAGACCACTTCTGGTCCCCTTGGCCTTCTTCTTGGCCTTCTTCTCCAGCACCTTGTAAGGCGCCGGAAGCAGCATTTTCGTCAGGAGCAGAGTCTCTGGGCCTTCAGGCAGTGGGGCCAGACATCCAACTATTCCGCTATCTCTATCCAATCCTGAAATAATCGATAGGGAGACTTAGATGCCTTCCTCTAATATGCGAGTAAAGGGAACACCTTGAAAACATGAAAGGACTTACCGGATTCGCAGGGTGGGTCAGGTCATGCCCACGATCCTCGTCCGTGGCCGGCGGCACCTCATTGGCCTTGAAGAGCACCTTCCATATATCTTCATGCATCGTGCATAAGAGTTCTGACAGAGTTTGGTGCTTGGCCGGGTCGTATTCCCACAGGTGGCAAGTCCGGCGCTGGCATGGAAGAATCTGGCGGACGAGCATAACTTGGACCACGTTGAAGAGCTTGACTTTCCTGATTATCATATTCTGGACACGCATCTAGAGTGATGTCAGCTCGTCCGGAGAGCCCCAGGGTAGGCCCTTCTCTTGCCAGGAAGTGAGCCTCATTGGGACTCCGGGTCGGAATTCGGGGGCCACCGACCAGTTGGTGTCGTGCGGCTCGAACCACCCCGACTGCCACCCCTTCACTGTCTCCACAAAGGAGCCCTCGTGCTAGGTGACGTTGGGAATCTTGCCCACCATGGCGCCCCCGCACTCAGCTTGTTGGCCGCTCACCACCTTGGGTTTCACATTGAAGATCTTCAGCCATAGGCCGAAGTGAGGTGGGATGCAGAGAAAAGCCTCGCACACGACAATGAATGCTGAGATGTTGAGGATAGAGTTGGGGGCCAAATCATGGAAGTCCAACCCGTAGTAGAACATCAGTCCGTGGACAAACAAGTGGAGAGGGAATCCCAGTCCACGGACGAAGTGTATGAGAAACACAACCCTCTCATGGGGCTCTGGTGTAGGGACGATCTGTCCCTTGGCCGGAAGTCGATGAACGATTTCCTTGGCCAGGTAACCGGCCTCCCAGAGCTCCTTGATGTCCTTCTTGACAGAAGAGGCCATCCACTTGCCTCCAGCTCCAGATCCGGACATGGTTGGAGTGCTTTTTGGGCGGAGAAAGCTAGAGCTTGGGCGCTGGAGCTCGAGAATGGATGGGCGGAGGAAGGAGAAGGCGTGGGTGAACAAGGATGGATCCTTATCCCCTTATAAAGGCAGTAAAAGTTATGCGCCTCCCTATCGCCTTAAAATCCGCCTACTCCCCAAGCGCCGTTCAGATGGCATGGTTGGGTTACCCATGCCCATATTTATGAGAATCCCATGATAAGGGGACATGATCTCTGCTTCGACAAGACGTGCTAGTGAAACCGCACCTCGAAATATGAAGCGGCAGGCTAAAAACGGTTCGAATAATGACCGGGCAGTGGCGTGATGTCACGCTACAAATGGTTGTCAGCGGATTGTACTTGTGAAATATTATACTCTCTATGGTTGTGTGTGGTATTTGTTTTGCAGAGCCGAACACGATTCTTCTGTTCGGAATTTACTTTGAAGTATTCGGAGAAGGAACCCGCCTTGCAATGCCGAAGACATTCTGCGCGCCAGAATCATCGTCATTGAAGCCTGGTTCAGGGGCTACTGAGGGAGTCTTGGACTAAGGGGTCCTCGGACAGCCGGACTATAAGCTTTGGCCGGACTGTTGGACTATGAAGATACGAGATAGAAGACTTCGTCCCGTGTCCAGATGGGACTCTCCTTGGCGTGGAAGGCAAGCTTGGCGATTCGGATATGTAGACTCCTTTCTCTGTAACTGACTTTGTACAACCCTAGCTCCCCCGGTGTCTATATAAACCGGAGGGTTTAGACTTCTAGGTTTGAGTCACAACAATCATATCATCATAGGCTAGACCTCTAGGGTTTATCCATTACGATCTCGTGGTAGATCAATTCTTGTAATACTCATATTCATCAAGATCAATCAAGAAGGAAGTAGGGTATTACCTCCATAGAGAGGGCCCGAACCTGGGTAAACATCGTGTCCCCCGCCTCCTGTTACCATTAGCCTTAGACGCATAGTTCGGGACCCCCTACCCGAGATCCGCCGGTTTTGACACTGACAGGGGGCGCTGCCCCCTCCCCTAATCCTATTCGGCCTCCATCCTTGGGGGGCGCCAACCCTTGTGGGCTGGTGTGCCTCCCTCCTATGGCCCATATGGCCCATATCTTCCCCCGGGGGGTTTCGGTAACCTCCCTGGTACTCTGATATGTACCCGAGACATTCCGGAACACTTCTGGTGTCTGAATACTATCATCCAATATATCAATCTTTACCTCTAGACCATTTTGAGACTCCTCGATATGTCTGTGATCTCATCCGGGACTCCGAACAACATTTGGTCACCAAATCACATAACTCATATAATACAAAATCGTCAACGAACATTAAGCATGCGGACCCTACGGGTTCAAGAACTATGTAGACATGACCGACACACCTCTCTGGTCAATAACCAACAGCGGAACCTGGATGCTCATATTGGTTCCCACATATTCTACGAAGATCTTTATTGGTCGTACTGTAATGACAACATATGTTATTCCCTTTGTCATCGGTATGTTACTTGCCTGAGATTCGACCGTCGGTATCTTCATACCTAGTTCAATCTCGTTACCGGCAAGTCTCTTTACTCGTTCCGTAATACATCATCCCGCAACTAACTCATTATTCACATTGCCTGGAAGGCTTATTATGATGTGTATTACCGAGAGGGCCCAGAGATACCTCTCCGATACTCGGAGTGACAAATCCTAATCTCGATCTATGCCAACAACAAACACCTTCAGAGATACCTGTAGAGCATCTTTATAATCACCCAGTTACGTTGTGATGTTTGATAGCACACAAGGTATTCCTTCGGTATCTGGGAGTTGCATAATCTCATAGTCAAAGGAATATGTATATGCCATGAAGAAAGCAATAGCAATAAAACTTAAAGATCATTAGCTAACGGATGGGTCTTGTCCATCACGTCATTCTCCTAATGATGTGATCACATTCATCAAATGACAACACATGTCTATGGTTAGGAAACTTAACCATCTTTGATTAACGAGCTAGTCTAGTAGAGGCTTACTAGGGACACTGTGTTTTGTCTATGTATTCACACATGTATCAAGTTTCCGGTTAATACAATTCTAGCATGAATAATAAACATTTATCATGATATAAGGAAATATAAATAACAACTTTATTATTGCCTCTAGGGCATATTTCCTTCAAATGGTGCAATGGGTCATCTAGTAGGGAATGAGACTTTAGGGGTACGAGCCATATAATCTATTGTTTGGTTGGTGCATGCCAATTGAGAAGGGAAGGAGAAAGAGAATCAAGGAGGTCCCTTTTCCTAGTCATGATAATTCAGAGAGGATAGAATTTTCAAATTCACACTAGTAATTTCCACCACAAACCAAACGCTTTTTTGGGACTAATAATCAACCCCCTTTTTTACAGGGAGGGCGCAATAATCAACTTCCTAAGCATAATCTCAACAAATTCTCAGTTTTAAACTCACATTTCCTTAACATAATATTACCAAAAACTTGTAAGAAATATGCGCATTGCGCTCGCACATAAATGACACCCCCATTTATCCCCATATGTCCGGACGGACAACCCGAACTGAAAAGGAATAAAACCCACACAAATTAGACCCTTAGTTGTTTCTCATATGTCCGGGCTGCCCACGAACCCCCATGCTCAGTGTATACGTGAGGAGGATATGAGGATTCCCCCACGTGTCCGAGCACTCTGCTATGTCAGATGTACCCCACCCCAGGCAATATTTTTTCTTTATTCTTTTTTCTCTTTGTCTCTCCATCCTTATCAATCATATGCATGTCTCTGGACAACTTAAGAGACACGACTGCACAGCAGACAAATGAGGATTCAAAACAAACACATCCGGACGAGTCTGCAGATGTATGAGGGGTCAAATTAGATCCATGTTCTAGATGCTCTGTTAAGTAATAAGGAATATAGAATACATGCACTCCGATTCAAAGATGGTAAAAGATTCCAGCCAAGAGACCGGCTACGACTTCCGCCGGTTGCAAACTACCTGTTTCATAGTGGCCCATCATACGTTTTGTGAACACCTCGTGCATGACGTCCTCTGCCTACTTTTTTTTCTCTTTGCACTACTCCACTGCATATCCATTCACAACTCTTATCTCTTCACACTACATATCTACTTTCTACTCCCAGCTATTGCTAGCCAGCTCTAGGCGACGTCACCGACGTGGGTAAAGAGAGTCGTCGTCAATGTGGCACGATAACCTGCAGCTACAAGCACCTCTCTCCCCCATTTGCTTGAAACTGCTGCTACTCATCACCAGGCCCATGCCCACACATGGCAAGCTAGTTCGCCACCACGACCATGCTGGCTACAACGACAACCACCGAAGATGCCACGACGGGTGACAGTCAGTTGTTAGAATATAAGTTGGGTTCAAATATAGAGATAAGGAGTATAGATCATATATTACTTGTCTTGTACTCCAAGACTCTACTCCCTCGTGTATTCTATATATACCCCATATGAGGGTTACATCAATACAACAGACACATATTCAACCATCTTATAATTTTGATATGGTATTAGAGCGGTTAGTCTTACGACGCCGATCCTAGGCCTTTCCACCACTTCCGTGGCATGCCGCCCCCGGGGAGATTAATCTTCTCTCCCCGGGGGCGCGACATCTGATTTGATCAAAGATTAGACCGGTTCATAGATTAATCAGTTTAACAGATTAGGTCAATTCAATTTTCAAAATTCATTAGATTAGTTTTTCTTTAACCACCAAATAAATCTTTGAAGACCCAAATTCCGGTGAGAAAAATCATAGCAGATCGGTGCAGTAATCTTTATCCCAGACGGTGGCCAAATCACGCCACCTGACGTGCTTCTTCGATCCCTCGCTCCAAAAGGCGATGATGCACGGGCTCCTGCAATGCCGCACACCAACTCCACGGCTAATACGCGGCGAGCCCCCTGCAACCAGATTGCATCCACGTGCAGATGGCTTTCCAGCCGGTGCACACGACATTCATAGTCAAAGCTGCATCATCGCCCGGGGATTCTGCACTGCAGCGCCAACCAGTCGTCTGTGTATGTCGTGCACTAGTAGGCAGCGCACGAGCGTGTTTGTAGGATCGAAAGTATGTCTAGAGGGGGGGTGATTAGACTACTTGACCAAATAAAAACTTAACCTTTTCCCAATTTTAGTTCTTGGTAGATTTTAACACTTTAGAACAAGTCAAGCAATCTTAACACAATTCAAGCAAGTATACAAAGAGTATATGAGCAGCGGGAAGTAAAGCATGCAACTTGCAAGAATGTAAAGGGAAGGGTTTGGAGTGTGCAAACGCAATTGGAGACATGGATGTTTTTGTCGTGGTTCCAATAGGTGGTGCTATCGTACATCCACGTTGATCGAGACTTCAACCCACGAAGGGTAACGGCTGCGCGAGTCCACGGAGGGCTCCACCCACGAAGGGTCCGTGAAGAAGCAACCTTGTCTATCCCACCATGGCCATCGCCCATGAAAAAGTTGCCTCACTAGGGTAGATCTTCACGAAGTAAGAAATCTCCTTGCCCTTAGAAATTCCTTGGTTCACTCCACAATCTTGTCGGAGGCTCCCAAGTGACACCTACCCAATCTAGGAGACACCACTCTCCAAAAGGTAATAGATGGTGTGTTGATGATGAACTCCTTGCTCTTGTGCTTCAAATGATAGTCTCCCTAACACTCAACTCACTCTCATAGGATTGGATTTGATGGAAAGATGATTTGAGTGGAAAGCAACTTGGGGAAGGCTAGAGATCAAGATTCATATGGTTGGATTGGAATGTCTTGGTCTCAACACATGAGTAGGTGGCTCTCTCTCAGAAAATGAGTAGTGGAAGTGTAGGCACATTCTGATGGCTTCCCCCACGAACGAGGAGAGGGTGGAGGGGTATATATAGCCTCCACACAAAATCTAACCGTTACACACATTATACTAAACTTGGTGGGACCGAATCAGAAAACTCGGTCGGACCGATTCAGTACATATGTGACCGTTAGGCAATTTTGGTGGGACCGACATGTCAACTTGGTGGGACCGATATCATTAGGGTTAGGGCATAATGTAATCTCGGTTGGACCGATTACTCAAACTCGCCTGGACCGACTTTGGTAATAAGCTAACAGAGAGTTGGTCAGGCAAACTCGGTGGAACCGATTCGCTCGTCTTGGTGGGACCGAAGCATTATGAAAAGGAAACATGGAGTTTACATTGCAGACTCGGTGGGACCGATCCTCATCTCGGTTAGACCGAAACGTTATGAAGGGAAACAGAGAGTTTGCAACCCCATCTTGGTGAGACTGAGATCCCTATCGGTGAGACCGAAAAGACTAGGGTTTGTGGCAGTGGCTATGTCAAATGAACTTGGTGGCGCCGGATGAATCAAATCGGTGGGGCCGAGTTTGACTTTTGGTTTTGGACATATGTGGATATGAGAAAGTGGTTGAGGGCTATGGAGCATATCACTAAGCATTTTGAGCAAGCAAGCCATTAAGCAACACCTCATCCCCTTTTAATAGTATTGGCTTTCCTATAGACTCAATGTGATCTTGGATCACTAAAATAGAAATGTAGAGTCTTGGACTTTAGATCCCGAGCCAATCCTTTGTCCTTAGCATTTTGAGGGGTCCACATTCCTTATCCATGCCATGCCAATCATCGAACTTTCCTAAAATATTTATCTTGAAATGGCATTAGTTCAATGAGCTATATGTTGTTAATCATTACCAAACTCACCCAGGGATAGTTGCACTTTCAATCTCCCCCCTTTTTGGTAATTGATGACAACATATAGATCAAAGCTTCGACAAATGATAATAAGATTTAAATACATCGTCGCTTTGAGAAGTATGTGACAAACAAGAGCTCCCCCTAAATTTGTGCATCATTTAAAATTTGCTTTGGACTGCAAATGCACAGTGTGTTAGGATCATGGGTCACTCTTCCATGTCACATACATCTTGGTGGATTTCTCGAAATGATAACAATTGAAAACATGCACTCATTGAGGGAGTCCTGGAGGGGGGTCCTCGGCCAGCCGGACTATATACTTTGGCCGGACTGTTGGACTATGAAGATACAAGATTGAAGACTTCGTCCCGTGTCCGGGTGGGACTCTCCTTTGCGTGGAAGGCAAGCTTGGCAATCCGGATATGTAGATCTCCTTCTCTGTAAACGACTCTGTGTAACCCTTAGCCCCCTCCGGTGCCTATATAAACCGAAGGGTTTAGTCTGTAGGGCAAGAACAATCATAATCATAGGCTAGCTTCTAGGGTTTAGCCTCTACGATCTTGTGGTACATCAACTCTTGTAATACTCATATCATCAAGATCAATCAATCAGGAGGTAGGGTATCACCTTCATCCAGAGGGCCCGAACCTGGGTAAAACATTGTGTCCCCCGCCTCTTGTTACCATTAGCCTTAGACGCACAGTTCGGGACCCCCTACCCGAGATCCGCCGGTTTTGACACCGACATTGGTGCTTTCATTGAGAGTTCCACTGTGTCGTCACGATAAGGCTTGATGGCTCCTTCAATCATCTACAACAATATGATCCAGGGCGAGGTTTTCCTCCCCGGAAAGATCTTCATATTCGGTGGCTTCGTACTGCGGACCAACTCGCTTGGCCGTCTGGAGCAGATCGATAGCTACGCCCTGGTCATCAAGTCAGGTTTGGAAGCCTGAACTACACCACCGACATCCGCAGAGACTTGATCTTACACGGATTCGAGCCCATGTCAGGTGCGCCGAACAGTCACGATGAGCATGACTTAGATCTGCCATCGGACGGTGTTCGGGAGATCACACCTACGGCTGCCCCGGCCCTCAGTCCAGAGCAGATCGTGCCATCCAAGGACGGGTGGATGGACCCCGCCACGGAGGCCGCACACTCGGCGGCGATAGAGCCAAAAACAGACTTCACCTCCCATGAGGCTGATGTCATCGAACCCTCGGACTCGCCTCCGGCCATAGGCTCCGAACTGCGTGCGTCCATGCCTATCGAATCTGATTGGGCACCGATCATGGAGTTTACCTCCGCGGATATTTTTCAGCACTCGCCCTTGGGCGACACGCTAAATTCATTGAGGTTTCTCTCCTTGTCAGGAGACTCTTGGCCGAACTATGTCCGGCTGGAGTGGGAAGCGGACGACGAAGAAATTCGTTCCCCACCCACCACCCACTTAATAGCCACTGTCGATGATTTAACCGACATTCTTGACTTCGACTTTGAAGACATCGATGGTATGGACGACGATGCAGGAGAAGAACAGGAACCACCGCCCACAGGGCGCTGGACAGCCACCTCATCATATGACATATATATGGTGGACACGCCCAAAGAAGGCAATGGCGACGAGGCAATGGAGGATAATCCCCTTGAGAAGCAATCTAAGCACCGGCGTCATAGGCGCCGCTCTAAGCCCCGCCAAAGCAAAAATAGCGATACCGGCACAAGAGACAATAGCAATCCGGATGGTGCCGAAGACGAAAACAATACCGCCCAGCCAGGCTTCGAGCAGGCCGAGCGGGAGGATGGGCAAGCTAGCCCTAAGGAATAGGCAACGGATGGAGAATCATAGGATGACAATTACATGCCCCTCTCCGAAGACGAGGTGAGCCTTGGTGATGAAGAATTCATCGTTCCTGAGGATCCCGTCGAGCAGGAGCTCTTCAAGCGCCGGCTTATAGCCACTGCAAAAAGCCTGAAGAAAAAGCAGCAGCAGCTTCAAGCTAATCAAGATCTGCTAACTGATATATGGACTGAGGTCCTGGCAACCGAGGAATACAGACTCGAGCGCCCAACCAAAAGTTACCCAAAGAGCAAGTTGCTACCTCAACTCAAGGAGGAGGCATTAAAGCCTACACTACCAGCGCAGGATGCGGCTGACCAGCCACCTCGTGGCCGACACAAAATGGCGTACCAGCCCGAACACCAGCCCGCACCCCGTTGCCAATCAAACAAAAATACTAAGGCCCGGGGCTACACGCAGGACCTGCGAGACGTATTGGAAAACAAAGCAGGACAATCAAGATCGATCTACGGATCACGAGGGCGCGCCCCAACGCGTGATGATGACCGTCACACCGGATATACTAAAAGAAAATCCGGCCGGGCCGAATACAACAGACCAGACTCATTGGAACTGCATCGTGATGTAGCCCGGCATAGACGCGCCGCACACCCCCTTTGCTTCACTGATGAAGTAATGGATCATGAATTCCCAGAAGGGTTTAAACCCATGAACATTGAATCATATGATGGTACAACAGACCCACCGGTATAGATTGAAGATTTCCTCCTCCACATTCACATGGCCCGCGGCGATGATCTACATGCCATCAAGTACCTCACACTAAAACTCAAAGGACCGGCTCAGCATTGGCTGAATAGCCTGCCGGCAAACTCCATTGGCAGTTGGGAGAACTTGAAAGACGCATTCCTTGACAACTTCCAGGGCACTTATGTGCGACCACCGGATGCTGATGACTTAAGTCACATAACCCAACAGCCCGGAGAGTCAGCCAGGAAATTCTGGACTTGGTTCCTAACTAAAAAGAACCAAATTGTCGACTGTCCGAATGCCGAAGCCCTAGCGGCCTTTAAGCATAACATCCGCGACGAGTGGCTCGCCCGACACCTCGGCCAGGAGAAGCCAAAGTCCATGGCAGCCCTCACGACACTCACGATCCGCTTTTGTGCGGGTGAGGACAGCTGGCTGGCTCATAGCAATAGCACATCAAGAAATCCTGGCACTTCAGATGCCAGAGATAACAACGGCAAGCCACGACGCAACAGACACAAGCGTCGCAACAATGGCGACAACGCCAAAGACACGGCAGTAAATGCCGGATTCAGTGGCTCTAACTCCGGTCAGCGGAAAAAGGCATTCAAAAGAAACAATCTGGGCCCGTCTAGTCTGGACCGCATACTCAATCGCTCGTGTCAAATTCACGGCACCCCCGATAAACCAGCCAACCACACCAACAGAGAATGTTGGGTGTTCAAACAGGCCGGCAAGTTGAATGCCAAAAACAAGGGAAAGGGGCTGCATAGCGATGACGACGAGGAGCCCCGGCCGCCGAACACAGGAGGACAGTAGAAATTTCCTCCCCAGGTGAAAACGGTGAACATGATATACGCAACCCATATTTCCAAGTGGGAACGGAAGCGTGCACTAAGGGACGTCTACGCGATGGAGCCAGTCGCCCAAAATTCAACCCATGGTCTTCTTGTCCGATCACTTTCAATCGCAGGGACCATCCTACCAGTATCCGTCATGGCGGTTCGGCCGCATTTGTCCTCGACCCCATCATTGACGGATTCCACCTCACACGAGTCCTTATGGACGGTGGCAGCAGCCTGAACCTGCTCTATCAGGATACGGTGCGCAAAATGGGCATTGACCCCTCAAGGATCAAACCCACAAAAACCACCTTTAAAGGTGTCATACCAGGTGTAGAGGCCTGTTGCATGGGCTCAATCACACTAGAAGTGGTCTTCAGATCTCCGGACAACTTCCAAAGCGAGGAGTTAATCTTCGACATCGTCCCCTTCCACAGTGGCTATCACGCACTGCTCGGACGAACCACATTTGCCAGATTCAATGCGGTACCGCATTATGCATACCTCAAGCTCAAAATGCCAGGACCTCGCGGGGTTATAACAGTCAATGGAAATACAGAGCGCTCCCTCCGTACAGAAGAGCACACTGCGGCCCTCGCAGCAGAAGTACAGAGCAGCCTTCTTAGGTAGACCTCTAATTCAACAATAAAGCCTCCGGACACTGCCAAGCGGGTCCGGAGTACTCTGCAATAGGATCGTACGGCGCCTGGATCTCACCTAGAAATTCGGCCTCCGCCCTAGTCCCAGTCAAGCGGAGAAATTCGTGTCGCGCGTACATAATTACGCACTTAAAATACCATGGGCATAGGCGGAGGCACGGCTATAATGCGGTCCACAATGCGGCTCAACCGCCCCAGGACCCGTATACCTTCATCAATTTCTTTCTTTCAGGACCCTATTCTCTGGAAGCTCTTTTTCGATAGCCTGATTACCGGACCCATCACGGGAAGGAAACACCAAGGAGGCAAGAAGCTTTGACGTATAAGGGAATCCCCATGTGGTCTCTGATAACGATCATTATACCTATTTTACATACCCACACGCAGCTTGCCCTTGGCTAGGACATGTCAAATAGTCCTATTTTGCTTATTGCACTACTTGTATACATACACTTTGACGTATTATTTAAATAACAATGGAAACTAATGTATAGCGTTAGCTTATTATTACATTTCTTTATCTTTTTCCTTGACTGCTTATTTATTACAAATTGCACCCGTACATTCTCGTACGTTCAGTCCGCCAGGGGCTTCGGTGTACCCCATAACACGGCAAAGAAAAGTCCGAACACTTTCGACAGTGCGGCACCCCGAACTTATAGCATTATATGCATCAGCTCCGAATCATGTCTTGGGTCAATAGTTGGGTTTGCCTGGCTCCCATGTTTTGGTGCCTTATGTTCTGCTATATCGGCTAAGGTAGCACAGGGAGAACTACTGCGATTGTGTCCCGGTTCTTCCGGACGAGCACCTCAGTAGAGAAAGCCGAAAACTGACTATCATGATACGGCGAGAGCTAGTCGCTGTTCGAGAGATTTCAAATCCTTGAAGATTTTTTCTGCTTCGGGCGAGGAATCGGCCTTGTCCGATTTAGGCATGTATAGCGCCCCAAGTTCGGCCTTCCGAATATTAGGGGCTTCGCCAAAATTTAAAATTGTAGACTTCTATGGCTAAGTGAGAGTGATAAAGTTGTATAGTCTGATTGCCTTGTTCGCTGCGCTAAACACCTCCTTAAAGGACCAAAAATTTGGATAAAGAATGTTTAGATTTATCCTGAACACCCTCCATGTGGTCTATCCGATTGCCTTGTACTAGTTACATGGGGGCAGAAGCCGACGACTGGCCAACTCTCAGATTTTATAAACGGCCGCACAGAAGGTAATATTTTAAATCAACAACCGTTATATAGCGCACATGAACTCGTTTTCATATTATAGGATCGGATGAGTACATTCATTCAAATATTACATCCTTAGCACATTCCTCCACCACAAGGCGGGCACCCTTCAGGACACTGTCATAATACTTTTCGGGGTGGAGATGCTCCTTGCCCTCCGGCGGCCCCTCCATCACCAGCTTCTCGTCATCCATCTTCGCCTAGTGCACTTTTGTGCAGGCGAAGGCCCTGCGCGCACCTTCAATGCAGACTGACCGCTTAATGACTTCAAGCCACGGATAGGCATTCACAAGCCGCTTTACCAGGTCGAAGTAGCTGCTGGGCAAGGGCTCGGCAGGCCATAGCCGGCCTATGAGGTCCTTCATGGCCAGTTCGGCCGCCTTGTGCAATTCGACCAGTTGCTTCAGCTGGTCGCTCAAGGGCATCGGATGTTCGGTCCCAGTATATTGAGACCAGAACAACTTCTCCATCGAGCTCCCTTCTTCGGCCCAGTAGAACACCGCGGCATCCGATATGTTGCGCGGCAGATCTGCGAACGCTCCTGGAGAGCTCCGAATTCGGGTAAATAAAAGGAAAGTCTCCTTCACATGCTTGCTTTGCATAATGAATGCCTTACCTGCCGCTATCTTCTTGGCGCCTAAATCTCCTGAAGGGCCTTTTGGGCTTCGGCCTTGGCATCTTGTGCGCTCTGGAGGGCCTTTGCAAGCTCGGACTCTTGCGTCTTAGAGTCACGCTCCAAGGACTCGTATTTTTTGACGAAATCCTGGAGCTCTTGCTGGACCTCGTCGACTCGGGCCTCTTGCTTCTCGCGCTCGATGCGCTCCTTGGCGCTTTGTCTTCAGCCTCGGACAACGCCTTCTTCAGGGCCGCCACTTCGGTCGTGGCCCCTATTAAAGTTCATGATGATTCTATGATCTAAAACCATTTTTCCTTATCAATATACAGACGGGGTATCACTTACCTTTGTTCTCCTCGAGCTGCCTCTTCGTGAGGCCGAGCTCTTCCTCGGACCGCTCCAGGTCCCACTTCAGTTCGGAGACCTCCGTAGTACGAGCGGCAGCGGCCAGCAGCGACGCCTGCTTATTCACATAGACATACTATAATTAGACTCTTGTGGACGTTCTTCGATCCTCTGTTAAGCCTTTCTTTCCGAACACCAAAAAGAGCATTAGGGGCTACTGTCTATACTGTGATATTCTCTCATAATTTGATTACTTACATCAAAGCCTATTAGGAGGCTGGCGCAGGCTTCGGTCAATCCGCTTTTGGCGGACCGAACCTTCTCGACCACCGCACTCATGATGGTGCGGTGCTCTTCGTTAATGGAAGCACCGCAAAGCGCTTCCAGCAAGTTGTCCGATGCCTCTGGATGGACAGAGGTCATCGGCACAGGCGGCTCGCCCCCCTTAGTAAGGGGCTGCCTATCTGAATCCGGAACCACTGGAGGTTCCGGCGCAGTATTCGGCTGGGGGCCAGACTTGCTGCGGCCCCTGTCATCAGAATCCATGGGGGTCTCCCCCCCATGTGCCCGGCGTCTGGGATTCGCCTTGGGGCATCTCCAGAACTGTCTCCCCCTGGTCCGGTATCCTTTGAGACAACACCTCGGTGTCGTCCGCGGGCCGGGGGGTGGTGGCCGTCGGGAGTGTATCACTGTTCATCGCCGACTGGCTCAAAGACCCATCCGAGGAGGATACGTCGATGTGGGCTTTGGACGGACTGCACAATCATATTTGACATGATAAGAAGCAAATAAAGCAAAACATACCGGAAGTATTATAGTGTCCGGATACTTACAACTTCGCCAGGGGCTTGTCCCTAGGCAACCACTCCTCGTCGTTGTAGGCGGCTGTTGTGGAGTGGTCCAGAGGGAGGGTCTTTCCCTTCTTGGACCCTTCGGCCTCCCCAGACGAGGCGGCCTTCCTTTTCTTCTCTCTCCCCCCCCCCCCCCCCGATTGGGGGGGGAGGGCTTTCCTCTTCCTCCTCCTCATTTTCGTTGGAGGAGCGCGCCTCGGTGTCTTCGGACAATGAGTCCGATACAACCTTGCGCCGGAGACCTTTCCTGGTCCCCGCGGCCTTCTTCTTGGCCTTCTTCTCCGGCACCTCATAGGGCGCCGGAAACAGCATCTCCGTTAGGAGAGTCGTTGCTGGATCTTCAGGTAGTGGAGCTGGACAGTCGATCCGCTCCGCTGTCACTACCTAGTCCTGTTAAATTGGCGTGGAGGCTTAGATTCCTCCCACGAATATACTGGGGAAAGGCACATCTTGTGAAATATAAAGAGCTTACCGGATTGGCAGGGTGCTTTGCGCTGAGTCCGTGATCCTCGGTAATGGGAGGAGGTACCTCGGCGGCCTTGAACAACACCTTCTAGACGTCTTTGTGCGTCGTGTCGAAGAGCTCTCGCAGCGTCTGGTGTTCGGCCGGATCGAACTCCCACATATTGAAAGCCCGAATATGACACAGAAGGATTAGGCGGAAGAGCATGACCTGGACCACGTTGACAAGCTTGATTTTCTTGCTCATCATGTTTTTGATACAGATCTGGAGTCCGGTCAGCTCTACCGGTGAACCCTAGGCTAAGCCCTTCTCTTTCTAGGAGGTGAGCCGCATGGGGATGCCAGATCGAAATTCGGGGGCCGCCGCCCAGTTGGCGTCGCGTGGCTCGGTGATATAGAACCACCTCGATTGCCACCCCTTCATGGTCTCCACATAGGAGCCTTCGAGCCAGGTGACGTTGGTCATCTTGCCCGCCATGGCGCTTCCGCACTTCGCTTGCTGGCCGACCACCACCTTCGGCTTCACGTTGAAGGTCTTCAGCCATAGGCCGAAGTGGGGCTTGATGCGGAGGAAGGCCTCGCACACGACGATAAACGCTGAAATGTTGAGGATGAAATTAGGGGCCAGATCATGGAAGTCCAGCCCATAGTAGAACATGAGCCCGCGGACAAATGGGTGGAGGGGGAATCCCAATCCGCGGACGAAGTGAGCAAGGAATACAACCCTCTCGTGGGGTTCCGGAGTAGGGACGATCTGCCCTGCATCTGGAGCCGGTGCGCGATGTTTGCGGCCAGGTATCCGGCTTCCCGGAGCTTCGTAATGTCCTCCTCTATAATGGAGGAGACCATCCACTTGCCTCCCGCTCCGGACATGTTTGGAATGGCTTTACGGAGAAGGTGAGAACTTGGGTGCTGGAGCTCGAGCGTGCGAGAATGGATGAGTAGGGGAAGAAGAAGGCGTGGGTGAAAAAGAGGAATTCTTATCTCTTTATAAAGGCGGTTGAAACTGTGCGCCTCCCCACTTGCCCCATAAAATCGCTTATTCCCCAAGCGCCGTGATTGATGGCGCGGTTGGGTTACTCACACCCGTATTGATGAGAATCCCATGATAAGGGGACACGATCTCTGCTTCGACAAGACGTGCCAAGGAAACCGCCTCACAATATGTGCAGTAGCTGGTTGAGGAAAACGGTTCAAATAATGACTGGGCCATGGTGTGATGTCACGCTATGAAAAGTTGTCAGGAGATTAGATTTGTGGAATATTGTGCTCTCCACGGTGGTATGTGGAAATTTTTTGCAAAGCCGAACACAATCCTTGTGTTCAAGATCTTCTATGGAGTATTCAGAGAAGGAAACCACCTTGCAATGCCGAAGACAATCTGCGCGCCGGACTCATTGTCATTGAAGCCTGGTTTAAGGGCTACCGAGGGAGTCCTGGATTAGGGGGTCCTCGGACAGCCGGACTATATACTTTGGTCGGACTGTTGGACTATGCAAATACAAGATTGAAGACTTTGTCCCGTGTCCGGGTGGGACTCTCCTTTGCGTGGAAGGCAAGCTTGGCAATCCGGATATGTAGATCTCCTTCTTTGTAACCGACTCTGTGTAACCCTAGCCCCCTCCGGTGCCTATATAAACCGGAGGGTTTAGTCCGTAGGACAAGAACAATTATAATCATAGGCTAGCTTCTAGGGTTTAGCCTCTATGATCTCGTGGTAGATCAAATCTTGTAATACTCATATCATCAAGATCAATCAAGCAGGAAGTAGGGTATTACCTTCATCGAGAGGGCCCGAACCTGGGTAAACATTGTGTCCCCCGCCTCCTGTTACCATTAGCCTTAGACGCACAGTTCGGGACCCCCTACCCGAGATCCATCGGTTTTGACACCGACACTCCTCACCAAGCAAAGTGAATGATCATAAATGGATATGAAGGAAATATCATTCAAGCGCACATTAAGGGTAGCATATGATCAAACACATGATCACCCAAGTATCTCACAAAAGGCATAGTGTATCAAGCAAACACACAATAAAGTTCAAGCAAATAAAATGCAAAGAGAGACAAAACAACACTCTCTCACTCGAAGACTATGGTCTATACATATTTCTCCCCCTTTGGCAACAAGTACCAAAAAGTCAAAAATATGCATAGTGTTATGCGTCTCTCTCAGGCTTGGTCTTCATGAGGTGGTGTAGATATGACTCCAAGGACGAAAGCTTTTGTAGATGTAGCTGGAGCTAGTGGAGTGGCTGCTGGAGATGGTGGCACTGAAGTTGTGGCTGCTGGTGTAGATGTAGTAGCCCTTGTATCTGGTATAGGCACTGCAACAGACCTCTGACTCCTGGGCACTCTTGTGAAAGCATCTGTGGTAGACTTGCCTTTCTTCTCCTCCACTTCCTCCTGAAGTTGCTCAACCACTGACTGAATCTCAGTTACCTTGACATCAAGATCATAGAATTTCTGCTCAATGATCCTCTCCAAGCTCTCTTGGTTCTGAGTCAGGGTGGACAAGCCCTTCTCAATCCTCAAGGTGGATTGGATCAGATATCCAAGCTGATCTTGTTTGCTCTTCAAGAACACCTGAGATGCCTTTTCAGTTGTTGGCATCTTTGCAGCTTTCTTAGCCCTTGCCTCCTCTCTCTTCTCATGTGCTTGCACTGAGGAAGGATCTTCCTCATCCATAACAACAATCTTATCCGCAAAATCTGGCCTAAGGGGTAAATGCTCCTTGTCCAACAGATATGTGCCTGTGCCCATTTTGGAGTTGATGAGCACCTGAATTTGTGGAGCATACCCACAAGACCTCTTCTGATCTGCAGCTGTCCTCTTGATTGTTTCCACAATCAGTCATCACTTTGAACTTTTGAGGGACATCAAATATATACAGCAAGTTGATGGAGTGTCCTCTTATCATCCTGTGATCTCCAGACTTGGGCAAAAGAGTGTGCTTCAGAATGGTATTGATAGTAGGCAACCCTGACAGCAAGTGCTTCACTAAGCCAAACTTGTGAGTCTCTAGGTCTGCATCAGGAATCTCCTTGTACATGCTTGCGATGGAATTATGGTCTTCCTTCTTCTTGGCATACACATCCAAGTCATCTTCATGAGCTTCTGGGGCATTGATCAATCTAGCCCACTCATCAACTGTGGACTGGTACCTGGTACCCTCTGACATCCATACAATTCTACCATCTGGATAGAAATGAGCAGTAGAGTAGAATTACATGATCAACTCATCATTCCACTTTGTGAGCTTCTGACCAACAAACTTGTCAACTTCACAAGCCTTGAAGCTATCATAAACACCTGGGAAGTGATCTTCGTTTTCTCTGATGTAAGTCCAATCAACGCATCTCATGTCACACACTATGGGCTTCTTGTCAAGCATGATTGTCTCATAGAAATCTTGTTGTTCCTTTGTGTGGAACCTGTAATCCACAGCAGTTTTCCTTCTTACAGCATATGGGTCAGCCTTTCTCCACTGTCTCAGTCCTGCATCCTTCCTGATCCTCATATCCTCTGCCACTGGATGTGCATCATTATGGTCTGGAATCTTAGGATTGAGCTTCCTTAGCACTTGGGCTTCAGCTTCCTCTTCTTCAACTTCAGGCACTGGGGCCTTGTTCTCCTCCTCAGGAGGTATGTTCCTAGTACTCCTCTTGGGTGCAGTCTTGGGAACTAGAGCAGCAGCTTTGGGAGCAGTTTTGGGCTTAGCAGCAGCCCCTGACTTAATAGAATCTCCCATGAGCTTCTATGCTTTAGGTGCTGGAGCAGCATCCTATTCCTCTTCATCATCAGATCTCACCATTGTAGACTTTCCAAGTACTTTAGCTGTTGTTGTCCTTGCCCTCTTTTGCTTCTTGTCCTCACAAGCTGCATCTTCTTCAGATTCAATGGTGAACTTCATGGTTTCACGTGTGGCAATTTTCCTTGGCTTGGATGTAGGCACTCTCCTAGCTAGTGCCTTTCTGTTCATTCCTGGCCTAGTTGATGCAGAAGTGCCAAACTCTTTCTTCACCACCTTCTTCTTGGAAGTGGCTTCATCCTTAGCTGCCACATAGTCTTCATCCTCTGAATCAGAATTTCTCTTCTTCCTTGTTCTAGTAGCTGCCTTGGGCAAGTTACTAGGTGTGCTCCTGCTGGCCTCATCATAGCTACTGGAGGGACTAGTGCCCTCACTCAACCGTTCTCAGACCTGTTCTAGCTATCACTCTGGTCAGACATCTTGCAGGCAAACTGTCAGCAGACCCTGTGAATAGGTTGTAGATGAGGTAGAGTAGATGAGCATCACAAAGTACAAAGGTTTTGCAAAACGAATTGAGCCAAAAAGCTTAGTTTTAGTTCTCTACAGAAATGATCTCGGAGCTGCCGAATTGACAAACTCGGTGATACCGAAGCAACACTTGGAGCCTAAACTAGTGAACTCGGTTGGGCCGAGTCACATTCGGTGGCACCGAGATTGCTAGGGTTTCACATAATCCTAAACTCGGTCACACCAATTTACAATTTTTGGTTGGACCAAAAAGTGCATGTGCAATGGCATAAGCCGAATCGGTGAGACCGATTTCTACGACTCGGTCGGTCCGAGATGAGTTCTACGGAGAGCTAGCCCTAAATTTTTTGAATCAATCTAGACCTAAGGAAGTTTTATCTGAATAGATTGATCTCATTTGTGGCAAGAAACATGGCATTGTCATTGTGCTAGGAATCAGAGTGAAAATGACAGCACAAGGGGTCGAACACGTACCCTAGAACGGTGAGTTTTCGCTACAGCGGCGACGGTGGAGCAGAATCCGTCGACGGCGGCAGATTTCAATGGCGGGAGGTCGTTGGCAGCGAGAAGACGACCCGGAGACCCGAGGAGGCAGAGCAGGACATGCGCGGGCTGAGAGGATTTGAATTAATTTCCAAACCGAGTGGAACAACTCGGTGGCACCGAGATTGCAGAAACGCAAGCGGTTGCTGCAACTCGGTGTGACCGAAGTGTTCAAATCGGTTGCACCGAGATGAAAACCTAGATCAACTTAGTGAACTCGGTGTGACCGAAATGGATTTCTCGGTCAGACCGAAGTGCACAAAGAGGTTTTGGAAGTTTAAGTCTATGACGAATCGGGGACTCCGAGTGCTCCTCACACAGAGTGGTTCGAATCTGACTTGATCAAACTTTGTGATGTAGCATGAATAGAGTTTGAGACGAGAAAAGCATAGATAGCTAGAGAGGGTTCTTAGGCATTCTTGTCCATCCACTTGGCAAAAGAAAAAAGGAACCAAACAAACAAAACAACAAGTGGATGTCCTCGAATGAATAAATTATGCAAACGACATGCTCACACAATAAAATGGCAAATGAAACATGTGACAAAGCATGCACAACCAATTCTAGCATCTATCAAACAATTGGCAATGACTAGGTCATCTATATATGAGTATATTGACTTAGGAGTCAAATGAGAACATTTGATCATAGGTCATACTCATCGTTTAAGCACAAGTGGGGTTACCACTTTCACATAAAGCATTGTTGTGTTCACACCATTAGAGTTGCTTCAGCTCATTCTTAGAATAAAGCTCCCCTAGATGTGAGATCCCCCATAAGAGGGATGAACTAACCTTGGGTTCTGTCGATGATGACTTCATGTAGGTGTTGAAGATGTGGATGCTCAATGTTGTTGTACACCATTTGGAACAATCCATTGGAGTGAGTTGCACTTTCAATACCTACACGGGTTAGTCCCACAAGGAACAAACAAGGATATCCATAGACATAGAGTGATGCACACACAAGATGATGTCCATGAAAGCATTAGGTTACCTTGTCCCTTGTCTTACCAACAAAAGGGTTTGTGACTTGAACTAGTGCAATATGTGGAAGTTGATTGCACTTGTCCTTGCCAAAATGATGTGAGTGAAGTATATATATTGGCGGAGTCACCCTGAAGAACTCTCTAGTCCTTCTTCTTTGGGATCCACGTCATCTTGATGGGAATCCTTGGGGTAGTAGTGGAACTTGATGAAGTAGAACTTGATGTAGTCTTGGGAACCCACTTGATCAAGGCCTTGGGAGCTTCTTCAAATGCATCAATCTCCTCTTGAAGCTTGTCCTTTCCTTTTTGCTTGTGGTCTTGTGGTGGAAGATCATCTTGAGCTTGTGTCCCTTGAAAAGAAGTAGGATCATACTTCTCTTGTTGGGGAACAAACTTCATGTTGGGGTATTGATCTTCTTCCCACTCAACTCCATTGGCATTGAACTTTCGTTCAAAACCAACACCTTGATTCTTCCGGTGCCATCCTTGCTTGCGTACAATTTCCTCAAATTGATTACTTCCGGCAAGGCTCTTGTAGACACCCTTCTCTATAATTCCCTTCAATAAGCTATTTTCTTGCTCAAGTGTAACTTGGCTAAGAGAATCATTAGTGGAATCAAGAGAACTACTAGAAGCAACAACATTGGATTTAGCATGATTATTGTTACTACTAGAGGAAGAATCTTTCTTACTCTTGTTACTAGACTTGACTTGCGGCATGTAAGTAGATAAGAGTAAACACTTGGCAATGTAAGAAGAACTTTTCTTGTGAAGATCATGCTCTTTAAAAATGCTTGGCCTTTAAAACTCATGCTCTTGCTCAAGGTTGAGCTTTTCAAAGCATAACTTCTCATGAGTCTTTAAAAGTTCTCGATGATCTTCCAAGGTAGTTTCATGAGCTAACTTAAGAGTGTTTAGTTCTTTAGTTAGACGCTCAATCTCCTCCTTATCATTGTCATTCGTTTTATCTTAATTATCATGATTAATTGACGTTTCATCATAGTATTCATCACTAGAGTTGTCAACAAGTAAATCATCATCAACTAACAAGTCATCTTCATCACTATTGAAATCAACATACTCGGGGTGTGATACCTTTGGGCCTTTAGCCATGAAGCATCTTCCAATTCCTTCATTTGGTGAGTCAAAATATGTCGTAGGAGTTGGTTGACACGAGTGCTAGACTGGTAACACCTTCATCTTGAGTATATTCGGAGTCGGAATGATAGCTTCTCTCGGAGTGATGGTCAGAGTTGGAGCCGGATACCCATTCACCAACATGAGCTTGATGTCTTTGCTTTGTGTAGATCTTTGATGATTTGTCCTTCCTTTCTGAATCCTTGCTTCTCCGGGAGGTTCTTCGTTCATAATGATCATCTCTACTCCTCCTCTCTCTTGGTGGTGATTCTTCTCTTCTACTTCTCCTTTTGGGTGAATCTTCTCTCCTTTTGTAAGGATCCGTACACTCATTAGAATAGTGTCCGGGTTTTCCACAATTGTAGCAATTACGTTCACGACTCGAAGATCTTTTGTCATTGTAGGACCTTGACTTGGAACTTCTCTCCTTGCTTCTACTCTTGTAGAACTTGTTGAAGTTTTTCACCATTAAGACCAATTCTTCTTTGAAGGTTTGTTTCTCACTTGATGATGTAGGAGCATCACATGAGGCTTTGTAAGCACCACTTGACTTGTTGTGAAGCTCTTCCTTATCCTTGAGTGACATCTCATGAGCAACAATTCTTCCAATGACTTCCGTTGGCTTGAGATCTTTGTAATTGGGCATCATTTGGATCAAAGTGCACACAATATCATATTTTCCATCCAAAGCTCTTAGGATCTTCTTGATGATGAATTTGTCGGTCATCTCTTCAATTCCTAAGTCGACAATCTCATTTGTGATGAGAGCAAGCCTAGAGTACATTTCAGCGACACCTTTACCATCCTTCATTTTGAACTTGTCAAGTTGACTTTGAAGCACATCCAAATTGGATTCCCTTACGGAGTCGGTACCTTCATGCATATCAATCAAAGTATCCCAAATTTCCTTTGCATTCTCAAGGTGGCTGATTTTGTTGAATTCTTCGGGGCACAATCCGTTGAAGCGGATATCACAAGCATGAGCGTTGTATTGCAGCATCTTCAACTCTTCCGTGGTAGCTTCACGGTTCGGTTCTCTCCCATCAAAGAATTCACCTTGCAAGTCAATACACACAATAGCCCAAATGGCGGGGTTATGTCCAAGAATATGCATTTTCATCTTATGCTTCCAACTAGCAAAATTAGTACCATCAAAGTAAGGACCTCTACGGTGGTAATTTCCCTCGCTAGATGCCAAACTCTCATAGGTTGTGAAACCAAGGCTATGATCACCAAAAGCTATGGAATCAAGGCAAATGGAGACCAAAGCTCTGATACCAATTGTAGGATCGAAAGTATGTCTAGAGGGGGGTGATTAGACTACTTGACCAAATAAAAACTTAACCTTTTTCCAATTTTAGTTCTTGGCAGATTTTAACACTTTAGAACAATTCAAGCAATCTTAACACAATTCAAGCAAGTATGCAAAGAGTATATGAGCAGCGGAAAGTAAAGCATGCAACTTGCAAGAATGTAAAGGGAAGGGTTTGGAGTATGCAAACGCAATTGGAGACACGGATGTTTTGTCGTGGTTCTGATAGGTGGTGCTATCGTACATCCACGTTGATGGAGACTTCAACCCACGAAGGGTGACAGTTGCTTGAGTCCACGGAGGGCTCCACCCACGAAGGGTCCACGAAGAAGCAACCTTGTCTATCCCACCATGGCCATCGCCCACGAAGGACTTGCCTCACTAAGGTAGATCTTCACGAAGTAGGCGATCTCCTTGCACTTACAAACTCCTTGGTTCACTCCACAATCTTGTCGGAGGCTCCCAAGTGACACCTAACCAATCTAGGAGACACCACTCTCCAAAAGGTAATAGATGGTGTCTTGATGGTGAACTCCTTGCTCTTGTGCTTCAAATGATAGTCTCCCCAACACTCAACTCACTCTCATAGGATTGGATTTGGTGGAAAGATGATTTGAGTGGAAAGCAACCTGGGGAAGGCTAGAGATCAAGATTCATATGGTTGGATTGGAATGTCTTGGTCTCAACACATGAGTAGGTGGCTCTCTCTCAGAAAATGAGTAGTGGAAGTGTAGGCACATTCTGATGGCTTCCCCCACGAACGAGGAGATGGTGGAGGGGTATATATAGCCTCCACACAAAATCTAACCGTTACACACATTATACTAAACTCGGTGGGACCGAATCAGAAAACTCGGTCGGACCGATTCAATACATATGTGACCGTTAGACAATTTTGGTGGGACCGACATGTCAACTTGGTGGGACCGATATCATTAGGGTTAGGGCATAACGTAATCTCGGTTGGACCGATTACTCAAACTCGGCTGGACCGACTTTGGTAATAAGCTAACAGAGAGTTGGTCAGGCAAACTCAGTGGGACCGATTCGCTCGTCTCGGTGGGACCGAAGCATTACAAAAAGGAAACAGGGAGTTTGCATTGCAGACTCGGTGTGACGGATCCTCATCTCGATTAGACCAAAACGTTATGAAGGGAAACAGAGAGTTTGCGACCCCATCTCGGTGAGACCGAGATCCCTATTGGTGAGACTGAAAAGATTAGGGTTTCTGGCAGTGGCTATGTCAAATGAACTCGGTGGCGCCGGATGGACAAATTGGTGGGGTTGAGTTTAACTTTTGGTTTTGGACATATGTGGATATGAGAAAGTGGTTGAGGGCTATGGAGCATATCACTAAGCATTTTGAGCAAGCAAGCCATTAAGCAACACCTCATCCCCTTTTAATAGTATTGGCTTTCCTATAGACTCAATGTGTTAGGATCATGGGTCACTCTTCCATGTCACATACATCTTGGTGGAGCGCTCAAAATGATAACAATTGAAAACATGCATCATAAATGGATATGAAGGATAATATCATTCAAGCACACATTAAGGGTAGCATATGATCAAACACATGATCATCCAAGTATCTCACAAAAGGCATAGTGTATCAAGCAAACACACAATAAAGTTTAAGCAAATAAAATGCAAAGAGAGACAAAACAACACTCTCTTACTCGAAGACTATGATCTATACATATTTCTCCCCCTTTGGCAACAAGTACCAAAAAGTCAAAAATATGCATAGTGCTATGCGTCTCTCTCAGGCTTGGTCTTCATGAGGTGGTGTAGAGATGACTCCAAGGACGAAAGCTTCTATAGATGTAGCTAGAGCTGGTGGAGTGGCTGCTGAGCTGGTGGCACTGAAGTTGTGGCTGCTGGTGCAGATGTAGTAGCTCTTGTATCTGGTTAGACCGAAATGTTATGAAGGGAAACACAGAGTTTGCAATCCCATCTCAGTGAGACAGAGATCCCTATCGGTGAGACCGAAAAGACTAGGGTTTCTGGCAGTGGCTATGTCAAATGAACTCGGTGGCGCCGGATGGATCAAATTGGTGGGGCCGAGTTTGACTTTCGGTTTTGGACATATGTGGATATGAGAAAGTGGTTGAGGACTATGGAGCATATCACTAAGCATTTTGAGCAAGCAAGCCATTAAGCAACACCTCATCCCATTTTAATAGTATTGGCTCTCCTATATACTCAATGTGATCTTGGATCACTAAAATAGAAAATGTAGAGTCTTGGACTTTAGAGCCTGAGCCAATATTTTGTCCTTAGCATTTCGAGGGGTCCACATTCCTTATCCATGCCATGCTAATCATCGAACTTTCCTGAAATATTTATCTTGAAATGGCATTAGTTCAATGAGCTATATGTTGTTAATTATTACCAAAACCACCCAGGGATAGTTGCACTTTCAGTGTTCCAGAAGAGCAACCGGCGGCTTCTCCAACAGGGTTGTGATCGGATCTACATCAATGCCACAACATCTGCTTGCCCCTCGACATCAAGCTCCATCAAGCGTCCCTGTGCAGTCACCAGAGTCTCCATCCAGCCATGCGTAGGTACGCCCATGCATGCTAATGTTTCCATCCAAGAATCATGCACATGGCCACACGACAATCTCCTACGAGGAGATACATGCAGCAAGACTTGGACTCCGTACATCGACGGGCGACACACAAGAGTCTCCTAGGGCCAGATGGGCCTCCATCGCCAACCGTCATCTATGTCAAGACGAGCATGTACTGACCGATCTGCAGCTGCATCGACAACTACACCACCGGACGACGCCTCTGCATCGACCCTGTGCCACTTCATCGACCTGTACGACTAGCCCGGTTGCCGGCCAACATACTTCGTCGAGCACACCTACGAGAAGCAACCTCAACATGCATTGTCCACATGCTAGGCCGGTGTGAAACGAGATGCAATCTTCATCGACTTCTCCGGCACGACACGACATCGACACTTCATTGCCGCTAGGGACGCCTTCAAGTGACACATTATCGTCGACATGCCACTGCGACACCATCGACGACACTTCATCGCCAAGGTCTTCATCAACGTGGTCTTCATCAATATCTTCGTCAACACATCGCTGCTGCCTCGTCCACAAGATGGACATCTAGCGTCCTCTAACAGACTTTTTTCTGCAAGGCACGACCTCGACAATGGCAATGACCGCGTCATGATGATGACATCGACCGCGTCATCCACGACAACACGACTGCATCAACACAGCATCACTCTAGTGACTAGCCCTACACGGCCGCACGGTTCTGGCAAAATCGATGTGTGCTCGATGGGTTTCCTCCGGTCCTGGCAAAACTACTGAACTCATCGCCGACGGCATCCTCTGACATCCGCAAGGTGCATCGTCCATGACCGCAGCTCCGTCATCTACAACAAAGCGCTTTTTTTGTGTGCCTCTGGCTTTGTGCGGCTTCATCATCCACGGCGACTACATCATCAACCACGACTACCTCGACCACGGCTGCATCCTGGTCGGCTACATCAACATCAAAATACAGGGTTACGTCTACAGCAACATATCAGCAACAACTCTAGTCAACAGCGTCCGCGTCGTCACCAGCGTTCACGCCACTCCCGCTGTGACTGTGGGAGGGAAGAGAGGAGAGACAAAGAAGGCACCAGAAGGGGACGAAGTCACAGCCCTAGGTGCCAACCCATCAAAGACGTAGTTGATGATGGCGCAGCGGAGAAGACGAGGAAGCACAAGACTTCAAATTCAGTCGTAATCATCCGCTTCACTCCCGCTACGACTGAGGGGGAATGTTAGAATATAAGTTGGGTTTAAATATAGAGATAAGGAGTAGGGATCATGTATTACTTGTCTTGTACTCCAAGCCTCTACTCCCTCGTGTATTCTATATATACCCCATATGAGGGTTACATCAATACAACAGAAACATATTCAACCGTCCTATAATTTCTATACCGCAACCCACACATGCTTCAACAACGACGATCATAGTGATCGTGAGATGCGGCGACGGACCAGGGGTGATCTCACGTGCTACCGGTGCTGGAGACGACCATCGCGGGTGTTGGAATCGACTGCTGCAAATGTTGGGACTGCAAACCTCAACAGCAAGCACTATATCATGACAAACTTGCGAGGTGTCGACATGCTGCATGGGATGCTGGAACCGACTACGACAAAGATGTCACTGGCTCGCAGCCGAGCTGCAACTGGTGGACTACGCTATTTTTTGCTGGAACGATGGTAAGCAAGGCTTGCAACAGGCGTGCGATAGAGTTGCAACCAAAATCGCCAAATGATACAACGGATGCCATTTTTGTAGGGGTTGTAACCGGTGCATGGTCGAGATGCAACCAACATCTCAAAACGCTACGACCGGCGACTGAGAAAGATACAACTGACTTCTGAAAAAGCTTCAATTAGAGACGGCGAAGCTGGGGGCTTGCCATCTTGCAACCACAAAAGTTTGCCATGGGTGGCCGAGAAAGCTACATCCGACTTCTAAAAAGGCTTCAACCGGAGACAGTGAGTTGATGATGGTGAGCAGCGATGATGGGTGTTGTGTGGCTGTGCACGGGTTGCTGCAACGGGCGTGTGACATGCTACGATGATGGTTGATGGTGATGTTGGAACCCCACCCGACGATGCTACAACCTGGGGGTGGAGGCATGATGAGGTGCAAGGCTGGATGTGGTGAGTGGAGACCGGCAACCTTTGCTACCAACGGCGAGTAGCCTGATGATGGGGACGACGACCGATGCACGGGAGCCTATAGGGCTAGCAACATGGTGCGAGGTGAGGCACACATGAGATGGAAGGTGCTAGATGGGATAGAGACGCGCACTGTAGGTGATGGGGATTTTTTTTGCAAGCATTGATAAAGTTAGACGAAGGAGACAATTCGAGGAGAGGCATCCAACGGTGTTGCATGCCTCAATCCAACGGCTGCGATGACCAACAAGGTGCTCATGCAGGTCGACCAACGCAAATCTCGCCCTCCGAAGAAAGAGATGGTTAGCCGCCTTCGGTCAGAATCTCGCTTCACTAAACCCGAAAGAAACAAAGTCAACATTAACAGCCATCTCAGGTGTGTTTGGTTCGGGAACGAAGTGAAATAAAATGTCATGGTTTCACACTTCACTACACTGGAATGGGTTGGATCTGTTCCGGTGTTTGGTGAAGGGAATTAGGAGGAATGCAATAGTTCCATCCTAGCGTCTGGTTTAAGAGATAGAACATGATGGATTTTGTTTATCTCAAATCTTTGCATATAAATGATGGGACTCTCATATACGTATATACATTGCCACTATTATAGCTCTTTACATTCTTTCAAATTCTATCAATCTCATATCAAAATTTGGTCGAAAGACGAACAAAACATGCACTCAAAATAGGGAAGAAAAGCACTGCCAAACATGCACACATTTTTAGCATCAGATTATTCAAACTTTCAACAACCATTTCCTTCATATTTGCAGCACAATCAATTGATATAATCTGAAAGGAACCATAGTTTATATATGAAAAAAATCTCACAGTTTTCCATTAAACAAAACATGAAAGAATTGCATTCATCAACTCACTGGTGGCTGCTCCTTTCCTCTTTGGTCGCTGCCCAGGCAAGCCGTCGTTGTTGTCACTGCTAGCTGGCTGCTAATCCTCACTCCAGAGTAGCCCCTCACTCGTCGCCTAGCTTCAAGACCATTGCCCCGTAGCCGCTCATCTACCATCCCGCGGTGGATTGAGGAGGAGGCGAGGGAGAGGAGCAGACAACGTCATGATGGAAGGAGAGGAGCAGATGGCATCGGGGATGAAGGAGATAAGCTGCCAACGACTCAGGTCTAGGGAGAGAGAAGTGACGACGACAACCCGCAAATGGGAGAGGGTTTCGCGGGGGTATGCATTGGGAAAGGAAGGTGAGAGCGCCAAGGAGAGACAATTTTGTGTGATGCCTCCTATTTGAAGGAATGTCTACATTCGACATACTAAGGGTATATACGGTTCGGGAGAATGGGTGAGTTTCAGTACCTTGTCCAACCAAACACGAGGACCAGGTACGAAACAGACTCCATTCCCACCCGTGACTTGAACGAGTAAAATGCACGGGCAGTTCTAATTCTTTCACCAAAGTGTCAACTGGGTCCTAATACTTTTAGAATGCACGTTTGAGTCCTAAATCTTTTTAAATGATTCATTTGAGGGCCTAAATCCCTCAAATCTGTATTGAGCGGCCTGCGTGGCATGTAGCCACGTCGACAGGAGGGCCCAGGAGGCGTAACGACCTGCCCTCTTGTCGACGTGGATAGATTCAAAACTCATGGGCCCCCCTGCAGTTACACCTCCTAGTCCCTCCCGTCATTACACGTCTTGGGGCCTCCTGTCGACACGGTCAAAACGCCATGCATGTCGGTCAGCGCGGGTTAGACGAATTTAAGACCTTGGATGAACCACTTAAAAAAATTAGAACTTAGATGTGCATTTTAAAAGTATTAAGACCCAGTAAACACTTCAACAAAGAATCATGACCGCCCATGCATTTTTTTTTGAGTAAAATACATTGATGGTCATTGAACTTATCATGTACACTCACTTTGGTTACTATACTTAAGAATATGGTTGATACAATCACTGTATACATGTTGAAGTGATTATACAGTCATTGCCAAATCGTATAGCTCCGTATTCCAGCTATTTGACCGGTCAAACAATCCACATGGCCCTTCGTTAGCTTATTTTCTCTCTCTATCTATGCGGGTCCTACCTGTCAGTGGGTGGACGAAAGAAGGGAAAATAAGATTCAGTCCCGAGACCTCACACTTATGGGCCAACTGCACCAGTCTCACCAAGTGTCCGACTAGAGGAAGAAATCCTTTTACTCGTTCAACCATTCATGTAACAACCATTAGGGTTTTTCTGTTCGCGTGGGAGCCATTGGACTCTACGACGTGCCATGTGGATTGTTTGACCGGTCAAATAGATGGAATACCGAGCTATACGATCTGGATGATCGTATAATCACCTCAACATGTATAGAGTAACTGCATTAACTGTATTCTTAAATACAGTGACCAAAGTGATCATACACGATAAGTTCGATGACCACTAGTGTATTACGAGCCACACAGTACGTACGACAAAACTTCTCTAGAGATAGTTTTCCTCTCGTCTCTGGCGGCTGGAACCCTAGCCGCCGCCATGAGAGGCCAATCTTCCAGCGGCGTCCTCCGACGGCTCCCCTCCGCCGGTGACCTCGGTCATTGGTGGTGAAGGGGGTCGTCGGATCCACGCGTGTGGATCGTTTTTACTCCCTCGTAGTCTAGGTTTTTAGATCGTTCATCGTCTTGCCTTCGGCGACGACGATGATGGCGCCGAATAAAGATTCTTCAAGTCCTTCACTCACGAGGCCATCGGTCGGGTTGGGGATGGATTTGGAAACCAGTCTTTTCAAGCAAGGATGGCGTGGCGGCAACATCCTTGTGGTGTACCTGTGTCCTCGGGTTCCGTCGTTGCAACAACGTTTGCTCCAGCATCGACACGGGGAGCTTGGGAGGTAGTCCAGGAGCGGATGTAGATTGTGGTCTACATCGGCAACATCTGGTATTCGGAACGTGTGCTGGGTTCGTGGTTCGTGGATGGCAGGTATGGTTTCTTCCTTCGGCGTCTTAGTCGTGGTGGGGGTGCCAGATCTGGAGTTTGACAGCGTATTCGCGTTCAACGGCAAGGGCTTCACTTTTAGTGAGCCACATTGGAGGTCCGCAAAGCTGCATATGAGCGATGGAGCCGCGTCGAGCTCGGATGAGGAGGTGATTCATCATCGGTGGCTGATGTGGTGGTGGAGGCATGTGACGGGTGTTGGTGTCAAGTTCGGAGATGTTCTGCTATCTTTTCAATTGTGTCATATCGGTCCTTACATGACTTGTACTTTATTTTTTATGATATGAATGAGACACGCATTGCCATGAAAATAAAAAGACCACTAGTATATTTTTTCCTTTTTCTTTTGATCGCCCCTGCATTTTACTACCAAACACACCCCGAGCGTCTCCAAACCCCTTCTTCCCTTTAAACCCCTACCCTCCCTTTTCCGCCGCTTTGCTGCTACCTATCCCCTCCCCTCCCCACGCCGCACGGCCCCGCCAGTCCTCGCTTCCACGCTCCTAGGGTTTTTAGCCGCCACCGCGCCTCCCCGAGCATGTCGGCGCCGCCCTCTCTCAAGTCCCCGGCCACCGCCACCTTCCTCGCCTCCCCACGCTTGACCGTCGCCCCGAGAGCCGCCGTGCTCGGCGCCACCGCGCAGCCGCCGCGGCGCCTAAGCTGCTCTTCAGCCGTTGGAGCCGGAGCCAGGGATCTCGAGGTGGTGAGGGATACCTTCCCGAAGTACTTGCCGTTCCATTTTATTTAACCAGTGATGATGGTTGCTTATGAGATGCGTTCGGTGCGTTCGTTGATCAGATGAGTGCTCCCCTGGACTGGGCGCCGAGGTCGGTGGGGGAGCTCGAGCAAGCGACAGACCTGGACACTTTCTGTATGATGGCGCTATCACCTCTGGACGGCCGGTACTTCAGGTTTATTAAGGACTTGATGCCCTTCTTCAGTGAGTTCGGCCTCATCAGATACCGCGTCTTAGTCGAGGTTCGGCTCTTCGAATAGCATCCGCACTGTGTGTGTATTATATTATATCTACCATGTCTGTATAATCTTGACTCGTGTGGATCAGTTCGGTTGGTAGTGTGCCATGGTCAATGCTACGTAAATGAATTGGTTTTTAGTTCTGTAGGTCAAATGGTTGCTGAAGCTTTCTCAAATTCCTGAGGTCAAGGAGGTGCCGCCGTTTAGCGAGGAGGCCCAGCTATTTCTGGATGCAATCATCCAAGATTTTAGCATCAATGATGCTAAAGAAGTGAAACAAATTGAGAAAATAACTAACCATGACGTGAAGGCTGTCGAGTACTATCTGAAGCAGAAATGCAGCTCAAATCCAGAGGTTGCAAAGGTATACGCTGATTTTCATTTTTGAAGGCAGATGTTGATATGTGTGTGTCCACTTTCGTTAGTGAAGTCAACTATCATTCTGATCATGCTCTCCCAGGTTTTGGAATTCTTCCATTTTGGATGTACTTCTGAAGATATCAACAACCTGTCACATGCATTGGCTCTAAAAGAGGGGGTAAACACAATTATGTTCCCTGTGATGATCGATGTATGCAGCGCAATATGTTCCTTGGCAACGGAAAATGCACACGTCCCTTTGCTGTCTAAAACTCACGGACAGGTATTTAGAGCCACCTTTTAGCTTTTGAATATCTTTATTAATACTGTATATGCTTGTGTATGTAATAGTGTGAGATTAATGAATATCTGAATTATTGTTTCTTCATATTCATATGTGCTAATCCTTTTGAGTCAGTTTGGTGCTTGTTTTGCAGTAGATTTGATCATGTGTGACTCAAATGTTCTATTATGTAACATGTGCTACAAAAACTTACTTGAGCTTTGTTATATTTGCTTGCCATTGCTGCAATAAGAGGGCATGAATAGATATAACTCCTGCACAGCATACAAAGAATGGAGCAAATTCAGAAGTCTGCTGTTCCTAACTTCCAAGTCGATAGGGGTTGAGTTGACAAGAAATTTAACTTTTAAAACGTCAACTAGGAATAAAATTGATCCTACTGTTACATGTTGTTTCTGGCCTAAACCTTGTGTAATTGTTTCTTTCATTTTTTTGGACAAATATCCTATATTTGTTTTTACCATATTCTATAAATAAACCACTTTTGCTAAAATTAGTAGGTGAAAAACTTTATTCAGTATTGCTGCAGTTCAGAGTTTAGCAGTTTAGCACAATGGTCTATATGTAATAGTCCAACTTAATAGACAACACTGTTCATTGACATGAGGCTTCCATTTTCCTGACATGGACTGCTCAAGCAAGATGCCAAGTTCTAGCCTTTTGTTGCTGATATGCCTGGAATACTAGCTTAAATCTTTCAGCTTCCCACTTGTAGCCGGCATCACCAACAACTCTGGGAAAAGAGATGGCAAATTTTGCAGCCAGATTATCTGATATCGGGAAGAGTTTTTCTGAGGTTAAGATACTAGGGAAATTTGCTGGCGCTGTTGGAAATTACAATGCTGATGTAGTTGCATATCCGGAAATTGACTGGCCTAAGATGACAGAAGAGTTTGTCAGGTCCTTAGGTTTGGAGTTCAATCCTTACGTTACTCAGGTGACTGTTTTTTCACTTCATTGTTCCTTACGTTTTTACGTCTTGGGCATCATTTTTTCTGTGGAGATATGTCTTGTGTCAGAACGCACTTGCAGTATGATGAGCCTATGACACTCGCTTAAACTACTATTTACATTTCTATCAGCATGTTCTGATGCAGTATTTATTCTCTTTGCAGATTGAACCTCATGACTATATCTCAAAGCTCTTCAATCTATTTGTCCAGTTTAACATTGTCTTGACTGATTTTGATAGAGACATGTGGTCTTACATATCAGCAGGCTACTTCAAGCAGGTAAAGCTATGAAGAGTAGACTATCGTCAAAGAATTTGATTTGATACTGCAAGAAAGAACCTACTCATATTGACTTATTGTCTCCATTTCAACTTACTCCGCATTCTCCCATATTGTTTCAGATACCAAAGGCTGGTGAAGTTGGATCCTCCACCATGCCTCACAAAATCAATCCCATCAACTTTGAAAATAGTGAAGGCAATCTTAGCGTGTCGAATGGCCTTTTATGTACTTTAAGTATGAAGCTACCAATATCAAGGTTGCAGGTAATGTTATCACTTCTACACTTGAATTTCCCCTTCTTCATTCGTCAGCAACTGAATTAAATTGTGTTATTTGGATGTTGAATACCCATGCCAGACAACAACTTAATCATTGTATTTAGATTCTATTGAAGTATTGGTATCTTGAACTAATGGACTGCCATGCTACATCAATGACAGCGTGATCTCACAGATTCAACTGTTTTGAGAAACTTGGGTGTTGGATTAGGGCATTCACTCTTGGCTTACAAAGCAACAATGCAGGGAATCAAGAAGCTAGAGGTAGGTGTCTTAAGACTTGGTCCTTTTAGCTCCTGATATTTAATTTTGTAGCCATTCAGCCCTCTCCCTCCCTTCCCTCCTACCCCCCCCCCCCCCCCCCTCAGCGCGCACATTGCCCCGTAAAGCCTTCCACTGGACGATTGCTCCCTATATAACTGAATACTCCCTCTGCCCCGAATTACTCCCTCCGTTCGGAATTACTTGTCGCGGAAATGGATGTATCTAGACGTATTTTAGTTCTAGATACATCTATTTTTGAGACAAGTAATTCCGAACGGAGGGAGTACTTGTCACAGAAATGGATGTATCTAGATGTATTTTAGTTATAGATACATCCATTTCTGTCCATTTCCGTGACAAGTAATTCCGGACGGAGGTATGTAAGCATGGAACTGCAATTTGTGAGGTACTTGAATGATGTTTATTTGGCTGAATTCAGATAATCTAAATTTTGGAATGTTTGTTGATTACAAATGAAAGGAAACTATGTTCTTTAAGACGCTATTATACTGTTAACAGGACATCAACATGTATGAATCGATAAATACTTTTTTGAAATATCGTTCTGAATATAGACGCATAAATAATGACAGACCTTGTGTTAATATTTGGAATCTTTCTGCATCTAAAACCTTGTCCAATCAGTATTTTGGATATTACCTAACTATTACTTATGAGTTATGATTACTTAGTAGTTACACAAAAAATGGAACCAAATATATACTCCCTCCGATCCATATTACTCCAAATCATAATCTAACACTAAAACGTGTCTGTATCAGACAAATCTAAGACAAGTAATATGGATCGGAGGGTAATACTTTTGTTACATTTAGTATGCAATTATCAGTAACCTCAGATGACTAGGTTATATCTGCTGGCTCTTTGGGCAATTAATTACGACTGATTCATTATTGTTTTGCCCAATTGGTTGTGGTACAGGTGAACAAAGTTCGTTTGGATGAAGACTTGGAGCAAACATGGGAAGTCCTTGCAGAGCCAATACAGACTGTAAGATTTGCTTTGTTCTGTTCATCCTCCCTTCAGTCTGATTTGTGATTGTGCTATGCTTGCATGGAGTTTGTTAGGCTGGTATATTTATGAAGTTTGTATGGATCTTGAGATACTTTACTTTGTCAAAAAAGTGACTAGATTAGGTGCTTATTGTGTGATCATGCCCCAGTATGGCATTTAGGCAAATACACCACTATGTTTATTGTTTAAGCCTGCAGTGGTATTCTCAAGTGGTCAAAGCCAAAGCAATTATTATTCTCACTCGAGGCAAATCATGCCTACCCCAACTTGTTTGGGACTAAAGGCTTTGCTGCTGCTGCGAGGCAAATCATAATTTTACCGTTGACTTCTGTAGGTGATGCGAAGGTATGGGATCCCCGAACCCTATGAGAAACTGAAGGAAATGACCAGAGGCCAGGCTGTGACCAAAGACAGCATACGCCAATTCATTGAAGGTCTTGACCTGCCGGAGGATGCGCAGTCAAGTCTTTTGAAGTTAACACCACACTCTTACACTGGAGAGGCGGAGAATCTGGCTGCAAATATTTGGAATGTGGTTGACCTGAAATCTGGATTTAAGATCAAGTGAGCTTCTACCTTGGCCCTGGGTAATCTGCCCACTTTTTTTGACGAACGACAGCGACAATAACATGGAAAGCTTCAAGGGGAACATCACATCGTAGCTTAGCGTTCAAAGATTGTTTGTCACGCTAATTTATCTGGTTCTCATTGAAAAAGCTTGTGGTGCGCGTGGCATGCGCCCCCACGGAATTGTACCATCACTATTCGTTCTGCCGTGTGGACTAACACTTCCAGGGCTGCTTGGTGGATTGCTAGCCGCACATGACCAAATTGTTTCATCCCACAAGCGCCCCACAGTAAAAAGGAAAAGACGCCTTTTGGGATCGGTCGAGAAGTCTCCGGGAGTATTTGCTCTTGCCAGTGCGCTTTTGTTCGCCCTCATATGGTGCTTTTTGATATTGCGTCTCCAATGCTACGCCTTAATGGGATTCGTTTGCAAGACGTGACAGCGACATAGAAGAATCTCTAATCGTTAAGAAAGGAAAAACCACGATTAGAGAAAGAAAAAACCAAGTTCATCCTTATCCGGTGGCGTGAGGAGACGTTGGCCACGCGAAGGTCGATTCGTTGGGTAACATTTTACTTACCGGCAACATTCTTCTCGGCTCTCAGCGAGGAAAATTGGAAAACGAGAATCGGTCGCTCCGGTTCCAGCCGACACGTGAGAAGGGAGATCGTCCGTGTCTCCATCTAGCTACTGCTGAGACGACACCTACAGTGACACGCTGATACAGGGACCGCTCCGGCCGTGAACCAATGCTACAGCATTTCTGGTTGCGACCATGAGTAGTTGACAGCCGAGCGCTCAACTGCTGGGCACTATCACGCCAGTGACTGGGCTGATGATTTTGGCAGTCTCTATGTGGGAGCTGTTTGGCCCTGTCGCTGCTTGTGGGGTTAGGGCAAATACAACGCGGTTCACCAAATGGACATCCTCAAATGTTTGCGGATAGGAATAGGGGCGGAGGACATCTGGACATCTGGCCAAAGTCATCAAATGTCCATATCTGATCCGACCTCCTCTATTTGACAAGCATATAGATTATAAACATATGCAATCACAACAAAAAGACATCGGATGTTTAATAATTTTTACATCCAATCGAACCCAAAGTTGCTAGTTCGGCTCTCCTTCTCCGGGTCCTAGCCCGGTTGTCCATGGCAAAGACCCCCACTCTTCGCCTAGTCCAACCTCCTCCCTTTTTGTGAAGTGCTTCAATATGTGCGCAAGATAGGCTTGGACGACCTTTCCTGCATCGAGGCCAAGTCTGACGTCTTCACGAAGCACTTTAAAGTCCTCTGAAGCAGCCTTGATCTCAAACTTCATCTCTTGGAGGTTGAGATTCTTGTCTTGCATCTCTATGAAGATGCAAAACCTCTTTGCCTCTTCTTTCTTAGCCATGATGTCATCAAACTCCTCCATCATCTTGGCCGCCGCCCCTTCTCGTTTCTCCTTCTCCTCCTCCTCCTCCCACTTCCTCCTCAGGTCTCTAATCACCTTATTGGTCGGAGCAAAGCCCTTCTTGTGTTGAACGGTTGGATCACCGCCTTCATCTTCAGTGACCATGGAGATCTTGACGGAATATACAATCATGTCGATCCACTTGCTGTGCACATTCAACTTCAACCAACAATGCATATACATGAAGCTTCTCCATCTTGTGGTATAACGAACGCAGGTACGAGCTGGCAAAGAAACACAATGGATGGTCAACAAGGTGCAACATTTATAAAATCAATAAAACAATCGATGCATAGAGCAACAAACAACAAAACTTAAGAGATCTTGGATTCCGACGCCACCCGGTTTTCACTTGTTTGTAACAGCTGCAAAACTTGTTGACGACCTTTTGAATGTTGTACCATCGATGTGTGAGCAACTTCGAATTGCGTTGATGGATCACTGTTGTGCGGTTGGGATCGTAGTGCTTTTGCTTGTGAAACCAAGTGTGCAAGCTTTGACAAAACATCACGGCCCTTTGCTCCGTACCCTGAAACAGATTAATACTACTGGCGAACCATGCCTCACACACCAATTCATCCTCCTCTAGGAAGAAATTAAGTCCCCTCTACTTCTTCTTTGGGTCGGCACCAGGTTGCCAGTGAAGGAAATATGCCCTAGAGGCAAATAATAAAGTTGTTATTTTATATTTTCTTATATCATGATAAATGTTTATTATTCATGCTAGAATTGTATTAACCGGAAACTTGATACATGTGTGGATACATAGACAAAACACCGTGTCCCTAGTATGTCTCTACTTGACTAGCTCGTTGATCAAAGATGGTTAAGTTTCCTAGCCATGGACATGAGTTGTCATTTGATGAACGGGATCACATGATTAGAAGAATGATGTGATGGACAAGACCCATCTGTTAGCTTAGCATAATGATCGTTCAGTTTTATTGCTACTGTTTTCTTCATGTCAAATATATATTCCTCCGACTATGAGATTATGCAACTCCCGGACACCGGAGGAATGCCTTGTGTGCTATCAAACATCACAACGTAACTTGGTGATTATAAAAGATGCTCTACAGGTATTTCCGAAGGTGTTTGTTGGGTTGGCATAGATCGAGATTAGGATTTGTCACTCCGAGTATCGGAGAGGTATCTCTGGGCCCTCTCGGTAATGCACATCATATGAAGCCTTGCAGGCAATGTGACTAATGAGTTAGTTACGGGATGATGCACTACGAAACAAGTAAAGAGACTTGCCGCTAACGAGATTGAACTAGGTATGGAGATACCGACGATCGAATCTCGGGCAAGTAACATACCGATGACAAAGGGAATAACATATGTTGACATTGCGGTTCGACCGATAAAGATCTTCGTAGAATATGTAGGAACCAATATGAGCATCCAGGTTCCACTATTGGTTATTGACTGGAGAGGTGTCTCGGTCATGTCTACATAGTTCTCGAACCTGTAGGGTCCGCACACTTAACGTTCGATGACGATATGTATTATATGAGTTATGTGTTTTGGTGACCGAAGGTTGGTCGGAGTCCCGGATGAGATCACGGACATGACGAGGAGTCTCGAAATGGTTGAGAGGTAAAGATTGATATATTGGAAGGTAGTATTCGGACACCGGAAGGGTTCCGGAGTGTATCGGGTACATACCGGAGTATCGAAGGGGTTACCGGAACCCCCCGGTGAAAGATATGGGCCATATGGGCCATAAGAGGGAGGCTAACCAGCCCACAAGCGGCTGGTGCGCCCCCCACAAGGGAGGAGGCCGAATTGGAGTGGGGAAGGGGTGGCACCCCCCTTTCCTTCTCCTTCTCCCTCTCCTTCCCCCTCCACCGTTTACTCCTCCGGTCATATTGTCGTAGTGCTTAGGCAAAGCCCTGCCCGGATCACTTCACCAACACCGTCATCACGTCGTCGTGTTGACGGAACTCATTGACTCCATCGACACTTTGCTGGATCAAGAGTTCAAGGGACGTCATCAAGCTGAACGTGTGCAAAACTCAGAGGTGCCGTACATTCAGTACTTGATCAGTTGATTCGAGAAGACGTTTGACTACATCAACCGTGTTAAGTTGACGCTTCCGCTTTTGGTCTATGAGGGTACGTGGACACACTCTCCCCTCTCATTTTTATGCATCTTCTAGATAGATCTTGCGTGAGCGTAGGATTTTTTTTGAAATTGCATGCTACGTTTCCCAACAGTGGCATTAGAGCCAGGTCTATGCGTAGATGATATGCACGAGTAGAAGACAAAGAGTTATGGGCGGTGATCGTCATACTGCTTACCACCAATGTCTTATTTTGATTCGGCGGTATTGTTGGATGAAGCAGTCCGAACCAACCTTACATGATCGCGTTCATGAAACCGGTTCCACCGACAGACATGCAACTAGTTTTGCATAAAAGGTGGCTGGCGGGTGTCTGTTTCTCCAACTTTAGTTGAATCGAATTTGACTGCAGACGGTCCTTGTGAAGGTTAAAATAGCAAACTTGATAAATCACAGTTGTGGTTTTGGTGCCATAGGTATGTACGGTTCATGCTAGCAACCCGCAGCAGCCACGTAAAACTTGCAACAAACAAAGTAGAGGATGTCTAACTTGTTTTTGCAGGGCATGTTATGATGTGATATGGTAAGACATGATGTGATATAAATATTGTTGTATGAGATGATCATGTTTTTTAAAAGTTATCCGCAACTGGCAGGAGCCATATGGTTGTCGCTTTATTGTATGAAATACAAGCGCTATGTAATTGCTTTACTTTATCACTAAGCGGTAGCGATAATCGTAGAAGCAATGGTTGACGAGACGACCACGATGCTACGATGGAGATCAAGGTGTCAAGCCGGTGACGATGGAAATCATGACGTTGCTTCGATGATGGAGATCAAAAGCACAAGATGATGATGGCCATATCTTGTCACATATTTTGATTGCATGTGATGTTTATCTTTATGTATCTTATTTTGCTTAGTACGGCGGTAGCATTATAAGATGAACCCTTACTAAAATTTCTAGGTATAAGTGTTCTCCTCGAGTATGCACCGTTGTGAAAGTTCTTCGTGCTGAGACACCACGTGATGATCGGGTGTGATAAGCTCTGCGTTCAAATACAACGGGTGCAAGCCAAGTTTTGCACACGCGGAATACTCGGGTTAAACTTGATGAGCCTGGCATATACAGATATGGCCTCGGAACACTGGAGACCGAAAGGTCGAATGTGAATCATATAGCATATGATCAACATAGTGATGTTCACCATTGATGACTACTCCATCTCACGTGATGATCGGACATGGTTTAGTTGATTTGGATCACGTATCATTTAGATGGCTTGAGGGATGTCTATCTAAGTGGTAGTTCTTAAGTTATATGATTAATTGAACTTAATTTATCATGAACTTAGTCCTGATAGTATTTGCAAATTATGTTGTAGATCAATAGCTCGCGTTGTAGCTTGCCTATGTTTTTTGATATGTTCCTAGAGAAAACTAAGTTGAAAGATGATAGTTGCAACGATGCGGACTGGGTCCGTGATATGAGGTTTATCCTCATTGCTGCACAGAAGAATTATGTCCTTGATGCACCGCTAGGTGACAGACCTATTGCAGGAACAGATGCAGATGTTATGAACGTCTGGCTAGCTCAGTATGATGACTACTTGATAGTTTAGTGCACCATGCTTTACGGCTTAGAACCGGGACTTCAAAAATGTTTTGAACGCCACAGAGCATATGAGATGTTCCAAGAGCTGAAATTGGTATTTCAGACTCATGCCCGTGTCAAGAGGTATGAGACCTCTGACAAGTACTTCGCCTAAAAGATGGAGGAGAATATCTCAGCTAGTGAGCATGTGCTCAGAATGTCTGGGTACTACAGTTGCTTGAATCAAGTGGGAGTTAATCTTCCAGATAAGATAGTGATTGACAGAGTTCTCTAGTCATCATCACCAAGTTACTGGAACTTCGTGATGAACTATAATATGCAAGGGATGACAAAAGCGATTCCTGAGCTCTTCGTGATGCTGAAATCGACGAAGGTAGAAATCAAGAAAAAGCATCAAGTATTGATGATTAAACAAGATCACTAGTTTCAAGAAAAGGGCAAAGGGAAATGGAACTTCAAGAAGAATGGCAAGCAAGTTGTCACTCCCGTGAAGAAACCGGACCTAAGCCTGAAACTGAGTGCTTCTACTGCAAAGGAAATGGTCACTAGAAGCAGAACTACCCCAAATATTTGGTGGATAAGAAGGATGGCAAAGTGAACAAAGGTATATTTGATATACATGTTATTGATGTGTACCTTACTAGTGCTCGTAGTAACCCATGGGTATTTATACTTGTTCGGTTGCTAAGATTAGTAACTCGAAACAAGAGTTGCAGAATAAATAGAGACTAGTTGAGGGTGAAGTGACAATGTGTGTTAGAAGTGTTTCCAAGATTGATATGGTCATCATCGCACACTCCCTATACTTTTGGGATTAATGTTAAACCTAAATAAATGTTATTTGGTGTTTGCGTTGAGCATAAATATGATTAGATCATGTTTATTGCAATACGGTTATTCATTTAAGACAGAGAATGATTGTTATTCTTTTTACATGAATAAAATCTTCTATGGTCAGACACCCAATGTTGATGGTTTATTGAATCTCGATCGTGGTAATACACATATTCATAATATTGATGCCAAAAGATGCAAAGTTGATAATGATAGTGCAACATATCTGTGGCACTGCCGTTTAGGTCATAACGGTGTAAAGCGGATGAAGAAACTCCATGCAAATGGACTTTTGGAATCACTTGATTATGAATCATTTGATACTTGCGAACCGTGCCTTATGGGCAAGATGACTAAAACTCTATTCTCCGGAACAATGGAACGAGCTAATGACTTATTGGAAATAATACATACTGATGTATGCGGTCCGATGAGTATTGAATCTCGTGGCGGGTATCATTATTTTCTGACCTTCACAGATGATTTGAGTAGATATGGGTATATCCACTTAATGGAACACAAGTCTGAAACATTTGAAAAGTTCAAAGAATTTCAGAGTGAAGTGGAGAATCATCGTAACAAGAAAATAGAGTTTCTACGATCTGATCGTGGAGGTGAATATTTGAGTTACGAGTTTGGCCTTCATTTAAAACAATGTGGAATAGTTTCACAGCTCACGCCACCTGAAACACCATAGTGTAATGGTGTATTCGAACGTCATAACTGCACTTTATTAGATATGGTGTGATCTATGATGTCTCTTATCGATTTACCACTATCGTTTTGGGGTTATGCATTAGAGACAACTGCATTCACGGTAAACAGGGCACCGTCAAAATCCATTGAGACAACACCGTATAAACTATGGTTTGGCAACAAACCTAAGCGGCCGTTTCTTAAAGTTTGGGGATGCGATGTTTATGTCAAAAGGATTCAACCTGATAAGCTCGAACCCAAATCGGAGAAGTGTGTCTTCATAGGATACCCTAAGGAAACAATTGGGTACACCTTCTACCACAAGTCCGAAGGCAAAATCTTTGTTGCTAAGAACAGAACCTTTCTAGAGAAGGAGTTTCTCTCGAAAGAAATGAGTGTGAGGAAAGTAGAACTTGATGAGGTAATTGTACCTTCTCTCAATTTGGAAAGTAGCTCATCCGAGAAATCTGTTCCCGTGATGCCTACACCAACTAGAGAGGAAGCTAATGATAGTGATCATGAAACTTCAGATCAAGTTGCCAACCAGAGCACAATCCGCACCAGAGTGGTACAGTAATCCTGTTCTGGAAGTCATGTTACTTGACCATGACGAACCTACAAACTATGAACAAGCTATGATGAGCCCAGATTCCGACAGATGACTTAAGGCCATGAAATCTGAGATAGGATCCATATATGAGAACAAAGTGTGGACTTTTGTGGACTTGCCCGATGATCGGCAAGCCATTGAGAATAAATGGATCTTCAAGAAGAAGATGGACGTTGATGGTAGTGTTACTATCTACAAAGCTCTACTAGTCGCAAAAAGGTTTTTGACAAGTTCAAGGTGTTGACTACGATGAGATTTTCTCACTCGTATCGATGCTTAAGTCTGTCCGAATCATGTTAGCAATTGCCGCATTTTATGAAATCTGGCAGGATATCAAAACCGCATTCCTTAATGGATTTATTGAAAAAGAGCTGTATATAACGCAACCAGAAGGTTTTGTCAATCTTAAAGGTGCTAACAAAATGTGCAAGCTCCAGCAATCCATCTATGGACTGGTGCAAGCATCTTAGAGTTGGAATATATGCTTTGATGAGTTGATCAAAGCATATAGTTTTATACAGACTTGCGGTGAAGCCTGTATTTACAAGAAAGTGAGTGACAGCACTACAACCTTTCTGATAAGTATATGCGAATGACATATTGTTGATCGGATTTAATGTAGAATTTTCTGGAAAGCATAAAGGAGACCTTGAAAGGAGTTTTTCAAAGAAAGACCTCGGTGAAGCTGCTTACATATTGGGCATCAAGATCTATAGAGATAGATCAAGACGCTTGATAAGACTTTTCAATCAGTACATACCTTGACAAGATTTTGAAAGAGTTCAAAATGGATCAGTCATAGAAAGAGTTCTTGCTTGTATTACAAGGTGCAAAGTTGAGTAAGACTCAAAGCCCGACCACAATAGAAAATAGAAATAGAATGAAAGTCATTCTCTATGCCTCAGCCATAGGTTCTATAAAGTATGCTATGCTGTGTACCAGACCTATTGTGTACCTTATCATAAGTTTGACAAGGGGGTACGATAGTGATCCAGGAGTGGATCACTAGACAACGGTCAAAGTTATCCTTAGTTACCTAAGAGGACTAAGGAAATATTTCTCAATTATGGAGGTGATAAAGAGTTCGTCGTAAAGAGTTATGTCGATGCAAGCTTTTACAACGATCCGGATGACTCTAAGTCTCAATCTGGATACATATTGAAAGTGCAATTAGCTAGAGTAGCTCCATGCAGAGCATTGTATACATAGAAAATTTGCAAAATACACACGGCTCTGAATATGACAGACCCGTTGACTAAACTTATCTCACAAGCAAAACATAATCACACCTTAGTACCCTTTGGGTGTTAATCACATAGCGATGTGAACTATATTATTGACTCTAGTAAACCCTTTGGTTGTTGGTTACATGGCGATGTGAACTGTGGGTATTAATCACATACATATGTGAACTATTGGTGTTAAATCACATGGAGATGTGAACTAGATTATTGACTCTAGTGCAAGTGGGAGACTGAAGGAAATATGCCCTAGAGGCAATAATAAAGTTGTTATTTTATATTTCCTTATATCATGATAAATGTTTATTATTCATGCTAGAATTGTATTAACCGAAAACTTGATACGTGTGTGGATACATAGACAAAACACCGTGTCCCTAGTATGCCTCTACTTAACTAGCTCGTTGATCAAAGATGGTTAAGTGACGCGGAGCATCCCACGATCATCCCTATGTACACTATGACTACTCCCCAAGCCCCAAGTGGACATACGATGAGACCTCTAACATATGCCATTGGACACAAGGTGAACCCGTTCCTAAATGCTTCCCCTTTCCACATGTGCGAGACATGGTTGCTACCTAATGCAAAGACACTATGTATGCTCAGGAACCGAGGAGACAACCATGGAGATGCTCGAAGCATAGGACAAGTCCACACGGAAGCGGATCAAGAAGTTCCTCAAGTGGAGTTGCTACAGAGCTATAGCGGCCGGACATCCGGCAGGAGCCCGGACATTCGGCGCCACCATCCAGAAGAAGACCAGAGAGAGACGGACGCCAAGCGACTCTACAGCGGCCGGATATCCGGCCGGCCCCCGGACATCCGGCACCCCGCGACTGGCCGGACATCCGGCGCCTGCCCGGAAATCCGGCGCACGCTATCCAGAGAGTAGAAGAATCAGGCAACTCTAGCCCGGACATCCGGCCGAGGCCCGGACATCCGGCTCTTCGTGAGCCGCCGGACATCCGGCCCCCAGCCCGGACATCTGGCACCAGCCTGTGCACAGAGAACGGGCCAAGGGCCCACGTATCCCCCTCTCACTTACCCCTTCGTGGGCTAGCACTATATATACTCCCCCACCTCCTCCTAGTTAGGGTTAGCAAAGGATTAGCTCATTTGAGATAGAGCTTTGCTCATCCATACGGATCTCCTCCTCGTGAGGGACCGCGACCTCTTCGGAGAAGATCCACCTGGATTCAAGACCCCTTTATGGGAAGATCCCTCGTGGATTCAAGACCTCCTCTCGGAGATGAACCACCGCCACTTGTATCGTCCTTTGTTGGATTTGGACCGTGTATCTCTTTGTGTTTCTTGGATCTAGCACATGTGTGATCATATTCGTGTTGGTTGAGTGTTTTCTCTTGTGTTCCCCCGTGATTTCCCTCGTTTCCTTCCGCGTGTTCTTCGTGTTCCTCGTAGGGATCCTCTCCAAACGTGAAAGATCGGCCCCTAGGGTTCCACCCTACATCATCTAGGTATCATGAGTCACATTGATCACGTTTTTGGAGCCCCTACCCCGTGTTTTCTAGCTTGATTTTGTTGATTTTGTCCTAAATCCGAAAATTCCCACCAAAAATAGCCCCCAATTTTTTTTTTGTGATTTGTTGGTTTGATGATGTTTTGTTGATTATGATCCATGGATTTGATTGGTTTCGAGTGGATCTAGCATCTCCCTAAGTTCCCCACTTTTCATCCACGAAATCTCTCCAATTTTGCCCCCGAAATCATCAATTTCCGCCCCAAAATCGAGTTCCTCGAGTTCATCCTCGGATTTGGAGCCCGGACATCCGGCCCGACCCCCGGACATTTGGCCATACCGGAAATCCGGCCATTAGCCCGGACATCCGGCTCCTGGAGCGCATTTTCGCACGCGGTACTGGACATCAGGTCCCGGACATCCGGCCAAACCCCCGGATGTCCGCCCGCTGTCATTTCAGCTTTTCCCGTTTCACCGTTTTGACCATAACTAATTCATCCGGAGTCTGTTTTTGATGTTTTTTAGCTCGTTGAGAAGCTATTGACATCCCCCATCCCACAAAAATACCAACAACATCATTTGACTCCATCAAATTTTTGAAAATTTGGCAAGTTTGCCTAGGCCCTCCACCATATCATCCGCATTACCACCACCGACTTCCGCAACCTAACCCATTTTGCTTGCCATAGCATTAGTGGTTGCTTGAGTAGTGATTTGAGTCTCCTAAAGTGTTTCGGCTACTTAGAGACGGTTGCTTCTTCATCAACCACCACCACCATAACTTCCGCATAACCTTGCCCACCATACATTTCGCCAACCCAACTTAACCCAATTGTTGTTTGAGCTTGTTTGAGTTGTGGCTTGTGTCTCCTAAGGTGTTTCGGCTACTTAGGGACGACAACTTCAACTCCAACAAGTGTATAGCCAATCATTTCACTTCCGCATTACCAAGTGCAAACCACCACCGCTTTCCACTACCACCATTTTGACATTTGACGTTTGAGATTTTGAGTTCGCGGTTTTTCCGTTTCCTAAGGTGTTTCGGCTACTTAGGGATGAGTCTCTATCATCTTGGTTTCTACATCAAGAACACCGCCACTCATCATCGCCTCGAGGTCGTCATCGACTTTGACCACTTCACCATCATCCGTCCGTGGCGTACATACGAGCAACCCTCGACGGTAACCTCCATATGATCTTGGTATCGTGGTATCCCTCCATTGTATATTCCCCTTGCCATTGCATTGTTAACCCCTAGCCCATTTTGCGTCACTTGCCTATCGAGACTGGACATTTGAGTATTGCCAGCAACTTTACTTGTGCACATTAGTGATCATACTTCCCATAGCATACATACCATATCATCGTGGTGCATATCTTGATATCATATCTCGTGTCACAAGTTTGTTCCCGCATATACACAATTGCTATCTTGGTTTGTGCATTGTGCAAAAGTGGCCATACAAAAAAAAGAGAGAATAAGCTTTTAAGCAAAAGAAGAGAGCAAAGGAGCTTGTAAGCAAGTGCCATAGCATCATACCACATTGCATATAAGATTGTCATATCCGATCATCTTGGATCATCTTGAGAGAAACACCGGGAACCATACATACATAGTATACTTGGGATAGAAAGTTTATCCATTTTGCATCGTATAGGTTGTGCATAAGTGTCGTATGCGCCTATAGAGCAATCATGCTAGCGTCTCTCTTGAGTTGTGCAACACGAGCATTTTCCGTGGATTCCGCATTTTGTGCTCATTCCTTGGTTGCACGACCCCATTTATCTATTCGTGTGTGTGTTTCCATGTACCTTTCATCGCTATTGGTCTACTTGTTTCGCTTGCGAATTTGTGAATCTCTTTCAACATTATTGACTCTTGCTAACATTTTGCATCAAATTTTTGTGCCACTATCCTCACCGAGCTCCACCATAAGCCTTACTTGTGTAGGTGTGAGAACCAACAAGAATTGGTACCAATTGTGCTATTTCCTTGTTACACATTTGAGTGATCATTGATCCATCTTCAACATTGGTCAAGGTACATTTGGTATAGTTCTTCTCTTTCTCCCACTCATATTTGCTCGAGTCTTGTGATGGATAGGCAAGGCATTTCCTCTCCGGTCTACGACAACAACGACGGCGTGAAAAACTACAACACCAAAGCGTCCATCTTCGATCTACAACGACAAATGCAAGACACACAATCAAGATTGTGAGAGCGCATCGAGAACATCTCCATCGACATTCGTCACTCCGAAGCAAGGAAAAGGGACTACATCGACAAGAAGCTTTCCACACATAAAGAGGAGCAAGATGCAAGGATGGAGGAGATTAGAGCCTTGATCACGTCTTCTTTCCCTTCGCCATCTTCAAGGCGGCGACATTCAAGCCACAAGTCTTCGGAGCGCGAAAACGATGAAAGTGCAAATCGTCCACGTACGCATCTACATGGCAACCACCATCACGTTCGTGATCCACATCGTCATGAAGGGCAAGTCACCTCCAAGCAACATGTGCACGACGACGATGAACAACATCTTCTACGAGCTCAAGCACGACAACAACACCATCATCATGAAGATGCTCCACAAGCGCAAATGCACAAGTCCCAACAAGCCCTACTTCACGCCAAGTCGAAGCTTCATGAGCAAAAGAGAAGACCGCAAGACGAGCACCACCAAGGCGAAGCTACGGCTACCTCCACCACTTCGGCATCTTCGCCAAGTGCTATCAAGGCATCTTCGCCTTTGGACGTACGGCATCTTCGCCTACTTCCCACGAGTACGCCTACAACAACTTCATCAAGTGCAAGGCGACCACCTACGAGCTATGGCAACACTTCCATCTTCGGAAGCCCCCCAAGGAAGATGGCCGAGCATGGGAAACTCCCTTCGGTCATGGAGACGAGCTACGAGGTGCCACATCATATGGGCCTCCCACACCAAGATGGTGACAAGATGGTCGAGCAAGGGCCATCCCCTTCGACCACGGCGATAGGAGTTGAGCATGGAGACATTTGCACCTACATCTCTCCGACACCCACATATATCGAGATGCCCCAAGTGCCATTTGAGGAGAGCCACCACCCCATGAGAGAGATGAGTGACTCCACCATATGTGACATTGAGAGCATTTCCTTTGAGAGGATGAGTGTGACCACCACTAGCCCCACACATGAGAGCATGCCACACATCCTATGTGAGGTTGAGCGCCATTTGAGTGACTCCACCAACCATATGAGTGAGTGCATCCTTGAGGGAGTGAGTGAGCCACAACACTTAGAGAGTGAGGTAGTTGACACAACATGTGAGGCCACTATGATTTCTAACGACTTAACCTCTACTCCTAGTGTGTTTTTTTCTTTGGTGCTAGGTCTCCTACATGACGACATGCCTACCCTCGACGAGTCCATCCCTCCATGGAGACGACGATGGCCATGGTAGACGATGATGCACCCCCACATGGTTCCATCAAGATGAAGATGACAATGAATGGATCTTCGACACCTCACCTACAACACATGAGCGACGCTCCAAAGGTAACATAGGTGATGGTGCTTCTCTTGTCCCACTAGTGGACTCTCTTGACATCAATTGCTCCCATGATGTTGACCCACCTATTCCCATGCTTCATGCTAGTGAGACTTCTTCATGCCTTGACTTACCTATCTATGATGAATATGATGATGAGCATGTTGAGTTGCCTAGTTGTGATGCTATGCTCCATAGGATATCATGTGAAAATTCCTTTGGTCACGTCATGTTTGACAATCCTTTAAACTTGTCATATGCTATGAGCGAGATCTCCCATATTGCATCATTACAATCTCAACATAGGAACTATGCATGCCCCATTAAAATAAACCCTATTTGCACTTATGGCATAGATGACGAGATGATGGTCATTGGCTTTTGTTTTCCATGTGATGATATTGCCATGCTTCCTTTACATGATTTGCGCAATTCATCTACTATGCCATGCCATGATCACATTATTTCGAATATGCATTGTTTTGGATGTTGTCGATATTCTCCATGTGATGTTGCTACTCATGCTCATGAGGAGACCCCCATAGTTTCCTCATACATATTAGGAGATCTTGATGCATTTCATACCTTGCATGATTCCCATAATTGCGTGCACCATATGCATTCCATGAATAACAATGCTCTAGATATTTCTCATGATGCATTACATCATTTGAGTCTCCATTATGCCATACATAGTAACAAACCTCTCATGATGGATGACATGTTTCTATATCACGCATCTCATTTATTTGAGCATTGGCTATTTAGTGCTAACCAACACAAGCACGTGCGCATCATGATGGATGATGTGTACATATATCATGCACACAATTTTTCCTTTGTCTTTGTTTTGTGTAGGTACTCATGTATACTCGTCAACCTCTCAATCCCAAGACTTGATGAAGCGAGCTCTTGGGAGCACCGATTACTTGGGATCTCGTGGACTATCCTTACCACCGTTCCCTTCGTGCAAGGACTATGTGCATCTCTTCTACTTGGCTCTCACACGGCTATGGGCTATATATCACTTGTCACTTTATGCTCATTTTACAGTGTTCACTTTGCATGTTATTTTTGCTCCTATGCCTTTGCCATGCAATTGTGACCCTTGCTTGCATCTACCCATGATTCACCATTATGATAATTCTATGTGTATTTGCATGCTTGGTGGAGATACTAGTAGCTATTGCCATGCTTTCTTTGTGCCCCATGCTATTGATGCTTGTTGTGTTGGGAGAGTCATGATGTGCCGTTGCTACTTACATATGGCTTCTCACCAATACATTCATGCTATTTTCCTCATATCTTGCTTTCATGCTTGTGCTATGTCATGTGAATTATTCTTGCACACTATTTGCACCAATGACATGCTTGCCATGATTCCTTCTAGTATGTTGCATCTTCGCACTACTAGCTTGCTTGACTTCGCTAGGATTGCTTGATATGTTGCATCACCCATGTTCCACTATTACAAGCTTTCTTGGGTTGATGACATATATGCTCATGCCTCTCACATGATATATCTTGATCATTGTCTCTTGTGTCCATTAGTTGCCTCTTTCATATCCACTTATATTGAGTGCAACCATGCTATGCTTATTGAGCTTGGAGACTTCGACACTTTTCTTGTGATGCATGCTTGTTTGATTGAGCCTATTGTATTTGGTTGTTCTCGCATCATATGCCTCCATACTATGCAATACTCCCTTGTCCTTTCTTATGATGAGCATGATGCATACACTTGTTTGGTATCTTACCACACGAATGATAGGTTTTGCACTTTCGCTAACCTCATTTGTTTTTCGAGTGATTGTTGTTGGAAATATGCCCTAGAGGCAATAATAAAATGGTTATTATTATATTTCTTTGTTCATGATAATTGTCTGTTATTCATGCTATAACTGCGTTATCCGGAAATCGTAATACACGTGTGAATACATAGACCACAACATGTCCCTAGCAAGCCTCTAGTTGACTAGCTCGTTGATCAACAGATAGTCATGGTTTCCTGACTATGGGCATTGGATGTCATTCATAACGGGATCACATCATTAGGAAAATGATGTGATGGGCAAGGCCCAATACTAAGCATAGCACAAAGATCGTGTAGTTCGTTTCGCTAGAGCTTTTCCAAATGTCAAGTATCATTTCCTTAGACCATGAAATTGTGCAACTCCCGGATACCGTAGGAGTGCTTTGGGTGTATCAAACGTCACAACGTAACTGGGTGACTATAAAGGTGCACTACGGGTATCTCCGAAAGTATCTGTTGGGTTGGCACGAACCGAGACTAGGGTTTGTCACTCCATATGACGGAGAGGTATCTCTGGGTCCACTCGGTAATGCATCATCATAATGAGCTCAATGTGACCAAGTGTCTGGTCACGGGATCATGCATTACGGTATGAGTAAAGTGACTTGCCGGTAACGAGATTGAATGAGGTATTGGGATACCGACGATCGAGTCTCGGGCAAGTAACGTACCGATTGACAAAGGGAATTGTATACGAGATTGATTGAATCCTCGACATCGTGGTTCATCCGATGAGATCATCGAGGAGCATGTGGGAGCCAACATGGGTATCCAGATCCCGCTGTTGGTTATTTACCGGAGAGGCATCTCGGTCATGTCTGCATGTCTCCCGAACCCGTAGGGTCTACACACTTAAGGTTCGGTGACGCTAGGGTTGTAGAGATATGAGTATGCAGTAACCCGAAAGTTGTTAGGAGTCCCGGATGAGATCCCGGACGTCACGAGGAGTTCCGGAATGGTCCGGAGGTAAAGATTTATATATAGGAAGTCCAGTTTCGGCCACCGGGAAAGTTTCGGGGTCACCGGTATTGTACCGGGACCACCGGAAGGGTCCCGGCGGTCCACCGGGTGGGGCCACCTATCCCGGAGGGCCCCATGGGCTGAAGTGGCGTGGGAACCAGCCCCTAGTGGGCTGGTGCACCCCACCCAAGGGCCCAAGGCGTGTAGGGTTGGAAACCCTAGGGGGCCGTTGCCCGTTGCCCCCGGAGGGGGCATGCGCCCCCCCTGGTTGGAAACCCTAAGGGGGCCGTTGCCCCGGGGGCCGCTGCCCCCCCTCTAGATGGGATCTCCAAGGGGGCATGCGCCCCCCTAGCCCCTATATATAGTGGAGGGGAGGGAGGGCAGCCGCACCCTAGCCTCTGGCGCCTCCCTCTCTCTCTCTCTCCAACACCTCCTCCTCTCCGTAGAGCTTGGCGAAGCCCTGCCGAGATCCCCGCTGCATCCACCACCATGCCGTTGTGCTGCTGGATCTCCATCAACCTCTCCTTCCCCCTTGCTGGATCAAGAAGGAGGAGACGTCTTCCCCAACCGTACGTGTGTTGAATGCGGAGGTGCCGTCCGTTCGGCGCTCGGTCATCGGTGATTTGGATCACGACGAGTACGACTCCATCAACCCCGTTCTCTTGAACGCTTCCGCTCGCGATCTACAAGGGTATGTAGATGCACTCCTTTCTCTCGTTGCTAGATGAACTCGTAGATAGATCTTGGTGAAACCGTAGATTTTTTATTTATTTTCTGCAACGTTCCCCAACAGTGGTATCAGAGCCAGGTTTATGTGTAGTTCTCTTTGCACGAGTAGAACACAATTTGTTGTGGGCGTAGATGTTGTCAACTTTCTTGCCACTGCTAGTCGTATTTTGCTTCAGCGGTATTGTGGGATGAAGTGGCCCGGACCGACCTTACACGTACGCTTACGTGAGACAGGTTCCACCGACTGACATGCACTAGTTGCATAAGGTGGCTAGCGGGTGTCTGTCTCTCCCACTTTAGTTGGAGCGGATTCGATGAAAAGGGTCCTTATGAAGGGTAAATAGAAGTTGGCAAATCACGTTGTGGCTTTAACGTAGGTAAGAAAACGTTCTTGCTAGATCACCTATAGAAGCCACGTAAAAAACTTGCAACAACAATTAGAGGACATCTAACTTGTTTTTGCAGCAAGTGTTTTGTGATGTGATATGGCCAAAGTTGTGATGAATGATGAATGATATATATGTGATGTATGAGATCATGTTCTTGTAATAGGAATCACGACTTGCATGTCGATGAGTATGACAACCGGCAGGAGCCATAGGAGTTGTCTTTATTTTTGTATGACCCGCGTGTCATTGAAGAACGCCATGTAAACTACTTTACTTTATTGCTAAACGAGTTAGCCATAGAAGTAGAAGTAGTCATTGGCGTGACAACTTCATGAAGACACGATGATGGAGATCATGATGATGGAGATCATGGTGTCATGCCGGTGACGAAGATGATCATGGAGCCCCGAAGATGGAGATCAAAGGAGCTATATGATATTGGCCATATCATGTCACTATTATGATTGCATGTGATGTTTATCATGTTTTTCCATCTTGTTTACTTAGAACGACGGTAGTAAGTAAGATGATCCCTCATGCTAATTTCAAGAAAAGTGTTCCCCCTAACTGTGCACCGTTGCGAAGGTTCGTTGTTTCGAAGCACCAGGTGATGATCGGGTGTGATAGATCCTAACGTTCGAATACAACGGGTGTAAGCTAGATTTACACACGCAATACACTTAGGTTGACTTGACGAGCCTAGCATGTACAGACATGGCCTCGGAACACGGAAGACCGAAAGGTCGAGCATGAGTCGTATAGAAGATACGATCAACATGAAGATGTTCACCGATGTTAACTAGTCCGTCTCACGTGATGATCGGACACGGCCTAGTTGACTCGGATCATGTTTCACTTAGATGACTAGAGGGATGTCTATCTAAGTGGGAGTTCATTAAATAATTTGATTAAGATGAACTTAATTATCATGAACTTAGTCTAAAATCTTTACAATATGTCTTGTAGATCAAATGGCCAACGCTTATGTCCACCTGAACTTCAACGCGTTCCTAGAGAAAACCAAGCTGAAAGACGATGGCAGCAACTATACGGACTGGGTCCGGAACCTGAGGATCATCGTCATAGCTGCCAAGAAAGATTATGTCCTAGAAGCACCGCTAGGTGAAGCACCAATCCCAGAGAACCAAGACGTTATGAATGCTTGGCAGTCTCCTACTGATGATTACTCCCTCATTCAGTGTGGCATGCTCTACAGCTTAGAACCGGGGCTCCAAAAGCGTTTTGAGCAACACGGAGCATATGAGATGTTCGAGGAGCTGAAAATGGTTTTCCAAGCTCATGCCCGGGTCGAGAGATATGAAGTCTCCGACAAGTTCTTTAGCTGTAAGATGGAGGAAAACAGTTCTGTTAGTGAGCACATACTCAAGATGTCTGGGTTGCACAACCGCTTGACTCAGCTGGGAGTTAATCTCCCGGATGACGCGGTCATTGACAGAATTCTCCAATCGCTCCCACCAAGCTACAAAAGCTTTGTGATGAACTTCAGTATGCAGGGGATGGAAAAGACCATTCCTGAGGTATATTCAATGCTGAAATCAGCAGAGGTAGAAATCAAAAAGGAACGTCAAGTGTTGATGGTGAATAAAACCACTAAGTTCAAGAAGGGGAAGGGTAAGAAGAACTTCAAGAAGGACAGCAAGGAAGTTGCCGCGCCTGGTAAGCCAGTTGCCAGGAAGAAGTCAAGCAATGGACCCAAGCCTGAGACTGAGTGCTTTTATTGCAAGGGAAGTGGTCACTGGAAGCGGAACTGCCCCAAGTACTTAGCGGACAAGAAGGCCGGCAAAACCAAAGGTATATGTAATATACATGTAATTGATGTGTACCTTACCAGTGCTCGTAGTAGCTCCTGGGTATTTGATACCGGTGCGGTTGCTCACATTTGTAACTCAAAGCAGGAGCTGCGGAATAAGCGGAGACTGGCGAAGGACGAGGTGACGATGCGCGTCGGGAATGGTTCCAAGGTCGATGTGATCGCCGTCGGCACGCTACCTCTACATTTACCTATGGGATTAGTTTTGAACCTCAATAATTGTTATTTAGTACCAGCTTTGAGCATGAACATTGTATCAGGATCTCGTTTAATTCGAGATGGCTACTCATTTAAATCCGAGAATAATGGTTGTTCTATTTATATGAGTGATATGTTTTATGATCATGCCTCGCTGGTGAATGGTTTATTCTTAATGAATCTCGAGCGTAATGTTACACAGATTCATAGTGTGAATGCCAAAAGATGTAAAGTTGATAACGATAGTCCCACATACTTGTGGCACTGCCGCCTTGGTCACATTGGTGTCAAGCGCATGAAGAAGCTCCATGCTGATGGACTTTTAGAGTCTCTAGATTATGAATCATTTGACATATGCGAGCCATGCCTCATGGGCAAGATGACCAAGACTCCGTTCTCCGGAACAATGGAGCGAGCAACCAACTTGTTGGAAATCATACATACTGATGTGTGCGGTCCAATGAGCGTTGAGGCTCGCGGAGGATATTGTTATGTTCTCACTCCCACTGATGACTTGAGTAGATATGGGTATGTCTACTTTTTCCGCCCGACTCTTTGATCTTAAGAATGCTGGTTTTAAGAACGAGTGATTGCCCTTCTCCGACCCTTACTGCCCAACCGGAGAGCGGACGGCTAATGTGTTCCACTTATTGAACAGGGTCTATGGTCGGTCCGTGACCCCTGGACGCCGAGGGCGTCCTTGGGGTGATCTCGTAGTTCCTACGGGGTGGAGACAATGGGGTCGGTCCATGGATTTTCCTTCCTTTTGCTACATTTCGCTCAAAGGGTTGAAGGGAGATAGTGCATCAAGTTATTCGCAAGGGCCAACTTGTTCCTCTTCCCCAGGGATCCCAGATGAGGGAAGCCTAGGAGAGCCGCCGACTCCAACTATCGTCCATGTACGATCCATACTAGATCTGACCAACTGCCCATCCTACCTCCTCTACCTTTTTAACAGCCCATCTTTTTGTCTCAGTAGAGTCTTTCAGTGGCATGTTTCAGTCCTCTTCCCCATTACTTAGAAAAAGTGAGCCACCGGTTCAGGTACAAGATACTATCATTACCGCCTGATGAAACACAAGTCTGAGACCTTTGAAAAGTTCAAGGAATTTCAGAATGAGGTAGAGAATCAACGTGACCGAAAGATAAAGTTCCTACGATCAGATCGTGGGGGAGAATATTTAAGTCACGAATTTGGTATGCACTTAAGGAAATGTGGAATCGTTTCACAACTCACGCTGCCTGGAACACCTCAGCGAAATGGTGTGTCCGAACGTCGTAATTGCACTCTATTGGATATGGTGCGATCTATGATTTCACTTACTGATTTACCGCTATCATTTTGGGGATACGCTCTAGAGACAGCTACATTCACTTTAAATAGGGCATCGTCTAAATCCGTTGAGACGACACCGTATGAATTATGGTTCGGGAAGAAACCTAAGCTGTCGTTTCTAAAAGTTTGGGGATGCAATGCTTATGTCAAGAAACTTCAACCTGAGAAGATCGAACCCAAGTCGGAAAAATGCGTATTCATAGGATACCCTAAGGAAACCATAGGGTATACTTTCTACTTAAGATCCGAAGGCAAGATCTTTGTTGCCAAGAACGGGTCCTTTCTGGAGAAAGAGTTTGTCTCGAAAGAATTAAGTGGGAGGAAAGTAGAGCTTGATGAAGTACTGCCTATTGAAACGGTGAGTAGCGCAACTCAGGAAAATGTTCCTGTGGTGCCTGCGCCGACAAGAGAGGAGGTTAATGATGATGATCAAGATACTTCGGATCAAGCTCCTACTGAACTTCGAAGGTCCACAAGGACACGTTCCGCACCAGAGTGATACAACAACCCTGTCTTGGAAATCATGTTGTTAGACAACGGTGAACCTTCGAACTATGAAGAAGCGATGGCGGGCCCAGATTCCAACAAATGGCTTGAAGCCATGCGATCCGAGATAGGATCCATGTATGAAAACAAAGTATGGACTTTGACAGACTTGCCCGATGATCGGCGAGCAATAGAAAACAAATGGATCTTTAAGAAGAAGACGGACGCGGATGGTAATGTTACCATCTATAAGGCTCGACTTGTCGCTAAGGGTTATCGACAAGTTCAAGGGATTGACTACGATGAGACATTCTCTCCCGTAGCGAAGCTGAAGTCCGTCCGAATCATGTTAGCAATTGCCGCATACTATGATTATGAGATATGGCAAATGGACGTCAAAATCGCATTCCTTAATGGTCACCTTAAGGAAGAACAGTATATGATGCAGCCGGAAGGTTTTGTCGACCCTAAGAATGCTAACAAGTTATGCAAGCTCCAGCGCTCCATCTATGGGCTGGTGCAAGCATCTCGGAGTTGGAACACTCGCTTTAATGAGATGATTAAAGCGTTTGGGTTTATGCAGACTTATGGAGAAGCCTGCGTTTACAAGAAAGTGAGTGGGAGCTCTGTAGCATTTCTCATATTATATGTGGATGACATACTTTTGATGGGAAATGATATAGAACTTTTGGACAGCATAAAGGCCTACTTGAATAAGTGTTTTTCAATGAAGGACCTTGGAGAAGCTGCTTACATATTAGGCATCAAAATCTATAGAGATAGATCGAGACACCTCATAGGTCTTTCACAAAGCACATACCTTGATAAGATATTGAAGAAGTTCAATATGGATCAGTCCAAGAAGGGGTTCTTGCCTATGTTGCAAGGTGTGAAATTGAGCTCGGCTCAATGCCCGACCACGGCAGAAGATAAACAAGAGATGAGTGTCATCCCCTATGCCTCAACCATAGGGTCTATCATGTATGCCATGACCTGTACCAGACCTGATATAAACCTTGCCGTAAGTTTGGTAGGAAGGTACCAAAGTAATCCCGGCAAGGAACACTGGACAACGGTCAAGAATATCCTTAAGTACCTGAAAAGGACTAAGGACATGTTTCTCGTATATGGAGGTGACGAAGAGCTCGTCGTAAAGGGTTACGTCGATGCTAGCTTCGACACAGATCTGGATGACTCTAAGTCACAAACCGGATACGTGTATATTTTGAATGGTGGGGCAGTAAGCTGGTGCAGTTGCAAGCAGAGCGTGGTGGCGGAATATACATGTGAAGCGGAGTACATGGCAGCCTCGGAGGCAGCGCATGAAGCAATCTGGGTGAAGGAGTTCTTCACCAACCTAGGAGTCATACCCAATGCGTCGGGGCCGATCGCACTCTTTTGTGACAACACTGGAGCTATTGCACTTGCCAAGGAGCCCAGGTTTCACAAGAAGACCAGGCACATCAAGCGTCGCTTCAACTCCATACGTGAAAATGTTCAAGATGGAGACATAGATATTTGTAAAGTACATACGGATCTGAATGTAGCAGATCCATTGACTAAACCTCTCCCTAGGGCAAAATATGATCAACACCAGAACGCTATGGGTGTTCGATTCATCACAATGTAACTAGAATATTGACTCTAGTGCAAGTGGGAGACTGTTGGAAATATGCCCTAGAGGCAATAATAAAATGGTTATTATTATATTTCTTTGTTCATGATAATTGTCTGTTATTCATGCTATAACTGTGTTATCCGGAAATCGTAATACACGTGTGAATACATAGACCACAATATGTCCCTAGTAAGCCTCTAGTTGACTAGCTCGTTGATCAACAGATAGTCATGCTTTCCTGACTATGGGCATTGGATGTCATTGATAACGGGATCACATCATTAGGAGAATGATGTGATGGGCAAGACCCAATACTAAGCATAGAACAAAGATCGTGTAGTTCGTTTCGCTAGAGCTTTTCCAAATGTCAAGTATCATTTCCTTAGACCATGAGATTGTGCAACTCCCGGATACCGTAGGAGTGCTTTGGGTGTATCAAACGTCATAACGTAACTGGGTGACTATAAAGGTGCACTACGGGTATCTCCGAAAGTATCTGTTGGGTTGGCACGAATCGAGACTGGGATTTGTCACTCCGTATGACGGAGAGGTATCTCTGGGCTCACTCGATAATGCATCATCATAATGAGCTCAATGTGACCAAGTGTCTGGTCACGGGATCATGCATTATAGTACGAGTAAAGTGACTTGCCGGTAATGAGATTGAACGAGGTATTGGGATACCGACGATCGAGTCTCGGGCAAGTAACGTACCGATTGACAAAGGGAATTGTATACGGGATTGATTGAATCCTCGACATCGTGGTTCATCTGATGAGATCATCGAGGAGCATGTGGGAGCCAACATGGGTATCCAGATCCCGCTGTTGGTTATTGACCGAAGAGGCGTCTCGGTCATGTCTGCATGTCTCCCGAACCCGTAGGGTCTACACACTTAAGGTTCAGTGACGCTAGGGTTGTAGAGATATGAGTATGTAGTAACCCGAAAGTTGTTCGGAGTCCCAGATGAGATCCCGGATGTCACGAGGAGTTCCGGAATGGTCCGGAGGTAAAGATTTATATATAGGAAGTCCAGTTTCGGCCACCGGGAAAGTTTCGGGGTCACCGGTATTGTACCGGGACCACCAGAAGGGTCCCGGGGGTCCACGGGGTGGGGCCACCTATCCCGGAGGGCCCCATGGGCTTAAGTGGCATGGGAACCAGCCCCTAGTGGGCTGGTGCGCCCCACCCAAGGGCCCAAGGCGTCTAGGGTTGGAAACCCTAGGGGGCCGTTGCCCTCGAGGGGGCATGCGGCCCCCCTGGTTGGAAACCCTAAGGGGGCCGTTGCCCCGGGGGCCGCCGCCCCCCCTCTAGGTGGGTCTCCAAGGGGGCATGCGCCCCCCTAGCCCCTATATATAGTGGAGGGGAGGGAGGGCAGCCGCAACCTAGCCTCTGGCGCCTCCCTCTCCCTCTCCAACACCTTCTCCTCTCTGTAGAGCTTGGCGAAGCCCTGCCGAGATCCCCGCTGCATCCACCACCACGTCGTCATGCTGCTGGATCTCCATCAACCTCTCCTTCCCCCTTGCTGGATCAAGAAGGAGGAGACATCTTCCCCAACCGTATGTGTGTTGAACGCAGAGGTGCCGTCCGTTCGGCGCTCGGTCATCGGTGATTTGGATCACGACGAGTACGACTGCATCAACCCCGTTCTCTTGAACGCTTCCGCTCGCGATCTACAAGGGTATGTAGATGCACTCCTTTCTCTCGTTGCTAGATGAACTCATAGATAGATCTTGGTGAAACCGTAGATTTTTTTTTCTGCAATGTTCCCCAACATTTGTCATGTTCTTTCGTTTTGAAGGATCCACAAGGCGGTACCGTCATGCGAAGGCATACACGATGCACGACACCAACATTTTCACCATCCTCATAAAGGTGAACTACTTCCCTTTGAGCCACCCTCACATATGCATATTTGATGGGTCACTCTTTCATTGTTGTTTCCTTCTTGTTGTCTACATGATACATCTCGCGGACGGAGGAGCGACATTGGAGATTGGCTTTATGGACCTTCACATTAAGGAGCGCTTGCACTTGTTGGATGCACCTTCGAACCTCCACTCATGCCACGACATCGAGCATTGGTACACCAACACCTCCATATTTGTTGATTATGCTCATACATGTCATGCTCGATGGACATATCATACTCACCACAAGTTTGCACCCTATGCATGGATTGACTCACATTATGATTGCCTTGTTGCATCTTGTATTCCCATGTCATCCATGATATTTGAGCTTGTGCATTTCCTTAGCAAATTTGTTTTGATCTTCCTTGATGGCATATTCATACATCATGACCATATTGTCCACCATCAATTGCATGATAGCTTACACATATTGAGCATCCATTGCCATATTCATGTTATTGATGAACCGTCCTTCTATGACATCATTTTGCACAATGGTAGAATTTGTCGCTTTGTGTACCATGCTAATTATCCCATGAATGCTTTGCATATCATTTTATATCATTTGTCTAAGCATCATGTGTCTTGTCACGCACAATCTTGCCGCACGGAATCATTCTTACATGATGGACACTTTGTGTGCGCTAACCATCGTATTTCCAAGTGTACTTTGTGTTTGCTCATTTTGCATGTACCACATACCGGAGACACATTGGAGTACTTGGATTGCGCCATGTCTTCAACTCCGTCCAACTACAAGTCCATCCACGACAACCGTTTCCATGGTGATGAGGATCACGATTCGAGGTCGGATCTTTCCCAAGGGGGGGAGATGATGCGGAGCATCCCACGATCATCCCCATGTACACTATGACTACTTCCCAAGCCCCAAGTGGACATACGACGAGACCTCTAACATACACCATTGGACACAAGGTGAACCCGTTCCTAAATGCTTCCCCTTTCCACATGTGCGAGACATGGTTGCTACCTAATGCAAAGACACTATGTATGCTCAGGAACCGAGGAGATAACCATGGAGATGCTCGAAGCATAGGACAAGTCCACACGGAAGCGGAACAAGAAGTGCCTCAAGTGGAGTCGCCGCGGAGCTACAGCGGCCGGACATCCAGCAGGAGCCCGGACATCCGGCGCCACCATCCAGAAGAAGACCAGAGAGAGACGGATGCCAGGCGACTCTACAGCGGCCAGACATCCGGCCGACCCCCGGACATCCGGCGCCTGCCCGGAAATCCGGTGCACGCTATCCAGAGAGCAGAAGAATCGGGCAACTCCAGCCCGGACATCCGGCCAAGGCCCGGACATCCGTCTCTTCGTGAGCCGCCGGACATCCGGCCCCCAGCCCGGACATCCGGCACCTGCCTGTGCGCAGAGAACGGGCCAAGGGCCCATGTATCCCCCTCTCACTTACCCCTTCGTGGGCTAGCACTATATATACTCCCCCACCTCCTCCTAGTTAGGGTTAGCAAAGGATTAGCTCATTTGAGATAGAGCTTTGCTCATCCATACGGATCTCCTCCTCGTGAGGGACCGCGACCTCTTCGGAGTAGATCCACCTGGATTCAAGAAGCCTTTACGGGAAGATCCCTCGTGGATTCAAGACCTCCTCTCGGAGATGAACTACCGCCACTTGTATCATCCTTTGTTGGATTTGGACCGTGTATCTCTTTGTGTTTCTTGGATCTAGCACATGTGTGATCATATTCGTGTTGGTTGAGTGTTTTCTCTTGTGTTCCCCCGTGATTTCCCTCGTTTCCTTCCGCGCGTTCTTCGTGTTCCTCATAGGGATCCTCTCCAAACGTGAAAGATCAGCCCCTAGGGTTCCGCCCTACATCATTAAGTTTCCTAGCCATGGACATGAGTTGTCATTTGATGAACGAGATCACATCATTAGTAGAATGATGTGATGGACAAGACCCATCCGTTAGTTTTATTGCTACTGCTTTCTTCATGTCAAATATATATTCCTCCGACTATGAGATTATGCAACTCCCGGACACCGGAGGAATGCCTTGTGTACTATCAAACGTCACAACGTAACTGAGTGATTATAAAGATGCTCTAAAGGTATCTCTGAAGGTGTTTGTTGGGTTGGCATAGATCGAGATTAGGATTTGTCACTCAGAGTATCAGAGAGGTATCTCTGGGCCCTCTCGGTAATGCACATCATATGAAGCCTTGCAAGAAATGTGACTAATGAGTTAGTTACGGGATGATGCACTACGGAATGAGTAAAGAGACTTGCCGCTAACGAGATTGAACTAGGTTTGGAGATACCGACGATCGAATCTCGGGCAAGTAACATACCGATGACAAAGGGAACCAATATGATAAAGATCTTCGTAGAATATGTAGGAACCAATATGAGCATCCAGGTTCCGCTATTGGTTATTGACCGGAGAGGTGTCTCGCTCATGTCTACATAGTTCTCGAACCCGTAGGGTCCGCACGCTTAAAGTTCGATGACGATATGTATTATATGAGTTATGTGTTTTGGTGACCGAAGGTTTTTCGGAGTCCCGTATGAGATCACAGACATGACGAGGAGTCTCGAAATGGTCGCGAGGTAAAAATTGATATATTGGAAGGTAGTATTTGGACACCGGAAGGGTTCCGGTGTGTCGGGTACGTACCGGAGTATTGGAGGGGTTACCGGAACCCCCCGGTGAAAGATATGGGCCATATGGGCCAAAGAGGGAGGCTAACCAGCCCACAAGGGGCTGGTGCGCTCCCCACAAATGAGGAGGCCGAATTGGAGTGGGGAAGGGGGTGGCACCCCCCTTTCCTTCTCCTTCTCCCTCCCCTTCCCTCTTTCCCTCTTCGGTAAAAGGAAGGGGAGGTCCGAATTGGACTTGGAGTCCTAGTAGGACCCCCCCCCCATGGGGCGCGCCATATGGCCGACCTCCTCCCCTCTCCCTCCTTTATATACGGGGGCGGGGGGCATCTCATGGCACACCAATTGTTAAGCCGTGTGCGGTGCCCCCCTCCACCGTTTACTCCTTCAGTCATATTGTCGTAGTGCTTAGGCGAAGCCCTGCGCGGATCACTTCACCAATACCGTCATCACTCCGTCGTTTTGACGGAACTCATCGACTCCATCGACACTGCTGGATCAAGAGTTCGAGGGACGTCATCGAGCTGAACGTGTGCAGAACTCGGAGGTGCCGTACGTTCGGTACTTGATCGGTTGATTCGAGAAGACGTTTGACTACATCACCGCATTAAGTTAACTCTTCCGCTTTTGGTCTACGAGGGTACGTGGACACACTCTCCCCTCTCGTTGCTATGCATCTTCTAGATAGATCTTGCGTGAGCATAGGAATTTTTTTGAAATTGCATGCTATGTTTCCCAACAGCCAGCGCTCCTCCGGATCCATTTCGGTTGCAAGGTGTCCGACTGCAATTGTTCCTCTGGTTGGGAGTCATCCAGTTGTCCATATTCGTAGCTGCCTCTGTCATGGATAATGTTCATCATTGCCTCATCATCTACCGTCATCCTGCTTGGACGAGGCATTCTGGCAAACAGTGAATGGGCACTGTCGGGGATATACCCCGTGGCGTAAACCATCCGGGAGTATAAACCGGCCGGACTGGATGATTCACTGGTAACCCGCCCGGAGCTTGGCGGTTCACCGGCTACCCGCCCGGTCTTGGCGGTTCATTAGTAACCCGGCGGGCGGTTCAGATGGATAACGAGGCCCATGGCCCAGAAGGCTGGTTCATACTATGGTGGGCCGGTTTAAGAGGAAAGGCATGAGGAATATTTACCTTACAAGGAGTTAAGACCAGGACTTGTATCCGGTTTGTATTAGAGAGAGACTAGTCCTAATCCTAATAGGACTCCACATGTAAACCGCCCCTTCAACATATATAAGGAGGGGCAGGGCTCCCCAAAGAGGGAGAGGCAAGAAGCAACAATCTTAGGGCTAGACACAAAGAGGAGAGCCGGTTTACGGCGACTCCCTCGTGATCATAATGAGACCTAGCCTCAAACAACATGTAGGGTTTTTACCGGATGATGTTTCCCGGGGCCCGAAGCTGTCTAAATCCCTGTCTTGTGTTGCGTCTTTCGATTCCGCTCAACCCCTCTCAAGCTACCACATAGATGCGTTGGCCTCGCGACTAAGTCCTGACACTAAGGACATCTGCCGTGACAATTCCACGACAGTTGGCGCCCACCGTGGGGCCATCGCACGGTGGTGTTGAGTTCTTGGAGGGATTTTTCTTCAGGGATCGAGGAGTTCATAATTTTCCGGTGAAGAAGAGACCGGTTAGAATTTACGTCAACTCCAAGTTCATTGATCAAGATTAAACAAGTTCGAGTCGGCCCTAGCGATCAAGAAGTTCAAGATGAGTCAACCGATTGTTCGTCTAAAGCGAGCGGTTGAATCACAAGTCGCAGGTTTCGATCTGTAATTGTTTGTCAGAGTTGTCAAATTGCCAAGGTTCAAACCACGCGGATCTACTGAAGGAAAAAGAAGTGGTCGCTCCGATCTGATCAGCAGCGAAACCGGATTGATTAAGGAACCAAGGGACCCCGGCCTACTCGTCGTGTGCTGTTTGCAATTTGGGATCAATGGAATAATAAAAAAAAGAGTAGCCACGATCCCACGACCCGGAAGCAGATTCAGCTACGACCCGGAAGAGGATACAGCGGGGACCCGGTCTCTCGCGCTGCTTTCCTTCGCCGGCGACGCTTCTGGGCTGCCATCGTTGACCTCCCCACCTGCAAGTCGCCGCCTCGGACCGGCCCTATCGCCTCCGAGCGGCGTGCCCGAACCAGGTTGCCGGCTCCGGTGCGCTCCGCCGCGGCCACACCAACCCGGCCTCGGCGTTGTTTTTTACCTCCGCCGTCAAACCGGATCCATCTTGAGCCGGCCGGCCTCGGCGGTCGCTGTCTCGACCACACCAACCCAGCCGACCTCGGCGGTCGCTGTCTCGCCGGGAGGACCTCGATCCAAATCACCATGCCGTTCCTCCAAGTCGCCGCACGCTGCTATCTGAACCGCGCCGCGCCCAATTCAGCCCGCCCGCACCAGTGTCTGCTCCGACCGGCCGTCTCCGCACCTCAAACCGGCTACGCCAGGCCAGCAGTGGTACGTCTGCAGCCTCGCCCTGAGCGTTCCCTGTCTTCGCCCGCTACATGTACTGCCTCCGCCGCCGGTCGCATCTTGCTTTTGGGCCGCAGAGGCCGAGTCGCTGCTTCAACTACAGCAACAGCAGCATCGCTGCCACAGCCCACCGCGGCGTCAAATCGCTAAACTACCGCCTTGAATACAGTGGGAGGCCCGCTCTGACTCACCACAGGGTTGCCGCGTCGCTGAACCGCCGAGCTCCGACCGGGCCTTGCGCACCTCCTGTTCTAAACCGCCATCGCCTCACCAAATCACCTCGCCCACTAGGACGCTTCCGCAATCTCAGCCTCCTTGGTCGTCGACCCGCTGCCGGCTCGCTGGTCTGCTTTGTCGAATTAGTCGTAAGTCGCTGCCCAACCTGGACGCACCTATCCGTCCGGTTCCAATCGCGCTGGCTTCCCACAACCCGGCTGACTGGCTCCCGCGCCGGCCTCCTCGAGACCGGCCCCGAGTCACTGCTGCTGGCCTCGAACTGCCACTTCCACTGGATTTCGCCAGGCAGCTGTCTCCGTCGGGTCGCCACGATCACTTCCTCCGTTTCAAGCCGGCCGTCACGCCTCCGTGAGCCGTCCCTGCGCCGGGTCACCTCTGTCAAAACCGCCGCTATGGGCCTGCCTTGACCGGCTGTCGTCGCGCGGTCTGGTCACCTCCATCACCGCACGTCAAACCGCCCTCCTTCTAGCGCCTCCGCTGCTTCAAGCCACTTCGCCTCCGCGGTGCCGGTTCACCATTCTATCTCCGAGCACGAACTCTGCCGCCTCCAAGCTGTTGCGCCCTCTGCTGATTAAGCAGCCCCCTAAGCCGACCTGGCCTTCGGTTTGAATCGCCAAGAGGGCAAGTCAGTTTGCACTTTTTAAATAGAAGTATCTGTTTGCTACAAGGAGAGGCAAACCTGCGAAGGCACAAGTCCCCAGGCTAACTATTGCTTACAAATTCACCTCATGTGAAGGGCTAGGCTGATTGACTATTCCCCAATGGTCAAAGCTATGATTTGGTCTGCTCATAAAGATCAAGCACTAAAAGAAAAAGCCTATGACTCGGTGGGTTTTGTTCTGAGCTGCTGCAGCCTCTGTGTCTCACCACCAACATATATGTCTGGTTCGACGTCCCAGGGATATGCACGGCTGTCAGCTGTGAAAAAAATACCAGGTGCTATCTATTCCATCTATTTTATCAGTACATATTAAATTGTTTGAGAACAATTACTTGGTCTTGCAATAATTTACGCAGGATAATTACTGATGACAAAGGGGTTGTTATACCATGGAGATGGGGACGCGCCAACATCATTCGGCACCGGTGATTGTCGTTACTCAACAGATTTCCGCACCGGTTTATAACGTCGTGGCCGTCTCTCGTGACCGCGCCGGTTTACAATGCTATGGCCGTCTGCCGCGGCCGACCTGCCCGTGAGCGATTTCAACTTCACCGAGTGATCATCAATTTCATGGCGGATTATTTCCGGCCTGTCACATCAGGTGATCCATCTGCAATATATTTTATTGGCACATATTATTTTTGTCAAAGAGCAGTTTATCTTTGCCTTGGTCTGCAATATTGTATGCAGGACAATTATTCACTGCAATAATAAGGATCATGGAGATATGGCTCGTACCACTATTATGATGCGCTATCATCTGGTCCAAGACCTACATATGTGCATACCGCCGCTTCTTCGGCCCAATTTATATCAACACGACATGGCTGACTCGCTTGTACGGTTTACCGCGTTCGCGATTGATTTGCCCGTCTGTGCTGGCTTGCAACGCCGCGACCGGGTCATCTGTTTGAGCCGCCTCTGATGATGCGGTTATTTTTCCATCTGTCTCTTGCGGTCCGGTCGACATCAACACATCAGGCCGCATCTATCTGCATGAGCTGTTTATTGAGTATGAGCAAGTCGCTGCTTGGGTAGCCCGGTTTTTCTTCCAATACATTTGGAGGCAAATTATCATTCAGCCGCCGTCTGCACTAGATGGATCAATAGACATACGCACAAATCGCTGCCACTACAGTTTGGTCAACTTCAAATAGCCAGTTGGAAGGAACCATTGGCCGAGTTGCTGACACGGCTCATACGGGATCATTTATAACCCACCGCAGTCACCTCAGCCTTCTGTGGATTTACATCACGTTATCAACACCAATGATATATACCGTCTGCTATGGTCAAAGTACGGAGAATCTCAGGACAACTCCTTGAGTTATCTTAAGACTCGGGGGATACGATGATATGATTCACCAAGTCTTGCCAGTTTCAGCAAATTTAAGTGCCCCAGGATGTTGAAGGGAAAAGATAACCCGATCCCAAAGGATACTGTTATATTTAAAGGCCGTCAAAAATATTCCGGCTCACGATGATGCTTCCGGTTTATAGTCCGGTTTAAAGAAAATCCCGTCTCCCACACAGCGCTGAAGCCCTTAGTATCTGGTTCAAATCTGGTTTAAAAGGAAATTCTCTCTTGCAAAGTTCTGAAGCTCTCAAATCCGGTTTAAAAATATCCGGTTCAAAAAGGAATTAACTTCTCGCAAGTTTGAGTTTAAAGGCCGTCAGAAAATTTCCGGCTGAAAATGAAGATTCCGGTTTAAAATCTGGTTCAAGGGAAAGATGTCTCCCACAAAGCTTTGAATCTCTCAATATCCGGTTTAACGTCCGGTTCAAGAAGGATTTATCTCTTGCAAAAAGTTAAAGGGTGCCAAAGAGGACCCGCTGCCATGATGCGCGGTTCAAACATGGGTATCATGCCTTATTGGCTTATCATATTGTTGATCACTTGGGGGCTTGGTCGTATCCGAACCGTAGCTACACCTCTTGGTCGGCGCAATGCCACCACATCACTTGGGGGCTTTGGGTCGTGTCCGAACCAATGCAACACCTTTTGATAGGCGAAAGCCACCAGATCACTTGGGGGCTTGGTCGAACCCGAACCATTGCCATGCCTTTTGATCGGCATAAATGCCACGGTTTCATTTGGGGACCTGGCTGACTTGAACCATCGCCACGCCTATTGGGGGCTTGGTCCTGTCTGACCATGGTAACACCATCTGATCAGCTCAATAAAGCATTTTTCTTGCAAACGGTTCTATCATTGCCTTTTGCTTCAGTCTTTTTCTTAAATGACTATTATTTTTGTTGCGTTTTTTTAAACCGACATTGTTAATCCGGTTCGACTGTCAATTACAAATTGGCGGAACACGGTCAAATCTTAATCCGGAGACTATCTGCCCGGTTTAATTTTATGTTACCATCTTATTATGGAGTAAACCGGTGTTCATTAACCCGGCTTGACTTTCAATTACAAGTTCAGTACATGATCAAATCATAATCCGGAGACTATCAGCCCGGTCTGGTTTGACTACGAGTCGCTAGTATTATATATGGTTAAATCGGTGTTTATCACAACCCGGTACGGTTTTATCATAAACCGGCACAGTATGAAAGGAGTTATCATTACTCAAGATTGGGGTTATCACCCTTACTACAAAAAAGTTGGTAAACCAATGATGTGATTCAATGTCACAGGTATGATACGTTTCATATTCAATTATTCTAAATGCAGCCTTGGTTATAAACCCAGGCTATATGTTGGGCATTATGACCCGTCCGGCAGTAAACCGCCAGGACACTTTAAACTTGTTGTATGCAGAAACAGGTTTGTTAACCCGGCCTGGTTTTTGGACTATAAGTCGCCAGCATATATATAGTTGGATTGCGCCATCGGAATTATGCGCTTATAAATCATTGAGTTATATTATTCAAATAGCCAAACTTGGCTGGCTTTTCATTATGATATTGAATGAATAAGGTTTTCATACCGGATTATATTTTCTTGAATAGCCAACATGGCTGGATTTTTATGGTTATTAATAACCGGTATTATTGAGTTTTCAAAGTCGCTTTAGCGCAACAGTTATTATTTTCTCAAAGGATATGATTTATTCTACAATGGAAGGAATAGTCCCGAGTCGCTGCAGGCTGACGACCCGCACTTGGGGGCTATATTATTCAAATTGAGATTACATGCAAGTCTCATGTCGCTGCAAGCATGCACCATGACACTTGGGGGCTAATGCAAAGTCATTTTTACTAGTCTTATTGAAGATCCGACTCATCATATTATAATGAGCCAGCCCTTGGGGGCTACCAATTGCTCCTGTCAACAATTAAAGGTACACAAATTTTTCGTCCATAATAGTGAAGGATTCATTGCTCAGTTGGTAAAGCACAAAACTCTTAACCTTGTGGACGTGGGTTCAAGCCCTACAATGGAAGCTACATTATAAGGTGTTATTTTCATTGAAGTGTATAATCAAATCCCGGTTCAGTATTATTTTACTAAGCCGGCCCCTGGGGGCTACACGTTGCTGTTAAAATCTATATGATCATATTTACAAAAGTCTCTGCTCATTATTGCATAATGACCTGGCCCTTGGGGGCTACACTGATTGAAGTTTTTAAGCAATTACAAGTCCCAGGTTGCTGCAAGCATGACAACCCGGCACTTGGGGGCTACATATATGGAGTATTCAGTTTATATGATTGAGATGAACAAACCGGATTTCTTCAAGGTTGAAACACTTATTGGAGCAAGTCTTAAGTTATCACTATGTTCTCCTCTTAAGACTTGGGGGCTACAGGTATTATGCATATAAAGGAGGAACATCTTCTTTTTATCAGTTTTGAGCAAATCACGAAGATCAATTACATGACCCGGTGTTGATAACAATTATGACCTGGTGCCATCAATATTTATAAACCGGCCATTTTTGGTAATATTAAGCCGGCAAGTTTTGCATCTTCAAACCGGCTGAATATCAGATAAGTATTTTCGGACCCATATTTCTTAAATCGGCGCTTTGGGAGCTGAGTCAAAGGAGTTATTCTTCAAAATATTTCTCGGTGAAAAACCAATGTCGGGAAATTGATTATGAAGTTGGCTTATTGACCTGGATTTTCTAGGAGAAGGAAATGGCAAGGAATTAAGGATGCTCAGATGCCGGTTTACAAGAATTCTTAACCCGGAGCATAATCTATCAAATTTGTTCTTGTACTTGTTTTATAGGACCAGTTTAACATGGATAAATCCAAATTAAACTGGGGGCTAATGTCGAGTATAAACTGGCCGGACTAGATGATTCACTGGTAACCCGCCCGGAGCTTGGCAGTTCACCGGCTACCCGCCCGGTCTTGGCGGTTCATTAGTAACCCGGCAGGCGGGTCAGATGGATAACGAGGCCCATGGCCCAGAAGGCTGGTTCATACTATGGTGGGCCGGTTTAAGAGGAAAGGCATGAGGAATATTTACCTTACAAGGAGTTAAGACCAGGACTTGTATCCGGTTTGTATTAGAGAGAGACTAGTCCTAATCCTAATAGGACTCCACATGTAAACCACCCCTTCAACATATATAAGGAGGGGCAGGGCTCCCCAAAGAGGGAGAGGCAAGAAGCAACAATCTTAGGGCTAGACACAAAGAGGAGAGCCGGTTTACAACGACTCCCTCGTGATCATAATGAGACCTAGCCTCAAACAGCATGTAGGGTTTTTACCGGATGATGTTTCCCGGGGCCCGAAGCTATCTAAATCCCTGTCTTGTGTTGCGTCTCTCGATTCCGCTCAACTCCTCTCAAGCTACCACATGCGTTGGCCTCGTGACTAAGTCCTGACACTAAGGACATCTGCCATGACAATTCCTCGACAGGCACCGACGGACATGTGGTCCACAATCGGCATCCGCAACTGGACAAGCCCCGACGATTGTGACTCAATGAAGACGCAGTCAATGTTGAGGTCGACGGAAAATGAGACTCGATGGCTAGAGGTGAGTGAAAACACGAATTGTTGTGGCGATTGCTATGGTCTGTGGTGCTGGAAGGCATAGTGGTAGGGAGGCTGCGGCTGGGACGACCACATCGTCGATTATTCGGGCGGCACCAAGGTGGTAACTTGCTTTGCTGGATGAGGTCTGCCCTGACAGGCCACCGACGCACCGCACGCCTTCTTCTTCTTCGCCTTCTGGCGGCTGCCTTGGGGCGTCCACCACCATCGGGTCCTCCGACTCTGGTGGGGCGAAGATCGTCTCCGCCAGGTCCACTGGCGGCGGCTCCATCTTGGCGGCGGACGATCGGATGATGGGGTGGGAGAATGTGACAATCAAGGCGAAGGTTGTGGTGGGAATGTTCAAAAGTGCGGGCTCCGGGTGGGGTTTTTGGATGGGTCGGGCATGTTGGAGTCCAACGTAACGGTGGTTTGGACGTCCACAAGCCTCCCATATGCTTGGTTTCGATTTGTGAGATTTCAGACATCTAGAGCGGTCTGAACAAATTTGATGCCCGGCGTTGGATGGCAAAAAAAATGCACGGACAGTCTGATTCAAACATTTAGGAATGATCTGGTGATCTGCGTTGGAGTTCCCCTTGGCTTGTTAAGTGAGCTATCATCGCTGGAGGCACAGTTCCACAACAAAGAAATGGAGTAGAGATTAATTGTTGATATCACACTCTTCGCTCCTTTTTAATCGATATAAATTGTTGATATCACACGCTTCGCCCCTTTTTAATCGATACAAGCAAGGATGGGAAAAACTGATCACATTTTCAGGAGATAGCACCGTATAAGATATCTTAACGCTATATGAGTACTACAGTAGTGGCATGCAAGTGTGTGTGTGTGCGCGCGCGTGCGCGTGCGTGCGTGCGTGCGTGTGTGTGTGTCGCCCATGTGGAAGGCCGTGTAGCTTCAAAACCCATTCATGTTGCGAGGAGAAAGAAGGTAAAACTTTTCCCTCGCGCTGACCATGGGAGGTATGGAGCGAGCTTCATACTGGCCCTCCCTAGCCTTCATAATGGAGGCTACGAGGTTCATTATGAAGCAATGTCCATAATATATGGCGACCGAGAGCCGAGCATACGAGGACTTTGCTAGTGTGTCATTTTAGGCTAAAATTATCATACTAATGATTATTTTGACGATTGCAGCCCTACAACGACTGTGGTAGATGTGGTAGAGTTGCTCTAACCTTCCAAACGGGACTTGTACGACTGTACTACCACTCCACAACCACCTACCAATTAGGAACAACACAAATATGCAAAATCTCCAGCTCCACATGGAACAAGATCCATTCTGAAGACACATAAAGAAAATGGTCCATTTTTATATACAGCAATCGCTTGACCGGGATGATGAGAAAGAGAGATATTTTCTTCCCAAAATTGAAGTCAGCCCCGTTCCCACCACCCACGCACGCACTCGCCGACAGATCCCCAAATCCGTCCTATTCTACCTCATCGATCGTCGTCGTGGAGCGCCGACGAGAAAACCCAATCGCAAAACATCACAATTCCACTCACGCTTCCTAGGTACTACCAGATTATTATTTTTCTCCAAGATAAAGATATGAGTGCTTACCAAATTAGTATATATAGTACTGAAGCAAGCATTGCCATGCCAATGTCTTATGTCTTGGCAGAATCAACGTATGATGAACACAGCATGGTGACAAAGAAATCAAAAGGCTAACCGTACATAGTGGCTAGGCTAGTAGTACTAGCTTAATTAGCTGCATCCTTCCTCCGTCGGTATGAGTATGAGTATGACCGTCACAGCGTGCAGCCGCAGAAGAGGAAGAAGCAGCACATCATGGAGATGAGCGCGACGGACTCGACGGCCGTCACGACGCCCCAGAGCACGGCGTCCACGACGAGGGGCACGTCCGGCACGAGCTCGGGCCACCGCCGAATAGCCGCGCCGAGCTGCTCCGGCCGCCAGTCCCACTGGAGGGACGCGTATGACGTCGGCGACGGCGGCGACGGCAGCAGGGAGGCCAGCTGGCTAGGGAGGCCCCCGAGGTCTGGCGGCCACCGGAGCATGGAGACCAGCCTTCCCGCCATGGCGGCAACTCGGCGAGCGCTGCGTCGGCGTCGGCCGGTGCCGGTCTCTCCGTGGACGTGGGAGTCGCTGGCTCGAGGTCGTTTGTTGATGGGGTGGAGCCGTCTAGCGTGGAAGTGTAACGTGTTACAGCTACTTACCCGTCTCGTGCGTGGCGTGTCTCTTGTTCGTACTTCTAGTCTCTATCCTTTTTTTTCCCTTTTTTAAAAGAAAATTATACTCCAGTCTCTAGCTAGACTTAATTTTTATAGAAAATCTTGTCTCTAGACTTAGCACACGAGGGGCCACATGGCGGTGGGCCGGCTGGAGGGCGACCGTGTGATGCGCAGGGGCATCGGGGCCCGCTTCACACATACTGGTATTCGTGTCTAACACACACACACACGAGAGCTCCTGTTCGGTGCCTTAAGCGCCCGAACAGGTAGCTGGCGCACACGCGCCGCACCTCATGGGCCGGCCCACCACGTGCTGTAGAAGGAAAAATGCCTCGCGAAAAAATCACGCAAAACAGTGCAGCTACAGGACTCGAACTCGCAACTTGCAGGCACAACACTAGAACAGTTTTCTTAACCACTACAGCCGGTAAGTGCCACACGACTACATGGGTCGCGAAAATTTTAAGACCAATCCATGCGCTCTATTTATTAGATTTGCGAATTATCTCAAAACAATTTGGAAAAGTTGATTTTTTTTAACAAAAAGAGTTCATCAAATTTCGAAAAAAGCTTACGAATTAAAAAAACAGTTCATTGATGTTTCAAAGAAGTTCATCTATTTTCAAAAAAGTTCATCGAATTTGAAAGAAAAGTTCATCACATTTGGAAAAGTTCATCCATCTTTTGCAAAAAAGTTCATCGGATGTGAAGAAATTTCATCGAAATTGAAACAAAAGTTCATCGCATTTGAAAAAGTTCATCAAATTTGGAAAAAGTTCATCGAATATGAAAAAAGTTCATCCCATTTGAAAAAGTTCATCGAATTGGAAAAAAAGTTCATCGAATTTGAAAAAAGTTCATCGAATATGAAAAGAATTCAACAAATTTGGAAAAAGTTAATCGAATATGAAAAAAAGAGTTCATCATGTTTGAAAAAAGTTCATCGAATTTGAAAAAACATCGAATTTAGAAAAAGTTCATCGAATTTGAAAAAATGTTCATTCCAATTTGGAAAATAGTTCATCAAAATTGAAAAGGAGTTCAGTGAATTGGAAAAAAGTTCGTCAATTTTAAAAATAACCATCGATATGAGTTCACGCATTAAAGAAACAGGAAAATAAACACAGAAAAGGGAAAAAAATGCTAAAAAGGACAGAAGGCATTCCTTATACATAGAAACAAGGAACGGAAATACAGAAGCACCAAGGAGCAGGTGGCCTAGTGGTTCGAACAGAATGCATGGAGCGATGAGATCGCAAGTTCGAATCCTGCTCCATGCAGCTGCACCTTTTTTTTAATCCTTCGGGAAAGGGAAGATGGGCCGGCTCATTTGTCGCGAATGAAGGGGAGGGGGGTGTGCGCCCGTTTGTGGAAAGACCTATATCGGGCGCTAAAGGCGCCGAATAGGATCTGGCCACACACACACACACACACACACGCACTAGTATTCGGTGGGCTGGGCTTCTGGACATCGCCACTTCTGCCAGGCACGGCGGTATGACGGCCTAGCTGTCGAGCAACAGTGAATTGAGCAGGCCCAGCGCAGGATCCCTCTTCCGCTTCCAGTTTTGGACCATTTTTATCTTTTATTTTTATTTTCATGTTTGTTTCTAATTTTCTTATACCCTTTATTTTCCATTTAACAGATATTTTTTTCAAATTTTAGAATATTTTTTAAAAAATTGTGAAAATTTTGTGTTTACAAAATTAAAAAAATGCTCATCACAATTCAAAAATGTCTTCATGTTTTTTCGAAAATGTTGATTAATTTCAAAATATGTTCATTGAATTCATAAAATGTTCATTCAGTTCAGTATTTGTTCATCAAATTCTCAAAGTTTGTTGAATTCAAAGTTTCTTCATCAAATACAATAAATGTTCATTTTTATAATTTCGCAACTATTTTTTGAATTGGCGAACATTTCATGAAATTCATGAAGATTTGTTTCAAAATTTTTGAACATTTTTTCGAATTTGGTACTTTTTTTTCCAAATTTGTGAACATTTTTTTGAAATGCATGAACATTTCTTAAAGTTTAGGATTTGTTTAAAATTTATGACCATTTTTCCAAAATCGTGAACATGTTTTGGAAATTCGAAATTTGATTTAAAGAAGCAAAAAAGAAAAACAACAAAAGAGAAAAATGAAAAAAGGGCGCTCCGCCCTGCACATGGGTCGTCCCAAAAGGGTGGCGCCGCTGCCGTTACGCTTGGCTAGCCGCCCAGCGCCAGTCGCTCTTCCTTCATATCCCGTGGCTAGGAGAGGGGGAAGGGATGCAATGGAGTGGGCGGTGTGGCTAGGGAGTAGGCGACATGATGCGAGAGAAGTGTGGATAAGAGACATGCGGGGGGAAATGAGAGCGTTCGTGACGTTGGATTCTTTTTTTGTCTAACGAATTCTTGCATTGGCATGTTTGACCCTGTCGGATTTCGGGTTCCGCAAACCCTTGATAGGTTCTGTGGGGACCCCGACTCATAAGTCGAGATCACCGAATGCAGGGTACAGTGATCCCAGAGATCAATGCTCACTGAACACACAGAAACTGAATAACAAGAGTCTTACAACCATACATACCTCTTACACAAATTATGACCATTATGGTCAAGTCTTACATTGATAAAGCCTTAAGTGCTGAACATCAAACGAAACACAAGCAGCGGAAATCTTCGTCGATAAGTAGAACCCATGCCATCTGCCTTAACCCTACAGGCATTCTGACTGGGAAACGTCCTAGTTCGCATGTTCATCTCCAAAGAACTCTTCTTCGAACTCCGGTTCTTCCATGCCTGGCCAATTAAATAACTAGTGGCAAGCCAATGAGTACTTTGAATGTACTCGCAAGCAACCCATGTTTTGGTCCAAGATGTAACAATACATGATATAGGTAATTTTTTTTGCAGAAAGCTAGTTTTGAGTGCAATGACATGTTCAACAACCTGTAAGACATGCATCAGGAGAATTCAAGTAACCATGAGGACAAGTTACAGATATCAACATACATAGAGTGGGCACCAACCCAACTCAATCATGTCAAGTCCTTTGACTTGACCCAAGTAGTTTTATCATCTCACACACACGGTTGTAAAACTCTGGACGTAGTTTAAGCAGCACCGCCCAACTGTCTTTGACCATGGACACGGCTATTCGAATAGTTTTACACTCTGCAGAGGTTGCACACTTTACCCACAAGATCCGGGGAACTTCCGTGTCATCCACGACCCGCGATACCTCAAGTACCCGGGGTAAGCACCCGATCACTACCTTTCCCTAGACGACACTAACAAGGAGTCTACTCGTTGTTCCATATCCTCACGATGTACATCATACGAGACTCACTCGAGATCATAACATCCGAGAGGGGACACAATGGTGTATCCGGTGTCTTGTAAAGACAGTCATGGCCGCCCTACCTGGCACGACCCCGTCCCGAGAGAGAGCACCAACTCTCCCCCGTCACTAGTAATGCGGGATCCAAGCTAGTATCGACCTAGGTAATCAATAATGCCCTTTCCCATACAAGGGTAGAGTGGTTGCGCATGTAAGGTTGGGACAGTCGACAAATCTTAAATCTAATCCGTTTTCGAAAATAACACACACTTGCCTCGGTACACCACTTCGTCATCAAGTGGTTACCCATCTCATCATCTCCCTCGGGCATAAGTGGCACCCGACAGGGTTTTCGAAAAAGTCTTTTGAAAATACTTGGTCTCCTTCATCATGCATATACCCGTCCCTTTTTGCGTAGCATCTACTTTAGCATCCTATCTACTCCCACCAGCATAACCCTCATAAGAAGGTAGGGCCATGCATAATGCAAGTATCAACGAGGAAGTACGGTGGCAACCCATCAAAGTGGTTACCACCGCATCATGATTCCGTTGTAACAACAATATGGTGCTATATGACATGCATAAAAAGGGTTTCATAGACATGGTCAAAGGGCTGCTTGCCTGGCTCAACAAAGTCTTCTGGGTCTTCAAAGTCTTCTGGTCCAACTCCTTTGTCAGCGACACAATCTATCGTCGCAAAATAATAACGAGAAAAATAAGGCAATAATAAAACAAAAAAACCAAAGTGCTCAGAAAAATGTCAACTCATTTTTGTTAAATACTAGGGTGAAAACTAAGAAGGGGCAAATTCCTAATTTTGGATTTGGAGTAGCAGAATAGGAGAAATGGATTTACAAAGGTATTTTAAATGCTTAAAATCACATTTAAATATTTACAGTGAAGAAAGGTTTGTGGGATTTGAATGAAAGTTGCACCATTAAATAGGTGGGATTTTTACAAGAATTTAGGAACTGGAATTATTTCATTTGGATTAATATTTAGTCCAGAGGAATTTTTGCAAGTGTGACAGAAAAGAAAAAGGGGAAGGGGCACTGTGCCTGCTGGGCCAGAACAGCCGCAGGGCAGCGGCCCAGCCAGAGAGGCGGCCCAGCGCACTGGTGCACGCGCGCGTGCCAGATTTAAACCTGACGGGTGGGGCCCAGGTGTCAGCGAGAGAGAGAGGGGCGATGGAGGGGAGAGGCTGACAGGCGGGGCCCGCCTATCATCCCTAACCCCAAGTCCAGACGGCCGGCGAGCTCACCGGCGACGATGCAGGGCACGGCGAGGTCGGGCGAGGGCACGAATGGGCTCAGCGTCGTGTCGCCGTTCGGGTGGTGGTGGTTGCGGTCGCCGGGGTAGCCTGGTTCGCCGGCGACGAGGTGACGCGGCGGAGGAGCCTCGGGCGTCGACGGTTTCGGCTGTTTCCGGCTGCAAAAGAAGCGGGGGAGAATTGGGAAATGATCAAGGATGCTTGGGGGTTCCAGATCGAGGCTGAGGAGGAGCGGGGGAGGCCTGTACCTCGCGAACTCCGGCGAGCCGAAGCGGCAGAGCTCGAGCTCGATCTCGAGCTCGGGCGGCTCTGGAGAGGAACTGGGGCGCAGGGGGATGTTTTGGGGAGTGGGATGGCGAGTGGTGAGGAGAGGAGGGCTCGGTGAGGCCCTTAAATAGGCGAACGGCGGGGTGCCGTGGACCCGTGCGCCAGCGAGTTCCTGCTCGTTGCCACAGGGCTCGGGAGGAGCTGGCTCCGTGTCTGGGGTGTTTCTAGGCGTGGACTACGCCGAGGGGAGCTAAGGGAGAGAGCGGGGAGGGGTCAGAGACGCCGCGCGTGTGAGCCGCACCATTGGCTCGCTCGGGCGGCCAGCACGCGTGCGAGCAGGGGTGAGAGAGGGGGAGAGAGGAGGGGGACAAAGGCGTGGTGTGTCACAGACTTCGAGGCGCATCGTCAGGCGCGCTGGGGAGGCCCGAGGTGGCCGGAGGCGGTTGGAAGGGGGCGGCTACAGGGCGGGAGCGCACTGTAGCGCGCTCCAGAGCATGCAAATGGCTGGCATAGCCATTTTTTATGCAATGTGGGCATGTCCAAAGGTGTCTGGTAGCTCTAGGGGGAGTAAAGAAGTAGGAGATGGCCTTGGATGCCCTGGGTGGCCAGTAGGAGAAGAGAGAGGTAGAAGAAGAGGGAGAAATGGGCTGTCCAGAGAGAGAAAGTGGGGTTTTACCCATCCAATAATTGAGCTGTGGGTTTGCCATTGTTACTGGAGGTGAAAGGGGACTAGGAGGGGTTGTGGCAAAAAGTGGAGCTCAAGGAGAATAGTGTTAGTGGTCAAAATGGTGATTTTTGGAAAGTGGCAGAAGGTGTTTGATAATGGTTTGGGCCAGCAGATGATTTCCAACTGCCATGAGACTCCACAGGGTGAAATGAAACATATAATTAGGGCCTTCCACCAATTTGGAGATTATTTGGGCAAAGTTGCCAATGCAACTTTTGTAAACCCTAAAAATTAGCAGAAATGAACTTGTGTAGATCTAGTTGAGAAAATCACTTCTCCTTGATGCACCACTTGGTTTAGTGGCCTCATTTGGTCATTTAAACATGCTCACAAAAGTTGGGGTCATGGAGAGAAAGTTGGTAGTACAAACTTGTTCAAATTTGATTCTGGTCAGAGAGGGTTTTGAGGCACTTTGACCAAGATATGCTTTTCTCCAACCTGTGCCATTGGGTCTAGATGCATGATTGGACCATTGGAGCATGTGCACCAAGTTTGAGAACATTTGGACATGTTTGGTAATGTAGAGTTGCTCAAACTTCAAAATGGACAAAAATGGTTTTGAAGAGATTTGGTGATGTTATGCTGTTCTCCAAGACATGAGGCTTGGCAAGATCATCCAACATGTCATATTTGACATTCTAGAATTTTCTTGGAATTGTTAGAGAATATTTCCTTTGTAAATATTTCAAAAGCTTGAAATATCCAGAAAGGGTTTTTGAGGAGCTTGACCAATATTTTGAACATGACCATGTGTTGAAACTCTTATATATGGACAATATATGTCCACTGAGTTTCCCTAAATTTTCACAAATATTTTTAAAGCCATAAAATAATTTTTCCTTATTAAAGACCATTTTTGGCCTTAAGAAAAAGCTTTTAAATAAAATAGGAAAATAACTTTTAAAATTATATTTTTGTGGTTTATGGGAATCCTATATCTAATAGGTTTCAAATACACTCTTTGAAATATTTTTCATACCCCAAATCAAGTACTTGCAGTGCAAACCTCAATTCAGGGGTTTTTGGAATACTAATTTTTGAAAATACTTTTTGGCCAAATTATTTTTGTAAGAAAATTCTATATTGTACTATACACATGGTATGATCATTGGGCAGAAGTTTTGGATCAGGGAAATAAAGTATAGAAGGTGAAGCTATGTTGACTTTTAAGAGCACTTGAAAACACAAAGAGAAAACCAACTCAAATAAAAAGTCAAATAATGCAAAAAAAATTGTCAAACCACACTTTATCATGATTTATCATCTTAAGTGTTGTGCCATGAAAATCAGGGTGTGACAGACCTACCCCCCTTACAAGAATCTCGTCCCCGAGATTCCCAAACTAGGCGCAGAAAGGAGTATGGAAACTTGGATTCGGGGTAGTCTCCACGTCCTCATACTGCTTTTGTTTCCAAGTAGTGCTCCATTGAGCCTTCAGGTACTTGATGGTGTGGCTCCGTGTATGACGTTCGGCTTGATCCAGGTTGCTAAGGGGTTTCTCATGTAGGTCCGGTTGGGCTGGAGGTCGATGGCTTGGTGATCCATGTTCTTATAGAGAACGAGCTAGTCAGGAAATTGGAAACTCTTCCGGTGTGGTGTCGCGTGGACAATGTTGTGCACAATGGGTAACTCAGGTGGTAACTCTAGCTGGTAACCGTCTATCCTTCGTCTTGTAGTGACCTTGGAGAAGGTCAATAAATCTTGGTGTGAGTTTCTCTTGACATGGAAATGCTTGGTTCCCTTTGAGAGAAGTGGCTCGCAGATACACCTGGTCTTCGACGAGAAAGTTCACTTCTTGACGATGGTGGTGGGTGTAGTTCTTCCTCCTTGGCATGGCGGTCTTCAAATGTTCCTTGACTAGCTGAACGGCTCTTCTTCCGTCTTCGGGTGGATAGGTAGGTCACCAAATGATGATGATAACTATCTTGTCTAAGAACTCCATGAAGACTTTGTTCACGAGGTACATAAAGTAGGCTGAGGAATTAGTGGTGGTCTTGTTGAGTGTGGGCCAGGGTGGTTCTAGATCTAGTGTCAAGGCCCTAAGGTCCTAATCCGACCATGTTGTAGCTTGGTAGGGCTTAAGGGTTTCAAGGATTCTAGTGTGCGAGTGAACATTTATCATCTTATCTTTAAGCACGGTTTCTGAGATGCCAATAGTCTATCTAGTCCTTTAAACAAATCACATCATATCACTGATAGCATCATTTCATATAGGTCAACTCCAATCATCACTCATGTGATTCATATCCTCATGGCTCCCGAGAGGATGTCTAACAAAATCATATATGTCTACAATCCCCAAACTCATATGTATGTCTACCCCTAAAAATCCATGGGTAGAACATATAAGCTGCTAAGCTTGAACGTGACAGTCCAAGTGCTCGGCCTGTTCTTCCAAGGTCTAAGATAAAGCACCTCTATCCTAAGGAAACACGTCGTATGCCACTCCAAAATCTTGTTTCCTTCCTATGAATCAACTCCAACAACCCATTAACTACACCAATCATTACATGATCCAGTAGTTCTTCAAATCCAATCTCTATGGTGTTCCACACGATCTTCTAATATCCTATAATCCACAAATACTTGGAAGGCTACCTTACTATAGTCAGTCCACCAATTTCCATTATCATGGTCAAGTAAACTCCAAGGTCAAGCTTATATAGAACCCTAAATAAACTCCGACAATTACTCCAATCTCCTAGTTTATCGTCCACCGAGAAACATGGTATCATGATCGAGATCATCAGTGTAAATCCAATTTACTCCGAACCATGTAGACATACTCAACATCTATATTCAACTAGAATCACCTACTTAAATCCAAATCTCTTGTCCAACGAGAATTCCTACATGTTCCCCCAAGTCATTTACGTAATATCAACTGTCTCCTATCAATATCCCATGGCTAAGTTAAATCCAAATACTTACAATTATCCTACTAAATCCAATTTACTCAGGGGTAATGAAAGCTATGCTAATCTATACTCATGATCCCACCAAGTTCATCTACCAACATCAAAGCCTCATAATCCACCAAATAGTCTCATATAATTCCTCAAGTCATTGATATAAACTCATCAAGTCATTTGTCCTCTATTCCTATATCCTCAGATTGGTCCTCCCTATGGCATCATCAGTTTTGGTGCTATCTTAGGATGATAATGTGCTCGTTCACTATGTCCACTAGTTCCCTAATGAACCCAGTGATAAGCAAGGTTACGAAGGCTTAACAGGTCCTCTTGCAATTCTGTGGGTTAAGCACATGGTTAAGGATTCGAGTTGGGGTATCTTATGAAGTCTCGAAGGGTCTAGGAATGGGTTTCTAATCTTGAGGGGCAACCATAACTCTAAGGGGCTGCATTTGGTCGAGGAGGTTGTAGCAAAAGTCTTCAGTGCTGGTTGGTTGCCAAAGTAGAATCCTTGGTGTATCTTGTCTTGCTAGCCTTCAGTTGAGGAGAGAGATGAGAGGGAGAGGTAGCATAGAGGAGGGGAATGCCTAAAGGGGATTCTATAGTGCTAGTTCAAACAAACAGGTGCAAAGAGGGCCAAACAAAAGAAAAAAGGTGAGGAAGGTGATATAGTCGCATACTTGTCGCTTAGGGCAAAAGTGCGACCTATATCAAAACACAAACAAATAAAAACAAGCAACACACAATCATGGTTCTATTCGAACTATCATACGGACTCGACTGCGCATAGGGGGTAGACGACTCATCCTACCCTAGGGGTTCTCTGACTCAGTAGTCGTGCCTTGTGCCTCATGCAGTCTTCTGAGTTTTCCTCAGGTGTTGCTACGTCTCTTGTAATTGTTCGATGAAACAATCCGGGTTGAGCCTGAAGATTCTTCAACAACTTCTCGGTTGTTGAAGTGATGGGGTGAAGGTGGCTCCTCGTAACTGGCATTGACTTGGTCTTCTATTGTCTTCTTAATCACGACGATCCCTTTTTGTCTTCTAAGCCGTCGATGGTACCAGGTAGGTAATCCTTTATGCAATGACATTATCAAGGCGTAACAGAGGTCCATCATGTCGGTTACGTTGATGACAACTTTGACACCAAGAGCAGGGGATGAGGAGAACCATTTTCCTGCTCACTATGGTGAGGCGGACCAAATGGCTAGGTTCTCATCCATCGGTGGTTGCCGATACAACAACGGTAGTGACAGGGTTACTCTATTAGCGTTGTATATCATGACCTTGCATATTCTATGCCCTGATCATCGTAGGCTAAGGTTGCATCATCTTGGGGCAGTGTCAAGGGTGTCACCATCTCCTAGGTCTTCAGGTCCTCATTCCTCGAGGATGTATCTTCTGTTGGTATCGTCTTGTTGTGATGTCGCCAATCTTGTGTTCAGGAGATGTGGGTAAATGTCTGGCAAGGCATCTTCCTTCTAGATTATCCACGAGGATTACAAGGAATCCAATGGTCAGGGGCATAAGGGTTATAGCGACCAAAGGTTTTGAAGGGGAAGAGATCAATAAGGAAAGTATACCTTAGGTTTTGAAAAATTGAGAAGGGAAGAGAAGTACAGATAGTTTTGAAAACTAGTAGTAGTTTTGGAAATAGTTTTACCCTAACTAACGACCATGCTAACTAAGGCTTCCTAGGCTCTGATAGCAGCTCTGTGGGCACCCCGACTCATAAGTCGAGATCACCGAATGCACGTGTACAGTGATCCCAGAGATCAATGCTCACTGAACACACAGAAGCTGAATAACAAGAGTCTTACATCCATACATACCGTCTTACACAAATTATGACCATTATGGTCAAGTCTTACATTGATAAAGCCTTAAGGGTTGAACATCAAATGAAACACAAGCAGCGGAAATCTTCGTCGATAAGTAGAACCCATGCCATCTGCCTTAACCCTACAGGCCTTTTGACTGGGAAACGTCCTAGTTCGCATGTTCGTCTCCAAAGAACTCTTCTTCGAACTCCGGTTCTTCCATGCCCGCCCAATTAAATAACCAGGGGCAAGCCAATGAGTACTTTGAATGTACTCACAAGCAACCCATGTTTTGGTCCAAGATGTAACAATACATGATATAGGTAAAACTTTTTTTGCAGAAAGCTAGTTTTGAGTGCAATGACATGTTCAACAACTTGTAAGACATGCATCAGGAGAATTCAAGTAACCATGAGGATAGGTTACAGATATCAACATAAATAGAGTGGGCACCAACCCAACTCAATCATGTCAAGTCCTTTGACTTGACCCAAGTAGTTTTATCATCTCACACACACGGTTGTAAAACTCGGGACGTAGTTTAAGCAGCACCGCCCAACTGTCCTTCACCGTGGACACGGCTATTCGAATAGTTTTACACTCTGCAGAGGTTGCACACTTTACCCACAAGATCCGGGGAACTTCCGACGACCCGCGATACCTCAAGTACCCGGGGTAAGCACCCGATCACTACCTTTCCCTAGACAACACTAACAAGGAGTCCACTCGTTGTTCCGTATCCTCACGATGTACATCATATGAGACTCACTCGAGATCGTAACATCCGAGAGGGGACACAATGGTGTATCCGGTGCCTTGTAAAGACAGTCATGGCCGCCCTACCTGGCACGACCCCGTCCCGAGAGAGAGCGCCGACTCTCCCCCGTCACTAGTAATGCGGGCTCCAAGCTAGTATCGACCTAGGTAATCAATAATGCCCTTTCCCATACAAGGGTAGAGTGGTTGCGCATGTAAGGTTGGGATAGTCAACAAATCTTAAATCTAATCCGTTTTCGAAAACAACACACACTTGCCTCGGTACACCACTTCATCATCAAGTGGTTACCCATCTCATCATCTCCCTCGGGCATAAGTGGCACCCGACGGGGTTTTCGAAAAAGTCTTTTGAAAATACTTGGTCTCCTTCATCATGCATATACCCGTCCCTTTTTGCGTAGCATCTACTTTAGCATCCTATCTACTCCCACCGGCATAACCCTCATAAGAAGGTAGGGTCATGGATAATGCAAGTATCAACGAGGAAGTACGGTGGCAACCCATCAAAGTGGTTACCACCCCATCATGATTCCGTTGCAACAACAATATGGTGCTATATGACATGCATAAAAAGGGTTTCATAGACATGGTCAAAGGGCTGCTTGCCTGGCTCAACAAAGTCTTCTGGGTCTTCAAAGTCTTCTGGTCCAACTCCTTCGTCAGCAACGCAATCTATCGTCGCAAAATAATAACGAGAAAAATAAGGCAATAATAAAACAGAAAAACCAAAGTGCTCAGAAAAATGTCAACTCATTTTTGTTAAATACTAGGGTGAAAACTAAGAAGGGGCAAATTCCTAGTTTTGGATTTGGAGTAGCAGAATAGGAGAAATGGATTTACAAAGGTATATTTAAATGCTTAAAATCACATTTAAATATTTACAGTGAAGAAAGGTTTGTGGGATTTGAATGAAAGTTGCACCATTAAATAGGTGGGATTTTTACAAGAATTTAGGAACTGGAATTATTTCATTTGGATTAATATTTAGTCCAGAGGAATTTTTGCAAGTCTGACAGAAAAGAAAAAGGGGAAGGGGCACTGTGCCTGCTGGGCCAGAACAGCCGCAGGGCAGCGACCCAGCCAGAGAGGCGGCCCAGCGCACTGGTGCACGTGCGCGTGCTAGATTTAAACCTGACGGGCGGGGCCCAGGCGTCAGCGAGAGAGAGGGGGGCGATGGAGGGGAGAGGCTGACAGGTTGGGCCCGCCTGTCATCCCTAACCCCGAGTCCAGACGGCCGGCGAGCTCACCGGCGACGATGCAGGGCACGACAAGGTCGGGCGAGGGCACGAATGGGCTCAGCATCGTGTCGCCGTTCGGGTAGTGGTGGTTGCGGTCGCCGGGGTAGCCTAGTTCGCCGGCGATGAGGTGACGCGGCGGAGGAGCCTCGGGCGTCGACGGTTCCGGCTGTTTCCGGCTGCAAAAGAAGCAGGGGAGAATGGGGAAATGATCAGGGGTGCTTGGGGGTTCCAGATCGAGGCTGAGGAGGAGCGGGGGAGGCCTGTACCTTGCGAACTCTGGCGAGCCGAAGCGGCGGAGCTCGAGCTTGATCTCGAGCTCGGGCGGCTCTGGAGAGGAACTAGGGCGCAGGGGGATGTTTTGGGGAGTGGGATAGCGAGTGGTGAGGAGAGGAGGGCTTGGGGAGGCCCTTAAATAGGTGAACGGCGGGGTGCCGTTGACCCGTGCGCCGGCGAGCTCCTGCTTGTTGCCACAGGGCTCGGGAGGAGCTGGCTCCATGTCTGGGGTGTTTCTGGGCGTGGACTACGCCGAGGGGAGCTAAGGGAGAGAGCGGAGAGGGGTCAGAGACGCCGCGCGTGTGAGCCGCACCATTGGCGCGCTCGGGCGGCTAGCGCGCGTGCGAGCAGGGGCGAGAGAGGGGGGAGAGAGGAGGGGGACAGAGGCGTGGCGTGTCACAGACGTCGAGGCGCATCGTTGGGCGCGCTGGGGAGGCCCGAGGTGGCCGGAGGCGGTTGGAAGGGGGCGGCTACAGTGCGGGAGCGCACTGTAGCGTGCTCCAGAGCGTGCAAATGGCTGGCATAGCCATTTTTTATGTAATGTGGGCGCGTCCAAAGGTGTCTGGTAGCTCTAGGGGGGAGTAAAGAAGTAGGAGATGGCCTTGGATGCCCTGGGTGGCCAGTAGGAGAAGAGAGAGGTAGAAGAAGAGGGAGAAATGGGCTGTCCAGAGAGAGAAAGTGGGGTTTTACCCATCCAATAATTGATCTGTGGGTTTGCCATTGTTACTGGAGGTGAAAGGGGACTAGGAGGGGTTGTAACAAAAAGTGGAGCTCAAGGAGAATAGTGTTAGTGGTCAAAATGGTGATTTTTGGAAAGTGGCAGAAGGTGTTTGATAATGGTTTGGGCCAGCAGATGATTTCCAACTGCCATGAGACTCCACAGGGTGAAATGAAACATATAATTAGGGCCTTCCACCAATTTGGAGATTACTTGGGCAAAGTTGCCAATGCAACTTTTGTAAACGCTTGAAATTAGCAGAAATGAACTTGTGTAGATCTAGTTGAGCAAATCACTTCTCCTTGATGCACCACTTGGTGTAGTGGCTTCATTTGGTCATGTAAACATGCTCACAAAAGTTGGGGTCAAGGAGGGAAAGTTGGTAGTACAAACTTGTTCAAATTTGATTCTGGTCAGAGAGGGTTTTGAGGCACTTTGATCAAGATATACTTTTCTCCAGCCTGTGCCATTTGGTCTAGATGCATGATTAGACCATTGGAGCATGTGTACCAAGTTTTAGAACATCTGGACATGTTTGGCAATGTAGAGTTGCTCAAACTTCAAAATGGACAAAAATGGTTTTGAAGAGATTTGGTGATGTTATGCTGTTCTCCAAGACATGAGGCTTGGCAAGATCATCCAACATGTCATATTTGACATGCTAGAATTTTCTTGGAATTGTTAGAGAATATTTCCTTTGTAAATATTTCAAAAGCTTGAAATATCCAAAAATGGTTTTTGAGGAGTTTGACCAATATTTTGAACATGACCATGTGTTGAAACTCTTATGTATGGGCAATATATGTCCACTGAGTTTCCCTAAATTTTCACAAATATTTTTAAAACCATAAAATAATTTTTCCCTATTAAAGACCATTTTTTGCCTTAAGAAAAAGCTTTTAAATAAAATAGGAAAATAACTTTTAAAATTATATTTTTGTGGTTTATGAGAATCCTATATCTAACAGGTTTCAAATATACTCTTTGAAATATTTTTCATACCCGAAATCAAGTACTTGCAGTGCAAACCTCAATTCAGGGGTTTTTGGAATACTAATTTTTGAAAATACTTTTTGGCCAAATTATTTTTGTAAGAAAATTCTATATTGTACTATACACATGATATGATCATTGGGCAGAAGTTTTGGATCAGGGAAATGAAGTATAGAAGGTGAAGCTATGTTGACTTTTAAGAGCACTTGAAAACACAGAGAGAAAACCAACTCAAATAAAAAGTCAAATAATGCAAAAGTTTTTGTCAAACCACACTTTATCATGATTTATCATCTTAAGTGTTGTGCCATGAAATCAGGGTGTGACAGGTTCGAACTCTCGGGTGCATGCAGAGATCTCAACCTACCCAGCCTGCCTACTCGCGATTCTCAAAGCCTAACGTGTCGTGCTCAAAGGTACAAAGAGACACAGCAGTTTATCCTGGTTCGGGCCACCTTGCGGTGTAATACCATACTCCAGCTTTGTGGTGGATTGCCTCGATGGGCTGAGGATGAACTAGTACAGTGGATGAACAGCCTCAGGAGGTGAGGTGTTCTTGAGCTCGGGTGAGCTGGTGAAGGAGGAATGGCTTCGCTCCGTTCGGATCGGATCCCCTTCTTTGGTGGTGACTAAGTCCTATTTATAGTGGACTTGGTCCTCTTCCCAAATGTTGGCGGGAAGGGATCCCACAACGGCCGGATTTGAAGGGGGACAAGAAGTACATCCTATCCTGACTAAAGTGGTCTTCGCCTGCGAAAAGCCTCTGGTCGTGGCGCTGCGGTGGGCTGGGCGATGACCTCCGTCCTGTCGTCCTGGCGGTCTTGGTCTTGTTGCACCAGAATGGAAACCTTTGGCTGATCCCTCGAGACTCCGCACCTGTTGCTTGCCTCCTTTGCACCAAAGAGGAAACTGGTACTCTCCACCCGCTGGCGACCACCAGGCCTTGGTCGTCATGGCTCACGTTAGCTGAGCCTCGTGAGGTGCACCTTGCATAGAAGTCTCCGCTCCTCGGGAGCTAGCCTGAGGAGGCCGATCCCCTTAGAGGTCTTGTTGTCGTCTGCCTCGCGAGGGTCTTGAGTTGCTGCTGGTGAAGCTGGGCCATACCAGGCCGTCGATGGAGCCATGCAGTGGGCCGCAGGCATGCAAGTCTGGGTATCCCCGTATCCACAACGCCGACAGTAGTCCCCGGGCCCAAGGCGCGCTCGGACTTGGCTTCTTGGCGAAGCCAAAGGGCAAGTGCGGAGCGCCACGGGCCGTAATCGCCTGTGGCCTTGAACGACGCATGGCGATTGATGGGACGTGGGCGTCTCCACTTCCACACACTGCCTTGAAATCCGCCAAGCCTGGCAACCGCCGTAGCCCGAGCAGTTCGCCACTGTAGATTGTCGCGCTTGGCCTTTGTTCCTTCTCTTCCTAGGCTTGCAATCCTTCGCGCAGGTCTGATGCCAGCGCCGCTCCCCCTTCCTAGCTTCCGCCACAGCTCCGCAGCAGAGAAAGAAGAAGGGGAGGTTGTGCGCCCCGGCTGGACCCCCGCCGGCCTTAGTGTCGGCTCTCGAGCAGTCGACGGTGATCAATCGGGAGGGGCTGAACAAGGTCCGCCCTGCTCTTGCAGCCGTTTTCAACGAGTGGAAGGCGACGGCCGCCCGGCCCGCGTCTTGGCTTGTGGATGATATGAGTGCCACCGAGATTCCCATCTATCTTCACGCTCTCTTCGCGGGCCTGAATCCCCCTTTCTCTTCTTTCTTCAACGCCATAATCTCACACTACCAGATCCACCTGCTGCACCTGGATCCCCGCTCCATCATCCTCCTTGATGTCTTCACCTTCCTTTGCGAGGCCATGGTCGGCATTGCTCCTTCCGTGGCCCTGTTTCGCCACTTCTTCTTGCTCCGTCCGGTCGACGCCCGCCAACGCTCGGGGTGCGTGACCTTCAAAGCTGTTTGCGGCGACTGCCAGCTCGGGGATCGACTTCGAGCTGCCGCCTGAAGCAAAGGGGTTCCGGAAGCAGTGGGTGTTGAAAGCACATTTGCTCCTCGGGTGGTTTTGGTAATTAATGACAACATACTTTGTGGTTGGACTAATGATTTTACCAAGTATGTTTCAGGAAATTCAATCACATTGGCATGGCAAAAGGACTAAAGAGGTGGACCCCTCAAAATGCTAAGGCAAGCATTGGCAAAAGCTCAAGACTCCATTTTTGGTTTAGTGATCCAAGATCACATTGAGTCCATAGGAAAAGCCAATACTATTAAAAGGGGATGAGGTTATGATGATGATCTGGTTGCTCAAGTGCTTAGTGATACATCTCCTTAACTATCAGCAATTTTCACTGCCATATACACTCATAAGTAGTCTCGGTCCCACCGATTTTCCAAACTCAGTCACACCGAGATGAACCACCTTAGCCACAAGCCAAACCCAAGAAAACTCGGATTTTCCGATTCTGAACTCGGTCTCACCGAAACATGAGTTGCCAAGCTTCTGTAACCTTCTGTCATCAAATCGGTGTCACCGAGATGATGAAGTCGGTCCCACCGAAACTGGCATGCTCTTGTCATTGCACGAATCGGACTAACCGAGATTGTATTTTCGGTCCCACCGAAAATCCCAACGTTCACATTATTTGAACTATCGGTCTCACCGAGTTGTCCACTTCGGTCCCACCGAGATTGCTCAAATGTGTGTAACGGTTGGATTTTGTGTGGAGGCTATTTATACCCCTCCACCCCCTCTTCATTCGTGGAGAGAGCCATCAGAAAGAACTACCACTCCTATCTTATATTTCTGAGAAGAGAACTACCTACCCTTGTGTTGAGATCAAGTTGCTCCACTCCCACCATATGAAGCTTGATCTCTAGCCTTCCCAAGTTGCTTTCCACTCAATCCTTTCTTCCACCACAGCCATATCAGTGAGGAGAGTTGAGTGTTGGGGAGATTATCATTTGAAGCACAAGAGCAAGGAGTTCATCATCATCTACAGCATCTATTACCTTTTGGAGGGTGGTGCCTCCTAGATTGGTTAGGTGTCGCTTGGGAGCCTCCGTCATCGAGATGTGGAGTTGAACCAAGAAGTTTGTAAGGGCAAGGAGATCGCCTACTTCGTGAAGATCTACCCCGAGTAAGGCTAGCCCTCCGTGGGCGTAGGCCATGATGGAATAGACAAGGTTGCTTCTTCGTGGACCCTTCGTGGGTGGAGCCCTCCGTGGACTCCCGCAGCCGTTACCCTCCGTGGGTTGAAGTCTCCATCAACGTGGAAGTACGATAGCACCACCTATCGGAACCACGAGAAAAATCACCGCGTCTCCAAATTGCGTTTGATCTTCTCCACTTCTCTTTACTACTTGTGCAATTTACTTTCCGCTGCCCATACTCTAGAATTGCATGTGTAGTGTGCTACTTGACTTGTATGTTATGCAAAATCTGCCAAAATCTGTCCTTGATAAAAGACAGAATTTTTATCTTGTCGAGTAGTCTAATCACCCCCCCTCTAGACACTCTCACCTTCTTCAATCCCTCAATTGGTATCAGAGCCTTGGTCTCCATTTCTTTGGTTTACACACCATTGGAGGAAGATGGACGTGTCTACGTTTGGGAGTGTTAGCCATAGAGTGCCTATTCTTAATGTAGTGTCCTATAACTCGTGGAGGATTGAAATGCTTATTATCTTTAAGACATACAGTTTGCGCAAATATGTTGAGACCCCCTATGTGCCTCCATTTGACCCCTTGCACCCTACCATGGATGAAGAGCTTGATTTGCTTCGTAACCTTAGGACTGTAAATCTTATCATTAGAGGGTTACCCGATAACTTGCTTAAGCTCGTTACAAACTTTGAGTGCGCCTATGCTATGTGGAAGTCTTGGAAGAACTTTATCCGGACTACTCTTTGAGAGGTCTTGATGAAATTCTATACAAGACTATTGAATTTGATATAATGCGCCCCAGTGATCCCAACTTTGATAAATGCTTCTTTGAGCTTCGTGATCTTATGAAAAAGAAGGGTGATCCCGGTCTTATCAATGTTCTAATTAGAAATGCTCTTGTATTGCATTCCGATGATTATTGTCACATTGACAAAACTAATGCAAGTAGTTATCAAATTGACCTAGGTGTTGATGATGAACAATCTATGGGTCAATATGATGATGAGCATGAGCATGATGATGATTACTCCGATTCGGACACCGAGCTAGACAAGATCATGAAGAGTCTCAATCTTATGGCAAATCTAAGAGACTACATATCCGGCGGAAAAGAGTGGATTCTTGATAGTGGATGCACCGACCACATGACCGGAGACAAAGACATGTTTCGAGAGCTTGCAAAGAACGATGGTCCACGCAAGTATGTGACTTTTGGAGACAACTCCAAGGGTAAGGTACTTGGCCTTGGTAAGGTGGCCATATCTCATGATAGCTCTATTCAAAATGTCATGCTTGTAGAATCCCTTGGATACAATTTACTTTTCGTGTCTAGATTAGCTGACTTAGGATTCAACGTGCTATTCACCGAAGTAGATTGCCAAGTCTTTCGTCGTGACAATCATAACATGGCGTTTACCGGTATCCGTAGAGGTGATCTATATATTGTTGATTTCACTAAGAAAGCCCAACCTAGAGCTTGCTTCATTGCTAAATCCGCTAAAGGTTGGTTATGGCATAGAAGGCTTGGACATGTTGGTATGCGTAATCTAGACAAGCTGATCAAAGGTGATCATATTCTTGGCGTTAAAGATGTTTTTTTGACAAAGATAGACTTTGTAGTGCTTGTCAAGTAGGAAAACAAGTAGGTGGAAGTCATCCTGTGAAAAACATCATGACCACAAGGAGACCGCTTGAGCTTCTTCATATGGATCTCTTCGGTCCCAATGCTTACAAAAGCCTTGGTGGTAACTCCTTTGGTCTAGTTATAGTTGATGATTATTCCAGATTTACGTGGGTATTTTTCCTTGATGACAAATCGCAGGTTCAGAGAATCTTCAAAACCTTTGCCAGAAAGGCCCAAAATCGATTTGAGGTGAAGATCAAGAAAGTTCGGAGTGACAATGGAACGGAGTTCAAGAACGCCAATGTAGACTCTTTTCTCGATGAGGAAGGGATTCTACATGAGTTCTCGGCTACATACACCCCTCAACAAAATGGAGTTGTTGAGAGGAAGAACCGAACGCTCATAGAGATGGCGAGAACAATGCTTGATGAATACAAGACACCGAAGCATTTTTGGGGTGAAGCGGTCGAGACAGCTTGTCATGCTATCAACAGGCTTTATCTTCACAAGCTCCTCGGCAAGACATCATACGAGCTCCTCACCGGTAACAAACCCCAAGTGGGATACTTTCGTGTCTTTGGTTCGAAATGCTATATCCTTGATAAGCATCGTCGGTCTAAATTTGCTCCTAAACCTCATGAAGGCTTTTTTCTTGGTTATGGATCAAACTCCCACACCTACCGTGTCTACAATAATTTCACCTGAAAGGTTGAAGAGACGGTAGACGTGAAGTTTGATGAATCTAATGGCTCGCAAGTAGAGCAAATGCCTATTGATGTAGGAGACAAGGACCCATCGGAAGCTATCCAAGATTTATCTATTGGAAAGATCCGTCCCATGGAAGTGAAGGAGAGTACCTCATCTACATATGTGGAGCCCCCTACCTCACAGTGAAATGAACCTCAAGGCAACATGGAGGCTTCCACAAGTGGAACTCACCAAGATGAGGAAGTGCAACAAGAAGATCCACCACAACCTCCTTCTCCACCGCCTCAAGACAACACCAACAACAATGAAGAAGAAGAAGAGGAAGATGAAGATGATGAGGAAGCTCAGCCACAACCTCAACAAAAGCTATCCCGAGTCCGAGCAAGAGTCAAGAAAAATCATCCCGTGGAACAAATGATGAACGACATCAACTCCGGGAGAATTACTCGCTCTAAAACTCGCTTAGCTAACTTTTGTGAGCATTACTCATTTATCTCTAGTATTGAACCTATGAAGGTAGAAGAAGCACTTGAAGACCCGGATTGGGTGAACGCTATGCACGAAGAATTACACAACTTCGAGAGGAACAAGGTATGGACTTTGGTGGAGAAGCCCAAGGATGATCAAAACGTCATTGGAACCAAATGGGTGTTTCGGAACAAGCAAGATGAAGATGGACAAGTCATCCGCAACAAGGCTCGTCTCGTAGCTCAAGGTTACACACAAGTCGAAGGTATGGACTATGGTGAGACCTATGCCCCAGTTGCTAGACTTGAGTCCATTCGCATTCTTCTTGCTTATGCCAATCACCATGATATTACTCTCTATCAAATGGATATCAAAAGTGCTTTCCTAAATGGTGAAATTGAGGAGGAAGTATTTGTGAAACAACCTCCCGGATTTGTGAATCCCAAAAAGCCTAATCATGTTTACAAGTTGCACAAAGCTCTTTATGGTCTTAAACAAGCTCCTAGAGCTTGGTACAAATGCTTGACTAGCTTTCTTCTTGAGAAAGGCTTTGAGATTGGAAAGATAGACTCAACGCTGTTCACAAAAAGGGTTGATGGTGAACTATTTGTGTGCCAAATATATGTTGATGATATTATCTTTGGTTCAACTAACCCTCATTTTAGCAAGAAGTTTGGAAAGCTCATGTCGGAGAAGTATGAGATGTCCATGATGAGTGAACTCAAATTCTTCCTTGGGTTGCAAATCAAGCAATCTAAGGAGGGTACCTTTGTCTCACAAACAAAGTACACCAAGGATCTCTTCAAGAAGTTCAACATGCAAGAAAGCAAAGGTATGAGAACCCCCATGCCTACAAGTGGACATAATGACTTGACAAAAGATGGAGAACCCGTTGATCAAAAGGTTTACCGATCTATGATTGGTTCTCTACTATATCTTTGTGCTTCTCGTCCTGACATAATGTTGAGTGTATGCATGTGTGCTCGATATCAAGCAGCCCCTAAAGAATGTCATCTTAAAGCTGTTAAAAGGATTGTGAGATATTTGATACACACACCAAACTTTGGCATTTGGTATCCTAAGAGGGCCTCTTTCGACCTTGTTGGCTATTCCGACTCGGACTATGCCGGTGACAGGGTTGATAGAAAGTCAACTTCGGGTACGTGTCAATTCCTTGGTCGATCCCTTGTATCTTGGTCCTTCAAGAAACAAAATTCGGTATCATTATCCACTGCCGAAGCGGAATATATTGCTGCTGGTTCGTGTTGTGCTCAATTGCTATGGATGACACAAACGCTTAAGGATTATGGGATACATGTGAGACATGTTCCCTTGCTTTGTGACAATGAGAGTGCGATTAAAATTGGACACAATCCCGTGCAACACTCTCGAACGAAACATATTGAAGTTCGTCACCATTTCATTCGTGATCACATTGCCAAGGGTGACATCAATCTTAAGCATGTTCGTACTGACAAACAACTCGCTGATATCTTTACAAAACCTCTTGATGAGAAGGTGTTTTGTCGCTTAAGGAGTGAGTTGAACATCATTGATGCCTCAAACTTGGAGTGAGAACTCCATTGATGCATGCAAGGCATGAGCCTACTTGACTAATCCTTGATATTTCTCTTATGATGGTAATCATATGTCTTGGACACATTTGCCTCCTTGTATTGCATCTAACTCCTTGCAGGTACTTGGATGATCTACATTCCAGAAGACTACCACACACTCAAATCATGAGTAATCTTGTCATTGACCAAGTATCTAGCCCTTTGGGATGTTGAGTTCAAGGAACAAAATTCCACATATCCTTTTTGACATCTTATACATCTAGTATTTCACTCTTGTCATCTTGGATATCCTTGAGTATTTCCTTGCTTGCCTAACCCATGTAGAAAGATGAACTACACAAGTGGAAATGGCGCTCCAACTTCACATTCAATGAGCACCTACATCAAGTTTACCTACATGAACAAAGAGACAACAAGCCCAAGGTATGTTCTTCACATCTTCAAGGAGCTTTGCTCAAAGTCATGAGTACACGCAGCTTCATAAGATGTGATCACATCAAATGCTTAATCGAAAAATGGCAACCCCATTTTGAGCTTAAACGATGAGTATGACCCATGATCAAATGTTCTCATTTGACTCCTAAGTCAATATACTCAAACATAGGTGACCTTGTCGCCGACCCTTTTCTAGATGAAGTACATATGTTTTGGAGTCTTTCTATTTTCTCTCTTATGTTCTCTCATTGAGTTTTCTTTAAAAAAAACTTCATCTAGGAATCTTTTTCATTTCTTTTTTTTGTCTTTGTGAATATCCTTCTGGCTCTGATCAATTCCTCGAAAATCATTCACAAATTCATTGCAAACCCTTTGAAACTTTCCTCGCAAATTGAGCTGAATTATTTCTGTATTTCCTTGGAATTAAACTCGGCGTCACCGATTTAAATATTTCGGTCTAACCGAAAAGGATCTACCCTAAGTCCCTGACTTTCGGACACACCGATCCATCTTAATTCGGTGTCACCGATTTATTTCTTTCAGGATATCATGTTCTGCAGCTCCGCTCAATGATTCTCTATGGATGTTCCTTTTTGCCCCATTGTGATTCTTAAGGATCCCACTTCTTTCTTTCCATCTTCCCTAACCTTCCTAGTTTGCTGTCCTTTTCGGCACTTGATGTCAAAGGGGGAGAAGACTTAGGGGGAGAAGAGAAGATTTAGGGGGAGAAGAAGAGCAATCTTACCTTAAGGGGGAGAGAATCACATCAAAGCTTTGCCGTGTTTTTCCTTATAAGAGAATTTCTTGCCGTGTTTCACATTGGACATTACAATTGGCGTCATTCTCATTTGGCTTCATTCTTTTGATTTTGCTCTTTCCATCAAACCCATTGATCGTCGAGAACTCAAAGGGAGAGGAATCTTCACAATTGATATCTTATGGAAAGCAAAATCTCTCAGAGTTCATTGAAAATCTTTTAGTTTCGGAGACATGTTTGCTGATTCAAGCTTGTGCTCAATATGAGACACTCTTTATACATGTCATCCCTGGCTTGGTACTCTTGATGTTCTTGCAGTTGGTTGAAGAAATATTCTTGTGTTATCTAACCTTGTTTTCCCAAGTTTATCTCTTCAGGTACAATGCCAAGGAACCTCAAGGTAAGTATATGCACTTTGCAGAATGTGCATGATGGTGACTTGCTTGTGAATACTTGTTTGCAAGAAATCACCATGCACATATGCATTATCACTCACTTCTTTTCATCTGTTCTGATGCATGTAGCCAAGCTGCATGTAGCACATCTTGCTTTTCTCTCTTGTGTGCTTGTGGTGGTCCAAAACCGTAATTTATGAAAATCTTGCACACTTGTAGGGGGAGCCTGTGTACTACATGTTTGTCAAAGCTTTCGTGATAATTCTGTCCTTCTTTCAATAAGCTTTGATGTCTTGTTTAGTGTGTTGCCATCAATTACCAAAAAGGGGGAGATTGAAAGCACATTTGCTCCTCGGGTGGTTTTGGTAATTAATGACAACATACTTTGTGGTTGGACTAATGCTTTTACCAAGTATGTTTCAGGAAATTCAATCACATTGGCATGGCAAAAGGACTAAAGAGGTGGACCCCTCAAAATGCTAAGGCAAGCATTGGCAAAAGCTCAAGACTCCATTTTTGGTTTAGTGATCCAAGATCACATTGAGTCCATAGGAAAAGCCAATACTATTAAAAGGGGATGAGGTTATGATGGTGATCTGGTTGCTCAAGTGCTTAGTGATACATCTCCTTAACTATCAGCAATTTTCACTGCCATATACACTCATAAGTAGTCTCGGTCCCACCGATTTTCCAAACTCAGTCACACCGAGATGAACCACCTTAGCCACAAGCCAAACCCAGGAAAACTCGGATTTTCCGATTCTGAACTCGGTCTCACCGAAACATGAGTTTCCAAGCTTCTGTAACCTTCTGTCATCAAATCGGTGTCACCGAGATGATGAAGTCGGTCCCACCGAAACTGGCATGCTCTTGTCATTGCACGAATCGGACTAACCGAGATTGTATTTTCGGTCCCACCGAAAATCCCAACGTTCACATTATTTGAACATCGGTCTCACCGAGTTGTCCACTTCGGTCCCACCGAGATTGCTCAAATGTGTGTAACGGTTGGATTTTGTGTGGAGGCTATTTATACCCCTCCACCCCCTCTTCATTCGTGGAGAGAGCCATCAGAAAGAACTACCACTCCTATCTTATATTTCTGAGAAGAGAACTACCTACCCTTGTGTTGAGATCAAGTTGCTCCACTCCCACCATATGAAGCTTGATCTCTAGCCTTCCCAAGTTGCTTTCCACTCAATCCTTTCTTCCACCACAGCCATATCAGTGAGGAGAGTTGAGTGTTGGGGAGATTATCATTTGAAGCACAAGAGCAAGGAGTTCATCATCATCTACAACATCTATTACCTTTTGGAGGGTGGTGCCTCCTAGATTGGTTAGGTGTCGCTTGGGAGCCTCCGTCATCGAGATGTGGAGTTGAACCAAGAAGTTTGTAAGGGCAATGAGATCGCCTACTTCGTGAAGATCTACCCCGAGTAAGGCTAGCCCTCCGTGGGCGTAGGCCATGATGGAATAGACAAGGTTGCTTCTTCGTGGACCCTTCGTGGGTGGAGCCCTCCGTGGACTCGCGCAGCCGTTACCCTCCGTGGGTTGAAGTCTCCATCAACGTGGAAGTACGATAGCACCACCTATCGGAACCACAAGAAAAATCACCGCGTCTCCAAATTGCGTTTGATCTTCTCCACTTCTCTTTACTACTTGTGCAATTTACTTTCCGCTGCCCATACTCTAGAATTGCATGTGTAGTGTGCTACTTGACTTGTATGTTATGCAAAATCTGCCAAAATCTGTCCTTGATAAAAGACAGAATTTTTATCTTGTCGAGTAGTCTAATCACCCCCCCTCTAGACACTCTCACCTTCTTCGATCCATCAGGTGTTCGTAGACGCCGGTACGTGCAGCCCCCTGCTTCTGACCCCTTGGGTGCCTGCGGAGCCCAACTCCGGCTGGGGGCATGTGAAGCTTGTCGACCGTCGGCTTACCCGCGTCTGGAAGAAGCTGGACAGGCTGCAGATGGTGGGGATGACAGCGCCAATGGTGGTGAAAGAGTTCCTCCGGTGGCGCATCGCCCCGCTTCAGCGCCATTCCCGCCCGATGTGGACCTTCACTGGTGCACAGGACTCCATGAGGCTCCAGGAGCCGACGCTACCTTCCAAGAACCTGAGCAAGGTGCTTGAGCTTCTGACGGGCGACTCCAAGCCCGCCGATCTTCCAGGAAATGGCTGCCTCCTCTACCAATGCTCGAACAAGGTGGCCTTCGTGGAGCAGATGCCCCTCTTCAACAAGTGGGGGTTACTCCCGGCGGGCCTTGAGGGGCCCTGCGAGAATCCCATCCTTGTGGCTCCCCTACTACTTGATCCTACGGCGTGCGCCCCAAGTGTGGAAGTAGGGAGGTGCATGCCGCCAGCCGCTGTCGAGGGGACCTCCGAAGGTCCTGCGCCACTAAGAGCTCCGGAGGCCGAGACTCCTAAGGCCCAGGAAAGGGCCACCGCGGGGTCTGTGCAACCTGATGCTCCGGAGGCCGAGGCTCCTGAGGCTCGGGGGTAGTAGTTCCGAGGTGGCTGCTGATGGGGAGGTGCCTCCTGGTGCCCCCGAGGCTGCCGCTTAGGGAACCCTGCTGAGCGCTCCTGCTCCTGGGGACCGTCCCTTGAGGCCCGGCCGACTTCGTTGATACATCTCCAATGTATCTATAATTTTTGATTGTTCCATGCTATTATATTACCGTTTTGGATGTTTATGGGCTTTAATCTACACTTTTATAGCATTTTTGGGACTAACCTACTAATCGGAGGCCCAGCCCGAATTGCTGTTTTTTTGCCTATTTCAGTGTTTCGAAAAAAAAGGAATATCAAACGGAGTCCAAACGGGATGAAACCTTTAGGAGCGATCTTTTTGGAACAAATGCAAACCTGGAGACTTGGAGTGGACGTCAAGCAACAAACGTGACGGCCACGAGGTGCCCGGCGCGCCCCTTGGGGTTGGGCGCCCCCCCCACCCTTGTAGGCCCCTCGAGCGTCAACCGACCTACTTCTTCCTCCTATATATACTCCCGCACCCTGAAACCATCGGGGAGCACCACGAAAACCTAATTCCACTGCCGCAATCTTCTGTATCCGCGAGATCCCATCTTGGAGCCTTCGCCGATGCTCCACCAGAGGGGGAATCGACCATGGAGGGCCTCTACATCATCTCCAAGGCCTCTCCGATGAGTTGTGAGTAGTTTACCACAGACCTTCGGGTCCATAGTTATTAGCTAGATGGCTTCTTCTCTCTCTTTGAATCTCAATACAAAGTTCTCCTCGATCTTCTTGGAGATCTATTCGATGTAACTCTTTTTGCAGTGTGTTTGTCAAGATTCGATGAATTGTGGATTTATGATCAAGTTTATCTATGAGAAATATTTGATTCTCCTCTGAATTCTTTTATGTGTGATTAAGTTATCTTTGCAAGTCTCTTCGAATTATAAGTTTAGTTTGGCCTACTAGATTGATCTTTCTTGCAATGGGAGAAGTGCTTAGCTTTGGGTTCAATATTGCGGTGTCCTTTCCCAGTGACAGCAGGGGCAGCAAGGCACGTATTGTATTGTTGCCATCGAGGATAAAAAATGGGGTTTATATCATATTGCATGAGTTTATCCCTCTACATCATGTCATCTTTCTTAATGCGTTACTCTGTTCTTATGAACTTAATACTCTAGATGCAGGCAGGAGTCGGTCGATGTGTGGAGTAATAGTGGTAGATGCAGAATCGTTCCGGTCTACTTGTCACGAACGTGATGCCTATATACATGATCATGCCTAGATAATCTCATAACTATGTGCTTTTCTATCAATTGCTCGACAGTAATTTGTTCACCCACCGTAATACTTATGCTATCTTGAGAGAAGCCACTAGTGAAACCTATGGCCCTCGGGTCTATCTTTTATCATATAAGTTTTCCATCTACTTTTATTTGCATCTTTTACTTTCCCATCTATATCATAAAAATACCAAAAATATTTATCTTATCTTTTTATCTCTATCAAATCTCACTTTCGCAAGTGGCCGTGAAGGGATTGACAACCCCTTTATTGCGTTGGTTGCGAGGTTCTTGTTTGTTTGTGTAGGTGTGTGGGACTTTTGAGGAGCCTTCTAGTGGATTGATACCTTGGTTCTCAAAAACTAAGGGAAATACTTACGCTACTTAGCTGCAACACCCTTTCCTCTTCAAGGAAAACCAACGTAAGCTCAAGACGTAGCAAGAAGGATTTCTGGCGCCGTTGCCGGGAAGGTCTTCGCTCAAGCCAAGACATACCAAGTACCCATCACAAACTCATCTCCCTCACATTACATTATTTGCCATTTGCCTCTCGTTTTCCTCTCCCCCACTTCACCCTTGCCGTTTTATTCGCCACTTTTCTCGTTCGATCTTATGTTTGCTTTTATCTTCATATGCCTTATATGTGCTTTCATCTTTGCTTGCTAAAAATCCATTGTTATGGATCCTCTTAAAGTGTTCTACTTAGATCATCTTCGATCTATATGCGCTCGTGCTGAAACCCCAACTAGCCTAGTTGATGGCAAATCTTTAAATGAGCATGCTCATTTTGTGCGTCACCGTTTGTCTAAAAAAGGTAGACTCTTATGGGATCAAATAAATAGATTGATGTGCTATGCTTGGAATCTTTGTGAAATTTATGATTTTACTTGTTGCTCTAATTACCCTAAAAACACCTTCCCTACCTATGTGAGTTTAATGAAAATGAAATCTTGTCTTCTTATGCAAAGGGTGTTTATAGTTACTATGATATCAAACAAATTGAAGAATTTGTTGCTTTTAAGGGTGCTTATGAAGTTGCTTCTTTGATTGAAAAGTATGATATTACTCTCTACGAATCTGAAAATTTTGACATACTTAAATATTGCTATGAAAACTATGCTCATAATGTCTATGTCAAAGAATTTATTGAGAGAATGACCGTTGCTTTGGAAGAAAATAATGATATGCATGAATCTTTAGATAATGATGATTCCGATGATTTGATTGGAATATCCCTTGATGAACATGATGCTTGCTATTCTTGTGGCCATGATTCCAATATTTATGAAGATGAATTTGCTATAGTTCCTTATGTTAAACATGAGATCGTTGCTATTGCACCCATACTTGGTAGTTCCTTCAATGAAAAGCATGATTGCAATGATTTTACTATAAATTCTCTTGATGTCAATTGTGCTAATAATATGCAAAACCCCAAGCTTGGGGATGCTAGTTTTGCTATGTCTACTACTTGTTGCAATGATCATGATCGGGGTGATTCTTCTTTTGATCTTGAAAATTTATTTAACCCCCATAATGGATATGAGATTGATAATAGTGTTTCCAATATTATTGAAAGTGGGTTTGGAAGAGTGTCAACTTTAGATCCCACATATTTGTATTTTGATCAATCTTATGCAATTTTTGATAAAAGTGGGCTTGGAGAGGTCATGACTTTAGTTAATGTTAATCCCACTATTTTGGAAGAGTGTCAACTTCGCATGCATGTGGATCATGTTGAAAATATTTTATGTGATAGCTATTTTGTTGAATTTGCTTATGATCCTACATGTAATTATTATGAGAGAGGAAAATATGGTTGTAGAAATTTTCATGTTACTAAGTTACCTCTCTTCATGTTGAGATTGCTATCGTCCCTTTGTTCTTCCTTGCATATGCTAGTTTTGCTTTCCTTGATAATTTGTTTAATTACAAGATGCCTATGCATAGTAAGTATGTTAGACTGTTTTTCACATGCTACATGATGCTCTCTTCTTATTTCAATTGCTATCTTTCATATGACCATCATCGAAATTATCAATGCCTAGCTAGGGGCGTTAAACGATAGCGCTAGTTGGGAGGCAACCCAATTTTATTTTTGTTTCTTGCCTTTTGCTTCTGTTTAGTAATAAATATTTCATCTAGCTTCTGTTTAGATGTGTTTTCATGTTTTAATTAGTGTTTGTTCCAAGTAGAACCTATAGGATAACCTACGGTGATAGTTAATTTGATTCTGCTGAAAAACAGAAACTTTGCACGCACAAAAATAATTTTAGTAAATCATAGAGACGTGATTTTGCATTGATTCTTTTTTCTGTAGATCAACATACAAATTTCACAGGACTTCCTATTTTGGTAGGATTTTTAGAGTTCCAGAAGTTTGCATTAGTTACAGATTGCTACAGACTGTTCTGTTTTTGACAGATTCTGTTTTTCGTGTGTTGTTTGCTTATTTTGATGCATCTATGGCTAGTATCGGGGGTATGAACCATAGAGAAGTTGGAATACAGTAGGTTTAACACCAATATAGATAAAAAAATGAGTTCATTACAGTACCTTATGTGGTGGTTTTTCTTTCTTGCAATAACGGAGCTTATGAGATTTCCTGTTGAGTTTTGCGTTGTGAAGTTTTCAAGTTTTGGGTAAAGATTTGATGGACTATGGAATAAGGAGTGGCAAGAGCCTAAGCTTGGGGATGAACATGGCACCCCAAGATATTCAAGGATAACCAAAAGCCTAAGGTTTGGGATTCCCTGGAAGGCATCCCCTCTTTCGTCTTCGTCTATCGCTAACTTTACTTGGAGCTATATTTTTATTCGCCACATGATATGTGTTTTGATTGGAGCGTCTTGTATGATATTAGTCTTTGCTTTTTAGTTTACCACAATCATACTTGATGTACACACCTTTTGGGAGAAACTGACTTTATTGGAATTTATTAGAATACTCTATGTGCTTCACTGATATCTTTTGAGCTAGATAATTTTTGCTCTAGTGCTTCACTTATATCTTTTAGAGCACGGTGGTGGCTTAATTTTGAACAAATTGTTGATCTCTCATGCTTCACTTATATTATTTTGAGAGTCTTTTAGAACAGCATGGTATTTGCTATGGTTATAAAATTGGTCCTAGATTGATGGGCAACCAAGTTGGGTATAATAAAAACTATCATAGGAAGTGAATTGGATGCTATGATCAATTTGATGCTTGATAATTGTTTTGAGATATGAGGATGGTGATATTAGAGTCATGCTAGTTGGGTAATTATGAATTTAAAGAATACTTGTGTTGAAGTTTGTGATTCCCGTAGCATGCATGTATGGTGAACTGCTTTGTGATGAAGTTGGAGCATAATTTATTTATTGATTGTCTTCCTTATGAGTGGCGGTCGGGGACGAGCGATGGTCTTTTCCTACCAATCCATCCCCCTAGGAGCATGCGCGTTTGTTTTCAAAGACATGTAGATTTTTGCAATAAGTATATGAGTTCTTTATGACTAATGTTGAATCCATGAATTATACGCACTCTCACCCTTCCTCCATTGCTAGCCTCTCTTGTGCCGCACAACTTTCGTCGGTACCATACACCCATCATATATCTTCCTCAAAAAAGCCACCATACCTACCTATTATGGCATTTCCATAGCCATTCCGAGATATATTGCCATGCAACTTTCCACCGTTCCGTTTGTTATGACACGCATCATCATTGTCATATTGCTCTTTTCATGATCATGTAGTTGACATCGTATTTGTGGCAAAGCCACTTTCATAATTCTTCCATACATGTCACTCTTCATTCATTTCATATCCCGGTACACCGTCGGAGGCATTCATATAGAGTCATATCTTGTTCTAAGTATCGAGTTGTAAATTTTGAGTTGTAAGTAAATAAAAGTGTGATGATCTTCATTATTAGAGCATTGTCCCAAGTGAGGAAAGGATGATGGAGACTATGATTCCCCCACAAGTCGGGATGAGACTTCGGACTTTAAAAAAAGGGGGAAAGGCCAAAAAAAAGAAAGGCCAAATAAAAAAATGAGAGAAAAAGAGAGAAGGGACAATGCTACTATCCTTTTTACCAGACTTGTTCTTCAAAGTAGCACCATGATCTTCATGATAGAGAGTCTCCTATGTTGTCACTTTCATATACTAGTGGGAATTTTTCAATATAAGAACTTGGCTTGTATATTCCAATGATGGGCTTCCTCAAAACGCCCTAGGTCTTCGTGAGCAAGCAAGTTGGATGCACACCCACTTAGTTTCTTTTGAGCTTTCATACATTTATAGCTCTAGTGCATCCGTTTCATGGCAATCCTGAAAGTGCAACTATCCCTAGGTGGTTTTGGTAATTCATAACAACATATAGCTCATTGAGCTAATGCTATTCCAAGACTATTATTTCAGGAAAGCTCAATGAATGGCATGGCATGGATGATGAAAGTAGATCCCTCAAAATATCAAGGACAAAGGATTGGCTCAAGCTCAAAAGCTCAAGACTCTTCATTTTACATTTTAGTGATCCAAGATCACATTGAGTCTATAGGAAAAGCCAATACTATCAAGGAGGGATGAGGTGTTGCTTAATGAGCCTCTTGCTTCAAGTGCTTAGTGATATGCTCCAAATACCCTCAACTACTTTCTCACATCCTCATATGACCTAAACCCAAAGTCAAAATCGGTCACACCGATTCTCTCTATCCGGCGCCACCGAGTTCAAATGTCATAGCCACTGCCACAAACCCTAGGCAAATTGGTCTCACCGATAGGGATCTCGGTCTCACCGAGATGGGATTGTAATCTCTCTGTTTCCCTTTGTAATGTTTCGGTCTAACTGAAGTGAGTGATCGGTCCCACTGAGATTGCAATGTAAACTCCCTATTTCCCTTTCGTAACATTTCGGTCTCACCGAAATGAGCGAATCGGTCCCACCAAGTTTACCTGACCAACTCTTTGGAAAGCTTATTACAAAAATCGGTCTCACCGAGTTTGTGTAATCGGTCTCACCGAGATTACGTTTTGCCCTAACCCTAACCATATCGGTCCTACCAAGTTGCATGTCGGTCCCACCGAAAATCCTAACGGTCACTAGGTTTACTAAATCGGTACGACCGAGTCTGTTGAATCGGTCCCACCGGGTTTGGTAAATTATGTGTAACGGTTAGATTTTGTGTTGAGGCTATATATACCCCTCCACCTCCTCTTCATTCGTGAAGAAAGCCATCATAACAAACCTACACTTCCAACTTACCATTTCTGAGAGAGAACTACCTACTCATGTGTTGAGGCCAAGATATTCCATTCCTACCATATGAATCTTGATCTCTAGCCTTCCCAAGTTTCTTTCCACTCAAATCTTCTTTCCACCAGATCCAAATCCCATGAGAGAGAGAGTTGAGTGTTGGGGAGACTATCATTTGAAGCACAAGAGCAAGGAGTTCATCATCAACGCACCATTTGTTACTTCTTGGAGAGTGGTGTCTCCTAGATTGGCTAGGTGTCACTTGGGAGCCTCCGACAAGATTGTGGAGTTGAACCAAGGAGTTTGTAAGGGCAAGGAGATCGCCTACTTCGTGAAGATCTACCGCTAGTGAGGCAAGTCCTTCGTGGGCGACGGCCATGGCGGGATAGACAAGGTTGCTTCTTCGTGGACCCTTCGTGGGTGGAGCCCTCCGTGGACTCGCGCAACCGTTACCCTTCATGGGTTGAAGTCTCCATGGATGTACGATAGCACCACCTATCGGAACCACGCCAAAAACATCCGTATCTCCAATTGTGTTTGAATCCTCCAAACCCTTCCCTTTACTTTCTTGCAAGTTTCATGCTTTAATTTCCGCTGCTCATATACTCTTTGCATGCTTGCATGAATTGTGTGATGATTGCTTGACTTGTTCAAAGATTGCTAAAATCTGCCAAACTCTAAAATTGGGAAAAGGTTAAGTTTTAAATTGGTCAAGTAGTCTAATCACCCCCCTCTAGACATACTTCAAGGTCCTACAAGTGGTATCAGAGCTTTGGTCTCCATTTGCTTTGATTTCCATAGCTTTTGGTGGTCATAGCCTTGGTTTCACAACCTAGGAGAGTATGGCGTCTAGCGAGGGAAATTATCAACGTAGAGGTCCTTACTTTTATGGTACTAATTTTGCTAGTTGGAAGCATAAGATGAAAATGCATATTCTTGGACATAACCCCGCCGTTTGGGCTATTGTATGTATTGGCTTGCAAGGTGAATTCTTTGATGGGAGAGAGCCAAACCGTGAAGCTAGCGCGGATGAATTGAAGATGTTGCAATACAACGCTCAAGCTTGTGATATCCTCTTCAACGGTCTGTGCCCCGAAGAATTCAACAAAATCAGCCGTCTTGAGAATGCAAAGGAAATTTGGGATACTTTGATTGATATGCATGAAGGTACTGACTCCGTCAAGGAATCCAAGTTGGATGTGCTCCAAAGTCAGCTTGACAAGTTCAAAATGAAGGATGGTGAAGGTGTCGCTGAAATGTACTCTAGGCTTGCTCTTATCACAAATGAGATTGCCGGCTTAGGGAGTGAAGAGATGACTGACAGATTCATCATCAAGAAGATCCTAAGAGCATTGGATGGAAAGTATGATACCATGTGCACATTGATCCAAATGATGCCAAACTACAAAGATCTCAAGCCAACGGAAGTCATTGGAAGAATTGTTGCTCATGAGATCTCACTCAAGGATAAGGAGGAACTTCACAACAAGTCAAGTGGTGCTTACAAAGCCTCATGTGAAGCCCCCACATCATCAAGTGAGAAACAAACCTTCAATGAAGAATTGAGCTTAATGGTGAAGAACTTCAACAAATTCTACAAGAGTAGAAGCAAAGAAAGAAGCTCTAAGTCAAGGTCCTACAATGACAAAAGATCTTCTAGTCGAGAGCGCAATTGCTACAATTGTCGGGAACCCGGACACTATTCCAATGAGTGTACGACACCCTACAAAAGAAGAGAAGATTCTCCAAAAATAAGAAGAAAAAGAGAAGAATCACCACCAAGAGAGAGGAGGAGTAGAGATGATCGTTATGAACGAAGACCCTCACGGAGAAGCAAGGATTCGGAAAGGAAGGACAAGTCATCAAGGAGCTACACAAAATGAAGACATCAAGCTCATGTTGGTGAATGGGTATCCGGCTCCAACTCCGACAATCACTCCGAGAGAAGCTATCACTCTGACTCCGAATATACTCAAGATGAAGGTGTTACCGGTCTAGCACTTGTGTCAACCAACTCCTACGACATATTTGAATCACCAAATGAAGGAATTGGAAGATGCTTCATGGCCAAAGGACCAAAGGTAACACATCCCAAGTATGTTGATATCAATAGTGATGAAGATGACTTGCTAGGTGATGATGATTTACTTGTTGACAACTCTAGTGATGAATACTATGATGAAACGTCAATTAATCATGCTAATCAAGATAAAATGAATGACAATGATAAGGAGAATATTGAGCTTCTAACTAAAGAACTAAACACTCTTAAGTTAGCTCATGAAACTATCTTCGAAGATCATCTAGAACTTTTAAGGGCTCATGAGAAGTTACACTTTGAAAAGCTCAATCTTGAGCAAGAGCATGAGTTCTTAATAAAAGCAATCAATGATGATCTCCGTAAGAAAAGTTCTTCTTACATTACCAAGCGTTTACTCTTATCTACTTACATGCCTCAAGTCAAGTCTAGTAACAAGTACAAGAAAGATTCTTCCTCTAGTAGTAACAATAATAATGCCAAATCCAATATTGTTGCTTCTAGTAGTTCTCTTGATTCCACTAATGATTCTCTTAGCCAAGTTACACTTGAGCAAGAAAATAGCTTATTGAAGGGAATTATAGAGAAAGGTGTATACAAGAGCCTTGCCGGGAGTAAGCAATTCGAGGAAATTGTATGCAAGCAAGGAAGCCACCGGAAGAATCAAGGTGTTGGTTTTGAATGAAAGTTCAATGCCAATGGAGTTGAGTGGGAAGAAGATCAATACCCCAAGACAAAGTTTGTTCCTCAACAAGAGAAGTATGATCCTACTTCCTTCAAGGGAACGCAAGCACAAGATGATCTTCCACCACAAGACCACAAGAACAAAGGCAAGGACAAGCTTCAAGAGGAGATTGATGCATTTGAAGAAGCACCAAAGGCCTTGGTCAAGTGGGTTCCCAAGACTACGTCAAGTTCTACTTCATCAAGTACAACTACAACTCCAAGGATTCCCATCAAGATGATGTGGATCCCGAAGAAGAAGAACTAGAGAGTTCTTGAGGGTGACTCCGCCAACATTCTTCACTCATATCATTATGGCAAGGACAAGTGCAATCAACTTCCACATCTTGCACTAGTTCAAGGAGTCACAAACCCTCATGTTGGTAAGGCAAGGGACAAGGTAACCTAATGATTTCATGGACATCATCTTCTGTGTGCATCACTCTATGTCTATGGATATTCTTGTTTGTTCTTTGTGGGACTAACCCATGTAGGTATGTTGAAAGTGCAACTCACTCAAAAGGATTGCTCCAAATGATCTACATCAACATTGAGCATCCACATCTTCAACACCTACATGAAGTCTTCATCGACAAAACCCAAGGTTAGTTCATCCCTCTAAAAGGGGATCTCACATCTAGGGGGAGCTTAACTCTAAGAATTGATTCAAAGCAACTCTAATGGTGTGAACACATCAATGCATTATGTAAAAGTGGTAACCCCACTTGAGCTTAAACGATGAGTATGACCTATGATCAAATGTTCTCATTTGACTCCTAAGTCAATATACTCATATATAGATGACCTAGTCATCGCCAATTATTTGATAGATGCTAGAATTAGTTGTGCATGCTTTGCCACATATCTCATTTGCCATTTCATTGTGTGAGCATGTTGGTTGCATATTTTACTCATTCGAGGACATCCACTTGTTGTTTTGATTGATTGGCTTCTTTTTCTTTTTGCCAAGTGGATGGACAAGAATCCCTAAGAACCTTCTCTAGCTATCTATGCTTTTCTCGTCTCAAACTCTATTCATGCTACATCACAAAATTTGATGAAGTCAGATTTGAACCACTCTGTGTGAGGAGCACTCGGAGTCCCCGATTCATCATAGACTTAAACTTCCAGAACTTCTTTGTGATTCTTGGTCTGATCGATTCCTCCATTTCGGTCCTACCGAGATCACTAAGTCGATCTAGGTTTTCAATCTCGGTGCAACCGATTTGAACTTTTCGGTCACACTGAGTTGCTGTAACTGTTACAGTTATGCATCTCTGTGCCACCGAGTTGTTCCACTCAATCACACCGACAGGGTCGGGCTATATATACTCACGGGCAAAAATTTGGAAAATTTCTCCAAACCCCTTCGCCCGCGCATAGCTCGCTCTGCCTCCAGGGTCTCCGGATCGTCTCCTTGTCGCCAGCCGCCTCCTGTCGCTGGTCTCCGCCGCCGTCAACGGAATTCACCCACGCCGTTGCCGCCGTAGCGAGTTCATCGCCAAGCTAGGGTATGAACTCAATCATAGTGCTATCCTCGTCTGATTCCTAGCACATTGTGTTCATTATGATTCTTGCCACGATTGAAACACTCCTATCTAGTCAATACAATCCTTATAATAGATGCGATTTGAAAATTTAGGGTTAGGTTTCCGCCGAAACCATCTCGGACCCACCGAGTTGAAAAACTCGGTCCCACCGATTTGGCTAACGCCATTGCACTAGTAACTCTCGGTCTGACCGAGAATTGCTAATCGGTGTGACCAATTTTAAAACTTTGTGAAACCCTAGCAGTCTCGGTGCCACCAAACCGTGACTCGGTCCTACCGAGTTCACCAGTTTAGGTTCCAACACTGCTTCGGTATCACCGAGTTTGAAAATCGGTTGATCCGAAATGCTTTCTGTGGAAAACTAAAACTGAGTTTTTGAATCATTCTTTTGCAAAAATCTCTGCATTTTGTGATGCTCATCCATTCTATCTCATGTATAACTATTCACAGGGTCAGCAGACAGTGATTTGCAGCATGTCAGACCAAAGTGATAGTCAGAACAAGTCAGAAGAGCACAATCACATGAGTGAGGGCACTAGTCCCTCTAGCACTTCAGATGATGGCAGCAGGAGCACCCCAAGCAATTTGCCTAAAGCTGCCAGCAGGATAAGGAAGAAGAGAACCTCAGAATCTGAGGATGAGGATTATATGGCAGAAGAAGATGAGGCTACTTCCAAGAAGGTAGTGCTCAAAAAGGAGTATGCCTCAGCAAAGAACACAAAGCCTGGACTCAATAGGAAGGTCCCTGCCAAGAGGACACCTATGATGAAGGTCAGAGGACGAACTCAAGTGCCTGAAAAGACTGATCCCAAAGAGGCACCTGCAAGAAGAGTCACAACTTCCAAACCCAAGAAAGTTCCCACTGGAGAAACTATGAAGTTTACCATCGAATCAGAAGATGAAGCTGCTGGTCAAGATAAGAAGAAGAAGAGAGCCATAACCACTACTGCCCATGTTCTTGGAAATCCCTCTATGAGGAGAGACTCTGAAGAGGAAGAAGAGGTTGCTGCACCAGCACCCAAGGCACAAAAGCTAATGGGTGATGCTATAAAGTCAGGGGCTGCAACATCAAAGCCCAAAGAAGCACCCAAAAGTGCCCCCAAGCCCAAGCTTGCACCAAAGAGGAATACCAGGAGTATTCCAGCTGCTGAGAAGAACAAGGCCCCAGTGCCTGAAGTTGTTGATGAGGAAGATGACGAAGGACAAGTCCTGAGGAAGCTAAAGGCCAAGATTCCAGACCACAATGATGCTCATCCTGTGGCTGAGAACATGAAGTTGAGAAAGGATGCAGGACTCAGATTGTGGAGGCTGTTAGATCCATATGTTATCAGGAGAAGAACTGCTGTTGATTACATGTTCCACACTAAGGAACAGCAGGACTTCTATGAGACAGTGTTGTTGGACAAGAAACCAATAGTGTGTGATATGAGGTGGGTCGACTGGACCTACATGAAGGAAAATGAGGAACACTATCCTAGAGTGCAAGACAGTTTTGTTGCTTGTAGAGTTGCAGACTTTGTTGGGCAGAAGCTCACAAAGTGGAATGATGAGCTCATTATGCAATTCTACTCCACAACACACTTCTATCCAGATGGCAGGATAGTTTGGATGTCTGAAGGTACAAGGTACCAGTCAACAATAGAGGAATGGGCAAATCTGATCAATGCCCCAAAGGAGAGTGAAGATGACTTGGATGTCTATGCCAAGAAGAAGATGGACCCAATACCATGGATCACATGTACAAGAAAATTCCTGATGCTGCAGTTGAGACACATAAGTTTGGGTCAGTCCACTTCCTTCTGTCAGGGCTGCCAACAATCAACTGGATCCTAAGGCACACTCTATTGCCCAAGTCAGGTGACCACAACATGATTAGAGGGCATGCTATCAACCTGCTACACTTGTTTGATGTGCCACAAAAACTCAAGGTCATGAGCCTCATTGTTGAGACCATTAAGAGGACAGCAGCAGACCAGAAGAGAAGTTGTGGGTATGCTCCACAGATTCAGGAGTTGATTAACTCAAAGATGGGCACATGAACATACTTGCTGGATAAGGAACATTTTGCTATCTATCCAGACTTTGAGGACAATCAAGTTGTCATGAATAAGAATGAACCATCTTCAGTGCAAGCTCACGAGAAGAAGGAGAAAACAAAGAGAGAGAGGGCTGCCAAGATGCTAACTCAAGAGGAGGTATCTGAGTACTTTTTGAAGAACAAGCAGGAGAAGCTTGGTTACTTGATAGCATCAACTCTAAGGATTGAGAAGGGGTTGGCCACCCTAACTCAAAACCAGGAGAGCCAGGAAAGAATCATGGAACAAAAATTCTATGATCTAGATGTCAAAGTAACTAAGATTCAGTCAGTTGTGGAGCAGCTCCAGGATGACATGCAGGAGAGGAAGGGCAAGACAACCACTGATGCATTTGCCAGAGTGCCTAGAGCTCAGATGTCAGCTGCAGTGCCTGTGACAGACACCAGAGCCACATCATCTGCACCAGCTACAGCTCCTACAGCTCTAGTGCAACCAGCTCCAGCACCAACTCCTCCAGCTCCATCCACATCAACTGAAGCCTTCGTCCAAGGAGCCATCTCTACACCACCACCTGAAGATCAAGCCTGAGAGTCGATCTAGCACTATGCATTTTCTATGAACTTTTTGGTAACTTGTTTCCAAAGGGGGAGAAAAATGTATAGATCATAGGCTTTGAGAGAGAGTGTTGCTTTTGTTCTATCTTGCTTTGGTGGTTAAACTTTGCTTGCTTTTGATTGCTTGAGATACTATGCTATTATCTGTGAGACATTGATGATCATGTGTTTGATCATAAGCTACACTTATGCTTGTAAAATGATATTATCTTACCTATCCTTTTATGATCATTCACTTTGCTTGGTGATGAGTGCATGTATTCAATCCTTATTATTTTGAGTGCTCCACCTATCCTTTTGGGAGCTCTTGCTTATCACATACTTCTCAAAGCGACGATGTTTTTCAATCTTATTATCATTTGTCGAAGCTTTGATCTATATGTTGTCATCAATTACCAAAAAGGGGGAGATTGAAAGTGCAACTATCCCTAGGTGGTTTTGGTAATTCATAACAACATATAGCTCATTGAGCTAATGCTATTCCAAGACTATTATTTCAGGAAAGCTCAATGAATGGCATGGCATGGATGATGAAAGTAGATCCCTCAAAATATCAAGGACAAAGGATTGGCTCAAGCTCAAAAGCTCAAGACTCTTCATTTTACATTTTAGTGATCCAATATCACATTGAGTCTATAGGAAAAGCCAATACTATCAAGGAGGGATGAGGTGTTGCTTAATGAGCCTCTTGCTTCAAGTGCTTAGTGATATGCTCCAAATACCCTCAACTACTTTCTCACATCCTCATATGACCTAAACCCAAATTCAAAATCGGTCACACCGATTCTCTCTATCCGGCGCCACCGAGTTCAAATGTCATAGCCACTGCCACAAACCCTAGGCAAATCGGTCTCACTGATAGGGATCTCGGTCTCACCGAGATGGGATTGCAATCTCTCTGTTTCCCTTCGTAACGTTTCGGTCTAACCGAAGTGAGCGATCGGTCCCACCGAGATTGCAATGTAAACTCCCTGTTTCCCTTTCGTAACATTTTGGTCTCACCGAAATGAGCGAATCGGTCCCACCGAGTTTACCTGACCAACTCTCTGGAAAGCTTATTACCAAAATCGGTCTCACCGAGTTTGTGTAATCGGTCTCACCGAGATTACGTTATGCCCTAACCCTAACCATATCGGTCCTACCGAGTTGCATGTCCATCCCACCAAAAATCCTAACGGTCACTAGGTTTACTAAATCGGTCCGACTGAGTATGTTGAATTGGTCCCACCGAGTTTGGTAAATTGTGTGTAACGGTTAGATTTTGTGTGGAGGCTATATATACCCCTCCACCTCCTCTTCATTCGTGAAGAGAGCCATCAGAACAAACCTACACTTCCAACTTACCATTTTTGAGAGAGAACTACCTACTCATGTGTTGAGGCCAAGATATTCCATTCCTACCATATGAATCTTGATCTCTAGCCTTCCCAAGTTGCTTTCCACTCAAATCTTCTTTCCACCAGATCCAAATCCCATGAGAGAGAGTTGAGTGTTGGGGAGACTATCATTTGAAGCACAAGAGCAAGGAGTTCATCATCAACGCGCCATTTGTTACTTCTTGGAGAGTGGTGTCTCCTAGATTGGCTAGGTGTCACTTGGGAGCCTCCGACAAGATTGTGGAGTTGAACCAAGGAGTTTGTAAGGGCAAGGAGATCGCCTACTTCGTGAAGATCTACCGCTAGTGAGGCAAGTCCTTCGTGGGCGACGGCCATGGTGGGATAGACAAGGTTGCTTCTTCATGGACCCTTCGTGGGTGGAGCCCTCCGTGGACTCGCGCAACCGTTACCCTTCGTGGGTTGAAGTCTCCATCAACGTGGATGTACGATAGCACCACCTATCGGAACCACGCCAAAAACATCCATGTCTCCAATTGCGTTTGAATCCTCCAAACCCTTCCCTTTACTTTCTTGCAAGTTGCATGCTTTAATTTCCACTGCTCATATACTCTTTGCATGCTTGCTTGAATTGTGTGATGATTGCTTGACTTGTTCAAAGATTGCTAAAATCTGCCAAACTCTAAAATTGGGAAAATGTTAAGTTTTAAATTGGTCAAGTAGTCTAATCACCCCCCCTCTAGACATTGTTCAAGGTCCTACAAATCCCTACTCACTCACATTGATATCTATTAATGGGCATCTCCATAGCCCGTTGATACGCCTAGTTGACGTGAGACTATCTTGTCCTTTTTGTCTTCTCCACTACCACCATTCTATTCTACATATAGTGCTATGTCCATGGCTCATGCTTATGTATTGCGTGAAAGTTGAAAAAGTTTGAGAATACTAAAGTATGAAACAAATGCTTGGCTTGTCATCGGGGTTGTGCATGATTAAATACTTTGTGTGATGAAGATAGAGCATAGCCAGACTATATGATTTTGTAGGGATAACTTTCTTTAGCCATGTTATTTTGAGAAGACATGATTGCTTTGATTAGTATGCTTGAAGTATTATAATTTCTTATGTCAATATGAACTTTTATTTTGAATCATTTGGATCTGAACATTCATGCCACAATAAAGAAAATTACATTGAGAATTGTGCTAGGTGGCATTCCACATCAAAAATTCTGTTTTTATCATTTACCTACTCGAGGACGAGCTGGAATTAAGCTTGGGGATGCTTGATAGTCTCCAACGTATCTATAATTTTTTATTGTTCCATGCTATTATATTACCCGTTTTGGATGTTTATGGGCTTTACTCTACACTTTTATAGCATTTTTTGGACTAACCTACTAACCGGAGGCCCAACCCGAATTGCTGTTTTTTGCCTATTTCAGTGTTTCAAATGAAACCTTCGGGAGCGATCTTTTTGGAACAAATGCAAACCTGGAGACTTGGAGTGGGCGTCAAGCAACAAACGAGGCGGCCACAAGGGTGCCCGGCGTGCCCCCACTCTTGTGGGCCCCTCGAGCGTCAACTGACCTACTTCTTCCTCCTATATATACTCCCGTACCCTGAAACCATCGGGGAGCACCACAAAAACCTAATTCCACTGCCGCAACCTTCTGTATCTGCGAGATCCCATCTTGGAGCCTTCGTCGGTGCTCCGCCGGAGGGGGAATCGACCATGGAGGGCCTCTACATCATCTCCAAGGCCTCTCCGATGAGTTGTGAGTAGTTTAGCACAGACCTTCGGGTCTGTAGTTATTAGCTAGATGGCTTCTTCTCTCTCTTTGAATCTCAATACAAAGTTCTCCTCCATCTTCTTGGAGATCTATTCGATGTAACTCTTTTTGCAGTGTGTTTGTCGAGATCCGATGAAATGTGGATTTATGATCAAGTTTATCTATGAGAAATATTTGAATCTCCTCTGAATTCTTTTATGTTTGATTATGTTATCTTTGCATGTCTCTTCGAATTATCAGTTTGGTTTGGCCTACTAGATTGATCTTTCTTGCAATGAGAAGTGCTTAGCTTTGGGTTCAATCTTGCGGTGTCCTTTCCCAGTGACAGCAGGGGCAGCAAGGCACGTATTGTATTGTTGCCACCGAGGATAAAAAGATGGGGTTTATATCATACTGCATGAGTTTATCCCTCTACATCATGTCATCTTTCTTAATGTGTTACTCTGTTCTTATGAACTTAATACTCTAGATGCAGGCAGGAGTCGGTCGATGTGTGGAGTAATAGTGGTAGATGCAGAATCATTTTGGTCTACTTGTCACGGACGTGATGCCTATATACATGATCATGGCTAGATAATCTCATAACTATGTGCTTTTCTATCAATTGCTCGACAGTAATTTGTTCACCCACCGTAATACTTATGCTATCTTTAGAGAAGCCACTAGTGAAACCTATGGCCCCCGGGTCTATCTTTTATCATATAAGTTTTCCATCTACTTTTATTTGCATCTTTTACTTTCCCATCTATATCATAAAAATACCAAAAATATTTATCTTATCTTTTTATCTCTATCAGATCTCACTTTCGCAAGTGGCCGTGAAGGGATTGACAACCCCTTTATTGCGTTGGTTGCGAGGTTCTTGTTTGTTTGTGTAGGTGCGTGGGACTTTTGATGAGCCTCCTACTGGATTGATACCTTGGTTCTCAAAAATTGAGGGAAATACTTACGCTACTTTGCTGCATCACCCTTTCCTCTTCAAGGAAAACCAAAGCAAGCTCAAGACGTAGCATTCGTCTGAACCTTGAAGCGCTCCACAAGAGGAAGGGATCCCTGAGTTGTAGTGGTGACGCCCGCCGACCGCTAAAGCTGAGGAAGTACATGGCTATGGATGAGTAAGTACCTCATTTTCCGATTCCCTGTGTGCCATGCTATTTTCTGACTAGGGCCTTGCAGGTTCCCCGTGACGGTGAAGCCTCAGGAGAGGCGTCCTTCCGAGGATCCTGACTCGATCCCAACGCACAGTCCTCCATGCCCAGGCCCCGCCCAAGGCACGGGGCCGACCCTGGCTGCTGGGGCATCGCATGGGGCCCCGGACTCGAGCCTCCTACCTCCTTCTTCCGCACCCTGACCTGGGCGGCGAGGGGCACGCCGATGGCTCTCCGACTGATCACTACTGACAGTCGGGTGCCCCTTGGGCCATCTTCGTCTTCAGGTTATGGAGCTATGTCGGCCAGCCCCCGGTCGGAGGCGGGCGAGACATCCCACGCCCCTTCAGCGGCTCCCGGGGCCAAAGAAAGGCTTGACCGCGCACTGGCGTTCATGCGCAAGCACAGCGCTATCCGTTTCGAGTTCTTCGGCGAGGCGGTGCGTGCGATGATCCAGCTTGGTGGAGAGCTGGCCAACGTCGATACCCGGATCAAGGCAGAGGATCGCCGGTTGGCACGCGAATGGGACTAGTTGAAGGTCACCATCCACCTTGGGCAGCTTCAGCGCGATCAGGACGACGCTCGTGCGGCGGCCTCCCTCGCAACTTCTCGCGAGGCTTGCGCCTGCGCCCTGGAGGAGGCCGAAGCCGCTAACCACCGTTGTGAGGGAGCTGAGGAGCGAGAGTGGGAGTTCCTGTCTTCAAACGCTGCCTGAGGGAGTCCCGGACTAGGGGGTGTCCGGATAGCCGAACTATCATTATCGTCCGGACTCCAAGACTATGAAGATACAAGATTGAAGACTTCGTCCCGTGTCCGGATGGGACTTTCCTTGGCGTGGAGGGCAAGCTTGGCGATACGGATATGTAGATCTCCTACCATTGTAACCGACTCTGTGTAACCCTAGCCCCCTCCGGTTTCTATATAAACCGGAGGGTTTTAGTCCGTAGGACAACAACAATCATACCATAGGCTAGCTTCTAGGGTTTAGCCTCCTTGATCTCGTGGTAGATCCACTCTTGTACTACCCATATCATCAATATCAATCAAGCAGGAGTAGGGTTTTACCTCCATCGAGAGGGCCCGAACCTGGGTAAAAACATCGTGTCCCTTGTCTCCTGTTACCATCCGCCTAGACGCACAGTTCGGGACCCCCTACCCGAGATCCGCCGGTTTTGACACCGACACCGCCCTTGAGCAGGAGATCGAGGCGCGACGTGCCCTCCTGGCTGCGTCGCCGGGCGAAGTGCCTCTCATCGAGGCGGAGCTTCTAAGGTGCCAATATGACCTAGCACTGGAGGCTGTGGAGCATAGCCTGGCGTCAGAGCGGCTGGAGGTGAGGGAACGCCAGGCGGCCGCGACTGAGGACGATGTCACCGCCCGAGAGGCCTGGGTCCAGCTGGAGGTTGAGGAGAAGGTGGCGAAGGCGCACGCGGACCTAGCTGAAGGGCACCGCCTGGAGCTGGAGGTGCTCAAAGCCGAGCTTGAGGGCAGGACCACCGCCCTGAAGGTGAAGCTGGAATCTGCGGAACGGCGTGAGAATGCCGCCAAGGAGGCTCTGGCTTCTTCCGAATCCGCCTTGACCTCTGCCTGCGCCGAGTTATCCTCCCTTCAGCAGCTGGTCAAGGATACCGAATCCCTTGCAGACAGGACTGTGAACGAAGCGAACCGGCGCCTGACGCTGCAACGCGAGCACGGCTCGTTGCTCCAAGATCTCCAAGCCAGAGGTAACCACGCCTTGGGCACCATCTGCGATGAGAGCGCTCGTCATCTGCACGAGAACAACTACGCCAGTGATAACCCACAAGTATAGGGGATCGCAACAGTTTTTGAGGGTAGGTATTTAACCCAAATTTATAGATTCGACACAAGGGGAGCCAAAGAATAATTGAAGGTATTAGCAGCTGAGTTGTCAATTTAACCACACCTGGAGTTTAATTATCTGCGGCAAAGTGATTAGTAGCACAACAGTATGATAGTTTTGATGATAGCAACAGTAGTAATAGTAACGGTAACAGTGATAGCAGTGATATTGTAGCAGTATCGATAGCAGTAGCAACAATAGTGACTTAGCAGGAACTATATGAGATAAATTCGTAGGCATTGGATCGGTGAATTGTTGGATGATATTCATCATGTGACAGTTATAACCTAGGGCAATAGGGCACTAGCTCCAGTTCATCGATATAATGTAGGCATGTATTCCGTAAATAGTCATACGTGCTTTATTAAAAGAACTTGCATGACATGTTTTGTCCTACCCTCCCATGCCAGCAGGGTCCATATTGGACTAAGGGATATTAAGGCCTAATTTTAATATAGAACCGGAACAGAGCATTAACACATAGTGAATACATGAACTCCTCAAACTACGGTCATCACCGAGAGTGGGCTCGGTTGTTGTCACTCCGGGGTTGTCCGATCATAACCGTAGTAGGTGACTATAACTTGCAAGATCGGATCTAAAACATGGATATAATGATGAATTCATAGACGATTCAGATCTGAGTTCATGGCACCCGGGCCCAAAGTGACAAGCATTAAGCATAGCAAAGTCATAGCAACATCGATCTAAGAACATAGTGGATACTAGGGATCAGGCCCTAACAAAACTAGCTCGATTACATGATGAATCTCATCCAACTCCTCACTGACCAGCGAGCTTACAAAGGAATTACTCACTCCCGGTGGGGAGCATCATGGAATTGGCGATGGAGATGGGCTGGTGATGATGAAGAACGAAGATCCTCCTCTCCGGAGCACCAAACGAACTTCAGATCTGCCTTCCCAAGGAAGAACAGGGCTTGGTGGCGGCTCCGTCTCATGGATTGTTATAATTCTTTCTCCTCGATTTTTTCCTGGAATAATGTGATTTTATTATCAGGGGGTCGTTAGCGGGGCCACCAGGTGGGTACAACCCACCTGGGTGCGCCAGGAGAGGGGGCGCGCCCTGGTGGGTTGTGCCCACCCAGGGGCCCTCTCTAGTGGGTCTTGGCTCCAAAAATCCTCTTTTATTCCATAAAAATTCCTCGCAAAGTTTCGTTCCATTCCGAGAACTTTTATTTTTGCACAAAAACAACACCATGGCAGTTCTGCTGAAAACAGCGTCAGTCTGGGGTTAGTTTCATTCAAATCATGCAAATTAGAGTCCATTACAAGAGGAAAAGCGTGAGAAAAAGTTGATACATTGGAGACGTATCAACTCCCCCAAGCTTAAACCTTTGCTTGTCCTCAAGCAATTCAGTTGATAAACTGAAAGTGAGAAAGAAAAACTTTTACGAACTCTTTTGCTCTTGTTTGCATAAATAAGCTCAAACAACACCCAGATTTTCAGCCAACGTTATAACTAACCATGTGAACAATAACATTTAAAGATTATAATGACTTATATCAATGACATAATCAGCTAGCGAGCAATAATAAAATATCTCAAACAGCAACACATTGTCAAAACAACCATAATATAATATGACAATAGTGGTATCTTGCTAGCCCATTCTGAGACCGCAAAACATAAATGCAGAGCACCTCCAAAGTTCAAGCAGCGACTAAACATTGTAATTCATGGTCGAAAAGATCCAGTCATGATGCACCCAACATTAGCTACACATAATGCATAAATCATGACAACTGTGCTCTACTCAGTTTCTGGCGCTTGTTTTAGAAGGTGGTGACACAACATAGAAGTAAATAGATAGTCCCTTCGCAGAGGGAAGCAGTGATTTGTAGAGGTGCCAGAGCTCAATTTTTAAAACAGAGATAAATGATATTTTGAAACATGCACCCTTCTTATTCACTTCACGATCATTAGTTATCAATATCTTCCATGCTAAGCACGCTAGTGGCGGTTCCCAAGCGGAAATGTAAATGTTTTGACTCCATTGGGAGTTTTTGTTTGATTATTTCATAGATGAACTCTTTTCATGTTTGCAGTTTGGGGCTGGGCATCCCTAATACCACCCATTTTCTCGTGCAATGGCGAGTGAATAAACACTCGACCTGAGAATAACTCGCTTAGCATGGAAGATACCGACCACCTCCTGTCGTTCCATGAACGATACAGGCACACAAAAGGATAATTTTTAAATTTTTTTAGAGGTGGCACATGCAAATTTACTTAGGACGACAGGGTAATACCGTATATAGGTATGTATGGTGGACTCATCTGGAATAAATTTGGGTTTAAGGTTCTTGTTGTACAAGCAAAGTTCCCACTTAGTACAAGCGAAGGCTGGAAATTAAGATTGGGAAGCAGCTAGCTAGAGAGCAACAACGATCATAACCATGCATTATGCGTAAGTAACATTGGACATTAGCATGAGTAGGATATGAACACCATGAACATAAATATCGTAGAGGCTATGTTGGTTTTGATTCAACTACATGCATGAACATGTGCCAAGTCAAGCCACTCGAACGTTCAGAGGAGGATACCATATCATCATACTACATCACAATCATTTTAACGCTATGTTGATATCCAAGATAAATCATTATCAACTCCCACCTACTTATGCATGGCATGAGAAACTATAATATCTAATTGTCATTGCAAACATGTTTAGTCATAATGGGTTGAATCATGGATACTAGGTTAAACATATTTACAAAAACAGAACAAGTCGAGTCCATACCAGTTCCCTGCCACGGCCAGTTCATCGGATGTCATGATTATTTCCTTTCACTTGCACGACCGAACGATATGAAAATAACAATAGTGCAAGAGTGCCATGGACTAAGCTGGAATCTGCAAGACATTTTATTCAACAGGAGAAGACAGGGTAAAATGTGCTCTTTATTAGTTCAACAATTATTCATATGAGAGCCACTCAACATTTTCATCGTGGTCTTCTCCTTGGTAAGACTTGAGTAAATAGAAAAGAAGTTCAGAGAAACACACTGAAATATTTTTGGAGTTTTTGGTTTTCTAGAACGGGCAAATAAAAGGGAAAAGCAAAAACAAGAAAAACTATTTACACGGGAAAGCTCCCAACAAGCAAAAGAAGAACAAGGAAATCTTTTTGGATTTTCTTTTTAATACTATACTACTAAGCATGCATAGAAAGTAAACTAGCTACAACTAATTTGTTTTGTCTTTCTAAAGTTTTCAATCACACAAGAAGAAAGCAAGAAAATAAATCTAAGCGTGGATGATACAATGAAAAAGTGTGAACACGGACAGTGAAGTATGTGGACATAATGTAATGTCAGTGAGAAACACGTACTCCCCCAAGCTTAGGCTTTTGGCCTAACTTGGTAGTCGATCAATAGCCTGGAGGGTAGAAGGGCTGTTGAGGAGCAGGCATCCATGCATCCCACTCCTGAAGCTCCTCCGCAGCCTCTGCTGCAGCGTGAGCGTTCCAGTAGGCAATGAGATCTGCAGGCACAATCCGGTATCCGCCCCTGGCAACAGAATCAAACAAAGTAGGCGCAGGTAATGGAATAACATCACAAGTTTCAGCGCTATAGACCAGGTTATAGGGAATGTCAATGTCAGGATGGTTATGTACAAGGAAGTGATGGTGCTCCATGGCTGCACGGTCTAGGTAAACTTTAGTCAGAGGGTAATCATGAGGGCGTATTTCAACCTCGAAGTGAGCCGCAAAACGAGTAGCATAAATCCCACCATGTATTTTGCCCTGAGATTTATTAAGATGCAGGTGACGAGCCACAATAGCTCCCAAGCTATGCGTGTTGTCGCCTGCTACATCTTGAGCTTGCGTTGGTTTTCCTTGAAGAGGAAATGGTGATGCAACAATAGTAGCATAAATATTTCCCTCAGTTTTTGAGAACCAAGGTATCAATCCAGCAGGAGGCTCCTCAAAAGTCCCACGCACCTACACAAACAAACAAAGAACTCGCAACCAACGCAATAAAGGGGTTGTCAATCCCTTCACGGCCACTTGCGAAAGTGATATCTGATAGAGATAGTATGATAAGATAAATATATTTTTGGTATTTTATAATATAGATGCAAAAAGTAAAGATGCAAATAAAAGTAGATTGAAAGCTTATATGATAAAAGATAGACCCGGGGGCCATAGGTTTCACTAGAGGCTTCTCTCAAGATAGCATAAGTATTACGGTGGGTGAATAAATTACTGTCGAACAATTGATAGAAAAGCGAATAATTATGAGATTATCTAGGCATGATCATGTATATAGGCATCACGTCCGCAACAAGTAGACCGACTCCTGCCTGCATCTACTACTATTACTCCATACATCAACCGACTCCTGCCTCCATCTAGAGTATTAAGTTCATAAAGAACAGAGTAACGCATTAAGAAAGATGACATGATGTAGAGGGATAAACTCAAGCAATATGATATAAACCCCATCTTTTTATCCTCGATGGCAACAATACAATACGTGCCTTGCAACCCTTTCTGTCACTGGGTAAGGACACCGAAGATTGAACCCAAAGCTAAGCACTTCTCCCATGGCAAGAAAGATCAATCAAGTAGGCCAAACCAAACTGATAATTCGAAGAGACTTGCAAAGATAACTCAATCATACATAAAAGAATTCAGAGGAGATTCAAATATTTCTCATAGATAAACTTGATCATAAACCCACAATTCATCGGATCTCGACAAACACACCACAAAAAGAGTTTACATCGAATAGATCTCCACAAGAGAGGGGGAGAACATTGTATTGAGATCCAAAAAGAGAGAAGAAGCCATCTAGCTAATAAATATGGACCCAAAGGTCTGTGGTAAACTACTCACAACTCATCGGAGGGGCTATCGTGTTGATGTAGAAGCCCTTCGTGGTCGATTCCCCCTCCGGCGGAGCACCGGTGAAGGCTCCAAGATGGCATCTCGCGGATACAGAAGGTTACGGTGGTGAAAATTGTGTTTCGTTGGCTCCCTGGATGTTTTCGGGGTACGTAGGTATATATAGGAGGAAGAAGTATGTTGGTGGCCGCCTGTGGGGCCCAGGAGATAGGGGCACGCCCAGAGGGGGTGGGCGCGCCCTCCTGTCTCCGGGCCGCCTCGCAATCTTCTTGACTTGCACTCCAAGTTCTCCGGATCACGTTCGTTCCAAAAATCACGCTCCCGAAGGTTTCATTCCGTTTGGAATCCGTTTGATATTCCTTTTCTTCAAAATACTGAAATAGGCAAAAAACAGCAATACGGGTTGGGCCTCCGATTAGTAGGTTAGTCCCAAAAATGATATAAATGTGTAAAATAAAGCCGATAAACATCCAAAAGGGGTAATATAATAGCATGGAACAATAAAAAATTATAGATACATTGGAGACGTATCAAGCATCCCCAAGCTTAATTCCTGCTCGTCCTCTAGTAGGTAATTGATAAAAACAGAATTTTTGATGTGGAATGCTACCTAGCATAATTCTCAATGTAATTCTCTTTATTGTGGCATGAATGTTCAGATCCAAATGATTCAAGATAAAAGCTTATAAAACATAAAAATAATAATACTTCGAAGCATACTAACAAATAATCATGTCCTATCAAAATAACATAGCCAAAGAAAGCTTATCCCTACAAAATCATATAGTTAGGCCATGCTTCATTTTCATTACACAAAATACTCCCATCATGCACAACCCCGGTTTTAGCCAAGCAATTGGTTCATACTTTTTAATGCGCTTCAGCTTTTTTAACTCTTACACAATACATGAGCACAAGCCATGGCCATAGCACTATGGTGGTATAAGGTGGTGGTTGTGAGGACAAAAAGAGGGAGAAGATAGTCTCACATCAACTAGGCGTATCAACGGGCTATGGAGATGCCCATCAATAGATATCAATGTGAGTGAGTAGGGATTTCCACGCAACGGACGCACCAGAGCTATAAATATATGAAAGTTCAACAAAAGAAACTAAGTGGGTGTGCATCCAACTTGCTTGCTCACGAAGACCTAGGGCATTTTGTGGAAGCCCATCATTGGAATATACAAGCCAAGTTCTATAATTAAAAATTCCCACTTAGTATATGAAAGTGACAACATAGGAGACTCTCTATCATGAAGACCATGGTGCTACTTTGAAGCACAAGTGTGGAAAAAGAGATAGTAGCATTGTCCCTTCTCTCTTTTTCTCTCATTTTTTTCTTTTTTTTTCTTTGGCCTTTTTTTTGGCCTTTCTCTTTTTTTTTAAAGTCCGAAGTCTCATCCCGACTTGTGGGGGAATCATAGTCTTCATCATCCTTTCCTCAGTGAGACAATGCTCTAATAATGAAGATCATCACACTTTTATTGATTTACAACTCAAGAATTACAACTCAAAGCTAGAACAAGATATGACTCTAGCTATATGAATGCCTCCGACGGTGTACCGGGATATGCAATGAATCAAGAGTGACATGTGTGAAAATTATGAAGGTGGCCTTGCCAGAAATACGATGTCAACTACATGATCATGCAAAGAGCAATATGACAATGATGGAACGTGTCATAATAAATGGAACGGTGGAAAGTTGCATGGCAATATATCTCGGAATGGCTATGGAAATGCCATAATAGGTAGGTATGGTGGCTGTTTTGAGGAAGGTAAATAACGGGTGCATGATACCGACGAAAGTTGCACGGTAATAATAGAGGCTAGCAAAGTGGAAGGATGAGTGTGCGTATATCCATGGACTCACATTAGTCATAAAGAACTCATATACTTATTGCAAAAGTCTACTTGCCCCCGAAGCAAAGTACTACTACGAATGCTCCTAGGGGAAGGGTTGGTAGGAGTTAACCATCGCGTGATCCCGACCTCCACTCATAAGGAAGACAATCAAAAGAGCACCTCATGCAACAAATTTGTCACACAACTTTATTATACGTGCATGCTATGGGACTTGAACTTCAACACAAGTATTTTTCAATTTCATAATTACCCACTAGCATGACTCTAACATTACTACCTTTATATCTCAAAACAATTATCAGGCATCAAATTGATCATAGCATCCAATTCACTTCCTATGATAGTTTTTATTATACCCAACTTAGATGCTCATCATTCTAGGACCAAATTTATAACCATAGCAAATACCATGCTGTTCTAAAAGACTCTCAAAATAATATAAGTGAAGCATGAGATACTAGCAATTTCTTCAAAATTAAGCCACCGCCATGCTCTAAAAGATATAAGTGAAGCACTAGAGCAAAAACTATCAAGCTCAAAAGATATAAGTGAAGCACATAGAGTATTCTAGCAAATTCTAATCAAGTGGGCTTATCCCAAAAGGTGTGTACATCAAGGATGATTGTGGTAAACTAAAAAGCAAATACCAATATAATACACGACGCTCCAAGCAAACCACATATCATGTGGCAAATAAAAATATAGCTCCAAGTAAAGTTACCAATGAACGAAGACGAAAGAGGGGATGCCTTCCCGGGGCATCCCCAAGCTTAGGCTTTGGGCTATTCTTGAATATCTTGGGGTGCCATAAGCATCCCCAAGCTTAGGCTCTTGCCACTCCTTATTCCATAGTCCATAAAAGCTTTACCCAAAACTTGAAAACTTAACAACACAAAACTCAATAGGAAATCTTATAAGCTCCGTTAGTGAAAGAAAACAAAACCACCACATAAGGTACTATAATGAACTCATTCTTTATTTATTTTGGTGTTAAACCTACTGTATTCCAACTTCTCTATGGTTTATAAACTATTTTACTAGCCATAGATGCATCAAAATAAGCAAACAACACACGAAAAACAGAATCTGTCAAAAACAGAATAGTCTGTAGCAATCTGTAACTAACGCAAATTTCTGGAACTCAAAAAATCCTACCAAAATAAGAAGTCCTGTACAATCTGTCTATTGATCATAATCAAAAAGAATCAATGCAAAAGCACGTTTATGTGATTTAACAAAACTAAATGCGTGCGTGAAAAGTTTCTGTTTTTCAGCAGAATCAAATCAACTATCATCATAGGTTATCCTATAGGTTCTAGTTGGCACAAACACTAATTAAAAGATAAAAACACATATAAATAGAAGGTAGATGCAAAATTTATTACTAAACAGGAACAAAAACAAAAAACACAAATAAAATTGGGTTGCCTCCCAACTAGCGCTATCGTTTAACGCCCCTAGCTAGGCATAAAAGCGAAGATAGGTCTAAGTAGTGCCATCTTTGGCACTCAACTCATAAGTAGCTCGAATGATAGATTCATAAGGTAATTTGACTTTATTTCTTGGAAAGTGCTCCATGCCTTTCTCTAATGGAAATTGGAATCTAATATTCCCTTCCTTCATATCAATAATCGCACCAATCGTTCTAAGGAAAGGTCTACCAAGAATAATAGGGCAAGAAAGAGTGCAATCTATATCAAGAACGATAAAATCTACGGGAACCAAATTTCTATTTGCAACAATGACAACATCATTGATCCTTCCCATTGGCTTTTTAATGGTGGAATCCACAAGGTGCAAATTTAAAGAGCAATCATCAAGATCATGGAAACCTAGAATATCACATAAAGTTTTCGGAATCGTGGAAACATTAGCACCCAAATCACACAAAGCAAAACAATCATGATCTTTAATTCTAATCTTTATAGTAGGTTCCCACTCATCATTAAGTTTTCTAGGTATAGAAACTTCCAAATTTAGTTTTTCATCATAAGATTGCATCAAGGCATCAACGATATGTTTGGTAAAAGCTTTATTTTGACTATAAGCATGGGGAGAATTAACAACGGATTGCAACAAGGAAATACAACCTTCTAAAGAACAATTACCATAATCAAATTCCTTGAAATCCGAGATAGTGGGTTCAATACTATTTAAATTCATGACCTCTCCAATCCCACTTTTACCAAATTTAGCATCAAGATCTAAAAACTCCGAATTATTGGGATGCCTTCTAACTAAAGTTGACTCATCTCCAGTCCCATTATTATCAAGATTCATATTGCAAAACAAAGATCTAATAGGAGACACATCAAAAACTTTAAGATCTTCATCATTATTTTCATTGAAACTAGAAGAACACGCCTTTACAAAGCAATCTTTCTTAGCACGCAATCTAGCGGTTCTTTCCTTGCACTCATCAATGGAAACTCTCATTGCTTTGAGAGACTCATTGATATCATTCTTAGTAGGAGAAGATCTAAGTTTAAGAGAATCGACATCAAGCGAAAGTCTATCAACATTCCTAGCCAAATCATCAACTTTGAGCAATTTTTCTTCAAGCAAGGCATTAAAATTATTTTGAGAAATCATAAATTCTTTCACACTATTCTCAAAATCAGAGGGGCATCTTATTAAAATTACCATAAGAATTATTGTAGGAATTTCCATAATTATTAGAGGAATTACTAGGGAACGGTCTAGGATTAAAGTTTCCTCTATAAGCATTGTTTTCAAAACTATTCCTACCAACAAAATTCACATCCATAGATTCATTATTATTCTCAATCAAAGTAGACAAAGGCATATCATTGGGATCAACAGGAGTATTTCTAGTAGCAAACAACTTCATAACTTCGTCCATCTTTCCACTCAAAACATTGATTTCTTCTATAGCATGCACTTTTTTACTAGAAGATCTTTTGGTGTGCCATTGAGTATAATTAGCCATAATATTATCAAGAAGTTTTGTAGCATCTCTAACGTGATTTCCATAAATGTGCCTCCCGCGGCTGAATCTAAAAGATTTCTAAAAGCAAAGTTCAAACCGGCATAAAAATTTTGTATGATCATCCATAAATTCAAACCATGAGTAAGTCAATTACGAATCATCAATTTCATTCTTTCCCAAGATTGGGCAACATGCTCATGATCAAGTTGTTTAAAATTCATAATATGGTTCCTAAGAGTGATAATCTTAGCGGGAGGAAAATACTTAGAAATAAAAGCATCTTTGCACTTGTTCCAAGAATCAATACTATTTTTAGGCAAAGACGAAAACCAAACTTTAGCACGATCTCTAAGTGAAAACGGAAATAACTTCAATTTAACAATATCATTATCCGTATCTTTCTTCTTTTGCATATCACACAAATCAACAAAGTTGTTTAGATGAGTAGCGGCATCTTCACTAGGAAGGCCGGCGAATTGATCTTTCATAACAAGATTCAGCAAAGCAGTATTGATTTCACAAGACTCAACATCATTAAGAGGAGCAATCGGAGTACTAAGGAGATCATTATTATTGGTATTGGAGAAATCACACAATTTGGTATTATCTTGCGCCATGGTAACAAGTAATCCAACACACAAGCAAACAGAAAAAGGCAAGCGGAAAAGAGAGAGAAGAAGATTGGGAAAGAGAGGGCGAATAAAATGGCAAGGGTGAAGTGGGGGAGAGGAAAACAAGAGGCAAATGGCAAATAATGTAAATGCGAGGGAGATGAGTTTGTGATGGGTACTTGGTATGTCTTGACTTGAGCGAAGACCTCCCCGGCAACGGCGCCAGAAATCCTTCTTGCTACATCTTGAGCTTGCGTTGGTTTTCCTTGAAGAGGAAAGGGTGATGCAGCAATAGTAGCATAAGTATTTCCCTCAATTTTTGAGAACCAAGGTATCAATCCAGTAGGAGGCTCCTCAAAAGTCCCACGCACCTACACAAACAAACAAAGAACTCGCAACCAACGCAATAAAGGGGTTGTCAATCCCTTCATGACCACTTGTGAAAGTGAGATCTGATAGAGGTAGTATAATAAGATAAATATATTTTTGGTATTTTATAATATAGATGCAAAAAGTAAAGATGCAAATAAAAGTAGATTAAAAGCTTATATTATGAAAGATAGACCCGGGGGCCATAGGTTTCACTAGAGGCTTATCTCAAGATAGCATAAGTATTACGGTGGGTGAACAAATTACTGTCGAGCAATTGATAGAAAAGCGAATAATTATGAGATTATCTAGGCATGATCATGTATATAGGCATCACGTCCGCAACAAGTAGACCGACTCCTGCCTGCATCTACTACTATTACTCCACACATCGACCGACTCCTGCCTGCATCTAGAGTATTAAGTTCATAAAGAACAGAGTAACGCATTAAGAAAGATGACATGATGTAGAGGGATAAACTCAAGCAATATGATATAAACCCCATCTTTTTATCCTCGATGGCAACAATACAATACGTGCCTTGCAACCCTTTCTGTCACTTGGTAAGGACACCGCAAGATTGAATCCAAAGCTAAGCACTTCTCCCATGGCAAGAAAGATCAGTCTAGTAGGCCAAACCAAACTGATAATTCGAAGAGACTTGCAAAGATAACTCAATCATACATAAAAGAATTCAGAGGAGATTCAAATATTTCTCATAGATAAACTTGATCATAAACCCACAATTCATCGGATCTCGACAAACACACCGCAAAAAGAGTTTACATCGAATGGATCTCCACAAGAGAGGGGGATAACATTGTATTAAGATGCAAAAAGAGAGAAGAAGCCATCTAGCTAATAACTATGGACCCGAAGGTCTGTGGTAAACTACTCACAACTCATCAGAGGGGTTGTGGTGTTGATGTAGAAGCCCTCCATGGTCGATTCCCCCTCCGGCGGAGCGCCAGCGAAGGCTCCAAGATGGGATCTCGCAGATACAGAAGGTTACGGTGGTGGAAAATGTGTTTCGTTGGCTCCCTGGATGTTCCTGTGGGGCCTAGAAGATAGGGGGCGCGCCCAGAGGGGGTGGGCGCGCCCTCCTGTCTCCTGGCCGCCTCGCAAGCTTCTTGACTTGCACTCCAAGTTCTCCGGATCACGTTCGTTCCAAAAATCACACTCCCGAAGGTTTCATTCCGTTTGGACTCCGTTTGATATTCCTTTTCTTCGAAATACTGAAACAGGCAAAAAAACAGCAATACGTGTTGGGCCTCCGGTTAGTAGGTTAGTAGGTTAGTCCCACAAGATATAAATGTGTAAAATAAAGCCCATAAACATCCAAAAGGGGTAATATAATAGCATGGAACAATAAAAAATTATAGATACGTTGGAGACGTTTCATCGCCCTCAAGTGCATGATGCAAAACGGCAAGGTCTGGTGAACTAAGTCCACCCACGTTCTCTCTAGCAAGCAGGCATTAAGTCATGAAAAGTGCAAAGTAACGAACAGTAGGAAAATGTAAGTCGGCAGTAGTGATGGTTGACACTCCCCTCTCAGCACACACAGTCAAAGTGCAATAAAAGGCCTCGAACTCGGCCAGCCTAGGCTCAGCCAAGCTCCCATCAGAAGGGATCATGCATATGTTGCAAAATTCAGTAAGTGGTATCTGACGGTTTTCAGCATATAAATTAAAGCTCACTTCAGGAGGATTATTCCTAGACAGGAAAGTAAAACTTTGAACAAAGCTGTTTGTGAGGATTTGGTGCTGATCACACTCATCTGCAATGAAGTCGGTGAGGCCGGCATTAGCAATATATTGCATGAACTCCTCAAAAATTCCATCCTCTTGTAGGAATGGGATGTGCGTCCATTCGCACGGCCGTACTTCCTGAAGATATTCATGTTCGAGTACAATTTCTGAAAATAAAAATTTTGAGGTGTCAAAAATTTGTCAACAAAACTTCACAAGATTGATAGCAACTACTCCTAGGGATACATAGAGGTCATAGAAAGCATTCAAACTACTTAGAACACTAAGAATTCATCATGCAAGCTCATCTACAGCAGCACCAAGAGTACCTAATTATTCAAAGTATGAACCACTAAAACAAAAACTAATTGGACAAATAGTGGAGTCACATACCAAGCAACAATCCCCCGAAACAGTTTCGGAAACGGAGCTTCGAGCTAAGAGATCGAAATCCACGGGTTTGAGCTCAAGAACACGAGAGAGAGAGCAGTGGGGATTTTTTTCTGGAGGTAAGTGATGATGTGGGCTAAAGAAATAAGTGAGGGGGACCACATGGGGACCACGACCCACCAGGGCGCGCCTGGGGGTCCTGGCGCGCCCAGGTGGGTTGTGCCCACCTGGTGCACCTCCCTCTGGTATTATTTGCACCAAAAATTCGTAAATATTCAGAAAAAATCGTATCAGGTTTCCAGAGCATTCTAAGAACTTTTATTTTTGGGTCATTTTTTTGCATGGGAAATTCAGAAAATGGACAAAACATGGCCTTTTATTCTATTTAACTAGTAAAAATAGGAAACAAAAGGTAATGGCAGAAGGTAGTGCTTACTGAATTCATCAACTTCATACCGTTCAAAAATGATTCATTAATAAGGTTGATCAGGTCTTATTAACAACCACTTCCGATTAGCATGAAACCTAAGAACTTTCATAAATCACTAAGTTACATCAATGGGGATATGCATTTCCCCAACAATAAGCATTTTATATTTCTTTTTGATAGTAGGTAGAGGTATTTGAAAACTTCCAATAGTGATTGTCAGAGATTTTTCAATAACATTAATACCATTCACTTGGAATTGTTTCTTCAAAAAGTGCACTGTATGATCATTACCATTAATATGAAAAGTGACCTTGCTTTTATTGCAATCAATAACATCCCTTGCAGTATTCAATAAGGGTCTACCAAGGATAATTGACATGTTGTCGTCCTCGGGCATCCCAAGTATAACAAAGTCAGTCAAAATAGTAACATTAGCAACAACAACGGGCACATCCTCACAGATACCGATAGGTATGGCAGTTGTTTGCAAAGATATTTCAATAGGTGTGAGTTTATTCAAGTCAAGTCTTTTATATAAAGAGAAAGGCACAACACTAACACCAGCTCCTAAATCACACAAAGCAGTTTTCATATAATTCTTTTTGATAGCGCAAGGTATAGTTGGTATACCCGGATCTCCAAGTTTTTTAGCTACTCCATCTTTAAAAGTATAGTTAGAAAGCACAGTGGATATTTTAGCTTCCGGTATTTTTCTCTTATTTGTGATGATGTCTTTCATATACTTTGCATAAGGAGGCATTTTTAAGATGTCAGTCAAGCGAGTACGCAAAAAGACTGGCCTCAACATTTCAGTAAAGTGTTCAAATTCTTCATCATCTTTCTTTTTAGTTGACTTTGGTGGAAAAGGCATAGGTTTTTTAACCCATGGTTCTCTTTCTTTACCATGTTTTCTAGCAACAAAGTCTATTTTATCATATCTTTTATTCTTAGGTTGTGGGTTATCAAGATCAACATGTGGTTCTATCTCAACATCATTATCTGGTTCCTTATCATTATTTGGTTGAGTGTCTTCATGAACCTCATCATTGTCTTTTTCATTATCACTAGGTGGATGTTCATTACCAGATTGAGTTTCAGCATCAGAGGTAGAAGTTTCATTTTCATTATTAGGAGGTTTTTCTATTTCAGGTTCACTAGAAGCATGCAAAGTCCTATCATTTTTCTTTTTCTTTTTCTTTTTAGAAGGACTAGGTGCATTAGTGTTATTTCTTTGCAAATCTTGTTCAAATCTTTTTGGGTGTCCCTCAGGATAAAGTGGTTCCTGAGTCATTTTACCTCCTCTAGTTGCAACTCTAACAACGAAGTCATGTATATTATGATTCATTTCATCAAGTAATTCTCTTTGTGATTTAACAACTTGTTCTAGCTGGGTTTGAACCATAGAAGCATGTTTTCCAACACCTCTTAACATCATTTGAGATTCTAAATAACAAGTCACTCAAGCGAGCAATCATATCAGAATTATATTTCAATTGTTTCATAACATTTGCATTGAAGTGATCTTGCTTTCTAATGTAATTGTCAAACTCACAAAGGCATTGACTAGGATCTTTATTATGAGGATCATCACTATAATTGAATTTCATTACCTCTACCACCTTGGGTGGTTGTGGTGCTTCAAGCCCATGTATTTCTTCAATAGGTGGTAAATTTTTAACATCCTCGGCCTTAATACCTTTTTCCTTCATAGATATCTTTGCCTCTTGCATATCTTCAGGACTGAGATATAAGATACCCCTCTTCTTCAGAGTGGGTTTAGGCGATGGTTCAGGAATAGTCCATTCATCATAATTTTTCAATATGTTATTCAATAATTCTTCAGCTTGAGCAATATTTCGTTCCCTGAAAACACAACCAGCACAACTATCTAGGAAGTCCCTAGAAGCATCAGTTAGACCATTATAGAAGATATCAAGTATTTCATTTTTCTTAAGAGGATGATCAGGAAAAGCATTAAGTAGCTAGCAAAGCCTCCCCCAAGCTTGTGGGAGACTCTCTTCTTTAGTTTGAACAAAGTTAAATATTTCCTGTAAGGCAGCTTGTTTCTTATGAGCAAGATTTTTTTCCAGAGAAATAGTAAATCATATCCTGGGGACTACGCACACAACCAGTAGTAAGAGTATTGTACAAAGCTTTAGCATCACCCTTTAATGAGAAAGGAAATAATTTGAGAATAAAGTAGTATCGAGTTTTCTCATCATGAGTAAAAAGGGTGGCTATATCATTCAACTTAGTAAGATGTGCCACAACAGTTTCAGTTTCATAACCATGGAAAGGATTAGATTCAACCAAAGTAATTAACTCTGGGTCGATGGAGAATTCATAATCCTTATCAGCAATAGCAATAGGTGAAGTAGCAAACTTAGGATCACATTTCGTTCTAGCATTCAGAGATTTTTCTTTATACTTGTGTAATAATTTCTCTCGATCATCTCTATCCTTACAAGCAAGAATATCTCTAGTTGCCTCTTCACTCATAACATAGCCTTCCGGTACCTTAGGCAATTCATATCTAGGAGGGCTAGCTCTAGCAAGTGTTTCAGGAGTTTCAGTTTCAAGCTCATCATTAGATTCAACAACATCATGTTGTATTACTCTAGCAATTTGTTCATCAAGAAATTTACCAAGTGGCACATCATCATTATCGAGCATGGTACTAGCATCATCATAAACATCATCAATAACTTGCGTCATATCAAAATTAATAGCATGTGGTTGTGTTGCAAGTTTACTCATAACAGAAGGTGAATCTAAAGCAGAACTGGATGACAGTTCCTTACCTCCCCTCATCTTTGAGGGAAATATCTTAGTCTTTGGATCCTTCAGATTCTTCATAGTGATAAATTGGTAATAACCCCAAGTGCTCAACAAATATAGCTATGGTCCGCAACAATGGCGCCAGAAAAAGGTCTTGATAACCCACAAGTATAGGGGATCCAACAGTTTTCGAGGGTAAGTATTTAACCCAAATTTATAGATTCGACAAAAGGGGAGCCAAAGAATATTTGAAGGTATTAGCAGATGAGTTGTCAATTCAACCACACCTGGAGATTAATTATCTGCAGCAAAGTGATTAGTAGCACAGCAGTATGATAGTTTCGGTGATAGCAGCAGTAGTAACAATAATGGTAATAGTGATAGCAGTGATATTGTAGCAGTATCGATAGTAGTAGCAACAGTAGTAACTTAGCAGGAACAATATGAGATAAATTCGTTGGCATTGGATCGGTGACTTGTTGGATGATATTCATCACGTGACCGTTATAACCTAGGGCGGTACGGCACTAGCTCCAGTTCATCGATATAATGTAGGCATGTATTCCGTAAATAGTCATACGTGCTTTATAAAAAGAACTTGCATGACATCTTTTGTCCTACCCTCCCGTGCCAGCGAGATCCATATTGGAAATTAAGGGATATTAAGGCCTCCTTTTAATAGAGAACCGAAACAAAGCATTAACACATAGTGAATACATGCACTCCTCAAACTACGATCATCACCGAGAGTGGGCTCGGTTGTTGTCACTCCGGGGTTGTCGAATCATAACCGTAGTAGGTGACTATAACTTGCAAGATCGGATCTAAAACATGGATATAATGATGAATTCATAAACGGTTAAGATCTGAGTTCATGGCACCCAGGCCCAAAGTGACAAGCATTAAGCATAGCAAAGTCATAGCAACATCAATCTAAGAACATAGTGGATACTAGGGATCAGGCCCTAACAAAACTAAATCGATTACATGATGAATGTCATCCAACTCCTCACCGACCAGCGAGCCTACGAAGGAATTACTCACTCCCGGTGGGGAGCATCATGGAATTGGCGATGGATATGGGTTGGTGATGACGAAGAACGAAGATCCCCCTCTCCGGAGCGCCAAACGGACTCCAGATTTGCCCTCCCGAGGAAGAACAGGGCTTGGCGGCGGTTCCGTCTCGTGGATCGCGATAATTCTTACTCACTGATTTTTTCTGGAATAATGTGGTTTTATAGTATCAGGGGGTCGTCAGCGGGGCCACCAGGTAGGTACAACCCACCTGGACGCTCCAGGAGAAGGGGGCACGCCCTGGTGGGTTGTGCCCACCCAGGGGCCCCTCTCTGGTGGGTCTTGGCTTCAAAAATCATCTTTTATTCCATAAAAATTTCTTGCAAAGTTTTGTTCCATTCCGAGAACTTTTATTTCTGCACAAAAACAACAACATGGCAGTTCTGCTGAAAACAACGTCAGTCCGGGGTTACTTTCATTCAAATCATGCAAATTAGAGTCCAAAACAAGAGGAAAAGCGTGAGAAAAAGTCAATATGTTGGAGACATATCAGCCAGCCACCTCAACTTCTTCATCGACATTGTGACCCGCCTGGAGGATCGGGCCAGGAGGGCTCGCAAGCTTGTTGGGAAGAGGAGCCGGGGCCTTCTTGGGTACGCGTTCTCGCGTGTCTTCAGCAACCTCCTCAGCCGCGATTCCCACTTCGACTTCAATGCTGTGCTAGCCCCCGTGCCCGCGGCTACTCAGGATAGACTAGCCAGGTGGATGGATGATACATCTCCAACGTATCTATAACTTTTGATTGTTCCATGCTATTATATTAACTGTTTTGGATGTTTAATAGGCTTTATTATACACTTTTATATTATTTTTCGGACTAACCTATTAACCGGAGACCCAATCCAAATTGCTGTTTTTTTCCTATTTTCAATGTTCCACAGAAAAGGAATATCAAACGGAGTCCAAACGGAATGAAACCTTCGGGAGAGTTATTTTTGGAACAAACGTGACCCAGAGGACTTGGAGTGGACATCAAGAAAGAAGCAAGGAGGCCACGAGGCAGGGAGGCGCGCCTGCCCCCCTGTCGTGGTTCTAAGGCTGACAGTAGAAAGGGGGTAGGTATGGAGAGGCAAGATCCCAGCTATGGTGAAGGTGTACACACAGGATTTACGAGTTCAGGCCCTTCGCGAAGGAAGTAATAGCCCTACGTCTCGGTGCCCAGAGGTGGTCGACTGGATTATATGTGTGTGATGTTACAGGGGGTGCGAACTCTTGTCTCAGAGGAGGGGGTGGCTTATATAGAGTGCGCCAGGACCCCAGCCATCCTCCATTACAAGGGGATTAATGTACATAAAGTAGGGGCGTTACTGATAACACCAGCCTTAAGTGTTATTAAAGATCTTAAAGACTACGGAGTGAATGTCCGACCGTTACAGAGCTGAGTGACTCCTGGCCTTCAGTAGGTCGAGTGATTCCTCATATGGTCGAGTGACAACAGGTAGGGGGACGCCCGAGTGATATGACTGGTCGAGTGGATTGCACTCGACATCTTTGACTGGGGGTTCTTCGTTGTCTCCTGGACTTCTTATCTTCTAGGGTAGTGACCTTGGGTAGGATGTATAGGTCAGGCCTATGACCCTACCCCAGGTCTGTATCCTCATCAGTAGCCCCCGAATGGATTGAGGTTCGAATGGAAAATAGGCTGAAGTCGATCTTGTTCTGAGCTTCGCGTCTCGCGAGTGTTTTACGAAGGACGGAAGGCCCACACTGGTACTTCAGCATTGATTCAGTCGCCTTGATCCATTCAGAGAGTTGCCGACTGAACTTGTTGCACCATCCGCCGAGTGCTGTCTTGGGGGTGCAGAATCTTTGGCACGATTGATTGCAGTGTATCCCGGATTTCACGGGATACGAAATTTCAGGGAAGCGCGTGGGACGGGGCGCACCGAAGTAAGCGGGCGGATAAACAGTAGTGCCTTGATTTCCGTGCCACCTTTTTCGCCACGTACGTTGCGCGCGACTGTTGCGGAATTTGACAGGATCACCTGGTCCCATGCGTCAACCACTCCGAAGCAGCCCTTTATAAGGCGACGGGGCCGAGGCGTCTGCACTGTGCATGCTCGTCTCTCTTTCTTCTTCCTCTGCTTCTCCACCGCATCTAGTTCTTCTGCCCTCGATGCTGCCGCTCTGCCGCCATGGTGAAGGACAAGACAGCGGCGCTGGAGCGCGCGAAGAAGGCGACGGGGGCGGCGAAAGGCAAGAAGCAGAACCGCGGGTCGTCATCACGCGCGGGGCTGCCGCCAGGCTGGATCCAGGGCGATTGGATCCGGTCTTCACTCCGGCAAGAAGATCTGGATGAGCTGGCGGAGTCCGGGCTGATCGCCAAGGGTGCATCCAGGCTGCCTGAGGGGGAGTCGGAGCCGCAGCCTCGACCGGGTGAGTGTGTACTGCTTGCCACCCACGTCGACCGGGGTTTTTCGCTCCCTCCACACCCCTTCTTCCGGGACTTCCTGAACTTCTTCGGTGCCCAACTCCACCATTTTTCTCCCAATACCATCACGTACCTTGCCGCGTTCATGTCGATGTGTGAAATTTTTTTGGGGTGTCGACCGCACTGGGCCTTTTCAAACATATCTTCACCATCCGTTCCCAGTCGGTGAAGAAAGTGAAAACGAGTGACTCGAAGACCCATGTCATCCAGATGTGTGGGGGTTTGGGTATCCAAAAGAGGCAGAGGAGTTCTTTCCCTGCCATGAATCTCCCTGAATCGGTTAGAGGTTGGCAGTCGACCTGGTTCTACTGCCAGGACGTCCCAACTCTAGGTCAGTCGACTGGCCTTCCCCACTTCACTTTTGAACGTGTCCAGACTCCTTCTCCACTGAAAGTGACTGCTGCTGAGAACGTGGAGACAAAGATGTTGGTTGAGAAAGTGGTCCAACTGATTAATGAGGGTGTCACTGGCATGGACCTGCTGGAAGTATTCCTCAGTCGATGCATCCAGCCCCTTCAGGCTCGTGACCATCCCATGTGGCTGTACTCTGGGTCCGATGACACCTCTCAGGTTCATCCAGAGGAAGTGCCACCCAAGACCGTGGCCATGTGGTTGAAGAGCATTACAGGCAACCAGGACAACCCCAGGGGAGCTAGGCGAGTCATCCCCTTCAGTGACGACAATCAGCCCGGCAAGGTATGCTCTTTATTCCGACTGTCTTTGCATACGTTCCGACTGTCTTTGCATACACATTCCGATTATACTTGATCTCGACTAACTTTTACTCGGCTTTTTGTCTTGTAGGTTTTCACTGACATGTATTCGATGCCCAACGCTGAGAAAGCTCTGGAGCAGGACCAGGAGGGAGAGGCCAGCGCGGAGGAGAGTGGTGAATGGGAATCTTCAGATGAAGACGAGGAGGAGGAGAGCGAGGAGTCAGACAACAAGGAAGAAGTCGACTCGCCGCCGCGCTTCGAACACCGATCCAAGCAACACCATGACCCGGCGGGTGGGCGTGAAAAGAACGTGGCTCCAAGTACACACACGCAGAAGCGCACTCGGATGTTGATACGTCTCCAACGTATCTATAATTTTTGATTGTTCCATGCTATTATATTACCCCTTTTGGAAGTTTATGGGCTTTATTCTACACATTTATATCATTTTTGGGACTAACCTACTAACCGGAGGCCCAACCCATATTGCTGTTTTTTGCCTATTTCAGTATTTCGAAGAAAAGGAATATCAAACGGAGTCCAAACGGAATGAAACCTTCGGGAGCGTGATTTTTGGAATGAACATGATCCGGTGATCTTGGAGTGCAAGTCAAGAAGCTCCCGAGGGCCCCACGAGATAGGGGGCGCCCCCCCTGTAGGGCGCGCCCCCTGTCTCGTGGGCCCCTCGGGCAGCCACCGACGTACTTCTTCCTCCTATATATACCTACATACCCCGAAAACATCTGGGAGCACCACGAAACACAATTTCCACCACCGTAACCTTCTGTATCCGCAAGACCCCATCTTGGAGCCTTCACCGGCACTCTGCCAGAGGGGGAATCAACCACGGAGGGCCTCTACATCAACATCCTTGCCCCTTCGATGAGTTGTGAGTAGTTTACCACAGACCTACGGGTCCATAGTTATTAGCTAGATGGCTTCTTCTCTCTTTTTGGATCTCAATACAATGTTCTCCCCCTCTCTTATGGAGATCTATTCGATGTAAACTCTTTTTGCGGTGTGTTTGTCGAGATCCGATGAATTGTGGGTTTATGATCAAGTTTATCTATGAATAATATTTGAATCTTCTTTGAATTATTTTATGTATGATTGAGTTATCTTTGCAAGTCTCTTCGAATTATCAGTTTGGTTTGGCCTACTAGATTGGTCTTTCTTGCCATGGGAGAAGTGCTTAGCTTTGGGTTCAATCTTGCTTGTCCTTACCCAGCGACAGAAAGGGTTGCAAGGCACGTATTGTATTGTTGCCATCAAGGATAACAAGATGGGGTTTATATCATATTGCATGTGTTTATCCCTCTACATCATGTCATCTTGCTTAATGCGTTACTCTGTTCTTATGAACTTAATACTCTAGATGCAGGCAGGAGTCGGTCGATGTGTGGAGTAATAGTAGTAGATGCAGGCAGGAGTCGGTCTACTTGTTATGGATGTGATTCCTATATACATGATCATGCCTAGATAATCTCATAACTATGCGCTTTTCTATCAATTGCTCGACAGTAATTTGTTCACCCACCGTAATACTTATGCTATCTTGAGAGAAGCCTCTAGTGAAACCTATGGCCCTCGGGTCTATCTCTTATCATATTTGCTTTCAATCTACCTTTATTTGCATCTTTACTTTTTGCATCTATATCATAAAATACCAAAAATATATTTATCTTATCATACTATCTTTATTAGATCTCACTTTCGCAAGTGGCCGTGAAGGGATTGACAACCCCTTTATTGGATTGGTTGCGAGTTCTCAGTTTGTTTGTGTAGGTGCGTGGGATTTTTGAGGAGCCTCCTACTGGATTGATACCTTGGTTCTCAAAACTGAGGGAAATACTTACGCTACACTTTGCTGCATCACCCTCTCCTCTTCGAGGAAAACCAACACAAGCTCAAGACGTAGCAAGAAGGATTTCTGGCGCCGTTGTCGGGGAGGTTTTCGTCAAGTCAAGACATACCAATTACCCATCACAAACCCATCTCCCTCGCATTTACATTATTTGCCATTTGCCTCTCATTTTCCTCTCCCCCACTTCACCCTTGCCGTTTTATTGGCCCTCTCTTTCCCAATCTCCTCCTCTCTTTTCGCTTGCCATTTTTCTGTTTGCTTGTGTGTTGGATTACTTGTTGCCATGGCGCAAGATAATACCAAATTGTGTGATTTCTCGAATACCAATAATAATGATTTCCTTAGTACTCCGATTGCTCCTCTTAATGATGTTGAGTCTTGTGAAATCAATACCGCTTTGCTGAATCTTGTTATGAAAGATCAATTCGCTGGCCTTCCTAGTGAAGATGCCGCTACTCATCTAAACAATTTTGTTGATTTGTGTGATATGCAAAAGAAGAAAGATACGGATAACAATATTGTCAAATTGAAATTATTTCCATTTTCACTTAGAGATTGTGCTAAAGTTTGGTTTTCGTCTTTGCCTAAAAATAGTATTGATTCTTGGAACAAGTGCAAAGATGCTTTCATCTCTAAGTATTTTCCTCCCGCTAAGATCATCACTCTTAGGAATGATATTATGAATTTTAAACAACTTGATCATGAGCATGTTGCCCAATCTTGGGAAGGAATGAAATTGATGCTTCGCAATTGCCCTACTCATGGTTTGAATTTATGGATGATCATACAAAAATTTTATGCCGGTTTGAACTTTGCTTCTAGGAATCTCTTAGATTCGGCCGCGGGAGGTACGTTTATGGAAATTACGTTAGGAGATGCTACAAAATTGCTTGATAATATTATGGCTAATTATTCTCAATGGCACACCGAAAGATCTTCTAGTAAAAAAGTGCATGCTATAGAAGAAATCAATGTTTTGAGTGGAAAGATGGATGAGCTTATGAAGATGTTTGCTACTAAAAATACTCCTCTTGATCCCAATGATATGCCTTTGTCTTCCTTGATTGATAATAATAATGAATCTATGGATGTGAATTTTGTTGGTAGGAATAGTTTTGGAAATAATGCTTATAGAGGAAATTTTAGTGCTAGACCGTTCCCTAGTAATTCCTCTAATAATTATGGAAATTCCTACAATAATTCTTATGGTAATTTTAATAAGATGCCCTCTGATTTTGAGAATAGTGTGAAAGAATTTATGATTTCTCAAAAGAATTTTAATGCTTTGCTTGAAGAAAAATTGCTCAAAGTTGATGATTTGGCTAGGAACGTTGATAGACTTTCGTTGGATGTTAATTCTCTTAAACTTGGATCTTCTTCTCCTAAGCATGATATCAATGAGTCTCTCAAAGTAATGAGAATTTCCATTGACGAGTGCAAGGAAAGAACCGCTAGATTGCGTGCTAAAAAAGAAAGCTTTATAAAAGCGTGTTCTTCTAGTTTCTGTGAAAATAATGATGAGGATCTTAAAGTTATAGATGCGTCTCCAATTAGATCTATGTTTTGCAATATGAATTTTGATGATTATGGGAGTGATGATGAATCAACTTTGCCTAGAAGGCGTCCCAAAAATTCGGAGTCTTTAGATCTTGATGTTAAATTTGGTAAAAGCGAGATTGGAGAATCTTCAACTTCTAATAATGTTGAACCCACTATCTCGGATTTCAAGGAATTTAATTATGATAATTGTTCTTTAAAAGGCTGTTTTTCCTTGTTGCAATCCGTTGTTAATTCTCCTCATGCTTATAGTCAAAATAAAGCTTTTACCAAACATATTGTTGATGCCTTGATGCAATCTTATGATGAAAAACTTAATTTGAAAGTTTCTATACCTAGAAAACTTAATGATGAGTGGGAACCTACTATAAAGATTAGAATTAAAGATTATGAGTGTTTTTCTTTGTGTGATTTGGGTGCTAGTGTTTCCACGATTCCGAAAACTTTATGTGATATTCTAGGTTTCCATGATCTTGATGATTGCTCTTTAAATTTGCACCTTGCGGATTCCACCATTAAAAAGCCTATGGGAAGGATCAATGATGTTCTTATTGTTGCAAATAGAAATTTGGTGCCCGTAGATTTTATCGTTCTTGATATAGATTGCAATCTTTCTTGCCCTATTATTCTTGGTAGACCTTTCCTTAGAACGATTGGTGCGATTATTGATATGAAGGAAGGGAATATTAGATTCCAATTTCCATTAAGGAAAGGCATGGAGCAATTTCCAAGAAAGAAAGTCTAATTACCTTATGAATCTATCATGCGGGCTACTTATGAATTTAGAGCCAAAGATGGCACTCGTTAGATCTATCTTTGCCTTTTATGCCTAGCTAGGGGCGTTAAACGATAGCGCTAGTTGGGAGGCAACCCAATTTTCTTTATGTTTTTTTTTGTTTTTTCTCCTGTTTAGTAATAAATCTTGCATCTACCTTCTGTTTAGATTTTTTTTATCTTTTAATTAGTGTTTGTGCCAAGTAGAACCTATAGGATAACCTACGATGATAGTTGATTTTATTCTGCTGAAAAACAGAAACTTTGCGTGCACGAATATAATTTTGTTAAATCACAGGAACGTGCTTTTGCGTTGATTCTTTTTTATGCCATTCAATAAACAAATTGTCCAGGACTTCCTATTTTGGTAGGATTTTTAGAATTCCAGAAGTTTGCGTTAGTTACAGATTGCTACAGACTGTTCTGTTTTTGACAGATTCTGTTTTTCGTGTGTTGTTTGCTTATTTCAATGCATCTATGGCTAGTAATTCAGTTTATAAACCATAAGGAAGTTGGAATACAGTAGGTTTAATGCCAAATTAAATAAAGAATGAGTTCATGGCAGTACCTTTCGTGGTGGTTTTGTTTTCTTTCACTAACGGAGCTTATAAGATTTCCTGTTGAGTTTTGTGTTGTGAAGTTTTCAAGTTTTGGGTAAAGCTTTTATGGACTATGGAATAAGGAGTGGCAAGAGCCTAAGCTTGGGGATGCTTATGGCACCCCAAGATATTCAAGAATAGCCAAAAGCCTAAGATTGGGGATGCCCCGGGAAGGCATCCCCTCTTTCATCTTCGTTCATTGGTAACTTTACTTGGAGCTATATTTTTATTGGCCACATGATATGTGTTTTGCTTGGAGCGTCGTGTATTATATTAGTCTTTGCCTTTTAGTTTACCACAATCATCCTTGCTGTACACACCTTTTGGGAGAAGCCTATTTGATTAGAATTTGCTAGAATACTCTATGTGCTTCACTTATATCTTTTGAGCTTGATAGTTTTTGCTCTAGTGCTTCACTTATATCTTTTAGAGCACGGTGGTGTCTTATTTTTGAAGAAATTGCTAGTCTCTCATGCTTCACTTATATTATTTTGAGAGTCTTTTAGAACAGCATGGTATTTGCTATTATCATAAAGTTGGTCCTAGAATGATGAGCATCCAAGTTGGGTATAATAAAAACTATCATAGAAAGTGAATTGGATGCTATGATCAATTTGATACTTGATAATTGTTTTGAGATATGAAGGTAGTGATATTAAAGTCATGCTAGTTGGGTGATTATGAATTTAAAGAATTCTTGAGTTGAAGCTTGTGATTCCCGTAGCATGCACGTATGGTGAACCGCTTTGTGATGAAGTTGGAGCACAATTTTATTTATTTATTGTCTTCCTTATGAGTGGCGGTCGGAGGCAAGCGATGGTCTTTTCCTACCAATCTATCCCCCTAGGAGCATGCGCGTAGTACTTTGGTTTTTGATGACTTCTAAATTTTTGCAACAAGTATATGAGTTCTTTTGATTAATGTTGAGCCCATGGATTATACGCACTCTTTCACCTTTCCACCATTGCTAGCCTCTCTTGTATCGTGCAACTTTCGCTGGTACCATACACCCACCACTTACCTTCCTCAAAACAGCCACCATACCTACCTATTATGGAATTTCCATAGCCATTCCGAGATATATTGCCATGCAACTTTCCATCGTTCCGTTCATCTGACACACATTACTTTTGTCATACTGCTTTTTGCATGATCATGTAGTTGACATTGTATTTGTGGCAAGGCCACCTTCATAATTTTCATACATGTCGCTCTTGATTCATTGCATATCCCGGTACACCGCCGGAGGCATTCTATAGAGTCATATCTTGTTCTAGCTTTGAGTTGTAAATCCATAAAAGTGTGATGATCTTCATTATTAGAGCATTGTCCTAGTGAGGAAAGGATGATGAAGACTATGATTCCCCCACAAGTCGGGATGAGACTTCGGACTTTACAAAAAGAAAAAAAAGGAAAAAAAGGAGAAAGGCCAAAAAGAAAAAAAGGCCCAAGAAAAAAAAGAAAAAGAAAAAAGAAAAGAGAAAAGAAAAAAATAAAATGAGAGAAAAAGAGAGAAGGGACAATGCTACTATCTCTTTTTCCACACTTGTGCTTCAAAAATAGCACCATGATCTTCATGTTAGAGAGTCTCATATGTTGTCACTTTCATATCCTAGTGGGAATTTTTCATTATAGAACTTGGCTTGTATATTCTGATGATGGGCTTCCTCAAAGTGCCCTAGGTATTCGTGAGCAAGCAAGTTGGATGCACCCCACTTAGTTTCTTTTGTTGAGCTTTCATATATTTATAGCTCTAGTGCATCCGTTGCGTGGCAATCCCTACTCACTCACATTGATATCTATTAATGGGCATCTCCATAGCCCGTTGATACGCCTAGTTGATGTGAGACTATCTTCTCCTTTTTTGTCTTCTCCACAACCACCATTCTACTCCACATATAGTGCTATGTCCATGGCTCATGCTCATGTATTGCGTGAAAGTTGAAAAAGTTTGAGATTATTAAAGTATGAAACAATTGCTTGGCTTGTCATTGGGGTTGTGCATGATTAAATACTTTGTGTGATGAAGATAGAGCAACAGCCAGACTATATGATTTTGTAGGGATAACTTTCTTTAGCCATGTTATTTTGAGAAGACATGATTACTTTGATTAGTATGCTTGAAGTGTTACTATTTCTTTTATCAATATGAACTTTTATTTTGAATCATTTGGATCTGAACATTCATGCCACAATAAAGAAAATTACATTATGAATTATGCTAGGTAGCATTCCACATCAAAAATTTCTTTTTTATCATTTACCTACTCGAGGACGAGCAGGAATTAAGCTTGGGGATGCTTGATACGTCTCCAACGTATCTATAATTTTTGATTGTTCCATGCTATTATATTACCCCTTTTGGATGTTTATGGGCTTTATTATACACATTTATATCATTTTTGGGACTAACCTACTAACCGGAGGCCCAGCCCATATTGCTGTTTTTTGCCTATTTCAGTATTTCGAAGAAAAGGAATATTAAACGGAGTCCAAACGGAATGAAACCTTCGGGAGCGTGATTTTTGGAACGAACATGATCCGGAGAGCTTGGAGTGCAAGTCAAGCAGCTCCCGAGGGCCCCATGAGATAGGGGGCCGCCCCCCCTGTAGGGCGCGCCCCCTGTCTCGTGGGCCCCTCGGGCAGCCACCAACGTACTTCTTCCTCCTATATATACCTACGTACCCCGAAAAAATCCGGGAGCACCACGAAACACAATTTCCACCACTGTAACCTTCTATATCCGCGAGATTCCATCTTGGAGCCTTCGCCGGCACTCTCCCGAAGGGGGAATCAACCACGGAGGTCCTCTACATCAACATCCTTGCCCCTCCGATGAGTTGTGAGTAGTTTACCACAGACCTACGGGTCCATAGTTATTAGCTAGATGGCTTCTTCTCTCTTTTTGGATCTCAATACAATGTTCTCCCCCTCTCTTATGGAGATCTATTCGATGTAAACTCTTTTTGTGGTGTGTTTGTCGAGATCCGATGAATTGTGGGTTTATGATCAAGTTTATCTATGAATAATATTTGAATCTTCTCTGAATTCTTTTATGTATGATTGAGTTATCTTTGCAAGTCTCTTCGAATTATCAGTTTTGTTTGGCCTACTAGATTGGTCTTTCTTGCCATGGGAGAAGTGCTTAGCTTTGGGTTCAATCTTGCAGTGTCCTTACCGAGTGACAGAAAGGGTTGCAAGGCACGTATTGTATTGTTGCCATCGAGGATAACAAGATGGGGTTTATATCATATTGCATGTGTTTATCCCTCTACATCATGTCATCTTGCTTAATGCGTTACTCTGTTCTTATGAACTTAATACTCTAGATGCAGGCAGGAGTCGGTCGATGTGTGGAGTAATAGTAGTAGATGCAGGCAGGAGTCGGTCTACTTGTTATGGACATGATGCCTATATACATGATCATGCCTAGATAATCTCATAACTATGCGCTTTTCTATCAATTGCTCGACAGTAATTTGTTCACCCACCGTAATACTTATGCTATCTTGAGAGAAGCCTCTAGTGAAACCTATGGCCCCCTGGTCTATCTCTTATCATATTTTCTTTCAATCTACCTTTATTTGCATCTTTACTTTTTGCATCTATATCATAAAATACCAAAAATATATTTATCTTATCATACTATCTTTATTAGATATCACTTTCGCAAGTGGCCGTGAAGGGATTGACAACCCCTTTATTGCATTGGTTGCGAGTTCTCAGTTTGTTTGTGTAGGTGCGTGGGACTTTTGAGGAGCCTCCTACTGGATTGATACCTTGGTTCTCAAAACTGAGGGAAATACTTACGCTACACTTTGCTGCATCACCCTCTCCTCTTCGAGGAAAACCAACGCAAGCTCAAGACGTAGCAGACGTCGACTCCGGAGCCGATAGAGAAGGTCGCCAAGCAGCCCAAGGTTGCTCCTCCAAAGACTCGAAAGACTTTGCCGTGGATCAAGATGGACGTCCCTGTTGCTTCGGGGTGAGTATCTTGCTTGCATTTATCGAGGCCGACTGAAGTTTTTGTTCTGACCAAACGGATCATGTATCTTTCCAGCCCAACCTCTGCTGCAACTGACATGGATATTGACAAAGCTCCAGGAGACGAGGAGACCGACGATGCGGCCACTTCCCGAGCTGGTAAGTCCGTTCGACCAGGCTTCATTTAGTCGAGTGGGTTGTCAGTCGGCTGAATTTCCAATGTTTCTCTCTCTGCAGTTCCGCGAGAAGTCATCGTGCTTCCTGATGATGAAGAAGAAGAAGTGCCTCTACAGGAGAGGAGGAGGAGAGGTGGGGGCTCGAGCCGAAGAAAGCTTGAAGTTCAAGTCCCTCAGTCGATGCTGGCGCTTGAGGCGGTGGTCGAGCATTCCGGAGATCCGGTCCGGACCAATGTCACTTTTGCTAACCCATTGACGACTGATCGTTCGTCAGGGTCGACTGCTCCGGTTACTGCCGCCCCAGTGCAACTTCACTCATCTGACCCAGTAGCTGCTTCGGCCATCTTGGAGCCATCACTCTTTGCTGCATATCAGACCCCAGACGATTCGCCAAGTGCTGCCAGGGAGGCTATTCGCCAGGTGAACCTTGTCATGGAGCAGGTGAAGGTGATGCACGAGGCCAGTCAAGTGGCTTATAATGCCAGCACCGCCCTACAGACCAATGTTAAGGTCAGCTAACTCCGACTAAACTTTTGAATGTTATTTTATATCCGATCACCCACTGGGGTGTGCTTGTGTTTAGAATTTAGGAACTCTTCCACTTCACTCGACCCGTGTTGAGTCCTAGCAATCTGTTTGGACCAGTGGGGGCACGTCGAGTGCACCCACTGGGTGTAGTCCCCGAGACCACGGTCGACTGCTGGCGGTCGGGTAAGGTCTTAGAATCTTCTCTCTTTTTTTTGACTCATGCTGGGCAGACCATGATGAGTGTAGATCTAAACCAGTGGGGGCACGCTAAGTGCACCCACTGGGTGTAGTCCCCGAGACTACTGTTGAATTTTTGATTTGGCAGTAGTCTTATAGTAACTTTTTACTGTCATTGACTCTTATTTCTGTCGACTGATATATCTCTCTTGTTGACTACAGAGGTCTTGTGATCTAGGAGCTCGACTTTCCGAGTTGAAGAAGAAGCATATCAGCATTGAACTTGATCTTGAACTCACAAAGAAGAACCTCAAGACTGCTCAAGAAGAAACTGCCATCATGGGAGGTAACGAATCGACTCTTGCCCACCTAGTAGCTCGCGTCTTTCACTACTTTTTCTTTTAGTCTCTTTGAACCGAGTGACTTCACACAAGCAGATGTGCATAGTGAAAATCGTCAACTTCAGGCTCGTCTGAAGAGTGTTGTTTCTTTAGAGAGAATGAAGGAAGCTTTGGAGAGGAAGGACCAGGACCTTGCTGCTGCTCATAAGGAAGCACGTGAGAAGACAACGCTTGCGGACAAGAAGCTGGCTTCAGTCGGCAAGTTGGAAGAGGAGAACGCGAAGCTGAAGACTGCCATCTCGGAAGCCAATCAGGAAGTCGAGCAACTGAAGAAGGACAAGGAGACCCTGACCACTGAAGTTGGAGGCCTCAGAGCCAAGACAGGCAAGCTAGACTCCTATCTGGGACAACTTGCCGCGAAACTAGTTCTGAAGCTTGAAGGTATAGTCGCTCGACTTGTTAATTGTCGTCAATTGAAGTATGTTGTAATATTGTCGACTAACTATTTTTCATGATGGAACAGAACTTTGTCAGGATTTTGAAGCTGAAACCGGGCAGGTCGAGACAGGTCTCGACCCCATCAATTGTCCTGTGAAAGATGACGTTGCGATGAACTTGCTGCAATTGGAATCATGCTTGGACGACGCTGTTACCTATCTGGCTCGACTGAAGGCGGCGATGACCCGGGTGGACGCCGAACTCTGGCCTCAGGCGGAGCTTTCTCAAGACCTTGAGTTGCTGATGACTCGACTCAATCAAATTCCTGGTCGAGTGCAAGAGTGGAAGAAGTCATCCGCTCGCTGTGGCGTTGACGTCGCCCTGTCATTGGTTTGGGTGCACTGCAAGGAGGCCAGAGAAGACAAGTTGGCAGCCCTCAAGGTTGTGAACACTAAGAAGCACACCTTCCAGTCCTTCATGGACACCTTCCTTGAGGCAGCCACTCGTATCGCTGACATCATTGACCTTGACAGCTTCTGCGATCCAGCCAGCCCTTCTCCCGCCGAGTGATCGAAAAAACATTTTGCTTCACCCTCATTTGCCTTGGAATGCCGAGCGATTTTGTAATCATTGAAAACTCCTTCGGGCCCGACGCCCGAGTACTTTAATCTGCGGTTAGAAACCTTTGGATTTATCTGAACTTGGATTATCTTTGAATATGTTGTGCTTGCCTTCGAGCGGAACTTATTCTTCCCTCGGATTGGGTTTTGTATTCTCGATGCAGCTTCTGAGGAGGAGGCCGCAGTCGACCTATTGGACGAGCCTTGAGCAGCATTGATCAGCTCATCAGCGAGGCACTCAGCAATGGCCTTGATGTTCCTGAAAGCAGTTCGCCTTGGCACTAGCTGTTGAATGAGCCTTTGGTAGCATTGATCAGCTCCTCAACGAGGCATTCAGCAATGGTCTTGACGTTCCTGAAAGCAGCTTGCCTTGGCGTCAGCTGTTGGATGAGCCTTTGGCAGGGTACAATCTCGTCCTTCTTCTTGACGGTGCAGCCCTGGGGGGAGGGGTCGTGGTCGACCCGTATCATTCGGTTGGGTTTTTCAAACTTAGGCGAGTACTGGACTGCAACTAAGCCCCCGAGTGAGAGGATTGCTTGCCACTCGGTAGGATTTTTAATACTTAGGCGAGTACTGGACTGCAGCTAAGCCCCCGAGTGAGAGGATTGCTCGCCACTCGGTAGGATTTTTTATACTTAGGCGAGTACTGGACTGCAGCTAAGCCCCCGAGTGAGAGGATTGCTCGCCACTTGGTAGGATTTTTTATACTTAGGCGAGTACTGGACTGCAACTAAGCCCCCAAGTGAGAGGATTGCTCTCCACTCAATAGGATTTTTTATACTTAGGCAAGTACTGGACTGCAGATAAGCCCCCGAGTGAGAGGATTTCTCTCCACTTGGTAGGACTTTTTATACTTACGCGAGTACTGGACTGCAGCTAAGCCCCCGAGTGAGAGGATTGCTCTCTACTCGGTAGGATTTTTTATACTTACGCGAGTACTGGACTGCAGCTAAGTAGTGAGCACAATGTCGTCGTTCTTCTTGACGGTGCAGCCCCGGGGGGAGGGGTCGTGGTCGACCCGTACCGTTTGGTAGGATCTTTCAAACTTAGGCGAGTACTGGACTGGAGCTAAGCCTCCGAGTGAGAGGTAGGCTCACCACTCGGCAGGATTTTTTAACACTTAGGCAAGTACTGGACGGCAGCTAAGCCTCCGAGTGAGAGGCTGGCTCGCCACTCGGTAGGATTTTTTAACACTTAGGCGAGTACTGGACTGTAGCTAAGCCTCTGAATGAGAGGTTGGCTCACCACTTGGTAGGATTTTTTAACACTTAAGCAAGTACTGGACTGCAGCTAAGCCTCCGAGTGAGAGGCTGGCTCACCACTTGGTAGGATTTTTCAAACTTAGGCGAAACGGATTCGCAGCTAAGCCCCCGAGTGAGAGGCTGGCTCGCCACTCGGTAGGATTTTTTAACACTTAGGCGAGTACTGGACTGCAGCTAAGCCTCCGAGTGAGAGGCTGGTTCACCACTCGGTAGGATTTTTTAACACTTAGACGAGTACTGGACTGCAACTAAGCCTCCGAGTGAGAGGCTGGCTCACCACCCGGTAGGATTTTTCAAACTTAGGCGAAACGGATTCGCAGCTAAGCCCCCGAGTGAGAGGCTGGCTCACCACTCGGTAGGATCTTTCAAACTTAGGCGAAACGGATTCGCAGCTAAGCCCCCAAGTGAGAGGCTGGCTCACCACTCGGTAGGATTTTTCTTTTCAACTTAGGCGAAACGGATTCGCAGCTAAGGCACCCATTGGGGGATTTTAGAGCATGCAAAAAATGAACAACAATCATTCAGAAGACTGTAAAATCATGTCTTTGATAATCAAACTAAAAGGTATTTCTTATTACATCTCAATAGTCTGAATGCTTAAGAGTAAAAGGGGCGAAGCAGTTCCGCATTCCAAGCGCGTGGCTCATCTTTATTGTGCTCGACGATGAAAAGATGATATGCTCCATTGTGGAGCACTTTGGTGACGACGAAGGGGCCTTCCCAAGCAGGAGCGAGCTTGTGTGGTTTCTGCTGGTCCACTCGAAGAACCAAGTCTCCCTCCTGAAATGCCCGACCCCTTACGTTTCTGGCATGGAATCGACGCAGGTCTTGCTAATAAATGGTCGACCGAACCAAGGCCATGTCTCTTTCTTCTTCCAGGAGATTGACTACATCTTGTCGAGCCTATTCCGCTTCTTCTTCTGAGAAGAGCTTGACTCGGGGCGCGTTGTGGAGCAAATCACTCGGGAGTACGGCTTCAGCTTCGTAGACTAAGAAGAATGGAGTTCGTCCAGTCGACCAATTAGGATTTGTCCTCAATCCCCAAAGTACTGATGTAAGCTCATTGACCCAGGCACCTGCTGCATGCTTGAGGTCACGCATCAATCGGGGTTTTAGCCCTTTGAGAATCAACCCATCTGCTCTTTCAGCATGTCCATTCAACCGAGGATGGGCGACTGAAGCGTAATCGACCCTTGTGCCTTGGGAAGCACAAAAGGCTCTGAACTCGCCAGAGTCAAAGTTCGACCCGTTATCCGTGATGATGCTGTGCGGAACACCATATCTGAATATCAATTCTCTGATGAAACTTATAGATGTACTTCCTTCAAGGTTTTTAATGGGCTTGGCTTCGATCCATTTGGTAAACTTGTCGACTGCTACCAGCACATGGGTAAATCCACTCCTGCTAGTCCTCAGAGGTCCAACCATATCCAACCCCCAGACGGCGAAAGGCCAGACGAGTGGAATAGTCTTCAGAGTTGACGCAGGCTTATGGGACATGTTGGAGTAAAACTGATAGCCTTCACATTTGTCTACTATTTCTTTCGCCATCTCTTTGGCATGTGTCCAGTAAAATCCGGCTCGGTATGCTTTCGCCATGATGGTCCGGGAGGACGCATAGTGACCACAGGTCCCCAAGTGAATATCATTGAGGATCATTCGGCCTTCTTCTGGCGTGATGCATTTCTGGTAGACTCCAATTACACTTTCTCTGAACAACTGACCTTTTATCACAGTAAAGGCTTTAGATCGTCGGACAATCTGTCGAGCCTCTTCTTCATCCTCTGGAAGTTCTTTCCTAAGAATGTATGCAACGTACGGCACTGTCCAGTCGGGAGTGACAACCAAAACCTCCATGACTAAGTCGACCACGGCTGGGATTTCGACTTCAGTCGGATCTGTGGCGCTCTTAGGCTGTGGGGACTCTTCAGTGAAAGGATCTTCCTGAATTGAAGGTGAATGAATATGCTCCAAAACACATTGCTGGGAATGGCCTCTCTCTTAGATCCTATCTTTGCCAATTCATCTGCGGCTTGATTTTTCAGTCGGGGTATATGGTGAAGCTCCAACCCTTCAAACTTCTTTTCCAGCTTTCTTACTGCATTGCAATAACCAGTCATGGCTAGGCTCCTGACATCCCATTCTTTCATCACTTGATTAACCACCAAATCTGAGTCACCGTAGACCATAAGGCGATGGACGCCGAGTGAAATGGCCATACGCAACCCATACAATAGTGCTTCATATTCAGCTTCATTGTTGGAGGAGTCAAAATGAATTTGGAGAACCTAGCTAAGTTTGTCTCCACAAGGGGATACCAACACTACCCAAGCACCGGAACCATTCAGCATCTTGGAGCCATCGAAGAACATGGTCCAATGTTCCGAGTAAACTTGAGTCGGCAGTTGCTGCTCGATCCACTCAGCCAGAAAATCTACGATTGCTTGGGACTTGGTAGCTTTCTTTGCCTCAAACTTGATATCCAATGGAAGGAGTTCAATCGCCCATTTTGCCACTCGACCAGTTGCATCTCTGTTGTTCAGAATTTCAGATAATGGTGCATCGCTGACGACTATAATGGAATGATCAGAGAAATAGTGTGCAACCTTCTTCATGGTCATGTAGATTCCATAGACAAGCTTCTGATAATGTGGATGTCGCTGCTTGGATGGAGTCAAAACTTCAGAAAGATAATACACTGGGCGCTGAACTTTGTAAGCCTTTCCTTCTTCTTCCTGCTCGACCGTGAGTACTGTACTGACAACTTGTCCAGTGGCTGCAATATAAAGCAGTAAAGGCTCTTTGCTGATTGGTGCAGCAAGCACCAGCTGGGTGGGAAGCAGGGTTTTGAGCTTTGCAAATGCTGCGTCAGCTTCATCGGTCCACTCGAACTTATCAGATTTCTTCATCAATCGGTCAAGAGGCAAGGCCTTTTCACCGAGACGAGAAATTGATAACCCACAAGTATAGGGGATCGCAACAGCTTTCGAGGGTAGAGTATTCAACCCAAATTTATTGATTCGACACAAGGGGAGCCAAAGAATATTCTTGAGTATTAGCAGTTGAGTTGTCAATTCAACCACACCTGGATAACTTAGTATCTGCAGCAAAGTATTTAGTAGCAAAAGTGGTATGATAATAAAGATAACGGTAGCAAAAGTAAAGATAAATGTTTTTGGGTTTTTGTAGTAGTTGTAACAGTAGCAACGGAAAAGTAAATAAGCGAAGAACAATATATGAAAAGCTCGTAGACAACGGATCAGTGATGGATAATTATGTCGGATGCGATTCCTCATGCAATAGTTATAACATAGGGTGATATAGAACTAGCTCCAATTCATCAATGTAATGTAGGCATGTATTTCGTAAATAGTCATACGTGCTTATGGAAAAGAACTTGTATGACATATTTTGTCCTACCCTCCCGTGGAAGCGGGGTCCTAGTGGAAACTAAGGGATATTAAGGCCTCCTTTTAATAGAGAATCGGACCAAAGCATTAACACATAGTGAATACATGAACTCCTCAAACTACGGTCATCACCGAGAAGTGTCCCGATTATTGTCACTTCGGGGTTGTCGGATCATAACACATAATAGGTGACTATAGACTTGCAAGATAGGATCAAGAACACACATATATTCATGAAAACATAATAGGTTCAGATCTGAAATCATGGCACTCGGGCCCTAGTGACAAGCATTAAGCATAACAAAGTCATAGCAACATCAATCTCAGAACATAGTGGATACTAGGGATCAAACCCTAACAAAACTAACTTGATTACATGGCAAATCTCATCCAACCCATCACCGTCCAGCAAGCCTACGATGGAATTACTCACGCACGGCGGTGAGCATCATGAAATTGGTGATGGAGGATGGTTGATGATGACGACGGCGACGAATCCCCCTCTCCGGAGCCCCGAATGGACTCCAGATCAGCCCTCCCGAGAGATATTAGGGCTTGGCGGTGGCTCCATGTCGTAAAACGCGATGAAACTTTCTCCCTGATTTTTTTTCTCCTCAAGACGGAATATATGGAGTTGGAGTTGAGGTCGGAGGAGGTCCAGGGGGCCCACGAGATAGGAGGCCGCGCCCTAGGGGAGGGGCGTGCCCTCTTGTCTCATGGACATGCTGTGGGCCCCCTGGCATTAATTCTTTCGCCAAAAATTCTTATTAATTCCAAAAAGTGCCTCTGTAGATTTCCAGGACATTCTGAGAACTTTTCTTTTCTACACATAAAACAACATCATGGCAGTTCTGCTGAAAACAGCGTCAGTCCGGGTTAGTTTCATTCAAATCATGCAAGTTAGAGTCCAAAACAAGGGCAAAAGTGTTTGGAAAAGTAGATATGTTGGAGACATATCAACTCCCCCAAGCTTAAACCTTTGCTTGTCCTCAAGCAATTCAGTTGATAAACTGAAAGTGATAGAGAAAAAGTTTTACAAACTCTGTTTGCTCTTGTTGTTCTAACATGAAAAGCCAGCATTCAAGTTTCAGCAAATATTATGAACTAACCATACTCACAATAACACGTAGGTCTCACAATTACTCATATCAATAACATAATCAGCTAGCGAGCCATAATAATAAAACTCGGATGACAACACTTTCTCAAAATAATCATAACATGATATAACAAAATGGTATCTCGCTAGCCCTTTCTGAGACCGCAAAACATAAATGCAGAGCACCTTTAAAGATCAAGGACTGACTAAACATTGTAATTCATGGTAAAAGAGATCCAGTCAAGTCATACCCAATATAAACCAATAGTAATGAATGCAAATGACAGTGTGCTCTCCAGCGGGTGCTTTTAATAAGAAGGATGATGACTCAACATAAAAGTAAATAGATAGGCCCTTCGCAGAGGGAAGCAGGGATTTGTAGAGGTGCTAGAGCTTGATTTTAAAATAGAGATTGAATAACATTTTCAGCGGTATACTTTCACTGTCAACGTAACAACTATGAGATGGCTGTATCTTCCATACTACATGCATTATAAGCAGTTCCCAAACAGAATGGTAAAGGTTTATACTCCCCCAACCACCAACAAGCATCAATCCATGGCTTGCTCGAAACAACGAGTGCCTCCAACATACAACAGCCCTGGGGGAGTTTTGTTTAGTTATTTTGATTTGCTTTGATCTTTTTGGATCATGGGACTGGGCATCCCGGTTACCGGCCCTTTCTCGTGAATGAGGAGCGGAGTCCACTCCTCGTGAGAATAACCCACCTAGCATGGAAGATATAGGCAGCCCTAGTTGAAAGATGAGCTGCTCGAGCATACAAAACAGAATTTCATTTGAAGGTTTGGAGTTTGGCACATACAAATTTACTTGGAACGGCAGGTAAATACCGCATATAGGTAGGTATGGTGGACTCATATGGAACAACTTTGGGGTTTAAGGAGTTTGGATGCACAAGCAGTATTCCCGCTTAGTACAGGTGAAGGCTAGCAAAAGACTGGGAAGCGACAAACTGAGAGAGCGACAACAGTCGTAAACATGCATTAAAATTAATTCACACCGAGTACAAGCATGAGTAGGATATAATCCACCATGAACATAAATGTCATAAAGGCTATGTTGATTTGATTCAACTACATGCGTGAACATGTGCCAAGTCGAGTCACTTAATACATTCAAAGGAGGATACCATCCCATCATACCACATCATAATCATTCTAATAGCATGTTGGCACGCAAGGTAAACCATTATAACTCATAGCTAATCAAGCATGGCACAAGTAACTATAATCTCTAAATGTCATTGCAAATATGTTTACTTTATAATAGCTGACTCAGAAACGATGAACTCATCATATTTACAAAAACAAGATAGGTCGAGTTCATACCAGCTTTTCTCATCCCAATAAGTCCATCATATATCGTCATTATTGCCTTTCACTTGCACGACCAAACGATGTGTATAATAATAAGAGTGTACGTGCATTGGACTAAGCTGGAATCTGCAAGCATTCAACTCAAGAGAGAAGACGGGGTAATATGGGCTCTAAGTTAAATAGACAATCATGCATAAGAGAGCCACTAAGCATTTTCAATATAGTCTTCTCGACCCCCAAAAGAAAGAAAAGAGAAAATAAAACTATTTACACGGGAAAGCTCCCAACAAGTAAAAAGAAGAACTAGAAATCTTTTTGGGTTTTCATTTTAATTTCTACTACAAGCAAGGAAATTAAACTAACTAATTTTTCGGTTTTTTCAAGGTTTATCAAACACACAAGAAGAAAAGTAGAAAAAGAAATTTAACTAGCATGGATAATACAATGAAAGAGTATGAGCACCGACGACTAGTGTGTGAACATGAATGTAAAGTCGGTGAGAAATACGTACTCCCCCAAGCTTAGGCTTTTGGCCTAAGTTGGTTTAATACCAAGGACCGCCGCTACTCTCCCCGGTGTAGTGGGAGGTATAATCAAGATACCACTGGCTGGTCATCTCCGGATCCCACTGGACAGATGATGCACAATAAGGGTCCAGCTTAGGTTCTGGAGTAAAAGCTTGAGCTAGGTGATTGTTCACCGCTTCCGGCGTGACAAGACGACTTTCTGCAAGCAAATCAAACAACAAAGGCGCAGGCAGAATAATAAACTCAAAGTGTTTCTTATTGAATCTAAGTCTATACAAGAGCATCTTCTCTTCGTTGTCAACAATAAACTTATGTGCTACCATGCTCTTGTAATCTAAAATGTGAGGAGGTAATTTTGTCTCCTCCTCCTCATGGTGCCTAATGGGTATCTAAAAATGTTCAGCAAGACGTGCAGCATAGATACCTCCAAATATGGGGCCTTTTGTACGACTCAGGGCTAGCCGTTTAGCAATGACGGCACCCATACTAAAAGTGTTGTCTCCCAGCAAAGCATGTTGAATAACAATAATATCTGGAACACTCAAATTTCCACTATTTCCACAACCAATCAAGCATCTACTAGCAAATATGGCAAAGTAGCGTAAAACAGGAAAGTGTATGCTAAAGACTTTTGCCTCAGAGCCCTTCTTTGGCTCTTCTACAACAATAGTTTTAACGAAGCCATCCACATCTTCACGATGGGTTCCTCTAATTCTCCCTCATAAGGTATCCTACATACCGTGCAAAAATGACGTAAAGACATTTCTTTGAATTCATCATATAAATGAAATGATACTGCAGGCGGTGACTTCTTAGGATAATAATAAAAGTTTTGCACGAAAGTATTGGTAAGTAAGAGATACTGATCGATTCGGTCGTTGATGAAACCGGTGAGGCCTGCAGTCTCGATTAGAGTATAAAAATCTTCATGAATTCCGGCTTCTTTCAAGAAATCCTCACACGGCCATTCACACGACCGTACTTCCGCTAAGCGAGGAAGATTATACTTGGGTTTTTCCTTCTCTTTGTCTTGTTTTTCCTTAGAGCTTTGGCTAGAAGAGCCTTTAAAGAGCCTCCTTAACATTTTCTGAACATTTCTAAAATTTTAGTAACTTCAAAGTAAAAGTGAATAAAACTAAACAAGATTGATAGCAACTACTCCAACAAGTGACTAGAGCCTATATCATGCATTGGAATTGCTTGGGACCTCAAAATTTAACATGCAAGCTCAAGAACATGGTCACCTATGCAGCAAAAATTTGCAATGAATAAAGCACTAGAACAAAAACTAATTGGACCAATGGAGGAGTTACATACCAAGCAACAATCTCCCAAAGTAGTTTCGTGAATGGAGCTTTGAGCAAGGAGATGGAAAATCGCAGCAAAACGAGCTAGAACTCGTGCTTGAGCTGGATGGGGATTTTTTTGGGTAGAAGATGACGTGTGTGGGTGCTGGCATAAGTGGAGGGGACCCACCAGGGGCCCACGAGACAGGGGGGCGCGCCCTACAGGGGGGCGCCCTCCTCTCTCGTGGCCTGGTGCTTGGCCCTCCTGCAGTGTTTTCAGTGCCTAAAATCCTCAAATATTCCAGAAAAAATCATACTAAATTTACAGGGCATTTGGAGCACTTTTATTTTCGGACTATTTTTTAATGCACGGATAATACTATTTTTGCTATATTTATTCTAAATAACAGAAAGTAAAAGGAGGGTACAGAAGGTTGTGCCTTAGTTTCATCCATCTCGTGATCATCACAATGAACCCACTAACAAGGTTGATCAAGTCTTGTTAACAAACTGATTCCGAATAACACGGATCCGAAGAAATTTCGAATAACACTAAGTTACCTCAACGGGGATATGAAAATCCCCAACAATAAGAATATCATACTTTTTCTTGACAGTAGGGAGAGGCATTTCAAAACCGCCAAAAATGATAGTTGGAGCCTTTTCAATAGAATTGATGCTATGAACCGGAGATTGTTTCCTCGGAAAGTGTACCGTATGCTCATTACCATTAACGTGAAAAGTGACATTGCCTTTGTTGCAATCAATAACAGCCCCTGCAGTATTAAGAAAAGGTCTACCAAGGATAATAGACATACTATCATCCTCGGAATATCAAGAATAACAAAGTCTGTTAAGATAGTGATATTTGCAACTACAACAGGCACATCCTCACAAATACCGATAGGTATAGCAGTTGATTTATCAGCCATTTGCAAAGATATTTTAGTAGGTGTCAAATTATTCAATTCAAGTCTACGATATAAAGAGAGAGGCATAACACTAACACCGGCTCCAAGATCACATAAAGCAGTTCTAACATAATTTCTTTTAATGGAGCATGGTATAGTTGGTACACCCGGATCTCCAAGTTTCTTTGGTATTCCACCTTTAAAAGTGTAATTAGCAAGCATGGTGGAAATTTCAGCTTCCGGTATCTTTCTTTTATTTGTAATGATATCCTTCATATACTTAGCATAAGGATTTACTTTCAGCATATCAGTTAAGCGCATACGTAAGAAAATAGGTCTAATCATTTCAGCAAAGCGCTCAAAATCCTCATCATCCTTTGACTTGGATGGTTTAGGAGGAAAGGGCATGGGTTTCTGAACCCATGGTTCTCTTTCTTTACTGTGCTTCCTAGCAACAAAATCTCTCTTGTCATAACGTTGTTTCTTTGATTGTGGGTTATCAAGATCAACAGCAGGTTCAATCTCTACATCATTGTCTTTGCTAGGTTGAGCATCAACATGAACATTATCATTAACATTATCACTAGGTTCATGTTCATCACCTGATTGTGTTTCAGCATCAGAGATAGAAATATCATTAGGATTCTCAGGTGTGTCTACAGTAGGTTCACTAGAAGCATGCAAAGTTCTATCGTTTTTCTTTTTCTTCTTTTTACAAGAACTAGGTGCCTCTAAATTATTTCTCTGAGAATCTTGCTCGATTCTCCTAGGGTGGCCTTCGGGATACAAAGGTTCCTGAGTCATTCTACCAGTTCTAGTAGCCACTCTCAGCAAAGTCATTTTTATTATTTAATTCATCAAGCAAACCATTTTGAGCTTTAAGTACTTGCTCAGCTTGAGTAGCAACCATAGAAGCATATTTGCTAACGCGGTGAAGTTCATATTTAACTCTAGCAAGATTATCGCCTACGCGTCCTATCTTGAAAGCATTATTATTTAACTCTCTACCAACATAAGCATTAAAACTTTCTTGTCTAGCCATAAAGTCATCAAATTCATCTAAGCATGGGCTATGAAATTTAGTAGAGGGTATTTCAACTTTATCATATCTATAGAGAGAATTTACCTTTACTACCTGTGTCGGGTTATCAAGACAATAAGGTTCTTCAGGCGGTAAATTAAGACCATGTATTTCTTCAATAGGAGGTAAATTCTTAACATCTTCAGCTTTAATACCTTTTTCTTTCATTGATTTCTTTGCCTGTTGCATATCTTCAGGACTGAGAAATAAAACACCTCTCTTCTTCGGAGTGGGTTTAGGAATAGGCTCAGGAGTTGGCTCAATTGGTTCAGGAATTACTTCAGGAATTGGCTCGGGAAGAGTCCAATTATTTTCATTAGTCAACATATTATTCAATAGTATTTCAGCTTCGTCGACTGTTCTTTCCCTGAAAACACAACCAGCACAACTATCCAAGTAGTCCTTGGAAGCACCGGTTAGTCCATTATAAAAGATATCAAGTATTTCATTTTTCTTAAGAGGATGATCGGGCAAAGCATTAAGTAACCGGAGAAGCCTCCCCCAAGCTTGTTGGAGACTCTCTTCTTTGATTTGCACAAAATTATATATTTCCCGCAAGGCAGCTTGTTTCTTATGAGCAGGGAAATACTTAGCAGAGAAGTAATAAATCATATCCTGGGGACTACTCACACAACCAGGAGCAAGAGAATTATACCAAGTCTTAGCATCACCCTTTAATGAGAACGGAAATATCTTAAGGATATATAAATAGCGAGACTTCTCATCATTTAGCTAATAATTTCTTAAAATCATTTCTATCATTGCAAGCAAGGATTTCCATAGCAACTTTTTCATTCATAACATAACCCTTAGGAACAACAGGTAATACATAATCATTGGGGGGACCTTCATCATCACTATCATCAATAATAGGTTCTTCAATATTTTCATTCCCCCTAACTCTAGCAAGTTGTTCATCAAGAAATTCACCTAATGGCAAAGTAGTATCACGCACAGAAGTAGTTTCATCATGCATAGCAGAAGTGGCGTCATCAATAACATGTGACATATCAGAATTCATAGCAGAAGTAGGTTTAGGTGTCGCAAGCCTACTAATAATGGAAGGAGAATCTAGTGCAGAGCTAGATGGCAGTTCCTTACCTCCCCTCGTAGTCGAGGGCAAAATAGTAGTTCAATCGTCTTTCAAGTTCTTCATAGTGATCAACAGATATAAATCCCAAGTGACTCAGAGAATAGAGCTATGCTTCCCGGCAACGGCGCCAGAAATTAGTCTTGATAACCCACAAGTATAGGGGATCGCAATAGCTTTCGAGGGTAGAGTATTCAACCCAAATTTATTGATTCGACACAAGGGGAGCCAAAGAATATTCTTGAGTATTAGCAGTTGAGTTGTCAATTCAACCACACCTGGATAACTTAGTATCTGCAGCAAAGTATTTAGTAGCAAAAGTGGTATGATAATAAAGATAATGGTAGCAAAAGTAAAGATAAATGTTTTGGGGGTTTCGTAGTAGTTGTAACAGTAGCAACAGAAAAGTAAATAAGCGAAGAACAATATATGAAAAGCTTATAGGCAACGGATCAGTGATGGATAATTATGCTGGATGCGATTCCTCATGCAATAGTTATAACATAGGGTGACATAGAACTAGCTCCAATTCATCAATGTAATGTAGGCATGTATTCCGTAAATAGTCATACATGCTTATGGAAAAGAACTTGTATGACATCTTTCGTCCTACCCTCCAGTGGAAGCGGGGTCCTAGTGGAAACTAAGGGATATTAAGGCCTCCTTTTAATAGAGAACCGGACCAAAGCATTAACACATAGTGAATACATGAACTCCTCAAACTACGGTCATCACTGAGAAGTGTCCCGATTATTGTCACTTCGGGGTTGTCGGATCATAACACATAATAGGTGACTATAGACTTGCAAGATAGGATCAAGAACACACATATATTCATGAAAACATAATAGGTTCAGATCTGAAATCATGGCACTCGGGCCCTAGTGACAAGCATTAAGCATAGCAAAGTCATAGCAACATCAATCTCAGAACATAGTGGATACTAGGGATCAAACCCTAACAATACTAACTTGATTACATGGCAAATCTCATCCAACCCATCACCGTCCAGCAAGCCTACGATGGAATTACTCACGCACGGCGGTGAGCATCATGAAATTGGTGATGGAGGATGGTTGATGATTATGACGGCGATGAATCCCCCTCTCCGGAGCCCTGAACGGACTCCAGATCAGCCCTCCCGAGAGAGATTAGGGCTTGGCAGCGGCTCCATGTCGTAAAACGCGATGAAACTTTCTCCCTGATTTTTTTCTCCCCGAGACGGAATATATGGAGTTGCAGTTGAGGTCGGAGGAGGTCCTGGGGGCCCACGAGATAGGAGGTCGCGCCCTAGGGGAGGGGGCGCCCCCCTGTCTCGTGGACAGGCTGTGGGCCCCCTGGCATTAATTCTTTAGCCAAAAATTCTTATTAATTCCAAAAAGTGCCTCCGTGGATTTCCAGGACATTCCGAGAACTTTTTCTTTTCTACACATAAAACAACATCATGGCAGTTCTGCTGAAAACAGCGTCAGTCCAGGTTAGTTTCATTCAAATCATGCAAGTTAGAGTCCAAAACAAGGGCAAAAGTGTTTGGAAAAGTAGATATGTTGGAGACGTAACCAGTAAGCTTGTGAACGTCATGCACACTCATAGGGCGTTTCATTCGGAGGATGGTATCAACTTTTTCTGGATTTGCATCGATCCCCCGTTCGGAAACGAGGAAACCGAGTAACTTTCCACCTGGAACTCCGAATGTGCACTTTGACGGATTAAGCTTGATATCATACCTTCTTAGGTTGGCAAAGGTTTCTGCGAGGTCAGTCAGTAGGTCGGAACCTTTACGTGACTTGACCACAATGTCATCCATGTATGCTTCCACATTCCGACTGATTTGAGTGAGCAGGCACTTATGAATCATCCTGATGAATGTGGCTCCGGCATTTTTAAGACCAAATGGCATGGTGACATAGAAAAAGCACCCGAATGGGGTGATGAAAGTTGTTTTTATTTCATCGGGACCATACAATCGGATCTGATGATACCCGGAATATGCATCTAAAAAAGACAAGCGCTCACACCCCGCAGTCGAGTCAACAATCTGATCGATGCGGGGGAGAGGGAAATGATCTTTCGGCAGGCCTGATTGAAATGCTTGAAATCGATGCACATACGAAGTGAATCGTCCTTCTTAGGGACCATGACTACATTGGTAAGCCACTCAGAGTGGTAGATCTCTCGAATGAACTCTGCTGCTAGGAGCCGAGCCACTTCCTCGCCAATTGCCTTTCTCTTCTCTACGGTGGACCGCTGAAGATTCTCTTTGACGGGTTTTACCTTGGGATCAACACGCTAACGATGCTCAGCCAGTTCGCCGGGTACACCTGGCTTGTTAGAAGGTTTCCATGCAAAGATGTCCCAGTTCTCACGGAGGAACTGGATGAGCGCTTCTTCCTATTTTCTATCGAGTGTCGTTGAGATATGAGTCGGTGCGGCATTGGGATCGGTCGGGTGAATATGAATTGGCTTTGTTTCACCAGACGACTGAAATGTAGAATCTGTGGCAGGCTTCTTAGCTCGGAGCAAATCACTCGGATCTGCATTCTTCTGATATTCTTGAAATTCAACTGCTGCCATTTGCGCATCGGCAATTTTGGAACCCTTCTGGAAGCATTCCTCCGCTTTCTGCCGATTGCCAGTAACTGTGATCACACCTCTGGGGCCAAGCATCTTCAACTTGAGGTACACGTAACATGGTCGAGCCATAAAACGTGCGTAGGAAGGCCTACCCAGAATGGCATGATAAGCACTCTGGAAATCCACAACTTCAAATGTCAACTTTTCCTTACGGTAATTCTTGGAATCAGCGAAAACCACGACAAGGGCGATCTGGCCGAGTGATTCGGCTTTCTTTCCAAGGATAACACCATGGAAACTCATATTGCTCTCGCTAAGTTTGGACATCGGAATGCCCATCCCCTTCAAGGTTTCAGCATAAAGGATATTCAGGCCGCTACCACCATCCATCAGCACTTTAGTTAGTCTAGTGCCTTCGACCACTGGGTCGATCACCAACGCCTGCCTCCCAGGGGTGGCTATACGCACAAGGTGATCAGACTGGTCGAATGTGATGGCTGTTTGAGACCATTTCAGGTATGTGGTCGTCGTTGCCAGGGCAACCATATTCACTTCTCTGTTGATAACTTTCAATCGACTCTTGCTCTCAACATCAGCAAAAATCATCAGGGTGGAATTGACTTTAGGATAACCGTCGTCTTCCTCTTCGTCCTCGTCTTTGTCCGACTCTTTCTCCTTATCACGGGGCTGTTTCTCCCGGAACTACTGGATTAGGAGTCAACACTGTCGAGTGGTATGTTTAGGGTAAATCAGATTCCCCTCTTCATGTTTATTCGTATGGATGTGACATGGTAAATCCAACACATCATTCCCTGCTTGATCCTTTACTTTCTTAGGGGTCCAGGGCCCCTTAGGTTTTCCTTTAAACTTTCCTTGAACCACTGTCGCAATCTCACCGGGTGCTGCAGGCTCGGCTTTACGTTTCTGTTTCTGATTGGAATTACCTCCACTGGCATCTTGGCCGACTGGTTTCCCCTTTCCGCTGTGGAGTCGATCCTCTTCTTCTCTGTTAGTGTACCGGGTGGCTATTTCCATCATCCGAGTCAGAGTCATATCTCCAGTCCGACAGAACTTTAGGACCAGCTCTTGGTATTTGACGCCTTCCTTGAAGGCACACACTACTTGATGCTCTGATACATTTTCCACGGTGTGATGCAAAGTGGTCCACCTCTGAATGAAATCTCTCAGAGTCACTCGGTTTCTGCACACAATGCTGCAACTCTGTCAACCTTGCTGGCCGCCTGCAAGTTCCCTCAAAAGTTCTGACGAACACTCGAGCAAGCTCTTCCCAACTGTAAATACTGCCTGGGGCTAACTAAGTCAACCACGCTCTGGCCGACCCTTCTAACATCAAAGGAAGATGCTTCATTGTCACTTCATCATCCCCGCCACCAATCTGCACAACCACTCGGTAATCCTCAAGCCAAGTTTCAGGCTTGGACTCCCCAGTGAACTTACTAACTCTAGTCGCCAGCCTGAAGTTGGGAGGAATCACTGCAGCCCTGATGGCTCTGCTGAAACACTCTAGACCCGAAACATGAACTCTGTTGCCAGTCAGACGATCTCTACCAGGGTCTTATCTATGCGCTCTCTTCCGGTCGACTAGACCTTGAACGAGGATAGATCTTGCATCAAAGCCTGGCTCTCTTGGGTCGACTGGTGCTTTGTGCTCGCCACTGTGACGGCGTCTATCATCGTACTGCCGAGGCACATATGATGCACTCCTCGGAGGAGGTGTGGGCACTCGACGACGATTGTCGCGGTCGAGTCGGTGGTCATACTGCCCATGGCCTTCACGCCGCAAGGGTGATCTTGGACTGTGGGCCGACTGAACTGTATCTGCTACCACGGATCTGCTATGAATCTTATTCCATGACTGAGACACTGTTGTGTTCTGTTCTCCTGCAACCCGGAGTAAGGCCCGGATCTGCATCAATCCTCTGCCAGCCTCCGACTGGGAAGGTTGAATTGACTCTGCTATTCGGGCCGCGGCTGTGAGATTTTGAATCGGAGTGCGGTATACCTTAGGTGGAGGTGGGAAAAGCTGTCGTCGATTGGACTCTGGGATCCGCTCCCGAGCGCGCTCGTCGAGAGCGCGCTGGAGGTTCTCCAGTCGAGTGTGCTCATCCAAATTAGCCAAGCGCACCTCTTCCAAGGCCCAAGCCTCGGGGGTTTCTCCAACGATGGGCGTGTGGAGTGCATCCATGTTGCGGCGACAAAGTTCTTCCCTCTACTGAGATGAGAGGGGTTCGGGATGGTACTCCTCGTGGACGCGCGACGGATCGCCGCCAGCATCCCCGCCGTCTTCACGGCGGAAACTAGGCGGACTACGTGGTCCATCGGCCATCAAGACTTCAGCCGCAGGGTCGCTGCTATCACACTCGGATGCGGTCTCGACGGAGCCATTTGACAGATCGAACAGGCCGTGGAGAGTTTCGTTGGGCTCGATTGCCGCGACTTGATGGGTGGCCGAATGTCGAGCCACCGCGTGTTTCACCCACCGCTAAAGCCGTGACTGACCGGATCGCTTGCGACGGTGAACAGCGGGGAGAGAAGACACCATCGAAGCTGATCGATACTGGGTCGACGGCTGACGGAGAAGGACGCCACGGATGCACGCGCGAAAGTGCGTTGCCCCTCGGACAGGGAGCGCCTCGACGTCAAGGGGAGCTTCCTGAAGCCAAGCGGAGTCGACGGTGATGAAAATGAGCGCGCCGAGACGGATCTTGCGGCCCTCAGCCAATCCACCGTCGGAAACCATGATGATGGGGATCGGAAAAAATTGCAAATTCACCAACAAGTCGGTAAGACACCTGCCCCACGGTGGGCGCCAACTGTCGTGGTTCTAAGGCTGACAGTAGAAAGGGGGGTAGGTATGGAGAGGCAAGATCCCAGCTATGGTGAAGGTGTACACACAGGATTTACGAGTTCAGGCCCTTCGCGGAGGAAGTAATAGCCCTACGTCTCGGTGCCTGGAGGCGGTCGACTGGATTATATGTGTGTGATGTTACAGGGGGTGCGAACCCTTGTCCCAGAGAGGGGGTGGCTTATATAGAGTGCACTAGGACCCCAGCCATCCTCCATTACAAGGGGCTTAATGTACATAAAGTAGGGGCGTTACTAATAACGCCAGCCTTAAGTGTTGTTAAAGATCTTAAAGACTATGGAGTGAATGTCTGACCATTACAGAGATGAGTGATTCATGGCCTTCAGTAGGTCGAGTGATTCCTCATATGGTCGAGTGACAATAGGCAGGGGGACGCCCGAGTGATATGACTGGTCGAGTGGATTGCACTCGACATCTTTGACTGGGGGTTCTTCGTTGTCTCCTGGACTTCTTATCTTCGAGGGTAGTGACCTTGGGTAGGATGTATAGGTCAGGACTATGACCCTACCCCAGGTTTGTATCCTCATCACCCCCTGGGTGCGCCCCCCACCCTCGTGGTCCCCTCAGAACTCCACCGACCTACTTCTTCCTCCTATATATACCCATATACCCCGAAAACATCTAGGAGCACAATAGAGCGGGAGTTCCGCCGCCGCAAGCCTTTGTAGCCACCAAAAACCAATCAGGACCCTGTTCCGGCACCCTGCCGGAGGGGGGATCCCTCACCGGTGGCCATCTTCATCATCCCGGTGCTCTCCATGACGAGGAGGGAGTAGTCCACCCTCGAGGCTGAGGGTATGTACCAGTAGCTATGTGTTTCATCTCTCCCTCTTGTGTTCTTGAGGTGATACGATCTTGATGTATCGCGAGCTTTGCTATTATAGTTGGATCTTATGATGTTTCTCCCCCTCTACTCTCTTGTAATGGATTGAGTTTTCCCTTTGAAGTTATCTTATCGGATTGAGTCTTTAAGGATTTGAGAACACTTGATGTATGTCTTGCATGTGCTTATCTGTGGTGACAATGGGATATTCACGTGATCTACTTGATGTATGTTTTGGTGATCAACTTGCGGATTCAGTGACCTTGTGAACTTATGCATAGGGGTTGGCACACGTTTTTGTCTTGACTCTTCGGTAGAAACTTTGGGGTAATCTTTGAAGTTCTTTGTGTTGGTTGAATAGATGAATCTGAGATTGTGTTATGCATATGCATATCGTATAAGCATACCCACGAATACTTGAGGTGACATTGGAGTATCTAGGTGACATTAGGGTTTTGGTTGATTTGTGTCTTAAGGTGTTATTCTAGTACGAACCCTAGGATAGATCGAACGGAAAGAATAGCTTCATGTTATTTTACTACGGACTCTTGAATAGATCTATCAGAAAGGATAACTTTGAGGTGGTTTCGTACCCTACAATAATCTCTTCGTTTGTTCTCCGCTATAAGTGACTTTGGAGTGGCTCTTTGTTGCATGTTGAGGGATAGTTATATGATCCAATTATGTTATTATTGTTGAGAGAACTTGCACTAGTGAAAGTATGAACCCCAGGCCTTGTTTCCTAGCATTGCAATACTGTTTGTGCTCACTTTTATCATTAGTTACCTCGCTGTTTTTATATTTCAGATTACAAATACTCATATCTACCATCCATATTGCACTTGTATCACCATCTCTTCGCCGAACTAGTGCACCTATACAATTTACCATTGTATTAGGTGTGTTGGGGACACAAGAGACTCTTTCTTATTTGGTTGCAGGGTTGTTTGAGAGAGACCATCTTCATCCTACACCTCCCACGGATTGATAAACCTTAGGTCATCCGCTTGAGGGAAATTTGCTACTATCCTACAAACCTCTGCACTTGGAGGCCCAACAACGTCTACAAGGAGAAGGTTGCGTAGTAGACATCAAGCTCTTTTCTGGCGCCGTTGCCAGGGAGGTTAGTGCTTGAAGGTATATCTTTAGATCTTGCAATCAAATCTTTTAGTTTCTTGTTTTATCACTAGTTTAATCTATAAAGGAAAACTACAAAAAAATGGAATTGAGGGTGCCTCATATACTTCATCTTTTTAATGTCTTCCGTGAAAATAAGGATTCCGATAATTGTGCTCAATTGCTAGAGGAAGAATGCATTAAAATGTTTGGCACTAAATCTTTGAATGATGAGCATGATTGCAATGTTGTTAGTATGAATTCTTTGAATACCCATGATGCTAATGATATGCAAATCTACAAGCTTGGGGAAGCTATGTTTGATAAAGATGATATTTTTTGTCCCCCAAGTTTTGATGAGCAAATTTATTATGACGAAAGCATGCCTCCTATTTATGATGATTATTATGATGACACGTATGCTATAAAGAATAAATATAACCATGAAACTTGTCATCTTGATTTTAATTTTCAATTGGATTATGCCTCACATGATGGTTATTTTGTTGAGTTTGCTCCCACTATTCCGAATGAGAAGAATTTTGCTTATGTGGAGAGTAGCAAAATTTCTATGCTTGTGCATCATGAGAATAATGCTTTATGTGATGGTTGTATTGTTGAATTCATTCATGATGCTACTGAAAATTATTATGAGGGATGACTATATGCTTGTAGGAATTGCAATAATATCAAGTTTCCTCTCTATGTGCTTAAAGTTTTGAACTTATGCTTGTTTTGCCTTCCTATGCTAGTTGATTATTGTTCCCATAAGTTGTTTGCTCACAAAATCCCTATGCATAGGAAGTGGGTTAGACTTAAATTTGCTAGTCATATTCTTCATGATGCTCTCTTTATGTTTCAATTCTTATCTTTTATGTGAGCATCACTGAAATCATCATGCCTAGCTAGGGGCGTTAAACGTTAGCGCTTGTTGTGAGGCAACCCAATTTTATTTTCGTTCTTTGCTTTTTGCTCCTGTTTAGTAATAAATAATTCATATAGCCTCTGGTTAGGTGTGTTTTTATGTTTTAATTAGTGTTTGTGCCAAGTAGAACCTTTGGGAAGACTTGGGTGAAGTCTTTGTGATCTTGCTGTAAAAAACAGAAACTTTTGCGCTCACGATATTAGCTGCCATTTTTTACTGGAGAGTGATTTTATGTTGATTCTTTCTGAAGATGATTAATAGACAAATTCCCCACGTCCAACAATTTATTTCATAAGTTTTGGAGTTACAGAAGTATTCGAATGATGCAGATTACTACAGACTGTTCTGTTTTTGACAGATTCTGTTTTCATCGTGTTGTTTGCTTATTTTGATGAATCTATGAGTAGTATCGGAGGGTATGAACCATAGAGAAGTTGGAATACAGTAGTTATTACATCAATATGAATTTATAATGAGTTCACAACAGTATCAAAAGTGATGATTTATTTTCTTATACTAATGGAGCTTACGAGTTTTCTGTTGAGTTTTCTGTTGTGAAGTTTTCAAGTTTTGGGTAAAGATTCGATGGACTATGGAATAAGGAGTGGCAAGAGCCTAAGCTTGGGGATGACAAAAGCACCCCAAGGTAATATTCAAGGACAACCAAGAGCCTAAGATTGGGGATGCCCCGGATGGCATCCCCTCTTTCGTCTTCATTCATCGGTAACTTTACTTGGAGCTATATTTTTATTCACCACATGATATGTGTTTTGCTTGGAGCGTCATTTTGTTTTATTTTGTTTTGCTTGTTGTTTGAATAATATCCCAAGATCTGAAATTCTTAAATGTTAGAGAGCCTTCACATAGTTGCATAATTATTCGACTACTCATTGATCTTCACTTATATCTTTTGGAGTAGTTTGTCATTTGCTCTAGTGCTTCACTTATATCTTTTTAGAGCACGGCGGTGGTTTTATTTTGAATAAATTAATGAAATCTCATGCTTCACTTATATTATTTTGAGAGTCTTTTAGAACAGCATGGTAATTTTCTTTGGTTATGAATTTAGTCCTAATATGATGGGCATCCAAGATGGGTGTAATAAAAACTTTCATATAAAGTGCATTGAATACTAAGAAAAGTTTGATTCCTTATGATTGTTTTGAGATATGAAGATGGTGATATTAGAGTCATGCTAGTGGAGTAGTTGTGAATTTGAGAGATACTTGTGTTAAAGTTTGTGTTTCCCGTAGCATGCACGTATGGTGAACCGTTATGTGATGAAGTTGGAGCATGATTTATTTATTGATTGTCTTCCTTATGAGTGGAGGTCGGGATCGCGCGATGGTTAGCTCCTGCCAACCCTTCCCCTAGGAGCATGCGTGTAGTACTTTGTTTTGATCACTTGTAGATTTTTGCAATAAGTATGTGAGCTCTTTATGACTAATGTTGAGTCCATGGATTATACACACTCTCACCCTTCCACCATTGCTAGCCTCTCTTCTGCCGTGCAACTTTCGCCGGTACCATACACCCACCATATACCTTCCTCAAAACAGCCACCATACCTACCTATTATGGCATTTCCATAGCCATTCCAAGATATATTGCCATGCAACTTTCCACCGTTCCGTATATTATGACACGCTCCATCATTGTCATATTGCCTTGCATGATCATGTAGTTGACATCGTAATTGTGGAAAAGCCACCTTTCATAATTATTTCATACATGTCACTCTTGATTCATTGCACATCCCTGTACACCGCCGGAGGTATTCACATAGAGTCATATTTGTTCTAAGTATCGAGTTGTAAGTAAATAAAAGTGTGATGATTATCATTATTAGAGCATTGTCCCAGTGAGGAAAGGATGAAGGAAGCAATGATTCCCTCACAAGTTGGGATGAGTCTCCGGACTTTATGAAAAATAAAAGAGGCCAAAGAAGCTCAAATAAAAAAAGGCCAAAGAAGCCCACCAAAAAATTAGAGCAAAAGAGAGAAGGGGCAATGCTACTATCCTTTTACCACACTTGTGCTTCAAAGTAGCACCATGATCTTCATGATAGAGAGTCTCCTATGTTGTCACTTTCATATACTAGTGGGTATTTTTCATTATACAACTTGGCTTGTATATTCCAATGATGGGCTTCCTCAAAGTGCCCTAGGTCTTCACGAGCAAGCAAGTTGGATGCACACCCACTTAGTTTCTTTTTGAGCTTTCATACACTTATAGCTCTAGTGCATCCGTTGCATGGCAATCCCTACTCATGCACAAATATATCTATTGATGGGCATCTCCATAGCCCATTGATACGCCTAGTTGATGTGAGACTATCTTCTCCTTTTTTTTTCTCCACAACCATCCTTCTATTCCACCTATAGTGCTATGTCCATGGCTCACGCTCATGTATTGCGTGAAGATTGAAAATGTTTGAGAATACTAAAGTATGAAACAATTGCTTGGCTGAAACCGGGGTTGTGCATGATTAAATATTTTGTGTGATGAAGATAGAGCATAGCCAGACTATATGATTTTGTAGGGATAGCTTTCTTTGGCCATGTTATTTTGAGAAGACATAATTGCTTTGTTAGTATGCTTGAAGTATTATTGTTTTCATGTCAATATTAAACTTTTGTTTTGAATCTTATCGATCTGATATTCTTGCCACAATAGAGAAGATTACATTGATAAATTATGTTAGGTAGCATTCCACATCAAAAAATCTGTTTTTATCATTTACCTACTCGAGGACGAGCAGGAATTAAGCTTGGGGATGCTTGATACGTCTCCAACGTATCTATAATTTTTGATTGTTCCATGCTATTATATTATCTGTTTTGGATGTTTAATGGGCTTTATTATACACTTTAATATTATTTTTGGGACTAACCTATTAACCGAAGGCCCAGTCCAAATTGTTGTTTTTTTCGCCTATTTTAGTGTTTCGCAGAAAAGCAATATCAAACGGAGTCCAAATGGAATGAAACCTTCGGGAGAGTTATTTTTGGAACAAACGTGATCCAGAGGACTTGGAGTGGACATCAAGAAAGAAGCAAGGAGGCCACGAGGCAGGGAGGCGCGCCTGCCCCCTTGGGCGTGCCCCCACCCTCGTGGTCCCCTCGCAGCTCCACCGACCTACTTCTTCCTCCTATATATACACATATACCCCAAAAACATCCAGGAGCACGATAGATCGGGAGTTCCGCCGCCGCAAACCTCTGTAGCCACAAAACCAATCGGGACCCTGTTCCGGCACCCTGTCGGAGGGGGGATCCCTCACCGGTGGCCATATTCATCATCCCGGCGCTCTCCATGACAAGGAGGGAGTAGTTCACCCTTGGGGCTGAGGGTATGTACCAGAAGCTATGTGTTTGATCTCTCTCTCTTGTGTTCTTGAAGTGATACGATCTTGATGTATCACGAGCTTTGCTATTATAGTTGGATCTTATGATGTTTCTCCCCCTCTACTCTCTTGTAATGGATTGAGTTTTCCCTTTGAAGTTATCTTATTGGATTGAGTCTTTAAGGATTTGAGAACACTTGATGTATGTCTTGCATGTGCTTATCTGTGGTGACAATGGGATATTCATGTGATCTACTTGATGTATGTTTTGGTGATCAACTTGCCGGTTCAGTGACCTTGTGAACTTATGCATAGGGGTTGGCACACGTTTTCGTCTTGACTCACCGGTAGAAACTTTGGGGCACTCTTTGAAGTTCTTGTGTTAGTTGAATAGATGAATCTGAGATTGTGTGATGCATGTCGTATAATCATACCCACGGATACTTGAGGTGACACTGGAGTATCTAGGTGACATTAGGGTTTTGGTTGATTTATGTCTTAAGGTGTTATTCTAGTACGAACTCTAGGATAGATCGAACAGAAAGAATAGCTTCATGTTATTTTACTACAGACTCTTTAATAGATCGATCAGAAAGGATAACTCTGAAGTGGTTTCATACCCTACAATAATCTCTTCGTTTGTTCTACGCTATTAGTGACTTTGGAGTGACTCTTTGTTGCATGTTGAGGGATAGTTATATGATCCAATTATGTTATTATTGTTGAGAGAACTTGCACTAGTGAAAGTATGAACCCTAGGCCTTGTTTCATAGCATTGCAATACTGTTTGTGCTCACTTTTATCATTAGTTACCTCGCTGTTTTTATATTTTCAGATTACAAATACTCATATCTACCATCTATATTGCACTTGTATCACCATCTCTTCGCCGAACTAGTGCACCTATACAATTTACCATTGTATTGGGTGTGTTGGGGACACAAGACACTCTTTGTTATTTGGTTGCAGGGTTGTTTGAGAGAGACCATCTTCATCCTACACCTCCCACGGATTGTAAACCTTAGGTCATCCCCTTGAGGGAAATTTGCTACTGTCCTACAAACCTCTGCACTTGGAGGCCCAACAACGTCTACAAGGAGAAGGTTGCGTAGTAGACATCAGTGGATGACCATGTGGACGCCCTGGTGGAAGAGTTTGCTCCTGAGGATGACACGGTCGTGCTTGCAGCCGGAGTAGGTGGCACAGGCGGCGATGATGAAGAGAATGGCCGCGACGACATGGGCAGTGCAAGCGGCGCGAATGGAGGTGACGAAGAGGGCACACTCAGCTAGGCCCGCACTTCTTTTTGCTTTAACCTGTATGACCAAAACTTGAACGCCTCCTCGTGAGAGCATTTTTAAAGGGGGGGGCTTGCGATGTATATGATTATGAAATGCTTTTGAAGTAGCGCCTATGGTGCGACCCTTTAGGTCTGTAGCCTCAGGCAGGGTGGTTGTTATGACTTATCTTTGGTTCTGCGGATCTCGTGTGAGGCTTGATGCCACAGCAATGCTTGTCTTCTCGCGGCGAGCCTGCCGTAGGCTCGCAAGGGTCTGGTCCTCCTGAGGAGCCTGCTGACCTGTCCTAGAGTGCTTCGTGAGGGACTAACTGCCGGACCACGGCTAGGTACGTGCGTGGTGGTCGCATCCCTGGTCCCCAGGGGGAAGCCTTTGCATGCTCGGGGCCGGCCCGATCATGCTCGACGCGTGCGCACCACACCCATCCCCCGCTCACGAGGCACTTGGGGGAGGGGCAGCAGGCGTGAGCCCCGCTCAAAAACACGAAACAAGAAAGCAAGAGAACGACGCAAGACAAGACAATTTCCCCCCGTTTTTCTTTTGGTAAACGCACAAGAGCCAAGTTCATTCCTAAAAGCCGGTGAATTAGGTACAAAAAGAGAGGCGGAAGCAAACGGTCGTGTCCAACGCCTAGCTAGTCTTCAGGTCTTCTCACCAGTGCGGAGCTAAGTGCTTCCACTGGGCGTGGGCATAGTCATTGGGGGACAGTGTCGACGGCCAGCGCGGAGCATGGTGCTTCCACTTGGACGTGGGTGGGAGCCCCCGTGAGGCCCCAGGGCGGCACTCAGGAGACTCGGGGGCATGTACAGGCCCACTCATTATTACGTGAGAGTGTCACGAGCGGAGACCTTCACAGGCCGGAGCCTTTCTTCATGTCGCCCAACAAGGACCCCGCCTTGCGCCGCCACCGACCACCGTTGGGGCATCCAGAAACCAGGACGAGGCCAAGGGGCAAGGGGAATGCTGGCGACGCCATCGGCGACCGTAGGCTCTCCGCCGGCAGGGAGGGCTTGCCGGCGCCTTCCCCGGCGGGGGACCTACCTCCGAGCAGCATCTTGCTCCGCGCAGCACGGGGGAGGCCCTGGCCTCGGGCTCCCCCCACGCCGCTCCCAAGACCCTTTGTGCTCCTACGGCTGGGCCACCGCCCTGGGAGCCCTGGTGGTGGTTGCGCCCTGGTTCACCTGCGATCCATGGTTAGCGCAAGTGTGCTCCTGAGGCGTTAGTTGTACCCAATGGTTGTTGTTGTCGAAGGCATTGCTGGAGCCCTGCAGCTGCTCGCAAAGAGCCTCGGCTTCGTGTACCTCCAACGCCCAGCCTGGCATGGGGGATCGGCTGGAGCCTTCTCCCGACGCGTACCTCAAGTCCACCGCGACGAGCACGTAGGCTTCCGGGCTGGCTGCGCCTGAGTCGCTGCCCGGTTGCCTCGCGCTTTCGCCCCCGCAGTCGTCACAAGGTCCTGGTGACCGAGGGCTGGTGCCCCAGCGCGGCCCCATGGGAGGTTGCACGGAGTCTCCCCGACCCAAGGTGGCTTGGTCGAAGCAACGCGGGCTGCGCCATGAGGTAGGCCGAAGCTGAGAGGCTCTCCAGGGGCCATGGAAGGGGGCGTGCGGGCGTGGCGAGAGTGAGCGCACGCCCCTGCCACGGCCTGCTGATACGTCTCGTATCTATAATTTTTTTATTGTTCTGTGCTATTATATTATCTGTTTTGGATGTTTAATGGGCTTTAATATGCTCTTTTATATTATTTTTGGGACTAACCTATTAATCGAGCGCCCAGTGTCAGTTTTTGTTTTTTTTCCTATTTTAGAGTTTTGTAGAAAAGGAATACCAAACGGAGTCCAAACGGAATGAAACCTTCGCGATGATCTTTCCTGGACCAAAAGCAAACCAGAAGACTTGGAGTTGAAGTCAGAGATGCAACGAGGCGTCCACGAGGCAGGAGGGCGCGCCCAGGGGGTAGGCGTGCGCCACACCCTCGTGGGCCCCTCGTAGCTCCACCGACCTAGTTCTTTCGCCTATATATACTCTTATACCCTAAAAACATCAGGGGAGCCACGAAACCACTTCTCCACCGCCGCAACCATCTGTACCCGTGAGATCCCATCTTGGGGCCTTTTTCGGCAATCTGCTAGAGGGGGATTCGATCATGGAGGGCTTCTACATCAACACCATTGCCTCTTCGATGAAGCATGAGTAGTTTACCACAGACCTTTGGGTCCATAGTTATTAGCTAGATGGCTTCTTCTCTCTCTTTGATTCTCAATACAAAGTTCTCCTCGATGTTCTTGGAGATCTATTCGATGTAATATTCTTTTGCAGTGTGTTTGTCGAGATCCGATGAATTGTGGATTTATGAACAAGATTATCTATGAATATTATTTAGTTCTTCTCTGAATTCTTATATGCATGATTTGATATCTTTGCAAGTTTCTTCAAATTATTGGTTTAGTTTGGCCTACTAGATTGATCTTTCTTGCCATGGGACAAGTGCTTAGCTTTGGGTTCAATCTTGCGGTGTCCTTTCCCAGTGACAGTAGGGGCAGCAAGGCACGTATTGTATTGTTGCCATCGAGGATAAAAAGATGGGGTTTATATCATATTGCTTGAGTTTATCCCTATACATCATGTCATGTTACTTAATGTGTTACTTTGTTCTTATGAACTTAATACTCTAGATGCATGCTGGATAGCGGTCGATGTGTCGAGTAATGGTAGTAGATGCAGAATTGTTTCGGTCTACTTGACACGGACGTGATGCCTATGTTCATGATCATTGCCTTAGATGTCATCATATTTATGCGCTTTTCTTGCTCGACAGTAATTTGTTCACCCACCGTAATACATGCTATCTCGAGAGAAGCCACTGGTGAAACCTATGGCCCCCGGGTCTCTTTTCCATTATATTAAGTCTCTTTTGAATCTCATTTACTATTTTGCAATCTTTACTTTCCAATCTATACAACCAAAAATACCAAAAATATTTACTTTACCGTTTATCTATCTCTATCAGAACTCACTTTTGCGAGTGACCGTGAAGGGATTGACAACCCCTTTATCGCGTTGGTTGCAAGTTCTTGATTGTTTGTGCAGGTATTCGGTGACTTGTGCGTCGTCTCCTACTGGATTGATACCTTGGTTCTCAAAATTGAGGGAAATACTTACGCTACTTTACTGCATCACCCTTCCCTCTTCAAGGGAAAACCAACGCAAGCTCAAGAGGTAGCAAGAAGGATTTCTGGCGCCGTTGCCGGGGAGATCTACGCCTAGTCAAGCCATACCAAGTACCCATCATAAACTATTCTCCCTTGCATTACATTATTTGTCATTCGCCTCTCGTTTTCCTCTCCCCCAGTTCTAAAACAATTTTCGAAAACCTTTGCCTTTTCTTCGCCCCTCTTCCGTTCGTCTCTTCTTGTTTGCTTCTTGTGTGCTTGTGTGTTGGTGTGCTTGTTTGATTTAATGGCTTTGCCAAAAGGCGTTGATCCTGACCTTAGGAGGTTGGAAGAAATTGAAAACAACGTAGGAGCTTTATGTCTTTACAATTTGAGCATAACAATTTCTTCAGAAACAAGCTTAAAGAACAAAAAAGTTTTATGGAGTGCATGAATAAAGAGCTCGATGATATGTTTAAAGAATTTTATGGTTTGAAATCCCAGTTTGCTCATCTTGAAAAATTAGTAGGCCAAATTTCTGATAAACAAGCCACTTTAGTTAATAAGATGGCCGCTAAACCGGAAGATATACATAATAATGATGAAGATCTAAAAGTGATTGATGTGACTCCTATTAAATCTTCCTTTTCCAATATGAATCTTGATAAAGATGGGACTGGAGATGAGTCAACTTTAGTCAAAAGGCGTCCAAATGATTCGGAGTTTTTAGATCTAGATGCAAAAATTGATAAAAGTGGGATTGAAGAGGTCAAAACTTTTAATAGCAATGAACCAACTATTTTGGATTTCAAGGGATTTAATTATGATAATTGTTCTTTAATTGATTGTATTTCCTTGTTGCAATCTATGTTAAATTCTCCTCATGCTTATAATCAAAATAAAGCTTTTACTAAACATATCGTTGATGCCTTGATGCAATCTTACAAAGAAAAGCTTGAACTAGAAGTTTCTATCCCTAGAAAAATTTATGATGAGTGGGAACCTACTATTAAAATTAAGATTAAATATTATGAATGTTATGCTTTGTGTGATTTGGGTGCTAGTGTTTCCACGATTCCAAAAACTTTGTGTGATGTGCTAGGTTTTCGTGAATTTGATGATTGTTCTTTAAATTTGCATCTTGCGGATTCCACCATTAAGAATCCTATGGGAAGAATTAATGGAGTTCTTATTGTTGCAAATAGAAATTATGTGCCCATAGATTTCATTGTTCTTGATATAGATTGCAATCCTACAAATAGAAATAGGAAGGGCATGGAACACTTTCCTAGGAAGAAAATTAAATTGCCTTATGAATATATTATGAGATCCACTTATGGGTTGCATACCAAAGATGGCAATACCTAGATCTATGCTTGTTTTTATGCCTAGCTAGGGGCGTTAAACGATAGCGCTTGTTGGGAGGCAACCCAATTTTATTTTTGTTCTTTGCTTTTTGCTCTTGTTTAGTGATAAATAATTCATATAGCTTCTGTTTAGATGTAGTTTTATGTTTTAATTTGTGTTTGTGCCAAGTAGAACCTTTGGGAAGATTTGGGTGAAGTCTTTGCGATCTTGCTGGTAAAACCAAAAACTTTTGCGCTCACGAGAATAGCTGTCATTTTTTTTACGGAAGAGTGCTTTTAGGTTGATTCATTTTGTAGAAGACTAATAGACAAATTACTCACGTCCACCAATTTATTTCAGAATTTTCGGAGTTACAGAAGTATTCAAAAGTTACAGATTGCTACAAACTGTTCTATTTTTGACAAATTCTGTTTTTCGTGTGTTGTTTGCTTATTTTGATGAATCTATGAGTAGTATCGGGGGGTATGAACCATAGAGAAGTTGGAATACAGTAGGTTTAACACCAAGATAAATAAAGAATGAGTTCATTACAGTACCTTAAAGTGGTGGTTTATTTTCTTATACTAATGGAGCTCATGAGATTTTCTGTTGAAGTTTTGTGTTGTGAAGTTTTCAAGTTTTGGGAAAAGACTTGATGGATTTTGGAATAAGGAGTGGCAAGAGCCTAAGATTGGGTATGCCCAAGGCACTCCAAGGTAAAATTCAAGGACAACCCAAAGCCTAAGCTTGGGGATGCCCCGGAAGGCATCCCTTCTTTCTTCTTCGTCTATCGGTAACTTTACTTGAGGCTATATTTTTATTCACCACTTGATATGCGTCTTGTATGATTTGAGTCTTTGCCTTTTAGTTTACCACAATCATCCTTGCTGTACACACCTTTTGGGAGAGACACGCATGAATCGGAATTTATTAGAATACTCTATGTGCTTCACTTATACCTTTTGAGCTAGGCAATATTGCTCTAGTGCTTCACTTATATCTTTTTAGAGCACGGCGGTGGCTTTATTTTATAGAAATTATTGATCTCTCATGCTTCACTTATATTATTTTGAGAGTCTTTTAGAACAACATGGTAATTTGCTTTGGGTATAAAATTAGTCCTAATATGATGGGCATCCAAGATGGATATAATAAAAACTTTCATATAAAGTGCATTGAGTACTATGAGAAGTTTGATTCTTTATGATTGTTTTGAGATATGAAGATGGTGATATTAGAGTCATGCAAGTAGAGTAGTTGTGAATTTGAGATATACTTGTGTTAAAGTTTGTGATTACCGTAGCATGCACGTATGGTGAACCGTTATGTGATAAAGTTGAAGCATGATTTATGTATTGATTGTCTTCCTTATGAGTGGTGGCCGGGGACGAGCGATGGTCTTTTCCTACCAATCTAACCCCCTAGGAGCATGCGCGTAGAACTTCGTTTCAATAACTAATAGATTTTTGCAATAAGTATGTGAGTTCTTTAAGACTAATGTTGAGTCCATGGATTATACGCACTCTCACCCTTCCACCATTGCTAGCCTCTCTAGTACCGCTCAACTTTCACCGGTATCATACACCTACCATATACATTCCTCAAAACAGCCACCATACCTACCTATTATGGCATTTCCATAGCCATTCCGAGATATATTGCCATGCAACTTTTCATCATTCCGTTTATTATGACACGCTCCATCATTGTCATATTGTCTTGCATGATCATGTAGTTGACATCGTATTTGTGGCAAAGCCACCGTTCATAATTTTTCATACATGTCACTCTTGAATCGTTGCACATCTCGGTACACAGCCGGAGGCATTCACATATAGTCATATTTTGTTCTAAGTATCAACTTGTAATTATTGAGTTGTAAGCAAATAAAAGTGTGATGAAATTTCATTATTAGAGCATTGTCCCAGTGAGGAAATGATGATGGACACTATGATTCCCCCAAAGGTCGGGATGAGACTCCGGACTAAATAAAAAAAATAGGCCATAAAAAGGCCCAAATAAATAAAAAATGAGAGAAAAAGAGAGAAGGGGCAATGCTACTATCATTTTTCCACACTTGTGCTTCAAAGTAGCACCATGATCTTCATGATAGAGAGTCTCCTATGTTGTCACTTTCATATACTAGTGGGAATTTTTCATTATAGAACTTGGCTTGTATATTCCAATGATGGGCTTCCTCAAAATGCCCTAGGTCTTGGTGAGCAAGCAAGTTGGATGCACACCCACCTAGTTTCTTTTTGAGCTTTCATACACTTATAGCTCTAGTGCATCCGTTGCACGGCAATATCCCTACTCACTCACATTGATATCTATTGATGGCATCTCCATAGCCCTTTGATACGCCTAGTTGATGTGAGACTATCTTCTCCTTTTTGTCTTCTCCACAACCACCATTCTATTCCACCTATATTGCTATGTCCATGGCTCACGCTCATGTATTGCGTGAAGATTGAAAAAGTTTGAGAACATCGAAAGTATGAAACAATTGCTTGGCTTGTCATCGGGGTTGTGCATGATTAAATACTTTGTGTGATGAAGATAGAGCATAATCAGACTATATGATTTTGTAGGGATAGCTTTTTTTGCCATGTTATTTTGAGAAGACATGATTGCTTTGTTAGTATGCTTGAAGTATTATTGTTTTTATGTCAATATTAAACTTTTGTCTTGAATCTTTTGCATATGAACATCCATGCCATCATAAAGAATATTACATTGATAAATATGTTAGGTAGCATTCCACATCAAAAATTCTGTTTTTATCATTTACCTACTCGAGGACGAGCAGGAATTAAGCTTGGGGATGCTTGATACATCTCCAACGTATCTATAATTTTTGATTGTTCCATGCTATTATATTATCTGTTTTGGATGTTTAATGGGCTTTAATATGCTCTTTTATATTATTTCTGGTACTAACCTATTAGCCGAGGCCCAAGTGCCAGTTTCTGTTTTTTTTGCCTATTTTAGAGTTTTACAGAAAAGGAATACCAAATGGAGTCCAAGCGGAATGAAACCTTCACGATAATCTTTCTTGGACCGGAAATAAACCAGAAGACTTGGGGTTGAAGTCAGAGACGCAGTGAGGCGTCCACGAGGCAAGAGGGCGCGCTAGGGCGGTAGGTGCGCCCCCATCCTCGTGAGCCCCTCGTAGCTCCACCGACCTAGTTCTTTCGCCTATATATACTCGTATACCCTAAAAACATCAGGGGGAGCCACGAAACCACTTTTCCACTGCCGCAACCTTCTGTATCCATGAGATCCCATCTTGGGGCCTTTTTTGTCGATCTGCCGGAGGGAGATTCGATCACAGAGGGCTTCTACATCAGCACCATTGCCTCTCATGAAGCGTGAGTAGTTTACCACAGACCTTCGGGTCCATAGTTATTAGCTAGATGGCTTCTTCTCTCTCTTTGATTCTCAATACAAAGTTCTCCTCGATGTTCTTGGATATCTATTCGATTTAATATTCTTTTGCGGTGTGTTTTGTCGAGATCCGATGAATTGTGGATTTATGAACAAGATAATCTATGAATATTTTTTGGTACTTCTCTGAATTCTTATATGCATGATTTGATATCTTTGCAAGTCTCTTCTAATTATCGATTTAGTTTGGCCTACTTGTTGGGGAAACTGATCCACGAACACCTATGGGACCGGCGGACCGAGCCCCTTTCGGTTCGGCGGGGGGCGGAGATCGCGCGAAGAGCAGATCGAGGCGAAGCACACGAGCGATTTACCCAGCTTCGGAGCTCTCCGGAGAGATAATACTCCTACTGTTGCATGTTTGATTGTATTGAGTTCTTGCTCGGGAGCGCTGAGTGCTACAGTACACGCTAGCTGCTAACGAGACCGAGCGTGAGTGTTTTCTGGCTTCGAACCCCCCCCCCCCTACGTTGCGCATGGGCCTCCTTTTATATGCTCAAGGGGTCACCGACAGGTGGCAAGGTAGACAAGGGTAAAAATGGAAAAGTCTTGTGGTTGGTACAACTACCTGTACAGTGTATCATACCTAAACCTGACGGCAGGGGACAAAGGCATTAAATGCCCATCTGCGTCACCCAAACAGTGCAAAAAGGGACCATCAGGGGCACCACCGCTTGCCACGATGGCAATCTTGTCAGCGTCGCTTGCCACCTCGCACTGCTGGCTGCACAGCCTCTCGCCACGCGCGCCTGGAAAGGTCCCAGGGCGACACGTTGGTGGATGTGCTGGAGCGCAGGTACAGAGTGGTAGCTTGCCGCGGCAAGCGCCTTGCCGCGGTTGTTGTCTTGTCGCGTCCGGAAGCTTGTCGCTCACCGGGCCTCGCCGGGACGCGTGGCGCGTCGCGGCAAGTTCCTTGAGATGCCTTGGTTGGCCTTCCCGGCAAGCTCCTCTTGCCGGGGTCTTGTCTCCTTGGCTTGAATACTTTGTTCTTGAATGGCTCCAAAGGAACCGCGGAGGACCCTGGCGGTCACCTGGCAAGCCTTGCCGCGGCGTGCTGCGACTGCCCGTGCACAAGTTCTGGATACTAGGGTACCCCTACTCTAGTACACCGACAGGAGCCCCCGGGCCTGGGCCATACACGGTGCCGAGCGCTGTTGGGCCAGGCCCAAAACAGGGCACGGGCACGCGCGGCCTGGGTTACACCGTATCTTACTCCGTATCCACCGCGCCCTCCCCGAACGGCACGCGTCGAATGCGGCGTCGTGGGAGAGATTGTGGGTGGTTTCTTTATTCGGAAAGACGGAACGTCCGCCCCCTCCCTCTTTATAAGCAGGGGAAACAGGGGCAGTTCGCCCATCTCGCTAGTTGCTAATCCAATCTCAGAAATCTCCGCCGCTCCCCCCTTTCTTCCCAAAGCTGAAAGAGAGCAGCGCTCCGCCCCCCATCGCCACCAGCACCATCAACGCCGTCGATCTCCCCCACCACCTCCGCCATGGCTCCGAAAGCCGGCAAGGGGAAGGACGTGAAGTCGACCGAGGCGCAGCGGCTCGCGGCGCTGCGAAAGGAGCGGACAACCTTCCCCCCCAAGCTCGCCGCGAAGGAGCTGAGGGTGTACTACTACCTCTTCTGGTCGACAGAGACGCGAGTGCATCCGCGCACGAAGGTACTCTCCGCCGCCGCTTTGGAACGGGCTCCGAATGGATATCCCTTCTTCGCGTTGTTCTTCTACTGCGGGCTCTACCCGCCTTTCTCTGAATTTTTCTGCGACATTATGAACACCTACGGGTTCCACCTCCTTGACTTCACCCCCAATGTCGTTCTGACCATGGCAGTTTTTGCACATCTCTGCGAAAACTTTGTCGGAGTCCATCCAAATGTAGCCCTTTTCCGTCACTTCTTTATGCCCCGAGTTGAGAGAGAAGAGCCTCTATCCGGCGGAATCGCCTGGATCTCGAGAGCCGGCAAGAAGGAAGCTTATCTGGAGGGAGAGCTCCGTGGCAAGTGGGAGGAATGGAGAGCAGACTGGTGCTGGATTGTCGAGGAGAACCCGCAGCCATTTACCGCCCAGCGCCAAGATCTAGTAGCGCGCGGAAACGATTGGAGTAGCGTGGCCCCGGAAGACGATAGGCTGAAGATTGCCGTCACCCGGATCCTACGCCTCAGGCTTGCCGGGCTCACTGTAGGCGCCGTTGGCGCAGATTTTCTTCGCTGCCGCATCGCCCCCCAGCAGGAGAGGAGGAGACCCGCCTGGGAGTTCGGGGGTGCGGCGGACATCATGAGGCTGCGCCCGGGCCTCAACTTCAACTTCACTGTCCTGGAACTGGACGCGATGCTCAAGGAACTGTTCAAACACGACCCTCAACATCCCGAATGGTTCAGGTTGCCGAAGGGTGTCGTTCCGCTGTGCAACAACTCCTCGCTCGACCGCATCCGTGCAATGGTGCCGCTATGCGATTCGCATGGAATTATCCCAACTTGGCAAGAGCCTGCAGATGACGTCATGCAGGAGTTCTTTGACGGCTTGGTAGAAGTGCTGGTCCGTTCTGATGAGCAGAAAAGCCTCACCCGCGACACCACCGATGCGGAGATGCAGCGCATCGCCACTAGGGCGGAAGAGGCGGCGGCAGCCGCTGCCGCGGGCGAGTTTGGATTCACAGTGGAGGAGACAGAGGCAGCAGAGGCGGCAAGCCTTGCCGAGCGAGATGAGCTTGTCGGTGAGGGAGATCTTGCCGGCGAGGGAGAGCTTGCCGGGCCTGAAGTCGAGTCGGGCGATCCCGCCGAGGGTGCGAGCGGCTCGTTGGAGACCAACTCCTCTTCCTCCTCATCTTCCGACAGCCCGCCGCAAGCAGAGCCCCCAGCTCCACCAAGAAGGCGTCTCCGCAAGGTTGGGGACATGGCGGGGCGGTGGACAAGTCAACAGCCGCCGCGCCGCGCGACACGCTCCACCGTGGCGAGCACTGTTGCCGCAGGAGCGCCTCACGCCGCTGCGGCAACTGGAGCGGGGTCCTCCCGGACCACCGCTTCTGCTCCCGCCAAGCGGCTAAGGGAACCTACTCCTCCGCCTCGTCGCGCCGAAGGTGGGACGGACTTCAACCTCTCCGCGCTCAGCTCCGACGAGGAAGAAGAAGAGTAAGATTCTTTGTTGTACTTGTAGTTCTTCAATTCTTGCTGTTTTTTGTCTTGTATCTGATTTGCTTTACTCTGAACCCATTCCTTTTCAGGACCCTGGCCCAGAGAGCGGCGAAGAGAGCCAAGGTCCCGGTGATTGTCATCGAGGACGAACCCACCGCGACAGCGGGTGGTGTGTCCGAGACCATCTTGCCGGACCCGGCAACTATTCCCCAAAGCAGCCACCAGAGCAGCCCCCAGCATAAGTACATGGTTTACTTCCCGCTGTTAGACGCGCATGGGTGCTCTTTCCTTGCTGACATCTGACTATTGGTTTGTGTAGGAGCAGAGCAGCCTCACCAGGAGCGCTCAGAAGCCGTCCCTGGCATGTCATCTGCTTCGACTACACCGCCAAGGGATGGTTGCCCGGCAAGGGAGCGTTCTCTGGCAAGGGAGAAGTCTCCGGCAAGGGAGAGTTCTCCGGCAAGGGACAGCACCAGCGACCCCCCGGTGGTGGAGACCACGACTGAAGAGCCTAGTACAGGTAATCCTCTTGCTTGAAAACTTCCCTTGAGTTCTTCTTCTTCTGATTTTCTTTTTGGATATTTGCTTGACTTTTCTCCCTTTTCCGGTCATCAGATCCATCTGCCATGGAGCCGATGGAGACCGAGGTCGCCGGCGAGGAGAACGCGTGCGGCAACAACGACAACACCGCTGCCACCGAAGAAGCAGTTGGCGCTGATGAGCCCGCCGGCGAAGAGGCCACCAAAGCTGCCACCGCAGAAGCTGGCGAGGGATCTGGAGATCGTACTGACGGCCCTGAGGCCGCAGGAGCGACAGGCGCTACGCCGACCGCCGATCCCTCCGCCGCTGCCGCAGCGTCGGGCTCCGAAGAGCCCCAGCCCAGGGCCTACTTGAAGGTCGGCGATGGCGTCTTCATCAAGCTCCCCTGGGAGTCAAGCTCCAGGGCGTCGGTCGAAGGAGAAACCTTTGATGGAGAGGTGCTCGCCTCCGCTGGGCTGACGCTGGTTGATGCGCCGAGCAGCAGCAGCGGCGAGTCTGAGGAGGAGCAGCTGCTGCAGAAGCTGGTGTCGCTCTACCGTGCTCGGCAAGCCGAGGTGGAATCCCGGGAAGCGCTTGTCGCGAAGGCGGGAGTGGACATCGAGAAGCACGCGGAGGAGCTCCGGGGTCGTAACCAGGAAGCTCTCCGGTCCCTGGCAGAGGAGCGGGAGCAACTCGCCGAGGCGCGGAAAGCCTTCCTCCTCGAGAAGGCTGAAGTTGAAGAGCAACAGCGGCTTGCCGCCGAGGAGCTGTTTGCGCGGGAGGGCGAGTTGGCGCAGCGGAAGGTCAATCTTGACAGCCACGAGGAGGAGCTTGCCGCGTGCGAGCAAACATTCAGCGGGGCTCTCAAGGAAGCAGAGGACGCTGCCGCAGCTGCCGAGGCCGCCAAGAAGGAGCTGGAGACGAAGGTGGCGCAGCTAGAGGCCGATCTCAAGGCAAGCGGTGAAGAGCTTGCCGCGCTCAAGCGTGAGCGCGAGAAGGACGCCTACACCCTTGGCGAGCTGCAGGGTAGTCTCGCCGAGAAGGGCAAGGAACTTAGCGCCGCCAAGGACTCAACCGCAGATCTTGAGTTGAAGCTGACTACTTTGACCAAGACGCTGGACAGCGCCAGGGAGCAGGAGGTGGCCTTGAAGAAGCAGATCAAGGCTGACGAGGCGCTGCTGGCGAGTGCTGCTGCCACCCAGAACACCTTTAGGGAGAATGTGGAGCACTGGACGGAGGGTCTCGTGGATGTTGCCGCAGCCATCGACAGGGAGCTGGCGCAGCTGGGGATGGAGGATTTCAGGTATCCCTCCGATGAGAACCTCCAACCCAGCGCCAAGCTCAGCTTGTTCTTCAAAGGCGTGGCGACGGCCCTCCAGCGAGTCCGGGAGAAGATCCCAAAGCAGCTGGCTGACGAGTCGCGCAAGATCTGCGCGGGAGCTCTTCAAAAGGTGTTGATGAAGGTGGGCTTCCGCAACCCAGGCCTCAACCTCACCAATGTCCTCAAGACCCTGCCGCCGGAAGCTGATCTGGAAGCGCTCAAGACCCTTGTCGCACCCATTGTGGACAAGGTGAGCGAGATCAAGAGGGTTGATGGCGATCGTGTAGATTAGGCCGCCTGTTTTCTCCTTTTCTTATCGCTGCTGGTCATGTTATGAAAACAATCTGTTAGAGCTGCGACAAGCTATCTTGTAATATAACTCTATTTTGGGTATCGATTGCCATGTTATTTCCTTTACTTGATTCCTTCCTTTGTATGTTTTTGCCCTACGCTTTTTAGGGAACTTGCCGGTGCAGGCACCTTAGCCGCGAGCGCTGAGTGCGGGACGTCAGCAGCCTGCTGGTGGTGCCGCTACCGACAAGAAACCTTGTCGCAACTAGTCGCAGCTCACTTAAGTTGTTGAGCAGACTCGAAACAAAGTAAGGGCGCAACTAGCTACTAGTTGGTTCCTCTGCGCACAGGTTTTTCATACAAAGCACGGTCATTCGAGGAAGATAACTTAAAAAATTTTAAAACTGATTGCTCAAACTTTGGCAACTTAGCTTTTCTGTCTTTGCTTCCCGGTAAGGCGAAACTTTCTTGAACGACGCCTGGTCCACACCATTATCTTCTCCTTTCCCCCCGCGGCAGGGCTTGCCGGGTGACCACCAAGGTCCTCCGTGGTTCCTTTGGAGCCATTCAAGAACAAAGTATTCAAGCCAAGGAGACAAGGCCCCGGCAAGAGGAGCTTGCCGGGAAGGCCAACTAAGGCATCTCAAGGAACTTGCCGCGATGTGCCACGCGTCCCGGCGAGGCCCGGTGAGCGACAAGCTTCCGGACGTGACAAGACAACAACCGCGGCAAGGCGCTTGCCGCGGCAAGCTACCACTCTGTACCCGCGCTCCAGCACATCCACCAATGTGTCGCCCTGGGACCTTTCCAGGCGCGCGTGGCGAGAGGCTGTGCAGCCAGCGGTGCGAGGTGGCAAGCGACGCTGACATGATTGCCATCGTGGCAAGCGGTGGCGCCCCTGACGATCCCTTTTCGCACTATTTGGGCGACGCAGACGGGCATTTAATGCCTTTGTCCCCTGCCGTCAGGGTTAGGTATGATACACTGTACAGGTAGTTGTACCAACCACAAGACTTTTCCATTTTTACCCTTGTCTACGTTGCCACCTGTCGGTGACCCCTTGAGAATATAAAAGGAGGCCCATGCGCAACGTAGGGGGGGGGGGTGGAAGCCAGAAAACACTCACGCTCGGTCTCGTTAGCAGCTAGCGTGTACTGTAGCACTCAGCGCTCCCGAGCAAGAACTCAATACAATCAGACATGCAGCAGTAGGAGTATTATCTCTCCGGAGAGCTCCGAAGCTGGGTAAATCGCTCGTGTGCTTCGCCTCGATCTGCTCTTCACGCGATCTCCGCCCCCCGCGGAACCGAAAGGGGCTCGGTCCGCCGGTCCCATAGGTGTTCATGGACCAGTTTCCCCGACATCTTTGGCGGCAACCTGAACCATTCGGGATGTTGAGGGTCGTGTTTGAACAGTTCCTTGAGCATCGCGTCCAGTTCCAGGACAGTGAAGTTGAAGTTAAGGCCCGGGCGCAGCCTCATGATGTCCGCCGCACCCCCGAACTCCCAGGCGGGTCTCCTCCTCTCCTGCAGGGGGGCGATGCGGCAGCGAAGAAAATCTGCGCCAACGGCGCCTACAGTGAGCCCGGCAAGCCTGAGGCGTAGGATCCGGGTGACGGCAATCTTCAGCTTATCGTCTTCCGGGGCCACGCTACTCCAATCGTTGCTGCGCGCTACTGGGGCTTAGCGCTGGGTGGTAAATGGCTGCGGGTTCTCCTCGACAATCCAGCACCTGTTCACCGGTCTCGTCATCATCCATATCTTCATCGTCGTCTTCATATTCATCCTTGTCGCGGCCGCAGGGAGGTCTGTCTCCTTGCCGCTGCTTGGCCTTGCCGCGGCGTCCTCCCCGGCCGGGGCGTTTCTTGCCAGATCCTACAGTACCTTCTTGGGCCTTCTCCTTGTCGCGTCGCTCATATTCAGCCTTTTGCTGCTCGACAAGCTGCTCGACCTTCTTGCAGCTCTGGAGGTCATGGCCCTTGGTGCGGTGGATCTTGCAGTACTGCTTGTTGGTGCCGTCCTGCTTGTCGGCGACCGCCACAGCTTCGGCTTCCTTGGCGCCACCTCCGTTGCCGGACTGCTCAACGACTAGCACATCTTTGCCCTTCTTTTTCCTGTTGTTCCGCCGCTGGTTTTTCTTTGCCAGGGCAGCATCCTTGCTGTCAGATCCTCCTGCTCCTGTATTCTCTCCGGGGAGTTTCCTCCCTTCCTCAGCACGTGCACACTTGTCGGCTAGGGCATATAGCTCACTGACGTCTCTAATCTTGCACATCGCCATCTCCTCCCGCATCCTGCAGTTTCGCACGTTCTGATGGAATGCGGTGATGACCGCGGCAGGGTGGACATCTGGGATGTTGTGCTGTACACGGTTGAATCTCTGAATGTACTTGCGCAGGGGCTCTCCTTCCTTCTGGGCGAGCAGATGAAGGTCGCTCTCTTGGCCATGAGGTTTGTGGCCGCCCGTAAAGGCACCGACAAACTGATGGCATAGGTCTGCCCAGGAGGATATGGAGTTGTCCGGCAAGTGCATGAGCCAGGATCTGACGTTGGGCTTGAGCACCAGTGGGAAGTAGTTGGCAAGGATCTTGTCATCTCGCCCCCCGGCAGCTTGCACCGCGATGGTGTAGATGCTGAGGAACTCCAACGGATGCGACTTGTCGTCATACTTCTCTGGTACGTCTGGCTTGAAATTCTTCGTGCTGGGCCACTGGACTTGCCGCAGCTCACGAGTGAACGCAGGGCAACCTACCGCGTACGGCAAGTCACCTGGTTCCCCTGGCACATGCATGTCGACAGAGGGCCCAACGCGCTGGTCCGATTGACGCCGCGCTTCTCTTCGACGCTCGATGCGAGTACGAGCGTCTTCTTGCTGCCGTTCGTGAAGAACTTGGCGCTGATCGTGACGAGCTCGTGGATCTGATGATGCGGTGGAGTCGCTGTCGAGGTTGATCCGGCGAGTCGGCGATCTTGGCCTTCGGGGTGGAGAGTGCACGGTGGTTGCACCCCCACCGGTTTTGTCGCCATCGGCTCGTGCCTGGCAGTCTTGCCGCGGCTGCGATGTACTCGGCTGCCGTGGGGTGTCGCCGTTGGCGAAGCCAATGAGACTCTGAATGGTGGCCCTCCATTCGTCGATCTTGTCTGGCGCTGGAGGGTAATCCAGGAGCAGTTGAGCTCTCGCCAAAGCTTCTGCTGGAGTGGTGGGCGGCAGTGGCGAACGGTGCGAGGAGCGGGATATGCTCGGACTTCTAACTATGTTAGAAGGAGCAGTATCCCGTCCAGGCGACCTTGTCTTGCTCGTGCCAGCATGTTGGCGTGCATGCTGGTCTTGAGCACCCCGAGATCCACCAGCTCGATCTTGGTCCAACGAGTGTATGGTACCGCGAGTACCATGGCGCTGTCGGTCCCGCGCCTCCTGAGATGGGCGCGGTGCATGTACGGACGCCGAGGTCTGCGCAGCCTTGTCCTTGGACCTGGCAGCACCGTGAGCTCCCTCGTCGACGCCCGTTCTTCCGCTAGCATCTACCCCACCATCCGTTTGCTCCGGTGGCGGTGGGATCGACGCGGACGGAGCAACCACCTCCGAAGCCTTCTTCTTCGGTGGCATGTCGATGTAGAAGATGAAGATCTAGCTCGTGTGAACGCCGGATCAGGTTCACACAGCCTCGACGCCCCCTACCTGGCGCGCCAAAGATGTTGGGGAAACTGATCCACGAACACCTATGGGACCGGCAGACCGAGCCCCTTTCGGTTCGGCGGGGGGCGGAGATCGCGCGAAGAGCAGATCGAGGCGAAGCACACGAGCGATTTACCCAGCTTCGGAGCTCTCCGGAGAGATAATACTCCTACTGCTGCATGTCTGATTGTATTGAGTTCTTGCTCGGGAGCGCTGAGTGCTACAGTACATGCTAGCTGCTAACGAGACCGAGCGTGAGTGTTTTCTGGCTTCGAACCCCCCCCCCCCCTATGTTGCGCATGGGCCTCCTTTTATATGCTCAAGGGGTCACCGACAGGTGGCAACGTAGACAAGGGTAAAAATGGAAAAGTCTTGTGGTTGGTACAACTACCTGTACAGTGTATCATACCTAACCCTGACGGCAGGGGACAAAGGCCTTAAATGCCCGTCTGCGTCGCCCAAACAGTGCAAAAAGGGACCGTCAGGGGCGCCACCGCTTGCCACGATGGCAATCTTGTTAGTGTCGCTTGCCACCTCGCACCGCTGGCTGCACAGCCTCTCGCCATGCGCGCCTGGAAAGGTCCCAGGGCGACACGTTGGTGGATGTGCTGGAGCGCAGGTACAGAGCGGTAGCTTGCTGCGGCAAGCGCCTTGCCGCGGTTGTTGTCTTGTCGCGTCCGAAAGCTTGTCGCTCACCGGGCCTCGCCGGGACGCGTGGCGCGTCGCGGCAAGTTCCTTGAGATGCCTTGGTTGGCCTTCCCGGCAAGCTCCTCTTGCCGGGGTCTTGTCTCCTTGGCTTGAATACTTTGTTCTTGAATGGCTCCAAAGGAACCACGGAGGACCCTGGCGGTCACCCGGCAAGCCTTGCCGCGGGGTGCTGCGACTGCCCGTGCACAAGTTCGGGATACTAGGGTACCCCTACTCTAGTACACCGACACTACTAGATTGATCTTTCTTGCCATGAGAGAAGTGCTTAGCTTTGGGTTCAATCTTGCGGTGTCCTTTTCCAATGATAGTAGGGGCAGCAAGGCATGTATTGTATTTTTGCCATCGAGGATAAAAAGATGGGGTTTATATCATATTGCTTGAGTTTATCCCTCTACATCATGTCATCTTATTTAATGTGTTACTCCGTTCTTATGAATTTAATACTCTAGATGCATGTTGGATAGCGATCGATGTGTGGAGTAATGGTAGTAGATGCAGAATCGTTTCTGTCTACTTGACAGGGACGTGATGCCTATGTTCATGATCATTGCCTTAGATGTCATCATAATTATGCACTTTTCTTGCTCGACAGTAATTTGTTCACCCACCATAATACATGCTATCTCGAGAGAAGCCACTAGTGAAACCTATGGCCCCTAGGTCTCTTTTCCATTATATTAAGTATCTTTTGAATCTCGTTTACTATTTTACAATCTTTACTTTCCAATCTATACAACCAAAAATACCAAAAATATTTACTTTACCGTTTATCTATCTCTATCAGATCTCACTTTTTGCAAGTGACCGTGAAGGGATTGACAACCCCTTTATTGTGTTGCTTGCAAGTTCTTGATTGTTTGTGCAGATATTCGGTGACTTGTGTGTCGTCTACTGGATTGATACCTTGGTTCTCAAAACCGAGGGAAATACTTACGCTACTTTGCTGCATCACCCTTTCCTATTCAAGGAAAAACCAACGCAATCTCAAGACGTAGCACCTGCGACGTGGGCAGGGTGCAGAATGGTGTTGCGCCCCTGCATGCTGCATCCAGCAACTCGACAACTTGCTCCAGCAGGGCGTCGCAGCCGCTTTCTGCCAGCCTACACCTCCGTAGCTCTCGAGCCACGATGACCATGATCCGCATGTTCGCCTGCTCCCGGTGAGTGTGTCGTGATGTTGCCGTGGCGTAGCTTGAAGATCGCGTGGGGGCGCGATTGCGGCACGGCGCTAGAGGAGGGGGCTGCGACTCGTGCCTCCCACGGCCGGCGGTGCCATGCGGGGTGCGGGCCGCGAGCAGTGCGGAGTGGAGGTCTTCCTCATTGGCGGGTGCTATTGAAGAAGCCCAAACAACCCAGTGCTCAAGGTGGGCTCTCGGGGCGTCGGCCATGGTGTCGGTGGAGTAGCAGCGGACGGGGAGATGGAAGAGAAGATCCGACGCACCCCTACCTAGCGCGTGATATGTCTCCAACGTATCTACTTTTCGAAACACTTTTGCCCTTGTTTTGGACTCTAACTTGCATGATTTGAATGAAACTAACCCGGACTGACGCTGTTTTCAGCAGAACTGTTATGGTGTTGTTTATTATGCAGAAAAGAGAAGTTCTCGGAATGACCTGAAAATCCACAGAGATAACTTTTGGAAAATATAAAAAATACTGGTGAAAGAATCAAGGCCAGGGGGCCCACACCCTGTCCACGAGGGTGGGGGCGCGGCCTCCCCCCTGGGCACGCCCCCCTGTCTCATGGGCCCCCTGATGCTCCACCGACCTCAACTCCAACTCCACATATTCCGTTTCGCGAAGGAAAAAATTAGAGAGAAAGTTTCATCGCGTTTTACGATATGGAGCCGCCGCCAAGTGATACGTCCATTTTGCATCATGCTTTTATGTCGATATTTATTGCATTATGGGCTGTTATTTCACGTTATGTCACAATACTTATGGCTATTCTCTCTTATTTTACAAGGTTTACATGAAGAGGGAGAATGCCGGCAGCTGGAATTCTGGGCTGGAAAAGGAGCAAATATTGGAGGACTATTCTGTGCAACTCCAAAAGTCCTGAAACTCCACGGAACACCTTAAAATAAATAAAGAAAAATCGTCGCCAAACATGAAGGCCAGGGGGCCCACACCCTGCTCACGAGGGTGGGGGGCGCCCCCCCCCCCGGGCGCGCCCCCCTACCTCGTGGGCCCCCTGGTGGCTCTCCGACACCCATCATCTCCCATATGATGCCTTTCGATAAGAGAAAAAAATAGAAGATAACCTTTCGGGACGAGACTCCGCCGGCACGAGGCGAAACCTTGGCGGAACAAATCTAGGGCTCCGGCAGAGCTGTTCTGCCGGGGACACTTCCCTCCGGGAGGGGGAAATCATCACCATCGTCATCACCAACGCTCCTCTCATCGGGAGAGGGCAATCTCCATCAACATCTTCACCAGCACCATCTCATCTCCAAACCCTAGTTCATCTCTTGTATCCAATTCTTGTCTCCAAGTCCGGGATTGGTGCTAGTAGGTTGCTAGTAGTGTTGATTACTCCTTGTAGTTGATGCTAGTTGGTTTATTTGGTGGAAGATCATATGTTCAGATCCTATATGCACATTATTACCCCTCTGATTATGAACATGAATATGCTTTGTGAGTAGTTACGTTTGTTCCTGAGGACCAGGGAGAAGTCTTGCTATTAGTAGTCATGTGAATTTGGTATTCGTTCGATATTTTGATAAGATGTATGTTGTCTAACCTCTAGTGGTGTTATGTGAACGTCGACTACATAACACTTCACCATTATTTGGGCCTAGAGGAAGGCATTGGGAAGTAATAAGTAGATGATGGGTTGATAGAGTAACAGAAGCTTAAACCCTATTTTATGCGTTGCTTCGTAAGGGGCTGATTTGGATCCATATGTTTCATGCTATGGTTAGGTTTACCTTAATACTTTTGTTGTAGTTGCGGATGCTTGCAATAGAGGTCAATCATAAGTGGGATGCTTGTCCAAGTAAGGGCAGTACCCAAGCACCGGTCCACCCACATATCAAATTATCAAAGTACCGAACGTGAATCATATGAGCGTGATGAAAACTAGCTTGACGATATTCCCATGTGTCCTCGGGAGCGCTTTTCCGATTATAAGAGTTTGTCCAGGATTGTCCTTTGCTACAAAAGGATTGGGCCACCTTGCTGCACTTTATTTACTTTTGTTACTTGTTGCTCGTTACCATTTATCTTATCACAAAAATATCTGTTACCACTTATTTCCGTACTTGCAGAGAATACCTTGCTGAAAACCGCTTATCATTTCCTTCTGCTCCTCGTTGGGTTCGACACTCTTACTTATCGAAAGGACTACGATAGATCCCCTATACTTGTGGGTCATCACCAAGCCCTAATCTCTCTCGGGAGGGCTGATCCGGAGTCCGTTCGGGGCTCCGGAGAGGGGGATTCATTGTCGTCGTCATCATCAACCATCCTCCATCACCAATTTCATGATGCTCACCACCGTGCGTGAGTAATTCCATCGTAGGCTTACTGGACGGTGATGGGTTGGATGATATTTACCATGTAATCAAGTTAGTTTTGTTAGGGTTTGATCCCTATTATCCACTATTTTCTGAGATTGATGTTGCTATGACTTTGCTATGCTTAATACTTGTCACTAGGACCCGAGTGCCATGAATTAAGATGTGAACCTATTATGTTTTCATGAATATATGTGAGTTCTCAATCCTATCTTGCAAGTCTATAGTCACCTATTATGTGTTATGATCCGACAACCCCGAAGTGACAATAATCGGGATACTTCTCGGTGATGACCGTAGTTTGAGGAGTTCATGTATTCATGATGTGATAATGCTTTGTTCTGGTTCTCTATTAAAAGGAGGCCTTAATACCCCTTAGTTTCCACTAGCACTCCTCTGCCATGGGAGTGTAGGACAAAAGATGTCATGCAAGTTCTTTTCCATAAGCATGTATGACTATATTTGGAATATATGCCTACATTACATTGATGAACTGGAGCTAGTTCTGTGTCACCCTATGTTATAGCTATTACATGAGGAATCGCATCCGACATAATTATCCATCACCGATCCAATGCCTACGAGCTTTTCACAAATTGTGCTTCGCTTATTTACTTTTCCGTAGCTACTGTTACAACTACTACAAACTGCTATCTTTACTTTTGCCACTGTTACCATTACTATCATACTACTTTGCTACTAAATACTTTGCTGCAGATACTAAGTTATCCAGGTGTGGTTGAATTGACAACTCAACTGCTAATACTTAAGAATATTCTTTGGCTCCCCTTGTGTCGAATCAATAAATTTGGGTTGAATACTCTACCCTCGAAAGCTGTTGCGATCGCCTACACTTGTGGGTTATCAAGACTAATTTCTGGCACCGTTGGCGGGGAGCATAGCTCTATTCTTTGAGTCACTTGGGATTTATATCTGTTGATCACTATGAGGAACTTGAAAGACGAAAGAACAAAGATTTTTCCCTCAACTACGAGGGGAGGTAAGGAACTGCCATCTACCTCTACACTAGATTCTCCTTCCGTTTTGAGTAAGCTTGCGACGCCTAAACCTGCTACTGCTATGAATTCTGATATGTCGCATGTTATTGATGATGTCACTTCTGCTATGCATGATACTTATGATGAAACTACTTCTATGCGTGGTACTACTTTCCCATTAGGTGAATTTCTTGATGAACAACTTGCTAGGGTGAGAGAGAATGAAATTATTAATGATGATATTATTGATGATAGTGATGATGAAAGTTCTCCCCCTGATTATGAATTACCTGTTGTTCCTGAGGGTTATGTTATGGATGAAGAAGCTGCTAGAGCTATTTTTGCTTGCAAAGATAGATATGATCTTAAGAAGTTATTAGCTAAATGGAAGCAGCAATCTCTTAATACTAGAATGAAACATGACCCCGCTTTTGCTACTTCACCTATCTGTGCTACTGATAAGGATTATGAATTCTCTGTTGATCCTGAGATTATTACTTTGGTTGAATCTGATCCTTTTTATGGCTATGAATCTGAAACTGTTGTGGCACATCTTATCAAGTTAAATGATATAGCCACCCTGTTTACTAATGATGAGAAGTCTCGCTATTATTATATCCTTAAGATATTTCCGTTCTCATTAAAGGGTGATGCTAAAACTTGGTTTAATTCCGATCCTAGTTGTGTGCGTAGTCCCCAGGATATGATTTATTACTTCTCTGCTAAATATTTCCCTGCTCATAAAAACAAGCTGCCTTGTGGGAAATATATAAATTTGTGCAAATCGAAGAAGAGAGTCTCCCACAAGCTTGGGGGAGGCTTCTCCGATTACTTAATGCTTTGCCTGATCATCCTCTTAAGAAAAATGAAATACTTGATATCTTTTATAATGGACTAACCGATGCTTCCAAGGACTACTTGGATAGTTGTGCTGGGCTGGAAAAGGAGCAAATATTGAAGGACTATTTTGTGCAACTCCAAAAGTCCTTAAACTCCACGGAACACCTTAAAATAAATAAAGAAAAATCGTCGCCAAAGATGAAGGCCAGGGAGCCCACGCCCTGCTCACGAGGGTGGGCTCTCCGACACCCATCTTTTCCCATATGAAGTCTTTCGATGAGAAAAAAATAGAAGAGAACCTTTCGGGACAAGACTCCGCCGCCACGAGGCGGAACCTTGGCGGAACCAATCTAGGGCTCCGGCAGAGCTGTTCTGCCGGGGACACTTCCCTCCGGGAGGGGGAAATCATCACCATCGTCATCACCAACGCTCCTCTCATCGGGAGAGGGCAATCTCCATCAACATCTTCACCAGCACCATCTCATCTCCAAACCCTAGTTCATCTCTTGTATCCAATTCTTGTCTCCAAGTCCGGGATTGGTGCTAGTAGGTTGCTAGTAGTGTTGATTACTCCTTGTAGTTGATGCTAGTTGGTTTATTTGGTGGAAGATCATATGTTCAGATCCTATATGCACATTATTACCCCGCTGATTATGAACATGAATATGCTTTGTGAGTAGTTACGTTTGTTCCTGAGGACAAGGGAGAAGTCTTTCTATTAGTAGTCATGGGAATTTGGTATTCGTTCGATATTTTGATAAGATGTATGTTGTCTAACCTCTAGTGGTGTTATGTGAATGTCGACTACATAACACTTCACCATTATTTGGGCCTAGAGGAAGGCATTGGGAAGTAATAAGTAGATGATGGGTTGATAGAGTGACAGAAGCTTAAACCCTAGTTTAAGCGTTCCTTCGTAAGGGGCTGATTTGATTCCATATGTTTCATGCTATGGTTAGTGAGGGAGTCCTGGACTAGGGGGTGTCTGGACAGCCGGACTATCATCGTCCGCCGGACTCCAAGACTATGAAGATACAAGATTGAAGATTTCGTCCCGTGTCCGGATGGGACTTTCCTTGGCGTGGAAGGCAAGCTTGGCGATACGGATATGTAGATCTCCTACCATTGTAACCGACTCTGTGTAACCCTAGCCCTCTCTGGTGTCTATATAAACCGGAGGGCTTTAGTCCGTAGGACACGACAACCATTACAACAATCATACCATAGGCTAGCTTCTTGGGTTTAGCCTCCTTGATCTCATGGTAGATCCACTCTTGTACTACCCATATCATCAATATCAATCAAGCAGGAGTAGGGTTTTACCTCCATCGAGAGGGCCCAAACCTGGGTAAAAACATCGTGTCCCTTGTCTCCTGTTACCATCCGCCTAGACGCACAGTTTGGGATCCCCTACCCGAGATCCGCCGGTTTTGACACCGACATTGGTGCTTTCATTGAGAGTTCCTCTGTGTCGTCACCGATAGGCTCGATGGCTTCTTAAATCAACTACAACGCCGTCCAGGGTGAGACTTTTCTCTCCGGACAGATCTTCATATTCGGCGGCTTCGCACTGCGGGCTAATTCACTTGGCCATCTGGAGCAGATCGAAAGCTACGCCCCTGGCCGTCAGGTCAGATTTGGAAGCCTAAACTTCACGGCGGACATCCGCGGAGACTTGATCTTCGATGGATCCGATCCGCAGCCGAGCGTGCCGCACTGTCGCGATGGGCACGATCTAGCTCTGCCGCCGGACAGTGCCTTGGAGGCCGCACATGAATCCGCTCCGACCCATAGTTCGGGGCCGATCGCGCAGATCGAGGACGGGTGGCTGGACACTGCCTCGGGAGCTGCAACATCCGCGGCGATGGATCCGAACACTGACCTTGTCCCCTATAAAGCTCGTGACTCTCAGGTGCCAGACTCCCTGCCGGACTCCGAACCTCCTGCGCCCCTGCCAATCGAATCCGATTGGGCGCCGATCATGGAGTTCACCGCTGCGGACATCTTTCAGCACTCGCCCTTTGGCGACATTTTAAATTCGCTAAAGCATCTCTCGCTATCCGGAGAGCGCTGGCCTTATTATGGCCAGGATGGTTGGGATGTGGACGACAAAGAAATTCGAAGCCCACCCACCACCCACTTTGTAGCCACTGTCGACGATCTAACCGACATGCTAGACTACGACTCCGAAGACATCGATGGTATGGACGACGATGCCAGAGACAATCAAGAACCAGCGCTCACAGAGCACTGAAAGGCCACCCCAACCCATGATGTATATATGGTGGATACCCCAAAAGGAAGCGATAACGAGGACCAACGGGGTGCGGCAAAGGATAATCCCGCCAATAAACAACCAAAACGGCGACGCAGACGCCGCCCTAAGTCCCGCCTCGACAACAACAGCGCTCCTAATGACCCAGCAATAGAGCAGGGCAAACCAGTGGACGACGAACATGCAGCCAAGCAACCGTCCGAACAGGACGAATCGGATAATCAATCCATGCCCGACGAAACCAACAGTCCAGACGACCTCACGCCGGACACACCACCGGAGAATAAGAGCCTTCGCAAAAGACTCGTCGCCACTGCAAGAAGTCTGAAGAAGGAAAAACGGAAGCTCAAAACAACAGAAGACATACTCAGAATGAGGTGGAGCAAAGTGCTCAAAACCGCAGACAAATACGGCAATGGCCATCAATCAAAGAGCTACCCGAAGCGCAAGCTGCTGCCAGAATTTGACGAGGAAGCCATAGAGCCCCCACAGTCAAAAAACAAAGAGGCCGCCTGGCCGGATAGAGGGCCAGATGATAGGCCAAAATCTACAAGCGGCGCCGCACACAAGCCGACTCATGATCCTGGGCAAATAGATGGCCCAGCCAGGTCCATTTACGGGCCAAAAAAGAGGGCCCCAGGAAGCAACACAACACGCCAAGTGTTCGAAGACAGCGGTACACCCAAATACAGGGGCGCCGCACACCCACTATGTTTCACCAATGAGGTGCTGGATCATGAATTCCCAGCAGGGTTTAAACCCATAAACATAGAGGCTTACGACGGAACAACAGACCCTGGAGTCTGGATAGAGGATTATATACTACACATACACATGGCTAGAGGAGATGACCTCCACGCCATAAAATATCTACCCCTCAAGCTCAAAGGGCCAGCTTAGCATTGGCTCAAAAGCCTCCCAGAAAACACTGTTGGAAGTTGGGAAGAGCTTGAGGACGCGTTTAGAGCAAATTTTCAAGGGACTTATGTCCGCCCTCCGGATGCAGACGATCTAAGTCATATAACTCAACAGCCCGGAGAGTCAGCGCGCAAATTCTGGAACAGGTTCCTTACTAAAAAGAACCAAATAGTCGACTGTCCGGACGCCGAAGCCTTAGCAGCTTTTAAACACAACGTCCGAGACGAATGGCTCGCCAGACACCTCGGCCAAGAGAAGCCGAGGACAATGTCCGTGCTAACAAGCCTCATGACCCGCTTTTGCGCGGGGGAAGACAGCTGGCTAGCAAGATGCAGCACCAGCGACCCAAGTACATCCGAGATCAGAGATGGAAACGGAAAATCACAGCGCAGAAAAGATCAGCACCGGAATAAAGAGAAAAGCCCAAAGAACACGGCGGTCAACGCCGGATTCAAAAGCTCGCGGCCAAACAACAAAACACTGCCTCTTAAGGACAACAGTGACGAGCTATCCAACTTAAACAAAATTTTGGATCGGATATGTCAAATCCACAGTACCTCCGGAAAGCCTGCAAACCACACCCACCGAGATTGTTGGGTTTTCAAATAGTCTGGCCAACTCAACGCCGAACACAAGGGGCTTGACGCACCAAGCGAGGACGACGACGAACCCCACCAGCACGGCACCGGAAAACAAAAGACTTTCCCACAAGAAGTCAAAGCAGTAAACTCACTTCATGTGATAATACGGAATAACAATGCGGCACCCGCTAAGATGGGTCTCGCACGGTCCACCCCAGCGGAACCTCGAGATTGGATGTCAAAACCAATCACTTTTGACCACCTGGATTATTCCAGAAGTGTTCGAAATGCAGGATGGACTGCCCTGATATTGGATCCTATAATCGACGGACTATAATTTACACAAGTCCTGATGGACGGCGGCAGCGATTTAAACCTGCTATATCCGAACACAATCCGCAAGTTGGGGATAGACCTTACTAAAATTCGACATAGCCGCACTTCCTTTAAAGCAGTGACGCCGGGCCCTTACGCCAAGTGCACATGCTCCTTATTACTAGAAGTTGTGTTCGGGTCACCGAACAACTTCCGACGCGAAAAACTAATCTTTCATGTCGCCCCATTCAAAAGTAGCTATCAAGCACTATTGGGACGTGAAGCTTTTGTCCGCTTTAACGCCATACCACATTACGCGTCTCTTACACTTAAAATGCCCGGTCCACGCGGCATCATTTCATTAAGAGGGTCATTCAGAGACCCTGGACACGGCTAGACGAGTCCGGCATAAATAAGCTAGGGGCTCCCTAGCCGCACACCCTTTCACAAGGGGCTGTGCGTATAAGCAATAATGAGCTAATATAGACTCCGCTTTATCTATTTATTAATATTTTTCATGCACTTTTTCGCACGATTTACTTCCAAACTAAGTTCCTCTCTTTTACAGATGAACAACGTGCATACCCGTCCAGGATAACGGCACAACGGAGACACAGGCGCAGACGTGCAGTAGGGACCCGTCGCAAGGATTCTTTCAGATTAAGACCCTGCATAAACCTTTTTTACTATCTCTTGTTGCTATAATCCCCTGGTTTCTTATCATAACCAGAGTGGAGACTGACATTTTGGCATCGGCCGCGTCAGAGGACCTCGCCCTTACCTGGACACTAGGGGCTTAGGGCATTGTTCTGCCCATTATTATAAAGACCGAACACCTTAGGGAGTGTTCGGCGTCTCGAGTTAGGCCTTATATGCATCAGCTCTGAATCATGTCTTTGGTCAAATGTTGGGTTTGCCCGGCTCCTGTGTTTTGCTGCCTTACGTTCCGTATCATCGGCTAACGCGGCACCAGGAGAACTACTGCGATTGTGCCCCAGTTCGGCTGGGCGAGCACCTCAGTAGAGAAAGCCGAAAACTGACTGTCATGATACAGCGAGAGACTGGTCAACCACTCGATCGACCACCGGAATGTTTAGAATTCCTCCGCTTTGACGAAGGACGGTTTCCCGGTCAGGCATACACGCGCCCCGAATTAGGAGAGCGCATTGCCCCCAGGGGCTATATCGCAGTCCCACCCTCGAACTCCAATGGCTAACTGAAAGTGATAAAGCATCATAGTCCGGTTGCCTCGTTTGCTACGCTACCACCTCCTCAACAGGACCGAGACGTCAGATTAAGTGTGAAAATGCCCTATTTTTGCGAACACCCCCGCATCTTGTGCGTGGGGGCTGAAGCCGAAGACTGCCATCTTTCAGGTTATACACACGTATACATAAACGGCCGCATAGGAGATATTTCAATACTTGAACGCACAAGTATAAAAAGCGATTACATCATAACCATTGTTTTACAAAATAAAATGTTCATTTGAACGTGACATTTTTCGAGCACTGCGACTCTATTAAATGAGCACCACGCATAACTTCCCCAAAATAGTGCTCGACGGGTAACTGACTTTCGTCCGAACCCTGGGTTGCAACAGCGGTGGCATCCATCTCTGTCCAATGTGTCTTCACATGGGCGAGGGCCATCCGCGCACCCTCTATGCAGGCCGACCGCTTCATCGCCTTGATATGCGGCACCGCCCCAAGAAACTGCTGCAATAAGCCAAAATAGCTCTTCGGCTTGGGCCTCTCCGGCCAGACATGAGTCACGATATCCGTCATGGCAAGTCCGGACAACCTATTCAGCTCAGCCCATTCGGCCAACCGATCGGTCAGCGGAAGTGAACGATCCGGACTATGGAATTGAGACCAAAACATCTCTTCCATCTTGTGATCCTTCTGACTTCAGAAGTGCACAACGGCATCCGCCGCACTCGCCGCTAAGTCCATATATGGATCCTCCGGACCCCACAGCTGGCCAAGCTAGGCATACTTTGGATCCGTAAACCTGCGGCGCAGCAGAAAAGGCTTGCCAGCCACAATGTCTCCGGCCTGACGCAGCTCCTCCTTTATAGCCCGCATTGCAGAATGGGCATCCTTGGCTTCGGCGGTGGCCTTCCCCAGGTCTTCTCGCTCCGATAGGCGCTCCTTTTCAAGAGCCTCATTGCGGTCGGTAGCATCCTTCAATTTAATGGCCAGTTTGGCCATCTCTTCCCTGCTTCGGCAGTGTGCAGCCCTTTCGGCTTCTAACTCTTCGACCGCCCTCGAGGCAGCCGCATCACTCCTTCTGGCTTGCTCCTTGGCTTGAGCAAGTTCTGCCCGAAGGCTCTCCACAGCAGCAGCACCATCTGCGTCAAGCATAAATATTGTAAGAGGTGGGCTTTGACTCCCTTAATAGGTGACTGCGGGGAAACAACTTACCTTGTGACTCGTCAAGTCGCTTGTTGACTAGCGTGATGTCCGCATCCGCAACATCGAGTTGCCGCATTAATTCAGCAACTCCATCAGTTCGGCTAGCCCCCGGACTATCCGCCACCTGCATAGGAAAGGCGACACTCAATACCTGCGATTTTGATCCTCGGCACGCTGTCGCTTTTCGACAACCTACCGAGTCTCAGGGGCTACTATCTATACAGGGCGCACTTTATGTGCAAAACTGTCAAAAAGAGGTGTCATTTTTACATACCTCAAACCCCACCAGCAAACTCCTGACGGCATTATGCAATCCGCTTTCGGCGGACGAAATCCTTCTAATCACCGTACTCATCAATGCACGGTGATCTTCTGAGATGGACGCCCTCTCAAGCAGATCCTTCAGCTCCCTCGGCCGAACACTAGTTGGCGCCGAACTCTTCGGCTCCGCCGGGTTCGGGGATACCCTCCGTGACGACACTTCAGGCTCGTTCGCCCTCTCCGACGGTGCAGCAGACGGAGGCGTCTCGCTCTCCATCATCTCCGGACGAAGATCCCCCGAAGACGAGCTCATCTGAGAAGGTCGGAGATCCGAACTACAAGGTAAAAATTTCGGTTATCCTCAGAAGCACAAATAGGGATGTTTCTTATTAATGAACTCCCCTTTTTCTACTCATGGCTCGCTGGAGGGCTGATTCTTTAGAGAAAACTATGCGGCCGGGACCTCCCCGGACGCAGGACCCTCCGGTGAAGATTTCTTCCCCCGCTTAGGGGCTTTGGCCTCCGGGTCTTCGGAGGCGGTCCTCTTCTCCCCCTAGAGGGAGGGATTCTCAATCCCTCCTTCTTCAAGCGCCCCCTTGGGCGAGGCGGTAGCTCCTCTATTTTCCCCTTCGCCTTCTTCTGAAGGCGCAACCTCCAACATCCTGACCAGCATGGGATCCGGCGCGGTCTCTGGGAGGGGGGCCGGACACCGTATCAACTTTGCTTGCACTATCCACTCCTATTGAAGGATAACGGGTTAAAAGGCGAATTGTAGAAAGGCAAACAAACGGTACGTCCGAACACTGAGCTACTTACTTGAGTATCCGGGCGATTGCAGCTTAGGCCGGCATCCTCGGTCAATTCCGGACACGCCGCCTGTGATCCGAAGAACAACGTGTACATCTCCACGGGTGTCGTACCCATAAAGTATTGGAGAATCTGTGGTCCCTCCGGATTGAACTCCCATAGCCAGAGAGGACGGCGTTTGCAGGGCAGGAGATGCCTAATTAGCATAACCTGCGTCACCATGACCAGATCGATCTCCCTCGCCTGGAGGTCTCGAATCCAGCCCTGCAATAGGGGCACGTCTTTTGACGGCCCCCAGTTGAGCCCTTGGTTGACCCACGACATCAACCGTCGAGGAGGTCCCGAGCGGAATATGGGCGGCGGCTCCTGCCTGCTGCCCTTCAGAGCGGTGATATAGAACCACTCCTGCTGCCACAAGCCGAGCTCCTCTTGGAAGGAGCCCTCGGGCCACGGGGCATCGGCCCTCCTGCTTATGGCTGCCCCGCCGCACTCTGCTTGACGCCCCCCAATCATCTTCGGCTCCACATTGAAGGTCTTCAGCCACAGGCCGAAGTGGGGGGTGACGCGGAGGAAGGCTTCGCAGACGACAATAAATGCGGAAATATGGAGGATGGATTCCGGAGCCAAGTCATGGAAATCCAGCCCGTAGTAGAACATGAGCCCTCTCACGAAAGGATCCGTCGGGAAGCCTAAACCCCGGCGAAGGTGGGATACAAAGACGACGTACTCGCCGGGCTCGGGGGTGGGTATGGCCTGCCCTTCGGCGGGCAGCCTGTGCGAAATTTCGTAAGACAGGTACTTGGCCTCTCGCAGCTTTAGCACGTCCTCCTCCGTGGCGGAGGAGGGCATCCACCGACCCTGAAGGTCGGAGCCAGACATTGTTGAAGGTCCAAAGCACACGAATCTCGGGCTCTGGGTGTGGGAACTTGGAGCGAGGAGAAGATTCGATGGAGGATTGAAGAAAAGAAATGACCCTTGGTCCTATTATAAAGAGGGAGAATACCAAGAGTCGTCTCCGTGACCGTTCGGGACTCGCCTTCGATAGAGGGGGTGTGGCGACGGGCGCGGTTGGGTTACCCACGTCCGTATTGATGAGAATTCCGGAATAAGGGGAACACGATCTCTGCTTCGACAAGACGTGCCAAGGAAACCGCTTCGCTAAACGCGCTGAGGTGGTATAATAAAAAACAATTCAAGTAAAGGCTTGGTAGTGGTGTGACATCATGCTACATAATACGTCAGCAGATTGAACTTGTGTACATATTATTCTCTCTACGGTGGAATGTGGAATTTATTTTGCAGAGCCGGACACTATCCTGGTGTTCACAATCTTCTATGGATTATTCAGAGGAGGAACCCGCCTTGCAATGCCGAACATTATGCACGCCGGACTCATCGTCATTCAAGCCAGGTTCAGGGGCTACTGAGGGAGTCCTGGACTAGGGGGTGTCCGAACAGCCGGACTATCATCGTCCGCCGGACTCCAAGACTATGAAGATACAAGATTGAAGACTTCGTCCCGTGTCCGGATGGGACTTTCCTTGGCGTGGAAGGCAAGCCTGGTGATACGGATATGTAGATCTCCTACCATTGTAACCGACTCTATGTAACCCTAGCCCTCTCCGGTGTCTATATAAACCGGAGGGCTTTAGTCCGTAGGACACGACAACCATTACAACAATCATACATAGGCTAGCTTCTAGGGTTTAGCCTCCTTGATCTCGTGGTAGATCCACTCTTGTACTACCCATATCATCAATATCAATCAAGCAGGAGTAGGGTTTTACCTCCATCGAGAGGGCCCAAACCTGGGTAAAAACATCGTGTCCCTTGTCTCCTGTTACCATCCGCCTAGACGCACAGTTCGGGACCCCCTACCCGAGATCCGCCGGTTTTGACACCGACAGTTAGGTTTACCTTAATAGTTTTGTTGCAGTTGCGGATGCTTGCAATAGAGGTTAATCATAAGTGGGATGCTTGTCCAAGTAAGGGCAGTACCCAAGCACCGGTCGACCCACATATCAAATTATCAAAGTACCGAACGTGAATCATATGAGCGTGATGAAAACTAGCTAGATGATATTCCCATGTGTCCTCGGGAGCGCTTTTCCTATTATAAGAGTTTGTCCAGGCTTGTCCTTTGCTATAAAAAGGATTGGGCCACCTTGCTGCACTTTATTTACTTTTGTTACTTGTTGCTTGTTACCATTTATCTTATCACAAAACTATCTGTTACCACTTATTTCAGTACTTGCAGAGAATACCTTGCTAAAAACCGCTTATCATTTCCTTCTGCTCCTCGTTGGGTTCGACACTCTTACTTATCGAAAGGACTACGATAGATCCCCTATACTTGTGGGTCATCAAGACTCTTCTCTGGCGCCATTTCCGGGGAGTGAAGCGCCTTTGGTAGGTGGAATTTGGTAAGGAAAAATTTATTTAGTGTGCTGAAATTTTCTATCACTTGTTAGTATGGAAAGTAATTCTTTGAGGGGCTTGTTCGGGGTATCTTCACCCCGTCCAGTTGAGCCAAGAGTTGCTCCTCAACCTACTGAACATACTGAACCTATTGAAAATGAAACTGCTTTTCAGATTCCTTTGGGTATGATGGAAAAACTGCTAGCTAACACTTTCGCAGGAGATGGAACAAAGCATCCTGACGAACATCTATGCTTTGTGGATGATATTTGTGGACTATTTAAGCTTGCAGGTATACCTGATGATGCCGTTAAGAGGAAGGCTTTCCCTTTATCTTTGGAGGGAGACGCATTGACATGGTATAGGCTATGTGATGATACAAGATCGTGGAACTATAAAAGATTGAAATTGGAATTTCATCAAAAGTATTACCCTATGCATCTTGTTCATCGTGATCGCAATTATATATATAATTTTTGGCCTCGCGAAGGAGAAAGCATCGCTCAAGCTTGGGGGAGGCTAAAATCAATGTTATATTCATGCCCCAATCATGAGATCTCAAAATTGACAATTCTCCATAATTTTTATGCTCGGCATTCCGAAAATAATCGCAACATGCTCGACACTTCTTGTGCTGGCTCTTTTATGATGTAATGCCCGGATAATCATGCTATAGTAATCCCACGCTAATCATGCCACGTCGTCTCGGTTACTGTTGCTAACCTCGTAATGATTCGAAACCGTTTTGAAATTTAAATTCTAAATATGTCAAACAACAAACGTTTTCAAAAGTTGAAACAAAAATGTTCGGTGGGTGCTGAATATTACAAGGGTGATTATAATAAAGAAAACATATTTTTAGAAAGTGTCTGAGTATTTTAAAATGAACTAAAACAGAAAAGAGAAATAATAAAAGAAAATGCAAAACAGAAAAAAAAAGGAAGAACTCCCCCCCCCCCTCAACTGGGCCGACTGGCCCAGCTGGCCACCGCGCCCCCCTTGGGCCTCAACCCATCTAGCCTACCCTGGCCGGCCCAACCGAACCGGCCCAACCGCCCCCATCCTCACACTCCCTTATCCCCTCGGGCACCGAAACCCTACCCCCATGACCCCCCACTCACTCCTCCCTCTCTCCCCCCCCGACCGGATCGGGATCGGGATCGGGCGACCCCGACTCGTCGCTGCGCCGTCGCAGCTACCTCGTCGATGCTGCACCGCCACCCCCTGGAGGACCACCTCGCCGGACCTCGCTTCCCCGTCTCCCCCTCGTCTGCTTCCCCACCTCAAGATCCCGTCTAGATCGGGAGGGGGAGTGAACCCGACGCATCTCGCCGCCTCGCCCACTCCTCCTCTGCCTTCCCCCGATCCAGATCGGATCGGGGCATGGGGGCCTGACCTCGCCGCCTCATCCCTACGCCCGTCTCCGCAGGCGCCTCCTCGTCTCCTCCCCACGCCGGACCTCCTCGACCTCCTCCCCGACGGCCTCCCCAAGCCACGCTGCGCCCCGTCGCCGCCCCACCGCCTCTTCCTCGCCGGACCGCACCGAGCCTTGCCGGCCACTGCTTCCTCGTCTTCGTCGTCACCGTCGCCACCTCGAGCTCACTATCGCACATCTGCAGGGCCCAGTGAGCATCGCCCCTCTCCTCTCCCCCTCTACTTCCCTTGCCGGATCCGAGCGCGCCCGTCGTTCGCGCCGTGGCCTGCTGCCGTCCCTGATGACTACCGGCCTCGTGCTGCTTCGCCACTGCCCGCGCTCCTCTCGCGCCCATGCCGCCGCGTCCGCCTGGCCACACCCCCTTTGCCTCAGCCCTGCTCGGGTCGTCGCCCGCGCGGCCCCTGGCCGCCGGCGCTTACGCCCGCGAGCCCCGTGGCTCCGCTCCACCCCCCCCCCCCCCCCCCCGTTAACCTGAGCCCAGTGTACCGCGCCCGTTTGGCCTTTGGGCCAATGACAAACGGGGCCCACGCCCCTGAGAACAAAAATGGATTTAAAAGAATAGGTTTTAGAAAATGATAATAAGAAATAAAATATATTAATTAATTAATTAATTAACAAATTATTTAACTTAATTAATCTAGTTTAATTAAACATAACTAATCCGGCCTAATTAAACCCTATTTAACATGTTTAGTCTATGACAGGTGGGTCCCACTGGACCCACACGTCAGTTTGACCCAGTCAACGTCCTGTTGACTGCTGACGTCATGCTGATGTCATGCTGATGTCAGCATGCACTATTCTGGATAATGTCGAATTAAATTAATTAAATAAATTCTAAAAATAATTTAAAACTTTAGAAAATCATATAAAATAAACCGTGGCTCGGATGAAAAAAACTTTGTACATGAAAGTTGCTCAGAACGACGAGACGAATTCGGATACGCAGCCCGTTCGTCCGCCACGCATCCCTAGCATAGCGAACACGCAACTTTCCCCCTCCGGTCCTCCGGTCCGAAAACGCGAAACACCGGGAATACTTTCCCGGATGTTTTCCCCCTTCGTCGGTATCACCTACTACCGCGTTAGGGCACACCTACCACCGCGTACTGCCATGTTACGCTTTGTGATGCTTTGATTGCTCTGTTATTTATTGTGTTCCCTCTCCGTTACTTCTTTCCGGTAGACCCCGAGACTGCCGGCGACCCCCAGTTCGACTACGGTGTTGGTGACTCGTCCTTCTTGCCAGAGCAACCAGGCAAGCCCCCCCTTGATCACTAGATATCGCCTATTCTCCTCTATATTGCTTGCATTAGAGTAGTGTAGCATGTTACTGCTTTCCGTTAATCCTATTCTGATGCATAGCCTGACATTGTTGCTACATCTGTTGATACCTAACCTGCAATCCTAAATACTTAGTATAGGATGCTAGTTTATCATCATTGGCCCTACATTCTTGTCAGTCTGCCTTGCTATACTATGGGGCCGTGATCACTCGGGAGGTGATCACGGGTATATACTATACATACATACATACTGTACAGATGGTGACTAAAGTCGGGTCAGCTCGATGAGTACCCGCAAGTGATTCTGATGAGGGGGCTGAAAGGACAGGTGGCTCCATCCCGATAGAGGTGGGCCTGGGTTCCCGACGGCCCCCGACTGTTACTTTGTGGCGGAGCGACAGGGCAGGTTGAGACCACCTAGGAGACAGGTGGGCCTGGCCCTGTTCGGCGTTCGCGGATACTTAACATGCTTAACGAGATCTTGGTATTTGATCTGAGTCTGGCCATTTGGTCTATACGCACTAACCATCTACGCGGGAGTAGTTATGGGTATCCCGGCGTCGTGGTATCAGCCAAAGCCTTCGTGACGTCAGCGACTGAGTGGCGCGCGCCGGATTGGAACGTAAGCCTGCACTTGTATTAAGGGGGCTAGTTCTGCTTCCGGCCGCGTTCGCAACGTGCAGGTGTGCAAAGGGCGATGGGCCCAGACCCCTGCGCCATAGGAGTTAGACCGGCGTGCTGACCTCTCTGTTGTGCCTAGGTGGGGCTGCGACGTGTTGATCTTCCGAGGCCGGGCATGACCCAGGAAAGTGTGTCCGGCCAAATGGGATCGAGCGTGTTGGGTTATGTGGTGCACCCCTGCAGGGAAGTTTATCTATTCGAATAGCCGTGTCCCTCGGTAAAAGGACGACCCGGAGTTGTACCTTGACCTTATGACAACTAGAACCAGATACTTAATAAAACACACCCAGACAAGTTCCATAGACAACCCGGTGATCGCTTTTCTACAGGCCGACGAGGAGAGGATCGCCGGGTAGGATTATGCTATGCGATGCTACTGGAGATGCTACTACGAGATGCTACTTGGAGGACTTCAATCTACTCTCTTCTACATGCTGCAAGACGGAGGCTGCCAGAAGCGTAGTATTCGATAGGACTAGCTATCCCCCTCTTATTCTGGCATTCTGCAGTTCAGTCCACTGATATGGCCTCCTTACACATATACCCATGCATATGTAGTGTAGTTCCTTGCTTGCGAGTACTTTGGATGAGTACTCACGGTTGCTTTCTCCCCCCTTTTCCCCCTTTCCTTTCTTTCTGGTTGTCGCAACCAGATCCTGGAGTCCAGGAGCCAGACGCCACCGTCGACGACGACTCCTACTACACCGGAGGTGCCTACTACTACGTGCAGGCCGCTGACGACCACCAGGAGTACTTTAGGAGGATCCCAGGCAGGAGGCCTGCGCCTCTTTCGATCTGTATCCTAGTTTGTGCTAGCCTTCTTAAGGCAAACTTGTTTAACTTATGTCTGTACTCAGATATTGTTGCTTCCGCTGACTCGTCTATGATCGAGCACTTGTATTCGAGCCCTCGAGGCCCCTGGCTTGTATTATGATGCTTGTATGACTTATTTATGTTTTAGAGTTGTGTTGTGATATCTTCCCGTGAGTCCCTGATCTTGATCGTACACATTTGCGTGCATGATTAGTGTACGATTGAATCGGGAGCGTCACAAGTTGGTATCAGAGCCGACTGCCTGTAGGAATCCCCCTTCCACACTCCTTGGCCGAAGTCGAGTCTAGTCACTACAAAACTTTTACTAACTTGGTTGTGTGCCTTACGGGCCCACGTCGCCATTGGGTGGTATTAGGATCTTTTACTTCTCGACCTTTACTCTGGGATTCTGAACTCTCTTCTATTCGGGTTAAATGATTTTTACTAAAATCTAACTTTAGGTTCTCGAAAATACTTTCTCCCAGAGAACCCCTTCAGTCCAGATGATCGCCGGCTGCACCAGAAGATTTCGAAGATACTCTCCGATTTTCTCTCGAGACCTTGTGCCTGTTGCTTTTGCAATTCCCTTCCACCGAAATATCCCTATGGATAAATACTTACACCTGTCGTTCTTACTTTTATTCCCAGTCGACCTTGTTATTACAAGATACCCCAAGAATATTTTGTGCCTACTGCCTTGCAGTTCTTTGCCACCTGAATACCCCTAAGAATAATTTCTCGCACTTTCTGAGTATCCGCTCATCCCCAGTTGTTCGGGTGTTTCACAAAAGTCTTTGAGATACTATTCAATCCTCCGAAAATCCTTAGCAGCTTTATTGCTCCGCAAATACTTGTCTACTAGCATTATGGATGCTTCCCATATATCTGGCAATATTCACTAGTATCTTTGACACCGTCATTTTGATCCTATTGATTCAACATGTGTGCGAATGCACACAATCATCTATCAACCCTTCTAAATTATCTTTCTGGCTCAGACATCATTTTTGAACATGAGCTGGTTCTCGACCAAACTATTTGTCGTCAATTGTGCCTCTGGTCTATCCAACTTATCCATCCTTGATCAGAGTGACTGCTTCTGATCCTTTGTTTTGGAAATCGTAATTCCTTTGTTATCTAAGCATCGAATTATTCAGATGTTCTATAATATGATGCCCGTGCATTCTTCTTCCTCTGGTTGAGTACCGATGCTCACATCAGATCCCTTGTGGACCATCGATTCCTTTGTTGGATTTTATCCGACAGTGTCCTTCATATTGAATAACCTTGAGAGCCTTTCCATGGGTATATAATGCTTTTGGTAAATTGTATCATCTGCTTTTGAACAATGCTCTACTTTCGAGCTTGTATTATTTACCCCGAAGTTTGTGGTATATGTTCCTAAGATCCCTGATGGGTTGAACCTATGCCTTCCTTAATATGTGTGAACTCGGAAGTTTTCAAGGTTCATACTCCTCTGGTAATTCACCAGGTAGGTCTTCGCACACTAATCATTTTGAATAGAGCAGTGAATGAAAGGTTATGCATTGGAGAAGTGGGAGTCGACCTTGAACTTTGTGTTCATGCTCATGGACACGATGTAGATCTTATCATGGAAGCTTCTCTTAAAATTAATTATTTTCTTGTTGTAAGTTCATCTTATATTTGGGATCTGGTCTTTTGCGATCGTGGTTCTGACCATATTGTTCTTCCTTGATCCCATTTCTTGCACAAGTCGAAGTACTTGTCTTCTACAAATCAATACACCTATTCGACCTCTATTCTGCTCTACCTTAGAGTATACCCTATGGTATCTCGAGAATATCAAAAAGCTGTGTTGATTCCTATGAGTCTTCATCTAGTATTGCTTCTCACCATTTTCAGATTTCCCCAGGGTTCTGAATTATTACACACTCGAGACCACCGATAAGTGAATCGATTCCGCACTCTGATTCAATAACTCTAATGTAATTATCATTGCTTATGAGTTTAATATTCCATCAAGTCATTCCTAGCCTGATCGGCTATATCATTATTGTGCTAAATTTTAACTGTGCTACCTGGTCCTTCTTTCCGGAGCACAATTTTCGATGATGAGCTAACCTTACATCGATCTTCCTCATATAATTTCGCCTTAAAAACAGCAAGCTTGATTTCGAGTTTGTGTCGTATCTGTGGCTCCAATAATCTTTTGTTGCATTAGTCCTTTTGCTTGATGCAGTCGCTGTTCAATTGCTTCTTCGTGGATCCTCTCGACAACAAATTGTCGTAATCATCATCGACATTTTGACTCCTTCCAGGATATCAATGGAATTCTTGATGATAAGTGCCATCCTCGTTCCTTGGTAATTTGAGTTACCATCAACAGCATCCTTACCTTCCTTTCATCACAAACTTGTTCATGTTATGGATGCAACTTGCTATCCAGCTCGTATTATGATCTACCCTGAAGTATTACTGCCTTTTTGTCAAGGATGTTGTGAGAATTTCACCACCTCTTGAGAATTCTTGATATAAGTGATACTTCACCCTCACCATTCTTTCTTGGTCCTCGTGTCGATTCCAAACGGGGTACCAACAAGTGAACGGTGCTATTTGGATTCTGCACTTCTAGCAACCCTATTGCTTTGAAGTTAATGGTCGGCCATTCATTCTTAGACTATTGATTACTGAATCATCATTATGACATTGGTCGTGCAACCCAACCCATATTTCGGGCGCACCTTTCAACCAATGTTTAATTGTGTATGTCTTCCTCGGGCATACTTCCTTGTATCATTTGATCTGACAAATGTTATCTCCTTATCCACATAATTGTGGAGATCCATCTTTTTGGATACCTCATGAATAAATCGCTGAGTCCATCAGCCACCTCCTCATCCTCTTCTTGATTTAATGATGAACCCTTGTTTCGGAACTCGCTTCCATAGTTCTTTTCCCGAGAATCTATGATGTCATTTTGTCGACTTGTGTCGCACCTTTTCTTCTCGGACATCCTGAGTCTGAGGTATCATGACACCAATCGGATCTGAATCTCGGTCGGATATGATGGTTGGGACAACTTTCCAGGAGTTATAATGTTGGTCCTTTGATGACCCGGTAATATGATGTCATGCCTAGCACACCTGGCCGGAGGACCTATTGTTATAGTATCCTCTCTAGCAAGGTTAACCATTCTTCCATGAGGAAATTGTAAGACTTATTCCATGAGTTGTTCCTGATGGATCCTTTGTGTATCCAAAATCTGATCTTTGCTTAAAGACCATTCCAATGTTATCTCGAAGCATGTCTGTGGTACTCCGATTTTCAATAAGAATATTTGAAGCACAATGCTAAATTTTCTCTATCAATTATCCAAACATCGTTGTATGGGTAATGTCATGAAATTTCTCTCCCCTTTCCAAAAAGGTTTTCTATAATTATATCCTGTCATGGATAACATGCTCTGCTTGTCCTTGGGAAGGATATACCCTGAATTATGTGTTTAAACACATTTTTCCCTTCCATTGTTCTGATTAAACCTGATAATCACTTTTCCTTTCCATTGGTTGGTTTAACCTTTCTGGTGATCATTATGGTCTAAGCAGTATTATTGATGTAAACACCTTAGTGTACAATTCTGTCAGCAAGACCATGTTACTATTGTTGATGACATTCCGGTAGCCACCGATGGACGAGAACTTTGCCTATTGGTCCGCCTCGTTGCAACGAGCAGGAAAATGGTTCTCTTCGTCCCTCGCCCTTGGTACCAACATTGTTGCCGACATAACTGACATGATACTCTCTGACATGCCTTGCTATCATGACCGTGCAAGATGTCACAGATCCTATTAAAAAAACCCACATGGTGGGCCCATAACCCACAGTTCCACAAGATCGAAACCTGACTGTCCTATACACCCCTATTCCCAAAGTTATTCCTCGCGCGTGGCCTCGTATGTAATTCACGGGCCACCGTCCTAGTGATCTATTCTGGTATCAGACGCAATACTTACTCTCGCTACTCTGAACCCTTTCTCACTCTGGTTTAGACTTCGAGCAACTATCTATCCGCTTGGAACCTCTTATTGTACCTTCGTACCTTACTCTCGATGTATTTCATATGTTCAACTCGAGGGATAATCTTATACTCATTCATGGGTTAACCCCAGATTGTTTCCCTCAAAAGCATTATGTCGTAGTGAGCTGCCCCTTATCCATCCGTAAGTACGATGGAACTCCCGAAGAAAGGATGACGACTTGATCATGATGAACTGAAGTAGAGAAATGAAGACATCAATGTAATGGATCGACCTCTTCGAGAAGAGCAACCAAGGCCGTGAAGATTCATTGAATATCGTAACCAGACCTTTCCCCCTTACACCCCTCTTAAATCTCAGGACGAGATTTCTTGTAGTGGAGGAGATTTGTAACGCCCGGATAATCATGCTATAGTAATCCCACGCTAATCATGCCACGTCGTCTCGGTTACTGTTGCTAACCTCGTAATGATTCGAAACCGTTTTGAAATTTAAATTCTAAATATGTCAAACAACAAACGTTTTCAAAAGTTGAAACAAAAATGTTCGGTGGGTGCCGAATATTACAAGGGTAATTATAATAAAGAAAACATATTTTTAGAAAGTGTCTGAGTATTTTAAAATGAACTAAAACAGAAAAGAGAAATAATAAAAGAAAATGCAAAACAGAAAAAAAAGGAAGAACTCCCCCCCCCCTCAACTGGGCCGACTGGCCCAGCTGGCCACCGCGCCCCCCCTTGGGCCTCAACCCATCTAGCCTACCCTGGCCGGCCCAACCGAACCGGCCCAGCCGCCCCCACCCTCACACTCCCTTATCCCCTCGGGCACCGAAACCCTACCCCCATGACCCCCCACTCACTCCTCCCTCTCTCCCCCCCGACCGGATCGGGATCGGGATCGGGCGACCCCGACCCGTCGCTGCGCCGTTGCAGCTACCTCGTCGATGCTGCACCGCCACCCCCTGGAGGACCACCTCGCCGGACCTCGGTTCCCCGTCTCCCCCTCGTCTGCTTCCCCAGCTCAAGATCCCGTCTGGATCGGGAGGGGGAGTGAACCCGACGCATCTCGCCGCCTCGCCCACTCCTCCTCTGCCTTCCCCCGATCCAGATCGGATCGGGGCATGGGGGCCCGACCTCGCCGCCTCATCCCTATGCCCGTCTCCGCAGGCGCCTCCTCGTCTCCTCCCCACGCCGGACCTCCTCGACCTCCTCCCCGACGGCCTCCCCAAGCCACGGTGCGCCCCATCGCCGCCCCACCGCCTCTTCCTCGCCGGACCGCACCGAGCATTGCCGGCCACTGCTTCCTCGTCTTCGTCGTCACCGTCGCCACCTCGAGCTCACTGTCGCACATCTGCAGGGCCCAGTGAGCATCGCCCCTCTCTTCTTCCCCTCTGCTTCCCTCGCCGGATCCGAGCGCGCCCGTCGTTCGTGCTGTGGCCTGCTACCGTCCCTGATGACTATCGGCCTCGTGCTGCTTCGCCACTACCCGTGCTCCTCTCGCGCCCATGCCGCCGCGTCCGCCTGGCCGCACCCCCTTTGCCTCAGCCCTGCTCGGGTCGCCGCCCGCGCAGCCCCTGGCCGTCGGCGCTCACGCCCGCGAGCCCCATGGCTCCGCTCCACCCCCCTCCCCCCCGTTTACCTGAGCCCAGTGTACCGCGCCCGTTTGGCCTTTGGGCCAATGACAAACGGGGCCCACGCCCCTGAGAACGAAAATGGATTTAAAAGAATAGGTTTTAGAAAATGATAATAAGAAATAAAATATATTAATTAATTAATTAAATGAAAAATTATTTAACTTAATTAATCTAGTTTAATTTAACATAACTAATCCGGCCTAATTAAACCCTATTTAACATGTTTAGTCTATGACAGGTGGGTCCCACTGGACCCACACGTCAGTTTGACCCAGTCAACGTCCTGTTGACTGCTGACGTCATGCTGATGTCATGCTGATGTCAGCATGCACTATTCTGGATAATGTCGAATTAAATTAATTAAATAAATTCTAAAAATAATTTAAAACTTTAGAAAATCATATAAAATAAACCGTGGCTCGGATGAAAAAAAAACTTTGTACATGAAAGTTGCTCAGAACGACGAGACGAATTCGGATACGCAGCCCGTTCGTCCGCCATGCATCCCTAGCATAGCGAACACGCAACTTTCCTCCTCCGGTCCTCCGGTCCGAAAATGCGAAACACCGGGAATACTTTCCCGGATGTTTTCCCCCTTCGTCGGTATCACCTACTACCGCGTTAGGGCACACCTACCACCGCGTATTGCCATGTTACGCTTTGTGATGCTTTGATTGCTCTGTTATTCATTGTGTTCCCTCTCCGTTACTTCTTTCCGGTAGACCCCGAGACTGCCGGCGACCCCCAGTTCGACTACGGTGTTGGTGACTCGTCCTTCTTGCCAGAGCAACCAGGCAAGCCCCCCCTTGATCACTAGATATCGCCTATTCTCCTCTATACTGCTTGCATTAGAGTAGTGTAGCATGTTACTGCTTTCCGTTAATCCTATTATGATGCATAGCCTGACATTGTTGCTACATCTGTTGATACCTTACCTGCAATCCTAAATACTTAGTATAGGATGCTAGTTTATCATCATTGGCCCTACATTCTTGTCAGTCTGCCTTGCTATACTATGGGGCCGTGATCACTCAGGAGGTGATCACGGGTATGTACTATACATACATACATACTGTACAGATGGTGACTAAAGTCGGGTCAGCTCGATGAGTACCCGCAAGTGATTCTGATGAGGGGGCTGAAAGGACAGATGGCTCCATCCCGGTAGAGGTCGGCCTGGGTTCCCGACGGCCCCCGACTGTTACTTTGTGGCGGAGCGACAGGGCAGGTTGAGACCACCTAGGAGACAGGTGGGCCTGGCCCTGTTCGGCGTTCGCGGATACTTAACACGCTTAACGAGATCTTGGTATTTGATCCGAGTCTGGCCATTTGGTCTATACGCACTAACCATCTACACGGGAGTAGTTATGGGTATCCCGGCGTCGTGGTATCAGCCGAAGCCTTCGTGACGTCAGCGACTAAGTGGCGCGCGCCGGATTGGAACGTAAGCCTGCACTTGTATTAAGGGGGCTAGTTCTGCTTCCGGCCACGTTCGCAACGTGCAGGTGTGCAAAGGGCGATGGGCCCAGACCCCTGCGCCATAGGAGTTAGACCGGCGTGCTGACCTCTCTGTTGTGCCTAGGTGGGGCTATGACGTGTTGATCTTCCGAGGCCGGGCATGACCCAGGAAAGTGTGTCCGGCCAAATGGGATCGAGCGTGTTGGGTTATGTGGTGCATCCCTGCAGGGAATTTTATCTATTCGAATAGTCGTGTCCCTCGGTAAAAGGACGACCCGGAGTTGTACCTTGACCTTATGACAACTAGAACCAGATACTTAATTAAACACACCCAGACAAGTTCCATAGACAACCCGGTGATCGCTTTTCTACAGGGCGACGAGGAGAGGATCGCCGGGTAGGATTATGCTATGCGATGCTACTGGAGATGCTACTACGAGATGCTACTTGGAGGACTTCAATCTACTCTCTTCTACATGCTGCAAGACGGAGGCTGCCAGAAGCGTAGTATTCGATAGGACTAGCTATCCCCCTCTTATTCTGGCATTCTGCAGTTCAGTCCACTGATATGGCCTCCTTACACATATACCCATGCATATGTAGTGTAGTTCCTTGCTTACGAGTACTTTGGATGAGTACTCACGGTTGCTTTCTCCCCCCTTTTCCCCCTTTCCTATCTTTCTGGTTGTCGCAACCAGATGCTGGAGTCCAGGAGCTAGACGCCACCGTCGACGACGACTCCTACTACACCGGAGGTGACTACTACTATGTGCAGGCCGCTGACGACGACCAGGAGTACTTTAGGAGGATCCCAGGCAGGAGGCCTGCGCCTCTTTCGATCTGCATCCCAGTTTGTGCTAGCCTTCTTAAGGCAAACTTGTTTAACTTATGTCTGTACTCAGATATTGTTGCTTCCGCTGACTAGTCTATGATCGAGCACTTGTATTCGAGCCCTCGAGGCCCCTGGCTTGTATTATGATGCTTGTATGACTTATTTATGTTTTAGAGTTGTGTTGTGATATCTTCCCGTGAGTCCCTGATCTTGATCGTACACATTTGCGTGCATGATTAGTGTACGATTGAATTAGGGGCGTCACATATGATGAAATCTATTGAATTTGGATGGAATTTATTGGATAGAATTAAACGCAACCTTGAAGATTGGGACCTCGATGAAGGTAAGGAGTCAGGTATGACACCTAAGTTTGATTGTGTTAAATCTTTCGTGGATACCGATATTTTCCGTAAGTTTAGCACTAAATATGGACTTGACTCTGAGATAGTAGCTTCTTTCTGTGAATCTTTTGCTACTTATGTTGATCTCCCCAAGGAGAAGTGGTTTAAATATCACCCTCCCATAGAAGTAAAAGTAGCTGCACCTATTAAAGTTGAAGAAAATATTGTCACTTATAATGATCCTATTGTTCCCACTTCTTATCTTGAGAAACCCCCTTTCCCTGTTAGAATGAAGGACCATACTAAAGCTTCAACTGTTGTTCGTAAAAGCAATACTAGGACTTATACACCTCCTGAGCAAGTCAAAGTAGAACCCAATATTGCTATTGTTAAAGATCTCTTGTCTGATAATATTGATGGGCATGTTATTCAATTCTCTGGTGAAACTGCTAGAATTGCTAAACCCTGTGATAGAGATAAACATAGACCTGTGGTAGGCGTGCCAGTTATTTCTATTAAAATAGGAGATCATTGTTATCATGGCTTGTGTGATATGGGTGCTAGTGCTAGTGTTATACCCATTGACTTATACAAAGAAATTATGCATGAGATTGCACCTGCTGAGTTAGAAGATATTGATGTTACAGTTAAACTAGCCAATAGAGATACTATATCTCCAATGGGAATTGTTAGAGATGTTGAAGTCTTGTGTGGGAAAACCAAATATCCCGCTGATTTTCTTGTTCTTGGTTCTCCATAAGATAGCTTTTGTCCCATTATATTTGGTAGACCCTTCTTGCGTACCATTAATGCTAAGATAGATTGCAAAAAGAATGTTGTTACTGTTGGCTTGGATGATATGGTTCATGAGTTTAATTTCTCTAAATTTAGTAAACAACATCGTGAGGAAGAATTGCCTAGTAAGGATGAAATTATTGGTCTTGCTTCTATTGTTGTACCTCCTAGTGATCCTTTAGAACACTATTTGCTAGACCATGAAAATGATATGTTCATGAATGAAAGAAGGGAAATAGATGAAGTATTCTTTAAACAGGAACCTATTCTGCAACACAATTTGCCTGTTGAAATCCTAGGGGATCCCCTCCACCCAAGGGTGATCCCGTGTTTGAGCTTAAACCGTTGCCTGATAATCTTAAATATGCTTATCTTGATGAAAAGAAAATATATCTTGTCATTATTAGCGCTAACCTTTCAGAGCATGAAGAAGAAAGATTATTGAAAACTCTGAAGAAGCATCGTGCCGCTATTGGATATACTCTGGATGATCTTAAGGGCATCAGTCCCACTCTATGCCAACATAAAATAAATTTGGAAGCTGACGCCAAACCAGTTCATGATCCTCAACGACGTTTGAATCCTAAAATGAAAGAAGTGGTAAGAAAAGAAATACTCAAGCTTCTGGAGCCAGGTATAATTTATCCCGTTGCTGATAGTCAGTGGGTAAGTCCGTCCATTGTGTCCCTAAGAAGGGAGGTATTACTGTTGTCCCTAATGATAAAGATGAATTGATTCCGCAAAGAATTATCATAGGTTATAGGATGGTAATTGATTTCCGCAAATTAAATAAGGCTACTAAGAAAGATCATTACCCCTTACCTTTTATTGATCAAATGCTAGAAAGATTATGCAAACATACACATTATTGCTTTCTAGATGGTTATTCTGGTTTTTCTCAAATACTTGTGTCGGCTAAAGATCAATCAAAGACTACTTTTACATGCCCTTTTGGTACTTTTGCTTATAAACGTATGCCTTTTGGTTTATGTAATGCACCTGCTACCTTTCAAAGATGCATGATGGCTATATTCTCTGACTTTTGCGAGAAATTTTGTGAGGTTTTCATGGACGACTTTTCCGTCTATGGTTCCTCTTTTGATGATTGCTTGAGCAATCTTGCTCGAGTTTTGCAGAGATGTGAAGAAACTAATCTTGTCTTGAATTGGGAAAAGTGCCACTTTATGGTTAATGAAGGTATTGTCTTGGGGCACAAAGTTTCTAAAAGAGGTATTGAAGTTGATAAAGCCAAGGTTGATGCTATTGAAAAGATGCCATGTCCCAAGGACATCAAAGGTATAAGAAGTTTCCTTGGTCATGCCGGATTTTATAGGAGGTTCATCAAGGACTTCTCAAAAATCTCTCGGCCTCTGACTAATTTATTACAAAAAGATGTACCATTTGTCTTTGATGATGATTGTGTAGAAGCATTTGAAATACTTAAGAAAGCATTAGTCTCTGCACCTGTTGTTCAGCCACATGATTGGAATTTACCCTTTGAGATTATGTGTGATGCTAGTGATTATGCTGTAGGTGTTGTTCTAGGGCAAAGAGTTGATAAGAAATTGAATGTTATCCATTATGCTAGTAAGACTCTAGACAATGCTCAAAGAAATTATGCTACTACCGAAAAGGAACTTTTAGCGGTTGTATTTGCTTGTGATAAATTCAGACCCTATATTGTTGATTCTAGAGTAACTATTCATATAGATCATGCTGCTATTAAATATCTTATGGAAAAGAAAGATGCAAAACCTAGACTCATTAGATGGGTTCTCTTGCTTCAAGAATTTTATTTACATATTGTTCATAGAAAAGGAGCTGAGAACCCCGTTGCAGACAACTTGCCTAGGCTAGAGAATGTTCTTGATGACCCACTACCTATTGATGATAGCTTTCCTGATGAGCAATTAAATGTCATAAGTACTTCTCGTAACACTCCTTGGTATGCTGATTATGCTAATTATATTGTTGCTAAATTTATACTGCCAAGCTTCACATACCAACAAAAGAAAAAGTTTTTCTATGACTTGTGACATTACTTTTGGGATGACCCAAATCTTTATAAAGAAGGAGTAGATGGTGTTATTAGATGTTGTGTACCTGAGCATGAACAGGAACAGATCCTACGCCAAGTGTCACTCCGAAGCCTATGGAGGACACCATGCTGGAGATAGAACTGCACATAAGGTATTGCAATCCGGTTTTTATTGGCCTACTCTCTTCAAGGATGCCCGTAAGTTTGTTTTGTCTTGCGATGAATGTCAAAGAATTGGTAATATCAGTAGACGTCAAGAAATGCCTATGAATTATTCACTTGTTATTGGGCCATTTGATGTTTGGGGCTTTGATTATATGGGACCTTTTCCTGCCTCTAATGGTTACACTCATATTCTAGTTGCTGTTGATTACGTTACTAAGTGGGTAGAAGCTATTCCAACTAGTAGTGCTTATCACAACACTTCTATTAAAATGCTTAAGGAAGTTATTTTTCCGAGGTTTGGAGTCCCTAGATACTTAATGACTGATGGTGGTTCACACTTTATTCATGGTGCTTTCCATAAGATGCTTTTGAAATACGACGTTAATCATAGAATTGCATCTCCATATCACCCGCAGTCTAGTGGTCAGGTAGAATTGAGCAATAGAGAGCTCAAATTAATTTTGCAAAAGACTGTCAATAGGTCTAGAAAGAATTGGTCCAAAAAACTGAATGATGCATTATGGGCCTATAGAACTGCATATAAAAATCCTATGGGTATGTCTCTGTATAAAATGGTTTATGGAAAAGCATGTCATCTACCTCTCGAACTAGAACATAAGGCATATTGGGCTATTAAGGAGCTCAACTATGATTTCAAACTTGCCAGTGCAAAGAGGTTATTTGATATTAGTTCACTTGATGAATGGAGAACCCAAGCTTATGAAAATGCCAAGCTGTTTAAAGAAAAGGTTAAAAGGTGGCATGACAAAAGGATACAAAAACGTGAGTTTAATGTAGGTGATTATGTATTGCTATACAACTCTCATTTAAGATTTTTTGCAGGAAAACTTCTCTCCAAATGGGAAGGTCCTTACGTTATCGAGGAGGTCTATCGTTCCGGTGCCATAAAAATCAACAACTTCGCAGGCACAAATCCGAAGGTGGTGAATGGCCAAAGAATCAAACACTATATCTCAGGTAATCCTATAAATGTTGAAACTAATGTTATTGAAACCGTAACCCCGAAGGAATACATAAGGGACACTTTCCAGAATGTTCCAGACCCCGAAAAGGAATAGGTATGTGGCACGGTAAGTAAACCGACTCCAAAACAATTTTTAAGGCAATATTTCTCCGTTTTGGAATATTTAGAAAAATAGAAAAATAAGTAGCAGTCCGGGGAGGACACGAGGCCTCCACGAGGGTGGAGGGTGCGCCCTACCCCCCTGGGCGCGCCCCCCTACCTCGTGAGCACCTCGTGTGCCCTCCGGACGCTGTTTCCTTGCACGATATGTATTTTGGTCGGTAAAAATTCATTATATATACTCCCGAAGGTTTTGACTCTCGTATCACGCAAATATCCTCTGTTTTCGTTTCGAGTTGTTGCTGCTGCAGATCAGGGCAAGATATCTTCCCAAGATTCGAAGGGAGAGAGCCATATGGCTGGTTATATTGCAAATCCAAAAGTATATGGGGATGTGGAGTATTATGGCTGGACCACGGAGGAAGAAGAAGACTACGATCCAAAGAGGAAGGAGGAAACGAGCTCCGACGAGGAGGACTATCCCCTACCTCAACCTGGCGATATGCATGTGGAGTTCAAGAAGTCAAGCCTCCCTAAGGTCCAATCTATCCCACCTCGTTTTTCGCAGGACAGCAAGGCAGCACTATGCAAAAAAATAATGAAACTTGAGCTCGAGAATGAGGATCTAAGGGAGGAAAATTTTAGCCTCAGACGCAAGCTGGAGAAGAAAAATGCAACACCTCCATCACCTCCGAGGACATAATCATCTGGGTATGGGCACTCCCCTTAGCAACTGCCAAGCTTGGGGGAGGTGCCCTGGTATCGTATCACCATCACAACTCCTATCTTTACCGTTTTTCTTAGTTCGATCCCATTAGTATTATCTTGATTTAGTAGAATAAAGTCATGGCATGATCTAGTTTTGAGTTTTTCTTTATGATCCTTCTTTGTAATTAAGTCCGTGAGCTATATAATAAAGATTATTGTTGAGTCAAGGGCTTGAGTATTTTGCCATGATCTTGGGTGATTAGAAGAAAAAGAATAAAAAGAATCAAGAGTTCATATTGATCTTATTGAAAGTAATGACTTCACATAGAAAGAGTATGGTGATTTAAAGTTGTTGGGAGTTGGCAAATATAGCTTTGGTCATCGTTGCAATTAATAGGAAGTAATAAGGAAAGAGAGGTTTCACATATAGATATATTATCATTGACATCTTTTATGATTGGGAGCACTCATTAAAATATGACATGCTAAAGAGTTGAGGTTGGACAAGGAAGACAACATAATGAGTTATGTTTTCCTACATCTGAGATAAAGTATGTTGTCATGGTTCCTCTATCGTGTCAAGTTTGCCTTTACCCCTCATGCTAGCCAATTCTCAGCACTAAGTAGAAATACTATTTGTGCTTCCAAATACCCTTAAACCAGTTTTGCCATGAGAGTCCACCATATCTACCTATGGATTGAGTAAGATCCTTCAAGTAAGTTGTCATCGGTGCAAGCAATGAAAATTGCTCTCTAAATATGCATGACTTATTAGTGCAGAGAAATAAGCTTTGTACAAACTTGTTCTGGATGCAATAAAAGCGACGGACTGCATAATAAAGGTTCACATGCAAGAGGCAATATAAAGTGACGTTCTTTTGCATTAAGATTTTGTGCATCAACCCTAAACGTGCATGACAACCTCTGCTTCCCTCTGCGAAGGGCCTGTCTTTTATTATTATCCTCTACCCTATGCAAGAGTCATGGTGATCTTCACCCTTCCTTTTTCATTTTATCCTTTGGCAAGCTCAGCATGTTGGAAAGAACATGATATATATATATATATATATATATATATATATATATATATATATATATATATATAATTGGATGTGGGGGAGCGTGAATTATTATTGTTGACATTACCCTTGAGGTAAAAGGTTGTGGGGCAAAAACTATAAGCCCCTATCTTTCTCTGTGTCCGATTAAAACTCTGTAACCACAAGTATCGCGTGAGTGTTAGCAATTATGAAGGACTAAGTGATAGTTGAGTATGTGGACTTGCTTTTAAGCTCCGACATAGACTCTTTCCGATGTTATGATAAATTGCAATTGCTTCAAATGACTGAGATTATAATTGCTGGTGCCCAATAAAGTTTCTGATTCATATTTTGGCTTTGTGAAAAGATCATCACTAGAACATAAGTAATCATATGACAAAATTTATATATGTTGCTGTTATGAAGTAATCATGATGCCTTCATGTCCGTATTTTATTTTTATCGACGCCTCTACCTCTAAACATGAGGACATATTTATTGTTAACGGCTTTTCGCTTGAGGACAAGCGAGGTCTAAGCTTGGGGAGTTGATACGTCCATTTTGCATCATGCTTTTATGTCGATATTTATTGCATTATGGGCTGTTATTTCACGTTATGTCACAATACTTATGGCTATTCTCTCTTATTTTACAAGGTTTACATGAAGAGGGAGAATGCCGGCAGCTGGAATTCTGGGCTGGAAAAGGAGCAAATATTGAAGGACTATTCTGTGCAACTCCAAAAGTCCTGAAACTCCACGGAACACCTTAAAATAAATAAAGAAAAATCATCGCCAAAGATGAAGGCCAGGGAGCCCACACCCTGCTCACGAGGGTGCGCTCTCCGACGCTCATCTTCTCCCATATGAAGTCTTTAGATGAGAAAAAAATAGAATAGAACCTTTCGGGACAAGACTCCGCCGCCACGAGGCGGAACCTTGGCGGAACCAATCTAGGGCTCCGGCAGAGCTGTTCTGCCGGGGACACTTCCCTCCGGGAGGGGGAAATCATCACCATCGTCATCACCAACGCTCCTCTCATCGGGAGAGGGCAATCTCCATCAACATCTTCACCAGCACCATCTCATCTCCAAACACTAGTTCATCTCTTGTATCCAATTCTTGTCTCCAAGTCCGGGATTGGTGCTAGTAGGTTGCTAGTAGTGTTGATTACTCCTTGTAGTCGATGCTAGTTGGTTTATTTGGTGGAAGATCATATGTTCAGATCCTATATGCACATTATTACCCCTCTGATTATGAAAATGAATATGCTTTGTGAGTAGTTACGTTTGTTCCTGAGGACAAGGGAGAAGTCTTGCTATTAGTAGTCATGTGAATTTGGTATTCGTTCGATATTTTGATAAGATGTATGTTGTCTAACCTCTAGTGGTGTTATGTGAACGTCGACTACATAACACTTCACCATTATTTTGGCCTAGAGGAAGGCATTGGGAAGTAATAAGTAGATGATGGGTTGATAGAGTGACAGAAGCTTAAACCCTAGTTTATGCGTTGCTTCGTAAGGGGCTGATTTGGATCCATATGTTTCATGCTATGGTTAGGTTTACCTTAATACTTTTGTTGTAGTTGCGGATGCTTGCAATAGAGGTTAATCATAAGTGGGATGCTTGTCCAAGTAAGGGCAGTACCCAAGCACCGGTCCACCCACATATCAAATTATCAAAGTACCAAACGTGAATCATATGAGCGTGATGAAAACTAGCTTGACGATATTCCCGTGTGTCCTCGGGGGCGCTTTTCCTATTATAAGAGTTTGTCCAGGATTGTCCTTTGCTACAAAAAGGATTGGGCCACCTTGCTGCACTTTATTTACTTTTGTTACTTGTTGCTCGTTACCATTTATCTTATCACAAAACTATCTGTTACCACTTATTTCAGTACTTGCAGAGAATACCTTGCTGAAAACCGCTTATCATTTCCTTCTGCTCCATGTTGGGTTCGACACTCTTACTTATCGAAAGGACTACGATAGATCCCCTATACTTGTGGGTCATCACCAAGCCCTAATCTCTCTCGGGAGTGCTGAACCGGAGTCCGTTCGGGGCTCCGGAGAGGGGGATTCGTCGTCGTCGTCATCATCAACCATCCTCCATCACCAATTTCATGATGCTCACCACCGTGCGTGAGTAATTCCATCATAGGCTTACTGGACGGTGATGGGTTGGATGAGATTTACCATGTAATCAAGTTAGTTTTGTTAGGGTTTGATCCCTATTATCCACTATTTTCTGAGATTGATGTTGCTATGACTTTGCTATGCTTAATGCTTGTCACTAGGGCCCGAGTGCCATGAATTTAGATGTGAACCTATTATGTTTTCATGAATATATGTGAGTTCCCGATCCTATCTTGCAAGTCTATAGTCACCTATTATGTGTTATGATCCGACAACCCCGAAGTGACAATAATCGGGATACTTCTCGGTGATGACCGTAGTTTGAGGAGTTCATGTATTCACGATGTGCTAATGCTTTGTTCTGGTTCTCTATTAAAAGGAGGCCTTAATACCCCTTAGTTTCCACTAGCACTCCGCTGCCATGGGAGTGTACGACAAAAGATGTCATGCAAGTTCTTTTCCATAAGCATGTATGACTATATTCGGAATACATGCCTACATTACATTGATGAACTGGAGCTAGTTCTGTGTCACCCTATGTTATAGCTATTACACGAGGAATCGCATCCGACATAATTATCCATCACCGATCCAATGCCTACGAGCTTTTCACATATTGTGCTTCGCTTATTTACTTTTCTGTTGCTACTGTTACAACTGCTACAAAACTGCTATCTTTACTTTTGCCACTGTTACCATTACTATCATACTACTTTGCTACTAAATACTTTGCTGCAGATACTAAGTTATCCAGGTGTGGTTGAATTGACAACTCAACTGCTAATACTTAAGAATATTCTTTGGCTCCCCTTGTGTCGAATCAATAAATTTGGGTTGAATACTCTACCCTCGAAAGCTGTTGCGATCCCCTACACTTGTGGGTTATCAAGAATAATTTCTGGCGCCGTTGGCGGGGAGCATAGCTCTATTCTTTGAGTCACTTGGGATTTATATCTGTTGATCACTATGAGGAACTTGAAAGACGAAAGAACAAAGATTTTTTCCCTCAACTACGAGGGGAGGTAAGGAACTGCCATCTAGCTCTGCACTAGATTCTCCTTCCATTTTGAGTAAGCTTGCGACGCCTAAACCTGCTACTGCTATGAATTCTGATATGTCGCATGTTATTGATGATGTCACTTCTGCTATGCATGATACTTATGATGAAACTACTTCTATGCGTGGTACTACTTTGCCATTAGGTGAATTTCTTGATGAACAACTTGCTAGGGTTAGAGAGAATGAAATTATTAATGACGATATTATTGATGATAGTGATGATGAAAGTTCTCCCCCTGATTATGAATTACCTGTTGTTCCTGAGGGTTATGTTATGGATGAAGAAGCTGCTAGAGCTATTTTTGCTTGCAAAGATAGATATGATCTTAAGAAGTTATTAGCTAAATGGAAGCAGCAATCTCTTAATGCTAGAATGAAACATGACCCCGCTTTTGGTACTTCACCTATCTGTGCTACTGCTAAGGATTATGAATTCTCTGTTGATCTTGAGATTATTACTTTGGTTGAATCTGATCCTTTTTATGGCTATGAATCTGAAACTGTTGTGGCACATCTTATCAAGTTAAATGATATAGCCACCCTGTTTACTAATGATGAGAAGTCTCGCTATTATTATATCCTTAAGATATTTCCATTCTCATTAAAGGGTGATGCTAAAACTTGGTTTAATTCCCTTGATCCTGGTTGTGTGCGTAGTCCCCAGGATATGATTTATTACTTCTCTGCTAAATATTTCCCTGCTCATAAGAAACAAGCTGCCTTGCGAGAAATATATAATTTTGTGCAAATCGAAGAAGAGAGTCTCCCATAAGCTTGGGGGAGGCTTCTCCGATTACTTAATGCTTTGCCTGATCATCCTCTTAAGAAAAATGAAATACTTGATATCTTTTATAATGGACTAACCGATGCTTCCAAGGACTACTTGGATAGTTGTGCTGGTTGTGTTTTCAGGGAAAGAACAGTCGACCAAGCTGAATTACTATTGAATAATATGTTGACTAATGAAAATAATTGGACTCTTACCGAGCCACTTCCTGAGGCAATTCCTGAGCCAATTGAGCCAACTCCTGAGCCTATACCTAAATCAACTCCGAAGAAGAGGGGTGTTCTATTTCTCAGTCCTGAAGATATGCAAGAGGCAAAGAAATCAATGAAAGAAAAAGGTATTAAAGCAGAAGATGTTAAGAATTTACCTCCTATCAAAGAAATACATGGTCTTAATATACCACCTGTTGAATAAATACGTTGTCTTGATAACCCGACACAGGTAGTAAAGGTAGATTCTCTCTATAGATATGATAAAGTTGAAATTCCTTCTACTAAATTTCATAGCCCATGCTTAGATGAATTTGATGACTTTATGGCTAGACAAGAAAGTTTTAATGCTTATGTTTGTAGAGAATTAAAGAATAATGCTTCCGAGATAGGACGCTTGAGTGATTATATGGCTAGGGTTAAAGGTGAACTTAAACTCATTAGCAAATATGCTTCTATGGTTACCACTCAAGCTGAGCAAGTACTTAAAGCTCAAAGTGATTTGCTCGATGAATTGAATAATAAACATGACTTTGCTGTTAGAGTGGCTACTAGAACCGATAGAATGACTCAGGAACCTTTGTATCTTGAAGGCCACCCTAAGAGAATCGAGCAGGATTCTCAGAGAAATAATTTAGAGGCACCTAGTTCTTCCAAAAAGAAGAAGAAGAAATGATAGGACTTTGCATGCTTCTAGTGAACCTGTTGTAGACACACCTGAGAATCCCAATGATATTTCTATTTCTGATGCTGAAACACAATCAGGAGATGAACACGAACCTAGTGTAAATGTTCATGTTGATGCTCAACCTAGCAATAATAATGATGTAGAGATTGAACCTGCTGTTGATCTTGATAACCCACAATCAAAGAATCAACGTTATGATAAGAGAGATTTTGTTGCTAGGAAGCACGGTAAAGAAAGAGAACCATGGGTTCAGAAACTCATGCATTTTCCTCCTAAACCATCCAAGACAAAGGATGATGAGGATTTTGAGCATTTTGTTGAAATGATTAGACCTATCTTCTTACGTATGCGCTTAACTGATATGCTTAAATTAAATCCTTATGCTAAGTATATGAAGGATATCATTGTTGGGGAACGTAGCAGAAATTCAAAATTTTCCTACGAGTCACCAAGATCTATCTATGGAGAAACCAGCAACTAGGGGAAGGAGAGTGCATCTACATACCCTTGTAGATCGCTAAGCGGAAGCGTTCAAGAGAACGGGGTTGAAGGAGTCGTACTCGTCGTGATCCAAATCACCGGAGATCCTAGTGCCGAACGGACGGCACCTCCGTGTTCAACACACGTACAGCCCGGTGACGTCTCCCATGCCTTGATCCAGCAAGGAGAGAGGGAGAGGTTGAGGAAGACTCCATCCAGCAGTAGCACAACAGCGTGGTGGTGGTGGAGGAGCGTGGCAATCCTGCAGGGCTTCGCCAAGCACCGCGGGAGAGGAGGAGTACTTGGGAGAGGGGGAGGGCTGCGCCAGAACTTGTGGTATGGCTGCCCTCCCACCCCCACATATATATAGGGGCAAGGGAGAGGGGGGGACGGCCCCCTCAGATCCAATCTGAGGAGGGGCGGCGGCCAAGGGGGGGAGGAGTGCCTCCCAAGTCAAGTGGAGGCCCTCCCCCTTAGGGTTTTCCCTCTCCCATGCGCATGGGCCTTGGGGGGTGTTGGTGTCAAAACCGGTGGATCTCGGGTAGGGGGTCCCGAACTGTGCGTCTAGGCGGATGGTAACAGGAGACAAGGGACACAATGTTTTTACCCAGGTTCGGGCCCTCTCGATGGAGGTAAAACTCTACTCCTGCTTGATTGATATTGATGATATGGGTAGTACAAGAGTGGATCTACCACGAGATCAAGGAGGCTAAACCCTAGAAGCTAGCCTATGGTATGATTGTTGTAATGGTTGTTGTCCTACGGACTAAAACCCTCCGGTTTATATAGACACCGGGGAGGGCTAGGGTTACACAGAGTCGGTTACAATGGTAGGAGATCTACATATCCGTATTGCCAAGCTTGCCTTCCACACCAAGGAAAGTCCCATCCGGACATGGGACGAAGTCTTCAATCTTGTATCTTCATAGTCTTGGAGTCCGGCTGACGATGATAGTCCGGCTATCCGGACACCCCCTAGTCCAGGACTCCCTCAGTAGCCCCTAAACCAGGCTTCAATGACGATGAGTCCGGCGCACATATTGTTCGGCATTGCAAGGCGGGTTCCTCCTCCGAATAATTCATAGAAGATTGCGAACACCAGGATAGTGTCCGGCTCTGCAAAATAATTTCCACATTCCACCGTAGAGAGAATATTATGTACACAAGTTCAATCTGCTGACGTATCTTGTAGCATGACGTCACGCCACTACCAAGCCTTTACTTGAATTGTTTTTTATTATACCACCTCAGCGCGTTTAGCAAAGCGGTTTCCTTGGCACGTCTTGTCGAAGCAGAGATCGTGTTCCCCTTATTCCGGGATTCTCATCAATACGGACGTGGGTAACCCAACCGCGCCATTGATGGTGGCGCTTGGGAGATAAGCGAGTTTTACCAGGCCGGTGGGGACTCATAGTCTTCGTCCGCCCATATATAAGGGGATAAGGATCCACCTTTTCACCTACGCCTTCTTCCTCCTTTGCTTATCCACCTCCGCGCACTCGAGCTCCAGCGCCCAAGTCCGCGCATCTTGTCTCGACCTTCTCCGACCATGTCCGGAGCGGGAGGCAAATGGTTGGCCTCCTCCGTTACGGAGGAGCACATCGCAAAACTGCGCAGCGCCGGATACCTTTCCAGCGACATCGCACACCGGCTGCCCGACAAGGGGCAGCTCATCCCCACCCCCAGGCCCCATGAGAGGGTCGTATTCCTTCCCCACTTCCTCTGCGGACTGGGCTTCCCGTTGCATCCCTTTGTCCGGGGGCTCATGTACTATTACGGCCTGGATTTCCACGATCTGGCGCCAAACTTCATCCTCAACATCTCGGCATTTATCGTCGTGTGTGAGGCCTTCCTCTGCATCCAGCCCCACTTCGGCTTGTGGCTCAAGACCTTCAACGTCAAGCCGAAGGTGGTGAAGGGCACTCAAGCGGAGTGCGGAGGCGCCATGTTGGGCAAGATGCCCAATGTCATCTGGCTCGAAGGGGCCTTCGTGGAGTCCGTCAAGGGGTGGCAATCGGGGTGGTTCTACATCACCGAGCCGCGCGACCCTAAGTGGGCGGCGGCCCCCGAGTTCAGATCTGGTATTCCTATGCAGCTCACCTCCTGGAAAGAGAAGGGCTTGCTATGGGGCAGTTCGGAGGAGCTGACAAGACTCCAGTCCTGTCTTCAGACCCTGGTGAACAAGAAGCTTAGGCTTGTCAATGTGATCCAGGTCATGCTCATCCGCCGGATTCTCCCCTGCCAACAACGGGCCTTCAATCTGTGGGAGTTTGATCCGGCACAGCACCGGACTCTGAGCGGGCTCTTCGACACGACGTATGAAGCCGTCTGGAGGGTGCTGTTCAAGGGCGGAGAAGCCCCCGCGTCCGCGACTGAAGATCGCGGATTCAGCACCAAGCGCCCGGCCGGTGAGGTAAGCTTTGTTATCCTCTATGGGACAGTTGTTTTCTTTCATAGTTTGACCCTATGTGGGATCTAAAACTCCCAATGCCTTTGACAGGACTGGCAGAGGACGTCCGGACAGGTAGACTGTCCGACTCCCCTTCCCGAAGACCCAGCGGATGCCCGCTTAACGGGGCTGCTGGTCCCGGCACTCTATGTGGTGCCGGAGAAGAAGGCCAAGAAGAAGGCCACGGGGACTCGAAGAAGTTCCCGGCGCCAGGTGATATCGGACTCATCGTCCGATGGCTCCGAGGCGGACTCCTCCCCCGAAGACGAGGAGGAGAAAGAGGACTCTCTCCCAGAAGAGGGAGAGAGGAAGAGGAAGGCCTCCCCAACAGGGGAGGCCGAAGGGTCCAAGAGGGGAAGAACTATTCCCCCGGACAGCTCCGCCAACGCCAACGTTGGCGACGAAGAGTGGCCCTCAAGGGCCAGGCCTCCGGCAAGATCGTAAGTATCCGATTCCTGAATGATTTATAATTTCTCTTTTGTGTCACATAGCGTCCTTCTAATGCCGCACGCTGCCTGCAGTCCGGCCAATGATGATCTCCCCGCTTCATCGAGCGGGTCGTTGGCTCCGTCGGATGTAGACTCCATCCCGACTGCCTCCACCCCTCATGACGCTGAGGATGCCGAGGTGGGATCCCGAGAAGGGACCCATCAGGAGGAGGCTCCGGAGGCGCCACAAGGCAGCCTCCCGGACTTTGCGCCGGACTCCACACCGGAACCTGCAGTGGTTCCGGAGTCCGGCAGGCGGCCCCTTCGCAAGAAGGGCAAGACCGTGACACCGGCGGCCCCCGTCCAACCGGAGGTGCCGGACAACTTGTTGGAGGCGCTCAAAGGCGCTTCCATCGAGGAAGAACACCGCACTATTATGAGTGCAGTGATTTAGAAGGTTCAGCTTGCCAAGAGCGGGCTGACCGAAGCCTGCAGTAGCCTTCTAACAGGCTTTGAGGTAAGAAGTTAAAATTATGTAATGTAATACCGCATAGACAGTAGCCCCTGATGCTCGGTTCAGTGTTCGGAAAGAAAAGTCGGACTGAGGATCTAAAAAGATATACGCAGGGTTGCTAAAAATTATGTCAATATGGGTTTGCAGGCTGCGCTGCTGACCTCTGCCGCACTGACTGCGGAGGTCGGTGCTTTGAAGCAGGACCTCGAGTGGTCCGAGCAAGAGCTCGGCCGTGCCAAGAAGCAGCTCGAGGACAAAGAAGGTGAGTAACACCACTTTGAATAGTTACCTTACAGAAAAGGATTTAGGTTGCAATAAAAATAACAAGGATAACGTGGGTACTGCAGGGGCCACGAACGAGGTGGCGGCCCTGAAGGAGGCCGTGTCCGCGGCCGAACGCAATGTGGCCGCTGAACGAGCGGAGCGAGAGAGGCAGGAGGCGCGGGTGGCGGAGGTGCGGCAAGAGCTCCTGGCTCTCATGGAAAAGCATGAGAGTTTGGAGCGCGACTCGAAGACTCGAGAGTCCGAGCTTGCCTCGGCTCTTGAAAGTGCCAAAGCCGCTAAGGCCGAGGCCCATAAGGCCCTCCAGGAGATTGAGGCGACGAAGAAGATAGCGGCGGGTAAGGCATTTTTCATGCAAAGCAAGCATGTGAATGTAAATTACTTGTTACTTACCCGAATTCGGAGCTCTCCAGGGGCGTTTGCAGATCTGCCTTGCAGCGTGTCCGATGCCGCCGCATTCTACCGTGGCGAGGAGGGGAGCTTAGCGGAAAAGGTTTTCTGGTCTCAGTATGCTGAGTCCGGACATCCGGTGCCCCCTAGCGACCGGCTGAAGCAGCTGGTCGAACTCCACAAGGTAGCTGAGCAGGCCATGAAGGTCCTCATAGTCCGGCTATGGCCTGGAGAGGCCATGCCTGGGAGCTACTTCGGCCTCGTGCGGCGGCTGGTGGATGCGTGCCCCTGGGTGGAGGTCATCAAGCGCTCGGCCTGTATTGAAGGTGCTCGTCGGGCCCTTGCCCATGCAAAGGTGCATTGGGGCAGGCTGGATGCGGAGAGGCTTATCACTGACGCGCCGCCAGCGGGCAAGGAGTATCGTACGCCCGAGATGTACTATAAGACTGTCCTGAAGGGTGCCCGCAAGATTGTGGATGAGTGCCCCAGAGATGTAATTATTGAGTAAACTCGCAATGTGTTATCCTGTGCGCTGAAAACTTTGTTCATATGCGCTAAGCAACGCTTATTGATTTAAAATATTACCTTCTGTGCAGCCGTTTATTAAATCTGAGAGATGGCAAGTCGTCGACTTCAGCCCCCATGCCACGAGTGCTGGGGTGTTCGGGATAAACTTGAGCACTCTTGTTCCCATTTTTGGGTCCATCTAGGGAGGCGCTCAACACAACGAACAAGGCAACCGGACTTATAATGCTTGAACACTCTCACTTAGCCATAGAATTCTATAATTTTAAATTTCGGCAAAGCCCCTAGTATTCGGAAGACCGAGTTCGGGGCGCTATCCACGCCTTGGCCGGACATTATCCGGTTCTTCGCTCGAAGCGGCGTAAGTCTTTAGGGACTCGAAAAGACCTCTCGAACAGCGACCAGTCTCTCGCCTTATCATGACAGTCAGTTTTAGCTTTCTCCACTGAGGTGCTCACCCAGCTCAACCGGGGCGCAATCGCAGTGGTTCTCCCAGTGCTACCTTAGCCGACAAAACGGAACGTAAGGTACGAAAACATGGGAGCCGGGCAAACCCAACTATTGACCCAAGACATGATTCGGAGCCGATTCATATAATGCTATAAGTTCGGGGTGCCGCACTTGTGAAAGTGTTCGGACTTATCACACCATAATGCGGGGAACATAAGCCCCTGGTGTATTCGGCCATACCAAAATATACGGGAGCAAGATGTCATTAATGAACATATATGTAAAAAAGGTAATGCAATTATAGGCGAAAGGTAATGCATTGTTTATCCAAGGAATTCTGCTATGAGTGCAGAGCGATACAAATAGTGCGGTAAGCAAGGGATTGGACTAATTAAGCGTGTCCCCCTCCAGGGGTGGGCTGCGGAATGGTGTATTTAACAAATTTAATGCTCATAATGGAGACCACCTGAGTGTTCGGCGCAGCCTTTGTCCCTCCCTGGCTGTTGCATCGTGAGTTCGGCAGGTTCGCCGCCGGACAAGGCCTCTGGTGAACGGAGTCCTGTGTATAAAAGGAAGGAAAATAAAAAATAAAAAGAGCGACACACTTGGGAGACCCTGGTGTGGTCGAGCCGCACTCTAGGTCAGTTGTGGTTGTGCCCCTCCCCCTATGCCCATGGTATCTCCAGAGCGTAATGATGTACGCGGAGAGCTGGTCTTGCAATCATGCGAGAGCTGGGGTTGGGGCCGCATTGCTAGGCGAGCTCGGAACATGCCAGGTGGTCTTGATTGATGTTGCTCCGGGCGCGTTTGGCCGTGTCTAGTCGTTTAACGGCCGGACTTGAAAATTGCCTTAGAAGGCTGCTCTGTACTTCTGCCGCGAGAGCCGCTGTATGTTCCTCCGTTCGGAGGGAGCGTTCCGTATTTCCGTTGACCGTGATGACTCCATGAGGGCCTGGCATCTTGAGCTTGAGGTATGCATAATGCGGCACCGCGTTGAACTTTGTGAACGTGGTTCGTCCAAGCAGAGCGTGATAGCCGCTGCGGAACGGGACTATGTCGAAGATTAACTCCTCACTTCGGAAATTATCCGGGGATCCGAAGACCACTTCCAGTGTGACTGAGCCTGTACAATTGGCCTCAACACTTGGTATGACGCCTTTGAAGGTCGTCTTTGTAGGTTTAATCCTTGAGGGGTCTATGCCCATCTTGCGCACTGTATCCTGATAAAGCAGGTTCATGCTACTGCCGCCGTCCATCAGGACTCTCGTGAGGTGAAATCCATCGACGATTGGGTCTAAAACCAATGCGGCGAATCCGCCATGGCGGATACTGGTCGGATGGTCTCTTCGATCGAAAGTGATCGGGCAAGAGGACCATGGATTGAACTTCGGGGCGACTGGCTCCATCGCATATATGTCCCTCAGTGCACGCTTCCGCTCCCTCTTGGGTATGTGGGTTGCATATATCATGTTTACCGTCCACACTTGTGGGGGGAAACCCTTCTATCCTCTACTGTTCGGCGGCCGGGTCTCTTCCTCATCATCGCTGTGCAGCCCCTTGTCATTGTTTTCGGCAATTAACTTGCCTGCCTGCTTGAATACCCAACAATCTCTGTTGGTGTGGTTAGCTGGTTTTTCGGGGGTGCCATGTATCTGGCAAGAGCGGTCGAGTATTCGGTCCAAATTGGAGGGACCCGGGGTGGTTCTTTTGAATGGCTTCTTCCGCTGACCGGGTTTAGAGCCTCAGAATCTGGCGTTGACTGTCGTATCCTCATTGTTGTCGCCGTTAATGCGGCGTTTATTTTTGCTTCAACGCGACCTGCCATTGTGGTCCTTAGTATCCGGACTGCCAGCATTTTTACTGAGGTTGTTGCTGCGAGCTAGCCAGCTATCCTCTCCCGCACAGAAGCGGGTCATTAATGATGTGAGGGCTGCCATGGATTTCGGCTTTTCCTGTCCTAGGTGCCGGGCCAGCCACTCGTCGCGGATGTTATGTTTGAAGGCTGCGAGGGCCTCTGCATCCGGACAGTCAACGATTTGATTTTTCTTTGTTAAGAACCGTGTCCAGAATTGCCTGGCCGATTCGTCTGACTACTGAATTATGTGGCTTAGGTCATCGGCGTCTGGTGGTCGCACATATGTGCCCTGGAAGTTGTCGAGGAATGCGGCTTCCAGGTCCTCCCAACACCCAATTGACTCTGCGGGCAGGCTGTTAAGCCAATGCCGAGCTGGTCCTTTAAGCTTGAGCGGGAGATATTTGATGGCGTGGAGATCGTCGCCGCGGGCCATATGGATATGAAGGAGATAATCTTCGATCCAAACCGCGGGGTCTGTTATGCCATCGTAGGATTCGATGTTTACGGGTTTAAACCCTTCAGGGATTTGATGATCCATTACTTCGTCAGTGAAGCATAGCGGGTGTGCGGCGCCTCTGTATTGAGCAATATCACGACGTAGCTCAAGGGAGCATTGTCTGATGTGTTCGGCCCGGCCGGAGTTGTTGTATCCGGCGCGACGATATTCGTCGTGGGTCGTGGGGCGCCCATGTGATCCATAGATAGATCTGGATTGTCTTGCCTTGTCCTCCAATATATCCCGCAAGTCCGGCGCGTTCCCCCGTGGCTTCATACTTTTCGAGCGATGCCGGGGTACGGTCTTGATGGAGGGTCTGGATGCCTCTCTGTCGCGACCACGGGGTGGTCGGTCGGCCGTATTGTGCACTGGTGATGAAGGTATGTATGCTTCCTCCTCTAATCGGGGGAGCAACTTGCGTTTTGGGTAGCTCTTGGAGGGGCGTTCGAGTTCATACTCTTCGGTCGCGAGGACCTCGGTCCATCTGTCGGCCAGCAGGTCTTGATCAGCTTGAAGCTGCTGCTGCTTTTTCTTTAGGCTATTTGCTGTGGCCATTAGCCTGCGTTTGAAACGCTCTTGTTCGACGGGATCCTCAGGCACGACGAATTCGTCGTCGTCGAGGCTTGCCTCGTCTCCGGAGGGAGGTATGTAATTATCATCCTCAACCTCTTCGTCTGCCGCTCTCTCGTGAGGGCTTGCTTCTGCATCCTCCTGCGCTGAATCTTGCTGGAGGGGGTTGTCTTCGGCACTTTCTGGGGTGTTATTATCTCCTGTGCCGGAATCTCCATTCTTACTGTGGCGGGATTTAGAGCGGCGCCGCTGACGTCAGCGCTTGGGCTGTTTCTTTAAGGAATCTGCCTCCGCTGCTTCTTCGCCGTCCCCATCTTTTGGGGTGTCCACCATGTATATGTTGTATGACGAGGTGGTCTTCCAGGGCCCTGTAGGCGCTGGTTCTTGATTGTCTCCGGCATCGTCGTCCATACCATCGATGTTTTCGGAGTCGTAGTCTAGCATGTCTGTTAGATCGTCGACAGTTGCTACAAAGTGGGTGGTGGGTGGGCTTTGAATTTCTTCGTCGTTCGCGTCCCAACCATCCTGGCCGTAACCCGGCCAGGGCTCTCCGGATAGCGAGAGATGCTTTAGCGAATTTAGGATGTCGCCAAAGGGTGAGTGCTGAAAGATGTCCGCGCCGGTGAACTCCATGATCGGCGCCCAATCGGATTCGATTGGCAGGGGCGCAGGAGGTTCGGAGTCCGGCAGGGAGTCCGGCACCTCGGAGTCACGAGCTTTATAAGGGACGAGGTCAGTGTTCGGCTCCACCGCCGTGGAAGTTGCAGCTCCCGAGGCAGTGTCCAGCCACCCGTCCTCGATCTGCGCGATCGGCTCCGAATTATGGGTCGGAGCGGATTCGTGTGCGGCCTCCAAGGCATTGTCCGGCGGCAGAGTTAGATCATGCCCGTCGTGACAGTGCGGCACGCTCGTTTGCGGCTTGGATCCATCGAAGATCAAGTCCCCGCGGATATCCGCTGTGAAGTTTAGGCTTCCAAATCTGACCTGATGGCCAGGGGCGTAGCTTTCGATCTGCTCCAGATGGCCAAGTGAATTAGCCCGCAGTGCGAAGCAGCCGAATACGAAGATCTGTCCGGGGAGAAAAGTCTCACCCAGGACTGCGTTGTTGTTGATTGAGGAAGCCATCAAGCCTATCGGTGACGACACAGAGGAACTCTCAATGAAAGCACCAATGTCGGTGTCAAAACCGGCGGATCTCGGGTAGGGGGTCCCGAACTGTGCGTCTAGGCAGATGGTAACAAGAGACAAGGGACACGATGTTTTTACCCAGGTTCGGGACCTCTCGATGGAGGTAAAACCCTACTCCTGCTTGATTGATATTGATGATATGGGTAGTACAAGAGTGGATCTACCACGAGATCAAGGAGGCTAAACCCTAGAAGCTAGCCTATGGTATGATTGTTGTAATGGTTGTTGTCCTACGGACTAAAACCCTCCGGTTTATATAGACACCGGGGAGGGCTAGGGTTACATAGAGTCGGTTACAATGGTAGGAGATCTACATATCCGTATTGCCAAGCTTGCCTTCCACACCAAGGAAAGTCCCATCCGGACACGGGACGAAGTCTTCAATCTTGTATCTTCATAGTCTTGGAGTCCGGCTGACGATGATAGTCCGGCTATCCGGACACCCCCTAGTCAAGGACTCCCTCAGGGGGGCTGGTGCCCCTGGCCCATTAAGGCTAGGGCGCTCCCCTACAGCCCATGCTACTGTATTGGACATGGTGGAACAATTTCCGGACCTCCGGACCCCTCCGGAATCCTCCGGAACCTTCTGGAAGCTTCCCGGTACAATACCGAAAAAACCCAAACTTTTTCCGGAACCCGAACAACAACTTTCCATATATAAATCTTTACCTCCGGACCATTCCAAAACTCCTCGTGACGTCCGGGATCTCATCAGGGACTCCGAACAACATTCGGTAACCACATACAAACTTCCTTTATAACCCTAGCGTCATCGAACCTTAAGTGTGTAGACCCTACGGGTTCGGGAGACATGTAGACATGACCGAGACGTTCTCCGGTCAATAACCAACAGCGGGATCTGGATACCCATGTTGGCTCCCACATGTTCCACGATGATCTCATCGGATGAACCACGATGTCAAGGACTCAATCGATCCCGTATACAATTCCCTTTGTCTAATGGTATTGTACTTGCCTGAGATTCGATCGTCGGTATACCGATACCTTGTTCAATCTCGTTACCGGCAAGTCTCTTTACCCGTTCCATAACACATCATCCCGTGATCAACCCCTTGGTCACATTGTGCACATTATGATGATGTCCTACCGAGTGGGCCCAGAGATACCTCTCCATTTACACGGAGTGACAAATCCCAGTCTCGATCCGTGCCAACCCAACAGATACTTTCGGAGATACCTGTAGTGCACCTTTATAGCCACCCAGTTACGTTGTGACGTTTGGTACACCCAAAGCATTCCTACTGTATCTGGGAGTTGCACAATCTCATGGTCTAAGGAAATGATACTTGACATTAGAAAAGCTTTAGCATACGAACTACACGATCTTTGTGCTAGGCTTAGGATTGGGTCTTGTCCATCACATCATTCTCCTAATGATGTGATCCCGTTATCAATGACATCCAATGTCCATGGTCAGGAAACCGTAACCATCTATTGATCAACGAGCTAGTCAACTAGAGGCTTACTAGGGACATGGTGTTGTCTATGTATCCACACATGTATATGAGTTTCCTATCAATACAATTATAGCATGGATAATAAACGATTATCATGAACAAGGAAATATAATAATAACCAATTTATTATTGCCTCTAGGGCATATTTCCAACAGTCTCCCACTTGCACTAGAGTCAATATCTAGTTCACATCGCCATGTGATTAACACTCACAGGTCACATCGCCATGTGACCAACATCCAAAGAGTTTACTAGTGTCATTAAACTAGTTCACATCATCATGTGATTAAGACTCAATGAGCTCTGGGGTTTGATCATGTTTTGCTTGTGAGAGAGGTTTTAGTCAACGGGTCTGCAACATTCAGATCCGTATGTACTTCGCAAATCTCTAGGTCATATTGTAAATGCTGCTTCCACGCTCCACTTGGAGCTATTCCAAATGGTTGCTCCACTATACGTATCCGGTTTGCTACTCAGAGTCATTTGGATAGGTGTTAAAGCTTGCATCGACGTAACCCTTTACGTCGAACTCTTTATCACCTCCATAATCGAGAAACATGTCCTTATTTACTCCAAGGACAATTTTGACCGCTGTCCAATGATCCATTCCTGGATCATTCTTGTACCCCTTGACTGACTCATGGCAAGGCACACTTCCGGTGTGGTACACAGCATAGCATACTATAGAGCCTACGTCTGAAGCATAGGGGACGACCTTCGTCATTTCTCTCTATTCTGCCGTGGTCGAGCTTTAAGTCTTAACTTCATACCTTACATCTCAGGCAAGAACCCCTTCTTGGACTGATCCATCTTGAACACCTTCAAGATCATGTCAAGGTATGTGCTCATTTGAAAGTACCATTAAGCGTTTTTTGATCTATCCTCATAGATCTTGATGCTCAATGTTCAAGTAACTTAATCCGGGTTTTCTATTGAAAAACATCTTTCAGATAACCCTATATGCTTTCCTGAAATTCTACATCATTTCTGATCAACAATATGTTAACAACATATACTCATCAGAAATTCTATAGTGCTCCCACTCACTTCTTTGGAAATACAAGTTTCTCATAAACTTTGTATAAATCCAAAATCTTTGATCATCTCATCAAAGCGTACATTCCAACTCCGAGATGCTTGCTCCAGTCCTTAGAAGGATCGCTGGAGCTAGCATACCTTTTAGCATCCTTAGGATCGACAAAACCTTGCTGATTGTATCGCATACAACCTTTCCCTACGAAAACTGGTAAGGAAACTCATTTTGACATCCATCTGCTAGATTTCATAAATGCAGCTAATGCTAACATGATTTCGACGGACTTAAGCATCGCTACGGATGAGAAAATCTCATCGTAGTCAACTTCCTTGAACTTGTGAAAAACTCTTCGCCACAAGTCGAGCTTCATAGACAGTGACATTACCGTTCACGTCTGTCTTCTTCTTAAAGATCCATTTATCTCAATGGCTTGCCGATCATTGGGCAAGTCCACCAAAATCCATGCTCTGTTCTGATACATGGATCCTATCTCGGATTTCATGGCTTCTAACCATTTGTCGGAATTTTGGGCCCACCATTGCTTCTCCATAGCTCGTGGGTTCATTGTTGTCTAGCAACATGACCTTCAAGACAGGATTACTGTACCACTCTGAAGCAGTACACATCCTTGTCACCCTACGAGGTACGGTAGTGACTTGATCCGAAGTTTCATGATCACTGTCATAAGCTTCTACTTCAATTCGTGTAGGTGCCACAGGAACAACTTCCTGTGCCCTGCTACACACTAGTTGTAGTGATGGTTCAATAACCATACCAAGTCTCCACCATCCTCCCACTCAACTTTTCGAGACAAACTTCTCCTCGAGAAAGGACCCGATTCAAGAAACAATCCCTATTGCTTTCGGATCTGAATTAGGAGGTATACCCAACTGTTTTGGGTGTCCTATGAAGATGCATTTTATCCATTTTGGGTTCGAGCTTATCAACCTGAAACTTTTCCGCATAAGCGTCGCAGCCCCAAACCTTTAAGAAATGACAGCTTAGGTTTCTCTAAACCATAGTTCATACGGTGTCATCTCAATGGAATTATGTGGTGCCCTATTTAAAGTGAATGCGGTTGTCTCTAATGCCTAACCCATGAACGATAGTGGTAATTCGATAAGAGACATCATGGTACGCACCATATCCAATAGTGTGCAACTATGATGTTCGGACACACCATCACACTATGGTGTTCCAGGCGGTATTAATTGTGAAACAATTTCCACAATGTCTTAATTGCGTGCCAAAGCTCGTAACTCAGATACTCATCTCTATGATCATATCATAGACATTTTATCCTCTTGTCACGACGATCTTCAACTTCATTCTGAAATTACTTGAACCATTCAATAATTCAGACTTACGTTTCATCAAGTAAATATACTCAGTATCTACTCAAATCATCCGTGAAGTAAGAACATAACGATATCCACTGCGTGCCTCAGCACTCATTGGACTGCACACATCAAAATGTGTTACTTCCAACAAGTTGCTAACTTGTTCCATCTTACTAAAACCGAGGCTTTTCAGTCATCTTGCCCATGTGGTATAATTTGCATATCTCAAGTGATTCAAAATCAAGTGAGTCCAAACGATCCATCTGCATGGAGTTTCTTCATGCGTATACACCAATAGACATGGTTCGCATGTCTCAAAATTTTCAAAAACGAGTGAGTCCAAAGATCCATCAACATGGAGCTTCTTCATGCGTTTTATACCAATATGACTTACATGGCAGTGCCACAAGTGAGTGGTACTATCATTACTATCTTATATCTTTCGGCATGAAAATGTGTATCGCTACGATCGAAATTCAATAAACCATTCCTATTAGGTGCAATACCATTGAAGGTATTATTCAAATAAACAGAGTAACCATTATTCTCCTTAAATGAATAACCGTATTGCGATAGACATAATCCAATCATGTCTATGCTCAACGCAAACACCAAATGACGATTATTCAGGTTTAATACTAATCTAGATGGTAGAGGGAGTGTGCGATGTTTGATCACATCAAACTTGGAAACACTTCCAACACATATCGTCAGCTCACCTTTAGCTAGTCTCCGTTTATTCCGTAGCTCTTTTATTTCGAGTTACTAACACTTAGCAACCGAACCGGTATCTTAATACCCTGGTGCTACTAGGAGTACTAGTAAAGTACACATTAACATAATGTATATCCAATATACTTCTATCGACCTTGCCAGCCTTCTCATCTACCAAGTATCTAGGGTAATGCTGCTCCAGTGGCTGTTCCCCTTATTACAGAAGCACTTAGTCTCGGGTTTGGGTTCAACCTTGGGTTTCTTCACTAGAGCAGCAGCTGATTTGTCGTTTCATGAAGTATCCCTTCTTGCCCTAGCCCTTCTTGAAACTAGTGGTTTCACCAACCATCAACAATTGATGCTCCTTCTTGATTTCTACTTTCGTGGTGTCAAACATCGCGAATACCTCAAGGATCATCATATCTATCCCTGATATGTTATAGTTCATCACAAAGCTCTAGCAGCTTGGTGGCAATGACTTTAGAGAAACATCACTATCTCTGGAAGATCAACTCCCACTCGATTCAAGTGATTGTCGCATTCAGACAATCTGAGCACAAGCTCAACGATTGAGCTTTTCTCCCTTAGTTTGCAGGCTAAGAAAATCGTCGGAGGTCTCATACCTCTTGACGTTGGCACGAGCCTGAAATCCCAATTTCAGCCGTCGAAACATCTCATATGTTCCGCGACGTTTCGAAAACGTCTTTGGTGCCTCAACTCTAAACCGTTTAACTGAACTATCATGTAGTTATCAAAACGTGTATGTCCGATGTTTGCAACATCCACAAACGACGTTTGGGGTTCAGCACACTGAGCAGTGCATTAAGGACATAAGCTTTCTACTGTCTGCATAATCGCTACAGTCAACTTTCAACTATATTTTCTCTAGGAACATATCTAAACAGTGGAACTAAAGCGCGAGCTTATGACATAATTTGCAAAGATCTTTTGACTATGTTCAGGATAATTAAGTTCATCTCATGAACTCCCACTCAGATAGACATCCCTCTAGTCATCTAAGTGATTACATGATCCGAGTCAACTAGGCCGTGTCCGATCATCACGTGAGACGGACTAGTCATCATCGGTGAACATCTTCATGTTGATCGTATCTACTATACGACTCATGCTCGACCTTTCGGTCTCTTGTGTTCCGAGGCCATGTCTGTACATGCTAGGCTCGTCAATTCAACCTAAGTGTTTCGCGTGTGTAAATCTGGCTTACACCCGTTGTATGTGAACGTAAGGATCTATCACACCCGATCATCACGTGGTGCTTCGAAACGACGAACTTTCGCAACGGTGCACAGTTAGGGGGAACACTTTCTTGAAATTTTAATGAGGGATCATCTTATTTACTACCGTCGTTCTAAGCCAATAAGATGAATAAATATGATAAACATCACATGCAATCAAATAGTGACATGATATGGCCAATATCATTTTGCTCCTTTTGATCTCCATCTTCGGGGCTCCATGATCATCATCGTCACCGGCATGACACCATGATCTCCATCATCATGATCTTCATCATCGTGTCTCCATGAAGTTGTCTCGCCAACTTATTACTTCTACTACTATGGCTACCGGTTAGCAATAAAGTAAAGTAATTACATGGCGTTGTTCAATGACACGCAGGTCATACAATAAATAAATACAACTCCTATGGCTCCTGCCGGTTGTCATACTCATCGACATGCAAGTCGTGATTCCTATTACAAGAACATGATCAATCTCATACATCACATATCATTCATCACATTCTTCTTGGCCATATCACATCACATAGCATACCCTACAAAAACAAGTTAGACGTCCTCTAATTGTTGTTTGCATGTTTTACGTGGCTGCTATGGGTTTCTAGCAAGAACGTTTCTTACCTACGCAAGACCACAACGTGATATGCCAATTGCTATTTACCCTTCATAAGGACCCTTTTCATCGAATCCGTTCTGACTAAAGTGGGAGAGACTGGCACCCGCTGGCCACCTTATGCACCAAGTGCATGTCAGTCAGTGGAACCTGTCTCACGTAAGAGTACGTGTAAGGTCGGTCCGGGCCGCTTCATCCCACAATACCGTCGAAACAAGATTGGACTAGTAACGGTAAGCATATTGAACAAAATCAACGCCCACAACTACTTTGTGTTCTACTCATGCAAAGAATCTACGCAATAGACCTAGCTCATGATGCCACTGTTGGGGAACGTAGCAGAAATTCAAAATTTTCCTACGAGTCACCAAGATCTATCTATGGAGAAACCAGCAACGAGGGGAAGGAGAGTGCATCTACATACCCTTGTAGATCGCTAAGCGGAAGCGTTCAAGAGAACGGGGTTGAAGGAGTCGTACTCGTCGTGATCCAAATCACCGGAGATCCTAGTGCCGAACGGACGGCACCTCTGCGTTCAACACACGTACAGCCCGGTGACGTCTCCCATGCCTTGATCCAGCAAGGAGAGAGGGATAGGTTGAGGAAGACTCCATCCAGCAGCAGCACAACAGCGTGGTGGTGGTGGAGGAGCGTGGCAATCCTGCAGGGCTTCGCCAAGCACCGCGGGAGAGGAGGAGTACTTGGGAGAGGGGGAGGGCTGCGCCAGAACTTGTGGTACGGCTGCCCTCCCACCCCCACATATATATAGGGGCAAGGGAGAGGGGGGGCCGGCCCCCTCAGATCCAATCTGCGGAGGGGGCGGCGGCCAACGGGGGGAGGAGTGCCTCCCAAGTCAAGTGGAGGCCCTCCCCCCTTAGGGTTTTCCCTCTCCCATGCGCATGGGCCTTGGGGGGCTGGTGCCCCTGGCCCATTAAGGCTAGGGCGCCCCCCTAAAGCCCATGCGACTGTATTGGATGTGGTGGAACAATTTCCGGACCTCCGGACCCCTCCGGAATCCTCCGGAACCTTCTGGAAGCTTCCCGGTACAATACCGAAAAAACCCGAACTTTTTCCAGAACCCGAACAACAACTTTCCATATATAAATCTTTACCTCCGGACCATTCCGGAACTCCTCGTGACATCCGGGATCTCATCAGGGACTCCGAACAACATTCGGTAACCACATACAAACTTCCTTTATAACCCTAGCGTCATCGAACCTTAAGTGTGTAGACCCTACGGGTTCGGGAGACATGTAGACATGACCGAGACGTTCTCCGGTCAATAACCAACAGCGGGATCTGGATACCCATGTTGGCTCCCACATGTTCCACGATGATCTCATCGGATGAACCACGATGTCAAGGACTCAATCGATCCCGTATACAATTCCCTTTGTCTAATGGTATTGTACTTGCCCGAGATTCGATCGTCGGTATACCGATACCTTGTTCAATCTCGTCACCGGCAAGTGTCTTTACTCGTTCCATAACACATCATCCCGTGATCAACCCCTTGGTCACATTGTGCACATTATGATGATGTCCTACCGAGTGGGCCCAGAGATACCTCTCCGTTTACACGGAGTGACAAATCCCAGTCTTGATTCATGCCAACCCAACAGATACTTTCGGAGATACCTTTAGTGCACCTTTATAGCCACCCAGTTATGTTGTGACGTTTGGTACACCCAAAGCATTCCTACGGTATCCGGGAGTTACACAATCTCATGGTCTAAGGAAATGATACTTGACATTAGAAAAGCTTTAGCATACGAACTACACGATCTTTGTGCTAGGCTTAGGATTGGGTCTTGTCCATCACATCATTCTCCTAATGATGTGATCCTGTTATCAACGACATCCACTGTCCATGGTCAGGAAACCGTAACCATCTATTGATCAACGAGCTAGTCAACTAGAGGCTTACTAGGGACATGGTGTTGTCTATGTATCCACACATGTATATGAGTTTCCTATCAATACAATTATAGCATGGATAATAAACGATTATCATGAACAAGGAATTATAATAATAACCAATTTATTATTGCCTCTAGGGCATATTTCCAACAATCATCACAAATAAAAGAAAGATACCGAAAGCTAAATTTTCCACCATGCTTGCTAATTACACTTTTAAAGGTGGAATACCAAAGAAACTTGGAGATCCAGGAGTACCAACTATACCATGCTCCATTAAAAGAAACTATGTTAAAACTGCTTTATGTGATCTTGGAGCCGGTGTTAGTGTTATGCCTCTCTCTTTATATTGTAGACTTGAATTGAATAAGTTGACACCTACTGAAATATCTTTGCAAATGGCTGATAAATCAACTGATGTACCTGTCGATATTTGTGAGGATGTGCCTGTTGTGGTTGCAAATATCACTATCTTAACGGACTTTGTTATTCTTGATATTCCCGAGGACGATAGCATGTCGATTATCCTTGGTAGACCCTTTTTGAATACTGCAGGGGCTGTTATTGATTGCAACAAAGGCAATGTCACTTTTCATGTTAATGGTAATGAGCATACGGTACACTTTCCGAGGAAACAACCTCAAGTTCATAGCATCAATTCTATTGGAAAAGTTCCAACTATCATTATTGGAGATTTTGAATTTCCTATTCCTACTGTCAAGAAAAAGTATGATATTCTTATTGTTGGGGATGTTCATATCCCCGTTGAGGTAACCTAGTGTTATTAGAAATTTCTCCGGTTCCGTGTTATTCGGAATGAGTTTGTTAACAAGACTTGATCAACCTTGTTAGTGGATTCATTTTGATGATCATGAGATGGATGAAACTAGAAGGCACAACCTTCTGTACCCTCTTTTTACTTTTGATTATTTAAATTAAATAAAGCAAAAATAGTATTATCTGTCTGTTTTCTGAATTATCCATGCAATAAAAAATATCCCAAAAATAAAAGTGCTCCAAATGCCCTGCAAATTTAGTATGCTTTTTTATGGAATATTTGAGGATTTTAGGCACTGAAAACACTGCAGGGGGGTAAGCACCTGGCCACGAGGGTGGAGGGCGCGCCCACACCCCCTGGGCAAGCCTCCCTGTCTTGTGGGCCCACGGTGGCCCCCCTCCACTTATTCCTGCACCCACACACTCCATCTTCCTCCCAAAAAAAATCCCCATCCAGCTCAAGCACGAGTTCTAGCTCATTTTTCTGCGATTTTCGATCTCCTTGCTCAAAGCTCCATTCACAAAACTGCTTTAGGAGATTGTTGCTTGGTATGTGACTCCTCAATTGATCCAATTAGCTTTTGTTCTAGTGCTTTATTCTTTGCAAATTTTTGCTGCATAGGTGACCCTGTTCTTGAGCTTGCATGTCAAATTTATGAGGTCCCAAGTAATTCTAATGCATGATATAGGCTCTAGGAACTTGTGGGAGTAGTTGCTACCAATCTTATTTAGTTTGATTCACTTTTATTTTGAAGTTACTAAAATTTCAGAGAAAGAAATATGTCTAGGAGAATGTACCAAGGTGGTTCCTTAACAAAGAGAGGACCTAGGCGTGCTATGCGTGAGCAAGACGATGAACCACCTGTTGAGGAACGTAGTAATTTAAAAAAAATTCCTACGCACACACAAGATCATGGTGATGCATAGCAACGAGAGGGGGAGTGTATCTTCATACCCTTGAAGATCGCTAAGCGAAAGCGTTTATCAACGCGGTTGATGTAGTCGTACGTCTTCACGATCCGACCGATCCAAGTACCGAACGCACGGCACCTCCGAGTTCTCCACACGTTTAGCTCGATGACGTCCTCGCCTTCTCGATCCAGCAAGACGGGCGAAGTAGTAGATGAGTTCTGGCAGCACGACGGCATGGTGACGGTGTTGGTGAAGAACAATCTCCGCAGGGCTTCGCCTAAGCACTACGAAAACTATGACGGAGGATAAACTAGAGGGGACGGGGTTGCCGGCACACGACTTGGTGTTTCTTGATGTGTCTTTGGTGCTAGCCCTGCCCCTCTATTTATATATTGAGCCTTGGGGTCGAAACTTGGAGTAAAAGCCTCCACAAAGTCGGTTTCACCCGAAAGGCAAGAGTCCTTCTCGGACTCCAGGGCCAGACGCCAGGGTTCCCGGCGTCTGGACCCAGACGCCAGGGACCCTGGCATCTGGCCCCTGGACTCCGCAAAACTTCCTTTTGCACTTTCCAAAAACCTTGTGGGCTTTCCCCTTTGGCCCAAATAACGTGTTCTCGTACCCAAACATTTCGGGAAACATCCGGAACCCCTTCCGGTGAATTCCGGAACCCTTCCGGAGATCAAACACTATTATCCCATATATCAAACTTTATCTCCGGACCATTCTGGAGTTCCTCGTCATGTCCATGATCTCATCCGGGACTCCGAACAACATTCGGTTACCACATAACTCATATAATACTATATCGTCAATGAAACGTTAAGCGTGCGGACCCTACGGGTTCGAGAACTATGTAGACATGATCGAGACACGTTTCCGGTCAATAACCAATAGCGGGACCTGGATGCCCATATTGGCTCCCACATATTCTACGAAGATCTTTATCGGTCAAACCGCATAACAACATACGTTGTTCCCTTTGTCATCGGTATGTTACTTGCCCGAGATTCGATCGTCGGTATCTCAATACCTAGTTCAATCTCGTTACCGGCAAGTCTCTTTACTCGTTACGTAATGCATCATTCCGTAACTAACTCTTTAGCTACATTGCTTGCAAGGCTTATAGTGATGTGCATTACCGAGAGGGCCCAGAGATACCTCTCCGACAATTGAAGTGACAAAACCTAATCTCGAAATACGCCAACTCAACATGTACCTTTGGAGACACCTGTAGAGCTCCTTTATAATCACCCATTTACGTTGTGACGTTTGGTAGCACACAAAGTGTTACTCCGGTAAACGGGAGTTGCATAATCTCATAGTTGTAGGAACATGTATAAGTCATGAAGAAAGCAATAGCAACAAACTAAATGATCAAGTGCTAAGCTAACGGAATGGGTCATGTCAATCACATCATTTTCCTAATGATGTGATCCCATTAATCAAATGACAACTCATGTCTATGGTTAGGAAACATAACCATCTTTGATTAATGAGCTAGTCAAGTAGAGGCATACTAGTGACATTAAGTTTGTCTATGTATTCACACATGTATCATGTTTCCGATTAATACAATTCTAGCATGAATAATAAACATTTATCATGATATGAGGAAATAAATAATAACTTTATTATTGCCTCTAGGGCATATTTCCTTCAGTCTCCCACTTGCACTAGAGTCAATAATCTAGTTCACATCACCATGTGATTTAACACCAATATTCACATCTGTATGTGATTAATACCCATAGTTCACATCGTCATGTGATCAACACCCAAAGGGTTTACTAGAGTCAATAATCTAGTTCACATTGCTATGTGATTAACACCCAAAGAGTACTAAGGTATGATCATGTTTTGCTCGTGAGAGAAGTTTAGTCAACGGGTCTGTCACATTCAGAGTCGTATGTATTTTGCTATTCTATGTCTACAATGCTCTGCACGGAGCTACTCTAGCTAATTGCTCCCACTTTAAATATGTATCCAGATTGAGACTTAGAGTCATCTGGATCGGTGTAAAAGTTTGCACTGATGTAACTCTTTACGATGGGCTCTTTTATCACCTCCATAATCGAGAAATATTTCCTTACTCCTCACTAAGGATATTCTTAACCGTTGTTCAGTGATCTACTCCTAGATCAAAATTGTACTCCCTTGCCAAACTCAGAACTAGGTATACAATAGGTCTGGTACACAACATAGCATACTTTATAGAACCTATGACTGAGGTATAGGGAATGATTTTCATTCTCTTTTCTATTTTCTGCCGTGGTCGGGGTTTGAGTCTTACTCAATTTCACACCTTTGCAACACAGGCAAGAACTCTTTCTTTGACTGTTCCATTTTGAACTACTTCAAAATCTTGACAAGGTATGTACTAATTGAAAAACTTATCAAGCATCTTGATCTATCTTAATAGATCTTGATGCTCAATATGTAAGTAGCTTTACTGAGGTCTTTCTTTTAAACAACTCCTTTCAAATACTCCTTTATGCTTTCCAGAAAAAATTCAACATCATTTCTGATCAACAATATGTTACTCACATATATTTATCAGAAAGGCGGTAGTTCTCCCACTCACTTTATTGTAAATACAGGCTTCACCGCAAGTCTATATAAAACTATATGCTTTGATCAACTTATCAAAGCGTATATTCCAACTCTGAGATGCTTGCACCAGTCCATAGATGGATCGCTGGAGCTTGCACATTTTGTTAGCACCTTTAGGATTGACAAAACCTTCTGGTTGCATCATATACAACTCTTCTTTAAGAAAACCATTAAGGAATGCAGTTTTGACATCCATTTGCCATATTTCATAAAATGTGGCAATTGCTAACATGATTTGGACAGACTTAAGCATCGCTATAGTTGAGAAAATCTCATTGTAGTCAACACCTTGAACTTGTCGAAAACCTTTTTGCAACAAGTCGAGCTTTGTAGATAGTAACACTACTATCAGCGTCTGTCTTCCTCTTAAAGATCCATTTATACAATATGGCTTGCCGATCATCGGGCAACTCCACCAAAGTCTACACTTTGTTCTCATACATGGATCCCATCTCAGATTTCATGGCCTCAAGCCATTTCGCGGAATCTGGGCTCATCATCGCTTCCTCATAGTTCATAGGTTCATCATGGTCCAGTAACATGACTTCCGGAATAGGATTACCGTACCACTCTGGTGCGGACTGTACTTTGGAAGACCTACGAGGTTTTGTAGTAACTTAATCTGAAGTTTCATGATCATCATCATTAGCTTCCTCACTAATTGGTGTAGGAATCACTGGACCTGATTTCTGTGATGAACTACTTTCCAATTTGGGAGAAGGTACAAATTACCTTATCAAGCTCTACTTTCCTCCCACTCACTTCTTTCGAGAGAAACTCCTTCTCTAGAAAGGATCCATTCTTAGCAACGAATGTTTTGCCTTCGGATTTGTGATAGAAGGTGTACCCAACAGTTTCCTTTGGGTATTCTATAAAGACACACTTCTCCGATTTGGGTTCGAGCTTATCAGATTGAAACCTTTTTCACATAAGCATTGCAACTCCAAATTTTAAGAAACGACAGCTTAGGTTTACTGGTAAACCATAGTTCATACGGTGTCGTCTCAACGGATTTAGATGGTGCCCTATTAAAGTGAATGCAGCTATCTCTAATGCATAACCCCAAAACGATAGTGGTAAATCGGTAAGATACATCATAGATCGCACCATATCCAATAAAGTGCGGTTATGACATTCGGACTCACCATAACGCTGTGGTGTTCCAGGTGGTGTGAACCGTGAAACTATTCCACATTGTTTTATATGAAGGCCAAACTCGACTCAAATATTCTCCTCCACGATCAGATCGTAGGAACTTTATTTTCTTGTTACGATGATTCTCCACTTCACTCTGAAATTCTTTGAACCTTTCAACTATTTCAGACTTATAATTCATCAAGTAGATATACCCATATCTGCTCAAATCATCTATGAAGGTCAGAAAATAACGATACCCGCCGCGAGCCTCAGCACTCATCGGATTCCATACATCAGTATGTATTATTTCCAATAAGTCAGTTGCTCGCTCCATTGTTCCGGAGAACGGAGTCTTTAGTCATCTTGCCCATGAGGCATGGTTCGCAAGCATCAAGTGATTCCAAAAGCCCATCAGTATGGAGTTTCTTCATGCGCTTTACACCAATATGACCTAAACGACAGTGCCACAAATAAGTTGCACTATCATTATTAACTTTGCATCTTTTGGCTTCAATATTATGAATATGTGTATCACTACAATCGAGATTCAATAAACCATTTATATTGAGTGTATGACCATAGAAGGTTTTATTCATGTAAAGAGAATAACAATTATTCTTTGACTTAAATGAATAACCGTATTGCAATAAACATGATCAAATCATATTCATGCTCAACGCAAATGCCAAATAACATTTATTTAGGTTTAACACTAATCCCGAAAGTATAGGGAGTGTGTGATGATGATCATATCAATCTTGGAACTACTTCCAACACTCATCGTCACTTCCCCTCAACTAGTCTCTGTTTATTATGTAACTCCAGTTTCGAGATACTAATCTTAGCAACCGAACAAGTATCAAATACTCAGGGGCTACTATAAACACTAGTAATACACACATCAATAACCTGTATATCAAATATACCCTTGTTCACTTTGCCATCCTTCTTATCCACCAAATATTCAGGGTATTTCCGTTTCCAGTGACCATTTCCTTTGCAGTGTAAGCACTCAGTTTCAGGCTTTGGTCCAGCTTTGGGCTTCTTCGTGGGAGTGACAACTTGATTATCATTCTACTTGAAGTTCCCTTTCTTTCCCTTTGCCCTTTTCTTGAAACTAGTGGTCTTGTCAATCATCAACACTTGATGCTCTTTCCTGATTTCTACCTTTGTTGATTTCAACATTGCGAAAAGCTCGGGAATCATTTTCGTCATCCCTTGCATACTATAGTTCATCGTGAAGTTCTAGTAACTTGGTGATGGTGACTAGAGAACTCTGTCAATCACTATCTTATCTGGAAGATTAACTCCCACTTGATTCAAGCGATTGTAGTACCCAGACAATCTGAGCACATGCTCACTAGTTGAGCGATTCTCCTCCATCTTTTAGCTATAGAACTTGTTGGAGACTCCATATCTCTCAACTCGGGTATTTGCTTGAAATATTAACTTCAATTCCTGGAACATCTCATATGGTCCATGACGTTCAAAAACGTCTTTGAAGTCCCGATTCTAAGCCGTTTAAGCTTGGTGCACTAAACTATCAAGTAGTCATCATATTGAGCTAGCCAAACGTTCATAACGTCTGCATCTGCTCCTGTAATAGGTCTGTCACCTAGCGGTGCATTAAGGACATAATTCTTCTGTGCAGCAATGAGGATAAACCTCAGATCACGGATCCAATCCGCATCATTGCTACTAACATCTTTCAACACAATTTTCTCTAGGAACATATCAAAATAAACATATGAAAGCAACAACGCGAGCTATTGATCTACAACATAATTTGCAAAATACTACCAGGACTAAGCTCATGATAAATTTAAGTTCAATTAATCATATTACTTAAGAACTCCCACTTAGACAGACATCTCTCTAGTCATCTAAGTGATCACGTGATCCAAATCAACTAAACCATGTCCGATCATCACATGAGATGGAGTAGTTTTCAATGGTGAACATCACTATGTTGATCATATCAACTATATGATTCACGCTCGACCTTTCGGTCTCCATGTTCCGAGGCCATATCTGTATATGCTAGGCTCGTCAAGTTTAACCTGAGTATTCCACGTGTGCAACTATTTTGCACCCGTTGTATTTGAACGTAGAGCCTATCACACCCGATCATCACGTGGTGTCTCAGCACGAAGAACTTTCACAATGGTGCATACTCAGGGAGAACGCTTCTTGATAATTAGTGAGAGATCATCTTATAATGCTACCGCCAATCAAAGCAAAATAAGATGCATAAAGGATAAACATCACATGCAATCAATATAAGTGATATGATATGGCCATCATCATCTTGTGCTTGTGATCTCCATCTCCGAAGCACCGTCGTGATCGCCATCGTCACCGGCGCGACACCTTGATCTCCATCGTAGCATCGTTGTCGTCTCGCCACCTATTGCTTCTACGACTATCGCTACCGCTTAGTGATAAAGTAAAGCAATTACAGGGCGATTGCATTGCATACAATAAAGCGACAACCATATGGCTCCTGCCAGTTGCCGATAACTCGGTTACAAAACATGATCATCTCATACAATAAAATATAGCATCACGTCTTGACCATATCACATCACAACATGCCCTGCAAAAACAAGTTAGACGTCCTCTACTTTGTTGTTACAAATTTTACGTGGCTGCTACAGGCTGAGCAAGAACCATTCTTATCTACGCATCAAAACCACAACGATAGTTTGTTAAGTTAGTGCTGTTTTAACCTTCGCAAGGACCGGGCGTAGCCACACTCGGTTCAACTAAAGTTGGAGAAACTGACACCCGCCAGCCACCTGTGTGCAAAGCACGTCGGTAGAACCAGTCTCACGTAAGCGTACGCATAATGTCGGTCCAGGCCGCTTCATCCAACAATACCGCCGAACCAAAGTATGACATGCTGGTAAGCAGTATGACTTGTATCGCCCACAACTCACTTGTGTTCTACTCGTGCATATAACATCTACGCATAAAACCTGGCTCGGATGCCACTGTTGGGGAACGTAGTAATTTCAAAAAATTTCCTACGCACATGCAAGATCATGGTGATGCATAGCAACGAGAGGGGGAGTGTGTCTTCATACCCTTGAAGATCGCTAAGCGGAAGCGTTTATCAACGTGGTTGATGTAGTCGTACGTCTTCACGATCCGACCGATCCAAGTACCGAACGCACGGCACCTCCGAGTTCTGCACACGTTCATCTCGATGAAGTCCTTGCCTTCTCTATCCAGCAAGACGGGCTAAGTAGTAGATGAGTTCCGGCAGCACGACGGCGTGGTGATGGTGTTGGTGAAGAACAATCTCCGCAGGGCTTTGCCTAAGCACTACGGAAACTATGACGGAGGATAAACTAGAGGGGACGGGGTTGCCGGCACACGGCTTGGTGTTTCTTGATGTGTCTTTGGTGCTAGCCCTGCCCCTCTATTTGTATGTTGAGCCTTGGGGTCGAAACTTGGAGTAAAAGCCTCCACAAAGTCGGTTTCACCCGAAAGGCAAGAGTCCTTCTCGGACTCCAGGGGCAGACACCAGGGTTCCCGGCGTCTGGACCCAGACGCCAGGGACCCTGGCGTCTGGCCCCTGGACTCCGCAAAACTTCCTTTTGCGCTTTCCAAAAACCTTGTGGGCTTTCCCCTTTGGCCCAAATAACGTGTTCTCGTACCCAAACATTTCGGGAAACATCCAGAACCCCTTCCGGTGAATTCTGGAACCCTTCCGGAGATCAAACACTATTATCCCATATATCAAACTTTATCTCCGGACCATTCTGGAGTTCCTTGTCATGTCCATGATCTCATCCGGGACTCCGAACAACATTCGGTTACCAACATACATAACTCATATAATACTATATCGTCAATGAAACGTTAAGCGTGTGGACCCTACGGGTTCGAGAACTATGTAGACATGATCGAGACACGTTTCCGGTCAATAACCAATAGCGGGACCTGGATGCCCATATTGGCTCCCATATATTCTACGAAGATCTTTATCGGTCAAACCGCATAACAACATACGTTGTTCCCTTTGTCATCGGTATGTTACTTGCCCGAGATTCGATCGTCCGTATCTCAATACCTAGTTCAATCTCGTTACCGGCAAGTCTCTTTACTCGTTACGTAATGCATCATTCCGTAACTAACTCTTTAGCTACATTGCTTGCAAGGCTTATAGTGATGTGCATTACTGAGAGGGCCCAGAGATACCTCTCCGACAATCGGAGTGACAAAACCTAATCTCGAAATACGCCAACTCAACATGTACCTTTGGAGACACCTGTAGAGCTCCTTTATAATCACCCAGTTACGTTGTGACGTTTGGTAGCACACAAAGTGTTCCTCCGGTAAACGGGAGTTGCGTAATCTCATAGTTGTAGGAACATGTATAAGTCATGAAGAAAGCAATAGCAACAAACTAAACGATCAAGTGCTAAGCTAACGGAATGGGTCATGTCAATCACATCATTCTCCTAATGATGTGATCCCGTTAATCAAATGACAACTCATGTCTATGGTTAGGAAACATAACCATCTTTGATTAATGAGCTAGTCAAGTAGAGGCATACTAGTGACATTAAGTTTGTCTATGTATTCACACATGTATCATGTTTCCGGTTAATACAATTCTAGCACGAATAATAAACATTTATCATGATATGAGGAAATAAATAATTACTTTATTATTGCCTCTAGGGCATATTTCCTTCACCACCAAGGGATGCCGAAGTGCGAGCTTGTGAGTGGACATCAGAAGAGTTTATGGTCAATGCAGGCATTAAGGATGAATTTGACGCATATGTGCATAATGCCGATCTTGAGGACTTCATACAAGATAAGTGTCCTCAGTACTACCAATTGACTGATTCATTTGTGAGAAGGTTTAAATATACATCTTCTCGTAATTCTCAGAGTGTCATGTTTGATATTTATGATAAATCTTATACCATGGACTTAGAAGATTTTACAACTGCTTGCAAACTCCCGCAGTGTGGCAATGTTCATGAACCCCACAGATCTAAATATAGACTTTCTTGCTAGTATTACTGTGGGAGAATCTAGGGATATAGCACAAGCTACCATAGGGAGCATTTATTTTCCTGCTATACATTATTTTGCTCTCTTCATTGGTAGATGCATTAATGGTAAAGATGAAGCATGTCATATGTGTGTCCCTGATCTCTGTGTCCTCAAGAGTGCTATGCTAGGTAATAAAGATTACAACTTGGGGGCAATAGTTGCACGTAGGTTGCATAACAATGGTATATCTGGAGATTTATTTGGAGGGATTTATGCGACCCGTGTTTCTAATTATCTTGGTATAGCCCCATGAGAGGAGGATATGGAGTTGCTTCCTACTTATTTAGATTATGACGCGATGGTCAAACATCGTTTTCTTTTGAGGAATGAACAATTCCTCCAGTATCGACTAATCTTTGACAGACGTAGCTCTGTCCATGTTACTCTCCCTGCTCCTTCCCTTTTTGATTTCCAGGCAAAACGAAGATATGTTGTTACCAGGGAGGAGGCAGCTGAACACGAGGGGAGAGCGGAGGCGGCTCACCAACATGCCGCAGCTCAGGATGCATTTGCTGCTGCATCTCAGTATGACCCCAGTTATAACTTCGTATATCAGCCAGGCTATCCTTGGCATTAGACCAACTTAGGCCAAAAGCCTAAGCTTGGGGGAGTACGTATTTCTCACCGACTTACATTCATGTTCACACACTATTCTAGTCGTCGGTGCTCATACTCTTTCATTGTATTATCCATGCTAGCTTAGTTTTCTTTTTCTAGCCTTCTTCTTGTGTGTTTGATAAATCTTAAGAAAAACCAAAAAATTAGTTAGTTTACTTTCCATGCTTGTAGTAGTAATTAAAAGAAAACCCAAAAAGATTTCTCGTTCTTCTTTTACTTGTTGGGAGCTTTCCAGTGTAAATAGTTTTATTTCTTTTCTTTTCATTGGGGGTCGAGAGTAGAAGACCATATTGAAAATGTTTAGTGGCTCTCATATGCATGATTGTTGATTTAACTTAGAGCCCATATTACCCTGTCTTATCTCTTGAATTGAATGCTTGCAGATTCCAGTTTAGTCCAATGCACGTGCACTATTATTATTATACACACCGTTCGGTCGTGCAAGTGAAAGGCAATAATGACGATATATGATGGACTAATTGAAATGAGAGAAGCTGGTATGAACTCGACCTCTCTTGTTTTTGTAAATATGATGAGTTCATCATTCCTGATTCAGCCTATTATGAAGTAAACATATTTGCAATGACATTTAGAGATTATAGTTGCTTGTGCCATGCTTAATTAGCTATGAGTTATAATGGTTTACCTTGCGTGCCAACATGCTATTAAAATGATTATGATGTGGTATGATGGGATGGTATCCTCCTTTGAATAAATTGAGTGACTCGACTTAGCACATGTTCACGCATGTAGTTGAAACAAATCAACATAGCCTTCACGATATTTATGTTCATGGTGGATTATATCCTACTCATGCTTGTACCTGGTGTAAATTAATTTTAATGCATGTTCATGACTGTTGTCGCTGGTCGCTTCCCAGTTTTTTGCTAGCCTTCACCTGTACTAAGCGGGAATACTGCTTGTGCATCCAAACTCCATAAACCCCAAAGTTTTCCATATGAGTCCACCATACCTTCCTATATGTGGTATCTACTTGCCGTTCCAAATAAATTTGTATGTGCCAAACTCCAAACCTTCAAATGAAATTCTGTTTTGTATGCTCGAGCAGCTCATGTTTCAACTAGGGTTGTCTGTATCTTCCATGCTAGGTGGGTTATGCTCAAGAGGAGTGGACTCCGCTCCTCATTCACGAGAAAATGGATGGTAACCGGGATGCCCAGTCCCATGATCAAAAAGATCAATGCAAATCAAAATAATTAAACAAAACTCCCCCAGGGCAAAGCTAGTTGGAGGCACTCGTTGTTTAGAGCAAGCCATGGATTGATGCTTGTTGGTGGTGGGGGAGTATAAACTTTTACCATTCTGTTTGGGGACCGCCTATAATGTATGTAGTATGGAAGATATCACCATCTCATAGTTGTTGCGTTGACAGTGAAAGTAGGCCGCTCAAAGTGTTATTCATCTCTATTTTAAAAATCGAGCCCTGGCACCTCTACAAATCCCTGCTTTCATCTGTGAAGGGCCTATTTATTTACTTTTATGTTGAGTCATCATTCTCTTATTAAAAAGCACCCTATGGAGAGCGCACTGTCATTTGCATGTATTACTATTAGTTTATATTGGGTATGACTTGACTGGATCTCTTTTACCATGAATTACAATGTTTAGTCAGTCCTTGATCTTTAAAGGTGCTTTGCATTTATGTTTTGCGGTCTCAGAAAGGGCTAGCGAGATACCATCTTGTTATATCATATTATGATTGTTTTGAGAAAGTGTTGTCATCCGAGTTTTATTATTATTGCTCGCTAGCTGATTATGCCATTGATATGAGTAAACATGAGACCCAAGTGTTATTGTGAATATGGTTAGTTCATAATCTTTGCTGAAAACTTGAATGCTGGCTTTACATATTTACAACAACAAGAGCAAATAGAGTTTGTAAAAGTTTCTCTTTATCACTTTCAGTTTATCAACTGAATTGCTTGAGGACAAGCAAATGTTTAAGCTTGGGGGAGTTTCTCCAACGTATCTACTTTTCCAAACACTTTTGCCCTTGTTTTGGACTCTAACTTGCATGATTTGAATGAAACTAACCTGGACTGACGCTGTTTTCAGCAGAACTGCTATGGTGTTGTTTATTGTGCAGAAAAGAAAAGTTCTCGGAATGACCTGAAAATCCACGGAGATAACTTTTGGAAAATATAAAAAATACTGGCACAAGAATCAAGGACAGGGGGCCCACACTGAAGAAAATATGCCCTAGAGGCAATAATAAAGTTATTATTTATTTCCACATATCATGATAAATGTTTATTATTCATGCTAGAATTGTATTAACCGGAAACATGATACATGTGTGAATACATAGACAAACATATAGTCACTAGTATGCCTCTACTTGACTAGCTCATTAATCAAAGATGGTTATGTTTCCTAACCATATACATGTGTTGTCATTTGATTAATGGGATCACATCATTAGGAGAATGATGTGATTGACATGACCCATCCTGTTAGCTTAGCACATGATCGTTTAGTATTCTGCTATTGCTTTCTACATGACTTATACATGTTCCTGTAACTATGAGAATTATGCAACTCCCGTTTACCGGAGGAACACTTTGGGTACTACCAAACGTCACAACGTAACTGGGTGATTATAAAGGAGTACTACAGGTGTCTCCGAAGGTACATGTTGAGTTGGCGTATTTTGAGATTAGGTTTTGTCACTCCGATTGTCGGAGAGGTATCTCTGGGCCCTCTCGGTAATACTCATCACTTAAGCCTTGCAAGCATTATAACTAATGAGTTAGTTATGAGATGACGTATTACAGAACGAGTAAAGAGACTTGCCGGTAACGAGATTGAACTAGGTATTGGATACCGACGATCAAATCTCGGGCAAGTAACATACCGATGACAAAGGGAACAACGTATGTTGTTATGCGGTTTGACCGATAAAGATCTTCGTAGAATATGTAGAAACCAATATGGGCATCCAGGTCCCGCTATTGGTTATTGACCGAGAATGGTTTTAGGTCATGTCTACATAGTTCTCGAACCTGTAGGGTCCGCACGCTTAACGTTTCGATGACAGTTTTATTGTGAGTTTATAAGTTTTGATGTACCGAAGTTTGTTCGGAGTCCCGGATGTGATCACGGACATGACGAGGAGTCTCGAAATGGTCGAGACATAAAGATTGATATGTTGGACGACTATATTCGGACACCGGAAAGGTTTCGGGTGATTTCGGAGAAAACCGGAGTGCCGGGGGGGGGGGGGGTTACCGGAACTCCCCGGGAGAGTTAATGGGCCACATGGGCCTCGGTGGGAAGAGAGAGGGGCGGCCAGGGTGGGCCGCGCGCCCCCTCTCCCTCTGGTCCGAGTTGGACTAGGAGGGGGGCGGCGCCCTCCCTTTCCTTCCCCCCTCTCCCCCTTCCTTCCCCCTCCTAGTAGGAGTAGGAAAGGAGGAGTCCTACTCCTACTAGGAGGAGGATTCCTCCTCCCTTGGCGCGCCCAAGGGGGCCGGCCGGCCTCCCCCCTCCCTCCTTTATATACGGGGGTAGGGGGCACCCCATGAACACACAAGTTGATCTACGGATCGTTCCTTAGCCGTGTGCGGTGCCCCCTTCCACCATATTCCACCTCGGTCATATCGTCGCGGAGTTTAGGCGAAGCCCTGCGCCGGTAGAACATCATCATCGTCACCACGCCGTCATGCTGACGGAACTCATCTCCGGAGCCTTTGCTGGATCGGAGGGCCGGAGATCGTCATCGAGCTGAACGTGTGCTGAACTCGGAGGCTCCGTACGTTCGGTGCTTGGATCGGTCGGATCGTGAAGATGTACGACTACATCAACCGTGTTGTGCTAACGCTTCCGCTTACGGTCTACGAGGGTACGTGGACGAACACTCTCCCCTCTCGTTGCTATATCATCACCATGATCTTGCGTGTGCGTAGGAATTTTTTTGAAATTACTATGTTCCCCAACAGTGGCATCCAAGCCTAGGTTTTATGCGTTGATGTTATATGCACGAGTAGAACACAAGTGAGTTGTGGACGATATAAGTCATACTGCCTACCAGCATGTCATACTTTGGTTCAGCGGTATTGTTGGATGAAGCGGCCCGGACCGACATTACGCGTACGCTTACGGAGACTGGTTCTATCGACGTGCTTTGCACACAGGTGGCTGGCGGGTGTCAGTTTCTCCAACTTTAGTTGAACCGAGTGTGGCTACGCCCGGTCCTTGCGAAGGTTAAAACGGAGTCTATTTGACAAACTATCGTTGTGGTTTTGATGCGTAGGTGAGAACGGTTCTTGCTAAGCCCGTAGCAGCCACGTAAAATTTGCAACAACAAAGTAGAGGACGTCTAACTTGTTTTTGCAGGGCATGTTGTGATGTGATATGGTCAAGACATGATGCTATATTTTATTGTATGAGATGATCATGTTTCGTAACCGAAGTTATCGGCAACTGGCAGGAGCCATATGGTTGTCGCTTTATTGTATGAAATGCAAATGCCCTGTAATTGCTTTACTTTATCACTAAGCGGTAGCGATAGTCGTAGAAGCAATAGACGGCGTAAACGACAACGATGCTACGATGGAGATCAAGGTGTCGCGCTGGTGACGATGGTGATCACGACGGTGCTTCGGAGATGGAGATCACAAGCGCAAGATGATGATGGCCATATCATATCACTTATATTGATTGCATGTGATGTTTATCCTTTATGCATCTTATCTTGCTTTGATTGACGGTAGCATTTTAAGATGATCTCTCACTAATTATCAAGAAGTGTTCTTCCTGAGTATGCACCGTTGCGAAAGTTCTTCGTGCTGAGACACCACGTGATGATTGGGTGTGATAGGCTCTACGTTCAAATACAATGGGTGCAAAACAGTTGTACACGCGGAATACTCAGGTTATACTTGACGAGCCTAGCATATACAGATATGGCCTCGGAACACAGAGACCGAAAGGTCGAGCTTGAATCATATAGTAGATATGATCAACATAGCGATGTTCACCATTGAAACTACTCCATCTCACGTGATGATCGGACATGGTTTGGTTGATTTGGATCACGTGATCACTTAGATGACTAGAGAGATGTCTGTCTAAGTGGGAGTTCTTAAGTAATATGATTAATTGAACTTAAATTTATCATGAACTTAGTACCTGATAGTATCTTGCTTGTCTATGTTTGTTTGTAGATAGATGGCTCGTGATGTTGTTCCGTTGAATTTTAATGCGTTCCTTGAGAAAGCAAAGTTGAAAGATGATGGTAGCAATTACACGGACTGGGTCCGTAACCTGAGGATTATCCTCATTGCTGCACAGAAAAGTTACGTCCTGGAAGCACCGCTAGGTGCCAGGCCTGCTGCTGATGCAACAGACGATGTTAAGAACGTCTGGCAGAGCAAAGCTGATGACTACTCTATAGTTCAGTGTGCCATGCTTTACGGCTTAGAACCGGGCCTTCAACGACGTTTTGAACGTCATGGAGCATATGAGATGTTCCAGGAGTTGAAGTTAATATTTCAAGCAAATGCCCGGATTGAGAGATATGAAGTCTCCAATAAGTTCTATAGCTGCAAGATGGAGGAGAATAGTTCTGTCAGTGAACATATACTCAAAATGTCTGGGTATAATAATCACTTGATTCAACTGGGAGTTAATCTTCCTGATGATAGTGTCATTGACAGAATTCTCCAATCACTGCCACCAAGCTACAAGAGCTTCGTGATGAACTATAATATGCAAGGGATGAACAAGACTATTCCCGAGCTCTTCGCAATGCTGAAAGCCGCGGAGGTAGAAATCAAGAAAGAGCATCAAGTGTTGATGGTTAACAAAACCACTAGTTTCAAGAAGAAGGGCAAAGGGAAGAAGAAGGGGAACTTCAAAAAGAACGGCAAGCAAGTTGCTGCTCAAGAGAAGAAACCCAAGTCTGGACCTAAGCCTGAAACTGAGTGCTTCTACTGCAAGCAGACTGGACACTGGAAGCGGAACTGCCCCAAGTATTTGGCGGATAAGAAGGTTGGCAAAGTGAACAAAGGTATATGTGATATACATGTTATTGATGTGTACCTTACTAATGCTCGCAGTAGCACCTGGGTATTTGATACTGGTTCTGTTGCTAATATTTGCAACTCGAAACAGGGACTACGGATTAAGCGAATATTAGCTAAGGACGAGGTGACGATGCGCGTGGGAAATGGTTCCAAAGTCGATGTGATCGCGGTCGGCACGCTACCTCTACATCTACCATTGGGATTAGTATTAGACCTAAATAATTGTTATTTGGGGCCAGCGTTGAGCATGAACATTATATCTGGATCTTTTTTGATGCGAGACGGTTATTCATTTAAATCAGAGAATAATGGTTGTTCTATTTATATGAGTAATATCTTTTATGGTCATGCACCCTTGAAGAGTGGTCTATTTTTATTGAATCTCAATAGTAGTGATACACATATTCATAGTGTTGAAACCAAAAGATGCAGAGTTGATAATGATAGTGCAACTTATTTGTGGCACTGCCGTTTAGGTCATATCGGTGTAAAGCGCATGAAGAAACTCCATATTGATGGGCTTTTGGAATCACTTGATTATGAATCACTTGGTACTTGCGAACCGTGCATTATGGGCAAGATGACTAAAACACCGTTCTCCGGTACTATGGAGAGAGCAACAGATTTGTTGGAAATCATACATACAGATGTATGTGGTCCAATGAATGTTGAGGCTCGTGGCGGATATCGTTATTTTCTCACCTTCACAGATGATCTAAGCAGATATGGGTATATCTACTTAATGAAACACAAGTCTGAAACATTTGAAAAGTTCAAAGAATTTCAGAGTGAAGTGGAAAATCATCGTAACAAGAAAATAAAGTTTCTACGATCTGATCGTGGAGGAGAATATTTGAGTTACGAATTTGGTCTACACTTGAAACAATGCGGGATAGTCTCGCAACTCACGCCACCTGGAACACCACAATGAAATGGTGTGTCCGAACGTCGTAATCGTACTTTACTTGATATGGTACGATCTATGATGTCTCTTACTGATTTACCGCTATCGTTTTGGGGTTATGCTTTAGAGACGACCACATTCACGTTAAATAGGGCACCATCAAAATCCGTTGAGATGACGTCTTATGAACTGTGGTTTGGCAAGAAACCAAAGTTGTCGTTTCTTAAAGTTTGGGGCTGCGATGCTTATGTGAAGAAACTTCAACCAGATAAGCTCGAACCCAAATCGGAGAAATGTGTCTTCATAGGATACCCAAAGGAGACTATTGGGTACACCTTCTATCACAGATCTGAGGGCAAGATTTTCGTTGCTAAATTCGGATCCTTTCTATAGAAGGAGTTTCTCTCGAAAGAAGTGAGTGGGAGGAAAGTAGAACTTGATGAGATAACTGTATCTACTCCCTTATTGGAAAGTAGTTCATCACAAGAACTGGTTCCTGTGACAACTACACCAATCAGTGAGGAAGCTAATGATATTGATCATGAAACTTCAGATCAAGTTTCTACAGAACCTCGTAGGTCTACCAGAGTAAGATCCTCACCAGAGTGGTACGGTAATCCTATTCTGGAAGTCATGTTACTTGACCATGATGAACCTACGAACTATGAGGAAGCGATGATGAGCCCAAATTCCGCAAAATGGCTAGAGGCGATGAAATCTGAGATGGGATCCATGTATGAAAACAAAGTATGGACTTTGGTTGACTTGCCCGAGAATAAATGGATTTTTAAGAAGAAGACTGACGCTGATGGTAATGTAACTGTCTATAAAGCTCGACTTGTTGCGAAAGGTTTTCGACAAGTTCAAGGGGTTGACTACGATGAGACTTTCTCACCCGTAGCGATGCTTAAGTCTATCCGAATCATGTTAGCCATTGCTGCATTTCATGATTATGAAATTTGGCAAATGGATGTCAAGACTGCATTCTTGAATGGATTTCTAGAAGAAGAGTTGTATATGATGCAGCCGGAAGGTTTTGTTGATCCAAAAGGTGCTAACAAAGTATGCAAGCTCCAGCGTTCCATTTATGGACTGGTGCAAGCATCTCGGAGTTGGAATAAACGCTTTGATAGTGTGATCAAAGCATATGGTTTTATACAGACTTTTGGAGAAGCCTGTATTTACAAGAAAGTGAGTGGGAGCTCTGTAGCATTTCTAGTTTTATATGTAGATGACATATTGTTAATTGGAAATGATATAGAATTTCTGGATAGCATAAAGGGATACTTGAATAAAAGTTTTTCAATGAAAGACCTCGGTGAAGCTGCTTGTATATTAGGCATCAAGATCTATAGAGATAGATCAAGACGCTTAATAGGACTTTCACAAAGCACTTACCTTGACAAAATTTTGAAAAAGTTCAAAATGGATCAGGCAAAGAAAGGATTCTTGCCTGTGCTACAAGGTGTGAAGTTGAGTCAAACTCAATGCCCGACCACAACAGAAGATAGAGAGAAAATAAAAGATGTTCCCTATACTTCAGCCATAGGCTCTATCATGTATGCAATGCTGTGTACCAGACCTGACGTATGCTTAGCAATAAGCTTGGCAGGAAGGTACCAAAGTAATCCAGGAGTGGATCACTGGACAACGGTCAAGAACATCCTGAAATACCTGAAAAGGACTAAGGATATGTTTCTCGTATATGGAGGTGGCAAAGAGCTAGTCGTAAAAGGTTATGTCGATGCAAGCTTTGACACTGATCCGGACGATTCTAAATCGCAAACCGGATACGTGTTTATATTAAACGGTGGAGCTGTAAGTTGGTGCAGTTCTAAACAAAGCGTCATGGCAGGATCTACATGTGAAGCGGAGTACATAGCTGCTTCTGAAGCAACAAATGAAGGAGTCTGGATGAAGGAGTTCATTTCCGATCTAGGTGTCATACCTAGTGCATCGGGACCAATGAAGATCTTCTGTGACAATACTGGTGCAATTGCCTTCGCAAAGGAATCCAGATCCCACAAGAGGACCAAGCACATCAAGAGACGCTTCAATTCCATTCGGGACCAAGTCCAAGTGGGAGACATAGAGATTTGCAAGATACATACGGATCTGAATGTTGCAGACCCGTTGACTAAGCCTCTCTCACGAGCAAAACATGATCAACACCAAGACTCCATGGGTGTTAGAATCATTAATATGTAATCTAGATTATTGACTCTAGTGCAAGTGGGAGACTGAAGGAAATATGCCCTAGAGGCAATAATAAAGTTATTATTTATTTCCTCATATCATGATAAATGTTTATTATTCATGCTAGAATTGTATTAACCGGAAACATGATACATGTGTGAATACATAGACAAACATATAGTCACTAGTATGCCTCTACTTGACTAGCTCATTAATCAAAGATGGTTATGTTTCCTAACCATAGACATGTGTTGTCATTTGATTAATGGGATCACATCATTAGGAGAATGATGTGATTGACATGACCCATCCCGTTAGCTTAGCACATGATCGTTTAGTATTCTGCTATTGCTTTCTTCATGACTTATACATGTTCCTGTAACTATGAGAATTATGCAACTCCCGTTTACCGGAGGAACACTTTGGGTACTACCAAACGTCACAACGTAACTGGGTGATTATAAAGGAGTACTACAGGTGTCTCCGAAGGTACATGTTGAGTTGGCGTATTTCGAGATTAGGTTTTGTCACTCCGATTGTCGGAGAGGTATCTCTGGGCCCTCTCGGTAATACTCATCACTTAAGCCTTGCAAGCATTATAACTAATGAGTTAGTTATGAGATGACGTATTACAGAACGAGTAAAGAGACTTGCTGGTAACGAGATTGAACTAGGTATTGGATACCGACGATCAAATCTCGGGCAAGTAACATACCGATGACAAAGGGAACAACGTATGTTGTTATGCGGTTTGACCGATAAAGATCTTCGTAGAATATGTAGGAACCAATATGGGCATCCAGGTCCCGCTATTGGTTATTGACCGAGAATGGTTTTAGGTCATGTCTACATAGTTCTCGAACCCGTAGGGTCCGCACGCTTAACGTTTCGATGACAGTTTTATTGTGAGTTTATAAGTTTTGATGTACCGAAGTTTGTTCGGAGTCCCGGATGTGATCACGGACATGACGAGGAGTCTCGAAATGGTCGAGACATAAAGATTGATATATTGGACGACTATATTCGGACACCGGAAAGGTTCCGGGTGATTTCAGAGAAAACCGGAGTGCCGGGGGGGGGGGGGGGGGGGGGGTTACCGGAACCCCCCGGGAGAGTTAATGGGCCACATGGGCCTCGGTGGGAAGAGAGAGGGGCGGCCAGGGTGGGCCGCGCGCCCCCTCTCCCTCTGGTCCGAATTGGACTAGGAGGGGGGGCGGCGCCCCCCCTTTCCTTCCCCCCTCTCCCCCTTCCTTCCCCCTCCTAGTAGGAGTAGGAAAGGAGGAGTCCTACTCCTACTAGGAGGAGGATTCCTCCTCCCTTGGCGCGCCCAAGGGGGCCGGCCGGCCTCCCCCCTCCCTCCTTTATATACGGGGGTAGGGGGCACCCCATGAACACACAAGTTGATCTACGGATCGTTCCTTAGCCGTGTGCGGTGCCCCCTTCCACCATATTCCACCTTGGTCATATCGTCGCGGAGTTTAGGCGAAGCCGTGCGCCGGTAGAACATCATCATCGTCACCACGCCGTCGTGCTGACGGAACTCATCTCCGGAGCCTTTGCTGGATCGGAGGGCCGGAGATCGTCATCGAGCTGAACGTGTGCTGAACTCGGAGGCTCCGTACGTTCGGTGCTTGGATCGGTCAGATCGTGAAGACGTACGACTACATCAACTGCGTTGTGCTAACGCTTCTGCTTACGGTCTACGAGGATACGTGGATGAACACTCTCCCCTCTCGTTGCTATATCATCACCATGATCTTGCGTGTGCGTAGGATTTTTTTTGAAATTACTACGTTCCCCAACACACACCATGTCCATGAGGGTGGGGGGCCCACACCCTGTCTCATGGGCCCCCTGATGCTCCACCGACCTCAACTCCAACTCCATATATTCCGTTTCACGAAGAAAAAACCCAGAGAGAAAGTTTCATCGCATTTTACGATACGGAGCCGTCGCCAAACCCTAATCTCTCTCGGGAGGGCTGATCTGGAGTCCGTTCGGGGCTCCGGAGAGGGGGATTCGTCGCCGTCGTCATCATCAACCATCCTCCATCACCAATTTCATGATGCTCACCGCCGTGCGTGAGTAATTTCATCGTAGGCTTGCTGGACGGTGATGAGTTGGATGAGATTTACCATGTAATCAAGTTAGTTTTGTTAGGGTTTGATCCCTAGTATCCACTATGTTCTGAGATTGATGTTGCTGTGACTTTGCTATGCTTAATGCTTGTCACTAGGGTCCGAGTGCCATGATTTCAGATCTGAACCTATTATGTTTTCATGAATATATGTGAGTTCTTGATCCTATCTTGCAAGTCTATAGTCACCTATTATGTGTTATGATTCGACAACCCCGAAGTGACAATAATCGGGATACTTCTCGGTGATGACCGTAGTTTGAGGAGTTCATGTATTCACTATGTGCTAATGCTTTGTTCCGGTTCTCTATTAAAAAGAGGCCTTAATATCCCTTAGTTTCCACTAGGACCCCGCTGCCACGGGAGGGTAGGACAAAAGATGTCATGCAAGTTCTTTTCCATAAGCACGTATGACTATATTCGAAATAATGCCTACATTACATTGATGAACTGGAGCTAGTTCTGTGTCATCCTATGTTATAGCTATTACATGAGGAATCACATCCGACATAATTATCCATCACTGATCCAATGCCTACGAGCTTTTCACATATTGTGCTCCGCTTATTTACTTTTCCGTTGCTACTGTTACAACTACTACAAAACTGCTATCTTTACTTTTGCCAATGTTACCATTACTATCATACTACTTTGCTACTAAATGCTTTGCTGCAGGTACTAAGTTATCCAGGTGTGGTTGAATTGACAACTCAACTGCTAATACTTAAGAATATTCTTTGGCTCCCTTTGTGCCGAATCAATAAATTTGGGTTGAATACTCTACCCTCGAAAGCTTTTGCGATTCCCTACACTTGTGGGTTATCAGCGCGCCAAATGTTGGATTTCGGGTTCCGCAAACCCTTAATAGGTTCGAACTCTGGGGTGCGTGCAGAGATCTCAACCTACCCAGCCTGCCTACTCGCGATTCTCAAAGCCTAGCGCGTCGAGCTCAAAGGGACAGAGAGACACAACAGTTTATCCTAGTTCGGGCCACCTTGCGGTGTAATACCCTACTCCAGCTTTATGGTGGATTGCCTCGACGGACTGAGGATGAACTAGTAAAGTGGATGAACAGCCTCAGGAGGTGAGGTGTTCTTGAGCTCGGGTGAGCTGGTGAAGTAGGAATGGCTTCGCTCCGTTCGGATCGGATCCCCTTCTTTGGTGGTGGTTAAGTCCTATTTTATAGCGGCCCTGGTCCTCTTCTTAAATATTGGCGGGAAAGAATCCCACAACGGCCGGATTTGGAGGGGGACAAGAAGTATATCTTATCCCGACTAAAGTGGTCTTCGCCTGCGAAAAACCTCTGGTCGTGACGCTGCGGTGGGCTCGGCGATAACCTCCGTCCTGCCGTCCTGGCGGTCTTGGTATTGTTGCACCAGAATGGAAACCTTTGGCTGATCCCTCGGGACTCTACACCTGCTGCCTACCTCCTTTGCAACAAAGAGAAAACTGGTACTCCGCACCCGCTGGCGCCCGCCTGACCTTGGTCGTCATGGCTCACGTCAGCTGAGCCTCGCGAGGTGCATCTTGCATAGAAGTCTCTGCTCCTCGGGAGCCAGCCTGAGGAGGCCGATCCCCTTAGAGGTCTTGGTGTCGTCCGCCTCGCGAGGCTTGACCCTTTGTGAGGGTCTTGAGTTGCTGCTACCAGGCCGTCGATGGAGCCATGCAGTGGGCCGCAGGCAGGCAAGTCTGGGTACCCCTGTATCCAGAACGCCGACTGACCCTCTTGCTTCAAGATTTGTGCCTCAGTCGCCCGCAAAGTCCAAAAATCTGACATGAGATTTTTATCACCTTTTTTTTAAACACGGTAATCAACGGAGACCGAGTTTGAGTGAGTAGCTCTGTCGAAACGTGATCGAGCCGGGGACCCAAGTTTTACACGTTCATGGAAATCGAATGCGATTGGGGCTGCAAGTGCAAGGTCACAGAGGGCGCCTTCCAGGCTGGTAAACGAAAAGCACGGAAACCCGCTACCACGCGAGCGGAGTCCCATCTCGCAGCCTCACGCCACGCCGACCTAATAATCGCGCAATTCACAAATATAAATCCGGCGACTCTTCCAGAAACGGGAGCTAGGGTTTCGCCTCTCCACCCGGCCCTCTCTCCCGCCTATTCCTCCTCCGCGCACCAGCGACCCCTCTCGCCGCCGCCATGGGGACGGAGCGGAAGCGCAAGGTGAGCCTCTTCGACGTGGTTGACGAGACCTCCGTATCCGCGAAGCTCGGCCGCGCCGGCATCAATGGTGCCGCCGCCGCCGCCGCGGCCAATCCGTCCATCAACCGGTGGAACGGCAGGCCCTACTCGGCGCGGTACCTGGAGATCCTCGAGAAGCGCCGCACGCTTCCCGTGTGGCAGCAGAAGGACGAGTTCCTCCGCGTCCTCCGCGACAACCAGACCCTCATCCTTGTCGGAGAAACCGGAAGTGGCAAGACCACTCAGGTATGATATCTGCACCTATATCCGATACGCCCCCATGTATGTGTTGCTCAGGTTGTTGGTTTGGGCCCTCAATTTTTGGATTGAAAAGTTAGGAGGTGTTCTAGAGGCTAGATACCTGGTGCTATGGGTGAATTTGTTAGGTTTATGCTTCTGTGGGCTTGCATAACTAGGGTGATATGGTCATTATGAGGTGGCTGCCCTTATTGGTTGATTTGTTCTGATGATTGATTTGTTCTGTGTGGAACAGATCCCCCAATTTGTGCTCGAGGCTGATGGTTTGAGCAACCGCTCTATGGTTGCCTGCACCCAGCCGCGGAGGGTTGCTGCAATGTCGGTATCTCGGCGTGTCGCGGAGGAGATGGATGTCACAATCGGGGAGGAAGTTGGTTACAGTATCCGATTCGAAGATTGCAGCAGTCACAAAACTGTTCTCAAGTAAGATTTTTGGTTCTTGTATTTCGTGGAAGAACAGTATCAGTTGCACCATCCTTTTGGCTGATTGATATGAAGTGTATGTTTCTTTTGCTTTTTTAGGTATTCTGATCTAATCATGTTGTGTTGAACACTATTGCTTCCTATCAGATATTTGACAGATGGTATGCTTCTGAGAGAAGCAATGGCAGACCCACTTTTAGAGAGGTACAAGGTGATTGTTCTTGACGAGGCTCATGAGCGCACGTTGGCAACGGATGTTCTGTTTGGGCTTCTGAAGGAAGTTCTAAAGAACAGGCCTGACTTGAAGCTTGTTGTCATGAGTGCTACTCTTGAGGCAGAGAAGTTTCAGGGTTATTTCAGTGGTGCACCATTGATGAAGGTTCCTGGTAGACTTCATCCGGTTGAGATCTTCTATACTCAGGAGCCAGAAAGGGACTATCTAGAAGCTGCTATCAGGACAGTTGTGCAGATACATATGTGTGAACCTGCTGGTGATATCCTTGTATTCCTTACTGGAGAAGAGGAGATTGAGGATGCGTGTCGGAAAATAAACAAGGAAGTTAATAACATGGGTGATCAGGTTGGCCCAGTTAAAGTCGTGCCATTGTACTCTACTCTCCCCCCTGCAATGCAGCAGAAGATTTTTGACCCTGCTCCACCTCCATTGAAAGAGGGAGGTCCTGCTGGAAGGAAAATCGTTGTGTCCACAAACATTGCTGAGACATCCCTAACCATCGATGGTATAGTGTATGTTATAGATCCAGGGTTTTCCAAACAGAAGGTTTACAATCCAAGGATAAGGGTGGAATCCCTTTTGGTGTCTCCAATTTCCAAGGCAAGCGCGCATCAGAGAGCCGGTCGTGCTGGAAGAACACAGCCTGGGAAGTGCTTCAGGTTGTACACAGAAAAGAGTTTTAATGGTGATTTACAGCCGCAGACGTACCCAGAAATTCTTCGGTCAAACCTGGCAAATACTGTTCTTACTCTGAAGAAGCTTGGAATTGACGACTTAGTGCATTTTGACTTCATGGATCCTCCTGCACCCGAAACTCTAATGAGGGCCTTGGAAGTTCTGAACTACTTGGGGGCACTCGACGATGAAGGCAACCTAACATCTTTAGGTGAAATGATGAGTGAGTTCCCCTTAGACCCACAGATGTCAAAGATGCTCGTCATCAGTCCAAGGTACAACTGTTCAAATGAGATCCTCTCAATATCTGCCATGCTATCAGGTATGTCAACTAACAGTTCCTCTCTCCAAATTGCATCTCTGCAACTACATTATCATGTTGTTATGCACACGCACGGTTTTGCTTGCACCAGTGTGTGCAAGCAAGTTGCCATGGTTCTAGCATGCAGACTAGTGCATGTTTTCTATTTTCTCCTGTTTGTATATATTCTGTATTGTCATCAGCAACTGTCATGCACCTGGCTTGTAGAGCTATTGATCAAAATGATCATACAGTTTAGGCTGATGCAGATAGTTGCTGTATGTTGAGTTATTCTGACAAAGCAAATGGTATCGTCTTGCCTCTTTGCATCTGCTGACCAACCGTGGGCTTCGTCTGTTATTACCATATCCTTTGTCTAGTACCCAATTGCTTTCTCCGGCCTAGGGAGGCACAAAAGGCTGCTGATGAGGCGAAGGCTCGATTTGGGCACATCGATGGGGATCATCTGACACTTTTGAACGTGTACCATGCATACAAGCAAAACAGTAAGCCTATAACCATTCTCATTAAATCTACACCCGGCCAGACTGCAATTTGTTGGGGGCTAACATACTCTTCCTTCACTATGCAGATGAGGATCCTACATGGTGTTATGAGAATTTTGTCAATGCCCGGGCGATGAAGTCTGCTGATAATGTTAGACAACAACTTGTCCGCATCATGACCAGATTCAACCTCAAGATGTGCAGTACAGACTTCAACAGTCGTGAGTACTATGTCAACATCAGGAAAGCAATGCTTTCAGGGTACTTTATGCAGGTTGCTCATCTGGAGCGAACTGGGCATTACTTGACAGTTAAGGATAATCAGGTTGGTATTCTGATTTTTTCTCTTTTGTTTCCCTTATTATTATGGAGTATTGTATTGCAGCTTTTCACCCTTCTTTCCTTGCCAGGTTGTCCATCTTCATCCCTCGAATTGCATGGACCATAAGCCGGAGTGGGTCATCTACAATGAATATGTTTTGACCACCAGGAATTTCATCCGCACAGTCACCGATATCCGTGGAGAGTGGTAAGTCCTTGTCTAAAGTAAAACTTGTCCAATTGGGTATTTGATTGACAATGTTGACCTTTCTCTGTATTCTGTTCCCAGGCTGATCGATATAGCTCCACAGTACTATGATCTGACCAATTTCCCATCATGTGAGGCCAAGCGTGTTCTTGAGAGGCTACACAATAAGAGGGAGAGGGAAAGAGCTGCTAGTAGGAACTGAATTGATGTCATTCTTCTGGTCCCTTGGATGGCAGCGCCGCCAAAGGCTTTGGACATCACTGTTGTTGGCCTCCAGCATTGTCATGATATCTTCCATGTCGTAGTTTTCCTGTATTGTGGACGGTGAAATCACTATATACGACATATGTCAAATGTCCCTCTGCTACTGCATTACGAATTAGATGCTTGTTTTCCCTCTGTTTTAGAAGGTGTAGGTTATCATACATTAATTATGTGTCGGCCTCCATATTTTTGGTGTATCAGACGCTGTTGTTTACTTTGTACTTCAGCATCCTTTTGGCTAGTTTTCATGGAATTGCTGACATCGTACTGTGTTTACTTCCTTTTGAGATAACTTGTGTAACTAGTCAGGATATTAATCCCTCCATCCCGAATTATTTGTAGATTTGTCTAGATACGGATACAGGAAATGCTACTACATGCTCACAGGATACAGCCACTGTTTATCTTTCCTGCCCTGTACGTGTGCTTATGCGTATTTGGCCTACTCCCTCCTTCCATGTGTAGGGTCCAATGCGTTTTTTGAGGCTAAATTTGGCCCCATGTTAAAGCAATAATATATGACATGCAAGTTAAACAAAGCACACCATCAAATTTTATATGTACAAGAAGCTTCTAATGATATGGCCTCTTCTCCCCTGGTGCTCCCCTCAGATGGTGGGGACTAGGTGCACTCCTACGGGAGGTTCCTTTTTCTTTTTGCGACATTCTCGTTGCATTTTATTCAAAGTCCAAAACGTTTACAGGTAATCCAAGCTCGCCAGGTCGGCCCAACCAAACATGGCCACCAAGCTCAAGTTCTAAAGCGTGCTTAATGAGATTGTGAGCCTCAAAATTCGACCTCCTAAACTCATGAACTATATTACAGGAAATAAAGCTACTAGTTCGTTCTATTATTTCATGTATAATGGCACCATATTCTGTTGACGAAATCATCTTGATGTCATTCACCACCGTCTTGTAATCCGAAGCAATTTGAATCCGATTAACATATAGATCCTCTGCTAGTGCTTGCCCTTCCCGAATCGCCAAAGCCTCCTAAGTTTTAGGTTTCGTAATGTGCTTGAACTTCCCACTCTGGTCACGGCAAACCGCTGCTGCATCGCCACGCGACTCTTCTCTAGATACTGCTGCATCTGCTGATCTGCATTAACTTTTACAAAACCCTCTGGTGGAGCTAGCCATACTGTCGGTCTTGCATGAGTTGTATTTAGCAGAACAGGGGTCTGCTTGTCAATGAGTTGAAGATCTCTGAGAAAATAATTGACAAAAGAATTAGTTGCAAAAGGACTCTCAAAGATATTTTCATGAATAACTTTTCTTCTTGCCCGCCAAATATACCAGAGAGTCACCACCATGCGAGTGAATTCCCCATGTGGTAGCGTGTCATGCATTATGAATAGCCAGTTTTCTGCATCCATCGTCAAATTGTCAATCATGGATTTCACTGTTTCTTCCGAACAAAGGGACCAAACACTCCCGGCCATCACACAATCAACCAGGGCATGTTTCCAACTGTCATGTGCTGCACAGAACGCACATACAGATGTGGTGGACATATTTCTGTGATATAAGATATCAGTTGTTGGTGCGGTTTCATGGGCCAATCTCCAACGGAGCACTTTAAATTTTTAGGGTATCTTTATGTTCCGTAGAGACGTCCGCGCCCTCTTTTCCATTGCTGAATTAGACTGCCCCCCAACAGGTGCCTCGCTGGTGGTTGTGGCCGTTGTGGATGGCGGTGGTGAGGCGGCCCATGCCCGGCAGGTGGCAGGTGGTCTGCATAGCTATTGGTCTTTCTCAAATAATTAAAATGCAATTTCATCATCTGGATTTTTAATTGTTGAAGACTTGTCGAGTTCTTCTGCCAAGGCTTGATTAATAACCTATAAAATCCCTTGAATTGGATCTGACTAAATCTAGGTATTGTGGACATTCTTTCGTTTCCATTCTGGAGCATTTAATCGTAAGTTTCCTCCTTATCAAAGAAAAAATCCATTACCAGCTCACTCTTCATCAATACCAACGGATCATCTAGCAATCATGGAATCTATATTCTGTTTACCGAATCACATGAAATTCTAGGGAATTCCACATATGTATTTCATACATATGAATTGTTTCTTTGCCAAATTGTCCGAAAAGTTTATGCTATTTTCAATCCAATCATGGATATTATGCTTGTTATATCTCTATTCTTTTTTCTATTGGCCTTTGTTTGGCAAGCTGTTATAAGTTTTCAATGAAATCTTTAGTACTCTGTATGCCAAACTGAATGATGTGTTCATTCCAAAAAAAAAATAGAAGTGTGTAAAAGTTGAGAAGTTATATTTTTATATTATGAACCTTCGATTCTTAAATTTAAATTCTTCTATATTGAATGGGTAGCTACAAGAAAAAATGGTTCGTCGCCCTGTTGCGCGTACAACGTGTGTGTGGTGTTGGCAAAGTTCTTAATCGATTTGAAAACCTTCGCAGCTCAGCTCCACCATCAAGGCGACGTGCTCCACGGCGACATGGAGGCATCAACGCCATCGTCAGCTTGAGCAAGTCACACAAAGAATCAGACATAGTCGCCATTCGTGCTTGGCCAAGTGGCCAAGGGCACACCAGGCCGACATGACTGTCATTCACGGAGGGCTACAGTTGCACTGGTGACCGGGAGGGCAAAGAAGCAGTGAGGAAGTGGTGAAGAAGCTCGACCCTCTTCGTCTTTATTTTTGTTTTTAGTAATTTTAGTTTAGAACTATGTCCGTCGGTTGAATTGTGATGCTCTTTTGATCTATATTCGGATTATGTGGATTTCTTTGTACGGTTATGTCGATTTCTATGTCTGTTTGCTCCAAGTTCGTTTATTTCGTTGATCATCTATGTACTATTTTTCACGTTGCATGTCTAGGATGGATTTAGGGTGCCAGATATGAGGTGCATGGTTGTGGACGCGGCGAGTTGTCCGCCGACGCGTCCAGAGCGTGTCCGCAGACATATAGGTTGTCAGATGGTATGTCTAGCAGTAGATGCTCTAAATGTCTGTGAACAACTGGTCGGATGGATGTCATCCAATAAATATCCTCCCCTTCTTCGGCCTTCTCCCTTTAACAAATTTATCTAGATCAATGGCAATTCAACCAAACATTTAAATAGTTATAAAAAATGCAGCTACAACCAGCACTGGATGTTCAACAAGTTTTTGACATCCATCGATCCCAAAAGTCTCCAGTCTGGTTGGCCGTGCCAAAGACCTCAATTCCGACCTCCTTTTCACCCTCTTTTGTGCAAAGTGTTTGTCCATAGTGAAGGAAATATGCCCTAGAGGCAATAATAAAGTTGTTATTTATATTTCCTTATATCATGATAAATGTTTATCATTCATGCTAGAATTGTATTAACCGAAAACTTAGTACATGTGTAAATACATAGACAAAACAAAGTGTCTCTAGTATGCCTCTACTTGAGTAGCTCGTTAATCAAAGATGGTTATGTTTCCTGACCATAGACATGTGTTGTCATTTTATGAACGGGATCACATCATTAGAGAATGATGTGATGGACAAGACCCATCCGTTAGCTTAGCATAATGATCGTTAAGTTTTATTGCTATTGCTTTCTTCATGACTTATACATGTTCCTCTGACTATGAGATTATGCAACTACCGAATACCGGAGGAACACCTTGTGTGCTATCAAACGTCAGAACGTAACTGGGTGATTATAAAGATGCACTACAGGTGTCTCCAAAGGTGTTTGTTGGGTTGGCATAGATCGAGATTAGGATTTGTCACTCCGTGTATCAGTGAGGTATCTCTGGGCCCTATCGGTAGTGCTCATCACTATAAGCCTTGCAAGATGAAGCATTACAGAACGAGTATAGAGACTTGCCGGTAACGAGATTGAACTAGGTATGAAGATACCGACGATCGAATCTCGGGCAAGTAACATACCGGTGACAAAGGGAACAACATATGTTGTTGTGCGATTTGACCGATAAAGATCTTCGTAGAATATGTAGGAGCCAATATGAGCATCCAGGTTCCGCTATTGGTTATTGATCAGAGATGTGTCTCGATCATGTCTACATAGTTCTCGAACCCGTAGGGTCCGCACGCTTAACATTCGATGACGATTTGTATTATGAGTTATGTGTTTTGGTGACCGAAGTTTTGTTTGGAGTCGTAGATGAGATCACGAACATGACGAGGAGTCTCGAAATGGTCGAGAGGTAAAGATTGATATATTGGAAGGTTACATTCGGACACCGGAATGGTTTCGGGAAGTATCGGATAAGTTTCAGAGTATTGGGAGGTTACTAAAACCCCCGGGGGACTATTGGGCTTTCATGGGCCCTAGTGGAGAGAGGAGGCTGGCGACCGGGTGGTGGCGCGCGCCCCCCAAGCCCAAACCGAATTGGACTAGGGGTGGGGGGCGCGGCCCCCCTTTTCCTTCTTCTCCTCCACCTCTTTTCCCCTTCTCCCCTTCTCCGGAAAGGGAAGGGGAATCCTACTAGGACTGGGAGTCCTAGTAGGACTTCCCACACTTGGCCCGCCCCTTGGCCGGCCGCCTCCTCCCCTCCTTTATATAAGGGGGCAGGGGGGCACCCCAAAGAACAACATTGTCTTGGCCGTGTGCAGTGCCCCCCTCCACCGTTTACTCCTCCAATAGTATCATCGTAATGCTTAGGCGAAGCCCTACGCGGATCACATCATCAACACCGTCATCATGTCGTCGTGCTGACGAAACTCTCCCTCGACCCTCTGCTGGATCAAGAGTTCGATGGACGTCATCGAGCCGAACGTGTGCTGAACTCGGAGGTTCCGTACATTTGGTGCTAGAACGGTTGGATCGTGAAGACGTTCGACTACATCAACCGCGTTAACATAATGCTTCCGCTTTCAGTCTATGAGGGTACGTGGACACACTCTTCCCCTCTCGTTGCTATGCATCTCCTAGATAGATCTTGCATGATCGTAGGATTTTTTTTGAAATTGCATGCTACGTTCCCCAACACATAGTAGCACGGTACTTGAAAGGATCGATATAGTTGACTAGAGGGGGGGGGGGTGAATAGGCAATTTTTAGTTTTTCTTTACCAAATTAAACTTTGCATCAAAGTAGGTTGTCTAGATATGCAACTAGGTGAGCAACCTATATCATGCAACAACAACAAGCACACAAGCAAGCAAGGGATACAACACAAATAAGCTTGCACAAGTAAAGGCACGAGATAACCAAGAGTGGAGCCGGTGAAGACGAGGATGTGTTACCGAAGTTCCTTCCTTTTGAGGGGAAGTACGTCTCTGTTAGAGCGGTGTGGAGGCACAATGCTCCCCAAGAAGCCACTAGGGCCACCGTATTCTCCTCACACCCTCACACAATGCGAGATGCCGTGATTCCACTATTGGTGCCCTTGAAGGCGGCGACCGAACCTTTACAAACAAGGTTGGGGCAATCTCCACAACTTAATCGGAGGCTCCCTACGACACCACGAAGCTTCACCACAATGTACTATGGCTCCGCGGTGACCTCAATCGTCTAGGGTGCTCAAACACTCAAGAGTAACAAGATTCGCTAGGGATTAGTGGGGGGGATCAAATTTCTCTCGGTGGAAGTGTAGATCGGGGCCTTCTCAACCAATCCCGAGCAAATCAACAAGTTTGACTGGCTAGGGAGAGAGATCAGGCAAAAATGGAGCTTGGAGCAACAATGGAGCTTTTGGGGGAAGAGGTGGGTCAACTTTGGAGAAGAAGACCCCCTTTTATAGAGGGGGGAACAATCCAACCGTTACCCCCCAGAACAGCCCCGCAGAGGGTGGTACTACCGCAGGGGGCAGCGGTACTACCGCCCCCCTTGCGGTACTGCCGTGCAGCCAGGGAGGGCAAGCAGATGGGCAGAGGATGGACCCAGTGCAGTACTGCCGCGGTGGTAGGGCGGTACTACCGCTCTCGAGCGGTACTACCGTTTCTACTACCGCTGCTTAATGCTGCACAACCCGACACGAGGGGCGACCCCCTCGAGTCAACACGGTAGGAGCCTGGTACCGCAGCGGTACTATGGCTGAGGACCCATAGGCGGTACTACCGCTGCAGAGCGGTACTGCCGCCTGTGGCTCTTGAGCGGTACTACCGCTGGGCACCACAGTACTACCACTGGGACCAAGCCACACCCACAGAAGGGGAAGAAAAACCTCCATCGAAGCGGGAAGGCTCAGTGGGTGCAAAACGGATGTGTACATGTTGATTCCACCCTAGCCTTACCAAAAGCGGATCCCCTCTTGATAGTACGGTGACTCCTACAAAACATGTCCACCAAAACAGAAACGAAAGAGCTACACCGTCTTGATTAAAATTCCGAGGGGAAGGAATCGTCTCGTGCCAAAGGATGAATCTCTGAAATGCTCAAAGCACACGACTAGTCCGCAAACGTGTTGTCATCAATCGCCAAAACTACATCGAGAGAGATATGCCTTAACAATCTCCCCCTTTTTGGTGGATTGATGACAACAAGGGATTTGCACAAGGATAGTACAAATGAAGAGATACTTAGAACTACAAAATATAGACGGGCTCCCCCTGAATGTGTGCACCTAATTAGTAGTGCCTTTGGAATGCAAAGCACACACATTAGGATCAACACTCCCCCTATCTTTTATAGTCCAGCAACCTAAGCATATGGGTACGTGTAAGCAGGGTATATAACAGGATAAGCATGCAACTCACAAATACCAAAGTACTTGATGGACATAGATAATAATGGATAAGGTAGCATATGTCTCACACCATATGACTGGAACTAGGTCTCACAGGCACAAAACCAAATCAAGCAAACGACAAGAGAAAGCAACGACACAGCAAACCACAAAGACACACACACTCGCAACTCGGCAATGACACAAATCCCTATACTCTCTCCCCCTTTGGCATCGAGACACCAAAAAGGCAAAGAGCATTGCTACGGCTCCAGGTGATAGCAAACTGAGGATCTCGAACATCACATCCCAGCGGGATCGTCTGCACCGCCGTCTTCGGTCGGAAACTGCTCGGCGTCTGAATCGATCCACTAGCAGTGCTGCTGAACCCACTCCTCCTCATCAGTGATCCTTCCCTCAAACCAGCTGTTAACACTTGCACCCAACTGATGCATGAGCTCCTTGTGACGGCTGCGGGCCTTCTTCTCAGAGACATGAGACATGTACTAGCCATGAGACTCCATGCAGAAGAGTTTCTTCATCTTATGCTTAATCTTCTTTGCCCAAGAGGGCTCCACTCCGGAGGGCTCATAGTCCTCATCATCATCGGCCTCAGCCTCGCCCTCGGTCTCCATGTCAGCCGCTGTAGATGGACCTCCAGACTTAGGAGCCGGAGTGCCCCAATTATCCTTCTTTCTCAGATGCTTGATCTCATGAGAAACCAATTCTCCAGTTTCCAGCAGAACCTTGGGATAGACATGTGCCCAGGCCTTCTCAATGAGCAACACGATAAACGGACCATAGATCGGGCACTTGCGCTCAGAAATGGCAGAAAGAAGTTCAGACCACATAACATGAGAAATGTCCAGGGACTCGCCAGTGTTTGTTTTCTTCTCATGCTGGCAGAAGAGAAGCATGTCCACAAGATAGGAGTGGACCATATCCAGATTCCTGATACGAGGGAATAGAGTCTCTCTGAAAATGCGGTGAAGGATGTCCAGAAAGGCAGGCAGCTCATAGGTTTCCTTCTCAGTCACGGGGTGAATCTTCACAGAACAGTAGGGCCAGAGAGCTTACTTGTGAGTGGAGGTTGCATTGCGGTGAGGGCGGAAGCCGACTGGAGTCTCAAGCCCGTGATCTTCCACCCCAAGTAACTCCATGAAGGCCTTCCACTTGACAGAAAGCAACTCGCCATTTGTCATCCAAGTCAGAGTCCTTTCTGCATCAGTCCTGAGATGGACAATGGCATAGAATTGAGCCACCAAATCTGCATCAAAGTCCTTGTTGAACTGCATGATTCTGAGTTCAGCTGAGAGCACATCTGAAGGGCTTCGCCAAAGTACTCAGGGTCCTTTTACATAGCATATGTGTCGATGGAGCGCACATCAACATAGAGATTCTTCTTAGCCTTGATCACATCAAAGTAGATGGCAAACTGAAAACGATTCCAGAACGGGCGGTTGACCAAAGTGGGTTCTTGGTCTTCCGCATAGGGGTTGCGGCGACGCCTTTCCCAGAATTCCTCGGCAGTCATCTTAGTCATAGTCTTGCCCTTCGGCTTTGGCTTGTTGGCAGGCGTCTTCTTGAGTTTAGGTGGAGGATGAGAACTTGAGGAAGCACCCGCTGCCTCAGAGGTGCGGTAGCGCTTTGATGTTGAACGTCCGGGGTTGACACGGCGGGCTTGCTGCTCAGGATGTTCATCACCTGGAAGCAAACACACGAGAAAAATAAACAACACGAAAGAAAGAGCATAAGCCCCCAAACAAAGCAACACGGATCAAAAAGTGGTAGGAGAAAGATGGAATTGGGCATCCAACGGTAGTACCGCGACCCAACCGCGGCAGTGCCGCTTGAGCGGTAGTACCGTGCCAGATGAGCGGTAGTACCGAACGGTGGTTCCCTACTGCCGTGGACAGATCCAACACTACCGGTGATGCCAAATTCAAAAATAAACCTACCGAACTTCAATCCAAAAGGCCTAGAAGCCATCTCCATCCTATCAAGCCTCGACTTACCCAAAAATCAAGAAAAGCAATGCCTATTGCCCCTAACAACTAGATGCAAGATCTAGGCAAAGAGAGAACGGGAACAGGGGAAATACCGGCATCCATGGCAAGAGGACGCGGTGGGGATCGACTCCACCGGAGGAACTGGAGAGGGGTGGCACGAAGACGGCGGCCGACCGAAGCCCTCCTGCGGCGTGACGTCGCTGGAGCGACGAAGAAGACGAGCGAGTGGAGAGAATGGGTATAGGGGAGAAAAGCAACTCCCCCTCTGCCCCAACATAACCCCCACGCCCGCCCCGGAGCTGTTGTACCGCCTGATGATTATCAGCGGTAGTATCGCGCACCCAGCGGTAGTACCGCTCAGCCGCAAGAAGACTGGCTCAAAAGCTTAGCTCAAGAAAAGAACGACTGGAAACAAGAGCAAACACAAACGCAAAACCAATACAAAGAGGACGAGAAACACACTCCTCTCCAAGAGAGGGCGGTGGCCGAGGCCACCTATGTTTGAGTCCAGAGGTATGGCACCGCGAGGAATTATCCTTGGGCCCATGACCAAAACTCGTCTTTGAAGCACACATACCATCAAAAATGGCTAATGTGAAAGAGTTGATCAATTTATGCATAATGGGGGGAGGGCGAGTTCATTGAGAGAACAACACTCCCCCTATGTCCGTGCCTACACCTAAACTAGACAACAAGTTGAGTGTGGTGGTGTGTGCAAGGGTTCAAGTCACATTGCTCGAATCAATGATATTTAGCTCATGCCTTAACTCGCGAAATCTTGCTTCATCCAAGGGCTTCGTGAAAATATCTGCAAGGTTATCATGAGTGTTGACATACTTGAGCTCGATCTCCCCTCGCCTAATATGATCCCGGATGAAGTGATACCGAATCTCAATATGCTTCGTCTTGAAGTGTTGCACCGGGTTGAGAGAAATCTTGATGGCACTTTCATTGTCACACCAAAGAGGCACTTTGTCAAAAATGACACCGTAATCCTTTAAAGTTTGCCTCATCCATAAGAGTTGTGCACAAGAACTACCGGCCGCCACATACTCCGCTTCGGTGGACGAGAGAGACACACAACTTTGCTTCTTGGAAGACCAACTCACCAAAGAGAAACCAAGAAATTGGCACCCTCCAGAAGTGGACTTCCTATCCACTTTGTCTCCCGCCCAATCGGAATCCAAATATCCTTCAAGCTTGAAGTTTGCTCCTCTTGGATACCATAAGCCAAAGTTTGGGGTATGAGCCAAATATCGGAAGATTCGCTTGGCCGCCACAAAGTGGCTCTCCTTGGGTGCGTCTTGAAACCGTGCACAAATTCCCACACTCAATATGATATCCAGTGTAGATGCACAAAGGTAAAGAAAGGAGCCAATCATGGAGCGATATACCTTTTGATCCACCGCTTTACCATTGGGATCAATGTCAAGTCGGCACTTGGTGGGCATTGGAGTGGAAGCCGGCTTGACATCACTTAGCTTGAATCTTTTTTAGCATGTCTTGAGTGTATTTGGCTTGGTTGATGAAGGTACCTTCTCTTCTTTGCTTGATATCGAAACCGAGGAAGAACTTCAACTCTCCCATCGAAGACACCTTGAACTTAGAGGTCATGAGAGCGGCAAATTCCTCATTGAAAGCTTTGTTAGGGGAACCAAAGATAATATCATCAACATATAGTTGGCACACAAACAACTCCCCTTTGACCTTCTTAGTAAAAAGAGTGGGATCGATTTGCCCGACTTCAAATCCACGATCTTGCAACAACTCGGTAAGGTGGTCATACCACGCACGTGGGGCTTGCTTGAGGCCATAGAGTGCCTTATCAAGTTGATACACATGATCAGGGAAGTAGGGATCCTCGAACCCGGGGGGTTGCTTGACATAAACCAACTCATTAATAGGACCATTAAGAAAAGCACTCTTCACATCCATTTGTTGTAACTTAAAGTTGTGATGGGAAGCATAAGCAATCAACAAACGAATGGATTCAAGGCGAGCAACGGGGGCAAAGGTTTCACCGTAGTCGATACCCTCGACTGGGGAGTAGCCTTGTGCTACCAATCTTGCCTTGTTGCGAACGATGGTCCCATGAGCATCCTGCTTGTTCTTGAATATCCACTTGGTTCCAATGACATTGTGGTTCCCCGATGGCCTTGGCACCAATCTCCACACCTTGTTGTACTTGAAGTTGTTGAGTTCTTCATGCATGGCATTGAGCCAATCCGGATCTTCAAGCGCCTCATAGACCTTTTGGGGTTCAACACAAGAGACAAACGCGTGATGTTCACAATAGTTTGCTAATTGTCTACGAGTGCTTACCCCCTTTCTTAGGCTTCCAACCACATTCTCCATGAGATGACCTTTGGTGGTGAGCTTGGAAGCAATCTTCACAGCACGACGCTCTAATTCCTCCTCGGATGTGGAAAGAGGCGGGGTAACTTGATCATCTTGAGCGCCGTCTTGAGCTTGTTCTTGATCTTGAGCTTGCTCTTGATCTTGAACTTACTCGAAGGGGAGAACTTGACCTTGGGCATCATTTAGTAGTTCACCACCATCTTGAGGTTGATCTTGCCCTTGATCTTGTTCATGATGTTGAGGGCCTTCACTTTGTTCTTCGGAAGCGTGTGGGTCTTGGGTTGGTGATGGCTCTGTTGGGGAACGTTGCAGAAAATTAAAAATTTTCCTACGGTTTCACCAAGATCCATCTATGAGTTCATCTAAGCAACGAGTCAAGGGAGTGAGTTTGCATCTACATACCACTTGTAGATTGCGTGCGGAAGCGTTCAAGGGAAGGGTGATGATGGATTCATACTCGCCGTGATTAAGATCACCGATGACCAAGTGCTGAACGGACAGCACCTCCGCGTTCAACACACGTACGGAACGGACGACGTCTCCTCCGTCTTGATCCAGCAAGGAGGAAGGAGAGGTGTTGGGGAGGGGAGGGGCTGCGCCTTGGGATGTGTCCAGCAACCCTCCCCTCACCCCTATATTTATAGGGGAAGGGGCAAGGGGGCCGACCCCTCTAGATGGGATCTAGAGGGGGGGCGGAGGCCAGGGAGGGGGGACTTGCCCCCCAAGCAAGGGGGGCGCCCCCTTTAGGGTTTCCCCCCCCCCCCCAACCCTAGGCGCATGGGCCCAAGGTGGGGCGCGCGCACAGCCCTCCAGGGGCTGGCTCCCTGCCCCTTGCGGCCCATGTGGCCCTTCGGGAGGGGTGGCCCCTCCCGGTGGACCCCCGGAACCTCTCCGGTGGCCCTGGTACAATACCGATATGCCCCCGAAACTTTCCGGTGTCCGCATGACAACTTCCCATATGTAAAACTTCACCTCCGGACCATTCCGGAACTCCTCGTGACGTCCGGGATCTCATCCGGGACTCCGAACAACATTCAGTAATCACATACAAGTCTTCCTAATAACCCTAGCGTCACCGAACCTTAAGTGTGTAGACCCTACGGGTTCGGGAGACATGCAGACATGACCGAGACGACTCTCCGGTCAATAACCAACAGCGGGATCTGGATACCCATGTTGGCTCCCACATGTTCCATGATGATTTCATCGGTTGAACCACGATGTCGAGGATTCGATCAAACCCCGTATACAATTCCCTTTGTCAATCGGTACGTTACTTGCCCGAGACTCGATCGTCGGTATCCCAATACCTTGTTCAGTCTCGTTACCGGCAAGTCACTTTACTCGTACCGTAATGCATGATCCCGTGACCAACCACTTGGTCACTTTGAGCTCATTATGATGATGCATTACCGAGTGGGCCCAGAGATACCTCTCCGTCATACGGAGTGACAAATCCCAGTCTCGATCCGTGTCAACCCAACAGACACTTTCAGAGATACCTGTAGTGCACCTTTATAGTCACCCAGTTACATTGTGACGTTTGATACACCCAAAGCACTCCTACGGTATCCGGGAGTTACACGATCTCATGGTCTAAGGAAGAGATACTTGACATTGGAAAAGCTCTAGCAAACGAACTACACGATCTTGTGCTATGCTTAGGATTGGGTCTTGTCCATCACATCATTCTCCTAATGATGTGATCCCGTTATCAACGACATCCAATGTCCATAGCCAGGAAACCATGACTATCTGTTGATCAACGAGCTAGTCAACTAGAGGCTCACTAGGGACATATTGTGGTCTATGTATTCACACGTGTATTACGATTTCCGGATAATACAGTTATAGCATGAATAAAAGACAATTATCATGAACAAGGAAATATAATAATACTTTTATTATTGCCTCTAGGGCGTATTTCCAACAGTCTCCCACTTGCACTAGAGTCAATAATCTAGTTACATTGTGATGAATCGGACACCCATAGAGTTCTGGTGTTGATCATGTTTTGCTCGCGAGAGAGGTTTAGTCAACGGATCTGCGACATTCAGATCCATATGTACTTTGCAAATATCTATGTCTCCATCTTGAACATTTTCACGGATGGAGTTGAAACGACGCTTGATGTGCCTGGTCTTCTTGTGAAACCTGGGCTCCTTGGCAAGGGCAATAGCTCCAGTGTTATCACAGAAGAGTTTGATCGGCCCCGACGCATTGGGTATGACTCCTAGGTCGGTGATGAACTCCTTCACCCAAATTGCTTCATGCGCTGCCTCCGAGGCTGCCATGTATTCCGCTTCACATGTAGATCCCGCCACGACGCTCTGCTTGCAGCTGCACCAGCTAACTGCTCTACCATTCAACATATACACGTATCCGGTTTGTGACTTAGAGTCATCCAGATCTGTGTCGAAGCTAGCGTCGACGTAAACCTTTACGACGAGCTCTTCGTCACCTCCATAAACGAGAAACATGTCCTTTGTCCTTTTTAGGTACTTCAGGATATTCTTGACCGCTGTCCAGTGTTCCTTGCCGGGATTACTTTGGTACCTTGCTACCAAACTTACGGCAAGGTTTACATCAGGTCTGGTACACAGCATGGCATACATAATAGATCCTATGGCTGAAGCATAGGGGATGACACTCATCTCTTCTTTATCTTTTGCCGTGGTCGGGGACTAAGCCGAGCTCAATCTCACACCTTGCAACATAGGCAAGAACCCCTTCTTGGACTGATCCATTTTGAACTTCTTCAAAATCTTATCAAGGTATGTGCTTTGTGAAAGACCTATGAGGCGTCTCGATCTATCTCTATAGATCTTGATGCCTAATATATAAGCAGCTTCTCCAAGGTCCTTCATTGAAAAACACTTATTCAAGTAGGCCTTAATGCTATCCAGAAGTTCTATATCATTTCCCATCAAGAGTATGTCATCTACATATAATATGAGAAATGCTACAGAGCTCCCACTCACTTTCTTGTAAACGCAGGCTTCTCCATAAGTCTGCATAAACCCAAACGCTTTGATCATCTCATCAAAGCGAATGTTCCAACTCCGAGATGCTTGCACCAGCCCATAAATGGATCGCTGGAGCTTGCATACTTTGTCAGCGTTCTTAGGATCGACAAAACCTTCCGGATGCATCATATACAGCTCTTCCTTAAGATGTCCGTTAAGGAATGCCGTTTTGACGTCCATCTGCCATATCTCATAATCATAGTATGTGGCAATTGCTAACATGATTCGGACGGACTTTAGCTTTGCTACGGGAGAGAATGTCTCGTCGTAGTCAATCCCTTGAACTTGTCGATAACCCTTAGCGACAAGTCGAGATTTATAGATGGTAACATTACCATCCGCGTCCGTCTTCTTCTTAAAAATCCACTTGTTTTCTATCGCTCGCCGATCATCGGGAAAGTCTGTCAAAGTCCATACTTTGTTTTCATACGTGGATTCTATCTCGGATTTCATGGCTTCAAGCCATTTGTTGGAATCTGGGCCCGCCATCGCTTCTTCATAGTTCGAAGGTTCACCGTTGTCTAACAACATGATTTCCAGGACATGGTTGCCATACCACTCTGGTGCGGAACGTGTCCTTGTGGACCTACTAAGTTCAGTAGCAACTTGATCCGAAGTATCTTGATCATCATCATTATTTTCCTCTTCAGTTGGTGTAGGCATCACAGGAACATTTTCCTGCGCTGCACCACTTTCCCGTTCGAGAGGTAGTACTTCATTGAGTTCTACTTTCCTCCCACTTACTTCTTTCGAGAGAAACTCTTTTTCCAGAAAGCATCTGTTCTTGGCAACAAAGATCTTGCCCTCGGATTTTAAGTAGAAGGTATACCCAACAGTTTCCTTAGGGTATCCTATGAAGACGCATTTTTCCGACTTGGGTTCGAGCTTTTCAGGTTGAAGTTTCTTGACATAAGCATCGCATCCCCAAACTTTTAGAAACGACAGCTTAGGTTTCTTCCCAAACCATAATTCATACGGTGTCGTCTCAACGGATTTAGACGGTGCCCTATTTAAAGTGAATGTAGCTGTCTCTAGAGCGTATCCTCAAAATGATAGCGGTAAATCAGTAAGAGACATCATAGACCGCACCATATCCAATAGAGTGCGATTACGACGTTCAGACACACCGTTACGCTGAGGTGTTCCAGGCGGCGTGAGTTGTGAAACGATTCCACATTTCCTTAAGTGTGTACCAAATTCGTGACTTAGGTATTCTCCTCCACGATCTGATCGTAGGAACTTTATCTTTCGGTCACGTTGATTCTCTACCTCATTCTGAAATTCCTTGAACTTTTCAAAGGTCTCAGACTTGTGTTTCATTAAGTAGACATACCCATATCTACTCAAGTCATCAGTGAGAGTGAGAACATAACGATATCCTCCGCGAGCCTCAACGCTCATTGGACCGCACACATCGGTATGTATGATTTCCAACAAGTTGGTTGCTCGCTCCATTGTTCCGGAGAACGGAGTCTTGGTCATTTTGCCCATGAGGCATGGTTCGCATGTGTCAAATGATTCATAATCGAGAGACTCTAAAAGTCCATCAGCATGGAGCTTCTTCATGCGCTTAACACCAATGTGACCAAGGCGGCAGTGCCACAAGTATGTGGGACTATTGTTATCAACTTTACATCTTTTGGTATTCACACTATGAATATGTGTAATATTATGCTCGAGATTCATTAAGAATAAACCATTGACCATAGGGGCATGACCATAAAACATATCTCTCATATAAATAGAACAACCATTATTCTCGGATTTAAATGAGTAGCCATCTCGTATCAAACGAGATCCAGATACAATGTTCATGCTCAAACTTGGCACCAAATAACAATTATTAAGGTTTAAAACTAATCCCGTAGGTAAATGTAGAGGCAGAGTGCCGACGGCGATCACATCGACTCTGGAACCATTCCCGACGCGCATCGTCACCTCGTCCTTCGCCAGTCTCCGTTTATTCCGCAGCTCCTACTGTGAGTTACAAATATGAGCAACGGCACCGGTATCAAATACCCAGGAGTTACTACGAGTACTGGTAAGGTACACATCAATTACATGTATATCAAATATACCTTTGGTGTTGCCGGCCTTCTTATCCGCTAAGTATTTGGGGCAGTTCCGCTTCCAGTGACCCTTCCCCTTGCAATAAAAGCACTCAGTCTCAGGCTTGGGTCCATTCTTTGACTTCTTCCCGGTAACTGGCTTACCGGGCGCGGCAACATCCTTGCCGTCCTTCTTGAAGTTCTTTTTGCCCTTGCCCTTCTTGAACTTAGTGGTCTTATTGACCATCAACACTTGATGTTCTTTCTTGATCTCAACCTCTGCTGTCTTCAGCATTGAAAATACTTCAGGAATGGTCTTCACCATCCCCTGCATATTGTAGTTCATCACAAAGCCCTTGTAGCTTGGTGGGAGCGACTGAAGGATTCTGTCAATGACCGCCTCATCAGGGAGGTTAATGTTCAGCTGAGTCAGGCAGTTGTGCAGCCCAGACATTTTGAGTATGTGCTCACTGACAGAACTGTTTTCCTCCATCTTACAACTATAGAACTTGTCGGAGACATCATATCTCTCGACCCGGGCATGAGCTTGGAAAACTAGTTTCAGCTCTTCGAATATCTCATATGCTCTGTGATGCTCAAAACGCTTTTGGAGCCCCGGTTCTAAGCTGTAAAGCATGCCGCACTGAACGAGGGAGTAATCATCAGCACGAGACTGCCAAGCGTTCATAACGTCTTGGTTCTCTGGGACGGGAGCGTCACCTAGCGGTCCTTCTAGGACATATTGTTTCCTGGCAGCTATGAGGATGATCCTCAGGTTCCGGACCCAGTCCGTATAGTTGCTGCCATCATCTTTCAGCTTGGTTTTCTCTAGGAACGCGTTGAAGTTCATGTTGACATGAGCGTTGGCCATTTGATCTACAAGACATATTTGCAAAGGTTTTAGACTAAGTCATGATAATTAAGTTCATCTAATCAAATTATTACAATGAACTCCCACTCAGATTAGACATCCCTCTAGTCATCTAAGTGTTACACGATCCGAGTCGACTAGCCCGTGTCCGATCATCACGTGAGACGGACTAGTCATCGTCGGTGAACATCTTCATGTTGATCGTATCTTCCATACGACTCGTGTTCGACCTTTCGGTCTCTGTGTTCTGAGGCCATGTCTGTACATGCTAGGATCGTCAAGTTAACCCTAAGTGTTTTGCATGTGTAAAACTGTCTTACACCCGTTGTATGTGAACGTAAGGATCTATCACACCCGATCATCACGTGGTGCTTCAAAACGACGAACTTTAGCAACGGTGCACAGTTAGGGGAGAACACTTCTTGAAATTGTTGTAAGGGATCATCTTATTTACTACCGTCGTTCTAAGTAAACAAGATGCAAAAACATAATAAACATCACATGCAATTATATATAGTAGTGACATGATATGGCCAATATCATATAGCTCCATTGATCTCCATCTTCGGGGCTCCATGATCATCTTGTCACCGGCATGACACCATGATCTCCATCATCATGATCTCCATCATCGTGTCTTCATGAAGTTGTCACGCCAACGACTACTTCTACTTCTATGGCTAACGCGTTTAGCAATAAAGTAAAGTAATTTACATGGCGTTCTTCAATGACACGCAGGTCATACAAAAAATAAAGACAACTCCTATGGATCCTGCCGGTTGTCATACTCATCGACATGCAAGTCGTGATTCCTATTACAAGAACATGATCTCATACATCACAATATATCATTCATCATTCATCACAACTTCTGGCCATATCACATCACATGACAATCGTTGCAAAAACAAGTTAGACGTCCTCTAATTGTTGTTGCATCTTTTACGTGGCTGCAATTGGGTTCTAGCAAGAACGTTTTCTTACCTACGAATAACCACAATGTGATTTTGTCAACTTCTATTTACCCTTCATAAGGACCCTTTTCATCGAATCCGCTCCAACTAAAGTGGGAGAGACAGACACCCGCCAGCCACCTTATGCAACTAGTGCATGTCTGTCGGTGGAACCGGTCTCACGTAAGCGTACGTGTAAGGTTGGTCCGGGCCGCTTCATCCCACAATACCGCTGAAGCAAGAAAAGACTAGTAGTGGCAAGCAAGGTGACAAGATCCATGCCCACAACAAAAATTGTGTTCTACTCGTGCAATAGAGAACTACGCATAGACCTAGCTCTGATACCATTGTTGGGGAACGTTGCAGAAAATTAAAAATTTTCCTACGGTTTCACCAAGATCCATCTATGAGTTCATCTAAGCAACGAGTCAAGGGAGTGAGTTTGCATCTACATACCACTTGTAGATTGCGTGCGGAAGCATTCAAGGGAAGGGTGATGATGGAGTCGTACTCGCCGTGATTCAGATCATCGATGACCAAGTGCTGAATGGACAGCACCTCCGCGTTCAACACACGTACGGAATGGACGACGTCTCCTCCGTCTTGATCCAGCAAGGAGGAAGGAGAGGTGTTGGGGAGGGGAGGGGCTGCGCCTTGGGATGTGTCCAGCAGCCCTCCCCTCACCCCTCTATTTATAGGGGAAGGGGCAAGGGGGGCCGAACCCTCTAGATGGGATCTAGAGGGGGGGGGGGCGGAGGCCAGGGAGGGGGGACTTGCCCCCCAAGCAAGGGGGGCGCCCCCTTTAGGGTTTCCCCCCCCCAACCCTAGGCGCATGGGCCCAAGGTGGGGCGCGCGCACAGCCCTCCAGGGGCTGGCTCCCTGCCCCTTGCGGCCCATGTGGCCCTTCGGGAGGGGTGGCCCCTCCCGGTGGACCCCCGGAACCTCTCCGGTGGCCCTGGTACAATACCGATATGCCCCCGAAACTTTCCGGTGTCCGCATGACAACTTCCCATATGTAAAACTTCACCTCCGGACCATTCCGGAACTCCTCGTGACGTCCGGGATCTCATCCGGGACTCCGAACAACATTCAGTAATCACATACAAGTCTTCCTAATAACCCTAGCGTCACCGAACCTTAAGTGTGTAGACCCTACGGGTTCGGGAGACATGCAGACATGACCGAGACGACTCTCCGGTCAATAACCAACAGCGGGATCTGGATACCCATGTTGGCTCCCACATGTTCCATGATGATTTCATCGGTTGAACCACGATGTCGAGGATTCGATCAAACCCCGTATACAATTCCCTTTGTCAATCGGTACGTTACTTGCCCGAGACTCGATCGTCGGTATCCCAATACCTTGTTCAGTCTCGTTACCGGCAAGTCACTTTACTCGTACCGTAATGCATGATCCCGTGACCAACCACTTGGTCACTTTGAGCTCATTATGATGATGCATTACCGAGTGGGCCCAGAGATACCTCTCCGTCATACGGAGTGACAAATCCCAGTCTCGATCCGTGTCAACCCAACAGACACTTTCAGAGATACCTGTAGTGCACCTTTATAGTCACCCAGTTACATTGTGACGTTTGATACACCCAAAGCACTCCTACGGTATCCGGGAGTTACACGATCTCATGGTCTAAGGAAGAGATACTTGACATTGGAAAAGCTCTAGCAAACGAACTACACGATCTTGTGCTATGCTTAGGATTGGGTCTTGTCCATCACATCATTCTCCTAATGATGTGATCCCGTTATCAACGACATCCAATGTCCATAGCCAGGAAACCATGACTATCTGTTGATCAACGAGCTAGTCAACTAGAGGCTCACTAGGGACATATTGTGGTCTATGTATTCACACGTGTATTACGATTTCCGGATAATACAGTTATAGCATGAATAAAAGACAATTATCATGAACAAGGAAATATAATAATACTTTTATTATTGCCTCTAGGGCGTATTTCCAACAGTCTCCCACTTGCACTAGAGTCAATAATCTAGTTACATTGTGATGAATCGGACACCCATAGAGTTCTGGTGTTGATCATGTTTTGCTCGCGAGAGAGGTTTAGTCAACGGATCTGCGACATTCAGATCCATATGTACTTTGCAAATATCTATGTCTCCATCTTGAACATTTTCACGGATGGAGTTGAAACGACGCTTGATGTGCCTGGTCTTCTTGTGAAACCTGGGCTCCTTGGCAAGGGCAATAGCTCCAGTGTTATCACAGAAGAGTTTGATCGGCCCCGACGCATTGGGTATGACTCCTAGGTCGGTGATGAACTCCTTCACCCAAATTGCTTCATGCGCTGCCTCCGAGGCTGCCATGTATTCCGCTTCACATGTAGATCCCGCCACGACGCTCTGCTTGCAGCTGCACCAGCTAACTGCTCTACCATTCAACATATACACGTATCCGGTTTGTGACTTAGAGTCATCCAGATCTGTGTCGAAGCTAGCGTCGACGTAAACCTTTACGACGAGCTCTTCGTCACCTCCATAAACGAGAAACATGTCCTTTGTCCTTTTTAGGTACTTCAGGATATTCTTGACCGCTGTCCAGTGTTCCTTGCCGGGATTACTTTGGTACCTTGCTACCAAACTTACGGCAAGGTTTACATCAGGTCTGGTACACAGCATGGCATACATAATAGATCCTATGGCTGAAGCATAGGGGATGACACTCATCTCTTCTTTATCTTTTGCTGTGGTCGGGGACTAAGCCGAGCTCAATCTCACACCTTGCAACATAGGCAAGAACCCCTTCTTGGACTGATCCATTTTGAACTTCTTCAAAATCTTATCAAGGTATGTGCTTTGTGAAAGACCTATGAGGCGTCTCGATCTATCTCTATAGATCTTGATGCCTAATATATAAGCAGCTTCTCCAAGGTCCTTCATTGAAAAACACTTATTCAAGTAGGCCTTAATGCTATCCAGAAGTTCTATATCATTTCCCATCAAGAGTATGTCATCTACATATAATATGAGAAATGCTACAGAGCTCCCACTCACTTTCTTGTAAACGCAGGCTTCTCCATAAGTCTGCATAAACCCAAACGCTTTGATCATCTCATCAAAGCGAATGTTCCAACTCCGAGATGCTTGCACCAGCCCATAAATGGATCGCTGGAGCTTGCATACTTTGTCAGCGTTCTTAGGATCGACAAAACCTTCCGGATGCATCATATACAGCTCTTCCTTAAGATGTCCGTTAAGGAATGCCGTTTTGACGTCCATCTGCCATATCTCATAATCATAGTATGTGGCAATTGCTAACATGATTCGGACGGACTTTAGCTTTGCTACGGGAGAGAATGTCTCGTCGTAGTCAATCCCTTGAACTTGTCGATAACCCTTAGCGACAAGTCGAGATTTATAGATGGTAACATTACCATCCGCGTCCGTCCTCTTCTTAAAAATCCACTTGTTTTCTATCGCTCGCCGATCATCGGGAAAGTCTGTCAAAGTCCATACTTTGTTTTCATACGTGGATTCTATCTCGGATTTCATGGCTTCAAGCCATTTGTTGGAATCTGGGCCCGCCATCGCTTCTTCATAGTTCGAAGGTTCACCGTTGTCTAACAACATGATTTCCAGGACATGGTTGCCATACCACTCTGGTGCGGAACGTGTCCTTGTGGACCTACTAAGTTCAGTAGCAACTTGATCCGAAGTATCTTGATCATCATCATTATTTTCCTCTTCAGTTGGTGTAGGCATCACAGGAACATTTTCCTGCGCTGCACCACTTTCCCGTTCGAGAGGTAGTACTTCATTGAGTTCTACTTTCCTCCCACTTACTTCTTTCGAGAGAAACTCTTTTTCCAGAAAGCATCTGTTCTTGGCAACAAAGATCTTGCCCTCGGATTTTAAGTAGAAGGTATACCCAACAGTTTCCTTAGGGTATCCTATGAAGACGCATTTTTCCGACTTGGGTTCGAGCTTTTCAGGTTGAAGTTTCTTGACATAAGCATCGCATCCCCAAACTTTTAGAAACGACAGCTTAGGTTTCTTCCCAAACCATAATTCATACGGTGTCATCTCAACGGATTTAGACGGTGCCCTATTTAAAGTGAATGTAGCTGTCTCTAGAGCGTATCCTCAAAATGATAGCGGTAAATCAGTAAGAGACATCATAGACCGCACCATATCCAATAGAGTGCGATTACGACGTTCAGACACACCGTTACGCTGAGGTGTTCCAGGCGGCGTGAGTTGTGAAACGATTCCACATTTCCTTAAGTGTGTACCAAATTCGTGACTTAGGTATTCTCCTCCACGATCTGATCGTAGGAACTTTATCTTTCGGTCACGTTGATTCTCTACCTCATTCTGAAATTCCTTGAACTTTTCAAAGGTCTCAGACTTGTGTTTCATTAAGTAGACATACCCATATCTACTCAAGTCATCAGTGAGAGTGAGAACATAACGATATCCTCCGCGAGCCTCAACGCTCATTGGACCGCACACATCGGTATGTATGATTTCCAACAAGTTGGTTGCTCGCTCCATTGTTCCGGAGAACGGAGTCTTGGTCATTTTGCCCATGAGGCATGGTTCGCATGTGTCAAATGATTCATAATCGAGAGACTCTAAAAGTCCATCAGCATGGAGCTTCTTCATGCGCTTAACACCAATGTGACCAAGGCGGCAGTGCCACAAGTATGTGGGACTATTGTTATCAACTTTACATCTTTTGGTATTCACACTATGAATATGTGTAATATTATGCTCGAGATTCATTAAGAATAAACCATTGACCATAGGGGCATGACCATAAAACATATCTCTCATATAAATAGAACAACCATTATTCTCGGATTTAAATGAGTAGCCATCTCGTATCAAACGAGATCCAGATACAATGTTCATGCTCAAACTTGGCACCAAATAACAATTATTAAGGTTTAAAACTAATCCCGTAGGTAAATGTAGAGGCAGAGTGCCGACGGCGATCACATCGACTCTGGAACCATTCCCGACGCGCATCGTCACCTCGTCCTTCGCCAGTCTCCGTTTATTCCGCAGCTCCTACTGTGAGTTACAAATATGAGCAACGGCACCGGTATCAAATACCCAGGAGTTACTACGAGTACTGGTAAGGTACACATCAATTACATGTATATCAAATATACCTTTGGTGTTGCCGGCCTTCTTATCCGCTAAGTATTTGGGGCAGTTCCGCTTCCAGTGACCCTTCCCCTTGCAATAAAAGCACTCAGTCTCAGGCTTGGGTCCATTCTTTGACTTCTTCCCGGTAACTGGCTTACCGGGCGCGGCAACATCCTTGCCGTCCTTCTTGAAGTTCTTTTTGCCCTTGCCCTTCTTGAACTTAGTGGTCTTATTGACCATCAACACTTGATGTTCTTTCTTGATCTCAACCTCTGCTGTCTTCAGCATTGAAAATACTTCAGGAATGGTCTTCACCATCCCCTGCATATTGTAGTTCATCACAAAGCCCTTGTAGCTTGGTGGGAGCGACTGAAGGATTCTGTCAATGACCGCCTCATCAGGGAGGTTAATGTTCAGCTGAGTCAGGCAGTTGTGCAGCCCAGACATTTTGAGTATGTGCTCACTGACAGAACTGTTTTCCTCCATCTTACAACTATAGAACTTGTCGGAGACATCATATCTCTCGACCCGGGCATGAGCTTGGAAAACTAGTTTCAGCTCTTCGAATATCTCATATGCTCTGTGATGCTCAAAACGCTTTTGGAGCCCCGGTTCTAAGCTGTAAAGCATGCCGCACTGAACGAGGGAGTAATCATCAGCACGAGACTGCCAAGCGTTCATAACGTCTTGGTTCTCTGGGACGGGAGCGTCACCTAGCGGTCCTTCTAGGACATATTGTTTCCTGGCAGCTATGAGGATGATCCTCAGGTTCCGGACCCAGTCCGTATAGTTGCTGCCATCATCTTTCAGCTTGGTTTTCTCTATGAACGCGTTGAAGTTCATGTTGACATGAGCGTTGGCCATTTGATCTACAAGACATATTTGCAAAGGTTTTAGACTAAGTCATGATAATTAAGTTCATCTAATCAAATTATTACAATGAACTCCCACTCAGATTAGACATCCCTCTAGTCATCTAAGTGTTACACGATCCGAGTCGACTAGCCCGTGTCCGATCATCACGTGAGACGGACTAGTCATCGTCGGTGAACATCTTCATGTTGATCGTATCTTCCATACGACTCGTGTTCGACCTTTCGGTCTCTGTGTTCTGAGGCCATGTCTGTACATGCTAGGATCGTCAAGTTAACCCTAAGTGTTTTGCATGTGTAAAACTGTCTTACACCCGTTGTATGTGAACGTAAGGATCTATCACACCCGATCATCACGTGGTGCTTCAAAACGACGAACTTTAGCAACGGTGCACAGTTAGGGGAGAACACTTCTTGAAATTGTTGTAAGGGATCATCTTATTTACTACCGTCGTTCTAAGTAAACAAGATGCAAAAACATAATAAACATCACATGCAATTATATATAGTAGTGACATGATATGGCCAATATCATATAGCTCCATTGATCTCCATCTTCGGGGCTCCATGATCATCTTGTCACCGGCATGACACCATGATCTCCATCATCATGATCTCCATCATCGTGTCTTCATGAAGTTGTCACGCCAACGACTACTTCTACTTCTATGGCTAACGCGTTTAGCAATAAAGTAAAGTAATTTACATGGCGTTCTTCAATGACACGCAGGTCATACAAAAAATAAAGACAACTCCTATGGATCCTGCCGGTTGTCATACTCATCGACATGCAAGTCGTGATTCCTATTACAAGAACATGATCTCATACATCACAATATATCATTCATCATTCATCACAACTTCTGGCCATATCACATCACATGACAATCGTTGCAAAAACAAGTTAGACGTCCTCTAATTGTTGTTGCATCTTTTACGTGGCTGCAATTGGGTTCTAGCAAGAACGTTTTCTTACCTACGAATAACCACAATGTGATTTTGTCAACTTCTATTTACCCTTCATAAGGACCCTTTTCATCGAATCCGCTCCAACTAAAGTGGGAGAGACAGACACCCGCCAGCCACCTTATGCAACTAGTGCATGTCTGTCGGTGGAACCGGTCTCACGTAAGCGTACGTGTAAGGTTGGTCCGGGCCGCTTCATCCCACAATACCGCTGAAGCAAGAAAAGACTAGTAGTGGCAAGCAAGGTGACAAGATCCATGCCCACAACAAAAATTGTGTTCTACTCGTGCAATAGAGAACTACGCATAGACCTAGCTCTGATACCATTGTTGGGGAACGTTGCAGAAAATTAAAAATTTTCCTACGGTTTCACCAAGATCCATCTATGAGTTCATCTAAGCAACGAGTCAAGGGAGTGAGTTTGCATCTACATACCACTTGTAGATTGCGTGCGGAAGCATTCAAGGGAAGGGTGATGATGGAGTCGTACTCGCCGTGATTCAGATCATCGATGACCAAGTGCTGAATGGACAGCACCTCCGCGTTCAACACACGTACGGAATGGACGACGTCTCCTCCGTCTTGATCCAGCAAGGAGGAAGGAGAGGTGTTGGGGAGGGGAGGGGCTGCGCCTTGGGATGTGTCCAGCAGCCCTCCCCTCACCCCTCTATTTATAGGGGAAGGGGCAAGGGGGGCCGAACCCTCTAGATGGGATCTAGAGGGGGGGGGGGGGGGGCGGCGGCCAGGGAGGGGGGACTTGCCCCCCAAGCAAGGGGGGCGCCCCCTTTAGGGTTTCCCCCCAACCCTAGGCTCATGGGCCCAAGGTGGGGGGTGCGCCCAGCCCTCCAGGGGCTGGCTCCCTGCCCCTTGCGGCCCATGTGGCCCTCCGGGAGGGGTGGCCCCTCCCGGTGGACCCCCGGAACCTCTCCGGTGGCCCCGGTACAATACCGATATGCCCCCGAAACTTTCCGGTGTCCGCATGACAACTTCCCATATATAAAACTTCACCTCCGGACCATTCCGGAACTCCTCGTGACGTCCGGGATCTCATCCGGGACTCCGAACAACATTCAGTAATCACATACAAGTCTTCCTAATAACCCTAGCGTCACCGAACCTTAAGTGTGTAGACCCTACGGGTTCGGGAGACATGCAGACATGACCGAGACGACTCTCCGGTCAATAACCAACAGCGGGATATGGATACCCATGTTGGCTCCCACATGTTCCACGATGATTTCATCGGTTGAACCACGATGTCGAGGATTCGATCAAACCCCGTATACAATTCCCTTTGTCAATCGGTACGTTACTTGCCCGAGACTCGATCGTCGGTATCCCAATACCTTGTTCAGTCTCGTTACCGGCAAGTCACTTTACTCGTACCGTAATGCATGATCCCGTGACCAACCACTTGGTCACTTTGAGCTCATTATGATGATGCATTACCGAGTGGGCCCAGAGATACCTCTCCGTCATACGGAGTGACAAATCCCAGTCTCGATCCGTGTCAACCCAACAGACACTTTCGGAGATACCTATAGTGCACCTTTATAGTCACCCAGTTACGTTGTGACGTTTGATACACCCAAAGCACTCCTACGGTATCCGGGAGTTACACGATCTCATGGTCTAAGGAAGAGATACTTGACATTGGAAAAGCTCTAGCAAACGAACTACACGATCTTGTGCTATGCTTAGGATTGGGTCTTGTCCATCACATCATTCTCCTAATGATGTGATCCCATTATCAACGACATCCAATGTCCATAGCCAGGAAACCATGACTATCTGTTGATCAATGAGCTAGTCAACTAGAGGCTCACTAGGGACATATTGTGGTCTATGTATTCACACGTGTATTACAATTTCCGGATAATACAGTTATAGCATGAATAAAAGACAATTATCATGAACAAGGAAATATAATAATACTTTTATTATTGCCTCTAGGGCATATTTCCAACAGGCTCCACTTGAGTGGAGCATTGTCCTTCTCCTTCGGCCACAAGGGTTTCCTCAATGGGTAGGATATGACCAACACCCATTCTTCTTATGGCTTGGGGAGGAATTTCATCACCTACATCACAAGTACCACTTTGCTCCACTTGGGAGCCGTTATTTTCGTCAGACTCCACGTCACACGTCTCCTCAATGAGTCCGATGGACTTGTTGAGAACACGATAAGCATGAGAGTTTGTAGCATAACCAACAAATATGCCCTCATAAGCTCTAGCCTCAAATTTAGACAAACGGACACCTTTCTTGAGAATGAAACACTTACACCCGAACACCCGGAAGTACTTGAGGTTGGGCTTTGTAGGACCTTGAAGTATGTCTAGAAGGGGGGGGGGTGATTAGACTACTTGACCAATAAAAACTTAACCTTTTCCCAATTTTAGAGTTTGGCAGATTTTAACTATTTTAGGACAAGTCAAGCAATCATCACACAATTCAAGCAAGCATGCAAAGAGTATATAGGCAGCGGAAATTAAAGCATGCAACTTGCAAGAAAGTAAAGGGAAGGGTTTGGAGGATTCAAACGCAATTGGAGACATGAATGTTTTTGGCGTGGTTTCGATAGGTGGTGCTATTGTACATCCACGTTGATGGAGACTTCAACCCACGAAGGGTAACGGTTGCGCGAGTCCGCGGAGGGCTCCACCCACGAAGGGTCCACGAAGAAGCAACCTTGTCTATCCCACCATGGTCGTCGCCCACGAAGGACTTGCCTCACTAGCGGTAGATGTTCACGAAGTAGGCGATCTCCTTGCCCTTACAAACTCCTTGGTTCAACTCCACAATCTTGTCGGAGGCTCCCAAGTGACACCTAGCCAATCTAGGAGACACCACTCTCCAAGAAGTAACAAATGGTGCGTTGATGATGAACTCCTTGCTCTTGTGCTTCAAATGATAGTCTCCCCAACACTCAACTCTCTCTCATAGGTTTTGGATCTGGTGGAAAGAAGATTTGAGTGGAAAGCAACTTGGGGAAGGCTAGAGATCAAGATTCATATGGTAGGAATGGAATATCTTGGCCTCAACACATGAGTAGGTGGCTCTCTCTCAGAAATGTTAAGTTGGAAATGTAGGTTCGTTCTGATGGCTCTCTCCACGAATGAAGAGGAGGTGGAGGGGTATATATAGCCTCCACACAAAATCTAACCGTTACACACAATTTACCAAACTCGTTGGGACCGATTCAACAGACTTGGTCAGATCGATTTAGTAAACCTAGTGACCGTTAGTGATTTTCGGTGGGACCGACATGCATCTCGGTGAGACCGATTCGGTTAGGGTTAGGGCATAACGTAATCTCAGTAAGACCGATTACACAAACTCCGTGAGACCGATTTGGTAATAAGCTTTCCAGAGAGTTGGTCAGGTAAACTCGGTGGGACCGATTTGCTCTTTTCGGTGAGACCGAAATGTTACAAAAAGGAAACAGAGAGTTTACATTGCAATCTCGGTGGGACCGATCGCTCACTTCGGTTAGACCGAAACATTACGAAGGGAAACAGAGAGATTACAATCCCATCTCGGTGAGACCGAGATCCCTATCGGTAAGACCGATTTGCTTAGGGTTTGTGGCAGTGGCTATGACTTTTGGAATCGGTGGCGCAGGATAGGAAGAATCTGTGTGACCGATTTTGGCTTTGGGTTTAGGTCATTTGTGGATGTGGGAAAGTAGTTGAGGGTTTTGGAGCATATCACTAAGCACATGAAGCAAGAGGCTCATTAAGCAACACCTCATCCCTCCTTGATAGTATTGGCTTTTCATATAGACTCAATGTGATCTTGGATCACTAAAATATAAAATGAAGAGTCTTGAGCTTTTGAGCTTGAGCCAATCCTTTGTCCTTAGTATTTTGAGGGATCCACTTTCATCATCCATGCCATGCCATTCATTGAGCTTTCCTGAAATAATAGTCTTGGAATAGCATTAGCTCAATGAGCTATATGTTGTTATGAATTACCAAAACCACCTAGGGATAGTTGCACTTTCAATCTCCCCCCTTTTGGTAATTGATGACAACATATAGATCAAAGCTTCGACAAATGATAATAAGATTGAATAACATCGTCGCTTTGAGAAGTATGTGATAAGTAAGAGCTCCCCCTAAATTTGTGCATGGGTTAAGATTTGCTTTGGACTGCAAATGCACAATGAATTAGGCTCATGGGTTACTCTTCCATGTCACATACATCTTGTTGGAGCGCTCAAAATAATAAACATTGAATACATGCACTCATCACCAAGCATAGTGAATGATCACATAAGATAGATAGGATAATATCAAGCATGCATAAGTGTAGCTTATGATCGAACACATGATCATCAATGTCTCACAAGCATAGTATCTCAACCAATCGAAGCAAACAAGTTTAAAACCACCAAATAAAGCAAGAGAAAACAAAAGCAACACACTCTCTCTCGAAGCCTATGATCTATACATTTTTCTTCCCCTTTGGCAACAAGTTACCAAAAAGTTCATCAAAAATGCATAGTGCTAGATCGACTCTCAGGCTTGATCTTCTGGTGGTGGTGTCCTGATGACTCCAAGGACGAAGGCTTCAGTTGAAGTAGAGGGTGCGGGAGTGGATGCTGGAGCTGGTTGCACTGGAACTGAAGGGGCAGTAGCTGGTGCTGAAGTTGTTGCTCTATTGTCTGTCACTGGCACTGCATCTGACCTCTGGGCTCTGGGCACTCTGGCAAACACATTAGTTGTAGTCTTGCCCTGCTTCTCCTGCATGTCCTCCTGCAGCTGCTCTACAACTGACTGAATCTCAGTTACTTTGACATCAAGGTCATAGAATTTGAGTTCCATGATTCTCTCAAGGCTCTCCTGATTCTGAGTGAGGGTGGCCAGTCCCTTCTCAATCCTCAGTGTAGATGCTATCAAGTAACCAAGCTGCTCCTGTTTGGTCTTCAAGAAATATTCAGATGCCTCCTCTTGAGTTGGCATCTTGGCAGCCTTCTCCTTCTTTGCCTTCTCCTTCTTCTCTTGAGCTTGAACTAATGTTGGATCATTCTCATTCATGACAACCTCATTGTCCTCAAAGCCTGGATAAAGTGGAAAATGTTCCTTATCCAACTGATATTTCCCTGTGCCCATCTTCGAGTTGATCAATTCCTGAATCTGAGGTGCATATCCACAGCTCCTCTTCTGATCTGCTGCAGTCCTCTTAATTGTTTCAATCATCAGGCTCATGACTTTAAACTTTTGTGGCACATCAAACACATGCAACATGTTGATGGCATGCCCTCTGATCATGTTATGGTCACCAGACTTGGGCAACAAAGTGTGCCTCAGAATCCAATTGATGGTTGGCAACCCTGACAGCAGAAAGTGAACTGATCCAAACTTGTGAGTCTCAACTGCCTTGTCTGGAATCTCCTTGTACATGTGAGCCATGGAATTGTGATCCATCTTCTTCTTTGCATAGATATCCAGGTCATCCTCATTTTCCTTGGGGGCATTTATCAGACTTGCCCATTCTTCAATAGTTGACTGGTACCTTGTACCTTCAGACATCCAAACAATTCTTCCATCTGGGTAAAAGTGTGTTGTGGAGTATAATTGCATGATAAGTTCATCATTCCAGTGAGTGAACTTTTGTCCAACAAAATCAGCAACTCCACAAGCAACAAAGCTTTCTTGCACTCCAGGATAGTGCTCTTCATTGTCCTTGATGTAGGTCCAGTCGACCCACCTCATGTCACAAACTATGGGCTTCTTATCCAACAGAATTGTCTCATAGAAGTCCTGCTGTTCCTTTGTGTGGAACCTGTAGTCAACAACAGTTCTTCTCCTTGATGCATATGGATCTTCCATCCTCCACAGTCTCAGCCCTGAATCCTTCCCGATCCTCATGTCCTCAGCCACAGGATGGGCATCATTGTGGTCTGGTATCTTGGGCTTGAGCTTTCTTAGGACTTGACCTTCTTCATCTTCTTCTTCAGCAACATTGGGCACTGGGGCCTTGTTCTTCTCAGCAGCTGGAATACTCCTAATATTCCTCTTTGGTACTTGCTTGGCCTTGGAGGCAGCTTTGGGTGCTTCTTTGGGCTTAGATGTTGCAGCCCCTGATCTGATTGCATCACCCATAAGCTTGGGTGCCTTAGGTGCTGGTGCAGCAACCTCTTCCTCTTCTTTAGAATCTCTTCTCATTGAGGGCTTTCCAAGGACCTTGGCAGTTGTGGTTCTTGCTCTCTTCTTCTTCTTCTTGTCCTGAGCACCTTCATCCTCTAATTCAATTGTGAATTTCATAGTCTCTCTAGTGGGGACTTTCTGAGGTTTGGAAGAAGTGATTTTCTTCTCAGATGCCTCTTTGGGTTCTGTCTGGGCTGGCACTTGAGTGGACTTTCTGGCTTTAGGCATTGGTGTCCTCTTGGCAGGAACTTTCTTCTTCAGTCCAGGCTTAGTGCTATGTGCAGAGCCATATTCCTTCTTGAGCACCACTTTCTTGGAAGTAGCCTCATCTTCCTCAGCTTTATAATCCTCATCCTCTGAGTCTGAAGTTCTTTTCCTTCTCTACCTGGTAGCAGCCTTAGGCAGGTTGCTAGGGGTGCTTCTGCTCCCTTCATCTGTAGTTGAGGGACTAGTGCCCTCACTCAAGTCCATCTGCTCTTCTGACCTATTCTGGCTGTCACTTTGGTCTGACATGATGCAAAAAGCTGACTGCTGACCCTGTGAAGAGTTATAGATGAGATAGAATAGATGAGCATCACAAAATGCAGAGATTTTTGCAAAAGAATGATTCAAAAGTTCAGTTTTAGTTTTCCACAGAAAGCATTTCGGATCAACCGATTTTCAAACTCGGTGATACCGAAGCAGTTTTGGAACCTAAACTGATGATCTCGGTTGGACCGAGTCACAGTTCGGTGGCACCGAGACTGCTAGGGTTTCACAGAATCCTCAAATCGGTCGCACTGATTAGTAATTCTCGGTCAGACCGAGAGTCACTAGTGCAATGGCATAAGCCAAATCGGCGAGACCGAGTTTTTCAACTCGGTGGGTCCGAGATGGTTTCGGCGGAAACCTAACCCTAAAAATTCGAATCTAATCTACTCTACGGATTACTTTGGCTGGATAAGAATGTTTCAATCGTGGCAAGAATCCATAAGAATACAATGTGCTAGGAATCAGACAAGGATAGCACAAAGATCGAGTCCATACCCTAGCTTGGCGGTGGACTCGCTACGGCGGCAACGACGGGGGCGAAATCCGTTGACGGCGGCGGAGACCAGCTACTGGAGGCTGCTGGCGACGAGGAGACGATCCGTAGACCTTCGATGGCAGAGCGAGCTATTGAGCGGGCGAAGGGTTTCGGAGAAATTTCCAAAATTTTGCCCATGACTATATATAGCCCGACCCTGTCGGTGTGACCGAGTGGAACAACTCGGTGGCACCGAGATGCATAACTATGTACAGTTACAGCAAATCGGTGTGACCGAAAAGTTCAAATCGGTTGCACCGAGATTGAAAACTCAGATCAACTTAATGATCTCGGTAGGACCGAAATAGAGGAATCGGTCAGACCGAGAGTCACAAAGAGGTTTTGGAAGTTTAAGTCTATGACTAATCGGGGACTCCGAGTGCTCCTCACACAGAGTGGTTCGAATCTGACTTGATCAAATTTTGTGATGTAGCATGAATAGAGTTTGAGATGAGGAAAGCATAGATAGCTAAAGAAGGTTCTTAAGCATTCTTGTCCATCCACTTGGCAAAAAGAAAAACCAAACAATCAAAACAACAAGTGGATGTCCTTGAATGAGTAAAATATGCACCAACATGCTCACACAATAAGATGGCAAATGAAATATGTGGCAAAGCATGCACAACCAATTCTAGCATCTATCAAACAATTGGCGATGACTAGGTCATCTATATATGAGTATATTGACTTAGGAGTCAAATGAGAACATTTGATCATAGGTCATACTCATCGTTTAAGCTAAAGTGGGGTTACCACTTTTACATAATGCATTGATTTGTTCACACCATTAGAGTTGCTTTGACTCAATTCTTAGAGTTAAGCTCCCCCTAGATGTGAGATCCCCCCTTAGAGGGATGAACTAACCTTGGGTTTTGTCGAAGATGACTTCATGTAGGTGTTGAAGATGTAGATGCTCAATGTTGATGTAGATCATTTGGAGCAATCCTTTGGAGTGTGTTGCACTGTCAACTTCCCTACATGGGTTAGTCCCACAAGGAACAAACAAGAGTATCCATAGACATAGAGTGATGCACACACAAGATGATGTCCATGAAATTATTAGGTTATGTTGTCCCTTGCCTTACCAAGATGAGGGTTTGTGACTCCTTGAACTAGTGCAAGATGTGGAAGTTGATTGCACTTGTTCTTGCCAAAATGATATGAGTGAAGAATGTTGGCGGAGTCACCCTCAAGAACTCTCTAGTTCTTCTTCTTCGGGATCCACATCATCTTGATGGGAATCCTTGGAGTTGTAGTTGTACTTGATGAAGTAGAACTTGACGTAGTCTTGGGGACCCACTTGAACGAGGCTTTAGGTGCTTCTTCAAATGCATCAATCTCTTCTTGAAGCTTGTCTTTGCCTTTGTTCTTGTGGTCTTGTGGTGGAAGATCATCTTGAGCTTGTGTTCCCTTGAAGGAAGTAGGATCATATTTCTCTTGTTGAGGAACAAACTTCGTCTTGGGGTATTGATCTTCTTCCCACTCAACTCCATTGGCATTGAACTTTCGTTTGAAACCAACACCTTGATTCTTCCGGTGCCTTCCTTGCTTGCATACAATTTCCTTGAATTGCTTACTCCCGGCAAGGCTCTTGTAAACACCTTTCTCTATAATTCTCTTCAATAAGCTATTTTCTTGCTCAAGTGTAACTTGGCTAAGAGAATCATTAGTGGAATCAAGAGAACTACTAGAAGCAACAATATTAGATTTGACATTATTATTGTTACTACTAGAGGAAGTATCTTTCTTGTACTTGTTACTAGACTTGACTTGAGGCATGTAAGTAGATAGGAGTAAACGCTTGGAAATGTAAGAAGAACTTTTCTTGCGAAGATCATCATTGATTGCTTTTAAGAACTCATGCTCTTGCTCAAGATTGAGCTTTTCAAAGCGTAACTTCTCATGAGCCCTTAAAAGTTCTCGATGATCTTCGTAGATAGTTTCATGAGCTAACTTAAGAGTGTTTAGTTCTTTAGTTAGAAGCTCAATCTTCTCCTTATCATTGTCATTCGTTTTATCTTGATTAGCATGATTAATTGATGTTTCATAATAGTATTCATCACTAGAGTTGTCAACAAGTAAATCATCATCCACAAGCAAGTCATCTTCATCACTCTTGAAATCAACATACTCAGGGTGTGTTACCTTTGGACCTTTGGCCGTGAAGCATCTTCCAACACCTTCATTTGGTGAATCAAATATGTCATAGGAGTTGGTTGACAGAAGTGCTAGGCCGGCAACACCTTCATCTTGAGTATATTCGGAGTCGGAGTGATAGCTTCTCTCGGAGTGATTGTCGGAGTCAGAGCCGGATACCCATTCACCAACATGAGCTTGATGTCTTCGTTTTGTGTAGCTCCTTGATGACTTGTCCTTCCTTTCCGAATCCTTGCTTCTCCGTGAGGGTCTTCGTTCATAACGATCATCTCTACTCCTCCTCTCTCTTGGTGGTGATTCTTCTCTTTTGCTCCTTCTTGGAGAATCTTCTCTTCTTTTGTAGGGTGACGTACACTCATTGGAATAGTGTCCGGGTCTCCCACAATTGTAGCAATTGCACTCTCGACTAGAAGATCTCTTGTCATTGTAAGACCTTGACTTGGAGCTTCTTTCTTTGCTTCTACTCTTGTAGAATTTGTTGAAGTTTTTCACCATTAAGCTCAATTCTTCATTGAAGGTTTGTTTCCCACTTGATGATGTGGGGGCTTCACTTGAGGCTTTGTAAGCACCACTTGACTTGTTGTGAAGTTCCTCCTTATCCTTGAGTGACATCTCATGAGCAACAATTCTTCCAATGACTTCCGTTGGCTTAAGATCTTTGTAGTTTGGCATCATTTGAATCAATGTGCACACGGTATCATACTTCCCATCCAATGCTCTTAGGATCTTCTTGATGATGAATTTGTCGGTCATCTCTTCACTCCCTAAGCCGGCAATCTCATTTGTGATAAGAGCAAGCCTAGAGTACATTTCAGCGACACCTTCACCATCCTTCATTTTGAACTTGTCAAGCTGACTTTGGAGCACATCCAACTTGGATTCCTTGACGGACTCGGCACCTTCATGCATATCAATCAAAGTATCCCAAATTCCCTTTGCATTCTCAAGACGGCTGATTTTGTTGAATTCTTCGGGGCACAATCCGTTGAAGATGATATCACAAGCTTGAGCGTTGTATTGCAGCACCTTCAATTCTTCCACATTAGCTTCACGGTTCGGTTCTCTCCCATCAAAGAATTCACCTTGCAAGCCAATACAAATAATTGCCCAGACGGCGGGGTTATGTCCAAGAATATGCATTTTCATCTTATGCTTCCAACTAGCAAAATTAGTACCATCAAAGTAAGGACCTCTACGGTGATAATTTCCCTCGCTGGACGCCATACTCTCCTAGGTTGTGAAACCAAGGCTATGACCACCAAAAGCTATGGAAATCAAAGCAAATGGAGACCAAAGCTCTGATACCACTTGTAGGACCTTGAAGTATGTCTAGAAGGGGGGGTGATTAGACTACTTGACCAATAAAAACTTAACCTTTTCCCAATTTTAGAGTTTGGCAGATTTTAACTACTTTAGGACAAGTCAAGCAATCATCACACAATTCAAGCAAGCATGCAAAGAGTATATAGGCAGCGGAAATTAAAGCATGCAACTTGCAAGAAAGTAAAGGGAAGGGTTTGGAGGATTCAAACGCAATTGGAGACACGGATGTTTTTGGCGTGGTTCTGATAGGTGGTGCTATCGTACATCCACGTTGATGGAGACTTCAACCCACGAAGGGTAAAGGTTGCGCGAGTCCACGGAGGGCTCCACCCACGAAGGGTCCACGAAGAAGCAACCTTGTCTATCCCACCATGGCCATCGCCCACGAAGGACTTTGTAAGTGCATCTAGTGCCATCCCTAGTTGGTTTTGGAGTATTGACGACAAAGTTGGTTGAGGGACTAATGCGTTTGTGAGAATTGCAGGATAACGCAGGTAGTGTCCCTCATTGATTCGGTTTACCTACCGAAGATGACCCCTAAAAATGTATGAAGACATTGAAGACAATGGTGGTATGTGAAGATATTCATATTGAAGACTATGACATGATAAGACATTGAGTGAAGACTATGGAGCGCGAAGACTGTGTTGTTTTGCTGTTTCCTTTTCTTCTTTGTTGAGTCATAGGAACCACCGTACTGTTAAGTGGGGTCCCAGTGAACTAAGTCAGAATGACTGAAGTGATGCTCAACCCAAATCCTATGTCTTTGAGCGAAGACAATGAGAGCAAATCTTATCCAGAGTTGGATGAGTCAGCTTTGCTTGTAGCCCAAGTAAAGTTGCCGTGTGTGTTTGAAATCTGACCGTTGGAACACGTGTCAATTCCTTAGTGACCTAGGGTCATTTTGGACATATCAGGTCGGGTTGCCTAGTGGCTATAAATAGCCCACCCCCTACACCATAAATTGGTGGCTGCTCAGAGTTAGTGCACGGCTTTTGTCGTTTGAGAGCAACCCACCTCGAAGCCTTTGAGAGAGAGAAATCCTTGCGAGGACCAAGCCCAAACACCCAGAGCCAAAGAGTGTTAGGCATCACTGAAGTCTTTCTATCTGTGTGACCTGAAGACTTATTACACTTGAGGACTGTGAATCCTCCAGCCGGTTAGGTGTCGCGTTCTGAGCATCCAAGAGTCACTGTGGATTGCCGGTGAACGAAGTCTGTGAAGGTTCGGAAGTCTACCTTGAAGACTTACCATAGTGATTGGGCGAGGACTGTGTGTCCTTAGCTCAAGGGTAATAAGGTGAAGACACGGTCTTCTGAGTTGAATCTCAGCCTCCCTAACCAGACGTACAGTTGTCACAGCAACTGGAACTGGTCCAACAAATCCTGTGTCTTCAACAAGCGACTGGTTCTATCCTCTCCCTTCCTTTACTTAGAGTTTGTCTTCGTGAAGTCATTACCTATCTGTCATACCTGTTTGACTTCATTGCTTGACTACTATCGTTGATTGGCTTCATACTATCTTCCATCCTGATCCTAACTACTTAGCTGCTATTAGTCCTATATCTTTACATCATTGCATACCTGACCATGGTTTGCTTATTGTAGTTTATCTTCTGATGTATATCAATTAGGTCATTTCTACTGTTCGTCTTTGAAACTTTTATGTTTTGAAGACTTTCATAAAAAAATCGCCTATTCACCCCCCCTAGTCGATACTAGCACTTTCAATTGGTATCAGAGCAAGGTACTCCCTTGTTCTGTGTGATTCGGTTTAACCACCTGGAGTTTTAGCTATGTCGACTGCAGGATTGAGGAACATATCTTGCCCCATCTTTGACGGTCATGAGTATCCCCGATGGAAGGCCATGATGAAGAAGCGACTCATGGCAATGGATAGCAAACTATGGACCGTCACTGAGATTGGCCTCACTGATCTATGCAAGATGGCTGAGGCCGATGACATTCACAAGTACACTCTACTGAACCTTACGGCAAAGGATGTCATCTGCTCTCATCTGTCCCGAAATCAGTTCAGGAATGTTATGCACCTCAATCACGCGAAGCTAATCAGGGACCGGCTTTCTGAGGTCTGTGAAGGTCATCGTACTCGTCATGATCCTTGGTTTGAGGACTACAAGGAGTCTCTTAAGGAGATGACCTTTGCACCTGAATCGCCATCATCTTCATCATGCCTCATGGCAAGGGGTGATAAGGTAACTGAATGCTACCTCTCTGAAACTAGTGATGATGAGTCAGGTGATGAATTTGGCCCCAGTTATGTCAAACTTGCTTCCCTTGCCACTAAACAACAAAGAGTCTTGGAAAGGGTTCAAGACATGCTTAGTAAGAGCGATGATATGTTGGGTGAAGAAATGGATCAGTCAAAAGCATTGGCTGAGAGTCTTCAGAGACTTCATTCCAAGTTTGACGCCCTTCAAGATCAACATAATGCTCTCTTGTCTGATCACGAGAAGCTTTCTTCTAAATGTCTTCAAAGAAAGCAAGATCTTGAAAAGATAAGAGTGGATTATGAAGATCTTCAGAAGGAGCGCGATTCATTACTTGCTCAACAGATCAGTCCCGCTCAGGATGGATTTGAACCACCATGTCTAAAATGCATTGAGCGTGATAACGCTACATCTGTTGTTGAATGTTCCACTGCTGCTACTGTTTCATTGTCTTCAACTACTGATGTGGTAACTAACCCCTCTGCGGAGGATACCACCACTATTGCTGATGAAAATGCTAGGTTGAAGACATTGCTTGAAACAGGGATGTATAAAAGTCTGAAAGGACATCACACACTCCGCGATGTCCTCAAAAAGCAGATTCTGAACCGAAACCCTAGGAAAGAGGGTGTTGGGTTTGAGAGGAAAATGAATGTTGATGGCTCCTACTGGAAGCCTGAGCAGTATCCCAAAACCACATGGGTTGCTGCAAAGGAACATTCAGTGGATCCATCCACCTTATCTGGCTTTACCTGTGCTAATCCCATTATCGTTGATGAATCCTTTGATGCAAACTATAAGCTGTTCAAGAATCAGAATGGTGAAGTGTTTGCCAGGTATATTGGTACTAACTGCAGGAATGGACCACCTATGAAGAAGATCTGGGTACCTAAGCAGTGCATTGAGAATCTTCTTGTGAATGTCGTCATGACACCACCAAGGAAGAAGACAAACCCCAGACCTATGGCTTCATATGGCCCAAAGGCTTCATACAGATACAGGACTCACCTGAGTCACCCTAACGCCAATGTTTTGCAGGGAAATCATACTCAGACTTATGAATATGAGGGTGTGTCTTCAAACCGCTATGTTCATAGAACTAAGAACTTTTCTGCTTATTCATATGAGTATCATTCATCTCCTGCAAGGCTATTTGCTAGGGCTTCAAAGCCGAAATTCTCAGATGTTGCACTTAGACTCACTTCTTCTAAGCCACCCCTGAAGACATGGGTGGCGAAGAAGAATTAACTTTCTTTTGCAGAGAAAGGTCTCCAGCCTGCAATCAATGGCGTCCAATGCTATTGCTGGGGACCTAAAACACATTAAGGACGCATGATAAAAAGTCTTACTATATATTTCACATCTGAATCGTTTACCAGTCATACTATGAGTCCTAACCTTGATCTAAGCTGTGACAATCCTTGTGTGTGTCAAATGCTTATGCTTCACAACACTCTTTGTGAAGCCTATCCTCCTAACTGCACTGTAGGGTATGTCACCAAAAGCTTCAGAATGGATTATGGACAGCGGATGCACAAATCATATGACTGGTGATCGATGTCTTCTCATGGACTCAACCTTACGTCCATCCGACAAGAGTCACATCACATTTGCTGACACTGGTAAAAGCAAGGTATTGGGTCTAGGCAGAGTTGCAATCTCAAAGGATCAACACATGGATAAAGTGATGCTTGTTGAATCCCTTGGTTTCAACTTAATGTCTGTCTCAATGTTTTGTGACTTGAACATGATTGTGCTCTTCGGAAAATATCGCTGCCTTGTACTAATGGAATCTGACAAGTCTCTAGTCTTTGAAGGGTATCGAAAAGATGATCTATACATGGTAGATTTCTCAGCAGGTCCATAGCTTGCTGTATGTCTTCTCACAAAAGCTTCAGAATGCTCGCTCTGGCATCGGAGGCTGGGGCATGCGGGCATGAGGAACTTACACACACTCGTCAAAAAGAAGCATGTCATAGGCATCGAGGATGTCAAGTTCAAGAAGGATCATCTGTGTGGTGCCTGCGAAGCTGGAAAGATGATTAGGGCAAAGCACCCCTTGAAGACAATCATGACAACATCTCAACCCTTCGAGCTGTTACACATGGACTTATTTGGACCTACTCACTACTCCACCCTCAAAACAACTGCTTGTCTCTATGGCTTCGTCATTGTTGGTGACTACTCAAGATACACATGGGTGCATATAATTCTCTACAAGACTGAAGTGCAAGATGTCTTCAGACGCTTCGCCAATCGAGCAATGAACAATTATGGCGTGAAGATCAAGCTTATCAGAAGTGACAATGGCACTGAATTCAAGAACACCGGGCTTGATCTTTATCTGGATACAATGGGAATCACTCATGAGTTCTCTGCTCCATACACACCTTAGCAAAACGGCATCGTTGAGCGCAAGAACAGAACCCTCATTGAGATGGCTCGAACAATGCTCGACGAGTACAAGACACCAAGAAAGTTCTGGCCTGAAGCTATTGATACAGCATGTCACATCATCAACCGTGTGTACATCCATAAGCTTCTGAACAAAACATCCTATGAGCTCCTTACTGGCAAGAAGCCAAATGTCAGCTACTTCAGAGTATTTGGAGCTAGGTGCTGGATCAAGGATCCCCATCACAAGTCAAAATTTGCACCTAAAGCTCACGAAGGCTTCATGCTTGGCTATGGAAAGGACTCGCACTCCTATAGAGTCTTCAACCTCTATCTGTACAAAACCGTCGAAACTGTGGACGTGCGATTTGATGAAACAAATGGTTCACAAAGAGAACTCCTGCCAAGTACACTAGATGAAGCTCCGCCCAGTGAATCTATCAAGCTGATGGGAGCTGGTGAAATCATGCCTTCTGAAGCACAGCCTGAAGAGGAACTGATTATTTCTGCACCTAACCAACCTGAAGACTATGCTCAGACAGAAGACAATCCTCCCAATGATGACAATGATCAGCAAGAGCAAAGTCTTCGTCCAGTTCATCCTCGAGTTGCAAATGAAGTACAAATTGAGAAGATAATTGATAGCATCAATGCACCTGGTCCACTTACTCGCTCAAGAGCAACACAGTTAGCAAATTTCTGTGGGCATTTTTCATTCGTGTTAATATCAGAACCCAAGAAAGTTGCTGAAGCCTTTATGGAACCTGAATGGATTCAAGCTATGCAAGAAGAACTTCAACAGTTCAAGCTTAACAATGTTTGGGAACTTGTCAAGCGACCTGACCCTCGCAAGCATAACATTATTGGAGCAAAATGGATATATCGAAACAAGCAAGATGAGCATGGTCAAGTTGTCAAAAACAAAGCACGTCTTGAGCCTCAAGGATATACTCAAGTTGAAGGAATTGACTTTGATGAAACATTTGCTCCTGTTGCTAGGCTTGAAGCTATTCGCATACTGCTAGCCTATGCTAACCACCACAACATCTTGCTATATCAAATGGATGTGAAGAGTGCATTTCTCAACGGCAAGATTGAAGGAGAAGTATATGTCGCTCAACCACCTGGCTTCGAAGATCCAAAACATCCTAATATGGTGTACAAGCTAAACAAAGCACTCTATGGCCTGAAACAAGCTCCTCGCGCTTGGTATGATACGATCAAAGACTTCTTGAAGAGCAAAGGCTTCAAACCAGGATCCCTCGATCCTACACTCTTCACGAAGACATATGATGGTGAACTATTTGTGTGCCAAATATATGTGGACGACATTATCTTCGGCTGCACCAACGAGAAGTATAGTGATGAGTTTGGATACATGATGGAAGAGCAATATCAGATGTCCATGATGGGTGAGCTGAAGTTCTTCCTTGGTCTTCAAATTCGTCAGCAAAGGAATGGCATCTTCATATCTCAAGAAAAATACCTCAAAGATTGTCTGAAGAAGTTTGGAATGGAAGACTGCAAAGGTTACACGACGCCAATGCCAGCTAATCACCATCTTGGTCCCGACGACAATGGTAAAGAGTTCGATCAAAAGGTATACCGCTCCATGATTGGTTCTTTACTTTATCTATGTGCATCTAGGCCAGATATTATGCTTAGTGTTTGCATGTGTGCTTGATTCCAAGCGGCACCAAAGGAATCGCATCACTTAGCTGTGAAGCGAATTCTTCGATATTTGGCTTACACCGCAACACTCGGATTATGGTATCCAAAGGGCTCAAATTTTGATTTGGTTGGATTCTCTGATGCTGATTATGCTGGTGACAAGGTGGATCGCAAGTCTACATTAGGCACATGTCACTTTCTGGGTCGATCACTTATCTGTTGGTCTTCAAAGAAGCAGAACTGTGTATCACTCTCAACTTCTGAATCTGAATACATTGCTGCTGGATCTTGTTGCGCTCAGCTTCTATGGATGAAGCAAACTCTCAAGGACTATGTCATCAATCTGAAACAAGTACCTCTCTTCTGCGACAACGAAAGTGCCATCAAGACAGCCAACAATCTAGTCCAGCACTCGAAGACAAAGCACATTGAAATTCGTCATCACTTTCTCAGAGATCATGTCATGAAGAAAAATATTGACATCATTCACGTCAACACTGAAGAGCAATTGGCAGATATCTTCACAAAGCCCTTGGATGAGAAAAGGTTCTGCAAGTTACGATGTGAGCTAAATATCTTGGAATCCTCAAATGTTTTGTGATCAGGCACACATCCTAACACTTATGCATGTTGATGACTTAGATGTGCAACACACGAAGTAATGTATATCTTCAATCAATGAAGACTTACAATCTGAGTGTGAATACATTAACGTGGAATATGACTTCGGAGCACCACGGTAATTGTGCGCCGTGTCTGGGTCTAATACTTCCTATATGGTGGGTAACGCCACCACCAAATTTCTTAGTTTGAAGTGTTTCACTCATGGCGTTATTTTTGCAATGACTTCGCATTTGGTTTGTCTTCAGTTTCAATTTATCTTCATGATTTTCTTCACTATGATAATTTGATTGCTTTCGAATATATATATACTAGTGTTCTGTCCTCTACAGCGTTCACTTATAGCTATGTCTTCCTATTTGAATTTTTGAACTAAGTGAATGTGATCGGACCCTAACCTCTTTATGCTTTCAATCTCAAACTCTATCTGTCCAAATCATATGCATTCTATTGAAACTGTCGAATGTCTTCTCTGCGTCCTAGTCAGCAGAAGGCACAGAGACAAACATTAAGTCTGTTTTAAATAACTCATCTTTATTGTTGAAATCCGGAGAAGCCGGAACAACCATCCGACATGCCTGGCGGGCGTGGGAACATGGGACAACTCTGAGTATGTTTCATGCTTGCCACGTGCCCCTCAGATGTGAACCGCCAGGGGGCACCTGCGTAATTGCGTTGTGCCGCACACCTCCTTATAAATACTTGTCCCCTGCGGTAAAGAAATCCTTCTTCCACCTCTCCACCTCGTCAAAACCCTAGCTCCACCGCTAGCTCTCGACGACGCCGGCGACGAAGCGCTTAGCTGCCGCGACTTCTCCGACGCCGTCCTCACACCGACCGCGGACATTGTCCTCTCCGCCGTCGCCGTAGGTGTCCTCCATCGCCAAGTTAGGGCACGGTGGATTGAACTGCTCGGTCTCCTGTTCATCCCATCTAGCAGTTCTTCGTGTGGTAAATATAACTCTATTTTTACTGTCTTTTTTATCTTCAAAGAATCATCCTATCTACCAAAAGTAGTTTCTGCCTACTCATTGTTAGATCTATTCTATCTGCATCTCATACTGCCTAGTCCATTCACTTAAACTTCATATCCAGTTAGATTCCTCACTTGTACTTATTCATGGATTCGTACAAATCTGGAACCAACTCTCAACATATAAGTGAATGTCTTCGCATCATGAGGTCAATGTCTTCAAACTGATTTATCTTCAAAATCTTCTGAGAATGCATATGACCTCTTCCCCTTCCCTCGCATCTCTAATGCTGTCATAGGTACATGTCCGTGGGAGAATCCCTTGGTTCTCATAGTTTGCATTCGTTTGCAGAATACTTACAGCATCACATTAACTCTCCCGAAGCCAGTTCCTGTTTGACCAGCAAGAGAAAGTCTTCGAAGCCTTTGAACGTATTGAAGCCATTCAGCTAGAAGTTCATGGCTACAGAAAAATCAGTAAGGAAGGGTGGCAGATAGCGTCGAGGGGGAACATCCAAAGATCTGCCTGATGACCTCGCAGAACTTTACAAGACTGATTGTCGGTGTCAAAACCGGCGGATCTCGGGTAGGGGGTCCCAAACTGTGCGTCTAGGCGGATGGTAACAGGAGACAAGGGACACGATGTTTTACCCAGGTTTGGGCCCTCTTGATGGAGGTAAAACCCTATGTCCTGCTCGATTAATATTGATGATGTATGTTACAAGAGTGGATCTACCACGAGATCAAGGAGGCTAAACCCTAGAAGCTAGCCTATGGTATGATTGTTGTAATGGAGGTTATGTCCTACGGACTAAAGTCCTCCGGTTTATATAGACACCGGAGAGGGCTAGGGTTATACAGAGTCGGTTACAATGGTAGGAGATCTACATATCCGTATCGCCAAGCTTGCCTTCCACGCCAAGGAAAGTCCCATACGGACACGAGACGGAGTCTTCAATCTTGTATCTTCGTAGTCTTGGAGTCCGGCGGACGATGATAGTCCGGCTGTCCGGACAGCCCCTAGTCCAGGACTCCCTCAGTAGCCCCCGAACCAGGCTTCAATGACGATAAGTCCAACGCGTATATAGTCGTCGGTGTTGCAAGGCGGGTTCTCCTTTTAAGTTCCATGTACCTGCCGAACAGTGTCCGGCTTCCTCATCAATGTTGTGCTTCTTGGCTTCCATGCCCAATAATGGCCTTCTTCCACGCGTCGCACGAACGCGAAAAGCCAGGGTATCTTTTATGTTTCACCCCCCAACCGTGCAAATAATCTGCCTATAAGAGAGGCAAAAATCCAGATCCAAATCACACCATCTTCCTTTCGCGAATACTCATCAGAGCGCCTTTGACCCAGAATCCATTCCATCATGGACCGTCGACGCGGCTCCTCTTCTCGCGCTCCCAGCCCTCTGCCAGGAGATTGGAGGAGATGCTCTGTTCCGCACAACGAGCTGGTGAAGCTCCAAGCGGGGGGATATCTCCCACCGGCCTTCATGGTTCCGGTTCGAGCCGGGCTGGCCACCTACCAAGGTGGGAAGCAAGCGGAGGCTACCCCAAGTCCCAACAAAGGGGAGCGGGTATGCTTCGTCCCCTATCTGATAAGGGGACTCGGATTTCCTATACATCCGTTCCTCCGCGGGCTCCTGGAGTTCTGCGGACTCCATCTCCATCACCTTACACCCGCCTCTATCCTGCATATCGTGGGTTACGTAGCTCTTTGCGAGCTATTTCTGGGCATCGAGCCCCATTTTGCACTGTGGAAGAGGTTGTTCTGCCTCGTACCCCGTTCTCATGAGGGGTCTATATATCAAGTGGGCGGCGCCGAAATATGGCGCATTGCCGGGACCGGATATCCATCCGGAACCCCTAAGAAGGCGTCCGAAGACTGGCCTTCGGAATGGTTTTACATAGAAGACGCTCCGCTGCCGGACCCTGTCCGGGTCGGCCTCCCAGAGTTCAGTACTGCTCCTCTGAAGAAACGCCTTAGTTGGCGCCCGCGGAGCCCCCAACTGGAGGAAGATAGGAGCGTCCATTATCCGATGGGCCGAATAAGATTACTGGCCCATTCCGGGTTGACCATGATTGGAGTCATGGCAACATGCATTACGCGGGGGGTGCAGCCACTGCAATACAGGGTCCACCCCATGTGGGATTTCAACGGGGAAGATGATGCCACCTGTCATGGCCGCAAAGGACCGGATTCGGCTGAGGATCTGGTGCAGATCCTGTCCGGCCTGTACAAGGGGGAGAAGGAGGACTTCCTTCAGACGAACCCCTTGAATGGGTTCTCCATGAATAACCCTCGGCGTTGGGTAAGCGAACACTTTAAGGGTGCGACCCATGCTTTCAAAGTTTAAGCTTCTTATATTATGTCTTCGACGCAGGAACTGCGTCGGATCGTGGAGGACATGATAAGTCCAGCTCCACAACCCGAGGATCCAGGGAGATCCCAGGATCCGGCCTCCGAAGAGGATCCGGACATTCAGGTGGAGCTAATCGACGGGGTGTTCCACCAGCTCAGCATGGATAATGCCTTAGTCGCCATTACGGCTGACTACCCCGGACTATATCCGGCTTCCCAGGTGACTGTGACAGAAGTCCTGACGTCATTATCTCTTCCTTGCTCATTTCTGACCTTTGCGTACGATGGTGTTTTGCAGGAAGCGCCTTCAAGGCGGGAAGCCGAGCCCGCGGCTGCTGACCAACAAAGGCCAGTCCGGACCAGCAGGCGGAAGAGGAGCGCGGCGCGGACTGAGACGTCGCCGCAAAGGTATAGCTCGCAGTTAATTATTTGGAGCAACGTTCCTAGGAATCGTTTGAGTGCTCATGACTTTTGTAGGAGAAAAAGCGCCCGCCGGACTGCGGGCGTGGAGGTTGCCAATCCAACCTCTACCAGCCAGGCTCCAGCACCCGGTCTGGAGGGGGAGGCGAGCGCAAGGCGCGAGCCGGACACTCCTCCAACGGAGGATGCCGACAAACTGTCCGCCACCAAGTCTGAGGTGGAGAGCGCCATGAACCATAGGCATCGCCGGACAGTATTTTGTGACGCGTGCTTCTCCCCTGAGGCGTTGAATGCCTTTAACGTAGGGGACGCGCACCTCCGTGCTGCTCAAGATGGTTTTACCAGAGCCACGGAGCAGTATGTGAAAGACATACGGGTAAAAGAATTTAACAGTTATATATGCCAGTAGCCCCCGAGACTTAAAATAGTTATGTTAACTGATTTAAGGATCATTTGAAATGCAGGATCTTACCGAGAAGAATACCCAACTGTCTCAGGAGCTGCAAGAGTGCAAGGTCCAACTTGAGGCCGCGCTTGCTGCCGCAGGAGGAAACACAGAGGCCCCTCCTGGTAACACATTTGTGTTTTTTTTAAATATAAGCGTTGTGCGGTGTGCGCGCAAGTCTAATAATGACATTGCAGGTGCTGTCGGACAAGATCCGGACAGGCAGGAACTACTACGCCAGCTGAAGGCCGGCGAGAGGGTGCTGAATAGAGTGCAGCAAGAAAGGAACAAGCTCCAAGATGCCCACGCCCAGCTCGGAGAAGAGCTGAAAGGTGTTCGGGCCGAGCTGCCTGGCTCCGTTAAGGAGAATCAGCGGCTTCGTCGCGGCATCTATAGTAAGTGCTTAAGCGAACTCCTTTGAAAAGAAGATTTCGGCGAGGAAGTCAATTGACAAAATATGTCTTGTAGGTATACTCACAGGTCGCCCTGCGGAGGAGATGCCCGTATCAACGGGTGATCAACTTCCCGAGCTGTTGCAACTGCTCGAACGAGTTCGGCAGGCAATGAGCGGCATCGTCCAGGCTTTATGGCCAGCCCTCTCCCTACCCGAGGGCCTTGGGGAGCTTGCGGAGAAGCTTCAGGGAGTGCAGCAGCGCTTCCGTTTATGGAAGATTTCGGCCTACCGCCAAGGTGCGAGGGAGGCTTGGGCCATGGTGAAGACGCGGTACAAGAAGGCGGATCCCAACCACATGGCCGAGGTCGGACCGGTGGGACCCGATGGGAAGGAGATCCCTGTGAGTTTAGTATACGGCCAAGTAGAGTTGGCTGCTAAATTTTCCCAACGGGACTGTAAGTTAGACAGCCTGTTAGACGGATCGAGGAGGAATACAGTCAGTAGATTTGACAATGTAATTTAAAATGACATGTGAAATGCCTTCTAGCCGGATTGTAGATCGTTTGTCTTTGCCGACCTTTTCGCTTCAACCTCGGGACCCTAGAGTCCGGAGTGTGTCCGAATACCTTCTTGGTTAAGAAACAACCGGGGTATGCATGGAGACCAGGCGTAGGGGTCATTAGTGCTTTATCAGACAAGTGCCCAACTAGTTATGTTATATTACATGGTTGGTAAGAAACATCTTCCAGGGAGAATAGTTCCGTTAAGGGTTCCTTTCCCTGGGAGGCATGCCCTAAAGTGCATGTCCGGACTGCGAAAAAAGCAGAAAAACATCTGGGGGCAGATAAATAAGTAGGTAAAAAATCATCTTTCAAGTCACCGACCGAATATTCCCTTAAGAACGCTAGCTTTCGGCTTCACCCAGTCTGAGGTACACATCTGGCTGACCCGGCAGTAACAATCGCAGAGGTGCTCCCTTTACCTCCTAGCCGAACAATCGGGAACGTAGGGGTAAGCACAGGAGCCAGGCAACCCAGCTTGGCCAAAACTTAAGTCATATCGATGCATATAATGGTGAGTAAAAGGTACATGTGGAAGCTTGACACATGTGCTGGGCATGAAGCCCTTATAATTGAGCTTCTGGAAAGGAAGCCCCCAGGTATAATGAGTGCGGATGGCACATCAAGTATGTGCGGACAATGCGCAAGTAGGCCCTTAAGGGCTTTTTAGGAAAAAGGTTAAGAGAAGAAAGAGAAACAAAAGACAGTTGAAGTGTAAAAATTTGGACGGGGGAAGGGGACGAATTCTTAGTCCAGCGCTAGGCATAGAATCTTCGGAGGCAGGCTGCGTTCCATGGGTTCGGCTCGAGTCGGTTGTCTGATGCATTTCATAGACGGTACGCTCCGCCGGTCAGGACTTGATCGATAATGAAGGGGCCCTCCCATTTGGGCTTGAGCTTGTCCTTTTTCTTGTCCGGCAGGCGTAGAACTAGTTCGCCAACGTTGTAAGTCTTGGCCCGTACTTCTCTGCTTTGATATCTTCGAGCCTGCTGCTGATAGAATGCGGAACGAGCCTTGGCGACGTCGCGTTCTTCCTCCAATGCGTCCAAACTGTCCTGCCGATCCAACTCGGCTTCTCTTTCTTCATACATGCGTACTCAAGGTGAGTCATGAATAATGTCGCAGGGCAGAACTGCCTCTGCACCGTATACCATAAAAATGGTGTGAATCCGGTAGTACGGTTGGGTGTTGTCCGCAGCCCCCAGAGCACGGAGTCGAGCTCCTCTACCCAGTGCGTGTCAGATTTCGTAAGTGACCGCACTAGTCTGGATTTAATGCCGCTCATTATTAGACCATTTGCTCGTTCCACTTGACCGTTGGTTTGAGGATGATAGACTGAAGCGTAATCGAGCTTAATGCGCATGTTTTTGCACCATGACTTAACCTCGTCGGCCATGAAGTTCGTGCCGTTATCGGTGATGATGCTGTGGGGGACACCATAACGGTGTACTACCCCGGATATAAAGTCTATCACTGGTCCGGACTCTGCCGTTTTGACTGGTTTGGCCTCTATCCATTTGGTGAATTTGTCCACCATGACCAATAGGTACCTTTGCTTGTGGGTTCCCCCTTTAAGGGGTCCAACCATGTCAAGCCCCCAGACCGCGAACGGCCAGGTAATGGGTATAGTTTTGAGGGCGGTGGGTGGCATATGGCTCTGATTAGCAAAGAGCTGACGACCGACGCATCTTTGGACTAAGTCCTGAGCATCTGCCCGGGCCGTCGGCCAATAAAATCCTGTACCGAATGCCTTTCCTACAAGGGCCCGAGCTGCTGCATGGTGTCCGCCTAGTCCGGCATGAATTTCAGCCAGGAGGTTTCGCCCTTCCTCTTCGGAGATACACCTTTGAAGGACTCCGGTTGTACTTTTCTTATAAAGTTCTCCCTCATGAACCTTGTAGGCTTTAGATCGCTGGACTATGCAGCGGGCCTCATTTTGGTCTTCGGGAAGTTCCCGCCTAAGCAAGTAGGCTAGGAATTGTTCTGTCCACGGGGCGATTACTGCCATTATGTCGTGGGCTGAAGGTGTTATGTCATCGGTTGAATCGCAGGTTGGCGCGGTTTTTTCCGGTTTGTCGTTTACGGACTCCTCTTCCCATAGTACGGATGGCTTGAAGAGCCGTTCCAGGAAGATGTTTGGAGGGACAGCGTCACGTTTTGCGCCGATGCGTGCCAGTACATCGGCTACTTGGTTATTATCTCGGGCTACGTGATGGAATTCAAGTCCTTCAAACCGAGCTGACATTTTTAGGACAGCGTTGCGATATGCTGCCATTTTCGGATCCTTGGCGTCAAAGTCTCCATTTATTTGGGATATTGCAAGGTTTGAATCCCCGTGCACCTCTAGGCGTTGAATGCCCATGGAGATTGCCATCCGGAGACCATGTAAAAGGGCCTCGTATTCGGCTGCGTTGTTGGAGTCCGTGTACATTATTTGAAGTACGTATTGGACTGTGTCCCCGGTTGGGGACGTCAATACGATGCCAGCCCCCAGTCCGGCCAACATTTTAGAGCCGTCGAAGTGCATAATCCAATTGGAGTATGCGTCGTACTCTTTAGGGAGTTCGGCTTCGGTCCATTCAGCGACAAAGTCAGCCAAGACTCGTGACTTTATAGCTCGCCGAGGTTTGTAAGTTATATCGAATGGTAAGAGCTCGATGGCCCATTTTGCAATCCTGCCCATCGCGTCGCGGTTGTTTATAATGTCGTTGAGTGGTACTTCGGAGGCCACCATTATCGAACACTCTTGAAAGTAGTGTCGGAGCTTCCGGGATGCCATGAACACCGCATACGCTATCTTTTGATAGTGCGGGTAACGAGACTTGCAGGGGGTTAACACAGTGGAGACGTAGTACACTGGTTTTTGAAGAGGGAATTTATGCCCTTCTGTCTCTCGTTCGACGACGAGTACCGCGCTTACAACTTGATGTGTTGCCGCGATGTATAACAGCATTGGTTCGCCCAGGTTGGGCGCAGCCAGGACCGGATTTGTTGCCAATATGGCCTTTATTTCTTCGAGTCCGGCAGTGGCAGCATCCGTCCACTTGAAGTGTTCGGTGCGCCTAAGGAGGCGATAGAGGGGCAATGCCTTTTCTCCTATACAGGAGATAAAGCGGCTTAGAGCCGCCACGCATCCGGTCAATTTTTGTATTTGCTTGAGGTATTTTGGGATATCTAGCTGTGACAGAGCTCGGATCTTGGTTGGGTTTGCTTCAATTCCTCTACTGGATACAATGAAGCCCAGGAGCTTTCCGGCTGGTACGCCGAAAATGCATTTCTCCGGATTCAGCTTGATGTCATATGCTCTGAGGTTGTCGAATGTGAGCCTCAAGTCGTCTACTAGAGTTTCGACATGTTTGGTTTTGACGACTACGTCGTCTACGTATGCCTCTATTGTTTTGCCGATCTGGGTGGCCAGACATGTTTGAATCATGCGCTGATATGTTGCGCCGGCGTTTTTAAGTCCGAAGGGCATCGTGTTGAAGCAGAATGGTCCATATGGAGTGATGAATGCTGTTGTGGCTTGGTCAGCTTCCGCCATCTTGATTTGATGATATCCGGAGTATGCGTCAAGGAAGCACAATGAATCGTGCCCTGCAGTAGCATAGATTATCTGGTCGATGCGGGGGAGGGGGAAGGGATCCTTTGGGCAGGCCTTGTTGAGGTCTTTAAAATCGACGCATAGGCGACAGGATTTGTCCTTCTTTGGTACCATTACCAGGTTTGCTATCCAATCCAGATGTTTGATATCTCTGATGAATCCGGCTTCCAATAGTTTGGCTAGCTCTTCTCCCATTACCTGTCTTTTGGGTTCGGAAAATCATGAAGAGCCTGTTTGACTGGCTTGAATCCTTTTAGGATGTTTAGGCTGTGTTCTGCCAATCTGCGTGGGATTCCGGGCATATACGAGGGGTGCCAGGCGAAAATGTCCCAATTTTCCCGAAGGAATTCTCGCAGTGCGGCGTCTACATCAGGGTTCAATTGTGCCCCCATGGAGGCCGTCTTTGTTGGGTCCGTTGGATGTACCTGGAATTTTACTATTTCGTCCGCTGGTTTGAAGGAGGTGGACTTGGATCTCTTATCGAGTATCACGTCGTCCCTATTTACAGTAGAGCGCAGTGCGGTGAGTTCTTCTGCCGCTAGGGCTTCAGATAGTGCCTCCAGGGCTAATGCAGCTGTCTTGTGTTCGGCGCGGAGTGCTATGTCCGGATCACTAACGAGAGTGATTGTTCCGCCGGGCCCAGGCATTTTGAGCTTCATGTACCCGTAATGGGGTACGGCTTGAAAAATCGTGAATGCCTCTCGTCCTAATATAGCGTGATATCCGCTGTTGAACGGGGCCACTTGGAACATGACTTCTTCGGATCTGTAATTATCCGGCGAGCCGAACACCACATCGAGTGTGATTTTTCCGGTGCAGCGTGCTTCCCGACTAGGGATTATTCCTCTGAAGGTTGTGCTGCTTCGCTCAATGCGGCTCCAGTCTATTTCCATTTTTTGAAGAGTTTCCTCGTAAATGAGCTTTAGTCCGCTGCCGCCATCCATGAGGACCTTTGTAAGTCGAAAGCCGTCCACTATAGGACTAAGCACCAGTGCGGCTGGTGCTCGGGTTGTTCGGAATTTAGGTTCATCGCTGGCGTTGAAGGTGATGGCTATGTCGCTCCATGGATTTGTTGTTGCTACTTGGTGGACTTCGGCGAGGCCGCGGATTGTTCGTTTCCGCATATTATTTGATGCGAAGGTCTCGAAGACTGTTGATACCGTACCGGTATTGTTGGAGTGGTTTTCCGGGGCTAGAAGCTCCTCGCCACTTTTGGCCACCTGCCGTAATATCCAGCATGCTCGAAGGCTATGTGTTGGGACGGCGCCCTCTGTACTGTGAAGTTTACAGGGTCCACTGAGCCATCCCTCCAGTACGGTTCCGTGCCCTCTATGGGGTTTTTGCTTTTTGGTTTTTGTATCTGGGGCCTGAGTGTGATGCACCCTTTTGTTGCGGACTAGGGTTGTATTCGGGGCCGGATTGTCCCAAAACTGGTTTTCGGTTTTCCGGAAACTCTCCATCGCACAGTACTTTCGTACTATGGACGCCAGATCGGCGAAGCGTGTAATTTCACGATGGCTGATGGCGTTCAATATTCCCTTGTCCGTGCAATTATTGCAAAAGATTGAGATTGCGTTTTCCTCTCGGCAGTCCTTTATCATGTCCATAACCAGGAGGAATCTGGCCCAGTAATGATGTACTGTTTCAGCGGGCTCTTGCCGTATTAGAGATAGATCGCATATGTCTGGGTGGGTGGGTGGAATAAAGTCCGGAACCCTACCCATCTCAAGGCTTGAAGGTCGTGAAGTTTCCAAATTTGGAAGCTTGGATTGCTGGACGTTGTCCAACGAGTCCGGTCTGATGCCTGACTTTAAGTTCAGTGCTCGAAGTCCGTCCCTCCGCGGAAATCCGGCATGGAGGGTTCGAGAGCCCGGACATGGCTAGTTTTCAATACAGGAGAAGAGTCGCCGCATTGTTCCTCTACCACTGCGACGTGGTGGGTGACCTGGGGAGAGTTAATCTCTCTCGGATCGGTTTTAAGCCCAATCTGATTGTAGTCCGTGGCGACTCCCAGGGCGGCGATGCGATCCAAGAGCTTGTTGACAGACGAGAGCTCTATTAGATCCAGCCGCTCGGCAAGTTCCGAGCTGACGTGAAGATTGCTTTTGACGACTTGAGAAGTCATTGTCGAAGCAGTGGCCGGACAGGCGGTCATAAGAAAACCACCTAGCCGGATAGTTTGGCCAGCGGCCAAGGCCCCTTTGGCGAAAATACCGTCCTTGAAGACGGGTGGAGGCATCCTTCCTATCGGCGACGGCACAGAGGAACTTCCAATGAAAGCACCAATGTCAGTGTCAAAACCGGCGGATCTCGGGTAGGGGGGTCCCGAACTGTGCCTCTAGGCGGATGGTAACAGGAGACAAGGGACACGATGTTTTACCCAGGTTTGGGCCCTCTTGATGGAGGTAAAACCCTACGTCCTGCTCGATTAATATTGATGATGTATGTTACAAGAGTGGATCTACCACGAGATCAAGGAGGCTAAACCCTAGAAGCTAGCCTATGGTATGATTGTTGTAATGGAGGTTATGTCCTACGGACTAAAGTCCTCCGGTTTATATAGACACCGGAGAGGGCAAGGGTTATACAGAGTCAGTTACAATGGTAGGAGATCTACATATCCGTATCGCCAAGCTTGCCTTCCACGCCAAGGAAAGTCCCATCCGGACACGGGACGGAGTCTTCAATCTTGTATCTTCGTAGTCTTGGAGTCCGGCGGACGATGATAGTCCGGCTGTCCGGACACCCCCTAGTCCAGGACTCCCTCACTGATCCTAAAGAGAATTATCATCAACGCAAGACACGAATCTAATGGATTCGACGCTATTGGGCTGAAGAATGGTTCAAGTACAAGTTCGTGACCCAGGAATATGCAGAGAAGAATGCTATCAAAAGTCCTTGGGGTGATATTCTCTATCGAGGACATCAACCCAAGAACAGAGCTGAAGCTATTGCACAGGGTTTCTATCCCTGCATGGTCCGTGGACCTCAGCCTGAGAATGCCGATCCATCATCATTGCTCTGGTGTCGTGACGATACTCTCTTCAAGCGCAACTTCCAGCACGCCAAGTCATCGGCCAAAGAAAACAAGAAGTCATTGGGATTAGACTTCAACCCTGGTCCCTCTGCTCCCCGTGCTGACGGCTCACATGATGCAGAACCCAATGTCATCGGCCCCTTCTCCAACTTTGATGGCCTCATCACCTACATCTTGGTCCAAGGTGCCAGAGTAGATCATTCAGATAATGATGCTGACACTGATGAACAGCTCCTCCTCCAAAGCCACAGAAGCTAAAGAAGGCTAAGGCTTCAAGTTCAGCTGCTCCTCCAAAAGCTTCACGTGCGAAGCCACTGGCCACTGAACCTCCTGAAGACAGTGTGCAGTCTGAAGATCTATCTCGTATCTCCAAGAGGACGGAGAAGAAAAAGCAAATCGTCAAGCATACTGATCAAACCTTGACTCCTGCTGCCATTCTACGTGAAGAACCCATTGATCTGTCTAGCGATGAAGATCATGCAGATGATGCCCTTGAGCAACTGATCAAGAGCAAGGAAGAAGCAGAGATCTTCAATAATTTGCCTCTCTTCGATGTGGCAATCATCCATAACTTCATTGATGAGTGGTTTGACACCCCAAATCTCAGCTTTGAAGATCTGCAACTTCCCATTGGCCTCAGCGTCTCCTTCAATGGCGCCATTGCTTCTGAGCTAGCTCTCGCTCAGCGCATCGTTGAGCTGAAGAACAAGATTGATTATGAGAAAGCTCAGTTCAAGAAGCATGTGGCAAAGCTCAGCGTGCAAGATGTCAGAAACTTCAAGGTCATGCTGCATGAGCTTAAAGAAGCCTTTCTCAAGAAGCGCGAAGAAGCTCAGGGCTTTGGTGAGTGTATGAAGAGTTTGGCTGACAAGTGTGTGCTGGCCTACAATGAGGCTGAGAAGCTCAAGTCTCTTGGCCGTCCTGGCATTGACCCCAGGATGGCTGCAAAGAAGAAGAAGTCATCAACCGCTCAATCTACACCTTCAGGGCAGGAAGCACCTCGCATAATCTTCCCAAGCAGCATGACTGGCTCGAAGCCAAAGCTCCTGTCAACCGCTTCAGAACAGAAGAAGACAAGGGCTGCCGAGGCTGAAGCCAGAAAAAGGAAAAATACTAAAGCCTCTGATGCTGCTCCCTCCAAGAAGAAGCGTAAAACCAAGAAGAATCGGGCTGCTCCCACAGAGCCCTTAGTTGTTGAACCTATCTCAGTGGTTCGCCCTGCATCTGAACATCAAGAACGATGGATGATAGTTCATGAGCCTGCTACCACAGAGGCTCATGAAGCTGAAGACATTCCAGCAGCTGAACCCACCGCTGCTGAAGACATTGGTCACGATGACAATGTTGAAGATGATGAAGTTCTTCCTCAGATCGAACACAACCTGGTATCATCGCCTGTTCTCACGAACAGCGAACTCATCAGCATTGGTCGTCCTCTGACGCCAATTGCTCAGGATGCATCGTGGGCTGATCACCCACAGCAACAAGATTCCCCAAGTACTCCCCAACAACAACCACCAGTCACACCACCTGTGAATGTCTCCATGTCTGAAGCCCAAGCTGCTGAAGACAATACGGCTGCATCAGCCGATGAAAGACAGAAGACGTACGTGTCCCTACTCCCCCTGTTATTGAAGAAGTTGTTCCTGATGTGAACGTGCCAATGCCCGACCCTCCAGCTCATCAAGTGGAGGTTGAAAATCTTGAGGCTGCCACCACCAACACAAACGAAGCCAATGATGTAATCATGGCTGAAGTCAATGTGGAGCCTGCACCAGCCAATGTGCCCGAAGCCAATGAGGCAACTGCTCCCGAAGCACCTGTTGTGCAGCCTGAAGCCTCAGGTGTTGCCACTGCTCCTGTTTCGCCACCAAGGCCCTATACAATTGAGCAAGCATACAATCATGGTCAGCTAACCACTGTCCGATGGCCCATTCTGGTTCCTCCGCCTACTGCCTCCGGTCCTCAGTTTGACTATCATGTTGAGCATAGGCCTCAGGTCCAGAAACCAAAGCCAAGACTGCCAAGGTTCCCAGGTGTTGAGGAACGCAGTAATTTCAAAAATTTCCTACGCACACGTAAGATCATGGTGATGCATAGCAACGAGAGGGGAGAGTGTAGTCTACATACCCTTGTAGACGGTAAGCAGAAGCGTTAGCACAACGTGGTTGATGTAGTCGTACGTCTTCACGGCCCGACCGATCAAGCACCGAAACTACGGCACCTCCGAGTTCTAGCACACGTTCAGCTCGATGACGTCCCTCGAACTCCGATCCAGCCGAGTGTTGAGGGAGAGTTCCGTCAGCACGACGGCGTGGTGACGATCTTGATGTTCTACCGTCGCAGGGCTTCGCCTAAGCACCGCTACGATATTATCGAGGTGGACTATGGTGGAGGGGGGCACTGCACACGGCTAAGAGATCCAAGGGATCAATTGTTGTGTCTTTGGTGCTAGCCCTGCCCCTCTATTTATATGTTGAGCCTCGGGGTCGAAACTTGGAGCAAAAGCCTCCTCAAAGTCGGTTTTGCCCGAAAGGCAAGAGTCCCACTTGGACTCCAGGACCAAACGCCACAATCCTTGGCGTCTGGCCCAGACGCCATGGGCCTCGGCGTCTGGCCCAGGGCCAGACGCCAGGGTCTCCGGCGTTTGGCCCCCTGGCCTCCGCAAAACTCCTTTTGCACCAACCTAAAGCCTCATGGGCTTGACCCCTTGGCCTAACCATATCATCCAATATATGAATCTTTACGTCTCGACCATTTTGAGACTCCTCGTCATGTCCCCGATCTCATCCGGGACTCCGAACTCCTTCGGTACATCAAAACATGTAAACTCATAATATAACTGTCATCGAAACCTTAAGCGTGCGGACCCTACGGGTTCGAGAACAATGTAGACATGACCGAAACACGTTTCCGGTCAATAACCAATAGCGGAACCTGGATGCCCATATTGGCTCCCACATATTCTACGAAGATCTTTATCGGTCAGACCGCATAACAACATACGTTGTTCCCTTTGTCATCGGTATGTTACTTACCCGAGATTCGATCGTCGGTATCTCAATACCTAGTTCAATCTCGTTACCGGCAAGTCTCTTTACTCGTTCTGTAATACATCATCTCACAACTAACTCATTAGTTGTAATGCTTGCAAGGCTTAAGTGATGTGTATTACCGAGAGGGCCCAGAGATACCTCTCCGACAATCGGAGTGACAAAACCTAATCTCGAAATACGCCAACTCAACATGTACCTTTGGAGACACCTGTAGTACTCCTTTATAATCACCCAGTTACGTTGTGACGTTTGGTAGCACCCAAAGTGTTCCTCCGGTAAACGGGAGTTGCATAATCTCATAGTTACAGGAACATGTATAAGTCATGAAGAAAGCAATAGCAACATACTAAACGATCAAGTGCTAAGCTAACGGAATGGGTCAAGTCAATCACATAATTCTCCTAATGATGTGATCCTGTTAATCAAATGACAACTCTTTTGTCCATGGTTAGGAAACATAACCATCTTTGATAAACGAGCTAGTCAAGTAGAGGCATACTAGTGACACTATGTTTGTCTATGTATTCACACATGTATTATGTTTCCGGTTAATACAATGCTAGCATGAATAATAAACATTTATCATGAAATAAGGAAATAAATAATAACTTTATTATTGCCTCTAGGGCATATTTCCTTCAGTCTCCCACTTGCACTAGAGTCAATAATCTAGTTTACATCGCCATGTGATTTAACACCAATATTCATATCTGTATATGATTAACACCCATAGTCCACATCGTCATGTGACCAACACCCAAAGGGTTTACTAGAGTCAATAATCTAGTTCACATCGTTATGTGATTAACACCCAAAGAGTACTAAGGTGTGATCATGTTTTGCTCGTGAGAGAAGCTTAGTCAACGGGTCTGTCAAATTCAGAGCCGTATGTATTTTGCAAATATTCTATGTCTACAATGCTCTGCACGGAGCTACTCTAGCTAATTGCTCCCACTTTCAATATGTATCCAGATTGAGACTTAGAGTCATCTGGATCGGTGTAAAAGCTTGCACCGATGTAACTCTTTACGACGGTCTCTTTTATCACTTCCATAATCGAGAAATATCTCCTTAGTCCTCACTAAGGATATTCTTGACCGCTGTCCAGTGATCTACTATTAGATCAAAATTGTATTCCTTTGCCAAACTCAGAGCAAGGTATACAATATGTCTGGTTCACAGCATAGCATACTTTATAGAACCTATGACTGAGGCATAGGGAATGACTTTTCATTCTCTTTCTATTTTCTGCTGTGGTCGGGTTTTGAGTCTTACTCAATCTCACACCTTGTAACATAGGCAAGAACTCTTTCTTTGACTGTTCCATTTTGAACTACTTCAAAATCTTGTCAAGGTATGTATTCATTGAAAAACATATCAAGCGTCTTGATCTATCTCTATAGATCTTGATGCTCAATATGTAAGCAGCTTCACCGAAGTCTTTCTTTTAAAGAACTTCTTTCAAACACTCCTTTATGCTTTGCAGAATAATTCTACATTGTTTCCGATCAACAATATGTCATTCACATATACTTATCAGAAATGCTGTAGTGCTCCCACTCACTTTCTTGTAAATACAGGCTTCACCGTAAGTCTGTACAAAACAATATGCTTTGATCAACTTATCAAAGCGTATATTCCAACTCTGAGATGCTTGCTCCAGTCCATAGACAGGTCGCTGGAGCATGCATACTTTGTTAGCACCTTTAGGATTGACAAAACCTTCTGGTTGTATCATATACAACTCTTCTTTAATAAATCCATTAAGGAATGTAGTTTTGACATCCATTTGCCAAATTTCATAAAATGTGGCAATTGCTAACATGATTCGGACAGACTTAAGCATCGCTACAATTGAGAAAATCTCATTGTAGTCAACACCTTGAACTTGTCAAAAACCTTTTTGCGACAAGTCGAGCTTTGTAGATAGTAACACTACTATCAACGTCCGTCTTCCTCTTGAAGATCCATTTATTTAACATGGCTTGCTGATCATCAAGCAAGTCGATCAAAGTCCATACTTTGTTCTCATAGATGGATCTCATCTCAGATTTTATGGCCTCAAGCCATTTCGTGGAATTTGGGCTCATCATCGCTTCCTCATAGTTCGTAGATTCATCATGGTCTAGTAACATGACTTTCAGAACAGGATTACCGTACCACTCTGGTGCGGACCGTATTTTGGAAGACTTACGAGGTTTTGTAGTAACTTGATCTGAAGTTTCATGATCATCATCATTAGCTTCCTCACTAATTGGTGTAGGAATCACTGGAACTGATTTCAGTGATGAACTATTTTCCAATTAGGGAGAAGGTATAATTACCTCATCAAGTTCTACTTTCCTCCCACTCACTTCTTTCGAGAGAAACTCCTTCTCTAGAAAGGATCCATTTTTAGCAACGAATATCTTGCCTTTGGATCTGTGATAGAAGGTGTACCCAACAGTTTCCTTTGGGTATTCTATGAAGACGCACTTCTCCGATTTGGGTTTGAGCTTATCAGGATGAAACTTTTTCACATAAGCATCGTAGCCCCAAACTTTAAGAAACGATAACTTGGGTTTCTTGCTAAACCACAGTTCATATAGTGTCATCTCAACGGATTTAGATGGTGCCCTTTTAACGTGAATGCAGCTGTCTCTAATGCATAACCCCAAAACGATAATGGTAAATCAGTAGGAGACATCATAGATTGCACCATATCCAATAAAGTGCCTAACGATGTTCGGACACGCCATAACGTTGTGGTGTTCCAGGTGGCGTGAACTGTGAAACTATTCCACATTGTTTTAATTGAAGACCAAACTCGTAACTCAAATATTTGTCTCCGCGATCAGTTCGTAGAAACCTTATTTTCTTGTCACGATGATTTTCTACTTCACTATGAAATTCTTTGAACTTTTCAAATGTTTTAGACTTATGTTTCATCAAGTAGATATACCCATATCTGCTCAAATCATCTGTGAAGGTCAGAAAACAACGATACCCGCCGCGAGCCTTAACACTCATCGGATCGCATACATCAGTATGTATTATTTCCAATAAGTCAGTTGCTCGCTCCACTATTCCGGAGAACGGAGTCTTAGTCATCTTGCCCATGAGGCATGGTTCACAAGCATCAAGTGATTCATAATCAAGTGATTCCAAAATCCCATCAGCATGGAGTTTCTTCATGCGCTTTACACCAATATGACCTAAACGGCAGTGCCACAAATAAGTTGCACTATCATTATTAACTTTGCATATTTTGGTTTCAATATTATGAATATGTGTATCACTACGATCGAGATCCAATGAACCATTTTCATTGGGTGTGTAACCATATAAGGTTTTATTCATGTAAACAGAACAACAGTTTATTCTCTTACTTAAATGAATAACCGTATTGCAATAAACACGATCAAATCATATTCATGATCAACGCAAACACCAAATAACATTTATTTAGGTTCAACACTAATCCCGCAAGTATAGGGAGTGTGCGATGATGATCATATCAATCTTGAAACTACTTTCAACACACATCGTCACTTCACCCTTAACTAGTTTCTGTTTATTCTGCAACTCCCGTTTCGAGTTACTACTCTTAGCAACTGAACCAGTACCAAATACCGAGGGGTTGCTATAAACACTAGTAAAGTACACATCAATAACATGTATATCAAATATACCTTTGTTCACTTTGCCATCCTGCTTATCCGCCAAATACTTGGGGTAGTTCTGCTTCCAGTGACCAGTCCCTTTGCAGTAGAAGCACTTAGTCTCAGGCTTAGGTCTAGACTTGGGCTTCTTCACTTGAGCAGCAACTTGCTTACCGTTCTTCTTGAAGTTCCCTTCTATCCCTTTGCCCTTTTCTTGAAACTAGTGGTCTTGTTAACCATCAACACTTGATGTTCTTTCTTGATTTCTATCTTCATCGATTTCATCATCATGAAAAACTCGGGAATCATTTTCATCATCCCTTGCATACTATAGTTCATCACAAAGTTCTACTAACTTGGTGATGATGACTAGAGAATTCTGTCAATCACTATCTTATCTGGAAGATTAACTCCCACTTGATTCAAGCGATTGTAGTACCCAGACAATCTGAGCACATGCTCACTAGTTGAGCGATTCTCCTCCATCTTTTTAGCTATAGAACTTGTTAGAGACTTCATATCTTTCAACTCGGGTATTTGCTTGAAATATTAACTTCAACTCCTGGAACATCTCATATGGTCCATGACGTTCAAAACGTCTTTGAAGTCCCGATTCTAAGCCGTTAAGCATGGTGCACTTAAACTATCAAGTAGTCATCATATTGAGCTAGCCAAACGTTCATAACGTCTGCATCTGCTCCTGCAATAGGTCTGTCACCTAGCGGTGCATTAAGGACATAATTCTTCTGTGCAGCAATGAGGATAAACCTCAGATCACGGATCCAATCCGCATCATTGCTACTAACATCTTTCAACACAATTTTCTCTAGGAACATATCAAAATAAACATATGAAAGCAACAACGCAAGCTATTGATCTACAACATAATTTGCAAAATACTACCAGGACTAAGTTCATGATAAATTTAAGTTCAATTAATCATATTACTTAAGAACTCCCACTTAGACAAACATCTCTCTAGTCATCTAAGTGATCACGTGATCCAAATCAACTAAACCATAACCGATCATCACGTGAGATGGAGTAGTTTTCAATGGTGAACATTACTATGTTGATCATATCTACTATATGATTCACGCTCGACCTTTCGGTCTCCGTGTTCCGAGGCCATATCTGCATATGCTAGGCTCGTCAAGTTTAACCTGAGTATTCCGCGTGTGCAAAACTGGCTTGCACCCGTTGTAGATGGACGTAGAGCTTATCACACCCGATCATCACGTGGTGTCTCGGCACGACGAACTTTGGCAACGGTGCATACTCAGGGAGAACACTTCTTGATAATTTTAGTGAGAGATCATCTTAAAATGATACCGTCAATCAAAGCAAGATAAGATGCATAAAGGATAAACATCACATGCAATCAATATAAGTGATATGATATGGCCATCATCATCTTGTGCTTGTGATCTCCATCTCCGAAGCACCGTCGTGATCACCATCGTCACTGGCGCGACACCTTGATCTCCATCGTAGCATCGTTGTCGTTTACGCCATCTATTGCTTCTACGACTATCGCTACCGCTTAGTGATAAAGTAAAGCAATTACAGGGCGTTTGCATTTCATACAATAAAGCGACAACCATATGGCTCCTGCCAGTTGCCGATAACTTCGGTTACAAAACATGATCATCTCATACAATAAAATATAGCATCACGTCTTGACCATATCACATCACAACATGCCCTGCAAAAACAAGTTAGACGTCCTCTACTTTGTTGTTGCAAATTTTACGTGGCTGCTACGGGCTTAGCAAGAACCGTTCTTACCTATGCATCAAAAACCACAACGATAGTTCGTCAAGTTGGTGCTGTTTTAACCTTCGCAAGGACCGGGCGTAGCCACACTCGGTTCAACTAAAGTTGGAGAAACAGACACCCGCTAGTCACCTGTGTGCAAAGCACGGCGGTAAAACCAGTCTCGCGTAAGGGTACGCGTAATGTCGGTCCGGGCCGCTTCATCCAACAATACCGCTGAACCAAAGTATGACATGCTGGTAAGCAGTATGACTTGTATCGTCCACAACTCACTTGTGTTCTACTCGTGCATATAACATCAACGCATAAAACCTAGGCTCGGATGCCACTGTTGAGGAACGCAGTAATTTCAAAAATTTCCTACGCACACGCAAGATCATGGTGATGCATAGCAACGAGAGGGGAGAGTGTTGTCTACATACCCTTGTAGACCGTAAGCAGAAGCGTTAGCACAACGCGGTTGATGTAGTCGTACGTCTTCACGGCCCGACCGATCAAGCACCGAAACTACGGCACCTCCGAGTTGTAGCACATGTTCAGCTCGATGACGTCCCTCGAACTCCGATCCAGCCGAGTGTCGAGGGAGAGTTCCGTCAGCACGACGGCGTGGTGAAGATCATGATGTTCTACCGTCGCAGGGCTTCGCCTAAGCACCGCTACGATATTATCGAGGTGGACTATGGTGGAGGGGGGCACCGCACACGGCTAAGAGATCCAAGGGATCAATTGTTGTGTCTTTGGTGCTAGCCCTGCCCCTCTATTTATATGTTGAGCCTCGGGGTCGAAACTTGGAGCAAAAGCCTCCTCAAAGTCGGTTTTGCCCGAAAGGCAAGAGTCCCACTCGGACTCCAGGACCAAACGCCACAATCCTTAGCGTCTGGCCCAGACGCCATGGGCCTCGGCGTCTAGCCCAGGGCCAGACGCCAGGGTCTCCGCCATTTGGCCCCCTGGCCTCCGCAAAACTCCTTTTGCACCAACCTAAAGCCTCATGGGCTTGACCCCTTGGCCTAACCATATCATCCAATATATGAATCTTTACGTCTCGACCATTTCGAGACTCCTCGTCATGTCCCCGATCTCATCCGGGACTCCGAACTCCTTCAGTACATCAAAACATGTAAACTCATAATATAACTGTCATCGAAACCTTAAGCGTGCGGACCCTACGGGTTCGAGAACAATGTAGACATGACCGAAACACGTTTCCGGTCAATAACCAATAGCGGAACCTGGATGCCCATATTGGCTCCCACATATTCTACGAAGATCTTTATCGGTCAGACCGCATAACAACATACGTTGTTCCCTTTGTCATCGGTATGTTACTTGCCCGAGATTCGATCGTCGGTATCTCAATACCTAGTTCAATCTCGTTACCGGCAAGTCTCTTTACTCGTTCTGTAATACATCATCTCACAACTAACTCATTAGTTGTAATGCTTGCAAGACTTAAGTGATGTGTATTACCGAGAGGGCCCAGAGATACCTCTCCGACAATCGGAGTGACAAAACCTAATCTCGAAATACGCCAACTCAACATGTACCTTTGGAGACACCTGTAGTACTCCTTTATAATCACCCAGTTACGTTGTGACGTTTGGTAGCACCCAAAGTGTTCCTCCGGTAAACGGGAGTTGCATAATCTCATAGTTACAGGAACATGTATAAGTCATGAAGAAAGCAATAGCAACATACTAAACGATCAAGTGCTAAGCTAACGGAATGGGTCAAGTCAATCACATCATTCTCCTAATGATGTGATCCTGTTAATCAAATGACAACTCTTTCGTCCATGGTTAGGAAACATAACCATCTTTGATAAACGAGCTAGTCAAGTAGAGGCATACTAGTGACACTATGTTTGTCTATGTATTCACACATGTATTATGTTTCCGGTTAATACAATTCTAGCATGAATAATAAACATTTATCATGAAATAAGGAAATAAATAATAACTTTATTATTGCCTCTAGGGCATATTTCCTTCACCAGGTACTGCAAACTCTACAGGGTCCTTCAATGCAAATGGCTTCAAAAGCCACAACACTTTCTTTGACAGTGCAAAGAACCCTTACTCGAAGCCAAGAATATCATCTGGTCGTTTCAGGAGTTATCAGCAGAGAAGCTATTACTCCTGCGTTCTGTATGATCAAGGGCACATTTTCCCTCATATGCGCCTCGATACTGAAGCCATTGTTGGACTGCCATGCCTAGAAGAAGCTCTTGACTGCTTTCGTGATGCAGGTCTGCTCAGCTTTGTGACAGACAAAGAACATTGGAATGAGGAACTTTTGCTTCAATTCTATGCTACCCTCCACATTCGCGGCTACAACAGGGATATCAAGACATGGGTTCTCGAGTGGATGACAGGAAATGTTCATCATGAAGCCAAAGCTCTTGATGTCATTGAGCTTATAGGCCTACCCACTCCCGGAGAGCTATATGAACCTGATTGTCAACTACACCGCAATGCACTGGAGAGCATCTTCCATAAGCCAGAACCCAACATGAGCCAGATGTTGAGCATGATGAAGCCTCTGCCATCTGACGCTGAATATCCAATGGAGTTCTTTGTTGATGACCTTGAGTATCCGCCTCGCACAATATATCACATCATCAGGCGAACTCTATGGCCTATCAAAGGACATTCATCAGCGGCCAAACTTGAAGGAGCCATGAAGACATTGGTCTTTTACATCCTCAATGGCATCAGCTTCAATTCCCAAGAATTCTTAATTAGGCAACTTGCTGCGTCTGGATCTGATCTTTTTGGCCTGAAATTCTATGCTCCATGGGTCATGCGCCTCATCAAGCGACACTCCTCTGTCAATTATCAGCCCTCTGCTCGCAATCATCTGATCTTTCTACCAGAGGTTGATATGTCAGTTGAAGCCATATACTCTGACCCTGCCAAGAAGCCTCTTTGTCTTCAAAATGTCGAGCACCAAAGCTTCACTCAACCCATAGAAGGAGTCCAAGTAGTAACTCGCATCTATCCAATGGCTGGGAATACTATTCTGCCTCATCGTGCGCAGACTGAAGCTACTGAAAGCACCATTGCCCAAAGGCCTCAGAAGCGCTCTCGCGTTCTCAATGACCGAGAACTTCTTGTGGCACTTCATCAGAAACAAGATAAGCATCACTATTGGCTCAAGAGACAGATGCAAAGCCTCTTGGTGGATGTCAATCGCATTCGAAATCTTGCCACCAAGAATGCATTTGTCGCTCACGAGACTTGCCGGCGATCATGGAAGAGTTTGACGCTGCTTAGTGCTGAAGCAGATCTTCAAGATGATGGCTTCACTGAAAGATTCAAGTTTGACTCCACTCCTCCACGGACTGCTGTCCTACGTCGAACACCATCCCTTGAAGACTCTGACTATTCTTCCTCCGCGGCAACTGTGAATGCCAGAGTGATCGATGATGAAGATGATGCTACTTCACCGCCCCCTACTTCTGTACGCATCGACACTGCGCCAAGTACGTCTGCACCGCCAACCAATGCCGACAACCCTGCTGCTTCACCTACTCATGACGACGAGTAGATGCTCTATGTCTTCAAACCTTATTGGTCCTTATTGACAAAAGGGGGAGAAGCATATGAGTTTGATAGTCTTCAAGCGGGTTCATATGGGCGGTTGCTTTATATTTTGCCTCGTGTTTACAACTCTCGCTTTTGAAACATTTGGTCTTTGAGTTGTAACACTTAAACTCGATGGTCGTCTGCTACTTATTTGCTTTACTGTGATGCGATGATAAATTCCGCATGTGCGATGATAACTTCCGCACTTAGATCATTCTGCAGACGTCCATTTTTCATTATGCATGTCATTCTATTTGCTATATCATTTCATGCATGATGAATTATCTTCATAAGTTGAAGAGGATCTCCACAAGTACAACCTGCCATGTGCATTTGCATTCCAAAAGCAAATTACTTATATGCACATCTTCAGGGGGAGCCCTTGCTACTTATGAAGACAATACCCTATCCTTTACAATTTCACATACTTTATCCCCGTTGAAAACTTCAACCAGTTTGTCATCAATCACCAAAAAGGGGGAGATTGTAAGTGCATCTAGTGCCACCCCTAGTTGGTTTTGGAGTATTGACGACAAAGTTGGTTGAGGGACTAATGCGTTTGTGAGAATTGCAGGATAACGCAGGTAGTGTCCCTCATTGATTCGGTTTACCTACCGGAGATGACCCCTAAAAATGTATGAAGACATTGAAGACAATGGTGGTATGTGAAGATATTCATATTGAAGACTATGACATGAGAAGACATTGAGTGAAGACTATGGAGCGCGAAGACTGTGTTGTTTCGCTGTTTCCTTTTCTTCTTTGTTGAGTCATAGGAACCACCGTACTGTTAAGTGGGGTCCAAGTGAACTAAGTCAGAATGACTAAAGTGATGCTCAACCCAAATCCTATGTCTTCGAGCGAAGACAATGAGAGCAAACCTTATCCAGAGCTGGATGAGTCAGCTTTGCTTGTAGCCCAAGTAAAGTTGCCGTGTGTGTTTGAAATCTGACCGTTGGAACACGTGTCAGTTCCTTAGTGACCCAGGGTCATTTCGGACATATCAGGTCGGGTTGCCTAGTGGCTATAAATAGCCCACCCCCTACACCATAAATTGGTGGCTGCTCAGAGTTAGTGCACGGCTTTTGTCGTTTGAGAGCAACCCACCTCGAAGCCTTTGAGAGAGAGAAATCCTTGCGAGGACCAAGCCCAAACACCCAGAGCCAAAGAGTGTTAGGCATCACTGAAGTCTTTCTGTCTGTGTGACCTGAAGACTTATTACACTTGAGGACTATGAATCCTCCAGCCGGTTAGGTGTCGCGTTCTGAGCATCCAAGAGTCATTGTGGATTGCCGGTGAACGAAGTCTGTGAAGGTTCGGAAGTCTACCTTGAAGACTTACCAGAGTGATTGGGCGAGGACTGTGTGTCCTTAGCTCAAGGGGAATAAGGTGAAGACACGGTCTTCTGAGTTGAATCTCAGCCTCCCTAACCAGACGTACAGCTGTCACAACAACTGGAACTGGTCCAACAAATCATGTGTCTTCAACAAGCGACTGGTTCTATCCTCTCCCTTCCTTTACTTAGAGTTTGTCTTCGTGAAGTCATTACCTATCTGTCATACCTATTTGACTTCATTGCTTGACTACTATTGTTGATTGGCTTCATACTATCTTCCATCCTGATCCTAACTACTTAGCTGTTATTAGTCTTGTATCTTCACATCATTGCATACTTGACCATGGTTTGCTTGTTGTAGTTTATCTTCCGCTGCATATCAATTAGGTCATTTCTACTGTCCGTCTTCAAAACTTTTATGTTTTGAAGACTTGCATAATATGGTAGGAATGGAATATCTTGGCCTCAACACATGAGTAGGTGGCTCTCTCTCAGAAATGGTAAGTTGGAAGTGTAGGTTCGCTCTGATGGCTCTCTCCACGAATGAAGAGGAGGTGGAGGGGTATATATAGCCTCCACACAAAATCTAACCGTTACACACAATTTACCAAACTCGGTGGGACCGATTCAACAGACTCGATCAGATCGATTTAGTAAACCTAGTGACCCTTAGTGATTTTCGGTGGGACCGACATGCATCTCGGTGAGACCAATTCGGTTAGGGTTAGGGCATAACGTAATCTTGGTAAGACCGATTACACAAACTCGTTGAGACCGATTTGGTAATAAGCTTTCCAGAGAGTTGGTCAGGTAAACTCGGTGGGACCGATTTGCTCTTTTCGGTGAGACCGAAATGTTACAAAAAGGAAACGGAGAGTTTACATTGCAATCTCGGTGGGACCGATCGCTCACTTCGGTTAGACCGAAACGTTACGAAGGGAAACAGAGAGATTACAATTCCATCTCCGTGAGACCGAGATCCCTATCGGTAAGACCGATTTGCTTAGGGTTTGTGGCAGTGGCTATGACTTTTGGAATCGGTGGCGCTGGATAGGAAGAATCGGTGTGACCGATTTTGGCTTTGGGTTTAGGTCATTTGTGGATGTGGGAAAGTAGTTGAGGGATTTGGAGCATATCACTAAGCACATGAAGCAAGAGGCTCATTAAGCAACACCTCATCCCTCCTTGATAGTATTGGCTTTTCCTATAGACTCAATGTGATCTTGGATCACTAAAATATAAAATGAAGAGTCTTGAGCTTTTGAGCTTGAGCCAATCCTTTGTCCTTAGTATTTTGAGGGATCCACTTTCATCATCCATGCCATGCCATTCATTGAGCTTTCCTGAAATAATAGTCTTGGAATAGCATTAGCTCAATGAGCTATATGTTGTTATGAATTACCAAAACCACCTAGGGATAGTTGCACTTTCAGGCTTGTTACCGGTAAGTATTTCATAAGGAGTCTTGTTCAAGCCTTTGCGGAGATAGAGCCGATTGGATGCATGACATGCTGTGTTGATGGCTTCGGCCCAAAAGTTGTATGGAGACTTGAACTCTGCCATCATGGTCCTTGCCGCATCCATCAACGTCCGGTTCTTCCTCTCCGCGACACCATTTTGTTGAGGGGTATAAGGTGCAGAATATTGATGCTTGATCCCCTCATCACTAAGAAACTCATCCAAGGTGTAGTTCTTGAACTCGGTGTCGTTGTCACTTCTTATTGTCAAGATCTTTGCATCATGTTGACGTTGAGCTTCATTTGCAAAGTCGATGACGGTTTGTTGAGTCTCACTCTTTCTCTTGAAGAAATATACCCAAGTGTATCTTGAATAATCATCCACAATCACCAAGCAATACTTTCTACCTGCAAGACTATCAAAGGATGGAGGCCCAAAGAGATCCATGTGAAGGAGCTCCAAGGGTCTCTTCGAGTAGATGATAGTCGTTGGAGGGTGAGCCTTCTCATGAAGCTTTCCTTGGATACAAGCACTGCAAGAACGATCTTTGGCAAAACTAACATTCGTTAGTCCACGGACATGGTCCCCCTTGAGAATACTTTGCAAAGATCTCATATTGACGTGGGCTAAATGGCGATGCCAAAGCCATCCCACATCAACTTTAGCCATTAGGCATGTCGCAGTCTTAGTGGGTCGCTCCGAAAAGTTAATCACATAAAGACCGTTCTCGACATGCCCAACAAAGGCTACTTTAAGAGTCTTGCTCCACAAGAGGGCCATGGTATCAATATCAAAGAAAGTGGCAAAGCCCATGAGTGCAAGTTGACGAACAGAAAGTAGATTGTAAGCAAGGGACTCAACAAGCATGACTTTCTCGATCGTTAGATCATGAGAAATGACAACCTTGCCAAGACCCAATACCTTAGAAGACGAGGCATCACCCCACTTGATGTTGGTGGGCATAGAAGGGATCTTGTGCACGTCCACCACCAAGTCCTTGCTTCTGGTCATATGATTTGTTGCTCCACTATCGAGCAACCATGACCCCCCACCGAAAGCAAACACCTACAAGAGATCAATGCTTGGTTTTAGGTACCCATTTTGTAATGGGTCCTTTGATGTTAGTAACAAGGGTCTTAGGAACCCAAATAGACCATTCAATGTACTCATAAGGAGAACCAACAAATTTAGCATAAACATGCCCATCACTAGCACGGCACAACACATGAGAAGGGTTAAAGTCGCCGGCTTCGTTGGAAGGGGTGGCATTGCCCTTTTTGACATTACCACCCTTCACATTGTTCTTCTTCTCCTTAGGAGCACCCTCTCCCTCCTTCACAAAAGTTTGCTTGAGAGGAGGAGGTCGTTTGGTCTTGTCGTTCTTCTTCTTGTTCTTGGACTTGGGTACGAACCCAACTCCCTCCTTGGCCACAACTTCCTTTTGATTGCTCAAAAGGTCATTGAGGTTCTTCTCACCTTGTATGCACGTCAAAGGGCCTTTCTCAAGTTGCTCCTTCAACTTGGCATTCTCCTCCACAAGATGCACATGCTCACAACACGGGTTAGTGGCATTTGCATTATCAATTAATACCATATGAGGAAAGGTGGCTTTTTCTTTGGTTAGCTTAACTTGGAGTTGATCATGAGACTCCTTGAGGCTAGCATGAGCACCCTTCAAGACCTTGTGGGCCTTGTCGAGTATATCAAACTCCTCCTTGAGTCTAGCATGGTCAACGCCAAGTTTAGCCTTCTCAGAAGTTAGCACACAAGACACAACAAGAGCATGATCAAGATCTTTCTTTAAATTAGCATGGTCATCGTTGTGTGACTCCTCAAGAGCCAAACGATGCCCACGCTCTTCTTCAAGAGCATTAGAGAGATCCGATATCTCATCGGCATAGTCATGACTATGACCTTCTATCTTAGAGATGGTTTCTTCATGAGCCTCGATCATGTCATTGGCTTCACCAAGTTGTTCCAAGAGAGCAACAAAGTGCTTCTTGGATTTGCCCTTGAGCTTCCTCATTATACCCCTCACTTTCATCAATGCCATCCGTCAAGGAGGGATTAGTAATGATGGTGGTTTTGATGTTGGGGGTTACCTTGTTGGTGGCTTTAGCCATGAGACACTTGGCGGTGATGTTCTCATTGGGTGAGTCGAAGAGGGACACCCGTGGAGTTGTAGCAATGGCAATGGAGGCCATGGCCATGGCTTCACTATCTTCATCATCATCGTCATCCTCATGGTATTCTTCTTGAACCACCAACCCTCGAGTAGGAGTCTTTTTGGTGAAGTTGTTCTTGTTGGGGAAGGACTTGGCTTTGTCTTTTCGGATGAGCTTGCCACCATTGTCTTCCCGCTTCTCGTAAGGGCAATCCACAACAAAATGGCTCACATTGCCACAATTGTAACATGTTCTCACATGTTGCTTGCCCTTGAACCCACTTGAGTTGTTCTTGTTGAAGTTGGGCCTTGTGTTCTTCTTGCTCCAAAATTGCCTTGAAGCAAGAGCCATGTGCTCATGATAATCATATTTTGTATCTTCGAGGTTGCTCTCCTCATATTCCTCTTCTTCCTCTTCTTCCACAATAACCTTGGCCTTCAAGGCAAGGTTGGGCTTCTTTGCCCTTTGAGAGCGCAACACCGTGTTGTCGGCGGTCTTGTCCAAGATCCTCATTGCCACAAACTCATCCAACACTTCATTTGAGGTCAAGGAGTGAAAGTCCGGTCTTTGACGGATGACGGAGGACAAGGCCTTGTGGTAAGGCATCATTGCTTTGAGGAACTTGCGCTTGAATTAATTGTCATCTGTGTCCTTGCTCCTATGATCTCAGAGTGAGACCGCAAGTTTGGTTACTCTCCGAAAGAGCTCACGAGATTCTTCATCTTCTTTCATTGCAAACTCATCGGCTTCATCTTGCACCACTTCGTAGTTGGAGCATTGAATGCTTGCGCTTCCCTTATAGAGGGAAACAACACAATGCCATGCATCTTTGGCCATGGCGAAGGGTCGAAGATGAGGGAGATTTCGGGTAGAACTGCATCTTAAATGATGAAGAGAGCATTCTCATTGAATTGATTATCCATGGCTTCTCTAGGGGTGAAGTTGCTTCGGTCATGTGGATGGAAACCTTCTTCAATGATTCTCCAAAGATTAGTATTCACATGATTTAAATGACGCTTGAAGTGATAAACCCAAGAATCAAAGTCCTCATTTTTCACAATCTTAGGAGGAGGGCCGGCATGATTTAAATGAGTAGAAGGAATCGGTCCTCCATAAATTGGAGGTTCCACATGGGCAAAGATGTCGGTGCCATTTCTACCACTAGTAGAAGGACCCTTTTCACTAGTAGCTTCCCCCTTGTCGGAGTTAGCATCCGTCACCTTGTCAGTGGGATCACCCACTTTCAACGGTGAGGTAGATAGTTTAAGTCCTTCTAAGAATTTATTAAACATGCTTTCAACCTCGGTTGTCATGGAGGTTTTCAATGTGTCCAAAGCCACATTGAATTCCTCACGAGACACCGCGGTTCCCCCATCACCCATAGACGAGCTCGGATTCACACCAGAGTGCTCCTCCCTACCGTCTATGGTGTCAACCATACTCTTCGGACGGCAAAGTCCTTAATAAAGAGACGAGGCTCTGATGCCAATTGAAAGGATCAATATAGTTGACTAGAGGGGGGGTTGAATAGGCAACTAACAATTTTTAGTTTTTCTTTACCAAATTAAACTTTGCATCAAAGTAGGTTGTCTAGATATGCAACTAGGTGAGCAACCTATATGATGCAACAACAATAAGCACACAAGCAAGCAAGGGATACAACACAAATAAGCTTGCACAAGTAAAGGCACGAGATAACCAAGAGTGGAGCCGGTGAAGACGAGGATGTGTTACCGAAGTTCCTTCCTTTTGAGGGGAAGTACGTCTCCGTTAGAGTGGTGTGGAGGCACAATGCTCCCCAAGAAGCCACTAGGGCCACCGTATTCTCCTCATGCCCTCACACAATGCGAGATGCATGATTCCACTATTGGTGCCCTTGAAGGCGGCGACCGAACCTTTACAAACAAGGTTGGGGCAATCTTCACAACTTAATTGGAGGCTCCCAACGACACCACGAAGTTTCACCACAATGGACTATGGCTCCGCGGTGACCTCAACCGTCTAGGGTGCTCAAACACCCAAGAGTAACAAGATCCGCTAGGGATTAGTGGGGGGAATCAAATTTCTCTTGGTGGAAGTGTAGATCGGGGCCTTCTCAACCAATCCCGAGCAAATCAACAAGTTTGATTGGCTAGGGAGAGAGATTGGGCGTGGAGCTTGGAGCAACAATGGAGCTTTTGGGGGAAGAGGTGGGTCAACTTTGGAGAAGAAGACCCCCTTTTATAGAGGGGGGGACAATCCAACCGTAACCCCCCAGATCAGCCCCGCAGAGGGCGGTACTACCGCAGGGGGCAGCGGTACTACCGCTAGCTCCAGCGGTACTACCCCCCCCCCCCCCCCCTCGCGGTACTGCCATGCAGCCAGGGAGGGCAAGCAGATGGGCAGAGGATGGACCCAGTGCGGTACTACCGCAGTGTTAGGGCGGTACTACCGCTCTCGAGCGGTACTACCGTTTCTACTGCCGCTGCTTAGTGCCGCACAACCCAACATGAGGGGCGACCACCTCGAGTCGACGCGGTAGGAGCCCGGTACCGCAGCGGTACTATGGCTGAGGACCCACAGGCGGTACTACCGCTGCAGCGCGGTACTGGCGCCTGTGGCTCTTGAGCGGTACTACCACTGGGCACCACGGTACTACCGCTGGAACCAAGCCACACCCATATATGGGGAAGAAAAACCTCCATCAAAGCAGGAAGGCTCAGTGGGTGCAAAACGGATGTGTACGTGTTGATTCCACCCTAGCCTTACCAAAAGCGGATCCCCTCTTAATAGTACGGTGACTCCTACGAAACATGTCCACCAAAACAGAAATGAAAGAGCTACACCGTCTTGATTAAAATTCCGAGGGGAAGGAATCATCCCATGCCAAAGGATGAATCTCTGAAATGCTCAAAGCACACGATTAGTCCGCAAACGTGTTGTCATCAATCGCCAAAACTACATCGAGAGAGATGTGCCTTAACAGTACTCTTGAACATACTTCGTTGTACCGGGACCCAAGTCCGCCGCCTTTACAAGTAACAACTTTTACGCCTCGGCTTCGGCCTTGATAGCAATCTTCGTATCCCCAAGCTTAAACTTATTCTTTTGCATCTCCATGAACATGTCAAACCTCTCCACCTTCTTTTCCCCCTTTACCTCGTTGCGTTTGGCAGTTGTCTCCTTCGCCATGATGACCTCAGATTTCTCTTTCATCTTGGCCACAACCCCTTCTCACCTATCCTTGTCCATCTCCCATCCCCCCTATTCGTAGGCGCATGGGTGACCCGTGCAACCCCTCCTTTTGTTGGATCACCATCTTCATTATCTTTTTTGGCGATGGATGTGGTTTTGGCAGAATTAACAATGTCCATCCACTTGCTTCGCCCATTCCACTTCATCCAACAATGCATTAGTGTCAATGGCTTCTTCTCCATCTTCTTATACAAAGTGCACGCACATGCGGGCTAGCAAAGCAATACAATGACACGATCAACAAGTTGCAACATTGAGCAGATCAATAAAATGACCAAAACGTAGAGCAACAAGTTGCAAAACTTACGAGCTCGACGAGTGACACACACTTGGCCACCGGTTTTTCACTTGTTTAAATGCACAACAATACTTGTTGACCTCCAATTGAATGATGTACCGTAGATGGGCTAGCGACTTTAGATTGCGATCATGGACAACTTCGTTCTTGTAGATCATGAATCAACCGCGGACACTTTGCCAAAAAGCCGCGCCCTTTTGCTATGTGCCTTGAAACATAACACTACTGGCTAATCACTTCAATCATCCTCCTTGTCATTGTATGTGTTGCCCCTCTTCTTGGGTCGCCATCTGGCTCCTCGGGTTGCTTGATGTCTGGGCCCTGCTCTTGCTTCGACATTGGCGAGTGGAGGTCCGCGACTTGTCCGTCTTTGTGTACACCGCCGTTGTGGATCCCGTTCATCACAGCCTCGTGTGTGGCGCCATCAAACATGGGAAGGCATTCCATCGAACGTTGTGGATCCCGTTCATCATAGCCTCGTGTGTGGCGCCATCAAACATGGGAAGGCATTCCACCGAACAGTGACTGCGCGCCGACAGATGAGGGCTCCTGGCTGGAAACCACGAGCGGATGGTCGAGGATAACTAGAGGAGGCGACTGAGTGTTACGATGACTGTTGTGTGTCGGGCTGACTATGTAGATGGTCGACGTGATAGTAGGGCGGTTTGTATTAGGAGGGCAGGGTTGTGAATTTGCGATTGTTCGGGCGGCACTGACACCTTCTTTGTAGGACAAGCTCCGACTGCTAGTGCCTTCTTCTCCCTCGCCTTCACAGTCTGGCCTTGCCACTCCGCGGACGCAGCCACGCACGACCATCTCCGGCTTGAAGGAACCACGAACCTCTCGAAGCGATCCCGCCGATCCATCTCGTCGGCGAAGGCTGACAAAACGAGACTGGATGGGGCGCCTGCTATCGGGACGGAGGGCTGGCTTTCACACAGGAATAGTGGAGCGGAGTGTCCAAATGTGCGCACTCAGCCATGGTTTTGGGTGGGCCAGGGTGTCAGTTCACACAGGAATAATGGAGCGGAGTATCCAAATATGCACACTCCGCCATGGTTTTGGGTGGGCCAGGGTGTCAAGCCCGAACTCCCATAGGCCTCACCGATTTGTCCGATCCAGACATTTGCGAGCGATTTGATGATCCATGTTGGAGTTGCCCAAGTGTCTCTATTGAAAATATTCTTAATTTTTTGTGGGTTTCTTTGAAAGGCTAGAAATGATTTTCTTTTTGATCGAAAAAAAGCCCTCCCTCATCATGTGCACATTGTTGCAAAAGACTTGTCTTATGATTTATATGATGTTTCTAATCATATGTCTAGCTTGCAGGAGGTGCCTCAAGTTCAACTTTCTCCTGATCAACTTCCTCTGCAGGGAAAGACTCTTAAATCTGATTTGCTCGTTGTCGGTCCTAAAATATACTCCGATGCAGCTTTCAGATGTAAGGAAGTTTCAGGATTGGTGCAAGGTTCAGTTGCTACTGGAGTTGGAGTCTATCTTTCGTGGCCTCAAGATCAAATTGAAGTAAATGTGCAAATTCAGGCTTCAGCTCCAGCTACATCTTCTCCAATACAGGCAGAAGCATTTGCACTTTCTTTTGCGGCTCATCTGGCTAACAGGCTTAACATTATTCACCCAACTTTTCTTATGGATTGTCTATCCTTGGCCTCATTAGCTGCATCGGGTGAGATTGTGGAAGCCAATACCCCATGGAGTATCCGGAAACTTTTGGGTGATTTCTTCAAGCAAGTGTCAAATTTGCAACCTCAAGTGTTTCATATTTCTAGGGAAATTAATGGAATCGCTCATAATGCAGCTCATCGGGATCTATGTTCTAATGTTGAACCTGAAATGTGTTGCTTTGCTTCAGCTCATAGACATATATCTTGCCCTGTTGTTTCTCTCCTAGGTACATTTCAGGTTCAGGGCTTTGTAATTCATGCTGTAAGATGCTACTGAGCTGAATGAATTTGGCTCTTCTCAAAACAAAAACAAAAAAAGCTGAATGAATTTGGCGCTTCGTGCACCTTTTGTTGTTCAAAAAAAACAGCTATACAAGTAGTACTTTTTTTGGCGATAAATTCTTGTATTACTCAACCGCAAGAATTACAATCACGACCGACAATGTCAAGGACATATGTGTACATATGCATACGTGTGTGTACCCTTATCATATTCCCACTTGGGGCACATTGTACATGTTACACTCTTCAAGACTAAAACGTGTGCACGCCGACTCAAGTCCAGGGTGAAAGAGAAGCAGTTTATGCGGTGTGCCTGTTGACATTTATCTCGCCGACAATCAAACTATCTTTGTTGATACCCTAGACTATAACTAGAACTAACAAACTAATGGCTAGATTTGCTAGTATCCTGCTATGCCAACTAAGGCAAATGATACAGAGTAGAGTGCAACTGAAATGGCAATCCCTGCGACAAAATTGTATGAGAGGTGCTTGTTATCACGAGGTACAAATGCTATCTTCAAAGTATTAGTCAGTTCGAAGAGCCTATGGGAAACCTGCAGAAACACATGCTGGCATAAGCAAGTCGCTTTATGGACTAAATTCAATGCCATACATGGGGAAGAAGGTGGACTAAATTCAATGCCATACAAGGGGAAGAAGGTGTACATACCGCAACATATAGCGCAGTAGTGAGCATGAAGTTAAGTAGTGGGTAATCTGGGATTATCGTCAATAGCCACTTGGGTTGCCCATTGGGTACCTTTGATCTTCGAGGGTCATCAAAGCAAACAAAATAAGTTACATTCATTTAAAATCTGAAGGCAATTATCCAGTGGCACAAATGGCAGAACCTATAAAGTACGGAAACTGGATATGGTACCTGAGCCAGATATGGAACTGAGATATATATGTTTCTAGTGTAATCTTTCCAAGCCAGCTAGAACAAACAAATCAACAAGTATGTGTTAGTCGCATATTCATAGATCATTAGCATTACATTTAGTCATATAACGATACAATTTGCTCTGTTAACACAAAACTTACGCAAATAGCGTTAGAGAGCACGCCCGGAATTCTTGAGTGAAGTTGCGCAGGCAGATGTAAACACTTTTGAATGCAACACACATGGACCAATCAGATTTAACAGTATACAGATGGATTTATACTCGACACAAACAGGAAAGATACATACGTTATGGGGATCCAGGATGTGTAGGGATGGTATTTATTGTAGGTAATCTTGTCCAGCTTATAGATGTACTCATACCACAAATACCCAGCCTGTGTTCACCAGAAAGCCAGCAGATCGTATCAAAATATATCTATGACAGACAATTTGCTGTAGATGTTTGATAATTACCGTTAAAGAAACTGTAACTATAGAGGCCTTAATATAGAGTTTTGTTCTTGTTTCAGCTTCTTCAAGCTTTTCCATCCACTTCTCAACCTATGACATGGAGATGTCAAACTCATTTCACCCGCTCTTTTGATAATTCTGACGAAATTGAAACTATCTTTGGATCTAAAAAAACATATCAGTTATGCCAGCATACTGCATAAAACAAGTTATACGGAACATACCGTTGGATGGTGATAGGCATATATCATCCCCACAATCCATATGTAGCGATCAAGTCCAGATCGGAAGTGCCACTCATGCAACCTGGGGAGATCTGGTTTAGAAGGATCGTCATAACCTGCACACAAGACGAATAACATTGTTAAGTCACATTGAAGAAAAAAATGCATAGACTAGCAAACTCACTAACTGTTACTGAAGTAAACTGACCTAGAAGAAAAGTGAATGGGCTCCAGACTATCTCAAAGACACCTGGGATTTCCCATACCAAGATAACTACCAAGAAGCACCCAACAAATTTTATAGCAATCACTGATCTAATCTCATTGTACTTGTTTAGAATTCCAAGAGCACCATACACCATGAGGGTGAAAAGAGTGTGCATAGGGCAAATATAATATAGTGTGTAATCATTATTTAGGACAATACAGCAGAATGCCACAAAGAAATTGAGGCGCCACATCATCTGTTGAAGGTGCAACCATGTTAGTAAAGGTCTGCGGATGAAAAGAAAGAACAATTGGACTAATTAAGAATGGACCTGAGCAAATCGTCCCAGACTGAAATCCTTCCGCACATAATAATAGGAGAAGTTGCCAAATCCAGTCATCCACACATATGCAGCAATGAACACACGAATCGCATTGTAGATCTCTTTAGCATTGAAGTAGTGGTACATCAAGAATAGCACCTGGAAACAAACGAAGCAATGCTGAGAAGTGGTGCTCTGCTAGCAGAGAGATCAAAACCTTGGTGGTTGCAAATGGATGCCCTTGGTTAATCAGCTTATTTACAACTAACAGGTTATAAATGAAGGTGAAGGAGGTAAGCATTAAGCAAGTAAGCACCGCAGGATGACAGTTACAACTGAATAGTCAACATTCTCGTTAGAAAAATCTGATGCATTAATATCCATGCATGATTGGCGGGTAGTAGAATAAAAGCCAGACAAAATGCTATAAGGAAGATGAACTATGAAAATACCTGCATCCAACCCTTCCATTCTTCCGTCTGATGCCTATTCAAATATAGTACAGATTTTCCAGTGAGTGTGGACTTATCTTGGTGGACCTTGAAGGAAGTAATAGCTGCTACGATGATAAGAAGAAAATAGAGGAAAAGGAAGAGATCTCGGCTGTAATTCTGTAGACACACACAAAAAAAAAGTTATCCAATTGAAAATAGCATATTGCGCACACACACCTTATATGCAGCTTCTAGTATTTTGCATTAATTTGAATAAGTGAGAAAAGATGACATGTTCTAAGAATCTGATTTTTACCAGTATGTTACATAGGGACATCAAAATTTAGCATAAGATTCTACAGAAAAACAACATACTAAAGCATCAGCAGACCTAGAATCTGAAAGCTATTTACAATAGATAATAATGCCATATAACTATACATTCAGATGGTGTTTAAATGTGGGCATACATTTCTAGCAAGTATCAGCATAATAGTACCTTTTCAGACTCTCCGAATATATTTGTGCGGTCGCATATGTAAAAGTAAAGTAGATGGCCTCCAAGCTCGGATCTGATAGACCAATGACAAGCCATCAGCAGAATAATGCAACCAGACAAGTATCAACGAATACAGAATGCAAGTAGATTACATTGCCCTCAGTGTCAATCGATGCTCCAGAAGAAGTGTCCGGTCCATACAGAAAAGTCTGTGGAACCAACTAAGTCAGTGCATTTGAATCTTGACATCTTAAACAATCATTTATTATGCAATCGAGAATTATAGTTCACAAGCAACCTGAGCATCTGTGATGTGAAAGAAGCATAAACTGGCTTTGCACCAGCTACTTGACCACCCTCCTCCAGTAACATTGTTTGATCCTCTCCTTTGTTTGAGCTGCTATCCATGTCTGATAAATTGATGTCCGAGTGTCTACTGACAAAGAGAAGGAAACATTACTTCGGATAAGAGTCCTTCTAGAAAGTAGTATTTCATTAAAAGCAACATATAATGGCGCCAATACTCATTTCAAGATGGAAGAACAAAATAGATCAACCCCAGAAAAAGTAAGATACATTGAGCTATGGACCTATGGTACTTGCAGCATAGGCAGAGATTTCTGGACATTCAAAGGGGAGATACAACTTAGCAGCACTCCCATGATCAAAATAGAATTTACTCACGTTTTAAGTGAAGCAGCATTCTTCCTATGAAAGAGAACCTCAGCATACACCCAGGCCGCAAGAACCCAAAGAAATCCCAGAAAAGCAGAAAGCTGGGATAAAGTACAAAGCAAGTTCTGTCAGTTCCAATGATCAATGTCCCAGAAATAAATAAATTATAGTATCTGTAATAAACAAATTAACTTCATGGGGGGATAATAGCATCACTATGCATACTTAGTTAGGGGAAGTTACAAAAGGCCTTCTAGACGCGCTGTTTAAACTTCAGCCCTTGTACTATTGCAATCCACAATACTCTGCAGTTTTGCATACTAATTAATTGGCCCACCGAACCTCATACCGGTTACTAAACTCAAGGGTCAATCATATGTATAGTAAAACAAGCACATCAACATTCAGTTCAATAGGCTGAATGGCCAAACCTATAAAGTGGTTTAGCACACACTCACTGAATCACTAGTATGAGCACATATTCCCCAAGAATACAACAGAGAAATCCATGTGTTGGAACATCTGGTGTCTCCAGATCTACAGCCCTCATTCACCAATGTGTTGGAACAGCTAAAAAAATCCACCCACCCCAGATTAGATACTACCATTCCAAAACACACATCAGTAATCTGTCCATGGACGCCCCCACTCCCCACCACATACACACACACAAGGAAATTAGCCACGGTTTTCAATCCTGAATGAGATTAACTGGTTCCCCTCCAATCAGAATAGCACCAAATCCTAACCTACGAGCAATACTTGCACATTGACAACAATAACCAACCAAGCGCGAGCGCAACACAGCCAGTAACTATTTCACTGACCAATCTCGGAATTCCTCAAATAAGAAAAAGCACCGCTGAATCCCGTGAGGAAATTTCACAACCATGCCATCTCCAGCGCTTCCTTTCAACCACCTAAAACAGAAAGCGCACCCCGCAGTCCTGCACTTGCTTGCCCGCTCACCCGCCCCCCTAAAATCCCCGCCGCCACCACTCAATCGCCAACAAGCTCCAGGAAGCACCCAAGGAATCCGCACGGAGCAGCAATGCCGCGCCGACGCCCGATCGAGGGGCGATTTAGGGCTCACCTGGCCAGGCGTGAAGGAGGTCGAGGCCGCCATGGCGAGCCCACCCGCGGACGCGAGCGCCTCCGCCATTTCTACAGCATCCGCCAAGCTTTGGCGCTGGGATCCAAACGCGAGTCGTAGGAGGAGGGCAAAAATTAGGTAACCGAGAGAAAATAAGCGCGGGTTTGTGTGAGAGCAGAAGGGCCTCTCCGGTTTACGACGGATGACGCGTCGCGCAGACACTGCATGTGGGGCCACCAGCGATGGACAACGCGGCCCACAGTCGGTGCGATTTGCAAGTGACGGTCTACCTAAAAGAGTTAGGTCAGATTTAGCCATTTAGGTTGGAAGGAAAGATTTATCGTCTTCTTTTTCGGCTACTGGAAAATTAACTTCCAAGGTACTCCCTCCGATGACTCAATTTTGTATTAACTTTAGTATAAAGTTAGGTCATCTATTTTGAAACAAAGGGAGTACATAGGATAAGGCGTATAAATTTTGTATGAAGTGTGATTTTTTTTCAAGGCGGAAGGAGTTTTATTCCAAATTGAGAGAGTTACAGTCGAAAGCCAGAAGATCCTCGATACATGGCGGTGCCGTGGTACACTCGATACGACTATAATTTGTCAGAGGATCGGCAACTCTATTCTGATCCCTAGTTAACTCATGGGGAATAAATTCTTTGTCACACATCAACTCCTTAATTTCAGCCACGAGATGACCATATGCCGAACGAACTAGTCCATCCCCTGATAGATACGATAAAGTCTCACTTGAGTCAGATTGAACAATGACTGGAAGACTGGAATGTTGTATAGCAAGCGCCATCCCTTGCATAATTGCATGTCTCTCCACTTCTCGCGCTTCATAACAATTGAAAATAAACCGATATGCTGCAAAAGTAACTGAACCATCATGTCATCAAAGAGTCATCCCTGCCGATGTCGTGCCGGATTTCACTGAAAAAGATCCATCCACTGAAAGTGCAACGTAATCAGTGGTAGGGGGTGGCCAAGGCTTAGAAACAGGAGTAATCCTCACTTATGGTACGACCCAGTCAGTAACCGACATTTTACCCTTGGTCATTTCCGATGTACTATACTTGCACGCATCTCTAACAGACTTCATATAACTGTCGAAATAATCCATCATAGTGGTCACGGGTGGAACCCTTTTATCATGAGTAACATTATTCCATAATTGCCAAATACGCCAAATAAGCATAAGGACTCTATCGCGTTCAACTGCATTGCAATTTACCGACAAGTTTAGCAGTCATTCCTTGCCACTATTAATAAGGAGCCCGTCTGGTGGAAGCGGCCAGACTTGTCTCATGTTCTCCCAGATGCTACGTGCATGGTTGCATGCAACCAATGCATGGTAGTTGTCCTCATCAACAATGCCGCAAAATGGACACGTCCCACGTGTCCTCAGATGCCGGTATTGCATGCAAGCATCTCCAGTTGCCGCACGCCATGCTGTATGTTTCATAGGCGAGGAGCGCCATATCGGATTCCAAACAGAACGGTTCCCGTCGGGGTTAGCACTGGACGCCCCGCCGGCGAACCGCTCATCATGATCGGTCGTCACCAAGTAATACACACTTCTCACATAGAATCGGCCATGCTTCTCCGGATGCCATGCGAAGAAATGATAACCTTGTCTTAGTGAGGTACATATTTTCAGAATTTCATGTACGTCCATTCGCCAAAAGTGGTCATTCAAATGTTGCACCTGAAGGAAATATGCCCTAGAGGCAATAATAAAGTTGTTGTTTTATATTTTCGCATATCATGATAAATGTTTATTATTCATGCTATAATTGTATTAACCGGAAACTTGATACATGTGTGGATAGTGTCCCTAGTAAGCCCCTACTAGACAAGCTCGTTAATCAAAGATGGTTAAGTTTCCTAACCATAGACATGTGTTGTCATTTGATGAACGGGGTCACATCATTAGGAGAATGATGTGATGGACAAGACCCATCCGTTAGCTTAGCATATTGATTGTTCAGTTTTATTGCTATTACTTTCTTCATGTCAAATACATATTCCTTCGACTATGAGATTATGTAACTCCCGGATACCGGAGGAATACCTTGTGTGCTATCAAACGTCACAACATAACTGGGTGATTATAAAGATGCTCTACAGGTATCTCCGAAGGTGTTTGTTGGGTTGTCATGGATCGAGATTAGGATTTGTCACTCCGAGTATCGGAGAGGTATCTTTGGGCCCTCTCGGTAATGCACATCATAAGAAGCCTTGCAAGCAAAGTGACTAATGAGTTAGTTACAAGATGATGTATTACGGAATGAGTAAAGAGACTTGCCGGTAACGAGATTGAACTATGTATGAAGATATCGACGATCGAATCTCGGGCAAGTAACATACCGATGACAAAGGGAATAACGTATGTTGTCATAACGGTTCAACCGATAAAGATCTTCATAGAATATGTAGGAACCAATATGAGCATCTAGGTTCCGCTATTGGTTATTGACCGGAGAAGTGTCTCGGACATGTCTACATAGTTCTCGAACTCGTAGGGTTCGTACGCTTTTTCGATGACGATTTAGTATTATATGAGTTATATGATTTGGTGACCGAATGTTGTTCGAAGTCCCGGATGAGATCACAGACAAGACGAGGAGTATCTAAATGGTTGAGAGGTAGAGATTGATATATATAGGATGATAGTATTCGGACACCGGAAGTGTTCCGGAATGTATCGGGTAGTTATCGGAGTACCGGGGGGTTACCGGAACCCCCGGGGGAAAGGTATGGGCCATAGGAGGGGAGCACACCAGCCCACAAGGGGTGCCCCCACCAAGGAAGGAGGCCGAGTGGGAGAAGGGAAAGAGGGGATTCGCCTCCCTTTCCTTCTCTCCTTCCTCTTCCCTTTTCCCCCTCCGGCAAATATGGAAGGGGGGAGGCCGAATTGGGGAGGACCCCAAGTAGGATTCCTCCTACTTGGGGCACACCCTTGTTGCTCCCCTCCCCCTCCCACCTATATATATGTGGGAAGGGGGCGCCTAGAACACACAACAACTCGTTAGCCGTGTGCGACGCCCCCTCCACAGTTTACACCCACGGTCATAGTTTTATGGTGCTTAGGCGAAGCCCTGTGAGAATCACTTCATCATCACCGTCACCCACGCCGTCGTGCTGACGGAACTCATGTACTTCCTCGACACCTTGCTGGATCAAGAAGGCCAGGTACGTCATCACGCTGAACGTGTGCAGAACTTGGAGGTGACGTACGTTCGGTGCTTGATCGGTCGGAGCTAGAAGAAGTTCGACTACATCAACCGCGTTGTCAAACGCTTACGCTTTCGGTCTACGAGGGTATGTGGACACACTCTCCCCCTCTCGTTACTTTGCATCTCCTAGATAGATCTTGCGTGAGCGTAGGATTTTTTTGAAATTGCATGCTATGTTTCCCAACAGTGGCATCATGAGCCAGGTCTATGCGTAGATGATATGCACGAGTAGAACACAAAGAGTTGTGGGCGGTGATAGTCATACTGCTTACCACCAACGTCTTATTTTGATTCGGTGGTATTGTGGGGTGAAGCGGCCCAGACCAACCTTACATGTCCACGCACATGAGACCGGTTCCACCGACAGACATGCAACTAGTTTTGCATAAAGGTGGTTGGCGGGTGTCTATTTCTCCTACTTAAGTTGAATCAAATTTGACCGCGACCGGTCCTTGAAGAAGGTTAAAACAACAAACTTGATGAAACACCATTGTGGTTTGATGCGTAGGTAAGAACGGTTCTTGCTAGAAGCCCGTAGCAGCCACGTAAAACTTGCAACAACAAAGTAGAGGACGTCTAACTTGTTTTTGCAGGGCATGTTGTGATGTGATATGGTCAAGACATGATGTGAAATACGTTATTCTATGAGATAATCATGTTTTATAAAAGTTACTGACAACCAGCAGGAGCCTTATGGTTGTCTCTTTATTATGAAATGCAAACGCCATGTAGTTGCTTTACTTTATCACTATGTGTTAGCGATAGCTGTAGAAGCAATAGTTGGCGAGACGACCATGATGCTGTGATGGAGATTAAGGTGTCAAGCCAGTGACGATGGAGATCATGACGATGCTTTGGAGATGGAGATCAAAAGCACAAGATGATGATGGCCATATCATGTCACATATTTTGATTGCATGTGATGTTTATCTTTTATGCACCTTATTTTGCTTAGTACGGTGGTAGCATTATAAGATGATCCCTTAACTAAAATTTCAAGGTATAAGTGTTCTCCCCGAGTATGCACCATTGCGATAGTTCATCGTGTTGAGACACCACGTGATGATCGGGTGTGATAGACTCTACGTTCACATACAACAGGTGCAAGACAGTTTTGCACATGCATAATACTCAGGTTAAACTTGACGAGCCTGGCATGTACAGACATGGCCTCAGAGCACTGGAGACCGAAAGGTCGAACGTGAATCATATAGTAGATATGATCAACATAGAGATGTTCACCATTGATGACTACTCCATCTCATGTATGATGACTACTTGATAGTTTAGTGCGCCATGCTTTACGGCTTAGAATCGGGACTTCAAAAAAGTTTTGAATGCCACGGAGCATATGGGATGTTACAAGAGTTGAAATCAGTATTTCAGACTCATGCCCTTGTTGAGAGGTATGAGACCTCTGACAAGTACTTTGCCTACAAGATGGAGGAGAATAGCTCAGCCAGTGAGCATGTGCTCAGAATGTCTGGGTACTACAATCGCTTGAATCAAGTGGGAGTTAATCTTCTAGATAATATAGTGATTGACAAAGTTCTCTAGTCACTATCACCAAGTTACTAGAACTTCACGATGAACTATAATATGCAAGGGATGACAAAAACGATTCCCAAGCTCTTCGCGATGCTGAAATCGGCGAACGTAGAAATCAAGAAAGAACATCAAGTGTTGATGATTAACAAGACCACTAGTTTCAAGAAAAAAGGCAAGGAAAAGAAAGGGAACTTCAAGAAGAATGGCAAGCATGTTGTCACTCTCGGGAAGAAGCCCAAAGCTGGACCTAAGCCTGAAACTAAGTGCTTCTATTGCAAAGGAAATGGTCACTGGAAACGGAACTGCCCCAAATACTTGGCGAATAAGAAGGATGGCAAAGTGAACAAAGGTATATTTGATATACATGTTATTGATGTGTGCTTTACTAGTGTTCATAGTAGCCCCTGGGTATTTGGTACCGGTTCAGTTGCTAAGATTAGTAACTCGAAACAGGAGTTACAAAATGAACAGAGACTAGTTGAGGGCGAAGTGACGATGTGTGTTGGAAGAGATTCCAAGGTTGATAAGATCATCATCGCATACTCCCTCTACCTTCGGGATTAGTGTTGGACCTACATAAATGTTATTTGGTGTTTGCGTTGAGCATGAATATGATTGGATTATGTTTATTGCGATACGATTATTCATTTAAGTTAGAGAATAATTTTGTTCTGTTTACATGAATAAAACCTTCTGTGGTCATACACCCAATGTAAATGGTTTATTGAATCTCGATCATAGTGATACACATATTCATAATATTGATGCCAAAAGATGCAAAGTTGATAATGATAGTGCAACATATTTGTGGCACTCCCGTTTAGGTCATATTGGTGTAAAGCGCATGAAGAAACTCCATACAGATGGATCTTTGGAATCACTTGATTATGAATCATTTGATACTTGCAAACCATGCCTCATGGGCAAGATGGCTAAAACTCCATTCTCCAAAACAATGGAGCAAGCCAATGACTTAATGGAAATAATACATACCGATGTATGCGGTCTGATGGGTGTTGAGGCACGCGGCGGGTATCGTTATTTTCTGACCTTCACAGATGATTTGAGCAGATATGGGTATATCTACTTAATAAAACACAAGTCTGAAACATTTCAAAAGTTCAAGGAATTTCAGAGTGAAGTGGAGAATCATCGTAACAAGAAAATAAAGTTTCTACGATCTGATCGCGGAGGTGAATATTTGACTTACGAGTTTGGCCTTCATTTAAAACAATGTGGAGTAGTTTCACAACTCACGCCACCTAGAACACCATACTGTAATGGTGTGTCTGAACATCATAACCGTACTTTATTAGATATGGTGCGATCTATGATGTCTCTTACCGATTTACCCCTATCGTTTTAGGGTTATGCATTAGACACAGCTGCATTCACGTTAAATAGGGAACCGTCTAAATCCATTGAGACAACACCGTATGAACTGTGGTTTGGCAAGAAACCTAAGCTGTCATTTCTTAAAAGTTTGGGGATGTGACTGCTACCTCTTGAGCTTGCGTTGGTTTTCCCTTGAAGAGGAAAGGGTGATGCAACAAAGTAGCATAAGTATTTCCCTCAGTTTTGAGAACCAAGGTATCAATCCAGTAGGAGACGACGTAAACGAGATTCAAAAATATGGAATAGAGATGCAATATAATGGAAAAGAGACCCGGGGGCCATAGGTTTCACTAGTGGTTACTCTCGAGATATCATGTATTACGGTGGGTGAACAAATTACTATCGAGCAACTGATAAAAAAGCGCATAATGATGATGACATCTAAGGCAATGATCATGAACATAGGCATCACATCCGTGTCAAGTAGATCGACTCCTGCCTGCATCTACTACTATTCCTCCACACATCGATCGCTATCCAGCATGCATCTAGAGTATTAAGTTCATAAGAATGGAGTAACGCATTAAGAAAGATGACATGATGTAGAGGGATAAAATCAAGCAATATGATATAAACCCCATCTTTTTATCCTCGATGGCAACAATACAATACGTGCCTTGCTGCCCCTACTGTCACTGGGAAAGGACACCGCAAGATTGAATCCAAAGCTAAGCACTTCTCCATGGCAAGAAAGATCAATCTAGTAGGCCAAACTAAACCCATAATTCGAAGAGACTTGCAAAGATATCAAATCATGCATATAAGAATTTTGAGAAGAACCAAATAATATTCATGGATAATCTTGTTCATAAATCCACAATTCATTGGATCTCGGCAAACACACCGCAAAAGAGTATTACATCGAATAGATCTCCAAGAACATCGAGGAGAACTTTGTATTGAGAATCAAAGAGAGAGAAGAAGCCATCGAGCTAATAACTATGGACCCGAAGGTCTACGATAAACTACTCACGCTTCATCGGAGAGGCAATGGTGTTGATGTAGAAGCCCTCCGTGACCGAATCCCCCTCCGACAGATCGCCGGAAAAGGCCCCAAGATGGGATCTCATGGGTACAGAAGGTTGCGACGGTGGAAAAGTGATTTTGTGGCCCCCCTGATGTTTTTAGGGTATAAGAGTATATATAGGTGAAAGAACTAGGTTGGTGGAGCTACGAGGGGCCCACGAGGGTGGGGGCGCGCCTACCCCCCTGGGCGCGCCCTCCTGCTTCGTGGACGCCTCCTTGCATCTCTAACTTCAACTCCAAGTCTTCTGGTTTGCTTTCGGTCCAAGAAATATCATCGCGAAGGTTTCATTCCGTTTGGACTCCATTTGGTATTCCTTTTCTGCAAAACTCTAAAATAGGCAAAAGAGACAGAAACTGGCACTGGGCCCTCGGTTAATAGGTTAATCCCAAAAATAATATAAAAGAGCATATTAAAGCCCATTAAACATCCAAAATAGATAATATAATAACATGGAAAATTCAAAAATTATAGATACGTTGGAGACGTATCAGTGACGCTTATGTCAAAAGGCTTCAGCCTGATAAGCTCAAACCCAAAGCAGAGAAGTGCATCTTCATAGGATACCCTGAGGAAACAATTGGGTACACCTTCTACCATAGATCCAAAGGCAAGATCTTTGTTGCCAAGAATGGAAACTTTTTAGAGAAGGAGTTTCTCTCGAAAGAAGTGAGTGGGAGGAAAGTAGAACTTGACGAGGTAATTGTACCTTCTCTCAATTTGGAAAGTAGCGCATTAGAGAAATTTGTTCCTGTGATGCCTACACCAACTAGAGAGGAAGTTAATGATGATGATCATGAAACTTCAGATCAAGTTACTACTGGACCTCGTAGGTCGAACAGAGCACGCGCCACACCAGAGTGGTACAGTAATCCTGTCCTGGAAGTCATGTTACTAGACCATGATGAACCTACGAACCATGAAGAAGCTATGATGAGCCCAGATTCTGGCAGATGGCTTGAAGCCATGAAATCTGAGATAGGATCCATGTATGAGAACAAAGTGTGGGCTTTGGCAGACTTGCCCGATGATCGGCAAACCATTAAGAATAAATGGATTTTCAAGAAGAATACTGACGCTGATAGTAATGTCACTATCTACAAAGCTCGACTTGTCACAAAAGGTTTTCGACAAGTTCAAGGAGTTGACTACGATGAGACTTTCTCACTCGTACCGATGCTTAAGTCTATCCGAATCATTTTAGCAATTTCCACATTTTATGATTATAAAATTTGGCAAATGGATGCCAAAACTGCATTCCTTAATGGATATCTTAAAGAAGAGTTGTATATGATGCAACCAGAAGGTTTTGTCGATCCCAAAGGTGTTGACGAAGTGTGCAAGCTCCAGCGATCCATCTATGAACTAGTGCAAGCATCTCAGAGTTGGAATGTACGCTTTAATAAGGTGATCAACGCATATAGTTTTATACAGACTTATGGTGAAGCCTGTATTTACAAGAAAGTGAGTGGGAGCTCTGTAGCATTTCTGATATTATATGTGGATGACATATTGTTGATTGGAAATGATGTAGAATTTCTGGATAGCATAAAAGGATATTTGAATAAGAATTTTTCAATGAAAGACCTCGGTGAAGCTGCTTATATATTGGGCATCAAGATCTATAGATATAGATCAAGACGCTTGATAAGACTTTCAATGAGTACATACCTTGACAAGATTTTGAAGGAGTTCAAAATGGATCAATCAAAGAAGGAGTTCTTGCCTGTATTGTAAGGTGTGAAGTTGAGTAAAGACTCAAAACCTGACCACGATTGAAGATAAAGAGAGAATGAAAGTCATTCCCTATGCCTCAGCCATAGGTTCTATAAAGTATGCCATGCTGTGTACCAAACTTGTTGTGAACCTTGCCATGAGCTTGGCAAGGGGGGGTACAATAGTGATCCAGGACTAGATCATTGGACAATGGTCAAAGTTATCCTTAGTTACCTTAAACAGGACTAAGGAAATGTTTCTCGGTTATGGAGGTGATAAAGAGTTCGTCATAAAGAGTTACGTCGATGCAAGCTTTGACACTGATCTAGATGACTCTAAGTCTCAATCTAGATACTTATTGAATGTAGGAGCAATTATCTAGAGTAGCTCCATGCAGAGCATTGTAGACATAGAAATTTGCAAAATACATAAGGATCTGAATGTGGCGGACGCGTTGACTAAATTCTCTCACAAGCAAAACATGATCACACCTTAGTACTCTTTGGGTGTTAATCACACAGTGTTGTGAACTATATTATTGACTCTAGTAAACCCTTCGGGTGTTAATCACATGGCGATGTGAACTATTGGTGTTAATCACATGGCGATGTGAACTAGATTATTGACTCTAGTGCGTGGGAGACTAAAGGAAATATGCCCTAGAGGCAATAATAAAGTTGTTATTTTATATTTCCGTATATCATGATAAATGATTATTATTCATGCTAGAACTGTATTAACCGGAAAATTGATACATGTGTGGATACATAGACAAAACACCGTGTCCCTAGTAAGCCTCTACTAGATTAGCTCGTTAATCAAAGATGGTTAAGTTTCCAAAACACAGACATGTGTTGTCATTTGATGAATGGGATCACATCATTAGGAGAATGATGTGATTGACAAGACCCATCCATTAGCTTAGCATATTGACCGTTCAGTTTTATTGCTACTGCTTTCTTCATGTCAAATACATATTCCTTCAACTATGAGATTATGCAACTCCCGGATACCAGAGGAATACCTTGTGTGCTATCAAACGTCACAACGTAACTGGGTGATTATAAATATGCTCTACAGGTATCTCCGAAGGTGTTTGTTGGGTTGGCATAGATCGAGATTAGGATTTTTCACTCCGAGTGTTGGAGAGGTATCTCTGGGCCCTCCCGATAATGCACATCATAAGAAGCCTTGCAAGCAAATTGACTAATGAGTTAGTTACAGGATGATGTATTACGGTACGGGTAAAGAGACTTGCCAGTAACGATATTGAACTAGGTATGAAGATACCAACGATCGAACCTCGGGCAAGTAACATACCGATGACAAAGGGAATAACATATGTTGTCATAGCGGTTCGACCGATAAAGATCTTCGTAGAATTTGTAGGAACCAATATGAGAATCCAGGTTCCGCTATTGGTTATTGACCAGAGAAGTGTCTTGGTCATGTCTACATAGTTCTCGAACCCGTAGGGTCCGCACGCTTAAAGTTTGATGACAATTTAGTATTATATGAGTTATATGAGTTGGTGACCGAATGTTGTTCAGAGTCCCGGATGAGATCACGGACATGACAAGGAGTCTCAAAATGGTAAAGAGGTAAAGATTGACATATAGGATGATAGTATTCGGACACCGGAAGTGTTCCGGAATATATGGGTAGTTATCGGACTGCGCTCGGGGGGGGGGGGGGGGGGGGGGTTACCGGAACCCCCGGGGGGAAGATATGGGCCATATGGGCCATAGGAGGGGAGCACACCAGCCCACAAGGGGTGCCCCCCGCCCTAAGGAAGGAGGCCGAGTGGGAGAAGGGAAAGAGGGGATTCGCCCCCCTTTCCTTCTCTCCTTCCTCTTCCCTTTTCCCCCTCCGGCAAATATGGAAGGGGGGAGGCTGAATTAGGGAGGACCCCAAGTAGGATTCCTCCTACTTGGGGCGCACCCTTGCTTCTCCCCTCCCCCTCCCACCTATATATATACATGGGGAGGGGGCGCCTAGAACACACAACATATATCGTTAGCCGTGTGCGGTGCCCCCCTCCACAGTTTACACCCCCGTCATAGTTTTCCGGTGCTTAGGCAAAACCCTGCGAGAATGACTTCACCATCATCGTCACCACACCGTTGTGCTGACGGAACTCATCTACTTCCTAGACACCTTGCTGGATCAAGAAGGTGAGGGACGTCATCGCCCTGAACGTGTGCAGAACTCGGAGGTGCCATACGTTCGGTGCTTGATTGATCGGAGCTTGCAGAAGTTCGACTACATCAACCACGCTGTCAAACGCTTTCGCTTTCGGTCTACGAGGGTACATGGACACACTCTCCCCCTCTCGTTGCTTTGCATCTTCTAGATAGATATTGCATGAGCGTAGGATTTTTTTTTTGAAATTGCATGCTACGTTTCTCAACAGCACCATCCATGCACCATTATCATCAAGAAAATCGGATACTCGGTTAAATCGACAGATCCTTTTGGGTGTGACCGGTCGAAAATTATGGCCATGGGGAATACAAGGGTCCCTCCTTGTACGTATAGAAGAACCATCTCGAACCCGCCAATTGATCCCCTTTTAACCAGCCCCAGACCATGTGCAATTCCCTTCCACACAGCTAAGGAATTCCCTGTGAATACAATGTCCAAAAAATTACCATTGGGATGATACTTCGAGCGTATCAACCGAGCACATAAGCTATTTGGAGAATCAAGGAGTCGCCAACCCTGCTTCACGAGCAGTGCTTGGTTAAAAGCTCGCATATCTCAGAAGCCCATACCACCTTTGGACTTTGGTAGTCTCATTTTATCGCAACTCAACCATGCCATCTGATACCTCTCCAACGTATCTATAATTTTTTACTGTTCCATGTTGTTATATTATCACTCTTGGATGTTTTACAATCATTTTATAGCAACTTTATATCATTTTTTGGGACTAAACTATTGACACAGTGCCCAGTGCTAGTTGCTGTTTTTGCTTGTTTTTTTACTTCGCAGAATATTAGTACCAAACGGAGTCCAAATGCCATGAAACATTTTGGAGATTTTTTGGACCAGAAGACACCTTGGGGGCCAAGAAAGCACCAGAGGGGAGGCTCGTGGGGAGCACAACCCACCAGAGCACGCCCAGGATCCCAGGCGCGCCCATGGGGGTTGTGGGACCCATAGATGTCCCCTACACCGCCTCTTCGCCCTATAAATTCCCAAATATTCCAGAAACCCTAGGGGAGACGATGAAACACAATTCTAGCCGCCGCAAGTTCCAGAACCACGAGATCCAATCTACACCATCACAGAGGGGTTCATCATCCTCATTGGTGCCTCTCCAATGATGGTGAGTAGTCCACCATAGATCTACGGGTTCGTAGGAAATAGCTAGATGGCTTTCTCTCTATCTTTTGATTCTCAATACAATGGTCTCTTGGAGATCTATTTGATGTAATGACTTTTTGTGGTGTGTTTGTTGGGATCCGATGAAGTTTGAGTTTATGATCAGATCTATATCCATGAAAGTTATTTGAGTTTTCTTTGATCTCTTATATGCATGACTACTTATAGCCTCGTATTTCTTCTTTGAATCTTTGGTTTAGTTAGGCCGACTAGATTGATTTTTCTTGCCATTGGAAGAGGTGCTTTGTGATGGGTTCGATCTTGCGGTGTCCTCTCCCAGTGACAGAAGGGGCAGTGAGGCACACATGTATCATTGCTATTAAGGATAACAAGATGGGGTCTATTCCTACATGAATAGATCTCGTCTACATCATGTCACTGTTCTTATTGCATTACTCCGCTTCTCCATGAACTTAATACACTAGATGCATGCTGGATAGCAGTCGATGTGTGGAGTGATAGTAGTAGATGCAGAATCATTTCGGTCTACTAACCTTGGACGTGATGCCTATATAATGATCATTACCTGGATATCGTCATAACTATTTGATCTTCTATCAATTGCCCAACAATAATTTGTTTACCCACCGTATGTTATTTTCTCGAGAGAAGCCACTAGCTAGTGAAATCTGCGACCCCCGGGTCTATTCTTTTATCATATTGCTTTCTGATCTATTTTTATTCGCTTTTATTTTCAGATCCATTATTCCAAAAAAAACCAAAATACCTTGCTTCACTTTTTATTTATTTATTTATTTTATTTTGTGTTATTGCGAGATCTATTTATCCAACATCATACAAACCAATCCATCTTTTGCCCGAGGAGGGATTGACAACCCCTCTTACACGTCGGGTTGCAAGTATTTGTTCCTTGTGTGCAGGTACCGTTTACATAGCTTGGCCTGGCCTCCTACTAGATTGATACCTTGGTTTCATAATTGAGGGAAATACCTACCGTAGCTGTACTGCATCATCCCTTCCTCTTTGGGGAAATACCAATGTTGTTTCAAGCTGCATCACCATCTTCCATTTCCCTTTTTCCACCCCCACCAATATTGCCGCATTAATCGTGTAAGGTCATCAAGTACTGACACCGACAACCGGAAAACACTCATCACATAGGTGGGTATAGCTTGCACAACAAATTTAATTAATAATTCTTTACTAGAAGTGGCCATGTATTGTTCACTCCAATCAATAAGTCTCTTACTTAGTCGGTCCTGTAGTGTTTCAAATCCCCCTTATGCATTCTTCCTTTAGGAACCAACAAACCAAGATACTTAGGATCAAAAACCTATTGAGTCACCTCTAATATTGACTTAACTTCCCCGGCCTCTGTCACCAAACAATTGTCAGAGAAAAGGATGGAACACTTCGAAGGGTTTATAACTTGCTCTATTGCCAAGGCATAAGTGTTCAAAAAACCTCACACCAATATTGCCTGCTGAGTGAAAGCACGAAAAAACAACAAAGAATCATCCGCGAAAAGTAGGTGTGAAATAATCGGGGCACTTCGACAAATCTTAATTCCTTCTAATCCCTCCTCGGACATGGACTCACTGAACATAGCCGATAATGCGTCAGCAACAAACAAGAATAGAAAGGGAGAAAATGGATCACCTTGTCGCAACCCTCTTAAAGGTGAGAATAGCTCCAATAATTTACCATTGAATTTCACATAATATTTTACTGAAGAAACGCAAGCCATAATGCGATCAACCCCGGTGCAAAACCCCATTTTAGAAGGGCTTCCTCCAAAAATACCCAATCCACACGATCATATGCCTTCAATAAATCCATCTTGTACGCACATAAAGTAGGAGATCCCTGATGCATAGATTGTATATGGTGAATGCACTCGAATGCATGATGGCATTATCTGAGATCAATCGTCTAGGAATAAAAGCACTCTGATTATCTGAAATAAGATCCATGAGCAAAGGCCGTAGCCTATTCACCATGCACTTCCACATGATTTTATATATAACACTGCACAATCTGAAACCCATCTGTACCTGGTGCCTTTAGTGTCCCAATCCGAAACAATGCATCAAATATCTCTTTCTATGTATAAGGCTCGCACAAAGAAGCATTCATATCATTAGTCACCTTAGGTAGAATACAATCCAAAACTGACTCGGTGGAGAGAGTAGGATCTTTGGTATATACCTCTTTGAAATACGAGGCTTCCATACGCTCCGCATCCAATGGAGTATTACACCAAGTGTCGTTCGACCGATGAAGCCGCTGAATAAAATTACGTCGTGACCACCAAACAACACGTCTGAAGAAGTATTTTGTATCTCGATGACCTTCTTTAAGCCACGTAATACACTGCTACTTGTGAGCTACGTTTAAGGATGGCAATTTACCCATGGGTACGGGTACCCGCGGATACCGTACCGCACAGGTAGGGTATGGGCATAGTTTTATACCCACGGGTAGTACCCATACCCTACCCTCAAGTCATGGGTAGGGCATGGGTATCGCCTTTACCCATGGATATAACCATGACCTACCCGTTTATACTGGCATGTGAACCTTACCCGCGATTCACAAGTGTAACTATGTTAAAAGTCGTGTCGTGAGCTTGTGAACCCATGTTAAAGTTGCCACCAATTGTCAATTTGAATTGAGATAATTGTCATGTATTCATCTATCCATTAGTGAGTTGAGATCGATGTTTGTTTGTCAAATGTGCTATATATGAATGTAAAATTGCGAATAAATTGTGTATTGTTTGATCTACCAGTTGGGTACCCAATGGATATGGGTACGGGTAAAGTTTCATACCCATGAGTACGGGTGCAGGCCTATTTCTTGCGCGTACTAATTGAAGTATTTTGAGGTATCTTTTTGAACTGAGTTGAATGAAGAAAAGAAGAATTGGAAGAAGAAAAGTTTTCTCAACACGGGGAGGAAGTCCCTTCTAAATTGAATTTGTTATTGTAAGGGGATTTTTAAGTATTTATCTAAAGGAAGGAACAACGAGCACTCGAAAAGATTCTGGAGGATCGTCATCATTAGGTATTCTTTTTCCCTAGATCGTAGCATTAAGTATTTCTTGGCGATCTATAAGATGGTCAGATTTATAAGTAAGTATCTCTTGTAAAATATGAGCAACACCCCATTGACTACACGGGTATGGGTATGGTATTGTTGTACCTACCCCATACCCTACCCATTGCCATCCTTAGTTGCATTGGGATTTCCTCGAAGAGGAGAGGATGATGCAGTATAGTAGAGATAAGTATTTCCCTTAGTTAAGCACCAAGGTTATCAATCCAGTAGGAGCACCACACAACACCTCGTGAACAACACATACACACAAAATAACAAATACTTGCACCCAACGCAAACAAGGGGTTGTCAATCCCTTGGCGGTTAATTGCAAGGATCAAATCTCATAGTGATGGGTAGATAAACAAAAACACATAAAATAAGGTAAATAAATTGCAGCAAGGTGTTTTTCGATTTTTAATATATGATAAAGATAGATCCGGTGGCCATAATTTTCACTAAAGGCCTCTCTTTTGAACATAGCATACGGTGGATAAACAAAGTACTGTTGGGCAATTGGTAGAAAAGCGAATAATTTTGACGATATTCAAGGAAAAGATCATGTATATAGGCATCACGTCCGAGACAAGTAGACCGACTCCTACCTGGATCTACTACTATTACTCCACACATCGACCGCTATCCAGCATGCATCTAGAGTATTAAGTTCATAAAGAACGGAGTAACGCCTTAAGCAAGATGACATGATGTAGACAAAGTAAATTCAATCAATATGAATAGACCCCATCTTTTTATCCTTAAAGGCAACGATACAAGTACGTGTCATGTTCTCTTCTGTCACTAGGATTGAGCAACGTAAGATCGAACCCATCACAAAGCACCACTACCATTGCAAGACAAATCAATCTAGTTGGCTGCTACTTGTGAGCTACGTTGGGATTCCCCGAAGAGGAGAGGATGATGCAATACAGTAGAGATAAGTATTTCACTCCGTTAGAAACCAATGTTATCAATCCAGTAGGAGAATCACGCAATGACTCGTTAGCAGCACCTACACATAAAATAACAAATACTTGCACCCAATACAAAAGGGGTTGTCAATCCCTTGGGTGTTAATTGCAAGGATCAAATCTTGTAGTTATAGATAGATAAATACAACACAAAATAAAATAATGTAAATAAAAGTGCAGCAATATATTTTTGGATTTTAATACATGATTTAGATAGACCCGGGGGCCATAGTTTTCACTAGAGGCTTCTCTCTTGAAGATAGCATACGGTGGGTAAACAAATTACTGTTGGGCAATTGATAGAAAGCGAATAATCATGATGATATCTAAGGAAATGATCGTGTATATAGGCATCATGTCCAAGACAAGTAGACCGACTCCTGCCTGCATCTACTACTATTACTCCATACATCGACTGCTATCTAGCATGCATCTAGAGTATTAATTTCATCAAGAATGGAGTAACACCTTAAGTAAGATGACATGATGTAGACAAAGTAAACTCAATTAATATGATTAAACCCCATCTTTTTATCCTTAATGGAAACGATACAAATATGTGTCATGTCCCTTTCTATCACTGGGATTGAGGACTGTAAGATCAAACCCATCACAAAGCACCTCTCTCATTGCAAGAAAAATCAATCTATTGGTCAAACCAATCAATAGATCGGAGAGAAAAACAAAGCTATAATAATCATGCATAAAAGAGTTCAAAAAAGAGTCAAATAATATTCATATATAATCTGATCATAAACTCACAATTCATCAGATCCCAACAAACACACCCCAAAAAGTGATTACATCGAATAGATCTCCAAGAACATTGAGGAGAACATTGTATTGAAGATCAAATAGAGAGAAGAAGCCATCTAGCTACTAGCTATGGACCCGTAGGTCTGTGGTAAACTACTCACACATCATCGGAGCGGCAGCAAGGTTGATGTACAACCCCTCCGTGGTTGATTCCCCCTTTGACAGAGTGCCGGAAAAGGCCCTGAGATGGGATCTCTCGAGAACAGAAGCTTGCAGCGGCAGAAAAAGGGTTTCAGGAGGCTCTCTGTTGGTTTCCTCATTTTAGAGATTTTATAGATGCGGAATAAGGTCAAATAGCTGAACATGGGCCCCACAGGCCACCAGGGCGCAGCCTGGTGCATTGTGGGTTACTCCTTCATCTTCTGGCGCTCTCTTGAGGCTTCCAGGGTCTCTTATGTCCAGAAAAAATCATCAAAAAGTTTAGTGGCAATTGGACTTCGTTTGGTATTGATATTCTGGAATACCAAAAGCTGGCAAAAAATAGTGACTGGCACTTGGCACTAAGTTAATAGGTTAGTCCCAAAAAAGGGATATATAATTGCATAAAAGTGCATATAAAACATCCAAGATTGATACTATAATAGCATGGAACAATAAAAAAATATAGATATGTTGGAGACATATCAAGCATCCTCAAGCTTAATTCCTACTCGTTCTTGAGTAGGTAAATGATAAAAACAAAAAAAATGACGTGGAATGCTACCTATCATATTCATCATGTAATCTTTCTTTTGTGGCATGAATATTGAGACTCGAATGATTCAAAGCAATAGTCTATAGTTCGACATAAAGATATAAATACTCAAGCATACCAACAAACAATCATGTCTTTCAAAATATAAACACTAAAGAAAGTTATCCCTAGCTCATTATGCTCAATCATTGATCCATTCATGAAACACACTCAATATTAACTACACCCAAGTATGACAATAGTGCTCTCTAGTTGGTGCTTATAAGAGAAGGTGAAAACTCAAAATAAAAATAAAAATTGCATAGAAGTAAAATAGATAGGCCCTTCGCAGAGAGGAGCAGAGATTTGCAGAGGTGCTAGAGCTCAAAGCTTAAAATAGAGATAAATTATTTTGAGGCATGCTTTTCCTGTCAATGTCACGACCGAGAGTTCCCAACATCTTCCATGCTAGACACACTAGAGCCGGCTCCCAAACAGAAAATAAAGTTCATTTTATTTCCACCACTCTTTCACAATCCATGGCTAGCCGTATCCATGGATGCCTTCCAAACTTTGAACTTTCCAAGGAATTCATTAATATTATTTTTTCATTATGGGACTGGGCATCCCTATCACATGCCACTTTCTCGTGCAATGACAAGTGAATAAACACTCATCGTGAGAATAACCCACCTAACATGGAAGATATTTGCCACCCCCTGCCGCTTTATGAGCTATACGGGCATACAATACGGAAAATTATTTTGAATGATTAGAGTTGGCACATGCAAATTTACTTGGAACGGCATGTAAATACCGCATATAGGTAGGTATGGTGGACTCATTTGGCACAACTTTAGGTTTAAGGAATTAGATGCACAAGCAGTATTCCCGCATAGTACAAATGGAGGCTAGCAAATAGATTGAGAAGCCACCAACTAGAAAATAAAAATGGTCATAAACATGCATTGAACATAACTACCACTGAATAATGCACCATAAGTAGGATATAACTTCATTGCATAATATTGACTTTACGTGCATGCATAGGGAATCACAAACCTTAACACCAATATTCTTACTAGACCACAAATTACTCACTAGTACACCTCACATATTATCATCTTCATATCACAAAACTATTGCAAGGAATCAAACTTATCATATTCGATGATCTACATGAAAGTTTTTATTATATCCTTCTTGAATATCCATCACATGAGGACCAAATTCATATCTTGTGCATATTACCATCCTCAAAATAATATAAGTGAAGCATGAGAGTGCAATATTTCTTCAAAATATAATCAAAACCATGCTAAAAAAGATATAAGTGAAGTACTAGAGCAACTGCCTAGCTCAAAAGATATAAGTGAAGCACAAAGAGTATTCTAATAAATCACAAAAAATGTGTGTCCCTCTCAAATAGGTGTGTCCGACATGGATGATTGTGAAAAACTAAAAAGCAAACAAAGCAAAGACTCATATAATACAAAATGCTCCAAGCAAAACGCATATCATGTGATGAATAAAAATATAACTCCAAGTAATGTTCCCGATGGTCGGTAGAAGAAAGAGGGGATGCCCTCCGGGGCATCCCCAAGCTTAGATGCTTGGGAGTCCTTGAATATTACCTTGGGGTGCCTCAGGCATCCCCAAGATTAGGCCCTTTCCACTCCTTATTCCTTCATCCATCATGGTCTCACTCAGAACTTGAAAACTTCAGCACACAAAACTCAACAAAAACCTTTGTGAGATCTGTTAGTATAACAACCAAATCACAAACTTCAGATTTTGTGTTGTCAAACCATTCATATTTTATTATTGCATTATACCTATTGTATTCTAACATCTCCATGGCTTATACCCTCGATACAATCCATAGTTTCATCAAAATAAGTAAATGCAACAAAAACATAATCTGTCAAAAATAGAATAGTCTATAGCAATTTGAATATTGACTATACTTATGTAACTCCAAAAATTCAGAAAAATTAGGACAACATGGGTAATTTGTGTATCAATCATGTGTAAAAAATTCATGTAAAAATATGTTCCAGTGAATTTAGAGAATTCCAGAACTAGGCGCAATAGATTATGTTTTTTCACAGAATCAAATCAACTATCATCCAAATCATCCCAAAGGATTTACTTGGCTCAAACACTAACTAAAACACAAAAACACAACCATAAAGTAGCATAATTTTGTGCACACCAAAATAACATAAAAAGAAACAAGAAAATTAAGATAACTATTGGGTTGCCTCCCAACTAGCGCTATTGTTTTACACCCCTAGCTAGGCATAATGCATAGTTTCAAGTGTTGTCATCTTTCATTTACAACTCCTCGATCACACATCCATACTTCCTACGAGTTCTAGCATACATATTCTTAAAAATCACACTCTTGGGAACAAAGTTGAGGAGTTTATTCCTATAGATTGGTTCCTTTATTAAATCCAGAAAATTAGGGTGAACACTAATCATTTTAAGACCCTCACTTCCGTTACTAGATGTGGCACCCTTGTTCTTAGGAACATACATAAACTTATAATTCTGGCCAGGAGGAGTTTTTTCAATAGTTTCAAGGGAAGAAAAAGTGGAACCCAAATTATTAATAATTTCTTCCAACTTGTCAATCCTAGCGGGACTTTGTTCTATTCTCTCACCGATTACCGGTTCCTTTCCTTTTAGCTCTTTTAAAGTAGTTCCTATCTTTGCCCCAAGTTGATTAATATGATTATGAATCTTTTATCCAAATTTTCAATATGCTCTATGGTGGGAATTTTATTCTCAGTAGCTTCTAACCTTCGCATAACATGCTCCAAAGTCAATGTGGTTTCATTAATAGTTATAGGTGGTGATCCCACTGAATTTCCCATAGCATTAAAAGCATCCCATCACAGCCCTAGAATGATGCTTGTACATAGTTGCATCAAATAGCATCATGCATCATGTTAAATTTCAAGAAATTTGAATTGAGGGAATTCTCAAAGCCTCAAAAGAATTATTTTAAAAGAAGGGCAAGAACCCTAAAAGTTGCATCAGTGAATCCAAAATGCCCTAAAATTAGTTTTGAGAATTTTGGCAAGAGTTATGTATCAAACCAAAATTTTGAAACATTTTTAAGGAATTATTGGGCTTTGAATTAGATTCAATATTGTATTTGAATTTGAATTTATATTCTTAATGTATTAAATATATTTTCAAATATCTCTGATATATTTTGTGAGCTTGTGGAAAAGTCCTTGAGCAACATAAGAATATTCAGAGAAGATTTGGCACTTGGTTGAATTTTGTTTGAATTCAAAACAGTGGCAAAAAAATAATCAAAACATAAAACAAGAAATAGAAAACAGAGAAAGAGAGACCCACCTAACAACTTACCATACGGCCAAGCATTGTAGCTAGCCGGGCTAGCCCACCAAGGGCGAATGGGTCTTCTTCCACCTCTGCCAGTAGGCAGAGGCATGTCGACGCGCGCGTGATCGCCGTGGACACCTCCATGTGTGCTTCCTCCTCCCTCCAACCCTTCTCGCGACGCCCAGGAGACGTGGATGAAGCCCAACACTGATCCCCTCCTCCTCTGGTCACTCTCCCCCTTCTCCTCGTTTGATCTCAAGCTCACCCGAACGCACCTGTTGCTGCTGCTCGTCATTCCCATGACCATCGTGCACCCCGAGCCTCACCAACTTGTCCCCTAGCACCACCGTCGTCTACACCATGCTGTTCAACTCCGGGAGCCCGACAAGGACGCCATCGACACCTTCTTCAAGCTTCGCCCACCAAGTTCGCCGGCGACCATTCGTCCTCTCCAGTGCCTCCCCGAGCCCAGTGGGACCACCATCTGACACACTGTGAGCCCCTGATTCTTCCCCCTACTCCCGCATTCATTTGCTCTCCGTAGTCGTCAGCTTTGTAAAGCCCAAGACCTCGCCCTTGCCGTCCATGACACCGCCGTGCCTAGAGCCCACCCACACCATGTATGAGCACGTCACCGTGATCATAGAGTTTGCAGGAGCCCGTAGCAACCCACAACTCGTCTCGCCGTGCACCACAACGACGTTTTCGAGCGCGCCCGAATTCCTGCCGTCGTCGTTTTCGGCCACCCTAGCTTGCTCCACTTGTACCATTCGACATACACGAGCACCAACTTCAGTCTAGGCCAAACCACCATTGAATTGGTCACCTGTGGGCGATTTCCGACATGCTCTGCCATCATGGCACTCGTTGGCAGCGAGTCGGCGGCCGGTTTGACTAGGGTTTAACCAGGGTTTGACCTCCTCAGGGTCCATGGCACATGGGCCCAGGGCCCTACTAATTTTAGTTTAGTTGCCAATTGAATTTTAGTTAACCCAGTAAGTCACACTCAAGTGGGCCTAGGTCCCACTAACACTTTTAATTAGGGTTAAACTGACCACTAATTAACCCTGTTAGCCATCCAGTCACTGACAAGTGGACCCAACTGGTCAGGTTTGACCTTGACCAACCCTGTTGACCGGTTGATGTAGTGTTGACCTCATGTTGACGCTGTAAATGTTTCTGGGATTTTTAATAAATCATAAACGATTTATAATTCTAGAAATTGTTTAGAACTTCTAAAATCGTACAAATTAATCTATAACTCCAATGAAAATAATTTATATATGAAAAATTATCAAAAATATATGAAGAATCTGTTCATGCCATGTTCATGCATGTTTGAGCAAGTTAACATAACCAAGACACCAATTAGGACAATTCATGATTATGGAATGTATGGTAATTAGTGTTGGAGTCGTAAATTGCTATATGTTTGAATTCCACTCCAATTAATATGACTAACTATTGCATTAGGTCAATTCAGTACCTTAATCTGTCATGTCATCCATTTGAATGTGCATTGCATTGAATTGTGTTCCTTCTCTCCTAGCCGGTGGTGTTCCTTCTTGGTACCTGATGTTTCCGACTATGTGATCGTTGACACCAATGAAGAGCAATACTATCTTCAGAAGTGCCAGGCAAGCAATCCCCCTTAATCATTCTGATACAACCCTACTCTCTTGCTCCTGCTCTCTTTTACTTCATTAGGACAACAACAATTCAGTTGTTACTTGTCGCGGTAGTTGAACCCATTCCTCTACATGACATATCTTTGCCACAGTAAATAGTTAAAACCCACTAGCATGAGTAGGAGTTGTTTGAGCCATGATGTGCCTACTCATTCTTGCTTGCTTGTTATGCCTGCTATGCTTAGAGTTGTGTCAGGTCTGACTCATCTGGGACGGATTGGAATGGTGGTGAACATGTCCTACTATTAAGAGCTAAGTGTGTGAATACGATTTGGTAAAGGTAGCGATGAGAGGCCATGTAGGACTACATGGTGGGTTGTCTCATTGAAAGCATCCTCGGGAACTGAGTTCCGTGTTTGTGATCCAAGATAGTTACTACCACACATTGGGATACTTAATTGACCCTATCGACTTATGAATTGCCTTGATCTCTGTCCAGGAGTTGCAACTAGTTTTTAGTGTTTGTAGGATATGTGTTAGAGGTCGTGCATAGCGCTAACCCTAGGGGTGGGCTATGATGCGGTAGAGAAACCGAGGCACGGTGTACCAGGATGACACCCGAACGGTGCTCTTGGGAACCCTGCTCTCATCGTTTGGGCCGTGATAGAACCTTAGCCGGACTTCCATTGTGGATACAACCTCAAATAGCACTACAAAAAAAAGACACATCCGTGACATTTTGGGCCAAACGAATTTTTTTTCTGTCATACATATGACACTTCTATGATGATAATTGTGACAAAACCCGGTATCATCATAGATGTGGTGGGCTCCTACTTCTATGACAAAAAATCATGACAGAAAATGGGCTTTTCGTCCTGGGCAGGCTGGAGACGCAGCTGCATGACATTCTTTGGGCCATCCATGACGGAAAAAACCATGGTAGAAGCGAGGGCGAGGAAAATTTCAGGGAGTTGCCGGTTACGGTGGGAGGTCGGAGGCCGAGCGATGCGCGTTTCTCTTGTACACGTACATGCGTGTGTGCGAGGCGTTGGCTCTAACTGAACCCGAGCGAGGCATTGGGCTCTAACTAAACCCGAGCGATGGCACTGCAGGCTACGCGTTACTGAACCTGAACGATCGATCGATGGCTGTTAACTGAACCCGATGGAGCGATTCCTTCGCTACTGCTGCTAACTGAAGCCGATCGATTGGATGAACAGTGAGCGTTGCAGGGGGGGTTGGATGAACAGTGAGCGGTGGCGTTGCCTCTGGATGAACAGGACCCCGTGGTGTGGAGGGCTGGATGAACAGTAGACGGTGGAGGGGTGGCCGTGGAGGGGTGGTTGAACAGGACCCCGTGGTGAGGAGGGCTGGATGAACAGTAGACAGTGGAGGGGTGCCCGTGGAGGGGTGGTTGAACAGTAGCCGGTGGAGTAGCGCGCGGTGGAGGCTAGATGAACAGGAGCCCGTGGAGGCTGGAGGAGGTCGACGGTAGCCCGTGGAGGCTGGAGGAGGTCGACGGTGGAGATGAACAGTATCCCGTGGAGTCCCATTTTGTGGTACACCACACCCCTCCCGATGAACAGGACCCCCGTTTCGACCGTAGCACTCCAACACAAGTCCGTTTCGTCCGTTTTGTGATACGCCACAGCCCTCCAATGAACAGGACCCCCGTTTCGACCGTAGGAGGTCCGTTTCATCCGTTTTGCGGTATGCCACACCCCTCCCGATCATCAGAACCCCCGTTTCGACCGAGGAGGTCCGTTTCCTCTGTTTTGCGGTACGCGAGACCCCTCCCGATGAACAGGATCCCGTTTCGAACGTGGCCGGTCGAACACAAGGCCGTTTCCTCCATTGTGTGGTACGCCAGGCCTCGTTTCCATCGTCTGTTCCATCCAAGCCCTCCCGATGAACACGACCACACATTTCGTTCCGACCCAGCCGGTTGGCTCCCACGCGTTCTGTTGCCTCCCGATGAACACGACGCATTCCCGTTGCCTCCCCATGAACACGACGCATTTTGTTGCCTCCCCATGAACACGACCGACGTTGTTTCTCCGTTCTGACCCAGCTATGTACACGAGCCCTGGCCGTACGTATGCGCGAGTAGGCGTTTGAGACCCCGCCCGTATGTACACATACGTGGCCATATTTTCTTTCTTGCACCCTGGCCGCTATACGTACGTGTACATGCTAGTGTGCGCCTCTACTACGACACGTCCGCGCCTCTACTATGACATGTGCACGCCCCTACATCGACCAGTATGTACGTACACGTTCGCGACCAGGATCACAACGCTACATACGCTTCGACCAGGTGGGTCCCGACTGTCAGGCACTTCCTTGCCTGCGATGATGTAGCTGGTGTTGGGGAACGTAGTAATTTCAAAAAATTTCCTACGCACATGCAAGATCATGGTGATGACATAGCAACGAGAGGGGAGAGTGTTGTCCACGTACCCTCGTAGACCGTAAGCGGAAGCGTTAGCACAACACGGTTGATGTAGTCGTACGTCTTCACGATCCGACCGATCCAAGCACTGAACGTACGGCACCTCCGAGTTCAGCACACGTTCAGCTCGATGACGATCCCCGGGCTCCGATCCAGCAAAGCTTCGGGGATGAGTTCTGTCAGCACGACGACGTGGTGACGATGATGATGTTCTACCGGAGCAGGGCTTCGCCTAAACTCCGCGACGATATGACCGAGGTGGAATATGGTGGAGGGGGGCACCGCACACGGCTAAGGAACGATCCGTAGATCAACTTGTGTGTCTCTAGGGTGCCCCCTGCCCCCGTATATAAAGGAGCAAGGGAGGAGGCCGGCCGGCCCTAGGGGGCGCGCCAAGGAGGGGGGAGTCCTCCTCCTAGTGGGAGTAGGACTCCCCTTTCCTAGTCCAACTAGGAAGGAGGAAGGGGGAAGGAAAGAGAGGGAGAGGGAAAGAGGGGCCGCGCCCCCCTCCCCTAGTCCAATTCGGACTCCCCATGGGAGGGGGCGCGCCACCTCCTGGGCTGCTGCCCTCTCTCTCCCCTCAGGCCCACTAAGGCCCAATACTTCCCCGGGGGGTTCCGGTAACCCCTCCGGCACTCCGGTTTTCTCCGAAATCACCCGGAACACTTCCGGTGTCCAAATATAGTCGTCCAATATATCAATCTTTATGTCTCAACCATTTTGAGACTCCTCGTCATGTTCGTGATCACATCCGGGACTCCGAACAAGCTTCGGTACATCAAAACTTATAAACTCATAATAAAACTGTCATCGTAACGTTAAGCGTGCGGACCCTACGGGTTCGAGAACTATGTAGACATGACCTAGAACTATTCTCGGTCAATAACCAATAGCGGAACCTGGATGCCCATATTGGTTCCTACATATTCTACGAAGATCTTTATCGGTCAAATTGCATAACAACATACGTTGTTCCCTTTGTCATCGGTATATTACTTGCCCGAGATTTGATCGTCGGTATCCAATACCTAGTTCAATCTCGTTACCGGCAAGTCTCTTTACTCGTTACGTAATGCATCATTCCATAACTAACTCATTAGCTACATTGCTTGCAAGGCTTATAGTGATGTGCATTACCGAGAGGGCCCAGAGATACCTCTCCGACAATCGGAGTGACAAAACCTAATCTCGAAATACGCCAACTCAACATGTACCTTAGGAGACACCTGTAGTACTCCTTTATAATCACCCAGTTACGTTGTGACGTTTGGTAGTACCCAAAGTGTTCCTCCGGTAAACGGGAGTTGCATAATCTCATAGTTACAGGAACATGTATAAGTCATGAAGAAAGCAATAGCAATATACTAAACGATCAAGTGCTAGGCTAACAGAATGGATCATGTCAATCACATCATTCTCCTAATGATGTGATCCCATTAATCAAATGACAACACATGCCTATGGTTAGGAAACGTAACCATCTTTGATTAATGAGCTAGTCAAGTAGAGGCATACTAGTGACGTTATGTTTGTCTATGTATTCACACATGTATCATGTTTCCGGTTAATACAATTCTAGCATGAATAATAAACATTTATCATGATATGAGGAAATAAATAATAACTTTATTATTGCCTCTAGGGAATATTTCCTTCAGTCCCCCACTTGCACTAGAGTCAATAATCTAGATTACATAGTAATGATTCTAACACCCATGGAGTCTTGGTGCTGATCATGTTTTGCTCGTGAGAGAGGCTTAGTCAACGGGTCTGCAACATTCAGATCCGTATGTATCTTGCAAACTTCTATGTCTCCCACTTGGACTTGGTCCCGAATGGAATTGAAGCGTCTCTTGATGTGCTTGGTCCTCTTGTGAAATCTGGATTCCTTTGCCAAGGCAATTGCACCAGTATTGTCACAGAAGATCTTCATTGGTCCCGATGCACTAGGTATGACACCTAGATCGGAAATGAACTCCTTCATCTAGACTCCTTCATTTGCTGCTTCCGAAGCAGCTATGTACTCCGCTTCACATGTAGATCCCGCCACGACGCTTTGTTTAGAACTGCACCAACTTACAGCTCCACCGTTTAATAAAAATACGTATCCCGTTTGTGATTTAGAATCGTCCGGATCAGTGTCAAAGCTTGCATCAACGTAACCATTTACGACTAGCTCTTTGTCACCGCCATATACGAGAAACATATCCTTAGTCCTTTTCAGGTATTTCAGGATGTTCTTGACCGCTGTCCAGTGATCCACTCCTGGATTACTTTGGTACCTTCCTGCCAAGCTTATTGCTAAGCATATGTCAGGTCTGGTACACAGCATTGCATACATGATAGAGCCTATGGCTGAAGCATAGGGAACATCTTTTGTTTTCTCTCTATCTTCTGCTGTGGTCAGGCATTGAGTCTGATTCAACTTCACACCTTGAAGCACGGGCAAGAACCCTTTCTTTACCTGATCCATTTTGAACTTTTTCAAAATTTTATCAAGGTATGTGCTTTGTGAAAGTCCTATTAAGCGTCTTGATCTATCTCTATAAATCTTGATGCCCAATATGTAAGTAGCTTCATCGAGGTCTTTCATTGAAAAACTTTTATTCAAGTATCCCTTTATGCTATCCAGAAATTCTATATCATTTCCAATTAATAATATGTCATCTACATATAATATCAGAAATTCTACAGAGCTCCCACTCACTTTCTTGTAAATACATGCTTCTCCAAAAGTCTGTATAAAACCATATGCTTTGATCACACTATCAAAGCGTTTATTCCAACTCCGAGATGCTTGCACCAGTCCATAAATGGATCGTTGGAGTTTGCACACTTTGTTAGCACCTTTTGGATCAACAAAACCTTCTGGCTGCATCATATACAACTCTTCTTCCAGAAATCCATTCAAGAATGCAGTTTTGACATCCATTTGCCAAATTTCATAATCATGAAATGCAGCAATAGCTAACATGATTCGGACAGACTTAAGCATCGCTACGGGTGAGGAAGTCTCATCGTAGTCAATCCCTTGAACTTGTCAAAAACCTTTCGCAACAAGTCGAGCTTTATAGACAGTTACATTACCATCAGCGTCAGTCTTCTTCTTAAAGATCCATTTATTCTCAATGGCTTGCCGATCATCGGGCAAGTCAACCAAAGTCCATACTTTGTTCTCATACATGGATCCCATCTCAGATTTCATGGCCTCTAGCCATTTTGCGGAATCCGGGCTCATCATCGCTTCCTCATAGTTCGTAGGTTCATCATGGTCAAGTAACATGACTTCCAGAATAGGATTACTGTACCACTCTGGTGCGGATCTTACTCTGGTGGACCTACGAGGTTCAGTAGAAACTTGATCTGAAGTTTCATGATCAATATCATTAGCTTCCTCACTAATTGGTGTAGTTGTCACAGGAACCGGTTCTTGTGATGAACTACTTTCCAATAAGGGAGCAGATACAATTATCTCATCAAGTTCTACTTTCCTCCCACTCACTTCTTTCGAGAGAAACTCCTTTTCTAGAAAGGATCCGATTTTAGCAACGAAAATCTTGCCCTCAAATCTGTGATAGAAGGTGTACCCAATAGTCTCTTTTGGGTATCCTATGAAGACACATTTCTCCGATTTGGGTTCGAGCTTATCTGGTTGAAGTTTCTTCAATAAGCATCGCAACCCCAAACTTTAAGAAACGACAACTTTGGTTTCTTGCCAAACTATAGTTCATAAGGCGTCGTCTCAACGGATTTTGATGGTGCCCTATTTAACGTGAATGCAGTCGTCTCTAAAGCATAACCCCAAAACGATCGCGGTAATCAGTAAGAGACATCATAGATCCCACCATATCTAGTAAAGTACGATTACGATGTTCGGACACACCATTTCGTTGTGGTGTTCCGGGTGGCGTGAGTTGCGAAACTATTCCACATTGTTTCAAGTGTAGACCAAACTCGTAACTCAAATATTCTCCTCCACGATCAGATCGTAGAAACTTAATTTTCTTGTTATGATGATTTTCCACTTCACTCTAAAATTCTCTGAACTTTTCAAATGTTTCAGACTTGTGTTTCATTAAGTAGATATACCCATATCTGCTCAAATCATCTGTGAAGGTGAGAAAATAACGATACCCGCCGTGAGCCTCAATATTCGTTGGACCACAAACATCAGTATGTATGATTTCCAACAAATCAGTTGCTCGCTCCATAGTCCCGGAGAACGGCGTTTTAGTCATCTTGCCCATGAGGCATGGTTCGCAAGTACCAAGTGATTCATAATCAAGTGATTCCAAAAGTCCATCAGTATGGAGTTTCTTCATGCGCTTTACACCGATATGACCTAAACGGCAGTGCCACAAATAAGTTGCACTATCATTATCAACTCTGCATCTTTTGGTTTCAACACTATGAATATGTGTATCACTACTATCGAGATTCAATAAAAATAGACCACTCTTCAAGGGTGCATGACCATAAAAGATATTACTCATGTAAATAGAACAACCATTATTCTTTGATTTGAATGAATAACCGTCTCGCATCAAACAAGATCCAGATATAATGTTCATGCTCAACGCTGGCACCAAATAACAATTATTTAGGTCTAAAACTAATCCCGATGGTAGATGTAGAGGTAGCGTGCCGACCGCGATCACATCGACTTTGGAACAATTTCCCACGCGCATCGTCACCTCGTCCTTAGCCAATCTTCGCTTAATCCGTAGTCCCTGTTTCGAGTTGCAAATATTAGCAACAGAACCAGTATCAAATACCCAGGTACTACTGCGAGCATTAGTAAGGTACACATCAATAACATGTATATCACATATACCTTTGTTCACTTTGCCATCCTTCTTATCCGCCAAATACTTGGGGCAGTTCCGCTTCCAGTGTCTAGTCTGCTTGCAGTAGAAGCACTCAGTCTCAGGCTTAGGTCCAGATTTGGGTTTCTTCTCTTGAGCAGCAACTTGTTTGCTGTTCTTCTTGAAGTTCCCCTTCTTCTTCCCTTTGCCCTTTTTCTTGAAACTGGTGGTCTTGTTAACCATCAACACTTGATGCTCCTTCTTGATTTCTACCTCCGCGGCTTTTAGCATTGCGAAGAGCTCGGGAATAGTCTTGTCCATCCCTTGCATATTATAGTTCATCACGAAGCTCTTGTAGCTTGGTGGCAGTGATTGAAGAATTCTGTCAATGACACTATCATCAGGAAGATTAACTCCCAGTTGAATCAAGTGATTATTATACCTAGACATTTTGAGTATATGTTCACTGACAGAACTATTCTCCTCCATCTTGCAGCTATAGAACTTATTGGAGACTTCATATCTCTCAATCCGGGCATTTGCTTGAAATATTAACTTCAACTCCTGGAATATCTCATATGCTCCATGACGTTCAAAACGTCGTTGAAGACCCGGTTCTAAGCCGTAAAGCATGGCACACTGAACTATCGAGTATTCATTAGCTTTGCTCTACCAGACGTTCTTAACGTCGTCAGTTGCATCAGCAGCAGGCCTGGCACCCAGCGGTGCTTCCAGGATGTAATTCTTCTGTGCAGCAATGAGGATAATCCTCAGGTTATGGACCCAGTCCGTGTAATTGCTACCATCATCTTTCAACTTTGCTTTCTCAAGGAACGCATTAAAATTCAACGGAACAACAGCACGAGCCATCTATCTACAAACAAACATAGACAAGCAAAATACTATCAGGTACTAAGTTCATGATAAATTTAAGTTCAATTAATCATATTACTTAAGAACTCCCACTTAGACAGACATCTCTCTAGTCATCTAAGTGATCACGTGATCCAAATCAACTAAACCATGTCCGATCATCACGTGAGATGGAGTAGTTTCAATGGTGAACATCACTGTGTTGATCATATCTACTATATGATTCACGTTCGACCTTTCGGTCTCCGTGTTCCGAGGCCATATCTGTATATGCTAGGCTCGTCAAGTATGACCTGAGTATTCCGCGTGTGCAACTGTTTTGCACCCGTTGTATTTGAACGTAGAGCCTATCACACCCGATCATCATGTGGTGTCTCAGCACGAAGAACTTTCGCAACAGTGCATACTCAGGGAGAACACTTCTTGATTATTAGTGAGAGATCATCTTAAAATGCTACCGTCAATCAAAGCAAGATAAGATGCATAAAGGATAAACATCACATGCAATCAATATAAGTGATATGATATGGCCATCATCATCTTGTGCTTGTGATCTCCATCTTCGAAGCACCATCGTGATCACCATCGTCACCTGCGCGACACCTTGATCTCCATCGTAGCATCGCTGTCGTTAGCCATCTATTGCTTATACGACTATCGCTACTACTTAGTGATAAAGTAAAGCAATTACAGGGCGTTTGCATTTCATACAATAAAGCGACAACCATATGGCTCCTGCCAGTTGCTGATAACTTCGGTTACAAAACATTATCATCTCATACAATAAAATATAGCATCACGTCTTGACCATATCACATCACAACATGCCCTGCAAAAACAAGTTAGAAGTCCTCTACTTTGTTGTTGCAAATTTTACGTGGCTGCTACGGGCTTTAGCAAGAACCGTTCTTACCTACGCATCAAAACCACGACGATAGTTCGTCAAGTTAGTGTTGTTTTAACCTTCGCAAGGACCGGGCGTAGCCACACTCGATTCAGCTAAAGTGAGAGAGACAGACACCCGCTAGCCACCTTTAAGCACGAGTGCTCGTAACGGTGAAACCAGTCTCGCGTAAGCGTACGCGTAATGTCGGTCCGGGCCGCTTCATCTCACAATACCGCCGAACCAAAGTATGACATGCTGGTAAGCAGTATGACTTGTATCGCCCACAACTCACTTGTGTTATACTCATGCATATAACATCAACGCATAAAACCTAGGCTCGGATGACACTGTTGGGGAACATAGTAATTTCAAAAAATTTCCTACGCACACGCAAGATCATGGTGATGACATAGCAACAAGAGGGGAGAGTGTTGTCCACGTAGCCTCGTAGACCGTAAGCGGAAGCGTTAGCACAACACAGTTGATGTAGTCGTACGTCTTCACGATCCGACCGATCCAAGCACCGAACGTACGGCACCTCCGAGTTCAGCACACGTTCAGCTCGATGACGATCCCCGGGCTCCTATCCAGCAAAGCTTCGAGGATGAGTTCCGTTAGCACGACGGCGTGGTGACGATGATGATGTTCTACCGGCGCAGGGCTTCGCCTAAACTCCGCGACGATATGACCGAGGTGGAATATGGTGGAGGGGGGCACCGCACACGGCTAAGGAACGATCCGTAGAACAACTTGTGTGTCTCTAGGGTGCCCCCTGCCCCCGTATATAAAGGAGCAAGGGAGGAGGCCGGCCGGCCCTAGGGGGCGCGCCAAGGAGGGGGGAGTCCTCTTCCTAGTGGGAGTAGGACTCCCCTTTCCTAGTCCAACTAGGAAGGAGGAAGGGGGAAGGAAAGAGAGGGAGAGGGAGAGGGAAAGAGAGGCCGCACCCCCCTCCCCTAGTCCAATTCGGACTCCCCATGGGAGGAGGCGCGCCACCTCCTAGGCTGCTGCCCTCTCTCTCCCCTCAGGCCCACTAAGGCCCAATACTTCCCCGGGGGGTTCCGGTAACCCCTCCGGCACTCCGGTTTTCTCCGAAATCACCCGGAACACTTCCGGTGTCCGAATATAGTCGTCCAATATATCAATCTTTATGTCTCAATCATTTTGAGACTCCTCATCATGTTCGTGATCACATCCGGGACACCGAACAAACTTCAGTACATCAAAACTTATAAACTCATAATAAAACTGTCATCGTAACGTTAAGCGTGCGGACCCTACGGGTTCGAGAACTATGTAGACATGACCTAGAACTATTCTCGGTCAATAACCAATAGCGGAACCTAGATGCCCATATTGGTTCCTACATATTCTACGAAGATCTTTATCGGTCAAACCACATAACAACATACGTTGTTCCCTTTGTCATCGGTATGTTACTTGCCCGAGATTTGATCGTCGGTATCCAATACCTAGTTCAATCTCATTACCGGCAAGTCTCTTTACTCATTACGTAATGCATCATTCCGTAACTAACTCATTAGCTACATTGCTTGCAAGGCTTATAGTGATGTGCATTACCAAGAGGGCCCAGAGATACCTCTCCGACAATCGGAGTGACAAAACCTAATCTCGAAATACGCCAACTCAACATGTACCTTCGGAGACACCTATAGTACTCCTTTATAATCACCCAGTTATGTTGTGACATTTGGTAGTACCCAAAGTGTTCCTCCGGTAAATGCGAGTTGCATAATCTCATAGTTACAGGAACATGTATAAGTCATGAAGAAAGCAATAGCAATATACTAAACGATCAAGTGCTAGGCTAACGGAATGGGTCATGTCAATCACATCATTCTCCTAATGATGTGATCCCATTAATCAAATGACAACACATGCCTATGGTTAGGAAACGTAACCACCTTTGATTAATGAGCTAGTCAAGTAGAGGCATACTAGTGACGTTATGTTTGTCTATGTATTCACACATGTATCATGTTTCCGGTTAATACAATTCTAGCATGAATAATAAACATTTATCATGATATGAGGAAATAAATAATAACTTTATTATTGCCTCTAGGGCATATTTCCTTCAGCTGGTGGGTCCCAGCAGTCAGGGGCGAATCGTTTTTTTTGCCCGGACGCACTTCCTTGCGTGCGAAGGTGTAGCTGGTGGGTCCCAGCAGTCAGGGGGGCGAATCGTTTTTTTTGCCCGGACGCACTTCCTTGCGTGCGAAGATGAAGCCGGTGGGTCCCAGCAGTCAGGGGGAAACGTTTTTTCCGCGAAATACAGTGGCCCGTCCGGTAGGTCCCAGCTGTCAGGTGGAGGAATCATTATTTTCCGCCTAATAAGGAGGCACTTCCTTGTTGTGGCTGTGGACCCAGCTTTCAGCCTCTCCACGTACAGTCCACGTCCGATGGAAGTCGTTCCTTGACCACGTTGACCAGGCCTCGCTGAGAGCACCACGGCGGTGGATAACGCGAGGCCTAGGAAGGGGACGACGCGGAGCCGGGAAAGACACGGTAGTGGAAGCCCGCGCGGAGAGGAGTACGAGGGTTCACTGGTTCGGCTACGGTGTGAGGCTGCCGTCGCCGCAGGGCCTGGCCAGCGGGGGGAATAGTAGGGGCGGTGAGGCCTCCGCGGCAGCACAGCCGGCCACGGGAGGCAGGAGCATGCGGCACGACCGGTGCTGCTTTCGGCGGCTGGAGTAAGAAGACCAGAGGTTGAAGAAGCACTACGACCGTTGGATGGACATCGTACGGTCACTGGAGCTAGAATAGTTCATATTGACTAAGTTGACAAAGCCCTCCGCCCCCGTCAACTTAGTTGGCCCACAAGTCATCCTCCCACTATGGTGGGTCCCAGCTAGCAGGGTGGGTATTCATTTTTTTGTGCGTAATAAGGAGGCATTTCCTTGCGTGCGAAGATATAGCTGGTGGTTCCGACATGTTAGCGGGGGGAACGTTTTTTCGTGAAATACAGAGGCCCTTCCGGTGGGTCCCAGCTGTCAGGTGGAGGAATCATTATTTTGCGCGTACAGTCCACGGCCGATGGATGTCGTTTGTTGACCACATCGACCAGGCCGCGCCGAGAGCACCATGGCGGTGGACGACAGCGAGGCCTAGGAAGGGAACGACACGGAGCCGGGGAAGACTCAGCAATGGTTGCCCACGCGGTGGGGAGTACGAGGGTTTACTGGTCCGGCTGCCGTCGCCGGAAAATAACAGGAGGTGTGGGTGAGTAGAGGAATGGCCTGGCCAGCAATGAAGTAGGGTGGGGCGATGCGGCCTGTGCGGCAGCACAGCCGGCCACGGGAGGCGGGAGTAGGCAGTCCCACCGGCGCTGGTTTGGGCGGCTGGAGCAAGAAGATCTGATATTGAAGAAGCAGCACGGCCGTTGGATTAACATCCAACGGTCACTGCTGCTAGAATCGTTTGTGGACTAAGTTGACAAAGCCAAAGTACACGTCAACCTAGTAGACCCACAAGTCAGCCTCCAAATCTGTCCCAAACAGCATACAACCCAAAATTTCTAGCCAGATTCAAATTAATTTTAAATCTAAATATACCTTAATTTAAATTCAATGAAATTTTACCCGCACAAAAACAATGAAATTTAAAATATCAAAATCCAAAAGAAAACAGTATTTTGGAACTAATTGCCTGTTTGTTGTATTTTTTCATTTTACATCCCATTTATTATTACTTATAGCCCTTTTCTTATTACTTATAGCCCATTTCTTATTACTTATAGCCCATTTTTTGGGCAAAATGCATCCCTCCTCATCTTGAAAGATTTCCAGCCCAGCAGGGCGTAGAAAAGCAAGTAGGCCTATGTTGGTTATTCTGCAAAAAACAAAATAGCTTGCTAGCCATTTTTCAGAAAGGGAAAAAACAAACTGGGCTGATCATGTGCTAAACATATGAAATAGAAGCCTGGGCTAGATGGGCCACGGGTCCCGCACAACCCAGTTGATACCCTTCTCCGTCCCGAAAAAACAAAATTACTGCGTGCGCTGCTGGGTCCCTACTGTCATCCTCACCATGTACAGTCATCTCCTTATTCCTCTCGGTTGTTGACCATGTTGACAACACCGGAGGGCGGCGCCGCGGCGAGCGAACCAAGGCGGAGGACGATGGTGAGGCCTCGGATGGGAACGAACAGGAGCCGGGGAAGATCACAACCAGCCGTGGGAGGCGGGAGCAGGCGGTCCCGCTGGCGCTGATTTGGCTTTGGCGGCTCGAGGAAGAAGAGACTGAAGAAACGCGACAGACGTTGAATGTCAATCCAACGGTCAAGGTTGGCACAATCGTTTTTTGACTAAGCGGACACCAAGTAGCATACTTTTTTATATATTGGAAGAAAACTACAAGGAAAATGCGTTCGTCTACCGTCCTCCTCACAGGGAACGTTCGCCACATAAGTGACTAGCACCCTTGGTTTTCAACCGAGAGGTCTTGGGTTCGAGTCCGAGGAACTCTCAATTTTGTCCTCCTTCCTTCCTCGCAAAAAAAGGGAAAGAAAATCAAAGACTTGGGAAGGCATACAGAACAAGCTATTGTACAAGTAAAGAGACGTTGCCGAGTTTTAGAAAAAATAAAGACGTGCTCCTGTAGCTGGTTCAAATCCAAACCTAGACTATGACTATATATGGTGCTATGCTACTCTGCAAGTAATGAAACTGACATATCCAGTGTTCGCTTCTCCTCTTCTCTACTTACTCTGCCTAGCATCAGAAGCTCTGGCCGCAGCAACCATGTCCGCTGGTTGCTCGTCCACCTGATCTTCAGTAGGCAACAACCAGATATGCGCCAAGTCGCCACCCGTACCATCGCCTGTGGGTCTCATCACACCCCCGCCGGCACGCGCACGGCAGCCGATCGCTCATCGCAACCCGCTGTTGTTGGTGTGGTGCCACTGCTGCAAATCACGCAGAGTCATCCGTCGCGTCTCAACCACAATCCGCAACCCTGGCCGAGTCTTCTACAAATGCCCGAATCATGGGGTAATAATATGTTTAAGTGTTGTTCTGCTGCTTTCAGTTGCTGATTTTTTTAATAGTTTGGTTGATGATCTTCCAATTTGATTCGTGCAGAAAAGGGAAGATTCATGTGATTTGTATTTCTGGGAAGTTGCTGATGTGGGGGAATGCAACTACGCTGATTATTTGGTTAGCCGAGGAATCCCAATACCAGCAGGTTGGGGTGTTGGACAAGTAACTGAAGGAACGACAGAAGAGGAAGATGCAGAGCAGAAGGTTAAAGATGCAGTTCCTCTGATCATGGCCAAGCAATAGCTGCTGAACGACCTTGACAACAATGAGGAGATGAAAGAGCTTGTGAAGATAATGGGCAAAATCGATGTGCTCTATAGGATGATTGTCTCTTTATTTGCAGTGTATGTAGCACTCGTGATGTATTCAGTGGCTATGACATGAGCACTTTGCTTAAACTAGTAATGAATGAAACCTGTGTAGTAGGCTGGGCATAGTGTTGTGAACATCTAATGATTTCTATTAGCGGAAATTAGGGGGTATCCCCTTTTGCTCATATAAATAAATAAATAGCAGAGGCCCTGTCGGGTCAGCTTTGTTCTCATTCGAAGACGTCGAGCAAATTGCAGTCCAACAGCAAACTATGTCATCAAATTCAAGTTTCACAGCCAAATATGAGTACAAGTAAACAACAATGTCATCATGTTTTAGTTGTCATACAATCACCAAACACAAATCAGCATAGATAACAAGTGATGTTCTCACAACAAAATACTAAACAACATGTTCATCAGGTTTCAGTTGTCATGGCAAACACAATTTCACATAGTAGATAAAAAACGTCTTCTGACAGGCAAATACGACAAAAGCAATGTAATCATCATCCGCAGCAGCAGCGTCAACATCTTCGCCATGTGTATCAGTCTGAATCATAATTCCCCATGGTGTCATCTTCTTCTTCGTCCTCAACGTCCTCGAATGTTGGCTTCTTCTTGATCAACTCTTGTATGTCCACAACACGACATGCAATCTTTTCGCCGGCGTCATTGACATGATGGTTCTCAAAGATATTAGGAACATTTGTGTTATCTTGTACATCAGGAGCAGTGTAAGCATCATCTTGTTGTGCAACTTCATTAAACGAATTCCTTTGCTCAAACCTTTGCAATACTCTCCAGTCATCGCTACATGCAAATGTGTCTTCCAAGAAAAATATCTGTGTTGCTTGATTTTCCAAAATAAAAGGCTCGTTGGTCTGGTACGCCGCCTTGAGATTGATGGATTTGAAATAATCATCAGCTCTGGGTTTTGCGATCCTGGAAAACAGGTTATACCAACGACAACACAATAGAACCACACACCAATGATCCTCGAAACTGGAGATATAATGCAACTGAACAATGTATGTTATGTTAGCATACATTTCAGTTGTCTCTTTGTCATACGTATCCGTGCTCATGATGGCACTATTTTGTGTCTTCCTGCCTTCGTCTCGTGCAAAGGTGTTGTAGCACACATCTCCAACAAGGCAAGATTCATAATGTCTTACCCGAGTATCAGGACCCATTGCTAGTGAGTAAAGGGCATCATCAACTACCCGCCCATCCTCCCGCATCTTCTTAACCTATGGTTAGAAAATAGACAAGCTGATCATCTTATGTACTCAATATATCAAAAAAACTGACAGTGCACTTCAAAAGCTTACATGGTTCTTGAACCATTTCGCAAATCCTGCCATAACCAGTTTGTCAATGTTTCTTGGATTTTGCGGCAGTAACTCCTCTTTGTAGATGTTGCGCAACATATTGATCGTGTCAAACATCTAAATATATAAGAATGTGCTACAAGTTTAGTAGATTATGATGTATAAGCTGCAGTACTGCACTTACTTGATATAAGGTAGTATCTCAGGGCAGTTATTCAACACATACCAAACCATTTTGTCCAAATCTTTAGGTTTGTCCTCTTGTCGACTCTTCCCTGTAACTCGAACAGAATAATCAAAAACATTGAGCCCGGGATTGTCTTCACCCACCTCTTTGCTAAGCTGATCAGCTGTTTCAATGTATTTTGAGCAGAATGTCAATGCTTCTGTAGCAATGTAGGCCTCTGCAATGGAACCGTCGGGTCTAGCTCTGTTCCTAACATGGCCCTTGAAAGTGCCTAGCCACCTTTCAATAGGGTACATCCAGCCATATTGTACTGGACCTCTAAGTAGTGCCTCATCAGGTAGATGAACAGCCAAATGCACCATCACATCAAAGAAGGCTGGAGGATATATCTTCTCAAGGTCGCATAGGATAGTTGGTATCTTGTCTCTAAGACGCTCCAAAGCATCTATCCTGATATTTCTACTGCAGAGTTCCCTGAAGAATTGTCCCAACTCTGCAACTGCTCTATATAAGTCAGGGCGGCCCAATCCTCTAAGGATAATAGGTAAAACCCTTTGAAGTAGGACGTGGCAGTCATGAGTTTTCAACCCTTGTACCTTCTTTCCATCTGCACTGACTCTCCTTTCAGGGTTGGAAGCAAATCCATGTGGGAATCTCACACGTGACAGGACCTCGCAGAATTCTTTTCTTTTTACCTTGTCCAAGATGTACACAACTGGTGCCATATCCCGTGGTTTACCTTCATCTTGCACCTGCAAATCCTTTCTGATACCCAGGTGTGTCAAATCAATCCTAGATTTTAAGGTATCTTTCGTCTTGCCTTGAATGTTAAGAAGTGTGCCGATAAAGCTGTCACATATATTTTTCTCGATGTGCATCACATCAAGATTATGCCGCAGATCCAAATCTTTCCAATACTAAAAGTCCCACAAAGTGGACTTGCGGGTAAACAATAATCTCTCTTCTACCGTGCCATGCTTCCTTTTCCCGCTACCATTACCGGGATGGTTTCCTGGTGTAATATGCCTGACCTTCTCTAATTCCACTTGCAACTCATCAGCGGTGAGCCTCTTTGACGCATCACGGTTTTCATGCTTTGCATTGAACACATGTCTTTGGTATTTTCTAGGATGCGGCTTGTCCTTGGCAAGGAAACGGCAGTGTCCAATGTAACAGATCTTGCTAAGTATTGCGTATGGCAGCGGATTCCTGTCACAGCGAACACATGCATTGTAACCATGTGTCGTTCGCCCTGACATAGTGCCCAAAGCCGGATAATCATGGATGCACCAAATTACAATAGCACGCAGAAAGAAATCAGCTGGTGGGCTGCTATATAGGTCTCAAGTGAGAACACCCTTCCATAGCTGTTGAAGTTCCTCCACAAGAGGCTCTATGAACAAATCAAAATCCTTTCCAGGACTTTTTGGACCTGGGATGAGCAAGGCCATCATGTAGTTTGATTCTTTGGTGCAGACATTTGGAGGCATGTTGTAAGGGATAACAAGCACTGGCCACATGCTATATGTGGCGCTCTGGTGGCCAAATGGGTTAAATCCATCTGAAGCTTAGCCAAGTCTAATGTTTCTCGGGTCAGCAGCAAACTCTTTGTGTTTATCATTGAAGCTTTTCCACTCACTACCATGAGATGGATGGCTCATTACATTCTGATCTCTGTACTCCTGGTTCCTAGAATGCCACAGTACATCCTCTCTTGTTTCAGCATCATGAAACAACCTCTGCAATCTTGGTGTAATTGGAAAATGTCTTAGAACATTATGAGGAATCCTCTTCACAGCATCGCCATCTTTCCATCTTGATGATTTGCATTTCGGGCATTCACTTAAGTTGGCATAATCCTTTCGGAACATAACACAATTATTCTTACAAACATGGATCATATCATATCCAATTCCAATTGCACGAAGGAAATTCTTCATTTTACTGTAGGTGTGTGGCAGCTCAGACGCATCTGGGAAAGATTTGCGGAAAGCAGCCAACATCGCATCGAATGATTTGTTGGTCATCCGCTCAGATGTCTTCACCTGAAGAAAGGTGACCGTAGCTGAGAATACTGACAGCTTATTTCCTGGGGTGACAACAATGTTGCATTGTTCCAACATGCGGGCCCACCATTTTTCTTCTGCAGGTGAAAGTTCACGGAATGCACGAGCATTTCGTAGCATTGTTTCAATGTTGGTCAAACTCACTGGCTCCGCCACCACCACCTCCTCCTCCTCTTCCACCTGAGCATCAGGCAGATCAAGATGGTGATCTACTGCTTCCACGTAGTCAATAACATTGACGTTCACAGCTTCACAATGATGAACCCACCTAGTATATGTGACCGACATCCCATACAAGTGTAGATGATTTTGCACAGTTGACTGGGGTCTTGTAACTGAATTCATACAACTGCTACACGGGCAGAGCACATCTGATTTAGGACCACCGTACTCAGCTCTGATAAAGTTCATGAAGTTTTCAACCCCCTCGACATATGCAGCGGAGAATCTTTGAGCAGAAGTTATCCAAGTCCTGTCCATCTGTAAGACATACAAATTAGTTCTTCTACTAGATATTACAGGAAAAACATATATGCTTTTTTATGAAGTCCAGAAAAAATACCTAGGTCGATGTCTAAAGCTATGGCAAGATATTTGGACGAGCAGATCTAAGTAACAAAATATATGTAAAGCTAATTCAGCAAACAGATTTGAGTGCTAAATTATGGCAGGCTGTTTCAGCAGTCACTGAGGCCGAGCACAGAGACATCAAACTATCGAAGGCCATCGCAGCAACAAAGATCGAGTATAAAACGGTGTAGAGCTATTTCACCTAACAGATTGGCTACTAGACCATGGCAATCTACGTCACAATAAATATATGGCAGGATATTTTAGCAACTAATCGGCCTTGGCATGCCATCTCAGTTAAGCAGATTGAGTGCAGAACAGGGCAAGGAAGCTTCTTAAGCAGAGCATATTGATAGTAAACTACTTCGACAAACAGTGAGATTAACAACGTCTATCAGCTAACATTCAGCGCTACACCGACATGAACGGGGCCTCAGTCTAGAATGCGCGTACCGTGGAAGAAACTGACCGCCGTGCATCTCCACACGAACGTCGCCAGTGGTGGCGGCGCTGACCGCCGTGCACCTCCACAAGAACGTAGCCAGAGGTGGCGGCGCGGCTAGAGGACGGCAGTCTACGAGAGCGTACTGTGGGAGCGAGAGGATCGCCGTGCGTCCCCTCGACGAACCGCGGCGCCGATGTATCGGCGCGGCGGGGAGGGCGGCTTTGGCGGAGAAAATGGAGTGGAGGGGGACGGGGGGGGGGGGGAGGGGGGTTTGGGGAATATTTGGCCGAAGGGCGGTTGAATAGGATTTGGGGGGAATTTTTGTGTGTGTGGGGGGGGAGGATTTTCGCACGGTGGGCGGGGGGAGTTTGGCGCATGGTTGGTTTCTCCAAGTGCAGTCCCACGTGTCAGTGAAGAGGCAAGCCGAAGCGCGTTCCGTTTGCGTGAGCCGTGTGTAGGACCGAACGTGTGTGGGGTGCAATGCGATCGCGACAGGAGTGCTGTGAGTGTACCGCCTTTTTCCTTTTAAACTAGGTGCTTCGCCCCCTCAAAAAAAAATTGTTGCTTCGCGCGATCCATCGATACTACTACTAGTAATCCGGTAATCCCGACTAAAACGGCGCGGCCGGGTCTTTTCCCGCGTGATATGCTGGGAGGTTGGCTTAGTTGGGTTTTTTTAGATTTGTCTCGGTTCAATAAAAATCAGAGTTGGTGATGATGGTGTGCCTGTCATCCTGCAATATAGGCCGTCCGATCTATATCTAACGGATAGGAAGGAAACTATGACAATTTACCCGCACTCCTCTCCACATTTGTAGATAAGGTTTTCCCTCGTTCATCCTTTTCTCCCACAAGATCTTGATCTTCCGTGCAATGCACGGGCATCTTGCTAGTACTCCTACAATATGTATATTATTGTGAAAGTTCATATACACCAGCCGAGATTAATGCAAACACGACAGATTTTCATTACATTTCGAACTTTTATAGGACAGAAAAATAAAAGAAACCCGACCCTAAACCTATTCTACGGCGGCGACCGACGTCCTCCATCTGTGATCTCTATGTACGGGGGCGGGGTTCAAGACCCGTAAAGTGAAAGTGCGGTCTCCAGTGAGGAAGAGTAGAACACGGGATACGGATCGGCCAGTTGGCACACCATGCCCTGCCGCCTCCCATGCCCTACTCATCCTCGAAGGAGTCCCCGACCTCGGCGGTGCCGGACGTTGGACGGCGGCAAGTAGGACGTGTGGCTGACGGTGCTCCCGTCGTCGGCCGCCAGCGTGGCCACCGCTTGTGCGGTCGAGTCCGCGTCCGGCTACGCTGCTATTGCGTCGTGAGAGGCGACTTGAGCGAGGGCGGCGACCTCGAGCTTCATCCCCGAAGACAAGCTCTCCCGCAGAGCGTTCGCACTTGCGGTCATGGCGGATGTGGTGCCAGGTAGGAGCACGATGCACTATGGTGTGGAGGTTAGCTGGGCATTGCCGCTTTAAGTAGCACATTCCGGTGAGGCCAATCGTCCGGGTGCGTCATTAAGTCGCCGAAGTTGGTTCCTCGGGCACCGAGCCTCTTAACGACGACATACGAACGGACGACATGAATGCGGGCAGCTGGCGCTGGCTGGGAACGCACCGCGCGACGGCGCGAGGGACAAGGGCTTTGGTGTGCCAGGGTAGTCAGCTGCGGTCGTGGCAACGTTGGAGATGCCCTTTGCTCAAATGCGATCCCCGCATGTCATTGAAAAAGCAAGACGACCCGGCATGGTCACAGGTCTAGAGGATGCAGTTGGCCGCGCTACACCACTCTACGGACACGTCGCGGCGCCCCGTGCACCCTCGACGAGCCGGGTGTTGGGGTGTGTTTGGATTGTGGCCAAAGTGCACCTTACCAAAATTTTGGTCATGACCCAAAGATTGGTCTTTGTTTGGATGGTTGCCATTTCTTTGGCATGCCAATGAACTCTAGCCAACTCTAGTTCATTTTTCTTGCCAATGTCGGCCAAATCATGGGCAACCAATACCTCAACCAAAATTTTGGCTACCCAATGCTTTGATGGGGCAACCTTGGGCACAAACCAAACATATCGTTGGTCGTGCCACAACACTAACGCCACCCTCGGCACACTGAAATCGACCGTGTCTAGCGACGATATGAGCGTGTCGCTCACCGCGGTCGCCATGTCTAGAGGCGGTGCTGGAGGTGCGCCCCGTTGTTGGCCCCAACGACCCACATGAACGGTTGTCGGTGGTGAGGAGGTCGTGGGCCAGCTCCTCCATTGGACTAGTCTGCGCTACGTCGTCCCGACGGGTGTGCCCCACATGTCGATTTCCCTGTTTTCCTGGCCATATTCGAGCGTCAGTTCTCCGCATTGCGCATTAGGCCTTTCACTACGTAGGCCAAGCGAGACAACTTATTGTTTATTTGAGCCGTTCAAGTGTAATCATGTGGCGTTTGCTTATTTCTCATTCCTCTCCAACCCTCTTCTCCATCGATCATGTCGCCCTCCAGTCGAGTCCATCCTCCCGCATGCCTCATTTGAACATTCCGCCGAGTATCATTCGCATGTACCCACCCTAGTCCTCTTTCAATAGATCTCCGGACCCCGAGATGAAATCGAGAGGGAACGAGTGGGGGCACGTGATACCTAAGGCAGATTCAAAATTTTGAGCCGGTGATCATAGCATCCGCAAATCATATATAAAGGGTATTCAATGTTTGTTTCGTTTTTGAACGTACAATATATTCCCTCCTATCCTTTCTAGTTTACATATAAGTTTTATGTGTAGTCAAAGTATCTCTACTATGATAAAAAAGGTATCAACATTCAACAACGCCCAATCAATATTGTTAGATCCGTGCGTACTCCTAGATTTGTACTCGAGATGGTTTCCAATTTGACTATTGACAAGATTAATAGTACATGAGATGTATAATGTGAAAATTATATCATTGGAAACTCCTTTCACATACGAAATTGACCGTATGCTTTGTGTAAGTTGCATGTCGTATATTATTACTCTAACATTTGGTCAAAGTTAGCCTCGAAAAATGCATTAGACCATGTATGCTTTGTGTAAGTTGCATGTCATATATTATTACTCTAACATTTGTGTAAGTTGCATGTCATATATTATTACTCTAACATTTGGTCAAAGTAGTATAGTGGAAGTGGATCCTCTGACGTAGGTATCCCTGCCTTACCCTCCCTTTCGGTCACTTACTGGCGGACCCCATGCTTGCTAGGTCCCGCATGTCAGTTACTCAATGGGTTCGGCCACGTCAGGGGATCCTCATCCGTAGTATACTCCCTCTATTTTTATTTACTCCGCATAAAACGGAGGGAGTGGTGGTATAATAGATGACGCGGGCGGGGGAGGGGGAGGGACGTCGGTTTGCTATCAACTGCGGTCCCACAAGCGAGCGAAAATGCAAGATGAAGCGCGTTCCATTCGGTGAGTGACGTGGAAGGTCCAGTGTGCCGGGCTGCAATGCGAACGCGACAAGAGCGATGTACAGTCAAAACTGATTGACCGGTCATCACCGAAACCACTATTCACACCAGAACCTTTGCTGCTCGGCCTACGCCAGCCGCTGCCCTAAAACCACACCAAATCTCCAGCCCATTCCCCCACCTTTCGATCCCCTAGCCCGCATCAAGCGTCCCCTAGTTCGCTGGAAAGCCATGGTGCGCCGCAAGATCACTTACTACATGATGCTGACGCCGGAGCGCCACGCAGAAATCATGGCGGTGGTCAGCGCCACAGACCTCTGTTCCCAAGCTCGCTTTGCAGCAGGCCAATCCCCGAGTTCTCTGGAGCCAAGCTACGAGGAGGAGGAAGCCGATCCAATGTTCACTGTGGAGGTCGCGGTGCAGAAGGCCCCCGATGGGTATGAGACGATGGACGTCGACTTCGTGCCGGCATCCGAGTCCCCCGTGGTGCAGGCGGACCAGCGGTTCAACATGGCGATACTAAAGGAGGACCGGGAGGCAGAGGCTCAACTCGACGCGGAGCGCGCGCATGCCGCTGCCATCGAGGCTCTCCTGTAGGCGGAACCGGATGTCGTGGATGTGAACCAGGTGGCGGAGGCTCAACTTGAGGCGGAGCGCGCGGATGCCGCTGCCATCGAGGCCCTCCTGCAGGCGGAACCGGACGTCCTGGACATGAACCGGGCGGCAGAGCTCGACTTGACACAGAGCGCGCGGATGCCGCTCTCATCGACGCCCTCCTGCAGGCGGAACCGGATGTCCTGGACTTGAACTGGGCGGTGGAGGCTCGACTCGACGCGAAGCGCGCGGATGCCGCTGCCATCGAGGCCCTCCTGCAGGCGGAACCGGACGTCCTCGACTTGAACCGGGCTGTGCTCTCGTCCGTGCAGAGCGCCCGCACGCTTCACTTGAACGAGTAGCTGGAGGCCGAGGACAACCACGGTGTGGAGACACATGTCGGCAGTGACGGCTGGTTCGCGCCGGTAGCCAAAGATGATGAGGCCGTCTCTTTCCGCGAGCAGTGATAGTTTTTATTTATGTTGTTGTTTTTATGGATCTTTTGCTATGTAAAAACATACTATATTTGTTATGCAAGTCGCCTGACTTGGGTCAGTCTACCATTTCAGGCGGTTGGATGAATATCTTACGTCTCCTAACCCTTCTTTCCTTCTTCCTCACCTCTTCTTCTTCCCCAACAGACCACCGCACGGGCTGTACGGATACTCCCCAACATGCGGTTGGATAAACATACTCTATGAACGAAAATTATGTGTCAGCAATAGGATGGCTGAGTTTGGTTTCTTCACATGCGACAGCACGTGTCAGTGAGGATGCGTTCCCTTGGTTGGGTTTGCGGTGTGCAGGAGCGTCTGTGTGAGGGTGCGATGCGACCGCGGCATGCAGGAGCGACCGTGTGAGGGTGCGGTGCGACCGCGACAGCCGTGCGCAAGTGTACCTCCTTCTCATTTTGAAAACTTTAGGCAAGCTTGGCAAAAATGTGTGGCCAAGTTTGGCAATGCAAGGCCTAGACCCAAACAGGATAAGTACGTACGTACTAGGAGTACTACCTCCGTCCTGGTTTATTGGTCCTCATTATATTCCGTGCTAAATTTTGACTACAAATTTAACTAAAAAAATGTTCATGCATGTTATAAAAAATTATATCATTGAAAACTACATTCAAATACGAATCTAACGATGCATTTTTTGTTGACATGCATTAACGTTTTATAAGTTAAATTTATAGTCAAAATTTGACATGGAATACAATGAGGACCAATAAACCAGGACGGAGGTAGTACTAGTGTTAAAAAAGAAAGGCGGGGTTTTCCTTCGCGGGATTTAATCGATACAAATCCTCGTTTCACGTGTCAATTAATGCGTATTTTTTTCTCAAAAGACCAAAGAGCTAACCATCTCACTCCTCATCGCTTGATTAATGCAACGCCATGCAAACCAACCTTCTCACTTCCGCATGCATGCAAGGGATATTAATGTCCTTGGTTGCTAACCCCATCAATTTTGCCTCGATTAGTGTTAGTGGCCCTTTGCAAATTGTAATTTTGATATACTGGCCTTGTGTACAAAAAATGGAGGTAGTAACTATATTTGACTTCCTTCCCCATTGCGGTGACGTCGACGAATTTTTTTTGTGGTTTGGCGAAGTGCGTTCGACGGAGAACATCATTGAGGGAGACCACGGTAAGTCGTTCGCAAGTGCCGCCTGCAAGCCGAGACAACCGCCTTATTTGCATCCAGGAAGTCCTTTAGTAGTAGTAGTACTACTAGGAGTACTAGTGCAGTGAGATGGTTTCTCGAAGAAGACTATGGAGAAGCGGAGTCAGCGAAGAGTGAAATGATGGTTGCTTCGTCCATGCTTTGTGATTTGATGCCTCACTGCTTTGTGATTTGTGATAGAAGGGACAGGGGAGTAGACTCTGTGCTCTATACTGTACTACATGCGTCCAAGCATGGGAGAAAGAGGAGAGACGTTGCATTTTTCTATTCCTTCAATCAATCAATCAATCAGGGAGCTTCGGTTCCATATTTTTGGCTTTGGCAACACCGTCCACAATGGTTCCCACGATGCCAAAAGCTATTTTCACATTTGGCTACACATTGTGGATGCCCTTAACCATACCACTTGGTTTTGCTCCTGTGTGCTATCTATACAAATCTCAATTATATTGATCTAAAAAATTATAGAATCAAGATTAGTAAACACAAGGTGATTTTGCCGCGCGGATGGCGGGGGGGGGGGGGGTTTCTTATTTTCGGAGGACGTTGTCCTGGCGGTTTGCTAACATGCGGTCCCATGTGTCAGTGCTTTACCAAGCCGATCCGCGTCCCACATGAGGCAGAACAACGACAGAAGCAACACGTGGTTAAGTTGAAGAAGATGAGGGAGAAGCGGATTCAGCAACGAGTGAAATGATGGTTGCTTCGTCCCTCCAACTTCTCTTTTTTAGCATTATTACTTCGTCCCTCCAACTTAACTGCGGGAAAGGTGCAGCTTTGTGATTTGACGCCTCATTGCTCATTACTACGCCGGTGCCATGACTGGGGTGCTTCACCCCGACTGCTCTGCACTCTATTCCGGTATGGCACGTGGACCCGGTAGCTTGATGTCCCACATGTCGGCGAAAGGGACTAGAAGATTTATGAAAGCGAGCGCTCCACTCTTACGACGGAGGAGTAGACGACACGACGACCCAGTGAACTGTCACTTGTACTGTATAGTACTATAGTTTTGCTGTTTCACATGATCCATCGATACAAACCCAATTAAACAGGAAAGGGCAGGATTTTTCCCGCGCGGTAGATGATACTGGCCATACATTTCAAAGGCAATTTTAATGTGTGCAAACTGAATAATTATAAGTAACAATATGATATCTAGTAAAACTAAAAACACATATGATTTATTGTGTTAGAGTGTAGTAGTAGTGATGTATTGCATAGTTGTTAGATGTAACATGCGAGAACGTGTAGAGATGTAGTTTTGGAGGGCCTACAGAGAGAAAAGCATAATACGGTCACCGAACTTCAGAATAAGCTGATTACGGTCACTATATACATTTTGCGGTGATTATCCGGTCACTTGCTCACAGTTCAGCATCGGATTGCACTCTATTGACCGGGCAAATAGTCTACATGGTGCCATGTTGACTAGTTAAATTGACCACGTTCCTTGTGGGTCCCACCTGTCAGTTCGCATAGGAAAAAGGTTAGATGAACACAATTTTATGCAGGCGCGACAAGGCTCCAATCCGTGCGCGGGAATCACCTGGTTGTGTATGTGTCTGTCAGGGCCTGATGTGTGCGCATGCACGTGTAGGTTGAGCACTTGAGCGTGAGAGTGTGTGTTGGTCGTGTGGTGTACTGGTGTGTGCATGCATGTGTGCGTGTGTGCGTGTGAGTGTTGCGTGTGTGCGTGGCTGCGTGTGTACGTGTGAGTGTTGCGTGCGTGCGTGGGTGCATGTGTTTGTGGGTGTGTTGCGTGGATGCAGTTCGTGTGCATGCGCGCGTGTGTGTATAATCACCACACCAGCTCCTGTGTGTTAAAACAAACAGCTCAGCATACCAATACAAGGCCACCTTGTCCGCTGTGCCCGCGGTCATGATTTCGGACCACTGTCAAAATATTTTTTTGTCGTTTGTTTTCATTCTTACTAGCAAGATGCCCGTGCGTTGCATGTAACATCGAGATGCATTTGTATGACTTGTTTATCTTGTGAGAGAAAAGGATGAACGAGGGAAGGCCTTATTTGCAAATGTGGAGAGGTGTGTGGGTACCTTTTTTTCAAAATTGCCATAGTTTCTTTCCTATCCGTCAGATATAAATCGGACGGCCTATAATGCAGGATGGCATGCACACCATCATCACCAACTCTATTTTTTTATAAGAGTGTATTTTATGTATTTTATAAGAGTGTAGATGTAGAGTAGATACAAGTCGACAGGTGGGCATGATGGTAGTGAGATAATGTGATGCAACACTAGAGGTGCCATGTGGAGCGTTTAACTAGTCAACTAGTCATGTCATGAGCAAATACAGAGTTGTACGGTGAGCCCATGACTGTATAATAACCACTAAACGTAAACGGTGACCGTAATGAGTGGATTATGAAGTCCAATGTATGTATCGTGCTTTCGCTTCAAATACAGTGATCATCATTGCATATATCGCGAGAGAAAGATGAAACACGTGTGAATTTTCTGGGGGCTTACTTTTAGAGGACCTGGAGATAGTTTTGTGTGCATACGTGAAAGGGGCGTACAGGGGGGTATGCGATGGAGAGAGAGATGCTCTTCGTTTCTTTTTATTATGACTAACTTTGTATATAGTAAAAAAATATACAAATTCACAGTGCAGAATAAATATCATTGTGGGCACCATGCAATGCAAATTAGCGTTCGTACTCCTCCATATAACTTTGTAATGTTGTATATATGTAAAACTCTAAAATAATTTTTTGGCCACACTTTATTCAAAAGGAATGTTGTATGCGAAATAAACGCGAAGAGAGGGCTTTTTAGATCAATGGGGTACATGATGTAACATGTGTGAATGTGTAGTTGATGCATTTGGCGGGGCCTAGAGAGGTGTGTGTGTGTGTGTATTACGTATTCGAGAGAGGCATGGATAGAGGGGCCGACGGGGGGGGGGGGCGTGGGAGAGATAGCATGAGAAATGAGAGTGGTCTAGAGAGAGAGAGACGAATATGATGTCACGACAAGAGATTCCATTTCCTTGAGTGTGTATATGCAAGGGGGGAGGGAATAGAGGCACCAGGAGAAATTTTCTCTGTGTGTGGTGTTTGTGTTGGTATGTGTGGGTGTGAGAAGATAATGGGACGTGGGGGCAGAGGGTGTGTCACCGGGTGAGGTCCGGTGGGTCGAGGTGAGGCCCTTCGTTCGGCTCCGTCCTGCGCCACATTGGTTGGCCCATGACACATTTAGGAAGATCCATGAATGACTAGTCGTACAAGACAAAGATAGCAGAATTGTGAAGGACTCTGTGTCCACTGACAAAGCCGGCTAGGATTTGTAACCCTAGGTTCTCGGACTAAGGTAACCCCTTTATCTCTGATATTACTATTCATCCAACCTAACTTTAAGGGGCATCCTACAGAAGGCTCTGCTAGAATCATACTCGTCGATTAGGAAGAGAGGTGTGAGACAATGCATGAGAGACATGCGTAAAGATAATGTGCATACATGAGACATGTAGGCACATCCATGTATATAGAAAGGGTCGATGAGGATTGTGCGTGTGTATGTTTGCGAGAGGAAGAGTGCTTGTGATAAAGGTTAGTGAAAACAGTTGTAAATGGTTACGAGAGGGAGGGAGGGTTATATCTAGAGCATGTGTGCGAGAAAGACACCTCGGGAGAGAGTGTGTGAGCATGTGTGAGAGACCACCGATGGAGAGTGAAACTACACGTAAAAGACTACTCTACACATTGATTAAAGATATAAATTGTATCCAAATATTAGGATGGGATCATGATATTTGCAATACGCGTAAGGAGCGGTCATTGATCCATCAGACATCTAGATTCTATCGAATTTGAGCATGTCTATGTTATTATTCGACACAATTGATCCACATAGTTAGTATTTTGAACTCCAGATAATGCATCGCTTTAGCAATCGAATATAAAGGTGAGTATAGTTCATGTTGTGTGTGTAAAGCACATTATACATACGAAAGTTACACAATGGACATTATAAATAGCTACCTATGAACTAGCATACATTTGAATTCAACTTAAGGTGGTTTAAAAAAAATCGAATTCAACATGAAGTCAGTTCAATTATTTGAATTTGATATCATGGCACTTGTAAACCATACCTAAATTATGGGGGCACCAATCTTTGCTCTGATTTTGTACATAATAGCATATGTAGTCGTGTACAAAATAGATTCAAATTTAGCTCCTCCATTCCAAAATAATCGTAGTTATAGGATTTTCAAGTGTCAAAATTTCAAAAAGAAGCGGATAATTTAATGAGGTTTTCAAACATACAAGGTCAAATATAACGTTGTCAATTTAGGTCAATCCTCATAGTTCAATAGTACTCTAAACGTGAATGCTTGTGTTTCAAAATTTCGAACGAAGCGCCAAAAGAGCCTCTACTCGCCCGAAACCGCGTGAACCAATGTTTGGTAGTACAAGGAAATTACTTTTCTAATAACTCCGACCCGTGAAACCTACCGGCGCGACGTCCAAAGGTCTAAACCGGGGTAGGTTTGTAGCTTCATCTAGACGCCACGCAACCGCCTCCAAAAAGAAAAACATTCATACACAATGGCCACCTAAGCACACATGCGCGCGGCCGAAATCGCTCCCGCCCACTATTTGGGACACCTGGGATTACCATCCTACCCCCAACCCGCAGTATGTCCGAAATTTAAGAGGGGGGCAAAGTTTGTACTTTCCCCAAATTTCAAAAAAAGCGCGTCCCATCTTTTGTTCAAAAAAGCCAAAAACAAGTGCGTCCCAGACCGAAACATGGTTCCCCACCCGTCCGATTCCCCACTTCGTGGGCGCCAAAACTACCTCTCCACTAGCCGCGAAACCCCGACGTCCTTCGTCCGCCACCCCATCCCACCCATCAACCGCCGCCCTCCTCCATCACGCCGGAGCCGATACCCTGACATCGCCGTCCACCGCAACCTCAACCGCAACGCCCTCCACAGCTAGTAGTTGAATCCGAGGCTGAGCCGTCCGTACCCGAGCCAGTTCAACCACGCCGTCCTGCGCCTTACCGCTGCCGCTCCAACTTAGCCACCCTCCACCGCACTGGAGCTGTTCCTCCTACGTCGTCCTTCGCCGCCTCAGATCTGCTTCCCCTCCGCCGACATACGGCCATGACAACACAGTCAACAATTTGGCCATGGGTTCGTCCAAGCCTGCACCCTCCAGAACATCGATTTCCCCGGTAAAAAGAAGAAGATCGGCGCGACATGTGGAGGTGACCACACCAGCAACCGAAGAAGGTACTCCTCTTCCCTTATTCGTGCAAATCTTACGTCTCTGCTTGCACGGTATTCATCCCACAGAAGACACTAGTTCACCGCTTCTTCTTGATACTAGATGTTCCTAGTAACTCGCGATGCACAAGGTTTCTCCTCATATACTATTTCACCTTAGTTAGAGGTCTGTCGCCCCCCTGAATTTCAATTTCTGGCCAGTTGATTCCCAATTAACGGAAGCATTCCCCGGCGTAACAGGCGCTAGTACGACTATTACGCTGGGGAAGCAGCGTCTTGGTGTTTATCTTAGGGGCGTGTGCGGCCTAGAGCTACTGGCGCCCGATCTGGAGGTCGGCCGGGATTAAAGGGATGGCCTGGGGGCGCTGCGAAGCATGACGGTGGTGTGAGGTCGATGGGAGGGCAGGGCGGTGGAGGCAGGGGTCTGGGCCGGTGGTCGCTGGCGGTTCGAGAAAGATCATCAACAGTGACTGGCGGGAGGTAGACGAAGGCCATCTGCCCGTTCATTATAGATCAGACGGTTCATTAAAAAAATCAACTGACCTATTTATTTTCAGTCGACTGTTATCTTAGGTATGACCACATGTGGTGGTGTGCTGGAGGAGTACCTACATTTCCTGTGCTCATATATTACAAAATCATACAGAGTAGAATCTAATTTTGTTTGCCATGCAATGTTGTAGAGCTATCATATGTCTCCTGTCATTTATTTTTCAGCCACCTGCTATCTGCTACTTTTATAGTGCACTAGTTCTGCACACACTTCACCCATACTCTCACTATTGTGTTTTTATGCAAGGGTATTTCAGAGTCTGCCAAAAGAGAAGGAAAAAAGAAAAGAGACAAGTCGTGCCAGCTTTCTACGCGGATAGGCACGACACGTTACAGCGTTATAAAGGGTGCAGTGTCAGCAGATGGAGACGGTAAACATAGCTCTGGAGTTGATGACCTCGCTCGCAATGAACCACCATCCCAGGTGCTTGCTTTAACCTCGCGGTGTCATATGTGGTTGCATGTTCCATATGGTGTCTAGCTTGTATTCGAAAGGCCGAAGTCGGTCTTTATTAAGATAAGGAAAGATATTTTTTACATGAACCACCATCCCGTGAGCACCAGAAGACAAATAGCTAGTCAGGGTACTGGCCGAGCCAGTGACAAGCCCAGCAAAGACAGGCATCACCTGGAAGCCAACTAAAAAGCCGCGATGGTGGCGAAGCAGCCCGCCTCCCACCAGGCTCTCAGGTCCTAGATGATCATGTTCACCACTCCAGCCGGATGTCTAGCTTGTATTGCTTCCAATTTGGTTAAATTGCATCTGCTTAGCTTACACATTATACCTTTGAATATGACATGCCTTTCTGTTTTTGGTACATACTAGTACATCTGTGTATTAACCATGTTCTTACATCAAACTAATGTTCTTGTGTATCCCTCATCAATCACTTATGACGAGGCAGGCAGGCAAGGGGACTACTCCTCATTTAAAGAATGCAACGTCAGCCTCCCGACATTATTCTCAAGAAACAGAAATGCTAGATGAAGATAGTGAACGTAGCTTTGTAGTTGATTATAGCATTTCCCCTACACTAGCATCGCAGGTGCTTGCTCTAACTTGGCAGCGTGATATGTGGTTGCATGTTGCATATGGTGTCTAGATTGTAATTCTTCCAATCTGGTTAAACTGCATGTGCTAGTCTGCTTAGCTTATAGTACATTATACCTATTAATGTGACATGCCTTCCTGTATTTAGTACATTGTACATCTGTCTATTAAGCATGTCCTTACGTAAAACTATTGTTTTTTTTGTATCCCGCATCAATCAATATGACGAGACACCTTTAGTATATGCAGTGCGATATTAGTTGCATCTTTCATATGATTTATAGCATGCGCTGCTTCTAATTTGTTGAAATTCCATTTATGATGGGACGCTTTTAACTTGGCAGAGTCATATTGGTTGCATCTTTCATGTGGTGTCTAGCTTGCATTGCTTCTTATTTGATGGAATGGTTTCTGCTTAGTTTACACAAACAGTTGTGAACATGCCATGCCGTCCTGATTTTCATACATATTCCATCCTGGTATCATGTGTTTGCCTTACATCAAAGTAGTGATTGTCAGTATCATGCATGAATGAGTTCTGAAGAGAGAATTTTATTGCTTTTTCTTGTCGGTTTTACTTGACAATTCAAAATCAATAAAGCGGAAGGAAGTTAGCAAGGCAGCGGATAAAGGTGCTCCTTCCGAACGAAGGGCCTCTACAGTTTCTACTCCTCCACACCCCCAAGATGATTTCCAAGACAACACATGCATAGACACTCAACAAAGCTGTGTTTATGATGAGCACGTCTCCCCTAGTGTAGCATCACTGGTGCTCCCTCTAACTTGGCACTGTTATATGTGGTTGCATGTTATGTGTGATGTCTAGCTTGTATTGCTTCTAATTTTGTTGAATTCCATCTGCTTACTTTACACATTATACTTGAATAAGGCACGTGTTCCTGTTTCTAGAACATACAATATCTGTCTATCACACCATGTTCTTACATCAAATTACTACTGTTGTGTAACCTGCAACAATCACTTATCATAAGACACTTTTGACTTTGGAGTGTGATATAGGTTACATCTCACATTCTTTTCTAGCTTGTACTACTAATTTGTTGAAATGGCACTTATGACGAGACAGTTTTAACTTGGTAGAGTGATATTCGTTGCATCTTTCATATGGTGTCTAGCTTTCATTGCTTCTAATTTGTTGAAATGCCTTCTCCTTAGTTTACACATCATAAGCCGTGAATATGCAATGGCACTAATGACGAGAGACCTCTAACATGGTAGTGTGATGTTGTTTGCATCTTGCATATGATTTATTTGTTGTACTGCTTCACATTTGTTTAAACGCCATTTATGATGAGACACTGTTAACTTGGCAGAGCGATATTTGTAGCATCTTTCATATGGTGTCTACCTTCCATTGCATTGCTTCTAATTTGGTGAAATGTCTTCTTCTTAGTTTACACATCATAGTTCTGGTTATCTCTTCCGTCCTGTTTTTCATACATATTACATCCTCCTATCATGTGGTTGTCTAACATCAAAGTTCAGTTCGTCTGCATCATGCATCAATTTGTTCTGAAGAACTAAATTGTTATTTGTTTTTCTTGTCGGCTTGACTTAACATGGCACAGAGAAAGAGGAAGAAACACAGAATGGCAGGGAATGAGAAGCGGATGAATCCTGCAGATTCTGCTGGTACTGATGGTGCAATAGAAGGTCAAAGTCCAGCGAAAAATTCTACAAACACGGCATCCCATGCTACACGAGCTGTAAAAAAAGCCAAACAGAAACAAATAGCTACCACCAAACAAGCAGAGACAACCCTAGTTCTTGCAACACCTACCACAGTACTACCAGCTACACGAGTTACTCATGCGTCAACTAAGCTAGCAGCATGTTCCCAAGCTCCCTTGCCACCTGACACTACTTCCCAAGCACTCTTGACACAAGACAAGTTGGCAATATCAGATGAATCTTGTGAGCTTCAACAACAAGAAGGTAGTTGCTGGAGTCAAGTTACAGTTGCATGCTTCTTTATATGTAGTCTCACAGTTTGATGTACACTAACACTTCCTATGCTCGTTGTTGGACTAGCACCTAGGCGCAAGAGGAAACAAACATCAGGGATAATGCTCGATAGGTTAACTAAATCTAGAGGAGGAAGAATGGAGATCCGTTTTGAGGCAGGTTTAAAAAGGCCACGTGATGCTACAGAGTCAGCCAAGTTAGTATCAGAGGCAGCGGTTGCCGTTAGGTGTCATGTACGTATCCTCCGAACATGAATTCAGTACAGGAATGACAAAGACGAAACACAGTTCAACACCTTCCTCGACCATTTATCTGTAAGTATGGTTATGTATGGAAACTAGTAATATCGTATTGCTTTGTCCCATACTTTCTAGGTTGCTGATAATGAGACTCCCATAATTTTCAACAGATGAGGTTCAAGTTGGATAGCCAAGATGATGCAACGAGACAAGCTTGCACCCATGTTTTCAAGTTTGCTCTACGACAGTATCGGTATAACTTGAGGAAAACTCACTTTGAAGGCAAGGCTAACAGTGAACTTTCCCAAACATCTCCAGTGGAAAATATATCGGATGAAGACTGGAGGGGCCTTGTTAAACACTGGTCTGATCCGAAGTATCAGGTACATTATATATATGTGATCAGATCACATGTTGAAGTCCTATTTACGCATGTGCCACACAAATCTATCTTCTTGTAGGTGAACTGTTCAAAGAACAAGGCCAACCGTACGGAAGTGAAATTCCAACAGACGACAGGATCTCGTAGCTATATTGCACACTGCGATGCTCTTGTAATTAGCTGCTGCTTCACTCTTTTCGCTGTACCATATTATCAGATCTATATTGACTTGTTCGAAATGCAGAGGAAAGCCCGCAAGGACCAAAAGTACCTAAACCAAATGCTGTGGAAATCTTCAAGGACTGTCACACCAGCAAGAAGAAGGGCATGACTACACCAGTCAAAGCCGCTGTTGTAAGTCCTTAATCCTCATGGCTTTTAACTACTACTTACTCTGACTTGTGCCTTGAACTGCATGGTTTGCAGCCAATGTCTATTACTCTTTTCAATTTTATACACAATTGTCTTAGCGTATCATTGCACCTTACAAGGTTTAAAAGAGAGGAGTGATGTTCCTTTGATCTTGACCCGTAATCTAGTTCTGTGCTGGACTTGCCCACACAACGATACAATTTCCTGTTTGTCTGTTCTCAATTGTTTTGTGATATGAATGATGTCATACTATGCTTACCGTATTATAAACTTCGTCTCTTTATCCTTAGCACTCAATACAATGTGAAGAAATAGACAATACATTAGCGATGGTACATGGTCATATGTTTGGAACCTGGTTTTATTATGTACTTTGCAATAAAATACAACTAATATTTTACATGGGTTCACCAGAATAAGTTCTGTATATAGACCAATTCTATTTTGTTTGGTTTTGCTGCCTCCTTAATATCTTCTGTTCTGGTACTACTAATGTGAAACCTCAAATTTTCAGTGAGCTATGGAAAAAATGGTGGAACCGCCACCTTCTGAAGGTGGCGAGGCAACTATAACCGCAATGTTAGCTCTTGCTGCAGTGGGTCAGTACCTGTCCACTAACAGTGCCAAAAGCACGTTCCTGCGTAATACTGGGTTGGTTGTTAAGGCAATATCATCCAAACTACCTCATGATCAAGATATGCAAGCTCAAAGCAATGTTGTATCTGTGCTCCAGACACAAGTCCATTCCCTAACAGAGGCCCTTTGTGAAACAAGGAGAAACATTGCTCAATGTCGTCAAGATATGCATGGTTTTGAAACCAGACTATCAGACATTTGCTATGTTGTTCAGGAGCCTAGGAGAAATGAAGGCGAGGGTTATGGTGCTCCATCGGACAATACAGCATGAAAACGTAACAGTCAGGTCAAATGAACTGAGCTTCTGAACTTCTGGTGGTGCATTTATCTGCTAGACTATTAAGTTTTATGCCAACCTTCCTTTTGTTATATAGTTGTAATTTGTTTTGGTGCGATACAAAATTTATTCTTAACGTGTAGCCACCGGCTGAAGAAAACAGCAAGCCATTTTTGTATAGTGTAGGGTGTTCCCTATATTTGCACTGGTGGCGATCTTTGATGCCGAGTGGATATAATCTGTGCAATCGCCTTAATAGCCTAGCGTTAGTTTCGGCCTTATTTATTTCCTAGTCTTCTTTTTCCCTGGTTTGCTAGTGGCCGCAACTACCATGGGTCTCCTACAGGCCGTCGATAAATGGGCCTGTAATCGGTGGGCCTCGGGCCGTCGATAAATGGGCCTGTAATCGGTGGGCCTCGGGCCGTCGGATAAATGGGTCTACATGGGCCGTAATCGGGCGTAATTGGTATTGGCCCAGCATGGTAACGGGCCGTTAACAGGCCGTAGGACTGCAAAGGCTTAATTCTGTCACAGGCATAATGGGTCGTTAATGGGCCAGAATATAGGACGGGCTGTAAACGCCGCAACGGGTTAACAGGCCAGAAACGGGCCGACTCTTGCCATGGGCCGAATTTGGCCCATTAGGGTAACAGGCCAGTAACGGGCTGACTCTTGCCATGGGCCGAATTTGGCCCATTTGGGGAACATGCCAGCAACGGGCTGACTCTTGCCATGTGCCGAGTTTGGCCCATTAGGGGAACAGGTCAGTAACAGGCCGGAAGTAATCGAGGGCCGAAAAGGAGCCCAAGAACGTATGGCCCATCAATAGGCTGAAAGCTAACACGAGCTGGAAACGGCCCATGTAAATCACGGGCCGTTAACGGGTACAAAGAAAATTACTGTTCATTATGGGCTAGAGTCACCGTGGGCCTATAAAGGGCCGAAAGATACGAAGGCCTCATATGGGCCGAAAGACGTCGTGGGCCATACATGGGCCGAAAGTGAAATGGGCTGGTGTTATTTTCAACGGCCCACATGACGTTGTTGGGACGATTTCCTTTAGGGCCTAACGGGCCATGAGTTAACGGGCCGTAAAATGGGCTATTTGCAAAGAGACCGTTAACAGGCTTTTCATGGCCCAGCCCGTTAACTTTTGACCAAGTCAAATGGGCCGGCTTTGTAAGCTAAATGGGCCAGTGGTGGGCCGTGGCACGTGTCGACATATCATAGGCGCCTATCTGACCCAGTGACGAGCTGACACGTGTTTCATCTGGCCAATAAGAATTTTACACGTGGAAATTTCCCATTGGTCGGGGTTGTTAACGGGTTATCGGATCCAAAACCCGACCTGATAGCTTAACGGCGTTCCGTTACGGTGGATGCCACGTGTTGGTCACCCTTGACGAAAGCACTTCTCGCGCGATTTATCGTCATGGAAGTGTACACTTCCGTGATCATAATTTTGGTAATGTCATGGAACACTTCTACTACAGCACAGGTATGACTATCTTGATTCTGTCATAAAATCGTCATGGATGTACATGCATGACAAAAAACGTGACCTACTATGACAAACACGTATCATCACGGAAGTGTATTTTTTTGTAGTGTAGGCGATAAACCTGGACTAGAGTCTTGTGTGGTTAGTCAGGTCATGGCTGACACCCTCGCCAGGCTTTCACTTGAAGGTTGCCGAGATACACATGACGTGTACATGGTGGTAAGTGGTGAGAGAGTGTGTGAAGAAGTACACCCCTGCAGGGTTAATGATCTATTTGAATAGTCACGTCCTCGGATATGGACTACTTGGAAAGCTTACATTGTTGATAGACAAGTTGAAATGGATACTCTAAAATGCGCAAGATAAGTGTGAGTGCTATGGGTGGCCTTCTCATAGGGAGATGGGAGCGGATCCATAGTTGTGTATTGATATGGTGAATATGTGGAATCGTGTGCACTCTCTCACCCTAAAGAATTATTGGTAGATGTAGTACATGATAGCCACTGAGTCAAAGCTAGCTTGCTGCAGTTAAACTCCACAACCCCCTTGTTGATACGGAAGCATGTGCAGTTAGTTCTAATGTAAGTCTTGTTGAGTACATTTGTACTCACGCTTGCTTAGTTTATGTTTTGCAGAGGAGACTTCAGTTTCACTAGTTGTTTCTATGATGAGATCGACGTTGACTGATTAGCTTGGGAATCCCAGATAGAGGTCTGGTTCCTATGGAGGGTCTTGTAGATAGACAGGCTTTCTAGCCTTCTTTCTTTTCAGCTATCCGTACTCAGGCAGGATAAGCTTCCGCATGTGCTTGTTGCTTGTATGATGTTGTATGTTGGGTCATGTGACCCCTGTTTGTAATATCATGCTATGTATGGCTCCTCGGAGCCTCTTAAAGAAATACTTTGAGTCGTAGAGTTATGTTGTGATGCCATGTTGTATCTACACATATCGAGCATATTGTGTGTATGTTCTTGAAATGCTTTGGCATGTGTGGGATCTGACACCTAGTTTTTGTTCTTTGTAGCCTTCCTAATGGGGAAATGCTTCCTAGTGCTTCCATCCGGAACACATGGATTGACTGACTTGTGTCCTTCTTTGCTCATGTGTCTGTCTCTACAGGGAAATGTCACGCGGTGTTTGCTGGAGTCCTTTGTAGCCTCACTATGACTCTGTTACACTCGCTGCTGACCGACACCTGCATTGCTGGGTAACGTATGCCCGTCCCTGTAAGTTTGTGCCACCTTGGTTTATGACTAGTCATGTCGGCCCGGGTTCTCTGTCATATGGATGCTAGCGACACAATCATATACGTGAGCCAAAAGGCGCAAACAGTCCCGACCAAGGTAAGGCTGCAACCATGGGGATACCGTGTGTGAGACCGCAAAGTGATATGATGTGTTACTTTCTAGAAATGTTTGACTTAGGATTGGGGTCCCGGCAGCTTTGGTATCAAAGCCTGACTGGCTGTAGGATTACCAAGCCAAACTGGTCGATGTCGAATCTAGAACTGCTTTAGTTATATAAGGGAGTTGATTGTGGGAGGGAACGTAAGGCTCTTTTTACTCCTTATCCTTGTGTCATTCTGATTCTGAGTCACCCTCATCTTATCTACGGGGTTAAGAAACTAGGATTTCTCATTTATCTATCAGGATGACGAGTTACTATGCTGGAGACTTATAGAAAGGTGTTGAGTTCTTGGATCGATGTTTCCATGATAATTCAGGTGTTATGTTGTCAATTGTCATGCAGGTTGTCTCATATTCCATGTTGTAGAGCCATTATGCTGTCCGAGTTATCCAAGGTTTCTAAATAGTCTGATGCATTTGCAAATCTTCGTCCCTGTTCCCGATGTCCTTTTAGGCCAGATTAACCACACTAATCGGTGTGTTGAGGTACTCTGTTGCCTCGACATATATGTTCAAGTTATTAGGACACTAGGGTATCTTGGAGAATCACCTAGTAATCTAGCTTTGTTTTGTGTCCCTAGCATGATAACTCTGGCCATCATTCTCGAAAGCATCCTGTGATGCCATTTAGTTAGCAGGTATTCTATTGGTGGGTTCTTGAACCCATGCTTCATTCTGTTCATTCCTATTGATAGTGTTTGCTCGTTCCTTTAGGATGTTAGTAACATTTGTGATAGTCTTCAAGGTTCATGGTTTACCATTCTTCCAATACCGTGAACCAGTATGGCAGAAGTTCTTTGGAACCAAAAGATCACAACAAGAGTGCTCTTGATGAGTTGTCTATTCTATAGTTGTGACTCTGCCAATCTTCTTCTCTGCGTTGATTATCCGTAAGAAACATGTTGAGCCTTGTTTGACATGATAATCTTTGCATCCACAACTCAGAAAATCATGTGTCCTTTCGAGTTGTCCCTCTTCAGTTGTATTCTGACCTTCATCTATCAATGGATAGTCAAGAGTATGTCATGCATTCGTCTTCATTGATGCCTAATATTCTTGTGGTCCATGAAGCCATTCTAATCCAGAATAACTAGGAGAAACAAACTCCAGTACCTCATCCATTCCTAGGATTGGGTCAAAGCAGTTGTATTCTGCTGATCAAAATGTTGATACAGCTTTTTTTTTGTTCGACCCTAGAGCATTACCCTCTTTTATGTCAAGAATATCATGGGAATTGGACAACCTCTCATGACCTCTTGATATAGTGATACTTCTGGCCATCATCATTTATTCCTCGGTCTCCGTGTTGTTGTAACCAGAGTGACGACAAGTGAATCGCAATGTGTGAAATCAATACTCCTGGCAACCCTGTTGCTTGGTAGTTAATGGATTATAATGTCAGCATTCTGGGAATAGGGGTCCCCAGACTTGCCTACCCGCGGCCTGCGGCGTGGCTCAAAGGGGGGCCCAGCACGGCCCATCTTCATCAACACAAGCTCAAGACCCTCGCGAGGGGCCAAGCCTCGCGGGGCGGACGACAAGGAGCTTCCTCAGGCACGGCCTCATCAGGCTGGCTCACGAGGAAGCGGAGAGTTCAAGGCGGGGTACCTCACGAGGTGCCCATGAAGTAAGCCATGACGACCAAGGGCGCCAGTCGGGCGCCAGCCGCGCAGTGTCCTCCTTTCCTCTTTGGTGCAAAGGGAGCAAGCGCAGGCGAGAGCATCAAGCAAAGGCACCCATTTTTGTGCAACACGACCAAGACTAGCCCAACGGCAGGAAGGAAGTCATTGTGGAGCCCAAGCAGGCGTCACCACCAGAGCCTTTGACAGGCGAAGACCAACTTTAGTCAGGATAAGTGTACCCGACGTTCCCCTTCAAAATGGTCAATTGTTGGCGCCCTTCCCGCTCAATATTTGGGAAGAGGCCCAGGGCCTTTGCCTATAAATAGGACTAGCCACCCCCCAGGGTAGGGCATCGAGAATCTGGAATAGCAAGATCCTCACCGAGAAACCGGTAGAGAGAGCGATTGAACTCCCCTAGCAGTTCATCATCCCAGCCAAGAACAGACCCTCGCGAGGCTGTTCTTCCTTGTATTGTTCATCATCAGCCCAAGAGGCAATCCATCACACCACACACTGGAGTAGGGTATTACACCGCAATGGTGGCCTGAACCAGTATAAACCTTGTGTCTCTTGTGTTGTTCCTTTCGTAGTTTAGATCCCAGCGAGTCGGCGAGGAGCAGGTAGGTAGAGGGCGAAATCTCCGCGCGCACCCCAGTGTTCGAACCTCAAGGGTCTGCCGGAACCCGAAATCCAACATTTGGCGTGCCAGGTAGGGGTGCGCCGGAATTCGTCTTTCGTCGCCCTGTTCTTCTCCAACCATCGCATCCATGTCTGACGCTCGTCGGGCCCGCGCCGAGCGCCGAGCCGCCCTCGCTTCCCGTGTCGCCCAGACGGCTCCCGTCAACGCCGCCACCGGCCCGGCGGGGAACGAGCAGCAAGCATCGTCCCAACATCCCTCCGTGAGGCAAGACGGCCGCACTGCTACCCCCTCGCTCACCCCAGCTGGTTCTTCATCTCGCGCATTCCGCGCGCCCATGGAGGCTCGAGCTGCGCTCATCGCGGCAAACGAGCTCTTGCGCTACCGTCCCGTCGACGACGTCTACGAAGAATGGCTTGACCGCGTCGCCGAGCTCGTCCGTGCCGCAGGGGGCTCTCCTGCGCCGTCTGTCCCGCTGCACCGCACCCCGCCCTGCGCGGGCGACGAAGCTCCGGGGACGCCTCAGCCGCCTCCCCCTCAAGAAGGCGCCCTGGCCCCAAGGCACGTGGCCCCTGGGCGGAACTCGCTCCGTCAGGCGCCAGCGCGGCAAGAGCAAAGCTGCCAAGAAGTCCCTCTCCCGTGAGAGGCTGCCCGAGTGCTCCCTGCTCCGGCTCGTCGCGACCACGTTCCTGCTCCAGCACGTCAAGACCCCGCGCTGCTCCCAGCTGCAGCGCATGGGGACCCGCAGGACCAAGCTCTTCGTCACCCGAGGCCTCCCGTGGCCACAGCAGGCTGCCGTGCCTTCACCGCCGAGCTGCGCAGCGTCGCGTGGCCCGGCAAGTTCAAGCCAGACCTGCCTCCTCACTACAACGGTACGGCTGACCCTGCAGAGTTCCTCCAGCTCTACGAGCTGGGCATCAAAGCTTCCAACGGAGACGAGAAGGTCATGGCGAACTGGTTTCCCATGGCGCTCAAGGACGGGGCCCGCACCTGGCTCCTGAACCTGGCTCCAGGCACGATCTCCTCCTGGGACGAGATGCGCACCCGCTTCATCGCCAACTTCCAGGGTACTCGCGACCGGCCACCCGCCGTGAGCGACATGCGCCGAATCAAGCAGCAACCTGGGGAAACCCTGCAGAAGTACATCCAGTGCTTCAACAACGCACGCCTCAAGATTCCCAAGGTGACCGAGGAGGCCATCATCTCAGCCTTCTCCGACGGTGTGCGCGACGTCAAGATGAAGGAGGAGCTGGCGATGCATGAAGACCTATGCACTTCCTTGGAGCTATTCAACTTGGCAATCAAGTGCGCCAGGGATGAGGAAGGGCGTCTCTCCCTCCTCGAGCTGCCTGCCGCAGACCCAGAAGAGAAGAAACCCAAGGCCAAGGATGTGAAGCGCAAGGGGGCTGTCGTGCTCGCGGCAGAACCAGACACCAAGCGGGGCAGAGATCAGCCCGAACCCGCCAAGGGCAGTCGGTACTACGTGTACCACGACCTCCACACCCACAACACCAATGAATGTCCAGAGCTCTGAGCCGTGCGTGAAGGAAGGATCGGCCGACGTCCCGACCACAGCGACCGGGGCTACGGCCGAGGAGGAGGAAGGAACGCAGGACGCTGGGAAGACCGCGGCCCTCGCCAAGGGTGGCGCGACCAACCTCGCGAGGATCGCTGGCAGGACCCGCCTCGCGAGGGAGCCTAGAGGGATCAGCCTCACGAGGATCGCCTGCAAGGCAACACAGGCCTCCCTCCGCTGCCGCCGCAGCCAAGGAGAAATGAGGACCGTCATCAGGACGAGGGGGCTGGAGGCTTCCAGGAGCCACATGCGATCGCCTGCATCCTGGGCGGAGCTCAAGCCCCAGCCTCTCAACGCATCTTCAAGCAGTTCGTCCGTGAAGTAAATGCAGCCCTCCCCAAGCTCGAGGCCACGCGCCCTCTCAGGTGGTCGGCGTGCACCATCACGTTCAGCTCAGCGAATCAGCTCAAGTGCGCGGCCGTAGCCGGAGTCCTCCCAATGCTTTGTTCCCCAATCATCAGCAACGTGCTAGTCACCAGGACCCTCATCGATGGCGGGGCAGGGCTCAACGTCCTGTCCGTGGAAACATTCAACAATCTCCAAGTGCCCTACAATCAGCTTCAGCCAACCAAGCCTTTCTTCGGAGTCACCGACGGCTCCACGGTCCCGATTGGGCAGGTCCGCCTCCCTGTCACCTTCGGGGCGCGCAACAACTACCGCACTGAACTCATCGACTTCGACGTCGCCCACATTTGCCTGCCATACAATGCCATCCTCGGGTACCTAGCGCTGGCCAAGTTCATGGCCGTAACCCACCACGGCTACAACATCCTCAAGATGCCAGGAAGTGGCGGAGTCATCACGGTGCCCTGCGAAGAAAAAGACGCGGTGTGCTCCCTGGAGCGAGCCTTTCAGGCCGTGTCACTGGAAGACCCGGGTCGCGGAAGCAGGAGGCTTCCCGAGACCGCCCCAAGAAGAAGAAGACATCGTCCAGCCCGGCCCCTCAGGAGGCAGGCCCCTCAGGGCCCGCGCCTGCCCAAGGGGAACCTCCTTCCATCGCATAGGGAAGCGCGCCCGGTGCCCTCCTCAGGCAGGGCTCGGGGGCTCTCCCCTAGAGGGCCGCTGACCTCGCCAAGGTCACGAGGGAGGCGCTTGGGCACCACTTGGAGGCGTGTTTCGAAGCACGTTTCCCTCAAGAAGGAGCAAGGCAAGGAGGGCCAAACCCTCAGGAGTTCGTCAGCAAGGCCATTCAGGAGCTACAGGAGTCAAGAGTCATGAGAGGCAGCCGCCGCTTACCCGCTGTGGCCCCCCATCCAGGCGAGGATGATGGGCTGCGCGTCTGCATCGACATACCAGGGCTCAACCGAGCCTCCTCTCAGGAGCGCCTCTGGCCCTCGCAAGTGGGGCGCTGCAAAGGTCCACCCCCACAGCTACGTTCGTATGCCTTATGGCTTGCCAAACGCGGCTGCCACGTACCAGCGCCTCATGAGGGGCATCCTGGAGGCTCAAGAGGTCAGGCGTTCCGCAGCCTTGGCGGAGATGGAGATGGTCCGCGAGGAGCCACCAGCGCCTCCGGAGCCTCCCGAGGCCCCAGGGCCTGGGGGCTCGTGAGGATCGGCTCCCACAGCCCACCGAGTCTGCTACACCAACACCCCTTCATCTTCAACATCATCAGATGACATCTTTCAAGTTTTATTTCCAGCTAGGAGCGCCCCCCAGGGCTGCATTATTCCCAGGCTGCGTGGGTCCGTCCCTGCGGCGTGTATCCCTTTTATTTCATGTTCTTAGCCTACTTTGTTGGGGGCGCCCCTCGGGCTGCATCATGGGCCAGACCCAGTGACGTCCGCCTTCCCAACATCTATTTGAATGAATTCACTCCTCCACGATTAACATGCTTGACCTAGTTGCCCGCTCAACTGACACCAACTGATGGAGCTGCTCCCAAATGGCACGACACTTGCGCATGGGTCCGTCCCTGCAACACCGACAAACCTGAATGGCTGAGCTCTGGTCATGGCAGCCCCGCATAGCGCCACCTCGTCAAGCCCCCAGTGCCTTACCACCTCTCCAGAGCAACCAACAGCTGACTATCGATTGTCACGACGAACCCTTGTTCTTTCTATGATGAGCCTGCAGGATCTCTTCAAGGAGCAGCGTCAGGCGAGGCCCTCACGGTGTCTTCTTCACTCTCGTCCGTGCAAACCGCTTGCACGTTAAAGGGGGGGTACCTGAGCATCGCGACTCAGGGCTCCTACTGGATCTCCAACCCTCACCCTTTGGCCTTGACCACGGCATCGCGACCTGGCATACCAGCGACGGCTGAGACTCGCTCGAGGGCCGGGACCCGAGGACGTAGAGCAGAAAGGGGAGCGAAGGCGAGAGGGGAGAGGCCCGCGAGGACCTCGCCAAGCAACCCCTCGCATGCCGATGCATGGACCCGGCTAAACACCAGGGAGCGGTCCCTGATTCTTGAGATAAGTCACTCTCCGGAAACACTAGCTATCACAGCACCGTCACCGAATCCAATGCAATCCCGTGTTAGCAACGTCGCATTCCTTTCTCACTGAACGATGGATGCTTGAGCGCTAAAGGGGACCTCCTGAGCATCGCGACTCAGGGGCTCTTACTGGACCCCGGGCCGCTCACCTCCTGGCCTTGACCACGACATCGCGACCTGGCATACCAGCGACAGCTGAAGCCGCCTTGGGACCGGGACCTGTTAGCACAGAGCGCCAAGCCCTCGTGAGGTCCGAAAGGAAGAAACTAAGCTAAGACGGAATAAGCATCTCGCACTGCTTCACGATGAGGATCATATTGACAAACGGAGATAGAAACACCTTACAAGCCCCCACGGGGTATATTCTTGGCTCCTCGCAGGAACAAAAGACGCGTATCCTAAGGAGTCCTAACTACAGGAACCATCACGGAAGACGCCATCATCAACAGTGGGCTGCCAGGCACCAGCGCCAACCCCATCCAGATCAGAGGCGGCGACGACCTGACGAGCCAGCCCTGCTCCGGGAGCGGCGCAGGCTCGAGGGCTCGTAGCTGTCGTCGCTCATCTCCGGAGTCAAGAAGAGCTCGGCGGAGTCGCTGGATCCTTCGGCGCCTCCGCCGCCTGAGGAGCTGCCAGGGGAGCGGTTAGCTGGCCTCGGCCTCGCCATAGCGGGGTCCCGACCACCTCTCCCAGGGCAGCACCCCAGCCGGCGCCCCTCTGCATCAAAGACCTTGAAGAACATCAACGAGGCACCATCATACTCCAGGTGGATCGCGAGGGCGCCCCTTGTCCTGCAGACCCGGGCGATCTCGCCCCAGCCTCGAGTCATGAAGACCTCGCCCGGGGCAACGACCGCGACCTCTGCCCCAGTCGCGAGGGTGCTGCAGTCGGCGTGCTGCAGCCAGAGCCCCAGGAGTTCCCCCTGCGGGATGACGGAGGCGAAGAAAGGAGGAAGGCGAATCCAAGACTGAGGAGGCGTGGCGGCGTGAAGCACGAACTCTCGGGAGGAGCCCTCGGCGTGGAATCCAAGAGGAAAGATGCACACCTTCGTGACCCGCCGGCACCGACGGTGGCGCCGCCCGTGGCGTTCGGCATCGACTCCTTCAAAGCCCTCGATGTGGGCGTACAAGGGAAGCAGGAACCCTGGTGGTGGCCGCTCGCACCAGGGCCTCAACACTTCTTGATGGGTGCCCTCACCCTGATGGTAGAGGGCTAGCCGTTTCTTCGGCGGAAGTGGGTCAGGACCCTCTCAGGGAGCCTTTCCCTTCTCTGCCGCAGAGAACCGGCGGATCGGAGCCATTGCAGCAAGACAAGGCAAGGACCGGGAAGAAGGAGAAGCAAGGGAGATAGATTGGAAGGGCACGCGCCGTGCCGTACTTAAAGCCAGGGGAGGCAAACCGCCGACCTCCACAATCGCAGGTAATCATAACCCGCTTTGCATGCAGGGACTTGTCAATTCGTGCAGTTGCCGAGGCGTCGTGGGGAAGTGGATACGCCCACGTCCAATCAACCGCCACGCGGCGCCCAAGGCCGCAGGCTGTTAGGGCCCGCGGCGCTTCGCACTTGCCCTTTTGCCTCTCTGCTCGGCCAAGTCCGGGCGCGCCTTGGGCCCGGGGGCTACTGTCGGCGTTCTGGGAACAGGGTCCCCAGACTTGCCTACCTGCGGCCTGCAGCGTGGCTCAAAGGGGGGCCCAGCACGGCCCATCTTCATCAACACAAGCTCAAGACCCTCGCGAGGGGCCAAGCCTCGCGGGGCGGACGACAAGGAGCTTCCTCAGGCACGGCCTCATCAGGCTGGCTCACGAGGAGGCGGAGAGTTCAAGACGGGGTACCTCACGAGGTGCCCATGACGCAAGCCATGACGACCAAGGGCGCCAGTCGGGCGCCAGCCGCGCAGTGTCCTCCTTTCCTCTTTGGTGCAAAGGGAGCAAGCGCAGGCGAGAGCATCAAGCAAAGGCACCCATTTCGGTGCAACACGACCAAGACCAGCCCAACAGCAGGAAGGAAGTCATTGTGGAGCCCAAGCAGGCGTCACCACCAGAGCCTTTGACAGGCGAATACCAACTTTAGTCAGGATAAGTGTACCCAATGTTCCCCTTCAAAATGGCCAATTGTTGGCGCCCTTCCCGCTCAATATTTGGGAAGAGGCCCAGGGCCTTTGCCTATAAATAGGACTAGCCACCCCCCAGGGTAGGGCATCGAGAATCTGGAATAGACAAGATCCTCACCGAGAAACCGGTAGAGAGAGCGACTGAACTCCCCTAGTAGTTCATCGTCCCAGCCCAGAACAGACCCTCGCGAGGTTGTTCTTCCTTGTATTGTTCATCATCAGCCCAAGAGGCAATCCATCACACCACACACTGGAGTAGGGTATTACACCGCAATGGTGGCCTGAACCAGTATAAACCTTGTGTCTCTTGTGTTGTTCCTTTCGTAGTTTAGATCCCATCGAGTCGGCGAGGAGCAGGTAGGTAGAGGGCGAAATCTCCGCGTGCACCCCAGTGTTCGAACCTCAAGGGTCTGCCGGAACCCGAAATCCGACAGATAATTTCATTCTTAGCGTGTTGGTCAGTGAATCATCATTCTAAGATTGATCGTGCTACCTAGTCCATCTTCCCTGGTGAACTCTTTGATCGATGAGTTAGAATTGTGTTAATCCCTTGCTATTTTGATCATATTGTCTTGCCATGAAAAGCAAGATTGTTCTTGAGCTTAGTAGCATATCGGTGGTTCATGATTTCTGAATATCTTCTCGGAAGTATCACTAGGTTGTCCCCTAACTATTATGTTGATCTTTTGATCAAGTTGGTTTATCCCTATAATCACCCCTTATCTAAGAATCTGTGTTGGATACCCCTAAGCTAGTTGGCTAGGCTGAACAATAACTTGGAGAGGTTGAAGACAAAAGCTTGTCCGACTTAGTTCATCCCAAAGGGATATATTGTGTGTGTGTGTATTGAAGAAAGATGATAACTCTCATTGGTTGATGTTCGTGATCAATTGTTGGATGTATTCTCTTACCCAAGCTTTGATTTGAGTGTGGGCTATCGTCAAATCAAATCAGAACCAACGATTTTTGCAGTATTGTCTTACTCGTGGTTGATCCGAGCATGTACCGTTATATATTTTGGTCTGATCAATGCTATCACTTTATTCATATAGTTATGGAACTCCATCTATATGGAAACTTAGATAAATGTTGTTGAGCCCATCGGCAACATTTTTATCTTCTCTGTGATTCACGTTGAACACTTAAGCTAGTGTTGGAAACTTTTGTAAGCATTTTCTTCGGGCTAGTTCATGAAGCATATGTTTGAATGAAAGAAGTGAATTCCTCTAATTCATGTGCATTTGATGAAAGTTGCCCCCGTGAATTCGAGAAAGTTGTTTTTGCTTCCTCTGGAATCGTCCCAAGTCAGTCATGCATGTGCGAAGTATTCTATGGTTTGATAGGCTCGCTACCTACATTCCATATGTACTCCTAGCACACCAAGCAACTGATTGATTTATTCAAGGAAAATAGGTTCAAGTGCTAATCCTGAAGTACCTAGACGGACATGCACAAGACTTTGTTATCTTTAATGATGGTTCCCAACCAGAACTCGGTAGTGTTTTGTTGTAAGACTTATATGTGGTTATGCTTGTCTTGGACAGTGTGTTCACACATATCTTGCAATCCAGCTCATGTTTTGGAGCTTGCTACCATAGTTCGTTCCCCAAGAATCTCGCAACGTCAATAGTCGATTTGTGTTGCAAACTCTCCCATTTCAGACATGTTGAGCCTGAAATACCATGTTACCAACTAGATCTGAATCTCAGGCAGGTATGATGGTTGGAACTTCTCCCAATAACTATGATTTATGTTCCAGTAAAGTGGACGCACCTAGCCAAAATATCTATTATTGTAGTATCTTGATTGAGCACTCCATGAGGATTTCGTACGACTTATTCTAGAAGTTGTCCCTTATGGATTTTGTGCTTCCGAAGTCCGACCTACACTTGTTGGCCATGTTAATGATTTTAAGCATGATCGTGGTATCTAGTACATCAAGGACAACGTTGGAAGTGGAGTGCTAAATGTCTCTCGGTCGATCATCCAGATTTTGTTCCTTGGCATCGCTAAGGTGAAATCTGAGTAAGTGTTGTCTTCCTTTGCATCTACATCCTCCATTACTGTTCATCATGGTAGTATGAAGTGTTGCCAAGATCTTAGCATAGATGTTGGTAAAACCCTAATGAATATGGAAATGCGCAAGTTCTTGAAAGCACGCTCAGAAATTGGGTTATATCCTCGGTATCAATTGGCATGTGCCTTCCATTGCTGATTGCCTTGTAACTATAGTTTCCATTTCATTCTGAGTGTGCCCTTTCTTCAAACTCTTTCAAACCATAGTTTGTGAATTGCCTTAGCCTGGTATGAAGAGTTTCAATGATCCTTATATCAAAAGTAATTCTTTTTGCCACATAAGGGAATAATTCTATGAGTCACCTCCCCTAAGGTTACCCGCTACGGAACCATGGCAATTAACTCCTCGCTACTTTCAAACCCATGCACCATCTTACTTAAGCGTGGAATTCTTGCCTACCAAATTGAACCTTCGTCACCTGCTCCTCTCCATTCCTCTCGATGTGTGTTCTATGTCTCAGCTCAAGATATGTTTCAATGTCTCATTCCATGAGTTGGCCGTGAATTACTCGATCTTCATGAAGATTGATTCTTGTAGAGTTTCTTTTATTTTGTCGTCGTGTTGGATGAAGTTCTCAGAGCAAGACGTCAAGACTAAGATGACGAAATGAATCAACATTCTTAAGAAGCACAATTTGGATTATGAAGACTGTTCCAGTTCCATGCCCGTCTTTCCTCTTGCACTACGCCTTGAATATCAGGACAAGATTCTTGTTTAGTAGGGGTGAGTTATCACAACCCTAGAATGATGCTTATAAATAGTTGCATCAGAGAGCATCATGCATCATGGTAAATTCAAGAAATTAGAATTGAGAGAATTCTCAAAGCCTCGAAAGAATTATTTTAAAAGAAGGGCAAGAACCCTAAAAATTGCATTCAGTGGATCCAAAATGCCATCAAAATAGTTTTGAGAATTTTGGCAAGAGTTATATATCAAACCAAACTTTTGGAACAACTTTAGGGAATTATTGCGCTCTGAACTTAAATAAATATTGTATTTGAATTTGAATTTATATTCTTAATATATGAAACATATTTTCAAATGTCTCTGATATATTTTGTGAGTTTGTGGAAAAGTCCTTGAGCAACATGATAATATTTAGAGAAGATTTGGCACTTGGTTGAATTTTGTTTGAATTCAAAACAGTGGCAAAGAAATAATCAAAATAGAAAAATAGGAAATATAAAACAGAGAGAGAGACCTACGTGGCAACTTACCATGCGGCCCAGCATTGTAACTAGCCGGCCTAACCCACTAGGGGCGAATGGGTCTTCTTCCACCTCAGCTAGTAGGCAGAGGCGTGTCGATGCGCGAGCGATCACCGTGGACACCTCCCTGCCTACTTACTCCTCCCTCGGCTCTTCTTGCAACGCCCAGGAGACATGGACGAAGCCCCACACCGATCCCCTCCTCCTCTGGTCACTCTCCCCCTTCTCCCTGCTCAATCTCAAGCTCAGCCGGATGCGCCCGTCGCCGCTACTCACAGTTCCCGTGACCACCCCGCACCCCACGTCTCACCAACTTGTCCCCAAGCACCACCGTCATCTCCTGCATCGTCTACACCAAGCCATTCGACTTTGGGAGCCTGGCAAGGATGCCATCGACACCTTCTTTAAGCTCCGGCTGCTAAGATCACCGGCGACCATTCATCCTCCCAAGTGCCTCCCCGAGCCCAATGAGACCACCACCCGACGTGTTGTGAGCCCCTGATCCTTTTCTCCTGTCCTCGCATCCATTTGCTTGCCATAGATGTCGGCTTCGTCAAGCCTGAGACCTTGCATGCCGCTGACCTTGATGCCGCCATGGCTAGAGCCCACCCACACGAGTATGAGCATGACACCGTGATCAACGAGTTTGTAGGACCATGTAGCAACCCACAGCTCGTCCTACCATGCAACACAACAACGTTTCCGAGCGCGCCCGAACTCCGGCTGCCACGAACCTCGATGCCATCGTCGTTTCCGGCCACTCCAGCTTGCTCCATTTCCACCATTCGATGCGCAGAGCACCAGCTTCATGCAAGGCCGAACCACCATCGAATTGGTCACCTGCAGGTGATTCCCGACACGCTCTACTGTCATGGCACTTGCTGATGGCGGGCCGCCGGCCGATTTGACCCGCTTGACCAATGTTTGACCTCCCTGGGTCCATGACAGGTGGTCCTAGGGCCCTGCTAATTTTAGTTTAGTTGCTAATTGAATTTTAGTTAACCTAGTAAGTCACTCACAAGTAGGTCCGGGCCCCACTAACAGTTTTAATTAGGGTTGAACTAACCACTAATTATCCTTGTTAGCCATCCGGTCACTGACCAGTGGGCCCAACTGGTCAGGTTTGACCTAGACCAGCCCTGTTAACCAGTTGACATAGTGCTGGCCTCATCCCAACGTAGTAAATGTTTCTGGGATTTTTAAAAAAATTAGAAACGTTCCAGAAATTGTTTAAAACTTCTAAAAATCTTATAGAAAATAATCTATAACTCCAATGAATATAATTTATATATGAAAAAATATCAGAGAAATATGAAGAATCTATTTATGCCATGTCCATGCATGTTTGAGCAAGTTAACATCACCAACTAGGGAAATTCATGATTATGGAATATATGGTAATTAGTTTTGGAGTTGGAATTTGCTATATGTTTGAATTCCACTTCAATTAATATGACTAGCTATTGCATTAGGTCAATTCAGTACCTTAATATGTCATGTCATCCATTTGAATGTGCATTGCATTGAATTGTGTTCCTTATCTCCTAGTCGGTGTTGTTCCTTCTCGGAAGCTGACGTGACCGACGATGTGAATGTTGACACCGATGAAGAGCTATACTATCTTCAGAAGTGCCAGGAAAGAAATCCCCCTTGATCATTCTGATACAACCCTACTCTCTTGCTCCTGCTCTCTTTTACTTCATTAGGACAACAAAGATTCAGTTGCTACTTGTCGCGGTAGCTGAACCCATTCCTCTGCATGGCCTGTCTTTGCCACAGTAAATAGTTAAAACCCATTAGCATGAGTAGGAGTTATCTGAGCCATGATGTGCCAACTCATTCTTGCTTGCTTGTCATGCCTGCTATGCTTAGAGTTGTGTCAGGTCTGATTCATCTGGGATGGATTGGAATGGTGGTGAACATGTACTACCGTTGAGAGCTAAGTGTGTGAACACGATTTGGTAAAGGTAGCGATGAGAGGCCATGTAGGAGTACATGGTGGGTTGTCTCATTGAAACCGTCCTCCGAAACTGAGTTCCGTGTTTGTGATCCAAAACAGTTACTACCACGCATTTGGATACTTAATTGACCCTCTCAACTTATGAATCATCTTATCTCTGTCCAGGAGTTGCAACTAGTTTTTGGTATTTGTAGGATATGTGTTAGAGGTCGTGCGTAGCACTGACCCTAGGGGTGGGCTATGATGCGATATAGACACTGAGGCATGGTGTACCAGGATGACACCCGAACGATGCTCTTGGGAACCCTGCTCTCATAGTTTGGGGTCGTGATAGATGTTGATCGGACTTACATTGCGGATACGACCTCAAATATGCGATAAACTTGGACTAGAGTCTCGTGTGGTTAGTCAGGTCTGGGCCGACACCCTCGCCAGGCTTCGCTTGAAGGTTTCCGAGATACATGATGTGTACATGGTGGTAAGTGGTGAGAGCATGTGTGAAGAAGTACAACCCTGCAGGATTAATGATCTATTTGGATAGCCGCGTCCTCGGATATGGACTACTTGGAAATCTTACATTGTTCATAGACAAGTTGAAATGGATACTCTAAAATGTGCAAGATAAGTGTGAGTGCTATGGATGGCCTTCTCGTAGGGATACGGAAGTGGAACCATAGAGGTGTATTGATATGGTGAATATGTGGACTCGTGTGCACTCTCTCACCCCAAAGAATTACTGATATGTCTCTAATGTATCTATAATTTACGAAGTATTCATGCCATGTTTACAACATTTTTTTATGGTTTTGGTATGATTTTATTAGAACTAACCCGGACTAATGCTGTTTTCAGTAGAATTACCGTGGTGTCGTTTTTTGTGCAGAAATAAAAGTTCTCGGAATGGGCTGAAAATTTATGGTGATTTTTTATGGACCAGAAGAAGCCCCCGAAGTACAAGAGTTGGACCATAAGCTTCACAAGGAAGCAGCAAGGGTGGAGGGTGCCCCCCTAGGGCACGCCCCCCTATATTGCCGCTGCCTCGTGGACCCGCTGACGTGAAACCAACGCAAAAAAATCCTATAAATCTAGAAACCCCCAGAAAGAAACCTGGATTGGGAGTTCCACCGCAGCGAGCCTCCGAGTTCATGAAAATCCAATCTAAGCCCATTCCGGCACCCTACCGGAGGGGGGAATCATCGCCGGAGGCCATCTTCATCATCCCGGCGGCCACCATGATGAGGCGGGAGTAGTTCACCCTCGAGGCTGAGGGTATGTACTAGTAGCTATGTGTTTGATCTCTCTCCCTTGTGTTCTTGATTTGGCACGATCTTGATGTACTGCAAGCTTTGTTATTATAGTTGGATCATATGGCGTTTCTCCCCCTACCTTCTTGTGATGAATTGTGTCTTGCTCTCTGAGGTTTCGTATGTTGGATTGAGTATTGGATTTGATAACACTTGATGTATGTCTTGCGATGCGATATCTGTGGTGACACTGGGATGTTCTATTGATTCACCTGATGTATGTTTTGGCGCTCAACTCGCGGAGTACCGAGGTGACATTGGGGTAATATATGCATAGGGGTTGATGCACGTTTTCATCCTACGTTCTCCGATAGAAACTTTGGAGTGATTCTTTGTTGCACGTTGAGGGATTGTTATATGATCCATTATGTTATCATTGTTGAGAGAACTTGCACTAGTGAAAGTATGATCCCTAGGCCTCGTTTCCAGGCAAAGCAATACCGTTTTGCTCACTTTTATTACTTGTTACCTTGTTGTTTTTATTTATTCAGATTATAAAAATATATTTCTACCATCCATATTACAATTGTATCATCATCTCTTTGCCAAACTAGTGCACCTATACAATTTACCATTATATTGGGTGTGTTGGGGTTGCAGGGTTGCAGGGTTGTTTGAGAGAGAACATCTTCATCCTACGCCTCCCACGGATTCATAAACCTTAGGTCATCCACTTGAAGGAAATTTGCTACTGTCCTACAAAACTCTGCGCTTGGAGGCCCAACACGAGTCTACCAGAAGAAGGTTGCATAGTAGACATCAAGCTCTTTTCTGGAGCTGTTGCCGGGGAGGTTAATGCTTGAAGGCATATCTTTAGATCTTGCAACTGAATCTTTTAGTTTCTTGTTTTATCACTAGTTTAGTCTATAAAATAAAACTACAAAAAAATTGGAATTGCGGTTGCCTCATATGCTTCATCTTTTTAATGTCTTTCATGAAAATGATGGAAAGGAAAATTGTGCTCAAGTGTTAGAAGAAGAAGTCAATAAAATGTTTGGCTCTAAAACTTTGAATGATGAGCACGATTGCAATGTTGTTAGTATGCTTGCTATGAATATCCATAATGCTAATGATATGCAAAACCACAAGCTTAGGGATGCTATGTTTGATGAAGATGATATTTTAGTCCCCCAAGTTTTGATGCGCAAATTTATTATGATGAAAGCATGCCTCCTATTTATGATGATTATATTGATGAATGTGGGCTTGGAAGAGTGTCAACTTTAGATGATAATTATCCCACTATTTTGGAGGGTGTTGAATCTTATTATAATGATAAAAGTGGATTTGGAGAGGTCAGGACTTTAGTTAGTAATGATTCCACTATTTCGGAAGAGGTTCCAATTGATTATGAGAACAAAGTTGCTATCTATGATGATTATTGGGATGACATGTATGCTATAAAGAATAATGATAACCATGAAACTTGTCATCATGCATGATTTTAATTTTCAATTGTATTATGCCTCACATGATAGTTATTTTGTTGAGTTTGCTCCCACTATTCCGAATGAGAAGAATTTTGCCTATGTGGAGAGTAGTAAAATTTCTATGCTTGTGGATCATGAAATGAATGCTTTGTGTGATACCTATATTGTTGAATTCATTCATGATGCTACTGAATATTATTATGAGGGAGGAATATATGCTTGTATGAGTTACAATAATATCAAGTTTCCTCTCTATGTGTTGAAAGTTTTGAAGCTTTGCTTGTTTTACCTTCCTATGCTAGTTGATTCTTGTTCCCATAATTTTTGCTCACAAAATACCTATGCATAGGAAGTGGGTTAGACTTAAATGTGTTAGTCATATTCTTCATGATGCTCCCATTATGTTTCAATTCTTATCTTTTATGTCAGCATCATTCAAATCATCATGCCTAGCTAGGGGCGTTAAACAATAGCGCTTGTTGTGAGGCAACCAACTTTATTATGTGTTTCTTGTTTTTGATTCTATTTTTTAATAAATACACAATATTGCTTCTTAATAATTGTGTTTTGGTGTTTTAATTAGTGTTTGAGCCAAGTAAGACCTTTGGGATGGTCTATGCTGATAGTTGACTTGATTCTGTGTAAAAACAAAAACTTTTGCTCTCAGTCCAGGAATTTTGAAAATTTACTGGAACGTGCTTTTGATCTGAATTATTCAAACAAGATTTACATACAAATTACCCAGTTTCTCTTATTTTTTTCATAAATTTTGGAGTTACGAAAGTATACGAAGTTTCCTGATTACTACAGACTGTTCTATTTTAAACAAATTCTGTTTTTCATGTGTTGTTTGCTTATTTTGATGAATCTATGAGTAGTATCAGAGGGTATGAACCATGGAGAAGTTGTAATATAGTATATATAACACCAATATAAATTTATAATGAGTTCACAACAGTACCTAAGTGGTGACTTATTTTCTTATCCTAACGGAGCTCATAAGATTTCCTGTTGAGTTTTGTGTTGTGAAGTTTTCAAGTTTTGGGTAAAGATTTGATGGACTATGGAATAATGAGTGGCAAGAGCCTAATCTTGGGGATGCCCAAGGCACCCCAAGCTAATATTCAAGGACAACCAAGAGCCTAAGCTTGGGGATGCCCCGGATGGCACCCCCTCTTTCGTCTTCGTCTATCGGTAGATTTTGAGGCTATATTTTTATTCACCACATGATATGTGTTTTGCTTGGAGCACCATTTTATTTTATTTATATTTGCTTGATGTTATTTAGAGACATGTTTTATATCTTTTATTTCAATGAAAAGGTCAAGTATAGCCTTTACCATGCTTATTTTACAAGTCTATATGTTGCTGTTTTTAAAACAAGAAGTTTTCTATCATTGTCTGAATATTTGTGAATAGTCAGAACATGATAAATCTTGAAACTTTTACACAGTGAGTAACAACAAATTTCTACAGTGTGGTAATTTTTATGAATTTTTGGAGTTAGGGAAGCATGATTCCTCTTGCATTCTTTACAGACTGTTCCGTTTAGACAGATTGCTGGTATGTTTGCATTGTCTACATATGTTTGCTTGTTTAATGATTCTATTTGAGGATAGGAGTATTAAATATGCAAAGGCATTTAGTAGGCAATATAAAATAATAATTTGAGTGATTTTCTACAGTAGAGAATGATAAGGTTTTACATTGATTTATACTAACTTACCTCACGAGTTCTTGTTGAGTTTTGTGTGGATGAAGTTTTTAAGATTTAGGGAAACCGTGATATGAGAGGAATTAAGGAGACAAAAGAGCTCAAGATTGGGGATGCGTAAGGCATCACTAATTAATATTTCAAGAAGTCTCAAGCATCTAAGCTTGGGGATGCCCCGGTTGACATCCCACCTTTCTTCTTCAACAACTATTGGTCAATTTTGGTTGAGCCTAAGTTTTTGCTTCTTCACATGATATGTGCTATCCTTGCAATGTCATTTTATTTTGCTTTGCTTTCTGTTTGAATAATATCCCAAGATGTTAAATTCTTAAATGTTAGAGAGTCTTCACATAGCTACTTAATTATTCGACTACTCATTGATCTTCACTTATATCTTTTTTGGAGTAGTTTGTCATTTACTCTTGTGCTTCACTTATATTCTATGAGTAAAATGGTTGAATGAATTGAATATCATAAATATGAAATTATATATGTTTCATATGCTTATCCCATGGGGAGTAATGACTTCACTTATAAGAAGTATATGTGGTAAATTTATTGAAGGTTGGCAAACATAGTATTGGTCACTTGAACAATTCATGAAAGAATATTTAAGGAAGAGAGATTTCACATATAAATATACTATCTTGGACATCTTCTATGATTGTGAGCTCCATTAATAATTTTCAAACTTGAGCATATTAGTCGAAGTTGAACAAGGAACACAACATAATGAGTTATGCTTGGGTATATTTGTATACTCCCTCTGTACCGAAATAGTTGTCGTTGGAGTAGCTGAAGTTCAGCTACTCTAGCGACAACTATTTTGGTACAGAGGGAGTAGAAGTTATATTGTTATGGATCCTCCAACATGTGGTGCTTGCTTTTTAGAATCTTTTGCTAGCCAAAATTTCTGTACTAAGCGGGAATATTGCTTGTGCATCAAAAATCCTTGAACCTAGTTTCTTCCATGAGTGTCCACCATATCTATCTATATGCGGCATTTACCTGTCGTTCCAAGTAAATTTGCATGTGACAAACTCTAAACCTTCAAATAATAATCTGTTTTGTATGCCCGAATCGCTCATGTAGCGACTAGGGGATGTCAGTATCTTCCATGCTAGGTGGGTTATGATGATGATATAGACCTAGAGTAGGGTCATAGGCCTGACCTATACGCCCTACCCAAGGTCACTACCCTAGAAGCAAAGACATCCAAGAGACAACACAGAGTACCAATTGAAGTTGTCGAGTGCAAGCCACTCGACCAGTCATATCACTCGGGTACCACTCCCTCCTGATATCACTCGACCATACGAGAAACCACTCGACCTACATAAGACTAGGAGTCACTCAGGACGGTAATGGTCAGGCGTTCACTCTGTAGTCTTAAAGATCATCAATAGCACTTTATAGCTGGCGTTATCAGTAACACCCTATCTTTATGTACATTGAACCCCTGTAACGGAGGTGGGTTGGGGTCCTGGCGCACTCTATATAAGCCGCCCCTCCTCTGGGACAAGGGTTCGCACCCCTGTAACACACACTCCCATATTCCAGTCAACCGCCTCAGGGCACCGAGATGTATGACTTTTACCTCCTCTGAGAGGGGCCTGAACTCGTAAACTCTTGCGTACAATCTCACCGTAGCTAGGACCTTGCCTCTTCATACGTACCCCCTATACTTACTGTCAGACTTAGTACCACGACAGTTGGCGCCCACCATGGGGCAAACCGCCGAGGCTCGTGCCTTGGAGGCAGTGCACCTGGCCATGCTGGCTGAGCGCACTCGTTTGGAGAATCTCCAACATTCTCTCAACGAGCGTGCCCATCGACTGATCCTCGAGTCCAGTCGGTGTCCATGGCAATTGTTTCCACCAGAAACTCAGGTATTCCGCACACCGATTCAGAATCTTGCGGCCGCTGCGCGTATCGCAGAGTCCATTCAGCCGTCCCGTTCAAAGGCTGGAAGAGGCTTGGAACAGATCAGGGCGCTGCTCCAAACAGTAGGAGACCAGAACTCCACCGTGTCCCAGTCGCAGAACAAAATTCATAGCAGATCAGTAAGGGCATACACCGTTCAGTCGGCACATAGTCCTAGGTCACCTTTGTGGCGTGGAGATCGTGATCACCACCAAGATCGGCACCTGGGAAGAGCTCATGGAGAGTATGATTGTGAGTATGCCCGCGGCAACCACCGTCGTGCACCTCCGCCCCTTCCGAGGGACGGGTCGTACTCGCCCCAGCGGTATGATGACAGGCGTCCGTACAGAAATGACCGCAGAGTTCCAGTCGACCCCAGAGAGCCCAGCTTCGATGCAAGGTCAGTCCTTGTGCAGGGTTTGGTCGACCGGAATAGAGCATACAGAGAAGGGCTAGATAGAGACAGGCCCAGTGGAAGCAGGGTCCACGTTTCTGGCCCAGAGTGTTTCAGAAGAGCCATCAGAGCCGCTGAGATCCCTCATAACTTCAGATTGGCGACTGGCGTCAGTAAGTTCACACGAGAGTCGAAGCCCGACACTTGGCTTGAAGACTACCGAGTGGCTGTGCACATTGGTGGCGACAGCGATGAGGTGGCCATGAAGCACCTCCCTCTGATGCTTGAAGGTTCTGCCAGGGCCTGGCTAAATTAGCTGGCCCCTGGGAGCATTTTGAGTTGGGATGAGCTGGCCCGAGTGTTTACCAGAACATTTGAGGGCACCCGCAAGAGACCTGGTGGTCTACCGGAGTTGCAGCATTGCATGCAGAAACCAAATGAAACCTTGAGAGACTATATCCAGAGATGGATCACTCTGCACCATACAGTGGAGAATGTGTTAGATCACCAAGCAGTCTGTGCCTTGAAGGAAGGCGTGCGCTATAGAGAGCTCAGTCTGAAGTTTGGTCGGACCGGAGATATGTCCCTGACTCGGATGATGGAGATTGCCACCAAGTATGCTAACATCAAAGCCGGAGTGGAAAAAATAGACCAGTCGCCCAGGACAATGGAGGAGGAAATTCCAGTCGAAAGCAGAAGCGAAAGGCTGAGGCAACAGGTCCTGCTGAGGCAGCAGTGTTGAATCAAGGAAAGTTCAAGGGGAAGCCCAAAGGGCCTTGGATCCCTAAGAAAGTGAAGGACCAAGCAGGAAATGAAGTGATGGATTTGACGTGTCATATTCACACCAAGAAGGATGAGGAGGGGAACCTGATTCTCCCCAAGCATACGACTCGACAATGTGGACTCCTTATCTAGAGTTTCAGGGAAATCCAACCTAGTGAAAAGGACAAAGAGTCTGATAAGGAAGAGGACAAGGATGATGATGGTGGTTACCCCAATGTCAATGCCACCTTGGTGATTTTTGCTGATCTCGAGAGCAAAAGTCGACTGAAGGTCATTAACAGAGAGGTGAACATGGTTGCTCCGGCAACACCAAAGTATTTGAAGTGGTAAAAAAACCCATTACATTCGACCAATCCGACCACCCGCCACGCGCAGCTACCCTTGGGCGGCAAGCGCTGGTGGTCGACCCAGTCGTTGAGGGCACCCGACTGACCAAGGTTTTGATGGATGGTAGCAGTGGTCTGAATATCCTGTATGCTGAGGCCCTCAAAGGAATGGGCATTCCGATGTCCAAACTCAGCGAGAGCAACATGCGATTCCACGAAGTCATCCCAGGGAAGAAAGTCAACTCACTTGGTCAGATCACTCTTGACATGGTTTTCGGTGATGAGAAGAATTCCCGCAAGGAAAAGTTGACGTTTGAGGTTGTGGATTTCCAGAGTGCCTATCACGCCATTTTGGGCAGACCTGCCTATGCTAGCTTTATGGCTCGACCATGTTATGTGTACCTCAAGATGAAGATGACTGGCCCTAGAGGCGTGATAACGGTTTCCGGTAACCGTCAAAGAGCAGAAGACTGTCCTCAGGACGGTGCAAAGATAGCAGATGAGTAGATGGTAGCAGTAGAGTTTCAAGAGTACCAGAAAAATGCAGATCCGAGTGATTTGCTGTGTGCTAAGAGGCCTACCTCGGAGTCCGCATTTCAGTTGGCCGGCGAGACCAAGCCAGTCCACGTTCACTCGACCGACCCCAATGCTGCTCCGACCCATATCTCAACGACACTCGTCAGCAAATAGGAAGAAGCGCTCATCCAGTTCCTCCGTGAGAACTGTGACATCTTTGCATGGAAGCCATCTAACATGCTAGGTGTACCCAGGGGACTGGTTGAGCACTATTTGTGAGTCGACCCAAAGGCAAAACCCGTTAAGGAGCATCTCCATTGGTCCGCCGCGGAGAAGAGAAAGGCAATTGGCGAGGAGGTGGCTCGGCTTCTGGCTGCTGAGTTCATCTACGAGATATACCACTCCGAGTGGCTCGCCAATGTCGTTATGGTTCCTAAGAAAGATAAATCACTCCGAATGTGTATCGACTTCAAGCACATCAATCGGGCCTGCCCGAAAGATCATTTTCCTCTACCCCGCATCGACCAGATAGTCGTCTCAACTGCTGGATGTGAGCGACTGTCCTTCCTGGACGCTTATTCCGGGTACCATCAGATCCAACTGTATGGACCCGATGACATAAAGACAACTTTCATCACCCCGTTCGGGTGTTTTTGCTATGTTACTATGCCCTTTGGCCTCAAGAATGCTGGTGCCACATTCATGCGCATGATTCAGAAGTGCCTGCTCACTCAAATCAGTCGGAATGTGCAAGCATACATGGATGACATAGTGGTTAAGTCACGCAAAGGTTCCGACCTGCTGACTGACCTTGCTGAAACCTTTGCCAACTTAAGAAGGTATGATATCAAGCTCAATCCATCAAAATGCACATTCGGAGACCCTGGCGGAAAGTTGCTCGGTTTTCTTGTTTCCGAACGAGGAATCGACGCGAATCTAGAGAAGATTGGCACAATCCTCCGAATGAAGCGCCATGTGCGTGTGCATGATGTTCAGAAGCTTACTGGTTGTTTGGCTGCATTGAGCCGATTCATCTCACACCTCGGTGAAAAGGCATTGCCTCTTTACCGACTGATGAAGAAGTCTGACAAGTTCGAGTGGAATGACAAAGCTAAAGCAGCATTTGAAGAGCTCAAAGCCCAGCTTTCCACCCAGCCGGTGCTTGTTGCTCCGGTTAGCAAGGAGCCTTTACTGCTTTACATCGCATCCACGGGACAATTTGTTAGCACAATGCTCACAGTCGAGCGGGAAGAAGAAGGCAAGGCTTTCAAAGTTCAGCGCCCAGTGTACTACATTTCAGAAGTCTTAACCCCGTCCAAGCAGAGATACCCTCACTATCAGAAGCTTGTTTATGGGATTAACCTCACCACGAAGAAGGTTGCACACTATTTCTCTGATCACTCAGTTTCAATCGTCAGCGACGCTCCATTATTAGAAATTCTGAAAAACAGAGATGCAACTGGTCGAGTGGCAAAGTGGGCGATTGAACTTCTTCCTTTAGATATCAAGTTTGAGGCAAAGAAGGCCATCAAGTCTCAAGCAATTGCAGATTTCCTCGCAGAGTGGACAGAACAACAACAGCCGACTCAGATTCAGTCGAATATTGGACCATGTTCTTTGATGGATCCAAGATGTTGAATGGCTCTGGCACAGGAGTGGTTTTAGTGTCCCCACGAGGAGACAAGCTCAGTTATGTCCTCCAGATTCACTTTGATTCTTCAAACAATGAAGCTGAGTATGAGGCACTATTGTATGGGTTGCGTATGGCCATTTCACTCGGCGTCCGACGCTTGATGGTATATGGTGAATCAGACTTAGTGGTTAATCAAGTAATGAAGAATGGGACGTCAGGAGTCCTGCAATGACCGGTTATTGCAATGCAGTGAGAAAGCTAGAGAAGAAGTTTGAGGGGTTAGAGCTCCACCACATACCACGAATCAAGAATCAAGCTGCTGATGATCTGGCGAAGATAGGTTCCACTCGGAAGCCTATCCCTAGCAACGTGTTCTTGGAGCATCTCCATACCCCGTCAGTACAAGAAGATCCCTTCAAGGAAGAGCCCCCGCAACCAATAATTTCAACTGACCCAACTGAGATTGAGGTTCCAGCCGTGGTCGACTTGATCATGGAAGTCTTGGTGGTCACGCCCGATTGGACGGTAATGTACATCGCGTACATTCTCAGGCAGGAACTCCCAGAGGATGAGGATGAAGCCCACCAGATTGTCCGTCGATCCAAAGCCTTCACAGTGATAAAAGGACAACTTTACAGAGAAAGTATCACAGGAGTAGCTCAGAGTTGCATCACCCTGGAAGAAGGTCAAATGATCCTTAACGATATCCACTCGAGGACTTGTGGTCACCATGCGTCCTCTCGGACCATCATGGCCAAAGCATACCGAGCGGGATTCTACTGGCCTCGGGCAAATGAGATGGTGAAGGATATAGTTGACAAGTGCGCAGGTTGCCAGTTCTACTCCAACATGTCCCACAAGCCTGCGTCTGCCTTGAAGACTATTCCACTCGTCTGGCCGTTTGCAGTCTGGGGATTGGATATGGTTGGACCCTTCAAACCGGCACAAGTGGTTTCACCCATTTGCTTGTAGCAATCGACAAGTTCACCAAGTGGATCGAAGCCAAGCCCATCAAAAACCTTGGCGCATGCACTGCCGTCAGTTTCATTAAGGAGTTGATATTCAGATATGGAGTACCTCACAACATTATCATAGATAACGGCTCCAACTTTGATTCTGATGAGTTCAAGGTCCTTCTATGCGTCCCAAGGCACTCGGGTAAACTATGCGTCCGTTGCGCACCTGCAGTCGAATGGACAAGCAGAAAAGGCAAATGGTTTGATCCTTCAAGGGTTAAAACCCCGACTGACGCGCGACCTTAAGCACGCTGCTGGAGCTTGGGTGACTGAATTACCGTCCTATGGGGGCTGAGAACAATGCCAAACCGGTCGACTGACCAAACCCCTTTCTTCCTGGTGTACGGCGCCGAGGCTGTGCTTCTAAGTGACTTGCTGCACAATGCCCCCCGAGTGGAACTGTTCTCAGAAGCTGAAGCAGAGCAGGCACGCGAAGATGTATTCAATCTTCTGGAGGAAGAATGCGAGATGGCTTTGGTTCGGTCGACCATCTATTAGCAAGATCTGCGTCGATTCCATGCTCGCAATGTCAGAGGTCGAGCATTTCAGGAAGGAGACCTTGTGCTCCGAGTGGATCAGAAACGGCCTCACAAGCTCGCTCCGGCCTAGGAAGGTCCCTTCATCATCACTAAGGTGCTTCAAAATGGAGCGTACCACATCTACAATGTAGCCAAGAACATGGACGAGCCACGCGCATGGAATGCAGAGTTGCTTTGTCATTTCTATACCTAGAATCTCTCGACCCGACGAGTTGTAATAAGAGTACTTCAGTTTGCTTTCCAAAGACAAGATTTTTATAGTATCTTAATGACTGATTCCCCATAATCATTTGTGTCCAAATCCCCTAGTGGGTGGCTTAGCCGCAAACCTGAGTCGCCTAGGTTAAAAACATTCCGAGTGGAGAGTAATCCTCCCACTCGGAGGCTTAGCCGCGACCCAAAAATCGCCTAAGTTAAAAACATTCCGAGTGGAGAGCGATCCTCCCACTCGGGGGCTTAGGTGCGACCTCGTACTCGCCTAAGTTAAAAACATTCTGAGTGGAGACCAATCCTCCCACTCGGAGGCTTAGCCGCGACCCTGAAATCGCCTAAGTTAAAAACATTCCAAGTGGAGAGCGATTCTCCCACTCGAGGGCTTAGCTGCGACCCCGTACTCGCCTAAGTTAAAAACATTCTGAGTGGAGAGCAATCCTCCCACTCAGGGGCTTAGCTGTGACCCTGTACTCGCCTAAGTTAAAAACATTCCGAGTGGAGAGCAATCCTCCCACTCGGGGGCTTAGCTGCGACCCCGTACTCGCCTAAGTTAAAAACATTCCGAGTGGAGAGCAATCCTCCCACTCGGAGGCTTAGCCGCGACCCCAAAATCGACTAAGTTAAAAACATTCCGAGTGGAGAGCAATCCTCCCACTCGGGGGCTTAGCTGCGACCCCGTACTCGCCTAAGTTAAAAACATTCCGAGTGGAGAGCAATCCTTCCACTTAGGGGCTTAGCTGCGACCCCGTACTCGCCTAAGTTAAAAACATTCCAAGTGGAGAGCAATCCTCCCACTCGGGGGCTTAGCTGCGACCCCGTACTCGCCTAAGTTAAAAACATTTCGAGTGGAGAGCAATCCTCCCACTCCGGAGCTTAGCTGTGACCCCGTACTCGCTTGAGTTAAAAACCTTCCGAGTGGAGAGCAATCCTCTCACTCGGGGGCTTAGCTGCGACCGCGTACTCGTCTAAGTCACAAAGATCCTTTGAGCTACATCACGAGTACAACGTACACTCCATCTCGGTCCGCAAGGACGACAATGTGTTGACTAAACACCACATCTGAGCTACGTCACAAGTACAACGTACGCTCCATCCTGATCCGCAAGGATGACGAGGTGTCGACTGAACACCATGTCTGAGCTGCGTCATAAATACAACATACGCTCCGTCCTGATCTGCAAGGACGACGAGGTATCGGCTGAACACCACGTCTGAGCTGCGTCACAAGTACAATGTACGCTCCATCCCGATCCGCAAGGACGATGAGGTGTCGACTGAACACATCGTCAGGCCCACTCGACGAACGGTGAAAAGATCAAGTTCACTCGGAATCGAAAGACATTCAGAAGCAATAAAAGCAAAAGCCATGATATTCAAAGAAAACCAAGTTCAGAACCACAATGGCAGAAGTACTCAGGCATCAAGCCTGAAAGAGTTTAACGGTTACATAACCACTCGGCATTCCGAGGCAAATAAAGGTGGGGCATAATGTTTTGTTCACTCATCAGGAGAAGGACTTGCTGGATCACAAAAGCTACCAAGGTCGATGATGTATGCGATGCGAGTGGCAGCGTCAAGGAAGGTGTCCATAAAGTACTGGAAACTGAGATTTTTGGGGTTGGCAACCTTGAGGGCCGCTAGCTTGTCTTCTCTGACATCCTTGCACTGCACTCGGACCAATGACAGAGCGACGTCGGTGCCACAATGAGCAGATGACTTCTTCCATTCCTGCACTCGACCAGGGATTTGATTCAGTCAAGTCATCAAAGACTCGAGATCCTATGAGAGTTCCACATGAGGCCAGAGTTTAGCATCAATCCGCGTCATTGCAGCTTTCAGTCGAGCGAGATAATCCACATCAGTGTCCAGGCGAGACTCCAACCTCAGCACATTCATTGCAACGTCATCTTTGACAGGAGAGTTTATGGGGTCAAGACCCGTCTCGACCCGCCCAGTTTCTGCTTTGAAGTCTTGACAAAGTTCTGCACAGTCGGAAAAGCAGTTAGTCGACAGTTTAACAAGATGTGTTAGTTGACATCAACAAATCAGTCGAACAGGAGGAAATACCTTCAAGCTTCAAGACCAACTTCGCAACAAGCTGCCCCAAATAAGACTCCAATTCACCCTTCTTGGCCTTGAGACTCCCAACTTCGTCAGTCAAGCTTTCCTTGTCCTTTTTCAGTCACGCAACCTCCTGGTTAGCTTCAGAAACAGCGGTCTTCAACTTGGAGTTCTCCTCTTCCAACTTGTTGACTGGCACCAACTTCTTGTCCACAAGTGCTGTTTTTTCTCGCGCCTCCTTTTGGGCCGCAACAAGATCCCGATCCTTCTTCTCCAGAGCCTGCTTCATTTTATCTAAAGAAATAGCATTCTTCAAACGAGCTTGAAGTTGACGGTTTTCACTACGCACATCTGTTCGAGTGGAATCACTCGGTTCAAAGAGACTAAAAGAGAGAGAGAGATTCATAAGGTGGACGGTCGATGAGTGGTTACCTCCCATGATAGATGCTTCGTCCTGGGCCTTCTTGAGGTTCTTCTTGGCCAGTTCCAGATCAAGGTTAAGGCTGATCTGCTTCTTATCAAGTTCAGAAAATTGAGCTCCAAGTTCACAAGACTTCTATAGTCAGCAAATAAGATATGTTAGTCAACGGAAACAAAAGTCAATCACAATGAAAATTGCTCTAAGACTATCGCTGAATCAAACAATCAACAGTAGTCTCAGGGACTACACCCAGTGGGTGTACTTGGTGTGCCCCCACTGGTCTGGTGTTACACTCGGCATGGTCTGCCCATCATGAGTAAAAAAATAAAAAAAATGAGATTCTCAGACCCCACACTACACCACGCACTAGATTTGCCTACCGATGTGTGTCGGGAAAAGTCAATTTTGCCAACAGACTGTTGGTCGGGAAAACTTCTATCTAACTGTTGGTCGGTAATACTGATGTTTTGTGTCCAACTGTCGGTCGGCAATACTTGGATGTTTCACGTTGAACTATCGGTCGGGAAAGCTTATATCTTCATCAGACTGTTGGTCGGGGATTAATGCCGACCGACTATTCATTGCCAATTGGGCCGGCCCGTCTTTGCGCGCGCGGGCCAAAAACTTAGCGCCAAGCCTCCATCCTATTTTTTCATTCGGCCTTCGACAAGTGACACGCCCAATTCCAAATCCCCCAAACCTAAATCCTCTCACGCACTCCCTCCGCCGCCGCCCGCACGCCGCTGACCGCCCGCCGTCTCTAGCACGCCATCACCTGTCTCCTTCATCCTCCTGCACCCCCACTGCTTAGGCCCCGAACACTACTAACCCTGCGCTGGAGTTCGGGGAGAGGCCAAGGCGCGGTGGTGGACGCCGCCATCCCTCTCAGATCCAGGGCTGATAGAGGGAGGGAGGAAGGGAGAGGTGGGTCACCTGCGAGAGAGAGCACTCGCGCCCACTCTCATCAGTCGTCACCCAGGGGCCGCCACCACCGCGGCCACGCCATGGGCTTCCTCCGATCTGCGCTCGCCGGTTCGTTCGAAGAAGGATCTGGCCGTTGACTGCTGGTGATTCCCCTCCCGCCGGTGGTGAGTGTTCTTTTCACTCTCCTCCCCCTCTCCGCCCATCCTCAATCGGTGCTGCCGTTAGTTGATTTATTTGCTTTTCCCTTTTCCGTTTAGATCAGCCATGACTTGGAATAGTACTTCTATCCAGCAAGCAGCGTTTTGGATGTGAGCTCGAGCTCAAGCAACAAGCAGAGCATCAAAAACAGGGGCTCTATCTGCTAATGGGGTAGCCAGAAATGCAGTCTAAGAGGTACATCTCGTGTGATTTCTGGATATGAGAACTTGAGAAGAACAAGCTTGATGCTATTACTGAAAAGAAGAATCTATGCTACAGGTATTCCTTTCAGTAGTGTTGCAGGAAACCTTAATTAGCTACTGTTTTTATGAACTGGTTGTGATTGATTTGTGAACTTTGGAGCTTGTGAGTTGTAGTTTGTGATGTTTGAACCCTTGCCAGACTATCATATTATGCTATGTGTGCCTGAAGGTCAATACAAGGGTATTCATCATATGAAAAATCATTACTTTATATATATAGAAAAATGTATCCACATATCTGTGCTTTGAGACGAGGGACAACCCTGAGAACTAGCTTCAGGTTCCACAAAAGGTCCAAATAATCATACTAATGTTTCAGACTTTTATTTAAGCATTGTAGAATTCTGGCAAACATAAGACTATATTAAACTTAGTTCAGTTTTTCTGGAATGAAGAAAAAAATACATATCTAGCAGTTCGTATTTATACAGTCATGCTTCTATAGATTTTACAGTTTTATTTTCTCTTTAAATTTGATTCAGTAGTTCTGTAACTTCCAGAATAGTTCATGTATCCCATATTTTCCCAGGATTCTTCTTTGCATCCCATACACTTAGACGGAGTGGGAGGCTGCCGCAGCGGTGCTGGACTCGGAGCCCAAGCCATTCGACGCTGCCAACAGCTTGCACCTCTTCGCGAAAATCACCACACCACGAGTGGATGTATGTATAGAAAATCAGTATTTTCTTGGTTCATATCCTACCTGAAACTTGGAATGTTGATTTGTTAGGCACAGCTTGACTTTCACAGTAGCCTGCATATTCTTCTGCTCACAAACAAGGCAAAACATGCACCATAGAATGCTAGGAGAACATAGATCTATTTTGCTCTTCGTATTTTTATTAGATAAGCCACATTGCAAGGAGAATATGGATTTATGTTGCTCTTCCTACTATTATTAGATAGGCCACATTCTTTTTGTTTCATTCATGCCTTTGTTGCTGACAGTATGGTTGTGTAAATTCAACATTGATGTTTAATGTTGGTACATGATTTTCACAAAACTGGTATTCATATTACTTGAGATGTTGCAGGTGCTGACAGTCTGACGCCTTCAGAATTGGCTACTTTCAACCAAGATTAGAGCTAGCGTACAGTTTGCAGTTTATAGTCATACTCATACTCAATCAGTCCCTACCTCGGCTTCTGGGAAGATATTCTTTACTTTTAGGTAAGCTCTAATTTGTAAGGCATTATTGCAGCTTTTAGAAACTCTGAATCTAAGATTTATTGAGATATCGAAATCCTAGTTTGAGATTCATCGAGATAAGGAGATCTTATTAGACCATGTAATTTAAATCTTATTCCAATGAGTTTTGTTGATTGTCGTGTTTAACAATATTACTCAACTTATGGTCACTGCCCTTTGTTTAGTTTAGCGCCATTCTTTTCTCTTATTCGTTTTGGTAAAAAGAAATCTCTCACTATCAAATGTATTATGTAATCCTTTTTTGCTCAGCAGCAGTAAATTTCATAGAGGTGATGTAATATATAATGTCATTATTGCTGTAGAAGTTGCAGAAGTGTAATGTTGGCTCTACTTGAATGATGATTATCCATACATGCATAACATATTATAAAGAGATCTTCCTACGTGCCCCTTTCGTAAGGATGCACGCTGACGTGTGTACATCGTTTCTAGCTTGTTTTGGTGCATCTTTTATCCTGCTTCAGCTGGTTAGCCTGAATCCTTGTTTCTCCTGTTTTGGTTGATTAGCAACCACTATTGTTCAGGAATTTTGAGTGGCGCACATCCTGGTCTGGCGAGCGGCAAGCCGATGACTGGACATCATTTGTCAAGGTTTGTGCACATTGAAAACTCTTGCTGCGGATAGGAATGATGTTCATCGCAAACTGATGTAGCTTCTTAATATGCGTACTATATTAGATTGATCCTTTTGAATTAAATTGATATAAAATTATTTATTCAACCCAAGCTTGGTAATGCTACTAATTTGAATGCTAAAATTATTCAGGTAACTGTAGTTAGTGGATAAGCAGGTCCCTTTAAAAAGAAGGTTGTGTTTTCTTATTAGTTTTTGGCAATTTTGCAATGAGAATGGTTTCACAAACTGTAGACTGTTCAGAATGAGATGCTGACAATAATACAAATGCAGAAGAATCAATGATTTATATAATACAGAATTAATTGTATAAACACAAATAGATGCTTCAAACTCTTCTGCTACCTCAAGATCATGCGCACTCCAATTTTTTTGCCTATGCCAATAGAGTAATTTATCTTATTTTTAAAGAGAAGAAACAAACGCCTTTGCTGACCTATCAACTCCTTATGGAGATGGTGGGCCGGCTGGGGTGATCTCTGTTGGTGCTGCCTCCCGCAGCACCTCTTCTTCCCCTCACATCTCTCTTGTGGTTCCTATCTTCTCTCAATAACACAAGGACACACACACCAGGGCAGAAAACACACTTCACCATGGAGAAAACTAGCTTTGCCTTTCCTTTTCCTCGAGCCCTCTCAGCCTCTTTTCTCTTTTCTCATTTCTCATTGTAACTTATATATACATAGGAAGCTGACCTTCACGCACCACTCAGGCGCCATATCCGGCCACTAACATCACGTCTAGGCACTAACTCACGCCCACTCACACAACTAACTCATGCACTTGGTAATCCCTACATGCATGCATGTCCACTTGCGCAGCTCCACTCAACGGCCACACACCTGGTCAGCAGCCATGCAGCTAACAAACTAACTAACTTGCCTATTCTCCTCTAGCCGATATTTGTCCAGCCATTCCAGTCGTCAAGCGCCTTGCCGCTTCACACGGCGTGTTGCATCGCACAGCACCGCGGCTTCACGCCGCCATCAGCATCTCACCATGCGCGCCGCATCGCACGACAGCCCGGTATCTCGCCTCCTCCGCCCACTCGATTTAAGCTTCAACAACTAGATACTCCTAGACCATCTATGTTACATGCATAACGAAAGCAAAGTAAGTACGCGGATACAAAATATTGAGATTAGTGCTAACAATCTCAACCGAGGATCAACATTAGTGTTAACACATGATTATTGAATTCTCTGTATTTATTAATATTTATATTTTCGAGAATGCGATGATCCTGTATATTTGGCATTTTGGTGTTGTAGTATAGTTTCTAATAGTGTATTATAATTGAGAATTGGCTAACTTTTACAGGAAGCAAACAGAAGGACTACACTCACAAGGAACCATGAAGCCAACGATCCACGTCAACTAGATGTTTTAGCTTTCATTTTGTACAACTAATATACTTGCATCTTTTGGCTGTCCTTTTGTAAACCTGATGTATGGTGTCAGTTGTTTCGTTTAGAACAGATTGAAGTGTATGTATGTGCCAATTAGTTAATGAAATAAAAAAATGTTTGGTGCTCCAGATGTGAGCCTGACATATGGTGTTTGGGTGATTATGCTTAGAGCACATGAACTATATGTATGTGACAATCAGTACCATATGTTAATTGAAGTTGTGGTTGGCTAAACAAATGTTGATGAACTGTTTTTCGGCAAAAGAAAACCCCATCTGATTGTTGGTTGGCAAAACAAACCCCGTCTGATAGTCGGTTGGGAAAGCCTAATGCTAGGCCCAACAGACTGTTGGATGGGAAAGAATACCCTATCCAATAGTCGGTGGGGAAAGGCCCGTGGCTGCCCCAACAGACTGTTGGTCGGGAAAGGCCCATGGTAGGCCCAACAGGCTGTTGGTCGGGAAAGATATTCCATAGCCATCAAGCAGTTGGTCGGGAAAGCTATGTCGGTCGGGAAAGGGTTTTCCCGTCTGGACTTTACCCAACAGACAATGTTGGTCGGCAATAGTTTTTCCCGACCGACTGTCTGTTGGAAGAAGTTGTATTCCCCACTAACCTGGTTGTTGGGAATGTAGCGTTGTGGTGTAGTGCCAGCCGACTACCAGCAGTCGATCGCGGTCTCGGGGACTACACCCAGTGGGTGCACTCTGCGTGCCCCCACTGGTCCAGAAAAACACTTGACTCAACATAGCCGACTCAAGTGGAAGAACTATTCAGCTCTAAGCCAGAAACACCCCAGTGGGTGATTGGATGCGAAATGCAGACCCATGATAGATGCACATAATAGGTTCCAAAACGCTCATCCAAGGACACCGTGTGGACAGTGAAGCAACAGTGGCAACTATCACTACTCAAGAGACCAGTCGGAAACCAACTAACCTTGACATTGGCTTGTAGAGCGGTGCTGGCATTGTAAGCAACCTGACTGGCCTCATGCACCACCTTCATTTGCTCCATCACGAGGTTTGCCTGGAGAAGGGCCTCCCTGGCGGCACTTGGCTGGTCGTCTGGAGTCTGGTATGCAGTGAAGCGCGATGATGGCAGTACAGTCGGAGCAGTCACAGGGTCGGATGCATGGAGTTGTACTGGAGCGGCAGAGGCCTAAGAAGTCGACCACGATGGACGATCAGTCGATAGTGGATTGGCAAAGGTAACATTGGTCCGAGCCGGGTCTTCAGATCGCTGGACCACTGTCTCAAGCACTGATGTCAACTGAGGCACCTGACCCTCGGTCGCTTTCCCGCTTGAGGCCCTGCCCCTCCTTCTCCTCTCTCTCAGAGGCGCTTCTTCTTCACCATCCGGAAGCTCAATAACATCCCACGGAGCTGCAACAAAAAGCAATCTTAAGAGTTCAATCGACTAACAACCCAGTCGGCAGAATAAATTCAAGTTGGAAAGAGCGTACCAGCTTTGGAAGTGGCCGCGTCATCGGCCTCCTCATCACCTGGGGCCTTGTCAATGTCCAAATCAGTCGCAGAAGTTGCAGCGCCGAAAAAGGTCATAACCCACTCGATCAGAGCAAAAGTATGAGTCGGTAGAAGAAAACACAGAAAGATAGAGCACTCACCCAGAAGTGACAGGAACGTCCATCTTGATCTTGGGCAAGGTCTTCTGAGCCTTCGAAGGGGCGACCTTGGGTTGCTTGGCGACCTTCTCCGTGGGCTCCAGAGTCGAAGTCCGAGTGCGCTTTTGTGCTTGAGCACTCAGAGCCACGGTCTTGCCGCGCCCGCCCGCCGGATCTTGGAGTTGCTTGGATCGATGCTCTGGGCGAGGTGGTGAGTCAACTACCTCTTCGTCGTCCGACTCATCGCTGTCTTCCTCGTCGTCATCTTCTGGAGATTGCCAGTCGCCGCTCTCTTCTGCACTATCCTCTCCCTCCTAGTCTTGCTCCAGGGCTTGTTCACCATTGGGCATCGAGTACATTTCAGTATAAACCTGCAAGACAAGAAATCAAACAAATATCACTCGGATTCAGAGACAGTTGTAAGACAGATTAAAGTACATTCGGTAGCAAAGATCAGACCTTGTCTGGCTGGTTGTTGGCGCTGAATGGGTCGACTCTCCTGGCTCCCCTGGGGTTATCCTTGTTTCCTGTAATGCCCTTCAGCCACAAGGCCACCGTCTCATCCGTAACCTCCTCTGGATGAACCCGAGCGGTGTCGTTGGCTCCCGAGTACATCCACATCGAGTGGTCACGAGCTTGGAGCGGCTAGATACGTCGACTGAGAAACACCGCCAACAAGTCCATGCTAGTTACACCTTGATGGATCAGCTGGACCACCCTCTCGACCAACATGTTCGTTTCCACCCTCTCTACCGCGGTCACTTTTAGCGAGGAAGGTTGCTGGGCATGATCTAAAGAGAAAGGGGGAAGACCGGTCGACTGACGGGAGTCGCAATATCCTGGCAGTAGAACCAGGTCGACTGCCAGCCCCTGACCGACTCGAGAAGTGTCATGGAAGGGAAATCGCTCCTCTTCCTCTTCTGGATCCCCAAACCCCCGCACATTTGGATCACGTGCGTCCTCTCATCACTCGAATTCGCCTTCTTCACGGATTGTGAGCTGATTGTGAAGATGTGCTTGAAAAGACCCCAATGCGGTTCACCACCCAGGAAGTTTTCGCACATGGACACAAACGCGGTGAGGTACGTAATGGTGTTGGGAGAGAAGTGATGGAGCTGAGCTCCGAAAAAGTTCAAAAAATCCCGGAAAAAAGGATGCGGAGGAAGGGAGAAACCACAGTCAACATGGGTAGCAAGGAGGACGCACTCACCTGACCGCGGCTGAGGCTCCATCTCCCTCTTCGGCATCCTCGCAGCTCTGGCAACAATCAAACCGGAGTCAGCCAGCTCCTCCAAATCCTCTGGCCGGAGCGAAGATCGGATCCAATCGCCCTGGATCCAACCCGGCGGCAGCGCGGACCTCGACGACGACCCCCGATTCGTCTTCTTGCCTTTTGCCGCCCCTGTCGCCTTCTTCACGCGCTCCAGCTCTGCCGTCTTGTCCTTCACCATGGTGGTAGGGCGGCGACATTGAGGGCGGAGGAGAAAGGTGCGGTGGAGAGGCAGAGAAGGAAGAGGGAGAATGGATGCGCACAGTGCAGATGCCTCGGCCCTGACGCCTTTTAAGGACCCACTTCCGAGTGGCTACGCGTGGGCCCGAGCAATCCTGTCAAATCCCGCAACAGTCGCATGCTGGGTACGTGGCGAAAAAGGTGGCACAAAAATCTAGGCGCCCTTGTCTATCCATCCCGCTTACTACGGCGCGCTCCGCCTCGCGCGCTTCCCCAATATTTCGAATCCCACGAGATCCGGGATACGCCGTAACCAATCGCACCAAAGATTTCGCATCAAAGTAACACTCGACGAGCGCCGGTATAAATCCACTCGACAACTTCTGAATCGATGAAGGCGACTGAAACGAAGCCGAAGTTCCAACATGGGCACTTGAGAAGGACAAGAGTCAAGGCAAGACTAACTTCAACCTTCTTTTCACTCGGACCTCAATCCATTCGGGGGCTAATGATGATGATATAGACCTAGAGTAGGGTCATAGGCCTGACCTATACGCCCTACCTAAGGTCACTACCCTAGAAGCAAGGACATCCAAGAGACAAAAGGGAGTACCATTGAAGTCATCGAGTGCAAGCCACTCGACCAGTCATATCACTCGGGTACCCCTCCCTCCTGATATCACTCGACCATACGAGAAACCACTCGACCTACAGAAGACCAGGAGTCACTCAAGACGGCAACGGTCAGGTGTTTACTCCGTAGTCTTAAAGCTCATTAATAGTACTTTACAGCTGGCGTTATCAGTAACACCCTATCTTTATGTACATTGAACCCCTGTAACGGAGGTGGGCTGGGGTCCTGGCTCACTCTATATAAGCCGCCCCCTCCTCTGGGACAAGGGTTCGCACCCCCTATAACACACACTCCCATATTCCAATCGACCACCTCAGGGCACCGAGACGTAGGCTTTTACCTCCTCCGAGAGGGGCCTGAACTCGTAAACTCTTGCATACAATCTCTCCGTAGCTAGGACCTTGCCTCTTCATACGTACCCCCTATACTTACTGTCAGACTTAGTACCACGACAGGTTATTCTCATGATGAGTGTTGATTCACTTGTCATTCATGAGAAAGTGGCTGGTAATCGGGATGCCCAGTTCCATGCTCGAAATCAAATCAAAATATAATCATCAAACAAAACTCCCGTAGGATTGTTGTTGGTATGGACGGTACCCGTTGTTTTGGATCAGCCATGGAGTGTGATTGTTGGTGGAGGGGCAGTAAAAACTTTACCATTCTGTTTGGGAACCGCCTATAATGTGTCTAGCATGGAAGATAGTGAGAACTCTCGGTCGTTATGTTGACAATGAAAGCATACCCTCAAAATTATATTCATCTCTGTTTTAAAAGCTTCGAGCTCTAGCACCTCTGCAAATCCCTGATTTCCTCTGCAAAGGGCCTATCTTTTACTTTTATGCAAGAGTCAGTAGTATTCCTTCTCATTCCAATCTACCCTTTAGTTGGCAAGCATCATGTGGTGGGGAAAGATCTAAGCACATATGTCCATTCAAATATATTCGATCATGAATTATTATCGTTGACAATTATCTATATGATAAATAAGTTGGGAGGCGAAACATTAAGCCCCTATCTTTCTCTGTGTTCAATGGATGCTATTTGTTCTAAAAATATGCTTTGAGTGGTAGCAATCATGGAAGACTATATGATAGTTGACTATATGGAATTTGCTAAATCAAAGCTCTTACATAGACCCTTCCTGGAAATAAGATTAATTGCAATTGTTTGATGACTGAGAACATAGTTTGTTAGTTTTTAAGAAAGTTTATGGTATATGCTTTAACATGTTAATAGCTTGCTACTTGATCATGAGAAGTTTTTATGAGATGAGCTACTGTTTATGATATATAATGATGCTAGAAAAAGTGTTTGGAATTATCATTGATCAAAATTATGCACTATGCTAGCATTCACACTTCATAAATTATTTATTTTATCATTTACCTACTCGAGGACGAGCAGGAATTAAGCTTGGGGATGTTGATACGTCTCTAATGTATCTATAATTTATGAAGTATTCATGCCATGTTTACAACATTTATATGGTTTTTGTATGATTTTATTAGAACTAACCCGGACTAACGATGTTTCAGCAGAACTACCGTGGTGTCATTTTTTGTGCAGAAATAAAAGTTCTCGGAATGGGCTAAAAATTTACGGTGATTTTTGATGGACCAGAAGAAGCCCCTGAAGCACAAGAGTTGGACCAGAAGCTTCACGAGGAAGTGGCAAGGGTGAAGGGCGCGCCCACCCCCTAGGGCACGCCCTCTGTCTTTCCGCTGCCTCGTGGACCCTCTGACGTGAAACCGACGCCAAAATTTCCTATAAATCTAGAAACCCCAGAAACAAACCTAGATCGGGAGTTCCGCCGCCGCAAGCCTCTGAGTTCACGAAAAACCAATCTAAGCCCGCTCTGGCACCCTATCGGAGGAGGGAATCATCGCCGGAGGCCATCTTCATCATCCTGGCAGCCACCATGATGAGGAGGGAATAGTTCACCCTCGGGGCTGAGGGTATGTACCAGTAGCTATGTGTTTGAAGTCTCTCCCTCGTGTTCGTGATTTGGCACGATCTTGATGTGAACCGCGAGCTTTGTTATTATAGTTGGATCATATGGTGTTTCTCCCCCTCTACCTTCTTGTGATGAATTGAGTCTAGCTCTTTGAGGTTTTGTTATGTTGGATTGAGTATTGGATTTGAGAACACTTGATGTATGTCTTACGATGGGATATCTGTGGTGAAAATGGGATGCTCAACTGATTCACTTGATGTATGTTTTGGCACTCAACTCTTGGATTCTCGAGGTGACATTGGGGTAACCTATGCATAGGGGTTGATGCATGTTTTTTGTCCTACGTTCTCCGATAGGAACTTTGGAGTTATTCTTTGTTGCATGTTGAGGGATTGTCATATGATCCAATTATGTTATCATTGTTGAGAGAACTTGCACTAGTGAAAATATGAACCCTAGGCCTTGTTTCCAAGCATTGCAATACCATTTTTGCTCACTTTTATTACTTGTTACCTCACTATTTTTATTTATTTAGATTATTAAAATGTATTTTTACGATCCATATTACACTTGTATCACCATCTCTTCGCCGAACCAGTGCACCTATACAATTTACCATTGTATTGGATGTGTTGGGGACACAAGAGAATCTTTGTTATTCGGTTGTAGGGTTGTCTGAGAGAGACCATCTTCATCCTACGCCTCCCACGGATTGATAAACCTTAGGTCATCCACTTTAGGGAAATTTGCTACTGTCCTACAAAACTCTGCGCTTGGAGGCCCAACACGAGTCTACAAGAAGAAGGTTGCATAATACACATCAATTACTGGTAGACGTAGTATAGGATAGCCACTATGTCAAAGTTGTCTTGCTGCAGTTAAACTCTGTAACCCCCTTGTTGATACTGAAGCATGTGTAGTTAGTTCTGATGTAAGTCTTGCTAAGTACATTGGTACTCATGTTTTTTAATTTATGTTTTGCAGCGGAGACTCCAGTCTCACTAGTGGTTTCTAAGATGACATCTACATTGACCGATTAGCTTGGGAATCCTAGATAGAGGTTTGGTTCCTATGGAGGGTCTTGTAGATAGACATGCTTTCTAGCCTTCTTTCATTTCAGCTATTTGTACTCCGACAGGATAAGCTTCCGCATATGCTTGTTGCTTGTATGACGTTGTACGTTGGGTCATGTGACCCCTGTTTGTAATATCATGCTATGTATGGCTCCTTGGAGCCTCTTAAAGAAATACTTGAGTCATAGAGTTATATTGTGATGTCATGTTGTATCTACACATACCGAGCATATTGTGTGTATGCTATTGAAATGCTTTGGTATGTGTGGGATCCGACACCTAGTAACTTATTCTTGGTAGCCTTCCTTATGGGGAAATACCTCCTAGTGCTTCCATCCGGAACACATGGATTGATCGGCATGTGTCCTTCTTTGCTCATGTGACTGTCCCTACGGGGAAATGTCACTTGGTGTTTACTAGAGTACTTTCTAGCCTCGCTATGACTCGGTTACACTTGCTGCTAACTGAAACGTGCATTGCTAGGTCATGTATGCATGTCCCTGTAAGTTTGTGCCACCTTGGTTTACGACTAGTCATGTCGACCCGGGTTATCTGTCATATGGATGCCAGCGACACAATCATATACATGAGCCGAAGTGCGCAAACGGTCCCGACCAAGGTAAGGCTGCAACCGTGGGGATACCATGCGTGAGGCCACAAAGTGATATGATGTGTTACTTGCTAGACCAGTGTGAGTTAGGATCGGGGTCCCGACACATCCATAGGGTGACTTGTGACACCTTTGATGCAAACATACACTAATCATACATGCAAATGTGTACGATCAAGATCAGGGACTCATGGGAAGATACCACAACACAACTCTAGACACAATTAAAGTCAAACAAGCCTGATATTACAAGTTAGGGCCTCGACGGCTCGAATACATAAGCTCAAATACAAATGATTCAGCGGGAGCAATAATATCTGAGTTCAGACATAAGTTAAACAAGTTTGCCTTAAGAAGGCTAGCACAAAAGTAACAATGACCAAAAAGGCAAGGCCACCTGCCTGGGAGCCTCCTACCTACTCCTGGTCGTCGGCGGTCTCCACGCAGTAGTAGGCACCCTCGAGGTAGTAGTAGTCGTTGGCGGTGGCATCTGGCTCCTGGGATCCGTCATCTGATCGCAGCAATCGGGTATAGGGGAAAAGAGGTAGCAAAGCAACCATGAGTACTCATCCAAAGTACTCGCAAGACTTACATCATATCTATGTAAAGATGCATTAGTATCAAAGGAACGGGGTTGTATCTTTGGCAAAGTCAAAGTAACCGTGTGTCACCCGCAAAAAAAAGTAACCGTGTGCCCATAACACCAAAGGGGTATTCAGAGAATCACCCTCGATGGGTTCCACTTGATTTAATCATCAAGGTGAACTTAGAGGAATCACCCTCGATGGTTCACTCTTGATGTGTTGCATGATAGAGTCGTTATCACAAGTGGTGAAGGAGGAATCACCCTCCGTAGACCACCACTGATTAACTACACTACAGAGATCTCATCAAAAGTGCTATACGAGGTATCACCCTCGGCACTCGATAGTAGCTCTGCAGAGTCGTATAACTAAGGGGGTGTGATGTGATGTGTCGGCCTCTGGACGTCGATCACGTTGATCGAGTCATCGAACATAAAGCAGGGGCAACTGGGACAAGGTGAGGGGCCACTGGTGGATCACTAACCAACCTATACTAACAGTTTAGGATAAGCATTTAAGGTAACAATTGCAAGTTAATTACGAAATCAAGCTATGCATCAGAATAGGAGCAATCAATTATAGTACCAAAATCTAATGCAAGCATAAGAGGGAAGGAACTCAGCGATATTGGAATGATCAAGGGGGTTTTGCTTGCCTAGAAGCTCTGTTGGAAAGGTCTGGTCCTCACGGGTGTAGTCGGCGTCAGGAGCAGTGTCAGTCTCGGCATCTACCGGAGAGAAGAGGGGGAACAAACAATAAATAGAAAGCAGAAAAGTGCATCATGATGCATGACATGATAGTATGCAGAGCTAGGGTGACCTAACGCAATGTGATGCAACCAAAAGGGAGTTGTACTCCTGCGACCAAAAGGGAAGCGACGCCTACCTAGCGGTTGAGCATGACGCGACACACCCATCTAGGCTAGCAGCGCTAGCAGGGGATGGCCCAAGCGGCGGCCGCGATGGTGGCCGAGCGACTGCAGCGACAGGGCAGGCGAGAGCAGGGAGCAGGGGCGTGCGAGCACGAACAACAGTGAGGTGGCAACAGTGGCAGTAAAGAGAAGTAGCAACAAGCAGCAACGGTTGCGCTACCACGGGCGCGGGCGACTGCAGAGAAGCGACATCGCGTGCGAGCAATGACTGACGTGGTCAGCGAGGTCCGCCCATGGCGGCGCTCGGGTGAGGAAGAAACCGAGGGAGAGAGGAAGTGGGGCGAGTGGGTGAGTCGAGCAGGCGGAGGCGAGAGGACCAAGGCCTCGCGGGGGGAGGCGCCCTTATCCCCACCCGAGGCGTCGCCGGCGAGGTGGTACGACGGGTCGCTCCCCTGTAGCGGCGTGGTGGTGAACATAAGAAGATGACTGGGGGAGAAAGTGATGGGCCGGCTCGGGTGGGCCGTGGCCCAAGGGGCAGGGGCTCTTTCTTTTTCCCTTAAATTTTGCATTTTCTTTTTTTCTTTCTTTTTATTACATTCTATTTTCCAATTCTTTTCAAATGATTTGTGTTTTATAAAATACAACACTTGCACCTAAAATTGTCCTATAAGTTAGGTCACTGTCACATTTAGTTTGGTATGCTACTTCTTGAGCTTGCGTTGGTCTTTCCCTTGAAGAGGAAAGGGTGATGCAGGAAAGTAGAGAAAGTATTTTCCTCAGTTAAGAACCAAGGTATCAATCCAGTAGGAGATACAAGCAAGTCTCCAATCTATGCACCTGCACAAACAATCAAACACTTGCACCCAACGCGATAAAGGGGTTGTCAATCCCTTCGCGGTCACTTGCAAAGGTGAGATCTGATAGAGATAGATACAATAAATTTCTAAAATGTAAAATAAAATAAAAGTAAATAAAACTCAGCGAGGTATTTTTGGGTTCTTTGGTTTATATATCTGAAAATATATGATAGAAAATAGACCCGGGGGCCATAGGATTCACTAGAGGCTTCTCTCTTGAAAGAAAATAATACGTTGGGTGAACAAATTACTGTCGAGCAATTGATAGAAAAGCGCAAAGTTATGACGATATCCAAGGCAATGATTATGAATAAAGGCATCACGTCGGACTCCTGCCTGCATCTACTACTATTAATCCACACATCGACCGACTCCTGCCTGCATCTAGAGTATTAGGTTCAAGAGAATAGAGTAATGCTTTAAGTAAGATGACATGATGTAGAGGGATAAACTCGAGCAATATGATGAAAACCCCATCTTTTTACCCTTGATGGCAACAGTACAATACGTGCCTCGCTACCCCTACTATATCACTAGATGAGGACACCGCAAGATTGAACCCAAACCTAAGCACCTCTCCCATTGCAAGAAATACCAATCTAGTTGGCCAAACCAAACCGATAATTCGAAGAAAAATACAAAGATATCAAATCATGCATATAAGAATTCAGAGAAGATTCAAATAATATTCATAGATAAACTGATCATAAATCCACAATTCATTGGATCTCGACAAACACACCGCAAAAGAATATTACATCAGATAGAACTCTAAGAACATCGAGGAGAACATTGTATTGAAGATCATAGAGAGAGAAGAAGCCATCTAGCTACTAGCTATGGACCCGTAGTTCTATGGTAAACTACTCACGCTTCATCGGAAGGGCAATAGAGTTGATGTAGAAGCCCTCCATGATCAAATCCCCCTCTGGTAGAGTACCGAAAAAGGCCTCCAGATGGGATCTCATAAGGTCAGATACCTGCGGCGGTGGAAAAGTATTTTAGTGGACGCTTCTAGGGTTTTGGGAATATTTCTGAATTTATAGGCCAAGGTAGGAGGTCAGGGGGTCTCCGAGAGGCCCACAAGCGTTGAGGGTGCGCGCCCCCTAGGGCGTGCCCCTGTGGCTTGTCACCTCTTTGGGGATCTTCTGACATGGACTCCAAGTCCTCTAGATGTCTTCTGGTCCAAGAAAAATCATCGTAAAGTTTTATTCTGTTTGGACTCCGTTTGATATTCCTTTTCTGTAAAACTCAAAAACAAGGAAAAAAAACAGAAACTGGCACTGGGCTCTAGGTTAATAGGTTAGTACCAAAAATAATATAAAATAGCATATTAATGCATATAAAACATCCAAAACAGATAATATAATAGCATGGAACAATAAAAAATTATAGATACGTTGGAGACGTATCATGGTACCAAAATAAAATAGTCTAATTTTTTATAAATTAAAAAGCATTCAAATAATTGACATAGCCACTGTTTTAATTACTTTAGGGCAATTAAACAGTTTATAAAAATGTTGGTTCACCTCCCTAATTAGTTATGGATTATTTTCCACATGATGAATATTTTAGTTTTCATGTTTGTGAATTTCTTTATTTCACTTAATATTTGAGTTTGAATTCAAATGGAATTTCGGATGGGATAGAAGCAAATATGATTATGCACTGTTTAGCAAAATGATTATCTTAATCTCAGAGGTTACTGTAGCTCAGTAATACATGGGTAGAAGGGAAAAGATCAGGATATTCAGCACGAAGGTTATGCTCACATTCGCAAGGGGCTTCATCTTCGGGGTAATTTGACCACTGCACTTTGAGGAACTTGGTAACCTTATGGCGGGTTCGACGTTCAACTTCTTCAAGAATGTGAATTGGATGCTCTTTATATGTGAGATCATCTTGCACTGCCTATTGGAAACTATCCCAGAACTTCAAGGTGAATAAACTGCCATGGTCTGAACTGACCTCCTTTGGAATACGGTGGAGAGATACAAGTCTAGAGATATACAAGTTTTCTAATTGACTAGCAGAGATTGTCTCCTTGACCGGCAGAAAGTGTGCGACTTTCGAGAATTGGCCGATGACTACAAAGATAGCCTCGTTGCCCTTTTGCGACTTGGGAAGGCCAGTGATGAAGTCCATCTAAATCTTATCCCATTTCCATTCCGGAATAGGGAGTGGTTGCAAAAGATGTTCTGCTTTGACGCGACGACAAATGTCACATTCTTTGATATACCGAGCAAAATCTTGCTTCATCTTGGACTACCAGTACTTGTGAAGAATGTCTAGGTACATCTTGGTACTTCCTGGATGAATAGAGAGATGGGTGTCATGTGCTTCTTTCATCACCTTCTTTGTCATAAGCTTGAATTGAGGTACCACAATGCGATTCCTAAAGTACAAGGTTCCATCTTCAGCAAGCGAGAAATCTTCGGATTTTTCTAAGGCAAGATCCTTTTTTCATCAGATCAACGTGAGCATGTTTGGCTTGTGAGGACTTAATAGCTTTAAGATGAGCTGGTTCCAAGACAAGGTTGTTCAGAGAACACTATGTAACTAGTTGAAGGTTCAGCTTGCATAGCTCTTCATGAAGGTGGGGTTGAGCTTTGTAAACCATGTGATTGTTGCAATAAGACTTGCGGCTCAGGGCATCGGCCATGACATTAGCCTTGCCAGGGGTACAAGATATACCGCAGTTGTAGCCAGTAATAGCTTCCATCCATCGCTGCTGACGGAGGTTCAAATCTGGCTGAGTAAACAAGTACTTCAGACTCTGATGATCGGTGAAGATCTCGCAATGATTACGGAGAAGTTAATGTCACCACTGCTTTAGTGCGTAGATAACTGCAGGCAGCTCAAGGTCATGAACTGGGTAGTTCTCTTCGTGATGGCGCACTTGGCGAGAGGCATAAGCAATCACCCTGCACTCTTGCATTAGGACACAGCCTAATCCTTGACGAGATGCGTCGCAATAGATGATGAAATCCTTCTGGGAATTTGGAGGAGCAAGCACTAGGGCAGAAGTCAGCTTTTCCTTGAGTGCCTGGCAACTTTCCTGACACTTTTCAGCCCAATCAAACTTAACGCCTTTGTGAAGTAGATTTGTCAGTGGCTTGATGATCTTGGAGAAGTTCTCGACAAAACGGCAGCAATAGTTGGCGAGTCCAAGAAAACTTTTGACTTGTTTGACATTCTTCGGGGGAGTCTAGTCAAGAATGGCCTAAACTCATTTGGGGTTGACGGCTTGGAGATCACATGCCCAAGTGTAACACCCCGGATGTAACTTTCCATATTTGTAACTCCAACTCTTGCCATTTCTGGCTATGTGATATATTATTTTCTCCATGGTTGGGTTTTTGTCTTTCGTTCTACATTTTGTTCATGTCATGCATTTGATCTCATGTCATTATGTGCATCTCATTTGTATTCGAGTTCGTCTCATGCATCCGATCACTTTCCCCGTTGTCCGTTTCGCAATCCGACACTCTCACATGCACCTGATGCACCCCTCTTATCTTGCTTCGTGAGTAGGAGTAAAATGTTCTCATAATGGGTCGAGATTTGTCGAGTGGCCTTGGTACATCACCGGTAGACCGCGTGTCAAATTTCGTTCCATTTGGAGGCCGTTTGATGCCCCAACGGTTAACCGGGTAACCGTAAAAGCCCCTCTCTCTTTGTAGACCAACACGCCTCCAAATCAGGCCACTAACCCATCTAATCCCCCTCCATGCTCTCCGTCATTGGATCACGATCGTGTGGGCGAAAACCGCACCTCATTTGGACTCTCCTAGCTCCCCCTACCTATAAATAGGTGTCTTCCCCTCCAAATATGGGTCCAAACCCTAAAAATCCTCCCCCGCCGCCACCGGACATTTCCGACCATCGCCAGATGCTCCACGCCGCCACCCCGGACCAGTGAGAAGCCGCCACATGGCTCCCCACCCAGCCAGCTGCCGCAGCCCGCCGAAGCCCGCGACGGGCCCCCGAGCCCATCGCCTCCGCGCCGCCCACCCCCGCTCGCCCTGGCGCCCAAGCGCCGCCGTCTGGCTCGCCTCGCCGCGCCAGAGACGCAGCTCGCCGCCTTTGTTCGTCATCACGCCGCCGACCGCTGCCGCGCGCCCGGTCCCCTCCGCGCCGGTGCCGCCCCGCTACCAACCTCGCCGACGACCACCGCGCTCGGATCCAGCGCTCCCCTCGCCGGCGACCACCTCCGTCGCCTTTCCCAACTCCGGCTGCCTCCTCCATGCAACTCCAGTGAGTCCTCCGGCCATCCTCGGTTCCCGTGCCCAAAACCCTAGATCCAAAAGGTTGACCTCGTTTTTCTCCGTCCCGAAATTCTTACTTGGTGACGCCCTGTTCAACATGCCATATCTCCATGCTCGTAGCTCCGATTCATGCATATGATATATCGAAGTGTTCGTCTCGTGATGTTATACATGCTAGTGTCATTTGCATGCATGTTACTATCCATATTGATGCTTGTATACTCGTTGCAAAAGTGCTATATGATGTAACCTGCTGAAATTGGTATAACTTGCTGATTTGTCATTTTTGTTGCACTTTGTGTGTGCATCCTATGAGCATGATGTCTACATGTTTTAGGATCATTTTCATGCCATCTTTACAATGGTGCCATCCATGTATTTTTATGTGCCTTGTGGAGAGTGCATCAAGCTCGTGAAGTGAGCTACTTGCTGTTACTGTTTTGCTATGCTGATTCTGTCATATCATGTTGCTATGTTTGCTTGATGCTACCAATTAATCCATGCATAATATGGAGATGATTAGTTGACATGTTTTGATGCCCATGTTATGATCTATCATGCCTTGCCATTTGATGCCTTGTATGTCTTGTAACATATGTTTTCATTGCCATGAACATGCTTATATAATGTTCCAGATTTCTGTTAACTTCATGATGGCAAGTTGTGAGCTTAATATTAGTTGATCCATGCCTCTTTTGGAGATGCTACAATTTCATGAATTAAAGTATGCTATGAGTGCTTTGTCCAGAAGCCAAGTTTGATAATTTTGGATATCATATGATCTCTGTTTCATGCTTGCAGACATGCTATAATCATGTTGCTGTTTTACACTTACTGAAACTGTTTCAACATTAAATCTTGTCTTGTTGGTTCCCACTAATCCATGAGCCATATGCATATGACACTTTGATGTTATTTGCTCTTGTCATGTGTAATTTAATGTCATTTGCTTTGTTGCTATGTTGGAGTGCTGTAGCATAGTTTCATGATGCATCTTAAGTGCTATGATGCTGTAAAGAGCAGTTTTGCATCATTCTTGTTTTGCTTGTCATTTGCAAACCGCGCATCCGTTTCCGGTGATCCTTATATCGATTTCGACCGAAATCACTCACTCTTCCTAGCAGAATACTTGGTTTGCCAATTTGATTCCTTGATCATCTTTTCCCTTCCGTAGTACCCATATGCATTGCACGTCATATCTTGCATTCCATGCCATGTCTTGCATCATGTTGCTCGCGCATTGCACCGTGATTGATTGTTGTTCCATTGCTTGTGTTCTTGCTTTGGGTAGATCTAGGAGACGAGTTCGTGAATGAGGAACCTATTGAGTACGCTAACGAGGAGCAAGCTTTCGACAACTCTGAGAACTTTGCAGGCAAGATGACCATTACCCTCAATATCACTTCTATCTTTGCTTGCTAGTTGTTCGTTCTATCGCTATGTCGCGCTACCTACCACTTGTTAGATCATGCCTCCCATATTTCCATGTCAAGCCTCTAACCCACCTTCCTAGCAAACCATTGTTTGGCTAAGTTACCGCTTTTGCTCAGCCCCTCTTATAGCGTTGTTAGTTGCAGGTGAAGTTGAGGATTGCTCCATGTTGGACATGATTATGTTGGGATATCACAATATCTATTATTTTAATTAATGCACCTATATACATGGTAAAGGGTGGAAGGATCGGTCTTATGCCTGGTGTTTTGTTCCACTCTTGCCGCCTTAGTTTTCGTCATACCGGTGTTACGTTCCTTGATTTTGCGTTCCTTGCGCGGTTGGGGTTATGGGCCCAACATTGGTTTTACATTTGCCTAACAACCTTTAACTTTCCCTTGGGTTTTCGCGAGCTCGAGGGTCATCTTTATTTAACCCCCCCAGGCCAGTGCTCCTCTGAGTGTTGGTCTGAACCGGGCAGCCTGCGGGGCCACCTCGGGGAAACTTGAGGGTTGGTTTTACTTGTAGCTTGACCTATCTGGTGTGCCCTGAGAATGAGATATGTGCAGCTCCAATCGGGATTTGTCGGCACATTCGGGCGGTCTTGCTGGTCTTGTTTTACCATTGTCGAAATGTCTTGTAACTAGGATTCCGAGGCTGATCGGGTCTTTCCGGGAGAAGGAATATCCTTCGTTGATCGTGAGAGCTTGTGATGGGCTAAGTTGGGACACCCCTGTAGGGTATAAACTTTCGAGAGCCGTGCCCACGGTTATGTGGTAGATGGGAATTTGTTTAATATCCGGTTGTAGAGAACTTGACACTTGACTTAATTAAAATGCGTCAACCGCGTGTGTAGCCGTGATGGTCTCTTTTCGGCGGAGTCCGTGAAGTGAACACGGTTTGGGTTATGTTTGAACATAAGTAGTCTTTAGGATCACTTCTTTATCACTTCTAGATGATGATCGTTGCGTAGTTTCTCTTCTTACTCTTGTACTCGCCTTTAGCCACCATATTTTGCTTATCAATTACCGCAACTCCACCTCATTACCTTGTCCTACCCTTGAGCTTAAATAGTCTTGATCTCGCGGGTCTTGAGATTGCTGAGTCCTCGTGACTCACAAGATACTACAAACAATTGCGGGTCCCGATGATACTAGTGCAAGTGATGCATTCGAGCTTAGATGGGAGTTCGATGAGGATCTTGGTCATTACTATGTTTCTTTTCAGGATGATTAGTAGTGGTGCCCAGTTGGGACGATCGTGGATCTAGTTTTTGGGGTTGTCTTCTTTATTTTGGATTTGTCCGTAGTCGGACCTATGTGTGTACTCTGAATGATGTATGATTTATTTAAGTACTTGTGTGAAGTGGCGATTGTAAGCCAACTCTTTATCCCAATCTTGTTCATTACATGGGATTGTGTGAAGATGACCCTTCTTGCGAAACAACCACTATGTGGTTATGCCTCTAAGTCGTGCCTCGACACGTGGGAGATATAGTCGCATCATGGGCGTTACAAGTTGGTATCAGAGCCATCCCCGACTTAGGAGCCCCCTGCTTGATCGAATCACTGACATTGTTGAGTCTAGAACAAAAATGTGTTGAGTCTTAGGATTATATATATCAGAGAGTAGGATTCTTTTTACTCCTCAGTCCCTTCGTTGCTCTGGTGTGGCATCCTGACGTAGATGTTTTGACTTTCCTCCCCTTCAAATTTCACGATTTTTTTGTTAGGATCATGCGGGTATCTTGGGATCGTTCCAATATTCTTGTGATGAGAACATTGCTCTTGGTGCCTCCTAACATTTAGGGGTTGTGGCAGTGTCCCAGGGAGTTGAGCTTCGAGGTGTTGTCGTCACAATTTTATCGTTGCAGTTCTGGAATACCTGAGTTTCGTCAACATTGAAAATCTCTTTTATGCAACTAGTGGTAAGATAACCTCGACGCCACCCAGTAGGCGGGAGTTTAGGAGTATTGCCATAGCTCGTATAACGGATTCTTTTCGAAGGTTGAGGTACACGATTTCTGAAGGTTTCTTGGTTATGTGTTGACGGATGGATACAGCTTGGATGTAGGTATTGCTAGTTTGGGTGAGATATATATTGCTTCCCCTGTATCCACAACACCAGATTGCATAACCAGAAAGTTTCGGGAGTTTTATAGGTGAGAATTCAAGTAGCTCTTAGTATTTTCTTCCTGTAGATTATCTAAGTGGCTTGTCACCTTAATGGGTGATGTTAACTTTGGAATTCATTCATTCAATCCTTGTTCGAATGTTTATTGTGAAGACTATATGTTGCAATTTCTATCCGTTGATTTAGCTTGTCTATCTGTCTATCATGGTTTTAACGGATGTCACCTCTTCAGGATGGCTCCTCCAACGGGTCTGAATCCGGACTGCAATGATGGGGATCAGTCAAACCCTCCACCTCCGCCTCTTGAGGCATGGCAAGCTGTCATGGCAGCCACCAACGCCAGCACCCATATGCTTTTGCAAATCTTGCAAGAGCGCAACCAAGGCCAAGGCAACCAAGGGAATCAAGGCCAAGGGCATTTCAACAATCATCCTCAGTTTGCTACCCTCAACCAGTTCCTTGCAAATCAGGCAAAGTCTTTCAGCATCTGTGTCGAGGCCACATACGCCGATGATTGGCTCGTGGACATCAACAAGCATTTTGAATGCAGCAATGTTAGGCCTGAGGACTACGTCAAGTTCGCTTCATTTCAGCTCAAGGACCAAGCAGCTGATTGGTATCAGCAATACAAAGATTCCACAGGAGGTCAAGTGATTACCTGGGCTGACTTCTGTCAGGACTTTTGAGCTCATCACATTCCAACAAGTGTTGTCGAGAGCAAGCCTGAGGAATTCCACAATCTCAAGCAAGGAAGCATGTCCGTGTATCAGTACAACATCCAGTTTTAGAAGCTTGCTCGCTTCACAAGGCAAGACGTTCCTGATGAAAAGAGCATGATTTATCACTTCAAGGGAGGCCTCAGAGAGGATCTGCAGTTAGATCCCGTTCTTGTTGAGCCTACTCAGTTTAATCGGTTCTACAACATGGCCCTCAAGCAAGAAGGTGCTCAGCTCAAGTGTGAGGCTTCTAAGAAGAGAATAAGGGATGCAGTTCAGTCTTCTTCTTCCTCACAAGTGGCAGCTAAGCACCAGAAATTCTAGCTTCCTCCTCCTCTGTTTCGTCAACCCTACCAGCAGAAGAACTCAGGTGGTCATGGATCTTCCCACCCACCGAAACCAGGCTCTCAGAACAAGTCTCAGACTCAAGCTCCAAGGTCAAGTGCTCCTTATCATCATCCGCTCTCAGAGGTGACTTGCAACAAGCGTCAGCAGAAAGGTCACTATGCAAACAAGTGCTTCAACCAAAGGCGCCTTCCTCCTCCTCCTCCTATGAGGTCTTCAAGCAATGCGGTGGTCAAGCACAATCCAAAGCATGCAAAGGTGAACATGATGAATGCAGCTCAAGCAGAGGTTTCTTCTGATGTGATCATGGGTACACTTCCAGTTAACTCTATTCCTGCCAGAGTTTTATTTGATTCTGGTGCATCGCATTGTTCATGTCAAGAACTTTTTTGCCAAGCATGAATTCACTTCTTCACATTTGGGTAAACCCATGGATATCGTTTCTCCGGGTAAACGGCTGAGCTCCAGTTTGGTGGTTCCGGATACCACAATAAAGATGGGCAACTATAAATTTCTGTCTTCTCCAATGGTTCTTGGCGACTCTGATATTGATCTAATTCTCGGCATGGACTGGCTTTCTAAGCACAAGGCTCAACTTGATTGTGCTACCAGGGAGATTCAATTGACACAGTCTTCTGAGGATGTGATCATCTATGCCGCTCGTGATGAAACCATTCGGTTATTCTCTCTCAATGAGAAGGGCGAGTTAGACGCTATTTCTCATATTCTAGTCATTTGTGAATACCAACATGTCTTTCCAGAAGAGCTTCCTGGTATGCCTCCTCATCAGCCAACTGAGTTCGTTATCGATCTTGAGCCTGGTACTGAACCCGTTTGCAAGCGTCCATACAAGCTTGGACCAAAGGAGCTGAAGGAATTGAAGAAACAGCTCGATGAACTGGAGCGTCTGGGTCTGGTCAGACCAAGTTCATCTCCTTGGGGTTGTGGTGTTCTTTTTGTCCAGAAGAAGGATGGCATGGACTGACTTTGCATCGATTACCGTCCGTTGAACAAGAAGACAATCAAGAACAAGTACCCACTTCCCAACATCAGTGAGCTATTCGAGCAACTTAAAGGTGCAAAGGTGTTCTCCAAGCTTGACCTCCGTATGGGTTATCATCAGATTCACATTCGTGAACAAGATATCCCCAAGACAGCATCAGAACAAGCTTTGGTTCTTATGAATATACTGTCATGTCTTTCGGCCTTGTTAATGCTCTCCAACATTCTCTCGCATGATGAACTTCATCTTCAACCCTTACACAAATGAATTCGTCCTGGTGTATCTCGGTGATATCTTGGTGTTCTCCAAGAATAAGAAGGACCATGCCAAACATTTGAGATTGGTGCTCGACAAGCTCAAAGAGTATCAATTCTATGCGAAGTTTTCCAAATGTGAGTTTTGGCTGGATGAAGTTCTTTATCTTGGCCACATCATCTCCGCCAAGGGCATTGCTGTTAATTCGGAGAAGGTTTCTGCAATTGCGAACTGGGAACCTCCTCAGAATGTCAAGCAGCTCTGCAGTTTCCTTGGACTTGCAAGCTATTGCCGAAGATTCGTTGAGAATTTCTCTAAGATTGCAAAGCCTCTTTCCAACCTCCTCCAGAAGCATGTCAAGTATGTCTGGACTCCTGAGTGTGACGTTGCTTTCAACACCCTCAAAGAGAAGCTACTCTCAGCTCCTGTCCTGACTCCTCCTGGTGAATCCAAGCCATTCGAAGTTTTCTGTGATGCCTAATTGCAAGGTCTCGGTGCTGTGTTAATGCAAGAGAAGAAGGTTGTGGCTTATACCTCTCGTCAGTTGAAGCCCAACGAAAAGAACTACCCCACTCATGATCTTGAGTTGTCGACAGTTTTTCATGCATTAATAACATGGAGACATCTCTTGTCGGGAAGGAAAGTGGACATTTTCACCGATCACAAGAGCCTCAAATATATCTTCACTCAACCCAACCTCAACCTCAGGCAGACTCATTGGGTTGAAATGATTCAAGAGTACAATCCGAGTATTGAATATACTCCAGGCAAGGCAAATGTCATTGCATATGCTTTGAGAATAAAGGCTTACTACAACAGCTTAAATCTCAAGCCATTCCAACCTGATCTTTGTGAAGCATTCCGCAAGCTCAACCTCCAAGTTGTTCTTCAAGGTTTTCTTGCCAACCTACAAGTCACTCCAACTTTGGAAGACCAAATTCGTGAGGCACAACTCCTTGACACCATGGTGAAGAGAGTGAAACACGGTATTGCCAAGGGCTTACCCAAATAAAAGTGCTATTGCATTGATGACAAAGACACTTTATTCTTCGAGGACCGGGTTGTGGTTCCTAAAGGTGCTCTAAGGAAGGTCATAATGAACGAAGCGCACAATTCACTCCTTTCCATTCATCCAGGCAGTTCGAAGATGTACCATGACCTCAAGCAGTCGTATTGGTGGACTCTGATACGTCTCCATCGTATCTATAATTTTTGATTGTTCCATGCCAATATTCTTCAACTTTCATATACTTTTGGCAACTTTTTATATTATTTTTGGGACTAACATATTGATCCAGTGCCCAGTGCCAGTTCCTGTCTGTTGCATGTTTTATGTTTCACAGAAACCCCATATCAAACGGAGTACAAACGGGATAAAAATGGACGGAGAATTATTTTGGAATATTTGTGATTTTTGGGAAGTAAAATCAATGCGAGACGGTGCCCGAGGTGGCCACGAGAAAGGGGCCCACGCCCACTCTAGGTGGGCGCGCCCCCCACCCTCCTGGGCCCCTTGTAAGGTGGTTGATGCCCTTCTTTGGCCGCAAGAAAGCTAATTTTTGGAAAAAGATCTGGGCGAAGGTTTCAATCCAATCGGAGTTACGGATCTCCGAATATAAAAGAAACGGTGCCAGGGCAGAATCTGAGAACGCAGAAACAGAGAGAGACAGAGAGACAGATCCAATCTCGAAGGGGCTCTTGCCCCTCCCAAGCCATGGGAGACAAGGACCAGAGAGGAAACCCTTCTCCCATCTAGGGAGGAGGTCAAGGAAGAAGAAGAAGAAGGGGGGCTCTCTCCCCCTTGCTTCCGGTGGCACCGGAGCGCCATCGGGGGCCATCATCATCACCGCGATCTACACCAACACCTCCATCATCTTCACCAACCTGTCCATCACCTTCCCCGATCTATATTCAGTGGTCCACTCTGTCACACCCTGATTTTCCTGGCACACCACTTAAGTCAATAAATAATGCTAAAATGTGGTTTGACAAAAACTTTTGAGTGTTTTGTCTTTGCTTTGATTGAATGTTTGTCTGCTGTTTGCAAGTGCTCTAAAAATCAAATAAATCCTCCAACTCTTATAACCCTTCTCCTCGATCCAAAACCTTTTCCCAATGATCATGCCATGTGTATAGTGCAATATAGTGTTTTCTTACAAAAATAATTTGGCCAAAAAGTATTTTCTAAAATTAGTTTTCCAAAAACCCCTGAATTGAGGGTTGCACTGCAAGTACTTAATTAAGGGTAGTAAAAATCTTTCCAAAAATATATTGGACTCCTATTAGATATAGGATACCCAGAAACCACAGAAATATAATCTTAAAAGTTATTTTCCTATTTTATTTAAAAGCTTTTTCTCAAGGCCAGAAATGGTCTTTAATAGGGAAAAATTATTTTATTGTTTCAAAAATATTTGACAAAAATTAGGGAAACTCAGTGGACATATATTGTCCATATATAAGAGTTTAAACACATGGTCATGTTCAAAATATTGGTCAAATACCTCAAAAACCCTTTCTGGATATTTCAAGCTTTTGAAATATTTACAAAGGATATATTCTCCAAAGATTCCAAGAAAATTCTATCATGTCACGTATGACATATTTGGTGATCTTTCCAAGTCTCATGTCTTGGAGAACAAGGTAACATCATCAAATCCCCTCAAAACCATTTCTGTCCATTTTGAAGTTTGAGCAACTTTACATTGCCAAACATGTACAAATGTTCTCAAACCTTGTGAACATGCTCAAATGGTCTAATAATTCATCTAGACCAAGTGGCACAAGTTGGAGAACAATTTAACTTGATCAAAGTGCCCCAAAACCCTTCCTGTCCTGAACCAAATTTGAACAACTCTACATTGGAAACTTTCTCCTTTTGATCTCAATTTTTGTGTACATGTTCAAATCCTCAAATGATGACACTACACCAAGTGGTGGATCAAGGAGAAGTGATTTGCTCAACTAAATCTACACAAATTCATTTCTGCTAATTTCTAGGGTTTACCAAAGTTACATTGGCAACTTCCTCCAAATGAGCTCCAACTTGGTGATCAACCCCATTTATGTATGACACTTGATTCTGTTAATTCTCATGCCAAATGGAATCCTTTTACTTGCCCAAACAAGCAACAAACACCTTCTGCCAAATTTCCTAAACCACCCTTTTAACCACTTCCACTAATCTCCATGACCCTATCTTTTTACCACAGCCCCTCCTAGACCTCCTCTGCCTCCAGTAATAATGGCTGCATTTCAGCTCAATTATTTGGTGGTGAAACCCTCACTTTCTCTCTCTGGACAACCTCTTTCTCTCTCTCCATCAACCTCTCCCCTCTCCTACTGGCATTCCAGAGCATCCAAGGCTCTCCGCAGGCCTTAGCCCATCACCCAGCACACTCCAGACGCAAGTGGACACGGCAGAGCGCGCAAAACGCGCTCATGCCGGCCAAAAGCCTGCTCTGGAGCGCGCTACAGTAGCGGCCGAGCCCTGCCGCCGCACTCCCGTCCACCTCGGGCCGCCCAAGCGCGCCAGTCGATGCGCCTCGGCGTCCGCAACATGCCACACCCCTGTCCCCCTTCTCTCTCCCCCTCCCCGCGCCTCCGCGCTAGCGAACAGAGGCCGCCCGAGCGCGCCAATGGAGCGCCTCACACGCGCGGCACCCTGGCCCTTCCCCCGCTTCTTCTCTCCCCTCCTCTCGCCCTAGACCAACCCCACGAGCACCCCAGACACGCCCACGCGCGCCCCCGTGGCCTCCAACAACGGCTAGGAGCTCGCCGAGCGCCCTGTCCACGGTGCACCTCGCCCCCTCCTACTTAAGGCAGTCCCTGGCCTCCCTCTCTGCTCCATTTGCTTCCCCTCTCTCCCGTGCACCCCATGGACCAACTCACATCTCTCCCCATGCCCTCCATCCACCGCAATGGCCGGAGCTCCGCCGTCGGGCTCCGCCTAAATCCGGGCTACCCCGAGCCTCTCCTCTCTCCCTAGCCACTCCAGTACCCTCATACCACCACCTTGAGGCCCTCCGTCAACGTCGTTCGTCCCCGGGAACACCACGCGCTCGTGGCCAAAGATGGCCGACAGCCTCCTCCGCGGCCACCCAGACCATCGTTGCTGCAGCCCTCCGCGGCGTGCGTGCAGCACATGGATGGGTGCGGCGTGGCCTCCTGAGTACGCTAGTGGGCGGAGCGTCACCGGAGACGCTATGTAGCCCCGGCAATCGCCGGCGGGAGCCGCTCCTCCTCGCGGCCAGAGCGCGCGCGGGAGAAGGAAGACGACCTGCCGCCGGGGCCCGCACGTCAGCGACCCAGCGGGCGGGCCCGTCCATTTAAGTGGAAACGGCTTCAGCCGGATCCGCCTCCCCTGCGTGAAGGCGCACCCCCGAAAGCCGCCTTCGACGTGGCCTCTGCGCGCGTGCGGCCGAGCCGCTGGGCCGGCCCAGTGGCGCCTGCTGCTAAACCTCGCCCGGTGCACGCCGCCGCCGCCCAGATCCAGCCCATTTGGGTAAAACCCTTTTCCCCCTTTTTCTTTTCTGTACAGTTTCTAAAATCCATAGATTATTTATTCTAAGTCCAAATTTGATGATTCTAATTTCTGTAAGTTCATAAATTCCTGATCTATCACATGGTGCAATTTGCACATTTTTCCATAAAGATTTTCTTCACAGACAATTATCAAATCCCATATTTCCATTTCTGTCATAAACTTTAGGAAATCACAGAAGGCTGAAAATTTATCCAAATGCCATGATTCAAATTCCTAGATGCTTCTAAGTTCATAACTTAGTTTATGAACATTTCTCTTAATACTTTCTGTACCACATAAATTATTGAGCCATTTCTTCATATTTGTCAACTTTGCAAATTCATAGGAAATTCCTTTGAACTCCAAATCCAGTGAAACCAACTCCTAGATGCTTCTAAAACCATCCTTTGTTAAATGGGTGCCTTTGCTCATTTTTCAAAAATATATTTCTGTACACTTCTTGCAAATCCATAAACCCCTTGATTCCACCATATCAAAATGTTCAGAGTTATCCATTCATCAAATCCCAATGAAACCACTTTGGTCATCCCTCATATGACCAGAAGTATCCTAGAAAAGTCATATTTTTTAGAGCACTTTTATCTCCTGCCTTGTTGTGTTGCTTATTATGGTTGCTTTCAACGATAATTGACGAAGTAGACGCAATGCTCGGAGTTGGACCAGAGATATTTGAAGACCTCGAAGACTTTGTTAAACAGGCAGGCAGCCCTTTGACCATGTCTATGAAACCTTTTATGCATGCCATAAAACTCTTTATTATTGTTGCATCGGAATCATGATGAGATGGTGAACCACGTGGGTTGGTTGCCTCGGTTACTTCCTCGTTGATACTTGCATTGTGCATGGCCCTACCCTTTTTATGAGGGTTATGCCGGTGGGAGTAGATAGGATGCTAAAGTAGCGCTACGCAAAAAGGGACGGGGATATGCATGGTGATGGGGACAAAGTGATTTCAAAAGTCTTTTCGAAAACCCCGTCGGGTGCCACTTATGCCCGAGGGAGATGATGAGATGGGTAACCACTTGATGACGAAGTGGTGTACCGAGGCAAGTGTGTGTGTTGTTTTCAAAAAAACGGATTGGTCGAAGTTGCGACCGTTATTCCAACCTTACATGCGCAACCACTCTACCCTTATATGGGAAAGGGCATTATTGATTACCTAGACCGATACTAGCTTGGAGCCCGCATTACTAGTGACGGGAGAGTTGTTGGTGCGCTCTCTCGAGACGGGGTCGTGCCAGGTAGGGCGGCCATGACTGTTTTCACAGGGCACCGGACACACCGTTGGTACCCCGTGCCAGTGGTATGTGATAAGTATGGGAGTGAGGCTCCAAGAAAGTGTTATGTGAAAAGTTGGGCACGGGGGTTACTGCCAATCGAGTGGACTCCATGTTAGTGTCGTCTAGGGAAAGGTAGTGATCGGGTGCTTACCTCGGGTACTTAAGGTATCGCGGGTCGTGGATGACACGAAAGTTCCCCGGATCTTGTGGGTAAAGTGTGCAACCTCTGCAGAGTGTAAAACTATTCGAATAGCCGTGTCCACGGTCAAGGACAGTTGGGTAACCGCTCTTGGGCTACGTCCACTTGTTTACAAACCAAGTGTGTGTGATGATAAAAATGACTTGGGTCAAGTCAAGGGACTTGACATGATTGAGATGGGTTGGTGCCCACTCTATTTATGTTAGATGGGTTGGTGCCCACTCTATTTATGTTGATATCTGTAACCTGTCCTCATGGTTACTTGAATTCTCTTGATGCATGCTTGCCACTGGTTATTTTATTGACCAGGAATGAAAGAACAGGATGTGATGAAGAACTCTTCGGTGACGAACATGCGAGCTAGGACGCTTCCCAGTCAGAATGCCTGTAGGGTTAAGGCAGATGGCATGGGTCCAAGTTATCGACAAAGATTTCCGCTGCGATGTTGTACTCAAGACTTGACCATAATGGTCCTACTTGTGTAATACGGTATGTATGGATGTAAGACTCTTGTTATTCAGCTTCTGTGTGTTCAGTGAGCATTGATCTCTGGGATCACTGTACACGTGCATTCGGTGATCACGACTTATGACTCAGGGTCCCCACAACTCTCCCGCAACCTGCTGTACCCTCTACTTGAACATGGTGCTTTATGCTTCATATTATTATCCAATGATGTGTTGCCATCCTATGATGTTTGAGTAGATTTTTGTTGTCCTATTGGTGGTTGATGAATTGCTATGATTGATTTAATTTTCTTGTGGTTATGTTGTTGTCCTTTGGTGCCCATCATATGAGTGCGCGCGTGGATCACACCATAGGGTTAGTTGTATGTTGATAGGACTATGTATTGGAGGGCAAGAGTGACAGAAGCTTCAACCTAGCATAGAAATTGATGCATACGGGATTGAAGGGGGACCAATATATCTTAATGTTATGGTTGGGTTTTACCTTAATGAACGTTAGTAGTTGCAGATGCTTGCTAATAGTTCCAATCATAAGTGCATATAATTCCAAGTCAGGGATGACATGCTAGCAGTGGCCTCTCCCACATAAAACTTGCTATCGGTCTAGTAAAGTAGTCAATTGATTAGGGACAATTCCACATCTCCTACCACCACTTTTTCACACTCGCTATATTTACTTTATTGCATCTTTATCTAAAAATCCCCTATTTTCTATTTATGCGTTCTTTACTATCTTGCAAACCCATCAAACAACACCTACAAAGTACTTCTAGTTTCATACTTGTTCTAGGTAAAGCGAACGTCAAGCGTGCGTAGAGTCGTATCGGTGGCAGATAGGACTTGAGAGAGTATTTGTTCTACCTTTAGCTCCTCGTTGGGTTCGACACTCTTACTTATTGAAAGAGGCTACAACTATCCCATATACTTGCGGGTCATCAAGACCTTTTTCTGGCGCCGTTGCCGGGTAGTCATAGCGTGGGGTGAATACTCTCGTGTGTGCTTGTTTGCTTTATCACTAAGTAATTTTTATTTGCTGTTCTAAGTTGTTCTCTATCTTTAGTTATGGATATGGAACATGAAATACCAAAAAAAAATTAGGTGTACTTGCTACTCATGGAGATGGGGAACCTCCTAAAACCCTCGATGCTCGTTATGTGAAAGAAATTATGTAGTACTTTGATAATCCTGGGAAAACCCCATTCAATTTTGTTATGGGAGACACGTTGGATCAACGTGAATACTTTAGGGATTATCACTTGTCACAAAAAGGGAAACTATTATGGGATCAAATTAATATGTTGTATTGGTATGCTAGGCAACTATGCTTGAGATATGATTTTACTTGTTGCTCTAGGATGGAGGCTCCACACCTTCCCTTTTCATGCGAATTTAGTGATAATAAAACCTTGGCTTCTTATGCTAAATGGTATCTATGATTACTATGATGTGGAACAAATAGAAGAATTTGTTGCTTTTATGGGTGCTTATGAGATTGAATCTATGTTTAAAACGTTTGAAGATTTTGATGATTCAGTTTATAGACCTGAAAATTTTGCTATACTTAGATATTGCTATGAAAATTATGAATACAATTACAATATTGATGCATTTATTGAGAAAGTCTCCGCTGCCCAAGAAGAGACTAATATTTTGCAGGAAGCTATGGAAGAAGAAATTGAAGAAGCAGTGAGCTCATTGGATGAAAAAGATGATGAGGAGAGCGAAGAACAAAAGGAGGAAGAGCGGATTAGCTACCCGTGCCTACCTTCTAATGAGAGTAACTCTTCAACTCATACATTGTTTAATTCCCCTTCGTGCTTACCGAAGGATGATTGCTATGATGATTGTTATGATCCCGTTGATTCAATTGAAATATCCCTTTTTTGATGATGCTTGCTATGCTTGTGGCCAAGATGCCAATATGAATTATTCTTATGGAGATGAACTTGCTATAGTTCCTTATGTTAAACATGAAATTGTTGCTATTGCACTCACATATGATAGTCCTATTATCTTTTTGAATCCTCAAAACTACACTATATCGGAGAAGTTTGTGCTTATTAAGGATTATATTGATGGGTTGCTTTTTACTACTACACATGGTGATTTTGATAGATATAATATGCATGTGCTTGCTGCTACTACTTGCAATTATTATGAGAGAGGAACTATATCTCCACCTCTCTATGTTTCCAATATGATAAAATTGCAAGAAACTGCTTATACTATGCATTGGCCTTTACTTGGTGTGCATGAATTGTTCTTTTATGACATGCCGATGCATAGGAAGAGATTTAGACTTCGTTGTTGCTTGATATATGTTACTTTGTGCTCGCTACTAAATTATAAATCATTGTTAATTAAAATTGGATTTGATATACCTTTGGATCCATTACTTGAGCACTACATGCCTAGCTTAATGGCTTTAAAGAAAGCGCTGCCAAGGAGACAACCCGGAAGTTTTAGAGAGTAATTTATTTCTGTTGAGTGCTTTTATATAGTTTAAAAACAAAAAAAATAAATAGGGGAACCTAAAAACTTTTCAAAAAGGAAAGTGAAAGTGAGAGAGACAAGCATTGTTGAAGTGGGAGCTAGCCTTGAACTTTGTTCATGCTCACAGAAACTTTGAATCTTGATTGCAGAAACTTTTCAACAAAAATAATTATCCCCTTGTACAATTCCTTTCTATTATAAAAATATTGTGCCAAGGTTTGCCTTTAGGATGTTTACAATGCTTGTTGGTTTGTACGGTGCAGGACAAAAACTTTGGCTGTAGTGCGCGATTTTAATTTTTTTACTGGAACGTCAAATTGTTCTGATTCCTTTTGCACTGTCTTTATGTACAAATTGTTTATTTTTCCTAGTTTTGGTAGAATTTGTTGGGTACTAGAAGTATGGTGAATGTTCAGATTGCTACAGACTATTCTGTTTTTGACAGATTCTGTTTTTGATGCATAGTTTGCTTGTTTTGATGAATCTATCAATTTATATCAGTGGATTAAGCCATGTAAAAGCTATATTACAGTAGACACAATGCAAAAACAAAATATTAATTGGTTTACAACAGTACTTAGAGTAGTGATTTGCTTTATTATACTAACGGATCTTACCGAGTTTTCTGTTGAAGTTTTGTGTGGATGAAGTGTTTGATCGAGGAGGTCTCGATATGAGGAAAAGGAAGAGAGGCAAGATCTCAAGCTTGGGTATGCCCAAGGCACCCCAAGTAAATATTCAAGGAGACTCAAGCGTCTAAGCTTGGGGATGCCGCGGAAGGCATTCCCTCTTTCTTCAACAAGTATCGGTATGTTTTCGGATTTGTTTCGTTCATGCGATATGTGCAAGTCTTGGAGCGTCTTTTGCATTTAGTTTTCACTTTTCTTTTATGCACCATGCTGGTATGAGATAGTCCTTGGTTGATTTATAGAATGCTCATTGCACTTCACTTAAATCTTTTGAGTATGGCTTTATAGAATGCTTCACGTGCTTCACTTATATCATTTGAAATTTGGATTGCCTGTTTCCCTTTACATAGAAAACCGCCATTTGTAGAATGCTCCTTTGCTTCACTTATATTTGTTAGAGCATGGGCATATCTTTTTTAGAAAGAATTAAACTCTCTTGCTTCACTTATATCTATTTAGAGAGATGACAGGAATTGGTCATTCACATGGTTAGTCATAAAATCCTACATAAAACTTGTAGATCACTGAATATGATATGTTTGATTCCTTGCAATAGTTTTGAGATATAAATGTGGTGATATTAGAGTCGTGCTAGTTGAGTAATTGTGAAATTGAGAAATACTTGTGCTGAGGTTTGCAAGTCCCGTAGCATGCACGTATGGTGAACCATTATGTAACGAAGTTGGAGCATGAGGTGTTCTTTGATTGCTTTCCTTATGAGTGGAGGTCGGGATCACGCGATGGTTAACTCCTACCAACCCTTCCCCTAGGAGCATGCGTAGTAGTACTTTGCTTCGAGGGCAAGTAGACTTTTGCAATAAGTATATGAGTTCTTTATGACTAATGTGAGTCCATGGATATACGCACACTCACCCTTCCACTTTGCTAGACTCTATTGTGCCGCGCAACTTTCGCCGGTATCATGAACCCATATTTACCTTCCTCAAAACAGCCACCATACCTACCTATTATGGCATTTCCATAGCCATTCCAAGATATATTGCCATGCAACTTTCCACCGTTCTGTTATTATGACACGCTCCATCATTGTCATATTGCTCTTTGCATGATCATGTAGTTGACATTGTATTTGTGGCAAGGCCACCCTCATAATTTTCGTACATGTCGCTCTTGATTCATTGCATATCCCGGTACACCGCCGGAGGCATTCATATAGAGTCATACCTTGTTCTAGCTTTGAGTTGTAATTCTTGAGTTGTAAATCCACAAAAGTGTGATGATCTTCATTATTAGAGCATTGTCCCAAGTGAGGAAAGGATGATGAAGACTATGATTCCCCCACAAGTCGGGATGAGACTTCGGACTTTAAAAAAAAGAGGAAAAAAAGAGACCAAAGAGCCCACCAAATAAAAAAAGGGGAAGGCCAAAAAAAGAGAAAGGCCAAATAAAAAAAATGAGAGAAAAAGAGAGAAGGGACAATGCTACTATCTCTTTTCCACACTTGTGCTTCAAAGTAGCACCATGATCTTCATGATAGAGAGTCTCTTGTGTTGTCACTTTCATATACTAGTGGGAATTTTTCATTATAGAACTTGGCTTGTATATTCCAATGATGGGCTTCCTCAAAATTCCCTAGGTCTTCGTGAGCAAGCAAGTTGTATGCACACCCACTTAGTTTCTTTTGTTGAGCTTTCATATATTTATAGCTCTAGTGCATCCGTTGCATGGCAATCCCTACTCACTCACATTGATATCTATTGATGGGCATCTCCATAGCTCGTTGATACGCCTAGTTGATGTGAGACTATCTTCTCCCTTTTTGTCCTCACAACCACCACCATATACCGCCATAGTGCTATGTCCATGGCTTGCGCTCATGTATTGCGTAAGAGTTGAAAAAGCTGAAGAGCATTAAGAAGTATGAACCAATTGCTTGGCTGAAACCGGGGTTGTTCATGATGGGAGTATTTTGTGTAATGAAGATAGAGCATAGCCAGACTATATGATTTTGTAGGGATGAACTTTCTTTGGCTATGTTATTTCGATAAGACATAATTTCTTGGTTGGTATGCTTGAAGTATTATTGTTTTTATGTCAAATGATAGATTATTGCCTTGAATCACTCGTGTCTTAATATTCATGCCATGATTAGACATATGATCAAGATTATGCTAGGTAGCATTCCACATCAAAAATTATCTTTTTTATCATTTACCTACTCGAGGACGAGCAAGAATTAAGCTTGGGGATGTTGATACGTCTCTGTCGTATCTATAATTTTTGATTTTCCCATGCCAATATTCTTCAACTTTCATATACTTTTGGCAACTTTTTATATTATTTTTGGGACTAACATATTGATCCAGTGCCCAGTGCCAGTTCCTGGCTGTTGCATGTTTTATGTTTCGCAGAAACCCCATATCAAACGGAGTGCAAACGGGATAAAACGGATGGATAATTATTTTGGAATATTTGTGATTTTTGGGAAGTAAAATCAATGCGAGACGGTGCCGGAGGTGGCCACGAGACAGGGGCCCACGCCCACTCCAGGTGGGCGCGCCTCCCACCCTCCTGGGCCCCTCGTAAGGCGGCTGATGCCCTTCTTTGGCTGCAAGAAAGCTATTTTTTGGAAAAAGATCTGGGCGAAGGTTTCAATCCAATCAGAGTTACGGATCTCTGGATATAAAAGAAACGGTGCCAGGGCAGAATCTGAGAACGCAGAAACAGAGAGAGACAAAGAGACAGATCCAATCTCGGAGGGGCTCTCGCCCCTCCCAAGCCATGGGAGACAAGGACCAGAGAGGAAACCCTTCTCCCATCTAGGGAGGAGGTCAAGGAAGAAGAAGAAGAAGGGGGGCTCTCTCCCCCTTGCTTCCGGTGGCGCCGGAGCGCCGCCGGGGGCCATCATCATCACCGCGATCTACACCAACACCTCCATCATATTCACCAACATCTCCATCACCTTCCCCCATCTATATTCAGCGTTCCACTCTCCCGCAACCCGCTGTACCCTCTACTTGAACATGGTGCTTTATGCTTCATATTGTTATCCAATGATGTGTTGCCATCCTATGATGTTTGAGTAGATTTTCATTGTCCTATTGGTGGTTGATGAATTGCTATGATTGATTTAATTTTCTTGTGGTTATGTTGCTGTCCTTTGGTGCCCATCATATGAGCGCGCGCGTGGATCACACCATAGGGTTAGTTGTATGTTGATAGGACTATGTATTGGAGGGCAAGAGGGACAGAAGCTTCAACCTAGCATAGAAATTGATGCATACGGGGTTGAAGGGGGACCAATATATCTTAATGCTATGGTTGGGTTTTACCTTAATGAACGTTAGTAGTTGCAGATGCTTGCTAATAGTTCCAATCATAAGTGCATAGAATTCCAAGTCAGGGATGACATGCTAGCAGTGGCCTCTCCCACATAAAACTTGCTATCGGTCTAGTAAAGTAGTCAATTGATTAGGGACAATTCCACAACTCCTACCACCACTTTTCCACACTCGCTATATTTACTTTATTGCATCTTTATCTAAACATCCCCTATTTTCTATTTACGCGTTCTTTAGTATCTTGCAAACCTATCAAACAACACCTACAAAGTACTTCTAGTTTCATACTTGTTCTAGGTAAAGCGAACGTCAAGCGTGCGTAGAGTCGTATCAGTGGCAGATACGACTTGAGAGAGTATTTTTTCTACCTTTATCTCCTCGTTGGGTTCGACACTCTTACTTATCAAAAGAGGCTACAACTATCCCATATACTTGCGGGTCATCAGACTCGAATGAAGCGAGAAATTGCTCAATTCGTGAATGAATGTGATGTCTGCCGAAGGGTGAAAGCAGAACACCAACGACCAACTGGTCTCCTCCAACCTCTTGCTATTCCAGAATGGAATATTGATCATATCGAAATGGACTTTGTCACTAGATTCCCTAATTCCAAGCATGGGAATGATGCCATCTTCGTTGTCATTGTCAAGCTTATGAAAGTGGCTCATTTCCTTCCAATCAAAGAATCTAGCACGACAGCTCAGTTGGCAGAGCTGTACACCTCCAGAATTGTCTCGTTGCACATATTCTGCAATTGATCTCTTCAGGCCACGGAAGCATTTTCACTTCTAAGTTCTGGGACTCCTTCCAGAAGGCCATGGGCACCAACATTTGCTTCATCATGGCTTTCCACCCTCAAACAAGTGGCCAAGTCGAGCGAGTCAATCAAATCCTCGGAGACATGCTCAGAGATTGTGTCATCTCTTTCGGTATGAAGTGGGAAGATTGTCTTTCATATGCCGAGTTCTCCTACAACAACAGCTTCCAAGCAAGTTCGGGCAAGGCCCCATTCAAAATTCTTTATGGCAGAAAGTGCTGTACTCCTCTCAATTGGTCCAAGACTGGTGAACGCCAACTTCTTGGCAATGACTTGATCACAGAAGCTAAAGAAACGTGTGAAGTCATCCATGAAATCTCAAAGCCGCGTAATCGCGCTAGAAGAGTTACTATGATAGCAAGCACTATGACTTGGCTTTCGAGATTGGAGATCATGTCTACCTCCACGTCTCTCCAAATAAAGGCACTTGTCACTTCGGTATCAAAGGGAAGCTTGCCCCTAGATACGTGGCTCCTTTCAAGATCATTGGCAAAAGAGGCGACCTCGCCTATCAACTTGAGCTTCCGTCCAATTTCGCAAATGTGCATGATGTGTTTCATGTGTCACAGCTTCGCAAGTGCTTCAAGACGCCTGAGCGCATGATCAACTTCGAAGAGGTTGATCTTCAAGGATATTTGTCTTATCATGAGCATCCCGTTGCTATTCTCGAAGAAACTGAGCGCAAGACTCGCAACAAGTCAATCAAATTCCTGAAAGTTAAGTGGTGGCACCATTCCGACCGAGAAGCCACCTGGGAGCGCGAGGATCACCTTCATTCTGAATATCCGGAGTTCTTTCAGTCCTAGATCTCGGGACGAGATCCTCTTGTAGTGATGGAGTGTTGTAACACCCCGGATGTAACTTTCCATATTTGTAACTCCAACTCTTGCCATTTCCGGCTATGTGATATATTATTTTCTCCGTGGTTGGGTTTTTGTCTTTCATTTTGCATTTTGTTCTTGTCATGCATTTCATCTCATGTCACCATGTGCGTCTCATTTGTATTCGAGTTTGTATCATGCATCCGGTCACTTTCCCCGTTGTCCGTTTCGCAATCCGACACTCTCACATGCACCCGATGCACCCCTCTTATCTTGTTTCGTGAGCAGGAGAAAAACGTTCTCGGAATGGGCCGAGATTTGTCGAGTGGCCTTGGTGCATTGCTACGTCTTGAGCCTGCATTGGTTTTCCTCGAAGAGGAGAGGGTGATGCAGCAACAGTAGCGTAAGTATTTCCCTCAGTTTTTGAGAACCAAGGTATCGATCCAGTAGGAGGCTCCTCAAAAGTCCCACGCACCTACACAAACAAAATGAGAACTCGCAACCAACGCAATAAAGGGGTTGTCAATCCCTTCACGGCCACTTGAAAAAGTGAGATCTAATAAAGATAGTAAGATAAGATAAATATATTTTTGGTATTTTATAATATAGATGCAAAAAGTAAAGATGCAAATAAAAGTAAATTGGAAGCAAATATGATAAGAGATAGACCCGGGGGCCATAGGTTTCACTAGTGGCTTCTCTCAAGATAGCATAAGTATTACGGTGGGTGAACAAATTATTGTCGAGCAATTGATAGAAAAGCGAATAATTATGAGATTATCTAGGCATGATCATGTATATAGGCATCACGTCCATAACAAGTAGGCCGACTCCTGCCTGCATCTACTACTATTACTCCACACATCGACCGAATCCTGCGTGCATTTAGAGTATTAAGTTCATAAGAACAGAGTAACGCATTAAGCAAGATGACATGATGTAGAGGGATAAACTCATGCAATATGATATAAACCCCATCTTGTTATCCTCGATGGCAACAATACAATACGTGCCTTGCAACCCTTTCTGTCACTAGGTAAGGACACCGCAAGATTGAACCCAAAGCTAAGCACTTCTCCCATGGCAACAAAGATCAATCTAGTAGGCCAAACCAAACTGATAATTCGAAGAGACTTGCAAAGATAACTCAATCATACATAAAAGAATTCAGAGAAGATTCAAATATTATTCATAGATAAACTTGATCATAAACCCACAATTCATCGGATCTCGACAAACACACCGCAAAAAGAGTTTACATCGAATAGATCTCCACAAGAGAGGGGGAGAACATTGTATTGAGATCCAAAAAGAGAGAAGAAGCCATCTAGCTAATAACTATGGACCCGTAGGTCTGTGGTAAACTACTCACAACTCATCGGAGGGGCAAGGATGTTGATGTAGAAGCCCTCCATGGTCGATTCCCCCTCCGACAGAGTGTCGGCGAAGGCTCCAAGATGAGATCTCGCAGATAAAGAAGGTTACGGTGGTGGAAATTGTGGTTCGTGGTGCTCCTGGATGTTTTCGGGGTACGTAGGTATATATAGGAGGAAGAAGTACGTTGGTGGCCGCCCGAGGGGCCCACGAGACAGGGGGGCGCCCTCCTATCTTGTGGGAGCCTCGGCTGCTTCTTGACTTGCACTCCAAGTCCTCTAGATCATGTTTGTTCCAAAAATCACTCTCCCAAAGGTTTCATTCCGTTTGGACTCCGTTTGATATTCCTTTTCTTCGAAATACTGAAATAGGCAAAAAAACAGCAATATGGGCTGGGCCTCCGGTTAGTAGGTTAGTCCCAAAAATGATATAAATGTGTAAAATAAAGCCCATAAACATCCAAAAGGGGTAATATAATAGCATGGAACAATCAAAAATTATAGATACGTTGGAGACGTATCAAGCATCCCCAAGCTTAATTCCTGCTCATCCTCGAGTAGGTAAATGATAAAAAGAGAATTTTTGATGTGGAATGCTACCTAGCATAGTTCTCAATGTATTTTTATTTATTGTGGCATGAATGTTCAGATCCAAATGATACAAAATAAAAGTTCATATTGACATAAGAAATAATAATACTTCAAGCATACTAATCAAAGTAATCATGTCTTCTCAAAATAACATGGCTAAAGAAAGTTATCCCTACAAAATCATATAGTCTGGCTGTTGCTCTATCTTCATCACACAAAGTATTTAATCATGCACAACCCCGATGATAAGCCAAGCAATTGTTTCATACTTTAATAATCTCACACTTTTTCAAATTTCACGCAATACATGAGCGTGAGCCATGGACATAGCACTATATGTGGAATAGAATGGTGGTTGTGGAGAAGACAAAAAGGAGAAGATAGTCTCACATCAACTAGGCGTATCAACAGGCTATGGAGATGCCCATTAATAGATATCAATGTTAGTGAGTAGGGATTGCCATGCAACAGATGCACTAGAGCTATAAATATATGAAAGCTCAACAAAAGAAACTAAGCGGGTGTGCATCCAACTTGCTTGCTCATGAAGACCTAGGGCACTTTGAGGAAGCCCATCATTGGAATATACAAGCCAAGTTCTATAATGAAAAATGCCCACTAGTATATGAAAGTCATATGAGACTCTCTATCATGAAGATCATGGTGCTATTTTGAAGCACAAGTGTGGAAAAAGAGATAGTAGCATTGTCCCTTCTCTCTCTTTCTCTCATTTTATTTTTTTTCTTTTCTCTTTTTTTCTTCTTTTTTTCTTTGGCCTTTTTTTGGCCTTTCTCTTTTTTTTGTCTTTTTTTTCTTTTTTGTAAAGTCCGAAGTCTCATCCCAACTTGTGGGGGAATCATAGTCTTCATCATCCTTTCCTCACTAGGACAATGCTCTAATAATGAAGATCATCACACTTTTATGGATTTACAACTCAAAGCTAGAACAAGATACTACTCTATATGAATGCCTTCGGTGGTGTATCGGGATATGCAATGAATCAAGAGCGACATGTATGAAAATTATGAAGGTGGCCTAGCCACAAATATGATGTCAACTACATGATCATGCAAAAAGCAATATGACAAAAGTAATACATGTCATATGAACGAAACGGTGGAAAGTTGCATGGCAATATATCTCGGAATGGCTATGGAAATGCCATAATAGGTAGGTATGGTGGCTGTTTTGAGGAAGGTATATGGTGGGTGTATGGTACCGGCGAAATTTGCGCGGTACAAGAGAGGCTAGCAATGATGGAAGGGTGAAAAAGTGCGTATAATCCATGGACTCAACATTAGTCAAAAGAACTCAAGTACTTGTTGCAAAAATCTAGAAGTCATCAATAACCAAAGTACTACGCGCATGCTCCTAGGGGGATAGATTGGTAGGAAATGACCATCGCTCGTCCCCGACCGCCACTCATAAGGAAGACAATCAATAAATAAAATTGTGCTCCAACTTCATCACAAAGCGGTTCACCATACATGCATGCTACATGAATCACAAACTTCAACACAAGCATTCTTTAAATTCATAATCACCCCACTAGCATAACTTTAATATCACTACCTCCATGTCTCAAAACAATTATCAAGCATCAAGTTGATCATAGCATCCAATTCACTTTCTATGATAGTTTTTATTATACCCAACTTGGATGCTCATCATTCTAGGACCAACTTTAAAACCATAGCAAATACCATGCTGTTCTAAAAGAATCTCAAAAATATATAAGTCAAGCATGAGATACTAGTAATTTCTTCAAAATTAAGACACCACCGTGCTCTAAAAATTATAAGTGAAGCACTAGAGCAAAAACTATCAAGCTCAAAAGATATAAGTGAAGCACATAGAGTATTCTAGCAAATTCTAATCAAATAGGCTTCTCCCAAAAGGTGTGTACAGCAAGGATTATTGTTGTAAACTAAAAAGCAAAGACTAATATAATACACGATGCTCCAAGAAAAACACATATCATGTGGCAAATAAAAATATAGCTCCAAGTAAAGTTACCAATGAACGAAGACGAAAGAGGGGATGCCTTCCCGGGGTATCCCCAAGCTTAGGCTTTTGGCTATCCTTGAATATCTTGGGGTGCCATGGGCATCCCCAAGCTTAGGCTCTTGCCACCCTTTATTCCATAGTCCATAAAAGCTTTACCCAAAACTTGAAAACTTCACAACACAAGACTCAACAGGAAATCTTATAAGCTCCGTTAGTGAAAGAAAACAAAACCACCACATAAGGTACTGTAATGAACTCATTCTTTATTTATTTTGGTGTTAAACCTACTGTATTCCAACTTCCTTATGGTTTGTAAACTATTTTACTAGCCATAGATGCATTGAAATAAGCAAACAACACACGAAAAACAGAATCTGTCAAAAACAGAACAGTCTGTAGCAATCTGTAACTAACGCAAACTTCTGGAACTTTAAAAATCCTACCAAAATAGAAAGTCCTGGAAAATTTGTTTATTGATCATAATAAAAAAGAATCAACGCAAAATCACGTTCCTGTGATTTAAAAAAATTATATCCGTGTGCGCAAAGTTTCTGTTTTTCAGCAGAATCAAATCAACTATCATCGTAGGTTATCCTATAGGTTCTACTTGGCACAAACACTAATTAAAATATAAAAACACATCTAAACAGAAGGTAGATGCAAGAATTATTACTAAACAGGAGCAAAAACGAAGAACATAAAGAAAATTGGGTTGCCTCCCAACTAGCGCTATCGTTTAACGCCCCTAGCTAGGCATAAAAGCGAAGATAGATCTAAGTAGTGCCATAATAATAAGATAGATCTTGAAAGCTCATCTCATATTCTCTATGTTCGGCAGCAAGTTTTCTTTGAGGCAAGCAAAATGTAATCAAAAGGGCTAAATTTAGTGGGACAAAGGTCCCCAAGATCAATCACAGTAGGAACGGGTTCCTCCTTTGGCCCTTCATAGTGCACAACTATTTCATCACTAAAAGCATTCTTTTGGTAAAATCTTGTGAGCCTATACTCAAGAGAGTATCCTAGCTCATTGTTTCAAAGGGAAAAATCATTATTAAGCTTGTTAATGCTATCAACCAAGACATCGGTAGGAACCTTTTTTCTAAGGTTTTCATCAAAAAGCAACATAGTCCAAAGATTGAAAACGCCTAAATTCCTCTTGATCATAGAGGATCGCCTCTATGGGAGGACGACTGGCGTCCACCCTATAGTGTGCAAAGATTTCTTTGGCTTCTCTTATGATAAATCTAAACTCATGAGCCAAAAAGATAGTAATAGTGCGTTTAACAGAAGAATGCTCAATATTGGAAAATTCTAGAAAAACTCTTTGTTTGCAAGGATGCATATGCATAAATTGTCTTCCAAGCTCAACTACAAGCATAGCGATGGCATCCGCAAGACTACTAGTTTTATGAAGAATAGAACCACCCATGGAAGGTAAAGCATCGGTACAAGTAAAGAGATCTTGAATAACACCCTTTCCAATGATGTTACCACTACCGATTCGAAACTTTTTAGTATGTCAGATAGGGGGTTCTTCAGCCGGAGCATCAGAATTTTCCATGTTATCATGGTTGTCCATATCGATGATAATCTCCCCAATTTCAGACATAACGGCAAACAAAAGCAAGGGGGAAGAAAGCGAGCGAAAGAGAGGAGGAGATTGGGAAAGAGAGGGCGAATAAAATGGCAAGGGTGAACCGGGGGAGAGGAAAACGAGAGGCAAATGGCAAATGATGTAAATGCGAGGGGAGATGGGTTTGTGATGGGTACTTGGTATGTCTTGACTTGAGCGAATACCTCCCCGGCAACGGCGCCAGAAATCCTTATTGCTACGTCTTGAGCTTGCGTTGGCTTTCCTCGAAGAGGAGAGGGTGATGCAGCAATAGTAGCGTAAGTATTTCCCTCAGTTTTTGAGAACCAAGGTATCAATCCAGTAGGAGGCTCCTCAAAAGTTCCACGCACCTACACAAACAAACCGAGAACTCGCAACCAACACAATAAAGGGGTTGTCAATGCCTTCACGGCCACTTGCGAAAGTGAGATCTAATAAAGATAGTAAGATAAGATAAATATATTTTTGGTATTTTATAATATAGATGCAAAAAGTAAAGATGCAAATAAAAGTAAATTGGAAGCAAATATGATAAGAGATAGACCCGGGGGCCATAGGTTTCACTAGTGGATTCTCTCAAGATAGCATAAGTATTACGGTGGGTGAACAAATTACTGTCGAGCAATTGATAGAAAAGCGAATAATTATGAGATTATCTAGGCATGATCATGTATATAGGCATCACGTCCGTGACAAGTAGACCGACTCCTGCCTGCATCTACTACTATTACTCCACACATCGATCGACTCCTGCCTGCATCTAGAGTACTAAGTTCATAAGAATAGAGTAACGCATTAAGCAAGATGACATGATGTAGAGGGATAAACTCATGCAATATGATATAAACCCCATCTTGTTATCCTCGATGGCAACAATACAATACGTGCCTTGCAACCCTTTCTGTCACTAGGTAAGGACACCGCAAGATTGAACCCAAAGCTAAGCACTTCTCCCATGGCAACAAAGATCAATCTAGTAGGCCAAACCAAACTGATAATTCGAAGAGACTTGCAAAGATAACTCAATCATACATAAAAGAATTCAGAGAAGATTCAAATATTATTCATAGATAAACTTGATCATAAACCCACAATTCATCGGATCTCGACAAACACACCGCAAAAAGAGTTTACATCGAATAGATCTCCACAAGAGAGGGGGAGAACATTGTATTGAGATCCAAAAAGAGAGAAGAAGCCATCTAGCTAATAACTATGGACCCGTAGGTCTGTGGTAAACTACTCAAAACTCATCGGAGGGGCAAGGATGTTGATGTAGAAGCCCTCCTCGGTCGATTCCCCCTCCGGCAGAGTGCCGGCGAAGGCTCCAAGATGAGATCTCGTGGAAATTGTGTTTCGTGGTGCTCCTGGATGTTTTCGGGGTACGTAGGTATATATAGGAGGAAGAAGTACGTCAGTGGCCGCCCGAGGGGCCCATGAGATAGGGGGCGCCCTCCTATCTTGTGGGAGCCTCGACTGCTTCTTGACTTGCACTCCAAGTCCTATGGATCACGTTTGTTCCAAAAATCACGCTCCCGAAGGTTTCATTCCGTTTGGACTCCGTTTGATATTCCTTTTCTTCGAAATACTGAAATAGGCAAAAAAACAGCAATATGGGCTGGGCCTTCGGTTAGTAGGTTAGTCACAAAAATGATATAAATGTGTAAAATAAAGCCCACAAACATCCAAAAGGGGTAATATAATAGCATGGAACAATCAAAAATTATAGATACGTTGGAGACATATCATGCATCACCGGTAGACCGCCTGTCAAATTCTGTTCCATTTGGAGGCCGTTTGATGCCCCAATGGTTAACCGGGTAACCGCAAAAGCCCCTCTCTCTTTGCAACCCAACACCCCTCGAAATCAGCCCACTAACCCATCTAAATCCCCTCCATGCTCTCCATCATTGGATCACGATCGTGTGGGCAAAAACCGCACCTCATTTGGACTCTCCTAGCTCCCCCTACCTATAAATAGGTGTCTTCCCCTCCAAATTCGAGTCCAAACCATAAAAATCCTCCCCCGCCGCCACCGGACATGTCCGCCCATCGCAGGATGCTCCGCCGCCTCCCTGGACTAGTGAGCAGCCGCCACGTGGCTTCCCGCCCCGCCAGCCGCCGCGGCCCGCCGAAGCCCGCGACGGGCCTCCAAGCCCATCGCCTCCGCGCCCCCACTCCGCTCGCTCGCTCGCCCTCGCGCCCGAGCGCCGCCGCCTGGCTTGCCTCGTCGTGCCGGACCCATAGCTCGCCGCCACCGTTCGTCGTCACGCTGCCGACCGCCGCTGCATGCCGCGTTCCCTCCGCGCCGGTGCCGCCCCGCTGCCGACCTCGCTGGCGACCACCGCGCCCGGATCCGGCGCTCCCCTCGCCGGCGACCACCTACGGCGCCTTCCCCAACTCTGGCCGCCTCCTCCACGCAACTCCGGTGAGTCCTCCGGCCTTCCTCGGTTCCCGTGCCTGAAACCCTAGATCCAAAAGGTTGACCTTGTATTTCTCTAAGTCCCAAAATTCTTACTTGGTGATGCCCTGTTTAACATGCCATATCTCCATGCTCGTAGCTCCGATTCATGCATATGATATATCGAAATGTTCATCTCGTGATGCTATACAATCTAGTGTCATTTGCATGCATGTTACTAACCATATTGATGCTTGTATCCTCGTTGCAGAAGTGCTATATGATGTAACCTGTTGAAATTGGTATAACTTGCTGATTTGTTATTTTTGTTGCATTTTGTGTGTGCATCCTATGAGCATGATGTCTACATGTTTTAGGAGCATTTTCATGCCATATTTATAGTGGTGCCATCCATGTATTTTTATGTGCCTCGTGGAGAGTGCATCAAGCTCGTGAAGTGAGCTACTTGCTGTTACTGTTTTGCTATGCTGATTCTGTCATATCATGTTGCTATGTTTTCTTGATGCTACCAATTAATCCATGCATAATATGGAGATCCTTAGTTGACATGTTTTGATGTCCATGTTATGATCTATCATGCCTTGCCATTTGATGCCTTATATATATCCTATAGAATATGTTTTCATTGCCATGAACATGCTTATATAATGTTCCAAATTTCTGTTAACTTCATGATGCCAAGTTGTGAGCTTAATATTAGTTGATCCATGACTTTTTTGGAGACGCTCCAATTACATGAATTGAATCATGGTATGAGTGATTTCTCCAGATGGCAAGTTTGAAATTTTGGATATCATATGACCTCCGTTTCATGCTTGCAAACATGCTATGATAATGTTGCTGTTTTACACTTGCTGAAACTGTTTCAACATTCAATCTTGTCTTGTTGGTTCCCACTAATCCATGAGCCATATGCATATGATGCTTTGATTTTATTTGATCTATATCATGTTTTATTTAATTACATGTGCTTTTTTGCTATGTTGGAGTGCTGTAGCATAGTTTCATGATGCATCTTATGTGCTATGATGTTGTAAAGCGCAGTTTTGCATCATTCTTGTTTTGCTTGTCATTTGCAAACCGTGCATCCGTTTCCAGTGATCCTTATATCGATTTCGACCTAAATCACTCACTCTTCCCAGCGGCATACTTGGTTTGCCAAGTTGATTCCTTTATCATCTTTTCCCTTCCGGAGTACCCATATGCATTGCACGTCATATCTTGCATTCCATGCCATGTCTTGCATCATGTTGCTTGTGCATTGCACCGTGATTGATTGTTGTTCCGTTGCTTGTGTTCTTGCTTTGGGTAGATCCGGGAGACAAGTTCGTGAATGAGGAACCTATTGAGTACGCTAACGAGGAGCAAGCTTTCGACAACTCTAAGAACTTTGCAAGCTAGATGACCATTACCCTCGATATCACTTCTATCTTTGTTTGCTAGTTGTTCGTTCTATCGCTATGTCGCGCTACCTACCACTTGCTATATCATGCCTCCCATATTGCCATGTCAAGCCTCTAACCCACCTTCCTAGCAAACCGTTGTTTGGCTAAGTTACTGCTTTTGCTCAGCCCCTCTTATAGCGTTGTTAGTTGCAGGTGAAGTTGAAGATAGCTCCATGTTGGACATGATTATGTTGGGATATCACAATATCTCTTATTTTAATTAATGCACCTATATACCTGGTAAAGGGTGGAAGGCTCAGCCTTATTCCTGGTGTTTTGTTCCACTCTTGCCGCCTTAGTTTCCGTCATACCGGTGTTATGTTCCTTGATTTTGCGTTCCTTGCACGGTTGGGGTTATGGGACCCCCTTAACAGTTCGCTTTGATAAAACTCCTCCAGCAAGGCCCAACCTTGGTTTTACATTTTCCTAACAAACTATAACTTTCCCTTGGGTTTTCGCGAGCCCGAGGGTCATGTTTATTTAACCCCCCCGGGCCAGTGCTCATTTGAGTGTTGGTCTGAACCGGGCAGCCTGCAGGGCCACCTCGGGGGAACTTGAGGGTTGGTTTTACTCGTAGCTTGACCTATCCGGTGTGCCCTGAGAACGAGATATGTGCAGCTCCTACCGGGCTTTGTCGGCACATTCGGGCGGTCTTGCTGGTCTTGTTTTACCATTGTTGAAATGTCTTGTAACCGGAATTCCGAGGCTGATCGGGTCTTTCCAGGAGAAGGAATATCCTTCATTGATCGTGAGAGGTTGTGATGGGCTAAGTTGGGACACCCCTGCAGTGTATAAACTTTCTAGAGCCGTGCCCGCAGTTATGTGGCAGATGGGAATTTTTTTAATATCCGGTTGTAGAGAACTTGACACTTGACTTAATTAAAATGTGTCAACCACGTGTGTAGCCGTGATGGTCTCCTTTCGGCAGAGTCCGGGAAGTGAACACGGTCTGGGTTATGTTTGAACTTAAGTAGTCTTCAGGATCACTTCTTGATCACTTCTAGATGACGACCATTGCGTAGTTTCTCTTCTTACTCTTGTACTCACCTTTAGCCACCATATTTTGCTTATCAATTGCTGCAACTCCACCTCATTACCTTGTCCTACCCTTGAGCTTAAATAGTCTTGATCTCGCGTGTTTTGAGATTGTTGAGTCCTCGTGACTCACAAGATACTACAAACATTGCAGGTCCCGATGATACCAGTGCAGGTGATGCAACCGAGCTCAGATGGGAGTTTGATGAGGATCTTGGTCGTTACTATGTTTCTTTTCTGGATGATCAGTAGTGGTGCCCAGTTGGGATGATTGGGGATCTAGCTTTTTGGGTTGTCTTCTTTCTTTTGGATTTGCCTGTAGTCGGACCTATGTGTGTACTCTGAATGATGTATTATTTATTTAAGTACTTGTGTGAAGTGGCGATTGTAAGCCAACTCTTTATCCCAGTCTAGTTCATTACATGGGATTGTGTGAAGATGACCCTTCTTGCGAAACAACCACTATGCGGTTATGCCTCTAAGTCGTGCCTCTACACGTGGGAGATATAGCGGCATCATGGGCATTACACCAAGGTAGGTTACTTCATGTAACAAGAATTCACACTTGGAATACTTGGCATAAAGTTGATGCTCTCGAAGCTTTTCCAAAACAAGTCGAAGATGTTCAGCATGTTCTTCTTCGTTCTTGGAGTATACAAGAATATCATCCAGATAAACCATGACGAACTTGTCAAGGTATTCCATGAATGTGTAGTTCACCAGACGAGAGAATGTCGCTGGAGCATTGGTTAAGCCGAAAGACATGACGGTGTACTCGTATGAACCATAGCGAGTAACGATTGTCTTGGGAATATCTTCTTCACGTACCCAGATCTGGTGGTAACCGAACCTCAAGTCGAGCTTAGAGAATACAGAGGATCCAACAAGTTTATCATACAGATCATTGATCTGAGGAAGGGGATACTTGTTCTGAATTGTAGCTTGGTTGATAAGACGATAGTCTTGGACGAAATGACTTTCTTCTGGATAAAGACAGAAGGTGCTCCCCAAGTAGAAGAACTTGGACGAATGAAACCACTTCTGAGGGAGTCCTGGATTAGGGGATATCCGTACAGCCGGACTGTGTACAACGTCCGGACTATACAAGCGTGAAGATACAAGAATCAAGACTTCGACCCGTGTCCTGATGGGACTCTCCTTTGCATGGAAGGCAAGCTTGGCGATTCGGATATTATGTTTCCTTCCTTGTAACCAACTCCATGTAAACCCTCTCCAGTGTCTATATAAACCGGAGAGGTTGGTCCTTAGAAGGCCGATCACAATTACAATCATACCATCATAGGCTAGCTCTTAGGGTTTAGCCTCTACGATCTCGTGGTAGATCTACTCTTGTACTACCCATATCTTCAATATTAATCAAGCAGGAAGTAGGGTTTTGCCTCCATCAAGAGGGCCCGAACCTGGGTAAACATCTGTGTCCCTTACTTCCTATTACCATCAGCCTTGACGCACAGATCAGGACCCCCTACCCGAGATCCGCCGGTTTTGACACCGACAAGTGCAAAGATATTTGTCGATTCCCTCCTTAAGCTCAAGGAGTTCATGAGGCGACATCTTGTAGGGTTGTTTGGCGATAGGAATGGTGCCTGGTTTCAAGTCGATGACGAATTTGACAGCCCGAGTAGGAGGTATCCCAAGGAGTTCTTTCTGGAAAGACATCTTGGAAGTCCTGAATGACTGGAATCTTTTCAATTCCCTCAAGAGGTGTTGCGTTCAATGCATTCAAGGCATAAAGTCGTGCTTCAGCATTTCAAACAAGATGAGCATGGTAGCTAACTATCTTATTAGAAGGATGTAGGAGGTGGACGGTTTTAGTGGCGCACACGATAGAAGCAGTAAGTGCTCTCAACCATTCCATTCCCAAAATGAGGTCAATATTGGAAGACTCCATAATAATGGAAGAAACATGGAATCCAACCCTTCAATTTCAACGGGGATGTCGTGACCAATCATGGTGGTTTGACACTGGCCCACAGGGGTGCATACCACTAGCAGAGTGTTCATTTGCTCGCATCTAATGCCGCGCGCATATGCAATTTTTTCTGACATGAAAGAATGTGATGCTCCTGAATAGAATAAAATAGATGCTGGTGTTAAGTTAACAAGGAGATTACCCATCACAGTAGTAGGCAGGTCTTGAGCTTCATCCAGATCAATGTTGTTAGCCTGACCATGACCATAAGGCACGACATTGTTGTTGCAGGGCTGATTGTTACCACGACCAGCAGGAGGAATAGCCAGTTGATTCTGATTTGATATCAATCCCTCGCATGCTGACCTGTTCAACCACACTTGAAGCACATACCATCATTGGGAGCAGGAGCCACTACAAAAAAATACACTTCCGTGATGATACGTGTTTGTCACAGTAGGTCCCTTTTTTGTCATGCATGTACATCGATGACGATTTTATGACAGAATCAAGATAGTCATACATGTGCTGTCGTAGAAGTGTTCCATGACATTACCAAAATTATCATCACGGAAGTGTCCACTTCCATGACGATAAATCGCGCGTCACAGAAGTGCTTTCGTCAAGGGTGACCGACACGTGGCATCCACCGTAACGGAACGCCGTTAAGCTATCGGGTCGGGTTTTGGATCCGATAACGCGTTAATAGCCCCGACCAATGGGGATTTTCCACGTGTAAAATCATCATTGGCTGGAGGAAACACGTGTCGGCTCATCGTTGGGACAGATGTCATCCACTCATTGGACGGAAGGCGCCTATGATACGTCGACACGTGGCACGGCCCAACAGAGGCCCATTCCTGTGAAAAGGCCGGCCCGTTTGACTTGGTCAAAAGGTGGCGGCCTGGCCCATGGAAAGCCTGTTAATTGCCTGTTCGCATATAGACCATTTACAGCCCGCTAACCCAAGGCCCATTACGCCCTATCTCAATTAGGCCCAGTAGCGTCATCTGGGCCATCCAATATGATTCCAGCCCGTTTTCACTTCTGGCGCATGTATGACCCATGATGTCTTTCGGCCCATATGAGGCCCTATGTAACTCTTGGCCTATTAACGGCCCGTGGTGAAACTGGCCCGTAATGAACAGTGTATCACTTTACGCCCATTAACGGCCCGTGGTGAAACTAGCCCGTAATGAACAGTGTATCACTTTATACCCATTAACGGCCCGTTATTCCGTTGGGCCATTTCCAGCCCATGTTATCTTTCGGCCTTCTCAGAGCCTATTTATTCTTGGGCTCATTTCCAGCATTCGTTTACTTACGGTCCGTTACTCTCATTTTTTGCTTGTGGGCCAAATGCAGCCCGTAGTTACAGTCGGCCCGTTTGTGGTTCGTTAATACGTTGGGCCGTTTTCATAGCGTTATCAAATACGGCCTATTAACAATGGCCCGTTATGGTCGGCCCATGAACAGACGATTCCAACTCTAGCCCGTTTACGGCCATAATGCGGTCTGTTTGGCCCATGTTTGGCCAATCGATCATACGGCCCGTATAAGGCCCATTGATGATACGACCCGCAGAAGGCTCATTGTTTCTACGGCCCGTAGGAGGCCCATTGTTTCTATGGCCCGTAGAAGGCCCACTGTTTCTACGGCCAGTAGGAGGCCCAGTGTCACTACAGTAAATATTAGCCCATGGTTATTGTGGCCTAGTTTTAAAAAATAGGTTATTGCAACCACGGAAAAAGAACTGCAATGACTACAAGCAAACAAATAAACAAGACAACAAGGAAATAAATAAGCAAGCAACTAACACTAGGCTATCACGGCTATTACACATATTACATCCACTGGGCATCAAAGTTCACCACCAGTGCAAATATAGGGAACAAAGCAGCATATCATATACACTGGTTGTCAAAGTTGGCGACCAGCGCAAATAAACGCCGCTGCAAAACAAATCCAGAACTGAAACCACTTCAGAAGATCTCAAGAAACAATATCCTGGGTACCCATAATGCTAGCAAGATGCTTAGCAAGCTTATTAACTTTCTCTTGTTTGCCGCTTAAATCCTCCAGTGCTTGCTGTTGCACCAGAAAATATGCATCTAAATTCTACAGGGACTTCCTCAGTCCTTCAGCTTCCTGTCGGAGCACATCTGATCGATGTCTTTCAACTTGAAGTTGAGACTCAAGAAGACGAACTGATTCAGGCAGCGAGTTCGAAGAGCTTGCGCCAGCAGTAGTGGCTAGTAACTCGAACACTACATCAAGACAGGACTTTTGGATTCCCTCACTGTCGTCAAGATAGTTTTAATCAGCTTTCTTGGAGACCAACAGGGATGTCTCACTATCTTGAACCTTATCTGCATTACTTCCTTTACCATTGGATAACGCGGTACTGTTCTCCAATATTTTGTCCGCATTCTAAAAGAGAAACAAGCAGACACATCACATGTTTACCATGTTGTATATGAAACTCATTTTGGTAAATGAGTTCAGTAGTAAAGTGGACAGGATAACAGCATGAAACAAACATATATCTATGTACCATGGTCACCTTATGGTCTATATCATTCTAGTTTTTGTTGCCAAATCAAGATAGAGACACAGTTCAAATAATATTTGTTCAAGACAAAGCAAAATAGACAGAATATAAGTGTGGGTAACTATAGAGCAATAACAACACTTGTAATGTGCATGACATGAGAACATAACTGTTTATTCAATTGAAACTGAAATCAACATAGAGCAGGTTACAACAACAAACCAGTTAAAGAAACAGGTTTAAAACATACATGTTGCGCCATTAGAGTTTCAATTCCATCCTTCAAATTTGAAAATAGTTGGTATGAGTAAATACAGTAATGCAAGAGCAAAGGAGTATGAACCATAGCTACAGAACCTGACCTGAGAACAAATCTTCTTCTCCTTTAAGCATTGAGTTGGGATTCGGAGTGGTGGTCCTCGTGCTTTGGGCACTGTAGTTCCCTTACTAACTGCTCATGTTTGGATGCTCTGTGGTGGAGATGGTGTTGTGTCAATTGGAACTGGGTTACTATCTGCCGGGGTTGGGGTTAGAAGGGGTGTAGCTGGTTCTCTGTCGAACCGGGTAGGGGTACAATCTGCGAGAGTCTGGGTTATGTGTGGTGGATCTGGTCCTTGGGCAAGTACAACCGCGGTTCTATCTGCATCAACTGGTAGCACTATCTTTTCTGAAGACCGTGTTGTTACTCCCTTAGATACTACCATCATGCTCTCCAATTCAAATGGCTGATAAACAAGAAAAGTAATTGAAAGTATGGACATTGTATGATAGACATGTGCAATGGATAATGGGGAATAAAAGAGGGCATGAAATAATTCATATTTATGTTGTCTAACCAAACAGGATAGCATGACACAATTTCACATATATGATGGCTAACTAAACAGGATAACATGACACAATTTCACATTATGATGGCTAACTAAAAAAGATGGAAAGACATAGTTCAAAATATGAGACTATGTAAACAAGATGACATGACATAACTATATAATGTGTTTATTAAATAGGTTGGCATGCCATAATTCACATACATTCACGGATAGAATGCCATAATTCTAAATATGATGACTGTAAACACTAAACATGATGAGATGATATAACTATATGATGTCTTTATTAAATGGGTTGCCATGCCATAATTCAGATAGATGATGTGTATGTACTATGTAAACATGATAGCATGATATAATTCAAATATATGATTTATATAGTAAGCAAGTAAGCAGATGGCAATCCATATATGATGTAAAAACTAAGCAATGCAAGACAACATGCATGACATGGGTAATATAACCCTGCCAAGTTTTAGCATAGACCTCAGGGGGGAAATAGGACTAGTCATCAGTCTCTGAATCCTCCTCTGAGGAGCTCTCTGTAACCAGCAAGATGTCTGCTTCAGCAGGTAGCACTGTCTGCTCTGAATACCTTGTTTTCACTTCAGATACTTCCATCACCGCTTCAAATGGCTGATGCACAGGAAGAGTAGTTGAATATACAAACGTTGTCGACAAATGGAACACGTAATACAAAAAATGATAGCATGATATAATTCACATACATGATGATTGGCTAAACAGCATGGCATTGCATAATTCACATATATAATGCCTTTGCAACAAGATAGCATTGTATAGTTCACATATATAATGTCTTGCAATAAGATGGCAATGCATAATTCACATATATGGTAATTAGACACTGAACAGGTGGCATTCACACAAAGCATGTCTAAACTAATCAAATGACATAGCAATGCGAGACACCATACACACGATATGAGCAACATAACCCTGCCAAGTTAGAGCATACACCTCGGGGGGAATAGGACTGGTCATCTATCTCTGAATCCTCCTCTGAGGAGCTATCCGTAACCAGCGAGATATGCGCTTCGTCAGATAGCATAGTCTGCTCTGAAGACCTTGTTTTCACTCCAGAATTTGCCATCACCGTGTCAAATGGCTGATGCACACGAAGAGCAGTTGAATGTACTAACATTGTTCACAAATGTAATATGTAACAAAAAAGGATGGACTGATATAATTTACATATAAGATGACTGGCTAAGCAGGATGGCATTGCAAAATTCACATATATGATGCCTGGCTAAACAAGATGTCGTTGCATAATTCACATAAATGATGAATAAATTAAACAGATGGCATTCGCACAAACGATGTCTAAACTAAGCAGATGACATATTTGATGTATAAAGTAAGCAATGCAAGACACCATATGCATGATATAACCAACATCAGCATGCCAAGTTAGAGCGAAGACCTCAGGGGGTAAATAGGAGTTGTCTTCTCCTTCTGAATCCTCCTCAGAACAGATATCTTCCTCTCGATTACAATCCGAAATGCGTGGAGGGGGGATGCCTTTGCGCCTACCATGGAGCAACGTCTGCATGAAATTTTATTGCCACGCAAGGCTCGTCTCTTCTGCTCTACATGTTCAGTTCCATTGTTTACAATAACTGTCATGCATACGAATAAAACATAGTGAGATTATGTAAGGAGTGCATGCAGAAATCCAGAGTGATGGTAGCAACCTGTGGATAGACCCAAAACCAATAATAGCAGGCAGATAATGGCTTCAGTTAAAAAATATAGATAATGGCTTCTTTGCTGTTCGTTTCCCACCCAACATGAAACTCGTAGTAGACACCGGAGATTAACTAGATAGTAGATAGATACTATTGATAGCGGCCCCGATATGTACCCCACAACCATTTAAAAACTCAAGTTTGACCATTAGTTTGGAGCTGACTCAGAGTCTAATCGGTGAACAGGATGATAAAGTAGCATGTAATATTAAGCGATGCATAACATAAGCAGACACGAAAGAGTGCGACCTCTCTTGCGGACCCGTGTAGTCCTCGAGGTCATCTGCTCGGTTGATGATGGTAATGCAGTTTTCATGGCTGCCAGTGGCGGGGAAGAAGATCTGAGGCGGCGAAAGACAGTCTGGAGGCCGGATCCCTGTTGTGCTGGACCCTTCTGTCGTTGGAGCAGCTGAGCTGGGGTGGACGACGGCAGCAGGAGCGGGACAAACCACGCAAGTTTTTCTTTGACAACTATCTGTAAGAGAAGTAATTCTGTAAGGGCTCGTTTGAATTGGAGGATTCCAACAATGCAGGGATAGGAAATAGACAGGAATAGGATAGGAATGCACGTGCAAAACAGAGAATTTAAAAACACAAGATTTGTGCCAATCTGGGTGTTTGATTCACAACAATTGGAAGATCACAGGATGCAAAGAAGCATGGTGATATTAAGTCAAACCACAAGAAAATGTACGGTTATAATGCTATTATGCTACTATCTCTTAGTCTTGTGCTTCATGAATAGGAATTTGAAAAGAAGGACAAGTGAAAATTAAAATTCCTACGTTTTTTCTTTCAAGGAGATACTAAAGGAACAAATCCGTGTGCTCAGTGGACAATATATATAACATTTAGAGTAAAAAAGAGATGCAACAAGTGTACAACCTCTTTGGCGAAGCCATGTCGATCTCAGCATGATTGGGTTGGCCGGTGAGGATGCTCCGGCTGACTTTGCTGTCGGAGGAGGGGAAAAGATCTTAGGCGTCTGGAGATGGAGCCCGAGGTACTGCTCCACTGTGATGGAGGGTTTCGTCGTTGGAGCAGCTCCGGTGAGTTGGACGACGCCGAGGCTGAAGCAGGACAAGAGAGACAACGAACAATGTTAACCTGAGTGGCATTCTAATAGCATCTCCAATACATGACTTAAAATACATAACCACAAAGTGCTAGATGTAAAATACACCAGCCGCTCATCTCTGAACTTAACTGTTGAAACTGAACTTAACTGTCGAAACTTCCAGACAAGCAAGGTGCGGGTTGAGATGGAGGGAGTTGTCGGAGCACAACGAGACAAAGATATATCTTAAATATTTCAGGCTAACAAGGCGCGGGTTGAAATTTCCGGACAAGCCTAACGTGTACTGTACCAAATCAATGCGCACTACAAATGTCATTCAAAACTTTGAATTCATGTTATGTTCAATTAAAATATTTCGCTACGTGTATAATGCATGCAACCTACTACTCAAATGAACGTTTTAGTGCATTCCAAACGTATATACTACCGCTTCAATATGAACTAAATTTGAATAAGATCTACAGTAATGATTGTTGTGAAGTCAAAGCATTTGAATTCGTTTCTCTGTTTTAATAAGATCTACAATCATCATTATTGTCAAGTTAAACCATCGTTTGTGTATTATCTTCACAGCACACCACATGATTAGTCTCGAGTTACATATGAACTATGTGTACTATATGAACTCGAACTAGATTTTTTGAATCCACTTTATTTTGATTTCAAATCACATTACATTTCTAGCTCTAGCTAGGTCTTCATAATATAAACCATGTCTCATATGTATAATGTGTTTATCACATTATGTATGGTGCCCCGCCCCCTACGCCTACAAGTATTTAGATGTGAGTTGCAAACACCAGACATTACCACAAATTCAAATAAAATGTGAGAATGTTCGATATACAGTATTGTTTTGATTGCTCGATATTTAGTTGTAAGCTGCAAACGCCGCACATTATCACAAATTCAAATAAAATGTGAGATTGTTTGATGTATAGTATGGTTTAGATTGTTCGGCATTTAGCTGTGAGTTGCAAACGCCATGCATTATCACATTATGGTATAACATGTGCACAACACGTGTATCACCGCTATATTCATGCATGCAATGTTTAAAACACTATGATCTCCTATTCAAATATATGAATCCGCTTTCATATCAAATTATGATCTTTGTTAGTCTCTTACACCCACACAATCCTCTAACCTTTGTAGCTACCACTAACTTTCTCTCATGCATGCACACGCCCTCCTCGCCCTCCCCCTCCCTTGGCATTCTATCCACCGGGCACATTCATTTTTTTCTTGAGGTCATTCTCCCAGAGTCTCCACAACTCCTTTCCGACACACACCGATCGATAAACCTCTCCAGTGATGCCTGCCTACAGCATACACAAACATCTTTAATCTCCTCCTTTATGTGTCCTTGCCTCGTGTCTCTCATATGGTCAGACACACGTGTAAACTCTCGACCCTCTTTTCATCGATCTCACAACCGCACACTCCTCCCCCTATCTAGCTAGTAGTTGGGCCTCTCGCACCACCTCCTATCTCCATTCTCTCTGTCTATACGTCTCGTTGGGCCTTATTTTCCTCTAACAAATGGACGTACACCGACCGATCTCTCGCTATACATATAGCTAGCTAGGTCCTTATAACATGTTTTTACCCACACGTCGATCGATCTACCTCATTAGTTGTGTCTCTCCCTTCCTCTGACAAACAACAATTGATCTACCAATCTAGTTAGGTTTGCTTACCAAACACATGGTTCCCCTTCATCATCCATGGATGCGTCCCGACAGATCTATCACGCACAAGCACACACAGAAACACATCCCCACTCTTATTGATAACATTGCAGTTCCACCCTCAGTTTGTCTAGTAGACCTCTCCCAACATCTCCGAGAAGCTACTCCATCACCCATCCAGCACTCTACCCCTCTCCCTCCCTCTCTCTCTCCTCTCTCTCTCCTCTCTCTCTCTCTCTCTCTATCCCATCATATTTCCCGTCCTTCAGTTATGTATGGATGTCGACCGATCTCCCTCAAGACATAGTTGGGTCTCTCCTTCTCAACACATATACGAGTCGTTCTACCTCTATAGTTAGGCCTCTGCCTACCCCTCCCCCCACCCCCTCCCCCCACACACACCGATACATCAAGCGCTCTAGTCATGTCTCCCTGCCACACACGAACTTGACATGTGCGCTCTAACGTTCCGGTAAGCCAGTCGCCCTATATCTTTGACTTGCACACACACACACACACACAATTTTGATGGCTCTCTTCATCGATCTCGCACCCACCCACTTGATCCTCTCTTCGACTCTATTGATAGCTATGACCCCTCCCTCTCTTCTCGTGGATTGCCCGACCCTCTATGTACGATATGGATAGGCCTCCATTTCACACACATTGCATGCAAAAATTTGTTTGAGATGTCATCGACACATATTCCCACAAATAATTCACGAAATCAACCCCCCACCGGCCCACCCCACCCCCCACCCCCCACCCCAAAACAAAAAACACTCATGAACGCGGTTTGTATCTCTCACACACACCCACGTAGGCGGGGGCGTGCATGAAGAGAAGAGGTGCATGCACGGTGCACGTACTCCCGTCTCTTTCCCAACCACACCCGCGCGGGTACACGGTGGAGCTCATTTCTGTACGAAAAAGGCAGCACACGTGGTAATTTGGCACGTGTACTGGTTGTCCACTTGGTGGAGGAGGATCGTCTACCACGGGTGAACAAACAAATTGCGACTTGACGTGTTATGTTAAATTAAAAAAAGAGGCAAACCATGTGGGGCCTACCTTAGAGGCAAGGCTCTATACACTGGAGTACTTTTGATGTGTCCCGTTAACTCGCAGAACGAGGAGAAGCTTGCTTAGTACACCGTCTCCCCCGCCCAAGGGCGCGGTGGCTCGCAGGATGAGGTGAAGCTTACTACTGTACGCCTTTACGCCCGCTCCCTCGCCCACGCGCGTGGTGGCTTGCAGCACGAGGAGAAAATTTTACTACTCCCTCCGTTTACTCCTCGTCCCTACTACCTTGGTTATAGAGATTATATCATATTGTTTGGAATATATATGTCCTTTAGTAGATTTCAGTATGAACTACTAGTACATAATCCAAACACTGATGTATATAGACGTATTTTAGAGTGTACGTTCACTCATTTTGCTCCGTATGTAGTAGCACTCTCCCTCGCCCCTCGACCCTCGCCCACGTGGTGGACGTGCAGCAATTCATTCGGTCTCATATAGCCAGAACGATATATACTGCACTACCATTATTGCTCGACTTCCCAAAGAGGCGAAGAGCCAATCGCAAGGTTAATATTTTGGAGATGCCAAGCGCAAGGTTATAGGAGAACGAGTAGTAGGTGCCACGTCATTTATAAATAAAGTTTTTTTTCTTCAGTGGCACGTACGCAATATGATAGGTTCATATGGAGAGAAAAGGAAACCGCTCCACTATATACATAGTTAGGACGGGCCAGCCTACACGGTTGCTTGCTGGGGTTGCTCTCTTCACACTCTCTTGCACAAAACGACTGTGCCACATCTCTAACATTCCGGCGGATCACGTACACTTGGGGAAGGGGTGGATGCTTAGTGTAGATGCGGTGGCCGTCGCAGACGGCGAAAACCCACTGTCGGCACGTCCCGATCAGGGGTCCCCGCCGTTCTCTCTCACAAAGCCGGTGAGGTTGCCTTCGTCCCTTGCTCACTGCCGTGACGTGGGCAGTTGTCGCCTCCCGCCGCCCTCCTCAAGGTTGAGCTACGTCCCTCAGGTACAACTCCCTTTACAGCCGGCTTGCACCACTGCTCCAGCTGCCCACATCACTCCCTGTGGATATTTCTCTACTTCTTTGCCCCGCACATACCTGATACCTCTACTGTCTTCTACGTATTTTTTTTTGTGATGAGTTTATGTCTCATCAACTAGTCCCAGTAATCTTATTCTAATCACGCTTCTTCAATTTCTTTGCCACATGGATGCTCATCTCGATTTTGGTGAAACTGCACAAAATGATCCGATGGTCAAAAGGTTGCAAACTTCATTTATTAGGAAGCTCGAACGTTGCCAACAAATTGAAGCCTGGTCAGGGTTCACGGTTCAAGGGCTAGGGACTGCATGGATCTTTTTTTTCTTTAGCTGCCTCTGTTCCAAAATAAGTGTCAACTTTAGTAGTAGTACAACTTTGTACTAAAGTTTGCACAAAGTTGAGACACTTATTTTGGAACGGAGGGAGTACATATTTGCTATGATCTGTCAATCATTGTGATGCAATAGCATGCATGTTAGTCTCCTTTGTATTTGATGAAATGTTGCAACGGGCAACCTTGGATGCAAGATACATGTAACAGGAGCTGGAAGCTTCATAGCATTGTACAAATTTATCTCTGATAAATTACAGTACGTACTAGTACTATACTAGTACTTCCTCCGTTCCTAAATATAAGTCTTTGTAGAGATTTCACCATGAACCACATGCGAATGTATATAGATGCATTTTAAGTGTAGATTCATTCATTTTGTTCCGTATGTAGTTCACCTAGTGGAATCTCTACAAAGACTTATCTACTAGTAATAGCTAGCCCCCACTACTAGGAATTCTCTATCCTCTCCTTGAGCCACATCATCAAAATTGATGTAGCCGTTAGATGAAGTAAATCAGTCATAATAGCCGTCTGATCTAGACGTTGAGAGGCTCCGCACTAAGCCACATGCAAGCATGCAGAAATACTGTGGCACATGCATGTGAGTGGGTTTTAAATCACATCAACATGTCTGCATGCAAGCATGCACCGGTAGCATGCATGTAAGTGAGCTTTTAAGTCCCATTAACATGTCAAAAACAAAAATATAATCCCATTATGCAGTAGGAGTTGGATGATCTTTTTTCCTTACGTGGGATGATCTAAATGATGATGGGAGTTTATTTAGTTTGGCTACCAAATTTGTCATGCGGTTATAGATTTTTTTTAGTTCTATGAAATCGATAATTTTGCACAGAGAGATATACCGCTGTTCCGCTGTAACGCGCGGGGACTCATCTAGTAATATTTAGGAATGGAGGGAGTACTATGTAAAGAGTTAGGTGTCGCACGGTGATAGTGTGAGGTGGGCCATGTAATCACTGAGCCTGCGTGTTTTCACTGCTCTTGCACTCCTCCGCTGTAAGAATGGAGAAAATTGTAATCTACTACCTCCTTCCGCCGAAAGCGTGGGACATCCAGCAGTCCTACCACCTCAGTAATAAAGACCAATGAGCCGTCAAATCACATAGACCCAGCAGTAAGTTGGACAGACGAAGCAACCATCACTCTTGCGCTAGTGAGAGGTCGCATCCGCTCTGCCCGGGCATGAATGCGGCACCAATTCTTTGGAGCGGTGCTGACCGTTTCGGGCGGGAAGCGCGCGCGGGCCATGGAGGGGCTTTGGGTGGGCCAGGCTGGTCAGGAGCGGGCGTGGCAGCTGTCCGCATGTCCCTACCGGACACGCCCGGAAACGAGAGGATGCACCAACTCTCGCGGCTAAAATCGTACACTACACACCATCTCTCTGTAGGAGTACGTCGATCTGTCGCACTCTCTAGCACACACATGCTATTAAACACACACACGCACATGCACGCACCTTGGTCCCGTTGCACCTTCTAACGTGACTTATTACACCTAGATGGAGGGAGTAGTAAGTATACGAGATACGGTGGCACACTGACTTAAGTCGAATACAAGTGCCCAAAATTTACGTGCATGTTATAATAAGGATTCACTTAAAATAGTACGTGAGCAAACAGAGGGATCAATTCGACAGTGTTCCCGAGCAGTAGCGAGATGTGTGAGGTAGTAAGATACACCGCTGGCGCTTTTAATTTTTCTTATTAATTTGTTTGTTTCACCCTCTAACTGGTGGGACCCAATGTACTATGTGGAGAGAGGTAAGGTGACTAAGGCTGCATTATTTCTGCACCACTTTGGATAGTCTTACCACCAAAGCCACATGACATGATTATGATTGAAATCCCAATGACTCCGACACACACACAAAAAACACGGCATGCTTGTCACACGAATGCAGGAATGTATAAAAGGTTATTTTCCTCTAGTTGAACATAACGGGAGGGTTGTGTAGCTGGTTAGCCTGTTCGCTCATCAAACTTAAGGTCTCGGGTTCGATAACTACACTTGAGCATAATTTTTGCCAGGAGGATTCTTTAACTGGTCAAAATGTTTTCTAGGGTTTGCACGCTTCACACACTCTCTCTAGTATATATATACACGATGGAGCCTCAGCGCTTGTAGTTTCTCTCTTCACACTCTCTCGCCCTCTCCCGCTGGAGCCTCAGCGCCTGTAGTTGCTCTCTTCACACTCTCTCGCCCTCTCCAGATCTAAACAAGAATTCGTTGGCCTCTCTCTCCCCTCACTGCTGCTCAAAGAGCCGGCAGGATCCGTCCGCCGGGAAGGGAAGGAGGCTCTGTCACCGTCGACGAGGGAGAGAATCCACTACCGACGCAGCTGTTCACTTTCCACCCAGCGGCGGCGCGGGAGGGCCTCCGACCCCTTCTTCTTCGTCGTCGTCCCATCGCCCACCGAACCACGCCCCAAGAACCTTAAGGTATATTTTACTTACTCCACATGCATTGCTCTGGTTGCATGTATACCATGAATCTAGGACGTGGTTCAAAGAGGAAAGGAGTGGGGGAAAGTAGTGGGAAAAGTTGTATATAGCATGAATCTAGGACGTGGTTCAAAGAGGAAATGAAGGGGGAAAGTTGTATAGCATGAATCTAGGATGTGGTTCAAAGAGGAAAGGAATGGGGGAAAGTTGTGGGGAAAGTTGTATCGCATAAATCTAGGATGTGGTTCAAAGAGGAAAGGAAGGGGCAAAAGTACTAGTTCAAAAAGGAAAGGAAGGGACAAGGCTGTAGAGTTTGAGCAGGACTAGATTTGCTGCGCTCACATAGGGAAAGGTGTCTAAAGATAACAAAACTGGCACCAACACAAATATGCTCCTTGGTTGTTTGTTCTTTGTTGCAACAGACTGTGCATGACCACAGTACATCGGTAGATGCACATGGTGCTGGTGCGTCCACTGTCCCGTGCAACTCATTAGCTGTTGTTAATCTAAGGCCCTGTTTGGTTAAAAACTCCCTAGTCCCTACCTGCTTGGTTCCAGGGACTAAACATGGACTAGAGGTTATTAAATGACATGCTAAAAGACCATGTTACCCCTAGTAATGAACTAATAGAAACAAGGTGCGATGCGTGGCAGGGGCAACTGTTGGAAAAAGTCCCAAAAAGACTCCCTCGGGGTCTTCTTTCTTTAGTCCAAAATGCCCACTTTTACTCCCTAGAAGTCCCTCCTATTTGGTTTAGATGTGACTGACACGGAGTTTTTTTAGTCCCTACACCAAAATGTCCCTGTAAACAAACACCCTCTAATAATGCCGCTGGAAAATTGATGCAATGCCATAGTTAAAAGAAAATTACATGTTTAACGAATTTTATTGTTAATATAATCTCTATGTTAATATTAATCAATGCCACCGTTTGAGAAATGCTACTGTCTTGCTTTCTTTCCCATTTAGATAAGGTAGATGCTTCTTTTTGTTGGCTTCTGTGTCACCCACCGTTATTGACCACTAATTGTTTCCTTTGCACCTCTGTGTAAACAGGGTTATCTACTTCACCTCGTTGCCATTGTGACCTTTTGTTGCACTGCACAAAACACTTTTGTTTTAAGAGTGTTTTGTGCAGTTCGACCAAAATGTCACACCGACAACGTTGCTGATTGCTTGATCTTAGTGGAACTGCACAAGAGGAGATCTTACTTCCTATCCGTTAAGGCGAATTTGGTTCAGATCTTCTTCTTGTGAGTTGTCTGAATTCCGCATCATGAGAGGTCAGTACTAGCCTTATTTCACATGATTCTGCAGTGTGCTTTCATATGTTGTGCTACTTGTACGATAATGTTTCTTGATTTTAATGAACTACACAAATGGAGACAAGACTTCCAATCTGTATGTGCACCGTAAAATCCCATTGAGGTGAGATAAGGATATTTCACAACTGCTGGCCTGTATTTTGCCACTTTCATCAGAAAATTAAGTTTAGTACTATACTTGTGCTCCCTAATTGACATGCCAAATCTTACATTGAAGGCAAAGCTTGTCTGTTATTGAACCAAGTGATGAAGGGGAAGACCAAACGGAAGAAAAACAAAAATCAACTCCCGGTGCTGTAATGAAGCACTGGAACTGTGATGACACAAGTAATGATATAGTTTTGCATCTTAATTTATTGCTATGGCTGGAACGAGCAATTGTTTTGCCACTGATTTGATGACATACATAATTATCTCTACTTGTGCAAAAAGGGATCTTCTTTGAAGATACCATATATTTTAGTGGAACTGCACAAGAATATGTTGGAAACATTAAACTAATCGAGGAGTATACAGTAAGCATGGACACCCCCGTAGATAGCAACAGATGGTTCCGGAGAAGTGCTTCATCTGTATGCTCTACACAATCAGCCTCCTGACAAAGGTTGGTACTCGCCCACTGATTTCATCCATATGATTGAACTTTGTCATCTCTATTGGTGTTGTGCTACTGTTTAGATACTGTCATGAAAAAGTGGTATTGTCCTTGAGAAGTGCTTCATCTGTGTTGTTTTAAATATTTCCTTTCCTTTTTTTCAAGCAAACAGGGATGCTAGCATTTAGTAGTCCTCTTGTCTTTGCACAACAGGATCATCTTCCTCTGAAGAAGAATATGGAGTACGTGAAGTGACTAGTTCCGATTATGCCAGGATGAAGAAGCCCTGTCTATCTTCTCATCAGAAGGAGCAGTTGAAGGATGGTTACATTACTCCCCAGAAGACCGAACTAACTTCAGCTCAGAAGGACTGACAAATCTCCATTTTTTGTTGTTGTGATGTGTGAGTACAATGTTGTTCTAGGATTCTTTCTGGTGAGTTCCATTTTTCTAAAAGTGTGCTCTACATGGACCATGTATGTGCCTGTTATCAATTCATAGTACAGTTTGCTTTATACTAATCACTTTTTTGTATTTGTGCAAACAGGGGTGCTCAGCTTGATTTCAATGGGAACTGCACAAAATGTTCATGAATACATTGAATCAGTCATTTCCACCACAAGAAAGGAGGTGCCCATAAGTTCAAGGCATTGCAACATATAAGGGCGAAATCATACAAGCTACGTGCGAATTTGGTTGATTTTGGTGGAACTGCACAAAAAGAACAGCTGGTTTATTTAGCACGAGGTGCCATGTCAATGTCCGAACTGATGGCAAACCCTGCCCATTCCACAATCGTAGGCATTTGATATTTTGGAATGGGACAACCTTGTCAAATTTTGCTCATTGATTTTAGGAAGATATGCGTTTGATATTTTCGAATGGGACGCCCTTTGCTGTCAGCAGCGTCGATCAATTTTTCCTTTATTCTTTAGTTGTGAAGTAAATATTGCCTCTGACATGTGAGTCGCTGAGATGCATAATCATCGATTGTTTTGAATGTTCTCTATGAATTGCCAGGCCTGAGTGTTTGATTGCACTGTACAGAAACACTAAAAAGCTGCTCAAACTCTTTGTACTCCTTCTGTTCCTTTTTACTTCGCACATTGTGAAAGTGCATAATTTTTTGTATAAGATTGGTCAAAGTAGAGATACTTTGACTGCAGACAAAACTTGTATGCAGACTAGAAAGGACCAGAGGGAGTACATGTGAATCTGCTGCAAACGTGGTGATCACCCTGTGAATAATGCTAGTACGTATTGTTTTGCATGTTCATCCAATGCCAGTGATACAGGAATTCGAACTAATCAAAATAAATTCATTCATACACGGTCGGATTTCATATAAACATGCCGGATTTCATTACATTTCATACATTCTTCAACTAAAAAGGGGTGCGCTGGAGGTATAATTAATTAACCGAAGCTACCCACCTGTGTCCCGCTGAGCCGAACAGAAGCTTCAGTGACTTAACTGCAGGTGTAGTTGCGTAACTGACATGTGGCCTGTTGGGCCAACATGTCAGTCAGCCAACTGCACCAGCAGTTAAGTAGAAGCAGCGTTCTTCTCCAGCGCAGCTCTCCGACTCCACGTTGCCGCCAAGAAGCTAACCGGTCGTCAATGGTCAACCCGCCTAGCTTGGCTTCAACCGGAGGGTAGCAGCGGTGGCCTTACTTGGAACCGAGTGGCGGCAACCTACCGTGTTCTACTCTTCCTTGTTTTCTGTGTGGCGCGGCCTCGTTGGCAGCGAGGCGGGGCCTCGGCGGAGCCGGCGATGTCCTTTGTCTCGTTGCCGACGGGCGGCACCTTAGTGGAGTGGTGGAAATCCTCCCCCATGTTGCCGGCAGGGTGGGGCCTCGGCTGAGCTGGCGATGTCCTCTGCCTCGTTGTTGGTGGGGCGGGGCCTCGGCGGAGCCGGCGGTGTCCTCTACCTCGTTGTTGGTGCTGCGGGGCCTCGGCGGAGCCGGCAGTGTCCTCTGCCTCGTTGTTGGCACCACGGGGCCTCGGTGGAGCAGGGCCTCGTCGATGCCAGCGGAGCGGGGACTCGTCGGAGCCGGCATTGTCCTCTGCCTCGTCCTCGGTCTCGCCAACAACGCCTCGCCCGCTTCATCGCCCTCTTTGCTAGACTCTTTGTAGGCGGCCGTAGCCTCCGCCACCCGCATGCGGTACCGCCAGCGCTCGAGGCGGCCCTTGCGGGCGGGGCGGTATGAGTCGAGCAGCGCCTCCTGCTCCGCCCGCTCCGCGGCGATCTGCTCCTCCGCCTGCAGGTGCTCCTGGAGGAGATGGTGGTTGTAGGCGGCGTCGTCCCGCGCCTCCCGGAACTGCTCCTCACGCATCTGCCTCATCCTGTCCATATATTGGGCACGGGCCTCGCCGATGGTCATGGTACAATGCACTGGCGAGGATGGCATGGAGGAGGGGGTTGGCGCTGGATCATCGACTACCATGTTCTCCGTTGGGACGTCGTCGTCCTACGGCTGCCTGCCGGCTAGCCAGTCGGCAGCAATGGCTGCCATCTCCTTGTGGTTCGTCGTCCGCCCATCCCAAAGAACGCTGGAGCGCGAGGAAGCCATGGTGGGAAGTAGTGGTGTGGACAGGAGAAAGGGAACGGATGCGGATTACTGCAGCTATGGCCGGCACAGCAGTTTATATAGCAATGTTGGGCGGGTGGAGGGACGAACGTGTGGCACCGGAGTAGCCGCCTCGGCAACCGCATATCATTAATGTGTGCGGCAGATGGACGGACGGACGACACTTGTGTCATTTGAAGCCGGAGCAATCGCCTGCACTGGGAAGTGGGGCAGCTGGTGCTGACTGTTTCGGGCGGAAAGCACGCGCGGGCGAGGAGATGACTTTACTTGGATAGGATGACAATGGGGACCCACCAGGTCCATAGCCTCACATACGCAAGTGCCTCCTTATTATATATATATATATATATATATATATATATATATATATATATATATTTATAACTATAACTTTTTTTGCTTCCTCCTGGTTTCCTAACATCACGGTCCCACACCATTGTCAGCCTATGTACTCCCTCCTTTCCGGTTTATAGGGCTTATCTCAAAAATTTTGTTTTTCCAGTTTATAAGGCTCAATTTGGTTGTTTTCCATCACATGTTCAGATTCCAAGGTGCATTAAATCATTGCATGCAAGTATTAAGAGAAAATTGACCAATGCATGTACTTTATGCGTGCATGCATTGCAATTAATGCATTGATAAACATAATTTTTTGAGGATAACAAGAGCTTTAGTTAGGTGCTTTTGCAAAACTACAAAAAGTATTTCACCACTCATCATCTACCTTGATTGGTGAGATTTTTGAATTGAGCATTATAAACCAGAAAGGAGGGAGTAGTCAATAAATGAGAGAATTGCACAAGAAGCGGCCAACGGCTGGGACCAAGCAGCTCGAGCAGTATTTGTGTTTTTGAGGTGTGAGCACTGCAGAGTTTTTCGATGTTTACCCCAGATATTAATTTTTCTCCTCTGAACAACAATGAAAACATCGCTGTAGGTATTAACTGGGCGGGCTGTGGCCCGTCTAGCCCAGGCCAGATATCCAGCTCAGATATTAATTTTTTCAAGCTGAAAATGGCTAGCCCAGCTATACTTTTTTTAGGAATACCCAGGCAAGGTCAAGTTGTTATTCTCTGCCCCGCTGGGCTGCAAATCTTTCCTAGGAGGGATGCATTAGGCTTAACAAGAAAATGGGCTTTAAGAAATAATAAATCGGATGTAATTATAAAAATTGGGTAGTAACTATAAAAAAATGCACCAAACAGTGATTACTTTATAAAATATTATTGTTGGATATTGAAAATTTTAATTTCATTAATTGTTGCGAGCGCAATGTTTCGTTGGATTTTTACGTAATATAAATTTATATTGAAATTGTATTTAATCTGACTAGAAATTTCGGGATAAAAATATTCGGATCCCATCAAAATGTGGGAAATTTTATTGAATTCTGTTTTAAACGGTTGGTTGAAATGGGTTGTACTTTTAACAAACTGTAAATGGGCTGTAGTAAATTCCATTAGAATTCAAAAATGGGCTACACATTCTTACAAATCTCAAATGGGCTATAAGTTCTCTGCCACACACTTCTAGCCTTACTAAGTTGACGCTTCCCCTAAAAAAATAGAGTTGACGCGTATGCAAGGCTTTGTCAACCTATAGTCAACACACAGTTCAAGCAGCAGTGGTCGATGGATGTCCATCCAACGGATGTCATGCTTCTTCTTCAATCTTGGATATTCTAGATTCACCCGCCCAAAATATGATTCCTCCCCCTGACCTGTGGGCCTACTAAGTTGACGTACCAAGGGCTTTGTCAACTTAGTCAATATAAACGATTCTAGCTGCAGTGACCGTACGATGTCCATCCAACGGCCGTCGTGCTTCTTCAACCTCTGGTCTTCTTGCTCCAGCCGCCCAAAGCAGCGCCAGTCGTGTCGCCTGCTCCTGCCTCCCGTGGCCGGCTGTGCTGCCGCGGAGGCCTCACCGTCCCCTACTACTCCCACCGTTGGCCAGGCCATCCCTCCACTCACCCACACCCCCTGTTATTCTGCGGCGACGGCAGCGCAGCCGAACCGGTGAACCCTCGTACTCCTCTCCATGTGTGCATCCACTGCCGCGTCTTCCCCGGCTCCGCATCGTCCCCTTCCTAGGCCTCGCCGTCGTCCACCGCCGTGGTGCTCTCGGCGCGACGTGGTCAACGTGGTCAAGGAACGACTTCCATCCGACGTGGACTGTACGTGGAGAGGCTGACAGCTGAGTCCACGGCAGCTGCAAGGAAGTGCCTCCTTATTACGCGCAAAATAATTATTCCTCCACCTGACAGCGGGGACCCACCGGACGGGCCACCGTATTTCGCAAAAAAAATGATTCGCCCCCTGACTACTGGGACCCACGAGCTACATCTTCGCACGCAAGGAAGTGCGTCCGGAAAAAAACGATTCGCCCCCCTGACTGTTGGGACCCACCAGCTACATCTTTGCACGCAAGGAAGTGCGTCTGAAAAAAAACGATTCGCCCCCCGACTGCTGGGACCCACCAGCTACACCTTCGCACGCAAGGAAGTGCGTCCGGGCAAAAAAATGATTCTCCCCCTGACTGCTGGGACCCAGCAGCTACACCTTTGCACGCAAGGAAGTGCATCCGGGCAAAAAAAAACAAAACGATTCGCCCCCAGACTGCTAGGACCCACCAGCTACATCTTCGCAAGCAAGGAAGTGCCTGATAGTCGGGACCCACCTGGTCGAAGCATACGTAGCATTGTCATCCTGGTCGCGAACGTGTACATACATACTGGTCGATGTAGAGGCGCGCACGTGTCGTAGTAGAGGCGCGCACGTGTCGTAGTAGAGGCGCGCACATAGCGTTACACGTACATACAGCGGCCAGGGTGCAAGAAAGAAAATATGGCCACGTATGTGTACATACGGGCGGGGTCTCGAACGCCTACTCGCGCATATGTACGGCCAGGGCTCGTGTACATGGGGAGGGAACGGAATGCGTCATGTTCATGGGGAGGCAATGGAATGCGTCGTGTTCATCGGGAGGCAACGGAACGCGTGGGAGCCAACCGGCTTGGACGGAACAGGCGATGGAAACGAGGCTTGGCGTACCGCAGAACGGATGAAACGGCCTTGTGTTCGACTGGCCACGTTCGAAACGGGGTCCTGTTGATCGGGAGGGGTTGGGCGTACCGCAAAACAGAGGAAACGGACCTCCTACAGTCGAAACGGGGGTCCTGTTGATCGGGAGGGGTGTGGCGTACCGCAAAACAGACGAAACGGACTTGTGTTGGAGCGCTATGGTCGAAACGGGGGTCCTGTTCATCGGGAGGGGTGTGGCGTACCGCAAAACGGGACTCCACGGGATACTGTTCATATCCACCATCGACCTCCTCCAGCCTCCATGGGCTACCGTCGACCTCCTCCAGCCTCCACGGGCTCCTGTTCATCCAGCCTCCACTGCACCCTACTCCACCGGCTACTGTTCAACCACCCCTCCACGGGCACCCCTCCAGCGTCTACTGTTCATCTAGCCCTCCACACCACGGGGTCCTGTTCAACCACCCCTCCACCGTCTACTGTTCATCCAGCCCTCCACACCACGGGTTCCTGTTCATCTAGAGGCAACGCCACCTCTCACTGTTCATCCACCCCCCCTCCCGCAACGCTCACTATTCATCCCAGAGGCAGCATCGATCGGCTTCAGTTAGCAGTAGTAGCGAAGGAATCGCTCGATCGGGTTCAGTTAACAACCATCGATCGATCGCTCGGGTTCAGTAACGCATAGCCTGCAGTGCAATCGCTCGGGTTCAGTTAGAACCCAACGCCTCGCTCGGGTTCAGTTGGAGCCAACGCCTCGCACACACGCGCGTACGTGTACGAGAGAAACTCGCATTTCTCGGCCCCCGACCTCCCACCGTAACCGGGAACTCCCCAAAATTTTCCTCCCCCTCGCTTCTACCATGGTTTTTTCCATCATGGACGGCCCAAAGAATGTCATGCAGCTGCGTCTCCAGCCCGCCCAGGACGAAAAGCCCATTTTCTGTCATGATTTTTTGTCATAGAAGTAGGAGCCCACCACATCTACGATGATACCGGGTTCTGTCACAATTATCGTAATAGAAGTGTCATATGTATGACAGGAAAAAAATACGTTCGGCCCAAAATGTCACGGATGTGTCTTTTTATGTAGTGAGCTTTGGGTGGTGCAGTTCGAAGAGGCTGCCTCGGCGGTGGAGGAGGCAGACGAGGTGCAGCATAGGACTATCTTGGTGCAGGTGCAGTTGGACGATACATGCTGTGGGAGATCCATATCCTATGCTTTTGCGATGACGGGCCCGACGATTATCCAGCGTCATGGTTGCGCCTGAGAGATCCCTGGTGTTCCTGAAGACCAGTCTCAACCTGAATGGCCTTGTTCACCAAGGTGGCAAAGTCGGCAAAGTCATGAATGAGGAGCGTTAGCTTGATATCAGCTTAAAGTCCATCATGGAACTTTTCCTGCCTGCGAGCATCAGTTGCAATGTCTTCTTCAGCATAGCGGGACAATTCAAGAAACTCCCACTGATATGCATCCACAGCCTTGTTGCCCTGGGTGAGGTTGCAGAACTCGCACTTCTTCCTGTCCATGATTCCCCGAGGAATGAAGCGGGCATGAAAGGCAGCTTGGAAATCCGGCCAAGTAATGATTGGTCCAGCCGATTGGGTACGCCTGTGACTGCCTACCATTGAGCAGTGGGACCTTTCAGATAGTAGAAAGCAAAAGTGACATAGTTGGCAGGAGCAACACTAGCAGACTCCATCTCATAAGTGATGTCGCAGAGCTAGTCATTAGCATCAAGAGGTTGAGTTGAGTTGCGGTAGTTAACAGGGTTGAGGCATGCAAAGTCTTACAGAGTCACTGAGTCTGGCTGCTGATCCATATTGGGGCGCGGGAACTGACCCATGACCCCTTCCATGAACTGGCGATTCAGCTTAAACCGATGTATCATTCCGACCATGAATTGGGGCGATGGTGGAGCGTTGCCACCACGGCCATGACCAGCGGGTCTAACCATCCTGCTTGAACGCAACAGGGGTAGTTTAGCATTGAACAATTGTAGAGACAAAGAATCTTTCATGAAGTAAGATGCACAAACAAAGAAGTGCGATAGATACATCATAGTGGTCAATGAAGACATATAGATCCATGCGCGAAGTTTGGTAAAATCGACAGCAGGAGTTCGGAAACACATGCAGCTAGACCACCAGGTGGCGCGCAGGCACATGATGGAGGGATACAAAAACGAGACATAGCAAAGGCTACATCAATGTAGAAGAAAACTTCTGGAGCGAGGAATCTATAAGGGACGACGCGGGGTTCCCCTGATAAAAGGATCCTGCAGTCCGCGATCACTATGAAGCAGATCCTGGCCCCCAATTCGAGAAAGGGGTAAGGCAAACCTCCGGGTGGATGTGATCATGAGATCCTAATGTTAGAGTTACCAAAATCATTTAACCCGAGTAGAAGAGAGATCAGAGTCCCATAATATAGATGAAGAATAAAAGATCCTAATACCACCCATTTGCGATGTGGGCCCGTAAGCCACACAACAATGTTAGTAAAAGTTTTCCAAGGAGTAGACTCAACTTTGGCCAAGAAGTTGGAAGGGGGGGTCCAATAGGTAGTCGACTCTGATACCAACTTGTGACGCCCTCGATTCAATCGTACACTAATCATAGGCACAAATGTATATGATCAAGATAAGGGACTCGTGTGAAGATATCACAACACAACTCTAGACACAATTAAAGTCATGGAAGCTTCATATTACAAGTTAGGGGCCTTGACGACTCGAATACATAAGCTCGAATCCAAACGAGTCAACAAGAGCAACAATATCTGAGTATAGACATAAGTTAAACAAGTTTACCTTAAGAAGGCTAGCACAAAAGTAACAACGATCGAAAAGGCAAGGCCTCCTGCCTAGGAGCCTCCTCACTACTCCTGGTCGTCGGCGGTCTCCATGTAGTATTAGGCACCCTCGGGGTAGTAGTAGTCACGGGCAGTGGCATCTGGCTCCTGGGATCCGTCATCTGATCGCAATAATCGGGTATAGGGGAAAAGAGGTAGTAAAGCAACTGTGAGCACTCATCCAAAGTACTCGCAAGACTTACATCAAATCTATGCTAAATATGCATTAGTATCGAAGGAATGGGGCTGTATCTTTGGACTGAACTGCAGAAATGCCAGAATAGAGGGAAGGCCTAGCCTACCGAAGACTAACATCTTCAAGTATCTTGCAACATCTAGAAGAGTACAAAGTAGCATATTATAATTAGCAAGTATGTTGTAACATTAACACCCAGAGACTCTTCCTCGACTCCCTACCTGAAAGCAATTCTGGGGCCAATGTATCCATTTCATGCCTCAACATCAAGTTCTAGTTGTATCGATCGGGATACAACTTCGAGCGTCCGTTACCGTGGACACGGCTATTCGAATAGATCAACTTCCCTGTAGGGGTGCACAAACTTACCCAACACACTTGATCAACTCCGGTCGGACACACCATCAGGTCATGACCAGCCTTGGCCGATCAAAATGTCATAGTCCTACCTAGGCTCAACAGAGAGGCCAGCATGTCGGTCTTCATCCTAAGGGCATAGGGGTCTTGGGCCCATCGCCCTTTGCACTCCTGCATGTTGCATGTGCGTCCGATGAGCAGATCTAGCCCCCTTATACAAGCGCAGGCTTAACCAGTCCAACCCAGCGCGCGCTGCTCCATCGCTGATGTCCCAAGAGCTTTCGGCTAATACATACGACACAGAGTGCACATACTTATTCCCGCGTGGTGGTTAGTGCGAAAAGGCCAGAGGCGTACTCAAATCACATATCCAAGTCGTTATTGTCTTGGGAGCATGCGGTAATGATTAATGATCCACCATCTGCAGTCACCTCGGATTCCCCTTCACCACTTACGTTAAGGGCTAAGAATGCCCGACCATGCCGCGGAAAACTTGTGGGTACCCTCCAGGTCAACCCAACTTCACATCACTCGTCGCATTTCTCTCGTGAGTACCCCTCGGGGTTGACCCGACTTCATCATGGTTCTGTGGTGTAGTCAAAGTAACCGTGTGTCCATAACACCAAAGGGGAATCCGAGGAATCACCCTCGATGGATTCCACTTGATGTAATCGTCAGGGTGAACTTAGAGGAATCACCCTCGATGGTTCACTCTTGATGTGTAGCATTATAGAGTCATTACCAGAAGTGGTGAAGGAGGAATCACCCTCCATAGACCACGACCGATTAACTACACTACAGAGATCTCATCAGAAGTGTTATACGAGGTATCACCCAGGGCACTCGATAGTAGCTCTGCAGACTCGTACAACTAAGGGGGTGTGATGTGATGTGTCAGGCTCTGGACGTTGATCATGTTGATCGAGTCATCGAACATAAAGTAGGGGCAACTGGGACAAGGTGAGGGGTCACTGGTGGATCACTAACCAACCTATACTAAGTAGTTTAGGATAACTAGGTAAGGTAACAATTGCAGTTTACAAAATCAGGTATGCATCAGAATTGGAGCAATCAATTACAGTAGCAAAATCTAATGCAAGCATGAGAGAGAAGGAACTGGGTGATATAGGAATGATCAAGGGGGTTTTGCTTGCCTGTAAGCTCTGCTGAAAAGGTCTGGTCATCACGGGTGCAGTCGGCGTCAGGAGCAACATTAGTGTCGGCGTCTACCAGAGAGACGAGGGGGAAGAAACAATAAATACAAAGGATACAAGTGTATCACGATGCATGACATGATAGTATGTAGAGCTAGGGGCAACCTAATGCAGTGTTAAGTGACACAAACACTACTAGGGAAAACCCTAGTAGTAGCGCGTGTTTTGTGCCCACTAGTAGCGCGGGTGGCCACGCTACTAATAAGGCGCTACAGCTATTGCTTAGCAGTAACGCGTGCCACCACGCGCTACTGCTAGGACAAATAGCTGTAGCGCTTGTTCACTACCGCGCTACTGCTAAGGTATCTACTTGCAGCGTGTTTTCTTTCCATCGCTACTAGTATTTTTTTATTTTTTTATTTTTAGTGTATTTATGCGCCATCATACAAATATTGGTACAATACCAGCTGTTATGAGGTTTACATCATTATGTCCATAACAGTGTATTAAATGAAGGTGGATTAGGTTCAAGTGGAGGCAATATGTGGTGCATGTCAAAAGTATACTACTAATCCAAACTTGATCTAATTTGGACTAGTAGTACTTTCGATGTGCACAACATGTTGCCTCCACTTGAATCTAATCCGCCAGCACAAGCTATTTAATCATCATCATAGTCATTACCACCAACAGTATTTATTTAATCAACACTAACACTAGCTAATAATAATCATCATAGTCATTACCACCAACACTAGCTATTTTATCATCATAGTAATAGTGTAGCACATCATCATCCTCAAACTCATTTCTAGCTAGCTAATCACTCCTGCTGCTCTCTCTTAGGTAAAATAACATAAAACATATATAGCTCTCCTCCTCGATCAAACTGGAGCATGCAGATGAACCTGTCTCCTAATCGTGGGTAGAGCATCTGTTTGTTGCCCCCTAGTACTTCTCTGCGCTCCCCCATCACATATCTGGTCCAGTCTTGCACTATTAAGCATCTGTCGCTAATCTTGAATGCACTAAAGTAATCTGTAGGATATCTTGGCCGTAAGCTGATAATACTCATGGTACCTTTAGTCTCATCCCATAAGGCACAACATTCATTGGGAGTCCCTGTTGAAGAACATCGTACGGTAACATACTTAGCAATGAAGTTTAGCTTCAAAAATAATGTATCAAAAAGATGCACCGATGACAAATAGTAAAAATCTTACCATCCTTCCTAAATAGATGTGACCGTAGTTCATTACGAACACTATTGGTCGCACATTTTCAGTACTAACATTTCTAAATACAGGAAGAAAATTTGTCTTGACAGTATCAAGATCCTCAAGCCATGAAACATAATGACTGAGCTCCTCGCAGTTGAGTTCAACCCCAGGACAGTATACGGTCCTGTCTACCAAGCGCTGGACATGTTTGCTTGCACGGAAATAAGCTGACAATACAAATTAGTTGTCAACTATTTTGGAATAAACAATATCAAAGACATAAATATGGTTGAGAAACTTACATAATGGTATAACTGGAGGCATTTGCACATCGACCCAGATGTCGGTATTACCTTCAATATCATCTTCCGGACGAATATCAAAGGTGATAACCATATCAGGCTCAAATGCATAAGTCTTGCATAGTGCTCGCCATGTTTTGCATCCAAAATAGGTGTAGTCGTCTGAATTGTATAACTTCGCATGGAAAATATAACCATGCTCGGTCTTCAAGTAAACTTTCTTTTCCTCCATATTATGACTGAAACCTATCTTATCCAATACAAAAACTCTTGCATGGCAGGGGATACGCTAGTAGAATAGTAAAAAAAATATAAGTTGAAGCAAATGAAGCAGATGTCATGCTTAATTACGAAAAAATACTTGTCGTTGTGACTTACTGTATCCACTTCGAAGTTCTCGTCCAGCCTGATGCTGAAGCGCCTATCATCATCTAGGAAGATTCCGTCGCACAGGCCGCGCTCGTCTTCGCAGTATTTGCAAATACCGAAATCCTTCTCGTCGTCAAACATTTCCTATGTTCATAGTTAAAACATTAATTGAAAATCGACCGAAGACAACTACCAAGATACTCAACACACAAATCCGGGGCACTCGATATTTCCTACATATTCTAGCACAAGTCATGCCAAAATTCACGGAAAAATCCGGCATGACCTTTGCTAAAATAGGACATATCGAGCGCCTGAAATTTGCCGGAACGGAAATGAATCAACACTCCGGCAAAACATAGGCCACTCGAAGGTGTAACCTGCAAACATGACCGGCCACTTGGATATTGAGCAACACACGATATACATTTCAAAATATCTTATAGGACTCAAATTAGCATGCATTCAATAAGCAAAAGTAGATCATCTCATGCGTCAGTACATCGTCGAATATTATCACTAATACATCATGAATAGTGTCATACATATAACATCACTAATAGAACTAAAACTCTAGCACACGACGGGTATCAGCGCGGGCGTGGACACCCACAGAGAAGGCACCATCACGGGATCATAGCTCCAGTGAGATCCCCGGAGAACCTGCCAGGTATTGGAGAACGGCCTGTGCTCCAACGCAAACAAGTAGCAACGGACGTGCGCGTCCTCCTCACTGACACGGTGACGCACCACCTCCGCGGAGTCCTCGAGCCTCTGGATCGTCACTGGCCCACGCGACCGCCACCAAAGAAGGTTCGGGTCAACGACAGGCTGGCTCCTCACCAACTTGCGCCCCCGGTAGGTAGCGCCTCCCAGTACCACCCTGGCGGAGCCCAGTCCCGGACATGGCCGATCTGGTCAAGCAGGTGTCGTCCTCCACCGACTCGACGACGAGGATGCGGGATAGGCATCGTCCACGTCGAGGCGGGAAAAATTGCTTTAACTAAAAAATCACCTAATTAGTACCTAGTTCTTACTAACTAGTTCTTACTAACTAAATAGAAGAAGGTCAAAAATCACCTAATCATTTTATTATGCATTACACTAGTGTTTATTCATCATCTAAGAAAACGTCACCTAAGAAAAAATCCCAGCCGCATCTGTATCCAATTCATTTCCACCCATAGATGAACCCTAACTATTTGATGCAACTAAAATTTGAAGAACTCTATCTAGGCAGAGGTAGGGGAGGGGGAGGAGCAGGCGTGCTCACCTCGACGTGGCGGCGTTGAGGTCGGGGGCGGCGTCTGGGGCGGCATTGAGGTCGGGGGCGGCGTCTGGGGCGGCGTTGAGGTCGGGGGCGGGGGCGACGTTGAATCCGGGGGCGGGGGCGGCGTAGAGGGTGTGCGGAGAGTGCGCGGCGACCGACGGGCGACGGCGGCGGCGAGAGCGGAGTAGTGAGATTTGGGGGAAGTGGCCGTGGGGAAGGACGAATGCGGTGGTTAAGTCAAAAGTAGCAATAGCGCGTTCCTAGAAACACGCTGCTGCTACATTAGCTACAGCGCGTTCTGCGATACGCGCTACTGCTACAACTTTCTCCTTTTCCCTTTTTCACTTATTTTTCTTCACATTTTATTTTTTTCCTTTCACCTTCTTCTATTTCTTTCATTCTCAATTACCTTTCTATTTGCTTTTCGTTTAATTTTATATCATTTAGTAGTAGCGAGTTTAGAGCAAAACGCGCTGCTACAAAGAAAATAGCAGTAGCGCGGTTCCATGTAGATCGCTAGTACTATGTGTACCATATCGGCTAAGTCGTGAGAATTTTAGTAGTAACGTGTTTCGTGCGAGATGCGCTACTGCTACGAAACTATCTGCAGCGCGGTTTCGGCAGGCTCGCTGCTGCTATTTAGCACCAGCGTGCTTCTTTGACACACGCTACTGCTAAAGTTCTATGTATAAGGTTTTCCCTAGTAGTGAAATGAAGAGGGAAAATAACCGGAGGGGTTTTCCCGGCCTTTGGCATTTTCAGGACAGATGAAGAGAGGGGAACAGTTGCATGTTCATGATGCCAAAGCCATGTAACAGATGAACGGAGTGCATATTCAGATTCGTTGGATTTTTCTGAGCAATTTTCATATATAAAATATTTTCATCTGAATTACGAGTTATTTTATATTAATTTTCAAAGTTTAACATTTCTAAATTAATTTAATTACCTGATTCGACAGAAAAGGAATATGACGTCATCATTGCATAAGCGATCAATAGACCAATTGACAAGTCAACTCGGCCCACAGGGGACCACTGACAGTGACTCGGCGCTGCCTAGTAAGCCGTTGACTAGGTCAACTAGGCTCATGGGACCGCGTGTTAGTGACACATAACTTTAAAAGGGGGGTTTTATTACATTTTGATTAAGTTAGTAATCTGGTGGCCCACAGGTTAGTGGGGTTAGGGGTTAGTTTAGGGCCTAACTAAAACTAGTTAGGCGTTGGGCCCCACTGTAAGTGGCACACCGGCTGTTATGAACTGGCCGCGCCTGGGCAAGCATGCCCGTGGGGCACAGAGGACGGCGGCGGTCCACTGGAGTTGTATGGCGACCAAAAGGGGAGCTGCGCCTACCTAGCGATCAAGCGCTACATGGCACACCCATCTAGGCTAGCAGCGCTCATAGGGGGTGGCCGGAGCGGTGGCTGCGATGGTGATCGAGCGGCTGCATCAGCGGGGCAGGCGAGAGCGAAGAGCGGCGGCGAGCAGGGGCACAGAAGTGCGGAAAACAGTGAGGCGGCAACAACGGCAGTAAAGAGCAACAACAACAAGCGGCAGTGGTTGCGCAACCGCGGGCGCAGGCGGTTGCAGAGATGCGGCAACGCGGGCGAGCAACGGTCGGTGCGGTCAAGCGCGATGGGGCGCGCGCGGATGGCGGGGGTTCGCAGCCAGGCGCGACCTAGCAAGGCAGGTATGCGGCTAGGAAAGTGATACGTCTCCAACGTATCTATAATTTTTTATTGTTCCATGCTGTTATATTATGAATCTTGCATGTTTTATATTCATTTACTAGCAACTTTATATCATTTTTTGGGACTAACCTATTGACATAGTGCCTAGTGTCAGTTGTTGTTTTTGCTTGTTTTTTACTTCGCAGAATATCAATACCAAACGGAATCCAAATGCCACGAATTTTTTTGGAGAATTTTTTCTACCCAGAAGACACCCATGAGGCCCAAGAAGTGCACCAGAGGGGCCCTGTGGGGCCCACAAGGCACTAGGGCATGCAAGAGGACCCTAGAGCACCTTGGTGGGTAGTGGAGCCCATAGGCACCCCCTCCACCGCCTATTAGCTCTATAAATACTCTAAAATCCCCAAAACCCTAGGGGGGTCGAGATAAAATAGTTTCTGCTGCCGCAAGTTCCAGAACCACGAGATCCAATATAGAGGCCTTTTCCGGCACTCTGTCGGAGGGATCAACGATCACAGAGGGGTTCTTCATCAACTCCCTCGCCCCTTCAATGATGCGTGAGTAGTTTACTACAGACCTACGGGTCCGTAGGTAGATGGCTTCTTCTCTCTTTTTGATGTTCAATACAATGTTCTTGCAGATCTATTTGATGTAATGACTTTTTGTGGTGTGTTTGTTGGGATCCGTTGAACTGTGAGTTTATGATTAGATCTATGCATGAATATTATTTGAGTCTTCTCCGAACTCTTTTATGCATGATTGTTATAGCCTCGTATTTCTTCTCTGAAACTTTGGTTTGGTTTGGCCAACTAGATTGATTTTTCTTGCCATGGGAAGAGGTGCTTTGTGATGGGTTCGATCTTGTAGTGCTCAATCTCAGTGACAGAAGGAGACATCGCACGCATGTATCGTTGCCATTAACAATAAAAAGATGGGGTCTATTCCTACATGAATAGATCTTGTCTACATCATGTCATCGCTCTTATTGCATTACTCCGTTTCTTCATGAACTTAATACACTAGATGCATGTTGGATAGCGGTCGATGTGTGGAGTAATAGTAGTAGATGCAGGTAGGAGTCGGTCTACTAATCTTGGACGTTATGCCTATATACATGATCATTGCCTTGGATATCATCATAATTATTTGCTCTTCTGTCAATTGCCCAACAATATTTTGTTTACACATCCTATGCTATTTGGTCGAGAGAAGCCTCTAGTGAAATCTACGGGGCCCGGGTCTATTTTCCTATCATATTAAACCAAAAATACCTTGCTGCATTTTTTTCTTTCTTTATTTTATTTTTTGTTTCTGTTAGGTCTATTTATCAAATCTCATACAATTTAATCTATCTCAATACCGAGGAGAGATTGACAACCCCTCTTACGCGTTGGGTTGCAAGTATTTGTTATTTGTGTGCAGGTGCTGTTTATATAGTGTAGGTGGATCCTTCTACTGGATTGATAACCTTGGTTTCATAACTAAGGGAAATACTTACCGTTGTTGTGCTACATCATCCTCTCCTCTTCGGGGTAATACCAACGCAGATACAAGCAATCAGGAAGACGAAGTGCCGAGCGGCAGAGGTGGGGCGACCTCGAGCTCGAGCTCGTTGGTGGGGACAGAGCTTCGGCCAGAGTAAAGAAGGGAAAACGGTGGGGCTGGCACTACGGATCGAGGGTGAGAGGGGAGGGGACATGTCGAGTAGCTCACCGCGGAGCACAAGATGGCTCGGTGAGCGGCTTAGTAGCAGCAGACCAGGGGATCAAGGCAATGAGGTTCCGGTGGCTGCGGGCATTGACAAAGGCTATGAGGCCATTGCGCTGCTCCCCAAGACAAAGTAGAGCACCGGCTTGATGGATACAAGGGCCCTGGAGCTCGTGGACAAGACGCGGGGATGAGTCGACGCTGGTGGCCGCGAGTTTCAGCGAGGTCCGCCCAAGGCAACACTTGGGTGAGGAAGAAACGAAGATGGAGAGGAAGTGGGGCGAGTAGGTGAGTGGAGCAGGCGGAGGCGAGAGGGCCGAGGCGTTGCGGGGGGGGGGGGGGGGGGAGGGGGCTTATTCCCACTCGCTGCATCACCGGCGAGGTGGTGTGATGGGTCGCTCCCCTGTAGCGGCACGGTCGCGAACAGAAGAGGACGACCGAGGGGGAGAAAGTGATGGGCCGGCTCGGGTGGGCCAAGGCCCAGGGGGCAGGGGCTTTCTCTTTTCCCTTTTGCACTTTCTTCTCTTTTTTTCTTTTTATTAATCTGTTTTCCAATTCTTTTCAAATGATTTGTGTTTCATAAAATACAACACTTGCACCTAAAATGGTACTATAAGTTAGGCCACTGCCACATTTAGTTTGGTAACAAAATAAAATAGTTTAATATATTTATAAATCAAAAAGCATTCAAATAATTTACATAGCCACTTTTTTAATTACTTTAGGGCATTAAAACACTTTATAAAAATGTTGGTTCACCTCCATAATTAGTTATGGATTATTTGCCACATGATGAACATTTTAGTTTTCATGTTTGTGAATTTCTTTATTTCACTTAATATTTGAGTTGGAATTCAAATGGAATTTCGGATGAGATAGAAGCAAATATGATCGTGCACTGTTTAGCAAAATGATTATCTTAATCTCAAAGGTTATTGTAGCTCAGTAATATAGGGGGGTACATGACTACTCAAAAAATTTCCTCCAGTAATAGTGTCAGTCACAAATCTATACCAAGTAGTAATACCCACTAAAAACTTGCGAAGGAGAATGGTAGTGGATTGCTTATGAGTTGATCCATTATGAGCATCACAAATCCTATGCTAAGCATGCATCTTTTAAATTTTCTCCCGCTCTTTGTTTGAAATTAAGCACTTCATTTTTAGGGGTACACGTGATAAGGGAAGAACTAACCATAACGACAAAGCAAATGAATAAAAAGGCAAACAAAAAATATTTTGTATTTTTGTAAAAACATTTTAAAAATGCGGGAGATGAAAATGAGAGGCAAATGGCAAATAAAGTAAATGCAAGGAGATGACAGTTTATGCATAGGTACTTGATAGATGTTGATGATGTCTCCTCAGCAACGGCGGGAGAAATTCTTCCTGCTACTTGTGAGCTGCGTTGGGATTTCCCTGAAGAGAAGAGGATGATGCAGTATAGTAGAGATAAGTATTTCCCTCGGTTAGAAACCAAGGTTAACAATCCATTGGGAGAATCACGCAACAACTTGTTAGTACCACCTACACACAAAATAACAAATATTTGCACCCAACACAAACAAGGGGTTGTCAATCCCTTGGCGGTTAATTGCAAGGATCAAATCTCGCAGTGATAGATAGATAAATAAAACACAAAATAAAATAACTTAAATAAAAGTGCAACGATATATTTTTGGATTTTAATATATGATTTAGATAGACCCGGGGGTCATAGTTTTCACAAGAGGCTTCTCTCTTGAAGATAGCATACGGTGGGTAAACAAATTACTGTTGGGCAAATTGATAGAAAAGCGAATAATCATGATGATATCTGAGGAAATGATCATGTATATAGGCATCCATCCGAGACAAGTAGACCGACTCCTGCCTACATCTACTACTATTACTCCACACATCAACTGCTATCCAGCATGCATCTAGAGTATTAAGTTCATCAAGAACGGAGTAACACCTTAAGTAAGATGACATGATGTAGACAAAGTAAACTCAATTAATATGAACAAACCCCATCTTTTTATCCTTAATGAAAACGATACAAATATGTGTCATGTCCCTTTCTGTCACTAGAATTTAGCACTGCAAGATCAAACCCAACACAACGCACCTCTACCTTTGCAAGAAAAATCAATCTAGTTGGCCAAACCAAATCAATAGACCGAAGAGAAATACAAAGCTGTAATAATCATGCATAAAATAGTTGAGAGAAGACTCAAATAATATTCACAGATAATCTGATCATAAACTCACAATCCATCGGATCCCAATAAACACACTGCAAAAAGTGATTACATCGAATAGGTCTCCATGAACATCGAGGAGAACATTGTATTGAAGATCAAATAGAGAGAAGAAGCCATCTAGCTACTAGCTATGGACCCGTAGGTCCCTGGTAAACTATTCACACATCATAGGAGGGGCAGCAAGGTTGATGTACAAACCCTCTATGGTCGACTCCCTCTCCGGCAAAGTGCCGGAAAAGGCCACCAGATGGGATCTCTCAAGAATAGAAGCTTGTGGCGGCGGAAAAAGGGTTTCGGGTGTCTCTCTATTGGTTTCTCGATTTTGGAAAATTTATAGTGGTGGAATTAGATCAAATAGCTGAACATGGGCCCCACAGGCCACAAGGGCGCTCACACCCTCTGGGCGTGCCCTGGTGCCTTATGGGCTACTCCTTCGTGTTCTGACTCTCTCCTAAAGCTTCCATGGTCTCTTATGTCCAGAAAAAAATCGTCAAAAAGTTACGTGGAAATTGGATTTCGTTTGGTATTATTATCCTAAAAAACAAAAAGCAGGCAAAAACAACAACTGGCACTTGGCACTAAGTTAATAGGTTAATCCCAAAAAAGATATATAATTGCATAAAAGTGCATATAAAACATCCAAGATTGATATTATTATAGCATGGAATAATAAAAAATTATAGATATGTTGGATCATATCATTGGCCAAACCAAATCAATAGATCGGAGAGAAACACAAAGCTGTAACAATCATGCATATGAGAATGCAGAGAAGATTCAAATAATATTCATAGATAATCTGATCATAAACCCACAATTCATCGGATCCCAACAAACACACCGTAAAAAGGATTACATCGAATAGATCTCCAAGAACATCGAGGAGAACGTTGTATTGAAGATCAAAGAGAGAGAAGAAGCCATCCACTACTAGCTATGGACCCATAGGTCTGTGGTAAACTACTCACACATCATTGGAAGGGCAGCAAGGTTGATGTAGAGCCCCTTCGTGATCGATCCTCTCCGGCAGAGTACTCGAAAAGGCCTCCAGATGGGATATCGCGAGAACAGAAACTTCCGATGGCGGAAAAATTATTTTGGGTGGCTCTCTGATGTATTGGGAATATTAGGGTACTTATAGAGCTGGAATTAGGCCAAGAAATGTCACGATGGGCCCACAATCTTGGGGGCGCCCCCTAGGGCGTGCCTGGTAGCTTTGTCGCTGCCTCGTGGCACTTCAGGTCTTCTCCTGAAGCTTCTAATGTCCCTTCCGGTCCAGAAAAATTGTCAAAAAGTTCTGTAGCTGATACGTCTCCAACGTATCTATAATTTTTGATTGCTCCATGCTACTTTATCTACTGTTTTGGACTATATTGGGCTTTATTTTCCACTTTTATATTATTTTTGGGACTAATCTATTAACCGGAGGCCCAACCCAGAATTGCTGTTTTTTTGCCTATTTTAGTGTTTCGAAGAAACAGAATATCAAACGGAGTCCAAACGGAATGAAGCCTTCAGGAACATGATTTTCTCACCGAACGTGATCCACGAGACTTGGACCCTACTCCAAGAAGTGCCAGAGGCGGTCACGAGGGTGGAGGGCGCCCCCCTAGGCACGCCCACCTACCTCGTGGGCCCCCTGCTGCTCCACCAATGTACTCCTTCCTCCTATATATACCTACGTATCCCCAAACGATCAGAACAGGAGCCAAAAACCTAATTCCACCGCCGCAACCTTCTGTATCCACGGGATCCCATCTTGGGGCCTGTTCCGGAGCTCCGCCGGAGGGGGCATCTACCACGGAGGGCTTCTACATCAACACCATAGCCCCTCCGATGAAGTGTGAGTAGTTTACTTCAGACCTTCGGGTCCATAGCTAGTAGCTAGATGGCTTCTTCTCTCTTTTTGGATCTAAATACAGTGTTCTCCCCTTCTCTCATGGAGATCTATTCGATGTAATCTTCCTTTTGCGGTGTGTTTGTTGAGACTGATGAATTGTGGGTTTATGATCCAGTATTATCTATGGAAAATATTTGAATCTTCTCTGAATTCTTTTATGTATGCTTGAGTTATCTTTGCAAGTCTCTTCGAATTATCCTTTTTGGTTTGGCCAACTAGATTGGTAGTTCTTGTAATGGGAGAAGTGCTTAGCTTTGGGTTCAATCTTGCGGTGTCCTTACCCAGTGACAGAAAGGGTTGCAAGGCAGGTATTGTATTGTTGCCATCGAGGATAACAAGATGGGGTTTTTATCATATTGCATGAATTTATCACTCTACATCATTTCATCTTGCTTAAGGCGTTACTCTGTTTTTAACTTAATACTCTAGATGCATGCTGGATAGCGGTCGATGAGTGGAGTAATAGTAGTAGATGCAGAACCGTTTCGATCTACTTGTCTTGGACGTGATGCCTATATACATGATCATTGCCTAGATATGCTCATAACTATGCTCAATTCTATCAATTGCTCAACAGTAATTTGTTCACCCACCGTAGAATACTTATGCTCTTGAGAGAAGCCACTAGTGAAACCTATGGCCCCCGGGTCTATTCTCATCATATCAATCTCTATCGCTTTATTTACTTGCTTTGCTTTTACTTTGCCTTTTATATTTCACTTTGCATCTATCTATCAAAAATACCAAAAATATTATTTATTATCTCTATCAGATCTCACCCTCGTAAGTGATCGTGAAGGGATTGACAACCCCTAATCGCGTTGGTTGCGAGTAGCTATCGTTTTGTGTAGGTACGAGGGACTTGTGCGTGTTCTCCTACTGGATTGATACCTTGGTTCTCAAAAACTGAGGGAAATACTTACGCTACTTTGCTGCATCATCCTCTCCTCTTTGGTGAAATCCAACGCAGTGCTCAAGAGGTAGCAAGAAGAATTTCTGGCGCCGTTGCCGGGGAGGCTCACGCAAGCAAGTCAACTATACCAAGTACCCATCGCAATCCCTGTCTCTCGCATTACATTATTTGCCATTTGCCTCCCGTTTTCCTCTCCCCCACTTCACCCTTGCCATTTTATTTGCCCTCTCTTCCCAATCTCCTCCTCTCTTTCCCGTTTGCCTTTTCCCGTTGTCTTTCTGTTTGCTCGTGTGTTAGTTTTCTTGCTTGTCTTTATGTCTAATTCCTTATCCGCTCCTATGTCTCCCGAGTTTGAAGTTCTTCATTTCAAGCAAAGGCAAGGAGAAAACTTAAAAGATGCTTGGTATAGGATGATGGAATCTTATCGTAAGTGCACCCTAGAGGTGAACTTTAGAATTCTTCTTCGTAATTTTTATGTTGGGTTAAATATGACGCATAGACAACTCTTGGATTGCATTGCCAAGGGAAATTTCATTGAGATTGATCCCAGTATTGTGCATGAAATTATAGAGGGAATAGTGGGAACATTACCCCAAAAGGGAGGATCTCATCCTACTCAGGAAGAAACCCAAGTGTTTGAAAAGATTTGCGAAGTAACAAATTTTTTACAAAAGTCTCTTGAGCCTCTTAAAAGTGTTAGCGGAAATCTTCACCGCATGAATATGTTGATTACTCTTTGTAACAAGCGGTTGGATTCTTTAGATCTAAAAATTTCCGATTATGAAGGGAAGCAGAAAGAACCTCCCGGATTCGAGCATGACTCCGCTAAAAAAATGAAAACCAAAGATGGCAATACCTAGATCTATCCTTGCTTTTATGCCTAGCTAGGGGCGTTAAACGATAGCGCTTGTTGGGAGGCAACCCAATTTTATTTTGTGTTTTTTGTTTTTGCTTCTGTTTAGGAATAAATAATCCATCTAGCTTCTGTTTGGATTAGGTTTTATCTTTTAGTTAGTGTTTGTGCCAAGTAGAACCTATAGGATAACCTACGATGATAGTTGATTTGATTCTGCTGAAAAACAGAAACTTTGCACGCACGAATATAATTTTGTTAAATTACAGAAACGTGCTTTTGCGTTGATTCTTTTTGCTGCTGTTCAATAAACAAATTGTCGAGGACTTCCTATTTTGGTAGAACTTTTAGAGTTCCAGAAGTTTGCGTTAGTTACAGATTGCTACAGACTGTTCTGTTTTTGACAGATTCTGTTTTACGTGTGTTCTTTTCTTATTTTAATGAATCTATGGCTAATAAAATAGTTTATAATCCATAGATAAGTTGGAATACAGTAGGTTTAACACCAATATAAATAAATAATGAGTTCATTACAGTACCTTGAAGTATTCTTTTGTTTTCTTTCTCTAACGGAGCTCACGAGATTTCTGTTGAGTTTTGTGTTGTGAAGTTTTCAAGTTTTGGGTGAATTCTTTTGATGGATTATGGAACAAGGAGTGGCAAGAGCCTAAGCTTGGGGATGCCCATGGCACCCCCAAGATAATCCAAGGACACCAAAAAGTCAAAGCTTGGGGATGCCCCGGAAGGCATCCCCTCTTTCGTCCACTTCCATCGGTAATTTACTTGGAGCTATATTTTTATTCACCACATGATATGTGTTTTGCTTGGAGCGTCTTGTATTATTTGTGTCTTTGCTTGTTAGTCTACCAAAATCATCCTTGCTGTACACACCTTTTGAGAGAGCCATACATGATTTGGAATTTGCTAGAATACTCTATGTGCTTCACTTATATCTTTTCAGCTTGATAGTTTTGCTCATAGTGCTTCACTTATATCTTTTGAGCGTGATAATTTTTGCTCTAGTACTTCACTAAGATCTTTTAGAGCACGGTAGTGGATTTGTTTTAAAGAAACTATTGATCTCTCATGCTTCACTTAGATTATTTTGAGAGTCATTATTAGCATGGTAATTTGCTTAATGCTAAAATACTTGGTGTTCAAGATATGTGGAACTTTCTTTTGAGTGAATTGAATACTAAGATAAGTTTGATGCTTGATAATTGTTTTGAGATATGGAGGTGATAATATCAAAGTCATGCTAATTGGGTGATTATGAATTTGAGAAATGCTTGTGTTGAAGTTTGCAAGTCCCGTAGCATGCACGTATGGTTAAAGTTGTGTAACCAATTTGAAACATGAAGTGTACCTGGCTTGTGCATCCTTATGAGTGGCGGTCGGGGACGAGCGATGGTCTTTTCCTACCAACCTATCCCCCTAGGAGCATGCGCGTAGTACTTGAATTTTTGATGGCTTCTAAATTTTTGAAATAAGTATATGAGTTCTTTTGACTAATGTTCAGTCCATGGATTATACGCACTCTCACCTTTCCGCCTTTGCTAGCCTCTTCGGTACCGTGCATTGCCCTTTCTCACCTTGAGAGTTGGTGCAAACTTCGCCGGTGCATCCAAACCCCGTGATACGATATGCTCTATCTCACATAAACCTCCTTATATCTTCCTCAAAACAGCCACCATACCTACCTATCATGGAATTTCCATAGCCATTCCGAGATATATTGCCATGCAACTTCCATCATCATCATCATGACATACATTACTTTTGTCATATTGCCATCGCATGATCATGTAGTTGACATCGTATTTGTGGCAAAGCCATCATGCATTATTTTTCATATGTGTCACTCTTGATTCATTGCACCATCCCGGTACACCGCCGGAGGCATTCATATAGAGTCATATCTTGTTCTAAGTTTCGAGTTGTAATCAATAGAAGTTTGATGATCATCATTTTTAGAGCATTGCCCAAATAAAAAAAAGAGAAAGGCCAAAAGAAAAAAAGAAAGGCCCAAAAAAAGGGCAATGCTACTATCTCTTTTTCCACACTTGTGCTTCAAAGTAGCACCTTGTTCCTCCTGTAGTGAGTCTCACATATTGTGCTTCAAAGTAGCACCTTGTTCTTCATGTAGTGAGTCTCATTAAATTGTCTCTTTATACTAGTGGGAATTTTTCATTATAGAACTTGGCTTGTATATTCCTGTGATGGGCTTCCTCAAATGCCCTAGGTTTTCGTGAGCAAGCAAGTTGGATGCACACCCACTAGTTTTCTTTTATTGAGCATTCATAGCTCTAGTGCATCCGTTGCATGGCAATCCCTACTCCTCATGTTAACATCAATTGATGGGCATCTCCATAGCCCGTTTATTATCCTCGTCAATGTGAGACTTTCTCCTTTTTTGTCTTCTCCACACAATCCCCATCATCATATTCTATTCCACCCATAGTGCTATATCCATGGCTCACGCTCATGTATTGCGTGAAGGTTGAAAAAGTTTGAGATTATTTGAGTATGAAACAATTGCTTGGCTTGTGATCGGGGGTATAGAAGTTGGGAACATCTTTGTGTGACGAAAATGAAGCATAGCCTAACTATATGATTTTGTAGGGATGAACTTTCTTTTGCCATGCTATTTTGAGAAGACAAGATTGCTTTGATTAGTATGCTTGAAGTATTATTATTTTTGTATCAATATGAACTTTTGTCTTGAATCTTTCGGATCTAAATATTCATATCACAATTAAGAAGATTTACATTGAAATTATGCCAAAGTATCACTCCGCATCAAAAATTCTTTTTTATCATTTACCTACTCGAGGACGAGCAGGAAATAAGCTTGGGGATGCCTGATACATCTCCAACGTATCTATAATTTTTGATTGCTCCATGCTACTTTATCTACTGCTTTGGACTATATTGGGCTTTATTTTCCACTTTTATATTATTTTTGGGACTAACCTATTAACCGGAGGCCCAGCCCAGAATTGTTGTTTTTTGCCTATTTCAGTGTTTCAAAGAAACATAATATCAAACGGAGTCCAAACGGAATGAAACCTTCGGGAACGTGATTTTCTCACCGAATGTGATCCAGGAGACTTGGACCCTACTCCAAGAAGTGCCAGAGAGAGTCATGAGGGTGGAGGGCGCCCCCCTGGGCGCGCCCCCTACCTCGTGGGACCCCTGCTGCTCCACCGACGTACTCCTTCCTCCTATATATACCTATGTATCCCCAAACGATCAGAACAGGAGCCAAAAACCTAATTCCACCACCGCAACCTTCTGTATCCACGAGATCCCATCTTGGGGCCTGTTCCGGAGCTCCGCCGGAGGGGGCATCCACCACGGAGGGCTTCTACATCAACACCATAGCCCCTCCGATGAAGTGTGAGTAGTTTACTTCAGACCTTCGGGTCCATAGCTAGTAGCTAGACGGCTTCTTCTCTCTTTTTGGATCTCAATACAATGTTCTCCCCCTCTCTCGTGGAGATCTATTCAATGTAATCTTCTTTTTGCGGTGTGTTTGTTGAGACCGATGAATTGTGGGTTTATGATCCAGTATTATCTATGGAAAATATTTGAATCTTCTCTGAATTCTTTTATGTATGATTGAGTTATCTTTGCAAGTCTCTTCGAATTATCCTTTTTGATTTGGCCAACTAGATTGGTAGTTCTTGCAATGGGAGAAGTGCTTAGCTTTGGGTTCAATCTTGCGGTGTCCTTACCCAGTGATAGAAAGGGTTGCAAGGCAGGTATTGTATTGTTGCCATCGAGGATAACAAGATGGGGTTTTATCATATTGCATGAATTTATCCCTCTACATCATGTCACCTTGCTTAAGGCGTTACTCTGTTTTTAACTTAATACTCTGGATGCATGCTGGATAGCGGTCGATGAGTGGAGTAATAGTAGTAGATGCAGAATCGTTTTGATCTACTTGTCTTGGACGTGATGCCTATATACATGATCATTGCCTAGATATGCTCATAACTATGCTCAATTCTGTCAATTGCTCAATAGTAATTTGTTCACCCACCGTAGAATACTTATGCTCTTGAGAGAAGCCACTAGTGAAACCTATGGCCCCCGGGTCTATTCTCATCATATCAATCTCTATCGCTTTATTTACTTGCTTTGCTTTTACTTTGCCTTTTACTTTTCACTTTGCATCTATCTATCAAAAATACCAAAAATATTATTTATCATCTCTATCAGATCTCACCCTCGTAAGTGACCGTGGAGGGATTAACAACCCTTAATCGCGTTGGTTGCGAGTAGCTATCGTTTTGTGTAGGTACGAGGGACTTGTGCGTGGTCTCCTACTGGATTGATACCTTGGTTCTCAAAAACTAAGGGAAATACTTACGCTACTTTGCTGCATCATCCTCTCCTCTTCGGGGAAATCCAACGCAGTGCTCAAGAGGTAGCAGTAGCGTTTGTACTCCATTTGGTACTGATTTCATGAAAAGGCCAAAAACAAGCAAAAAAAAGCAAGTGGCACTAGGCACTAGGTTAACAGGTTAGTCCCAAAAACTGGTATATAAATGCATATTGAATAATAAACATCCAAGATTGATACTATAATAGCATGTAATGATAAAAAAAATATAATTACGTTGCAGACGTATCATATGCAAGCGTTGCAACCATAGCATTTCCTCCCTATAAATTAACTCATCCATCTCATTCATCTTAGCTCGAATGGGGACATGATCTGCTGAACTCTATTTTAGCTCATCTAGCTCGGCTCCTAACTTCTCAATATTTTCAGTAACGTCGCCAAAAATTTCTACACATCAAGACCGCAGACTAGCCATAACAGATTTGAGGGATTTCACCACCTCCCCCAAGTTTCCAATGGATCTTTTATTAGACCACGCTCCAGCTATCACCTCAAGGAGCACTGAATTTCGTTTCCACATAATCTCATATCTGGGAGTTGTACATTGTCCCTATGAATCATCAACAGCCTCTAATTGTACAAGGAGCAAACAATGGTCCAAACATGGCGAAGCTAGGTGAATCACTTTGGCTGACGGAAACATATGCCACCATGAGTCGTCCGTGACCACCCGATCAAATCTCACCTGAACATTACGATCTCTAGTCTGTCCATTATCATATGTATAAGGAAACCCAGAAAATCCGAGATCCTTCAGTTCACACACCTCCAAACAATCCCGGAAAGCCGACATTTTATTCTCTGATCTCACACAACACAATAAGTGTTCATGTTGCGACATCGCCTCATTAAAATCACCGCACACAAACCACCGGTCTTGTGATATAGATCACAACTGAGAGAGATGATCCCAAATAAGTTGTCTATTTTCCACCCTTGGTTCGCCATATACAAACGTAGCACATCAGCTAACATCAGTACCATTGTCCACCACATGCACGTCGATGTAATATGCACAACTATCCATCATGGTCACCGTTAATGCTTCATCCCAGAAAATAGCCAAACCTCCGCTTCTACTGTTACTATTAACACCACAGAAACCCTTCAAATCCAATCTCCATTTAAGCTTCCCCATCTTCTCTTTAGTTTGCCTAGTCTTACATAAAAGACAAACTTGGGGACGTTGGTGTTTGTGTGGGCCAACACCTCATGAGTTATTCGGCGGTTCCCCGCCCCCTGTCGGTTCCAAAAAAGTAGACTCATTGGACCAGGCGGCTCTCGTCCTGGGAGTCCACCAAAAAATTGTCATTATCTCCACTCTTATCTGTTTTGGCACACTTGCTATTAAAACTAGTTGATGGCTCCTCCACCTTGGCAAGGTCACCACCTTTTCCATCCGTGATGGCAAGAAGTGCTTCCATGAGCTCCTATCTAACTCCATGGTATCCTGTGCATTCTTGCTAGGGCTAGTCAGCGTATTTGATATTTTCGGGTCCAACACATCCTTGGTAGAATTTTTATTCTTTGCAATTGTGACATCTCCTTCCATTAACTTTTTTCCCATTTCCTGAACCAGCATTAACATTTTTACCTCTCACCATGTTGGTGATGTCAGGATCTAACTAGTCACCATACTTTAGATCCTTTTCCTCATAAACTCCAGTCCTACACTCCTTATGGTCATGGCCAACTATACCACACTTATAAGCTTATAGAAAAACTACCAATAACTAGATAAAATGTATACATCTTTTTTCGATCAAAGAAATAAAGTGAGTAGATGTTAGAAATGGAGATGTAGAAATATTACTCAATATTAAACTAGCTAAACTTCCAATTTTCTTTCCTTTTTAGTTTTTTGCTAGCCTTGGATATTTACGTGCGGTATAACTCCATTTAGCTTTCTCTGAACTAGATATTTGTCCATGCCTCAGTAAACTGCATGCGTCCCACCACGAACGCCTTAGCCTCTTACCTCCCACAATTGGATGTAGTCATCTCCTTCCCTCATCCCCTTGTCCTACATGTTGCCTCCCCACATCTTGCTTCATCAGCCTGCCTCCCGATGAGTCCAATTTACGTGATGTTTTTCAACATACTTTGTGCGTACAAGGTGGGCTTTGTGGGATTTTACCGCGTTCACGCACTTCTTTTTGTTGATAATCCCTTAGATAACGTCTTTTGGAGCAATATTCATTTAATGGAGAAAGTCCTAAAAAAATGGTAGTGGAATCACGTATTAAAGGTGATAAACACTTTCCATAAAAAATCAAGCAAGAAGGCCAAAGAAACGGCCGTTGTCGCGCTTCCAGAGCGAACGACGGCGTTCCATGCGATCGTGGACGCTCGCATGAGGGATGTTTGGCACGCCGACGCCTCCGGGGGGTCAGCTATTTTCACCCCGGCGAAACAGATTGTGAAGGGGACGAACAAAGACTCCACAAACTCATCCAGAAGGCAGAATCCTAGCCTCCGTAGCCCATCCGGGGGGAGGATTGACTGGGAGAAGAAGGGAAATCCTCTCACCGTGCGAGGAACGACATCATCATCAACATCTACATCATCACCACCATCATCATCATCCACATCCTTATCATGTGCAACATCAAGAACCATAGGGGATCCTTCGGTGTATCAGTTGAATCATTCACCCATGTATTCCATTACCATCGCCTTGATGATTGTTGTTCTTATGTGTGAGTAGACCCCTAGTTCTTGGGGATATGGATGAACCTTGGTATGTGTAGGATCTAAAACGTTCATTATGGATATGAGATCCTCTGTTGAATGTTTAGTTCAATAACTTCATGAATGTCGTGAAGGGCTCCCACTCAGCATTTGTGCCTTAATTGGCATGAAGTATATCACTCTCTTTGCATAGGTTTAGGATGTGGAGGTAATTCGAGGTGACAACAAAATCCTACTGCTCTTAACCTTTACAAGTGACCGGGGATTTACGGAGAACCCTCAGTGAGGCCGCGTCCATGGGGAAAACCTTAATTATCATGAGTTGTAACCCTCAGGGGATACTATGATGGTGGCATGCTTGGCATGAAGTCTACCACGAGTAGAACGTGTTCTGTACCCGGTTCCACACAGTATAATCATCAACAGTGGCTCAAGTATCCGCTCCATGCTATGCTTATGCATAGTAGTAATAGAAACATACCAACGGGGATTCCTAACTCCCTGAGAACGCCTTTTTAATTATGTTGTTTCACCGTTATTTACCATCCTTGTCTTTAATTTACTTTTATGTTATTTAGTTACAAGTCACCATCTTACTTAGTCCTTATTTAAATCCACCCTCACTCTGCTTCAAGTCTATAATTACCTGCAGGCAGAAAGTTACATGATTCTCTACAAGGGACAAAAGCCTGATTCCTGTGTTCCCTGTGGGATTGATACTCTTACTTCAAAAAGGCTACGACTAAGCCCTATGCACTTGCAGGCTATCACCTCCTCCTACCCCTTTCCAAGCTTCCATGTTCCCCATCATCCAACGGGGAGATGCCACAGTGTCCATCTCGCACCAGCGGCATGCCTCATACTTCCCCTTCCCCAACACTTCCCTCCACCATCAGCTTACAGAGAGGTGCCACGGGGGCTCTACGCACACGGCAACCTCCACCGTGTGCTCCCCAGATATGCCCTCCCTCCTCTACTAGATCAGTTGATGCGGCGTTAATGAGTACAAGACGGTCTATTCCATCATCCCACCGCCAGCGCCAATGCTCCCTCCCCGCCAGATCTGGTCGAGGAGTGTCACCAGAGACGAGGATAAGTATAGGTCGAGGAGGCAACTCGCACGGGGTTAGCTTCATCAACTTTCTTGGCTGCCCACAAGTACGACGAGGAGAGGACAACGGATATATGGTGAACTCTGATGGCGACCCTGTTTTGTTTCGTTTGGGGCAACATACACGAGGTAGTTGCTGCCAATTTTCCTTTAGAGGGTGAGGGAGTCCTGGACTAGGGGGTGTCCGGATAGCCGAACTATCATCATTGGCCGGACTCCAAGACTATGAAGATACAAGATTGAAGACTTCGTCCCATGTCCGGATGGGACTTTCCTTGGCGTGGAAGGCAAGCTTGGCAATACGGATATGTAGATCTCCTACCATTGTAACCGACTTTGTGTAACCCTAGCCCTCTCCGGTGTCTATATAAACCGGAGGGTTTTTAGTCCATAGGACGAACAACAATCATACCATAGGCTAGCTTCTAGGGTTTAGCCTCCTTGATCTCATGGTAGATCCACTCTTGTACTACCCATATCATCAATATCAATCAAGCAGGAGTAGGGTTTTACCTCCATCGAGAGGGCCCAACCCTGGGTAAAAACATCGTGTCCCTTGTCTCCTGTTACCATCCACCAAGACGTAGAGTTCGGGACCCCCTACCCGAGATCCGCCGGTTTTGACACCGACATTGGTGCTTTCATTGAGAGTTCCTCTGTGTCGTCACCTATAGGCCCGATGGCTCCTTCGATCATCAACAACGCGGTCCAAGGTGAGACTTTTCTCCCCGGACAGATCTTCGTATTCGGCGGCTTTGCACTGCGGGCCAATTCGTTTGGCCATCTGGAGCAGATTGAAAGCTACGCCCCTGGCCATCAGGTCAGATCTAGAAGTTTGAACTTCACGGCCGACATCCGTGGAGACTTGATCTTCGACGGATTCGAGCCACAGCCGAGCGCACCGCACTGTCACAATGGGCATGATTTAGCTCTGCTGCCGGACAATGCCCTGGAGGCCGCACACGAGTCCGCTTCGACCCTTAACCCAGAGCCGACTGCGCCAATCGAGGATGGGTGGCTAGACACCGCCTCGGGGGCTGCTACCTCTACGGCGATGGAGCCGAATACCGACCCAGTCCCTCGTAAAGCTCGCGACTCCGAGGCGCCGGACTCCTCACCGGACTCCGAACCTCCCGCGCCCCTGCCAATCGAATCCGATTGGGCGCCGATCATGGAGTTCACCGCTGCGGACATCTTTCAGCACTCGCCTTTTGGCGACGTCCTGAATTCGTTAAAGTGTCTCTCTTTGTCAGGAGAGCCTTGGCCGGATTATGGCCAGGACGGTTGGGATGCGGATGACGAAGAAATTCAATGCCCACCCACCACCCACTTTGTAGCCACTATCGACGACCTAACTGACATGCTAGAATTCGACTCCGAAGACATCGACAATATGGACGACGATGCCGGAGACGACCAAGAACCAGCGCCTACGGGGCACTGGAAAGCCACCTCAACTCACGATGTATACATGGTGGATACGCCAAAAGGAAGCGATAGCGAGGAACAACGGGACGCGGCGAAGGACAATTCCTCAGAAAAACAGCCAAAACAGCGACGCAAACGCCGCCCGAAGTCCCGCCTCAACAACAACAGCACCCATACAGACCCAGCCGAAGAGCAGGGTGAACCAGTGGACGACAAACATGCCACCAAACAACTGTCTGAACAGGATGAATTGGATGAGCAACCCATCTCCGGCGAAAACAACAGTCCAGATGATCTCACGCCAGACACATCACTGGAGCATAAGAACCTCCACAAAAGGCTCGTCGCCACTGCAAGAAGTTTGAAGAAGCAGAAGCGAAAGCTCAAAACAGCGGAAGACGTACTCAGATTGAGATGGAGCAAAGTACTCAAGACCGCAGATAAATACGGCAATAGTCACCAAGCAAAGAGCTACCCGAAGCGCAAGCTGTTACCCGAATTCGACGAGGAGGCCGTAGAGCCTCCACAGTCAAAGAACAAAGAGGCCGTCTGGTCGGATAGACGACCACATGACAAGCAAAGAGTGGCAAGCGGCACCGCACACAAGCCGGCACACGATCGACATAAGGATCCTCGTAAAAAGGATGGCCCGGTCAGGTCCATCTATGGGCCAAGAAAGAAGGCTCCAGGGAGCAACACAACACGTCGAGTGTTCGAAAATAACGGTACACCTAAATACAGGGGCGCCGCACACCCCCTATGTTTCACCGATGAGGTACTAGATCATGAATTTCCAGCGGGATTCAAACCCGTAAACATAGAGGCATACGACGGAACAACAGACCCCGGAGTCTGGATTGAGGATTATATCCTACACATACATATGGCTAGAGGAGACGATCTCCATGCCATCAAATACCTACCCCTCAAGCTCAAAGGGCCAGCTCGGCATTGGCTCAAAAGCCTCCTAGAAAATACCATTGGAAGTTGGGAAGAGCTTGAGGATGCGTTTCGAGCAAATTTTTAGGGGACTTATGTCCGCCCTCCGGATGCAGACGATTTAAGTCATATAACTCAACAGCCCGGAGAGTCAGCCCGCAAATTCTGGAATAGGTTCCTCACCAAAAAGAACCAAATAGTCGACTGTCCGGACGCCGAAGCCTTAGCAGCCTTCAAACATAACGTACGAGACGAATGGCTCACCAGACACCTCGGCCAGGAAAAGCCAAGGACCATGGCCGCACTAACAAGCCTCATGACCCGCTTCTGCGCGGGGGAAGACAACTGGGTTGCAAGATGCAGCACCAGCGACCCGAGTACATCCGAGGTCAGGGATGGAAATGGGAAGCCACGACGCAGAAAAGACCCGCGCCGGACTAAAGAAAATGGCCCCAAGAACACGGCGGTCAACGCCGGGTTCAAGAGCTCACGACCGAACAACAAAACACTGCCTCTTAAGGACAACAGTGACGAGCTATCCAACCTAAACAAAATCCTGGATAGGATATGTCAAATTCACAGTACCCCCGGGAAGCCTGCAAACCATACCCACAGAGATTGCTGGGTCTTCAAGCAGTCCGGCCGACTTAACGCCGAACACAAGGGGCTCGACACACCAAGCGAGGACGATGACGAACCCCACAAGCAGAGCACCGGAAAACAAAAGAACTTCCCACAAGAAGTCAAAACAGTGAATTCACTTCAAGTGATAACAAGGAAAAATAGGGCGGCACCTACTAAAGTACGCGCCGCACGGTCCACCCCAGCGGAGTCCCAAAATTGGATGTTGAAACCAATTACTTTCGACCGTCAGGATTACTCCAGAAGTATTCGAAACGCAGGATGGACTGCTTTCATACTGGATCCTATAATCGACGGACTACAATTTACACAAGTCCTAATGGATGGCGGCAGCGATATAAACCTGCTATACCAGGACACAATCCGTAGAATGGGGATAGACCCTACCAAAATTCGCCATAGAAACACTTCCTTTAAAGGAGCGATGTCAGGCCCTTATGCCAATAGTACGGGCTCCTTACTACTAGAAGTTGTGTTCGGTTCATCCGACAACTTCCGTCGCGAAAAGCTAATCTTCCATATCGCCCCATTTAAAAGTAGCCATCAAGCACTATTGGGGCACGAAGCTCTCGCCCGCTTTAACGCAATACCGCATTACGCGTCTCTTACACTTAAAATGCCCGGTCCGCGCGGCATCATCTCATTAAAGGGTAACTTCAAGTGTTCCTCGACCACGGAAAAACGTGAGACTGCCTTGACAGCCACACACTAATCCGGCCTGGCTGATCGAAGCCCCCAAAACAGGTCATTTAGATCCCGGACACGGCTAGGCGAGTCCGGCATAAATAAACAAGGGGCTTCCTAGCCGCATGCCCCTTTACAAGGGGTTGCAATGAAGAATGAGAGCCAATAAAGCTCAATTTTATTCATTTTTTAAATCATACTCTTTTTCATATACATTTTTCACGATCTTTTTTCAAACTAAGTTCTTCTCTTTTACAGATGAACAACGTGCTACACCCGTCCTGGATACAGCACAACGGAGACATAGGCGCAGACGTGCAGCAGGGACCCGTTACAAGGATTCTTTTCAGATTAAGACCCTGCGTAAACCTTTTTTACTGTCTCTTGTTGCTACACATCCCCCAGTTTCTTACCATAACCAAGGAGGAGGCTGGCGTTTTGGCATCGGCCGCGTCAGAAGATTTCGCGCGTACCTGGACACTAGGGGCTTAGGGCATCGTTCTGCCCGTTTCCATAAAGACCGAATACCTTAGGGAGTGTTCGGCGTCTCGAGTTAGGCCTTATATGCATCAGCTCCGAATCATGTCTTTGGTCAAATGTTGGGTTTGCCCAGCTCCTGTGTTTTGCTGCCTTACGTTTCGTATCATCGGCTAACGCGGCACCAGGAGAACTACTGCGATTGTGCCCCGGTTCGGCCTGGCGAGCACCTCAGTAGAGAAAGCCGAAAACTGACTGTCATGATATAGCGAGAGACTGGTCAACCACTCGATCGACTACCGGAATGTCTAGAATTCCTCCGCTTTGACGAAGGACCATTTCCCGGTCAGGCACATACGCGCCCCGAATTCGGAGAGCGCGGTGCCCGTAGGGGCTATATCGTAGCCCCACCTTCGAACTCCTATGGCTAAGTGAAAGTGATAAAGCATCATAGTCCGTTGCCTAGTTTGCTACGCTACCACCTCCTTCACAGGACCAAGACGTTGGATTAAGTGTGAAAATGCGCCTTTCTGCAAACACCCCCGCACCATGTGCGTGGGGGCTGAAGCCGAAGACTGCCATCTTTCAAGTTATATATACATATACATTAACGGCCGCACATGAGATATTTCAATACTTGAACGCACAAGTATAAAAAGCACTTATATTATAAATATGGTTTTACAAATCATACATGTCATTTGAACATAACGTTTTTCGAGCACTGTGACTCTATTAAACGAGCACCCTGCAGGACTTCCTCAAAATAGTGCTCGGCGGGTAATCGGCTTCTGTCCGTATCCCGGGATGCAACATCGGTGGCGTCCATCTCTGCCCAGCATGTTTTGACACGAGCGAGAGCCATCCGTGCACCCTCTATGCATGCCGACCGCTTCATCGCCTTGATATGCGGCACCGCATCAAGGAATTGCTGCACTAAGCCAAAATAAGTCTTCGGCTTGGGCCTTTCCGGCCACAAATGAGCCACGGCATCCTTCATGGCAAGTCCGGACAACCTATTCAGCTCAGCCCACTCAGCCAACCGATTAGTTAACGTAAGTGGACGCTCCGGACTATGGAATTGAGACCAAAAAAGCTCTTCCATTTCGCGGTCCTTTTGGCTTCGGAAGTGCACGACTGCGTCCACCGCACTCGCCGCCAAATTCAGATAAGGATCCTCCACACCCCACAACTGGCCTAACTAAGCATACTTTTGATCCGTGAACTTCCTACGCAGCAGGAAGGGCTTTCCAGCCGCAATGTCTCCGGCCTGACGCAGCTCCTCCTTTATAGCCCTCATTGCAGAACGGGCATCCTTGGCTTCGGCGGTGGCCTTCTTCAGGTCCTCTTGCCCCGCTCGGCGTTCTCTTTCAAGAACCTCATAGCGGTCGGTAGCATCCTTAAGCTTCACGGCCATTCCGGCCATCTCCTCCCTGCTTCGGCAGTGAGCAGCCTTTTCGGCTTTTAGCTCTTCGGCTGCCTTCGAGGCAGCCGCATCACTCCTTCTGGCTTGCTCCTTGGCTCGAGCAAGCTCTGCCCGAAGGCCCTCCATAGCAGCGGCGCCATCTGCATCAAGCATACATGTTGTGAGGCGTGGGCATCAGCTCCCTTACCAGGTGACCGCGGAGAAACCACCCACCTTGTGACTCGTCAAGTTGCTTATTGACCAGCGCGATGTCCGCATCCGCAATGTCCAGTTGCCGCTTCAGTTCGGCAACTCTATCAGTTCGGCTGGCCACCGAACGCTCCACCCCCTGAATAGGAACGGCGACATCTTAACACTGAGATTATGATCCTCGGCACGCCGCCACTTCTGACAACATACCGAGTCTCAGGGGCTACTATCTATACAGGGCACACTCTATGTGCAAAACTGTCAAACGGTATGTCATTTTTACGTACCTCAAACCCCGTCAGCAAACTTCTGACGGCCTCATGCAACCCGCTCTCAGTGGATGAAATCCTCTCAATCACCGTACTCATTAATGTACGGTGATCTTCCGAGATAGACGCCCTCTCGAGCAGATTCTCCAGCTCCTCCGGCCGTACACCAGTTGGTGCTGAACTCTCCGGCCCCGCCGGACTCGGGGAGACCCTCCGCGACGACACCTCAGGGTCGTCCGCCCCGCCTGATGGCACGGCAGATGGAGGCGTCTCGCTCTCCATCATCTCTGGACGAAGATCCCCCGAAGATGAGCTCAGCTGAGAAGGGCGGAGATCCGAACTACAAGGTAAAAACTCCTGTTATCCTCAGAAATAACAATAGGGATGTCCCTTATTACAAAACTCCCCTTCTTCTACTTACGCTCGCTGTAGGGCTGATTCCCTTGGGGAGACAGTACGGCCGGGGCTTCTCCTGGCACAGGACCTTCCAGTGCAGATTTCTTCCCCCACTTTAAGGCCTTGGACTCTGGGTCTTCGGAAGCGGTCCTCTTCTCCCCCCGGAGGGAGGGATTCTCGATCCCCCCCTTCTTGAGAGCCTCCTTGACGGAGGCGGTAGTTTTCCTGTTCTCCCCTTCGCCCTCTTCCGAAGGCGCAACCTCCAACATCTTGACTAACGGGATCCGGCGCGGTCTCAGGGAGGGGGGCGGACACCGTATCAGTTTTGCTTTCGCTGTCCACTCCTGTTCAGGGGATAGCCGGTGAAAAGGCAAATCTATGATAAATAAACGGACTATATGTCCGGACACAGGACTACTTACTTGAGTATCCGGGCGATTGCAGCTTAGGCCAGCGTCCTCGGTCAAGTCCGGACACATCTCTTGTGATCCGAAGAACAGTTTATACATCTCCACTGGTGTCGTACCCATGAAGTGTTGAAGAGCTCGCGGTCCCTCCGGATTAAATTCCCACAGGCGGAGGGGGCGACGTTTGCAGGGCAGAAGGCGCCGAATCAGCATAACCTGCGCCACTACGATCAGATTGATCTCCCTTTCTTGGAGGTCTCAAATGCGGCCCTGCAAAAGTGGCACGTCCTTGGACGGCCCCCAGTCAAGCCCTTTGTTGACCCACGACGTCAGCCGTTGTGGAGGGCCCGAGCGAAAGGCGGGGGGCGCCACCTGCCTGGTGCCCCTAGGAGCGGTGATGTAGAACCACTCTTGCTGCCACAAACCAAGCTCCTCTTGAAAGGAGCCCTCGGGCCATGGAGCATCGGCCCTCTTGCTTATAACTGCCCCTTCGCACTCTGCCAGTCGCCCCTCGATCATCTTCGGCTCCACGTCGAAGGTCTTGAGCCACAATCCGAAGTGAGGGGTAGTGCGGAGGAAGGCTTCGCAGACAACAATGAACGATGAGATATGGAGGCTGGACTCCGGAGCCAAGTCATGGAATTCCAGCCCATAGTAAAACATGAGCCCTCTCACGAAGGGATCCATCGGGAAGCCTAAACCCCGACGAACGTGAGACACGAATATGACGCTCTCACCGGGCTCGGTAGTGGGAATGACTTGCCCTTGGGCGGGCAACCTATGTGAAATCTCATAGGTTAGGTACCTGGCGTCTCTCAGCTTTAGCATGTCCTCTTCCGTGACGGAAGAGGGCATCCACCGGCCCTGAAGGTCGGAGCCGGACATTGTCGAAGGTCCGAAGCGCCCGAATCTGGAGCCTTGGGTGTTGGAACTCGGGGCGAGGGGCGGATTCGATTGAGGATTGAAGAAAAGGAACAGTCCTTGGTCTCATTATAAAGGGGTAGAATACCAAGAGCCGTCCCCGTGACCGTTTGGAACTCGCCTTCGATGGAGGAGGTGTGGCAACGGGCGCGGTTGGGTTACCCACGTCCGTATTGATGAGAATCCAGGAATAAGGGGACACAATCTCTGCTTCAACAAGACGTGCCAAGGAAATTGCTTCGCTAAACGCGCTGAGGTGGAATAATAAAAACGATTTGAGTAAAGGCTTGGTTGTGGTGTGACGTCACGCCACAAAATACGTCAGCAGATTGAACTTGTGTAAATATTATTCTCTCTATGGTGGTATGTGGAATTTATTTTGCAGAGCCGGACACTATCCTGGTGTTCACAATCTTCTATGAATTATTCAGAGGAGGAACCCGCCTTGCAATGCCGAAGACAATATGCGCGCCGGACTCGTCGTCATTGAAGCCTGGTTCAGGGGCTACTGAGGGAGTCCTGGACTAGGGGGTGTCCGGATAGTCGAACTATCATCATTGGCCGGACTCCAAGACTATGAAGATACAAGATTGAAGACTTCGTCTCGTGTCCGGATGGGACTTTCCTTGGTGTGGAAGGCAAGCTTGGCAATACGGATATGTAGATCTCCTACCATTGTAACCGACTCTGTGTAACCCTAGCCCTCTCCGGTGTCTATATAAACCGGAGGGTTTTTAGTCCATAGGACGAACAACAATTATACCATAGGCTAGCTTCTAGGGTTTAGCCTCCTTGATCTCGTGGTAGATCCACTCTTGTACTACCCATATCATCAATATCAATCAAGCCGGAGTAGGGTTTTACCTCCATCGAGAGGGCCCGAACCTAGGTAAAAACATCGTGTCCCTTATCTCCGTTTACCATCCGCCTAGACGCACAGTTCAGGACCCCTACCCGAGATCCGCCGGTTTTGACACCGACAGAGGGCCTGTATAATTTGAAATACAAAAATCTTCCCGTTGGAATCTTGCATTATTACATGAAGGTACAAAATCACAAACTTGTAAAAAATGCCCTTGCTTTGTTTGATGGAGTGTAGAGTGAAGCATTTCCTCTGTTTCCTCCTTTTACAGAAACATGTACAAGCTGAAAATACACCAACCCTTATATTACAATTTTCCATGGTCCTATGAAGAGCATAAAATCGCAAGCATGCATAGTAATATATTACTCTTGTAAGAACATTTAATTGGCCAAGGGATGAATGGGCGATTTTTAAGTAATTCTTTAAAGAAGTTATTTGAAGGGGAGCCTTGGCGCAGTGGTAAAGCTGCTGCCTTGTGACCATGAGGTCACGGGTTCAAGTCCTGGAAACAGCCTCTTGCAGAAATGTAGGGAAAGGCTGCGTACAATAGACCCAAAGTGGTCGGACCCTTCCCCAGACCCTATGCAAGTGGGAGCTACATGCACTGGGGCTGCCCCTTTTTCTTTAAAGAAGTTATTTCTTCAAAGAAATATGAGCACACAACGAAAAAATAACTAAATGTAGGAAAAAAACTAAATAGTGTATGCGGCCAAAGTGTTCACAACAGAGTAAAGCGTGCAAGTGATGAAATAGAACATGTAAAATAGCCTAACACAATACATATACATTTCATCACAAAGACACCAAACATAAAACAGAGCATAAGTAAATGTAATGGAACAGATAAGTATTCCATGAAAGTATTCAGAGAGAGAAGGGGTTAAATTCTTTAGAATATGCAAGTTACTCAAAGCAAATAGAAGTGAAAAATATGTAAATCGGGACTTGACGAAGACATTTGATTTAATTCACCAGTTTAAGTTAATGTGACAACTCTACGTTCGGTTGGAGGGGTTGAGATTTAACTTAGAAGATCAAGTTTTCATCATATTCTACTTGAGCTAAGATCACTTATACCTCACCTAATCTCTCATGGTAGACCTTCAAACCTTCACATACTTGTTCTTTGGCAATACACTATAACTCTTGAATGCTTTGAACTAACACCTAATAGTCTTCAAGAGTAACAAGTTCCCGATTCACTCAAACAGATTCTTCAGTGATGCTCAATCACTTTGACTATTAGACACTAGGTTTTCCTTACATAGGATTCACTCGAATTCTTTGAGAGGATGGGTTGCTCAAATAACACTTGTAAATTTCACACAGAGCAACCAACCAACAAATGATGGAGAGGGGTGGCTATTTATAATCGAGGTCGTACTCCGATGCCCAATATGTCCGTTTGGACGGGATGGGCCCACTACTACTTGTGAACAACATTGGGAATTCCCCGAAGAAGAGGGGATGATGCAGTACAGTAGAGATAAGTATTTCTCCCAGATATGAAACCAAGGTTACCAATCCAGAAGGAGAACCAAGCAATGCTATGTAAACAACACCTGCACAGAAACAAAAAATACTTGCAACCCAACACGTAGAAAGGTTGTCAATCCCTCAATGGTCAAGAGAAAGTTTAAATTGTATAGGTTTTGATAAATACATCTACCAAAAATACAAAATAAAATAAATAAAATAAAATTGAAGCAAGTTATTTTTGGTTTTAGTATATGATAGAAAATAGACCCGGGGGCCATAGTTTTCACCAGAGGCTTCTCTCGAGAAAATAACATATGGTGGGTAAGTAAATTATTGTTGGGCAATTCATAGAAAAGCAAATAATTATGAGGATATCCAAGGCAATGATCATGTATATAGGCATCACGTCTAAGATTAGTAGACTGAAATAGTTCTGCATCTACTACTATTACTCCACACATCGATCGCTATCCAGCATGCATTTAGTGTATTAAGTTCATGGAAAAATGGAGTAATGCTTTAAGCAAGATGACATGATGTAGACAAGATAAAGTCACGTATGAAATAAATCCCATCTTGTTACCCTTAATAGCAACGATACATGCATGTCATGTCTACTTCTGTCACCGAGATTGAGCACTGCAAGATCGAACCCATCACAAAGCACCCCTTCCCATGGCAAGATAAATCAATCTAGTTGGCCAAACCAAACCAATAAATCGAAGAAGAAATACGAGGCTATAAAAATCATGCATAAAAGAGTTTGGAGGAAACTCAAATATATTATGGATAGATTTAATCATAAAAATCATAGTTCATCGGATCCCAACAAACACATCGCAAAAAGGATTACATCAAATAGATCTCCAAGAACACCGAGGAGAACATTGTATTGAAGAAAAAAGAGAGAAGAAGCCATCTAGCTACTAACTACGGACCCGTAGGTCTGTGGTAAACTATTTATGCAACATCGGAGGGGCAGCAAGGATGATGAAGAACCCCTCTGTGATCGTTTTCCCCCTAGCCGAGTGTCGGAAAAGGCCACTAGATGGGATCTCATGGTTCTGGAACTTGCGGCGGCGGAGAAAGTACTTCGTGCACTGTCCTGAGGGTTTGGGGATTTTAGAGTATTTATAGAGGCAGAGGTAGGTCAAAACGATGCCCGTGGTGTTGGAAATATGCCCGAGAGGAGAACATTGTATTGAAGATAAAAAAGAGAGAAGCGACAATCATGTATGGGGATATTTCCTATGTGTTTATGAATAAAGATAGTCCTTGGACGTTATCAATGATGTGTATCAACAAGTATGTGACTTGTTTGTGGGACTATGCATTGTATGATGGCTGTCCTAAAAGGTCCCTAATCTAAAGGGCTGTGTGGACGTTGTCGGTGTCAAAACCGGTGGATCTCGGGTAGCACTAAGAAAAAAGACACATCCGTGACATTATGGGCCGAACGATTTTTTTTCCTGTCATGCTTATGACACTTCTAGGACGATAATTGTGAAAAAACCACGTATCATCATAGATGTGGTGAGCTCCCACTTCTATGACAAAAAATCATGTCAGAAAATGGGATTTTCATCCTGGGCGGGCCGGGGACGCACCTGCATGAAATTCTTTGGGCCGTCCATGACGGAAAAAATTGTGCTAGAAGCAAGGGCAAGGAAAATTTCTGAGAGTTTCCGGTTACGGTGGGTGGTCAGGGTCGAGCGATGAATGGAGGTTTGCGCATTTTTCTCATACACGTACGCGCATGTGTGCAAGGAGTTAGGCTCTAACTGAACCCGAGCGAGGCGTTCGCTTACTGAACCCGAGCGATTGCACTAGCTACGTTACTGAACTCGAGCGATCGATCCCTTGGCTGTTAACTGTACCCGAGCGATTCCTTCGCTACTGCTGCTAACTGAAGCCGATTGAACCAACTGCCTCTTGATGAACAGTGTCCGTTGTTGGCGGTTGGATGAATAGTTACTGGTGGGGGTTGGATGGACCCCGTGGTAGTAGTAGGCCATTGGCGCTGAATGAATAGGACCCCGAGGAGGCCACCACACCCGAGCCGGTTGGGGGTGGATGAACAGGATCCCGTGAGTGCTGATTGAATAGTAGCTGGTGGAGGCTGGATGAACATCGTGGAGGCAGGAGGAAGACGCGGTGGATGAACAGTAGCAGGTGGAGGCTGGAGGAAGTCGGCGGTGGATGAACAGTAGCCCGTAGAGGCTAGAGCGAGGCAGTAGACGATGGATGAACAGGGCTCTGTTTCGACCGTCGGCACTCCAACAGAAGTCTGTTTCCTCTGTTTTGCGGTACACCACACCCCTTCCGATGAACAGGACCCTGTTTTGACTGTAGGCACTCGAACAGAAGTCTGTTTCCTTTGTTTTGCGGTACGCCAGACCCTTCTCGATGAACAGGACCCCGTTTCGACCGTACGTGGTTGAACATAAGGGCATTTCCTCCATTTCGCGGTATGCCAGACCTCGTTTCGGCTGTTTCGTCAAAGCCGGTTGGCTCTCGATGAACACGACGCATTCCATTGCCTCCCGATGAACACGATGCAGTTTCTCCATTCCAACCCAACCGGTTGGCTTCCGATGTACAAGACGCTGTTGCCGACATCCGTTGCCTCTCCATGTACACGTGCCCTGGTTGTATGTATGTGTGAGTAGCTAGGCATTCGAGACCCCGCCCATATGTACGTACGTGGCCGTATTTTTTGGCATGTGGTTGTACGTACATGTACAGGGTTTAGAAGGGATGGCCTGAACTGCTACGTCAGGGGCTCTACTACTACACGTGCGGCTGCTTGCTTGGCCACGGTTCGTCATTGCAGAGAGACAGATCGACCACTATGTACATACACATCTGCGACCAGGCAGACAACACTATGTACGCTTCGACCGGGTGGGTCCCTTCGGGTTCCGCAAACCCTTGATAGGTTCGAACTCTGGGGTGCGCGTGGAGATCTCAACCTATCCGGCCTGCCTACTCACGATCTTCTTAAGCCTAGTGTGTTGAGCTCAAAGGGACAGAGAGACACAACAGTTTATCCTGGTTCAGGCCACCTTGCGGTGTAATACCCTACTCCAGCATTTTGGTTGATTGCCTCGAGGGGCTAAGGATGAACTAGTACAGTGGATGAACTGGCCTCAGGAGGTGAGGTGTTCTTGAGATCAAGAGAGCTTGTGAGGTGGTTGGATGAGAAGGGATTCGATCTCTTCGTCCCCCTCTTTGGTGGTGGCTAAGTCCTATTTATAGTGGCCTTGGTCCTCTTCCCAAATGTTGGCGGGAAGGGATCCCACAACGGCCAGATTTGAAGGGGGACAAGTAGTACATCCTATCCTGACTAAAGTGGTCTTCGCCTGCGAAAAGCCTCTGGTCGTGTCGCTGCGGTGGGCTCGGTGATGACTTCCGTCCTGCCGTCCTGGCGGTCTTGGTCTTGTTGCATCGGAATGGAAACCTTTGGCTGATTCCTCGGGACTCCATACCTGTCACTTGGCCCCTTTGCACCAAAGGGGAAAATGGCGCTGTGTGCCCGCTGGCGCCCGCCTGGCCTTGGTCGTCATGGCTCACGTCAGCTGAGCCTCGCGAGGTGCACCTTGCATAGAACTCTCTTCCCCTCGGGAGCCAGCCTAAGGAGGCCGATCCCCTCGTGGGTCTTGGCGTCGTCTGCCTTGCGAGGCTTGGCCCCTCGCAAGGGTCTTGAGTTGTCGATGCTGAAGCTGGGCCATACGAGGCCGCCGATGGAGACGCACAGTGGGCCGCAGGCAGGCAAGTCTGGGTACCCCCGTATCTAGAAGCCGACAGTAGCCCCTGGGCCCAAGGCGTGCTCGGGCTTGGTTTCTAGGTGAAGCCAAAGGGCAAGTGCGGAGCACCGCGGGCCCTAACCACCTGCGGCCTTGAACGACGCATGGCGATTGACGGGACATGGGCGTCTCCACTTCCCCATGCTGCCTTGAAATCCGCCAAGCCCTGCGGTCGCCCGCTGTCAGAGCAGCTCACCCTTGTAGATCATCGCGCTTGGAGCTTCGTTTCTTCTCTTCCCTGGTCCGCGACTCCTTGCGCAGATCTGGTGCCAGTGCCACTCCCCCTTCCTGACCTCCACCATGGCTCCGCAACAGAGGATGAAGAAAGGGAAGTCGCGCGCCTCGGCTGGACCCCCGCCGGTCTTGGAGCCGGCCCTCGAGCAGTCGACGGTGGTCAATCAAGAAGGGTTGGACAAGGTCATCCCTGCTCTCGCAGCCAATTCCAATGAGTGGAAAGCGACGACCGTTCGGCCTGCGTCTTGGCTCGTGGATGAGATTAGCGCCACCGAGATCCCCATCTATCTCCATGCTCTCTTCGCGGGTTTGATTCCCCCTTCTCTCCTTTCTTCAATGCCATAATTTCGCACTACCAGATCCACCTGTTGTACCTAGATCCCCGCTCCATCATCCTCCTCGCCGTCTTCGCCTTTCTTTGCAAGGCCATGGTAGGCATTGCTCCTTCCGTGGCCTTGTTTCGCCATTTCTTCTTGCTTCGGCTGGTCCACGCCCGCCAATGCTTGGGGTGTGCGACCTTTGAAGCTATGGCGGCGACTGCTGGCTCGGGAATCGACTTCGAGCTTTCGCCTACCGCGAAGGATGTTCGAAAGCAGTGGTTGTTTGTTGATGCCGGTACGCGCAGCCTCCTGCTTCTGACTCCTCGAGCGTCGGCCGCGCCCTGCTCCAGCTGGGGGCATGTGAAGCTCGCTGACCGGCGTCTCGCCTGTGTCTGGAAGAGGTTGGCTTGGCTGCAGAAGCTAGAGGTGACGGCGCCGATGGTGGTGAAGGAGTTTGTCCGGCAGCGCGTTGCCCCACACCAGCACCATTCTCGCCCGATGTGGGACCTTGCCGGCACCGACGACTCCATGAGGCTCCAGAAGCCTTTGCTGCCCTCCGAGACCCTGAGCAAGGTTCTCGAGCTCCTGACGGGCGAATCCAAACCTGCCGATCTTCCAGGAAATGGTCGCCTCCTCTACCAATGCTCGAACAAGGTGGCCTTCGTGGGGCAGATGCCCCTATTCGACGAGTGGGGGTTACGCCCGGAGGGCCTCAAGGAGCCTTACGAGAATCCCATCCTCGTGGCTCCCCTGCTGTTCGACCCTGCGGCGCTCGCCCCAAATGTGGAAGCAGGGAGGTGCACGCCGCCGGCCGCTGCTGAAGGGACCTCCGGAGATCTTGCACCATTGCGGGCTCTGGAGGCTGGGACTCCTGAGACCCATAAGAGGGCCACTGCAGGGTTGGCGCAACCCGACGCTCCAGAGGAAGTGGCTCCCAAAGTTTGAGGCGATGGTTCCGAGGTGGCCGCTGATGGTGGGGCGCCCACTGGTGGTTCCAAGGCTGCCGCCCAGGAAACCCTGCCACGTGCTTCTACTCCTGAGGTCACCGCCCTGGGTGCCCCGCCGAGCGTTCCTCCTCCCGAGGACCACCCTTCGAGGCCCAGCCGGGGCCACCTGAATCTTGAATCACTCCACAAGAGGAAGGGATCTCCGTGCTGCAGTGGCATCGCCCGCCGACCACTGAAGCTGAGGAAATAAATGGTTGTGGACGAGTAAGTACCTCCATTTGCGATTCTGTGCACGCCATGCTCTTTTATGACCAGGGCCTCGCAGGGTCCCTGTGACGGTGAAGCCTCAGGAAGGGCGCCCTTCCAAGGATCCTGGCTCGATCCTAGCATACAACCCCCCATGCCCTGGCTCCTCCCAGGGTACGAGGCCAACTCCAGCCGCCGGGGTGCCGCAAGGGGGCCCCGGACTCAAGCCTCCTACCTCCTTCTTACGTGACCCAGCCTAGGGGGCGACGGACACATCGTCGGCTCTCCCTCTCGTCGCTATTGGAAGTTGGGAGCCCCCGAGTGGTATTCGTCTTTGGGTTGCGGAGCCACGTCGACCAGCCCCCTGCCGGAGGTAGGCGAGATGTCCCACGCCCCTTCGGCGGCTTCCGGTGCTGAAGAAGGGCTTGGCAGTGCGCTGGCGCTCACGCGCGAGCGTAGTGCTGTCCGCTTCGAACTCTTCGGTGAGGCAATGCGCGCGATGATCCGGCTTGGTGGGGAGCTGGCCAACATCGACACCAAGCTCAAGGTAGAGGACCACCGACTAGCACATGAGTGGTGCCAGCTGAAGGTCGCCATCAACCTCGGGAGGCTTCAGCGTGATCAGGCCGACACGCTAGCGGCGGCCTCCCTCGCAACTTCTCGCGAGGCTTGCGCCCGTGCCCTGGAGAAGGCCGAAGCTGCCAACCGCCGTCGCGAGGCGACTGAGGAGCGAGAGCGGGAGCTCCTGTCTTCAAATGCTGCCTTGGAGCGGGAGATCGAGGAGCGGCGTGCCCTCCTGACCGCGTTGCCGGGTGAAGCGCCTCTCGTCGAGGCAGAGCTTCTAAAGTGCCAAGATGACCTGGCGCTGGAGGTTGTGGAGCACAGCCTGGCGTTGGAGTGGTTGGAGGTGAGGGAGCGGCAGGCTACGGTGGCCGAGGATGCCGTCACCGCCCGAGAAGCCCAGGTCCAGCTGGGGGTGGAGGAGAGGGTGGCGAAGGCACGTGCCGACCTGGCTCAAGGGCACCATGTAGACCTGGAGCTGCTTAGGGCCGAGCTTGAGGGCAGGACCTCCGCCCTGAAGGCGAAGCTGGAGTCTGTAGAGCAGCGTGAGAATGCCGCTAGGGAGACTCTGACTTCTACCGAATCCGCCTTGACCTCTGCTCGCACCGAGTTATCCTCCCTTCAGTAGCATGTCAAGGACACCACATCCTTCACGGAAAGGGCTGCAAATGAAGCGAACCATCGCCTGATGCTGCAACACGAGCACGGCTCGATGCTCCAGGATCTCTGAGCCAGGGCCAACCGCGCCTCGGACACCATTTGTGACGAGAGCGCTCCTCATCTGCACGAGAACGACTACGCCAGCCACCTCAACTTCTTCATCGACATCATGACCCGTCTAGAGGACCGGGCCATGAAGGCTCGCAAACTTGTTGAGGAGAGGAGTCGGGGCCTTCTTGGGCGCGCGTTCTCGCATGTCTTCAGCAACCTCCTCAGTCGCGACTCCCACTTTGACTTTGATGTTGTGCTAGCCCCCGTGCCCGCGGCTACTCAGGACAAACTCGCCAGGTGGGTGGACGACCATGTGGACGCTCTGGTGAAAGAGTTTGCTTCTGAGGATGACACGGCCGTGCTCGTGGACGGAGCAGGTGACACGGGTGATGGTGACGAAGAGAGTGGTCGCGGCGACTCAGGCGGCGCGAGCGACACGGATGAAGGTGACGAAGAGGGCGCACCCAGCTAGGCCCGTACTTCTTTTCACCTTAACCTGTATGACCAAACTTGAACACTTCCTTGTGAGAGCATTTTGAAAGGGGGAGCCCCTTGCGATGTATATATAATTAAGAAACGTCTTTGAAGTAGCACTTGCGGTGCGCCCCCTCGTGTTCGCAACCGCAAGCAGGATGGCTGCTATGACTTATCTTTGGTTCCACGAGTCTCGTGTGAGCCCTGATGCTGTAGCAATGCGTGCCCTCTTGAGGCGAGCCTGCCGTGGGCTCGTGAGGGTCTGGCCCTCCCGAGGAGACTGCTGACCTGTCCTGGAGTGCTTCGTGAGGGACCAACTGCCGGACAGCGATTAGGTGCACGCGTGGTGGCCGCATCCTAGGTCCCCAGGGGGAAGCCCCTGCAGGCTTGAGGCCATCTTGATCAGGCTTGACGTGCGCGCTGAAGGAAATATGCTCTAGAGGCAATAATAAAGTTATTATTTATTTCCTCATATCATGATAAATGTTTATTATTCATGCTATAATTGTATTAACCGGAAACATGATACATGTGTGAATACATAGACAAACTTAATGTCACTAGTATGCCTCTACTTGACTAGCTCATTAATCAAAGATGGTTATGTTTCCTAACCATAGACATGTGTTGTCATTTGATTAACGGGATCACATCATTAGGAGAATGATGTGATTGACTTGACCCATTCCGTTAGCATAGCACTTGATCGTTCAGTATGTTGCTACTGCTTTCTTCATGACTTATACAAGTTCCTATAACTATGAGATTATGCAACTCCCGTTTACCGAAGGAACACTTCTGTGCAACCAAACATCACAACGTAACTGGGTGATTATAAAGGAGCTCTACAGGTGTCTCCAAAGGTACATGTTGAGTTGAAGTATTTCAAGATTAGGTTTTGTCACTCCGATTGTCAGAGAGGTATCTCTGGTCCCTCTCAGTAATGCACATCACTATAAGCCTTGCAAGCAATGTAGCTAATGAGTTAGTTACAGAATGATGCATTACGTAACGAGTAAAGAGACTTGCCGGTAACGAGATTGAACTAGGTATTGAGATACCGACGATCGAATCTCGGGCAAGTAACATACCGATGACAAAGGGAACAACGTATGTTGTTATGCGGTTTGACCGATAAAGATCTTCGTAGAATATGTAGGAGCCAATATGAGAATCCAGGTTCCGCTATTGGTTATTGACCGGAAACAGTTCTAGGTCATGTCTACATAGTTCTTGAACCCGTAGGGTCCGCACGCTTAAGGTTTCGATGACAGTTATATTATGAGTTTATGAGTTTTGATGTACTGAAGTTTGTTTGGAGTCCCGGATGTGATTACGGACATGACGAGGAGTCTCGAAATGGTCGATACATGAAGATTGATATATTGGAAGCCTATATTTGGATATCGGAAGTGTTCCGAGTGAAATCGGGATTTTACCGGAGTACCGGGAGGTTACCGGAACCCCCCGGAGGCTTAATGGGCCTACATGGGCCCTAGTAGAGAGGAAGAGAGGAGGCAAGGGCTGGGCCACGCCCCCTCCCCCCCCCTAGTCCGAATAGGACAAGGAGAGGGGATGGGCGCCCCCCCCCCCTTTCCTTCCTCTCTCCCTCCTCCTTCCCCCCTTCTCCTATTCCAACTAGGAAAGAAGGGAATCCTACTCCCGGTGGGAGTAGGACTCACCTTGGTGCGCCCCTCCTTGGCCGGCCGCCCCCTCCCCCTTGGCTCCTTTATATACGGGGGCAGGAGGGCACCTCTAGACACAACAATTGATCTCTTGATCTCTTAGCCGTGTGCGGTGCCCCCCTCCACCATAGTCCTCGATAATATTGTAGCGGTGCTTAGGCGAAGCCCTGCGATGGTAGAACATCAAGATCGTCACCACGCCATCGTGCTGACAAAACTCTTCCCCGACATTCTACTGGATCGGAGTCCGGGGATCATCATCGAGCTGAACGTGTGCTAGAACTCGGAGGTGTCGTAGTTTCGGTGCTTGATCGGTCGGGTCGTGAAGACGTATGACTACATCAACCGTGTTGTTCTAACGCTTCCGCTTTCGGTCTACGAGGGTACATGGACAACACTCTCCCCTCTCGTTGCTATGCATCACCATGATCTTGCGTGTGCGTAGGAATTTTTTTGAAATTACTATGTTCCCCAACAGTGGCATCCGAGCCAGGTTTTATGCGTAGACGTTATATGCACGAGTAGAACACAAGTGAGTTGTGGGCGATACAAGTCATACTGCTTACGCGAGACTGGTTCTACCGATGTGCTTTGCACACAGGTGGCTGGCGGGTGTCTGTTTCTCCAACTTTAGTTGAACCGAGTGTGGCTACGCCCGGTCCTTACGAAGGTTAAAACAGCACTAACTTGACGAACTATCATTGTGGTTTTGATGCGTAGGTAAGAACGGTTCTTGCTTAGCCCGTAGCAGCCACGTAAAATTTGCAACAACAAAGTAGAGGACGTCTAACTTGTTTTTGCAGGGCATTTTATGATGTGATATGGTCAAGACGTGATGCTATAGTTTATTGTATGAGATGATCATGTTTTGTAACCGAAATTATCGGCAACTGGCAGGAGCCATATGGTTGTCGCTTTATTGTATGAAATGCAAACGCCCTATAATTGCTTTACTTTATCACTAAGCGGTAGTCGTAGAAACAATAGATGGTGTAACGACACCGATGCTACCATGGAGATCAAGGTGTCGCGCCCGGTGACGATGGTGATCATGACGGTGCTTCTGAGATGGAGATCACAAGCACAAGATGATGATGGCCATATCATATCACTTATATTGATTGCATGTGATGTTTATCCTTTGTGCATATTATCTTGCTTTGATTGCCGGTAGCATTTTAAGATGATCTCTCACTAATTATCAAGAAATGTTCTCCCTGAGTATGCACCATTGCGAAAGTTCTTCGTGCTGAGACACCATGTGATGATCGGGTGTGATAGGCTCTATGTTCAAAAACAACGGGTGCAAAATAGTTGCACACGCAGAATACTCAGGTTAAACGTGACGAGCCTAGCATATACAGATATGGCCTCGTAACACGGAGACCGAAAGGTCGAACGTGAATCATATAGTAGATATGATCAACATAGTGATGTTCACCATTGAAACTACTCCATATCACGTGATGATCGGACATGGTTTAGTTGATTTGGATCACGTGATCACTTAGATGACTAGAGAGATGTCTGTCTAAGTGGGAGTTCTTAAGTAATATGATTAATTGAACTTAAATTTATCATGAACTTAGTACCTGACAGTATTTTGCTTGTCTATGTTTGTTGTAGATAGATGGCTCATGTTGTTGTTCCGTTGAATTTTAATGCGTTCCTTGAGAAAGCTAAGTTGAAAGATGATGGTAGCAACTACACGGACTGGGTCCGTAACTTGAGGATTATCCTCATTGCTGCATAGAAGAATTATGTCCTGGAAGCACCGCTCGGTGCCAGGCCTACAGCAGATGCAACTGACGACGTTAAGAACGTCTGGCAGAGCAAAGCTGATGACTACTCGATAGTTCAGTGTGCCATGATTTACGGCTTGGAACCGGGTCTTCAACGACGTTTTGAACGTCATGGAGCATATGAGATGTTCCAATAGTTGAAGTTAATATTTCAAGCAAATGCCCGGATTGAGATATGTGAAGTCTCCAATAAGTTCTATAGCTGCAAGATGGAGGAGAATAGTTCTGTCAGTGAACACATACTCAAAATGTCTGGGTATAATAATCACTTGATTCAACTGGGAGTTAATCTTCCTGATGATAGTGTCATTGACAGAATTCTTCAATCACTGCCACCAAGCTACAAGAGCTTCGTGATGAACTATAATATGCAAGGGATGGACAAGACTATTCCCGAGCTCTTCGCAATGCTAAAAGCTGCGGAGGTAGAAATCAAGAAGGAGCATCAAGTGTTGATGGTCAATAAGACCACCAGTTTCAGGAAAAGGGGCAAAGGGAAGAAGAAGGAGAACTTCAAGAAGAACAGCAAACAAGTTGCTGCTCAAGAGAAGAAATCCAAATCTGGACCTAAGCCTAAGACTGAGTGCTTCTACTGCAAGAAGACTGGACACTGGAAGCGGAACTGCCCCAAGTATTTGGCGGATAAGAAGGATGGCAAGGTGAACAAAGGTATATGTGATATACATGTTATTGATGTGTACCTTACTAATGCTCGCAGTAGCACCTGGGTATTTGATACTGGTTCTGTTGCTAATATTTGCAACTCGAAACAGGGACTACGGATTAAGCGAAGATTGGCTAAGGAGGAGGTGACGATGTGCGTGGGAAATGGTTCCAAAGTCGATGTGATTGCGGTCGGCATGCTACCTCTACATCTACCATAGGGATTAGTTTTAGACCTAAATAATTGTTATTTGGTGCCAGCGTTGAGCATGAACATTATATCTAGATCTTGTTTGATGCGAGACGGCTATTCATTTAAATCAGAGAATAATGGTTGTTCTATTTATATGAGTAATATCTTTTATGGTCATGCACCCTTGAGGAGTGGTCTATTTTTATTAAATCTCGATAGTAGTGATACACATATTCATAATGTTGAAGTCAAAAGATGCAGAGTTGATAATGATAGTGCAACTTATTTATGGCACTGCCGTTTGGGTCATATTGGTGTAAAGCGCATGAAGAAACTCCATACTGATGGACTTCTGGAATCACTTGATTATGAATCACTTGGTACTTGCGAACCGTGCCTCATGGGCAAGATGACTAAAACGCCGTTCTCCGGAACTATGGAGCGAACAACTGATTTATTGGAAATCATACATACTGATGTATGTGGTCCAATGAATATTGAGGCTCGCGGCGGGTATCGTTATTTTCTCACCTTCACAGATGATTTGAGCAGATATGGGTATATCTACTTGATGAAACACAAGTCTGAAACATTTGAAAATTTCAAAGAATTTCAGAGTGAAGTGGAAAATCATCGTAACAAGAAAATAAAATTTCTACAATCTGATCGTGGAGGAGAATATTTGAGTTACGAGTTTGGTTTACATTTGAAGCAATGCGAAATAGTTTTGCAACTCACGCCACCCGGAACACCACAACGAAATGGTGTGTCCGAACGTTGTAATCGTACTTTACTAGATATGGTGCGATCTATGATGTCTCTTACTGACTTACCGCTATCGTTTTGGGGTTATGCTTTAGAGACGGCCGCATTCACGTTAAATAGGGCACCATCAAAATCCGTTGAGACGACACCTTATGAATTGTGGTTTGGCAAGAAACCAAAGTTGTCGTTTCTTAAAGTTTGGGGCTGCGATGCTTATGTGAAGAAACTTCAACCAGATAAGCTCGAACCCAAATCGGAGAAATGTGTCTTCATAGGATACCCAAAAGAGACTATTGGGTACACCTTCTATCACAGATCTGAGGGCAAGATTTTTGTTGCTAAATTCGGATCATTTCTAGAGAAGGAGTTTCTCTCGAAAGAAGTGAGTGGGAGGAAAGTAGAACTTGATGAGGTAACTGTACCTACTCCCTTACTGGAAAGTAGTTCATCACAAGAAGCGGTTCCTGTGACAACTACACCAATCAGTGAGGAAGCTAATGATATTGATCATGAAACTTCAGATCAAGTTACTACCGAACCTCGTAGGTCTACCAGAGTAAGATCTGCACCAGAGTGGTACGGTAATCCTATTCTGGAAGTCATGTTACTTGACCATGGCGAACCTACGAACTATGAGGAAGCGATGATGAGCCCAGATTCCGCAAAATGGCTTGAGGCCATGAAATCTGAGATGGGATCCATGTATGAGAACAAAGTATGGACTTTGGTTGACTTGCCCGATGATCGGCAAGCCATCGAGAATAAATGGATCTTCAAGAAGAAGACTGACGCTGATGGTAATGTAACTGTCTACAAAGCTCGACTTGTTGCGAAAGGTTTTCGACAAGTTCAAGGGGTTGACTACGATGAGACTTTCTCACTCGTAGCGATGCTCAAGTCTGTCCTAATCATGTTAGAAATTGCCGCATTTTATAATTATGAAATTTGGCAAATGGATGTCAAAACTGCATTCCTAAATGGATTTCTGGAAGAAGAGTTGTATATGATGCAACTGGAAGGTTTTATCGACCCAAAAGGTGCTAACAAAGTGTGCAAGCTCCAGCGATCCATTTATGGACTGGTGCAAGCCTCTCGGAGTTGGAATAAACGCTTTGATAGTGTGATCAAAGCATATGGTTTTATACAGACTTTTGGAGAAGCCTGTTAACAAGAAAGTGAGTGGGAGCTCTGTAGCATTTCTGATATTATATGTAGATGACATATTGTTAATTGGAAATGATATAGAATTTCTGGATAGCATAAAGGGATACTTGAATAAAAGTTTTTCAATGAAAGACCTCGGTGAAGCTGCTTACATATTGGGCATCAAGATCTATAGAGATAGATCAAGACGCTTGATTGGACTTTCACAAAGCACATACCTTGATAAAGTTTTGAAAAAGTTCAAAATGGATCAGGCAAAGAAAGGATTCTTGCCTGTATTACAAGGTGTGAAGTTGAGTCAGACTCAATGCCCGACCACAGCAGAAGATAGAGAGAAAATGAAAGATGTTCCCTATGCTTCAGCCATAGGCTCTATCATGTATGCAATGATGTGTACCAGACCTGACGTATGCTTAGCAATAAGCTTGGCAGGTAGGTACCAAAGTAATCTAGGAGTGGATCACTGGACAACGGTCAAGAATATCCTGAAATACCTGAAAAGGACTAAGGATATGTTTCTCGTTTATGGAGGTGACAAAGAGCTAGTCGTAAATGGTTACGTCGATGCAAGCTTTGACACTGATCCGGACGATTCTAAGTCGCAAACCGGATACGTGTTTATATTAAACGGTGGAGCTGTCAGTTGGTGCAGTTCTAAACAAAGCGTTGTGGCGGGATCTACATGCGAAGCAGAGTACATAGCTGCTTCGGAAGCAGCAAATGAAGGAGTCTGGATGAAGGAGTTCATTTCTGATCTAGGTGTCATACCTAGTGCATCGGGACCAATGAAGATCTTCTGTGACAATACTGGTGCAATTGCCTTGGCAAAGGAATCCAGATTTCACAAGAGGACCAAGCACATCAAGAGACACTTCAATTCCATCTGGGACCAAGTCCATGTGGGAGACATAGAGATTTGCAAGATACATACGGATCTGAATGTTGCAGACCCGTTGACTAAGCCTCTTTCACGAGCAAAACATGATCAACACCAAGACTCCACGGGTGTTAGAATCATTACTGTGTAATCTAGATTATTGACTCTAGTGCAAGTCGGAGACTGAAGGAAATATGCCCTAGAGGCAATAATAAAGTTATTATTTATTTCCTCATATCATGATAAATGTTTATTTTTCATGCTATAATTGTATTAACCGGAAACATGATACATGTGTGAATACATGGACAAACTTAATGTCACTAGTATGCCTCTACTTGACTAGCTCATTAATCAAAGATGGTTATGTTTCCTAACCATAGACATGTCTTGTCATTTGATTAACGTGATCACATCATTAGGAGAATGATGTGATTGACTTGACCCATTCCGTTAGCATAGCACCTGATCGTTTAGTATGTTGCTACTGCTTTCTTCATGACTTATACAAGTTCCTATAACTATGAGATTATGCAACTCCCATTTACCGGAGGAACACTTTCTGTGCTACCAAACGTCACAACATAACTGGGTGATTATAAAGGAGCTCCACAGGTGTCTCCAAAGGTACATGTTGAGTTGGCGTATTTCAAGATTAGGTTTTGTCACTTCGATTGTCGGAGAGGTATCTCTAGGCCCTCTTAGTAATGCACATCACTATAAGCCTTGCAAGCAATGTAGCTAATGAGTTAGTTACGGAATGATGCATTACGTAACGAGTAAAGAGACTTGCCGGTAACGAGATTGAACTAGGTATTGAGATACCGATGATCGAATCTCGGGCAAGTAACATACCGATCACAAAGGGAACAACATATGTTGTTATGCGGTTTGACCAATAAAGATCTTCGTAGAATATGTAGGAGCTAATATGAGCACACAGGTTCCGCTATTGGTTATTGACCGGAAACAGTTCTAGGTCATGTCTACATAGTTCTCGAACCCGTAGGGTCCGCACGCTTAAGGTTTCGATGACAGTTATATTATGAGTTTATGAGTTTTGATGTATCGAAGTTTGTTCAGAGTCCCAGATGTGATTACGGACATGACGAGGAGTCTCAAAATGGTCGATACATGAAGATTGATATATTGGAAGCCTATATTTGGATATCAGAAGTGTTCCGGGTGAAATCAGGATTTTACCGGAGTACCGGGAGGTTACCGGACCCCCCCCCCCCCGGAGGCTTAATGGGCCTACATGGGCCCTAGTGGAGAGGAAGAGAGGAGGCAAGGGCTGGGCTGCGCCCCCTCCCCCCTAGTCCGAATAGGACAAGGAGAGTGGGGTGGCGCCCCCCCTTTCCTTCCTCTCTCCCTCCTCCTTCCCCCTTCTCCTATTCCAACTAGGAAAGAAGGGAGTCCTACTCCCAGTGGGAGTAGGACTCCCCTTGGCGCGCCCTCCTTGGCCGGCCGCCCCCTCCCCCTTGGCTCCTTTATATACGGGGGTAGGGGCACCTCTAGACACAACAATTGATCTCTTGATCTCTTAGCCGTGTGCGGTGCCCCCCCTCCACCATAGTCCTCGATAATATTGTAGCGGTGCTTAGGCCAAGGCCTACGACGGTAGAACATCAAGATCGTCACCACGCCGTCGCGCTGACAAAACTCTTCCCCGACATTCTGCTGGATCGGATTCTGGGGATCATCATCGAGATGAACGTGTGCTAGAACTCGGAGGTGCCGTAGTTTCGGTGCTTGATCGGTCGGGCCATGAAGACGTACGACTACATCAACCGCGTTGTTCTAACGCCTCCGCTTCCGGTCTACGAGGGTACATGGACAACACTCTCCCCTCTCGTTGCTATGCATCACCATGATCTTGCGTGTGCGTAGGAATTTTTTTGAAATTACTATGTTCCCCAACACGCGCACCACACCCAGCCCCCTCTCGCAGGGCACTCGGGGGGGGGCAAAAGGCACGAGCCCGCTCAAAAACGCAAAACCAGAAAACGAGAGATCAACACAAGACAAGAAAACTCCCCCCATTTTTCTTTTTATAAACGCACGAGAGCCAAGTTCATTCCAAAAAGCCAACGAATTGGGTACAAGAAGAGAGACGTAAGTAAACAGCCGCGTCCTGCGCCTAGCTAGTCGTTAGGTCTTCTCACCAGCGCGGAGCTAAGTGCTTCCACTGGGCGTGGGCATAGTCATTGGGGGACAGTGTCGACGGTCAGCGCGAAGCATGGTGCTTCCACCTGGACGTGGGTGGGAGCCCCCGTGAGGCCCTAGGGCGGCACTCCGGAGCCTCCGGGGCATGTACAACCCCACTCATTATTACGTGCGAGTGTCACGAGTGGAGACCTTCATAGGTCGGAGCCCTGCTTCATGTCACCCGACGAGGACCCCGCCCTGCGCCGCCCCCAACCACCGTTGGGGAGACCGGAAACCAGGACAAGACCAAGGGGAAAGGGGGACGCTGGCGGCATCCTCGACGACCGTAGGCCCTCCACCGGGGTGAAGGGCTCACCGGCGCCTTCCCCGACGAGGGGCCTACCTCCGAGCAGCGTCTTGCTCCGCGCAGCGTGGGGGGGGGGGGGCTGGCCCCAGGCTCACCCCACGCCGCTCCCAAGGCCCTTCGTGTTCCTGCGGCTGGGCTACCGCCCTGGGGGCCCTGGCGGTAGTTGCGCCATGGTTCACCTGCGATCCATGGTTAGCGTAGGAGTGCTCCTGCAGCGTTAACTGTACCCAGTGGTTGTTGTTGTCGAAGATGTCGGTGGAGTCCTGCAGCGGCTCACAAAGAGCCTCAGCTTCGTGCTCCTCCAGCGCCCAGCCTGGCGTGGGGGATCGGCTGGGGGCTTCTGCCGGCGTGTACCTCAGGTCCACTACGACGGGTACGTAGGCCTTCGGGTTGGCCACGCATGAGTCGCTGCCTGGCTGCCTCACGCTCCCGTCTTCTTTAGTCGCCATCGGGCCCTGATGACCGAGGGCCGATGCCCCAGCGCGGCCCCAGGGAAGGTTGCTTGGAGTCGCCCCACCCCGGGGTGGCATGGTCGAAGCAGTGCGGGCCGCGTAGCGAGGTAGGCCGACGCCGAGAGGCTCTTCAGGAGCCCTGGGAGGAGGCACACGAGAGTGGCGAGGGTGAACGCGTGCCCCCGCCATGGCCTGCGACGTGGGCAGGGTGTAGAACAGTGTGGCGCCCCTGCGTGCTGCATCCAGCAGCTCGGCAACTCTCTCCAGCAGGGCATCGCTGCTGCTCTCCACCGGCCTGCACCTCAGCAGTTCTCGAGCCACGATGACCGCGGCCCGCATGTTCGCCTGCTCCCGGCGAGAGTGCAGTGGTGTTGCCGCAGCATAGCTTGAAGACCGCATGGCGGCATGGTTGTGGCGCAGTGCCAGAGGAGAGGGCTGCGGCCACGCCTCCCGTGACCGGCGGCCCAAGGCGGGGTGCGGGCCGCGAGCAGAGCGAAGTGGAGATCCTCCATGTCGGTAGGTGCAGTCGAGGAAGCCTAGACAACCCAGTGCTCCACATGGGCTCTCGGGGCATCGGCCATGGTGTCGATGGAGTAGCGGCGGACCGGTCGTCGGAAGAGAAGATCCGACGCACCCCTACCTGGCGCGCCAAATGTCGGATTTCAGGTTCCGCAAACCTTTGATAGGTTCGAACTCTGGGGTGCGCACAGAGATCTCAACCTACCCAGCCTGCCTACTCACGATCTTCCTAAGCCTAGCGCGTTGAGCTCAAAGGGATAGAGAGACACAACAGTTTATCCTGGTTTGGGCCACCTTGTGGTGTAATACCCTACTCCAGTGTTTTGGTGGATTGCCTCGAGGGGCTGAGGATGAACTACTACAGTGGATGAACTAGCCTCAGGAGGTGAGGTGTTATTGAGCTCAAGAGAGCTTGTGAGGTGGTTGGATGAGATGGGATCCGATCTCTTCATCCCCCTCTTTGGTGGTGGCTAAGTCCTATTTATAGTGGCCTTGGTCCTCTTCCAAAATGTTGGCAGGAAGGGATCCCACAACGGCCAGATTTAAAGGGGGACAAGTATACATCCTATCCTGGCTAAAGTGGTCTTCGTCTGCGAAAAGCCTCTGGTCGTGATGCTGCGGTGGGCTCGGTGATGACCTCCGCCCTGTCGTCCTGGCGGTCTTGGTCTTATTGCACTGGAATGGAAACCTTTGGCTGATTCCTTGGGACTCCATACCTGCTGCTTGCCCCCTTTGCACCAAAGGGGAAACTGGCGCTCTGCGCCCGCTGGCGCCCGCCTGGCCTTGGTCGTCATGGCTCACGTCAGCTGAGCCTCGCGAGGTGTACCTTGCATAGAACTCTCCGCCCCTCGGGAGCCAGCCTGAGGAGGCCGATCCCCTCGGGGGTCTTGGCATCATCCGCCTCGCGAGGCTTGGCCCCTCGCGAGGGTCTTGAGTTGTCGATGCTAAAGTTGGGCCGTACCAAGCCGCCGATTGATCCGTGCAGTGGACCGCACACAGGCAAGTCTGGGTACCCCATATCTAGAACGCCGACAGTCCCAGCTATCAGGATGGATAACGATGCACTTCCTTCTGTGCAAAGATATAGATGGTGGGTCTGAGCTGTCAGGGGGAGGATTAATTTTTTTGCCCGTAATATGGAGGCACTTCCTTGCGTGTGAAGATGTAGCTAGTGGGTTCCAGCTGTTAGGGGGGACATTTTTTTATGAAATACAGAGGCCCTTCCGGTGGGTCCTCGCTGTCAGGTGGAGGAATAATTATTTTGCACATAATAAGGAGGCACTTCCTTGCTGCGGCCATGGACTCAGCTGTCAGCCTCTCCACGCATAGTCCTCTTCCGATGGAAGTCGTTCCCTGACCACATTGACCATGCTGCACCGAGAGCACCAAGGTGGTGGATGACAGTGAGGCCTAAGAAGGGAATGACCCGGAGCCGGGGAAGACTCGGCAGTTGATTCCTACGCGAAGGGAGGCTGCCGTCACCGGAGAATAACAGGAGGTCTAGGTGAGTACATGGATGGTCAGGCCAGCGATGGGACTGGAGTGGGGCGATGAGGCCTGCGCGGCAGCACAGTCAGCCATGAGAGGCAGGAGCAGGCGGCACGGCCGACGCTGGTTTGGGCGGCTGGAGCAAGAAGACCAGAGGTTGAAGAAGCATGATGGCAGTTGGATGGACATCGTACGATCACCGCAGCTAGAATCGTTTATATTGACTAAGTTTACAAAGCCCTACGTCTGCGTCAACTTAGTAGGCCCACAAGTCAGCCTCCAAATATGGTGGGTCCCACCTCTAGCAGCGGGGTATTCATTTTTTTGTGTGTAATAAGGACCCACCAGCTATATCTTCACACGCAAGGAAGTGCCTCCGAGCTGTCAGCGGGGGGAATGTTTTTTCTGCAAAATACAGAGGCCCTTCTGGTGGGTCCCCACTGTTAGGTGGAGGAATCATTATTTTGTGCGTAATAAGGAGGCATTTCCTACTCGCAAAAAAGGAGGCACTTCCTTGCGTGCGGTCGTGGACCGAGCTGTCAGCCTCTCCACGTATAATCATCTTCCATGGATGTCGTTCGTTGATCACGCCATGCCGAGAGTACCAAGGCGGTGGATGACAGCGAGGCAAGTAAGGGAACGACCCGGAGCCGAGGAAGATTCGACAGTTGGTTCCCACGTGGAGTGGGTACGAGGGTTTACTGGTTCAGCTGTACTGTGAGACTGCCGTTGCCGGCGAATAACAGGAGGTGTGGGTGATTAGAGGGATGGCCAGGCCAGGGATGTTAGTAGGGCGGGGCCATGAGGCCTGCCCGGAAGCACAGCTGGCCACGGGAGGTGGGAGCAGGCGGTTCCGTCGGCATTGATTTGGGCGGCTGGAGCAGGAAGATTAGAGACTGAAGAAGCATAATTGCCGTTGGATTGACATCTAACGGTCTGACGCTGGTAGAGTTGATTGTTGATTAAGTTTCTTTTTTTGAGAAACCTTGTATACGCATGAACTTAGTAGGCCCACAAGTAAGCCTCCAAATATGTGGAAGACAACATAGAGCCCATTTTCAATTTTCTAAATAATTTACAGCCATTTGCTATTTCTTAAGGAATTTATTACAGCCCAGTTTTCTGCCCAGGACTAAGGTCAAAAAGTTCAACCTAATTTTGCATATTTTGGTGGAGTCCAGACTATTTTAATCCAGAAATGATAAACGTTTATTTTTAAGAAATTATTGAATTACCAAATAAATTATTGGTTCTTTTTTTGTAAGCTAATAAGATGTGGGACAATTGAGTTGGTTTTAGGGAAAACCAATGACAAAAGAATCAGCGTTGGGAGAGAAAACAACAACAAAAAATAAGGATGTAGAGATGAAAAGGGAACTTTATGTATTTTCAATATAATAATACATGTATATGAACTAGTAAACTACAGGTAGAGATTAGAAAACGGAAGTAGACATGGCGTTTTTAGAGGAAAATAGAACTGGATTGTGTGTTTTCTTCAGTAAAAAAAACTACCTACGGATGTTCTAAGAGAAAATATAACTAAGGCTGGCGGGCTAGAGGCTAGTTGATACCTGCTGGATCTTTGTGCCCCATTGTCGTCATGGGTTGGGCCTATTAAAAAGAAAACCAAGCCTGGGGCAGTCTACAGCCCAGTTGAAACTTGCTCAACCTGAAAAAACAATATACCTGATGGATCCCAGTTAGCAGTCTGTACTTGCAGAATTCTCTCGTTTATTGACTACGTTGAAAATTTCATTAGTTTCACCGTCTCAGACGTTAGCATTATTTTTCCATCGTGATAATAAGTGCATGCACTTGCTTGCGTACAGCCATGGACCTGCTGGTTCCGTACGATTAGGTTTTGTATGGACAGCTGTCTTGTGGTTCCACGGCATGCAAATCGGATGGTTCTCAGTGAAACTGGACTAAATTCATTGCATTTTACATATTTCTTTTTATTATGGAATATTTTACATATTTGATCTAATAATAACCAGCTAGGCCTATTTTTAGTCCATGGGAGGCGCTTCACGCCATCGAGGTCACGACACTTAACTGTTCTGGAAGGCCCAAATCCATCACTCCTCTCTTTTAACAATTTGCAGCTGGGCTTGGCATGCCATGGCCTAGTTCTGACGTGTTGCGTCCTACTGTCAGCCTGTGAAACCGGATGGATCCCATGCGTACTTCGAAGATGTAAAAAAAATGGAGAACTGGGAATTCGAACGGCCGGTACTTAAGCTACCCATCAAATAAAAATCAGGTGCGTGAAAATTCGTTTCAAAACAAATGATTCAGCTTTATATCCACGTGCACCCATGACATGATGGTTGTAAGCAAATGCCAAGTTCATACCGAAAGATCCTTAACAACAATACCAACTTGCAGGTGACCAGGTAGTACAAGTACTAATACCAAACTAACTTATAATCTTTTTAGTCCTGGCCCTAGTGTTCGTCTGGTAGATAATCTTGCAAACGACCAGCTCCCGCTCCTTCCTTTGCTCCAGGTCCCCGAGGTGGTACTAGTGCATCACCCAGTTGGTCCTCTGCTGGTCGAAGTTCTTGTTGGTGTGCAGCACCAAGACCTTTTTGCTGCCCGTCTGCCGGCCGTTGACCATCTCTAGCAAGGTATTGTCGGTCTTGTGCCACATCGCATGCATGCCGCACTTTGACTATATCTTGAGACACGTCCACGTGCCCCTTTTGAACGCCCTGGATTTGCGCTGGAAGAAATGCTTGCTTAGTCCACTCTATGTGATACCTGTAGTATTGGCGAATACAAATTTTAGGGTATGTAGTTGGCATTTTCATAACATCTCTGGCATGTTGCAGTATACTTGCTTCACTTTTTATTTACTGTCAAATTGTAATTGCTTCACTAGGTCTACGTCTAAAAAGAAAAATAGAGGTATAAACAAAGGAATATGTTTGTGCAAGTAGACGGCAGATCGGTGTCTCACCTAGAAGTTTCTCAGGATGGGTGTAGCATATGCCGTGCTCGTTGTCGATGGTTGGTATGAACAAATCTATGAGAGGGTGAGATCTCGTGCTATTAGCACTCACTTTGGCCTCAAGGTGCTCGATCAGCTCCTGATCCATGGGATCGAACTTGAGCCAGCCGATAGCACCGGCCAAACCTTCTTGGACTTGCATCGGTTAATTCCAGTTAAATGATAGTCCATGTATGATTAATCAACTATTTTTAAGTAAATGATGAAAGACTTTGACAGATAAGTGGTACTCCAAATCTGAAGTCCACAATACCCGAACAAACTAGGGTTTCGGCTTCATTACTGCATGCAGACTCTAAAGACCTGAAAATCCCCATAAAGATCGAAATCATCATACAGGGCGACGGGACGAATACTCACAGGAGTGGCCTCGCTGGTTCCTTCCTTCATACGGCTAGCTTGAAGAGCATCCTTGTTGAGATCAATTTTTTCAGCGTCTTCCTTTTGACTATTTACAATGAAGTATAGCAGCTCCGGTAGCTCATCACTCACCGTACCAAATGGATCAGAACAAGGCGGCGGCTGGGAGGCGGGGAGACCGGGAGAGAATGGGAGAGTGCTTTTGTAGTGAATGGGAGAGTGATGTTGTACTACTAGAGGGGTGAGGCTCACTTTGTTGAACCGGACACGCCGCCGGGACTCTTGTGTCATCTCACACGCAACATGTCGTCACGTCAATTCAATATGAGGACATGATGGATAACTTGACCGATGTATACTAGTACAACTGTACTAGTTACATATCGTATTTAATGTCACATTTTAACATAGGTTTAACTAACAAAATGTCAACGCATGTAACCGAAAATTATACCATTGGAAACTATGTTCAAATACGAATCCAACGATATAATTTTTTATGACATGCATTAACATTTAGTTCGTTAAATTTATGGTCAAAATTTGACACAAATTACAAAGGGGTGAATAAACCAGGAGGGAGGTAGTAGTACGAGTAGCGCAATATATGGGATAGAGGACTACTAGTACTAGTACAAATTTAGAAATGGAGTACGAAGTTACAAGGTTGTGCGACAGACTTTGTAGGCTACATGAGTAATACTCCCTCTGTTCATAAATATTTGTCTTTTTAGAGATTTCAAATGGACTACCACATACGGATGTATATAGACATATTTTAGAGTGTAGATTCACTCATTTTGCTCCGTGTGTAGTCACTTCACTACTGCAGGATGCTGCTAGCATGACACTACGATCAGAGATCCTTTGACGAAACTGTGTGCAATGCATTAATCGCAAACGGTGATGTAAAAAAACTGTCAAAAAAGATGCAAAACATTTGCGATGAAGGATACATCAAACACGGTTCAGATTTTAGTTGTGTGTGCGATGCAGGGCATACGGTTTAGTTCAATTAAATGTTTGCAATGAGGCAGAACAAAAGGAACAGGCAGCCAGATGAAGGCATGTGCGATATACGACATACAGTTCACTCGGATAAACTATTTGTGATGAGGCGGAACAACAGAAACGGGTAGCCAGATGAAGGTGTTTGTGATATACGGCATACAGTCCGCTCAGATGAACTATTTGTGATTAGGCAACACAAAAGAAACGGTCAGCCAGATCAAGTTGTGTGCAATATACGACATACGGTTCATTTGGATGAACTGTTTTCGATTAGGCAACGCAACAGAAACGGTTCAGCCAGATCAAGGTGTGCGCAATGGAGGGCATACAGTTCATTCCAATAAACTGTTTGTGTTGAGCCAAGAGAACAGAAATGTTTCACATAAGCAAGATGTGTGTAATACGCGACAAATATCCAATTACATAGGTGACTAGTACACACATGACATTTCCACACACCAAAGTAAACTATTACATGCATAATTAACTAGGATAAACGATCATCTGATCATCATCTACTTCTTGTGCTAGCTCGATGTTCCTTCTATGCTAAGTTTCCATTAATAGATGGCGTTTTATGAACACGCCACCATTTCCTGCCATTTCCGCACCATTTTCCCATCACCCAGCGATATTGCACATAAACCTAGGCGGCACGCGACGCACAGAGGCAACAAGCGCAGCCTGTAGCACATCCACCTTTTCCAAGCATGCCAACCCACCAAAGCGTCGCCTCTGCCATTAACCTCATCGACGAGGAAAACAAGAAGGCACCACGGCCCGTCGAGGCCGAGGCGCTCCCCGGCAACACGATGGATGACACCGTGATGCGTGTCATCGCTAGGGTTGAGCAGACCCTTGGCGCATGGCGCTTCAGCGCTGCGGATCAAGATATGCATGTAAGTGCCGAGAGGCTGCAGCTCGCCGCACAACATGATTAATGGCGCACCGCAGAGCAAGCTAGGCGCATTTGCGCTGATAGGCTTTGGCTCGCCACACGGCGAGACCGTTGCAGCGCCGCAGAGCGAGAGGCGCGGTGCACCGTACAGCAAGAGTGAATCCATCGATGCTTGACTGCTGTCAACAGGGCTTCATAGTTGGGTACACGTCCCGTTAGTACCCTCATTCCTCGCCAGGAGTGGGCAGAGGCCCTCTGCGCTATACTTGCACCAGAGGCCGGCCGCGCCGTACTTGCACCAGACGCCCGTTGCACCATTCGCATGGGTTGCGTTGTTCGCCTTGTCCGCGACCCACTCAATGCCAACGCGCTGGTCGCTAGGCTCGACCACCTCCTTGGCCCAGGTGTCCATTGGGCGCAGTAGAGGAACATGGCTGTCGCATCCTCAAGCTGGTGACCTCTAATGAAATAGCCAACTTGGAGCTCGAGATCACGCTCCAGATGTACCGCGAGTGTGTCGACCGCTTGGACGAATGCCTGCATGAGTTCAGGCAAAGCCAAGAGCTACCGTAGGCAAGGGCTGCTGGTCATGGTCTCATGGACGCGTTTTATTTTGTTGAGTTGTTTCGGCGTGGATCACTATGTATTCACAGCAATCATAATATTGCTCTATTTCAATGTGTGTACTATGTTTTTCGTTCTTATATGTTTTGTTTCAATGTGTGTACTCTGTTTTTGTTCTTATATGTTCTATTTCAATGTGGGTGTATATGCTTTCCATTCTGTATATGTGGACGATAACAGCTAGATACAAATTAGTATACAAAAACACATAGAAAATGGAATTCATAATATATATTAACTGTTCATCACAGAATATATATAATACCATCACATATACATGATGATGCTTAATGATAACCCACAAGTATAGGGGATCGCAACAGTTTTTGATAAGTAAGAGTGTCGAACCCAACGAGGAGCTAAAGGTAGAATAAATATTCCCTCAAGTTCTATCGACCACCGATACAACTCTACGCACGCTTGACGTTTGTTTTACCTAGAACAAGTATGCAACTAGAAGTACTTTGTAGGTGTTTTCGGATAAGCTTGCAAGAAAGTAAAGAGCACGAAAATAAAACTAGGGGCTGTTAAGGTAAAGACACAACTAAAGTAAATATAGCGAGTATGGAAAAGTGGTGGTAGGAGTTGTGGAATTGTCCCGAGGCAACTAACTATGTTACTAGACCGGTAATCACTATTGCAATTCTATTTGAGGGAGAGGCATAAGCTAACATATTTTCTCTACTTGGATCATATGCACTTATAATTGGAACTCTAGCAAGCATCCGCAACTACTAAAGATTCATTAAGGTAAAACCCAACCATAGCATTAAAGTATCAAGTCCCCTTTATCCCATACGTAAACAACCTACTTACTCGGGTTTGTGTTTCCGTCACTCACGCAACCCACCATAAGCAAATCATAAACATATTGCAAACCCTATAGCGGGAATCCCTCACGCTTGCGCGACACGGAGAGCACAATAGGACAACACCAATAAAATATGCAACTCAAACCAATCATAGCAATTCATCAATCACCGATAGGACAATAGAAATCTACTCAGACATCATAGGATGGCAACACATCATTGGATAATAATATGAAGCATAAAGCACCATGTTCAAGTAGAGGGTACAGCGGGTTGCGGGAGAGTGGACCGCTGTAGATAGTGGGGGGAAGGTGATGGAGATGTTGGTGAAGATGGCGGAGGTGTTGGTGTAGATCGCGGTGATGATGATGGCCCCCGACGGCGTTCCGGCGCCACCGGAAGCGAGGAGGAGAGAGCCCCCCTCCTTCTTCTTCTTCCTTGACCTCCTCCCTAGATGGGAGGAGGGTTTCCCCTCTGTTCCTTGGCTCCTATGGCTTGGTAGGGGCGAGAGCCCCTCCGAGATTGGATCTATCTCTCTATTTCTGCGTTCTCTGCGTTGGCAGATTCTACCCCTTCACCGTTTCCTTTATATCTGGAGATCCATAACTCCGATTGGGGTGAATCTTTCGCCCAGATCTTCGTCATAAAATTGTCTTTCTTGCGCCAGAAGAAGAGCATCAACCGCATTACGGGTGGACCACGAGGGTCAGGGGCGCACCTGGGGGGTAGGGCGCGCCCCCCTACCTCGTGCCCACCTCGGATACCGTTTCGCGTTGATTTTACTTCCAGAAAATCATAAATATTCCAAAAAAAAATCTCTGTCCGTTTTTTCCGTTTGGACTCCGTTTGATATTGGGTTTCTGCGAAACAAAAAACATGCAACAGATAGGAACTGGCACTGGGCACTGGATCAATATGTTAGTCCCAAAAATAATATAAAAATTTGCCAAAAAGTATATGAAAGTGAATAATATTGGCATGGAACAATCAAAAATTATAGATACGACGGAGACGTATCAGCATCCCAAGCTTAATTCCTGCTCGTCCTCGAGTAGGTAAATGATAAAAAAGAATAATTTTTTATGTGGAATGCTACCTAGCATAATCTTGATCATATGTCTAATCATGGCATGAATATTAAGACACGAGTGATTCAAAACAATAGTCTATCATTTGACATAAAAACAATAATACTTCGAGCGTACCAATAAAGCAATCATGTCTTTTCAAAACAACAAGGCAAAAGCAAGCTTATCCCTACAAAATCATACAGTTTGGCCATGCTTCATTTTCGTCACACAAAATGCTCCCATCATGCACAACCCCGATGACGAGCCGAGCAATTGGTTCATACTTTTTAACGCGCTTCAGCTTTTTCAACCCTCAGGCAATACATGAGCGCAAGCCATGGATATAGTACTATAGGTGGAATAGAATATAATGATGGAGGTTATGTGGAGAAGACAAAAAAGGAGAAAGTCTCACATCAACTAGGCGTATCAATGGGCTATGGAGATGCCCATTAATACATATCAATGTGAGGAGTAGGGATTGCCATGCAGCGGATGCACTAAGAGCTATAGGTGTATGAAAGCTCAACAAAAGAAACTAAGTGGGTGTGCATCCAACTTGCTTGCTCATGAAGACCTCGGGCATTTGAGGAAGCCCATCATCGGAATATACAAGCTAAGTTCTATAATGAAAATTCCCACTAGTATATTAAAGTGAAAGCATAGGAGGCTCTCTCTATGAAGAACATGGTGCTACTCTGAAGCACAAGTGTGGTAAAAGGATAGTAACACTGCCCCTTCTCTCTTTTTCTCTCATTTTTTTATTTTCTCTCTTTTTTTGGTGGGCTTCTTTGGCCTCTTTTTTTTGGGCTTCTTTGGCCTCTTTTATTTTTCATAAAGTCTGGAGTCTCATCCCGACTTGTGGGGGAATCATAGTCTCCATCATCCTTTCCTCACTGGGGAAATGCTCTAATAATGATGATCATCACACTTTTATTTACTTACAACTCAATATTACAACTCGAAATCTCAAACAAAGATATGACTCTATATGAATGCTTCCGACGGTGTACCGGGATGTGCAATGATCTAGCATAGCAATGACATCAAAAAACGGACAAGCCATGAAAACATCATGCTAGCTATCTTACGATCATGCAAAGCAATATGACAATGAATGCTCAAGTCATGTATATGATGATGATGGAAGTTGCATGGCAATATATCTCGGAATGGCTATGGAAATGCCATGATAGGTAGGTATGGTGGCTATTTTGAGGAAGATATATGGTGGGTGTATGGTACCGGCGAAAATTGCGCGGCACAAGAGAGGCTAGCAAAGGTGGAAGGGTGAGAGTGCGTATAATCCATGGACTCACATTAGTCATAAAGAACTCATATACTTATTGCAAAAGTTTATTAGCCCTCGAAGCAAAGTACTACTACGCATGCCCCTAGGGGGATAGATTGGTAGGAAAAGAACATCGCTCGTCCCCGACTGCCACTCATAAGGAAGACAATCAAAGAAACACCCCATGCTTCAAATTTGTCACACAACGGTTACCATACGTGCATGCTATGGGACTTGCAAACCTCAACACAAGTGTCTCTACAATCCACAACCACCCACTAGCATAACTCTAATATCACCATCTTTATATCACAAAACTATTGCAAGGAATCAAACATATCATATTCAGTGATCTACAAGTTTATGTAGGATTTTATGACTAACCATGTGAATGACCAATTTCTGTCATCTCTCTAAATAGATATAAGTGAAGCAAGAGAGTTTAATTCTTTCTACAAAAGATATGTGCACGCTCTAACAAGTACAAGTGAAGCAAAAGAGCATTCTACAAATGGCGGTTGTCTATATGAAGAGAAACAGGCAATCCAGACTTCAAATGATATAAGTGAAGCACATGAAGCATTCTATAAAGCCACACTCAAAAGATTTAAGTGAAGTGCAATGAGCATTCTATAAATCAACCAAGGACTATCTCATACCAGCATGGTGCATAAAAGAAAAAAAATAAAAACCTAATTACAAAAGATGCTCCAAGACTTGCACATAATGCATGAATGAAACGAATTCGAAAACATACCGATACTTGTTGAAGAAAGAGGGGATGCCTCCCCAGCATCCCCAAGCTTAGACGCTTGAGTCTCCTCGATTAGACACTACATCCACACAAAACTTCAATAGAAAACTCGGTAAGATATGTTAGTATAATAAAGCAAATCACCACTCTAAGTACTGTTGCAAAACAATTCATATTTTATTTTTGCATTGTGTCTACTGTAATATAACTTTTTCATGGCTTAATCCACTAATATAAATTGATAGATTCATCAAAACAAGCAAACTATGCATCAAAAACAGAATCTGTCTAAAACAGAACAGCCTGTAGCAATCTGAACATCCACCATACTTCTGGTACCCCAACAATTCTACCAAAATTAGGAAAAATAAACAAGTTGAATAGAAAGACAGTGCAAAAAGAATCAGAACCAATTGACGTTCCAGATAAAAATGTAAAATCGTGCACTACAGACAAAGTTTCTGTCCTGCACCGTACAAACCAACAAGCATTGTAAACATCCTAAAGGCAAACCTTGGCACATTATTTTTATAATACAATGGAATTATACAAGGGGATAATTATTTTGTTGAAAAGTTTCTGTAATCAAGATTCACAAAGTCTCCGTGAGCATGAACAAAGTTCAAGGCTAGCTCCCACTTCAACAATGCTTGTCTTTCTCACTTTCACTTTCCCTTTTGAAAAGTTTTTAGGTTCCCCTCTTTATTTTTGTTGTTTTTAAACTGTATGAAAGCACTCAACAGAAATAAATGACTCTCTAAAACTTCCGGGTTGTCTCCCTGGCAGCGCTTTCTTTAAAGCCATTAAGCTAGGCCTTTAGTGCTCAAGTAATGAATCCACTCGGATCCCAAGGTATATCAAAGCCAATTTTAATTAACAATGATTTGTAATTTAGTAGTGAGCACAAAGTAACATATATCAAGTAACAACGAAGTCTAAATCTCTTCCTATGCATCGGCATGTCATAAAAGAACAATTCATGCACACATAGTAAAGGCCAATGCATAGTATAAACAGTTTCTTGCAATTCTAACTTATTGGAAACATAGAGAGGTGGAGATATAGTCCCTCTCTCATAATAATTGCAAGTAGGAGCAGCAAGCACATGCATATTATATTCATCAAAATCATCATGTGTAGTAGTAAAAGGCAACCCATTAATATAATCCTTAATAAGTGCAAGCTTCTCCGATATAGTGTAGTCAGGAGAATTCAAAAAGATAATAGGACTATCATGCGTGGGTGCAATAGCAACAATTTCATGTTTAACATAAGGAACTATAGTAAGTTCATCTCCATAAGCATAATTCATATTGGCATCTCGACCATAGGCATAGCAAGCATCATCAAAAAGGGATATTTCAAGAGAATCAACGGGATCATAACAATCATCATAGCAATCATCATGGCAATCATCATAGCAACCATCCTTCGGTAAGCACGAAGGGGAATTAAACAGTATATGAGTTGAAGAGTTACTCTCATTAGAAGGTGGGCATGGGTAGCTAATCCGCTCCTCCTCCTTTTGTTCTTCGCTCTCCTCATCATCTTTTTCATCCAATGAGCTCACAGTTTCATCAATTTCTTCTTCCATAGCTTCCTGCAAAATATTAGTCTCTTCTTGGACAGCGGAGACTTTCTTAATAAATGCATTAATGTAGTAATTGTATTCATAATTTGCATAGCAATATCTAAGTATAGCAAGATTTTCAGGCCTATAAACATCATCATCTAAAGCTTCATACTTTTCAAACAAAGCTTCGATTTCATAAGCAGCCTTAAAAGCAACAAATTCTTCTATTTGTTCCACATCATAGTAATCATATATACCATTAGCATAAGAAGCTAAGGTTTCATTAGCATTAAATTTGCATGAAAAGGGAAGGTGTGGAGCCTCCATCCTAGAGCAACAAGTAACATCATATCTCAAGCATAGAGTCCAGGCATACCAGCGCAACATAATAAATTGATCCCATAATAGTTTCCCTTTTTGTGTTGAGCGATAATCCCTAAAGCATTCACGTTGATCCAGCGTGTCTCCCATTATAAAGTTGAATGGGGTTTTCTTAGGATTATCAAAGTAGTATATAATACTTCTCGCATAATGAGAATCGAGGGATTTAGGAATTACCCCATCCTCATGAGTATCAAGTACGGCTAATTTTTTTGGTATTTTGCATTCCATATCCATAACTAAAGATAGAGAACAACTAAGAACAGCAAATAAAATTTTTTTACTTAGTGATAAAGCAAACCAGCACACACGAGAATATTCACCCCACGCTATGACTCCCCGGCAACGGCGCCAGAAAAAGGTCTTGATAACCCACAAGTATAGGGGATCGCAACAGTTTTCGATAAGTAAGAGTGTCGAACCCAACGAGGAGCTAAAGGTAGAATAAATATTCCCTCAAGTTCTATCGACCACCGATACAACTCTACGCACGCTTGACGTTTGCTTTACCTAGAACAAGTATGAAACTAGAAGTACTTTGTAGGTGTTTTCGGATAAGATTGCAAGAAAGTAAAGAGCACGAAAATAAAACTAGGGGCTGCTAAGGTAAAGACCCAACTAAAGTAAATATAGCGAGTATGGAAAAGTGGTGGTAGGAGTTGTGGAATTGTCCCTAGGCAACTGACTATGTTACTAGACCGGTAATCACTATTGCAATTCTATTTGAGGGAGAGGCATAAGCTAACATATTTTCTCTTCTTGGATCATATGCACTTATGATTGGAACTCTAGCAAGCATCCGCAACTACTAAAGATTCATTAAGGTAAAACCCAACCATAGCATTAAAGTAACAAGTCCCCTTTATCCCATACGTAAACAACCTACTTACTCGGGTTTGTGTTTCCGTCACTCACGCAACCCACTATAAGAAAATTATAAACATATTGCAAACCCTACAGCGGGAATCCCTCACGCTTGCGTGACACGGAGGGCACAATAGGACAACACCTTTAAAATATGCAACTCAAACCAATCATAGCAATTCATCAATCACCGATAGGACAATAGAAATCTACTCAGACATCATAGGATGGCAACACATCATTGGATAATAATATGAAGCATAAAGCACCATGTTCAAGTAGAGGGTACAGCGGGTTGCAGGAGAGTGGACCGCTGTAGATAGAGGGGGGAAGGTGATGGAGATGTTGGTGAAGATGGCGGAGGTGTTGGTGTAGATCGCGGTGATGATGATGGCCCCCGGCGGCGTTCCGGCGCCACCGGAAGCGAGGGGGAGAGAGCCCCCTCCTTCTTCTTCTTCCTTGACCTCCTCCTTAGATGGGAGGAGGGTTTCCCCTCTGTTCCTTGGCTCCCATGGCTTGGGAGGGGCGAGAGCCCCTCCGAGATTGGATCTATCTCTCTATTTCTGCGTTCTCTGCGTTGGCAGATTCTACCCCTTCACCGTTTCCTTTATATCCGGAGATCCGTAACTCCGATTGGGGTGAATCTTTCGCCCAGATCTTCATCATAAAATTATCTTTCTTGCGCCAGAAGAAGAGCATCAACCGCCTTAAGGGTGGACCACGAGGGTCAGGGGCGCGCCTGGGGGGGTAGGGCGCGCCCCCCTACCTCGTGCCCACCTCGGATACCGTTTCGCGTTGATTTACTTCCAGAAAATCATAAATATTCCAAAAAAAATTCTCTGTCCGTTTTTTTCCGTTTGGACTCCATTTGATATTGGGTTTCTGCGAAACAAAAAACATGCAACAGACAGGAACTGGCACTGGCACTGGATCAATATGTTAGTCCCAAAAATAATATAAAAAGTTGCCAAAAAGTATATGAAAGTGAATAATATTCATGGAACAATCAAAAATTATAGATACGACGAAGACGTATCACTTAACTACTAGGTACGATGCATAAAATTGAAAACGAACAATATTAAAACTAATAATCCCTCCTAGCGGCAGTATTTTGGCAACCACCAGCAGCTCCCTGGTGCGCGGCGTCTTCCCTGCGCGGAGGCAGTACTCCGCCTCCTTCGCCTTGTAGCGCTTGACATACCGATCTGCCTCTGACTGGCGGAAAAGCGCGAACGATCTTGCCATTTTGTTGGGCGCCCACCTGAGCTCCTCGTCGGTGGCACGCTGGAGCTTATCGGCCCAACTCCACGCAACGATGAGGCGCCTAGCGCCTTTGACCTTCCTCGTGAAGTACCCGTCTTCGTACACCTCCTCCGCACGATGATGCGCCCGCCCACAAAGCCGCCTCCTTTTTCCAGGCGGCATCACGGGCTTCACAGGCCGCCTGGTACCTGGCTTCCTCCTCCGCCATCTCCTTCTTGAATGACACTTGCCTGGCTTTCTCAGCCGGCGGCAGCGACTTCCACAGACAATGATTGTACTGGCCCCAAAACCACTCCAAAGTTGGGGGGTCTGGCGCAACCTCATCCGGCGGCCTGTAGGGGTCCTCCTCGTCGCTGCTCTTCGATTGAGTGCCTCGGGGGACGGCACCTCCTTGTCGGTGCGTGGGCAGATCGACAGCGCCATGGCTGATAATCCCCAAGTCCAGGGAATCATCATAGCAATTTATAAAGGTGGAAGTGATAAGTATGGAGTGTCGAACCCACAAGGAGCTAAAGGTAAGATCAATATTCTCTCAAGTCCTATCTGCCATTGATACGACTCTACGTACACCGAACATTTGCTTCCAACTAGATACGAGAAATAAAACTATGTTGTGGGTATGAAGAGGTTAACTATGCATGATATCAGAGAGCTAAAATATAAAAGTAGTTGATGTTATCATAAAGTTAGAATATATTACTAAATAATATAAATAGCGAGTGTGTAATAATGATGGATCGGTGTGCAGAATTATCCTAGGCAATTGTTAACAAGACCGGTGGTCACAATTGCAATTTCATATGAGGGAGAGGCATAAGCTAACATACTTTCTCTTCTTGGCTCATATGCACTTATGATTGGAACTCTAGCAAGCATCCGCAACTACTAAAGATCATTAAGGTAAAACCCAACCATAGCATTAAAACATCAAGTCCCCTTTATTCCCATATGCCACGTCCCACTTATCCGTGTTTGTGTTTCAGTCACTCACGCAACACAGACAATAAGTAAACCATGGACATATTGCAACACCCTACAGCGAGAATCCCTCACGCTTGCGCGACACGGAGGGCACCATAGGACAGCACCAAAGTAAAACATGCAACTCGTACCAATCTAGATCATCAATCAACCCAAAGACAAAAGATATCTACTCAAAACATCATAGGATGGCAACACATCATTGGATCATAATATTGGGCATAAAGCATCATGTTCAAGTAGGGATTACAGCGGGGTGCGGGAGACTGGACCGCGTAAAAGAGATGAGGGTGGTGATGATGATGGTGATGTTGATGAAGACAATCACCGTGGCGATGGTTCCCCTCCCGATGGCACTCCTGCACCACCGAGAGAGAAGAGGAGAGGTCCTCCCCCTTGTGCTTCCTCCTCCATGGCCTCCCCCTGGATTGGGAGAGGTTCTCCCTCTGGTCCTTGGCCTTCATGGAGATGATGGCCCCTCTGGGATCCTCCTCCATGGCCTCCGGTGATGATGGCCCCCTCCGGCAGGGTGCCAGAAAGGGCCTAGATTGATTTCTCATGGCTACAGAGGCTTGCGGCGGCGGAACTTCTGATCTAGGTTATTTCCCGAAGGTTTCTGTATTTATAGGAGAGGTTGGCATTGATTTCAAGTCAGGGGGGTCTCCGGGCTGTCCACGAGGCAGGGGGCGCACCCAAATGGGGTGGGCGCGCCCCCCACCCTCATGGGCAACCCGAGACTCTTCTGGCCCAACTCTTGCACTCTAGGGGCTTCTTTTGGTCCATAAAAATTCATCAAAAATTGGCACGTCAATTGGACTCCGTTTGGTATTCCTTTTCTATAAAACTCAAAAACAAGGAGAGCACAGAAACTGGCACTGGGCTCTAGGTTAATAGGTTAGTCCCAAAAATCATATAAAATAGCATATAAATGCATATAAAACATCCTAGATGGATAATATAATAGCATGAATACTTCATAAATTATAGATATGTTGGAGACGTATCAGCATCCCCAAGCTTAATTCCTGCTCGTCCTCGAGTAGGTAAATGATAAAAGAAATAATTTATGAAGTGTGAATGCTAGCAGGTGCACAAGTTTGATCAATGGTAATTTCAATCATCTTTTCTAGCATCATTATATGTCATAACAGTAGCTCATGTCATAAAACTTTTCATGATCAAGTAACAAGCTATTCACATGTTAAAGTATAGATCATAAACTTTCTTGAAAACTAACAAAGAGTGCTCTTAGTCATCAAACAATTGCAATTCATCTTATTTTTAGGAAGGGTCTATGTAAGAGCTTTGATTTAGCAAATCCCACATAGTCAACTATCATATAGTCTTTCACAATTGCTAACACTCATGTGATATTTATGGGTTCAAAGTTTTAATCAGACACACAGAAAGATAGGGGCTTATAGTTTTGCCTCCCAATCTTTTACCTCAAGGGTAATGTCAACAATAATACTTTATGAAAACCTACATCCAAGTGGATATATGTATCCGGATCTCTCCAACACAAAGTTCTTGCCAAAGGAAAAAGTGTAAAAAGGAAAGGTGATGATCACCATGACTCTTGTATAAGGGTAGAAGATAAAAGTAAAAGATAGGCCCTTCGCAGAGGGAAGCAGAGGTTGTCATGCGATTTTAAGGTTGGATGCACAAAATCTTAATGCAAAAGAACGTCACTTTATATTGCCTCTTGTGATAGAGACCTTTGTTATCCAATCCGTCGCTTTTATTTCCTCCCTATCACAAGTTCGTATAAAGCTTATTTTCTTTGCACTAATAGATCATACATATTTAGAGAGCAAATTTTATTGCATGCAACGATGACAACTTACTTGAAGGATCTTACTCAATCCATAGGTAGGTATGGTGGACTCTCATGGCAAAACTAGTTTAAGGGATGTTTGGAAGCACAAGTAGTATTTCTACTTGGTGGAAACAATTTTGCTAGCATGAGAGGGAAAGGCAAGCTTAACATGTTGGATTATCCAAGACAATATACTTCATTTCGGATATAAGAAAACATAACCCATTATGTTATATTCCTTGTCCAACATCAACCTTTTAGCATGTCATATTTCAATGAGTGCTCCCAATTACAAAAGATGTCCAAGATAGTATATTTATATGTGAAATCTCTCTTCCTTCAATATTCTTCATGAATTGTTCAAGTGACCAATTCTGCGTTTGCTAACTTTCAATAAGTTTACTACCTACACTTATTCTGTGTGAAGTCATTACTCCCCATGGTATAAGCATATGAAACATATATAAATTCAGATTTATGATATTCAATTCATTCAACCATTTACTCATAGGATATACGTGAAGCGCGTGAGTAAATGACAAACTACTCCAAAAAGATATAAGTGAAGAACACTGAGTAGTCAAATATTAACTAGCCATGGGAGGATTCTTTTTCATTCAAGATTTCAGATCCAATGATTTTATTCAAGCAGCAAGTAAAATTTAAAATATGCTCCAAGCAAAACACATATCATGTGACGAATAAAAATATAGCTCCGAGTAAAGTATACCGATAGTTTTGAAGACAAAAGAGGGGATGCCTTCCGGGGCATCCCCAAGCTTAAGCACTTGAGTCTTCCTTGAATATTACCTTGGGGTGCCTTGGGAATCCCCAAGCTTAGGGTCTTTCCTCTCCTTATTCTCCTCATATCAATATCTCACCCAAAACTTGAAAACTTCAATCACACAAAACTTAACGGAACTTCGTGAGATAGGTTAGTATGATAAAGAGTAAACCATTCACTTTGGTACTGTCAAATACAAGGTTCACAATTGTTCTCATACAATGCCTACTGTACCATATCATTTCTACAATTTATATTGAGAAATATAAGCCATAGAAACTAGAAAACAAGCAAACTATGCAATGAAAATAGAATCTGTCAGAAACAGAACAGTCTGTAATGATCTGAACAACAACCATACTTCTGCTACTCCAAAAATTATTACATAAATTGGTGGACGTGAGGAATTTGTCTACTAATCATCTGCAAAAAGAATCAACCTAAAATCACTCTCTAGTAAAAAATGGCATCTATTCTCAACGAGCGCAAAGTTTCTGTTTTTTACAGCAAGATTGCAAAGACTTCACCCATGTCTTCCCAAAGGTTCTACTTGGCACAAACACTAATTAAAACATAAAACCTCATCTAACCAGAGGCTAGATGAATTATTTATTACTAAACAGGAACAAAAAGCAAGAAACAAAATAAAATTGGGTTGCCTCCCAACAAGCGCTATCGTTTAACGCCCCTAGCTAGGCATGATGGTTTCAATGATGCTCTCATAAAAGATAATAATTGAAACATAAAGAGAGCATCATGAAGAATATGAATAGCACTTTTAAACCTAACCCACTTCCCATGCCTAAGGATTTTGTGAGCACACAATTTAAGGGAACAAGAATCAACTAGCATAGGAAGGCAAAGCAAGTATAACTACGAAACTTTAAGCACATAGAAAGGAAACTTGATATTATTGCAACTCCTACAAGCATATATTCCTCCCTCATAATAATTTTTAGTAGCATCATGAATGAGTTTAACAATACAACCATCACATAAAGCATTCTTTTCATGATCTACAAGCATAGAAATTTTTCTACTCTCCACATAAGCAAAATTCTTCTCATTCGGAATAGTGGGATCACTAATTCCTAAAGTTGACACTCTTCCCACTTTAGATGATAGTATTATTCATACTCCAGAAGATATAAGTGAAGTTCGTGGAGCATTCTACAATTAATATAGACTAACCAATATCCAAGCTCAAAATATGTAAGTGAAGCACACGAAGCATTCTATAAAACCATACTCAAAAGATATAAGTGAAGCACATGAAGTATTCTATAAATAAATGAAGGGCTAAATCATACTAGCATGGTTATTAAAGTAAAAAAACACAAAGGACACAAATCATGTGAACAAAACAAAAACCGAGGTATACCGATATTTGTTGAAGAAGAAAGATGGGATGCCAACCGGGGCATCCCTAAGCTTAGATGCTTGAGTATCCTTTGAAATATTTACTTGGGGTGCCTTGGTAATTCCCAAGATTTAACTCTTGCCTCTCTTTATTCTTCTCATATTGGTAGCTCCTCGATCTTCGAACACATCATCCACACAAAACTTTAACAAAAACTTTGTGAGATCCATTAGTGTAATAAAGCAAACTACCACTTTAAGGTACTGTAATGAACTCATTATTTATTTATATTGGTGTTAAACCTACTGTATTCCAACTTATCTATGGTTCATACCCCCCGATACTAGCCATAGATTCATCAAAATAAGCAAACAACACGCGAAAAACAGAATCTGTCAAAAACAGGACAGTCTGTAGTAATCTGAAAGTTTAGTAAACTTATGTAACTCCAAAAATTATGAAATAAATATGAAAATTTGAAAAATTTGTACATAATTAATGTGCAAAAAGTTTCAGACCCATTTGACCTTCCAGTAAAAAATGTAAAATCGCGCGCTACAGCCAAAGTTTCTGTTTTTGTTCTGCACATAGTAAACAAGCAATCTAATCATCCTAAAACCAAAGCTTGGCACATTATTTTTATTATACAAAGGATATATACAAGGGGATAATTATTTACAGATAAACTTCCATGAAAAATTCTACATTATTTCCGTGAGCATGAACACAAGTGCTCAAGGTCGACCCTCACTTCTTCAATGCATAACTTTCCAATCACTTCTCTTTTTGAAAAACTTTTTTAGGCATGAGAGGCAAGTAATTTGTTTGGTATTTTCATTCTTTAAATTTTTTTGTATGTTTCCCACAACTAAACAGAAACAAAAAGGAAAAAAATCTACTTAGTGAAGAAAGCAAACAAGCACACACGAGAATATCAACCCCACGCTATTGCTCCCCGGCAACGGCGCCAAAAAAGAGCTTGATAATCCCCAAGTGCAGGGAATCATCATAGAAATTTCCAAAGGTGGAAGTGATAAGTATGGAGTTGTGAACCCACAAGGATCTAAAGGTAAGATCAATATTCTCTCAAGTCCTATCTGCCACTGATACGACTCTACGTACACCGAACGTTTGCTTCCAACTAGATACGAGAAATAAAACTACGTTGTGGGTATGAAGAGGATAAGTTTGCATGATATCAGAGAGCTAAAATATAAAAGTAGGTGCTATTATCATAAAGTTAGAATATATTACTAAATATTATAAATAGCAAGAGTGGAATAATGATGGATCGTTGTGCGGAATTATCCTAGGCAATTGTTAACAAGACCGGTGGTCGTCATTGCAATTTCATATGAGGGAGAGGCATAAGCTAACATACTTTCTCTTCTTGGATCATATGCACTTATGATTGGAACTCTAGCAAGCATCAGCAACTACTAAAGATCATTAAAGTAAAACCCAACCATAGCATTAAAGCATCAAGTCCCCTTTATTCCCATATGCCACGTCCCACTTATCCGTGTTTGTGTTTTAGTCACTCACGCAACACACAATAAGTAAACCATGGACATATTGCAACACCCTACAGCGGGAATCCCTCATGCTTGCGCGACACGGAGGGCACCATGGGACAGCACCAAAGTAAAACATGCAATTCGTACCAATCTAGATCATCAATCAACCCAAAGACAAAAGATATCTACTCAAAACATCATAGGATGGCAACACATCATTGGATCATAATATGTGGCATAAAGCACCATGTTCAAGTAGGGATTACAGCGGGGTGCGGAAGAGTGGACTGCGTAAAAGAGATGAGGGTGGTGATGATGATGGTGATGTTGATGAAGACGATCACCACGGCGATGATTCCCCTCCCGATGGCACTCCGGCACCACCGAGAGAGAGGAGGAGAGGTCCTCCCCCTTGTGCTTCCTCCTCCATGGCCTCCCCCCTGGATGGGGAGAGGTTCTCCCTCTGGTCCTTGGCCTTCATGGCGATGATGGCCCCTCTGGGATCCTCCTCCATGGCCTCCGGTGATGATGGCCCCCTCCGGCAGGGTGCCAGAGAGGGCCTAGATTGATTTCTCGTGGCTACAGAGGCTTGCGGTGGCGGAACTTCCGATCTAGGTTATTTCCTGAAGGTTTCTGTATTTATAGGAGAGGTTGGCGTTGATTTCAAGTCAGGGGGTCTTCGGGCTGTCCACGAGGCAGGAGGTCGCGCCCCCCACCCTCGTGGGCAGCCCGAGACTCTTCTGGCCCAACTCTTGCACTCCAGGGCTTATTTTGGTCCATAAAAATTCATCAAAAATTGGCACGTCAATTGGGCTCCGTTTGGTATTCCTTTTCTGTAGAACTCAAAAACAAGGAGAAAACATAAACCGACACTGGGCTCTAGGTTAATAGGTTAGTCCCAAAAATCATATAAAATAGCATATAAATGCATATAAAACATCCTAGATGGATAATATAATAGCATGAATACATCATAAATTATAGATACGTTGGAGATGTATCAATGGCCGAGATTGGAGAGAGAGAGAGAGAGAGAGCGAGGGAAGGATATAGATGAGAGAGGGTGGGACGGCGTGAGTAAGGTAGTATTTATCGACGGCCAGAATCTAGATCGACGGCAACAGTACACACGCCGGTCGCCGGAATTTACGAGTACTGTAGTTTGAATTACACATGATTCCCGCAGCAAAATCCATGTGTGAACTTAATAGCTGACGGTTTCCAATGCAGAACTGTGTCTGATTAATATCCCGCGTAGAGTGCCAATCATGTGGGGCCCGGTTGTCTTGCCAGATCTTTAAATTTTCTTTCTTGAACACCAGATATTTACATCGTCTGATGATTTTTTAATTGTTTGGAATTAAAATGCCATGGCACTCCATGCATGTGTCCAAGCTGTGACACCAATATGTTTGAAAATTCGTTCCAATTTACTACACATGGAATTAACTCGCACACAAGTACATAATATTGTTTTCAAACCGTTATGGTTAGCCGCTGCATATAGATGTAGTTCAAATTTGGATAACAGTCATTAAATGGCTAGAAAATCACTTAAATGTCTTAAAAAGGTCAAATGACCCCTAAAAGTTTCCAAATTTTGACATGACAGTTGTATTAGTGCATGTTAACTGTAGATTTTTTTTAAGCCCATAAGAGGAAGCTATTGCCCGTTCGTCATCAAATATGCATTGTTCCCTCTCGAAACCACGAGCCTTCTAGTGAGTTGCTCCGGTTTATGAGGGGTGTGTGTCCAAACTTTCTTCAAAAAGGCCAATTATTTTACCACATCATTTTGGTGGCATGACATTACGTCAAGCAAGGTTTCGTGTGTTTCTAATCATTTTTTATTTTTTGGAATTTGGATGGCATGGAGCTCCATGCATGTGTGTCCAGACCATGGCACCAATATGTTTGAAAATTCCTTCCAATTTACTACACATGGAATTAACTCGCACACAAATACACAATAATATGATTTTTCAAACCGTTATGGTTAGCCGTTGCATGTGGGTGTAGTTCAAATTTGAATCACGGTCATTAAATGGCTAGAAAATCACTTAAATATCTTTAAAAGTTCAAATGACCCCTAGAATTTTCCAATTTTTCATATGACAGTTGTATTAGTGCATGTTAAATGTAGAAAAATTTGAAGGCCATAAGAGGAAGCTATCTCATGTTCGTCATCAAACATACATTGTTCCCTCTCGGAACCACGAGCCTTCTAGTGACTTGCTACGGTTTGTGAGGGGTGTGTGTCCAAACTTTCATCAACAGGCCAATTGTTTTTACCACATCATCTTGGTGGCATGACATTACATCAATCATGGTTTCATGTTTTTCTGATCATTTTTTAACTTTTTGGAATTTAAATGCCATGGCACTCCATGCATGTGTCCATGCCGTGACACCAATATATTTGAAAGTTCCTTCTAATTTACTGCACATGGAATTAGATCGCACACAAGTACACAAATATGATTTTTCAAACCGTTATGGTTAGCTCTTGCATGTATATGTAGTTCAAATTTGAATTGCTGACATTAAATGGCTAGAAAATCACTTAAATGTCTTTAAAAGGTCAAATGACCCCTAGAATTTTCCAAATTTTCACATGACAGTTGTATTAGTGCACGTTAAATGTAAAAAAAATTGAAGGCCGCAAGAGGAAGCTATCTTCTGTTTGTCATCAAACATGCATCGTTCCCTCTCAGAAGCACGAGCCTTCTAGTGAGTTGCTCCAGTTTGTGAGGGGTGTGTGTCCAAACTTTCGTCAAACATGCCAAATTTTTACCACATCATCTTGATGGCATGACATTACATCAAGCAAGGTTTCATGTGTTTCAGATCTTTTTTTATTTTTTTGAAATTAAATGCCATGGCACTCCATGCATGTGTCTAGGGCGTGAGACCAATATGTTTGAAGATTCCTTCCAATTTATTGCACATGGAATTAACTCGCACACAACTACACAAATATGATTTTTCAAACCGTTATGGTTAGCCGTTGCATGTAGATGTAGTTCAAATTTGGATTACGATCATTAAATGCCTAGAAAATCACTTAACTGTCTTAAAAAGGTCAAATGACCCCTAATATTTTCCAAATTTTGACACGACAGTTGTATTAGTGCACATTAACTGTAGAATTTTTTTGAAGCTCGTAAGAGGAAGCTATCACCTGTTCGTCATCAAACATGCATTGTTCCCTCTCGGAACCACGAGCCTTCTAGTGAGTTGCTTCGGTTTGTGAGGGGTGTGTGTGTCCAAACTTTCGTCAAACATGCCAAAAAATTTACCCTGTCATCTTGGTGGCATAACATTACATCAAGCAAGGTTTCATGTGTTTCTGATCTTTTTTTAATTTTTTGGAATTTAAATGCCATGACACTCCATGCTTAATTGTGTCATAGTTGTGAGACCAATATGTTTGAAAATTCCTTCCAATTTACTGCACATGGAATTAACTCACACACAAGTACACAAAATATGACTTTTCAAACTGTTATAATTAGCTGTTGGATGTACATGTAGTTCAAATTTGAATTACGGTCATTAAATGGCTAGAAAATCACTTAAATGTCTTAAAAGGTCAAATGACCCCTGAAATTTTCCAAAATTTGACATGACAATTGTATTAGTAATAAAAATTTTCTCATACATTTAAAACACCATCTGTTGCCACTTTACTCCAAATTCGTCTTTCACAGCTAATAAAAAATATCAACAACATCACACATAGTTTTTCGTAGGAACCGTTTGCGATGAAAATTCGTGGGTCTATTTAAGTCTTCCTCCTTAAGCTTCGCCGGCTCGTTAGTGCCGGCAACCCCCGAATTCATGGATCCCGATCCCCATTCCCGCAACTCCTTCTTGCAAAGATGACACCATGGAAACGCTTCGTGAAGGCCCGTACGATGGTTGTATCCTCCCTGAGCGCCACCGCCTGCGCCGAGAGCGCGACTGCCTACGCCGAGAGTGCCGCCACATCCGCATTGAGCGTGGCCGCATCCGCCGGGAGGGCATCTGCGATAGCTGATGCTGCGACGGCAGCTGCAAACGCCAAGAGTGCTCGAGCTGCCGTCCATGCCGCCGATGTCGCCCTAGCCCGGGTCGAGGCCATCCACGCCAAGATGGAGGACGCACACGCCAAGACATTCCAGGCCGCCTCGGAATCCAACATGCAACCCACATCCAAAAAGGCGGCGGTGGCCATGGAGCACCTGCTTCCTCATGAGATCACCGAGCGGGAGATGGAGATGCAGGAGGCGGCGGAGATCGAGGAGCGCCAACAGGAGGAGTTGCGCGTGGCTGAGGTCGAGGTAGAGAAGAGTCTGTCCGTCGAGGAATTGGCGGTGGAGAACCAACGCGAGCTCTGGCGCAGCCACTACTACAAGTACTGCAACATTGAGGGCGGCGCCGAGGACGAGGATGAGGATGCGGTCGACTTCAGCAGGGAGGACGCGACATCCACCAACGGCGGCATGTCGCCAGGACAAGTCATCAACGTCTCATCTCACTCCGGCGATGCATAGGCCGGCGCGGCGGTGGCTTTGTTAAAATTATGCGTACTTAGGCTTTGTTTTTAATGTCGGTCTTTTGTTAGAGCAATGTTTAGGTCAACTGGCTCTATTTAATTACTAAAATTACTTGATTTAGTAAGTGTGGTCTGTGACGCTCTTTTGTGTGCCCAAATTAGCAAGCGATGTTAAATTATGCAATGACGTGGATGAGGACAGTACTCAGGGAAATTTCCACCAAAATTTGAATTATCAAACTCATCCCATGTGCGTAAAGCAGAAGTATCGTCTGTGATGCGCACAATCATTCAAAGTGGATGGTGTCCGGCGGCACCGCGCGCAAAGTTTCCCTCCATGTTTTGAAATTTTTGGCCTACCGCCGAAATATCTACCCCCACCCCCTTTCTCCTTGACCACAAGTCATATTCCCCTGTTTCCTCCTTCCTTCCTTCCTAAGCTATAGCTGCTTCCTCGCTTGCTTCCTCGCTCTCGTCGTCTCGCATCCTACCGTCGGGGTCGCCATGGTCTTCTTCAATGACCTCTCCAACGGTTCCTCCTCCGACGACGACTCCTTCACCACACGGGTATGCCTATCTTCTCTCTCTCTCTTGCTATGACTTGGAATGAAGTATTTTAACCCGGCGGTTGATTTGAGTCATTTCTTCCTCTTGTAGCTCCCTAGGACCATTAGTTGCAATGAATGGAGCGGGGTGGCTGAAGATCTGTCTCCTCGTTGTCACCATCAATCTCCATGCGTGAAGCTAGTTGCATTTGAATCTGTGGACAGGGGGAGGAAGTTTCTGGCATGTGTAGAGAAGGTTAGCCCCACTTTCGTTGTTACAAATCATTTGTTAGATGTGATTCAGACACTGTCACGGTCCCAACCCATTCATACCACACCTTCAACCAAACGCATCCTAAGACAGTGTCACAGTTTGTACTTAGTATCTAAAAATGTTGCCATCTCATTATCGATGCCATTAGAAAATTATTTGGCACCGCTTCAGCAGTTTGTGTAACCAACTTTGGTCCACACATCCGAGGAGCCAAGCAGTAAAATACTAAATCTTTATGGCACGAAGGAACTGGGCATCGGAGCAACTAGGTGCTACGAAGTCCAGATCCCTAATTTTTTTCCGCTGCATCGGCTCGCCAGTGCAGGGCACCAGTGCGAAATGTAGCAACAGTTGTCTTTACACTGGTTTTGGCATACATAGTGGACGGCCTTAGTGCTATTAGTTCTATGTTACTAAATTTGTGCATGTACACACATGTTAGTATCAATTTGCAGTCGTCCAAACACTGTCGCTATGTTGTTGCAGTTATATTTAGCTTCCTCATAAATGTTCAATTTGTTATTTATATTACATGAAAAGAACTTGTAGCGTTGTTGTAGTTAATTATAGCTTGTGATGTTTCAGAATTTGGTTGTTGTCTCAGTAGCAATTAATTCATTTGCACATTGATCTTTTTGAGAAGATATGTCATAATTGACCTGTTTCTTCAGTTTTTCAAAATAAGTATTGGTGATTTTCTATGTTGCTATAAACCCATTTCCCCTACAATTGTTACTGATCTAGTTTGAAATATTATAGGATGAACGGAAGTGTTCTTACCTAGAGTGGGTTGATCAAGAGTGGCCACGGCCTTTGAAGATGTGCCTAGCAAAGCTCTGGAGCATGTATGAGGAAGAGAACAGAGGTAAGCTTAGAGAAAGTGTTGTCAACATTGAAGAATATTTGAAGAAGCGGTATAAAAAGAGGAAGGTGGAGAATGAGCTCAGATTTTTAAATCAGACTTTGCTAAGATGGTGTTTGCGAAGGAGGAGGCACTTTCCTAGTTGGCCAGTGCAAAATAGGTTCTTACTGAACTAAAAGCAGAGGTGGATAAGACGAGTCTGGATGATCTCGATTAGAGAAATGAATATATTGTTCTAATATTGTTCTTATGAAGCTGAACTAGCTATATGATGTACTGTGTTGTTTTCAGGTAGCTATCGTACTGTGATGTTAAAATATATTTATGTGCCTAATATGAAATTGGCAAACAATTGTTCGATATGAAATGTGAATTTGCGTAATACTAGAATTATTAATTGTAAACTAATAAACCTGCTAAATGGGTCATGGAACTTTGCAAACGGTTCTAGCAGTAAAAGCGCTTGTGATTGATAGCCCAATGCCATACAGTTTTCTTCATCAAATCGTGTGTGATGTAGTTGAATAAAAGCAAATGGTTAACCGAGGCAGAGCGTGTGTGATAGTTACACTATCACACACGAGCTTATACATAAAACTGTGTGGGATGTATATACGAACGTAAATGTTTTCCCTGGATTGACTGTGTGGGATGTATATACGAACGGAAACATTTTCTCTGGATTGACTGTGTGGGATGTACAGAAGAACGGAAGTGTATTCCTTGGATTGACTATGTAGAATGTACATAACAAACGAAAACGTTTGTTTGGGACTGACTGTGTGGCATGCACTTACGTTCGAAACCGATTGGGCCTTTATAATCGTATTTGATCGCTCGCCTGTCAGACACGACCTCATTTTGCCGAGCGTGTGTGCCAGGAGGGCCTACTCCCATGGTTTTGGGGTTGTGTGGGAAGGACCCCCCTACCGCAGTCACTCACTAGGCGACGGTTCAGAACACCGTCGCGGAAAGGGGTTAAAAATTGTTTGTATAGTACCTTGATGTACTATATATATATGTGGCTTATGCACAACATCACCATCGTCATTATTAGTACATGCTACGCAGGTGAGTTAGGATTCATTTGATCCCAAAATGTATCTATCCTTCAAACCACTACAGTACATTATATTCAACAAAAGAGGGTCTTGCTACAGCAGCGGGATACATGGCTCGGTCTAGATATCACTACGAATCAAGTTATGCATATTTTCTGTTGGCATGAACCACATCACTGCATGTCGGGTTTGCAATGGTCATTCATCGCTTGGAAGCTTGATGCCTTTCACACACTGAAGATCATCTGGCAACAAGCTGTGTCGCCGAATCTCTGGATATGGTGATTCATGAAACTCATGGTACGATGTGTAAACACAGTTTCCCCCTGGCGAATGGAAGTTGCATAGAACGGTAATCATTGCCGGTGATATGATCGATGATTGGTTGGATGATCGGATAATTGAGCCCGAGGAACATGGAGTGGTTGCCGAGGCTGTAAACCCGCCTCCGGTTGAATACGCCTGGCCCAACGGAGCTGGGATCTTTCTCGAACATGAAGCAGCCATAGCCATCACAGTCACGAACGCCCCAGGCATTGTACTGCATGTGGTTTGATAAAATGATTTGGTCAATTTGGTACGTGCGAATGAGCATCAAATGACCACCGTTAGTTGAACGAGCGATAAACCACCACCCATTGACTTGTATATTTCCAGGTCCTGAAATTATGAAGGCCAGCGCATTCGCGTCTGCTACAACAAATCAAATTGGAGACCAAAATGACAAAATTACACACTCATGTTCAGAGTATGTGTGGGATTAAGATTATTATAATAGTGACACCGATCATAGCTAGAGAATTGCAATGTTGTGGTCACAATCAAACCCCAAGTTAAAAAAAATCAAGCCAATGTGATACGTCTCCAACGTATCTATACTTTTTTATTGTTCCATGCTATTATATTATCATTCTTGGATGTTTTACAATCATTTTATAACAACTTTATATCATTTTTTGGGACTAACCTATTGACATAGTGCCCAGTGTCAATTGCTGTTTTTTGCTTGTTTTTTACTTCGCAGGAAATCAATATCAAACGGAGTCCAAACGCATTGAAACTTTTTGGAGAATTTTTATGGAGCAGAACACCCAGGATGGGCCAGAGAAGTACCAGAGGGGTGCCCCGAGGGGGGCACAACCCACCTGGGCACGCCTGGGGGCCCAGGCGCGCCCTGGTAGGTTGTGCCCACCTCGGTGGCCTCCCGCACCGCCTCTTCGCCCTATAAATTTCCAAATATTCCAAAAACCCCGAATATAACCCTAGATCAGAAGTTCCGCCACCGCAAGCCTTTGTAGCCACGAAAAACCAATCTAGACCCCGTTCTGGCACCCTGGCGGATGGGGAAATCATCTCCAATGGCCATCTTCATCATCCCGGCGGCCACCATGATGAGGAGGGAATAGTCCACCCTCGGGGCTGAGGGTTTGTACATGTAGCTATGTGTTTAATCTCTCTCTCTCTCTCTCTCTCGTGTTCTTGAGATGTCACGATCTTGATGTATCGTGGGCTTTGTTAATATAGTTGGATCATATGGTGTTTTCCCCTCTCTATCTTGTTGTGATGAATTGAGTTTTCCCTTTGAGATTTCGTTTTATCAGATTGAATACTTTTATGGATTTGAGAGCACTTGATATATGTCTTGCCTATGAATACTCATGGTGACAATGGGGTATTATATTGATTCACTTGATATATGTTTTGGCTGCCTATACTCATGGATTATTATGAATCTGAAATTGTTTGATTCATATCGTATAATCAACTCATGGATACTTGTGGTGACATTGGAGTATCTAGGTGACATTAGAGTTGGTTGATGTGTATCATATGGTGTTATTTTAGTACGAACTCTTGGTTAGATTGATCGGAAAGAATAGCTTGGTGTTATTTTGGTACGAACTCTAGGATAGATTGATCGGAAATAATAGCTTTGAGGTGGTTTCTTACCCTACAAACAATTTCTTTTTATGTTCTCCGCTAGATAAGAACTTTGGAGTGATTCTTCATCGCACGTTGAGGGATGGTTATATGATCCAATTTTATTAGCATTGTTGAGAGATTGCACTAGCGAAATTACGGACCCTGGGCCTCATTTTCAAGCATTGCAATACCGTTTGTGCTCACTTTTATCGATTGATACCTTGCTGTTTTTATTTATTCGGATTATAAAAATATATTTCTACCATCCATATTACACTTTTATCACCATCTCTTCACTGAACTAGTGCACCTATATAATTTGCCATTGTATTGGGTGTGTTGGGGACACAAGAGATTTCTTGTATTTGGTTGCAGGGTTGTTTGAGAGAGACCATCTTCATCCTACACCTCCCACGGATTGATAAACCTTACGTCATCCACTTGAGGAAAATTTGCTACTGTCCTACAAAACTCTGTGCTTGGAGGCCCAACACGACTCTACAAGAATAAAGTTGCGTAGTAGACATCACAATGGCTTTCATATTCTAGCAATATGTCATGGTTCATACATGATGTAAAAATGAGAGGAAAACAACTATGCAAGGGCCTACTCATATTCTACCATAGCAGTTACTACTGTTCTCATATCAACTCTAACAATAACATGCGTGGTTATAAAAATCTTGGAAATGAGAGTAACATATAGCAATCATGAGGTTATACTCATAATATCTATTCTAACAATCATTAGATGCCAATTGTTCTCATATCAACTCTAACAATAACATGTGTAGTCATAAAAATCTAGGAAATGAGAGAAACATATAGCAATGATGTGGTTATAGATATACTATCTATTCTAAATTTCTAATGATCAACAGGCATTCGTATTCATAAGGTAAACATGAGATGAGATAGGACAATTACACGATGATAGATTCCACCAATATAGGAAGCCAATATGTGCGTCGACCGCGTAAATGATGCCATCATGCACTATAGCATCAGACAGAAATGGAGGGTCAACATGATTGATGATGATCCGATCTAAAAATTTTAAATGAGAGAGAGAGAGAGAGAGTCCTCACATAGCTACCATTTTACTTAACTACTCATTTGATCTTCACTTATATCTTTTTGGAGTAGTTTGTCATTTACTCTTGTGCTTCACTTATATCCTATGAGTAAATTGTTGGATGAACTGAATATCATAAAGTTGGAATTATATGTGCTTCATATACTTGTATCGTGGCTAGTAGTAGTTTCACATTGGTTCTAGAAAGTAAAATTTATTGGATTTTGACAATCACAATATTGGTCATACTAGCAATTCATGAAAGATAGTTTATGAAAGAGAATTTTCACATAAAAATATATTATCTTGGACATCTTTTATGATTGTGAATACCCATAAATTATTTTCCTTGAGAAAATTAGTTGAAGTTGGACAAGGAAGACAATGCAATGAGTTATGGTTGGGTATATTTGCATCGAAGTTATATTGTTATGGATCATCCAACATGTGGTGCTTGGTTAGAATCTTTTGCTAGCCAAAATCTCTGTACTAAGCGGGAATACTGCTTGTGCATCCAATTCCTTGAGTCAAGTTTCTTCCATGAATGTCCACCATACCTACCTATATGCAGTATTACTTTGTCGTCCCAAGTAAATTTGCATGTGCCACCTCTGATCATTCAAATAAGCATTTTTTTTGCGTGCCCGTACTGCTCATGAAGCGGCAGGGGGTGGTTAGTATCTTTCATGCTAAGTGGGTAATTCTCACGATGGGTGTTTATTCACTTGTCATTGCATGAGAGAGGCTGGTAATTGGGATGCCCAGTCCCGTAATCAAAATAAAAAAAATTATAATGAAACAAACTCCCTCAAAAAGTTGATTGTATGGAGGGCACCCGAGGATTCGACTAGCCATGGCTTGTGTTTGAATGGTTGAGGGGGAGTACCTTTCCGCTTGGGAACCTCCGATAATGTGTTTAGCATGGAAGATATTGAGAACTCTCGGTCATGACGTTGACAGGAAAAGTACACCTCTCAAAATGTATTCATCTCTGTTTTAAGCAATGAGCTCTGGCACCTTTGCAAATCCATGCTTCCCTCTGCGAAGGGCTTATCTTTTACTTTTTTTGCTAATTTTATTTTTGTTAAGTCAATTTCTCATTCCAACCTCAATTATTCTTTAGTTTGCAAGCATCATGTGGTGGAAAATATCCGGGCACATATGGCCATTCAAATATATTTGATCATGAATTATTATTGTTTACATTTATCACTATGATAAATAAGTTGAGAGGCGAAACATCAAGCCCCTATCTTTCTCTGTGTTCGATGGATGTTGTTTGTTCTAAAAATATGCTTTGAGTACTAACAATCATAGAAGACTAAATGATAATTGGGTATGTGGAGCCCTTACTTAGACTTTGTTGAGAATAAGATGCATGAAATTGTTTGGTGACTAAGAACATAGGTTGTTAAGTTTCAAGATAGTGGATTGTTTGAACCATAACATGTGATTTGGTTGCTACTTTATCATGACGAATTTTATGAGAAAGATTTGTTGTTATGATGCTAGGAAAAGTGATTGAAATTATCATTGATCAAACTTATGCACTATGCTAGCATTCACACTTCATAAATTATTTCTTTTATCATTTACCTACTCGAGGACAAGCAAGAATTAAGCTTGGGGATGATGATACGTCTCCAATGTATCTATAATTTATGAAGTATTCATGCCATGTTTACAACAATTTTGTATGGTTTTGGTATGATTTGAATGGAACTAACCCAGACTAACGCTGTTTTCAGTAGAACTACCGCGATATTGTTTTTTGTGCAGAAAGAGAAGTTCTCGGAATGGGCTAAAACTTTTTGACATTTTTTTGGAACAAAAGAGACCCCCGAAGCTTCGTGGGAGGACTAGAAGAGCCACGAGGCGTCCAAAAGCCACTTGGGCACGGCCAGGGGGTGGCCGTGGCCAAGTGCCTTGTGGGCCCATCATAACTCCTTTTCGCATGATTCCAACTCTGAAAATTCTTATATATAGGTAAACCCCTAGAAATAACTCTAGAACTTCGACTCCGCCTCCACAAGCCTTTGTACAAAAGAGATCCCATCTGGAGCCCTGTTCCGGCACCCTGCTGGAGGGGAAAATCATCATCGTCGGCCATCTTCATCATCCCGGCGGCCACCATGACGAGGAGGGAGTAGTCACCCTCGAGGTTGATGGTATGTACCAGTAGCTATGTGTTTGATCTCTCTCATGTTCTTGATTTGGCACGATCTTGATGTACCGTGAGCTTTGTTAATAAAGTTGGATCATATAGTGTTTCTCCCTCTCTATCTTGTTGTGGTGAATTGAATTTTGCTCTTTGAGGTTTCTTTATGTTGGATTGAATATTGGATTTGTCACTTGATGTATGTCTTGCATGTGGATACCCGTGGTGACAAAGGGGTATTCTATTGAGTTACTTGATGTATGTTTTGGTATTCAACTTGTGGATTCCCGTGGTTACATTGGGGTAATTTATGCATATGGGTTGATACACGTTTTCGTCCTACATTCTTTGATAGAAACTTTGGAGTGATTCTTTGTCGCATTTTGAGGGATTGTTATATTATTCAATTATGCTAGCACTGTTGAGAGATTGCACTAGTGAAAGTATGAGCCCTAGGCCTTGTTTTCAAGTGTTGCAATACCGTTTGTGCTTCGTTTTATCACTTGCTAGCTTGCTATTTTTATACTTTCAGATTACAAAAACCTATATATACTATCCATACTACACTCGTATCATCATCTCTTCGCCGAACTAGTACACCTATACAATTTACCATTGTATTGGGTGTGTTGGGACACACGAGATTTCTTGTATTTGATTGCAGGGTTGTTTGAGAGAGACCATCTTCATCCTACACCTCCCACAGATTGATACATCCTAGGTCATCCACTTGAGAGAAATTTGTTGCTGTCCTACAAAACTCTGCGCTTGGAGGCCCAACCAAATCTACAAGAATAAAAGTTGTGTAGTAGACATCAACTATTGCGGGCGGCAACATGGATGCAGCGGTAGAGTGAAGTTGGCGATTGGCAAAGTGGAGATCGGTGGCAGGACGGTGGGGTGGCTGGTGGCGGTCGGTCGGGTGGTGGCTTTGGTGTGTATTAGCCGGAACCGATGGCGGAGGCACATGATGACGCAGGGCTACATGCAGGAAAGTTTTTGCGGGAGGTTGCGGTTGCACGTGGGCGTGGGGATTTTACGGTGACCATTATGGCGCTTCAAATATGCATCAGCGCGAGGCTTTTTCATTCGCCCTAATTTATTTACATCACCTGTTGAATGTTTTGGTTGAAGTGCTCCAAATGGCCATTATTCCATGCGTCACCCACATTTCTACAACATGTGTTGGAGATTCTTTTACTACTCTCTCAATTTCATAATGTAGTGCGCACATGCCTTTTGAGATTTAAGTTTGACCATAAATTAGATCAATAATACATAAATCAAGTTATTGAAAAATTATATCATTGAAAACTTTTTTTGAATACCAAATTCAATGGTATAATTTTTATGACACATAACCCACATTTTCATTGGTTAAATTTGTGATCAAACTTGAATCATAAAAAGCGTGTGCTCAGTATATTATGGAATGGAGGGAGTAGTACTTTGGTTGCATGGGAAAAATATCTAGTGATACCATCTCTTACATGCTCCCATGGTACCAACTTGAAAATATAAATCAAATTTAAACGTTTAAAAATTCTGATCCAAATTCAAAGTACACAACATCAATACTGTCAATAATGATAAAAACATGAATACTATCAAAAACTACAGTATCCACATCTGGATTTGTCATTTTTGTTTCTCTTTGTGTAGTTTGAATTTTAATCTGGAATTTTTAGAGGTTGTAAACAATGTGTTGTGAAGACTTTTTGGGAATTTTTTGAAATATTTAAATTTTACATTTCAAATTGGTATCATGGGAGCATGTAATTGGTGGTATCATGGACGCAGTGATTCGGCTCTCTGGTGCAGTTGCTCCGTACGTGAACAGTAAATGAAAAGAAAAGCAAAAAGAAAAAAGAAAAAATTATTTATTTTGGCATGCAAGATGCTCGGGTGCGCGATGTCCGTGCCAAATTTGATGGTATTTGAACATCAAGAACGTAGCCCTTAGGAAAAAAAGCGGGGCTGTGAAAAGTTTGAAGAAACACATTGTTCGGACCCGATTTTGTCTTTTTTGCCAGGAGCTCCTCGGATGTCCGAACACCATGAAAATTTTGCCCGGACATCAAACATTTGAGTACCTTGGTTGAAAAAAGATCAATTTTTTTAACTGTTTCTAGCATTTATTTTAGAACTTACTGTTCCCCGAGATCAGATGAGCCTAGGCTCAAAATTGAATATTCGGTGGTATTATTTTTTTCAGGCACACATGCAAGATTTATTATGTCGTCATAATGTTTACAGGGACGAAAAGAAGATCACCGGGTTGGCCTAGTCACACATGTCGGCAGCCCCTGAAGCTAAAATATGTTTTGCAAGATTGTGAGCCTCGACATTCAAGGTTTGAAACTCATGACTAAAGGAAATAAAAGCAGTAAAACCATATGATCTCATGCACAATAGCACCAAAACTTGTGGAGCTTCCGTCCTTTATGGCTTCAACGACCACCTTGCAATCCAATGCTAGAAAAACTATCTGAATATAGAGGTCATCTATTAACACCAAAATCTTCTCTCGTTGCCAAAGTCTCGAGTGTTGTAGGATCTTCAATGCTACTGAACACAACTGCCGACGTTCCTAAGAAGGTGCCACCCTTTTTTTGCGAGAACAAGAAAGTGCCACCCTGATCATAGCACATCACACCAACTACGCCAAAACGCCCAACCTCGACACTACGATGTCAATATTTATTTTTGCATGATCATCAGGAGGTGGGATCCACCTAGGGACACTCGAGCAAAGTGGTAGTATCACCTAATATTCAAAGCATATTAGCAGACCCCTTATATCCCATCGAACTGTAAAATAACCGTGAGTTTTTAGTTTTAGACAAAATTGTAGCCCGAACAGACAACTTATACACCTTCAACCTTTTAATTTTTTTAAGAGGTGCGGTAAAAAGCTCCTCCCGATATGTAAAAACATGGTTTTCATGTCCACTTCTACGGTGCCCTGTATCGGAAGAAAGCAGTTGGCGGGAGCCCTCCATGACCCGTCCGCGTCCGCCGTTCACGCTGCTCCGGACGCCGGCGGCCCGCCCGCGTCTCTCTCGGCGACGGGATGGGAGCAAGCTAGCGACGGCGAGTCCTGGAGTAGCCAGCTAGTTCGAATCGATGGGAGCTAGCTAGCTAGTTCGCTCATGAAGCAGCTACGACGACAACTCCTGGATCGATTCAACGTCGTCCTGGACGCCGACGGCTTCGTGCGAGCCGTCCTAGACGTCGGCGACTTCGTATTTGGCCGCTTCGTGTGCTGTCTGCCGGCTTCGTAGAAGTGAGCTAGTTGATCGTGGACAGGCCCGACCCTGATGGGGGGGGGGGGGGGCGGCCGCCCCGGGCCCCCGAAACTGAGGGCCCCCCAAGTTTGCTGGCCTTTGCACTGTGCCTGCCCAATGTAGTAAGCACGATCTCCGTCGAGGCCCAACAAACATCATAATGTACAGGGAGAGCTCCGCTGTAACAGCGACGCTTGATTACATAATTTCCGCTGCGTGTTGTCGTCTTCCGGTTTTTCCTCCATCGATAGCTCTGGCGCACCCGAGATCATCGGGCCATCAGGCGCCACACATCGAGATATGCGGGCATGGCAAGTCCAAGGCTACCTCCGGCGAGCCGAAAGAGTACACCGCATTGCAGGTCTTTAGCGACCTCGCCGTGCCCATCCACTACCTTGGCGAGATGCAGATCTTCACTCTTCCGGGGCGGCGTACGACTGCAGCGAGACCATAACTCGTAGGCCATGCTTGTTCAAGCCGAACAGGTGAAAGCATTGGTCGTTTTGAGTGTTGTCTTATAGTCCTTTGAGCACGGGGAGAAATCCGTGGATGGCTTGAGGGCTACATCTATCCCATCCAGGTAAATAGATACTATCATGTAAAATTCTTGATATAATTCTGTTTCCGCTGATTTTACTTTTCTGCTTCTTGGCCAAACTGAATTGGTCGACGGTAGATATTATTTGCCTGTTCTTGCAAAGTGAAATTATTTTCAGTTTGAAGAAAACGATAAAAAATACAGGAAACCTAACCCAAAATACGCTATATATAATTAAATTTTAGGATGTTGGTGTGGTCAATTTTGATGTATTATTAATTAGAACCACAACAAAGAGAAAAACAATGCTAATGTGCTCATACCATATTTTTATAGAAAACATCAATTTTCCCTATTGTATATTTTGTTTGTAGTATGATGTACAACGGGAAAACCTTGAAACTTGCACCAAAGTCTATGTAGAGAAAATATTTTCAAAGTTGAATTTGTATTAGTTTGATGTTTATATTTAGGGGGCTAAATTTTTTTAAAAAAATTAGGGGGCCCCGGATTCTAGTTTCGCCCCGGGCCCCCGAAAACTCAGGACCGGCCCTGATCGTGGACACGGGCAAGAGACAGAATAAGACGTGAGAAAAAAATAGAAGCGAATATTCAGTTTTACATTTTAAATTTAAAAGGTCTGCTCGGCCGCAGTTTAAACCGGCTCTTGAAACACGTTTTTCGCGAACTGGGTCTGCTAGAGATGCTGTTACGCTGGTTGCCAGGAGCAGTCCGGCTTTGGTTGGGCTGCACAATGCAGCAACACAAACTGAAAAGAGAGAGGGAGAGCGCGCGAGAGAGGAAACAATCGACTGACAAATACCGTAGGCGGAAAAGAAAAGGTTCGAACCTGTAGCTGGTGGCGCTGCTTCCCCTTTGCCGCCGTAGCGCCGGCCATGCTCACGGTGTCTCTCCTAGACGCGCAACTCGCTCGGTGCTCCTCCGCGCGCCATCTCCTCCAGATTCACGGCCAGTTCATCGCCTCCGGGCTCCTCGCCGATGCCTTCGCCGCCAGCCGCCTCCTCCTCTTCACCTCCGCTACCCGCCTCCTCCCGCTCCCCATCCACCATTCGTTCCGCCTCCTCCGACTCGTCCGCTGCCCCAACGCCTTCTCCTGCAACACGCTCCTCAAGGCAGCCCTGCTTGCCGGGACGCCGCACCTCTGCCTACCACTCTACACCTCCCTGCCAGCGTCCCCCGACGCCTACACCCACCCCATCCTCGCCGCCGCCTGCGCCGCTAGGAGGGACGTGAATGAAGGCAGGCAGGTGCACTCACACGCTATCAAGCACGGGTTCGGTGATGATTTGTACCTCAGGAACGGCCTGATGCATATGTACTCTGTTTGCGGCTGCCTCCGGGACGCACGCAGGGTGTTCGACGCAGGTCCCGTGTGGGACGCTGTTTCGTGGAACACCATCCTGGCTGCCTACGTGCATGCTGGGGATGTTGATCAGGCGGTTGGGGTGTTCGCACGGATGCCAAAGCGGAATGCCACAGCGGTGAGCTCCATGGTGTCATTGTTTGGGAGGAGGGGTATGGTGGACGAGGCAAGATGGGTGTTTGACGAGGCTGAGTGCAGGGATATTTTCACGTGGACTGCCATGATTTCTTGCTTTGAGAGGAACAACATGTTTGCAGAGGCGTTGCATATGTTCTCGTGCATGCGTCGAGAGATGCGGCCTGTGGACGAGGCGCTGATGGTCAGTGTGGTGGCCGCTTGTGCACAGTCAGAGGTGATTCGAAATGGGGAACTGTGCCATGGACTGGTTATCAGGGCTGGCCTTTGTTCGCTGCTAAACATTCAGAATGTGCTGATCCACATGTACTCATGTTGCCTGGATGTTGTTGCAGCACGGAGGTTGTTTGACAGCGGTGACTGCTTGGACCAGTTCTCCTGGAACTCGATGATAGCAGGCTATCTAAAGAGTGGTCATGTCGAAAATGCAATGACATTGTTCAGTGCAATGCCTGAAAAGGACAATGTTTCTTGGAGTACAATGATTTCTGGTTGTGTGCAGAATAACCAATCCTCAGATGCACTCACTGTCTTCGATAACATGCGAGCCCAGGGAGTCAGGCCGGATGAGGTTACTATTGTTAGTGTTATATCTGCATGCACCAATCTGTCTGCTCTGGAGAAAGGAAAGTCGGTGCATGATTATGTAAGGCAAAACAAATGTTACATCAGTCTTGTACTTGGGACTAGCCTCATTGACATGTACATGAAGTGTGGATACTTGGAAGCTGCAATGGATGTCTTCAACATAATGGAAGAAAAAGGAGCACCTTGCTGGAATGCTGTCATTGTGGGGTTGGCCATGAACGGCCTTGTGACGAAATCCCTTGAGATGTTCTCAGAGATGGAAGCATCCGGCACTGCCATCCCGAATGAGATAACTTTCATCGGAGTTTTGAGTGCTTGCAGACATGCTGGCCTAGTTGAGGAGGGCCGCCACTTCTTCAAGTTGATGCAACAGAAGTACCGAATTGTGCCAAACATCAGACACTATGGATGCATGGTTGATCTTCTTGGACGTGCTGGATATGTTAAGGAGGCTGAGGATCTGATTGAGAGCATGCCCATGTTACCTGATGTTCCAGCATGGGGTGCATTGCTTGGTGCCTGCTGGAAGCATGGTGAAAATGAGGTTGGAGAAAGGGTGGGCAGGAAGCTTGTCAATCTGGATCCTCGCCATGACGGATTTCACACTATGTTATCTAACATATATGCTAAAGAGGGGATGTGGCAATCAGTAAATGACCTAAGGGACTCCATGAAGCAACGACATGTCCCAAAAGTTTCAGGATATAGTGTCGTTGAAATGTCTCCTTCTTGAGATTCTAGCAGTTGATCGCACCTCAAATGAAAATCTTAGATAGGTCCAAGTTGAAGCCTTACAAGGTCATGAATGGATCTTTACTTATCTGCGATTTGTGCTTCTAACTTTCCATCATAGTGTGTATTTTGATAAGCCTGTTGTTCACTTCATGTTTCCTCTATCTATGCTTGCAGATTCAAATAAAATATTCACATGGCATCAGCGACCAAATTATTTATCTTTTAAACTTTTACCAGAGGTCAGGCAGAACTTCCTTTCTTTCCTTATTTCTTTCCATGATATCCATCCATCTGGGAATACTGAACAGGGAACAACACACGCCATGGTCAGGGTTTCCTTATTTTTTATTTTTTGTTAGTCGTGAACCATGGTGCAAGCAAATGAATATCTTTCTCAAATGTCAAATGCAATGCTAAACGTACCAGGTTAAGTATAAAAATAAGATATAACTGGGATCATGATGATGGAAAAAGAAAGGAAGAGCAAGGGTAAATTAACTATGGGGTGGAAAGGTGATACAGAAAAAAGGCTTGTAATTCTTTTATCGTCTGAACAACATGTATTGGAAATGCTCAGAAAAAGATTTGTGGGTATTTTTTTCTTCATATAAAGGCTATATCCAGGCTAATTCCTTTCCAAGCTACACATATGTTTATTAGGAAAATATGTTTTCGTCACCATCTTCAGAATTGTTACGAAAATGTGATACCATACTGAACATATCTTATTCGTGTTAGAAGAATACAATTCCATTTGGTACCAAGAAATATTTGATTAGGAAGGAAGGTAGAATAAAAGTTATTGGGTATGCAGGTTCTAGTGGTTCTAGTTGAGGTTTACTAATTTCACATAGCTATGGTTACTAATTTCACATAGCTATGGTTAATTAATAAAGTAATTTCTTAGAACCTTGTAGTTGTAAAGGGAAATGAATTAGAGTCTTATTGACTGATAAAACAAATGTGAGAAGACAATTCACATGTATTGACTTCAAAAATTCTCATATGCTTGTTGCAAATGTGAATCATGTGAGTTGCGAGATCCACCTGGACAGAGTCACATTGGACCTACTAAATTATACTCCCTCCGTTCCAAAATAGATGACCCAACTTTATACTAAAGTAGTATAAAGTTTGGTCATCTATTTTGGAACGGAGGGAGTAATTGTAAGACTTGAGGGGACATCAATAAATGACCAAGTGACCGATCTTTTTACTGTTGGGGGTTTCCCTACAGTTTTCTGGTGAAAAAGAGGACTGAATGGTCTGCTTTTAAACCAACTTTAAATATTGCTGGGTGCCCACTGTGAGTTCCTGGCACATTACTAGAAAATACGGAACAATTCTGTTTTTTTCATATGAGAAGAGATATTATGAAGTAACCATCACAGTCGAGCATGGTTTTTCTTTACTTTGATCAAGTCCGAGGCTCCTAGGTAGTTACCGTCAGTCTATACTAAAGGGAAAGGAATAAGTCTCTTTGACCGATAAACAAATGGGGATAGTACTATTCATGTTTGTTGGCTTCACAAAAATATCACATGCTTGTTACAAGAGCTAACATGAACCATGGAGATTGTGAGATCCACACTCACAGTAGACCTGTCTCGAGGGGATATCTGTGCATGACTAAGTTTTTTTGTTTATGAAAAGGAGGGCAGCCCCCCAGCCTCTCCGTCGATCGGCGCAATCTGTACATGACCAGCTGACCAGTCAAATTTAACCGGAAGTGCCGCTGGATATCGACTGACGGTTCCTTTTACGTGGCTAGCTTTTTAAGATGAGAAGAGAAAACATGAAACAAGCTTCACATTTCAGCAATTTTTTTTCTTTGCTTTGTTGAAGTCCTGGCTAATCAAGGTAATATATGCTTTGGGAAAAAGTCTCATTGAACAATAACAGAAAAAATGTTTGAAGATGAGGATCGTTTGAGTGGGAAAAATTGCATTATGATGACAGATCTATTTACACAGCCAAAATAATATCATTATGATGCTGATTCACATGTATGGTGCAAGTGAACTCTGCCTGCCAGACGTAGAGATCCAAGCCGAAAAATTGGACGATATTCAGTGCCTTAGAAATACATATAAAAAATCTCCAACTTGGAGAAACAGAAAACAAGATCTTAGTTGATGCGATGCATGGATATCACGACATGCAATCCATCGCTTTCGGCCAGCCACACGGCTTTGAAGCCACAACTGCTCACAAAGGGAAAATTCAATAATGCGTTGCCCTCCACAATCCAGACGGTACATGGTGATTTTTTTTGTATACCTCTAAAGATGACAATTATATATTTACATTCCTAGAGGGACAGAACTTTTTTTCTGATCAACAAGAGGTGGAGGAGACAACAAATACAAGAATCTACTCCCTCTGTCCGGAAATACTCGTCATCAAAATGGATAAAAGGGGATGTATCTAGATGTATTTTAGTTATAGATACATCTCTTTTTATCCATTTTGATGACAAGTATTTTCCGACGGAGGGAGTATACATAATGGACGCAGAGGCCGGGGAGAACGCTGGTGAAGGGGAACGGATAACAGATGGCGATTGGACTGGCACACACACACTGCCAATGATCTCCGAACAGAGACTGGATCGTGTGTTCTCATCAAACCATGACAGGCCTGCGGATGCGCCGGAGCTTGACCATGGCCTAGACCCAGGGTACTTCGTTGTTTACTTGGTAAACACAATCGACCGCTCTGTGGTGAGGGTAATCCAGAGCGGGTATGATTTCTCCAGGCACGTGAACCATCCAGTCTTCAGTCCAGATGGGCAGAGCATCGCCCTGACATCGGACCTCCCTGCGGTGTCCGCTAACCCAATGTCGCCTCCAATCTTCTTGCACTCGGTGAGGCCCTACTATGACATCTTCACCGTTGATATCGACCCTGACGACATGGAGGAGAACCAGGATGTGGAGAAGTTTGCCCGCGTCACGCATAACAGATACGAGAACTCCACTCCTGCCTGGTCCGTGTTCTCGACTCATGACCCGCATGCACAGTGGAACCTCCTGGTCATGGAGGAAAGTTACACCTTGTCGTGCCCGTATGCAAATTGACGGAGGTGAAAGTTGGCACATGACAGGCCAGATCTGCATCCTGAAAAGGCTCTGTTTCTTGCTCGTTTGGGATTCGTTGTTTGAGATGTATCTGGAATTTCTGTTTGGATTGCTGTTGAACATTTGCATTTTACACATTTCATCTTGCTGTAATAAGACTTCAGAGTTTTATACGAGGATTCTGAATTGAGTGCTCAGACAAGTTTCAGAAAAGTGTTGGTTTTCAGCACACAAGTACAAGTCATTCATGATTTATCAGGCCGTAATGGTTTATTTACACAGGGGTTCAGGTTTTCGCGGAGGTGATTTGCTAGGGTTTGTGGCTCTAGTAGGAGGCAGCAACCATGGATCCTCCCCTTCCTAGGATGTAAGATTATCTGGACGTCAAAGAATCGGGAGGGATGCTTGGTTTTCAGTACAAATTTTGTCTTGTTTTCCGTTCTGGTTAGTGTGGTAACAGTGATCTGAGGAAGTACCTCAACAGAAAAGGATCTGAGAAAGAAGTTGCCTGCTCTGGAAGCGGGATCCAGTTTGGCTGGGGTTCAAGGATTTATTATTCTTGTTTGCATAAGGGGCTACCGATAATTTTAGTTGTCATTTTACAACATTTAATTTTCAAAAGTTTAAGCAGAGGCCAACAAAACCAGTAGAGAAATACAAAATGTAGTAATCCCTCCTATTCATATTATTTGTCGTGGCTTTAATGCAACTTTAGTACAAACTTGTACTAAAGTTGCGATAATTAATTTGGATTGGAGGAAGTACAATTTTACCGCTATCGGTCGACCTCAGTTAAGTTACAAAGCTAAGAATTGCATGCAGAAAGTATATACTAAGAATACAATGAGTCCTTCCTGACCAGAACTACGACAGGTGATAGATACACTAGCAGGTAGTATGGGGCGGCACATAGTCAGCCTCTTAGCTTAAGATAAGGGGGCACAATTTTTTTTTTATCAAAGATATGATGACTTTTCCCTCCCATCAAAAAAGAAGAAGAAAATGAACTTGTCCCTAATTCAGGCGATCCTTTCTTTCTCTGTGGAACTGGTTGTTCCACAAAATTATAAAACCTGTACTGATGCATACACAACCTAAGGAGGTCTATAATGAAGTTGAAATAACATGCTCGGAAATTTGATCAATCACAACGTGAGATCTTTAATTAAAATGCTAGGTCTACTAAGACATAGGGAACTCCCTACAAAAATGCCAATCTTTGTTCAGGCACCATATGGCCATACAGGTTGGGTATCAAAGTGCTTCATCATCTGCAACCACGATGTATTGAAACATGGTGATGCTCTCTTCAGTGTCCAGTCCAGCGTAGTCGCTGCTCCATCCCTCCGGGTACATACCAGCAGTCTGCAGAAGCCACGGCACCTGAGGCGATCAAGGCAGCAGAGGGAGAGAAGCACCAGGATCAGGAGTACCGTCACGAGGTGCAGTTTTTGCGCTCTCCTCATCCGTCCTGATCACCTCACGAATGTCGACGCCCACGATGTCAACCTTCCCCTCCATCCTGCTGGCCTTCCCGCCTTCCCGGATCCATCTGTTGGCTCCATCGGACCACCTTGGCATGAATGCCGAGGCCTCAGGGACCCTGTGGTGTCAAACGCCAGCGGCAGTGCGCTGGGAGTATATATCTACTCCTACATTGCAGCGTTTCAAACAATGCATAGGAAATGTGATCTGAATATTCTGAAAAAAAGAGAGCAAAGCACAACATAGATGTAGCGTGATTCCTTTTTTACCAGTGTTAAGTTATGTTGTTAAAGCTAGATGCCATATGTAGCTATAATCTACAGTGTACTTTTGAAAGGGAAATACAGAGCACGTGGGATTAAAATCTAAGGTTCAGTTTCACATGTATCCCAAGAACAAATCCCCAATATTGGACAGTGAGCATAAAAGGTAAACTGAACCAAGTAGTCACCAAGATTCTGCAGTAACTAACAAGTAATAACCCATGATTTGCAAGCAACAGTATTACTACTCCAGATGGGCACTAAACTCACCATAGCAACAGTATTTATGTTTTAAGGATCAAAAGAGAATGTTTGTCAGTTAACAATCAAATAACCATGCTGTAAAAAAAACAATCAAATAACCAAACAGGCAAAAACGCATAAATAATGGCTGAATAGTCTAAAATGGCATGTGTTGGAGTCATTACATATGACTGAATAACCAATTTGCGATGTCGCAATTGTGCCGGTCAAGGAAAATGATGAGATGGAATGGAACATGACATTGGCAAACAGAACAGATCAATATACTATACTGCAGCCAGCAACACATTTACAATTATATCCAAAAGTACAGACACCCACAAACTTATTTCAGTAGCACTTAATCTAAGGAAAAAAGTATATAGTGCCTTATCAGCGGGCTTGACCATGCAGAAGCAGCTGACCACAATTTATCATATTATCCATGCATAAGTATGAGTAGATTGTCCATGCAAGAGTCAAAATCACCAGTTATATTGATATTTGTAGTGGATGTCAAATGATGACAGTGAAAATCCTTCTTAGAATAGCATATGTATCTCAGAAATAATTTGGTACTGCACAACATCATTGTGTTCATGTGCCATCCTAAAATGAGGAGAATTGGGAGAAAGAACAGATTGGATGAGTACTCTTTTTTTGAGAGCACGACAACATTTTCATTCAAACAGAAGCAACCATACAAATATTTTTCCCAAATACAGTCTGGGATTACACATGATAAACCTGATTAACAAAGTGCTCACAACTACATGCTGGATTGTGCGCTGAAACATTCGGCAAACAACCAACATGAATAACAGAACAAGAGTAAATAAAGGGTCTGGTGTACTCTTCGTGCCGAACTTGAGCATAGACCATCGGATGATGCGACTTGACGATGCTTGTCATTTATAAAGGGTCTGTGATAAGCCATATGACAAGGTGACCTTGATTCGCAACCAAGATATCAGTAACTCTATGCAGCCCCAATCAGGCCCCTTAATTGGTTAAGGCAGTCATTAAGTGATTTATACTCCTCCGTACCTGAGAAGTCCGTTGCCTGTTTCAAGGAGCTTTTAAGATGCATCTCAGCTGACAATAATTCTCGTCTGCTTCCAGTCGTGGAGGAAATTTCGATATAGACCTTGCAAAGTTGCAGAGAAGCTTGAGCATACTTCGTGAACTTCTTCTGATCATGCCATAATCCTGAACCCTGGAGTGATCGAACTTGCTTCAACAAAGCTTCCGAGCATGCCATGAGGTTGCCCTTGCTTTTATGCCATCTTGCATATAATCCCCATATATCTGCATTGCTAGCCCCACTCCGTACAATCTGCTGAAGGATATCACCAATTATATCTAGCAATTGATTTGGTAGCCTGGTCTCTTTGTTTGCATCATCTGAAGGGTTGCTTATGGATTTAGCTTCTTGAGTAAGTTGTGTACCTTGTTCTTCGACATAGGCCATCACCTTGTCCAATAAATCAACATTGAAGCGCTTGTTCGAGGACAGATTCAATACCATTTTGACAGCTTCAAGTGTCAGTCGCATGTTGCATGTGTCCAAAGCAACCTTACTGTAATTTTCCCAAACTTCACAGCTGTTCCTCTTGAACTTTACAGCTTCCTTGAATGCCTGGACTGCCGCCTGGCTCTTTCCTCTAATCATGTGCAGGCAGGCTATGTTGTTCCACGCTTCTCCGTTTTCAGGATCTATCTGCACAGCACGACTAAAAGCATCCACTGCCTTCTCAAGATCTTTATCCTTCCATGCGGCTGTACCATAGGCAAACCAGCCATCTGGGTACAAAGAATTCAATGCCAATGCAGATCCCCAAAGAATTTTGGATGTATGGAAATCATTCTTGTTGTATGCACTGCGAGCCAGAGAGCGCAGAGCTCGAGCAGATTTGTTATTTGAGACTTCCAGTGCTTTCTTATAATGGTCATCATTATTAGTAGCATCGCCAAGTGAACACCATAGCCTTGGGTCATTTGGTGTGACAGAGAGCCGGGTATTTATTAGACTAACAGCATCAGCAACTTTACCCGATAACCGATAGCAATAGATTAGATTATCCCACAATTCGAGTTCTTTGAAGACACTAAGAGCTTCACCAAGTAAACCACAACTTATCAAAAGTTCACCATACTCTTTCCTTAATGCAGGGATAGGCGGCATATGAACTCCAAAAACCAGTTTGGCTCTTTGTGAAACTACAGGAAATTCTTTGGCAATATCTTCAACCAAATTCTCCATCATTAACAGTGCCCGCTGTTTTGTCCGACTGCGGGTGGACTCCCACCTAATACGCAGAACATCACACAAGCTCCTGACCACAAAGTATGACTTGTCTTGAGAATCAATTGACTCTATGTATGGTGCCATCTCCCACCCAGACATTTCATCACTCCGACTCCTCCGACTCACATGTAAACATTGTGCAAGTACAGCGGCCTGCTGGATAGCAGATAGCGGTATCTGTGTGTTTGCAGATGTCATACTCTCACTGCTCGAGCCATTCCCATTTTCAGCCAGTCTTGGTGTTCTTAGTATATCACAAAATTCATCACTTTCATCTGGAACAGAGCTCATCGCTTTTCGGGAAGCCATACCATCACTCTGAGGTCCTGCTAGCTCTGTTGATTGGCCATCATCAGCTGCTGGTTTAGAAGTCTTTGCAACTAGAACCATTTGGGACTTGGCGTCCACCTGGTGTATTGTTCGAAAACCAAGAATCCCTGTGAGAGAGAGATGAATCCCACATGCCTCTTGAGCACTATCCAGATGCAGCCTTGAAGCATCAACTCGGCCATATTTATACTCCACGATTCCAGCTTCCAGAAAAGCAGCCGAGACAAAAGAACGGCCTTCTCCATCACATAACAAAGAACCCCAGTAGCTAGAGACCTTTTCAAGTTCACCAAAGTGGGTCAGCATTTGTTTCTTGTACACTTGTACTTGATCAAACAAAGAGGACGATAGCTCATCTAAAATATTTTGCTGGGACAAGGATGTTCTGCACAACCACCATGACACACTGCAACAATCAGAGGAGTCCAGACCCTTTATGCTTGTGAAGAGTAGTTCTGCAAAGACAATGAAGGGCAAGAGAGCGAATTTCCCATGAACATGGGAACCAAAAGAAGCTAACTGATCCGAAGCCCAATCAACCCATTTGCTTCCAGGATCACTATGCCCCCCTTCATCCAAAGGCGAAGTCTGGAAAGGGAAGGGTGAACACTTCCCCGACGGTCCCGTCACGTTCTGCTGCGTGAATGCGAGCAGCGCGGCCACCGCCGCGGAGAGAACAAGCGCGCACCTGCACTGGAACCCCTCGCCCGCGGCCCCTCCGCCATCCCCACGGAGGAACGCCTCGGCAGCGGCAGTGAGGTCGGCGTACACTTGCGCTGGGGAGCCATGGGCAACCTCGGCAAAGGCGGAGGAGTGGAAGATGTGGGGGACGGCGGAGGCGATAGCAGCCGCGTAGTCCCCGGCCTCGACGGCGGCGAGGGCGGAGGCCGCGACAGGACCGAGCGGGTGAGCTGGGGGAGGTGAGGGGGGAGCTGGTTGGGAGATCGGGGAGGGGAGGGTGCAGCGAAGGAGGCGGAGCTCGGTCGCACGGAGGAAGGTGGGGGTAGTGGTGGTGGCCGCCATGGCCGTGGCCGGTGGCGAGGTTTAGGGTTTTTGCCTATTCCTTTCTCTGGCCCCTGTTGATGCCCGGCGGCGCGAGCGCTCAGGCTATCACGGGTTCTCTGGGTCGGTTCGGTTCGAGGCCGCTGCCTTTTGGGCCCACATGGCGTTTCTTGCATTTGCCTGGGCTCGTGCTCTTTTCTTGGGCTGGGTGGTGGTCCTGTCTACGTTCGGGCCTCTGGGCCAGTGGTTATTTGGTGCATGTTCGTTGTTGCTGTTCTGCCTGCTAGGATATTTGGTGCATATTCTCAAAAAAAAAAGGATATTTGGTGCATGTTCGTTGTTGCTGCCTTTAGCCCCCCTGCTTGCGGCTGCCCCTTCTGTACTGTACTGTACTGTTTTATCCCGGTGGAAGGGATTTTAAGAAATGAGCAATGGAGTTGTCCTACTCGAGAATGTAACCATCATGCACAACATTGGATCGACTCTTACTCAAATTAGTTTGATAATTCTAGAGCAGTCAAAAATCAAGATACAATGAATTTGATGGACTGTAAGGAAACTGCTAGGCAAGAGGCCTGTGTTTGATCTTGGCACCACAAGGACCAAACTCACCTAAATTGACCAATAAACTGCGAGCCCATCCATCTAGTCTAGTTGGGTGAACAGAGGGGACAGGCTGTCTTCCTTGGAAGATAGGGTGAACAAACAGGCTGTTTTACCGCTGAACGGGCTGTTGCATGGATTTGGACCACTCAAAGTGGCCGGAGCATTACACCGGATACAAATTTGATGATAAAACCTAATGGTAGAAGAAGATCAAAGTAATTTTGGCCCGCAAAACGCAGCCTGTCATCCGGCTTGGAGCGTGGGAATTTGAGAAAAGTTCATGAAATTCAAAAGAGTTCACGAATTGAGAAAATTTTCATATATTAAAAAAATCATGAATTCGAAATAGTTCATGAATTTGAATTTTTTTATGAATATGAAATAAACATTAATTTGAAAAAAATTCATGTATAAAAAGGTTCATAAATTTGGAAAAAATATTCGCTCATTTGAAATAGTTCACGAATTTAAAAAAATGTGCATTTGAAAAGAGGTCCATGATTTGAAAAATCTCATGAGTTTTTTTAAAAAGTTTACAAATTTGAAAAAATATTGCGTATTTGAAAAAGCTTACACCTTTGGAAAAAGTTCATCCATTAGAACAAATGTTTGCCAAGTTTAAAACTTTCATCAACTTAAAAACAATAAAGTTTTAAAAAGTTCAACGATTTGTAGAAAAATCATGAATTTGACGAAAAAAGTTCATGGATTTAAAAAATGACAAAAAATGAAAACAAAACACAAGAGAAGATGAGAAAGGAAAAAAATAAAAAATAAAAAATGGAAAAAAATGAAAAGAAATGAAAAGAAATATAAAAACCAAATTGGGAAGCATCTGGAAGCTTCCAAAATCGGAATAGCACCGACTTCTTGTGCGCACTGCGTCGAGCAGAATGCTAACAAGAAGAGAAAAGAGTAAAATGGGCTGAGTACAGGACGGAGAGAGTGTGCGCCAATTGACAAGAACAGTACAGTAAGAAGAATCACGTGGCTAATCTGCACCCGGGCTCAAATGAACCTGGGGATAAACAGTAAAATCACAAAAAAAACATTTTTAAAATAAAATCTTTTTTTTACGTGCAAGATGCTCCTGTTCCTGATGTCCGTGCAAAAATTGGTGAAATTTAGTATTCGAGGAGCTTGTGAAAAAAAAAAGACAATCGAATGTTCAAACACCTCAAAATTTTGCACGGTACTCACGCATTTGAGCTTCTTAGATGACAAAAAAAAATCAGATTTACTTTAAAAATTTATGATTTTTTACAGTTCACCAAATGAAGATAAGCCCGGGCACCAAATTGAATTATCGCGCTGTAAGCGCTAAATAGGAACCTGTAACGTTTACCAGAGAGGAAACAGAGTAAAATATCTCCTGGAGTCTGGGTAGTACTGATCTTTGCCCCTGACTCCTTCAGCAAAGGGATACACGACCACACACGGCAAACAATGGAGGCGTCGCTGACCGCGGCCGCCGCCGCTACCTCGTCGTTTCCGCCGCAAATCCGTCGCCGAATCATCAAATTCAACCCGCTGGTGCTCCCTAGGCGACCCCAATTCGGGGACTCCAAGATCTGGACCGCCAACTTCCGGGGACACCTGGCTGCGGCCTCAGCATCCACGCCGCCGCCGCCGGGAGGCGGCCTGTACTCGGCGGCGACCTACGAACTGACGCCAGATAACGTCGACCGCGTCCTCGACGACGTGCGCCCCTACCTCATCTCCGACGGCGGCGACGTCGCCGTCGTCTCCGTAGAGGACGGCGTCGTCTCCCTTAGGCTTGAAGGTAAACTGGATTTGTCGCCTTGCGCCCATACAGAAATTCATGGCCAAGATTCCATTGGGGCATCAAATCTTACCCGTGCTTACTGACTGTGGTCTTGTCACCACAATCCAGGGGCGTGCAGCAGTTGTCCAAGCTCGACGACGACGATGAACATGGGCATCGAGCGAGTGCTCAAGGAGAAGTTCGGTGACGCCATCAAGGACATCCGCCAGGTGTTCGACGGGGACCAGCAGCCGGAGGAGACGACGCCTGAGGTCGAGGAGCTGCCACCACCAGGGCAATCTCAATCTCGTATTTTTGCCTTGAAAGACTTGAGAAACAGTGTGATCTTACAGCGTTCCTGGGATGGATGTTGCTTGCAGGCGGTGAACCGGCACCTGGACATACTGCGGCCGGCGATCGCGAACTACGGCGGGAGTGTGGACGTGCTTGCCGTTGACGGCGAGGACTGCCTGGTTAAGTATGACGGCCCAGAGTCCATCGGGAGTGGAGTGAAGGCAGCCATCAAGGAGAAGTTCCCCGACATCGCGAATGTGGTGTTCACCCAGTGATCTACAGGTAGGCTGGCCATCCCAGTGCAGTAAAATGGCGACATGTACGAAATGCAGTGAGATTTTGTTTCGATGTATCGTCTAGACAAGAGTTTTGATGTTTCGTTTGGGTAGAAAAAGTTGCAGCGCACGCTGACACTACGATGGAAAATGAAATGGAATAATTTTTGCCTTTTGGTTATGCGAGATGAGAATATATCTGTTCTACTGAAACAAAGCTGAATCCGGCCTCGGGTCGAGCCTCGATTACCGCACGGTTCGTTGAGCTTTGCACGTCGAATTATGGTTAGTTTTTTGCTTTGCGCCTGGTAGCTCAAACGATCGAGATCGTAAACATGATGTCCCCTCCGGAGAGAGGAATACTGAACTGTGCCTTCGTTCGGCACAATGACTGATGTCTACACATTTCCTTCATTGCATAACATTTTCGGACTACTAAGTTTTCATCTTAGGGCCTGTTTGGATCAGCGTTTTCGTTTCAAATACCTCCGTAAAAAATACATGCCTCGCTCGGTCGTTTCGTTTCCGGCCGGAAATTGCTCACTGGCCGGTAAATTACACGTGTAAAGAAAACACCTCCGTATTATTTTACACCTAATCCAAGCGCAGCCTTATTCTTCAAGCATGGAATGCTTTCCTTCTCAATTAAGGTGTTAAACTATGATCTGAAGTCTTATGGCGAGGGCACGGATGCTGCTTATGGGGCATGTTTGATTGGTTGCATCATTTTGGGGTATTTGCATTTGTGACTGAGTTAGGCCTAGCTGAGTAAATACAGGGCAAAAAACATGTTCTGCACATAGTTTAGTGGACTGCATGCTGCATTAGAGAAGCAAATTTTCCCTCTCGTTTGGTGGCCTGCGTTGAGCTGGGCTCATGCATTACACGTTGTTTGGTTGCATACACTCGACCCGATTAAGAGTTAACAGCTTAACATGACACACAGAGTTAGAGTAGAGCAGATAGGCATAGGTCTATTCGCCTCAGGGGTGAACGGTGGCCGCGGTGCCGGGTCTGACGCGATGTGCACAGAGTCGCAGGCAAGCGATCCCGGCAGCGGCGCGGCGAGCCAGTTGCTAGCATCTGCGTAGCATGGGGAGTCCGCGAGAAGGGAAGAGGAGGAGGGCATCGAGGCGAAGGATGGGGAAAAGTGGAGTGCGCTCGCGATGGTGGCGCAAGTGTAATAGGTTGCGCGCGAGGAGGCCGAGAGGAACTAGGCATGACATGTCGCCCATGCGGCAAGGTTGACGATGATCAGTGAGGCGTCCGTGAGGCAAGGTTGACGATGATTAGTGGGAACAGAAAGAAGCCACTCTGAAGTTTGTATAAACCATTACATGAACACCTTAAACGGTACAATAGGGAGATACATATACACTCCTTTATAACCGTTGAAACGGAAAAAACATGATAGTCGTGTGAAATAGTAAGATGAAACTACTGGTCAAAGAAAATTTCAAATGATCGACCGGGCGCAATGAGTTTGACAAAAGGTATCCAAATTAGCTCACGAACACGAACTTGAACATTTACATTCAACGAAACTACAAGTCAATCGTCTAAACAGAACCACAATGTCGATGTGCATATTTTTCATCTACAGCTTATCTCGAATCGAAACATCGTAGCGTAGATTAGAAGGAACTAAGTGAAGAAGATTAAGGAGTGTCGCTAAACAAGACTATATATCTCTATTATTAAAGGGGAACATGTTGTCGTCGTCGTGATGGTTCGACCTTCCCTCGTATGCCCTTCCCGAATAAAAAAAATCACAGGCAAAAAAATCCCACGTTCGAGGCCAGGGACCGAAGCGACCCGCACGTTCCCCACTTATCCATCCTCAAATCTTTCTCCCGGAACAAAAATCTCCTCACCACCCCGACGCCTCCTTGTCTGTTGAAGGACGCTCTTGGCGCCGCCTCCCACTCCATCGAACGGCCCCCTCTCCGGCGACCACCGATGCCTCCCTCTATCCCCATCGAATTTTTGCTGCCACGACCATGGTCAAGACTGACACCACACTTGGATGGGGTGCTATGACCGCGGACCAATGCGACGGTGGGGTGGGGGTCACGGTGGTCAAAGGCTCCGAGTCACGGGGTTGGATGCACGCGGTCATAAAACTTTATCATGTCCAGTTTTAGAGCACAACACATGTGCTTTTGGGACTATCTCTATAGAAAATGTACACTCATAAATAGATATGATGTTGTTAGTGATAAAGTGATCGGGAACAAAGCAAACTGCTCATCGGATATAATTTTAGGAAGAATTTTCTTCAAACGGATTGTCAACACCTTTGAAGAAATCATGTACAAAACATTACATAAGCTAATTAGGCGGAATTGGGAGAGCTTGGTATGGTTCGATACCTTAGGAACTAACACTAGAATAGTTGAAATTAGGCTCGCATCAAGCGAGCAGATTAGCATGCAAGGTTAAGTGAACACAAGCCCATCTACAAACTCAAACCCTAGCCCAGGCTCACACAAACTACATTTGGTCAAACCTAATAAAATGACGACCCAGGTCAGTAATTCCTATAAACACTATTCACCTGAAAAACCAGCCAATTGAGTCACTAATTTCTACATATTCATTTGTCTCAAAGTGCTGTGGTTCCCTCTCGTTAGGGTTACTTTTTCTCTTGAGGCGACTCTCCGCCGCCGTTGAGATCTAATCTTCCCTACCCTCGTTCTGCCACACCGCTGATCTCTGACTGATCAAGGGGTGATCCCAGTGATCGCCGCCCGGTCTTGGAGAGGCTGTTGTGGCACGAGGAGTCTAGGGTCTCTCGAAGAAGGCCTGATTAGTTTCATCGGGTTAGGGTTCGAAGATGGCTGCTACAGCGACGTCAGGTGCGGGGGGCACAAGCTCAGCGGATGATGTGGCACGGCTGATGGAAGAATTGGACTGAAGGAGGAAGACCTCGATGATGTAGTGTTCGACGAGAAGGAAGTTCCTCCAGAGGCGGCTCGTTGAATTGCAGTAGCAAGGGTGAACTCGACACTATAGCCAGTATTGGTTTTACAAGAAAACATGCGTTCGGCCTAGGATGGTAGGAGGCAAAGTTCGGACCTCTGGAAGATAATCTCTACACGATTCAGTTCTCTTGTCTAGGGGACTGGGAGCGTGTTATGCAAGATGGGCCATGGCACTTCCGTGGTGATACGGTGATAATCAAACTATATGATGGTGTGACGAAGCCCTCAACAATTAAGCTGGATACCATCGAGATATAGGCGCAAATTCACACGCAACTTTTATCGTGCTTGGGTCAAAATTGGAGAGGTCTTGTTCACACAACAACAATCATAGGATTTCACACGCAACTTTTATCGTGCTTGGGTCAAAATTAATGTTGATAAACCCCTAAAGAATGTTGTGCCAATGATCCGAGATGCCAAGAGACAGATCTACAAAGTGAAATACGAGAAGCTCCCGGGCTGGTGTGCAGTTTGTGGCATGTTGGGGCATCTCTACCAGGAGCATGGTTCTGGGATTCACCCTCCCTCGGCCCTAGTCTTCAAGGAGCTATGTGGAACTTGGTTCATGAGAACCTCGGATCACGCGTCGTTGCTCCTCTAGTTTGGTACCCTCCAGGACGAGCATAAAAATCACACCTTTCAAGTATGAGCTGATGTGGGAGACTCACGAGGGACCGAGAGATATGATACTGAACGGCTGGGACCCCAGGGCGCTATGTGCCACAGTTGGTGAGATGCGCATCAACCTCCATAATCTGTCATGGGGTTTGGGAAAATGGAGTAATGAAACTTTGGTAGTGTCCGCAAGGAGATTAAGAAGCTAAAACAGATGTTGGAAGAGCTACGTAATGATCCACTCCGGACGGCTCCATCTAATGTCGAACTGACAATTAACGAACAATTAATTGAGATGTATCACAGTGAAGAGATCATGTGGCGACAAAGGGCACGAGTAGAATAGCTCTCGGCAGGAGACAAGAATACTAAAAAAATTCATCTTCGCGCAAGCATGAGGAGAAAAAAGAATACGATAAAGGCTCTTCAAAATACACTGGGAGTGGAGATAACTGATCCGGCGGAGCTGCGGAAATTGGTCAATGATTTTTATTCGAATTTGTATGCCTCAAAGGGAGTACAAAATATGGATGGGGTGCTTGACCATGTCCCTAGGAAGGTAACAGAGGAGATGAATGCAACACTTTGTGCACCCTATACCAGCGGTGAAGTAAAAACTGCCTTATTTCAAATGTTTCCTACAAAGGCACCAAGTCCGGATGGTTATCCTACTCATTTTTATCAGCGCCATTGGGACATCTATGGGGAAGAGGTCACACAAATAGTTTTGAGGATTTTCAAAGGAGAGGAAGGCCCTGAATGCATTAATGACACAATCCTAGTTCTGATCCCCAAGGTAACTAACCCAACAACTCTAGCTCATTTTAAACCCATTAGTTTATGTAATGTTCTATACAAGATTGCTTCGAAGGTGGTTGCTAATAGATTGAAGGTTATTTTATCAGAGATCATATCGAAGAACAGTCTGCTTTTGTTCCGGGCAGATTAATCACAAATAATATTATTTGTGCCTATGAGTGTTTGCATTTCATGAAGCGGGCAAAATAAAAAAACAAATAGTTATTGTGCTTTGAAGCTAGACATGATGAAGACCTATGACAAACTGGAATGGTCATACTTGAGAGCTATCATGGCCACGCTAGGCTTTGCAAGACAATGTATTGATGTTGTCATGAGCATGGTCTGCTCGGTTTCATTTTCTGTGTTGTTCAACGGAGGGAAGCTTCATGAGTTTAACTGTCCAAAGGTCCGACAGGGAGACCAACTTCCCCTTACTTATTCTTGATTGCAGCAGAGGGCCTTTCGTGCCTCCTGAAATCCAGTTCTCAATCATCAAATTTAGCAGGTATTAAGGTGGCCCCCACGGCGGCCACTATTAACCACCTTTTATTTGCAGATGATAGCCTTTTGCTTTTCAAGGCTAGTGTGGAGGGGTCAGTTGCAATGTCAAGCCTGTTAGAGACTTATTGCAATGCCTTTGGTCAGAGAATAAATCATGAGAAATCCTCGATTTTCTTTAGCAAGGGATGTCCGGGTCCAGTAATAGAAGAGATCAAGAGCTCTTTGTAGGTCCATAATGAATCCCTCAGTGACCGTTATCTTAGCATGCCAATGTTGGCCACTCCAAGAATGGGACCTTCGAGTATTTGACAGACCGAGTCTGGGTGAAGATAAAAGGATGGATGGAGAAGCTCCTGTCAGCTGCAGGAAAGGAAGTTTTAATTAAGTGAGTTGCGCAAGCTATCCTGATATTTTCTATGTCCTCTTTCAGGTTACCTAGAGGCCCTTGTGAGAATATCACTTCAATTATAAGGAAGTTCTGGTGGGGATCAAAGCAAGGGAGAAGGAAACCTAGTTGGATGGCATGAGATGTAATGACGAGACCAAAATACCTAGGAGGTTTAGGCTTCCGAGATCTGGAGATTTTCAACTTGGCACTACTTGCGAGACAAGCATGGCGGACAATGACTGGTGAAAATTCTTTGAGCACCCGGATGCTTAAAGCCATATATTTTCCTGGATGTGATTTGCTAGAGGCCGGGCTTGGGTCTCATCCTTCTCAGATTTGGCGTGCAATATTGGATGGGCGGGATATTTTGGCGCATGGAATAATCCGTAGAATTGGCGATGGCGAGAGCACTGGAATTTGGACACACAATTGGATACCATGGGAGAGCTTCAAACGTCCCGTTACATACCTGGTTCCACTTCCTCCGGTCAGGGTAGCATGGCTCATCGACACAACTACAACGACCTAGAAGCATGACATGGTTAGATTAGTTTTCACACCTTTTGATGCGGCGGAGATCCTTAAAATACCACTGTGTAGGAGGAGAGTATCGGATATTTGGGCATGGCATGAGGAAAGTCGGGGCATCTTTACGGTACGAGCTGCTTACCGTATGATCATGCGCACCAAAATCAACAGGGAGAACTGGATATATGAAGAAGCATGTACTTCGGTTGCTCAGTCCGAACACAATCAATGGACCTCCATTTGGCATATTCAGGTGCCCTGTAAACTTTGCGTCTTTGTTTGGAGGATTGCAAGACAATCAATCCCTTGTGGGGTTCTGCTACATCACCGAAACATGGCAACGATGGAGACTTGCATGTTATGTGAGGTTAGGGATACGTGGAGGCACACCCTCCTCTCCTGCCCGATGGCAAGTAGTGTTTGGGCACTCGCTCCAGAAAACATTTGATACGTCTCCAACGTATCTATAATTTTTGATTGTTTCATGTTGTTATATTATCATTCTTGAATGTTTTACAATCATTTTATAGTCATTTTATATCATTTTATGGCCAGTGCCAATTGTTGTTTTCTGCATATTTTTTATATCACAGGAAATCAATATCAAACGGAGTCCAAATGCAATGAAACTCCTGGAGAATTTTTTTTGGACCAAAAGACATCCAGTGGGCCAAGGAAGCACCTGGGGGGTGGTTCGAGGGGAACAACACCCACCAGGGCGCGCCAGGAGGCCCAGGCGCGCCCTGGTGGGCTGTGCCCACCTCAGGTGCCCCCTGAACTGCCTCTTTGCTCTATAAATACCCCAATGTTCCAGAAACCCTAGGGGAGTCGACGAAAATCAATTCCAGCCGCCGCAGAGTCCAGAACCACCAGCTCCAATCTAGACACCGTCATGGAGGGGCACCACTTCCATTGGTGCCTCTCCTATGATGCGTGAGTAGTTCTTTGTAGACCTACGGGTCCGTAGTTAGTAGCTAGATGGCTTCCTCTCTCTCTCTTGATTATCAATATAATGGTCTCTTGGAGATCCATATGATGTAAGCCTTTTTGCGGTGTGTTTGTTGGGATCCGATGAACTTTAAGTTTATGATCAGATCTATGTTTTTATCCATGAAAGTTATTTGAGTCTTCTTTAATCTCTAATATGCATGATTGCTTATAGCCTCGTATTTCTTCTCCGATATTTGAGTTTTGTTTGGCCAACTTGATCTATTTATCTTGCAATGGGAAGAGGTGCTTTGTAGTGGGTTCGATCTTACGGTGCTTGATCCCAATGACAGAAGGGGAACCGACACGTATGTATCGTTGCTCCTAAGGATAACAAGATGGGATCTATATCTCCGCAATAGATAAACGGATCTCGTCTACATCATGTCATCGTTCTTATTGCATTACTCCGTTTTTCCATGAACTTAATACACTAGATGCATGCTGGATAGTGATCGATGTGTGGAGTAATAGTGGTAGATGCAGGCAGGAGTCGGTCTACTAATCTTGGACGTGATGCCTATATAATGATCATTGCCTAGATATCGTCATGATTATTTGGAGTTCTATCAATTGCCCAACAGTAATTATTTTCCCACAGTTTTTTATTTTTCTCGAGAGAAGCCACCAGTGAAACCTACGGCCCCCGGGTCTGTTTTCATCATATTTGCCTTTGCGATCTATTTTCTCTTGCATTTATTTTCAGATCTATTAAACTAAAAAATACAAAAATATCTTGCTGCAATTTATTTGTTCCACGATCTATTTATCCTATTTACCACTTTTACCTCACGTTATTTGCCTATCTTGAGGCGTCGTATCCGGAAGGGATTGACAACCCCTTTAACACGTCGGGTTGAGAGTATTTGTTATTTGTGTGCAGATGCTGTTTACGTGGTGTGAGGAGGTTCCCCTACTGGTTCGATAACCTTGGTCTCATCACTGAGGGAAATACCTACCATCGCTATACTGCATCATCCCTTCCTCTTTGGGGAAATACCGACATAGTTTTAGCGGACATCAACATTGTTGAGCTAATGTGTGCCCATACAAAGGAGAGCGCGAAGGATTGGTTGTTTGCAATACATGACATATTATCGAGCAATGATTTTATCTGTGTTTGGTGACCGCCATGTTTGGTTAGGTTATCCGGGGAATATTTCTTCTGTCCCGGTAAACATTGTGACGAACTAATAAAGCTTCGATTAATTGTCTAAAAAAACTAATTTCTACGTAAGGTGGCAAGATGAAAGTTGTTGCGTTTATTGTCTTTTTTTGTTATTTCTTTTGGTTGGTTTTCCTGGGTCTATTGATTATATTTTTTTCATTTTATGCGGAAACCTTTTCCATTATTTTCTTTACACAAACAAACACGCATGAAATTGTCTGAATACACAATGAGCATTTTACAATACACAAGGATCATTTTTGAAATATATGATGACCTTTTTATAATACACACCTTTTCAAATATAATATGGATATTTTCTAATATGTGATGAATCTTTTTCAGATGCACGGCGAATTTTTTTAATACATGGTGAAATTATTGAAATAAATATTTTTTTTGAAATCACAAGGACATTTATTAAAACATGTGAATATTTCTAAAATTAAAAAAATATATAACAACATGAACACTTTTCATAATTATATAAAATATTTTTTAAATCCATGGTGTTTTAAAAAATCACGTGAACAATTTTGTAGACATATTTTATTTAATAAAATTACATGAACAATTTTCAAAAATGCATGAAAAACTTTTTCAAAATATGTGACATTTGTTATGTACATACAGACGTTTTTAAAAAAAAAAATCTATTGCGAACTAACTTGTGGTTGGATGAAGGACAGTGGTATCTCGAGCCTATCCGGGTTCAAGTCCTACGCTTTGACACTAGTGCTCGCATCTTCCTGTATTTATTTCAGACTTTCGACGATGTTCGTTCGGAGACGTTCTCGTCGACTGCAAAGGCGGCGTTTGTGGCGACTTCGTCAATCTCAAAATTATGTGCCGAATTAGTCTCTCAGAGTTGCTCATTGGGATAGAATGTCCGTGTGTGTGTTTTTATGGGTAAGTGTATGCGCGTATGTATAAGCATCTCCCTCTGTACTGTGTTAAAAATAAAGTTTTTAAATAGCTTTGGACAAAATAAAACCATCCAAAAACGAGAGAAAATATTTTTTTAAACCGAAAACAAAAGAGAAACTGAAAGACCAAAATAAGAAAGAAAAACATTGAAAACACCTAGCTGGCACTGTGAGCGTCACATATATGGACGAGACCTGCCTACTCCCCACGTGTGTGCCCATCCGTGCTCCCGCATATGTGGCATGATTTGATTGGAACAAAATAAGACCCGGCCCTACCCCCTTAAAATCAGGGGGGAGATGATTAGATTAGAAAGGAAAAAGGAAAAAAGACAACCGTAGGATGAAGTGGGGGCACGGATGGGAGCATGGGGAGGGAGCAGGCAAGCCGGATCCCACATATATATAGGAGTCGCCCTAGTCTTGGGAGCAACTGATCAAGGGGCCGCAAGGGTCATTTTAGTGGACTCAACCAGCGCCATGTGTCGCATGCAGAGCACTCCCTCGGGATTTAAATTTTTCTATAGGCGTTTTTGGATTTTAGATGTATTTTATTTACATATTTTGCGGTTTTTTGGTTTCCATAGGTTTTGGAGAAAAAATGACACAAAAAATATTTCTTTTATGGGAGGCACAAATTTACTTCGCGAGAGGCGTAGCTGTTCCTCTTGGAAAAGGAAAAAAAAATGAGTTCTTTTGCTTCTACGGGAGGCACAGGTTTGCTTCTGTGCCGTGCCTCTCGAAAAGGGAAAAAAATGCTTTCATGGGAGGCACAAATTTGATTCCGCAAGATGTTTTGCCTCTCAGAGACGGGAAGAAATTGGAAAAAATGTGCTTCCGGCTCGGGTTTCTTCTTTTGGTGTTGTCGCAGAAAGAAGTTCATCGAAATCCATTCACATGGGTTCTAGTTTCGAAGATCTCGACGCGAGAAATTCAATGGCGAAAATGGTTCAAAATTGTGAGAACTTCTAGGTTGCAACAAATGGCGTATATGCACTACACCACTTGTCAACCTAGAAAAGGCGGGAGTGACATTTGCAAAGGGTACCCTTAATTAGTGATCTTGCCTAGTCTTAGGGGAAGTAGAACCTATTTGCCGCTTTGGGCGACAGAAGTGGCTTCGCCAGAAGAGCCCGCGGGTGGGCCGGCCCAGCTCAGGGCAGCACGGGTTGTGCGTTCGCTGCTTCATTTTTTACGTTCTGTTTTCTGTTGCGTTTTTGTTTTGTTTTTTCTTTCTGGTTTTATTTCATGTTTCTTCTACTTTTTGTTTATTTGTTTTTTATTTCCTTTCCTTTCATTATATTATTTCCTTTTTCCTTTCATTAATACATGGTAAATAATGTTTTAATACATGGTGAACAATTTGTTAATATCACTGAACGTTTGTTTGGTTAGTGTTTTAATACATAGGAAACAATTCGTTAATGACCGTATATTTCAAAAATGGTTCAATCTGTTGTTTCGGAAAAAAGTTCAGTATGTATTTAAACGAAGTTCAGTATACATTAGAAAAAGGTTCACCATGTGTTATACAAATGTTCATCTTATATTAAGAAAATATTCAACGTATATTACCAAAAAGTTTATCGTGCATTATAAAAAAATATTCATCATATATTAAGAAAATGTTAACTGGTATTACAAAAATATTCAATGTATATTTTTAAAAAATCAACACATATTACAAAAAGTTCATTGTATTAAAAAAATGATCATCGTATATTAAACATTGTCCTGTGTGTATGTGAATTAATGTTAAGATATATTACATTTTTTATAGTACAAAAATTTGCAAAATAAAAAACCAGACAAAAAAAAAGAACGACCCAAAAGACACGTAGCTACAATGAACTGCTAGAGGACACTGGTTTTTGCAGTACACCGTATTCTATACGGGTTGTCGCTACAGTAATGCATACTGGGCTGGCCCAATGCACCCGCCCTTGTGCGTCTTGTCGGTTGTTTGACACGTGCGGGCATCGAACAGGAGGTTGTCGGTGCCAAAACCGGCGGATCTCGGGTAGGGGGTCCCGAACTATGCGTCTAAGGCTAATGGTAACAGGAGGCGGGGGACACAATGTTTACTCAGGTTCGGGCCCTCTCAATGGAGGTAATACCCTACTTCCTGCTTGATTGATCTTGATGATATGAGTATTACAAGAGTTGATCTACCACGAGATCGTAGAGGCTAAACCCTAGAAGCTAGCCTATGATTATGATTGTTGTTGTCCTACGGACTAAACCCTCCGGTTTATATAGACACCGGAGGGGGCTAGGATTACACAGAGTCGGTTACAGAGAAGGAAATCTACATATCCGAATTGCCAAGCTTGCCTTCCACGCAAAGGAGAGTCCCACCCGGACACGGGACGAAGTCTTCAATCTTGTATCTTCATAGTCCAACAGTCGGACACAAGTACATAGTCCGGTTGTCCGAGGACCCCCTAATCCAGGACTCCCTCAGTAGCCCCTGAACCAGGCTTCAATGATGATGAGTCCGGTGCACAGATTGTCTTCGACATTGCAAGGCGGGTTCCTTCTCCGAATACTCCATAGAAGATTTAGAACACGAGGATCGTGTCCGGCTCTGCAAAACAAATTCCACATACCACCATAGAGAGTACAATATTCCACAAATCTAATATGCTGACAACTTTTCATAGCGTGACATCACGCCACGGCCCGGTCATTATTCGAACCGTTTTTCTCAACCAGCTACTGCACATATTGCGAGGCGGTTTCCTTGGCACGTCTTGTCGAAGCAGAGATCGTGTCCCCTTATCACGGAATTCTCATCAATATGGGTGTGGGTAACCCAACCACGCCATCATGCGGCGCTTGAGAAATAAGCGAGTTTATCGGGCAAGTGGGAAGGCGCATGGATTCTACCGCCTTTATAAAGAGATAAGGATTCACCTTTTTCCACCGACGCCTTCTTCTTCCTCTGCTCATCCATTCCTCCTCGCTCGAGCTCTAGCGCCCAAGCTTTCTCCTTCTCCACAAATTCCAAGTATGACCGGAGCGGGAGGCAAGTGGATGGCCTCCTCTGTTAAGGAGGAGGACATCACGAAGCTTCGGGAGGCCGGATACCTGGTCACAAACATCGTGCACCAGCTCCCTACCGAAGGGCAGATCATCCCTACCCCGATGCCTCAGGAGAGGGTAGAGTTTCTCTTTCACTTTGTCCGCGGACTGGGATTCCCCCTCCACCCATTTGTCCGAGGGTTCATATTCTTCTACGGGTTGGACTTCCATGATCCAGCCCCCAATTTCATCCTCTCAACATCTCGGCGTTTATCGTCGTGTGCGAGGCCTTCCTCCGCATTATTCCCCACTTCGGCCTATGGCTGAAGACCTTCAACGTGAAGCCAAAGGTGGTGGTCGGCCAGCAAGCGGAGTGTGGAGGCACCATGGTGGGCAAAATGCCCAATGTTACCTGGCCCGAAGGCTCCTATGCGGAGACTATGAAGGGGTGGCAATCGGGGTGGTTCTACATCACCGAGTCGCGCGACACCAACTGGGCAGCGGCCCCCGAATTTCGATCCGGCATCCCCATGCGGCTCACCTCCTGGAAAGAGAAGGGCCTAGCCTGGGGCTCATCGGTGGAGCTGACCGGACTTCAGACCTGCGTCAAAAATATGATAAGCAAGAAAATCAAGCTTGTCAATGTGGTCCAGGTCATGCTCTTCCGCCAGATCCTTCCGTGTCAGAGACGGGCTTTCAATATGTGGGAGTTCGACCTGGCCGAACACCAGACGCTGTGAGAGCTCTTCGACACAACGCACGAAGCTGTCTGGAAGGTGTTGTTCAAGGCCGCCGAGGTACCACCACCCATAGCCGAAGATCGCGGACTCAGCGCAAAGCGCCCCGCCAATCCGGTGAGTTTTTATATTTTGCAAGGTGTGCCTTTTACTAGCACACCCGCGGGAGGAATCTAAACCTCCATGCCAATATAACAGGACTGGGTAGCGATAGCGGAGCGGATTGACTGTCCGGCTCCACTACCCGAAGATCCAGCATCGCCTATCTTAACGAAGATGCTGTTTCCGGCGCCCTATGAGGTGTCGAAGAAGAAGGCCAAGAAGAAGGCCGCGGGGACCAGGAAAGGTCTCCGGCGCAAGGTTGTATCAGACTCATCGTGTGAAGACACCGAGGTGCGCTCCTTCAATGAAAACGAGGAGGAGGAAGAGGAAATCCCTCCCCCCCCCCCAACCGGGAGGGAGAAGAAAAGGAAGGCCGCCTCGTCTGGGGAGGCCGAAGGGTCCAAGAAAGGAAAGACCCTCCCTCCGGACCACTCCACCACAGCCGCCTACAGCGGCGAGGACTGGTTGCCCAGGGACAAGCCCCTGGCGAAGTCGTAAGTATCCGGACACTATAATACTTTCGGTATGTTTTGCTTTATTGCTTCTTATCATGCCAAACATGGTCGTGCAGTCCGGCCAAAGCCCACATCGACGTATCCTCTTTGGATGGGTCTCTGGGCCTGTCGGCGATGAATAGCGATTCACTCCCGACTGCCTCCTCCCCCAAGCCCGCGGACGACACCGAGGTGTTGTCTCAGAGGATACCAGACCAGGGGAGACTGTTCTGGAGATGCCCCAAGGTGAAATCCCAGACGTCGGGCACATGGGAGGGAAGACCCCCATGGATTCTGATGACGGGGGCCGCAACAAGTTTGGCCCCCAGCCGGATACTGCTCCGGTACCCCCAGTGTTCCGGATACGGGCAGGCAGCCTCTCCCTAAGGGGGGCGAGCCGCCCGTGCCAATGACCTCTGTCCATCTAGAGGCACCGGACAACTTGCTGGAAGCGCTTCGCGGTGTTTCCATTGACGAAGAGCACCGCACCATCATGAGTGCGGTGATCGAGAAGGTTCGGTCGGCCAAAAGCGGATGGACCGAAGCCTGCGCCACCCTCCTAACAGGCTTTGAGGTAAGTAATCAAATTATGAGGAAATATCATAGTATAGACAGTAGCCCCTGATGCTCTATTTGGCGTTCGGAAAGAAAGGCCGAACAGAGGATCAAATAACATCCGCAGGAGTCTAATAGAAAATGTCCATGTGAATAAGCAGGCGTCACTGCTGGCTGCTGCCGCTCATACTGTGGAGGTCTCTGGACTAAAGCAGGACCTGGAGCGGACCGAGGGAGAGCTCGACCTCGTGAAGAGGCAGCTCGAGGAGAACAAAGGTAAGTGATACCCCGTCTGCATATTGATAAAGAAAAAATGGTTTCAGCTTATAGAAGCGTCATGACTTTAATAGGGGCCATGACTGAAGTGGCGGCCCTTAAGAAGGCGCTGTCCGAGGCCGAAGACAAAGCGGCCAAGGAGCGCACCGAGCATGAGAAGCAAGAGTCCCGTGTCGACGAGGTCCAGCAAGAGCTCCAGGATTTCGTCAAAAAATACGAGTCCTTGGAGCGTGACTCTAAGACGCGAGAGTCTGAGCTTGCTGAGGCCCTCCAGAGCGCGCGAGACGCCAAAGCGAAGCCCAAAGGGCCCTCCAGGAGATTAAGGCGGCCAAGAAGATAGCGGCGGGTAAGGCATTCATTATGCAAAGCAAGCATGTGAAGGAGACTTTCCTTTTACTTACCCGAATTCGGAGCTCTCCAGGAGCGTTCGCAGATCTGCCGCACAGCATATCGGATGCTGTGGAGTTCTACCGGGCCGAAGAAGGGAGCTCAGCTGAGAAGTTGTTCTGGTCTCAATATATTGGGACCGAACATCTGATGCCCTTGAGCGACCAGCTGAAGCAACTAGTCGAATTGCAAAGGGCGGCCGAACTGGCCATGAAGGACCTTATAGTCCGGATGTGGCCTGCCGAGCCCTTGCCCAGTAGCTACTTCGGCCTCGTGAAGCGGCTTGTAAATGCCTGCCCGCGGCTTGAAGTCATAAAGCGGTCAGTCTGCATTGAAGGTGCGCGCAGGGCCTTCGCCCGCACGAAAGTGCACTGGGCGAAGATGGATGCCGAGAAGCTGGTGACGGAGGGGCCGCCGAAGGGCAAGGAGCACCGCCACCACGAAAAGTATTATGACAGTGTCCTGAAGGGCGCCCGCCTTGTGGTGGAGGAATGTGCTAAGGATGTAATATTTGAATGAATGTACTCATTTGATCCTGTAATATGAAAACAAGTTCATTTGCGCTATATAACGCTTGTTGATTTAAAATTTTACCTTCTGTGCGGCCGTTTATAAAATCTGAGAGTTGGCCAGTCGTCAACTTCTGCCCCCATTTAACTAGTACTGGGGTGTTCGGGATAAATCTAAACACTCTTTATCCAAATTTTTGGTCCTTTAAGGAGGTGTTTAGCGCAATGAACAAGGCAATCGGACTATACAGCTTTATCACTCTCACTTAGCCATAGAAGTCTATAATTTTAAATTTCGGCGTAGCCCCTGGTATTTGGAAGGACGAACTTGGGGCGCTATATACGCCTAAATTGGACAAGGCCGATTCCTCGCCTGAAGCGGAAAAAATCTTTAAGGATTTGAGACCTCTCGAACAGCGACCAGCTCTCGCCGCATCATGACAGTCAGTTTTCGGCTTTCTCTACCGAGGTGCTCGTCCGGAAGAACCGGGACACAATCGCAGTAGTTCTCCCTGTGCCACCTTTGCCGATGTAGCAGAACGTAAGGCAGCAAAACATGGGAGCCGGACAAACCCAACTATTGACCCAAGACATGATTCGGAGCTGATGCATATAATGCTATAAGTTGGGGGTGCCGCACTGTCAAAGTGTTCGGACTTTTCTTGCCGTGTTATGGGGTACACTGAAGCTCCTGGCGGACTAAATGTACCAGAATGTACGGGTGCAATTTGTAATAAATAAGTAGTCAAGGAAAAAGATAAAGAGATGTAATAATAAGCTAACGCTGTACATTATTTTCCATTGTTTTTTGAATAATACGTCAAGGCGTATGTATACAAGCAGTGTGATAAGCAAAATAGGACTATTTGACATGTCCTGACCAAAGGCGAGCTGCGTGTGGGTATGTAAAACAGGTATAGCGATCGTTATCAGAGACCACCTAGGGATTCCTCTGTACGTCAAAGCTCCTTGCCTCCTTGGTGTTTCCGTCCCATGATGGGTCCGATGATCAGGCTATCGGAAGAGCCTCCAGAGAATGGGGACCTGAAAGAAAAAAGAAAAAAGGGGAAGGTGTACGGGTCCTGAGTCGGTTTAAGCCGCGCTATGGACCGTATTGTAGCCGTGCCTCCGCCTATGCCCATGGTATTTTAAGTGCGTAATTATGTACGCGCGGCACAAATTTCACCGCTTGACTGGGACTAGGACGGAGGCCGAACTGCTAGGTGAGCTCCGGACGATCCTGTTACAGAGTACTTCAGACTCGCTTGGCGGTGTCCGGGGGCTTTATTGCCGAGTTGGAGATCTGCCTAAGAAGGTTGCTCTGTACTTCTGCTGCAAGAGCCGCACTGTGCTCCTCTGTACGGAGGGAGCGCTCTGTGTTTCCATTGACTGTTATAACCCCGCGAGGTCCAGGCATCTTGAGCTTGAGATAGGCGTAATGTGGTACCGCATTGAATCGAGCAAATGCGGTTCGTCCTAGTTGTGCATGATAACCTCTACGGAAGGGGACGATATCGAAGATTAACTCCTCGCTTCACAAGTTGTCCGAGGATCCGAAGACCACTTCTAGTGTGATTGAGCCTGTGCAACAGGCCTCTACACCTGGTATGACACCTTTAAAGGTGGTTTTGGTGGGTTTGATCCTTGAGGGATCGATGCCCATTTTGCGCACTGTATCCTGATAGAGCAGGTTCAGGCTGCTACCACCGTCCATAAGGACTCTTGTAAGGTGGAATCCATCAATGATGGGGTCGAGGACCAACGTGGCCGAACCGCCATGACGGATGCTGGTCGGATGGTCCCTGTGATCGAAAGTGATCGGACAAGAAGACCATGGGTTGAACTTTGGGGCGACTGGCTCCATCGCATAGACGTCCCTTAGTGCATGCTTCCGTTCCCGCTTGGGAATATGGGTTGCGCATATCATGTTTAGCGTTTTCACTTGGGGAGGAAATTTCTTCTGTCCTCCTGTGTTCGGCGGCCGGGGCTCCTCGTCGTCATTGCTATGCAGCCCATTTTCCTTGTTTTTAGCATTCAACTTGACGGCCTGTTTGAACACCCAACATTCTCTGTTGGTGTGGTTGGTTGGTTTATGAGGGGTGCCGTGAATTTGACACGAGCGATCAAGTATGCGGTCCAGACTGGACGGGCCCGGATTGTTTCTTTTGAATGGCTTTTTCTGCTGACCAGACTTAGAGCCACTGAATGCGGCATTGACTGCCGTGTCTTCGGTGTTATCGCCATTGTTGCGACGCTTGTGTCTGTTGCAACGGGGCTTGTCGTTATTATCTCTCGCATCTGAAGTGCCAGGATTTCTTGATGTGCTGTTGCTACGAGCCAGCCAGCTGTCCTCGCCCGCACAAAAGAGGGTCATGAGTGTCGTGAGGGCTGCCATGGACTTCGGCTTCTCTTGGCCGAGGTGTCGGTTGATCCACTCATCGCGGATGTTATGCTTAAAGGCTGCTAGGGCTTCAGCATCCAGATAGTCGGCAATTTGGTTCTTTTTAGTTGGGAACCGAGTCCAGTATTTCTTGGCTGACTCTCCGGGCTGTTGGGTTATGTGACTTAAGTCATCAGCATCCGGTGGTCGCACATAGGTGCCCTGGAAGTTGTCAAGGAATGCATCTTCCAGGTTCTCGCAACTGCCAATGGAGTTTGCCGGCAGGCTATTCAGCCAATGCCGAGCCGGTCCTTTGAGTTTTAGTGGGAGGTACTTGATGGCATGTAGATCATCGTCGCGGGCCATGTGAATGTGGAGAAGGAAATCTTCAATCCATACCGTGGGGTCTGTTGTACCATCATATGATTCAATATTCATGGGTTTAAACCCTTCTGGGAATTCATGATCCATTACTTCATCAGTGAAGCATAGGGGGTGTGCGGCGCCTCTATGCCGGGCTACATCACGACGCAGTTCAACTGAGTCTGGTCTATTGTATTCGGCCCGGCCGGATTTGTTTTTAGTATATCCGGCGTGACGGTCATTGTCACGTGTTGGGGCGCGCCCCCGTGATTCATAGATCGATCTTGACTGTCCTGCTTTGTTTTCCAATTTGTCTTGCAGGTCATGCGTGTAGCCCCAGGCCTTCGTGTTTTTGCTTGCTTGGCGACGGGGTGCGGGCTGGACTTCGGGCTGATACGCCGCTTTGTCTCGGCCACGAGGTGGCCGGTCAGCCGCATCCTGTGCTGGTAGTGTAGGCTTTAATGCCTCCTCCTCGAGTTGAGGTAGCAACCTGCGCTTTGGGTAACTTTTGGTTGGGCGCTCGAGTCCGTATTCCTCGACTGCCAGGACCTCAGTCCATCTATCAGTTAGCAGATCTTGATCAGCTGAAGCTGTTGCTGCTTTTTCTTTAGGCTTTTTGAAGTGGCTATAAGCTGGCGCTTGAAGCACTCCTGCTCGAAGGGATCGTTAGGCATGATGAATTCTTCGTCGCCGAGGCTCACCTCGTCTTCGAAGAGGGGCATGTAATTGTCATCCTCTGATTCTCCATCTGTTGCCTGTTCCTTAGGGCTAGCTTGCCCATCCTCCCGTTCGGCCTGCTTGAAGCTTGGCTTGGCGGGATTGTTTTCGTCCTCGGCATTATCCGGAGTGTTATTATCTCTTGTGCCGGTATCACTATTTTTGCTATGACGAGGTTTAGAGCGGCGCCAATGACGCCGGTGCTTAGATTGCTTCTCAAGGGGATTATCCTCCATTGCCTCATCACCATTGCTTCCTTTGGGTGTGTCCACCATATATATATCATATGATGAGGTGGCTATCCAGCGCCCTGTGGGCGGTGGTTCCTGTTCTTCTCCTGCATCGTCGTCCATACCGTCGATGTCTTCGGAGTTGAAGTCAAGTATGTCGGTTAAGTCGTCGACAGTGGCTATTAAGTAGGAGGTGGGTGGGGAACGAATTTCTTCATCGGCCGCTTCCCACTCAAGCCGGACATAGTTCGGCTAGGAGTCTCCTGACAGGGAGAGAGACTTCAATGAATTTAGCACGTCGCCCAAGGGTGAGTGCTGAAAGATATCCGCGGAGGTAAACTCCATGATCGGTGCCCAATCAGATTCGATAGGCACAGATGCACGCGGTTCGGAGTCTATGGTCGGAGACGAGTCCGAGGGTCCGATGACACAGGCCTCATTGGAGGCAAAGTTTGTGTTCGGCTCTATCGCTGCTGAGTGTGCGGCCTCCGTGGCGGGGTCCATCCACCCGTCCTAGGATGGCATGATCTGCTCCGGATTAAGGGCTGGGGCAGCCGCATGTGTGATCTCCCGAACATCGTCCGATGGTAGATCTAAGTCATGCTCATCGTGACTGTTCGGCGCAACTGACATGGGCTCGAATCCGTTGAAGATCAAGTCTCTACGGATGTCGGCAGTGTAGTTCAGGCTTCCAAACCTGACCTGATGACCAGGGGCATAGCTATCGATCTGCTCTAGATGGCCAAGCAAGTTGGCCCGCAGTGCGAAGCCGCTGAATATGAAGATCTGTCCGGGGAGGAAAAACTCACCCTGGATTGCATCGCTGTAGATGGTTGAAGGAGCCATCAAGCCTTACCGTGACGTCACAGTGGAACTCTCAATGAAAGCACCAATGTCGGTGTCAAATCCGGTGGATCTTGGGTAGGGGGTCCCGAACTGTGCGTCTAAGGCTAATGGTAATAGGAGGCGGGGGACACAATGTTTACCCAGGTTCAGGCCCTCTCGATGGAGGTAATACCCTACTCCCTGCTTGATTGATCTTGATGATATGAGTATTACAAGAGTTGATCTACCACGAGATCGTAGAGGCTAAACCCTAGAAGCTAGCCTATGATTATGATTGTTGTTGTCCTACGGACTAAACCCTCCGGTTTATATAGACACCGGAGGGGGCTAGGGTTACACAGAGTCGGTTACCGAGAAGGAAATCTACATATCCGAATTGCCAAGCTTGCCTTCCACACAAAGGAGAGTCCCACCCGGACACGGGACGAAGTCTTCAATCTTGTATCTTCATAGTCCAACAGTCCGGCACAAGTACATAGTCCGGCTATCCGAGGACCCCCTAATGCAGGACTCCCTCAAAGGTCTCTTAGAGCATTTTCAGTTGGGCGCCTCAAACCCGTCTCATACGCAAGGGCGGGCCACCCGGTCATTGTCTCATCACGAAATTTCGACCCAGACGGGTGCCTCAAACGCCTAGACTGACCAGCACCCCTCAAATCCAGCCCAAATATGGGGCTTATACGGGGGCACTCGGACACGCCCGCTATGTCGGTCCGATGGAGAGGTCCCACGCGAAAATGTTCGGAAACCCAGCGGTCCGAAGCTCGTCTCCTCCGCCGGACTGATGTCGCTGCATAGTGCCTAGCCCGACTATTTAAGTTGACCGGCGGCACCAAAACCCTACCATCCACATTTTCCTCCGCATGTCCGCCGCCGCCACCACTTTCCACTCCTCCCGTCTGCCTAGTAGCCATGCCCCCATGCCGCCGGGTGAGGAGCCACCATTTCTAACGCCGGAGTGCCGGTTCGAGTTCCTTCAGCAGATCCGAGCAAGGCGTGAAGCGCAGATCACCGCGAGGCTACCTACAGATGCAGTGGATCCTAAGGAGGAGTTGGAGGAGGAGGAGGAGGAGGAGGTGGTGGAGGAGGAGTGATGAGGACATCCCAACCATGGACACTACACCACAATCATCAACGGTCCAACCACAATAAGTCACGCAATACAAATACATGATCAGGTGAACGCTAACTTAAGTTTATCATTTGACGTTGAAAACATGGTTGTGCCTTCACCTCCTTTTTGTTGGTTGAACTCAGGTGCAATATTGAAGAAGGCCAAACTCATTTCAATTCGTGCAAAACAATGTTTTATGGCGAAGAAACAAAGTTAGGAGTTCATGAACAAATGAGTCGTCTGCTGAAGAAACATTGTTTCGATTTTGATGAAGCAATGTTTTGCACGCGTTTGGATATCCCAACTTGCGAAAGGTTTCCAGAACTCGAGTTTGCTATTGAAAGAAACATTGTTCGACCCCAGTGAGCAATGTTTGGTCGGGAACTGCCAACCACCTCCGACGAGAGATTTCCAGAAGATACCTCATTAAGTCTAGAAGTCATTTAGTCAAAGCAAAGTTGTTTCTCTTCCACACCTAGCTGGTTCCCAAAGCTAGTTTGATTTCACACCTATTCAGGGGGGGTGTCCCGATTATAAATAGGCTAGCTCTTCCCTTCGTTGGGGACTTTTGCCATTTCTATCAAAGACCAAAGACATAGACCCCCCTCCTTGAGATTGGGAGCTCTTGTTATCCTTATTCTCGTGATTCCTTGAGAAATTGCTCCTAATTCGTGCTCCACGATTATATCATGTTGTGTGGGTTAGAGTTCGTGGTTTCCCTTGCAGATTGCACCTATCCCGTGCTCCACGACTTGAGCATGGTTGTGTGGGGTAGTATTGCGGGTTGTGGATCGATGAATGTTCGGATTGCAGGCTTCGGCGAGCATCCTCGATGGGTCATAATCTCTCATTTTCTATTTTCTGGTTGCTTGCAGTTAGTTATCCCCATCCATTTATCGATTCTACACCGTGAAGATCGGACCTCCCCTTGAACACACTCTTCTCCGAAGATGGTGTTGCATCATCTGGTATTCAGAGCAAGGTTTACACAGTAGGATCTATATCCTTGTAGCTAGATGTATCCTCTTTAGTTTGGTTTTTCCCCGTCCTAAAGTCCAAAGCCAGAAAAGCCACAAAAAATCCAAGCCTTTGTTTGCTAAGATCTAGTTGTTTGCTTTCCTCTTTGTGTTTGCACCAAGTTCTATCCAAACTTTTTTTTCTTTGAGTCTGGTTGTTGGATCTATTGTGTTGCAAAAAAAAGAGCAAAAAAATAGAGAGAGAGCAAAAAAAGAGAAGAGAAAGTGTTGAGCAAGTGTGCAATCATATTCAGTTGGGTGAGAAATTTCAGAAGTTGTAGTGGTAAGTGTTGCAGCTCAAACGTGGTGCAAGGATCTACAAATTTTTCTTATTCATTTGGTTTGCATGATTGGATCTCAACACTAGCCCTCCTCATTTTACCTCACCCAGATCCACCTAGAAATCATCAGCTTCCTTCCTTTCATTCACCCGTCCACTCCTAATTTTCTACCACCGCATAGCTGCCAAGGAATCATTAGAATTTGGGTAATCAAGAAGTTGAGCTGGGTATTTTCCACATATTTTTTCTTTTGACCACTTGTTTCCGAGAGTTAACATGATAGGATTCTACTCGAGTGCACATGGACATCAACATGTGGAAGATGATCTCCCTAAAAATAGCCCAACACTTGGTGATATGACTGAGGAGAGTATAGTTGCAGCTATGCGAAGGATGTCCGGCGACCGTCTTCCTATCGTAGGTAATGGGGATCAACATAACACAACCCTGCTGCCTCGCTGGCCGCCAACAACCGACGACATCAAAGAAACGAGGACTGCCACAATTGCCTCTCATAGCAAGAGCTCACTCAAGGTTCCCACACTGTTGAGGAGTACTATAAAGAGATGGAGGTGCTGCTAATTCGGACAAGAACCCATGAAAGTGATGTGGCGAAGATGGCAAGATTTTTACATGGGATGAATGATGAAATATCAGATTTTGTGGAGATGTTTCCTTATGATACATTACAAAATATGGTACATCAAACTATACGAGTTGAGAAGAAGAATATGCATAATGATTGTACTCGTGCTTTCCAAGGCTGCACCACCACCCTCATGGCAGCGAACACAACAACCATAGGGTTCTCGGTTTGAGGGTGCACCACCTAGGCACCCATATGCCTCGATGACTTCCTCACCTAGTATTCACAATCAAGATAAGAGGTCATCATTAGTAGCAAGAGTATCCTCCGCTCAACCTCCATAAAAGAGTTCTACACGCAGTAGCGACATTCAATGCCACGAGTGCAAAGGAAGAGGTCACATTTCTTCGGAATGCCCAAGCAAAAGAACTATGATCATCAATGAATGAGTTGAATGGGAGTCTGAACCTGAAGGTGGCAATGATGAAGTGGAAGAGGAGCAAGGTTGGGAAGTAGGAGGCACTATTTTATCTCATGAAGAACTTGATGGCGAAGCTTTGGTTGTATGTCATTCACTTAATGCCCAGGTTGTGGAGGAGGAAAAGGGGCAGCGACATAATATTTTCCACACCCGTTACCTTATCAACTCAAGGATATGTCGAGTGGTTGTTGATAGTGGCAGCTGCAACAATATTGCAACCACGGAGATGGCCGAGAAGCTTCAATTGCAAACAAAACATCACCCACATCCATACCGCATGCAATGGTTGAATGACTGTGGCACAATTAAGGTGATTAGTAGCGTGCGAATACCAATTTCAGTAGGGACATACAGGATGATGTTGAGTACAATGTGGTGCCGATGCATGCTTGTCACTTGCTTCTTGGACGATCGTGGTTCCATGACCGTGATGTGCAAATTAGCGTGTGTGCGAATCGCTTATGTTTTGTCCATAGAGGAGAAAAGTTCACGGGGCTGCCCATGACACCCAAGGAATTCTATCTTGAGGAGATGAAAATGAAAGAAAATAAAAAGGGAGAGAGTGATCATACACAAAGAGTGAGCCAACATATTGAGGGAGTGTTTCCACGGCCAAATATGACCAAGCCCTGGAAAGACAGGGATTAATTATGATGGCTAGGAAAAGGGATATGCACGCATTGAGAGAACCTAATACGCCATTCTTTGTACTCATGTACAAGGAAACTTTATTGGCTGCTAAGTGCTAACGACTTACCCTCAACTCTTCCTAGTGTTGTATTTGATCTTTTGCAGGAGTATGAGGATGTGTTTCCCAAGGAGGTGCCACCTGGTTTACCACCAAAGCGAGGCATTGAATACCAAACCAACTTGGTTCCAGGCGCCCCACTACGAAACAGACCATTGTACCGAGCAAACCTAGAGGAGACGAAGGAAATTCAGAGGCAAGTAGAAGATCTTATTAAAAAAGGGTATGTAAGGGAAAGCCTTTCTCCTTCTGTTGTTCCCATTTTTTTAGTTCCAAAGAAAGACGGTACTATGCGAATGTGCACTAATTGTAGATCCATTAACAACATAACTTGAGATATCGGCACTCTATACCTAGGCTCGGTGACATGCTTGATGAACTTTGTCGTTCCACCATATGTTCCAAAATTGATTTGCAAAGTGGATACCACCAAATAAGAATGAAAGAGGGTGACAAATTGAAAACTGCATTCAAGACAAAATTTGGCTTGTATGAATGGTTGGTTATGCCTTTTGGATTAACGAATGCACCTAGTACTTTCATGAGATTGATGAATCATGTACTTAGGTCCTTCATTGGCAAGTTTGTAGTGGTTTACTTTGATGCCATATTGATTTATAGCAAAACTTTTGTTGGACATATAATATGTGTGCTTGCTGTCCTACGGGAGGAAAAGTTGTATGCTAATGTGGACAAGTGCACATTTTGCACAAACAAGGTTGTGTTTCTTGGCTTTGTTGTTTTAGGAAAAGGTGTCGAGGTTAACAAAGAGAAGATCAAGGCTATTCAGTGGATGCCTCCACAAAATGTGAGCCAAGTACGTAGCTTCCATGGACTTGCAGGTTTCTACCATCGGTTTGTGAAGGATTTCAGCACCATTGCTGCACAAATGAATGAGCTAACGAAGAAAGACACTCCATTCCAATGGGATGATGCTCAAGACAAGTCCTTCCATGAACTGAAGATGAGATTGATAGCAACCCCGTTGCTCTCACTTCCCAATTCTGGTAAGACATTTGAGATTGAATGTGATGCAACTGGTGTTGGCATTGGTGGAGTTCTAATACAAGAAGGTAAACCCATCGCCTATTTTAGTGAGAAGCTTCATGGTCTAACTCTTCATTATTCTTTCTATGATAAAGAAATGTATGCACTTGTTCGATCTTTGGAAACATGGCAGCATTACTTTTGGCCTAAAGAGTTTGTGATACATTATGACCATGAATCTTCGAAGCATCTAAAGGGTCAACTCAAACTGAACCGTAGACATGGAAAATGGAGTGAGTTCATAGAGTATTTTCCTTATATTGTCAAGTACAAGAAAGGGAAGGATAATGTTGCTGCCGATGCATTGTCTAGGTGTCATATTTTACTTTCCCAACTTGATGTTAAAATCCTTGGTTTAGAAAGCATCACAGAATTGTACGCTAACGACTCATACTTTGCTGAACCATTTTAAAAGTGCAACAAGGGAAAGGGATGGGAGAAGTTTCACTTGCATGATGGATTTCTATTTCACGCTAACAAATTATGCACCCCAGATTGTTCTGTTCGTTTGTTGCTCTTACAGGAGGCTCGCGCTGCTGGACTCATGGGACATTTTGGAGCCAAGAAAACTGAAAGTGTTCTCGTTGATCACTTATTTTGGCCTCTAATGAGACGTCACGTGGAACACTACGTGATGAGATGCGAGATTGTCACAAAGCCAAGTCTCGCTTGAATCCTCATGGTCTCTATACTCATCTATCTATTCCGAATACTCCGTGGGAAGATATTTCTATGGATTTTGTTCTTAGTTTACCATGGACTGAGAGGGGGAGTGACTCGGTGTTTGTGGTAGTTGATCGTTTTAGCAAAATGGCACATTTTATCCCATGTCATAAGAGCGATGATGCTTCACACATTGCTGATATGTTTTTCAGGCAAGTTGTGCGGCTACATGGAGTTCCACGCACGACTGTTTCAAACTGTGACAACAAATTTCTGAGCTACTTTTGGAAGACCTTGTGGGGGAAAACTTGGCACCAAGCTCCTATTTTCCACAACATGCCACCCACAAACTAATGGACTGACCAAAGTTGTCAACCGAACATTGCCCATGATGTTAGGAGCAGTACTCAAGAAGAATTTGAAGATGTGGGAAGAGTGCCTACCTCATGTGGAGTTCACGTATAACAGGGCGGTACATTCGACCACTAATTTTTGCCCATTTGAACTTGTTTATGGATTCAAACCTATTGCTCCCATCGATCTTTTGCCTTCGCCACTGCAGGAAAGAACTAGCCTTGATACAAGTAAGCATGCTGATTTCGTCAAGAAACTTCATGCCCAGGCAAAGGAGAACATTGAGAAAATGACCGAACAATATACGAAGGGGGTAAACAATACCAGGAAGAAGATGGTGTTCGAGCAAGGCGATTTGGTATGGGTACACCATCGGAAGGACCGTTTTCCTAAGCAATGTAAGTGCAAGTTGCGGCCATGTGGCGATGGACCATTTGTGGTGCTGAAGGGGATCAACAACAATGCTTACAAGATCGATCTTCCAAAAGAATATGGTGTTAGCCCAACCTTCAATATCTCCGATTTTCCCCCATACTTTAGGCCTTTAGAATCAAGGACAACTCCTTCTCAAGAGGGGAATGATGATGAGGACATCCCAACCATGGACACCACACCACCAATCATCAACGGTCCAAGCACAACAAGTCGCGCAATGCAAATACAAGATCACGTGAATGCTTACTTAAGTTTATCATTTGACCTTGAAAACATGGTTGTGCCTTCCCCTTCTTTGTTGTTGGTTGAACTCGGGTGCAATATCAAAGAAGGCCAAACACATTTCAATTCGTGCAAAACAATTTTTGATGGCGAAGAAACAAAGTTAGTAGTTCATGAAGAAATGAGTTGTCTGCTGAAGAAACATTGTTCCGATTCTGACAAAACAATGTTTCTCACGAGTTTGGATATCCCAACTTGCGAAAGGTGTCCATAACTCGAGTTTGCTATTGAAGGAAACATTGTTCGACCCCAGTGAACAATGTTTGGTCGGGAACTGCCCACCACCTCCGACGAGAGATTTCCAGAAGATACCTCATTAAGTCTCAAAGTCATTTAGTCAAACTAAAGCCGGTTCTCTTTCACACCTAAGTTGGTTCCCAATGCTAGTTTGATTTCACACTTATCCAAGGGGGTTTTCCCGACTATAAATAGGCTAGCTCTTCCCTTCATTGGGGACTTTTGCCATTTCTATCAAAGACCAAAGACATAGACTCCCCCTGAGATTGGACAGCTCTTGTTATCCTTATTCTCGTGATTCCTTGAGAAATTGCTCCTAATTCATGCTCCATGACTAGATCGTGTTGTGTGGGTTAGAGTTCATGGTTTCCATTGCAGATTGCACCTATCCCGTTGTCGGATTTCGGGCTCCGCAAACCCAAGATAGATTCAAACTCTGGGGTGCGTGCGAAGAACTCAACCTCCCCAGTCTGCCTGCCCGTCGATCTCATGGCCTAACTCGATGAACTGGAAGGAAATGGAACAAGGCAATTTTACCCAGGTTTGGGCCACCTTGCGGTGTAAAACCCTACTCCTTCTTTGTGGTGGATTAGCCTCGAGGTGGGCTGAGGATGAACTAGTATAGAGGAGGAACAACCTCAAGAGGTGTGTTCTTGTGCTTATGTGAGCTGGTGAGGGTGAGGATGGCCTGAATGATCCATCCCCCTCTATGGTGGTGGCTAGGCTACACTTATAGTGGCCTTGGTCCTCTTCCCCCAAAATGAAGGAGGGAAGGGATCCCACAACAACCAAATTCGAAGGGAGACAACTAGTACATCTTATCCTGGCGAAAGGGGGTCTGCGCTTGCAAAGCTTCTCATCGTGACACCGTGGTGGGCTCGGCGATGACCTCCGTCCTGGTGGTCTTGGTATTGTTGCATGGAAATGGAAACCTTTGGTTGATTCCTCGGGACTCCGCGCCTGCGCTTGCCTCTTTAGCACCAAAGAGGAAACCTGCTGTACTGCGCCCACTGGCGCCCGCATGGCCTTGGTCATCACGGCTTGCATCATCCGAACCTCACGAGGCGAGGGCTTGCATAGAAATCTCCGCTCCTCAGGAGCCAGCCTAAGGAGGCCGCTCCTTATGGAGGTCTAGGCGTCGTCTACCTCGCGAGGGTCTTGTGTTGTTGGTGCTGAAGATGGGCCGTACCACACTGTCGATGGAGCCACACCATGGGCCGCAGGCAGGCAGGTCTGGGTACCCCGGTTCCCAGAACGCCAACAGTAGCCCCCGAGCCCAAGGCGTGCGCGGACTTGGCTTCGAAGCAAAGCCAAAGGGCAAGGGCAAAGCGCCGCGGGCCCCAACCGCCTGAGGCCTCGGTACATACGTGGCGCTTGACGGGATGTGGGCATCCCCACTTCCCCACGTAGCCTCGGCAACCTTTTGACTTGACGGCTACCTGTTGCGAGCGTGGCTTAGCCAACATTGCCCGTTGCGCCTGTCCTCCGCTTCTTCTTTTCCTGTGAGCTTGCTCCTCCCTTTCTAGATTCCGCGCCGGCACTGATCCGCCTCTACCGCCATGGCTCACAGGTTGAAGAAGAGGGGAAAACTCACGCGCTCGCTGAATCTCCTCCGGGTTTCTAGCCCGCGCTCGGCCGGTCGTCGGCGATCAATCAGGAGGGGTTGGACAAGGTCCGACTGACCCTCGCCGCTGATTCCAATGAGTGGAAGGCGAGGTGGTCCCAGATCGACATGATGGCCACCGAGATCCCCATCCATCTTCACGCCCTCCTGGCCGGCTTGGTTCCTCCTTTCTCTGATTTCTTCAACGCCGTGCTCTTGCATTACCAGATCCATGCGCTCCATCTGGACCTCGGGTCCATCTGCTCCTTGCCACTTTGTCCTTCCTGTGCGAGGCCATTGTTGGCGTTGCCCCATCAGTGGCCTTGTTCCACCATTTCTTCTCGCTTCACCTGGTCGATAGAAAACAATGCTCGGGATGCGTGTCGTTCTGGGCAGTGGCGGCAGCGGCTGGCTCCAGCATTGACTTCACACTTCGTCCGGATGCGACGGGGTTCCGGGAGCAGTGGGTGTATGTGGACGCCGCCACGTACAGCCCCCTTCTCTAGCTTCCGCGGGCGCCGGCGGAGCCGAGCTCCGGCTGGGGGCACACGAAGCTTGTTGACCAGCGGCTCGCCCGCGTCTGGTCCAGGTTAGCTGAGCTGAAGAAGGCGGGGGTGACGGCACCGATGGTGGTGAGGGAGTTCATCCGGCAGCGCCCCCGCTTCAGCACCACTCTCGTCCCATGCGGGCCTTTGCCAGCTTCCAAGACCCCATGAGGCTACAGGTGCCCTCTCTTCCCTCCAAGACGCTGCAGACGGTGCTCCAGCTCCTGACGGGCGACCCGGCGCCTGCCGCGCTCCTAACAGACAAGTGCCTCATGTATCAATGCTCAAATGAGGAGGACTTCGTGAAGTAGATGCCTTGCTTCGACATGTGGAGGCTGCGCCCAGCAGGTCTCAAGGGGCCTCGTGAGAATCCCATCTTCGTGGCACACGTGCTCGTCGATCATGTGTCGCGCGCCCCTGACGTGGTTGCGGGAGGGGGGCAAATGCCGCCGGGTACTCCTGGGGCGACCGCTGGGGAGCAGGTGCCGTCAGGCGCCCCTGAGATAGCCGCTCCCAAAGCTCCAGCGAGTGCTCCTGAGGTGGTTGTTGGCAGGCTGGTGCGGCCTGGTGCTCCTGAGATAGCTGCCCCTGAAGCTCCGGCAAGTGCTCCCGAGGTGGTCGTTGGCGAGCTGGTGCGGCCTGGTGCTCCTGAGGTGGCTACTCCCGTAGCTCTAGCAAGTGCTCCCGAGGTGGCGGTACGCGGCCCAGCCGCCAAGGGCCATGCTTTGACCCTCGGCTAGCTTCGTATGAACCTTGGAGCACTCCGCAAGAGGAAAGGGCTCTGGAGCTAGAGTGGTGACGCCTACCGGCCCCTGAAACAGAGGAAGTACATAGCCATAGACGAGTAAGTGCCTTATCTTTGTGGTTCCACGCGTGTGGCATCCTTTCCTGACCCTGACTCCTCAGGATCCCTTCGGCTGCGGCGGCGAAACCTCCTGGGGAGCGGTCTCCAGAGGCCCTTGGTCCGCTCTCGATCCCAGACCCCGCATGACAAACATCCGCACGAGGTGCGAGACCGGTCCGCGAGGCGGTGGTGCCACTGGAAGGCCGTGAGGCTGTGACCCCGGGACCCTTCCTTCTTGGTCACCCCTGGGCCGTGGGAGGCGTGCTGAGGGCTCCTCTACTGGTCTTCGTGGGTGGCTGGGCGGCCCCAACATCGGCTTCATCTTTGAGCGGCAAGGCCACGCCGCCCAATGCCTTCGCCAAGGCCTGGGAATTGGTCGAGGAAGCGCCAGCCACCAGCCCCTTGCCGGAGATGGCCGAGCCGCCCCACGCCTCTCCTGCAGCCCCCAACACGGAGGAAAGGCTTGGCCGCGCTCTAGAGCTTGCGCGTGGGCGCAGCGCCGTTTGCCATGACCTTTTTCGAGAAGCAATGGGCGCGCTGAGTCGGCTTGGAGGAGAGCTTGTCGATGTCGATGCCCGCCTCGAGGCGGAGGGCCTCCGCTTGGCACGCGAGTGGCACCAGCTGAAGGTCGCCATCAACCTCGGGCGTCTACAGCATGAGCACGCCCGCGCGGACGCCACAGTATCCCTTGTCACCTCTCGCGAGGCTTGCGCCCGTGCTTTGGAAGAAGCCAGGGCCGGCGATTGCCATCGTGAGGCAGCCGAGGAGCAGGAGAGGGAGCTTTAAGCTTCAAACGCTGCCCTTGAGCGGCAGATCCAGGCGCGCAGGGCTGCCCTAGTGGCACCGCCCAGCGAGGCCCCCTTCAATGAGAAGGAGGCCGAGGAACGCGAGGAAGCGCTGGCGCTTGAGATCTTGGAGCACAACATGGAGCTCGAGCGACTGGAGGTGAGGCAACACCAAGAAGCCGCGACCGAGGACGTCGTTGTCGCTCGGGAAGCCAGGATCCAACAGAAGGTTGACCAAAAGATGGCGAAGATTTGCGTGGCTGTGGCTGATGAGCACCGCCGAAAGTTGGAGCTCTAGGAGACATGCTTCGAGTTGTAGCAGGCGGAGCTTGAGGGCAGGACCGCCACCCTCAGGACGAAGCTGGCCACGGCAGAGCAGCACGATAGGACCGCCAAGGAGGCTCAGGCCTCCTCCCAAGACGACTTGGCCTTCGCTCGAGCCGACCTGTCTTCACTTCAGCAGCAGGTTGAGGCCATCACGTCCCTTGCGAAGAAGACCAAAGACGAAGCATACCACCATCGGACGATGCAGCGCGAGCATTCCTCGATGCTCAAGTACCTCGGGGTCAGGGCCAACTGGGCCTTAGACAACATTTGTGAAGAGAGCGTCTCGCACCCGCACGAGGATGATGACGCTAGCCACCTCCGCTTCTTCACTCAGATCGTGACCCGTCTAGAGGACCAGGCCATGAGAGCTCGCCAGCTTGTCGAGGAGAGAATCCGGGGCCTTCTTGGGTGTGTGTTCTCATGCATCTTTAGTCACCTTCTCAACCTTGACCCCCACTTTGACTTCAACGTTGTGATAGCCCCCGTGCCCAGGGTCATCTAGGGCAATCTGGCGGACTGGCTAGACGACCATGTGGACGATCTGGTATCAGAGTTCGCCCCTGAAGACGACACGGTCGTTCTTGCAGCCGAGGGAGGCAGTGCGGATGATGATGATGACAACGGTGCCGGCGGCAGTGCATCCGGCTAGGCCTGCATTTCCTTTCCTGTTATGACCTGTATGTAAAAACCTTCAGATATGGCCCCGGGGTGTGTGAAAGCATTTTTGAAGGGGGGGGGCTTATAACATATGAAATGATGATATGTTTTTGAGACAGAATTTGGGACGTGTCATTGTGAGCCTGGAGGCTCCCGAGCAAAGCGGCTGTTGCAACTTATCTTTGGTTTCCGTAGGTCTTGAGCGGGTCCTGATGTCGCGGGAGTACCCTTCTCCTGAGGCGGTTATACGTCTCCAACGTATCTATACTTTATGAAGTATTCATGCCATGTTTACAATAGTTTTATATGATTTTGGTATGATTTGATTAGAAATAACCCGGACTGACGTTGTTTTTAGCAGAACTACCGTGGTGTTGTTTTTGTGCAGAAATAAAAATTCTCGGAACGCGCTGAAAATCAACGGAGATTTTTTCTGGAAAATATGAAAAATATTGGAACAAAAATCTACCGGAGGGGAGTCCTGTGGGCCCCACGAGGGTGGGGGCGCGCCCCCTGCCTCGTGGACTCCTCGAGGGGGCCCTTGACGTGAAATCAACACCAACTCCTCCTATAAATACAGAAACCTTTGGGAAATAACCTAGATCGGGAGTTCCGCCGCCGCAAGCCTCTGTAGCCACAAGGAATCAATCTAGGCCCTCTCTGGCACCCTGCCGGAGTGGGCCATCATCACCGGAGGCCATGGGGAAGGATCCCGGAGGGGCCATCATCGCCATGAAGGCCAAGGACCAGAGGGAGAACCTCTCCCCATCCAGGGGAGAGGCCATGAAGGAGGAAGCACAAGGGGGAGGACCTCTCCTCCTCTCTCTCGGCGGCGCCGGAGTGCCATCGGGAGGGGAATCATTGCCGCGGTGATCGTCTTCATCAACATCACCATCCTCATCTCTTTTACGCGGTCCACTCTCCCTCACCCTGCTGTAATCCCTACTTGAACATGGTGTTTTATGCCACATATTATGATCCAATGATGTGTTGCCATCCTATGATGTTTTGAGTAGATATCTTTTGTCTTTGGGTTGATTAATGATCTAGATTGGTACGAGTTGTATGTTTTATTTTGGTGCTGTCCTATTGTGCCCTCCGTGTCACGCAAGCGTGAGGGATTTCTATTGTAGGGTGTTGCAATATGTTCATGATTCGCTTATAGTGGGTTGCTTGAGTGATAGAAGCATAAACCCGAGTAAGGGGGTTGTGGCGTATAGGATAAAGGGGACTTGATGCTTTAGTGCTATGGTTGGGTTTTACCTTAATGACCTTAGTAGTTGCGGATGCTTGCTAGAGTTCCAATCATAAGTTCATATGATCCAATAAGAGATAGTATGTTAGCTTATGCCTCTCCCTCATATGAAATTGCAATGAGGACTACCGGTCTTGTTAACAATTGCCTAGGATAATTCCGCACACCGATCCATCATTATTCCACACTCTCTATTTATAATATTTAGTAATATATTATAACTTTATGATAACATCACCTACTTTTATATTTTTGCTCTCCGATATCATGCAAAGTTATCCTCTTTATACCCACAACGTAGTTTTATTTCTCGTATCTAGTTGGAAGCAAACGTTCGGTGTACGTAGAGTCATATCAGTGGCAGATAGGACTTGAGAGAATATTGATCTTAACTTTAGCTCCTTGTGGGTTCGACACTCCATACTTATCACTTCCACCTTTGGAAATTTCTATGATGATTCCCTGCACTTGGGGATTGTCAAGCTCTTTTCTGGCGTCGTTGCCGGGGAGCAATAGCGTGGGGTTGATATTCTCGTGTGTGCTTGTTTGCTTTCTTCACTAAGTAGATTTTGTTTTACCTTTTTGTTTCTATTTAGTTGTGGGTGAAACATACAAAAAAATTAAAGAATGAAAATAAAAAAAAATAAAAAATTTACTTGCCTCTCATGCCTAAAAAAGTTTTTCAAAAAGAGAAGTGATTGGAAAGTTATGCATTGAAGAAGTGAGGGTCGACCTTGAGCACTTGTGTTCATGCTCACGGAAACAATGTAGAATTTTTCATGGAAGTTTCTCAGTAGATAATTATCCCCTTGTATATATCCATTGTATTATAAGAATAATGTGCCAAGCTTTGGTTTTAGGATGATTAGATTGCTTGTTTACTATGTGCAGAACAAAAACAGAAACTTTGGCTGTAGCGCGTGATTTTACGTTTTTTACTGGAAGGTCAAATGGGTCTGAAACTTTTTTCACATTACTTATGAATAATTTTTCAAATTTTCATATTTATTTCATAATTTTTTGAGTTACATAAGTTTACTAAACTTCCATATTACTACAGACTGTCCTGTTTTTGACAGATTCTGTTTTTCGTGTGTTGTTTGCTTATTTTGATGAATCTATGGCTAGTATCGGGGGGTATGAACCACAGAGAAGTTGGAATACAGTAGGTTTAACACCAATATAAATAAATAATTAATTCACTATAGTCCCTTAAAGTGGTAGTTTGCTTTATTACACTAACGGATCTCACAAAGTTTTTGTTAAGTTTTTGTGGATGAAGTGTTCGAAGAACGAGGAGTTACCGATGTGAGAATAATAAAGAGAGGCAAGATTTCAAGCTTGGGGATGACCAAGGCACCCCAAGTAAATATTTCAAAGGATACTCAAGCATCTAAGCTTGGGGATGCCCCGGTTGGCATCCCATCTTTCTTCTTCAACAAATATCGGTATACCTCGGTTTTTTTTGTTCACATGATTTGTGTCCTTAGTGTTTTTGTTTTTTTCCTTCAAGAACCATGCTAGTATGAGTTAGACCTTCATCGATTTATAGAATACTTCATGTGCTTCACTTATGTCTTTTAAGTATGATCTTATAGAATTGCTCTTTGTGCTTCACTTAAATCTTTTGAGTATGGTTTTATAGAATGCTTCATGTGCTTCACTTACATATTTTGAGCTTGGATATTGGTTAGTATATATTAATTGTAGAATTCTCCATGAACTTCACTTATATCTCTTGGTGTATGAATAATACTATCATGTAAAGCAGGTTTGGAAGAGTGTCAACTTTAGAAATTAGTGATCCCACTATTCCGAATGAGAAGAGTTTTGCTTATGTGGAGAGTAGTAAAGTTTCTATGCTTATATATCATGAAAAGAATGCTTTATGTGATGGTTATATTGTTGAATTCATTCATGATGCCACTGAAAATTATTATGAGGGAGGAATATATGCTTGTAGGAGTTGCGATAATATCAAGTTTCCTCTCGATGTGCTTAAAGTTTTGAAGTAATACTTGTTTTGCCTTCCTATGCTAGTTGATTCTTGTTCCTATAAATTATGTGTTCACAAAATCCCTAGGCATAGGAAGTGGGTTAGATTCAATTGTGCTAGTCATATTCTTCATGATGCTCTCTTTATGTTTCAATTATTTTCTTTTATGTGAGCATCATTGAAATCATTATGCCTAGCTAAAAGGCATTAAAGAAAAGCGCTTGTTGGAGACAACCCAATATTTACCCTTACTGTTTTTGTGTGTATACATGATTAATATACTGTATTAATCATGTTTTATAGCTTTTTATTTCAATAAAGTGCCAAGTAAGACCTTTGGGAAGACATGGGTGAAGTCTTTGCAATCTTTCTTTAAAAAAACAGAAACCTTGAGCTCACGAGAATAGATGCCATTGTTTACTGGACAGTGATTTTAGGTTTATTCTTTTTTCAGATGATTAATAGACAAATTAATCACGTCCACCAATTTATTTCATAATTTTTGGAGTAGTAGAAGTATGGTTGCTGTTCAGATCATTACAGACTGTTCTGTTTCTGACAGATTCTGTTTTCATTGCATAGTTTGCTTGTTTTCTAGTTTCTATGACTTATATTTCTCAATATAAATTGTAGAAATGATATGGTACAGTAGGCATTGTGTGAGAACAATTATGAAACTTGTGTTTGACAGTACCAAAGTGAATGATTTACTCTTTATCATACGAACCTATCTCATGAAGTTCTGTTAAGTTTTATGTGATTGAAGTTTTCAAGCTTTGGGTGAGATATCGGTATGAGGAGAATAAGGAGTGGAAAGACCCTAAGCTTGGGGATTCCCAAGGCACCCCAAGGTAATATTCAAGGAAGAATCAAGCGCCTAAGCTTGGGGATGCCCCGGAAGGCATCCCCTCTTTCATCTTCAAAACTATCGGTATACCTTACTTGGAGCTATATTTTTGTTCATCACATGATATGTGTTTTGCTTGGAGCGTATTTTCAATTTTACTTGCTGTTTGAATAAAATCATTGGAACTGAAATCTTGAATAAAAGAAATCCTCCCATGGCTAGTTAATTATTTGACTACTCAGAGTTCTTCACCTATATCGTTTGGAGTAGTTTGTCATTTTCTCACGTGATTGACGTATATCCTATGAGTAAATGGTTGAATGAATTGAATATCATAAATCTGAATTTATATACGTTTCATATGCTTATAACATGGGGAGTAATGACTTCACACATAATAAGTATAGGTAGTAAACTTATTGAAAGTTAGCAAACGCAGAACTGGTCACTTGAACAATTCATGAAAGAATATTGAAGGAAGAGAGATTTCACATATAAATATACTATCTTGGACATATTTTGTAATTGTGAGCACTCATTAAAATATGACATGCTAAAAAGTTGATGTTTGACAAGGAAGACAACTTAATGGGTTATGGTTTCCTATATCCGAAACGTTATATTTTCTTGGATCATCCAACATGTTGGGCTTGCCTTTCCCTCTCATGCTAGCCAAATTCTTTGCACCAAGTAGAAATACTACCTGTGCTTCCAAACATCCCTTAAACCAGTTTTGCTATGAGAGGCCACCATACCTACCTAAGGATTGAGTAAGATCCTTCAAGTAAGTTGTCATTGGTGCATGCAATAAAAATTGCTCTCTAAATATGTATAATCTATTAGTGCAAAGAAAATAAGCTTTATACGAACTTGTGATAGGGAAGAAATAAAAGCCATGGACTGCATAATAAAGGTCTTTATCACAAGCGGCAATATAAAGTGACGTTCTTTTGCATTAAGATTTTGTGCATCCAACCATAAAAGCGCATGACAACCTCTGCTTCCCTCTGTGAAGGGCCTATCTTTTACTTTTATCTTCTACCCTTATACAAGAGTCATGGTGATCACCACCTTTCCTTTTTACACTTTTTCCTTTGGCAAGCACTTTGTGTTGGAGCGATTCGGATATATATATATATATATCCACTTGGATGTAGGTTTTCATAAATTATTATTGTTGACATTAACCTTGAGGTAAAAGGTTGGGAGGTGAAACTATAAGCCCCTATCTTTCTCTGTGTTCGATTAAAACTTTGAAACCATAAATATCACGTGAGTGTTAGCAATTGTGAAAGATTAAATGATAGTTGAGTATGTGGAGTTTGCTAAATAAAGCTCTGACATAGACCCTTCCTGAAAATAAGATGAATTGCAATTGTTTGATGACTGAGAATATAGTTTGTTAGTTTCAAGAAATTTTATGATCTATACTTTAACATGTGAATAGCTTGTTACTTGATCATGAAAAGTTTTATGAGATGAGCTACTGTCATGACATATAATGATGCTAGAAAAGGTGATTGAAATCATCATTGATCAAACTTATGCATTTGCTAGCATTCACACTTCATAAATTATTTCTTTTATCATTTACCTACTCGAGGACGAGCAGGAATTAAGCTTGGGGATGCTAATACGTCTCCAACGTATCTATAATTTATGAAGTATTCATGCCATGTTTACAATAGTTTTATATGATTTTGGTATGATTTTATTAGAACTAACCTGGACTGACGTTGTTTTTCGCAGAACTACGGTCGTGTTGTTTTTGTGCAGAAATAAAAGTTCTCGGAACGCGCTGAAAATCAACGGAGATTTTTTCTGGAAAATATGAAAAATACTGGAACAAAAATCTACCGGAGGGGAGTCCCGTGGGTCCCATGAGGGTGGGGGCGTGCCCACTCCCCTGAGGCGCGCCCCTGCCTCGTGGACTCCTCGAGGGCCCCCCTGACGTGAAATCAACGCCAACTCCTCCTATAAATACAGAAACCTTCGGGAAATAACCTAGATCGAGAGTTCCGCCGCCGCAGGCCTCTGTAGCCACGAGAAATCAATCTAGGCCCTCTCTGGCACCCTGCCGGAGGGGACCATCATCACCAGAGGCCATGGGGAAGGATCCCGGAGGGGCCATCATCGCCATGAAGGCCAAGGACCAGAGGAAGAACCTCTCCCCATCCAGGGGGAGGCCATGGAGGAGGAAGCACAAGGGGGAGGACCTCTCCTCCTCTCTCTCGGTGGCGCCGGAGTGCCATCGGGAGGGGAATCATCGCCGCGGTGATCGTCTTCATCAACATCACCATCATCATCACCATCCTCATCTCTTTTACGCGGTCCACTCTCCCGTACCCTGCTGTAATCCCAACTTGAACATGGTGCTTTATGCCACATATTATGATCCAATGATGTGTTGCCATCCTATGATGTTTTGAGTAGATATCTTTTGTCTTTGGGTTGATTAATGATCTAGATTGGTACGAGTTGTATGTTTTATTTTGGTGTTGTCCTATTGTGCCCTCCATGTCACGCAAGCGTGAGGGATTTCCTCTGTAGGGTGTTGCAATACGTTCGTGATTCGCTTATAGTGGGTTGGTTGAGTGACAGAAGCATAAACCCGAGTAAGGGGGTTGTGGCGTATGGGATAAAGGGGACTTAATGCTTTAATGATATGGTTGGGTTTTACCTTAATGATCTTTAGTAGTTGCGTATGCTTGCTAGAGTTCCAATCATAAGTGCATATGATCCAAGAAGAGAAAGTATGTTAGGTTATGCCTCTCCCTCGTATGAAATTGCAATGACGACTACCGGTCTTGTTAACAGTTGCCTAGGATAATTGCACACACCGATCCATCATTATTCCACACTCACTATTTATAATATTTAGTAATATATTCTAACTTTATGATAACAACACCTACTTTTATATTTTAGCTCTCTGATATCATGCAAAGTTATCCTCTTTATACCCACAACATAGTTTTATTTCTCGTATCTAGTTGGAAGCAAACGTTCGGTGTATGTAGAGTCGTATCAGTGGCAGATATGACTTGAGAGAATATTGATCTTACCTTTAGCTACTTGTGGGTTCGACACTCCATACTTATCACTTCCACCTTTGGAAATTTCTATGATGATTCCCTGCACTTGGGGATTATCAAGCGGTCCCTCCGGGGGATCATGAGGGTTTATGCCTCCCGAGGAGCCTGTTCACTTGCCCAAGAGGGCCTCGCGAGGAGCAGAATGCCGGATATGGCAAGGTGTGCGTGCGGTGAACCTGCGGCGGTTGCATTCCTAACCCCGAGGGGGCCTCGGCATCGCCTGTGCTAGCCCGAGCGTACTCGATGCACGCATACCACGCCTAGCCCCCGCTCGCGAGGCACTCAGGGGTAGCAGGCGTGAGCCTCACTCTCAAATGCAAACCAGAAGGCAAGAAATCACCACAAACCAAGAAAAATTCCCCTCATTTTTCCTTTGATAAGCACACAAAACTCCAAATATCATTCCAAAAGACGGCAAATTGGGTTATAGAAAGAGGGCAAAAGCAAACAGCCGCGTCCGGCACCTAGCTAGTCTTCTCACCAGTGCAGAGCTAAGTGCTTCCACTGGAAGTGGGCATAGTCATTGGGGGGCAGCGTCGACGGCCAGCACGGAGCATGGTGCTTCCACTTGGACGTGGGTGGGAGCCCCCATGAGGCCCGAGGGCGGCACTCAGGAGACTCTGGGGTGTGTACAACCCCAACTCATTATTACGTAAGAGTGTCACGAGCAGAGATCTTCACGGGCATCCATGGTGCCTGACAAGGGCCCCGCTTTGCGCCTCTCCCGACCACCATTGGGGAGTCCGAAAACCAGGATGAGACTAAGGGGCAAGGGGGACGCTAGCGGTGCCCCGGCGATTGCAGGCCCCAACCGCCGGGGGAAAGGGCTCGCCGGCGCCTTCCCCGGCAGGGGGCCTACCTTCGTGCGGCACGCACTGATGACCCACAAGTATAGGGGATCTATCGTAGTCCTTTCGATAAGTAAGAGTGTCGAACCCAACGAGGAGCAGAAGGAAATGACAAGTAGTTTTCAGTAAGGCATTCTCTGCAAGCACTGAAATTATCGGCAACAGATAGTTTTGTGATAAGATAATTCGTAACTGGTAACAAGTAACGAGAGTAACTAAGGTGCATGAAGGTGGCCCTATCCTTTTTGTAGCAAAGGACAAGCCTGGATGAACTCTTATATAAAGCAAGGTGCTCCCGAGGACACATGGGAATTATTGTCAAGCTTGTTTTCATCATGCTCATATGATTTGCGTTCGTTACTTTGATAATTTGATATGTGGGTGGACCAGTGCTTGGGTGCTGTCCTTACTTGGACAAGCCTCCCACTTATGATTAACCCCTCTCGCAAGCATCTGCAACTATGAAAGAAGAATTAAGGTAAACCTAACCATAGCATGAAACATATGGATCCAAATCAGCCTCTTACGAAGCAACGCATAAACTACGGTTTAAGCTTCTGTCACTCTAGCAACCCATCATCTACTTATTACTTCCCAATGCCTTCCCCTAGGCCCAAATCATGCTCAAGTGTCATGTATTCGATGTTCACATAACACCACCAAAGGAGAGACAACATACATCTCATCAAAATATCGAAGGAATACCAAATTCACATGATTACTTATAACAAGACTTCTCCCATGCCCTCAGGAACAAACGTAAATACTCACAAATCATATTCATGTTCATAATCAGAGGGGTATTAATAAGCATTGAGGATCTGAACATATGATCTTCCACCAAATAAACCAACTAGCATCAACTACAAGGAGTAATCAACACTACTAGCAACCCACAGGACCAATCTGAGGTTTTGATTCAAAGATCGGATACAAGAGATGAACTAGGGTTTGAGAGGAGATGGTGCTGGTGAAGATGTTTATGGAGATTGGGCCCCTCTTGATGAAAGGATTGATGGTGATGATGATGGAGGTGATTTCCCCCTCTCGAAGGGATGTTTCCCCGACAGAACAGCTCCGCCGGAGCCCTAGATTGGTCCTGCCCAGGTTCCACCTCGAGACGGCGGCGCTTCGTCCCGAAAGCTTCTCTATGATTTTTTCCAGGGCATAAGACACCATATAGCAGAAGATGGGAACCGGGGGCCTGCCAGGAGGCCCACGGGGCAGGAGGGTGCTCCCAGGGGGGTAGGGCACGCCCTCCACCCTCGTGGCTGACTGGTGGCCCCCCTCTGGTGCTTTCTTCGCCCAATATTTTTAATATATTCCAAAACTGGTCTCCGTGAAGTTTCAAGACTTTTGGAGTTGTGCAGAATAGGTCTCTAATATTTGCTCCTTTTCCAGTCTAGAATTCCAGCTGCCGGCATTCTCCCTCTTCATGTAAACCTTGTAAAATAAGAGAGAAAAGGCATGAGTATTGTGATATAACGCATAATAACATCTCATAATGCAATAAATATTGATATAAAAGCATGATGCAAAATGGACGTATCAACTCCCCCAAGCTTAGACCTCGCTTGTCCGCAAGCGAAAGCCGAAATCAAAAAATATGTCCACATGTTTAGAGATAGAGGTGTCGATAAAATAAAATACGGACATGAGGGAATCATGTTCATCTTTAGAGCAACAACATATATTTTCATATGATTTCTTATGCTAAAGTAACAATCTATTCACAACGTGAAGTATGAATTAGAAACTTCATTGAAAACTAACAAACTATGATCTCAATCATTGAAGCAATTGCAATTTATCATAACATCGGAAAGAGTCAATATAAGATCTTTTCAGCAAGTCCACATACTCAACTATCATTTAGTCTTTCACAATTGCTAACACTCATGCGATACTTATGGGTACAAAGTTTCAATCAGACACAGAGAAAGATAGGGGCTTATAGTTTCACCTCCCAACCTTTTACCTCAAGGGTAATGTCAACAGTAATAATTTATGAAAACCTACATCCAAGTGGATATATATATATATATATATATGATGGGTCTATTCTAATAACACCCCTTAAGAGTCTTATTCTGCTAACAATGGTCTTATTCTACTAACACTGCTTTGGACGCTTCAACTCCCCTTCGCCGCCCAGGTCCCTCCCGGCCCCGGCCAGATCAACTCCAACCCCCTGACACCCCAGGTCCCTCACGGCCTCGGCCAGGCCAACTCCAACCCCCCACCGCCCCCAGCTCCCTCGCCGCCCAGCCCCCGATGCGGAGCTCCCCCACCGCTCCGGGTCGAGGCCGCCACATCCACCACCACCACAGCAGCAGCACGCCTCCTCCCCCTCCCCGTTCCCCTTACCCCCATCACCGACCCCCTCCATCCCTCCTTCTCCGCCGCCCCATGCTCCCCTGCACAAGTGCGGCCACCTCTGAGCGCCACCGGTCCTCCCTTGTGCCACATCAGGTCGCCGACACCGTAAACCCCCTCCCTCGCGTCGGATCCGGCGAGTTCTGGTACCCACCTCCCGTTCCCCAATCTAGTCAACGCCCTCCTCCATTCCTCCCTCGTCGCCCCGACTCCACCCTGGACTCTAGCCATTCCTGCTCTCCTGCTTCCACCAGCGCAACCAGTCGTTACCAGCAGCGCCATTGCAGTGCATCTCGGGTCTCTCGAACAGTGCGCTGCCCGCCCTCGTGTGGTTCGCTAGATGCAGCCGACGGCGGGAAGGGCAATGGCACAACCTCCTCCTCCGGCGAGGATCTCGGCGACCACCCAGCAACCCCGTCGCACCCCATCCCCCTACATCCTCATCAGCACAGGGACTCCCATGAGCTACTCACTTCCTCGGCGTGCACCATCGCTGCTACTGCAGTTCGGCAACTCGCCCCTGTGCAATCTCAGGAGACGACGGGTTCGTGTGCACGCAGTTTGCCTGGCCCCTCGATTCTGCCCCCATATTGACTCTAACGAGCATGGGATCTCGACCATGCATGGGCTCCTCCTCCGTCCCAATGCGACCAGATGCAGGGGCTGCTGTCTACCAAGTACATGGGGAGGCGCGACACAGCCTCAGGCGCACCCACCCCCACTGCCCCCTTCAGCTCCTCTCATCCAATGCATGGAGCAGCACCGCTAGTAGCGTGCAGTCTGCCGCGCGCGTGCAGAATGGTGCTCTCCGGCGCCACTCTTCAGTTTTTTGTTTGACTGATGATGCAATGTGGTAATTCATTTCCATCCGTTTGCAGCTCGGCTTTTATCTCAATATTTTTCAGGCTTGGTTGTGGCTTTTTATCTGCAGTTCGGTGCAGTAGAGCTCCTGGAAGATTAGTTCAGTGATGTTTGGGGGGCTCTTGATGCATCGCAGTCCTTTCTCTCTCTACTGCTCATTGCCTGATTCCCTCCGCTTTCTCTATTTTGCAGGTCCGGCAGCACTCCGATCCTACGATGCCGGCGTACAGTCCGCCTGTGTCCCTCGATGCAGTACGGTGCATCGCCAGCGTGTAGTTTGCCTGGCCCCTCGATGCGGTGCGTCGCCGGCGTTCAGTTCGGGACCTTTTTCCCTACACCTACTACTTCCGATGGGAGAGCGACCAACAGCGCCGGTAGGATGAGGACGACAAAGGCAGCTTAATGCCCGGACTTGCAGTGCGCTTGGGCACGCGATGCGGTTCGAAACGGCATTTATGCGGTTCGCTTGTGGATCCCTCAGACGTGCTGTTTGAATTTTTGAAGTTCATTTTGTAGTAAGAAAAATGGATGGTAATTTTGCATAAGTCTTTGCCTAGTGTAGTACAGTTGGGGACTCCGTCGTTGATTCTGCTATGTACTGGATGGCTGTGTAGCTGTGTTCAAATAATGAATGTATATGTATGTTTTGAAGCTCACTTTGTTCTCTCACTAAGTTCGCCATAAAACTCCTTCGTGGTTCAGTTGGTGATCCGAAACAAAAACACCTCGGAAAGCAGCTCACTTCTTGTTACATGTGGTTCACTTGCTCAGTCTCTGCGGTCCACTCGCCCGGTCTACGCACGTAAAAAATACTAAGGTTGGATAAAGCTCAAGTGGTTCACTTTTGGTAGTGTCGCGGCCTGTCGTGGATTTGTCATGGCAGATGTCCTTAGTGTTAGGACTTAGTCGCGAGGCCAACGCATCTATGTGGTAGCTTGAGAGGGGTTGAGTGGGACGAGAGACACAGGGCAGATCAACACGCAAGACAAGGGTTTAGACAGCTTCGGGCCCCGGGAAACATCATCCGGTAATAGCCCTACATGCTGTTTGAGGCTAGGTCTCATTATGCTCATGAGGGAGTCGCCGCATAAGCCGGCTCCCCCTTTGTGTCTAGCCCTAGATATTGTTTCTTGTTGCTTTTTTCTGTCCCTCTTTGGGGAGCCCTGCCCCTCCTTATATATGTCGAAGAGGCGGGTTACATGACTAGTCCTAGTAGGATTAGGATTAACCTATTACAAGTGGAGTCCTAGTCTTGCTTCCTTTATAAGAGAATATTCCTTGTGCTTTCCTCATAATCCGGCCCACCATTAACATGAGCCGGCCTTCTGGGCCTTGGGCCTTGTCATCCATCTGACCCGCCCGCCGGGTTACTATGAGCCGCCAAGTCCGGGCAGATTACCCGTGAATCGCCAAGCTCCGGGCGGGTCATACTTCTGGCGCTTTACACCGCGGGGTATATCCCCGACACGGCCCGTTTACGATAGTCTCGAGGTTCTCTTTTCATAGTATTGCGGTTCACCAACACTTGACATGAAGTGCACTCCACCTTGTTTGGAAAAATTTACGTCCCACAAAAAAGAAATCATGCAGTGCACTTGTCTGTCCGATGAAGTGCGGTTTTTAGTCTGGAGTAGTGCACTCCACCTCGTTTGGGAAAATTTACGTCCCACAAAAAAGAAATCATGCAGTGCATTTTTCTGTCCAATGAAATGCGGTTTTTAGTCTAAATTTTGCGTCTCACAAAAACAAATCATGAAGTTCACTTGACCGTCACTTGAACGTCTGATGCAGTGCGGTTTTCAGTCTAAAAGCAGTGTGGTTTTCCGTCTGATGCAGTACATAAAATTTGCGTCTCACAAAGACAAATCATGAAGTTCGCTTGACCATCTGATGCAGTGCAGTTTTTTGTCTGATGAAGTTCACTCGCCGATTTGGGTGTCGCAAAAAACAGAATGTTCGCATTTCGGTAATTTTAAAACTGCTCTTAAACCATAAGGAATTAGCAGGAGCGTTCTACATGAAAAAGTTGCGTCTCGACAATATCTTTCCAACGGCGTATCGTTCGGATCATTCCAATGAACGATTTGAATTTATTTTACGAAAAAACGGCCGCAGCTTCACCGCATGATTTTTAAAATTAACTTAAAACCATAAGGAATATCCAAAACATTTCAACATATGAAAGTTGCGCCTCGTCCATAGCTCTTCAACAGGTATATTATATACATCGTTTCGACAAACGGTTAGAAAACTAGAGCGAAAACAGTACCGAAAATTTGAAAAAAATTGAAAAACAGAATTCCGCGATTTAGTAAAATTGAAACTGCTTTTAAACCGTTATGAATTAGAGAAAATAATACATATGAAAATATGTGCCTCGATGATACCTTTCCAACGGTGTATCATTTGCTTCATTTCGACAAGCGGTTTAGAAAAAAACATGAAAAAACGCTCGCTGCCACTCGTCGTGCGCCACACCTTTTTCAAAACTGCTCTTAAACCGTGAAGAATTTCGAAAAGTGTTCAACATGGAAAAGTTGCGCCTAATCCATAGCTTTTCAACCGTATATTACACGCCTCATTCCGATAAACAGTTAAAAAACTAGAGCAAAAAAGGTACCGAAAAAACACCGCGTGCAGTTTTTTCCGACACGAAGTTCACGAGTCTTTGTATTGCAGTGCCTTTGCTACTGAAAGTGCAGTGCCCTCGTGTTGAGTATGCAGTGCGGAAGTGTCATCAGAATAACTATTCTGCTAATATTAGCAGAATAGACCGGCTGTATGTATATGTCTGTGTATATATACATATATATATATATATATATCAGGATTTTTCCAACACATAGTGCTTGCCAAAGGATAAAGTGTAAAAAGGAAAGTTGAAGATCACCATCTTGTATGAAGGTAGAAGGCAAAAAATAAAAGATAGGCCCTTCGGAGAGGGAAGCAGAGGTTGTTATGCGCTTTTATGGTTGGATGCACACAATCTTAATGCAAAAGAACGTCACTTTATATTGCCGCTTGTGATAGGGACCTTTATTATGCAATCCGTCGCTTTTATTTGTTCCATATCACAAGCTCGTAAAAGCTTATTTTCTTCACACTAATAGATCATACATATTTAGAGAGCAATTTTATTGCTTGCACCGATGACAACTTACTTGAAGGATCTTACTCAATCCATAGGTAGGTATGGTGGACTCTCATGGCAAAACTGGGTTTAGGGATGTTTGGAAGCACAAGTAGTATCTCTACTTGGTGCGAAGAATTTGGCTAGCATGAGGGGGAAGGCAAGATCAACATGTTGGATGATCCAAGACAATATAACTTATCCGGATATAAAAAAACATAACCCATTACGTTGTCTTCCTTGTCCAACATCAACTTTTTAGCATGTCATATTTTAATGAGTGCTCACAATCATAAAAGATGTCCAAGATAGTATATTTATATGTGAAAACCTGTCTTTCTTTATTACTTCCTACTAATTGCAACAATGACCGCAACTATGTTTGTCAACTCTCAACAACTTTTTTTTTGACCTTGAAGACTGCAGGGCTTGCACCCCACAACATTTTATTAAATGCAAAGACAAAACAGGACTAGTACAAAGTTCCCTCAAGAAGAGGAAGAAAAAGGAACAGCAAAAGAAATCTATACAGGAAAATTAATCCTAATAAATACAAATGTACAGAAGAGAACAAAAACAACTCCCCTCAAGAGGAAGGAAATCAATCCATTTAAGTAATGCCTCCTTGTGCTTCTGTTTGATTATATGAGAAAGCAGAGTGAGATCATGAATGAATCCATATCTCCATGCTCTGAAGGAAGGCCTGATGTTCCTGAAAGCCCTGTCATTTCTAACCTTCCAAATGTTCCACCAGGAAGTAAACACCACTTCAGCAAAGAAAGGCTTGTTGAACTCCTTTTTAGCATGCAAGGCAATCTCCACCATATCCTGACTGTCTTTCCAGTGAATCTGCAGATAGATCCATACGTGAGCACTGAAGTTACACTAGAAAAAAAGATGATTTCTGTCCTCCAAAGTCCCTGTTGGGCAAAGAACACATTGTGGTCCCTCATTAATCTTCCATTTCCTTCTTTGAATCATGTCCTTGGTGTTAACCCTGTCCATTATAACTAGCCAGGCAAACATCTTGATTGACATGGTACAACAACTGTTCCAAATCCATCTCAAAAATTGGGTTTGCTACCACTGGCTGGTAAGCAAAGTCATAAAACTTTTTTGCAGTATAAGAAGATTTCTTTCCATGCCTCCATTCCCAAAGATCATTGCAGCTGGAATCCAGATGGAAAGATCCCATTAGGGTCGAAAACTGCTGCAATTCTTGATGAGCTTGCTCAGTGAGGGGCAATAAAAAAAGATTTTGCAAGCTATCAGCCAGAAAGACTTCCTTGACTGAAAGGTTTTTGTGGAGGCAAAAGGAATACAATCTAGGAAATCGATCCAGAAGAGGCACATGACTTCTCCCAATTTGCCAATGGTCAGACCAGAATAACACAGTGTCTCCACTGTGAACATTAACCTCAGTCACTGCTCTGAAATTATCCATCAACTTGCAGACATCCTTCCACCAAAAAGAACCACAAAGGGTGGTATCATGAGGAATTCGTTCAAAATAGTAAGAATCCCAAATTAACTATACCCAAGGCACATCCATTTTATTGTAGAATTTATTCAGAAATTTCAGAAGCAGAGCTTGATTTTGCAAACCCAGATTTAAGATTCCAAGACCCCCCTTTGCTTTGGGCCTGCAAACAAGAGGCCAAGCTGCCAAAGAATGGCCCTTCTCCTGACCATATTTCCTCCATAGACACTGCCTTTGGATCCTTTCCAACTGCTTCAAAATACCTTGAGGGATTGACAGGGTACAAAGGAAGAAGATAGCCAAAGAAGAAATGACAGAATTAACTAATTGCAACCTGCTTCCCTGAGGCAAGAACCAAGAACTTGTTGTCAATCTCCTCTCCATACAATCCACCAAGGGAAGAAGATCCACAATTTTAGGCCTGGTAGTCCCAACAGGCAGTCCCAGATATGTGAAGGGCATTTTGCCTAACTCACAGCCAAAGAAGGCAGCAAGATCAGTAGCCTCCTGGTCAATCACATTAATGTGGTACATTGAAGATTTATGAAAGTTAATCTGAAGACCAGTTGCCTCAGAAAAAGAATATAACACTGATTTCAGAGCCCCCAATTGATCCCTATCAGCCTTTAAGAATAACAGTGTGTCATCAGCATATTGTACCACTGGAAAATCAGGATCATGTGTTGGCAGAGGCCTGCTTATTAAACCCTGCTGAAGAAGGTTATTAATCAAAGTCTACAAAAGATCAGCAGCAATAACAAAGAGCAAGGGAGAGACTGGGTCCCCTTGCTTGACTCCACATTTGCACTTGAAATGATTGCCAGGAACTCCATTGAGCAAGACAGAAGAAGTGCCAGATGACAGTATCTGCCTAATCCATGTAATCCATCTATTGTCAAAACCCTTTGCAGCAAGAATCCTCAATATAGCCTCATGCTGAATGGAATTAAAAGCCTTTTCAAAATCCAACTTTAGCAAAAGGATGGGTTGTTTAGACTGGTTACACTGATGGATATATTCAAAAGTCCATGCAAGACAATCCTGGATTGTTCTTGATTTGATGAAGCCATATTGGTTTTTATGAATACATTTAATGATTTTCTGCTGAAATCTATTAGCAGCCAGTTTTGTAAGGAATTTTAGACCAACACTAGTAAGTGATATAGGCCTAAAATCTCCCACCCCCTCAGGAGACCGTTTCTTTGGTATCAGTGTAATGTAAGCATCATTGAGATTTTCTAACTGCACTGTACCAGCATGAAACTCATGCACTAACTGAATAAAATCAGCAAAAATTATTGACCAGCACTTTTTAAGAAAAAGACCATTGAAACCATCAGGCCCAGGTGCCTTATCAATGGGCATTTCATTAATAACTTGTTCAATCTCCTTAATCTCAAAAGGCTTTGTGAGGATCTCCAATCCCTGAACCCTGGGTATTAATGAAAGAATGTTCTCATCTAACACTATTGGCCTAATCACCCCCATTCTGTCTTTGAAGGCTCTCAAGAACTCTCTGGCCATAACCTCATGATTAGATGTGACAGATCCATCAGTCAACCTTAGACTAGCAATTGAATTTTTTCTGTATCTCTCAGTTGCCATTGCCTGAATTTTTTTTGAGTTTTCCTCTCCAACTTTAATATACCTGATAGTACATCTCTTCCTCCAGTAGAGGTATTGCATATGGAGCAGGTGTTCATGATGCTGCTTGATGATTTTCCTGAAGTTACTTTCAGGCCTAGAAAGATGCCTCATGTCCTCAAGATTGTCCAGCCAAAGAATTACCCAGTTGCATTTCTCAATCAGACCTTTAATATGAGATAATCCTTTTTGCCATTTCTTCAAGGCAAACCGCAAAGCCTTCAATTTGTCAACAATAACTGCTGCAATATGATTTTTATGAGAAGGATGATTCCAAACCTCTTGCACACAATCAATGAAACCAGCCTGATGGACCCAAAAGTTTTCAAACCTGAAAATATGTGCCTTTGGGATGGAAGTACTGATGCTAACAAGACAAGGCACATAATCGGACGCAGTTTTTGCCAAAGGGGTCACTTGTGTCATGGGATATGAGTTAATCCAACTAGCAGAAGTAAACACCTAGTCAAGTTGCTCCAGAAGAGGCATATCCTGCATATTGGACCAAGTAAACCTTCTTCCTTTTAATGGAAGCTCAAGAAGTCCCAAATGGCCAATAATTTCATTGAAAATAAACATATCATTTATGTCACCACCCGGGAGGTTCCTATTATCGATGCAACGAATAAAATTGAAATCTCCCATCAGCATCCACAATTGGCCAGGATCAATATCCAAATTGTATATCCATGAGACAAACTCATCCCTAAGTTCACCCTGACAAGGACCATAAACATTAACCAGAAACCACTGTTCATTGTTATGCACAGAAGTAAACTGCATGACAATAGCGTAGGGTTTAACTTGTAACAGAGTGCCCTGGAACACATCTGATCGCCAAGCAGTCAAAAGGCCCCCCGAGGCACCTCTAGATGGTGATTCAACAAACTGATCAAAACCATGAGGGCATATGGATTTCATAGTTGCCCGATCGCATGAGGAAAGTTTAGTTTCTTGAAGACAAACTATTGAACATTGACTTTCAGACACTTTCTCTCTGACAGAGCGCTGCCTCGTATCTGAATTCAAATCACAAACATTCCAACACAAAATCTTCCAACTACGCGTTGTGACCCGATTCATTAACCACCGATGAGCAGGAAAGTATATAGAGCATGACATACAATGCCATACGACCCAAAAGATAGCATAGTTTAGAGCCACATAAAGACAGTTCCCTAAACCGACAGAGATCAACCATAAAAAGAGTATGCATAACATGCACCCGAGGCAAATACAAATAGAGCGACATAGTCATTAAGCTGAAGATGTAGACGAGTCCTTGTGTGGATTAGCCATAAGCTTATCCACCGACAGCAGCAAAGGATCGATCTCCAGCTCCGCGCCAACCGCCTGAAGAACTCGAATTGGAGTGTGTGGTGGTGCAGCAGTCGAATCCTCCTCAGCGCCATCCGCAGGAGTGGGCTGGGCCTTGTCCTCCATGGGCTTGGCACGTGGGCGCTTCTTTGTTGGCTGAAGTGAGAGCTGCTCAAAAACCACATTTTTGAAGCCATCTAACTTTGCCGCGCTCCGAGTGCAACGTCTCAGCGTCGTATCAACCACAGGTGGCTTCTTCTTCTCTCTTCGCTTTCTGACAGTTTGCTCGATAGAGAAAACCATAGGTGTGGATTCAGTAGAGGCAAAAACAGGTGTCGATGCAGCAGAAACTGAAATGGCCGGGCAAGCTGATGGCACATCATCGGAAACTGAAGCTGCAGGCAGGCTTTCAAATAGAGCTCTGGCCACTGGCCGCTTCACCACAACAGCTTTCCTGTCAGCCACAACCAGGGGCATCGAAGCATGCAAGCAATACATCTGCTTAGACTCATCAAAAGCAATGGATCAGGTCCTCTTGGAGTAAATGACTGCACCCAACGGCTTGCAAAAGATAGACCTAGGCACTTCCTTCACTGAGAAATCAAACATGAGATTCTGAAAGGATCTCATCCAGATCATTTCCGGAGGGAGAGGAGGTCCAACCACAATACGCGCCATGCCAATGAATATCTCATGATACTGAACCACAGGAGGTTGGTAGGGCACTATTGCCAACTGATTTTCCTCAAAAACTTGATGCTGCTGAAGGTCTGGTGGAGGAACATGCTGAAAGTCCGGCTTAGGTTAATCCACAGAAACTGAACCCTCCGGTTGGTCAATCACAATAGAAACTTGATCTTGTTCAGGCGCAGGCGGCTGCAAGGCCTGCTCATCAACAGCTTCATCACCCCACACTGCATTACCCCAACCAGGCACATCCTCATTAGCAGGTGGAACAGGGGGAGCAAGAGGGGCATCATTCCATCCCAACATTGGGTACGGAGGAAGAACAAATGGCAAATTATCCTGGATCAAGTTACCAGGCAATGGGTGGGGGTTTCCATCTAACGGCATAGGGTCTTCATCATTTGGCATTTGATCTGCAAAATCAGCCCCAAGAACATAGCATGCAGCAGTCCAGGACACTTGGGCACCTCCCCATTCCGCATAATCACCAAAAACCACATCTCTTGGAGCAAGCGGAGTGTCAGGAAAACTAGCCTCCACCATAGTTCGGACAAGATACGGATCCTCACTATCCCAAGAAATAAACTTGCCAAAAGTACCAACAGCCTGTGAGATGAACTCTGTAGTACGGTAATCCAGAGGAATCCCAATAAACATTAACCAGCCCTTGCGAAAACCATTTGTTCCTTTGAAGTTTTCCCCCTCATCATGCTTCATAAATCTAACAAAGCGATCATTGCCCAACGGAAAAGGCGGATGCTGAATCAAAGTATATCTAACTGACGGATCTCTGACTTGAAACAGACCCACCCCATGGAACCACGGCTGAGCAGATCGAACCATACTACCTGAATCTTGGAGAAACTGAACCACCTCCTCACGCACTGGACCCAGCGGTCCGTCCGGCGCCGGCATTACTTCACCTACCATGTAGTCCTCATGGCGTCGGGTCGGCCGAGCAGCCGGCGTGAAGAAGGTGCGAGGAAGCCGACGATCGCCACCATCGATGATGTGGTGGCCAACAGGCACAAAGCGCTGAGGATCAAGCTCGTAGTTCGCCATGGATGGAGCAGGAGGTGTTCGTGGTCTTTCTTTGGCGTGAGGAGAAGGAAGATGCAATGGGGGCGGCGGCGATGGGACTGGACAGTCTATCCCAATAACTCCGGCTCTGATCCCATGAGAGGCAGCAGATTCCGATAAAATCGTTTTTTGGTGCACCGAAATTGGCTTCCAAACCAATCCATGAGAGCGCGCGAAATCATTGTAGTCTCTGCTAGAGTGACCTGGGCGAGAGCAAGCCGAGAAGACCGCTCGCATTCCACAAGTCGCAGACAGGTGGCCCCTAACTGAGCAAAGAGAACACGTCATCACATGGTCCACCATGTCATCGACCATAGCTTCAAATTGTCTCGCAGCCTCTTGAGAGGAGGGGATTTGTTCCTCACAGATCAGTGGGCTTGGTTCCGAAGACATGGTAGGCCCAGAAGAAACAGGGCTGACCGGCTCATTTGGGCCAAGACAGGCCTCCACCTCAACTGGATCAACATTATCAATATTTTGAATCGGAGGCGATCCCGCGTGAGCGGAAGGGGCGGGCGTAATCCCCGCATGCACGGAGGAAAATTCCTTGGAAACCGGATCCGCAGCCGGAGCAGATGTGATCGGCCGGCACAACTCCGGCAAAGGAGAGATCGTACCAAAAACAATGGGTGGACGGGCCATAGTCCAATGCAAGTCCTGTGCAGGTGATGGATGAATGACTACACGTTCATGAACAGGAAGATCATACCCCGCATCCCTCATAGTGTCAATGCATTTTTGTGAAGCTGGGTATCTATACCCATTGCAAGCCGAGTAGCGCTCAAACGTGGCAAAAGAAAGAGTCTTCTTGGAGGAAGCAGCCGATTTTAAGGCAGATCTAACTGGGGGTTTATGCATAGCCAATAGGCCTAAAGAAGATCGGCGCTTGGTTGGACTAACTAGAATCCACTCAGCATCACATTCCTTCTTCCAGATCCCGAGCTCTCTAATCCAACTCGGTCCACCATTACCCCATAGATGAAAATAACACTTGAATAGATCACAAGTAAAAGAGCGAAGGTCCATGATGATAAAACCAACTTGTTTGCAAGAAACATGGAAAGAATAAACCTTGCCTTTGATGTGATTAACATGAAGGTCAATGGCCGAACCTCCAATTGCAGCTTCCAAAGCCGCAGCCACAGAATCCACCGAGAGACGGAAGGCATGATGGCTGAATGAAACAATCAAAATAAAAGGCCTCCTATGCCCCGAAGGATGAACCGAATTCCCAGTAGATTTGAAAACCTCATCTGAAAAAACCCTACCCTTGGAGAAATCCAAGCCAAGGGTAGATCCACCAGAAGAACCCATGGAAGATGGGTATGTCCGTGATCCAGAGGAGACGCCGGAGATGTTGATCGGAGCTAATCCACAGATTAGTGGAGGAGTGGAGAGATCGCCGAAGAGGGGGGTAGCGCCGTGGTGGGGAGTGGGAGCGCCATCCCTGGTCAAGTAATTCTTCTTTGCTTTCACTCTCAACAACTTTTATTCATCATACCCTTTATATGTGAAGTCATTACTCTCCATAAGATCAATATGATCTTTTTATTTCTTTTTATTCTTTCTTTAATTCCCTCAAGATCATAGCAAGATAGCAAAGCCCTCAAATCAAAACTACTCTTTATTATATATCTCACGGACTCGATTACATAGATAGAGATCAAAACAAAACTCAAGGCTAGATCATACTAAAACTTTATTCTACTAGATCAAGATATAACCAAAAGGATCAAACTTAAAAATGATAAATATGGAGGTTTGATGGTGATACGATATCGGGGCACCTCCCCCAAGCTTGGTAGTTGCCAAGGGGAGTGCCCATACCCATGTATTTATGTATCATTCTTCGGAGGTGGTGATGATGGAGTTGTTGATGATGTAGGCTTGTCGTCCATCTTCCAAGGCATAGGCTCACCATCATAGAAGGATGAACGAGTCTCCGGGATCCTCAAATCTGCAGCCAAACTCATCCTCTGGAATCTATATTCATACTCCCAGTTTTGGTTTTGCAGGTCATAGATCTGGGCCTGGAGGTGCTCAATTTTCTCGTGAAGCTTTTAGATGGCCTCCCCGATGTTCCTGGCATCCAGCTTGTGGTTGTTGGTGAACTCCGCGATCATTATGTGATTGGCGTTGAGTACGCGTTCCATCATACCTTGGCACTTGAAAACTTGTTGCTCCATTGCTTCGAGTCCTGTCTCCACGCTTCCGGTCCTCTTTGGTCCTTCAACATTGCGGATGTGCAACACCCCCTCACGCATCTCAATGGTTTGAGGGTGTTGCAGCACCTCCGCCAGGTAAGGGTTGATGACTTTCTCGAAAAAATTGTCCTTAGGGGCACTTGGAGATGTCATGGTGATCTAGATCTGTCAGAAAAACAGCTTGAAACAAAAACAAAGGGTTTTATCGTGGTACAATGGTCAAAACCTTTGGGAGATTATATAATGAATTTTTACCGACCAAAAGAAGTATCGTGCATGAAAACGGAGTCCAGAGGGCACACGAGGTGGCCACGAGGCAGGGGACACGCCCAAGGGGGTAGGGTGCGCCCTCCACCCTCGCGGATGCCTCGTGTCTCTTTCGGACTACTTTTAATTTTCCTAATTTTTTAAATATTCCAAAACAGAGAAAAATTGCTATTAGAATAGTTTTGGATTCGGTTTACTTACTGTAACACATACGTATTCCTTCTCGGAGTCTGAAACGTTCTGGAAAGTGTCCCTTATGTACTCCTTCGGGGTTCGGTGTTAATAACATTAAAGTTGGTTTCAACATTTATGGGATTACCTGAGATATAATGTTTGATTCTTTGACCGTTCACCACCTTCGGATTTGTGCCTTCGGCGTTGTTGATTTTTATGGCACCGGAACGATAGGCCTCCTCGATAATTTAAGGGCCTTCCCATTTATAGATAAGTTTTCCTGCAAAAAATCTTAACCAAGAATTGTATAGCAAAACATAATCACCTACATTAAACTCACGCTTTTGTATTCTCTTGTCATGCCATCTTTTAACTTTTTCTTTAAACAACTTGGCATTCTCATAGACTTGGGTTCTTCATTCATCAAGCGAGCTAATGTCAAATAACCTCTTCTTACCGGCAAGTTTGCAATCATAATTGAGCTCTTTAATAGCCCAATATGCCTTATGTTCTAGTTCAAGAGGTAAGTGACAAGCTTTTTCTTAAACCATTTTATACGGAGACATACCGATAGGATTTTTATAAGCAGTTCTATAGGCCCATAATGCATCATCAAGTTTCTTGGACCAATTCTTTCAAGATCTATTAATAGTCTTTTGCAAAATCAATTTAATCTCTCTATTACTCAATTCTACTTGACCACTAGACTGAGGATGATATGGAGATGCAATTCTATGATTAACATCATACTTAGCAAGCATTTTACGAAAAGCACCATGAATAAATGTGAACCACCTTCAGTCATTAAATATCTAGGGACTCCAAACCTCAGAAAAATAACTTCTTTAAGCATCTTAATAGAGGTGTTATGATCAGCACTACTAGTTGGAATAGCTTCTACCCACTTAGTAACGTAATCAACAGCAACTAAAATATGTGTATACCCATTGGATGAAGGAAAAGGTCCCATATAATCAAAGCCCCAAACATCAAATGGTTCAATAACAAGTGAATAATTCATAGGCATTTCTTGACGTCTACTAATATTACCAATTTTTTGACATTCATCACAAGACAAGACAAACTTACGAGCCTCTTTGAAGAGAGTAGGCTAATAAAAACCGGATTGCAATACCTTATGTGCAGTTCTATCTCCAACGTGGTGTCCTCCGTAAGCCTCAGAGTGACACTTGCGTAGTATCTGTTCCTGTTCATGCTCAGGTACACAACGTCTAATAACACTATCTACTCCTTCTTTATAAAGGTGTGGGTCATCCCAAAAGTAATGTCTTAAATCATAGACAACTTTTTCTTTTGCTGGTATGTGAAACTAGGTGGTATAAATTTAGCAATAATATAATTAGCATAATCAGCATACCATGGAGCAGTACGAGAAGCATTTATGATAGCTAATTGTTCATCCGGAAAGCTATCATCAGTAGGTAGTGGGTCATCAAGAACATTCTCTAACCTAGACAAGTTGTCTGCAATGGGGTTCTCAGCCCCCTTTCTATCAATAATATGCAAATCAAATTCTTGTAGCAAGAGAACTCGCCTAATAAGTTGTCACACCCTAATTTTCATGCCACAACACTTAAGCTAATAAATAATGATAAAGTGTGGTTTGACAAAAACTTTTGCATTTTGGCTTTTATTTGGAGGTTTTCTCTCTGTGTTTTTCAAGTGCTCTTTAAAGTCAACAAAACTCCACCTTCTATACTTCATCTCCTTCCCCCAAACTTCTGCCCAATGATCATGCCATGTGTATAGCGCAATATAGTATTTTCTTACAAAAATAATTTGGCCAAAAAGTATTTTCTAAAATTAGTTTTCCAAAACCCATGAATTGATGTTTGCACTGTAAGTACTTGATTTGGGGTGTGAAAAATCTTTAAAAATGTATATTTGAATCCTATTAGATATAGGACTCCCATAAACCACAAAAGTATAATTGTAAAAGTTATTTTCCTATTTTATTTAAAAGCTTTTTCTTAAGACTAGAAATGGTCTTTAATAGGGAAAAATTATTTTATTGTTTCAAAAATATATGAAAAAAATCAGGGAAACACAGTGGACATATATTGTCCATATATATGAGTTTCAACGCATGGTCATGTTCAAAATATTGGACAAAAACTCCCAAAACCATTTCTGCCCATTTCAAGGATTTGAAATATTTCTACAGGAAATATTTTCATCAAAATCCAAGAAAATTCTAGCAAGTCACACATGCATAATATGATGACACTGCAAAGTTTTAGGTCAATTCAAACTGTTTTGGTTCACAAAAATGCCCCAAAACCAGCTCTGTCCAGATTCAAATTTGAACAACTTTGTACTACCAACTTTCTCTCCTCGACCCCAACTTTTGTGAGAATGTTCACATAGCGAAATGAGGCCACTACACTGAGTGGTGCATCAATGGGAAGGGATTTGCTCAACTAAATCTACACAAGTTCATTTCTGCTAATTTCTAGGGTTTACCAAAGTTACATTGGCAACTTTCTTCAAATGGACTCAAACTTGCTGGTCAACCTCAATTATATATGCCACTTGATCTTGTTAATTCTCATGCCTAGCGGAATTAATTTGCATCCCCAAATTTGCATCAAACACCTTCTGGTCATTGCAAAAAGTCATTGGTTTCACCCCCCTACACTAATCTCCTTGACTCCACATGTTTACCACAGTTGAACCTGATCACCAGCAACCTCCAGTAGCTCCCCCTCTTCCAAAGCTCAATGATTGAGGGGTAAAAACCCCCATTTTACCTCTTTGGATAGCCCTTTTCTCTCTCTCCCTCAACCTCTCTCTTCTCCTAGAGGCTCTCCAGAGCATCCAATGCTTCCTCCCCTTTCTTTACTACCCCCTGGCACTACTGGACACAAGTGGCCGCGCCCACTTCCCCCTTTTTATGCCATGGCATGCCAAAGGCATGCTCCAGAGCGCGCTACAGTGCTCCCACGCACTGTAGCTTCTCTCTGCCCAAGCCACCCGACCACCTCGAGCCTCCCCCTCATGCCAGTCGAGGTGCCTCGACGTCCTAAACGCTCCACCATGCTGTCCACCCCCTTCCCCTCTCTCTCTCTCTCACCCTGAGGCGCGCACCAGACGCCGCCCAGCTCGGCCAATGCATGCGCCCATGCCAGGGACCCCTTCGAGCTCGCCCTGCTCCTCCTCTCTCTTCCTGGCGCCCTACTCAATGCCCACGAGCACCGCAGACAGTCCCGAGCCTCCTCCCGTGGCCACCACAGCCATTTCCGCGGGTGCCCGTAGGCCACGTCCACGGTGAGCCATGGCCTCGCCATTTAAGGGCTCCCGAGGCCTCCCTCTGGATCCCCTTAGCTCTCTATCCTTCCCAGCGACCCCCTGACCAACCCGCCCTTCTCCCGGAGGCCAAGGTGCCGAGCCCACCATCGCCATCGGCCACGTCTGCCACGGTCGGCGTTCTCCTTGACCTGGTCCTCTCCGGCATGCGTGTGACCCAAGGATGGATGCACCCCTTCGTGCTGACCACGCAGGTGGGTGGAACGTCGCCGGAGGCTGCCTGGGTCGCCGGCGCGAGCGACGACAAGTCTCTCCTGCCGCTGATCTGTTCGAGTGGGGGAAGGGAGACGAACCCGACAGTCGGGCCCCGCCCTTCGGTCAGCCAGCAAGGCTGAGCCGCTGACTAGTGGGCCTCGCCCCGCCCCATTAAGTGGAGACGGGCTCTGCCTGCCACCGCCTTCGCTCGAGGAAGGCGTACTCTTCGAGTGCGCCTCCTGCGTCGACAGCCCGCGCGCGGCCGAGCAGCTGGGCCGGCCCGCTGCCTATCTCTCGCCTTGCGCCCATGATAAGGGTAAAGGCCCCTTTTCCTTTTTATTTTTCCCAGTAGACTTCAAAAGCACTTAAATAAATCAAATTAACTCCAAATTTGATGATTCAAATTTCTAGGGGATCCATAAATCATGATCTATCACATGGTGCTACTTGCACAGTTTTCCAGAAACTTTCTCTTCAGAAATATTTATCAATATCCTATTTTTCTATTTCTGTGTTAAACTTTAGAAAATCACAGAGAACTCGAAATAGATCCGAATGCAATTTGATTCAAATTCCTAGATACCTATATCTTCCTAACTTAGTTTTTGAACATTTTTCCCAATGCTTTCTGTACCACATCAAATATTGGTCTATTTATCCATGTATAGGCAACTTTGCAATTCCCTAGGAATTTCATTTGGACTCCAAATCCAGTGAAACCATTTTCTAAATACTTCTAAAATCATGCCTTGTTTAATGGGTACCTTTACTCATTTTGTAAAAAGGCATTCTGTAGACAACTTGCAGATCCATTAAGTCCCTTATATCCTTCATATTGAAATGTTCCAAAATATCCACTTATCCAATTCCATTGAAATCACTTTGGTCATTCCTCATATGACCAGAGGTATCCTAGAAAAGTCAACTTCATATTTTTAGAGCACATTTATTCTTGCCTTGTTGTGTTGCTTATTGTGATTATTTCCCACGTTAGTTGACGAAGTAGACGGAGTGCTTGGAGAAGGACCAGAAGATTTCAAGACTCTGATGAACCAGGCAAGCAGCCCCTTGACCATGTCTATGAAACCCTTTTTATGCATGTCATATGGCACTTTTATTACTTGCATCAGAGACATGATGATGAGGTGACCACATGGGGTAGTTTGCCACCGTTACTTCCTCGTTGATACTTGCATGGTGCATGACCCTACCTCCTTATGAGGGTTATGCCGGTGGGAGTAGATAGGATGCTAGAGTAGTTGCTACGCAAAAAGGGACGGGAATGTGCATGGTGATGGAGACAAAGTATTTTCAAAAGACTTTTTCGAAAATCCCGTCAGGTGCCACTTATGCCCGAGGGAGATAATGAGCTGGGTAACCACTTGATGACGAAGTGGTGCAGTGAGGCAAGTGTGTGTGTTGTTTTCGAAAACGGATTAGATTTAAGATTTGTCGACTGTCCCAACCTTACATGCGCAACCACTCTACCCTTATATGGGAAAGGGCATTATTGATTACCTAGGCCGATACTAGCTTGGAGCCCGCATTACTAGTGACGGGGGAGAGTTGGTGCTCTCTCTCGGGACGGGGTCGTGCCAGGTAGGGCGGCCAAGAACATTTTTATGGGGCACCGGACACACTGTTGGTACACCGTGCCAGTGGTATGTGATGAATATGGGAGCGAGGCTCCACAATTTTAAGTTGTGAAATGTTGGGCACGGGGGTTACTACCAATCGAGTGAACTCTATGTTAGTGTCGTCTAGGGAAAGATAGTGATCGGGTGCTTACCCCGGGTACTTGAGGTACCGCAGGTCGTGGATGACACGGAAGTTCCCCGGATCTTGTGGGTAAAGTGTGCAACCTCTGCAGAGTGTAAAACTATTCGAATAGCCGTGTCCACGGTCAAGGACAGTTGGGCGGTGCTGCTTAAACTACGTCCAGGGTTCTGCAAATCGTGTGTGTGTTGATAAAACTATTTGGGTTAAGTCAGATGGCTTGACATGATGATCAAGTTGGATTGGTGTCCAACTCCGCTTATGTTGATATCTGTAACTTGTTCGTACGGATATCTGTACTCTCATGATGCATACTTTACATGTGGATAGATCATGTCATTGCACTCAAAACTAGCTTTCTGCAAACTACCTACTTAGTGCTATATCATTGCATTATTGTGCCTTGTCCCAATCATGGGTTGCTTGCGAGTACATTCAAAGTACCCATTGGCTTGCCACTGGTTATTTTACTGTCCAGGCATGAGAGAACGGGAGTAAGATGAAGATTTTTGCGGTGACGAACATGCAAGCTAGGACGCTTCCCAGTCAGAATGCCTGTAGGGTTAAGGCAGATGGCATGGGTCGAAGTTACTGACGAAGATTTCCGCTGCAATGTTATACTCAAGACTTTACCATAATGGTCATAATTTATGTAAGACGGTATGTACGGATGTAAGACTATTCAGCTTCTTTGTGTTCAGTGAGCATTGATCTCTGGGATCACTATACACGTGCATTCGGTGATCACGACTTATGAGTCGGGGTCCCCACAGAGCTGGTATCAGAACCATCCTGACTGTAGGGAGCCTTAGTTAGCATGGTCATTAGTTAGGGTAAAACTATTTCCAAAACTATTACTAGTTTTCAAAACTATCTATACTTCTCTTCCCTTCTTAGTTTTTCGAAAACTAAGGTATACTTTCCCCATCGAACTCTTCCCTTCAAAATTATTGCAAACGGTTGCTAGCACCCTCAAGCCCCTGACCACGAGATTCCTTGTAATCCTCGTGGATAGCCTAGAAGGATTACACCTTGCCAAACACTCATCCACCTCTTCTGAGCACAAGATTGGCAACACCACAGCAAGACGATGCAAACAGAAGATACGCCTTTGAAGAATGAGGACATGAAGACCCATAGGATGGTGGCACCTTTGAATTTGCCCTAGGATGATGCAACCTTGTCCTATGACGATCAGGGTGTAAGATATGCAGGATCATGATATACATCACTAATAGAGCAATCATGTCCTCACCGTTGTTGTATCGGCAACCACCGGTGGATGAGAACCTCGCCAATTGGTCCACCTCACTATAGTGAGAAGGAAAACGGTTCTCCTCGTCCCCCGCTCTTGGTGCCAATGATGTCATCAACATAACCGGCATGTTGGACCTCTACTATGCCTTGTTAATGTCATTGCATAAAGGATTACCTACTTGGTACCATCGACGCCTTAGAAGACAAAAAGGGATCATCATGATTAAGAAGACAACAGAAGACCGAGTCAATGCCTGCTACGAGGAGCCACCTTCACCCCATCACTTCAACAGTCAAGAAGTTGTTGAAGAATCTTCAGGCTCAACCCGGATTGTTTCATCAAACAACTACAAGAGACGTAGCAACACCTGAGGAAAACCCAGAAGACTGAACGAGGCATGGAGCAAAGCACGACTACTGAATCCGAGAACCCCTAGGGTAGGATGAGTCGTGTACCCCCTATGCGTAGTCGAGTCCATAGGATGGCTCGAATAGAACCATGATTGTGTGTTGCATGTTTTTATTTGTTTGAGTTTGATATCAGTCGCTCTTTTTGCCCTAGGCAACAAGTACACGACTATATCACCTACCTTATTTTGTTGTATGTTTTTGGCCCTCTTTTCACCTGTTTGTTTGCACCTACACTACAGAACCCCCTTTAGGCATTCCCCTCCTCTATGCTACTTTTCCCTCTCATCTCTCTCCTCAACTGAAGACAAGCAAGACAAGATGCACCAAGCGTTCTACTTTGGTGACCAACTAGCACTGAAGACTTCTGCTGCCGCCTCCTCGACCAAGTGCAGCCCCGTAGAGTTATGTTTACCCTCATTACTGGAACCCCATCCCCATACCCTTCGAGACCTCATGAGATAACCCATCTCGAATCCTTAACCATGTGCTTAACCCACAGAATTGCAATAGAACCAGCTAAGCCTCTGTAACCTGGCTCAACATTTGGTTCACTATGGGACTAGTGGACATAGGGAATGAGCACATTATCATCCTAATATAGCACCAGGACTGGCGATGCCATAGGAAAGACCAACTTGAGGATATAGGAATAGAGGATGAATGACTTGATGAGTTTATATTAGTGACCTTACATGCGCAACCACTGTACCCTTATATGGGAAAGGGCATTATTGATTACCTAGGCCGATACTAGCTTGGAGCCCGCATTACTAGTGACGGGGGAGAGTTGGTGCTCACTCTCGGGACGGTGTCGTTCCAGGTAGGGCGGCCAAGAACATTTTTATGGGGCACCGGACACACCGTTTGTACCCCGTGCCAGTGGTATGTGATGAATATGGGAGAGAGGCTCCACAATTTTAAGTTGCGAAATGTTGGGCACGGGGGTTACTACCAATCGAGTGGACTCTATGTTAGTGTCGTCTAGGGAAAGATAGTGATCGGGTGCTTACCCCGGGTACTTGAGGTACCGCGGGTCGTGGATGACACAGAAGTTCCCCAGATCTTGTGGGTAAAGTGTGCAACCTCTGCAGAGTGTAAAACTATTCGAATAGCCGTGTCCACGGTCACGGACGGTTGGGCGGTGCTGCTTAAACTACGTCGAGGGTTTTGCAAATCGTGTGTGTGTTGATAAAACTATTTGGGTTAAGTCAGATGGCTTGACATGATGATCAAGTTGGATTGGTGTCCAACTCCGCTTATGTTGATATCTGTAACTTGTTCGTACGGATATCTGTACTCTCATGATGCATACTTTACATGTGGATAGATCATGTCATTGCACTCAAAACTAGCTTTCTGCAAACTACCTACTTAGTGCTATATCATTGCATTACTGTGCCTTGTCCCAATCATGTGTTGCTTGCGAGTACATTCAAAGTACTCATTGGCTTGCCAGTGATTATTTTATTGGCCAGGCATGAGAGAACAGGAGTAAGATGAAGATTTTTGCGGTGTCGAACATGCGAGCTAGGATGCTTCCCAGTCAGAATGCCTGTAGGGTTAAGGCAGATGGCATGGGTCCAAGTTACTGACGAAGATTTCCGTTGCAATGTTATACTCAAGACTTGACCATAATGGTCATAATTTATGTAATACGGTATGTACGGATGTAAGACTCTTGTTATTTAGCTTCTGTGTGTTCAGTGAGCATTGATCTCTGGGATCACTGTACACATGCATTCGGCGATCACGACTTATGAGTCGGGGTCCCCACATAAGTCTAGGTTTAGCATCTTTCTTTTCCATGAGATATTTAATAGTAGCATGATCAGTGTGAACAGTTACTTTGGAATCAACTATATGGTCTAAACTTATCACAAGTAATTACAACTGCTAAAAATTATTTTTCAGTGGTAGCATAATTTCTCTGGGCACTGTCTAGAGTTTTACTAGCATACTGGATAACATTTAATTTCTTATCAACTCTTTGCCCTGGAACAGCACCAACAGCATAATCACTAGCATCACATATAATTTCAAAGGGTAAATTCCAATCAGGTGGCTGAACAATAGGTGCAGAAATCAAGACTTTCTTAAGTATTTCAAATGCTTCTACACAATCATCATCAAAAACAAAAGGAACAACTTTTTGCAAGAGATTAGTGAGAGGCCTAGAAATTTCAGAGAAGTCTTTAATAAACCTCCTATAGAAACCAGCATGACCAAGGAAACTTCTTATACCTTTGATATCTTTAGGCCCCGACATCTTTTCAATAGCATATACTTTAGCTTATCAACTTCGATACCTCTTTCAAAAATTTTATGCCCCAAGACAATACCTTCATTAACCATAAAGTGGCACTTCTCCCAATTCAGGACAAGATTAGTTTCTTCACATCTCTGCAAATCAAGGTTGATTAAGCAATCATCAAAAGAAGTTCCGTAAACGGAGAAATCATGCATGAAAACATCAACAATCTTTTCACAAAAGTCAGAGAATATAGCAGTCATACATCTTTGAAAGGTAGCAGGTGCATTACATAAACCAAAATACATACGTCTATAAGCAAAAGTACCGAAAGGGCAAGTAAAAGTGGTCTTTTCTTGATCCTCTTTTGACACAGGTATTTCAGAGAAACCAGAATACCCATCTAGGAAGCAAAAATGTGTATGTTTGGATAGTCTTTATAGCATTTGATCAATGAAAGGTAGAGGGTAATGATCTTTTCTAGTAGCTTTATTTAATTTGCGAAAATCGATTACCATTCTATGACCTGTAACAATTCTTTGTGGGATCAATTCATTCTTATCATTAGGAACAACAGTAATACCTCCCTTCTTAGGGACACAATAAACAGGACTTACCCACTAACCATCAGCAATAGGGTAAATTATACCTGCCTCCAGAAGCTTTAGTATTTCATTTCTTACCACTTCTTTCATCTTAGCATTTAACCGCCGTTGATGATCAACAACTGGTTTAGAAAGCCAATTTTATTTTGTGTTGGCATAGAGTGGGACTAATGCCCTTAAGATCATCAAGAGCATATCCAATGGCATCACGGTGCTTCTTCAGAGTTTTCAATAATTTTTCTTCTTCATGCTATGAAAGGTTAGCACTAATAATAACATGACATATCTTATTTTGATCGAGATAAGCATATTTAAGAGTATCAGGTAATTGTTTAAGCTCAAACACGGGATCTCCCTTGGGTGGAGGAGGATCTCCGAGTATCTCAACAGGCAAATTGTGTTTCAAAATAGGTCCTTGCTTAAAGAATACTTCATCTATTTCCCTTATTTCATTCATAAACATATCATTTTCATGGTCTAGCAAATATTGTTCTAAAGGATCATTAGGACGCATGGCAATAGAAGCAAGACCAATAGTTTCATCTTTACTAGGCAATTCTTTATCATGGGGTTGTCTATGAAATTTAGCAAAATTAAAATCATGAGACATATCCCCTAAACCAACAGTAACAATATCCTTTTCGCAGTCTACCTTAGCATTAACAGTATTCAAGAAGGGTCTACCAAATATAATGGGACAAAAGTCATCTTGTGGGGAACCAAGAACAAGAAAATCAGTAGGATATTTAATTTTCCCACACAAGACTTCAACATCTCTAACAATCCCAATTGGTGAAATAGTGTCTTTATTGGCAAGCTTAAAAGTAACATCAATATCTTCTATCTCAGCAGGTGATATATCATGCATAATTTCTTTGTATAAGGAATGAGGTATTGCACTCACACTAGAACCCATATCACATAAGCCATGATAACAATGATCTCCTATTTTAACAGAAATAACAGGCATGCCAACAACATGTCTATGTTTACCTTTAGTATCGGGTTTAGCAATTCTGGCAGCTTCATCATAGAAATAAATAACATGCCCAACAATATTATCGACCAAGAGATCTTTGACCATAGCAATACTAGGTTCAACTTTAATTTGCTCAGGAGGTTAGATGTTCTAATATTACTCTTACGAACCATAGTTGAAGCTTTAGCAAGATCCTTCATTCTAACAGGAAAAGTTGGTTTCTCAATATAAGTGGTAGGAACAATAGGATCAATATTATAAGTAATAGTTTTTTCTTCAACTTTAATAGCTTCTACTACTTTCACTTCAATGGGAGGATGATATTTAAACCACTTCTCCTTAGGGAGATCAACATGAGTAGCAAATGATTCACAGAAAGAAGCTACTATCTCAGAGTCAAGTCGATATTTAGTGCTAAATTCATGGAAAGCATTAGTATCCATAAAAGATTTAACACAATCAAACTTAGGGGTTATACCTGACTCCTTACCTTCGTCGAGTTCCCAATCTTCAGAGTTGCGTTTAATTCTTTCCGATAAATCTCATTTGAATTCAATAGTCTTCATCATAAAAGAACCAGTACAAGAAGTATCGAGCATGGAGCAATCATTATGGGAAAGCCGAGCATAAATATTTTGAATAGTAATTTCTCTTGAGAGCTCATGATTGGGGCATGAATATAACATTGAGTTAAGCCTTCCCCAAGCTTGAGCGATACTTTCTCCTTCACGAGGCCAAAAATTATATATATATATATATATATATATATATATATATATATATATATATATATATATAATTACGATCACGATGAACCAAATGCATAGGATAAAACTTCTGACGAAATTCCAATTTCAATCGGTTGTATTTCCATGATCCAATATCATCACATAGCCTATACCATGTCAATGCCTTTCCCTTCAAAGATAAAGGGAAGACCTTCTTCTTGACAACATCCTCGGGCATACCTGCAAGCTTAAATAATCCACAAACTCCATCCACATAGATTAGGTGCATATCGGGATGTAATGTTCCATCTCCTGTATAGGGATTAGCTAGAAGTTTCTCTATCATACCCAAAGGAATTTCAAAGTAAACATTTTCAGTAGGTTCAGTAGGTTCAGGGGCAACTCTTTGCTCTTCTGGTCGGGGTGAAGATACCCCGAACAAGCCCCTCAAAGGATTATTTTCTATAGTAACAAGTGAAGTAACTTTCAGCACACTATATAAATGTTCCCTTACCAAATTCCACTTACCAAAGGCGCTTCACTCCCCGGCAACGGAGCCGGAAAAGAGTCTTGATGGCCCACAAGTATAGGGATCTATCGTAGCTCTTTTGATAAGTAAGAGTGTCGAACCCAACAAGGAGCAGAAGGAAATGACAAGCAGTTTTCAGTAAGGTATTCTCTGCAAGCACTGAAATTATCGATAACAGATAGTTTTGTGATAAGATAATTCATAACGGGAACAAGTAACAAGAGTATATAAGATGCAGTAAGGTGGCCCAATCCTTTTTGTAGCAAAGGACAAGCCTGGACGAACTCTTATATAAAGCAAAAGTGCTCCCGAGGACACATGGGAATTATTGTCGAGCTAGTTTTCATCATGCTCATATGATTCACGTTCATTACTTTGATAATTTGATATGTGGGTGGACCGGTGCTTGGTGTTGTACTTACTTGGACAAACCTCCCACTTATGATTAACCCCTCTTGCAAGCATCCACAACTACGAAAGAAGAATTAAGGTAAACGTAACCATAGCATGAAACATATGGATCCAAATCAGCCCCTTACAAAGCAACGCATAAACTAGGGTTTAAGCTTCTATCACTCTAGCAACCCATCATCTACTTATTACTTCCCAATGCCTTCCCCTAGGCCCAAATCATGATGAAGTGTCATGTAGTTGATGTTCACATAACACCACTAGAGGAGAGACAACATACATCTCATCAAAATATCGAACGAATACCGAATTCACATGATTACTTATAACAAGACTTCTCCCATGTCCTCAGGAACAAATGTAACTACTCACAAAGCATATTCATGTTCATAATTAGAGGGGTATTAATAAGCATTAAGGATCTGAACATATGATCTTCCACCGAATAAACCAACTAGCATCAACTACAAGGAGAAATCAACACTACTAGCAACCCACAGGTACCAATCTGCGGTTTTGAGACAAACATCAGATACAGGAGATGAACTAGGGTTTGAGAGGAGATGGTGTTGATGAAGATGTTGATGGAGATTGACCCCATCTCGATGAGTGGATCGATGGTGATGACGATGGCGGTGATTTCCCCTCCCGGAGGGATGTTTGTCGGGCAGAACAGCTCCGCTGGAGCCCTAGATTGGTCCTGCCCAGGTTCCGCCTTGAGACGGCAGCGCTTCGTCCCGAAAGCTTCTCTATGATTTTTTCCAGGGCAAAAGACACCATATAGCAGAAGATGGGAGTCGGGGGCCTGCCAGGGGGCCCACGAGGCAGGGGCGTGCCCAGGGGGTAGGGCGCGCCCTCCACCCTCGTGGCTGACTGGTGGCCTCCCTCTAGTGCTTTCTTCGCCCAATATTTTTAATATATTCCAAAACTGATCTCCGTGAAGTTTCTGGACTTTTGGAGTTGTGCAGAATAGGTCTCTAATATTTTCTCCTTTTCTAGTCCAGAATTCCAGCTGCCGGCATCCTCCCTCTTCATGTAAACCTTATAAATAAGAGAGAAAAGGCATGAGTATTATGATATAATGCGTAATAACAGGCCATAATGCAATAAATATTGATATAAAAGCATGATGCAAAATGGACGTATCACGCACCGCCGTCGTGGCGGCGCCTTGCTCCATGTGGCGCGGGGGAGGCCCTGGCACCGGGCTCCCCCCATGCAGCTCCCAGCGCATCGCGTCCACCTACAGCGGGGCCGTCATCCTGAGGTCCATGGCTGTTACCGTGGCTTGGTTTACCCACGGTCCATGGTTAGCGTAATCGTGCCCCTGAGATGTTGGCTATACCCGGTGGATGTCGTTGTTGACGACGTCGGTGAAGCTCCGGGTGGCTCGCGAAGAGCTTTGGACTCGTGTGGCCTCGACGCCCAGGCTGGCGAGGGAAATGTGTAGGGGCGTCTTCTTGGCGTGTACAGCAAGTCCGTCAGCGGGGGTACATGGGTGCCTGAAGCCGCCATCCCCGAGTCGTCGCATGGCCGTCTGGCATCGGTGCTTGCCAGGCCTAGCGCAAGGTCATGACAACCATAGGGTGGTATCTCGGTGTGGCCCCAAGAGGGGCCGCCCGGCATCACCACGCCCGGAGGTAACATGTCCTAGGTAGGATGAGCGGTGTCGTGGGCCAGGTTGGTGCCGTGAGGTCCTCCGGGCCCCTCAAGGAAGGGCGCGCGGGCGTAGCGGGGGCCGGCACATGCCCCTGGCATCGCTTGCGACGTAGGCAGGGTGTAGAAAGGTGTTACGCCCCTGCAGGCGGCGTCGAGCAGCTCGGCGACCCGCTCTAGTAGGGCGTCGTGGCCGCCTTCCGCCAACCTGCATCGCAGCAGCTCTCGTGCCACGATGAGTGTGGCTCTCATGTTCGCATGTTCCTGGCGGGTGTGTAGCGCTGTTGTCGCAGCATAGCTCGAGGATCGCGTGGTGGCGCGATTGCGGTGCAGCGCAAGGGCGGGCGGTGGCAGCCCGCATCACCCATGGCCGACGACGCTGGGTGGCGTGCGGGCTATGAGGAGCGCGGGGTGAAGATCTTCTTGGGTGGAAGGCGCTTCCCGGGCAGGCCGAGCCAGCGTGAGCTCGAGGAGCGTCAGCCATGAGAACGGCGGAGCGGTGGCGAATCGACGGGAGGAAGAGAGGCTCTGACACACCCCTACCTAGCGCGCCAAATGTCGGATTCAGGGCTTTGCAAACCTAAGATAGATACGAACTCTGGGGTGCGTGCGAAGAACTCAGCCTCCCAGTCTGCCTACCTGTCGATCTCACGACCTAGCTCGATGAACTGGAAGGAAATGGAACAAGGCCATTTTACCCAGGTTCGGGCCACTTTGCGGTGTAAAATCCTACTCCTTCTTTGTGGTGGATTAGCCTCAAGGTGGGCTGAGGATGAACTAGTACAGAGGAGGGACAACCTCAAGAGGTGTGTTCTTGTGCTTGTGTGAGCTGGTGAGGGTGAGGATGGCCTGAATGATCCGTCCGCCTCTATGGTGGTGGCTAGGCTACACTTATAGTGGCCTTGGTCCTCTTCCCCCAAAATGAAGGTGGGAAGGGATCCCACAATGGCCAAATTCAAAGGGAGACAACTAGTACATCTTATCCTGATGAAAGGTGGCCTGCGCGTGCAAAGCTTCTGGTCGAGACGCCGTGGTGGGCTCGGCGATGACCTCCATCCTGCCGTCCTGGCGGTCTTGGTCTCTTTTCATGGAAATGGAAACCTTTGGTTGATTCCTCAGGACTCCGCGCCTGCACTTGCCTGTTTAGCACCAAAGAGGAAACCTGCTATACTACGCCCACTGGCGCCCGCATGGCCTTGGTCGTCACGGCTTGCGTAATCCGAACCTCATGAGGTGAGGGCTTGCATAGAAATCTCCGCTCCTCGGGAGCCAGCCTAAGGAGGCCGCTCCTTCTGGTGATCTTGACGTTGTCCACCTCGCCAGGCTTGGCCCCTTGCAAGGGTCTTGTGTTGTTGGTGCTGAAGATGGGCCGTACCAGGCCGTCGATGGAGCCACACCATGGGCCACAGGCAGGCAAGTCTGGGTACCCCGGTTCCCAGAACGCCGACACCCGTGCTCCCCAACTTGATCATGGTTGTGTGGGTAGTATTGAGGGTTGTGGATCGAAGAATGTTTGGATTACAAGCTTCGATGAGCATCCTCCTCGTTGGGTCATAATTCTCTTATTTTCCATTTTCCAACTTCTTAAGCTAGTTATCCCCATCCATTTATTGATCCTACGCCATGAAGATCGGACCACCCCTTGAACACCCTCTTCTCCGAAGACAGTGTCGCATCAAGGAGGAGGTTGAGGAGGAGGAGGATGTGGGGGACGCTGGCGACCTGGATATGCAGGCGGAGCAGCTGGCCATCCTTGATTCCCTCCGCTCGTAGTCGGCTACGGAGGCCAGACGTCGTCGCCGGCAGGAGATAGAGACCACGGAGGAGGCGGAGATGCTCGCCTACATGGATGAGGGCGAGCAGGAGGAGGATGAGCCAAAGCCCTCCTACCCGCTCGTCTATTTGGTGCCTGGCACCATTGTCATGATATCTTCGACAACAAAGATTAGCTAGGGTAGTATTTAGTTGATACATCTCCAACATATCTATAATTTTTGATTGTTCCATGCTATTATATTATCATTCTTGGATGTTTTACAATCATTTTATAGCACCTTTATATCATTTTTTGTGACTAACCTATTGACATAGTGCCCAGTGCCAGTTGTTGTTTCTTACTTCACAGAATATCAGTACCAAATGGATTCCAAATGGCATGAAACTTTTTGGAGATTTTTTTTGGACCAGAAGACACCTTGGAGGCCAAGAAAGCACTAGAGGGGAGGTCCGTGGGGGGCACAACCCACCAGGGCATGCCCAGGAGCCCAGGCGTGCCCAGGGGTTGTGGTACCCACGGAGACCTCCTACACCACCTCTTCACCCTATAAATTCCCAAGTATTTCAGAAACCCTAGGGGAGATGTCAAAACGGAATTCCAGCCCGCGGCAAGTTCCAGAACCACGAGATCCAATCTACACCATCATGGAGGGATTCATCATCCTGCTTGGTGCCTCTCCGATGATGCATGAGTAGTCCACCATAGACCTACAGGTCCGTAGGAAGTAGCTAGATGGCTTTCTCTCTCTATTTTGGTTCTCAATACAATGGTCTCTTGGAGATCCATTTGATGTAATGACTTTTTGCGTTGTGTTTGTTGGGATCCTATGAAGTTTGAGTTTGTGACCAAATCTATATCCATGAAAGTTATCTGAGTTTTCTTTGATCTCTTGTATGCATGATTACTTATAGCCTTGTATTCCTTCTTTGAATCTTTGGTTTAGTTAGGCCGACTAGATCGATTTTTGTTGCCATGGGAAGAGGTGCTTTGTGATGGGTTCGATCTTGCAATGTCCTCTCCCAGTGACACAAGGGGCAGCGAGGCACGCATGTAGCGTTGCTATTAAGGATAACAAGATGGGGTCTATTCCTACATGAATAGATCTTGTCTACATCATGTCACCATTCTTATTGCATTACTCCATTTCTCCATGAACTTAATACACTAGATGCATGCTGGATAGTAGTCGATGTGTGGAGTAATAGTAGTAGATGCAGAATCATTTTGGTCTACTAATCTTGGATGTGATGCCTATATAATGATCATTGCCTGGATATCGTCATAATTATTTGATCTTCTATCATTTGCCCAACAGTAATTTGTTTACCCAACGTATGCCATTTTCTCGAGAGAAGCCACTAGTGAAATCTACGGCCCCTGGGTCTATCTTTTATCATATTGCTTTCCGATCTATTTTTATTCGCTTTTATTTTAAGATCTATTATTCCAAAAACCCAAAAATACCTTGCTGCACTTTTTCTTTATTTATTTTATTTTATGTTATTGCAAGATCTATTTATCCAAAATCATGCAAACCAATCTATCTTTTGCCCGAGGAGGGATTGAGAACCCCTCTTATGCGTCAGGTTGCAAGTATTTCCTTATTACATCGAATAGATCTCCAAGAACATCGAGGAGAACATGGTATTGAGAATCAAAGAGAGAGAGAAGAAGCCATCTAGTTACTAGCTATGGACCCGTAGGTCTGTGGTAAACTACTCACGCTTCATCAGAAGGGCAATGGTGTTGATGTAGAAGCCCTCCATGATCGAATCCCCCTCTGGCAGGACGCCGGAAAAGGCCCCTAGATGGGATCTCACAGGTACAGAAGGTTGCAGCGGTGGAAAAGTATTTTTGTGGCTCTCTCTGTTGGTTTTGGGATATATGAGAATATATAGGCGAAGAAACTAGGTTGGTGGAGTCACGAGGGGCTCACAAGGGTGGGGGCGTGCCCTACCCCCCTGGGCGCGCCCTCCGTCCTAGTGGCCACCTCGTGGCTTCTCTGACTTGCACTCCAAGTCCTCTGGATGTCTTCTGGTCCAAGGAAAATCATCGCCAAAGTTTTATTCTGTTTGGACTCCGTTTGGTATTCCTTTTCTGCAAACTCTAAAACAAGGGAAAAAATAGGAACTGGCACTTTGCTCTAAGTTAATAGGTTAGTCCAAAAAATAATACAAAATAGCATATTAATGCATATAAAACATCCAAAACAGATAATACAATAGCATGAAATAATAAAAATTATAGATAAGTTGGAGACGTATCAGAGCACAAATGGTATTGCAATGTTTGAAAATGAGGCCTAGGGTCCGTACTTCCACTAGTGCAATCTCTCAACAATGCTAATCTAATTGGATCGTATAACCATCCCTCAACGTGTGATGAAGAATCACTCCAAAGTTCTTATCCAGCAGAGAACATAAGTAGAAATTGTTTGTAGGGTACGAAACCACCTTAAAGTTATTCTTTCTGTTCGATCTATTCAACAGTTCGTACTAAAATAACACAAAGTTATTCTTTCCGTTTGATCTATCCAAGAGTTCATAATAAAATAACACCATATGATACGCATCAATCAATTCTAATGTCACCTAGATACTCCAATGTCACCACAAGTATCCATGAGTTAATTATACGATACGCATCAGACAATTTCAGATTTATAATACTCGATCCAACACAAAGAACCTCAAAGAGTGCCCCAAGATTTCTACCGGAGAAACAAGGATGAAAATGTGTGTAGGATATCGGGTTCCGGCAAAACCCTTAAGGTTCGAACACCAGGGTGCGCACGAAGATCTCCTCCTACCAAATCTCGCTCTCAGCCTTGCCGCGATCCCTAAGCTAGGTTGATGAACTCACAGCACAAGAGCCACAAGATTTATACAGGTTCGGGCCACCGTTGTGGTGTAATACCCTACTCCTGTGTGTGGTGGTGGATTGCCTCTTGGGGTGATGATGAACAGTACAGAGGAAGAACAGCCTCGCGAGGAGAGGTGTTCTTGGGCTGGTGTGATGTTCTGCTTGCTGGAATTTAGTCTATTTTGGGCAGCCCAATAACTATTTCAGAAATTCCTAATAAATCCTAGAGGCCCACTTAGCCCATTTGTGCAAGGCAAGGGATACTACTAAAGTTTAGTCCCACATTGCTAGTTTAGTGGGAGTTGGACCTCCTTATAAGGGAGGTTCTTTCCCTACTTGTATGAGCATGAGAACAAGAGGGACATCCACGCGCGCTCCTCCTCCGCCGCCCGCCTCGCCACGCCACGCCACGCCTCGTCACGACGCGCCGCGGGTTGCGGGAATGAGCCGAGCCGATGTCTAATTTTTGCCACGCACTACGGGTATACGAAAGGTCACTTGGGAGCTGAAAAGTTTTGCGGTAGTGGATAATTAATACGAACGGCGCACCCTTCGCGTGCTGCCTGTTCACTTCGCCTCCCTCCGTTGCTTCACCTCCCGTCGCAGCCTGTTTGCGCCCCTCTCCTGTGCCTATATAAGAGAGGTCGCTCCTCTCCAGAGAGACACATCAGAAGGTCCTCTTCCTCTCGCCACACAGTTCCAATCTCTGTGCTGCTGCTGTCTTCCTCATCCCGGCTTGCAGCGTGCACCGCACGTCAGGACAGTAGGCCTCCGAGACCGCACCTTTTGAGTCATGTACGGGAGAAGGGTGATAAGGTTTTTGGGGAGCGCTCAGCGCGACTATTGGTTGCTTCATCACGGATGATCCGGTCGCCGACGACTACTTCCCCGACGACGACTTCTTCCCCGACGTCCACGACCTCCTCGACGGCATGGCAGGCAAGGACACCGACCCCAAGTCCAGCGCTTTTGCTGCTGTTGTGCCGTACGTGTTCTTATCCTTTCTGTTAGAAGTCCTGCTACAGTTCTTGGCTCTAGTTTCTGCCCTACGTATGTTAGGTTTTATGTCCTATAAGCAACTTCATCTAGTGTCTGTTCTAGATGTGTTTACCTCAAGTTCATATATGCAGACGATGTTTACCTTCTCTCTGTCAGATTGCATGACTTGCTTTATATTTGCTATTTTAGTCATGCTTTATCTAGTATTTCTGTTAACAAAATCATTTGGTAAATTGCTCATATTTCCAACATTCAAAAAACCTTATTATAGGCAATTTACCTCGAATGGTTTTGCTGCTTCCATGAGACCTCCTATGTTTGAGGGTATCCACTATAAGAGGTGGCGCGTGAGAGCAGTCTTATGGTTTCAAACCATGAGTTGCTATGACGCCACTCTTGGCAAACCTGAAGGAGAGCAAGATGCCCAACAGGCACAAACTTTTCAGAAAATGGATACCTTGTTTAAGGCTGCTCTCTTGAGTGTTCTTGGTGAGAACATAGTTGATGCTTATGCGTCAATTGACAATGGAAAAGATATGTGGGACGCACTCGAGGCCAAGTTTGGGGTCTCGGATGCCGGCACTGAGTTGTACATCATGGAGCAATTCTATGATTACAGGATGACTGAAGAGCGCTCCGTGGTTGAGCAGGCTCATGAGATACAGTCATTTGGTAGAGAACTTGAGCACTTCAATTGTATCCTATCAGACAAGTTTGTTGCCGGGGGTATCATCACTAAGCTTCCTCCTTCGTGGAGGAACTTTGCTACCTTACTGAAGCATAAGAGACAGGAGTTTTCCGTCCCGAATATCATTGGTACTCTTGATGTGGAAGAGAAGGCGAGAGCAAAGGACACACGTGCTCGAGGTATTGAGGGAGGATCTAGTGCCAATCTGGTACAGAAGAAAAACTTCCAGTCCCACAAGTTCAAGAACAAGGGCAAGCTTGATGGTAAAGCAAAGTTTGATGGGAAGAACAAGGCTGTACAACACACGAACTTCAAGAAGAAGAGTGACAAGAAGAAAGGTGCTTGTCATGTGTGTGGAGATCCTGATCATTGGGCTCCTAGTTGCCCCAATCCCTATGACAAGCGTCATCCTGGGAAAGGCGGCAAGACCGCTAATGTTGTCATCGGAGACATTGACATGAAGGATGCTGGGTATGGTATATTTCCCACTATTCTCTCAGTATGTCATTCTCCTGATTGGTTGATTGACATGGGTGCTAATGTGCATGTATGTGGTGATATCTCCATGTTTTCGTCTTATCAGACCGCAGGGACTTCAACCGTGCTGATGGGCAACGGTTCAAGTGCTTCTGTTTGTGGTGTTGGCACGGTCGATCTGAAGTTTACTTCGGGGAAGATCGTGCGGCTGAAGAACGTGCATTATGTCCCCTCCGTCAATAAAAATCTTGTTAGCGGATCTCTTCTGTGTAGAGATAGCTGCAAGCTTGTCTTTGAGTCAAATAAATTTGTAATATCCAATTATGGAACCTTTGTTGGTAAAGGCTATGAGTCAGGAGGCCTATTTCGTTTATCCTTATCAGACGTTTGCAATAAAGTTGTTAATCATATTTGCAACAATAGTGAATCAAATGTGTGGCATTCACGTCTTTGTCATGTTAACTTTGGTTGCATGTCGCGACTAGCGAAGTTGAACTTAGTCCCTAGTTTCACCACTGTCAAGGGATCTAAGTGTCAAGTGTGCGTGCAAGCTAAGCAACCTCGTAAGTCTCACGTGACTGCGGAGACGAGAAATCTTGCACCACTAGAACTTATACATTCAGATCTATGTGGAATGAATGGTGTTTAGACAAAAGGTGGAAAGAAATATTTCATGACGTTGATTGACGACTCCACTAGATACTGTCGTGTGTATCTTCTGAAATCTAAGGATGAGGCTTTGAACTTTTTGAAGATCTATAAAGCTAAAGTGGAAAACCAACTTGATCGAAAAATCAAGAGGCTTAGGTCCGACCGTGGTGGAGAGTATATTTCCAATGAATTTGATGCTTTTTGTGCGGAACATGGTATAATCCATGAGAGGACGCCTCCCTACTCACCTCAGTCAAATGGGTTGGCTGAAAGAAAGAACCGTACTCTAACTGATTTGGTTAACACTATGTTAGACACATCGGGTCTCTCCAAGGCATGGTGGGGGGCGGCGATATTGACTGCATGTCATGTCCTAAACCGAGTTCCCACAAAGAACAAAGAGCTAACTCCATTCGAGGAATGGGAGAAGAAAAGGTTAAAGCTCTCTTATCTATGAACCTGGGGTTGTTTGGCGAAAGTCAATGTGCCAATTCCAAAGAAGCGGAAGCTGGGACCAAAAACTATGGATTGTGTTTTCCTGGGATATGCTTTTCATAGCATTGGCTATAGATTCTTGGTTGTAAAATCTGAGGTACCTGACATGAATGTCGGTACGATCATGGAGTCGAATGATGCAACTTTCTTTGAAGATATCTTTCCCATGAAGGATATGGCTACCTCATCTAATCAGGAGATGCCTAGTTCATCGAATCAGGAACCAGTTACAATTACCGAACCTGCCATTTCGATGGAACACTTTGAAAGTCCTGTGGAGGAGAACAATGAAGTTCCTATTAGGAGCAAGAGACAGAGGACTGCAAAGTCCTTTGGTGATGATTTTCTTGTGTATCTGATAGATGACACTCCCAGTTCTATTTCAGAGGCCTATGCATCTGAAGATGCTGACTACTGGAAGGAAGCAGTTCGTAGCGAGATGGATTCCATCTTGGCGAATGAAACTTGGGAGATAACTGATCGTCCTTATGGGTGCAAACCTATAGGATGCAAATGGGTATTCAAGAAGAAGCTTAGGCCTGATGGTACTATCGAAAAGTACAAGGCTCGGCTCGTGGCTAAGGGTTATACCCAAAAGGAAGGTGAAGATTTCTTTGATACTTACTCACCTGTGGCTCGACTGACCACTATTCGAGTTCTACTTTCACTAGCTGCCTCACATGGTCTTCTTGTTCATCAAATGGATGTTAAGACTGCTTTCCTAAATGGAGAGTTGGATGAGGAAATTTATATGGAACAACCAGATGGGTTTGTAATAGATGGTCAGGAAGGGAAAGTGTGCAAGTTGCTGAAGTCTTTGTATGGACTCAAGCAAGCACCCAAACAGTGGCATGAGAAGTTCGAAAGAACTTTAACAGCTGCAGGCTTTGTTGTGAACGAAGCTGACAAATGTGTGTACTATCGCCATGGTGGGGGCGAGGGAGTTATGCTTTGCTTGTATGTTGATGACATACTGATTTTTGGAACAAATCTGAATGTTATTAAGGAGGTCAAGGATTTCCTATCTCGCTGTTTTGAGATGAAGGATTTAGGAGTGGCTGATGTCATTCTGAACATCAAGTTGTTGAGAGACGATGATGGTGGAATTACATTGCTTCAATCCCACTATGTGGAAAAGATCTTGAGTCACTTTGGTTACAATGACTGCAAGCCATCTCCAACACCATATGATGCTAGTGTGTTGCTTCAAAAGAATCGGAGAATTGCTAGAGACCAATTGAAATATTCTCAGATCATTGGCTCGCTTATGTACTTAGCCAGTGCTGCAAGACCTGACATCTCTTTTGCTATTAGCAAGCTGAGCCGGTTTGTCTCAAAACCAGGAGATGTGCATTGGAAAGCTCTAGAGAGAGTTTTGCGTTATTTGAAAGGCACTGCAAATTATGGAATTCACCACACCGGGCACCCAAAGGTGCTTGAAGGGTATAGTGACTCAAACTGGATCTCAGATGCTGATGAGATAAAGGCCACGAGCGGATATGTATTCACTCATGGAGGTGGCGCTGTTTCTTGGAAGTCTTGCAAGCAGACCATCTTAACGAGGTCAACAATGGAAGCAGAACTCACAGCACTAGATACAGCTACGGTCGAAGTAGATTGGCTTCGTCGGCTCTTGAATGACTAGCCGGTTGTTGAGAAACCTGTACCGGGTATCCTTATGAACTGCGACAATCAAACTGTGATCACGAAAGTGAACAGCTCAAAGGATAACATGAAGTCATCAAGACATGTTCAGAGAAGGTTAAAGTCTGTCAGAAAAATGAGAAACTCCGAAGTTATTGCATTGGATTATATCCAAACGTCTAAAAATCTGGCAGATCCTTTTACTAAGGGTCTATCACGTAATGTGATAGATAATGCATCGAGGGAGATGGGTATAAGACCCACAATATGAGTTGTTCACAGTGGTAACCTATTCTTTGTGATCGGAGATCCCGTGAATTAGATGTGGAAGACAAGTTGTTGGTCAACTGGGAGGAGAGTATCCTTACTGTTAAAAAATACCACTCCATGAAGATGCAATACTCTCCTAATCTGCATGGCAGGTTGATGTATATCTTAATGTGTTCTAAGTGGCTCTTTGAAGCAGAGATGTTGTCCTGCAGAACATCTTTTGAAGAACACACCTATATGAGTCTGATTGTCAAACGTCGCAATCTATGAGAGTAGGGTTCTCTCTAGTAAACTTATGAAAGGTCACGAGTATGACGCATAAGCTCCACCCGCGGGGAAGACCCACGGTAGCCACGTATCGGTCAAGGCTTTATGTGAAGCTAGATTCGCAGAAAACTTGCAATTCTAGGCCCAGTCCACTGTTCAAGTTGCTTACTAGTGTAGCATAGAGTTCTAGGTGGAAGTTCAACTTAACAGTCTCCACTGCAGTACCGGTATACAAAACAGTGTTTTGGAACCAAAGGCAAATTTCTGTGTGCCTCTGGGATCTGGTGGGGGATTGCTGGAATTTAGTCTATTTTGGGCAGCCCAATAACTATTTCAGAAATTCTTAATAAATCCTAGAGGCCCGCTTAGCCCATTTCTGCCAGGCAAGGGATACTACTAAAGTTTAGTCCCACATTGCTAGTTTAGTGGGAGTTGGACCTCCTTATAAGGGAGGTTCTTTCCCTACTTGTATGAGCATGAGAACAAGAGGGACATCCACGCGCGCTCCTCCTCCGCCGCCCGCCTCGCCACGCCACGCCTCATCACGACGCGCCGCGGGTTGCGGGAATGAGCCGAGCCGATGTCTAATTTTTGCCACGCACTACGGGTATACGAAAGGTCACTCGGGAGCTGAAAAGTTTTGCGGTAGTGGATAATTAATACGAATGGCGCACCCTTCGCGTGCTGCCTGTTCACTTCGCCTCCCTCTGTTGCTTCACGTCCCGTTGCAGCCTGTTCGCATCCCTCTCCTGTGCCTATATAAGAGAGGTCGCTCCTCTCCAGAGAGACACATCAGAAGGTCCTCTTCCTCTCGCCACACAGTTCCAATCTCTGCGCTGCTGCTGTCTTCCTCATCCCGGCTTGCAGCGTGCACCGCACATCGAAACAGTAGGCCTCCGAGACCACACCTTTTGAGTCCTGTACAGGAGAAGGGTGATAAGGTTTTTGGGGAGCGCTCAGCGCGACTACTGGCTGCTTCATCACGGACGATCTGGTCGCCGATGACTACTTCCCCGACGTCCACGACCTCCTCGACGACATGGCAGGCAAGGGCACCGACCCCAAGTCCAGCGCTTTTGCTGTTGTTGTGCCGTACGTGTTCTTATCCTTTCTGTTAGAAGTCCTACTACAGTTCTTGGCTCTAGTTTCTGCCCTACGTATGTTAGGTTCTATGTCCTATAAGCAACTTCATCTAGTGTCTGTTCTAGATGTGTTTACCTCAAGTTCATATATGCAGACGATGTTTACCTTCTCTCTGTCAGATTGCATGACTTGCTTTATATTTGCTATTTTAGTCATACTTTATCTAGTATTTCTGTTAACAAAATCATTTGGTAAATTGCTCATATTTCCAACACTGCTTGGGAAGGGTTCGATTTGTCTATGGATGATCTCCCCTCCTACTATGGTGGCTAGCTCTATATATAGAAGCCCTGGTCCTCTTCCCAAATATTGTGCAGGAAGGGATCCAACAACAGCCATTTTGAAAGGGGGCAGCAAGTACAAGCTATCCTAACTAAAGGTGGTCTTCGCCTGCCAAAGGCGCTGGTGATGACGCTGTCTTGGGCTCCACGATGACCTTCGTCCTGCCGTTCTGCTAGTCTTGTTCTCGTTGCACCAATATGGAAACCTTTGCCTGATGCCTCGGTACTCCGCGCCTGCGCTTGCCCCCTTTGCACCAAAGAGGAAACGAGGACACTGCGCGGGCTGGCGCCCGCCTGGTCTTGGTCGTCATGGCTTGCCTCATGGGCACCTTGCGAGGTACCCCTTGCCTTGATCTCTCCGCCTCCTCGCGAGCCTGCCTGGTGAGGCCACTCCTGAGGAGGCCTTGTGTCGTCTGCCCCGCGAGGCTTGGCCCCTCGCGAGGGTCTTGAGTGTTGGTCGATGAAGACGGGTCATACTAGGCCACCGGTTGAGCCATGCTACAGGCCGCAGGCAGGCAAGTCTGGGGACCCCCGTTCCCAGAACGCCGACAGTAGCCCCCGGGCCCAAGGCGCGCTCGGACTTGGCTTAGCAGCGAAGCCAAAGGGCAAGTGCGGAGCGCTGCAGGCCCCCACAACCTGCGGCCTTGGTTGACGTGTGGCGACTGATTGGACGTGGGCGTCTCCACTTCCCCATGTTGCCCCAATATCTGCCTTGCTAGGTGGCCACGGCGCCCTACACAGTTATTTCCTCCTCGCTGGCAGCGTGCTTCCTATTCCCCCTTCTTCCTCGAGTCCCTGCTTCCGCTTCCAATCTGACTTGATATCTGCCCCCTCCATTGCTATGGCGCCAACTAGCAAGGAGAAGGGGAAGAAGCCTCTGTCCTCAACTAGTCCGCCCCCGACAATCGAGCCCGCCGTCGGCCGGTCGCTGGTGCTCAACCTGGAGGCCATGGGCAAGGTCTGCCCTGCGCTCGCTTCCAGCTTCAACGAGTGCGGAAAGACGTTGGCTTGGCCTATGTCCCATGCCTCCATTGACAGGACAGTCACTGAGGTTCGGTTCTTAGCCGACGCCCTGTGGGCTGGCCTGGTTCCCCCTTTCTCCGCCTTCTTCAATGCAGTACTTTCCCATTATCAGATCCATATGATGCATCTTGACCCCCAATCCGTTACCCTTCTCGCCGTCTTCGCCTTTGTTTGCGAAGCCATGGTGGGCATTGCTCCGTCCGTCGCCCTCTTGCGTCACTTCTTCTTGCTGCGCCTGACCGACCCCTCGCAGTGTTCGGGGTGCATGAGCTTCTAGGCCATGGCAGAGACGGCCGCCTTGGGGATTGATTTTGACCTCCGGCCGTCCACGAGTAGGTTCTAGACGCGGTGGCTGTATGTGGATGTCGGAGTGCTCAGCCCCCTGCTCTCGCCTCTGTCGTTGCCCGCTGTCCCCAATCCCGGCTGGGGCCACGAGAGACTCGTGATCCCCCGGCTCTCCTTTGTCTGGTTCTGACTGAAGAGGTTGAGAGATCTTGGCGTGACTGCGCCCCAGGTGGTGAAGGAGTTCCTCCAGCGTCGCATTGCTCCTCTCCAGCGCCATTCCCGACCAATGTGGGCCCTGACCGGTGACCGGGATCGCATGAGGCTTCAGGAGATGGAACTTGCGCCCGAAGCGCTGAGGACGGTGCTTAAGGTCTTGACCGCAGGAGGGGAGCCTCTTGTATCTCTGCTCGAACAGGGTCGAGTTCGCGAGACAGATGCCTTCCTTCAATGAATGGGGGTTGCGTCCGGTTGGCCTTGCGGGGCCTCGCGAGAATCCTATCGTTGTGGCTCCTTTCCTCACTGCCAGCACCGATCTTGCCCCAAGAGTGGGCGCAGGGAGGCAAGCATCGCTTGAGGCTGGAGGCTCGGGTGTCGAGGCGTTGATGCCGCACGGGGTTCCCGAAGCGTCATCCTCCGGAGCTCGTGAGGCTCGCTTTGGGACGGCCGTTGAGGGGGAGATGCAGCCCGCGGCGCCCGAGGACGGAGCTCCTGAGGCCTCCGCAAGCCATTGGGAGGTGGTGCCTGATTGCTCTTCCCAGCTTGGTGCTCCTGAGGCTGACCGCCTGGGTGCTTCTCCATCCGCACCACGCGCTGGTCCTCACATCCAGCGCCTAGGTTGGTTCCGCGTGGACTTCGCCGCACTCCGCAAGAGGAAGGAGTCTTTGAGCTGCAGTGGTTGCACCTTCCGGCCATTGAAGCACAAAAAGTACATCGCCATAGACGAGTAAGTACCTTACCCTTGCAATTACTCAAATGCTGCTTCCCTTCCTGACCGCGGCTCTTCAGGATCCCTCCTGCCAAGCTCGCGGAATCTCCCAAGAAGCAACCTCCTCCGGCCTTGCCTTCATCGGTGGCCTTGAGCGTCCCGAGCCTGCATGCTATCACTGACGCGGGGTCAGCCGGAGAAGCAAGCCTGCCTGCAAGGTGCCTTGAGCCCGTGCCCTTGCCGCCTTTGCTTTGCAACCCTTCCTGTGGAGCAGTCAGCCTGCCCAGGGCTCCTCCTCTGGTCGTGGACGGCGAGTGGTGGGCGTCAACCCTTGGCTCCTCTTCAGGGAGTGCGCCTGCGCCGGTCCGGGTCCCTTGCGAGGACCGGCCAGCGATCGTGGGGGCACCAGCCCCCAGCCCCTGCCAAGAGGGGGCGAACCGCTTCGAGGCCCGCCGACAGCGCCAGCGCCGGAGGACGACATCAGCCGCATGCTCAAGCTCGCGCGCGAACGAGGCATCGTCCGCCACGAGTTCCTCCAGAAGGCGATGGAAGCGATGGGCCAGCTTGGTGGAGAGCTTGCGGATGTGGACGCACGCCTTGAAGCTGAGGGCCTACGGCTGATTGAGGAGCGATGCAAGCTGAAGGTGGCCATCAACTTCGCGCGCCACCAGCGCGAGCTTGATAACGCGAAGGCCGAGGCGTCCCTTGCGGCCTCGCGAGAGGCCTGCTCCCGGGCTCTGGAGGAGGCTCGGGAAGCAGATTATCATCGTGAGATCGCAGAGAAGCGCGCGTGGGAGCTCCAAGCCTGGAGCGCCTCCCTGGAGCAGCAAGTGGAGTTGCGTCAGGCTGCCCTTGCGTCACTGAAGGGGATGCCTGTCGAGGAGGAGGAGCTCTGGAAGCGTGAGGAAGTGCTGACGCTGGAGGCCGCTGAGCGCAACCTTGATCTTGAGATATTGGAGACGAGGGAGCGCCAGGTCGCCCAGGCGGAGGACGATGTTGGCGCGCGAGAGGCTCGTGTCCAGGGGGAGGTCGACCGTCGCGTGGCAGAGGCTCGCGCAGATCTTGTGAGCAGGTATGACTTGAAGCTGAAGCTGATTGAAGCCAAGGCCGCGGGCAGGACTGCCGCCCTTAGGTCCAAGCTGACTGAAGCGGAGCGGCACGCGGAGGCCGCCGCAGCCGCCCTGGTCTCGGCGCAAACTGAGTTGGCCTCCGCCCGTCCCGAGCTGCTTCCTCTTCAACAGCGGGTTGATGACGCCGAGTCCATTGCGCAGCAGAACAGAGAGGAAGTGCTCAAACGGCAGATGCTGGAGCACATGCACGCTCCCATGCTCCAGGATCTCAGGAACAGGGCCAACGTGGCCCTGGGCAACATCTGTGATGAGAATGCCCCGCATCCCCACGTGACCGACTATGCTAGTCACCTGCGCTTCTTCACTGATATGGTGACGCGCCTGGAGAACCGCTCTGAGAGAGCTCACCAGCTTGTCGAGGAGAGGAGCTGCAGCCTGCTTGGGCATGCATTCTCCCGTGTCTTCAGCCATCTGCAGAACACCGATCCCAACTTCGACTTTGACGCCGTTATCGCCCCGGTGCTCGAGGCCATCCAGGGCGACCTGGCGTGGTGGGTGGAGGATAACGTGGATGCGCTTGTTAGGGCCTTTGCTTCCGACGACGACGGGGTGATAGTCGCGGCGGATGGCGGCGACGTGGTCAATGGTGGCGTCGGTGGCGCTGATGATGGTGATGGTGATGCTAGTGACAACGACAGCAGCGCCAGCGATGCTTCTGGAGGCGTCCAGGAGGATGCGGTTGGAGATATGTCTGACTGATCCCGTGTTTCTCCACTATTTATCCTGCATACAAAATCTCGGGCGCGGCCCCAAAGGTTGTAAGAGAATTTTGGGAGGGGAAGCCCCTCATGTGAAAAGATTGCCGTCCGTATGCTTTTAGGAATGATGCTGAACATGTGCCTCCATGATCCTACGGGCCCTGAGGCGAGCTTGTTGATGTAGTTTACCTTTAGCCAAGACGGGTCCCGAGCCAGCTCGTGAGGTCGTGAGCTCCCGAGGATCCCCTGGAAGACCTGCCGACTCGGTCAAGAGGGCCTTGCGAGAGCAAGTGTCGTCCGTAGTATGGCATGCGCACAGCGTATAGGCGCTTCACCTGGCCCCGCCCGCGAGGGGCTCACGAGGGGGAGGCAGCCGGTGCGAACTCTAAACTAGGGCAGAAACTAGAACACAAGAAGTCACATGAACGAGAAAAGACACCCCTCCCCGCACACACAAATGCAAACTCAACTTCAACTTAAATCCGAATCAAGGAAGCTCGACCACAGAAAGGGATGCAAAAAGCAAAAGCCCACGTCCGGCGCCTAGTCTAGTCTTCGACATCTTCTCACTAGCGCAGAGCTAAGTGCTACCACTGGGCGTGGGAGGGAGCCCCCGAGGCTCAAGGGCGGCTCTCCGAAGACTCCGAGGCATGTACAGCCCCACTCATTATTACGTGAGAGTGCCACGGGCGGCGAGCTTCACAGGCACCGGGCCTTGCTTCATATCGCCAGACGAGGGCCCCGCCTTGCGCCACCCTCGACCACCATTGACGGCGGCCGGAGATGAAGGACGATGCCAATGGGGCAAAGGGGACGCCAACGGTGCCCTCGGCGACCACGGATCCTCTGCCGGGGGTAGGCTTTGTAGCACCTCCCTGGCAGAGGGCCTACCCCCGGGGGACGCCTTGCTCCATGCACCGTGGAGAGGGGCGTGGCTCCCGGCCCCTCTCCTGCAGCCCCCAGTGCGCTCCTCCTGGCGGAAGGGAGGCTGCCGAGCTGGGGCAGCCGTCCACTGCTATGACCTGAACCTCCTGCGACCCATGGTTAGCATAAGCTTGCTCCCGAGGAATTATAGGTACCCGGTAGCTGCTGCTGCCAGCGCGGTTGGTGAGGCTTCCTTGAGACTCCTGAAAAGGCTCGGCTTCTGGTGTCTCTTCCTCCCAGCCTGACCCGAGGAACGATCCAGGGTCTTCTTCCAGCATGTACTCCCGATCCACCATGCGGGGCACGTAAACCTCCGACGCCACCGCCTCGAAGACTTCGCCGTAGTGCCCCACGCTCCACGTGGCTTGACCTAGCGTGCCGTCTTGAGGATGGTAGGGCAGCGGCCCGCCGGGGCCGTTGGCGGCGATGCGCATGCCCTTGCTCGCTGGAGATGGCGCTGGTGCAGCCTGGCGTTCGGCGCCAATGGTTGAGCTGGTGTCGATGAAGCCTTGGGGCGTGCCTGGGGGCACGCGGGCGCGGAGTGGCCCATCGCGTGATCCGACCAGGGCCCGGGGTGGAAGCTGGAAGCAGAAGGGCGGTGCCCCCGAGGCCGCGGCATCCAGGAGCTCAGCAACGCGCTCCAGCAGTGTGTCCCTACTGCTCTCCATCAACCTACATCGCAGCAGCTCCCGAGCCACGATGAGTCCGGCCCTCATGTTTGCTTGCTCCAGTCGAGTGTGCGGCGCCGTGGTCGCCGCGTGGCTTGAGGCCCTTGCAGCTGCCCGCATCTGCTGCAGAGTAAGGGCGGGCGACGCGAGACCGCGCCGCCCTCGCCCTGCAGCGCTCTATGGTGCGCGAGCTGCCTGAGGCGCAGGGTTGAGGTCACCTTGGGAAGGCGGCGTGGCACGGGCTAGCCTGCTGCCCAATGGTCGGCGTTGGTCGTCGGGTCGCCGGACATGGATGCGACGAAGAAGTGGAATGCAGATCGGCAGAAGGAAGTCTCCGGCGCACCCCTGCATGGCGTGCCAAATGTCGGATATCAGGTTCCGGCAAAACCCTTAAGGTTCGAACACCGGGGTCAATGAACTCAGCCTCGCCGCAATCCCTAAGCTAGGCCAATGAACTCACAACACAAGAGACACAAGATTTATACAGGTTCGGGCCACCATTGTGGTGTAATACCCTACTCCTGTGTGTGGTGGTGGATTGCCTCTTGGGCTAATGATGAACAGTACAAAGGAAGAATAGCCTCGCGAGGAGAGGTGTTCTTGGGCTGGTGTGGTGTTCTGCTTGGGAAGGGTTCGATCTGTCTCTGGATGATCTCCCCTCCTACTGTGGTGGCTAGCTCTATTTTATAGAGGCCCTGGTCCTCTTCCCAAATATTGAGCGGGAAGGGATCCAACAAGGGCCATTTTGAAAGAGACAACAAGTACAAGCTATCCTGACTAAAGGTGGTCTTCACCTGCCAAAGGCGCTGGTGATGATGCCGTCTTGGGCTCCACGGTGACCTCCGTCTTGCCGTTCTGCTGGTCTTGGTCGTTGCACCGATATGGAAACCTTTGCCTGATGTCTCGGTACTCCGCGCCTGCACTTGCCCCCTTTGCACCAAAGAGGAAACGAGGACACTGCGCGGGCTGGCGCCCGCCTGGTCTTGGTCGTCATGGCTTGCGTCATGCGCACCTCGCGAGGCACCCCTTGCCTTGATCTCTCCGCCTCCTCGCGAGCCTGCCTGGTGAGGCCACTAATGAGGAGGCCTTGCGTCGTCTGCCCCGTGAGGCTTGGCCCCTCGTGAGGGTCTTGAGTGTTGGTCGATGAAGACGGGCCGTACTGGGCAACCGGTTGACCAACGCTGCAGGCCGCAGGCAGGCAAGTCTGGGGACCCCCATTCCCAGAATACCGACAATGTGCGTCAACCCCTATGCATAGATTACCCCAATGTCACCATGGGAATCCGCGAGTTGAGTGCCAAAACATATACCAAGTGAATCAATATAATACCCCATTGTCACCACGGGTATTTATATGCAAGACATATATCAACTACTCTCAAACCCATAAAAGTATTCAATCCGATAAGAACGAAATCTCAAAGGGAAAACTCAATTCATCACAACAAGATAGAGAGGGGAAAGCACCATATGATCCAACTATATTAACGAAGCCCGCGATATATCAAGATCGTGCCAAATCAAGAACATGGGAGAGAGAGAGAGATTAAACACATAAGAACTAGTACAAACCCTCGGCCCCGAGGGTGGACTACTCCCTCCTCATCATGGAGACCATTGGGATGATGAATATGGCCTCCGGTGATGATTTCCCCCTCAGGCAAGGTTCCGAAACAGGGTCTAGATTGGTTTTTCATGGGTACATAGGCTTGCGCCGGTGGAACTTCTGATCTAGTGTTATTACTGATGGTTTCTCTATTTATAGGGATTTTCAGCATTGGAATCACGCGAAGATGGGCCTCGAGGTGGGCACAACCCACCTAGGCGCGCCTGGGCCTCCTGGCGTGCCCAGGTGTCTTGTGCTCACCTCCTTCACCTTCTGGTCCTCCCACAAAGCTTCTAGTGCCTCTTTTGTTCCCAAAAAAATTGTCAAAAAGTTTCGTTGCATTTGGAGAACTTTTACTTCTCCAAAAAAAACAACACCACGGTAGTTCTACTAAAAACAGCGTCAGTCCGGGTTAGTTCCATGCAAATCATACCAAAACTATATAAAATTGTTGTAAACATGGCATGAATACTTCATAAATTATAGATACATCGCATATCATCTACTCGCGGTGCTGCTACAGCGGGAGGGTCGACAACACTGGGCGGGGCAATGCTCCGTTCTCGGGCGATCGCCCGTTCGAGGGCCTGGGAGGCTTTGGAATGGCTGGAGATTGGGGTGGTGGCTGCAAAGTTAATGGTGTCCTGCAGCAGGCGGGCGACATGGCGCTCTCCTTGGGCAACCAGGGTATAGGATCAGCGACCTGGTCTGGCGATGTCGCATCAGTGATGGCGGTCCCTGGCAGGCCTGGTGTGCAGCCCCCTGTTGGCACCAGTGCTCGTGTTGGTTCAGCCGTCAGGCCTTCCCCAGGGAGTCCCCGGTTTGCTTCTCTGGGCATAGGCTCGGACCATCGTAGTTCACTGGCATCCACTGTTGTGGGCTTGAGGGCTCGGGTTGACACACCCATTGTGTTGTCGTTCGTGGCGACCACTGAAGTCGGCTCCAAGGCTCTTGGAAGTATGCCATGCCTGCGCAAGGCCGACCCCCGGGGCACAGCACCGCCTCACCGGTTGTCTTTCAGTCCAGCGTCTCTGGTGCTCTCTGGGGAGGAAGGTCAAGAGACCGTTGGCCCGACGTGTGTTGTCCAAGTTGTGGAGGTGGGAGGGCCGACGTGTCGGGCCGTCTCGGGCACGACAGACAACCTGGGCGAGCAGGTTGGCACCCAGGTGGAATGATGAGGGGACAGCACTCACGCAGGAGCTGGGTTTGTCCATCCAGATTCACTCTGGTCACTGCGGCAGCTCCGGCCCTGTGTAGACGTTGTTCGTGGTCTCTCTGCCTTAACACTTGTTGTTGCCGGCCACGACGACCAGGGAGGGGATGCTCCTATGCTAGGGCCAAGGACGGCGTCTGAGACGTTGTTGCAGGGCCCGGCAACCTCTCAAAAGCCTTCAGTTCTGGGTTCGAGACCAGCCGCATCAGCCCCAGCCAAACGAAAGAAGCCTTTGCCCCCCAATTTTACACCCAGAAGGAGCGCACACCTCTGCAAGAACACTACGGGACACAACACAGGCCCAGTGCAACAGGCTCAGACTGTCCTATTGAGGAGGATGGGGTGATTCAAGTGGAAGAACAACTCTTGGAAGAAGTACTTCATGAGTACCTGAAGTTGTTCGACAAGCCGCTCGCTCCGTGATAACCCACAAGTGCAGGGGATCGCAACAGCTTTTGAGGGTAAAGTATTCAACCCAAATTTATTGATTCAACACAAGGGGAGCCAAAGAATATTCTTGAGTATTAGCAGTTGAGTTGTCAATTCAACCACACCTGGATAACTTAGTATCTACAGCAAAGTGTTTAGTAGCAAAAGTGGTATAATAATAAAGGTAACGGTGGCAAAAGTAAAGGTAAATGTTTTTGGGTTTTTGTAGTAGTTGTAACAGTAGCAACGGAAAAGTAAATAAGCGAAGAACAATATGTGAAAAGCTCGTAGGCAATGGATCACTGATGGATAATTATGCCGGATGCGATTCCTCATGCAATAGTTATAACATAGGGTGATATAGAACTAGCTCCAATTCATCAATGTATTGTAGGCATGTATTCCGTAAATAGTCATACATGCTTATGAAAAAGAACTTGCATGACATCTTTTGTCCTACACTCCTGTGGCAGTGGGGTCCTAGCAAAAACTAAGGGATATTAAGGCCTCCTTTTAATAGAGAACCAGAACAAAGCATTAGCACATAGTGAATACATGAACTCCTCAAATTACGGTCATCACCGAGAAGTACCCCGATTATTGTCACTTCGGGGTTGTCGGATCATAACACATAATAGGTGACTATAGACTTGCAAGATAGGATCAAGAACACACATATATTCATGAAAACATAATAGGTTCAGATCTGAAAGCATGGCACTCGGGCCCTGGTGACAAGCATTAAGCATAGCAAAATCATAGCAACATCAATCTCAGAACATAGTGGATACTAGGGATCAAACCCTAACAAAACTAACTTGATTGCATGGTAAATCTCATCCAATCCATCACCGTCCAGCAAGCCTATGATGGAATTACTCAAGCACAGCGGTGAGCATCATGAAATTGGTGATGGAGGATGGTTGATGATGACGACGGCGATGAATCCCCCTCTCCGGAGCCCCGAATGGACTCCAGATCAGCCCTCCCGAGAGAGATTAGGGCTTGGCGGCGGCTCTCTGTCGTAAAATGTGATGAAACTTTCTCTCTCATTTTTTTCTCGCCGAACGTGAATATATGGAGTTGGAGTTGAGGTCGGTGGAGGTCCAGGGGGGCCACGAGATAGGAGGGCGCGCCGTAGGGGGGCGCGCCCCCTGTCTCGTGGATAGCCTGTGGGCCCCCAGGTGTTGATTCTTTCGCCAAAAATTCTTATTAATTCCAAAAAGTGCCTCCGTGGATTTCCAGGACATTCCAAGAACTTTTCTTTTTAACACATAAAACAACATCATGGCAGTTCTGCTGAAAACAACGTCAGTCCGGGTTAGTTTCATTCAAATCATGCAAGTTAGAGTCCAAAACAAGGGCAAAAGTGTTTGGAAAAGTAGATACGTTGGAGACGTATCAACTCCCCCAAGCTTAAACCTTTGCTTGTCCTCAAGCAATTCAGTTGATAAACTGAAAGTGATAAAGAAAAACTTTTACAAACTCTGTTTGCTCTTGTTGTTGTAACATGAAAAGCCAGCATTCAAGTTTCAGCAAATATTATGAACTAACCATACTCACAGTAACACATAGGTCTCACAATTACTCATATCAATAACATAATCAGCTGGCGAGCCATAATAATAAAACTCGGATGACAACACTTTCTCAAAATAATCATAACATGATATAACAAAATGGTATCTCGCTAGCCCTTTCTGAGACCGCAAAACATAAATGCAGAGCACCTTCAAAGATCAAGGACTGACTAAACATTGTAATTCATGGTAAAAGAGATCCAGTCAAGTCATACCCAATATAAACCAATAGTAATGAATGCAAATGATAGTGTGCTCTCCAGCAGGTGCTTTTTAATAAGAAGGGTGATGACTCAACATAAAAGTAAATAGATAGGCCCTTCGCAGAGGGAAGCAGGGATTTGTAGAGGTGCCAGAGCTCGATTTTAAAATAGAGATGGAATAACATTTTGAGCGGCATACTTTCACTGTCAACGCAACAACTATGAGATGGTTGTATCTTCCATACTACATGCATTATAGGCTGTTCCCAAACAGAATGGTAAAGGTTTATACTTCCCCAACCACCAACAAGCATCAATCCATGGCTTGCTCGAAACAACGAGTGCCTCTAACTAACAACAGCCCTGGGGGAGTTTTGTTTAATTATTTTGATTTGCTTTGATCTTTTTGGATCATGGGACTGGGCATCCCGGTTACCGACCCTTTCTCGTGAATGAGGAGCGGAGTCCACTCCTCATGAGAATAACTCACCTAGCATGGAAGATATAGGCAGCCCTAGTTCAAACATGAGCTGCTCGAGCATACAAAACAGAATTTCATTTGAAGGTTTGGAGTTTGGCACATAAAAATTTACTTGGAACGGCAGGTAAATACCGTATATAGGAAGGTATAGTGGACTCATATGGAACAACTTTGGGGTTTAAGGAGTTTGGATGCACAAGCAGTATTCCCGCTTAGTACAGGTGAAGGCTAGCAAAAGACTGGGAAGCGACCAACTGAGAGAGCGACAACAGTCATAAACATGCATTAAAATTAATTCACACTGAATACAAGCATGAGTAGGATATAATTCACCATGAACATAAATATCATGAAGGCTATGTTGATTTGATTCAACTACATGCACATGTGCCAAGTCGAGTCACTCAATTCATTTAAAGGAGGATACCATCCCATCATATCACATCATAATCATTCTAATAGCATGTTGGCACGCAAGGTAAACCATTATAACTCATATCTAATCAAGCATGGCACAAGCAACTATAATCTCTAAATGTCATTGCAAATATATTTACTTCATAATAAGCTGACTCAGAAACGATGAACTCATCATATTTACAAAAACAAGAGAGGTCGAGTTCATACCAGCCTTTCTCATCCCAATAAGTCCATCATATATCGTCATTATTGTCTTTCACTTGCACGACCGAACGATGTGTATAATAATAAGAGTGCACGTGCATTGAACTAAGCTGGAATCTGCAAGCATTCAACTCAAGAGAGAAGACAGGGTAATATGGGCTCTAAGTTAAATAAACAATCATGCATATAAAAGCCACTAAACATTTTCAATATGGTCTTCTCGGCCCCCAAAGAAAAGAGAATAAAACTATTTACACGGGAAAGCTCCCAACAAGTAAGAAGAAGAACTAGAAATCTTATTGGGTTTTCATTTTAATTTCTACTACAAGCATGGAAATTAAACTAACTAATTTTTTGGGTTTTTTCTTAAGGTTTATCAAACACACAAGAAGAAAACTAGAAAAAGAAATTTAAACTAGCATGGATAATACAATGAAAGAGTATGAGCACCGACGACTAGTGTGTGAACATGAATGTAAAGTCGGTGAGAAATATGTACTCCCCCAAGCTTAGGCTTTTGGCCTAAGTTAGTTTAATACCAATGACCGTCTGGCTGATATCCATAAGTGAAACTGGGGTTGTACTAAGATGCAGAGGCAACAACCTCCTGAGCAGCAGCATGTTGGCGAGCTGCCTCCATTCCCCTCTCGTATCCAGCTGCTTCTTCCCTGGTGACAACATATCTTCCTTTTGCCTGATAATCAAAAATGTAGGGGGCAAGCAGAGTAACAGGGATGACGTTGCGCTTGTTATAGATTAGTCAATAATGGAGGAATTGTTCATTCCTCTCAAAAAAATGATGATCGAACATAGCTTCTTTATCCAAATAAACAGGAGGTAAAATCATATCCCCCTCTCGAGGGGCTATATTAAGAAAATTAGCCACACGGGTTGCATAAATTCCTCCAAATAAATCCCCCCTTATACTATTATTCTGCAACCTACGTGCAACTATTGCCCCCAAGTTATAACCTTTATAACCTGAAACAGCACTCTTGAGGACACAAAGATCAGGGACACACATGTGACATGCTTCGTCCTTACTGTTAATGCATCTACCAATAAAGAGAGCAAAATAATGTATAGCAGGAAAATGAATGCTCCCTATGGTAGCTTGTGCTATGTCCCTAGATTCTCCCACAATAATACTAGCAAGAAAATCTCTAAATTCAGATTTGCGAGGATCGTTAATATTACCCCACTGCGGGAGTTTGCAAGCAGTTGTGAAATCCTCTAAATCCATGGTATAAGATGTATCATAAATATCAAACATGACACTAGGAGAATTACGCGCACAAATATATTGGAACCTCCGCACAAAGGAGTCAGTCAATTGATAGTATTGAGAACACTTATCTTGTAAGAAGTCCTCCAGCTCGGCATTATGCACATACGCGTCAAATTCCTTCTTGAAGCCTGCTTCGACCCTAAAATCATCGGATGGCCACTCACAAGCTCGTACATTTGCGTCCCTCGGCAATTCAACATCTTGCTCACGTATAGCAATCCTTGTCCCTTTCTTTGCCGAGGAACCACCTTGGTACATTCTTCTAAGCATATTTATTTTTCTGAAAATTTCTGAAATTTTAGTGACTTCAGAATAAAAGTGAATAAAACTAAACAAGATTAATAGCAACTACTCCTACAAGTGCCTAGAGCCTATATCATGCATTGAATTGCTTGGGACCTCAAAAATTTAACATGCAAGCTCAAGAACATGGTCATCTATGCAGAAAAATTTGCAATGAATAAAGCACTAGAACAAAAACTAATTGGACCAATGGAGGAGTCACATACCAAGCAACAATCCCCCAAAGCAGTTTTGTGAATGGAGCTTTGAGCAAGGAGATCGAAAATCGCAGCAAAACGAGCTAGAACTCGTGCTTGAGCTGGATGGGGATTTTTGGGTAGAAGATGAAGTGTGTAGGTGCTAGCATAAGTGGAGGGGGGCCACCAGGGGCCCACGAGACAGGGGGGCGCGCCCTCCACTCTCGTGGCCTGGTGCTTGCCCCTCCTGCAGTGTTTTCAGTGCCGAAAATCCTCAAATATTCCAGAAAAAATCATACTAAATTTGCAGGGCATTTGGAGCATTTTTATTTTCGGACTATTTTTTAATGCACGGATAATTCAGAAAACAGACGGATAATACTATTTTTGCTTTGTTTATTCTAAATAACAGAAAGTAAAAAGAGGGTACAGAAGGTTGTGCCTTCTAGTTTCATCCATCTCGTGATCATCAAAATGAATCCACTAACAAGGTTGATCAAGTCTTGTTAACAAACTCATTCCGAATAATACGGAACCGGAGAAATTTCGAATGACACTAAGTTACCTCAACGGGGATATGAAAATCCCCAACAATAAGAATATCATACTTTTTCTTGACAGTAGGAAGAGGAAATTCAAAACCTCAAAAAATGATAGTTGGAACTTTTTCAATAGAATTGATGCTATGAACTTGAGATTGTTTCCTCGGAAAGTGTACCGTATGCTCATTACCATTAACATGAAAAGTGACATTGCCTTTGTTGCAATCAATAACAGCCCCTGCAGTATTAAAAAAAGGTCTACCAAGGATAATAGACATACTATCATCTTCGGGAATATCAAGAATAACAAAGTCCGTTAAAATAGTGACATTTGCAACCACAACAGGCACATCCTCACAAATACCGACAGGTATAGCAGTTGATTTATCAGCCATTTGCAAATATATTTCAGTAGGTGTCAACTTATTCAATTCAAGTCTATGATATAAAGAGAGAGGCATAACACTAACACCGGCTCCAAGATCACATAAAGCAGTTCTAACATAATTTCTTTTAATAGAGCATGGTATAGTTGGTACACCCGGATCTCCAAGTTTCTTTGGTATTCCACGCTTAAAAGTGTAATTAGCAAGCATGGTGGAAATTTCAGCTTCCGGGATCTTTCTTTTATTTGTGATGATATCCTTCATATACTTAGCATAAGGATTTACTTTCAGCATATCAGTTAAGCGCGTACGTAAGAAAATAGGTCTAATCATTTCAGCAAAGCGCTCAAAATCCTCATCGTACTTTGTTTTGGATGGTTTAGGAGGAAAGGGCATGGGTTTCTGAACCCATGGTTCTCTTTCTTTACCGTGCTTCCTAGCAACAAAATCTCTCTTATCATAACGTTGATTCTTTGATTGTGGGTTATCAAGATCAACAACAGGTTCAATCTCTACATCATTGTTTTTGCTAGGTTGAGCATCAACATGAACATTATCATTAACATTATCACTAGGTTCATATTCATCACCTGATTGAGTTTCAGCATCAGAAATAGAAATATCATTGGGATTCTCACGTGTGTCTACGACAGGTTCACTAGAAGCATGCAAAGTCCTATCGTCTTTCTTTTTCTTCTTCTTAGAAGAACTAGGTGCCTCTAAATTATTTCTCTGAGAATCTTGCTCGATTCTCTTAGGGTGGCCTTCGGGATAAAAAGGTTCCTGAGTCATTCTACCAGTTCTAGTAGCCACTCTAACAGCAAAGTCATTTTTATTATTTAATTCATCAAGCAAATCATTTTGAGCTTTAAGTACTTGCTCAGCTTGAGTAGCAACCATAGAAGCATATTTGCTAACGAGGTGAAGTTCATCTTTAACTCTAGCCAGATTATCACTTACATGTCCTATCTCGAAAGCATTGTTCTTTAACTCTCTACCAACATAAGCATTAAAACTTTCTTGTCTAGCCATAAAGTCATAAAATTCATCTAAGCATGGGCTATGAAATTTAGTAGAGGGTATTTCAACTTTATCATATCTATAGAGAGAATTTACCTATACTACCTGTGTCGGGTTATCAAGACAATGTGGTTCTTCAGGCGGTATATTAAGACCATGTATTTCTTCAATAGGAGGTAAATTCTTAACATCTTCAGCTTTAATACATTTTTCTTTCATTGATTTCTTTGCCTCTTGCATATCTTCAGGACTGAGAAATAAAACACCTCTCTTCTTCGGAGTGGGTTTAGGAATAGGCTCAGGAGTTGGCTCAACTAGTTCAGGAATTACTTCAGGAATTGGCTCAGGAAGAGTCCAATTATTTTCATTAGTCAAGATATTATTCAATAATATTTCAGCTTCGTCGACTGTTCTTTCCCTGAAAACACAACCAGCACAACTATCCAAGTAGTCCTTGGAAGCATCGGTTAGTCCATTATAAAAGATATCAAGTATTTCATTTTTCTTAAGAGGATGATCAGGCAAAGCATTAAGTAAACCGGAGAAGCCTCCCCCAAGATTGTGGGAGACTCTCTTCTTTGATTTGCACAAAATTATATATTTCCCGCAAGGCAGCTTGTTTCTTATGAGCAGAGAAATATTTAGCAGAGAAGTAATAAATCATATCCTGGGGACTACGCACACAACCAGGAGCAAGAGAATTATACCAAGTCTTAGCATCACCCTTTAATGAGAACGGAAATATCTTAAGGATATAGTAATAGCGAGACTTCTCATCATTAGTAAACAAGATGGCTATATCATTCAACTTGGTAAGATGTGCCACAACAGTTTCAGATTCAAGGCCATAAAAAGGATCAGATTCAACTAAAGTAATAATTTCAGGATCAACAGAGAATTCATAATCCTTATCAGTAACACAGATAGGTGAAGTAGCAAAAGCAGGATCGGGTTTCATTCTAGCACTAAGAGACTGCTGCTTCCATTTAGCTAATAATTTCTTAAGATCATAGCTATCATTGCAAGCAAAGATTTCCCTAGCAGCTTCTTCATTCATAACATAACCCTTAGAAACAATAGGTAATACATAATCATTGGGAGAACCTTCATCATCACTATCATCAGTAATAGGATCTTCAGTAATTTCATTCCCCCTAACTCTAGCAAGTTGTTCATCAAGAAATTCACCTAATGGCAAAGTAGTATCACGCACAGAAGTAGTTTCATCATGCATAGCAGAAGTGGCATCATCAATAACATGCGACATATCAGAATTCATAGCAGTAGCAGGTTTAGGTGTCGCAAGCCTACTAATAATGGAAGAAGAATCTAGTGCAGAGCTAGATGGCAGTTCCTTACCTCCCCTTGTAGTTGAGGGTAAAATCTTGGTTTTAGCGTCTTCCAAGTTCTTCATAGTGATCAACAGATATAAATCCCAAGTGACTCAGAGAATAGAGCTATGCTCCCCAGCAACGGCGCCAGAAATTAGTCTTGATAACCCACAAATATAGGGGATCGCAACAGCTTTCGAGGATAAAGTATTCAACCCAAATTTATTGATTCGACACAAGGGGAGCCAAAGAATATTCTTGAGTATTAGCAGTTGAGTTGTCAATTCAACCACACCTGGATAACTTAGTATCTGCAGCAAAGTGTTTAGTAGCAAAAGTGGTATGATAATAAAGGTAACGGTGGCAAAAGTAAAGATAAATGTTTTGGGGTTTTTGTAGTAGTTGTAACAATAGCAACGGAAAAGTAAATAAGCGAAGAACAATATGTGAAAAGCTCGTAGGCAATGGATCAGTGATGGATAATTATGTCGGATGCGATTCCCCATGCAATAGTTATAACATAGGGTGATATAGAACTAGCTCCAATTCATCAATGTAATGTAGGCATGTATTCCGTAAATAGTCATGCGTGCTTATGGAAAAGAACATGCATGCCATCTTTTGTCCTACCCTCCTGTGGCAGCGGGTCCTAGCGGAAACTAAGGGATATTAAGGCCTCCTTTTAATAGAGAACCGGAACAAAGCATTAGCACATAGTGAATACATGAACTCCTCAAACTACGGTCATCACCGAGAAGTATCCCGATTATTGTCACTTCGGGGTTGTCGGATCATAACACATAATAGGTGACAATAGACTTGCAAGATAGGATCAAGAACACACATATATTCATGCAAACATAATAGGTTCAGATCTGAAAGCATGGCACTCGGTCCCTAGTGACAAGCATTAAGCATAGCAAAGTCATAGCAACATCAATCTCAGAACATAGTGGATATTAGGGATCAAACCCTAACAAAACTAACTTGATTACATGGTAAATCTCATCCAACCCATCACCGTCCAGCAAGCCTACGATGGAATTACTCACGCACGGCGGTGAGCATCATGAAATTGGTGATGGAGGATGGTTGATGATGACGACGACGACGAATCCCCCTCTCCGGAGCCCCGAACGGACTCCAGATCAGCCCTCCCGAGAGAGATTAGGGCTTGGCGGCGGCTCCATGTCATAAAACGCGATGAAACTTTCTCTCTCATTTTTTTTCTCCCCGAACGTGAATATATGGAGTTGGAGTTGAGGTCGGTGGAGGTCCAGGGGGCCCACGAGATAGGAGGGCGTGCCCTAGGAGGGGGCACGCCTGTCTCGTGGATAGCCTGTGGGCCCCCTGGTGTTGATTCTTTCACCGAAAATTCTTATTAATTCCAAAAAGTGCCTCCGTGGATTTCCAGGACATTCCGAGAACTTTTCTTTTCTACACATAAAACAACATCATGGCAGTTCTGCTGAAAACAGCGTCAGTCCGGGTTAGTTTCATTCAAATCATGCAAGTTAGAGTCCAAAATAAGGGCAAAAGTGTTTGGAAAAGTAGACACGTTGGAGACGTATCACTCCACACCATGTCAAGGCGATCACAACAATGTTTGCTCTGAGCGAGGTTGACTTCGATGAGCCTCCTAAGGCGGGATTCGGTGCTTTTTCTCTTCCGGAGGCAGTCGAGCCGTGCGGTGCCTAGACGGGCCTGGTTGCTCTCAATGGTCTACTGCTTTGTTTTATCATGTCTTCGTCCTTAGGTGTATTGGCTTGGAATGTAAGGGGGCTCAATAACCTGCCTGGAGGAGTTTGATTAGGTTGTTCATGCAATCCCTCGATGTTTCTCTAGTTTGCTTTCAAGAGTCCAATTTAGCGCTGGTGAATGAATATGTGGTTTGAGAGACTTTGGGACCGGGCTTTGATGGTTTTGATTTCATGCCCGCTGAAGGTACCAAAGGAGGTATTTTGTTGGCCTGGAAAACTGACAGGCTAGGGGTGTTGAATGTTCAGAAAGACGAATTCATGATTTCGGCACAAGTATTATCATTGGCAGATGGCAGGGAGTGGTTGGTGTCTTCTGTTTATGGGCCGCAAGAGGAAGAGCACAAAGTTAGGTTCCTAGAGGCTATTGTGCAGTTTGGTGATCAGGTGCGTCTGCCATGGATCCTCAACGATGATTTTAACATTGTATGCAATGAAGAAGAGCACAGCTCAAGGAGAGTAAACAGAAGGCTCATGAATAGATTCAGGCATACGATCAACATATTGGGTCTCCATGACATGCCCATGATCGGGAGGCGTTACACTTGGTGTAATAATCAGGAGCAGGCGGTGTTGGCAAGGCTGGACCGGGTGATATTCAACAACGACTGGGAGGATTATATCCCATAAGTGATCTGCTATCGCTCGGTTCCAACATCTCGGACCACTGTCCCTTGCTTCTCACTTGCTCTTTCGCAAGACTGCGCGCCTACCGCTTTCGTTTCGAGAATTTCTAGTGCAAGCTGCCAGGATTCGCTGACACTGTCAAGGAGGCATGGGCGCAAGATGTTTAGGGTAGCGATGCAATGAAGATCTTGAATATCAAATTACACCGCACTGCTAAAGCTCTGAGAAGTTGGGGTTAGAGAAGATGGAGTGGGCTTAATCTCCAGTTTCATATGGCTAATGAAGTGATCCGACGTCTAGACTGCGCGCAGGAGAGGAGACAACTCTCTATGGAGGAAAGAAACTTGCGCGCCTTCCTGAAGGGAAAGTGCTTGGCTTTTGCTTCGCTTGAACGTGTTCGATTGCAACGAGCTAGGGTGCGGGATCTTAAGGAAGGAGATGCTGACTCCAAATATTTTCACATGAAAGCTAACGGGAGTCATCGCAAGCATCTAATACCCTATCTCAAGCAGGGCGATAGAATTGCCACGGCTATGGAGAAGTTGAACTTGGCGAGCGAGTATTTCAGTAACCTAATGGGCTCTCCGAAGCTAGGCACGGATAGGAGCATGTTGCGCTTGGAGGAACTGAACTTGCGGCAGCTGACGCCGGAGTTGGCTCAAGACCTCGAATCGGAATTCACTATGGAAGAGGTGAAGCGGGTGATCATGGACATGCCTTCTGACAGGGCCCCAGAACCAGACGACTTCTCGGATCTGTTTTACAAATTGTGTTGGGATATCATAGCCCCAGACCTGATGGCTGTGATGAAGGCTCTACATGAGGGCGTACTCTTTTGGGGGCCTCAACACATCAATTCTCACCCTCCTGCCCAAGAAAACCAATTCTCTGGAGATCGGCGACTTTAGACCTATCAATCTCATTCATGGTGCAGCCAAGATCTTCGCCAAGGTGCTTGCAGTCCGTCTGGCTCCACTCTTACCCACCCTCATTTCGTAGGCTCAAAGTTCTTTCATCTCCCGGTGTAGCATTCATAAAAACTTCAAGTTTGTAAGGAACCAAGCTCGCCTACTACATCGCAAACGGAGGCCTTTGGTACTGATGAAAATCGACATCTCCAAAGCCTTTGATGCCCTTTCTTGGGAGTTCCTGTTGGAGATCCTGACTGCTAGGGGATTCGGTAGGAAATGGTGTTCTTGGATATGCGGGGTGCTCTCCACTACCTCTACGTTTGTCCTCATCAGCGGCGAGCTGAGTCCCCCTTTTGCTCTTGGCCAAGGGGTGAGACAGGGTGACCCCATCTCATTGGCATTGTTCATTCTGGCTATGGATGCTATCCATGGCATGTTGGAGCAGGCGATGCAGTGCAACCTGCTCTCAGATCTTGGGTACGGCAGGAGGGTTCCCAGGGCGTCCATGTTCACCGATGATGCGGTTCTGTTCTTCTCGCCGAAGCGAAATGACTTACACGTCATATCTGCCATTCTGCAGTTGTTTGGAGAGGTGTCGGGGCTGCGGATTAACATGCTTAAAAGCATGGTCACTTGCATCCGATGTGATGAGGGTGTGGTACAGAGGTTGTGGGACACTCTCAATGCATAAGTCAACCTTTTCCCTTGCAATATGTGGGCATTCCTCTATCTATCTACAGGCCGAAGCGTCAGGATTTGTTGCCTCTCATCGATAAGTTCTCCAACAAAATGAAGGGATGGAAGCTAAAGATGATGGCCACGGCGGGTCGCCTCACACTCACTCGTTCAGTCCATATGGCACTGCCAGTTCACCTTATGGCGGCGCTGCCAATGCCGGCCTGAGCGATCAAGACCACCAACCGACGATGTCGAAGCTTTATTTGGAAGGGCAAGGAAGAGACTAATGGTGGTCACTGCCTGTTACCATGGTCACGGGTCTTTATGCCCCGGGAGCTTGGTGGTCTCGGGGTTTTGAACCTGAAATGGTTTGGATTCGCACTGCACTGCAAGTGGCCTTGGCTGTGCTGGGAGGCGGATGAGAGGTCGTGGCATGCACTACCTGACACCATGGAGAGGGAGGTAGAGGCACTTTTCAATGCAGCTTGCCGAGTCAGGCTAGGATCGGGTGAGATGGCCAAATTTTGGACAGGCAGGTGGATGGAGGATGGCAGTTGCGTGGCTCAGATGGCACCGCAACTTTTCTCCTTCATCAAGGACCGAGGGTGATATGTCAAGGATGCCATCCACAATCAGGCTTGGACCAAGGACATCGCGGGTGGGCTATCTCTTCCCGCCATAGCGCGGTACCTTAAGGATTGGGATTTGGCTGAGGCCACAACTCTGAATGCTGGAGCCACGGACACACCGCGCTGGATGTTGACGGCCGATCAGCAGTTCTCGGTGCAGAGTGCCTACAGTTTGTTCTTCCTTGGCGATATTCGCTTCGCCTGCTAGAAGCCAATCTGGAAGTCCAAGGATCCACCACGTTGCAAATTCTTCATGTGGCTTGTGATGCACGGAAGGTGTCTCGTGGAAGATAACCTGGAACGCAGAAATTGGTCGTCCAGTGGATTGTGCCCCCTCTGTCTGTCAGTGTCGGAGGACTACACTCACCTTTTCATTCACTGTTGTTATACTCAGCAGGTTTGGATGCACTTTAAATCCTGGTCGGATGCGGATTTTCTAATCCCTGATGCTAGTTTTATATCCACAGGGGACTAGTGGCTGCGGGTTAGGGATGCGATCCCTAAGGCTATCAGGAAGAACTTTGACTAGGTGATTATAACGCTGCACTGGAGGGTTTGGAAGGAAAGGAATGCCAGGATTTTTGATCAGATGGCCAGCTCACCTTACAGGGTCTTAGAACGGATTAAAGAGGACGTGTCCATGTGGAGGGCTGCGGGATGCATCGTTGATCTTCCTACTTAGCCAGGGTCGTCTGGTTTTCGACCGTGTATGTTTTTCTGTTTACTTCCAGGATTGTTACGGTTGGGGTGCTATGTGGGGTTTTCAGTTCAGTCTAGACTTCTTAGATTGTTCCTTGTTGTACTGAACTCCTTTTCTCCCTCCTAATAAAGCTCGGCCATGGGCCCTTCGAGAATGTTGATACTCTTTTCTATAACGGAATTGCTGTGCGTACGATGAATAGTGCATACGATTTTCGTACGACGTGATCCTGCTCGTCCGTGCGATTCATCGAACGGCTGCTGTGGCTGTCGTACGTAAATCGTACAAAGATTCATCGTATGTGTAGCAGGACTCTTTCTATAAATTTGATCGAAGTAGAGATACTTTGACTTCGGACAAAATTATATGCAGACTAAAAAAGAGCGGAGGAAGTATAGTTTCCTCCGGTTTGTGCGAGCTACATACATATACATAGTGTTGCTGCCTGCTTGACTTGTATATCCAACTAAGGAAATAACTTGACTTGTATAATATCAGACTGGTGTGACTGTGCATCACGAGCGGTGATTCTGAACCAACTAGTAGTAAGAAAAGAAAGCTGTTGCCATCTCCAAAGAGCCCAACGTTTGTTGACTAACTGCTACCTGCTGAAGTTCGCTGACCCAATCCAACCAGGAGTTATCTTCTTTTTGCTGATCAGGAGTAATCTTGGCTCAGAGGGAAGAAAAGAAAACGAGCACCTCACCAACATGTTCAAGTGACAACGATCGAGTGGTGCTGCGGCACTGCGTCTGCGCACCAACAGTGTTACTACTCCAGCTCCACGCTCGACGAATTCTCAGGAGTCGTGCACTGTGCAATGAATGGTACGGCGCATTGGTACGTAGTTGGTACACCAGCAGTATCCATCTTCCAGGGTCACTCACTGGCCGCGTCGCATCATCCATGGTGGTGATGGTGGTGGAGATCACACATGATCCATCCATGGCATGACACGGACATGGGACACGCAGGTTCATGCGCATATGCTCCTCCCTTGTCAAATCTCTCATCTCCTATTGCTCCTCAACCTAATTGTTCTGCTGATCCGGCCGAATAATAATAACAAATACTACCAAAGCTAGAACAGAACCAAAAGAAAAAACAGACTAGCACTAGTAGTAGTACGTGTTGGGGCATGGGGCGAAAGCAAGTCAACCAAGGCGGTTCCGTTCTCGGAGCCTAGAAGGCCGAGACGGTGGCTACACGGCTTTACGCACCCACGCAATCCGGCGCGCGCCACACCCGAACCCGATGCCTAGTTTATGGGCGCGCGCGTACGTCCGGCTGCGCCTGCACGTGAAGCGCCAATGCCCGGTTTGGGGATTCCAACAAAATATTTCCTGGGAATGCCGCTCGGATCCGCTCAAATATTTACCACAGCTTCCATCGATCGGACGCCGAGCTCGCCGATGGAACGGGTGGGGGTTGGGGTGGCGGCACGACGGGACCTAGTTTTTACAGCGCCACCTCATTTATTTCGGTCCAAAGCATCTGCAGTTACCTGGAGCACTAGTACTACTCACTATCCAGGTTCTTAGAGGTGACCTGACCACGGCGGTGGGGTTTGTTTCGCAAATACAATAAGCAATAGTAATGGGCGTGTTACAGCAAAAGTTGGCAAGGCAAGACCTCACCGCCTGGATCTGGACGGCACATAAGAGATCGGACGGCGTCCGGTAGCCACAGTGCAGAGTACCCCGAGCTGGCCGAGTTCATATAAGACGCAGCACCCATGCCCGATCCCTTCCTCAGTCCCTCCCTCTCCCACCCCAAAGCTCCACTGGGCTCCCACTCCATGCGGCTCTGAAATCTCCCATACATACTGCGCCCTGGAGCTGTGGCTCGGCGCACCACCACCGCACCGCCTCTCGCGTACGTTCCTCATGGCGTCGTGGCTGCCTCCGCCCCGATGGCGGTCTTGGACACTGGTATTTGAGGTACGAGCTTTCGGTCATCCAGCGGTTGCTACCTTAATCACCAAGCAATCTCCACATGTTTTGCCCCTGGCTTACAGTACCCTTCTCTTCTTTGTTGATTCTGTCTCCCATCATCAGATACAGAGGACCAACTGCAAGGCAGCCCAGCCTTGCGGGCAGGAAGAGTTGGACACCCATGGAGAGTTCAGATTCTGGCCACGGGGAGCACTGTCGGCGCTGATTCGCCCATAGCAAAAATATGGTGTTATCCTGATTGAGCTTTTCTTCTAGCCACCATCCTCCCTCCTTCGCTTCCTCTTCTCGCCGCGTTGTTTGGGTCTTCTTGACCTTGCAAGACCTTTTCTTGACCTTGTAAGACCCAACAATGCCACGTTTTCTCCCACACTCTTCATCTTCTTGTTCCACCTCCTTTTCCTTTCCATGTTCCTTTCCGCCCCTCTCTCTTCCATCTTTCTTCCATCTATCCCTCCTGAGCTACGTTCTTTTTTAGAGTTGCGTTTCTTATACTCGAAGTATTGGGAACAAGATGATACATGGAGTAACAAGTGAAGGAGATTCTATCTCCCTTGTCATACGCTGCTGTGTGTAGATTCATCATTTCCATGTTGTATTTTCCTTCTTTTGTAGAGAGTACAGTTGATGAGATACAAAAGCACGGTCCTTGTTGCCGTAATGCTCATGCACGTGGAGTAGGAGCCTACATGTAAATGAGCATGTTTATGTATGCCAACCTTGTAATAAGTTTGCTATTCCTGCTTGAATAGAAACATTCTGATGCTGTGGTACTGTTGAGAAGAACTGTTCGTTTTGGCAGCGCAGAGGCACCGCGGTATTTGTGTGTTGTCATTTCGTTTTGTTGCGCCGATCTACAGAAGTTCAGTTACTTTGTAGCATCGTAACATTCGACCCTACTCCATATTGATCACCTGTGATGCATTTCAAGTTTTCAACATCGTACTTGTGATTTACGAACAACTTCAATACTACACTTTTCCCTGCAAAAAAAGAGAAGGAAAACAGCGCTGCATTTTGCTCTTTATTTAGAGCATCTCCAACAGCCGCGCTAAACTAGCGCCACGCCGCAAAATAGGCGTTTTTAGTGTGCGCGCAACGCGTCAGGGCGCTCCAGCGGGCGCGCAAAAACGGCGCGCGCGCTAAAACGGGTTGGGCGCGCGGGCAAAAACACTTACCGGCGCGGCGTATTTCGGGCGCCCACTACAGCGCGCGGCACACTCGAGCGCGAGCGCCCGCTCTTCCTCTCGCGCTTCCACCCCCGACCGGCCGCGCCGCCGCCGCCGCCCGCGCACCCCCGGCGACCGTCTCAGACTTCCCCGGCCTATCCCCGCGCGCCCGCGCTTCCGCTCATCCCCTCCTAGTACCGCCGGCGCCCGCGCGCCTCCGTCGTCCGAGGAACCGCGCCCGAGCGCTCGCCGCGCCCGCAAGGTGTTTGACAAAACGCCTACAAGGTATGTATTGCTCAAACTTCATGAATTTGATGCATGTTTTGAATTGCAGTTTTTATAGTATAGTATTGAACATTGTAGATGAGTTCGTCGTATGATTCTTCCGAAGAAGAATTTGATATGGAAGAGGAGGAGGATCTTGCAATGATCGTAGCTATGCATATCAATAAAAAACCGAAGCACGGTGGTTCGGTTATGGGTCGGGAGAAAATTTGGAGAGATAGGATTGATGCCCATAACAGATTGATGAAGAACTATTTCGTGGAGAATCCCACGTGCCCGGAGTCGTATTTTCGTCGCCGGTTTAGGATGAGCACCGAGTTGTTCAGGCGCATTGCAGAGAAACTAGCGAGCCATGACCGGTTTTTCCAGCAAAGGAGGAATGCCGCCGGAGAGCTCGGGCATAGCACTTTTCTGAAGGTGACAGCCGCTTTGCGTATGTTGGCATACGATATCCCGGCTGATCTAGTTGATGATCATTTGGCTATGGGTGAGAGCCAAGCCATCATGTGTGTCAAGCGCTTTGCAGTGGGAATTGTGCAAGTGTTTGGCGAGGAGTATTTGAGAGCTCCCACTGCTGAAGACGCCGCAAGGCTATTGGCGATGAACAAAGCGCGCGACTTTCCTGGCATGCTTGGCTCAATAGATTGCATGCATTGGAGTTGGAAGAATTGTCCAAAGGCATGGCATGGGCAATTCCACGGCCAAAAAAAAGGTTCCACTATAATCCTTGAAGCGGTGGCCGATCAGGAGACTTGGATTTGGCATGCATTCTTTGGAATGCCTGGATCTTTGAATGATATCAATGTTCTCAACCGGTCACCACTGATGAATAAGATTGCAAACGGTGAGTTGCCACATGTGCAGTTTGTAGCAAATGGCCATACGTACAACTATGGCTATTATCTAGCGGATGACTTCTATCCAAAGTGGCAAACCTTTGTGAAGCCGTTGAAAAAACCGGAAGGTAAGAAAAATCTTGATTTCCACAATGCTCAGGCGGCGGCTAGAAAAGATGTGGAGAGAGCATTTGGGATTTTGCAAGCCCAATTTGCTATTGTGAGAGGACCGGCGAGATTTTGGGATCAACAAATGCTTTGGTACATCATGCACGCTTGTGTGATCATGCACAACATGATCATCGAGAATGAGCGTGGCCAAGATTTAGACTACTCACAGTATGAGCTCTTAGGACATCCCGTGCGAGTGCGGCGGAGGGCTGAAAGGGTAGCCCGTTTTGTTGCCTCCTATCATGCCATTCGGCGTCCCGCAACGCACAATGAACTTCAGAAAGATCTAATTGAAGAGTGGTGGGCATGGCATGGACGGCAAAGAGCATGAACTTCATGAACTATTTGTTGTGTTGTAACAATTTATTTGAACTATTTGTTGTTGTACTGAACGATAAACTATTTGTTTGTGTTGTAATGATTTATTTTAAACTATTTGTTATTGATTTTTATTTTGTTTGTTTGATCATTTTTGCTCATCTTCTTGCAAATGTATATGTGGTTTGTGCGGCGCGCGCTGTATTTTTGCGCCCTGCTGGAGCGGCGCGCGCGCGCTGCATTATAGCGCCGCTGCTGGAGCCAGCGCAGGCGGGCGCGCAAAACCAGCCGCAGCGCGCGCGCTAACGGGTTTTTTGCGCGCGGCAGTTTAGCGCGGCTGTTGGAGATGCTCTTATTCCATAGCCAGTCAGGTCTTCTGATAATCTGAGAGCTTAAGAACTCGTGATGTAGTATATGAGTACCAACAAAGTACTAATAGCAACAATCCTGGACAAGCTAGCAGGATAGTTTCAGTCAAATAGTCTTGAAAAAGTAGAGGAGAACAGTTCCAGTTAAGAAGAGTCTAAACAAAGAGGAACAGTTTCAAATAGAAGACGAAGATTCAGGTTGGTAATAGCCCTAGTATGAAAATCATTACAAGAGTCAATTCATAGCACTCAATGTATGGAAATTTATGGAGCTGCCAGCGTATTAAATCAAGTACTTCATCTCTAGCTCTCTCTCTTTCTGTGCACCTAGAAAACTCGTGACTTGAGATTTGGTCAGGTCTACATATGTCACAGAAACATGCTCCTGGATTGATCTCCAAAATTATGAATTTATTATATTACTAAGATAAGAATCATCCATGGTCAATTATAGGAGTGAAACAAAGAGGTTTAGAAATAATCCTTGGGGGGTAAGCAAGATATAAAAGCACTAGATGAACAAGATGTGGATAACTTAAGGGTCTTTTACATCTTAGTCCCTAACTCGAACCACCTAATCAGATATACCCCTAATTCGAAAGCCTGCTCAAAAATGCCCCTCCGCCGTTATGTGCACTTATAGAAATGCCCTTCTGCTCCGTTACCGTCCGGTCAAAGGCCTTTGACCGTCAACGGGACGTTTTCTGGACATTTCTACCCCTCCCTCCATGTGTCACTTACGTGTGGGACCCACTCAAACAAAAATAAAAAGAAAAGGCTCTATCTCTCCTCTCTCTGCCTGTCTCACCTACATGTAGGACCCATCCTAAAAAAATCTTTCCTGTCTCTCTCTCAACTCCGGCGGGGGCGCACGCAACTAGCAGCAGCCTCGCCGGGGTGAGGTGCTGCACGGCTCCGGCCCCTTATGACCTCCTTGATCCGGTCCACGCCCCCCTCCCCCCCGCACACCCTCTTTTCTCTCTGCCACGCGACAAAGACGTGGTCCGCGGGGATCATGGCCGTCCGCCCCGGTGCTGTTCGTCATGCAGGCGCCCAACGGGAACCCCACGACCCGTAGCCTTGTCCAAGGGATCCGCCTGTTCGTCCTCGACTTCCACACTGAATTAATTGAAGTATAACGCCTCAAATCAGTGTGGTTGATGTCATCTTCTCCCCCTCCGGTGATGCTTTGCCGCGCCTCAATCTCCTCTGCTACGCCATCCCTATGCTCTATCTTGGTTGCCTCGTCGACATCTGGTGCTTCTAGACCCTATGGACCCCTCGCTGCGGAGCCCTTCATTCCCGAGCCACCGTGTCAGCGTCACCTCGCTCCGCCGTCCGCCGTGGACGACGAGGTCGTCGCTCTGGTGAATCCCAAGCCTCCTGGATCATGCCTTCATCAAATAAGTGAGCCACTTATGTGTTTGCTCACGTTCTTTAGTCCCCTCCCGCTCTGTAGCTTGCCCGTGCCTACCGCCTTCCGCCGTTGCCATGGGACCTCGTCGCCGGCGATCTTCCCGGCTGCTCTACAAACTCCTAGTGCCCTTGCGGACTACCCCGTGACCCCGCCTTGCTCCAGGACCGTTCACAGCTCGCCCTAGCATGCTCCCACGCAGTCCCGAGCCAACCCCGGAGCGCCCGTGCTCGCCGGAGTTCAAGCTCCGTCTTGTAGATAAGAGGTGGGCCCGCGCCTAAAATAAATAAGTGAGTACCATTTTAGAAAACAATAAAACAATGACATGTGGGCCCCATGTGAAATTGATATTTTTTCTTTTCGGTCCCACATGTAAGTGAGGCGGCAGAGAGAGCTTTTTCTTTTTCTTTTTCTTTGAGTGGGTCCCACGCGTAAGTGACACATGGAGGGAGGGGTAGAAATGTCCAGAAAACGTCTCGTTGACGGTCAAAGGCCTTTGACTGGATGGTAACGGAGCGGAAGGGCATTTCTATAAGTGCACATAACGGCGGAGGGGCATTTTTGAGCAGGCTTTCGAATTAGGGGTATATCTGATTAGGTGGTTCGAGTTAGGGATAGAAATGCAAATGGCCCATAACTTAATTGAGGACAAGGAAGATAATAGGTCAGCAATTAGGGGACACACACTCACATCACTTTAGGAAAAGAAGGGGGAAAGGCAGTGACAAAGGTTGCTCCACAAGCCTCTTGAGTCAACTCACAAATCATAGACACCTGTGACCTATACAGGAAACGGGAACGTAGAGCAAAATGCCAAAAAGCACCTCTTACATGCCTGCTGACGATTTCAATTATCCCATCATTGGTTATTACCTATCACTGCTACCAGGTTAGCATAATTATTTTTTCATCAACCTTGCAGCACAAGCCCATCAAACAAACACTAGTACCGTACTGCTCCATTGAAGCCTCGTATCATAGCGGCAGATCACACACGAGTCTCCCTGTACAGTAAATGGGACATTGAAAGGCATCAAATGAATCAACCTACCATCCTTGCACCACGCAAGATACATACATGCACGCCTTCTGCTGCTGCTGCTGCAAGCATGAATGTGAAACTACACAATTTAGGGGGGCAGAGTGCTCCAACACTAACACATGCTTGCATGCATGCATATATGCTGCTACTGCATGCATTGATCGAGCTGGTGCTCTTCACATGGGTAGCCTTTCTAGCGTAAGGGACTAGAAGGGCACCAGGGGCTCAAAGGCTAAGGCTATGCAAATATCATTGCCTCTTGGACTAAAACAATGAAACGAGACAAGAGGAAGAACATTTTTTTCCCTAGGGAACAAACGTGACAGACAATGCATAACTAGTGGCAAACCAAAGTGCAGACACGCATGCTAGCTGTTGATCTTGAGGGTCGAAAAATAGGTTTAGATAGTGCAAGAGAATGCTCATCACGTGCCTCCTTGGGCTAAGTTACAAAAGGGGCGAGCACTGAACATTCTAGACTTGTGCCTTTATATCAGTTAGTGTAGATAGGTTGGTTATTATAGATGTAGATTGAAGGTCTTAAGCTTATATAACTCCCAACTGGTGAAATATATCCCTCAGGAAAACTATGGAAAAACAAGGTAGAAATTATGGTCCCACCGAGACGAAAGCAAGAGATCTGGCTGCAATAAAGGATACTACTACTGGTGTATATCAATCTTCAACTAAATTGTCTAGGGGATTAAACCCACAACACCTGATATCAGATATCACTATCAGGCTATGAAATTTTTGTTTTGCTAAGATGTGTGAATGGAGAGCAACAGGTCCACATCATGACAAGCACGAAGCTCTATTGATTCTTTTGCTTCCTCTACTCTACCCTTTGGTATGGACAATTGGGAATTTAAGAGGTGCCCACCACTTCCATCTGTCCCCTCCAAAGAGAAAAGAAAAATACTCACAATCGGCAGCTATGTACCCTGGCGCAATTGGACAGCTGCCTCACGCAGGGGGTATAGTTTTGTCCTTAAATGCTTTTTTGCGCTCTCGATCTTCTCTCTCCCCCTGCCGCACACATTTGAAAGCGCATGCAGCAGCATTTACTTTACGCCTCCAAAACGCTTCAAGGCTTTGCCATGCATGCATGCATGCTTGATAAGGGCGCAAAGCCTCAGTTTTCTCAGCTCAGAAGTTAGTAGTAAGTGGACAAAATGGATTGAATTTGAAACAGTGAAGCAACAGCACTGTGGGCAGGCAACAGAAAGGCAGGAATCCACGCCATGTCCAGGAACAGTTGCAAGAACAGGAGCAGCGATGAGCTAGGAGAAGCAAAGGGGCGAAAATGCTGCTAAGTCGTGGTAGTATCGATACAACTAAACCTTGCCCAACAGGGAAGCCACAGAGCAGGGCATTCAAGGCATGCATGGCTCTTATCTTTTTGGTGCAAAGGCATGCATGACTGGTGTGGGTGTTACTACTGCAGCTGTTAGAGTTGTGTCGAATATAGTGTATAAGGTAGGTTACAATTGGACTTGTAGTTGTATCGTGTTTACATAGGATGTGGAGTCGTGTCCTAGTAGGACACTTGTATCCTAGGCCTCTCTTATATAGCGAGGGTAGATACACGATGTAACCTATGCCAACATAATAGCACATGCGCGCAAGGGGGAGCCGGCGGCATGTGCCGGCGCCCGGGTGGCCGGTGTGCGGTATTGTGACGGTGTCATGGGGAGGAGCGCCCATAGTCAGGCCCCGGGGATGTAGCCATATCGGTGAACCTCGTTAACAAATCTCGGTGTTGTGCCTCGTGTGATTGCTTGGTCCTCGGATGATCGACGGTATGCCTCGGATTTATTCTAACAAGTGGTATCATGAGCTAGGTTTGATTTGAGTGTCGCGGAAGTTGATTGAGAGGAAAGCGATGAAGACCGGCGGCTGTGGAGGCACGGCGTACGTGCGGCAGCGATCGGAGATCGTTGCATATAAAGCAATTGGAAGCGGCTGGCTAGATCGGAAGCATTGCCTGGTGGCCAGAGTCAAGATTGAAAAAGAGCAATCGGAAGCGGACTCGGCGAGATTGGATCAGCGGAAGGCTTGCGTGTGCGCATTGTGGCAGCAGGGACGTGCGGCGATCGGTCAGCGCATCGGCGCATCGATCGGGCGAGCGTAGGCGTCGTACGCGTGCAGCATGGCAGCAGAGGCTGCAGCCCAGGCAGGGCAATACGGCCCAAGGCCCAGTCGGATGCGGCTGGGCGGATGGCCGCTCGCTGGCCCATGGCTGGGCTGGCCGCGCTGAAACAAGGCGGATGGTGCTACACGTGCAAAGGCCAAGACGTGAGAGATTTGTTTTGGACAAAAAAAAGGCACGAGTGTTCATACTTCACAAGGGGCGAGCGTGCGTGTGTGTCCTTTGGGCAGGAAGATGTATCTCTTTGCTGCTATAAGGGTACGTGGAGATGCACTAGCAAATAGTGGCGAGGAAAATAATTGTGCAAAGAATTCTTCGGGTCAGGTTTGCATGGAAGTTTTTCGGTCAAGATTGCTTGGAAGGCTTGGAGATTATGTGAAGTGGAGGACAATGTGTCGTATAGGATCATGCAAACACAAAGCGTCCAAGACATGTACGGATGTGCAAGCGGTCGTGGTGCAGGGTGGAGCATGATTGCAATCGAACGAGTTCGGCTGGGTCAGACTGGGCAGTCTGACGGATCGACGCAAGTCGGTTGGTACAGAAGACGGTGGTGGGATCGGCGGCGACGACATAGGAGCGTGATGTGGTGACCGACTTCTGGGGCGTGGAAACACGTGGCGCAGGCCCGAGGGATTGTGTGTCTTCGACAAGACTATGGCGCGGGATTAATTCAAGGTGGTGTATACACGGAGCTTGAAGTCAATGAGGCGCAGGCGGTGGACTGATCATCTACCATGGAGTCATGTTGAAGGTGGAGCTGGATTGAGGGGCTACGGTGTAAGGATCCAGGGAATCGAAGCCTATTCAGCGGGAAAAGCGAGGGACACGTAATTCGGACTGGAGCCCAATGGTCTGATGGAAGCGTGAAACTCGTCATCGGTCGGTGATGATCGATGGTACTCTACAGTGGAGGTTGAGTGGTGTGGTTCGCGACCCTTGAGACTCGACCAGGACAGTGGAGGCTCGACGCAGTAAAAGCGGCGAGGCGTGCGGCGTGCATGGGGCATGGAGACGGGCCAGGGCTCTGGTGATCATACATGTGGTGAGACAACTGCGAATTTGACTCGGGATGACTACAAGCAATGGTGAAATTCCTTCAAGTTTCAGACAGGACGGTCAAGGAAGAGCGGTGATGTTGAGTTCAGGTAACTCTTATGTGTGACACCAATATGTGAGTTGTTCACTTTCACGCAGGTCAGTGATCGGTGTGTGATGGCGTTGGACGGACACTCTGGAAGTTGGGAGCACAAGCTAGAGTAACAAGGAACTTAATTTTGCTCGAGGGTTGACTGTGGTCAAGAAAAGAAGGGACTACAAGTTGCAGGTGGAGTCATATGGAGTCTTTGGAGTAGCAGCGGTACTCATGGGATAAGCTCAAGTCCAATGTACATGAAAATTTGACGCATGGACAAATTCAAGGTGGTGGAGAATATTTGCCAAGGTGGAGTTTGTTAGAGTTGTGTCGAATATAGTGTACAAGGTAGGTTACAGTTGGACTTGTAGTTGTATCGTGTTTACATAGGATGTGGAGTCGTGTCCTAGTAGGACACTTGTATCCTAGGCCTTTCTTATATAGCGAGGGTAGATACACGATGTAACCTATGCCAGCATAATAGCACAGGAACGCAGGGGAAGCCGGCGGCATGTGCCGGCGTCCAGGGCGACCTGGTGCGGTATTGTGACGGTGTCACGGGAAGGAGCGCCCGTAGTCAAGCCCCGGGGATGTAGCCATATCGGTGAACCTCGTTAACAAATCTCGGTGTCGTGCTTGTGTGATTGCTTGGTCCTCGGATGATCGACGGAATGCCTCGGATTTATTCTAACAGCAGCAACCCGACTAGTCAAAATCCAAACGCGCATGCATGGCAACGGATCCAGTTTTATGGCCCCATATCTTTTGCATCTTTCTTGAGAAGAGAACTTGTGCCACACCGATTCTTCCAAGAGATACTAGCTAGGAGTAGCTAGCCTTGCCATCTCTTGGCAGTGAAATCAATGAGGTAGGTATAGACGTACAGCCAGAAACCACCCCACCAATAATACTACTCCTACTAGTATAATACTCCTAATATCCATGGCCATGATGATTCAAGAATGGAATTCCTACTAGTAAGGAGTATTTTGAAACGAGATTACATTGCTATAGCTCGGTATACTGATTCTAGTCTGGATAATCCTAGCAATTCATAGCGAGTTTAAAGTGTACTCCTACCATACCATGCTTTTCAAAAGAAAAAAGAAATACTCCTACCATGTTTTCTACTCACTAGTTGTTCTGAATCCACCAGGTTTTGTTCAAGGCCCTCTGCCCTGGACCACTGTGTTCACCTCAACTCTGCACAGCAGCCCAGTGATACATCATAAAATGACCATAAATGGGTAGCGTATGACCGTAAGATTGGACCATGAACACTGCAGATCCTAGAGCCCCACTGATTAAAAAAATAAACCAGTTGGCACGCTAAAGATCTTCCCAGATCTTATTCCTGTCTGCAAGGGAGACCTCGCAGTTCCAGGCTCCTACGAGCGATGCGTACAAGACATACTAGATGGCAGACTAGATGAGCAGGGTGGTGGCGTCTGTGCCCTCCCGGTGCAGGTTGAAAGACAAGGCAGTGGAGACCCTATTGCTCCTAGGCAAAGCCCATGATTGTGTTCTGATCAACAAACAGTAACAGAACACCTACGTAATAAGTAAAAAAACTGTGCAACTGAAGCGCGTTAAGAAGTGGCCAGGCAGACTCAGTGGTCACCATTGTCAAGTCAGTTCGTCCAGAAGGTTAAATGCTCTAAATTTACAGCTGACTAGCAGAGCAAAGTTCACGAGACTGGGTCTGGGTCTGTTCAAAGCCACAACAAGTTACAGTAGAAACTAGAACCAGGTACTCCTACTCCAGAGATAAAAATTTACCTGCTCTGTTAGGTGCCAGGGATTGCATGCATGGACCAACCAGCGGCGTGTTAAAGAGGGCGCAGTTAGAAAGCCAATTTCAGAGATCTTGACTGCTCGAGTCTTGGCTATCAGTGCTGCACAGGGCAGGATGCACACATTAGCTGGCCGGGAACAAAATGCAAATACAGTACGAATTTACGGCGCTGACAGTTTGACTCACGGGGTGCAAGTGCGAGACAGCAGACCGGGGGCAACAGGAACGCAAATGTCAGAGTCCGCGGTTTTATCAGAAAAATTGATTACAAGTGGTAATATTTACATGATAGTATCTGTATAAAACTGCCAGTCAACTTGAGTTAATTGGCCTCGTGTACACAATTGCGATTACGTGAAATCTATACAGCAGTGTACTCTTGTATCGATGGATTATGGGACCACCAACTTGCCAAAATAACCGGCATATGAAGTGGATACCCTGGTGAGATTACAAGTGCCAACTTCTGTGTCTTAAAAGTCCAGTAAATTAGAAGAAGCACTGCAGGTCTTGGCTGTCAAGCAAAAGTATATGTAACTACACAAGGACTTGAGACCTGGCTGCACGACGGGAGCATTTGATGCGAGCGCTGTTGCTCAGGCCACAAGCACAGCCTTCCAGTAGCTCGAGATCTTCGTCACATATTAATATTGATGCCATCTCTGGACAGTCCAAAAGCATTTTAGAGCTAAGAAACCCTGCAATTGTCCATGTCTGATATAGCCTCGACTGTTTTCCAATAAACCTTCCTGTCCTCGTGTCATAATATTCTGGCCACTTGTCATCTGAGAGCCTCTTCTCCACGGCTTCAACAGCCCTCCTTGCCAAGTCAGGCCTACCCATCTTGATACAGGCTAGGGTGAACTGAATTATAACACAGACAAATAATTAATCTTATGATCGCAAAAAATAATATTAAAACATTAAGCAAAGCAAGAAAAGTTAATAGAGAATCTATACCTGCCATAGCAATGTAGGCCAAGATCCACCGTTATGATACGACCAGGGCCTGCAAGCAACAACGAAAATCTTACGAGGAGTACTCAAATAGCGAAACATATTTTTTTTGCAAGAGAAATACCAAAAGAAGACAACTTGGTCAATACTGGCAATGAATTTTGATTAACATAGGTAAAGACTCATCATGGGGCCAAAAGAATGCTACTTAGAATGTTAGAAGCAAGTGATGCTTATTTGTAAGACTCATCATGGGGCCAAAAGAATGCTACTTAGAATGTTAGAAGCAAGTGATGCTTATTTGTAAGACTCATCATGGGGCCAAAAGAATGCTACTTAGAATGTTAGAAGCAAGTGATGCTTATTTGTAAGACTCATCATGGGGCCAAAAGAATGCTACTTAGAATGTTAGAAGCAAGTGATGCTTATTTGTACTACCTCCGTCCGGAAATACTTGTCATCATAATGAATAAAAGGGGATGTATCTAGATGTATATTAGTTCTAGATGCATCCCTTTTTATCCATTTTGATGACAAGTATTTTCGGACGGAGGGAGTAAGACTCATCATGGGGCCAAAAGAATGCTACTTAGAATGTTAGAAGCAAGCGATGCTTATTTGTATTTTTCATTCAGAGAGATTCAGTTCTTGGGCAAAGCATAATAAGCACCAGAATCTGAAAATCTCGCAAACTGAATACATACACGGCACACAGAAGAATTTTCAGTTGCTTACGTGTTTTTGGGGTCGCAACCAGTGATAATACGCCATTCCTCGTACTCCAGAGCAGGGTAGCATATCTTGAGAGGCATATTTGCAACTATATCATCCCATTTGGTTTCAATGAGGTTCAGGATACCCTCTGCTTGCTTTTGAGTTGCTAAAGAGGAAACAATCGCCCAGAGATTTCCAAGAGAAAAAAACCTGAAATCCATGTGAGCTGGTTGTAGGTTTCCTATAAGGTAACCACCCTTATCAGGAATCCAATCTGCAAGCCAGGATGGGATTTGCTCTGGGTAGATGTTGAACTTATTGATAGCATCATGTGAGTACTCCTCAGTCTTGTATCGATAAATCTCATTTATCTTCTTCATATCAACCCAATAGTACTCTCTTATGTGAAAGGACAGAGCACTGAGCCTGTTGTTGATAACACGGATCAAGTTCTTAGATCCATCATCTGTACTGACCATTTCACGGGCACAGCGCAAAGCAGAATAGAACAAAGCCTGTGAAAAAAATCCTGTTAGGTTCAATATGAGAACACTCTCTTTATACAGTGTATTCCTACGTATTTGTGAGCCTCGCATATACAAAGTGAAGTGTCAAACTACAATGGACATTCCATTTGAGTTGCCAGTTCAGAATTTTTATTAGAACAGAACAAATATCCTTTTACCCCATAAGGCCACGTAACTACCACACCAAACTTGACTCTACCAACATGAAGTGTACAAGATTAGCTTACCTGGATCTCAAGAGGATGTCCATGGATTCCCATCCTCCGATCAATCATGCATGATCCATCGGTGACTAACAACGTAGGGAACATGTCGAATCCATCAGTCAAGCATAAATTCAGGATTAGTCTGATGCCTGTCTGCACATCAACCCTTTCTTGTAGGGCATAGTCTCCAGTGATTTTACCATATGCCCTCAGTAGAATTATCCACCAAAGTCCTGAGAAAATATAATTTCATATGATAATCCATGAAAACAAAACTTGCCGTCAAAGGTATAACACAAGCGCGCTCAACATACTCACCAGAGTCGACAGGTGCTACCCGCCCAATGGCTGACTCTCCGAAGTCAGGGTCAAGAACCTCCTCAAATGCTTCATTGTTTCCATCTAAAGGCACCGATCTGACTTTAAAACTAGCAGGCATCAACCCCTGACCAGGACTGTAGCAATCCACTGTCTTCTCCCAACTCTAAAAAGGTACAAAAAGAGAGATAAAGGGATACTTCCAGAAACATCGCTCGCAACTTAGATAATCAATGATATCCAGGACAAAGAGAAAATCAGTTCAGTAGTTATTTCACAGGACGCTATTCAAGACAATTTGTCGATGCTGTTTTCACGGGTTTGGTGCACAGGCCTGTTTTATGAAGCACAAAACCATGTTTCCAGTATAATAATAATATATGTTTCTTATTTTGAGGAGAACACACTCATGTTATCTCAGAAGATACTTATTATCGAATTATTAAACCAATATTAAGTACGTTACTCGGAATTAACTCGAGCACTAAAATCGCTTCTATCTCTAGAAATTCAGACTCACACCATGTGTGAAAACTAGATTCACATTTCTATCCAATTATATAGCGTCCGGAATTGAATGACGGAGAAAAACAATTTAATTTAACTAGTGCAGAAACTTGCATAGACTTTTCCCCACATCCATTAATTATTCTACAAATCGAGTTACTGGGGAGTGAAAAATAGTCACGAGGAAAACAAATTATTGTGACTGAAAGATGTAACTATAGGACAGCATTTCATTGTTTTGATTGATTGGAGAAGCTGAAATGGTAACTTATTATCATGTTGGGCTTGCAAAGATATTCTAAATATAAAGAGGAATGTCAGGGCATTATCTAGAGAATGAAGTTGAATTAGATTATTACTCCCTCCGTTCCTAAATAGTTGTCTTTCTAGACATTTCAAATGACTACTACATACGGATGTATGTAGACATATTTTAAAGTGTAGATTCACTCATTTTGCTTCGTATGTAGTCACTTGTTGAAATGCCTAGAAAGACAAGTATTTAGGAACGGAGGGAGTACAAGACAAAGGCGGGGTTATCACTAGCACTTGGTGCTAATGGTAACATGATATCTTCTCGCTTACTGTAGCCACATTATGTCTATATAGACAACCATGTCGCACCACATATGCTAGGTCATAACAGCTGACATTATGGTGCTGCTCCGAATCTCAGCGACCCAACTTCGTACTCCCTCTGTGCTTGAAAAGAAGGCATACGGAAAAAAAATGAAGTCAAATGGTGCAAAATTTGACCAAGTTTGTAGGGAAATCTGTCAACAACTACTATCTAGTTAATATTGTAGTTGTTGGTAGTTTTTCCTACAAACTTGGCCAAACTTTGCACAGTTTGACATCAGACAAAATTTATACGCTTTCTTTTTAGGCACGGAGGGAGTACTACGGAAATGTAGACTTGCAAAAGTCAAACTATAGATGCTTAAAACTCCTCGTACAACTATATCCACAAACATACATACGTTCTTAAACAGGCCTCAAATAATTCTGCCAAGGAGTTTCTTTTTTTGCAAGTTGTTTACCTAGTTGACATGTCATTTATGTGGAAAAAGGTAGCGCTGTGGCAATGAGATGGAAATTACTTTTTTCTCCACCTATCCTCCTCACTGCGTACCTCGTCTCTCTCTCCCTGTTCTCTCTCTGATCTGGTAGGGAGAGGAAGAGCCCCTGCTGTTGTTTCTAATTGAGTGCATTGTTGCTGCTGAGTTGTGCAGCAGCTATTACTCCCGCACCCATGCAGCACTGCGGCCGCCCACCAGTGTGAGGCAGATCACTTAGCCCCCATTCCTCTTCATTGAACGGGCCCAAGATCAGTGAACTATGACATACTATTTAGAGGGTGGCTGCTTTTTTGTGTCTCAGGACGTATGCCAAGCTGTGCATGATTTTCTACAAGGGCCGCACCAACCAGATCTTCCCTGGTGGGGCACTGTCCTTACCTTTGTTTACATCTCTTTCAAGAGTTCAGTCCACCACCTCCAACTTCTGCAAGGCCTCCTCTATCTTTGCCCTTCGTTTCCATCTTCAGCCTCTAACAGTACTGCTATGAGCTGTTGGCTCCACTGCTGTGTGCCTTCCGTGACATTTCCTCCTTGTCCAGAAATCTGCAGTCACGTACGAGTCCAGGTTGGCCAGTGCCCAACACTGTAAGGTCACCAGCAACCAGATGCTCGGCAGCTACAGGGAATTTCAATGTGTTCTATGACATCACATTTGTGCAGCTCGAGGACAGCCTCAGCAGGAGCACTGGTGGGTTCATCGCTGCCAGCAACCGTAAGTATACGGCTGCAAGCCATGTTGCAGCAGCGAAAAAAGTTGCTGGTGAATGCGAAGTGTGCTACCCAGAGTGTGTCACATCAATGTGAAGTGAAGCATGGTGCTGTGAGCTCCATCCAACTACCAACCCCATGATGGATAGGCAGAGAGAGGCCAGTTTCTTGGCTTGCCAATGTACCTCTAGCAAATTTGTGCCTCCGCATGCAGATTTGAGTAAATACCATACACTGATCATATCAGTATTGGTTAGTTATCCAACTGATTTCTTTAGTTGTTGATCCACCACATTTCAATTTGAGTCACAGATCAATAGATTTTTCTTATACCTCAGTGCTCACTGCCTAGCCCCATGCATATTATATGCAAGCGAGAGAAAATAACACATTTTAACCTATTTAACACATGTATGAGTTTCTGAACATGCATATGCAAATGCAACTTGTAAGCTCACGGACCTACTTGCACCTACTTATTTTATCCCTATTTGAGCGCAGTAAGAATGTTCAACTTTTGTCAAAGCGCAAAGCAGTCACCCGTATGGCCAAATCAAAAGGAACAGGGTAAACTCACTCTAACCGAAGTCATGGACTGCACTCAAGCCCAAAACAGAAACACCATAACTGCATGGTAAACTTCCAAATTTAACACAGTACTGTTACAATCAGATTATGAAGTGGAGGCATGGACAACATACACCGGTAACAGACAGTGGAAGGTGTAATATATTCAAATCAAGCCTTACATTCTTAAATGAATGCTTGCAGAGTTATCCCACCAATAAACTTGCAGAGCAGAAAAATGCTAGTCACTATGTTTCTGTTCTCTAATACTCGAGTTTTTGAAACATGTGTGCAATGCCAAAATAATCAACACCAAAGCAAGAAGTCTAAAATTCACAATATCCTCCCTCCGTTCCAAATTAATTGAAGTTCTAAGTTTGTCCTAAATCAAACTTGTTTAACTTTGACCAAATTTATAGAAAAATATAGTAAGATCTACAACATGAAATATACATAGTGAGAAGTATGTTTAATAAAGACTCAAATGAAATTAATTTGGCGTTGTAGATATTGATTTATTTTTCAAACTAGATCAAACTTAATAAGTTTCGAACAAACCTAGAACTTCAATATTAATTTCGAACTGAGGGAGTACATTATTGCTGTTATCTAGAAAGGCCATTTGTGAGATACACTAATTGTAGACATTTCCTCTGCCATCAGACTGAAATGGCATTATATAATTCCACAATAACATCTATATAGCACATTGCAACATTATGGCTACTGCATTTAACCTGAACGAAGTATCTCATAGAGTAGACGTGTATAGTAGCAGTAACCATTTTAAGGTAAATGTGACTCACCTGGAGCTGCAAGGTGTGCAGCAAGAAGTTCTTCACGATGTCGCTCTCACCTCTGAGGAGGAAGGCGATGGCAGATGGCACGAAATCCCTGATGAAGACCTGGTCGTAATTAAGCATATGGTTGGCCGTGGAAGGGTCGTTCGCTGCCACCGTGCCAACGGCGCTGCCGCAGTAATTCACGACAGCGCGGTTGAGCAACCACCACGCTTCCTTCTCCTCCGGCGACTCCTCCCTACTCCTCACCGCCTCCAGCCCTGCCTTCAGGCCCTCCAATTGCTCGTTCTGCAAAACCACCGGATCCTGCTCGGGCCCCGCGGCCGCAGAAGCTACCTCCGGGAGCGGCGGGGTAGCGGGGGGCTCCTCGAGGGGAGGCGACTCCAGCGGCGGCGACGCTGGAGCGAGGGCAGCGCGGAAGGGGTCGAGGGGCGGGGGCTTATAGCTTCCCGCCTTCGAGGACGTGCCGGATTCCACCGACGTAGAGAGAAGGCGGCGAGCAGCGGCGGCGAGCGGGGCGGCGGCGGCGAGGGAGGACGGAGAGGAGAAGTGGCGGCGCGAGAGGTATAGGAGCGCGTGGCGCTGCGCGCCCCGGCGGAGGTGGGAGATGGCGGCGGCCGCCATCGCAGCGCGCGCGAGATTTGGATTGGGGAGGAAGAAAAACTTCGATCGGATTCGGGGAATCGAGGGATTTCGTGCTGGGTTTGCAGAGGTCCAAATCGCGGTAAGAACAACGGAAGGGGACTAGCAGTGCTTTATTATTACATCGTTTTAACTACGGGTAGTTTCGTTTTGGAAAGTGTAAAATATAGGCGCTGTTGGCATCGGCCGGTGCAGAAGCAGGCACGTAGTACGTGACAGTTATCCGGGCGTGTAACTTTAACACGAGCCACGCATCCAATTCGTGGGTCACGTGGGGCAGGTGGAGAAGGGAATTTGCGTTTGGGATTTGCCGGCACCACTACTTACTTTTTTTTATCGACCCATTTGCATTTCTGTTCCTAACTCGAACCACCTACTCAAATTTACGCCTAATTTTGAAGCATGCTTAACTTTGCCCCTTTGTCATTAAGTGATCTTATAGAAATGCTCTTCTGTTCCGTTTCCATCCAGGCAAAGGCCTTTAACCGTCTACCGGACGTTTCCTGGGCATTTTGCCCCTGCCTCCATGTGTCACTTACATGTGGGACCCACTCAGAAAAAAATCAAAAGAAAAAAACGCTTTCTCTCATCCCTCTCTCTCACTTACATGTGGGCCCCAATTAATAAAAATTAAAACTAGATATGGACCGGTCATTGTTCTACTATTTTCTGAAACGTTTTTTACTGATTTATTTGAGGGCTGGACCCATTGGTCAGCTTCTGTAAAATGAGTGTAATTAGAACTAATAAGAGTTTTGGATAATCCGGGATTAGGCTAACTAAAAACGCGTCGGCGCCCGCGCATAAAGACACGATGGCGATGTATGGGAGGGCGCTGGGGCAGTCGAGTGGCTGCAAGATTGGGCTTGCGAGGGTGCGGGAGAGAAGCATCAGTGGCCTGAGGTGGCTAGAGAACGTGGGGTGCCCGGAGGATGGGCAGCTGCGAGCTTGAGCGGTGGCGACGGGAGGCGCTCGTCAGCAGAGGTGCTAGGGGAGCGCAAGGATAATCGGGAGCAGGCGGAGGATGTTTAGGAGGAGATTTCAGAGCTCAAGAACCCGAGGCAAGGCGGCAGTGCTCAGGGTGGAGGAGATCAGGCAGCGGCGGCGTGACACGTGAGCTGGGGAAGGTGAGGAAGGATCCGTCACTATGGGGCATTTCGATCCAATTAAGCGCACATGAAGACGAATCAAAGAACGATGGGGCTATCAGACATTTTATTGGAGCTCTGGCGCTGTCATTGGCCGTGCGCGCGCGTTAAGCCGACAATCATTGCTTTGTTGTTCCTTGGCAAGAAAGAAAGGGAGAGGGCGGCGAAGCGCGGCAAGCTGGCGGTGAAGCGTGGTGAACTGGTGGAGGAGCATGGCGAGCCAGCGGCAGTGGCAGCGCAAAGACCGGTCCGCCGGCCGTCGCATGTAGTTTGCGGAGATGAGAGAGACCATGAGATTGGTGAAAGGACATGCGGTGCCCCCATGTGTGGTTTTGGTAATTGATGACATTCTCTATGGACTAATGGTTGCATCGAGTTATATTTGAAGGATTTTTCCATAGGCATTTCTTGAAGTCCATGTGTTGGTTTCAAAGAGTTTATGGGTTGACCAAGGTGCTATTAAGGAATTATCCAAAGATTGGTCATGTGAGTGTTGAGCTTATTGCAAGAATGTCTTGAAGAAGAAGATTGTGTGATCATTCATATTTACCTTCAAGACATCATCCAAATGAAGAGAGTTGGAAAGACTCAAGGTTGATCAATACTAAGTCAAGAGTGAATCAAGTTGATCAACTCACAAAGCATAGAAGATGTACCGAGTGGGACCAAGTGTTCCCATGGTATGGTAAGCATTGTCCATTACACTTTGTGTACTAACCCATGGTCTACGTGAGAGTTCTTTGTGGGGTTAGGTATGTTTCCATGGTCTTGCGTCAAGAGGAAGATCCCATACAATCCATGGAGGATGACATCAAGTGGTGATCGTCATCAAGTTTGCAGTGTGCAAGTTCAAGTGGAGCAACACAAAGAGTGGCTCACCCATAATGGAGTATGGGGGAGCAATCAAGTTTGAATCTTGCCATCCATTGTGGTGTCAATGGACTTGTGAAGATGTGTCGAAGAGTCGCTCACCCATAGTGGACTATGGGGGAGCAATCATCTAGTCTTCATCGAGCCAACGCAATCAAGAAAGGTGGTCCAACTTGAGGGAGTCAAGATCGTCATCATCTAGCTCAAGTGGACCATGTGCAAGGCAAAGGTTTGCCCTTGATAGGTTTTCTATTTTACCGGTCTCATGGTGGTAGTTGGAAGACCGGGTTATAGGATCGATAGTCGTACTATCAAGGGGGGCTCTCAAGTGAGTAGCTTGATCGTATCGTTCGTCGAGAGCTCAAACCATTGCATCCTTGCATCATGTTTCTTGGTTCTTGTTTGGTTCTCTTTGTGAGTCTTAGAGCTTATGATCATCTTGATGACAAGCTTGAGTTCATCGAAAACGGAGTTTGCATGCGTCTTCTATGATGTTTTCGGTGTTGGAGGTTTTACCAGTCTTCTCCGAGGAAGGGTTCTCACCATTTTCTTTTGGGCCTTTTATCATTTGCTTATTACTGGTGTTTCTATCAAGATTGTGTTAGCCCTTGTCATTAGCTTTCCAACAAACTTGGTTTCGTTGAATTCGGAGTCCGTTTGCAAAAGTTGTGGCTGTTTTGGTGAAGGTTGCAGCGGTACTACCACGACTAGAGCGGACGCAATTTTTTACTACCGCTCTAGAGCGGTACTACCGCGGCTCCTGAGCGGTAGTACCGCTCCTGAGCAGTACTACCGTGGCTCCTAAGCGGTAGTACCGCCCCGGACCAAAAACTCGTGTTTTCTCTCTCGTTTGGGCTGTTTTGAGCGTGCTAAGCGGTAGTACCGCTCCTCCAAGCGGTAGTACCGCTTGTGCACGACCTAAGCACATAGCGGTTGGATTCGGGAGGTCCTATAAAAGGGGGTCTTCTTCCCCATTGAACCTTATCCTTTTGAGCTCGTGTTCTTCCCCCATTGTTGACCTTCTTCGAGCTTGCTAACTCTCAATCCATCCATGGATTCTTGATAGTTTTTGAGGGAAAAGAGAGAGGAGATCTAGATCCACATTTCCACCAATCACTTTCTCCTCTATGTGAGGGGAACCCCTTGGATCTTTATCTTGGAGTTCTTGGTGTTCTCCTTCTTGTTCTTCCTCTCATTTTCCTCCCTAGCATTAGTTGCTTCGGTGGGATTTGAGAGAGAAGGACTTGGGCACTCTGTGTGCCCTTGCCATTGCATTTGGTGCATCGGTTTGAGCTCTCCACGGTGATACGTGGAAGTGAAGTTTGAGAAGCTTATTACTCTTGGGTGCTTGGTGCCCTTGAGCTTGTTCCTCTTGGGTGCTTGGGCGCCCTAGACGGTTGGTGGTGTTCGGAGCTCAATCATTGTGGTGTAAAGCTCCGGGCAAGCGTCGGGGTCTCCAATTAGGTTGTGGAGATCGCCCCGAGCATCTTGACGGGTTCCGGTGACCGCCCCCAAGGGTTGCCAAAGTGTACGGGTTCGGTGACTGCCCCCAAGGGTTGCCATTTGTATGGGTTCGGTGACCGCCCTCAAGGGTCCCTTAGTGGAATCACGGCATCTTGCATTGTGCGAGGGCGTGAGGAGATTACGGTGGCCCTAGTGGCTTCTTGGGGAGCATTGTGCCTCCACACCGCTCCAAACGGAGATTAGCATCCGCATGGGTGTGAACTTCGGGATACATCGTCGTCTCCGCGTGCCTCGGTTATCTCTTACCCGAGCCCTTTACTTATGCATTTTACTTTGTGATAGCCATATTGTTCTTTGTCATATATCTTGCTATCACATAGTTGCTTATCTTGCTTAGCATAAGTTGTTGATGCACATAGGTGAGCCTAGTTGTTTTAGGTTTTGTGCTTGACAAATTAACTGTTAGGTTTATTCCGCATTTGTTCAAGCCTAAACCGTAATTATTTTAAAGCGCCTATTCACCCCCCCTCTAGGCGACATCCTCGATCTTTCAATTGGTATCAGAGCCTCGTCTCTCTTTGTTGGGCTTAACCGCCTAGAGAGTAAAGATGTCGACTAGGGGATTAGGATTCTCTGACACTCTTAGTTTCAATGGCACAAATTTTGATGTTTGGGTAATTCACATGCTTAATCTCTTTAGGGTCATGGACCCAAATTTATAGTGAATTGTAGATATGGGTTTTTCTCCTCCAAAGGATCCCCAAAGATTATCTTTAGAGGATGAGAAAAACTCTTATCTCAATGCTCAAGCTTCTAATGTGCTTTTCGATGCTTTGAGCAATGTAGTTATATTTCATCTCATGCCATTCCGGGATGCTCATGAGTTATGGACAAAGCTTCAAGATAAATATGGTGTGTCCAAGTTTTGTGGGGATGGTTGTTCTCCCTCCACCTCCGGTCATATAGTCTTCTCAACTTCTTCTACTTCACCTACATGTGGTTTGCCACAAGGTAATGATATGGTGAGTAGTGTTGATCATTGCAATGATGATAGTATGCTTATTGTGGATGATCCTTCATCACTATATTATTGCAATGCTCCCTCTTTGGGATTTAACACTTCGAGCACTCCAAATGTTTCACATGCTTGTGTTGATAGTCCTTGCGTATCATGTAGAAATTGCGTGACTAGATCTCATGATGATATGCTTGCTATGTCTTGTTGCCATGATAAAAATGCATCTATTTCCTCGAATTGTTGTGCTAACAATGTAGAGGAAATCGAACACTCCATGGAACAAGATGTGGTGTTTAATGGTACCTCAAGGAATCCCACATCATCATCTATTGCTTTTTGCCTTATGGCTAAGGCATCAAAGGTAACTCCTACTTTGTACCCCAATATGTCTCTTGATGATGATGTTGATGCTAATGATGATGAGGATAATGATGAAGAGAATGATAATGTTGCCTCCTTAAAAACTAAGGGGGAAATGATTTTTAATGCTCTTCATAAAAATAAAATTGCTCGCTCCAACTTCATGGAAATAATGTCCATTGCCATTGATGGCAAGAAATACATTGAGGAGTTGGAATCTCATCTAGAGGAGCATGAGGCCACCATTGAGAAAATGGAAGCTCATGGGCGTGATTACGCAAATGAGATCGCGGACCTCTCTCAAGCTCTTGAACTTGAACAAACCACCAAGGAATCTCTTGAGGAGACTTTTGCTCTAGAATTGTCTAGAGTGAAGGAATCTACTGATAGATCTCTTGAGGTGGCCAATGTTTTTGAAACTAAAAATGCTAAGCTTGAAGTTGCTCATGCTAGACTCCTTGAGGATTTTGAGCACCTCGAAAATGGCTCAAGGGTCATCAAGGGTGAGCTCATCAAACTCACTGAGTCTCATGCTCAACTTGAAGCTTCTTATTTAAAAGAGCTTGCCAAGTTGCCTTCTCCTCTTGTTGTTAACGATGATGCTTGTGCTACTAATTCTATTACTTGTGAAGCATCCATTTTGAAGGAGAATGTTGAGCTACGGGCTCAACTTGAGGTGCTATCTTGCAATTATCGGAAATTGGAAGAAAGTCATGAAAAGCTCTCAAGCTCTCATGATGATCTTCTAGTATCCCATAGTGTGCTAAAGATAGCTCATGAGGCCATGATTGCTAAGGTAACATCTAGTGAGCGTCATGTGGATACTAGCACTACTTCTAGTCAAAATAGTATATTGCCATGTGCTAGTCCTTGTAATTCATCTACTCACAATGTTGGTACATCTTGTGATGAATTGCTTTCCTTGACTTGTTGCTCTAACGATGAAGCTTATACTTCCTCTAGTACTTGTGTTGAGACTAACCATGTAGAGGAAATCAAAGAGCTCAAGGCCCAAGTCACTTCTTTGAAGAAAGACTTGAAAAAGTGTCATGAAGGGAAATCCGCACTCAACAATATCTTGAGTGTGCAAAAATCCACCAATGACAAAGGTGGACTTGGATTCAACTCCAATAAGAAGAAGTCCAACATGAACAAAAAGAAGGGCCAAGAACAAGTTAAGAATTCGGCCAAGATTGTTTGCTTCAAGTGCAAAGTAGAAGGGCATCGTGTTAGATCTTGCCCATTGAAGAAGAAGGCCATTAGTGTCAAGCAACAAGGGAAGAGGGCACAAGTTCAATCTCATGCTCAACCTCAAGTTGAAGAAAGGCCACTTCCCAAGAAGACTCAAGCTAATGCTTCTCTTGTGGAAAAATCAAGTGAGAAGAAAGTGAAGAGTAGACGTTGCTACTTATGTCGTGGGAAAGGTCACGTCGCTTCTTCATGCACTAGTGGTAACTTATCCAACCCAATTATTATTGATGATATCTATTCTCTTGGGAAGGATAAGGTTGGCAATGTGTTTGCCAAGTTTGTTGGTACTCAAAGTGGTGTCAAGAAAAGAACCATTTGGGTAGCCAAGCCTATTGTGACTAACCTCTTAGGACCCAACTTGGTTGGGGACCAACAAGCTCAAACTTGATCAATAGGTGTTTTTGGAGGGCATTGGAGACTTGGCTACATTATGAAGAATTAATGGGACTTCATCATTCTTTTTGTCACAAGCCAAGTCAATTGGATTATCAAGTTTCTATCTTATATCCAATGTGCCTCCTTGCGGTAACTTGTACTTAAATTGTTTACTTTGAAAGTTACTTGCCCCCTTGCATGTTTTGGTTTTGTTCCTTGCATGTGTTTGTATATGTTGCGCTTCCAACTTGCTTATGTATGTTGGTGTGCACTTCATGTACGTGTGAGTTGTGCGTTGAGCCTTTGTGCATCTTCTTTGTATCTTAGTTGGCTCTTGTGAGAGATTAATGGAATATCCCATTATTGGGGAGTGATGTGCTTTGTGCACCTCACACTCCTATAAGTGTGTGTACATGAGGAATACCATCTAGTATTGATATTACAAGATTATCTAGTCACTATGTGGTATGTCTTCTCATGAGAAATTCAAATTCTAAATTGTCCATCAATTATCTCTTGTTGGATCCTCTTATTGCCTCTTGTTAAGTTTTCTTCATTGGTATCACATTATGGGGGAGTAATATGCTATGTATATTACTGGCCTAGAAAATGTGTACATTTGAGATATTGTCACCTAGTGTTGATATTGTAGATCATCTTGTTCCTAGGTGGCATGTTAGCTCTACAAGTTGCAATCTGCTTGTGTGTGGTGTGAAGATGATGTTGGATATCCTTGCTATCTACCATCGGGAATTCTTTCCATCTACTTCTTGTCTTTTGACAATTGGTAGTCATTTATGTGTGGTAGAATTTATTGACCATCTTTACATTGGCTTTTGTTTTACTTGCCTTTTCTCTTGCCAAGGATTGTGTCAACTCACGTTGTCTTCCATACCACTTGTGTATCTTGTTTATTTCTTGTTCTTGTCTAGTGTTTTCTAGATATAGTGAAAGCGGTGATCCCACCTTGTGCATTTTGTATTCAAATATAAATCCTATATAATGCACAACTCGTGGGGGAGCTATTCTATTTTCTTCAAAACACTCTTCTTGTGATCCTTATCAAGTGTGTTTTGGTGGAAGGCAAGCCATTTCTTTTTGGTACTATGTGCCATCATGAAACTTTGTTGAGGGCTTGGTTTGTTTGGAACCATCCTCTCTTTGGGAGTTTGACATCTTTAGTTTAGTGTGTATCAATGGATATCTCATTCCTTGATGTATCTTTAATGATATCTTCCAAGTGATGATTTCTCCATTTAGTATCCTTTTCACTTGGCATTTCTTTGTCTTTTGGTTTCGGGTTTTGAAAGTCTTGAGCATGCATGTTTACTTCATGTATTTCATTTGGCATGCTTTCTTTCTTTGACTCAATATATAGGGGAAACTCCACCTAGGCTCAATTTGGATGAGATGTGCATGAAATTCATTTTCATATCTATATGCACATATTTATGTGGAGTTTGTCCTATGTATTGGTGTTTCTAACTATTTGGTCCCGATGAGTTTGGGTACCGTTTAGTTTGTGTTGTTCTTCTAGGAACATTTGGAGATGCATTGGATGCTCGGCTCACTCACAAGGAAGGTGTTGTCACCATGTGCATATTGGAGTCAAGCTAGGATGATCAATGAACTACTATCTACCTTCAATTGGTATCTACTACATCCTTCCAATGATATCTCGGTAACAAGTATCTATTCATGCTTTCCTCTCTTGCATTCAACCTTGTGTAGGCTGTATCTTGGCATGATATTCATTTCATATCTTGTGATACTTGTTTCCTTTCTCAAAGCATCCCAACGATGATCTCTGTTGCTAGTTGTGATGCCCTTGATGGATGTGTGTTTGGACTTCATTTATATACAATAAGACCATATCTAGCCAAGTGCTATGCTTTCAAGCAAATATCTTATTGGTATATTTATGACTTCCTTGTGGATATCTTGTTCCTTCGTGGTGTAACTATTTCGGGTGTACATCCTTCTTTGTAGATATATATATATATCATCATGATTTCGTCTACATAGAACCTTATACACTTGAGAGAAATTACATCTCTAGTTGATATCCTTTCTTTCACGTCCACCTTGTCTTTCTTATGTTATTTCTTTGGTGGCTCCGTGAAAGCTTTTGCCTTGAGTGTGTGTCCTCTATCGTTGCATCTTGATGCACTCTTGTGTGGTGAAGATTATTTTCCTCATGCTTATCTTTACAAGGCTTTTGCCATCTTAATTGGCATCCCTCGTCTTGATGAGGCTTTCATCTTCTAGCTTCACCACGGGTTGTCACAAGCATAAGTTCTTTATATGCTTATTAGTAAGCTTGTGAATCCATTTGCTAGTTGTGTGTGGGAATGATAGGCCTTGCACCGTGTGCCTCATTCTTTCAAGACTATGTTGATGCTTAATGCTCATCCTAATTTTAGTCCTCTCAAGTGCTTCGCCATGACTCACACACATCATTTTGGTTGAGCCTATTCTTAAGTTGCCTCTTTTACATGTTGCTCAACCATGTGCTTGTTGCAAGCGCTAGGCTTTGTTTCCTATATGCTCACTTGCACTGGATGTGAGTTTCTATTGATTTTGGGGGAGCTATGATCCTATTTTTTGCACTTTGTATTCAAATACAAAAATTCTTATGTGTGCACAAATCATGGGGAGCTTCTCTAGTTTCTTTAGAACACTCCTTTGCGTTTATCATAATATCTTTATTCTTGTGGCATGTAGGATCATTGGTCTAGTTGGTTCAATTGATATCCGTTGATTGCTTGCTTCAATTGGTATCTTCTAATTGCTTGTGTCTCTCTTTGTTATGTCTTTGTGTCATATCTTTTTGTTGCAATCTTTGGGCCTCAATATAGTTTGTCTTCCTCCAAGTATTGGCAGTTGGATATGTGTATTGCATTCCACTCTCTTGTTGAGAAATACACAATTTATGGAGGAACACCTTTTATTTTGGCCTTCTCAGCTTTTCACCCATTTTGGCAATCGATGCCAATGGGGGAGGAATTTCAGAGAGTTTTGTGGAGAAGTCTTCTGAGTTTTCTCCTTGCTTTGGTTTTGGTCCTAAGCATTTGCATCTCATTCTCCTGCATCATTGGTTGTTGCATTGCATTGTGATGCATAATTCCTTATATAAACTCTCTTGAAAGTGATTGTCATCAATTACCAAAATGGGGGAGATTGAAAGGACATGCGGTGCCCCCATGTGTGGTTTTGGTAATTGATGACATTCTCTATGGACTAAGGGTTGCATCGAGTTATATTTGAAGGATTTTTCCATAGGCATTTCTTGAAGTCCATGTGTAGGTTTCAAGGAGTTTATGGGTTGACCAAGGTGCTATTAAGGAATTATCCAAAGATTGGTCATGTGAGTGTTGAGCTTATTGCAAGAATATCTTGAAGAAGAAGATTGTGTGATCATTCATATTTACCTTCAAGACATCATCCAAATGAAGAGAGTTGGAAAGACTCAAAGTTGATCAATACTAAGTCAAGAGTGAATCAAGTTGATCAACTCACAAAGCATAGAAGATGTACCGAGTGGGACCAAGTGTTCCCATGGTATGGTAAGCATTGTCCATTACACTTTGTGTACTAACCCATGGTCTACGTGAGAGTTCTTTGTGGGGGTTAGGTATGTTTCCATGGTCTTGCGTCAAGAGGAAGATCCCATACAACCCATGGAGGATGACATCAAGTGGTGATCGTCATCAAGTTTGCAGTGTGCAAGTTCAAGTGGAGCAACACAAAGAGTGGCTCACCCATAATGGAGTATGGGGGAGCAATCAAGTTTTAATCTTGCCATCCATTGTGGTGTCAATGGACTTGTGAAGATGTGTCGAAGAGTCGCTCACCCATAGTGGACTATGGGGGAGCAATCATCTAGTCTTCATCGAGCCAACGCAATCAAGAAAGGTGGTCCAACTTGAGGGAGTCAAGATCGTCATCATCTAGCTCAAGTGGACCATGTGCAAGGCAAAGGTTTTCCCTTGATAGGTATTCTATTTTACCGGTCTCATGGTGGTAGTTGGGAGACCGGGTTATAGGATCGATAGTCGTACTATCAAGGGGGGCTCTCAAGTGAGTAGCTTGATCGTATCGTTCGTCGAGAGCTCAAACCATTGCATCCTTGCATCATGTTTCTTGGTTCTTGTTTGGTTCTCTTTGTGAGTCTTAGAGCTTATGATCATCTTGATGACAAGCTTGAGTTCATCGAAAACGGAGTTTGCATGCGTCTTCTATGATGTTTTCGGTGTTGGAGGTTTTACCAGTCTTCTCCGAGGAAGGGTTCTCACCATTTTCTTTCGGGCCTTTTCTCATTTGCTTATTACTGGTGTTTCTATCAAGATTGTGTTAGCCCTTGTCGTTAGCTTTCCAACAAACTTGGTTTCGTTGAATTCGGAGTCCGTTTGCAAAAGTTGTGGCTGTTTTGGTGAAGGTTGCAGCGGTACTACCGCGACTAGAGCGGACGTAGTTTTTTACTACCGCTCTAGAGCGGTACTACCATGGCTCCTGAGCGGTAGTACCGCTCCAGAGCAGTACTACCGTGGCTCCTAAGCGGTAGTACCGCCCCGGACCAAAAACTCGTGTTTTCTCTCTCGTTTGGGCTGTTTTGAGCGTGCTAAGCGGTAGTACCGCTCCTCCAAGCGGTAGTACCGCTTGTGCACGACCTGAGCACATAGCGGTTGGATTCGGGAGGTCCTATAAAAGGGGGTCTTCTTCCCCATTGAACCTTGTCCTTTTGAGCTCATGTTCTTCCCCCATTGTTGACCTTCTTCGAGCTTGCTAACTCTCAATCCCTCCATGGATTCTTGCTAGTTTTTGAGGGAAAACAGAGAGGAGATCTAGATCCACATTTCCACCAATCACTTTCTCCTCTATGTGAGGGGAACCCCTTGGATCTTGATCTTGGAGTTCTTGGTGTTCTCCTTCTTGTTCTTCCTCTCATTTTCCTCCCTAGCATTAGTTGCTTCGGTGGGATTTGAGAGAGAAGGACTTGGGCACTCCGTGTTCCCTTGCCATTGCATTTGGTGCATCGGTTTGAGTTCTCCACGGTGATACGTGGAAGTGAAGTTTTAGAAGCTTATTACTCTTGGGTGCTTGGTGCCCTTGAGCTTGTTCCTCTTGGGTGCTTGGGCGCCCTAGACGGTTGGTGGTGTTCGGAGCTCAATCATTGTGGTGTAAAGCTCCGGGCAAGCGTCGGGGTCTCCAATTAGGTTGTGGAGATCGCCCCGAGCATCTTGACGGGTTCCGGTGACCGCCCCCAAGGGTTGCCAAAGTGTACGGGTTCGGTGACCGCCCCCAAGGGTTGCCATTTGTACGGGTTCGGTGACCGCCCTCAAGGGTCCCTTAGTGGAATCACGGCATCTTGCATTGTGCAAGGGCGTGAGGAGATTATGGTGGCCCTAGTGGCTTCTTGGGGAGCATTGTGCCTCCACACCGCTCCAAACGGAGATTAGCATCCGCAAGGGTGTGAACTTCGGGATACATCGTCGTCTCCGCGTGCCTCGGTTATCTCTTACCCGAGCCCTTTACTTATGCATTTTACTTTGTGATAGCCATATTGTTCTTTGTCATATATCTTGCTATCACATAGTTGCTTATCTTGCTTAGCATAAGTTGTTGGTGCACATAGGTGAGCCTAGTTGTTTTAGGTTTTGTGCTTGACAAATTAACTGTTAGGTTTATTCCGCATTTGTTCAAGCCTAAACCGTAATTATTTTAAAGCGCCTATTCACCCCCCCCCCCTCTAGGCGACATCCTCGATCTTTCAATTGGGAGGGAGAGGGCTTTTTTCTTTTGTTTAATTTTTGTTAGGCCCACATGTATGAAGGAAATATGCCCTAGAGGCAATAATAATTTTTTTATTTATATTTTCTTATATCATGATAAATGTTTATTAGTCATGCTAGAATTGTATTAACCAGAAACTTAGTACATGTGTGAGAACATAGACAAAACATAGTGTCCCTAATATGCCTCTACATGACTAGCTCGTTAATCAAAGATGGTTATGTTTTCTAACCATAGACATGTGTTATTATTTGATGAACGGGGTCACATCATTAGAGAATGATGTGATGGACAAGACCCATCCGTTAGCTTAGCATTATGATCGTTACATATTGCTACTGCTTTCTTTATGAGTTATACATGTTCTTCTAACTATGAGATTATGCAACTCCTGAATACCGGAGGAACACCTTGTGTGCTATCAAACATCACAATGTAACTGGGTGATTATAAATATGCTCTACAGGTGTCTTCGAAGGTGTTTGTTGGGTTGGCATAGATCAAGATTAGGATTTGTCACTCTGTGTATCGGAGAGGTATCTCTGGGCCCTCTCGGTAATGCTCATCACTATAAGCCTTGCAAGCAATGTGAATAATGAGTTAGTTACGGGATAAAGCATTACGAAACGAGTAAAGATACTTGCCGGTAACGAGATTGAACTAGGTATGATGATACCGACGATCGAATCTCGGGCAAATAACATATCGATGCAAAGGGAACAACGTATGTTGTTGTGCGGTTTGATCGATAAAGATCTTCATAGAACATGTAGGAGCCAATATGAGCATCCAGGTTCCGTTATTGGTTATTGATCGGAGATGTGTCTCGATCATGTATACATAGTTCTCGAACCCGTAGGGTCCGCACGCTTAACGTTCGATGACGATTTGTATTATGAGTTGTGTGTTTTTGATGACCGAAGTTTGATCAGAGTCTCGGATGAGATCACGGACATGACGAGGAGTCTTTAAATGGTCGAGAGGTAAAGATTGATATATTGGAAGGTTATATACGGACACCGGACTGGTTCCAATGAAGATCACAGATTTTTTGGAGTACCGGGAGGTTACTGGACCCCCCCCCCCCGGGGAAAGTTATTGGGCCCATTGGGCCATAGTGGGGGAGAGGAGGCAGGCCATGAGAGGTGGTGCGCGCCCCCTTGCCCCAATCCGAATTGGACAAGGGAAGGGGGCACAGCCTCCCTGTTTCCTTCTCCCTCTCCCCCTTCCCCTTTCCCCTCTCCGTTGATTGGAAGGAGGGGGGTCGGATCCTACTTGGACTAGGAGTCCAAGTAGGACTCCCCCCTTGGCGCGCCCTCCTTGGCCGCCAGCCTGCTCTTCCCCCTCCTTTATATACGTGGCTAGGGGGCACCCCAAAGGGACACCAAGAATTATCTTAGCCGTGTGCGGTGCCCCCTTCCACAGTTTACTCCTCCGGTCATAGCGGCGTAGAGCTTAGGCGAAGCCCTGCGCGGATCACATCATCAACACCATCGCCACGCCGTCGTGATAATGGAACTATTCCTCGACCCTCTACTGGATCAAGAGTTCGAGGGACTTCATCGAGCTGAACGTGTGCTGAACACGGAGGTGCCGTATGTTCGGAACTTGGATCAGTTGGATCGTGAAGACGTTCGACTACATCAACCGTGTTCACTAACGCTTCCGCTTTCGGTCTACGAGGGTACGTGGACACACTCTTCCCCTCTCGTTGCTATGCATCTCCTAGATAGATCTTGCGTGATCGTAGGAAAATTTTGAAATTGCATGCTACATTCCGAATAGTGGTATCAGAGCCAGGTCTATGCGTAGATGATATGCACGAGTAGAATACAAAGAGTTGTGGGCAATAATAGTCATACTGCTTACCACCAATGTCTTACTTTGATTCGGCGGTATTGTTGGATGAAGCGGCCCGGACCGGCATTACATGACCGCGTTCATGAGACTGGTTCTACCAACATGCTTTGCACATAGGTGGCTAGCGGGTGTCTGTTTCTCCAACTTTAGTTGAATCGAGTTTGACTACGGCCGGTCCTTGTTGAAGATTAAAACATCACACTTGACGAACAATCGTTGTGGTTTTGATGCGTAGGTAAGAACGGTTCTTGCTAGAAGCCCATAGCAGCCACGTAAAACTTGCAACAACAAAGTAGAGGACGTCTAACTTGTTTTTGCAGGGCTTGTTGTGATGTGATATGGTCAAGACATGATGTGATATAAATTGTTGTATGAGATCATCATGTTTTGTAACAGAGTTATCGGCAACTGGCAGGAGCCATATGGTTGTCGCTTTATTTTATGAAATGCAATCGCCTTGTAATTGCTTTACTTTATCACTAAGCGGTAGTGATAGTCGTTGTAGCAATAGTTGGCGAGACGACAACGATGCTACGATGGAGATCAAGGTGTCAAGCCGGTGACGATGGAGATCATGACGGTGCTTTGGATATGGAGATTAAAGGCACAAGATGATGATGGCCATATCATGTCACATATTTTGATTGCATGTGATGTTTATCTTTTATGCATCTTATTGCTTAGTACGGCGGTAGCATTATAAGATGATCCCTCACTAAATTTCAAGGTATAAGTGTTCTCCCTGAGTATGCACCGTTGCTACAGTTCATCGTGCCGAGACACCACGTGATGATCGGGTGTGATAAGCTCTACGTTCACATATGGGTGCAAGCCAGTTTTGCACGTGCAGAATACTCGGGTTAAACTTGACAAGCCTAGCATATGCAGATATGGCCTCGGAACACTGAGACCAAAAGGTCGAACGTGAATCATATAGTAGATATGTTCAACATAGAGATGTTCACCATTGAAAACTACTCCATCTCACGTGATGATCGGACATGGTTTAGTTGATATGGATCACGCGATCATTTAGATGACTAGAGGGATGTCTATCTAAGTGGGAGTTCTTTAGTAATATGATTAATTGAATTTTAATTTGTCATGAACTTAGTCCTGATAGTTTTTTGCATATCTATGTTATTGTAGATCAATGGCTCGTGCTACCGTTCCCTTAAATTTTAATGCATTCCTAGAGAAAGCTAAGTTGAAAGATGATGGTAGGAATTACACAGACTGGGTCTGTAACTTGAGGATTATCCTCATTGTTGCACAGAAGAATTACGTCCTGGAAGTACTGCTAGGTGCAAGGCCTGCTGCAGGAGCAGATGCTGACGTTATGAACGTCTGGCAGACTCGATCTAATGACTACTCGATAGTTTAGTGTGCCATGCTTTACGGCTTAGAATTGGGACTTCAAAGACGTTTTGAACGTCATGGAGCATATGAGTCCAAGAGTTAAAGTTAATATTTCAAGCAAATGCCTGAGTTGAGAGATATGAAGTCTCCAACAAGTTCTATAGCTGCAAGATGGAGGAGAATAGTTCTGTCAGTAAACACATACTCAGAATGTCTGGGTACCATAACCACTTGACTCAGCTGGGAGTTAATCTTCCTGATGATAGTGTCATTGACATAGTTCTTCAATCACTGCCACCAAGCTATAAAGGCTTCATGATGAACTATAATATGCAAGGGATGTAAAAGACTATTCCCGAGCTCTTCGCAGTGCTAAAGGTTGCAGAGGTAGAAATCAAGAAGGAGCATCAAGTGTTGATGGTTAACAAGACCACTAGTTTCAAGAAAAAGGGTAAAGGGGAGAAAGGGAACTTCAAGAATAATAGCAAGCAAGTTGCTACTCCCAGGAAGAAGCCCAAGTCTGGACCTAAGCCTGAAACTGAGTGCTTCTACTGCAAAGGGACTGGTCACTGGAAACGGAACTGCCCTAAGTATTTGGCGGATAAGAAGGATGGCAAAGTGAAAGGTATATTTGATATACATGTTATTGATGTGTACCTTACCAATGCTCGTAGTAGCTCCTGGGTATTTGATACTGGTTTTGTTGCTCATATTTGCAACTCGAAACAGGGCTACGGATTAAACGAAGATTGGCTAAGGACAAGGTGACGATGCGCGTCGGAAATGGTTCCAAGGTCGATGTGATCGTCGTCGGCACACTACCTCTACATCTACCTTCGGGATTAGTTTTAGACCTGAATAATTGTTATTTGGTGCTAGCATTGAGCATGAACATTATATCTAGATCTTGTTTGATGTGAGACGGTTATTCATTTAAAACAGAGAATAATGGTTGTTCTATTTATATGAATAATATCTTTTATGGTCATGCACCCTTATTGAGTGGTCTATTTTTGTTGAATCTCGATCGTGGTGATACACATGTTCATAATATTGAAGCCAAAAGATGCAAAGTTGATCATGATAGTGCAACTTATTTGTGGCACTGCCGTTTAGGTCATATTGGTGTAAAGCGCATGAAGAAACTCCATGCTGATGGGCTTTTGGAATCACTTGATTATGAATCACTTGGTGCTTGCGAACCATGCCTCATGGGCAAGATGACTAAAACTCCGTTCTCCGGAACAATGGAACGAGCTACTGACTTATTGGAAATAATACATACCGATGTATGCGGTCCAATGAGTGTTGAGGCTCGTGACGGGTATCGTTATTTTCTGACCTTCACAGATGATTTGAGCAGATATGTGTATATCTACTTAATGAAACATAAGTTTGAAACATTTGAAAAGTTCAAAGAATTGCAGAGTGAAGTAGAAAATCATCGTAACAAGAAAATAAAGTTTCTGGGATCTGATCGTGGAGGCGAATATTTGAGTTACGAGTTTGGTCTTTATTTGAAACAATGTGGAATAGTTTCGCAACTCACGCCACCTGGAACACCACACCGTAATGGGTGGTGTGTCTGAACATCGTAACCGTACTTTATTAGATATGGTGCGATCTATGATCTCTTACTGATTTACTGCTATCATTTTGAGGTTATGCTTTAGAGACGGCTGCATTCACGTTAAATAGGGCACCATCAAAATCCATTGTGATGACACCATATGAATTGTGGTTTGGCAAGAAACCCAAGTTGTTGTTTCTTAAAGTTTGGGGCTGCGATGCTTATGTGAAAAAGCTTCAACGTGATAAGCTCGAACCCAAATTGGAGAAATGCATCTTCATAGGATACCCAAAGGAAACTATTGGGTACACCTTCTATCACAGATCCGAAGGCAAGATATTCGTTGCTAAGAATGGATCCTTTCTAGAGAAGGAGTTTCTCTTGAAAGAAGTGAGTGAGGGGAAAGTAGAACTTGATGAGGTAATCATAGCTTCTCCCGAGTTGGAAAGTAGTTTATCACATAAATCAGTTCCAGTGATTCCTACACCAATTAGTGAGGAAGCTAATGATGATGATCACGAAACTTCAGATCAAGTTACTACCGAACCTCGTAGGTCATCTAGAGTACGGTCCGCACCAGAATGGTACGGTAATCCTATTCTGGAAGTCATGTTACGGGACCATGATGAACCTACGAATTATGAGGAAGCAATGATGAGCCCAGATTCTGCAAAATGGCTTGAGGCCATGAAATCTAAGATGGGATCCATGTATGAGAACAAAGTGTGGACTTTGGTGGACTTGCCCGATGATCGGCAAGCCATAGAAAATAAATGGATCTTCAAGAAGAAGACTAACGCTGACGGTAATATTACTGTCTACAAAGCTCGACTTGTTGCAAAAGGTTTTTGACAAGTTCAAGGAGTTGACTACGATGAGACCTTCTCACCCGTAGCGATGCTTAAGTCTGTCTGAATCATGTTAGCAATTGCCGCATTTTATGATTATGAAATTTGGCAAATGGATGTCAAAACTGCATTCCTTAATGGATTTCTTAAAGAAGAGTTGTATATGATGCAACCATAAGGTTTTGTCGATCCAAAAGGTGCTAACAAAGTGTGCAAGCTCCAGCGATCCATTTATGGACTGGTGCAAGCCTCTCGGAGTTGGAATATACGCTTTGATAATGTGATCAAAGCATATGGTTTTATACAGACTTTCGGAGAAGCTTGTATTTACAAGAAAGTGAGCAGGAGCTCTGTAGCATTTCTAATATTATATGTGGATGACAATATTATTGATTGGAATAATACATAATTTCTGGACAACATAAAAGGATAACTGAATAAGAATTTTTCAATGAAAGACCTCGGTGAAGCTGCTTACATATTAGGCATCAAGATCTATAGAGATAGATCAAGACGCTTAATTGGACTCTCACAAAGCACATACCTTGATAAAGTTTTGAAGAAGTTCAAAATGGATCAATCAAAGAAAGGGTTCTTGCATGTGTTACAAGGTGTGAAGTTGAGCCAGACTCAATGCCCGACCACTGCTGAAGATAGAGAGAAAATGAAAGTAATTCCCTATGCTTCAGCCATAGGTTCTATCATGTATGCAATGTTGTGTACCAGACCTGATGTGTGCCTTGATATAAGTATAGCAGGGAGGTACCAAAGTAATCCAGGAGTGGATCACTGGACAGTAGTCAAGAACATCCTGAAATACCTAAAAAGGACTAAGGATATGTTTCTCATTTATGGAGGTGACAAAGAGCTTGTCGTAAATGGTTACGTCGATGCAAGATTTGACACTGATCCGGATGACTCTAAGTCGCAAACCAGATACATATTTATATTGAATGGTGGAGCTGTCAGTTGGTGCAGTTCCAAGCAGAGCATCGTGGCGTGATCTATGTGTGAAGCGGAGTACATAGCTACTTCGGAAGCAGCAAATGAAGGAGTATGGATGAAGGAGTTCATATCCAATCTAGGTGTAATACCTAGTGCATCGGGTCCAATGAAAAATCTTTTGTGACAATACTGGAGCAATTGCCTTGGCAAAGGAATCCAGATTTTACAAGAGAACCTAACACATCAAGAGACGCTTCAATTTCATCCACGATCAAGTCAAGGAGGGAGATATAGGGATTCGCAAGATACATATGGATCTGAATGTTGCAGACCCGTTGACTAAGCCTCTTCCACGAGCAAAACATGATCAACACCAAGACTCCATGGGTGTTAGAATCATTACTATGTAATCTAGATTATTGACTCTAGTGCAAGTGGGAGACTGAAGGAAATATGCCCTAGAGGCAATAATAAAATTGTTATTTATATTTCCTTATATCATGATGAATGTTTATTATTCATGTTAGAATTGTATTAACCGAAAACTTAGTACATGTGTGAAAACATAGACAAAACATAGTGTCCCTTGTATGCCTCTACTTGTCTAGCTCGTTAATCAAAGATGGTTATGTTTCCTAACCATAGACATGTGTTGTCATTTGATGAACGAGATCACATCATTAGAGAATGATGTGATGGACAATACCCATCCGTTAGCTTAGCATTATGATTGTTACAGTTTTATTGCTACTGCTTTCTTCATGACTTATACATGTTCCTCTAACTATGAGATATGCAACTCCCGAATACCGGAGGAATACCTTGTGTGCTATCAAATGTCACAACATAACTGAGTGATTATAAAGATGCTCTACAGGTGTCTCCGAAGGTGTTTGTTGGGTTGGCATAGATCAAGATTAGGATTTGTCACTCCGTGTATCAGAGAGGTATCTCTGGGCCCTCTCGGTAATGCTCATCACTATAAGCCTTGCAAGAAATATGACTAATGAGTTAGTTATGGGATGACGCATTAAGGAACGAGTAAAGATACTTGCCGGTAACGAGATTGAACTAGGTATGATGATACCGATGATCGAATCTCGGGCATGTAACATACCGATGACAAAGGGAACAACGTATGTTGTTGTGCGGTTTGACCGATAAAGATCTACGTAGAATATGTAGGAGCCAATATGAGTGTCCAAGTTCCGCTATTGGCTATTGATCGGAGATGTGTCTTGATCATGTCTACACAGTTCTCGAACCCGTAGGGTCCGTATGCTTAACGTTCGATGACGATTTGTATTATGAGTTGTGTGTTTTTTATGACCGAAGTTTGTTCGGAGTCTCGGATGAGATCACGGACATGACGAGGAGTCTCGAAATGGTCGAGATGTAAAGATTGATATATTTTAAGGTTATATACGGACACCAGAATGGTTCCAAAGAAGATCGGGGATTTTTCGGAGTACCGGGAGGTTACCAGAACCCCCTAGGGAAAGTTATTGGGCCTATTGGGCCATAGTGGAGGAGAGGAGACATGCCACGGGAGGTGGTGCCCCCCTTGCCCCAATCCGAATTGGACAAGGGGAGGGGGTGTGGCCCCCCTCTTTCCTTCTCCCTCTCTCCCTTCCCCTTTCCCCTCTCCGTTGATTGGAAGGAGGGGGGCGAATCCTACTTGGACTAGGAGTCCAAGTAGGACACCCCTTGGCGCGCCCTCCTTGGCCGCCGGCCTCCTCCTCCCCCTCCTTTATGTACGTGGCCAGGGGGCACCCCAAAGCGACATCAAGAATTCTCTTAGCCGTGTGTGGTGCCCCCTTCCACGGTTCACTCCTCCGGTCATAGCTTCGCAGTGCTTAGGCGATGCCTTGCACGGATCACATCATCAACACATTCGCCACGCCGTCGTGCTAACGGAATTCTTCCTCGACCCTCTACTGGATCAAGAGTTTGAGGGACGTCATCGAGCTGAATGTGTGCTGAACACGGAGGTGCCGTACATTCGGTACTTGTATCGATTGGATCATAAGACGTTTGACTACATCAACCACGTTAACTAACACTTCCGCTTTCGGTCTACTAGGGTACGTGGACACACTCTTCCCCTCTCGTTGCTATGCATCTCCTAGATAGATCTTGCGTGATCATAGGAAAGTTTTGAAATTGCATGCTACGTTCCCAACAATGTAAGTTAGAGAGAGATGTGGGAGAGAGGTTTTTCTTTTTTAGGCCCACATTTAATTGAGACAGAGAGAGGGGTGAGAGAAAGCATTTTTTCTTTTTGTTTTTTTCTTGAGTTGGTCCCACGTGTAAGTGATACATGGTGATAGGGGAAAAATGTCCAGGAAACGTCCGGTAGATGGTCAAAGGCCTTTGACCGGACAGAAACGACACAGAAGGGCATTTCTAAGGTCACCTAACAGTAGAGGGGTAAATTTGAGCATGCTTCGAAATTAAGGGTAAATTTGAGTAGTGGGTTCGAGTTAGGGACACAAATGTAAAAGACCTTTTTATTTTGTGATGTTTGTTGAGCAAGTACAACGAGTAAAAAATCAGATTTTTTTTAATCTATTCATCAACATAAAATTTACATCCATGTTCGTAAACCACCTAGAGATAGCTATAAGCACCGACATAGATAGGCCCATGCAAGAGGGGCCATGTCATGGGGCGTATGGCTAAAACCATTTGCTGACCGTAGCAAGGTAGCTATTTTTTCTCCAAAAACGAAAAGCACGGTAGCTACTATAGCATAGGTTGTTAGTCCGGGGCGTGGCTTAACCCTGCCTATGCCACTTGCTACAAGCACTTGAGTGAGCCGAAGTCGCGTCATTGTTATCGTCTCTTCCTCATCAGAGCGGGGCAAATCTTGTAGTAGACAGTTAGAAAGTCGTCGTGCTAAAGTCCCAAAAGACCAGCACACTACAACAGTAACTGTCACAGATGAAGTGAAGTGTAGATCAAAAGGATACAACCTGTAGAAACACGAACACATACATACAAAGACCGGATCCAAGTAGATCACCAAAGACAAACACCGATCGAATCCCGCAAGATCCGTTGAAGAGACACCTCCACATGCCCCCAAATGACGCTAGACGCCCCTTTAGGATGGGGGTGAAAGGACGTGGATGTCGCCTAGAGGGGGTGAATAGGCGCTTTAAAACAACTACAGTTTAGGCTTGAACAAATGCGGAATAGAACTAGCATTTAATTTGCCAAGCACAAAACCTAAATATACTAGGCTCAACTATGTGCACCAACAACTTATGATAAGCAAGATAAACAACTATGTGATAGCAAGACATATAACATGAAGCACTATGGCTATCACAAAGTACGTGCATAAGTAAAGGGCTCGGGTAAGAGATAACTGAGACACGCAGAGACACAATGTATCTCGAAGTTCGCGCCCTTGCAGATGCTAACCTCCATTAGAGCGATGTGAATGCACAATGCTCCCCAAAATGCCACCAGGGCCACCGTATTCTCCTCACGCCCTCGCACAATGCAAAATGTCGTGATTCCACTAAGGGACCCATGAGGGCGGTCACCGAACCCGTACAAATGGCGACCCTACAGAATGACCTGGCTCAAGTAGAGTTGGAGGCAACGCCCGATCGGTGGAGATGTATTTTTGGGGCTCCAAAACCTTCATCTCTAGTAGATACTATAGTATTGTTTCCGCGATATGCAAGCTGATGAGGCTTTTCGATGGATTTGGAAGACATAATGTAACAACAAATGGAAGGTGTTCTGTTGGTTGTTGCTGGCTGATCGCCTTAACACGCAAAATATGCTGCGAAGGAGGAACATGGTTCTCCAAGATAACAATTATTCATGCTTGTTATGTTGCCACCCTCCGGAGGAAACCTTGGAACATCTCTTCTTCGAATGCCCCTTCAGTAAGGCGTGTTGGAAAAAACTAGACATCAGATGGCCCAGCCCGAATGGTAGATTGCAGTTGTTGCATGCGGCAAAGGAGGTTTGGACTGCCCCCATGTTCATGGAGGTCTTTACCGTTGCTGCATGGAGCATATGGAAGGAGAGGAACAACAAGCATTTTAGTGGGACTGCTGCCACTGTAGACTCCTAGTAGGATAGATTTAAAAGTGATTTTTAGCTTCTGAGATACAGGACCAAGAGTAGCTTGGAGTCATTCATTATAAGACTAGTAGCCTCGGTGTAAAGACTTTGTAGTTTTACCTGTACCCTACGCCTAACCCCTCACCCCTCCCCCCTACATACATGTAACTCTTGTCTATAACTTTTGACTTTTTGAGTAATACAAAGTCAATGGGGGCTCCCCCATTGTCCAAAGCCTAAAAATAAAGGGCGGTCACTGAACCCGTACAAATGGCGGCCCTTGGGGGCGGTCACCGAACCCGTATAATTCACTACTGCGGGATGGTCCAAATGCGACACTACAATCAGAGACCCTTCGGCAAAACTGTGTATGATGCATTAATCGCAAATAGTGATATAATAAAACCGTCAAAAAAGATACAAAACGTTTGTGATGGTAGAGACATCAAACACGATTCAGATTATAGTTGTGTGTGCGATGTGTGGCATATAGTTCACTCGAATGAACTGTATGCGATGAGCTTAACAACATAAACGAGTAGCCAGATGAAGGTGTGTGCGATATAAGGCATGCAGTTCACCCGAATGAACCGTTTGTGATTAGGTAACACAATAAAAACGGTCGGGGCAGATCAAGGTGTGTATGACAGACAACATACAGTTCACTCGGATGAACTGTTTGCGATGAGCTGCGACAACAGAAACGGTTCAACTTAATAAGATGTGTGTCATACGCGGCAAACAGGCAACTCGGATGAACTGTTTGCGATGATAAAAAATAATACAAATGTTTACAAGTGACAATATGTGTGTGATGCCACGCAAATAGGTCACTCGGGCGAACTATTTGTGATAATAAAAAATAACATAGGGGAGAAGAAGGCCAGATTTGGGGGCTGCAAGAGGAAAGAGATGATAGAGAGTGAAGAGATGATATTTATGGTGTCCCTAACCCTTGCTGACAGTTGCTACAGTTGTTTCGTGTGTGATCATGTGTGTGCAAAAAACTTTGAAAATGCAAATGAGTTGTTTGCGATGGCTAGGAGCGACGCACACGATGCGTGCTGCCAGTACTTGTGAGTGATGATTTGTAAGTTACTGATACGTCTCCAACGTATCTATAATTTTTGATTGCTCCATGCTACTTTATCTACTGTTTTGGACTACATTGGGCTTTATTTTCCACTTTTATATTATTTTTGGGACTAACCTATTAACCGGAGGCCCAGCCCAGAATTGCTGTTTTTTTGCCTATTTCAGTGTTTCGAAGAAACGGAATATCAAACGGAGTCCAAATGGAATGAAACCTTCGGGAACGTGATTTTCTCACCAAACGTGATCCAGGAGACTTGGACCCTACTCCAAGACGTAATAGAGGTGGTCACGAGGGTGGGGGCGGCCCCCCTGGGCGCGCCCCCTGCCTCGTGGCCCCCCTGTTGCTCCACCGACGTACTCCTTCCTCCTATATATACCTACGTATCCCCAAACGATCAGAACAGGAGCCAAAAACCTAATTCCACCGCCGCAACCTTCTGTATCCATGAGATCCCATCTTGGGGCCTATTCTGGAGCTCCGTCGGAGGGGGCATCCACCATGGACGGCTTCTACATCAACACCATAGCCCCTCCGATGAAGTGTGAGTAGTTTACTTCAGACCTTCGGGTCCATAGCTAGTAGCTAGATGGCTTCTTCTCTCTTTTTGGATCTCAATACAATGTTCTCCCCCTCTCTCGTGGAGATCTATTAGATGTAATATTCTTTTTGCGGTGTGTTTGTTGAGACCGATGAATTGTGGGTTTATGATCCAGTATTATCTATGAACAATATTTGAATCTTCTCTGAATTCTTTTATGTATGATTGAATTATCTTTGCAAGTCTCTTCGAATTATCCTTTTGGTTTGGCCAACTAGATTGGTAGTTCTTGCAATGGGAGAAGTGCTTAGCTTTGGGTTCAATCTTGCGGTGTCCTTTCCCAATGACAGAAGGGGCAGCAAGGCACGTATTGTATTGTTGCCATTGAGGATAACAAGATGGTTTTTTTATCATATTGCATGAATTTATCCCTCTACATCATGTCATCTTGCTTAAGGCGTTACTCTGTTTTTAACTTAGTATTCTAGATGCATGCTGGATAGCGGTCGATGAGTGGAGTAATAGTAGTAGATGCAGAATCATTTCGATCTACTTGTATTGGACGTGATGCCTATATACATGATCATACCTAGATATACTCATAACTATGCTCAATTCTGTCAATTGCTCAACAGTAATTTGTTCACCCACCGTAGAATACTTATGCTCTTGAGAGAAGCCACTAGTGAAACCTATGGCCCCCGGGTCTATTCTCATCATATCAATCTCTATCGCTTTATTTACTTGCTTTGTTTTTACTTTGCCTTTTACTTTTCACTTTGCATCTATCTATAAAAAATACCAAAAATATTATTTATCATCTCTATCAGATCTCACTCTCGTAAGTGACCGTGAAGGGATTGACAACCCCTAATCGTGTTGGTTGCGAGTAGCTATCGTATTGTGTAGGTACGAGGGACTTGTGCATAGTCTCCTACTGGATTGATACCTTGGTTCTCAAAAACTGAGGGAAATACTTACGCTACTTTGCTGCATCATCCTATCCTCTTCAGGGAAATCCAACGCAGTGCTCAAGAGGTAGCAAGAAGAATTTCTGGCGTCGTTGCCAGGGAGGCTCACGCGAGCAAGTCAACCATACCAAGTACCCATCACAATCCCTATCTCTCGCATTACATTATTTGCCATTTGCCTCTTGTTTTCCTCTCCCCCACTTCACCCTTGCCGTTTGATTCGCCCTCTCTTTCCCAATCTCCTCCTCTCTTTCCCGTTTGCCTTTCTGTTTGCTCGTGTGTTAGTTTGCTTGTTTATCGCGATGGCTCTACCTAGATTTGGTGATCTTCACCTTAAAAGGCTAGAGGAGATCGAAAGCAATGTCAGAAAGTTTATGGTTCTGCAATTTGAGCATAATTTTTTTTTTAGAAATGAGCTTAAGGAACAAAAAAGTTTTATGAGTTATATGAATAAAGAACTCGATGATATGTCTAAAGGATTTGATGGTATAAGAGCCCAAATTGCTCGTCTTGAAAAGATGACCGCTGAAATTTCGGATATGCAAGCTACCTTAGTCAATAAGATGGCCGCTAAACCAAATTCCTATGAAAATCAAGATGAAGATCTAAAAGTTATTGATGTGTCCCCTATCAAATCTTTGTTTTGCAATATGAATCTTGATGAAACTGAATATGATCTTCCTTTACCTAGAAGGCGTTCTAAGCATTCGGAGTTTCTAGATCTTGATGATGAAATTGATGAAAGTGAGATTGAAAGAAATAAAAACCTAGATGTTGCTAAACCCACTATTTTGGATCTCAAGGAATTTAATTATGAATTTCTTTAATTGGTTGTATTTCCTTGTTGCAATCCGTGCTAGATTCTCCTCATGCTTATAGTCAAAATAAGGCCTTTACCGAACACATTGTTGATGCCTTGATGCAATCTTATGAAGAAAAACTTGAGTTGAAAGTTTCTATCCCTAGAAAACTCTATGATGAGTGGGAACCTACTACTAAAATTAAAATGAAAGATTATGAGTTTCATGCTTTGTGTGATTTGGGTGCTAGTGTCTCTACTATTCCCAAAACTTTATGTGATTTGCTAGATTTCCGCGACTTCGATGATTGCTCTCTAAACTTGCATCTTGCGGATTCCACTATTAAAAAGCCTATGAGAAGAATTAATGATGGTCTTATTGTTGCAAATAGGAATTATGTGCCCATAGACTTTATCGTTCTTGATATAGATTGCAATCCTTCATGTCCTATTATTCTTGGTAGACCTTTCCTTAGAACGATTGGTGCAATTATTGATATGAAGGAAGGGAATATCAGGTTCCAATTTCCCTTAAAGAAGGGCATGGAACACTTCCCTACAAAGAAAATAAAATTACCATATGAATCTATCATGAGAGCCACTTATGGATTGCCTACCAAAGATGGCAATACCTAGATCTATCCTTGCTTTTATGCCTAGCTAGGGGCGTTAAACGATAGCGCTTGTTGGGAGGCAACCCAATTTTATTTTGTGTTTTTTGTTTTTTGCTTCTGTTTAGGAATAAATAATCCATATAGCCTCTGTTTGGATGTGGTTTTATCTTTTAATTAGTGTTTGTGCCAAGTAGAACCTATAGGATAACCTACGATGATAGTTGATTTGATTCTGCTGAAAAACAGAAACTTTGCGCGCATGAATATAATTTTGTTAAATCACAGAAACGTGCTTTTGCGCTGATTATTTTTTCTGCTGATCAATAAACAAATTTTCCTGGACTTCCTATTTTGGTAGAATTTTTAGAGTTCCAGAAGTTTGCGTTAGTTACAGATTGCTACAGACTGTTCTGTTTTTGACAGATTCTGTTTTGTGGGTGTTGTTTGCTTATTTTGATGAATCTATGGCTAGTAAAATAGTTTCTAATCCATAGAGAAGTTGGAATACAGTAGGTTTAACACCAATATAAATAAATAATGAGTTCATTACAGTAACTTGAAGTAGTTCTTTGTTTTCTTTCTCTAACGGAGCTCACGAGATTTCTGTTGAGTTTTGTGTTGTGAAGTTTTCATGTTTTGGGTGAATTCTTTTGATGGATTATGGAACAAGGAGTGGCAAGATCCTAAGATTGGGGATGCCCATGGCACCACCAAGATAATCCAAGGACACCAAAAAGTCAAAGCTTGGGGATGCCCCGGAAGGCATCCCCTCTTTCGTCCACTTCCATCAGTAATTTACTTGGAGCTATATTTTTATTCACCACATGATATGTGTTTTGCTTGGAGCGTCTTGTATTATTTGCGTCTTTGCTTGTTAGTTTACCACAATCATCCTTGCTGTACACACCTTTCGAGAGAGCCATACATGAATTGGATATGTTAGAATACTCTATGTGCTTCACTTATATCTTTTGAGCTTGATAGTTTTGCTCATTGTGCTTCACTTATATTTTTTGAGCGTGATAATTTTTGCTCTAGTACTTCACTTAGATCTTTTAGAGCACGGTGATGGATTTGTTTTAAAGAAACTATTGATCTCTCATGCTTCACTTAGATTATTTTGAGAGTCGTTAATAGCATGATAATTTGCTTAATGTTAATATACTTGGTATTCAGATATGTGAAACTTTCTTTTGAGTGAATTGAATACTAAGATAAGTTTGATGCTTGATAATTGTTTTGAGATATGGAGGTGATAATATCAAAGTCGTGCTAGTTGAGTAATTGTGTGCTTGTGTTGAAGTTTGCAAGTCCCGTAGCATGCATGTATGGTTAAAGTTGTGTAACAAATTTGAAACATGAAGTGTACCTGGCTTGTGCATCCTTATGAGTGGCGGTCGGGGACGAGTGATGGTCTTTTCCTACCAATCTATCCCCCTAGGAGCATGCGCGTAGTACTTGATTTTTGATGACTTCTAAATTTTTGAAATAAGTATATGAGTTATTTTGACTAATGTTGAGTCCATGGATTATACGCACTCTCACCTTTCCGCCTTTGCTAGCCTCTTCGGTACCGTGCATTGCCCTTTCTCACCTTGAGAGTTGGTGCAAACTTCGCTGGTGCATCCAAACCCCGTGATACGATACGCTCTATCACACATAAACCTCCTTATATCTTCCTCAAAACAGCCACCATACCTACCTATCATGGCATTTCCATAGCCATTCTGAGATATATTGCCATGCAACTTCCATCATCATCATCATGACATACATTACTTTTGTCATATTGCCATTGCATGATCATGTAGTTGACATCGTATTTGTGGCAAATCCACCATGCATTATTTTTCATACATGTCACTCTTGATTCATTGCACCAACCCGGTACACCGCCGGAGGCATCCATGTAGAGTCATATCTTGTTCTAAGCTTCAAGTTGTAATCCTTATGTTGTAATCAATAGAAGTGTGATGATCATCATTATTAGAGCATTGCCCAAATAAAAAAAGCAAGAGAAAGGCCAAAAGAAAAAAAAGAAAGGCCCAAAGGGGGGGGGGGGGGGGCAATGGGAAGCGACTTTTCGGTGGACGGCGGCTCGTGTGACTGTATCCTGGCCATCAAACAGTTTCTCGAGATGCTCAAACGTCAGTTCGATGTCCCCCATGATCGTTTCCTAGGAATAGGGACTAGGTGTCCTAGGCGTATGTGCTTGGCACAAATGTTTCCTTCGCTTGCAGCTGCCAACTGCGCTAGCTGGTACTAGTACAGAGTCAGCGCTCATCGGAGCAGCTCATTGGGACAGTTGGAAATCACGTGACCCTCTCAGCCCACATGTCAGGTTGTGGGCTTTTCCTTTTGCAAAGCACTGGCCGAGCCTGCCCCAGATCCAGACCGCGTCCCTTGCTCCTCTCTCCATCTTGTCTTCCTCCTTCAGATCCATACGGCGCGTCCTGCTCCTCTCTCCAGCTCGCCTGCTCCATGGACGTGTTCATGCAAGCGCAGGCCGATGCGGAAGACAGGTATTTAAAATCTCACTTAGCAAAGCTCCAATTTTATCGCCCGCAAGCTAAACTTAGTATCAGATCTTCATGTTTACCAGTTGAGGTCAACGAGGATTCCTAAATTCTCCAGGTCGGATTTTGTATGCAGGATTAACCATGGGCAGTTGGGTGGTGTTGCTGCGGCGCGGCCTGTTGAATTTGAATCCCAGGCTTCTATCAGCATCGCCGAGGCCCAAGGGGGACATTTGCCGTGCCGGAGACCAATGCAGCGGCGGTAGGATTTGCCGTGCGGGATTTGTTGATGAAGAACGGCTCGTGCAAGTGTGTTCGGAGGCTACAAGTGGTTGGACACGCAGGTATTCGTACCCAACCTGGTAATTCTTGCTGGTCATATGTGGATGTGTAATCTTAGGCTTATCTAGCTAGCTGATTTGTACTAATAATTTCAGTAATTTTGTTTATTGTGTACTTTTTCAACTGGGTGTGGGGGTGGTTGTTGGGGGTAACTGAATTAGGAAATTATGTTTTTTACTATCAAATCTCTCTATGCATGGGCATGTGGATTGTTAGTCAGTAAACATTTGTTTAGCTTGCAGTTTTGCATTGTAAACGAAGTTAGTAAAAAAACGTGTGTGAATACATGGGCTAATGCATCTTTAGAGATTTGTTTCCAATTACCTGAGGTGTGGACATTGTAGTTATAGGGTCAGGTAGTAATCGTGTCAATGTTATCTGCATGTATCTTAGAAGATTTAGGAGCAGGCAGTGTCATGGTTATCTCTTGTGTTATATGATTATTATTATTATTATTGCAAATTACTGAAATTATTACTCCACCATTTAATAGAGTAAGGATCAGGAAAGCTCCTGCAGAGCATGAGCTCAACCCTACCCAGAAAAGTGCCCTTGAACTATCCATGAGGGTGTTCATAACAAAACGAGATGGCAATGTTGTCAACCCAGCTGTCGGAACATCCTTCGATTCATTGGATGAGGCCTACCTGTCCTATCAATCACCTTCTTCATGGACTCATTCTCAAGAAAGTGCTATCCTTCGGTACATTGCGCATGGTTTGTTCATTTGTTCAAGCTCGAGACTGTCCAGTACGAACACCTAGAACAAATGGCAGCTTACATGCTTAGATTGGGATAATAGCATGCAAAAATCTAAATTTTTGGGGTTCAGGAGGCTTGATTTGCACGGTTTGTCATACCCGCAAGAAGAGATGGCATCCCACAATGTCAATGGTGGGGTTTCGCTTGGTTACATCTGCCTTGCATTTTCTTACAACATGGAGAAGATGCTTAAGGTAGCTACACTAGTTCCATTTTCTGATTTTGCTAACATAACTAACATAATTGAAGGCAGCCCAGAAATATATTGTTATATAATCATGTTTGGCTGATGGGGCAAGAACGTGGTCAACTACAAAAATGATGAATGCAAGTTTCAAACACTGCAAATAAATACTGGAATTGCTTTGTTGGTGGTGGGGCATAAAGCAATTTTTTGCACGTCGAGACGTGAGAAAAAAAATGGCCAGGCTGCTGTTCCATCTTGCACATCGCGAATTTATCATTGGTGCACCTACCGAAACATTGGACCGGAGAACTGATCAAGACTAATTAGCAAAAATAAAATAGCAATTTCAATATGATGGGTAGCAACGCATGGATAAATAGTAAAGAAGACTGGTAAGTATGAGTAGAGAATTTTTTATGCAGGCTAATATGTTTTGTGGCCGTGAATAGCATTTGATTATATTACGGCTTAGGAAAACAAAAGCGTCGGTCAAATTAATAAAATAATCTAAACCGGCTGCATGCAATTGAAACAGCAGCAAGGGCATTAATCATAATCTCTGTAACCACACTGGCTAACGGCACGGCCTTAAAATGGCGGGTAATTATTCTATGCTCTCACGTGAGAGGAGTCGTCATCTTCCCACATGAACGCGTCGCTCCGGTACATCTTGACTTTTCCACGTGCCAGAGGGTAATTTGAAATTGGTGCAACTCAGCTCTGTTCCGACGCCTAGATTCTGTCAGAAAGGCTAGCGCTGACAGCCGGGATACAAGGGGTGGCAAGCATCTACGGGGGGACAGCCCGCGTAAATACCGGGAGGAATCTGGCCAATATGGAAAACAGATGGTGAGGATATGGTCCACAGAGTGCTCGTCCACCGAACGGCATTTTCGGGGGGCAATGCTACTATCTCTTTTTTCACACTTGTGCTTCAAAGTAGCACTTTGTTCTTCATGTAATGAGTCTCATATATTGTGCTTGTATATTACTATGATGGGCTTCCTCAAATGCCCTAGGTCTTCATGAGCAAGCGAGTTGGATGCATACCCACTAGTTTTCTTTTGTTGAGCATTCAAAGCTCTAGTGCATCCGTTGCATGGCAATCCCTACTCCTCATGTTGACATCAATTGATGGGCATCTCCATAGCCCGTTGATTAGCCTCGTTAATGTGAGACTTTCTCCTTTTTTGTCTTCTTCACACAATCCCCATCATCATATTCTATTCCACCCATAGTGCTATATCCATGGCTCACGCTCATGTATTGCGTGAAGGTTGAAAAAGTTTGAGATTAGTTAAGTATGAAACAATTGCTTGGCTTGTCATCGGGGGTATAGAAGTTGGGAACATCTTTGTGTGACGAAAATGAAGCATAGCCTAACTATATGATTTTGTAGGGATAAACTTTCTTTTGCCATGTTATTTTGAGAAGACATGATTACTTTGATCAGTATGCTTGAAGTATTATTATTTTTGTGTCAATAGGAACTTTTGTCTTGAATCTTTCGTATCTGAATATTCATGCCACAATTAAGAAGATTTATATTGAAATTATGCCAAAGTATCACTCCGCATCAAAAATTCTTTTTTATCATTTACCTACTCAAGGACGAGCAGGAATTAAGCTTGGGGATGCCTGATACGTCTCCAACGTATCTATAATTTTGGTTGCTCCATGCTACTTTATCTACTGTTTTGGACTATATTGGGCTTTATTTTCCACTTTTATATTATTTTTGGGACTAACCTATTAACCGGAGGCCCAGCCCAGAATTGCTGTTTTTTGCCTATTTCAGTGTTTCAAAGAAACGGAATATCAAATGGAGTCCAAACGGAATGAAACCTTCGGGAACGTGATTTTCTCACCGAACGTGATTCAAGAGACTTGGACCCTACTCCAAGATGTAACAGAGGCGGTCACGAGGGTGGGGGGCGCCCCCCTGGGCGCGCCCCCTGCCTCGTGGCCCCCCTGTTGCTCCACCGACGTACTCCTTCCTCCTATATATACCTACGTATCCCCAAACGATCAGAACAGGAGCCAAAAACCTAATTCCACTGCCGCAACCTTCTGTATCCACGAGATCCCATCTTGGGGCCTGTTCCGGAGCTCCACCGGAGGGGGCATCCACCACGGAGGGCTTCTACATCAACACCATAGCCCCTCCGATGAAGTGTGAGTAGTTTACTTCAGACCTTTGGGTCCATAGCTAGTAGCTAGATGGCTTCTTCTCTCTTTTTGGATCTCAATACAATGTTCTCCCCCTCTCTCGTGGAGATCTATTTATATAATCTTCTTTTTGTGGTGTGTTTGTTGAGACCGATGAATTGTGGGTTTATGATCCAGTATTATCTATGAACAATATTTGAATCTTCTCTGAATTCTTTTATGTATGATTGAATTATCTTTGCAAGTCTCTTCGAATTATCCTTTTGGTTTGGCCAACTAGATTGGTAGTTCTTGCAATGGGAGAAGTGCTTAGCCTTGGGTTCAATCTTGCGGTGTCCTTTCCCAGTGACAGAAGGGGCAGCAAGGCACGTATTGTATTGTTGCCATCGAGGATAACAAGATGGGGGTTTTTATCATATTGCATGAATTTATCCCTCTACATCATGTCATCTTGCTTAAGGCGTTACTCTGTTTTTAACTTAATACTCTCTATGCATGCTGGATAGCGGTTGATGAGTGGAGTAATAGTAGTAGATGCAGAATCGTTTCGATCTACTTGTCTTGGACGTGATGCCTATATACATGATCATACCTAGATATACTCATAACTATGCTCAATTCTGTCAATTGCTCAACAGTAATTTGTTCACCCGCCGTAGAATACTTATGCTCTTGAGAGAAGCCACTAGTGAAATGTATGGCCCCCGGGTCTATTCTCATCATATCAATCTCTATCGCTTTATTTACTTGCTTTGTTTTTACTTTGCCTTTTACTTTTCACTTTGCATCTATCTATAAAAAATACCAAAAATATTATTTATCATCTCTATCAGATCTCACTCTCGTAAGTGACCATGAAGGGATTGACAACCCCTAATCGCGTTGGTTGCGAGTAGCTATCATATTGTGTAGGTACAAGGGACTTGTGCATGGTCTCCTACTGGATTGATACCTTGGTTCTCAAAAACTGAGGGAAATACTTACGCTACTTTGCTGCATCATCCTCTCCTCTTCGGGGAAATCCAACGCAGTGCTCAAGAGGTAGTAGTTACACATACGTGTCCTTATGTTAACACGTGTGTGATAGCACGTGACACAGCATACGGTTGTGTGCCGGGAATTGTGTGCTCCACTTAGTCTTCCTACGCTCCAGCGAAGACTTCCCGTGTAGCCGCAGGGGTAAATTGTAAAAGCCACAATCCCCTAGCCAGCTGCTAGCTATAAATAACCACAACAATGTCCGACGGTGTCGACTAACTACTGATCCCCTTACTATCTAGTTACCCACGCATACCGGCATACCCTAAACGTCCGACAACGGGATGGAGTTGGGCGACGGCGGAATCGAGGCTGAAGGCACGATGGTCAGCTTGGCGGTCAACGGCCATGCTGCCGTCTCTCCTGACAATGGCCAGAGGAAGCAAGAAACGCAGTACGAGCAAGCCACCAGGTTAGCTTGGTGATGACCCACAAGTATAGGGGATCAATCGTAGTCCTTCCGATAAGTTAGAGTGTCAAACCCAACGAGGAGTAGAAGGAAATGGCAAGCGGTCTTTTATATGTCTCCAGCGTATCCATAACTTTTGATTGTTTCATGCTATTATATTATCTGTTTTGGATGTTTTATATGCATTAATATGCTATTTTATATCATTATTTGGGACTAACCTATTAACCTAGTGCCAAGTGCCAGTTGCTATTGTTTCCTTGTTTTTGGCTTTTTCCGAAAGGAATATCAAACGGAATAAAAGTTTCGTGATGATTTTTCTTGGACCAAAAGACACCTACGAGACTTGGAAAGGGGGCAGAAGACCCACGAGGAGACTACAAACCGTAGGGGCGCGCCCCTGGGCCTGTGGGCCCCTCGGGAGTCCCCTGCACCGCCTCTGAGTTCTATAAATTCCAAAATACCCCCCCAACACCAGAAGCGTCCACAAAAATACTTTTCCGCCGCCGCAAGCTTCTGTTCTCGTGAGATCCCATCTTGGGGCCTTTTCTGGTGATCTGCCGGAGGGGGATTCGATTACAGAGGGCCTCTACATCAACCTTGCTGCCCTACCGATGATGTGTGAGTAGTTTACCACAGACCTACGGGTCCATAGCTAGTAGCTAGATGGCTTCTTCTCTCTCTTTGATCTTCAATACCATGTTCTCCTGGATGTTCCTGGAGTTCTATCCGATGTAATCTTCTTTTGCAGTGTGTTTGTTGAGATTCGATAAACTGTGGATTTATGATCAGATTATCTATGAATATTATTTGAGTCTCCTCTGAATTCATATATGCATGATTTGATAGCTTTGTATTTCTCTCCAATTTATTGGTTTGGTTTGGCCAACTAGATTGATCTATCTTGCAATAGGAGAGGTGCTTTATGACGGGTTCAATGTTGCGGTGTCCTCACCTAGTGACATAGTAGGGGTAGTGAGGCACGTATTGTATTGTTGCCATTAAGGGTAAAAAGATGGGCTTTACATCATATTGCTTGTCTACATCATGTCATCTTGCTTAAAGCGTTACTCCGTTCTTATGAACTTAATACTCTAGATGCATGCTGGATAGCGGTCGATGTGTGGAGTAATAGTAGTAGATGCAGGAAGGAGTCGGTCTACTTGTCACGGACGTGATGCCTATATTCATGATCATTGCCTTAGATATCGTCATAACTATGCGCTTTTCTCTCAATTGCTCAACATTAATTTGTTTACCTGCCGTATGCTTTACTCAAGAGAGAAGCCTCTAGTAAAACCTATGGCCCCTGGGTCTATTTTCCATCATATATTTTCAGATCTATAAAAACATAAAACCCTAAAATACCTTGCTTCAATTTATTTGTTTTTACTTTGTTTTATCTTTTAATTAATAATCTTTTATATCTATCTCTATTAGATCTCATCCTTGCAAGTTACCATGGAGGGATTGACAATCCCTTTATCGCGTTGGGTGCAAGTGTTTGATTGTTTCTGTAGGTGCATATATTGCAGAATTGCTTGTGCCTCCTACTGGATTGATACTTGGTTCTCAACTGAGGGAAATACTTATCTCTACTTTGCTGCATCACCCTTTCCTCTTCAAGGGAAAAACCAATGCAAGCTCAAGAAGTAGCGGGAAGAATTTTTGGCGCCGTTGCCGGGGAGGTTCTACACCAAGCCTACCAAGTACCTGTCATAAACTCTCACATCTTGCATTACATTATTCGCCATTTGCCTCTCATTTTCCTCTCCCCCACTTCGAAAACATTTTCAGTAAAATACAAAAATATTTGCCTTTTATTCACCCTTCTTTTGTTCGTCTTTTCATTTGCTTTTCATTTGCTTGTGTGCTAGATTGATTGCTTAGTCACTATGTCTCAAAAAAAATACCAAGTTGTGTGATTTTTCCAACACTAATAATAATGATTTTATTAGTACTCCAATTGCTCTCAGCACTAGTGCGGAATCTTATGAAATTAATGGCGCTTTGTTGAATCTTGTTATGAAATAACAATTTTCCGGTCTTCCTAGTGAAGATGCCGCATCCCATCTAAATACTTTCATTGAATTGTGTGATATGCAAAAGAAAAAAAAGATGTGGATAATGATATTGTTAAATTGAGGATATTTCCGTTCTTACTATGAGATCGTGCTAAAACTTGGTTTTCATCTTTGCCTAAAAATAGTATTGATTCATGGAATAAGTGTAAAGATGCTTCTATTTCCAAGTATTTTCCTCCCGCTAAGATCATCTCCCTTAGGAATGATATAATGAATTTTAAGCAATTTGATCATGAACATGTTGCACAATCTTGGAGAGGGTGAAATTGATGATAAGAAATTGCCCTACTCATGGTTTAAGTTTATGGATGTCGGAGTACACAAACAGGGGCGTTTATTTCCCCTGACTTGTGCACGAACAAAAAGCCTCCACCCTGATGGCCAGGGCCTACCGGGGAATGGCTGCCTCACCAGTTCAAGCCCAAGTCAAGTCCATACAAGACCAAGCCAGAGAAACCACTCTTCGCGAGATCAAGGAGCGGATCAAGAAGACCAAGCCAACATACAAATCAAGGATTTCAAGAGAAGTGTCCCTTTCCGGCCAAGTGAGGCCGGCAAGGTCGGCACGGCCGGCAAGGTCGGCACAATAAACAAGAGCAAAAACCAAGCAGCGCTAGCCGCGCCTCCTTGGCGATCGGAGACCTCAGCACGCACCCCTACAAGAAGGCCCGGCAAGCCCTGCCCCCGGCAGGCACATGCCAGTTACCACCGCTTCACCGCATCGCTACGCCAGTCACTTGTCAATGCAGTGTCGAGCCCTCCAGGTGATTAAGTAGCTCTCACTAAGCACGTGGCAGCTCAATGGAAAGCAGATCACATCCATTTGACATCCGTCCAAGGGCGTGTCAAGATGATAAGCAGAAGGTGGCTAAGCGGCGACATAATCTTGCCGAGGATGGACCCCCGCATGCCAACTAAGGTAGCATTTATGGCATTTGGTCCTAAGTACCAGAGTTAGGTATGATAGCACTGTTGGCTATCTAATCACGAGATAATGACTGTTTTGCCACTATGGTTACCCCTTAAGCTATAAAAGGAGGTCCAAAGCAACCTAGAGAAGTATTCGGGCCATCTCACACTTGTACGCGCGTAACAACTCTCCTCAAGGCCACCTTGCCGGGCTTGAGTGTTGCGCATCATTGCATTCATCCATCCAATCCATCAAAGTAGGAGTAGGGTTTGACGCTTCTCAGCAGCCCGAACCTGGGTAAAAAACCACCAGTGTCATCGCCGGCATGCTGCCTCATGGCCTCCGCTCTTTCTGCAACGTGGTATCCCCCTTGCCGAACCACAAAGGGGCCGGTGGCCCCATAGGTCATCGTGTTCACCCACAACATCTTTGGTGCGCCAGGTAGGGGATCTCGCTTGCGCAAACCCGAAGCTGTGAACATTGCGTCAATCTTCATAATCATCTTTGTTCATGGCTTCGAAGGAGAGGAGCAATGCTGCTCCTTGATACATCCATTTTGCATCATGCTTTTATATCGATATTTATTGCATTATGGGCTGTTACTACATATTATGTCACAATACTTATGCCTTTTCTCTCTTACTTTACAAGGTTTACATGAAGAGGGAGAATGTCGGCAACTAGGATTCTGGGCTGGAAATGGAGCAAATATTAGAGACCTATCCTGCACAACTCCAAAAGTCCTGAAACTCCACGAAAGTCAGTTTTGGAATATATTAAAAATATTGGGCGAAGAAAGCACTAGAGGGGGGCCACCCACCGTCCACGAGGGTGGAGGGCGCGCCCTACCCCCTGGGCGCGCCCCCTGCCTCGTGGGCCACCTGGCAGCCCCCCGATGCCCATCTTCTGGTATATGGTGTCTTTTGCCCTGAAAAAAAAATCATAAAGAAGCTTTCGGGATGAAGCGCCGCCGTCTCGAGGCGGAACCTTGGCGGAACCAATCTAGGACTCCAGCGGAGCTATTCTGCCAGTGAAACATCCCTCCGGGAGGGGGAAATCATCGCCATCATCATCACCGTCGATCCTCTCATCGAGAGGGGGTCAATCTCCATCAACATCTTCAGCAGCACCATCTCCTCTCAAACCCTAGTTCATCTCTTGTATCCGATCTTCGTCTCAAAACCTCAGATTGGTCCTGTGGGTTGCTAGTAGTGTTGATTACTCCTTGTAGTTGATGCTAGTTGGTTTATTCGGTGGAAGATCATATGTTCAGATCCTTATGCATATTAATACCCCTCTGATTATGAACATGAATATGATTTGTGAGTAGTTGCTTTTGTTCCTGAGGAAATGGGAGAAGTCTTGTTACAAGTAGTCATGTGAATTTGGTACTCGTTCGATATTTTGATGAGATGTATGTTGTCTTTCCTCTAGTGGTGTTATATGAACGTCTGTCGGTGTCAAAACCGGCAGATCTCGGGTAGGGGGTCCCGAACTATGCGTCTAAGGCTAATGGTAAGAGGAGGCGGGGGACACAATGTTTACCCAGGTTCGGGCCCTCTCTATGGAGGTAATACCCTACTTCCTGCTTGATTGATCTTGATGAATATGATTATTACAAGAGTTGATCTACCACGGGATCGTAATGGCTAAACCCTAGAAGCCTAGCCTATGAGATTATGATTGTTGTCGTCTCTATGGACTAAACCCTCCGGTTTATATAGACACCGGAGGGGGCTATAGTTACAGAAAGTCGGTTACAGAGAAAGGAATCTACATATCCGAATCACCAAGCTTGCCATCCACGCAAAGGAGAGTCCCATCTGGACATGGGAAGAAGTCTTCTATCTTGTATCTTCATAGCCCAACAGTCCGGCCCATGTATATAGTCCGGCTGTCCGAGGACCCCTTAGTCCAGGACTCCCTCAGTAGCCCCTGAACGAAGCTTCAATGACGATGAGTCCGGCACACAGATTGTCTTCGGCATTGCAAGGCGGGTTCCTCCGCCGAATACTTCAAAGTAGATTTCGAACACAAGAATCGTGTCCGGCTATGCAAAACAAGTTCCACACACAACCGTAGAGAGTATAATATTTCACGAGTCCAATCCGCTGACAACTTTTCGTAGCGTGACATCACGCCACTGCCCAGTCATTATTCGAACCATTTTTTAGCCTGCCACTCCGTATTTTGAGGTGCGGTTATATTGGCATGTCTTGTCAAAGCAGAGATCGTGTCCCCTTATCATGGGATTCTCATCAATACGGTCATGGGTAACCCAACTGTGTCATCTGCACGACACTTGGGGAATAGGCAAATTTTAAGGCAAGTTGGGTGGCACATGACTTTTACTGCCTTTATAAAGGGATAAGGATTCACCCTTTTTCACCCATGCCTTCTCCTTCCTCTGCCCATCCATTCTCGAGCTCCAGCGCCCAAGCTCTCGCCTTCTCCGCCCAAAAAAGCACTCCAATCATGTCCGGATCCGGAGCAGGAGGCAAGTGGATGGCCTCCTCTGTCAAGGAGAAGGACATCAAGAAGCTCCGGAAGGCTGGGTAGTTGGCCCCGGAAATCGCTCAACGACTTCCGAACAAGGGACAGATCGTCCCCACCCCGGAGCCCCAAGAGAGGGTGGTGTTCCTCTCACACTTCGTCCGCGGGCTGGGATTCCCTCTCCACCCGTTTGTTCGCGGACTTATGTTCTACTATGGGCTGGACTTCCATGATCTGGCCCCCAATTCCATCCTCAACATCTTGGCATTTATTGTCGTGTGTGAGGCCTTCCTCCGCGTCCCACCTCACTTTGGGCTATGGCTGAAAACCTTCAATGTGAAGCCGAAGGTGGTGAGCGGCCAACAAGAAAAGTGCGGAGGCTCCATGGTGGGCAAGATGCCCAATGTCACCTGGCCCGAAGGCTCCTTTGTGGAGACTGTCAAAGGGTGGCAGTCGGGGTGGTTCTATATCACAGAGCCGCGCGACACCAACTGGGCGGTGGCTCGCGCATTCCGGTCCGGAGTCCCGATGCGGCTCACCTCCTGGCAAGAGAAAGGCCTGACCTGGTCTTCCTCGGACGAGCTGATGGCGCTCCAAACGCGCGTTCAGAACATGATAAACAATAGAATCAAGCTTGTCAACATGATCCAGGTGATGCTTGTCCGCCGGATCCTTCCGTGCCAACGCCGAACTTGCCATCTATGGGAGTTCAATCCGGCCAAGCACCAGACCCTACTAGAGATCTTCGACACGACGCACGAAGGCATCTGGAAGGTGCTCTTCAAGGCCAACAAGGCGCCGCCGCCCACGACCGAGGATCATGGGCATAACTTAACTCACCCCGCTAATCCGGTAAGTTCTTTCATGTTTTTAAGGTACACCCTTTACTCGCATACTCGAGGAAAGCATCTAAGCCTCCCTATCAATTTTTTCAGGCCTGGATAGAGATGGCGGAGCGGATTAACTGTCCGGCTCCGCTGCCCGAAGTCCCAGAAATCCCGCTTCTAATGAAGATGCTGGTTCCGGCACCTTATCAGGTGCCAGAGAAGAAGGCCAAGAAGAAGGCCAAGGGGACCCGACGTGGTCTCCGTCGCAAGGGCAATTCAGACACGATGTCCGAAGATACCAAGGCTCACTCCTCCGTCGCCGAAGACGACGAGGAAGAGGAGGAAGAAGAAGAGATCCATTCCCCCCTGCAGGGGGGAGAAAGAAGAGGACGACCTCCATGCATCTGGAGGCCGAGGCGTCCAAGAAGGGGAAAACCTCCCTTCCGAACAGGTCCACATCGGCCATCGATAGCAGCTAGGAGTGGGAGCCCAGGGAGAAGCCCCTGGCCAAATCGTAAGTATCCGGACACGTTCATGTATCCGGCCTCTTAACTTCATTGTTTAAATGTGCTAAATTATGCATTTGCAGCCGGCTCGGTCCAACCTCGAGCGGTCCTTATCTTCAGAGGATTCGCTGGACCCGACGGCGATGGACAGCGGGACCCTTCATCGGCCACCTCTCCCCGGGACCTGGATGGCGCCGAGGCATCATCCTGAAGGATCCCCAGCCCGGAAGAGAATCCGGTGTTAGGGAGGCGCCGGAGGGTGAAGCCTCGTCCGCCGGACACATGGGGGAGCAAACCCCCATGGATACTGACGATGCGGGCCGTATCCAACTCGGCCCCCAATCGAATATATTTCCGGAGACCCATACGGCTCCGAAATCAGGCGAGCACCCCTTTTCAAAGGAAGGGGGCGTGCCTATTCCGCCGGTGACCTCTGTCGATCCAGAGGCGCCGGACACTTTGCTGGAAACTCTACGGGGCACTTCCATTGTTGAGGAACACCGTACCCTTATGGGTACGGTGATTGAGAGGGTCCAGTCCGCGAAGAGAGGATTGGCCGAAGCATGAAATAACCTTCTAACAGGCTTTGAGGTAGGCAACACAACTATGAAAAAGAATGTCACAGTATAGACAGTAGCCCCTGATACTCTATCCGGTGCTCGGAGAAAAGCCAAACAGAGGATCAAATAATTTTCGCAGGAGTCTAATCTAATATGTCTATGTGAATAAGCAGGCGTCGCTGCTGGCTGCGACCTCTCATACTGTGGAAGTCTCCGGACTAAAGCAGAGTCTGAAGCAGGCCGAGGAAGAGCTCGGCCACATGAAGAAGCAGCTGGAGGACAATCAAGGTATGCAGTAACCTTGTATATATTCAGGAAGGATGAATGATTTGTGCTGATTAAAGTGCCATGAAGTTTACTAGGGGCAATGACTGAAGTAGAGGCCCTCAAGAAGGCGCTGGCCGAGGCCGAGGACAAAGCGGCCAAGGAGCGGGCCGCACGCGAAAAGCATGAGGGCCGGGTCAGTGAGGTCCAGCAAGAGTTGCAGGACGCCGTCAAGAAGTGTGAGTCCTTGGAGCGCGACCTTAAGGAGCAAGAGTCCGAACTTGCCAAGGCCCGCTAGAGCGCACACGATGCCCGGGCCGAAGCCCAGGGCGCCCTCCAGGAAATCCAGGGGGCCAAGAAGATCACGGCGGGTAAGGCTTCCATTATGCAGAGCAGATATGTGAAGGAAAGGTTCCTTTTACTTACCCGGATTTGGAGTTCTCAAGGGGCGTTTGTGGATCTGCCGTGCAGCGTGTCAGATGTGCAGAATTCTATCAAGCCGAAGAGGGGAGCTCTACGGAGAAGCTGTTCTGGTCGCAATACCTTGGACCAGAACATCCAGTGCCCTTTAGCGATCAGCTGAAACAGCTGGTCGAGCTGCATAGGGCGGCCGAACTAGGCATGAAGGATTTGATAATTTGGCTATGGCCTGCCGAAGCCATTCCTAGAAGCTACTTTGGACTCGTGAAGCGGCTTGTCAGCGCCTGCCCTCGGCTGGAAGCCATCAAGCGGTCGGTCTTTATCGAAGGCGCGCGAATGGCCTTTGCCCGCGCTAAGATGCATTGGGCGAAGATGGACGCCATGAAGCTGATGACCGAGGGGCCGCCCGCGGGGAAGGAGCACCGCACACCCCAACTGTATTGACAGTGTTCTGGAGGGATCCCGCGTTGTGGCGGAGCAATGTGCTAAGGATATCATATTCCCATGAATACACTCATGTTATCCTGTCCTGTCGTATAAAACAGATCCGTTATGTAATATAATGTCTATTATTTAAAATTTTACCTCCTGTGCGGCCGTTGTGTTAAATCTGAGAGTCGGCCAGTCGTCGGCTTCTGCGCCCACGTAGGTAGTACAGGGGTGTTCGGGATAAATCTAAACACTCTTTATCCAAGGTTTTGGTCCTTCAAGGAGATTGTCGGTGTCAAAACCGGCGGATCTCGGGTAGGGGGTCCCGAACTGTGCGTCTAGGCGGATGGTAACAGGAGATAAGGGACACGATGTTTTTACCCAGGTTCGGGCCCTCTCGATTGAGGTAAAACCCTACTCCTGCTTGGTTGATATTGATGATATGGGTAGTACAAGAGTAGATCTACCACGAGATCAGAGAGGCTAAACCCTAGAAGCTAGCCTATGGTATGATTGTTGTTCGTCCTACGGACTAAAACCCTCCGATTTATATAGGCACCGAAGAGGGTTAGGGTTACACATAGTCGGTTACAATGGTAGGAGATCTACATATCCGTATCGCCAAGCTTGCCTTCCACGCCAAGGAAAGTCCCATCCGGACACGGGACAAAGTCTTCAATCTTGTATCTTCATAGTCCAGGAGTCCGGCCGAAGATGATAGTTCGGCTATCCGGACACCTCCTAGTCCGGGACTCCCTCAGTAGCCCGTGAACCAGGCTTCAATGACGACGAGTCCGGCGCGCATATTGTCTTCGGCATTGCAAGGCGGGTTCCTCCTCCGAATACTTCATAGAAGATTTTGAACACAAGGATATTGTCCGGCTCTGCAAAATAAGTTCCACATACCACCATAGAGAGAATAATAATATTTACACAAATTCAATCTGCTGACGTATTCCGTGGCGTGACATCACACCACGGCCAAGCCTTTATTCGAATCGTTTTTACTGTTCCACCTCAGCGCGTTTAGCAAGGCGGTTTCCTTGGCACATCTTGTCAAAGCAGAGATCGTGTCCCCTTATTCCGGGATTCTCATCAATACGGGCATGGGTAACCCAACCGCGCCATTGATTACGGCGCTTGGGAGATAAGTGAGTTTTACCAGGCTGGTGGGGACGCATAATTTCGTCCGTCCATATAAGGGGATAAGGATCCACCTTTTTACCTACGCCTTCTTCCTCCTTTGCTTATCCATTTCTGCGCACTCGAACTCCAGCGCCCAAGTCCACACATCTCACCTCAACCTCCCCCAACCATGTCCAGAGCTGGAGGCAAGTGGATGGACTCCTCCGTCACGGAGGGGCACATCAAGAGGCTGCGGAAGGCCGGATACTTGTCCAGCGACATCGCGCATCGGCTCCCCAACAAGGGGCAGCTCATCCCCACCCCCGGGCCCCATGAGAGGGTGGTGTTCCTCACCCATTTCCTCCACGGACTAGGTTTTCCACTTCACCCATTTGTCCGGGGGCTCATATTCTACTATGGCCTGGATTTCCACGATCTGGCCCCGAACTTCATCCTCAACATCTCGGCGTTTATCGTCGTGTGCGAGGCCTTCCTCCGCATCAAGCCCCACTTCGGCTTATGGCTGAAGACCTTCAATGTCAAGCCGAAGGTAGTGGGGGTCCAGCAGGCGGAGTGCGGAGGCGCCATGGTGGGCAAGATGCCCAATGTTATATGGATCGAGGGCTCCTTCGTGGAAACCATCAAAGGGTGGCAATCGAGGTGGTTCTACATCACCGAGCCGCGTGACCCTGAATGGGCAGCGGCCCCCGAATTCTGATCTGGCATCCCCACACGGCTCACCTCCTGGAAAGAGAAGGGCCTGACATGGGATAATTCGGAGGAGCTGACCAGACTCCAAACCTGCGTCCAAAACCTTGTGAACAAGAAGATCAAGCTTGTCAACACAATCCAGGTCATGCTCATCCGCCAGATCCTCCCGTGCCAACAACGGGCCTCCAGCTTGTGGGAGTTTGATCCGGCACAGCACCAAACCTTGAGCAGGCTCTTCGACACTACGTACGAAGATGCCTGGAAGGTGCTGTTCAAGGGCGCCGAAGCTCCCGCATCTGCTACCGAAGATCGCGGATTCAGCTCGCAGCGTCAAGCCGGCGAGGTAAGCTATTTTACCCTTTACAGGACACTTATTTTCCATAGTTTGACTCTATGTGGGACCTAAACTCCCCTACCTTTGATAGGCCTGGCAGAAGAAGTCCGAGCAGGTTAACTGTCCGGCTCCCTTGCCCGAAGACCCAGCGGACGCCCAATTAACAGGGCTGCTGGCTCCGGCACCTTATGTGGTGCCGGAGAAGAAGGCCACGGGAACCCAAAAGAGTTCCCGGCGTCAGGTGTTATCGGACTCATCGTCCGATGACTCCAAGGCGGACTCCTCCCGCGAAGATGAGGAGGAGAAAAAAGAAACCTCTCCCCCAGCGGGGGGAGAGAAGAAAAGGAAGGCCTCCCCAACTGGGGAGGCCGGAGGGTCCAAGAAGGGAAGGACCCTTCATCCGGACTACTCCACCAACGCCGACGACGGCGAAGAGGAGTGGCCACCAAGGGCTAAGCCCCTGGCGACGTCGTAAGTGTCCGGATACCAGAATAACTCATGGCATTTCATTTGTCGCATAGAATCTCTTAACGCCGAATATAACCCTGCAGCCCGCCCAAGGACGGGCTCGACACTTCAATGAGCGGCTCCCTAATGCCATCGGACGTGGATAGCACTTCACCTCCGGCCGTCTCCTCCCCTCGCGCCGCAGATGACGCCGAGGTGGGGTCCCAAAAGGGGGCTAGCCAGGAGGAGGAGGTCCCGGAGGCGCCGCAAGGCAACCTCCCGGACTCTGGGCACAAGGGGGATCAAACCCCAAGGGGCTCTAAGTCCGGCCCTGGGCCGGACTCCGCACCGGAACCTTCAGTGGTTCCAGAGTCCGGCGGGCGGCCCCTTCGTAAGAAGGGCGAGACTGCGACACTGGTGACCTCCGTCCAACCGGAAGCACCGGATAATTTGCTGGAGGCGCTTAACGGCGCCTCCATCGACGAGGAGCACCACACTGTTATGAGTGTGGTGATCCAGAAAGTTCAGTCCGCCAAGAGCGGACTGACTGAAGCCTGCGCCAGCCTTCTAACAGGCTTTGAGGTACGTATTTAAGATATGTAAAAATATTACCACATAGACAGTAGCCCCTGATGCTCAGTTTGGTGTTCGGAAAGAAAAGCCGAATTGAGGATCTTAAAAAAAAGATGTACGCAGGAGTCTAAAATATGTATGTCAATATGGGAATGCAGGCTGCGCTGCTAACCTCTGCCGCACTGACTGCGGAGGTTAATGCATTGAAGCAGAGCCTCGAGTGGTCCGAGAACGAGCTCGGCCTTGCAAAGAAGCAACTTGAGGACAAGGAGGGTAAGTAATACCTTATGGGAGTATATAAAAAATGTGGTTGCAAAAAAGAACAGGAATAACGTGAAAATTGCAGGGGCCATGAACGAGGTGGCGACCCTGAAGGAAGCGGTGTCCATGGCCGAAAGCGATGCGGCCGCGGAACGTACCGAGCGAGAGAAGCAGGAGGCGCGGGTGGCGGAGGTGCGGCAAGAGCTCCAGGCTCTCGTGGAAAAACACGAGGGTTTGGAGCGTGACTCAAAGACTCGAGAGTCCGAGCTCGCCTCGGCTCTTGAGAGCGCCAGAGCCACTAAGGCCGAAGCCCAAAAAGCCCTCCAGGAAATTGAGGCAATAAAGAAGATAGCGGCTGGTAAGGCATTCTTCATGCAAAGCAAGGACGTGAAAGTGAATTACTTGTTACTTACCCGAATCCGGAGCTCTCCAGGAGCATTCGCAGGTCTGCCCCGCAGTGTGTCCGACGCCGCCGCATTCTATCGGGCCGAGGAAGGGAGCTCGACGGAGAAGGTGTTCTGGTCTCAGTATGCTGAGGCTGGACACCTGGTGCCCCTGAGCGACCAGCTGAAGCAGCTGGTCGAGCACCATAAGGTGGCCAAACAGGCCATGAAGGGCCTCATAGTTCGGCTGTGGCCCAAGGAAACCGTGCCTGGGAGCTACTTCGGGCTGGTGAGGCGGCTGGTGGACGCCTGTCCATGGATTGAAGTCGTCAAGCACTCCGTCTGCATCGAAGGTGCCCGTAGGGCCCTTGCCCGTGCTAAAGTGCACTGGGGCAAGATGGACGCTGAGAAGCTTGTGACGGATGCTCCGCCGCCGGGCGGGGAGTATCGCAAGCCCGAGATGTATTATGAGAACGTCCTGAATGGTGCCTGCCTTATAGCGGGTGAATGCTCCAAAGATGTAATTTTTGAGTAAACTCTCATTTGTTATCCTGTACGCTTGAAAACTTGTTCATATGCGCTAAGCAACGCTTGTGAATTTAAAATATTACCTTCTGTGCGGCCGTTTACTAAATTTGAGAGATGGCGAGTCGTCGGCTTCTGCCCCCATGCCACGAGTGCTGGGTGTTCGGGATAAATTTGAGCGCTCTTTTTCCCATTCTTGGGTCCTTCAAGGGAGGCGCTCAACGCAACGAACAAGGCAACCGGACTATAATGCTTGAACACTCTCACTTAGCCATAGAATTCTATAATTTTAAATTTCGGTGAAGCCCCTAGTATTTGGAAGACCGAGTTCGGGGCGCTATCCACGCCTGGGTCGGACAAAGTCGACTCCTCGCTCTAAGCGGCATGAGTCTTTAGGGACTCGAAGAGACCTCTCGAACAGCGACCGGCTCTCGCCCTATCATGACGGTCAGTTTTAGCTTTCTCCACTGAGGTGCTCAACCCAGCTCAACTGGGCACAATTGCAGTGGTTCTCCCAGCGCTACCTTAGCCGATATAACGGAACGTAAGGTACCAAAACATGGGAGCCGGGCAAACCCAACTATTGACCAAAGACATGATTCGGAGCTGATGCATATAATGCTATAAGTTCGGGGTGCCGCACTTGTGAAAGTGTTTGGACTTATCACACCATATGTTGGGGGTACTTAAGCCCCTGGTGTATTTGGCCGTAACAAATCGTACGGATGCAACATGTCATAAGTGAATGTTGGGGAACATAGCAGAAATTCAAAATTTTCTACGCAACACCAAGATCAATCTATGGAGATTCTAGCAACAAGAGAGGGAGAGGATGAGCATCTTCATACCCTTGAAGATCGCTAAGCGGAAGCGTTCAAGTGAACGGGGTTGAAGGAGTCGTACTCGTCGTGATCCAAATCACCAGAGATCCTAGTGCCGAACGGACGGCACCTCCGCGTTCAACACACGTACAGCCCGGGGACGTCTCCTCCTTCTTGATCTAGCAAGGGGAGAGGAGAAGTTGAGGGAGAGCTCCGGCAGCACGAAGGCGTGGTGGTGGAGCTTGCAGTTCTCCGCAGAGCTTCGCCAAGCACTACGGAGGAGGAGGAGGAGGTGTTGGGAAGGGAGAGGGCTGCGCCAGGGGCAAGGGTGAAGCTCCCATGCACCTCCCCACTATATATAGGGGTGGAGGGGGCTAGTTTCTTGCCCTCCAAGTCCATTGGGGCGTTGGCAAAGGTGGGAGGAAAGAAATCCCATCATTTCCTTCCCCACCGATTGTTATACCCCCTTTTTAGGGATCTTGATCTTATCCCTTCGGGATATGATCTTATTCCTTCTAAGGGGGGATCTTGGTGCGCCTTGACCAGGGGTGTGGGGCCTTGCCCCCACTACCCACGTTCATGTGGGTCGCCCCATGCAGGTGGGCCCCACTCCGGAACCTTCTAGAACCTTCCCGGTACAATACCGAAAAATCCCGAACATTTTCTGGTGGCAAAAATAGGACTTCCCATATATAAATCTTTACCTCCGGACTATTCCGGAACTCCTCGTGATGTCCGGGATCTCATCCGGGACTCCGAACAACATTCAGTAACTGCACACTAATTCCCATGACAACTCTAGCGTCACCGAACCTTAAGTGTGTAGACCCTACGGGTTCGGGAATCATGCAGACATGACTGAGACAGCTCTCTGGCCAATAACCAACAGCGGGATCTGGATACCCATGTTGTCTCCCACATGTTCCACGATGATCTCATCGGATGAACCACGATGTCGAGGATTCAATCAATCCCGTATTCAATTCCCTTTGTCTAGCGGTATAGTACTTGCCCAAGATTCGATCGTCGGTATCCCGATACCTTGTTCAATCTCGTTACCGGCAAGTCTCTTTACTCGTTCCGTAACATATCATCCCGTGATCAACCCCTTGGTCACATTGTGCACATTATGATGATGTCCTACCGAGTGGGCCCAGAGATACCTCTCCGTCACACGGAGTGACAAATCCCAGTCTCGATTCGTGCCAACCCAACAGACACTTTCGGAGATACCCGTAGTGTACCTTTATAGCCACCCAGTTACGTTGTGACGTTTGGTACACCCAAAGCATTCCTACGGTATCCGGGAGTTGCACAATCTCATGGTCTAAGGAAATGATACTTGACATTAGAAAAGCTTTAGCATACGAACTACACGATCTTTGTGCTAGGCTTAGGATTGGGTCTTGTCCATCACATCATTCTCCTAATGATGTGATCCCGTTATCAACGAGATCCAATGTCCATGGTCAGGAAACCGTAACCATCTATTGATCAACGAGCTAGTCAACTAGAGGCTTACTAGGGACATGGTGTTGTCTATGTATCCACACATGTATCTGAGTTTCCTATCAATACAATTATAGCATGGATAATAAACGATTATCATGAACAAGGAAATATAGTAATAATAACTAATTTATTATTGACTCTAGGGCATATTTCCAACAGTCTCCCACTTGCACTAGAGTCAATAATCTAGTTCACATCGCCATGTGATTAACACTCACAGGTCACATCGCCACGTGACCAACATCCAAAGAGTTTACTAGTGTCACTAAACTAGTTCACATCATCATGTGATTATGACTCAATGAGTTCCGGGGTTTGATCATGTTTTGCTTGTGAGAGAGGTTTCAGTCAACGGGTCTGCAACATCCGTATGTACTTCACAAATCTCTAGGTCATATTGTAAATGCTGCTTCCATGCTCCACTTGGAGCTATTCCAAATGGTTGCTCCACTATACGTATCCGTTTTGCTACTCAGAGTCATTCGGATAGGTGTTAAAGCTTGCATCGACGTAACCCTTTACGTCAAACTCTTTATCACCTCCATAATCGAGAAACATGTCCTTATTACTCCAAGGACAATTTTGATCGCTGTCCAATGATCCATTCCTGGATCACTCTTGTACCCCCTTGCTAGACATGTGGCAAGGCACACATCAGGTGCGGTACTCAGCATAGCATACTGTAGAGCCTACGTCTAAAGCATAGGGGACGACCTTCGTCCTTTCTCTCTCTTCTGCCGTGGTCGAGCTTTAAGTCTTAACTTCATACCTTACAACTCAGGCAAGAACTCCTTCTTTGACTGATCCATCTTGAACACCTCCAAGATCATGTCAAGTTATGTGCTCATTTGAAAGTACCATTAAGCGTTTTTGATCTATCCTCATAGATCTGGATGCTCAATGTTCAAGCAGCTTAATCCAGGTTTTCTATTGAAAAACACTTTTCAATCAACCCTATATGCTTTCCAGAAATTCTACATCATTTCTGATCAACAATATGTCGTCAACATATACTCATCAGAAATTCTATAGTGCTCCCACTCACTTCTTTGGAAATACAAGTTTCTCATAAACTTTGTATAAACCCAAAATCTTTGATCATTCCATCAAAGCGCATATTCTGACTCTGAGATGCTTGCTCTAGTCCATGGAAGGATCGCTGGAGCTAGCATACCTTTTAGCATCCTTAGGATCGACAAAACCTTTCTGATTGTATCACATACAACCTTTCCTTACGAACACTGGTAAGGAAACTCGTTTTGACATCCATCTGCCAGATTTCATAAATGCAGCTAATGCTAACATGATTCCGACGGACTTAAGCATCGCTACGTATGAGAAAGTCTCATCGTAGTCAACTCCTTGAACTTGTGAAAAACTCTTCGCCACAAGTCAAGCTTCATAGACGGTGACATTACCGTCCACGTCCGTCTTCTTCTTAAAGATCCATTTATCTCAATGGCTTGCCGATCATCGGGCAAGTCCACCAAAGTCCATGCTTTTTTCTGATACATGGATCCTATCTCAGATTTCATGGCTTCTAACCATTTGTCGGAATATGGGCCCACCATCGCTTCTCCATAGCTCGTAGGTTCATTGTTGTCTAGCAACATGACCTTCAAGACAGGATTACTGTACCACTCTGAAGTAGTACGCATCCTTGTCACCCTACGAGGTACGGTAGTGACTTGATCCGAAACTTCATGATCACTATCATAAGCTTCTACTTCAATTGGTGTGGGCGCCACAGGAACAACTTCCTGTGCCCTGCTACACACTAGTTGAAGTGACGGTTCAATAACCTCATCAAGTCTCCACCATGCTCCCACTCAACTTTCCGAGACAAACTTTTCCTCGAGAAAGGACCCGATTCAAGAAACAATCCCTATTGCTTTTGGATCTGAATTAGGAGGTATACCCAACTGTTTTGGGTGTCCTATGAAGATGCATTTTATCCGCTTTGGGTTCGAGCTTATCAACCTGAAACCTTTTCACATAAGCGTCGCAGCCCCAAACTTTTAAGAAACAACAACTTATGTTTCTCCAAACCATAGTTCAAACGGTGTCGTCCCAACGGAATTACGTGGTGCCCTATTAAAGTGAGTGCGGTTGTCTCTAATGCCTAACCCATGAACGATAGTGGTAATTCGATAAGAGACATCATGGTACGCACCATATCCAATAGGGTGCAACTATGATGTTCGGACACACCATCACACTATGGTGTTCCAGGCGGTATTAATTGTGAAACAATTTCCACAATGTCTTAATTGCGTGCCAAAGCTCGTAACTCAGATACTCATCTCTATGATCATATCATAGACATTTTATCCTCTTGTCACGATGATTTTCAACTTCACTCTGAAATTACTTGAACCATTCAATAATTCAGACTTGTGTTTCATCAAGTAAATATACTCAGTATCTACTCAAATCATCCGTGAAGTGAGAACATAACGATATCCACTGCGTGCCTCAGCACTCATTGAACTGCACACATCAAAATGTATTACTTCGAACAAGTTGCTTTCTTGTTCCATTTAACTGAAACCGAGGCTTTCAGTCATCTTGCCCATATGGTATGATTTGCATGTCTCAAGTGATTCAGCATCAAGTGAGTCCAAACGATCCATTTGCATGGAGTTTCTTCATGCATATACACCAATAGACATGGTTCGCATGTCTCAAACTTTTCAAAACGAGTGAGTCCAAAGATCCATCAACATGGAGCTTCTTCATGCGTTTTATACCAATATGACTTACATGGCAGTGCCACAAGTAGGTGGTACTATCATTACTATCTTATATCTTTTGGCATGAACATGTGTATCACTACGATCGAGATTCAATAAACCATTCATTTTAGGTGCAAGACCATTGAAGGTATTATTCAAATAAACAGAGTAACCATTATTCTCCTTAAATGAATAACCGTATTGCAATAGACATAATCCAATCATGTCTATGATCAACGCAAACACCAAATAACAATTATTTGGGTTTAACACCAATATCGATGGTAGAGGGAGCGTGCGATGCTTGATCACATCAAGATTGGAAAACACTTCCAACACATATCGTCAGCTCATCTTTAGCTAGTCTCCGTTTATTCCGTAGCCTTTAATTTCAAGTTACTAACACTTAGCAACCAAACCGGTATCTAATACCCTGGTGCTACTAGGAGTACTAGTAAAGTACACATTAACATAATGTATATCCAATATACTTCTATCGACCTTGCCAACCTTCTCATCTACCAAGTATCTAGGGTAAATTCTGCCCCAGTGGATGTTCTCCTTATTACAGAAGCACTTAGTCTCGGGTTTGGGTTCAACCTTGGGTTTCTTCACTAGAGCAGCAGCTGATTTGCCGTTTCATGAAGTATCCCTTCTTGCCCTTGCCCTTCTTGAAACTAGTGGTTTCACCAACCATCAACAATTGATGCTCCTTCTTGATTTCTACTTTCGCGGTGTCAAACATCGCGAATCTCTCAAGGATCATCATATCTATCCCTGATATGTTATAGTTCATCACGAAGCTCTAGCAGCTTGGTGGCAATGACTTTGGAGAAACATCACTATCTCATCTAGAAGATCAACTCCCACTTGATTCAAGTGATTGTTGTACTCAGACAATCTGAGGACGAGCTCAACGATTGAGCTTTTCTCCCTTAGTTTGCAGGCTAAGAAAATCGTCGGAGGTCTTATACCTCTTGACGTGGGCACGAGCCTGAAATCCCAATTTCATCCCTCGAAATATATCATATGTTCCGCGACGTTTCGAAATCGTCTTTGGTGCCTCAACTCTAAACCGTTTAACTGAACTATCATGTAGTTATCAAAACGTGTATGTTAGATGTTCGCAACACCCACAGACGACGTTCGAGGTTCAGCGCACTGAGCGGTGCATTAAGGACATAAGCCTTCTACAAAGCAACGAGGACAATCATCAGCTTACGGACCTAGTCCGCATAATCGCTACTATCAACTTTCAACTGAATTTTCTCTAGGAACATATCTAAAACAGTAGAACTAAAGCGCGAGCTTACGACATGCAAAGATCTTTTGACTATGTTCAGGATAATTAAGTTCATCTTATGAACTCCCACTCAGATAGACATCCCCCTAGTTATCTAAGTGATTACATGATCCGAGTCAACTAGGCCATGTCCGATCATCATGTGAGACGGACTAGTCAACGTCGGTGAACATCTTCTTGTTGATCGTATCTTCTATATGACTCATGCTCGAACTTTCGGTCTTCCGTGTTCCGAGGCCATGTCTGTACATGCTAGGCTCATCAAGTCAACCTAAGTGTATCGCGTGTGTAAATCTGGCTTACACCCGTTGTATGTGAACGTTAGAATCTATCACACCCGATCATCACGTGGTGCTTCGAAACGACGAACTTTCGCAACGGTGCACAGTTAGGGTGAACACTTTCTTGAAATTATTATGAGGGATCATCTTATTTACTACTGTCGTTCTAAGCAAACAAGATGCACAACATGATAAACATCACATGCAATCAAAAAGTGACATGATATGGCCAATATCATATTGCTGCTTTGATCTCCATCTTCGGGGCACCATGATCATCTTCGTCACCGGCATGACACCATGATCTCCATCATCGTGTCTTCAAGAAGTTGTCACGCCAATGACTACTTCTACTTCTATGGCTAATGGTTTAGCAATAAAGTAAAGTAATTACATGGCGTTGTTCATTGACACGTAGGTCATACAATAAATTAAGACAACTCCTATGGCTCCTGCCGGTTGTCATACTCATCGACATGTAAGTCGTGATTCCTATTACAAGAACATGATCAATCTCATACATCACATATCATTCATCACATTCTTTTTGGCCATATCACATTACATAGCATACCTTGCAAAAACAAGTTAGACGTCCTCTAATTGTTGTTTGCATGTTTTACGTGGCTGCTATGGGTTTCTAGCAAGAACGTTTCTTACCTACGCAAAAACCACAACGTGATATACCAATTACTATTTACCCTTCATAAGTACCCTTTTCATTGAATCCGATCCGACTAAAGTGGGAGAGACTGGCACCTGCTAGCCACCTTATGCAACTAGTGCATGTCAGTCGGTGGAACCTGTCTCACGTAAGTGTACGTGTAAGGTCGGTCCGGGCCGCTTCATCCCACAATACCGTCGAAACAAGATTGGACTAGTAACGGTAAGCATATTGAACAAAATCAACACCCACAACAACTTGTGTTCTACTCATGCATAGAAACTACGCATAGACCTAGCTCATGATGCCACTGTTGGGGAACGTAGCAGAAATTCAAAATTTTCTACGCAACACCAAGATCAATCTATGGAGATTCTAGCAACAAGAGAGGGAGAGGATGATCACCTTCATACCCTTGAAGATCGCTAAGCGGAAGCGTTCAAGTGAACGGGGTTGAAGGAGTCGTACTCGTCGTGATCCAAATCACCGGAGATCCTAGTGCCGAACGGACGGCACCTCCGCATTCAACACACGTACAGCCCGGGGACGTCTCCTCCTTCTTGATCCAGCAAGGGGAGAGGAGAAGTTGAGGGAGAGCTCCGGGAGCACGACGGCGTGGTGGTGGAGCTTGCAGTTCTCCGGCAGAGCTTCGCCAAGCACTACGGAGGAGGAGGAGGTGTTGGGAAGGGAGAGGGCTGCGCCAGGGGCAAGGGTGAAGCTCCCATGCGCCTCCCCACTATATATAGGGGTGGAGGGGGCTGGTTTCTTGCCCTCCAAGTCCATTGGGGCGTTGGCAAAGGTGGGAGGAAAGAAATCCCATCATTTCCTTCCCCACCGATTGTTATCCCCCTTTTTTAGGGATCTTGATCTTATCCCTTCGGGATATGATCTTATTCCTTCTAAGGGGGGATCTTGGTGCGCCTTGACCAGGGGTGTGGGGCCTTGCCCCCACTACCCACGTTCATGTGGGCCCCCCCATGCAGGTGGGCCCCACTCCGGAACCTTTTAGAACCTTCCCGGTACAATACCGAAAAATCCCGAACATTTTCTGGTGGCAAAAATAGGACTTCCCATATATAAATCTTTACCTCCGGACCATTCCGAAACTCCCTGTGACGTCCGGGATCTCATCCGGGACTCCGAACAACATTCAGTAACTGCACACTAATTCCCATAACAACTCTAGCGTCACCGAACCTTAAGTGTGTAGACCCTACGGGTTCGGGAATCATGCAGACATGACTGAGACAGCTCTTTGGCCAATAACCAACAGCGGGATTTGGATACCCATGTTGGCTCCCACATGTTCCACGATGATCTCATTGGATGAACCACGATGTCGAGGATTCAATCAATCCCGTATTCAATTCCCTTTGTCTAGCGGTATGGTACTTGCCAGAGATTCGATCGTCGGTATCCCAATACCTTGTTCAATCTCGTTACCGGCAAGTCTCTTTACTCGTTCCGTAACACATCATACCGTGATCAACCCCTTGGTCTCATTGTGCACATTATGATGATGTCTTACCGAGTGGGCCCAGAGATACCTCTCCGTCACACGGAGTGACAAATCCCAGTCTCGATTCATGCCAACCCAACAGACACTTTCGGAGATACCCGTAGTGTACCTTTATAGCCACCCAGTTACGTTGTGACGTTTGGTACACCCAAAGCATTCCTACGGTATCCGGGAGTTGCACAATCTCATGGTCTAAGGAAATGATACTTGACATTAGAAAAGCTTTAGCATACGAACTACACGATCTTTGTGCTAGGCTTAGGATTGGGTCTTGTCCATCACATCATTCTCCTAATGATGTGATCCCGTTATCAACGAGATCCAATGTCCATGGTCAGGAAACCGTAACCATCTATTGATCAATGAGCTAGTCAACTAGAGGCTTACTAGGGACATGGTGTTGTCTATGTATCCACACATGTATCTGAGTTTCCTATCAATACAATTATAGCATGGATAATAAACGATTATCATGAACAAGGAAATATAGTAATAATAACTAATTTATTATTGCCTCTAGGGCATATTTCCAACAGTGAACATATATAGATAAGAAAAAGGAATGCAATAATAGGCAAAAGTTGTCCATTGTTTATTAAAAAAGCTGCGGTAAAAGCAGAACGATACAAATAGTGCGATAAGTAAGGGACGGGACTATTTGACATGTCCCCCTCCAGGAGTGAGCTGCGGGATGATATGTAAAACAAGTGTACTGCTCGTTATAGAGACCACCTGTACACTCGACGTAGCTTTCTGCTTCCCTGGCTGTTGCATCGTGAGTTCGGCAATTCTACTGCCGGACAGGGCTTCTTGAAAAAGGAGTCCTGAAAGTAAGAGGAAAAAGAAGAATGACACAATTGGGAGCCCCTGGTGTGGTTGAGCCACCCTTCTGGGCTTGCCGTGGTCGTGCCCCTCCCCCTATGCCCATGGTATTTCCAGAGCGTAATTATGTATGCGTAGTACTGGTTTCGCGATTTCACGAGGGTTGGGGTTGGGGCTGCATTGCTACACGTGCTTGGAACGCGCCAGGTGGTCTTGTTGTTGGTTACTTCGGGCGCGCTTGACGGTGTCCGGCCGTTTAATAGCCGGACTAGAGAATTTCCTGAAGAGGCTGCTTTGTACTTCTGCCGCGAGGGCCGCCGTATGCTCCTCCGTTCGGAGAGAGCGTTCGGTGTTTCCGTTGACCGTAATGACTCCTTGAGGGCCTGGCATCTTGAGCTTGAGGTATGCGTAGTGCGGCACCAAATTGAACTTTGCAAATGCGGTTCGTCGAAGCAGTGCGTGATAGCCGCTGCGGAACGGGACTATGTCGAAGATTAATTCCTCGCTTAGGAAGTTATCCGGTGATCTGAAGACCACTTCAAGTGTAACTGAGCCTATACAGTTGGCCTCCACACCTGGTACGACGCCTTTAAAGTCATCTTTGTGGGTTTAATCCTTGAGGGGTCTATGCCCATCTTGCGCATTGTATCCTGATAAAGCAGGTTCAGGCTGCTGCCGCCGTCCATCAGGACTCTAGTGATGTGAAATCCGTCAACGATTGGGTCTAGAACCAATGCGGCGAAGCCGCCATGGAGGATGCTAGTGGGGTGGTCCCTTCGATCAAAATGATCGGGCAGGAGGACCACTGATTGAACTTTGGGGCGACTGGCTCCATCGCATATACGTCCCTTAGTGCACGCTTCCGCTCCCGTTTGGGTATGTGGGTTGCGTATATCATGTTCACCGTCCGCACTTGTGGGGGAAAGCCCTTCTGTCCTCTATTGTTCGGCGGCCGGGGCTCCTCCTCGTCATCGCTATGCAGCTCCTTGTCATTGTTTTCGGTAGTTAGCTTGCCTGCCTGCTTGAACACCCAACAATCCCTGTTGGTGTGATTGGCTGGCTTTTCGGGGGTGCCATGTATCTGGCACGAGCGATCGAGTATTCGGTCCAAATTGGACGGGCCCGGAGTATTTCTTTTGAATGGCTTTTTCCGCTGACCGGGTTTAGAGCCTCTGAATCCGGCATTGACTGCCGTATCCTTAGTATTATTGCCATTAATGCGGCGCTTGTGCTTGTTGCGACGCGACCTGTCGTTGTTGTCCTTGGTATCCGAATTACTAGGGCTCTTGGTCATGTTGTTACTACGAGCTAGCCAGCTATCCTCTCCCGCGCAGAAGCGGGTCATGAGTGTTGTGAGGGCTGCCATGGATTTCGGCTTTTCCTGTCCTAGGTGCCGGGCAAGCCAGTCGTCGCGGATGTTATGTTTGAAGGCTGCAAGGGCCGATGCATCCGGACAGTCGATGATTTGATTTTTCTTGGTTAGGAACCGTGTCCAGAATTGCCTGGCCGATTCTTCTGGCTGCTGAATTATGTGGCTTAGGTCATCGGCATCTGGTGGTCGCACATAGGTGCCCTGGAAGTTGTCGAGGAATGCGGCTTCCAGATCTTCCCAACAACCAATTGACTCCGCTGGCAAGCTGTTAAGCCAATGCCGAGCTGGTCCTTTAAGCTTGAGTGGGAGGTATTTGATGGCGTGTAGATCATCACCGCGGGCCATGTGGATATGGAGGAGATAGTCCTCGATCCAGACCGCAGGATCTGTTGTGCTGTCGTATGATTCAATGTTTACGGGTTTGAAACCCTTAGGGATTTGATGATCCATCACTTCGTCTGTGAAGCATAGTGGGTGTGCGGCACCTCTGTATTGGGCTATATCACGACGCAACTCAAATGAGCTTTGTCTACTGTGTTCGGCCCGGCCGGAATTGCCATATCCGGCGTGACGGTTATCATCACGTATCGTGGGGCGCCCACGTGATCCGTAGATCGATCTTGTTTGCCTTGCCTTGTCCTCCAGTATATCCCGCAGGTCTGGTGCATTCTCCCGTGTCTTGGTATTTTTCAAGCGGCGCCGGGGTGCAGCTTGAGTAGAGGGCCGAGATGCCTCTCTGTCGCGGCCACGAGGTGGCCGGTCGGTCGTATTATGCGCTGGTGATGTAGGTTTATGTGCTTCCTCCTCTAATCGGGGTAGCAGCCTACGTTTTGGGTAGCTCTTGGAGGGGCGTTCGAGTTCATACTCTTCGGCCGCAAGGACTTCAGTCCATCTGTCGGCTAGCAAGTCTTGGTCAGCTCTAAGCTGTTGCTGCTTTTTCTTGAGGCTGTTTTCCGTGGCGATAAGCCTGCGTTTGAAACGCTCTTATTCGATGGGATCCTCAGGCACGACAAATTCGTCGTCGTCGAGGCTTGCCTCGTCTTCTGAGGGAGGCATGTAATTATCGTCTTCTACCTCTCTGCCTGCCGCTCTCTCATGAGGGTTGGCTTCTCCATCCTCCCACACTGAGTCTTGCTGGAGGGAGTTGTCTTCGGCACTGTCCGGGGTGTTATTGTCTCCCGTGCCGGAATCGCCGTTTTTGCCGGGGCGGGATTTAGAGCGACGCCGCTGACGCCGGCGGTTAGGCTGTTTCTTGGAGGGGTCATCCTCTGTTGTTCCATCGCCATTCCCATCTTTTGGGATATCCACCATGTAAATGCCGTATGACGAGGTGGCCTTCCAGTGCCCTGTAGGCACTGGTTCTTGGTCATCTCCTGCATCATCGTCCATACCGTCGATATCTTCGGAGTCGAAGTCGAGCATGTCAGTTAGATCATTGACAATGGCTACTAAGTGGGTGGTGGGTGGGTTTTGAATTTCTTCGTCGTCCACATCCCAACCTTCTTGACCATAATCCGTCCAGGGCTCTCCTGATAAAGAGAGAGACTTTAGTGAATTCAGGATGTCGCCAAAGGGCGAGTGCTGAAAGATGTCCGCGGCGGTGAACTCCATAACCGGCGCCCAGTCGGATTCGATTGGCAGGAGCGCGGGGGGTTCGGAGTCCGGAGAGGAGTCCGACACCTTGGAGTCACGAGCTTTGCAAAGGACAGGGTTGGTGTTCGGCTCAATCGCCGTAGAGATCGCAGCCCCCGTGGCGGTGTCCAGCCATCCATCCTCGATCGGCGCAGTCGGCTCCGAGCTAAGGGTTGGAGCGGCCACTGGTGCGGCCTCCAGGGCACTGTTCGGCGGCAGAGCTAGATCATGCCCTTCGTGATAGTGTGGCGCGCTTGGCTGTGGCTCGAACCCGTCGAAGATCAAGTCTCCGCGGACGTCAGCCGTGTAGTTCAAACTTCCAAATCTGACCTGATGGCCAGGGGCGTAGCTTTCGATCTGCTCCAGATGGCCAAGCGAATTGGCCTGTAGTGCAAATACGCCGAAAACGAAGATCTGTCCGGGGAGAAAAGTCTCACCCTGGACCGCATCGTTGTTGATGATCGGAGGAGCCAGCGGGCCTAAAGATGATGACATAGAGGAAATCTCAATGAAAGCACCAATGTCGGTGTCAAAACTGGCGGATCTCGGGTAGGGGGTCACGAACTGTGCGTCTAGGCGGATGGTAACAGGAGACAAGGGACACGATGTTTTTACCAAGGTTCGGGCCCTCTCGATGGAGGTAAAACCCTACTCCTGCTTGATTGATATTGATGATATGGGTAGTACAAGAGTAGATCTACCACGAGATCAGAGAGGCTAAACCCTAGAAGCTAGCCTATGGTATGATTGTTGCTCGTCATACGGACTAAAACCCTCCAGTTTATATAGGCACCAAAGAGGGTTAGGGTTACACAGAGTCGGTTACAATGGTAGGAGATCTACATATCCGTATCGCCAAGCTTGCCTTCCACGCCAAGGAAAGTCCCATCCGGACACGGGATGAAGTCTTCAATCTTGTATCTTCATAGTCCAGGAGTCCGGCCGAAGATGATAGTTCGGCTATCCGGACACCCCCTAGTCCGGGACTCCCTCAGAGGTGTTTAGCGCAACGAACCAGGCAATCGGACTATGCGGCTTTATTACTCTCACTTAGCCATAGGAGTTTGACGAGAAAAATTTAGGCGCAACCCCTGGAGTTCGGAAGTCCGAACTTGGGGTGCTATACACGCCTGATCAGATAAAAACCGATTCATGGCATAATGTGGAAAAAATCGCTAAAGATTTGTAACCTCTCAAACAGCTGACCGGCTCTCGCCGCATCATGACCGTCAGTTTTCGGCTTTCTCTACTAAGGTGCTCATTCGGAAGAACCGGGACACAATCGCAGTAATTATCCCTTTTACTACCCTAGCCAATATAGTGGAATGTAAGGTAGTAAGCACAGGAGTCGGGCAACCCAACTATTGACCAAAGACATGATTCGAACCCAATGCATATAATGCTATAAGTTTGTGGTGCCAAACTGTACTGTAAAAGTTTTCAGACTTTATTGCCGTATTGCAGGGTATTATGAAGCCCCCGGCGAATTAAGGCGTACTAGAGTGTACGGGCGCAATTGATAAGAATATAAAGAAAAGGAAAAAAACAAATAATAAGCTGATGCCACAAACATTGAGCCGCAAATTATTTTCCATTGTAATTTGATTAATACGTCAAGGCGTATTTGTACAAGTAATGCGATAAGAAAATAGGGCTATTTGACATGCCACAACCAAGGGAGAGCTGCGTGCGGGCTTTTAAAACAGGTATAACGATCGTTAGCAGAGACCACCTGGTGGTTCCCTTGTACGTCAAAGCTTCTTGCCTTCTTAGTGTATCCGTCCCTTGATAGGTCCGATGATCAGGTTATCAGGAGAAAGCCTGGGGGGGAGGAAGAAACCTGAAAAGAAAGAGAAATAGTAAAAGTATGCGGGTCCAGGAACGGTTGAGCCGTATTGTGGACCATGGTCTAGCTGTGCCTCCGTCTACGCCCATGGTATTTTGAGTGTGAAGTTATGTACGCGTGGCACAAATGTCGTCGTTTGGTCGGGACTGGGACAGAGGCCAAATTGCTAGTCAAGCTCTTGAAAAACTAGACCGTCCTACCGCAGAGTAGTTTAGACTCGTTTGACAGTGTCTGGGAGCTTGACTGCCGAATTGAGGTTCTGCCTAAAAAGGCTGCTCTATACTTCTGCCGCAAGGGCGACGGTGTGCTCCTCAGTGCGGAGGGAGTGTTCCGTGTTTCCATTGACTGCTATAACACCGCGTGGTCCGGGCATCTTGAGCTTGAGATAGGCGTAGTGCGGCACTGCATTGAATCAAGCGAATGCGGTTCGTCCGAGCAGTGCGTGATAGCCATTGCGGAATGGGACTATATCGAAGATCGATTCTTTGATTTGGAAATTATCCGGAGATCCGAAGACCACTTCCAGTGTGGTTGAGCCCGTACAGCAGGCTTCTACACCTGGTATAACACCTTTAAAGGTGGTTTTAGTGGGTTTGATCCTTGATGGATCGATACCCATTTTGCGCACTATATCCTGATAAAGCAGGTTCAGGCTGCTGCCACCGTCCATGAGGACTGGCGTAAGGTGGAATCCATCAATGATTGGGTCGAGGACCAGTGCGGCTAAACCGCCGTGATGGATACTGGTCGGATGGTCTTTGTGATCAAAAGTGATAGCGCAGGATGACCATGGGTTGAACTTTGGGGTGACTGGCTCTATCGCGTAGACGTCCCTGAGTGCGCGCTTGCGCTCCCTCTTGGGGATATGGGTAGCGTATATCATGTTCACCGTTTTGACCTGGGGGGGGGGGGATTTCTTCTGTCCCCCTGTGTTCGGTGGCCGGGGTTCCTCGTCATCGTCCTTGCTTTCCGACCCCTTCTCCTTGTTCTCGGCGTTTAACTTGCTGGCCTGTTTAAAAACCCAACACTCTCTGTTGGTATGATTGGTTGGTTTATCAGGAGTGCCGTGGATTTGACATGGACGATCGAGTATGCTGTCCAAACTAGATAGGCCCGGATTGTTTCTCTTAAATGGCTTCTTCCGCTGACCGGACTTAGCGCCACTGAATTCGGCATTGACAACCATGTCTTCGGTGTTGTCACCGTTGCTTTGACCCTTGTGTCTGTTGTGTCGTGGCTTGCCGTTGCTGTTCCTGGCCTCAGAAGTACCAGGTTCGCTTGCATGATTATTTCTACAGGCTAGCCAGCTATGCTTGCCCGCGCAAAAGCGAGTCATAAGTGCCGTAAGGGCTGCCATGGACTTCGGCTTTTCTTGGCCGAGCTGTCAGGCGAGCCATTCGTCACGGATGCTATGTTTAAAGGCCGCTAGGGCTTCAGCATCCGGACAGTCGACGATCTGGTTCTTTTTTGTTAAGAACCTAGTCCAGAATTTCCTGGCTGACTCTCTGGGCTGTTGAACTATGTGACGTAAGTCGTAGGCATCCAGAGGTCGGACGTATGTGCCTTGAAAGTTGTCGAGGAAGGCATTCTCCAAGTCCTCCCAACTGCCAATTGAGTTTTCGGGCAGACTGTTCAATCAGTACCTGGCTGGTCCCTTGAGTGTTAGCGGGAGGTATTTGATGGTGTGAAGATCATCACCGCGGGCCATGTCAATATGGAGATGAAAATCCTCAATCCATACCGTGGGGTCTGTTGAGCCATCATATGATTCGATGTTCACGGGTTTAAACCCCTCTGGGAATTCATGTTCCATTACTTCGTCAGTGAAGCAAAGGGGGTGTGCGGCGCCTCTATATCGGGCCAAGTCGTGACGTAGCTCGGATGGAGTTCGTCTACGATTTTCAGCCCGGACGTGGTTATGTTTGTCACGTTTAGCCGGGTGGCCATCGTCGCGCATCGGGGCACGCCCCCGCGATCCATAGATTGATCTTGTCTGACCTGCTCTGTTTTCCAAGTCATGTCGCAGGTCATGTGTGTATCCCCGAGCTGTTGTATTTCCGTTTCTGCGGCGAGGTAGGGCGGGCTGGTGCTCGGCTCGAGGCATCACTTTGTCCCGGCCACGTGGTGGCGTCAGCCGCATTATGCGCTGGTAGGACGAGCTCCAGCGCTTCGTCATCGAACTATGGTAATAGTTTGCGCTTCGGGTAGCTTTTGGTTGGGCGCTCGAGGCCATATTACTCGGCTGCCAGGACATCAGTCCATCTTTCATTGAGCAGATCTTGATCAACCTGAAGCTGCTGCTGCTTCTGTTTCAGGCTCCTTACAGTGGCTATTAGCCGGCGCTTAGAGCACTCCTGCTCGACGGGCTCCTCAGGCACGATAAATTCTTCGTCACCGAGGCGCACCTCGTCCTCGAAGAGCGGAAGGTAGTTGCTATCCTCCGAGTGTTCATTCATGGCCTGTTGGTCAGGGTTGACTCGCCCATCCTCCCGTTCCTCTTGTCGGAGGTTGGCTCAACGGGGTCTTCATTGTCTTTAGCACCGTCCGGAGTGTTGGTTTCTCCTGTGACGGTGTTGCTGTTTTTACTACGGCATGGCTTAGAGCGGCACCGCTGACGTTGGCGCTTTGGCTGTATCTCAGGAGGTTTATCCTCGACTAGATTTTCATTGTCGCCTTTGTTTTCTTTGGGTTTATCCACAATGTATATGTCGTACGAGGAGGTGGCTGTCCAACGCCCTGTAGGCGGTGGTTCCAGCTCCTCTCCGGCATCGTCGTCCAAACCGTCGATGGCTTCGGAGTCGTAGTCAAGCATGTCAGTTAAGTCATCGACAGTGGCTATAAAGTGGGTGGTGGGTGGGAAACAAACTTCTTCGTCGTCCTCTTCCCATTTGATCCGGACATAGTTCGGCCGAGAGTCCCCCGACAAGGAGAGGGATTTGAATGAGTTTAACACATTGCCTAGAGGTGAGTGCTGGAAGATGTCCGCAGAGCTGAACTCTAAGATCGGCGCCGAATCAGGTTCGATGGACGCGGATGCACGCGGTCCAGAAACTATGGCCAGAGACAAATTCGAGGCTCTGGTGACACAAGTCTAGCTCGATGTTGGGTCTGTGTGCAGCTCGAGCGCCGCCGAGTCTGCGGCTTCCGTGGCGGGGTTAAGCTTCCCGCCATCGGACGACGCGGTCTGCTCCGAATTTAGGGCCAGACCGGTTACAGGCGCTATCTCCTGAGCGCGGCCAAATGAAAGATTTAGGTCATGTTCATCGTGGTGGCAAGGGGCAACCGTCATGGGATTGAATCCGTTGAGATCAAGTCTCCACGGATATCAGCCACAAAATTCAGGCTTCCAAATCTGACCTGATGGCCAGGAGCATAGCTATTGATCTGCTCTAGATGGCCAAGCGAGTTGGCACATAGTGCGAAGTCGCCGAATATGAAGATTTGTCCGGGAAGGAAGATCTCCCCCTGGACTGCATTGTTGCAGATGATTGATGGAGCCATCAAGCCTTCTGGTGATGACGCAATGGAACTCTCAATGAAAGCACCAATGTTGGTGTCAAAACCGGCGGATCTCGGGTAGGGGGTCTCGAACTGTGCGTCTAAGGCTAATGGTAACAGGAGGCGGGGGACACAATGTTTACCCAGGTTCGGTCCCTCTCTATGGAGGTAATACCCTACTTCCTGCTTGATTAATCTTGATGAATATGAGTATTACAAGAGTTGATCTACCACGAGATCGTAATGGCTAAACCCTAGAAGCCTAGCCTATGAGATTATGATTGTTGTCGTCTCTACGGACTAAACCCTCCGGTTATAGACACCAGAGGGGGCTAGGTTTACACAAAGTCGGTTACAGAGAAAGGAATTTACATATCCAAATCACCAAGCTTGCCATCCACGCAAAGGAGAGTCCCATCCGGACACGGGAAGAAGTCTTCTATCTTGTATCTTCATAGCCCAACAGTCCGGCCCATGTATATAGTCCGGCTGTCCGAGGACCCCTTAATCCATGACTCCCTCAACGTCGAATACATGACACTTCACCATTATTTGGGCCTAGGGGAAGGCATTGGGAAGTAATAAGTAGATGATGGGTTGCTAGAGTGACAGAAGCTTAAACCCTACTTTATGCGTTGCTTCGTAAGGGGTTGATTTGGATCCATATGTTTCATGCTATGGTTAGGTTTACCTTAATTCTTCTTTCGTAGCTGCGGATGCTTGCGAGAGGGGTTAATCATAAGTGGGATGCTTTTCCAAGGAAGGGCAGTACCCAAGCACTAGTCGACCCACATATCAAATTATCAAAGTAATGAACGCGAATCATATGAGCATGATGAAAACTAGCTTGACGCTAACTCCCATGTGTCCTCGGGAGCGCTTTGCTTTATATAAGAGTTGGCCAGGCTTGTCCTTCGCTACAAAAAGGATTGGACCACCTTGCTGCACATTGTTAGTTTTGTTACTTGTTACCCGTTACGAACTATCTTATCACAAAACTATCTGTTACCGATAATTTCAGTGCTTGCAGAGAATACCTTGCTGAAAACCGCTTGTCATTTCCTTCTGCTCCTCGTTGGGTTCAACACTCTTACTTATCAAAGGGACTACGATAGTTCCCCGATACTTGTGGGTCATCAAGACTCTTTTCTAGAGCTGTCGCCGGGGAGTGAAGCGCCTTTGGTAGGTGGAATTTGGTAAGGAAAACTTTATATAGTGTGCTGAAATTTACTGTCACTTGTTACTATGGAAAATAATCCTTTGAGGGGCTTGTTTTGGGTATCTTCACCCCGACCAGTAGAGCAAAGAGTTGTTCCTCAACCTACTGAACCTACTGAAAATGTTTACTTTGAAATTCCTTCGGGTATGATAGAGAAACTGCTAGCCAATCCTTTTATAAGAGATGGAACATTACATCCCGATATGCACCTAATCTATGTGGATGAAGTTTGTGGACTATTTAAGCTTGCAGGTATGCCCAAGGATGTTATCAAGAAGAAGGTATTCCATTTATCTTTGAAGGGAAAGGCATTGACATGGTTTAGGCTATGTGATGATATTGGATCATGGAACTACAACCGATTGAAATTGGAATTTCATCAGAAGTTTTATCCTATGCATCTGGTTCATTGTGATCATAACTATATATATAATTTTTGGCCTCGCGAAGGAGAAAGTATCGCTCAAGCTTGGGGTAGGCTTAAGTCAATGTTATATTCATGCCCCAATAATGAGCTCTCAAGAGAAATTATTATTCAAAAATTTTATGCTCGGCTTTCTCTCAATAATCGCTCCATGCTCGATACTTCTTGTACTGGTTCTTTTATGATGAAGACTATTGAATTCAGATGGGATTTATTGGAAAGAATTAAATGCCACTCTGAAGATTGGGAACTCAACCAAGGTAGGGAGTCAGGTATAACACCTAAACTTGACTGTGTTAAATCTTTTATGGATGCCGATGCTTTTCATGAATTTAGCACTAAATATGGACTTGACTCTGAGATAGTAGCTTCATTCTGTGAATCATTTGCTACTAATGTTGATCTCCCAAAGGAGAAGTGGTTTAAATATCATCCTCCCATTGCAGTAAAAGTAGTAGAACCTATTAAAGTTGAAGAAAAGACTATCACTTATAATGTTGATCCTATTGTTCCTACCGCTTATATTGAGACACCACCTTTCCCTGTTAGAATAAAGGATCATGCTAAAGCTTCAACTGTGGTTCATAAGAGTAATGGTAGAACACCTACACCCCCTGAGCAAATTGAACTTGAACCTAGTATTGCTATGGTTAAAGATCTCTTGGTCGATAATATTGATGGGCATGTTATTTACTTCTGTGATGAAGCTACTAGAATTGCAAGACCCGATACTAAAAATAAACATAGACCTATTGTTGGGATGCCTGTTGTTTCTGTTAAAATAGGAGATCATTATTATCATGGCTTATGTGATATGGGTGCTAGTGCGAGTGCAATACCTCATTCCTTATACAAAAAAATTATGCATGATATCGCACCCGCTGAAATAGAAGGTATTAGAGATACTATTTCACCAATTGGGATTGTTAGAGATGTTGAAGTCTTGTGGGGGGGGGGGAAGTTAAATATCCTACTGATTTTCTTGTTCTTGGTTCCCCACAAGATGACTTTTGTCCCATTATATTTGGTAGACCCTTCTTGACACTGTTAATGCTAAGATAGACTGCGAAAAGGATATTGTTACTGTTGGTTTAGGGGATATGTCTCATGATTTCAATTTTGCTAAATTTCGTAGACAACCCCATGATAAAGAATTGCCTAGTAAGCATGAAATTATTGGTCTTGCTTCTATTGCCGTGCCTCCTAATGATCCTTTAGAACAATATTTGCTAGACCATGAAAATGATATGTTTATGAATGAAAGAAGGGAAATAGATGAAGTATTCTTTAAACAGGGACCTATATTGAAACACAACTTGCCTGTCGAAATCCCAGGGGATCCTCCTCCACCCAAGGGTGATCCCGTGTTTGAGCTTAAACCTTTACCTGATACTCTTAAATATGCTTATCTTGATGAAAATAAGATATATATTGTTATTATTAGTGCTAACCTTTCAGAGCATGAAGAAGAGAAATTATTGAAAACTATGAAGAAGCACCGTGCTGCTATTGGATATACTCTTGATGATCTTAAGGGCATTAGTCCCACTCTATGCCAACACAAAATAAAACAGGAGAAAGATGCTAAACCAGTTGTTGATCACCAATGACGGTTAAATCCTGAGATGAAAGGAGTGGTAAGAAATGAAATACTAAAGCTTCTGGAGGCAGGTATAATTTATCCTCTTGCTGGTAGTCAGTGGGTAAGTCCTGTCCATTGTGTCCCTAAGAAGGGAGGTATTACTGTTGTTCCTAATGACAAGGATGAATTGATCCTACAAGGAATTGTTATAGGTTACAGAATGGTAATTGATTTCTGCATATTATATAAAGCTACTAGAAAAGATCATTACCTCTACCTTTTATTGATCAAATGCTAGAAAGATTATCCAAACGTACACATTTTTGCTTTCTAGATGGTTATTCTGGTTTCTCTCAAATACCCGTCTCAAAAGAGGATCAGGATAAGACTACTTTTACTTGCCCTTTCGGTACCTTTGCTTATAGATGTATGCCTTTTGGTTTATGTAATGCACCTACTACCTTTCAAAGATGTATGACTGCTATATTCTCTGACTTTTGTGAAAAGATTGTTGAGGTTTTCATGGATGATTTCTCTGTGTATGGAACTTCTTTTGATGATTGCTTAAGCAACCTTGATCAAGTCCTGCAGAGATGCGAAGAAACTAATCTTGTCTTGAATTGGGAGAAGTGCCACTTTATGGTTAATGAAGGTATTGTCTTGGGCCATAAAGAGGTATTGAAGTTGACAAAGCTAAAGTTGATGCTATTTAAAAGATGCCGTGTCCTAAGGACATCAAAGGTATAAGAAGTTTCCTTGGTCATGCCGGTTTTTATAGGAGGTTCATTAAAGACTTCTCAAAAATTTCTAGGCCTGTGACTAATCTCTTACAAAAAGATGTTCCTTTTGTTTTTTATGATGATTGCGTAGAAGCATTTGAAATACTTAAGAAAGCCTTGATTTCTGCACCTATTGTTCAAGAACCTGATTGGAATTTACCCTTTGAAATCATGTGTGATGCTAGCAATTATGCTATAGGTGTTTTTCTAGGGCAAAGAGTTTATAAGAAGTTAAATGTTATCCAATATGCTAGTAAAACTCTAGACAGTGCCTGGAGAAATTATGCTACTACCGAGAAAGAATTTTTAGCAGTTGTATTTGCTTGTGATAAGTTCAGACCTTATATTGTTGATTCCAAAGTAACTGTTCACACTGATCATTATGCTATTAAATACCTTGTGGAAAAGAAAGATGCTAAACCTAGACTTATTAGATGGGTTCTCTTGCTACAAGAATTTGATTTGCATATTATTGATAGAAAGGGAGCTGAGAACCCCGTTGCAGATAACTTGTCTAGGTTAGAAAATGTTCTTGATGACCCACTACCCATTGATGATAGCTTCCCTGATGAACAATTGGCTGTCATAAATGCTTCTTGTACTGCTCCATGGTATGCTGATTATGCTAATTACATTGTTGCTAAATTTATACCACCTAGTTTCACATACCAGCAAAAGAAAAAGTTCTTCTATGATTTAAGACATTACTTCTGGGATGACCCACACCTTTATAAAGAAGTAGATGGTGTTATTAGACGTTGTGTACCTGAGCATGAAGAGGAACAAATCCTACGCAAGTGTCACTCCGAGGCATATGGAGGACACCACGCTGGAGATAGAACTGCACATAAGGTATTGCAATCCGGTTTTTATTGGCCTACTCTCTTCAAAGATGACCGTAAGTTTGTCTTGTCTTGTGATGAATGTCAAAGAATTGGAAATATTAGTAGACGTCAAGAAATGCCTATGAACTATTCACTTGTTATTGAACCATTTGATGTTCGGGGCTTTGCTTATATGGGACCTTTTCCTTCCTCTAATGGGTATACACATATTTTAGTTGTTGTTGATTACATTACTAAGTGGGTAGAAGCTATTCCAACTAGTAGTGTTGATCATAACACTTCTATTAAGATGCTTAAAGAAGTTATTTTTCCAAGGTTTGGAGTCCCTAGATACTTAATGACTAATGGCGGTTCACATTTTATTCATGGCGCCTTTCGTAAAATTCTTGCTAAGTATGATGTTAATCATGGAATTGCATCTCCATACCATCCACAGTCTAGCGGTCAAGTAGAACTAAGTAATAGAGAGATTAAATTAATTTTGCAAAAGACTGTTAATAGATCTAGAAAGAATTGGTCCAAGAAACTTGATGATGCATTATGGGCCTATAGAACTGCATATAAGAATCCTATGGGTATCTCTCCGTATAAAATGGTTTATGGAAAAGCATGTCACTTACCTCTAGAATTAGAACACAAGGCATATTGGGCTATTAAAGAACTAAATTATGATTTCAAACTTGTTGGTGAGAAGAGGCTATTTGACATTAGCTCACTTGATGAATGGAGAACCCAGGCCTATGAAAACGCCAAACTATTTAAAGAAAAAGTTAAAAGATGGCATGACAAAAGGATACAAAAGCGTGAGTTTAATGTAGGTGATTATGTTTTGTTATACAACTTTCGTTTAAGATTTTTTGCAGGAAAACTTCTCTCCAAATGGGAAGTACTTACATTATCGAGGATGTCTATCGTTCCGGTGCCATAAAAATCAACAACGCCGAAGTAACAAGTGACAATAAATTTCAGCACACTATATAAATGTTTCCTTACCAAGTTCCACTCACCAAAGGCACTTCATTCCCCGGCAACGGCGCCAGAAAAGAGTCTTGATGACCCACACGTATAGGGGATCTATCGTAGTCCTTTCGATAAGTAAGAGTGTCAAACCCAACGAGGAGCAGAAGGAAATGACAAGCGGTTTTCAGTAAGGTATTCTCTGCAAGCACTGAAATTGTAGGTAACAGATAGTTTGGTGATAAGATAATTTGTAACGGGTAACAAGCAATGAAAGTAAATAAAGTGCAGCAAGGTGGTCGAATCCCTTTTGTATCAAAGGACAAGCTTGGACAAGTTCTTATAATGAGAAAAGCGCTCCCAAGGACACATGGGAATTATCGTCAAGCTAGTTTTCATCACGCTCATATGATTCGCATTCGTTACTTTGATAATTTGATATGTGGGTGGACCGGTGCTCGGGTACTGCCCTTTCTTGGACAAGCATCCCACTTATGATTAACCCCTATTGCAAGAATCCGCAACTACAAAAGAAGTATTAAGGTAAACCTAACCATAGCATGAAACATGTGGATCCAAATCAGCCCATTACGAAGCAACGCATAAACTAGGGTTTAAGCTTCTGTCACTCTATCAACCCATCATCTACTTATTACTTCCCAATGCCTTCCTCTAGGCCCAAATAATGGTGAAGTGTCATGTATTCGATGTTCACATAACACCACTAGAGGAGAGACAACATACATCTCATCAAAATATCGAACGAATACCAAATTCACATGACTACTAATAGCAAGACTTCACCCATGTCCTCAGGAACAAACGTAACTACTCACAAAGCATATTCATGTTCATGATCAGAGGAGTATTAATATGCATTAAGGATCTAAAAAAATGATCTTCCACCGGATAAACCAACTAGTATCAACTACAAGGAGTAATCAACACTACTAGCAACCCACAGGTACCAATCTAAGGTTTGGGTACAAAGATTGGATACAAGAGATGAACTAGGGTTTGAGAGGAGATGGTGCTGATGAAGATGTTGATGGAGATTGACCCCCTCCCGATGAGAGGATCGTTGATGATGACGATGGTGATGATTCCTCCCTCCCGGAGGGAAGTTTCCCCGGCAGAACAGCTCCGCCAGAGCCCTAGATTGGTTCCGCCAAGGTTCCGCCTCGTGGTGGCGGAGTTTCGTCCCGTAAGCTTGCTTATGATTTTTTCCAGGGTAAAAGACTCCATATAGCAGAAGATGGGCAACGGAGGGCTGCCAGGTGGCCCACGAGGTATGGGGGCGCGCCCCCACCCTCTTGGACGGTGGGTGGCCCCCCTCAGGCATTTCTTCTGCTGAATAATTATCACTAATTCCAAAAATGACTTTCGTGGAGTTTCAGGACTTTTGGAGCTGTGCAGAATAGGTTTCCAATATTTGCTCCTTTTCCAGCCCAGAATTCCAGCTGTCGGCATTCTCCCTCTTCATGTTAAACCTTGTAAAATAAGAGAGAATGGCCATAAATATTGTGACATAACGTGTAATAACAGCCCATAATGCAATAAATATCGATATAAAAGCATGATGCAAAATGGATGTATCAACTCCCCCAAGCTTAGACCTCGCTTGTCCTCAAGCGGAAGCCGATATCGAAAAATATGTCCACACGTTTAGAGATAGAGGTGTCGATAAATATAAAATACGGACAGGAGGGCATCATGATCATTCTTATAACAACAACATATATATATTTTGTCATATGATTTCTTATGCGCAAGTAACAATCTATTCACAATGTCAAGTATGATTCAGAAACTTCATTGAGAACTAACAAACTACAGTCTCAGTCATTGAAGCAATTGCAATTTATCATAACATTGGAAAGAGTGAAGAATAGAGATTTTCTGCAGGTCCACATACTTAACTATCATTTAGTCTTCCATAATTGCTAACACTCACACAATACTTATGGTTATGGAGTTTTAATTGGACACAGAGAAAGATAGGAGCTTATAGTGTTGCCTCCCAACCTTTTACCTCAAGGGTAATGTCGACAATAATAGTTCATGCTAACTTATATCCAATTGGATATATATATCAGGATCTTTCCAACACGAGGTGCTTGCCAAAGGATAAAATAAAAAGGGAAAGGTGAAGATCACCTTGACTCTTGCATAATGTAAAAGACATAAAGTAAAAGATAGGCCCTTCGCAGAGGGAAGCAAGGGTTGTCATGTGCTTTTATGGTTGGATGCACAAAATCTTAATGCAAAAGAACGTCACTTTATATTGCCACTTGTGATATGAACCTTTATTATGCAGTCCGTCGCTTTTATTACCTCCATATCACACGATCTTATAAAGCTTATTTTCTCCGCACTAATAAGTCATACATATTTAAAGAGAAATTTTTATTGCTTGCAACATGACAACTTACTTGAAGGATCTTACTCAATCCATAGGTAGGTATGGTGGACTCTCATGGAAAAACTGGGTTTAAGGATATTTGGAAGCACAAGTAGTATCTCTACTTGGTGCAAGGAATTTGGCTAGCATGAGGGGGAAAGGCAAGCTCAACATGTTTGAATGATCCATGACAATATACTTTAACTGATATGTGAGAAAACATAACCCATTACATTGTCTTCCTTGTCCAACATCAACTCTTTAACATGTCATACTTTAATGATTGCTCACAATCATAAAAGATGTCCAAGATAGTATATTTATATGTGAAAACCTCTCTTTCTTTATTACTTCCTATTAATTGCAATGATGACCAAAACTATGTTTGTTAACTCTCAACAACTTTTAGGCCTCATACTCTTTATGTGTGAAGTCATTACTATCCATAAGATCAATATGAACTCTTTTATTTCTTTTTACTCTTTTATGCACTTAAGATCATAGCAAGATAGCAAAGCCCTTGACTCAACACTAATCTTTATTATATATAGCTCACGGACTCGATTACATAGAGGGATCACAAAGCAAAACTCAAAACTAATTCATACCAAAACTTTATTCTACTAGATCAAGATATTACCAAAAGGATCAAACTAAGTAAAACGATAAAGATAGGAGTGTGATGGTGATACAATACCAGGGCACCTCCCCCAAGATTGGCAGTTGCCTAGGGGAGTGCACATACCCATGTGATTATGTCCTCGGAGGTGGTGAAGAAGGAGCTGTTGATGATGTAGGCTTCTTCCTCAGTGGTCCAGCCACAATGATCCAAGTCTCGTTAGTTGATGCTAGTTGGTTTATTCGGTGGAAGATCATATGTTCAGATCCTTTATGCATATTAATACCCCTCTAATTATGAACATGAATATGATTTGTGAGTAGTTACGTTTGTTCCTGAGGACATGGGAGAAGTCTTGTTACAAGTAGTCATGTGAATTTGGTATTCGTTTGATATTTTGATGAGATGTATGCTGTCTTTCCTCTAGTGGTGTTATGTGAATGTTGACTACATGACACTTCACCATTATTTGGGCCTAGGGGAAGGCATTGGGAAGTAATAAGTAGATGATGGGTTGCTAGAGTGACAGAAGCTTAAACCCTAGTTTATGCGTTGCTTTGTAAGGGGTTGATTTGGATCCATATGTTTCATGCTATGGTTAGGTTTACCTTAATTCTTCTTTCGTAGCTGCGGATGCTTGCGAGAGGGGTTAATCATAAGTGGGATGCTTGTCCAAGGAAGGGTAGTACCCGAGCACCGGTTCACCCACATATCAAATTATCAAAGTAACAAACACGAATCATATGAGCATGATGAAAACTAGCTTGACGATAATTCCCATGTGTCCTCGGGAGTGCTTTGCTTTATATAAGAGTTTGTCCAGGCTTGTCCTTTGCTACAAAAAGGATTGGGCCACCTTACTCCACCTTGTTACTTTTGTTACATGTTACCCGTTACGAACTATCTTATCACAAAACTATCTTTTACCGATAATTTCAGTGCTTGCAGAGAATACCTTGCTGAAAACCGCTTGTCATTTCCTTGTGCTCCTCGTTGGGTTCGACACTCTTACTTATCGAAAGGACTATGATAGATCCCCTATACTTGTGGGTCATCACTCCTTGGCCCCTCCTTTCAAGACTCTGTCGCATGTCTCCATCGCAGCAACGGTGGCGACGAAAGCGGAGGATGCCGGCATCACGGCTGGTGCAGATAGCATGGCCGCTGTGCCGTCCGAAGTCGGAAGAGGAGGCGGACCGAGCAGCAATGCTATCCTTCTCACGATCCTCGATCGAGCGCACACGAACACGGGAGGTGCCGCTCTGTCCGACGCATGAGGGTATATCGTTCTTAGCCTCCCTCTCCCTCCTTCCCCGCTAATGGCCGGGTTGCACGGTGGCGATGCCGCCGGCATCGATGAGCCCGTGTGAAAGCTCGATCATACATTTGTCCTGCCAAGGGTAAATGCTGAGCTGAACGCCAGAGCGAATTCGCCAGTTGGCACCCCCGGCAAGCAATCCGCGGTAAGACTTCATGCACCAACGTGTAAATCACGCCAGTTGCTGGCGGGTCATGGAAGTTAGGGAAGGGAGAGTGGGACCAGTTTTCCTTATTTTCGTGATATTTCCTCAGTTGCAAGTATCTACATTGGCTCCTCGGCTCGTGCCGAGGTTGAGCACGTGACTAATAAATCTCCAAGTTCGTTCATTTTGTCCCTTCTCGTTTCCCCCTCTTTATAGGGAGAAACTAGAAGCGTGTGCGTGATTGCACCGGAAGACACAAATAGGAGGGACAACCACGGGATAAGAATGTGCATTAGCAAAATATGCACCCCGACAGGGGGGAGCATGAACGAAAGCTAAGTTGGCACGCTTACGAACTTTCTTTAGAGTTCACACCCGCACATCCCTCGAGCAACCCATATTTCGTATGGCGGGTCTTCCGCGTGGCGGAACCTTACCGTGTTTGTTCGCGCCCTTGCTTTGTTTCGAGCCTGCTCAACGAAGGAGGTGGCTGCATCAGAGACTGTTAAGGAAAACCCACTGGCAGCGTGTCCTTGCCAACTGAATGCTAAGGACCAGCTCCTCAAAGCAATCGCAGCAACATGCTGTTGGCATGCAACCAAAATGCGCAAGGAACTAGCCATACAAGTATCAGAGGAAAAAGGAAGGGGATGGCATACACGTGCACACAAACATCTGATCAGCAAGCATTAAAACAAAATAGTGTAGAACTTAACACGAGATACACATTATGTCTTTGCACAGGGAATCACGATGGCAGGGCGACCTCCTGGGATTCTTGGGACGGAAAGGACCTTGTCAGCAAGGGGGTTGGCCTTCGCCTCGGCAGCAGAGACGTCAGCACCTGGCGGCAGCTTCTTGAAGCCGTCGGAGAGGTTGAGGTTCGGATGAAAGAAGGCGAGGTTGCTCAAGACCAGGAAGAGGGTGTTGCGATCAAGCTTCCGAGATTCATCAGCAAACTAGACGGCCCTGTCATCTTCGTACATTTTCAATCCTCTGATCAGACCTTCAAACAAGAGCGTCAGTTTGACAGTTCGAACTTCATGCTTATCGATGGAGAAGGCCCAACTTTTCATGTCCATGGTTGCAATCTAGGCAGTAAGGCGTTCGGCGATATCAATCGTGCTCTTGATCCAAAGGTCACGCTGCTGGATCTGGTTCTCCAGTTTGTTCTCTACGCCCTTTGGAGAGTTCTCGCCTTCTCTAAATCCATCATCAGCAACTTTTTGTGGCAGCTGGCAGACTCAATTTCATTCTCCAAGGAGCCAAGCCTGGCTTTCATATCAGCGATGGTCTTATTGGCGGTATCAATGTCCTGGCTCTTGGAGGAAAGCTGCGACTGCACGCCCTCTAGAGTGGCCTCTACTTTCCGCACGTCCTCTTTGAGGGGTAGGATCTCCTTTCTACTCCTGGCAAGGTCTTCTATCAGCTTCCTCACTAGATTTTCAAGGTCAGTCTTGGTAGCAGATGCGGCAGCTAGCTCGTCGGTTACCTTCTTTAGTTGGGTAGAGGATACAAGAGTGAGTGTGTTGAGGGTAGCTTTGAGGCCAGCCGCCAAGTCCTTGGTGTCGGTGTCAAAACCGGCGGATCTCGGTAGGGGGTCCCGAACTATGCGTCTAAGGCTAATGGTAACAGGAGGCGGGGGACACAATGTTTACCCAGGTTCGGGCCCTCTCTATGGAGGTAATACCCTACTTCCTGCTTGATTGATCTTGATGAATATGAGTATTACAAAAGTTGATCTACCACGAGATCGTAGTGGCTAAACCATATAGGCCTAGCCTACGAGATTATGATTGTCCCTTCGGACTAAACCCTCCGGTTTATATTGACATCGGAGGGGGCTAGGATTACACAAAGTTGGTTGCAGAGAAAGGAATCTACAAAAGGAATCTACATATCCGAATCGCCAAGCTTGCCTTCCACGCAAAGGAGAGTCCCATCCGGACACGGGAAGAAGTCTTCTATCTTGTATCTTCATAGCCCAGCAGTCCGGCCTATGGATATAGTCCGGCTGTCCGAGGACACGTTAATCTGGGACTCCCTCAGTAGCCCCTGAACCAGGCTTCAATGATGATGAGTCCGGCGCGCAGATTGTCTTCGGCATTGCAAGGCGGGTTCCTCCTCCAAATACTTCAAAGTAGATTTCGAACACAAGAATCGTGTCCGGCTCTGCAAAACAAGTTCCACACACAATCATAGAGAGTATAATATTTCACGAGTCCAATCCACTGACAACTTTTTGTAGCGTGACATCACGCCACTGCCCGGTCTTTATTCGAACTGTTTTTTAACCTGCCGCTCCATATTTCGGGGTCCAGTTTCATTGGCACATCTTGTCAAAGCAGAGATCGTGTCCCCTTATCACGGGATTCTCATCAATATGGGCATGGGTAACCCAATCGTGTCATCTGCATGGTGCTTGGGGAATAGGCGAATTTTAAGGCGAGTAGGGAGGCGCATGACTTTTACTGCCTTTATAAAGGGATAAGGATTCACCTTTTTTCACCCAAGCCTTCTCCTTCCTCTGCCCATCCATTCTTGAGCTCCAACGCCCAAGCTCTCGCCTTTTCCGCCCAAAAAAGCACTCCAATCATGTCCAGATCCGGAGCACGAGGCAAGTGGATGGTCTCCTCTGTCAAGGAGAAGGACATCAAGAAGCTCCGGGAGGCGGGGTACTTGGCCCCGAAAATCGCTCACCGACTTCCGGCCAAGGGACAGATCATCCCTACCCCGGAGCCCTAGGAGAGGGTGGTGTTCCTTACACACTTCGTCCGTGGGCTGGGATTCCCCCTCCACCCGTTTGTCCGCGGACTGATGTACTACTATAGGCTGGACTACCATGATCTGACCCCCAATTCCATCCTCAACATCTCGGCATTTATTGTCGTGTGTGAGGCCTTCCTCCGCATCCCACCTCATTTCGGGCTATGGCTAAAAACCTTCAATGTGAAGCCGAAGATAGTGAGTGGCCAACAAGCAGAGTGCGGAGGCTTCATGGTGGGCAAGATGCCCAATGTTACGTGGCCCGAAGTCTCCTTCATGGAGACTATTAAAGGATGGCAATTGGGGTGGTTCTACATCACCGAGCCACACGGCACCAACTAGGCGGTGGCTCCCGCATTCCGGTCCGGAGTCCCAATGTGGCTCACCTCCTGGCAAGAGAAGGGCCTGACCTGGTCTTCTTCGGATGAGTTGACAGCGCTCCAAACGCGTGTTCAGAGCATGCTGAACAAGAAAGTCAAGCTCATCAATGTGATCCAGGTGATGCTCGTTCGCCGGATTCTTCCGTGCCAATGCCGAACTTGCTATCTGTTGGAGTTTGATCCGGCCAAGCACCAGACCCTACTAGAGTTCTTTGGCATGATGCACGAAGGTATCTGGAAGGTGCTCTTCAAGGCCAATGAGGTGCCGCTGGCCACGGACAAGGATCGTGGGCATGAGCTAACTCACCCTGCTAATTCGATAAGTTCTTTCATGTTTTCAAGGTATACCCTTTACTTACACACTCGAGGAAGGCATCTAAGCCTCCCTATCAAATTTTTCAGGACTGGACAGAGATAGCGGAACGGATTAACTGTCTGGCTCCGCTGCCTGAAGGCCCGGAAATCCCGCTTCTGACGAAGATGCTGGTTCCGGCGCCTTATCAGGTGCCGGAGAAGAAGGCCAAGGGGACCAGAGGTGGTCTCCGTCACAAGGGCAATTCGGACGTGACGTCCGAGGACGCCGAGGCGCACTCCTTCACCGGAGACGACAAGGAAGAGGAGGAGGAAGAAGAAGAAATCCATTCCCTTCCTGTAGGGGGGAGAAAGAAGAGGACGACCTCCACGCATCTGGAGGCCGAGGTGTCCAAGAAGGGGAAGGCTTCCCTTCCGGACAGCCCCGCAGCAGCCACCAACAGTAGCTAGGAGTGGGAGCCCAGGGGGAAGCCCCTGGCCAAATCGTAAGTGTCCGGACATGTTCATGTATCCGACCCTTTTACTTCAGTTTTTTAATGTGCTAAATTATGTAGTCTAGCTCGGTCCAACCTCGAGCGGTCCTTATCTTCGGAGGACCCGCTGGATCCGACCATGATGGACTGCAGGACCCTTCCCTCGGCCTCCTCTCCCAGGGACACGGATGGCGCCGAGGCATCGTCCCGAAGGATCCCCGGTCCGAGAGAGAATCCGGAGGCCGTCAGGGAGGCAACGGAGGGTGAAGCCTCGGCTGCCGGACACATGGGGGAGCAGACCACCATGGATACTGACGATGGGGGCCATATTCAATTCGGCCCTCATCTGAATATAATTCTGGAGATCCATACGGCTCCCGAATCAGGCGAGCAGCCCTCTTTGAAGGAAGGGGGCGTGCCTATCCCGCCGGTGACCTCTGTCCAACCAGAGGCGCCGGACACTTTGCTGGAAGTGCTTCGAGGCGCTTCCATTGTCGAAGAACACCGTATCCTTATGGGTATGGTGATTGAGAGGATCCAGTCCCGAAGCCCGCACTAGCCTTCTAACATGCTTTGAGGTAAGTAATGTAATTGTAAAATGAATGTCACAGTATGGACAGTAGCCCCAGATACTCTGTCCGATGTTCGGAAAGAAAAGCCGAACATAGGATCAAATAATTTTCGCAGGAGTCTAATCTAATATGTCTATGTGAATAAGCAGACGTCGCTGCTGGCTGCGACTGCTCATACTGCAGAAGTCTCCGGACTAAAGCAAAATCTGGAGCGGGCCGAGGAAGAGCTCGGCCGTGTGAAGAAGCAGCTGGAGGACAGTCAAGGTATGCAGTAACCTGTGTATATATTTAGGAAGGATGAATGATTCATGCTGACTAAAGTGTCATAAACTTTTTTAGGGGCAATGACCAAAGTAGCGGCCCTCAAGAAGGCGTTGACCGAGGCCGAGGACAAAGCGGCCAAAGAATGAGCCGCATGCGAGAAGCAGGAGGCCTGGGTCAGTGAGGTCCAGCAAGAGCTCTAGGATGCCGTTAAGAAGTGTGAGTCCCTGGAGCGCGACTTTAAGGAGCAAGAGTCCAAACTTGCCAAGGCCCGCCAGAGTGCACAAGATGCCCGGGCTGAAGCTTAGGGCGCCCTCCAGGAAATCCAGGCGGCCAAGAAGATCATGGCGGGTAAGGCTTTCATTATGCAGAGCAGATATGTGAAGGAAAGGTTCCTTTTACTTACCCGGATTTGGAGTTCTCCAGGGGCGTTTGTGGATCTGCCGTGCAGCGTGTCAGATGCTGCAGAATTCTATCGAGCCGAAGAGTGGATCTCTACAGAGAAGCTGTTCTGGTCGCAATACCTTAGACCAGAACATCTAGTGCCCTTTAGCGATCCGCTGAAACAGCTGGTCGAGCTGCATAGGGCGGCTGAACTAGCCATGAAGGATCTAATAATCCGGCTATGGCCTGCCGAAGCCATTCCCAGCAGCTACTTCGGACTCGTGAAGCGGCTTGTCAGTTCCTGCCCTCAGCTTGAGGCCATCAAGCGGTCGGTCTGTATCGAAGGCGCGCGAATGGCCTTTGCCTGCGCCAAGATGCATTGGGCGAAGTTGGATGCCACGAAGCTGATGACCGAGGGACCGCCTATGGGCAAGGAGCACCGCACACCCCAACTGTATTTTGGCATTGTCCTGGAGGGATCCCGCCTTGTGGCGGAGCAATGTGCTAAGGATATCATATTCCCATGAATACACTCATGTTATCCTGTCCTGTACTATGAAACAGATCCGTTATGTAATATAATGTCTGCTATTTAAATTTTTACCTCATGTGCGGGCCATTGTGTTAAATCTGAGAGTTGGCCAGTCATCGGCTTCTGCCCCCACGTAGGTAGTACGGGGGTGTTCGGGATAAATCTAAACACTCTTTATCCAAGGTTTTGGTCCTTTAAGGAGGTGTTTAGCACAATGAACCAGGCAATCGGACTATGCGGCTTTATTACTCTGACTTAGCCATAGGAGTTTGACAAGAAAAATTTGGGCGCAGCCCCTGATGTTCGGAAGTCCGAATTGGGGCACTATATGCCTGATTGGATAAAAACCGATTCATCACATAATGCGGAAAAAATCGCTAAAGATTTGCAACCTCTCGAACAGCTGAATGGCTCTCGTCGCATCATGACAGTCAGTTTTCGGCTTTCTCTACTGAGGTGCTCATCCGGAAGAACCGAGACACAATCGCAGTAGTTCTCCCTTTACTACCCTAGCCGATATAGCGGAACATAAGGTAGTAAGCACAGGAGCCGGGCAACCCAACTATTGACCAAAGACATGATTTGGAGCCGATGCATATAATGCTATAAGTTCGGGGTGCCGAACTGTACTGTAAAAGTGTTCGGACTTTATTGTCGTATTGTGGGGTATGATGAAGCCCCTGGTGAATTAAGTCGTACCATAGTGTACGGGCGCAATTGATAAAATACAAAGAAAGTGGAAAAAAAATCAAGTAATAAGCTAACGCTGCAAATATTGAGCCACAAATTATTTTCCATTGTAATTTGATTAATACATCAAGGCATACTTGTACAAGTAATGCGATAAGCAAATAGGGCTATTTGACATGCTACGACCATGAACGAGCGGCGTGCGGGTTTTTAAAATAGGTATAACGATCGTTAGCAGAGACCACCTGGGGGTTCCTATGTACGCCAAAGCTTCTTGCCTTCTTGGTGTATCTGTCCCTTGATAGGTCCGATGATCAGGTTATCAGAGAAAGCCTCGGAAAGAGAAAAAGCTAAAAGAAAAAGAAAAACTGAAGGTATGCGGGTCTAGGAGCGGTTGAGCCGCATTATGGACCACGGTCTAGCTGTGCCTCCGTCCATGCCCATGGTATTTTAAGTGCGTATTTATGTATGCACGGCATGAACATCGCCGCCTTATTGTGACTGGAACGGAGGCCAAATTGCTAGTCAAGCTCTGGACGAGCCGGATTGTCCTGCTGCAGAGTAGTCCGGACTCGCTTGACGGTGTCCAGGAGCTTGGGTGTTGAATTGCGGTTATGCCTGAAAAGGCCGCTCTGTACTTTTGCTGCGAGGGCCGCGGTGTGCTCCTCGATCCAGAGGGAGTGTTCCGTGTTTCCATTGACTGTTATAACACTGCGTGGTCTGGGCATCTTGAGCTTGAGGTAAGCGTAGTGCGGCACCACATTGAAGCGAGCAAATGCGGTTCATCCGAGTAGTGCGTGATAGCCACTGCGGATGGTGACAATATCGAAGATCAATTCTTCACTTCGGAAATTATCCGGGGATCCGAAGATCACTTCCAGTGTGATTGAGCCCGTACAGCAGGCCTCTACACCTGGTATGACACCTTTAAAGGTGGTTTTTGTGGGCTTGATCCTTGAGGGATCGATACCCATTTTGCGTACTGTATCCTGATAGAGCACGTTCAGGCTGCTGCCGCCGTCCATGAGGACTCGCGTAAGGTGGAATCCATCAATGATTGGGTCAAGGACCAGTGCGGCTGAACCGCCATGACGGATACTGGTCGGATGGTCCCTGCGATCGAAGGTGATCGGACAGGACGACCATGGGTTGTACTTTTGGGCGACTGGCTCCATCGCGTAGACGTCCCTGAGTGTGCGCTTGCGCTCCCTCTTGGGGATATGGGTAGCATATATCATGTTCACCATTTTGACTTGGGGGGGGGGACTTCTTCTGTCCCCCTGTGTTCGGTGGCCGAGGTTCCTCATCATCATCCTTGCTTTGCGACCACTTCTCCTTGTTCTCGACGTTTAACTTCCCGGCCTGTTTAAAAACCCAACACTCTCTGTTGGTATGATTGGCCGGTTTATCAGGAGTGCCGTGGATTTGACATGGACGGTCGAGTATGCGGTCCAAACTAGACGGGCCCGGATTGTTTCTCTTAAATGGCTTCTTCTGCTGACCGGACTTAGAGCCACTAAATCCAGTGTTGACAACCGTGTCTTCGGTGTTGTCACCATTGCTTCAATGCTTGTGTCTGTTGCGTCGTGGCTTGCCGTTGCTGTTCTTGGCCTCAGAAGTACCAGGTTCACTTGCATGATTATTGCTACGGGCTTGCCAGCTATCCTCGCCCGCGCAAAAGCGGGTCATGAGTGCCGTGAGGGCTGCCATGGACTTCGGCTTTTCTTGGCTGAGGTGTCTGGCGAGCCATTCGTCACGGATGGTATGTTTAAAGGCTGCTAAGGCTTCAGCATCCGGCAGTCAACGATCTGGTTCTTTTTGGTTAAAACCTAGTCCGGAATTTCCTGGCTGACTCTCTAGGCTGTTGAACTATATAACTTAAGTCGTCGGCATCCGGAGGTCGGACGTATGTGCCTTGAAAGTTGTCGAGTAAGGCATCCTCCAAGTCCTCCCAGCTGCCAATGGAGTTTTCGGGCAGACTGCTCAACCAGTACCTGGCTTGTCCCTTGAGTTTGAGCAGGATGTATTCGATGGCGTGAAGATCATCACCACAGGCCATGTGAATATGGAGAAGAAAATCCTCAATCCATACCACAGGGTCTGTTGAGCCATCATATGACTCTATGTTCACAGGTTTAAACCCTTCTGGGAATTCATGTTCCATTACTTCGTCAATGAAGCAAAGGGGGTGTGCGGCGCCTCTACATCGGGCCAAGTCGTGACATAGCTCAGATGGAGTTCGTCTGTGGTTTTTGGCCCGGACATGGTTATGTTTGTCACGTTCAGCCAGATGGCCATCGTCGCGCATCGGGGCACGCCCCCGCGATCAATAGATTGATTTTATCTGACCTGTTCTATTTTCCAAGTCACGCCGCAGGTCATGTGTGTATCCCCGAGCTGTTGTGTTTCCGTTTCTACGGCGAGGGAGTGCGGGCTGGTGTTCGGCTTGGGGTGCTGCTTTGTCTCGGCCACGTGGTGGCCGGTCAGCTACATTATGCCGTGGTAAGACAGGCTCTGTCGCCTCGTCATCGAACTGTGGTAACAGTTTGCGCTTCGGGTAACTTTTGGTTGGGCACTCGAGGCCATATTCCTCGGCTGCCAGGACGTCAGTCCATCTTTCATTGAGTAGATCTTGATCAGCTTGAAGCTGCTGCTGCTTCTGTTTCGGGCTCCTTGCAGTGGCTATTAGCCGGCGCTTAAAGCGCTCCTGCTCGATGGGCTCCTCAGGCACGATAAAGTCTTCGTCGCCGAGGGTCACCTCATCCTTGGAGAGCAGAAGGTAATTACTGTCCTCCGCATCTTCATTCGTGGCCTGTTCGTCAGGGCTGGCTTGCCCATCTTCCCGTTCATCCTGTTCAGAGGTTGGTTCAACGAGGTCTTCATTGTCTTCGACGTCGTCCGGAGTATTGTTTTCTCCCGTGACGGTGTTGCTGTTTTTACTACGGCGTGGCTTAGAGCGGCGCCGCTGACGTCGGCGCTTTGGCTGTATCTCAGGAGGTTTATCCTCGACTGGATTTTCATTGTCATTGTTGTTTTCTTTGGGTGTATCCACCATGTATATGTCGTACGAGGAGGTGGTTGTCCAACGCCCTATAGGCGGTGGTTCCAGCTCTTCTCCGGCATCGTCGTCCATACCGTCGATGTCTTCGAAGTTGTAATCAAGCATGTCGGTTAAATCATCGACATTGGCTATAAAGTGGGTGGGGGTGAGAAATGAAGTTCTTTGTCGTCCGCTTCCCATTCGAGCCGGACATAGTTCGACCGAGAGTCTCCTGACAAGGAGAGGGATTTCAATGAGCTTAACACATCACCTAGAGGTGAGTGCTGAAAGATGTCCGCGGAGCTGAACTCCAAGATCGGCGCCCAATTAGGTTCGATGGACGCGGAAGCACGCGGTCCGGAACTTATGGCCGGAGATGAGTCCGAGGTTCCGGTGACACAAACCCAACTCGATGTTTGGTCCGTGTGTGGCTCGAGCGCCGCCGAGTATGCGGCTTCCGTGGCGGGTGTAAGCTTCCCGTCTTCGGATGACGCGGTCTTCTCTGGATCTAGGGCCAGAGCGGTTATAGGCGCTATTTCCTGAGCGCGGCCAGATGACAGATTTAGGTCATGTTCATCTTGGTGGCAGGTGAGGGAGTCCTGGATTAGGGGGTATCCGGACAGCCGGACTATATACTTTGTCCGGACTGTTGGAACGTGAAGATACAAGACTCAAGACTCCGTCCCGTGTCCGGATGGGACTCTCCTTTGCATGGTAGACAAGCTTGGCGATCCGGATATTATATTTCCTTCCTTGTAACCGACTCCATGTAAACCCTAGACCTCTCCGGTGTCTATATCAACCGGAGAGGTTGGTCCTTAGAAGGCCGATCCCAATCACAATCATAATCATCATAGGCTACCTTCTAGGGTTTAGCCTCTATGATCTCGTGGTAGATCTACTCTTGTACTACTCATATCATCAATATTAATCAAGTAGGAAGTAGGGTTTTACCTCCATCGAGAGGGCCCGAACCTGGGTAAACATTGTGTCCCTTGCCTCCTGTTACCATCAGCCTAAGACGCACAGATCGGGACCCCCTACCCAAGATTCACCGGTTTTGACACTGACATTGGAGCTTTCGTTGAGAGTTCCTCTATGTCGTTGCTGCAAGGCTCGATGGCTCGTCTCGTTGTCATGGACAACATCACCTTTGGGGGAGCGCTGGCTGTAGGCCGAACTCTCCGACTTGGCGGCTTCATCATGACTGCCCCATCGGCTGTCACGCCGACGATGACCTCTCGGGTCATCATGCATAACCTTCACGTCGATTCAGAACTCGCCGAACTGATGGATCCGATAGAGCTCTCCTCCCTTAATGAGCTCTTGGATCGCATCGCCTCTTTGGGAGTCGCTACAGACTATGACCGGATAGGGCTTAAGCCCGACCAAAGGGACATTAAATCCCTGCCGGCCACCCACGAGATAGCGGTAGTAGAGGAGCCACATACGGATCACTCCTCTATTTTGAGGACAAATTATGTCCGGATCACCGAGCTCTCTGAGCCGGACACCCACTCAAGGGAAGACATGACCCAGACCCCGGACTTAGAATCAGGCATTGGGCCGGAAAAATTGGGCAGCACCCCGGATCCCGAGCTGTCGAACTCGGAAGCTCCCCTGCCCCTGGGCGCTAGATCGGATCAGAATCCGGATTCAGCTACAAACACCCACCCAAACTTAAACCGTCTCTCCCATATCAGACAAGATCCCCATGAGATAGTACATCGTTATTGGTCCAGATTCCTCCTTGCGCTAAATAAGGTCAAGGACTATCGTGAGGAGGATGCAGTCTCACTTTTCTGCAAAAACTGTACAAACAAAGGAATCCTTAATGCCATAAGTCGTCGTGACATAGTGCACTTTGCCGACTTGGCAACCATTGTACAGAAGTACTGTGCGATGGAAAGCGCCTAGAAAAGCCAAACAGAATTTTGGGATAGTCTGGCTCTCACTAAAACCTTTGTCCGAGCTAAACGGGCGAACTCTCGTAAGTCGGCCGATCCAATCCCCAAGAAACCAAGGCCCACCCCAGGGCATGGAACCATATTGGAAGAATGGCTCAATGGGCCATGTAAACTCCACAGTACGCCGGACACAACACCAACCCATATCCTTAGGGCATATTGGATACTCCCGCAGGTAGCAAAAAGTGGCGAGGATCTTCTTGTAAGCCATAAAGCAGAACAACATACTGCCAAAGAACACAATACGATACTAACAGTCTTCGAGATTTTCGTCTCAAACAATAGGCGCAAGCGAGCTCATCGAAGCTCCGCTGAAATCTGCCATGTGGCAAAAATAAATCCATGGAACGACACTGCTATAACTTTCAATGCCAGTGATGAACCTCGATTCCAGACCGTCCGGGCACCAGCCGCTCTGGTCCTTAGCCCAATCATGGACAGCTTTCGGCTCACTAAAGTACTCATGGCCGGCGGAAGCGGATTAAACTTGATCTACGAAGAAACACTCAACAAGATGGAAATGGATAAAAGCCGCATTGAACAAAGCGGCACAACCTTCAGGGGAATTATCCCTAGTCGGGAAGCGCGGTGTGCGGGAAAAATCACACTCGATGTGGTATTCGGCACCTCGGAGAATTACAGGTCTGAAGAAATCACATTCCAAGTGGCTCCTTTCAGCAGCGGATACCACGCCCTTTTAGGGAAGGACGCATTTACAAGCTTTCAAGCTATACCCCATTACGGGTACATGAAGCTTAAAATGCCCGGACCCAATGGAATCATCACTCTAGCCAGTGATCCGGACGTCGCACTTCGCACCGAAAACAGAACCGCAGCACTAGCCCTGGAAGCATTATCCGAAACCCTAACAGCGGAAGAACTAACAATGCTGCGTGCCACCATGGACAGGGACGACGTGATACTCGACAAACGACCCAAGTCCACCTCATTTAAACCCGCAGACGAGATTGAATTGTAGGTCCATCCAACGTACCCCACGAAGACAGCTTTCATCGGGACACAGTTGAGCCCCGCAATGGACGCCGCACTGCGAGATTTCTTACGCAAGAATTGGGACATTTTCTCCTGGCACCCATCTGACATGCTGGGCATCCCTCGCAGATTGGCCGAACACAACATCAGTATACTAAAAGGATACAAACATGTCAAGCAGACTCTAAGGCGGTTTTCGGAGCCCAAACGGCAAGCCACGGGGGAAGAGCTAGCCAAGCTACTCGAGGCCGGATTCATCAGAGATATCAAACATCCGGATTGGCTGGCAAATCTGGTAATGGTACCAAAGAAGAACAAATCATGGCGCCTATGCGTCGACTTCAAAGACCTCAACAAGGCTTGCCCCAAGGATCCCTTTCCCCTCCCTCGCATTGATCAAATCATCGATGCCACAACAGGACACGACTCGCTGTGTTTCCTCGACGCACACTCTGGATACCATCAAATAATGATGGCAGAGTCCGACCAAGCAGCAACAGCTTTCATAACGCCATATGGTCCTTTCTGCTTCAACACTATGCCTTTCGGGCTTAAAAATGCCAACGCGACCTATCAACGCATGATTCAAACATGCATGGAAAAGCAAATTAGCAAAACAGTGGAGACATATGTGGACGACGTGGTCATAAAAACAAGACACGTTGAAACCCTAATAGGCGACTTGAGGCTTACGTTCGATAACCTCCAAACATACGACATCAAGCTGAACCCGGAAAAATTGCGTTTTCGACGTCCCCTCTGGGAAACTGCTGGGCTTCATTGTTTCCAATAGAGGAATTGAAGCGAATCTGGCAAAAATCCGAGCTCTGTCGTAGTTGGCTATACCAACAGACCTCAAGCACATCCAGAAACTAGCCAGATGCGTGGCTGCTTTAAGCCGCTTTATCTCCATGTTAGGAGAAAAGGCATTACCTCTTTACCGCCTTCTTTGGCGCACAGAACACTTCGTGTGGACGGATGCAGCCGCGGCCGGACTGGATGAAATAAAGACCTTATTGGCCAGTAATCCAGTCCTAACAGCGCCAAATATTGGCGAACCTATGCTGCTGTACATAGCTGCAACACATCAAGTTGTAAGCGCAGTGCTCGTCGTCAAACGAGAGGTTGACGGATACAAATTCCCGCTCCAGAAGCCGGTTTATTACGTATCCACTGTCCTCACCCCATGCAAATCCCGATACCCACACTATCAAAAAATAGCATACACGGTCTTCATGGCATCCCGGAAGCTACGGCACTACTTTCAAGAGTGTTCGATTACGGTGGCCTCCGAAGTACCACTCAATGACATAATAAATAACCGCGACGCTACGGGCCGGATCGCTAAATGGGCCATCGAGCTCCTTCCTTTCGACATAACATACAAACCACGGCGGGCCATCAAGTCGCAAGTACTGGCTGACTTTGTCGCCGAATAGACAGAAGCCGAACTCCCTAAAGAGTACGGTGCATACTCTAACTGGATCATGCTCTTCGACGGCTCTAAAATGCTGGCTGGATTGGGAGCAGGTGTAGTCCTGACGTCTCCCACCGGAGACATGGTCCAGTACGTCCTTCAAATATTATACACAGACTCCAACAATGCAGCCGAATACGAGGCTCTGTTGCACGGTCTTCGGATGGCAGTCTCTATGGGCATTCAACGCCTAGAAGTGCGTGGGGATTCAAACCTCGCAATATCACAAATAAACGGAGACTTCGGTGCCAAGGATCCGAAAATGGCAGCCTACCGTAATGCCGTCCTCAAAATGTCAGCTCGGTTCGAGGGGTTCGAATTCCACCATGTGGCTCGAGAAAACAATCAAGCGGCGGATATCCTCGCCCGCATCGGCGCTAAACGCGACCCTGTCCCACCTAACATATTCCTGGAAATGCTGTTCAAGCCATCCGTGGTATGGGAAGGGGAGTCCGGCAAAACTAGCACAGATCCAAATACACCCCCAGATTCCGAACTATTAGACATAATCGGAGGCTCCACCACCGAAATAACATCTTCAGCCCATGAAATCATGGCTGTAATCGCCTCGTGGACTGAGCCTTTCTTGGCCTACCTAAATAGGCAGGAGCTCCCCGAAGACCAAAATGAAGCACGTTGCATCGTTCGACGTTCTAAAGCTTACAAAGTCCATGAAGGGGAACTCTATAAGAAAAGTGCGACCGGAGTGCTCCAAAGGTGCATCTCCGAAGAGGAAGGGCGGCAGCTCTTGGCTGAAATCCATGCCGGACTGGGCGGGAACCACACCGCGGCTCGAGCACTAGTTAGCAAGGCCTTCCGTACGGGCTTCTATTGGCCAACGGCTTGAGCAGATGCACATGACCTTGTCCAGCACTGCGTCGGTTGCCAGCTCTTTGCCAATCAGAGTCATATGCCCCCTACCGCTCTCCAAACAATCCCCATAACTTGGCCCGTCGCAGTCTGGGGGCTGGATATGGTCGGACCTCTTAAAGGGGGAAGCCATAAGAAAAAATACTTATTGGTCATGGTGGGCAAGTTCACCAAATGGATAGAAGCCAAACCAGTCAAAATGGCAGAATCCGGACCGGTAATAGACTTCATATCCGGGGTCGTACACCAATATGGTGTCCCCCACAGCATCATCACTGATAATGGCTCAAATTTCACAGCCGATGAAGTGAAAACTTGGTGCGGCAAAATGGGCATTAAGCTCGACTACGCTTCCGTCTACCATCCCCAAACAAACAACCAGGTCGAATGGGCAAACCGTCTCATCATGAGCGGCATCAAACCCAGACTAATGCGATCCTTGACAGAGTCGGACACGCACCGGGTCGAAGAGCTCGACTCCATACTCTGGGGGCTGCAGACCACACCGAATCGCACCATCGGATATACACCATTTTTCATGGTGTACGACGCGGAAGCAGTACTACCCTGTGACATAATACATGATTCACCTCGTGTACACATGTACAAAGAGAAGGAAGCCGAGTTAGATCGGAAGGATAACTTGGATGCCCTGGAGGAGGAGCGCGACGTCGCAAAAGCCCGCTCCGCATTCTATCAGCAGCAGGCTCGACGGTACCAAAGCAGAGAAGTGCGGGCCAAAACTTATAATATTGGCGAACTCGTTCTACGTCTACCGGAGAAGAAGAAGGACAAGCTCAAACCTAAGTGGTAAGGTCCCTTCGTCATTGATAAAGTTCTCACCGGAGGAGCGTACCGCTTACGTAATGCATCCGATAACAGACTCGAGCCGAACCCATGGAACGCGGCCAGACTCCGGAGATTCTATGCCTAGCGCCGAACTCAGTGTTCATCTCCTTACCCCCTCATTTTTTAATTATGCTCCCTCCCTTTTCCTTTCTCGACCTTTTTTCCTTTTCACACAAAGTATTTAATATAGTATGGATGCCCGGATCACTCCGGCCGCACTATGTGTGTAAGCAATACTTGGGGGCTTCCTATACGAAAGCTAAATATAATTACTTTAATGGCTTTTTGCCCATCACATATGCGTACTTTTTCCATATGTGCCTTTTCTTCACCATTATATGCATCGATATGACTTAAGATGTGGCCATGTTGGGTTGCCTGGCTCTTGTGTTTATGCCCTACCTTCCCGTTAATTCGGCTAGGGCATAAGGGGAGCACCTCGCTACGATTGTTACTGCCGGTTCAGCCAGATGTGTACCTCGGACTGGGTGAAGCCGAAAGCTAGCGTCCTTAAGGGAATATTCGGTCGGTGAACAAAAGATGTTTTTCGTTTATTACAATGCAAATCCCCAGAAGTTTTGTATCCTGCGTCCTTGTTCACAGTCCGGACATGTGCATCATCGCATGCATACCCAGGGAAAGGAACCCCTAACGGAACTATTCTCCCTGGAAGATGTTTCTTACTATCCATGTAATATAACATAACTAGTTGGGTACTTGTCTGTTCAAGCACTTATGACCCCTACGCCTGGTTTCCATGCATACCCGGTTCTGCATAACTGAGCGGGTATTCGGATACATCCTGGACTATCGAATCCGGGGGCTAAAGCGAAAAGGTCCGCCATGACAAATGATTTTAATCCGGCTAGGGACTACTTATGTCCATCGAATTACACAGTCACTTGGACTGACTATATTCCTCCTCTATACCATCCAACAGGCTATCTAGCTTACAATCATGTTGGGAATACTTTGCGGCTAACGCTACCTGGTCATACACCAGACTCACGGGAATTTCTTGCCCATCTTGCCCCGCCGGTCCGACTTCGGCCATATGGTTCGGGTCCAGCCTGGTGTAGCGCGTCTTCACCATAGCCCAGGCTTCTCCTGCACCTTGCCGGCAGGCTCACATCTTCCACGATCGGAAGCGCCGCCGTGCTCCTTGAAGCATATCCACAAGCTCCCCCATGCCCTTCGGCAGGAAGCTTGATGGCCACAAGGCCTGAGCAACGCCCTGCATCACCTGCCGAGCTCGCTCGTGCGGTTGTGAGAGGTCTTGCAGTAAATCGCCTGCAGACGAGGGCATATCCTCCTCAGGGCGGCCCGTTAACATTCCTGCAAGTAAAAATTCTTTCAATATGCTTCCTCGCCGAGCTGTACTACAGTTCATCTAGGCACTTACCATAAATGCCGCGGCGAAGCCTTTTGTTCTCCTTCATGGAGTTCGCCAGCAGAGCGCGGACGTCTTTTAATTCCACGTCCAGCCGGACATTGGCATCTTGAAGATTGTTCTTCCCCTGCCTAACTTGCGTAAGAACGCGCTTGCCAGCCTTTAGCTGCCTTTTGAGATGCAACTCGTCATCTCTTACGCACTCCGGATTCACCCCGGGATTGTCTACAGAATTTTCTGTTAGACTTGTCATACCAGCCACTTACTAACTGGTGCATCTTCATACAATTGAGACAAATGTTACCAGATGAGGCCTTCTGGGATTCCCCTAACTTGGCAACCGTGGCCCTCAGGTGGGCCTTGCACTCCTCCAGCTCCCGAGGCAATTGCTCATTCTTATCTACAAGGACATGTGCATAAATTGATCCTTAAAATAGTTGTTCCAACCGTTTCAAGTCTCAGGGGCTACTGCTATACATGCTTATCAAATTTTCTTACCCATATATCTTTGGTATACTAGTCCATCGCTCGGGCAAGCCCGCCTTGAGCAGCTCGGATGTATGCGTCTCCCGAATTGAAAGCATTAAATGCTTCTTCGGAAAAGATGTTGCTACGAAGTATGGCCCGTCGGCGCCGGTGATTCATGGCGCTCTCTACTTTGAAATTCGTGGCAGAGAGCATATCCGCGTCCTCTGTCGAAGGACTATGCGACATCGGCCCCGCGTCCGCGTCCTCTCTCGAAGCCGGTTCTGGAATCCGGCTGGTGGGGGTGTGATTGGCAGGATCCCCGGATATAGTCCGGCTACTCCTCTTCCTGCCAGGACACGAAGGGCGCTATTACACTTCAAATACAATAATCGCAGAACATGTTCTTACCTTACCTCTTTAGCGGCGTTTCGACCCTAACCGCCTTGCTCTTAAGCCTGCCCGATCCGGACGCCTGTTGCCGGTGGGTCCCTAGGGGCTCGGCCCCGCGCTCTGACCGTCGTCTCTGCAAAAACACGACACTTTAGGGGTAAGGCACGACATCATAAAGGAGTCCTCTTCGGAGGATAGAGTTTTCGGCTTGGCTTACACGCGACGAAGGTAGCAGTCTGGGATAGTCGGCAATAATAGCCACTGAGGTGCCATCGCAGCTCGCCTGATAAAATATCCCGTTGACGAGCTCCACAGTGATATCCGAATCTTCTTCGAGTCTTGGATCGAGGGCCCTTCCGGGGTCCTCTGGCTGTGGGGAAGGGATGAAGATTCCTTCTACGGCCCTCCTCAGTTCCTGCTCGAAAATATCAAGGCAGATAATCTTAGTGAGGAGCGCTACAATAAGTGAAGCGGGGAAAAGAATAACGACTTACCCAGCTTGGGGGGTTGTGCATGGAGAATCCGTCTCGTGGTTTATGTGAAGGAATTCTCCCTCTTCTCCTTTGTATAAGTCGGACAATATCCTCGCTAGAGCCATGGCAGAGTCCGGACCTTTACGGCCACAACGGGTGGCATCATCTTCCCCGTTGAAATGCCACATGGGTTTTCCCCAATATTGAAGCGGCTGCACTCCCTGCATTATACATATTGCCATAACCTCGACTATTGTCAGTCCGGATTTGGCTAGTAACTTTATCCTGCTCATCAGGTAGTGTATTTCCCTAGTATCCTCCTCTTGGGGGCCCTGAGGGCGCCAGCTTAGACGTGGCCTCGGCGAGGCATTACTAAACTTGGGGAGGCCTGTCCGGACTGGATCCGAAAGGGGAACGTCATCAACGTAAAACCACTCCGAGGTCCAATTCTCTGGTGCCTTCTTGGGAGTGCCGGATAGGTATCCGGTCTCGGCAATGCGCCATACTTCGGCTCCGCCCACTTGACATAGAGATTCTCCCTGGTTGCGAGGGACGAAGCAGAACAGCTTCTTCCATAACCCGAAGTGAGCCTCACAGTCTATAAATAGCTCACAAAGGGAAACGTATCCTGCTACATGTAGCACAGAGGCAGGGGTGAGGTTGTGCAACTGGAGGCCGTAGAACTCTAGGAGCCCGCGAAGAAACGGGTGGATGGGAAACCCGACGCCCCTTAGCAGATGCGGGATGAGGCATATTCGCTCCTCTGGAGATGGATTTGGAGATCCCTCCGCTTGCTCCCCACCATTATAGGTGGCTATTCCGGCTCGGACGGGGACCATGAACGCCGGTGGAAGAAACCCTTGGGTCTGTAACTCTATCAAACGGCTATGAGGAACTGAACACTCTACCCAGTCCCCTGGCTTGGAACGAGGGGAGCGAGAAGAAGAGCTGCGACGACCGGCCATGTTGGAATGGTTTTTCCAGAACGCTCTGTTGGATGCTTGCTCGAGGGGAGAGAGTGAGGTTTGGATCTGAGAATCCCCGTCTCTTAGAATAGACGGTTAACCTGTAGGATCGGGGTGGCAAATGCAAAAATGCCTCGGCCCCTCGCATTCGCTCGCCACGTGGAGATGGTCATTATTGACGCGCAGAAGCCGAGGATTATAACATTGATGGGAAGCCGGACACTATTCGTCGTGATAGGTACTTTGGAGAATTCGGAGATGGAACCCGCCTTGCAATGCCGAAGACAAAATTGTGCTTCGGACTCATCATCATTGAAGCCTGGTTCAGGGGCTACTGAGGGAGTCCTGGATTAGGGGGTATCCGGACAGCCGGACTATATACTTTGTCCGGACTGTTGGAACGTGAAGATACAAGACTCAAGACTCCGTCCCGTGTGCGGATGGGACTCTCCTTTGCATGGAAGACAAGATTGGCGATCCAGATATTATATTTCCTTCCTTGTAACCGATTCCATGTAAACTCTAGCCCTCTCCAGTGTCTATATAAACCGGAGAGGTTGGTCCTTAGAAGGCCGATCCCAATCACAATCATAATCATCATAGGCTAGCTTCTAGGGTTTAGCCTCTACGATCTCGTGGTAGATCTACTCTTGTACTACTCATATCATCAATATTAATTAAGCAGGAAGTAGGGTTTTACCTCCATCGAGAGGGCCCGAACCTGGGTAAACATTGTGTCCCTTGCCTCCTATAACCACCAGCCTAAGACGCACAGATCGGGACCCCCTACCCGAGATCCGCCGGTTTTGACACCGACAGTAGGGGACAGCCGTCATGGGCTCGAATCCGTCAAAGATCAAGTCTCAGCACATATCGGCCACAAAATTCAGGCCTCCAAATCTGACCTGATGGCCAGGGGCGTAGCTATCGATCTGCTCTAGATGGCCAAGCGAGTTGGCCCGCAGTGCGAAGCCGCCGAATACGAAGATCTGTCCGGGGAGGAAGCTCTCCCCCTGGACTACATTGTTGTAGATGATTGATGGAGCCATCAAGCCTTCTGGTGACGACGCAACAGAACTCTCAATGAAAGCACCAATGTCGGTGTCAAAACTGGCATATCTCGGGTAGGGGGTCCTGAACTGTGCGTCTAACGCTAATGGTACAGGAGGCGGGGGACACAATGTTTACCCAGGTTCGGGCCCTCTCTATGGAGGTAATACCCTACTTCCTGCTTGATTGATCTTGATGAATATGAGTATTACAAGAGTTGATCTACCACGAGATCGTAATGGCTAAACCCTAGAGGCCTAGCCTACAAGATTATGATTGTCCCTTCGGGCTAAACCCTCCGGTTTATATAGACACCGGAGGGGGATAGGGTTACACAAGGTCGGTTACAGAGAAAGGAATCTACATATCCGAATCGCCAAGCTTACCTTCCACACAAAGGAGAGTCCCATCTGGACATGGGAAGAAGTCTTCTATCTTGTATCTTCATAGCCCAACAGTCCGGCCTACGTACATAGTTTGGCTGTCCGAGGACCCCTTAATCTGGGACTCCCTCACTTGGTGTGCTACTGAACATGGGCCTTCAGCTCCTCGTCCTTGCCGCAGAGAGTAGCTTCAAGCGGACCTCCCGGGCAGCAATGTCCTCCTTGGCCATGGTCAGCACCTCCTCTTGCCGCATAATGGAGTGGGACTGCTTCTTGTACCACTCGCGTAGTTCATTGCCTTTGTCCCTCGGCTTTTGGTTGATAACCCACAAGTATAGGCGATCACAATAGTTTTCGAGGGTAGAGTATTCAACCCAAATTTATAGATTCGACATAAGGGAAGCCAAAGAATATTTGCAAGTATTAGCAGTTGAGTTGTCAATTCAACCACACTTGGAGATTAATTATCTGCAGCAAAGTGATTAGTAGCACAATAATATGATAGTTTTGATAATAGTGGTAGCAGCAATAATAACGGTAATAGTGGTAGCAATGATTTTGTGGCAAGTGAGACAGTAGCAGCAACAGTAACAATTTAGCAAGAACAATATGTAGGAAATTCATAGGCATTGGATCGGCGAATTCGTTGGATGATATTCATCATTTAACTGTCATAACCTAGGGCGATACAAAACTAGCTCTAGTTCATAAATATAATGTAGGCATGTATTTCCGTAAATAGTCATACGTGCTTATGGAAAGAACTTGCATGGCATCTTTTGTCCTACCCTCCCGTGGCAATGGGGTCCATAAGGAAACTAAGGAATATTAAGGCCTCCTTTTAATAGAGAGCCGGAACAAAGCATAAACACATAGTGAATACATGAACTCCTCAAACTATGGTCATCACCGAAAAGTATCCTGACTATTGTCACTTCGGGGTTTGCGGATCATAACACGTAGCAGGTGCATATAACTTGCAAGATCAGATCTAGAACATAGATATAATGGTGAAAACATAAACGGTTCAGATCTGAAATCATGGCACCCAGGCCCAAAGTGACAAGCATTAAACATGGCAAAGTCATAGTAACATCAATCTCGAAACATAATGGATACTAGCGATCAAGCCCTAACAAAACTAACTCGATTACATAATGAATCTCATCCAACTCCCTCACCGACCAGCGTGCCAATGAAGGAATTACTCACTGCCGGTGGGGAGCATCATGGAATTGGCGATAGAGAAGAGTTGGTGATGATGAAGATCGAAGATCCCCCTCTCCGGAGCCCCAAACGGACTCCAGGTCTGGCCTCCCGATGAAGAACATGAGGCGGCGGCGGCTCCATCTCATGAAATGTGATAATTCTTCCTCCCTGATTTTTCCCCTCCAAAAATAGGATTTTATAGCGTTGGAGTCAGGGTCTGCAAGGCCACCAGGTGGGCACAACCCACCTGGGCGCGCCCCGCCTGGAGGGGGGCGCGCCCTGGTGGGTTGTGCTCACCCAGGGGGCCCCCTCCGGTGGTTCTTGGCTCCAGCATTTTTCATTTATTGTATAAAAATTCTCCAAATTTTTTTGTTCCATTCCAAGAACTTTCATTTCTGCACAAAAACAACAACATGGTAGTTTTGCTGAAAACAACGTCAGTCCGGGTTAGTTTCATTCAAATCATGCAAATTAGAGTCCAAAACAAGAGCAAAAGCATTATGAAAAGTAGATATGATGGAGACGTATCAACACCCCCAAGCTTAAACCTTTGCTTGTCCTCAAGCAATTCAGTTGATAAACTGAGAGTGAAAAAAAAAACATTTACAAACTCTTTTGCTCTTGTTTACATAAATAAGCTTAACTAGCACCCAGGTTTTCAGCAAAGATCATGACTAACCATGTCAATAATAACTCTTAAAAATTATATTAACTCATATCAATGGCATAATCAATTAGTGAGCAATAATAAGATATCTCAAATGCCAATACTTTGTCAGGACAATCATGATACAACATGACAAGAGTGGTATCTCGCTAGCCCTTTCCGAGACCGCAAAACATAAATGTAGAGCACCTCCAAAGTTCAAGCAGCGACTAAACATTGTAATTCATGGTAGAAAAGATCCAGTCATGATGCACCCAACATTAACTATAGACACTGCATGAGGATGACAATAGTGCTATCTGATTTGGCGCTTGTTCGAGAAGGTGATGACTCAACATAAAAGTAAATAGATAGTCCCTTCACAGAGGGAAGCAGGGATTTGCAGAGGTGCCAGAGCTCAAAGTTTTAAAAGAAGAGATAAATGTAATTTTCAGAAATGCACCCTTCCTGTTTACTTCACAACCGAAAGTTATCAATATATTCCATGCTAATCACATTAGTGGCGGTTCCCAAGCAACAGAAGTAAAGGTTTACTACCCCTCCACCAACAAACACACTCCACGGCTAGCCGAATCCATGGGTACCATCCGTACCAACAACAATCCTGGGGGAGTTTTGTTTAATTATTTGCAATTTTTGAATTAGGGACTTGAAATCCCTATTACGGCCCCTCTCGTGTAAGGACAAGTGAATAAACACTCATCATGAGAATAACCCGCTTAGCATGGAAGATACCGACTACCCCCTATCGCTCTATGAACAATCCAGGCACACAAAGAGAGATGTTTATTTGAAGTTTTTAGAGGTGGCACATGCAAATTTACTTAGAATGGCAGGGTAATACCGCATATAGGTAGATATGGTGGACTCATCTGGAATAACTTGGGTTTTAGGATTTTGATGCACGAGCAGTATTCCCGCTTAGTACAGGCGAAGGCTAGCAAATAGGTTGAGAAGCGGCCAGCTAGAGAGCGAAAACGGTCATGAACAAGCATTATGAATAATTAACATTGGATACTAGCATGAGTAGGATATGGACACCATGAACATAAATATCGTAGAGGCTATGTTGGTTTTGATTCAACTACATGCATAAACATGTGCCAAGTCAAGCCACTTGAAACATGCAGAGGAGGATACCATATCATCATACCACATCACAATCATTTTAACGCAATGTTAACATCCAAGATAAATCGTTATCCACCCCTAGCTACTTAAGCATGGCATGAGAAACTATAATCTCTAATTGTCATTGAAAACAGGTTTTATCATAATAAGCTGAATCATGGATACTAGGTTAAACATATTTACAAAAGAAGAACAAGTTGAGTTCATACTCGTTTCTCTCTGCCACAGCCAGTTCATCAAATATTGTCATTATTGCCTTTCACTTGCATGACCGAATGATAAGAAAATGTAGTGCAAGAGTGTCGTGACTAAGTTGGAATCTGCAAACATTTTATTCAAAAAGGAGAAGACAAGGTAATTTGGGCTCTTTATTAGATCAACAATAATGAATATGAGAGCCACTCAACATTTTCATCGTGGTCTTGTCCTCGGTATGACTCAAATATAATGAAAAGAAATTTAGAGAAACACACTGAAATATTTGTGGAGTTTTTACTTTTTCTTGAAGAAAGCAAACTAAAGAAAAAGGAAAAACAAAAATGAGAAAAACTATGTACCCGGGAGAGCTCCCAACAAGAAAAATTAGAACAAGGAAATCCTTTTGGGTTTTCTTTTTAAAACTACAACTAACTAAGCTAGAAAGAAAAACCAAAAAGAAGCAAGAAACAGTTTTTTTGGTTTTCTAAAAAAATTCAAACACACGAGAAGAAAGTGAGAAGATAACACTATCCTGGATAATACAATGAAAAAGTGTGAACACCGACAACTGGAATGAAATGTGTGAACATGAATGTAATGTCGTGGAATTGTCACGTCAGATGTCCTAGTGAAAGGACTTAGTTGTGGAGCCATCGCAACTAGGAAGCTTGAAGGGGTTAATCAAGACAAGGGACACGAGAGGTTTATACTAGTTCGGCCCCTTACGGTGAAGGTAAGGCCTACGTCTAGTTGGGTTGGTATTGCTTGATGTTTCGATGACCAGGGAGCGAGATACGCTATGCCCAGTTCTCGTTGAGTTGTTTCTTACCCTAAGCCGCCAGCGGGTCGTCCCCTTATATACACCGGTGGACGCCCTGCGGCCTACGGAGTCCCGGCCGGCTCATAGACAGTGTCTGGCTCGGTGACTAGTTAAATCTACCTTATGTTACAAGTCATATCATCATGGCGGTTTACTACTACGGGCCTTAAGCCGCCTGTGGGCCTTAGACCCTGATATGAACCGCCATCTTCATGCTTGGCCTTGGGCTTCTTTCTGATGAGTCTTCTTTGCGTAACCCGGCCCCTCCTGGGCGGCTTAGACAAATAGTTATATCCCCAACATTAGGCCCAGATTGATTTGAACCGGTTCATGTCAATCTCAAAATACCTTAAGAAATAAGCCTTCGGTCTTCTGTCTGTGCAAAAGGTTTAACCCGCCATGACGTCATCTTCTGGATCCACATTAACCCGCCGTGACATCTTCTCCAATTAAATCCTTATTTTATCCCGCTATATCTTCAACGGATCTTTGCCTTTATTGATTGTCCCGAAACCCGAGGCGTTGGGGTCGCTGGATAATAATATCCAATCTCCTCGTTTCTCGCACCATCCCGGTCAACCCTTCCCTATAAATGGGCTCGACCTAGGTCTTCTTCATTTTCTCCCTCAGTCGTTCATCTTCTCCCTCTCGCTGTCTCTCTGTCGCTCGAGCTCCACCACCGCCGCCGCCGTCGCAGATCTCCTCGTCCTCGCCAACTCAGGCCGCTGCATCAACCTGACTTGACCAGAAAATCGCGACGAACCTCCGCAGCAACTCTGCATCTGTAAGTTTCCTCCTTCTTGTTCCTTAGATCCGCATTAGGACCTTCGAGTTCCTCGGTGTTCTTCACTGTTCGTCAGGAACCCCTCGTAGATTTCATCACCACCGCTGTTTCTTGATCTTGAAGATGGTATAAAACTGATGCGGTAGCTATTTCGTACCCATTTCGAATGCAAGTAGATCCCTTTCCATCGCACAGAGGCCCCGTTCGAGCCCTTGAACTTCATCTGTGCCAGTCCTAGGTCTAGAAATTTTTCTTTTCAGAACAGTCGTTTGATCCAAAATAATAGTCGCAACTTGTGAAACCTGTTTGTTCCACCCTTAAATAAAAAACTGCCTCTATCGAATATGTTTAACCATGACTATCCATGTGGCCAGTTTAAATAAAAACTGCCTCTGTCGAATAGTCGCAACTTGCGTGCTTCTCGCGACTTAAGAAAATTTAACTGCTCTTGATACCTGTAGCGGCTTAAATGTTGCTACATAGTTACCCATATATCATTAGGCCCCTTCTTAAGCCGCCATTTTGAATAGACTTAAAAATTTTCCTCCGGGTTAAATTTGAGCCGGAATCTCTTATTTTGTCATAGGCTTCAATTTAAGTCATGGACCTAAGGCAACCAAGGCTCCTGTGACCCGTAATTGGGTCCCATCCGCAGTCACAAAAAGTAAATTGTCTGAATTTGTGAAGTCTGGCCATCTGCGCAAGAAGGAGGTCATGTCTTATCGTGCCCCTGACCCGTCCGAGGAGAAACCTCAACCCAAAGAAGGGTAGGTGATAGTTTTTACGGATCATATGAGCCGGGGATTTGCTCCACCCGGTTCAAAATTCTTTAGGGATGTTTTGCGTTTCTTTGACCTTAGACCTCAAGACATCGGGCCTAATTCCGTGTCAAATATTTGCAACTTCCAAGTCTTCTGCGAGGTCTATCTGGGAGAAGAGCCCAATCTGCTTTTATTCAGAGAGCTATTCTACTTAAACCGGCAGAATGAACGTGCCAATGGGCCCAGTCTAGAACTTGGTGGCATTTCGATTCAGCGGCGGAGAGACTGCCTTTTTCCTTATGCTGAATTGCCGAGTCACCCGAAGGATTGGAATCAGACATGGTTCTATTGCCAGGACACTTCTCCGGCTGACGAGAACCCTCGGCCCGGCTTCCGCGCTCTGCGCCTTGAATCCAACCACCCGCTGCCGGATAAACTGACCGTTGTTGAACGTCTGCCACTCGCTCCCACCATCAGGAAAATCAAAGCTCTTTTGGGAAACGGCTTAGACGACATCGACCTGGTACGAGTCTGGGTCACTTGGCGAGTGCTTCCGTTAAGCCGCCGGCCCAGCTTAAAGTGCACTTACTCAGGCGAGAAGGATGACCCACTGCGTCATAGTCCCGACGACTTGCCAGATGATGTGGTGGAGGCTACGACCCAAACGTTATTGAAAGAGGGCACGGTTACTAGTAATGCCTTTGGCTTACTTCCTTTCTGCAAGAAGAACCCGACCCCAGCAGTGAGTCATCAGCCTCAGTGAATACTCTTTGTTATATTACACCTTGCTTTTACTCATAACCCCTTATCCTTTTCCACAGGCCGATGACAACTTCTGGAAGGTCAAGTACGACCATGAGGCTGCCAAACAAGCCAGAGCAGCCAAGAGAACCAAAAGAAAAGCCGCCAAAACAGGAACTTCAAGGAAGAAGAAGCCCAGCGCTTCAGATTTACTCAAATTGGACGACACTTCTGAAGATGAAGAAGAGGTAATCCTTAATTCTCATGACTCTTTTATCATTATTTTATTGACATTCTATCTTTTTAGGAGGATACGGGGAACAACCAAGCAGTTGACGAAGAGGTAACTATAATATCCTCCGACTCAGAGCCTTTGCCAAAGCAAAAAATCCGAAGGGTGACCCGGAAAGTAAGATTTTCACATCCTCTAGCTTATCAAGATCCTCAATTTCTTTTGAAGCAACAACAGTTTGAAAGCCGGAGGCAGACCCGGACCAGCAAGGATGCAAAGCTCTCCTCCGACTTACCTGACATAACCAGGAAGCGTCGGACCGAGGTTATCTCCGATTTACGTTCTGTTTTACCTTTGGCGGGTTGAATTCGCCAACCTCTCAAATCATCCAATTCCAATTATCAGGATACCTCTCCTTCCTCCGGCGAGTCTATGCAATCTAACATGCCGGCTTTCAAAACTGCCCCCGGGTAATGTAATTTTGTTTACCTTATGCTTTATCTTACTCATGCCTTTGTACTCATCCTTCTGCCTTTGTCCACAGCGTGCAAGTGAAACCCAGTAAGAGGGCAAAAAAGAGTAAGCTGTCCCGAGACCCGGCCGTGACTGAACCGGAGCTTGGCACGGCTGCTCCTGATAGTTCTACCCACCAGCCGTCGCCTGAGACAGCCTATGACATTCCAGTACCAACCTTTGATGCCCCCGCCGAAGATACTCTCAACAGCTCTAACAACCCGGAAGCTCCTAGCGCGGCCAAGAAATTTGATCCGGAAGTTGAGATTCTGAAGAGTCAGTTTGTTGAGCCAGGGCGACCCACTCTCCTTGCCAAGTGCTCTGCTAAGGAGGAGCTTCTGGAACGCCGAAAGGCCAAACTGGACATTGCTGACTATACTCATTTGAGCAATGGAGATATAGTCTCTGGCTATCTTAATCAAGTACATATCAGCCGTGACTTGGAAATTGACATGGTGAAGCAAATACAGCAAAAATCTGAGGTATATCTTATGCCCCTTTTCTGAACCATACTTACTATCTCAGCCCCCAAGTCTATTGCTTATGAATAAATATGCTGTAGACTTAGAAAACTACTTAGCACTGCTCTGTCCGGTTTAGAAAGAAGACATTTAACCCGATTGTAACATGGTACCTTGAACTTGCGAGACCCATTAGCCCCCAAGTGTCAAGTTTCTTTGCTTGCAAAGTGCTTGGGACTTAATTTGCATGAACCGGCATTGTAAGTTAAAATTCTTCAGTATACATTAGCCCCCAAGTGTCAAGTATCTTTACTTGCTAAGTACTTGGGACTTTAATGTTATCTTACCATGATCCTGGCTATAACCAGGCATGATGCAGGCCACCATAAGTCAATTTGAGTCGGAGATTGCAGACCCGAAGAGCCGTCTGACCGCTCAAGAACTTGAAATTCAAAAGTCCAACTCCAAATTTGAATTCAGCGTCTCTAAACAAGAGAAGTTGAAGAAGAATTTTGAGGCAGAGAAGAAAATCTGGGTTGATGAGAAGGCTTCACTGGTGACCCGGGCCGAGACGACAGAGGCATCACTTGCAGAAGCAACAACCGAGTTGTCCGACTTAAAGCGCCAGATATCTCAAATGGTCTCAGCCATCTTCGGTAAGTTACTGTATATAACCTCAAATTGTAATCCTTCCTTTGATGACTATATTAATCGTTATCTCCAACTCACCTTATGCTTGTGAACGCAGGCCCCAGGAGCACAAACCTCAAGCAGAACATGTTGATCAAACTGAAAGCGGTTTACACTCTAGTGGAGCAACTGTACACTGGGTCACAACGTGCTTTGGCCATTGTAGCTTTATCAAATAACACTCCCCACCTCCTGCAAGACGTGCTGAAGTGCCTTGCTGTACTACCTCAACGGGTGCAAGATCTAAGGCGGGCGTCCTCAAGAGCTGGGGCCATAGCCGCGTTGAGCCGGGCAAAAGCATGGATTCCAGAACTAGACCCGGCCGACCTCGCTCTTGGATACCCGATCCTTAAAGAGGATGGGACCGTATTTGATGATCAAGATTTCACCGCCTGCGTCAAAGACATACGCCCCGTGGCTACCCTCACTGGGAACGAGACTGACCTTACCAAGTATCAGTCGGGCTATGACAGTGAGAACCGGAGAATTCCTACACCTCCCTATGATCAAGTCAGCCTGATCCCTCCCACTCGTAAGCATACCTTTGCCCCTGAGGTGGACCCAGCCGGTTTAATAGATGATGAAGCTGAGTTTGAAGCCTTGAGTGGCATTGACTGGGCCTCATCAACCTTCCAGGACAAGGCAACCGACGGAGAGGCGGAGAAGGATAATCTGGAATCTTCAAGCCCACCAAAGGAGTGAACCGCCAGGCGTTTACGACTTTGCAAAAAACAATGCTTCGTTTATTCAGACTCGGGGAGTCTTGTAATAGGGTAGAAAAACTTCTCAATTTTGTCATGCCTTCATGCATGTTTATGGTGCTTAATACTTTCGTAATCCGCCATTTCTATATATTTCCAGCTTATGTTGATCGTTTATTTCCTTGATGTTAAATTTGCTTGCCTTATCCTGCATATAAAACAAGCAAAATTCCCTGCGATCCCATTGGTAATCTCACCTGCTTATATGACCTTCACCATGCGGGTAAATTCAACTCCTGAAAGTTGGAACATATAATGTTCACCTAGCACTTAACAACCTAGGGTGATCAGTATTAAGCCAGAAGAACAAAAACCATCTCATAGTGCTTTCAAAAAGGTCTCAAGATAGTCAAATAATTATGCTTATGAAATATAATGGATAATAAACAATATTCAAAAGGCTTATGATTCGAATACGATCAATAAACCGTTCCAAAGGGGTTAAGCTAAGATTCGGATACGATCATATAGCCCCCAGTGGCTTTGGCGATGCCGATCAAGTGGGTATCGACAGCTATGTTCTCTTTGGTTCGAATACGACCTATGTTTGAACAGGAATCCCCCAAGTGACCATAAGAGTTGTTTAATGACGCTGATTCGTATACGATCCATGTCAGACCCAAAGAGGTTAAGCTATGATTCAAATATGATCAAGAAGCCCCCAAGTGGGTTTGGCAGTGTGCCGATCAAAGTGGGTATCGACAGCTATGTTCTCTTTGGTTCGAATATGACCTACGTTTGAACAGGAAGCCCCCAAGTGATCATGGCTAGACTCAGATATGATCATAAGACGGACCAAAGGGAAAGCCGGATTCAGATATGATCCGCTCCCTGTTGGTTGTTTCCACCACCTGATAAAGAGGAGACATAAACTTTCGAAGGTGAAAAGGACAGAGGTCCTGCTTTATTGCTTTATATAATATATACATTGTCAAAATATATACATCTTGAGAGCCGGAGGCTCAAGTATAGTAAGGCCGAAGATGGGCGATATTCCACGGCCGGCGGGTCTCCTCCTCCGTCTTACGTGAGTCTTTGCGCTCTCAAACATCGATAAGGTAGTATGACCCGTTGTTCAGATTCTTACTGACCACAAAGGGTCCTTCCCAAGGAGGGGATAGCTTGTGCATATCAGACTGATCCTGGATGAGCCGGAGCACTAAGTCACCTTCCTGAAAGGTTCTGCTTCTAACCCGACGGCTGTGATAGCGGCGCAAGTCTTGCTGATAAATCGCCGAGCGGGCTATTGCCAAGTCTCGCTCCTCGTCCAACAAGTCAAGTGCATCCTGACGAGCTCTTTCGTTATCAGCCTCAACGTAAGCCGCCACACGAGGTGAATCATGCCGGATGTCACTTGGCAAGACTGCCTCTGCTCCATACACCATGAAGAAAGGTGTATACCCTGTAGATCTGTTAGGTGTAGTGTTGATGCTCCATAGTATAGAGGGTAACTCCTCCACCCAACAACCCGGAGTTCGCTGCAAGGGGACCAAGAGCCGGGGTTTGATACCCTTCAGGATCTCTTGATTAGCTCTTTCTGCTTGACCATTGGATTGAGGATGAGCAACAGCCGAAACATCAAGCCGGATATGTTCTCGTTGACAGAACTCTTCCATGGCACCCTTGGAAAGACTAGTGCCATTATCAATTATGATACTGTGTGGAAAACCAAAACGAAAAATCACCTTCTTCATGAACTGAACCGCCGTGGCTGCATCACACTTACTGACCGGCTCTGCCTCAACCCACTTTGTAAACTTATCCACTGCCACCAGGAGGTGCGTCTTTTTATCCTTAGACCTCTTGAAAGGTCCAACCATGCCAAGCCCCCAGACTGCAAACGGCCAAGTAATTGGAATCATCCTCAACTTTTGAGCCGGCACATGAGCTCGTTGTGAGAATTTTTGACATCCGTCACATTTGCTGACTAGATCCTCCGCATTAGCATGAGCCGTCAGCCAATAGAAACCATGACGAAAAGCTTTGGCGACAAGAGATTTTGAACCGGCATGATGACCACAATCCCCTTCATGGATCTCACGAAGTATCTCCTGACCCTCCGCAGGTGACACACAACGTTGAACCACCCCAGTGACACTGCGGCGATGTAACTCGCCATGAACAATCGTCATAGATTTGGACCGCCTGATGATTTGTCTCGCCAAGATCTCATCCTCAGGCAACTCCCCCCGGGTCATATAGGCCAAATATGGCACTGTCCAATCAAGGACGACATGAAGAGCTGCCACCAGCTGTGCCTCCGGGTCTGGCACTGCTAGTTCTTCCTCTGTAGGTACCTTGACAGAAGGATTATGCAAAACATCGAGAAAGGTGTTAGGCGGCACCGGCTTACGCTGAGATCCCAACCGGCTTAAAGCATCAGCCGCCTCATTCTTCCTTCGATCAATATGCTCCACTTGATAACCTTTGAAGTGCCCAGCCATAGCATCTACTTCACGACGGTAAGCCGCCATAAGGGGATCCTTGGAGTCCCACTTGCCTGACACCCGTTGAGCCACGAGATCTGAATCGCCCAAGCACCTTACCCGGCTCAAATTCATCTCTTTGGCTATCCGGAGACCATGGAGTAAGGCCTCGTACTCATCTGCATTGTTAGTACCAGGAAACATAAGCCGAAGCACGTAACAAAATTTGTCACCTCGAGGGGAAGTTAAGACAACTCCAACCCCGAGCCTTCTAATTGCCTGGACCCATCAAAGTGAATAGTCCAATATGTGTTATCCGGCTTCTCCTACGGTGCCTGCAACTCTGTCCAATCATTGATAAAGTCCACCAAGGCTTGAGACTTAATAGCAATACGTGGCATATACTTCAAACCATGAGGCCCAAGCTCAATAGCCCACTTGGCGACTCGTCCTGTGGCTTCCCTGTTCTGGATGATGTCCCCCAAGGGGGCAGAACTTACCACAGTTATAGGATGGCTTTTGAAGTATTGCTTCAACTTCCTGCTTGCCATAAACACTCCGTAAACAAGTTTCTGCCAATGTGGATATCTTTGTTTAGACTCAATAAGAACCTCACTGATATAGTAAACTGGCCGTTGAACTGGATGCTCCTTGCCTGCCTCCTTATGCTCCACCATGATGGCAACACTGATAGCTCGTGAATTAGCAGCCACATATAACAGCAATGGCTCTTTATCAATGGGAGCCGCAAGAACCGGTGGCTCAGACAACTGTCTCTTTAAATCTTGAAAGGCAGTATCAGCGGCATCACTCCAGACAAAAGTGTCTGTCTTCTTCATCATCTGATACAGCAGCAAGGCCTTCTCACCTAACCGGCTTATGAACCGACTCAAAGAAGCAACACGACCCGCCAGTCGCTGAACATCATTGACGCATGCCGGTTTAGCCAGAGAGGTAATCGCCTTGATCTTCTCCGGATTAGCCTCAATGCCTCTGTTTGAGACCAGAAAACCCAAGAGCTTGCCTGCAGGTACACCAAACACACATTTGGCCGGGTTAAGCATCATCTTAGAAACCCGGAGATTATCAAAGGTCTCTTTCAAGTCAGATATCAAGGTTTCCTTCTCTCTGGACTTCACCACAATGTCATCCACATAAGCGTGAACATTGCACCCGATTTGATCGTGGAGACAGTTCTGTACACATCGCTGATAAGTCGCCTGAGCACTCTTGAGCCCAAATGGCATAGATACATAACAGAAGGCTCCAAACGGAATTATGAAAGCCGTCTTCTTCTGGTCCTTAACTGCCATTTTGATTTGATGATAACCAGAGTAAGCGTCCAAAAAACTCAAACGCTCACAACCCGCCGTAGTATCAATGATTTGATCAATACGGGGGAGAGCAAAGGGATCAGCCGGACAAGCTTTATTTAATTCCGTGTAATCCACACACATTCGCCAGGTGCCGTTCTTCTTGAGCACGAGCACCGGGTTAGCCAACCACTCCGGCTGAAATACTTCAATAATAAACCCATCCGCTAAGAGCCGGGCAACTTCCTCTCCAATAGCTTTCCGTCTCTCTTTGTTGAACCATCGAAGAAACTGCCTGACCGGCTTATACTTTGGATCAATATTAAGAGTCTGCTCAACGAGCTCTCTCGGTACACCCGGCATGTCAGAAGGTTTCCATGCAAAGATGTCCCGGTTCTCACGGATGAACTCGATGAGCGCACTTTCCTATTTAGGATCCAAGTTGGCACTGATACTGAACTGCTTAGATGAATCACCTGGATTGAAATCCAAAAGCTTGGTTTCAGCAACCGACTTAAACTTCATAGCCGGGTCATGCTCGGTGGTTGGCTTTTTTAAAGAGGTCATATCCGTTGGGTCAATATTATCTTGATAAAACTTCAGCTCCTCCGCTGCACAAACAGACTCAGCATAAGCCGTGTTGCCCTCCTCACATTCCAGGGCTACCTTTCGACTCCCATGCACGGTGATGGTGCCCTTGTGACCCGGCATCTTAAGCTGCAGATAGACATAACATGGCCGTGCCATGAACTTGGCATATGCCGGCCGTCCAAACAGAGCATGATACGGCCTCCTGATTTTGACCACCTCAAACATCAATTTCTCAGCCCTGGAATCATATTCATCTCCAAAGGCCACTTCCAGTTCAATCTTGCCAACTGGGTAAGCCGATTTACCAGGAACCACTCCATGAAAAACAGTGTTGGACGCCTTCAAATTCTTATCAGTTAACCCCATGCACCGAAAGGTCTCATAATAGAGGATGTTGATGCTGCTACCCCCGTCCATAAGTACCTTAGTGAATTTATATCCACCAACCTGAGGTGCTACCACCAAAGCTAACTGACCCAGATTATCAACCCAGGAGGGGGTGATCTGCCCTGATCCATACAACGGGCTACTCTGACCACCTTAAATAATGGGGAACCGCCGGCTCTACAGAATTCACGGCCCTCTTATGAATCTTCTGGTCACGTTTGCACAAGCTGGTGGTGAATACGTGATACTGCCCACTGTTCAGCTGCTTCGGATGGCTTTGATAACCTGACTGCTGCTGCTGTTGCTCCCCTTGACCAGACTGCTGTTGATTATAACCGCCTTGATGTCCCTGAAAGCCGGAGCTTGAACCGCCGCCCGCTCCGGAGCCGCCGCCCGGCCCCTGTTTGCCATCAAACATGTTGGAATTCTTGAAATCCTTCATGATCGCGCTTTCCATAAGTGGGTGGAGGGTCGTTCCCGGGTGCCGTGTCTCGGGCAAGGCTCATTGAGTAGCTGCTCAAGAGATGGGCCTGACCCGCCAGATCTAGGGGGTGGTTTTCCCTTACGTCTCTGGTTATTAGCCTACGCATTGGCATTGGCCACAAACTCCGGGTTACCCTCCGCCTTACGCTTATTGCCCCCTTGATTCATCAGGTTATGCTGCTGGCCCTTTCCATTGACGTTCTTCTTTCCCTTCCCTGTCTTTTCCTCATCAGGCGCAGGATCCTTGGTACTATAAGAGTCGGCATATTTGACTAAAGCTGCCATCAGGGTACCCATGTCATTGCAGTCACGCTTAAGGCGCCCCAGTTTCTGCCTTTGCGGCTCAAAGCGACAATTCTTCTCCAACATAAGTACTGCAGAACCGGCATCCATCTTGTCAGATGAATGTATTATCTCCTTGACCCGGCGTACCTAGTGAGTCGTGGATTCACCCTCCTCCTGCTTACAATTTGTTAAGTCCATGATCGACATGGATTGTTTGCAAGTGTCCTTGATGTTCTGGATGAATCGGGCCTTTAGCTCTGCCCATGAATTAATGGAATTGGGTGGTAAGCCTTTCAACCAAGACCGGGCCGTTCCATCTAACATCACGGTGAAGTACTTAGCCATTGCTGCGTCGCTGACCTCCAATAGCTCCATGGCCATCTCATAACTTTCAATCCACGCTCCGGGCTGTAAGTCGGCCATGTAATTCGGTACCTTTCGAGGTCCCTTGAAGTCCTTAGGCAAACGTACGTTACGCAGAGCTGGTACCAAACAAGGAACACCGCCGGTTCTAGTAGCCACTCCCGTCTCAACGGAAGTCGTCGGATACTCTGGGAAATCTTGATGAGCCGTCTGTTGAGCCGCTAGCTGAGCTGCCCGCTCGTTCTCCTGACGTATTCGGTCCTGCACCGGATTATAGCCACCGGGCTGGTTACGGCGCTGGGCGTTACTTGACAAAGCTTCTGACTCCATGTGCCTGCTGTAACTTGGACTCCGGCCTTGACGAGGCGGTGCTAACCAAGGTGGAGGAGTTGAATGAATCCTGTCCGGCTATAAGAATAAGTCTCTTGCTGAGCCAGGGCCGTTTGGAGAAGTTCTCTGACCCTCCGGGTTTCCACCGCTGTCGGGTCATCACCGTCTACTGGGAGATCCGCCAAGCGCGCCGATGCTGCAATTAAGTTCTCCATGGGGTTGGAAAAGTGACCCGGCGGAATCAGCATGTAATGGGGCGGTGCCATGCTCCCATGAGGAGGTGCCATCTCCCGAGGCTGAGCCGGTCCTCCTGTTCCGGTTGTGATAAACTGATTTGCATCTGGTGGGTTACTTGGGCCGGCTCCGGGTGTAGCAAAGAGATTCTGAGGATCATAAACCGGAGGTAAACAGGACTGGGTTTTCTGATGTCTCCTCCTCATCACCTCGTTAGACGCGTTTAGGCTCATCGTGAGCTGGTAGGCTTCTGACTGTAACCGCTGTGCCCGCGCATCCAAAGCCGCCCGTTCTGTGGCTAACCTGGTGTCCTCAGCTGCCAAGGCCTCCTTGGCCCGAGCTATCTCCTCGCGCACCCGTGCCACCTCTGCATCATGCTCATCTTTATTTGCAGGAATAACTGTGGCGGTTAACAGGGCCGTAAGCTTATCCATGAGATCTATCAGTAACTGAGCCGGCGGGCGCACAAGGCCTCCTGCCCCGGCTGCTCCTGTCCCGGACGTTATTGCCGTAGCGGCTGTAGAGTTTTGGCCGGTTTAAGTCCCAGCCATGAAGACTCCTGCCCATCTTGGCGGCTCATAGGGGTCCGGAATACGGGTGCGATCGGAACAGCCCCCGAGCACGCCGTCTTGCACTTGGTACAGCGAATCTGTTGAAACCGCGGACGAATCTCCGTCAGAGAGGACGGCCGTCTCACCACCATCTTCAGATCCTGCAGAAAGTTCCTCTCCGTGGATGCAGCCCACAAAGGCACGCTTCATGACGGGTTGAACTCAGCCTTTCTCGCACGCTGAGCCGTCTCGACGAGGTTGGTGCAGTTGTCCGGCTCAGGGCCCGGCTCACCAATCCGACCGATGAAGACATGGATTCCGCCGAAGGGGACCTGGTACCCGTACTCAATTGAGCCGGCGTCAGGGACCCAGCCTTCGCCGTCGATGTAGATCTTGCCGCGATGACTCTTGGTCATCCGGCCCACTACATATCCCTTGAGCCCTTCGAAGTTGCCCTTCAAGAACTCAAATCCACCGTGCGCTGGCCCCACGGTGGGCGCCAACTGTCGTGGAATTGTCACGTCAGATGTTCTAGTGAAAGGACTTAGTTGTGGAGCCATCGCAATTAGGAAGCTTGAAGGGGTTAATCAAGACAAGGGACACGAGAGGTTTATACTAGTTCGGCCCCTTACGGTGAAGGTAAGGCCTACGTCTAGTTGGGTTGGTATTGCTTGATGTTTCAATGACCAGGGAGCGAGATACGCTATGCCCGGTTCTCGATGAGTTGTTTCTTGCCCTAAGCCGCCAGCGGGTCGTCCCCTTATATACATGGGTGGACGCCCTGTGGCCTATGGAGTCCCAGCCGGCTCATAGACAGTGTCCGACTCGGTGACTAGTTAAATCTACCTTATGTTACAAGTCATATCATCATGGCGGTTTACTACTATGGGCCTTAAGCCGCCTGTGGGCCTCAGACCCTGATATGAACCGCCATCTTCATGCTTGGCCTTGGGCTTCTTTCTGATGAGTCTTCTTTGCGTAACCCGGCCCCTCCTGGGCGGCTTACACAAATAGTTATATCCCCAACATACTCCCCAAGCTTAGGCTTTTGGCCTAGCTTGGTAATCACCACTCGTAGTAGCCATCCGGTCCCATCTTGAAGTGTTTTGGAGCGGGCACCTGAGCGTCCCACTCCTGAGGCTCCTCCTCTGTCTCTGCCTGGGTGTTCTGGTAGGCAATAATGTCCTCAGGCATGATCCTGTATCCACCCCATGCAATAGACTCAAACAAAGCAGGTGGAGGCAACGGAATAATATCACGGGTATCTACACTGAAAACCGGGTTGTAAGGAATGTGGTTAATAGAATTATCAATATCAGTAAATTGGTGATCCATCATTGCCTGGTGATCTAAATAAACCTTGGGTAAACAATAATCATGTTGGTGAATCTGAACGTTAAAGTGACTCGCTAAACGAGTAGCATAAATACCGCCATGAATTTTGTCCTTGGCTCTGTTAATGTGCAGACAGCGTGCAATAATAGCCCCTAGGCTATAGGTGTTGTCGCCGTATAGTGCATGGCATAGGATGGCGAAGTTCGGAGCAAAGAAGGAAACTGCAAACTAGTAGGAGTGACACTCGACGCACCTCTCTCATCTCCCACTAACAAAGTATGATAAAATCGTCAAACTCCGCAGGCCTAGGCTCTCTTATTTCCCAGTTAGAGGGGATCAAGCATACATCACAAAAATCAGTGAGTTGCATCTGACGAGTTTTAGCATATAAATTAAACTGCACATCGGTGGGTTATTCCTACTCAGAAAATGGAAACTTTCAACAACAACAACAACAATAACAAAGCCTTTAGTCCCAAACAAGTTGGGGTAGGCTAGAGGTGAAACCCGTAAGATCTCGCAACCAACTCATGGCTCTGGCACATGGATAGCAAGCTTCCACGCACCCTTGTCCATAGCTCGCTCTTTGTCGATACTCCAATCCTTCAGGTCTCTCTTAACGGACTCCTCCCATGTCAAATTCGATCGACCCCGCCCTCTCTTGACATTCTCCGCACGCTTTAGCCGTCCGCTATGCACTGGAGCTTCTGGAGGCCTGCGCTGAATATGTCCAAACCATCTCAGACGATGTTGGACAAGCTTCTCCTCAATTGGTGCTACCCCAACTCTTCTTTTGGGTTTCATCTCCATAAGAGTGGCTGAGTTTTTACGTTGGCTCGCCATGCCTATCACAACCCTCCTCCTTTACCCGGGCTTGGGACCGGCTATGTTGAGACAACATAGGCGGAGTTAGAAAATGGAAACTTTGCACAAAGGAATTTGCGAGGAGATGGTATTGTTCACACTCATCTACGATGAAGTCGGTAAGCCCAGCATTAGCAACAATATGTGCGAACTCTTGACGGATCCCGTCTCCATCCATGAAGGGGTTATGCTGCCATTCGCATGGGCGTACCTCTGCCCTTCTTCGAGTATGGAGGTCGTTGTCTAGTGATTCCCCGATGACCCCCTTAGAGCTCTTCTTGGAGGCAAACTTCCTAAAGAAACTCATCTTATTCCTATGAACAAAATTCTAAAAAAATTAGTCCACGAAATTTTTGTCAACAAAATTCACAAGATTGATAGCAACTACTCATAGGGAGGCATAGAGGCTATATTAAACATTCAAACTACTTAGAACTCTGAGAATTCGACATGCAAGCTCATCTGCAGCAGCACCAAGAGTAGCTAATTATTCAATATATAGTCCACTAAAGCAAAAACTAATTGGAGCAATGGAGGACTCACATACCAAGTAGCAATCCCCCAAAACATTACTAGAAATGGAACTTCGAGCAAAGAGATCGGAATCCACGGGTTTGAGAGCAAGGACACGAGAGAGAGAGAGAGAGAGAGAGAGAGAGAGCAATGGTGATTTTTTTCTAGAGGTAGGAGATTACATGGGCTAAAGAGATAAGTGAGGGGGCCCACGAGGGGACCACGACCCACCATGGTGCGCCTGGGGTTGCTGGCGTGCCCAGGTGGGTTGTGCCCACCTGATGCACCCCCTCTGATGTTATTTGTACTAAAAATTCAGAAATATTTAGAAAAATCGTTTTAAATTTCAAGGCATTCTGAGAACTTTTATTTTTGGGTCATTTTTTATTGCATGAGAAATTCAGAAAATAGACAAACATGGCATTTTATTTTTTAACTAAGAAAAACAGTAAACAAAAGGTAGGGACAGAAGGTTGTTGATGTCTACTAGACAATTGGTTCTTGTAGACTCGTGTTGGCTCTCCAAGCGCAGAATTTTGTAGGACACAACAATTTTCCCTCAAGTGGATGACCTAAGGTTTATCAATCCGTGGGAGGCGTAGGATGAAGATGGTCTCTCTCAAACAACACTGCAACCAAATAATAAAAAGTCTCCTGTGTCTGCAACACACCAAATACAATGGTAATTTGTATAGGTGCACTAGTTCGGCGAAGAGATGGTAATAAAAGTGTAGTAATGAAAGTAGATATTGATTTTTGTAATAGGAACAATAAAAAACAACAAGGTAGCAATTGATAGAACAGAGCACAAACGGTATTGCAATGCTTGAAAATGAGGCCTAGGGTCCGTACTTTCGCTAGTGCAATCTCCCTCACGTGCGATGAAGAATCACTCCAATGTTCTTATCTAGCGGAGAACATAAGAATAAATTGTTTGTAGGGTACGAAACTACCTCAAAGCTATTCTTTCCGATCGATGTATCCAAGAGTTCGCACTAAAATAATACCAAAGAAAATTTAGATTCATAGTACTCAATCCAACACAAAGAACCTCAAAGAGTGCCCCAAGATTTCTACCGGAGAAACAAAGACAAGAACGTGCATCAACCCCTATGCATAGATTACGCTGATGTCACCTCGGGAATCCGTGAGTTGAGTGCCAAAACATATATCAAGTGAATCAATATAATACCCCATTGTCACCACGGGTATCCATATGCAAGACATATATCAAGTGCTCTCAAATCCATAATAGTGTTCAATCCGATAAAACGAAATCTCAAAGCAAAAACTCAATTCATCAAACAAGATTGAGAGGGGAAAACACCATATGATCCAACTATATTAACAAAGCCCGTGATACATCAAGATCGTGCCATCCCAAGAACACGAGAGAGAGAGAGAGAGAGAGAGAGAGAGAGATTAAACACATAGCTACTGGTACAAACCCTCAGCCCCGAGGGTGGACTACTCCCTCATGATTGTGGTGATGATGAAGTTGGCCACCGGTGATGATCTTCCCCTCCGGCGAAGTGTCGAAAAGGGCTCTAGATTGGATCTCGTGGTTTTGGAACTGGCGGCGGCTGGAACAAAATTCTGTCGACTCCCCTAGGGTTTTGGAATATTTGGGCATTTATAAAGCGAAGAGGCGGTGCGGGAGGCCACCGAGGTGGGCACAACCCACCTGGTCGCTCCTGGGCCCATAAGCATGCCCTGGTGGGTTGTGCCCCCCTCGGGGCATCCCCTAGGTGCTTCTCTATCCCACTGGATGTCTTCTAGTCCAAAAAAATCTCCAAAAAGTTTTGTCGCATTTCGACTCCGTTTGATATTGATTTTCTACGATGTAAAAAACAAGCAAAAAATAACAACTGGCACTGGGCACTATGTCAATAGGTTAGTCCCAAAAAATGATATAAATTTGCTATGAAATGATTGTAAAACATCTAAGAATGATAATATAACAGCATGGAACAATAAAAAATTATAGATACGTTGGAGACATATCAGCATCCCCAAGCTTAATTCCTGCTCGTCCTCGAGTCGGTAAATTATAAAAACAGAATTTTTGATGTGGAATGCTGCTTATCATGTTCATCACATATTCTTTTATTTTTTAGCATGGACATATGGACTTTTATATGATTCAAAGCAATAGTCTAGTTTTGACATGACGATTTCAATACTCAAGCATATCAACAAGCAACCATGTCTTTCAAAATATCAATACTAAAGCAAGTTATCCCTAGCCCATCATGCTCAATCATTGATCCATTCATGAAACACACTCGCATATTAGCTACAACCAATGCTCAAGTACAATCATAGTGCCCCTTAATTGGTGCTTTATAAGAGAAGATGGAGACTCAAATAAAAATAAAATTGCATAGTAAATAGAAAGGCCCTTCGTAGAAGGAAGTAGGGATTTGTAGAGGTGCCAAAGCTCAAAGCTTGAATTGAGAGATAAAAGATTTTGGGAGGCATACTTTTCCTGTCAACAAAAATGACCGAGTAATTCCCAACAATTTCCATGCTAGAAATATCATAGACGGTTCCCAAATAGAAAATGAAGTTTATTCCTTTTTCCACCATTCTTTCACAATCCATGGCTAGCCGTATCCACGGGTGCCCTCCATACCAACACTTTCCAAGGAATTTATTATTTGACAACATAAAGTAAATTTCTTTTTCATTTCGGGACTGGGCATCCCTAATAACTTTGCCATACTCTCATGCAATGACAAGTGAACAAACACTCATCTTGAGGATAACACATCTAGCATGGAAAATATTGGCCACCCACTGCCGCTTCATGAGCGGTACGAGCACACAAAAAGGAAATTTATTTTGAAGATTAGAGATGGCATATACAAAATTGCTTAGAACGACACGGAAACACCGCATATAGGTAGGTATAGTGGACTCATAAGGCAAAACTGGGTTTAAGGATTTTTGATGCACAAGTAGTATTTCTACTTAGTACAAGTGAAGTCTAGCAAAAAGATTGAGAAGCAACCAACCAATAAACAAAAATTCACATAAACGAGCATTGAGCATAACTAACACCGAATAATGCACCATAAGTAGGATGTAATTTCCTTGCATAACTATTGACTTTCATGCTTGCATAGGGAATCACAAACCTTAACACCCATATTATTACTAAAGCACAATTACTCACCAACATGACTCACATATTATTATCATCATATCTCAAAACTATTACAGAGAATCAAGTTTATTTTGTCCAATGATCTTCATGATTTTTTTTGTTATAACCCTCTTGAATATCTATCACTTTGGGACTAGTTTCATATGTTGCCATTGCTTTTGACAAGCTCAAATAAATTTAAGTGAAGAACATGAGCATAAAAATTTTCATCTCTCAAAATAATATAAGTGAAGCATGAGAGAACTGACAAACTACTCCAAAACGATATAAGTGAAGATCAAATGAGTACTTAAGTAAATAGGTACCTATGTGAGGACTCTCTCTTATTTAAAAGTTTCAGATCTAAGTCTTTTATTAAAACAGCAAGCAAAACAAAATAAAATGGCATTCCAAGAATATCACAACTCATGAGAAGAAGCAAGAACTTAGGCTCAACCGATACTAACCTATAGTTGTTGAAGAAGAAAGGTGGGATGCCTACCCAGGCATCCCCAAGCTTAGATGCTTGAGACTTCTTGGAATATTAACTTGAGATGCCTTGGGCATCCCCAAGCTTGAGCTTATGTGTCTCCTTAATTCCTCTCATATCATGGTTTCCTAATTATTAAAAACTTCATCCACACAAAACTCAACAAGAACTTGTGAGATAAGTTAGTATAAATCAATGCAAAGCCTTATCATTCTCTACTATAGAAAAACACTAAAATTATTATTTGACATTGCATTCTAAATGCCTCTACATACTTAATACTCCTATCCTCAAATAGAATCATTAAACAAGCAAACATATGCAAACAATGCAACTATAACAGCAATGTGCCAAAACAATACAGTCTGTAAAGCATACAAGATTAATGATACTTCCCTAACTCCAAAAATTATGAAAATTTACCACACTGTAGGAAACTTATCAGAAATTACCGTGCAAAGCTTTTCAACCTTTTATCACATTCTGACTTTTCTCAGGAATTTTTGCAACAATGATAAACTTTTTGTTTTGAAACAGCAACTCATATACTTGCAAAATAAGCATGTGGAAAGCTATCCTTGACACTTTTATTGAAGTAAAGGATGCAAAACATTATTTTAAATAACAACAAGAAAATCCTAGCAAAATAAATGATGCTCCAAGCAAAACTCATATCATGTGATGAATGAAAATATAGCTCAAAGTAAGGTTACCGATAATGTTGGAGACGAAAGAGGGGATGCCTTCCGGGGCATCCCCAAGCTTACTTGCTTGGATCTTCCTTGAATATTGCCTTGGGGTGCCTTAGGCATCCCCAAGCTTAGGGTCTTGTCACTCCTTATTCTCCTCATATTGACATCTCACCCAAAACTCTAAAACTTCAATCACACAAAACTTAACAGGACTTCGTGAGATAGGTTAGTATGATAAAGAGCAAACCATTTCACTTCGGTGCTGTCAAAGACAAGATTCATAATTGTTTCCACACAATGCCTATTGTAGAATATCATTTCCACAATTTATATTGAGAAATATAAGCCATAGAAACTAGGAAACAAGCAAACTATGCATTGAAAACAGAATATGTCAAAAACAGAACAGTCTAAAGTAATTTGTATTGCAACCATACTTATGTAACTCCAAAAATTCTGAAAAATTAAGACAGCGTAGGGAATTTGTAAATATATCACCTGTAGAAAATTAGATTAAAATCACATTCCAGTGAATTTTCAAAATTCCTGGAATGAGCGCAAAAGTTTCTGTTTTTGCACAGATGCAAGTCAACTATCATCCACACTATCCCAAAGGCTTTACTTGACACTTTATTGAAATAAAAGCAATAAAACATGATTACTACAGTAGCATAATCATGTGAAAACACAAAAACAGTAGGTAAAAGTGTTGGGTTTTCTCCCAACAAGTGCTTTTCTTTAATACCTTTTAGCTAGGCATGATGAGTTCAGTGTTGCTCGCATAAAAGATAAGGATTGAAACATAACAAGAGCATCATGAATCATAAGTTCCTCTCTCATATAATTTTCAGTAGCATCATTAATAGATTCAGCCATATAACCATCACATAAAGCATTCTTTTCGTGATCCAAAAGCATAGAAAATTTATTACTCTCCATATAAGCAATTTTATTCTCATTCACAATAGTGGGAGTATCATATGAAACTCGAATACTAATTTTTTTTCCACATTAAAAGAGTAATGTTCAGTAAAATGATATTCAAAATTATGACAATAATTATCACTACAGTTTATAAAAAAAGTGTCATCGCAATAATCATCATAAGTAGCAACTTTGTTCTCATCATAGTCAATTGCAACCTCTTCCAAAGTAGTGGATGTATCACTAAATAAAGTCATGACCTCTCCAAATCCACTTTCATCAATATTGTAATAAGATTCAACACCCTCCAAATAGTGGGATCACTACTACCTAGAGTTGACACTCTTCCAAACCCACTTCCATCATTGTAATTATCATAAATAGGAGGCATGCTATGATCATAATAAATTTTGTTATCGAAAGTAGAAGGAATCAAAGGATCATATTCGTTATGCAAAGCATCCCCAAGCTTAGGACAAGCATTATTTTTAGCAAATAAATCTTCAAACATTGCATACTCATCAAACATAGCATCCCCAAGCTTGTGGTTTTGCATATCATCATAATTATTCTTATCAATAGCATGAATGGCACCAATAGTATAGTAAACATTATTATCATATTCTTCCAAGCAAGTGCCAAAAAGATTTTCAAGATCATAGGAGACATTTTTGCCTTCCCAATCATAATCATCACAACAAGAAGTAGGCATCACAAAATCATACTCAATATCATCATCCTCCATCAACAGATTTGATTCACTCTCATGAGGCACAATGGTGATAGGAGCAATATTACTTGGGAGAGTTACCTTTTTACCTCTACCTTTTGTTCTTTCCTTTTTCTTCTTCACCAGCTCACGTGTGGGTTTAATAACTTTTTCGAGACCTCCTTGTTACCCGATTCATCATAAGAAATACCAGGAGGGTATTGGGAAATATTTTCCCTTTCATTAGTACTTTCTTCATATTATTTTGGTTTTCTTGTCTTTAGATAGTTGGAAATATAAGGATTCTCAATGCAATTTACAGCACAATACATATAAATTTCCTATAGATCAAAATCAAGAAATCTCTTGAGATTAAATTTTGGGATACCCTCAGTTATACGTTTCATTTCTTCATACCCAAAAAGAAGACTAAGCTCTTTATGATGCTCAAGGGTAATCAAGTTATCAAAATTTTTGGACACGATTTGATCATGAAACAAATAGCATTGGAGATTTAAATGACCATGTTCATTGCAAAGGTCAGAAGGATGGCGAGAAAAATAAATGTTTCAGCACAATCATCTAGACTCTCTTGCAAATTTTTAGTTTCTAAATATTTATGATTTTTATAAAATCTATCTTCCCTTTTTTGTGTGTGTTTGCACTCCCAATTTACTCCGCAAAAATTGACATCCTTGTAGGAGACAACATTATCATGTCTAGTGGAATCATCATTAGTATCATGAATATTCAAGGAATTCATACCAGCAATATTGCAATCGCGCTCATCATCCAAAGTTTTATGCCATAAATTATAATGAATTCTTTTTCTAGCAAATGAGCACAATTATCGGAACCCTTATTCTCAAGATAGACATTATAAATATAATGAACAATTTGAGGTAACCTTAATTCCATTTTTTTGTAGTTTTCTTTTTATAAACCAAACTAGTGATAAACAAGAAACTAAAAGATTCAATTGCAAGATCTAAAGATATACCTTCAACCGCTCACCTCCCCAGCAACGGTGCCAGAAAAGAGTTTGATGTCTACTACAGAACTTGTTCTTGTAGACTCGTGTTGGGCCTCCAAGCGTAGAGTTTTGTAGGACAATAGCAATTTTCCCTCAAGTGGATGACGTAAGGTTTATCAATCCATTGGAGGCATAGGATGAAGATGGTCTCTCTCAAACAACCCTGCAACCAAATAATAAAAAGTCTCTTGTGTCCCCAACACACCAAATATAATGGTAATTTGTATAGGTGCACTAGTTCGGTGAAGAGATGGTAATAAAAGTGTAGTAATGAAAGTAGATATTGATTTTTGTAATAGGAACAATAAAAAACCCGCTAGGTAGCAACTGATAAAACGGAGCACAAATGGTATTGCAATGCTTGAAAATGAGGCCTAGGGTCCATACTTCTGCTAGTGCAATCTCTCAACAATGCTAATATAATTGGATCATATAACCATCCCTCACGTGCGATGAAGAATCACTCCAAAGTTCTTATGTAGCGGAGAACATAAGAAGAAATTGTTTGTAGGGTACAAAACTTCCTCAAAGCTATTCTTTCCGATCGATCTATCCAAAAGTTCATACTAAAATAACACCAAAGAAAATTTAGATTCGTAATACTCAATCCAACACCAAGAACCTCAAAGAGTGCCCCAAGATTTCTACCGGAGAAACAAATACAATAATGTGCATCAACCCCTATGCATAGATTACCCCAATGTCACCTCGGGAATCCGCGATTTGAGTGCCAAAACATATATCAAGTGAATCAATATAATACCCCATTGTCACCACGGATATCCATATGCAATAATATCAAGTGCTCTCAAATCCATAATAGTATTCAATCCGATAAAACAAAATCTCAAAGGGAAAACTCAATTCATCACAACAAGATAGAGAGGGGAAAACACGATATGATCCAACTATTTTAAGCAAGCCCGCGATACATCAAGATCGTGCCATCTCAAGAACATGAGAGAGAGAGAGATTAAAGACATATTAAAGTGTAACTAATCCCCGGGAGGTTTTGGTAATTCATAACAACATATAGCTTATTGAACTAATATCCATTCAAGTTAAATGTTTTAGAAAGTTTAATGATTGGCATGGCATGGACTTGAGATGTGGACCCCTCAAAATGCTAAGGACAGATATTGGCAAAAGTTCAAGACTCTTTATTTTCATTTTAGTGATCCAAGATCACATTGAGTCCATAGGAAAAGCCAATGCTATTTAAGGGAGATGAGGTGTTGCTTAATGGTGTACTTGTTCAAAATGCTTAGTGATATGCTCCAAAGCACTCAACCACTTTCTCATTTCCACATATGTCCTAAACCTAAAGTCAAACTTGGCCCCACCGATTTGATCTATCCGGCGCCACCGAGTTCACTTGACATAGCCATAGCCAGAAACCCTAATAAGTTCTGTCTCACCGATAGGAATCTCGGTCTCACCGAGATGGGATTGCAAACTCACTGTTTCCCTTCGTAACATTTCAGTCTTACCGAGATGAGCGATCAGTCCCACCGAGTTCACAATGCAAACTCTCTGTTTCCTTTTCGTAATCTTTCAGTCTCACTGAAATGAGCGATCGGTCCCACCGTGTCTGCTTGACCAAGTCTCTGTTTGCTTATTGCTGAAATCGGTCTCACCGTGTCACAGGAAACCATGACCACCTATGGGACCAAGATGACCCCTTGCTAGTTCGGCAAGGGGGAGTCGCATTGCACAAAGAGCAGACCAACGCAAGGCAGCATGGCAGGGATTACACAGGCAGTTTTACCCAGGTTCAGGTCGCTGCGAGGCATAAAACCCTACTCCTGCTTTGGTGGATTGATTGGGAAAAGGTGGTGGTGGTGCGTAGTACACTTGCCCGACAGGGTTGCTTCGGGGCAGTAGCGACTACGCGCGTACGGAAGTGTGAGTAGTCTAAGCTTCCAACCTCTCGAATCATTGCCATGGGCGTCCTTTTATAGATCAATGGGTTACCGTAGTGGCAAATTAGTCATTAGACAATGATATGATAGCAAACAGTACTATCATACCTAACTCTGCAGGCTGACAGCATGCACTTAATGCGCCACTTAATGTCACATTGTTGGTCGCTCGGCAAGGAAAGCCAGGCTAATCTGCCAGCTCCACGCCTGCTTGCTTGACACGTCTCTGGACGGCTGTCATTTCTGGGTTCACTTGGTAGGAAGTGGCCGCCATGTGGTGAATGGCTGCCACTTAACCATCCTGCGTCTTGACACCGCACTGATCCATGACGTGGGTCGTGGTGGAGCAGTCGGTGGGGTGTTCTGGTCTTCGCGAGTCCTGGCAGGCCCTGCCGGGACGCCTTGGTCCTCTTCTTCTGGGGGTGGCCTTGCCCCTTGCCGGGCTCGGCTGCCCTGCAAGGGAGCCTTCTTCCTTGTAATATTTGGCTCCTCTCACTACTGCAGGATGCTGCTAACGTGACACTACGATCAGAGACCCTTCAACGAAACTGTGTACGATGCAATAATCGCAAACGATGGTGTAAAAAAACGTCAGAAAAGGTGTAAAACATTTGCGATGGCGGAGACATCAAACACGGTTCAGATTTTACTTGCGTGTGCGATGCTGGGCATATGGTTGATCCAGCAGAACTGTTTGCGATGAGGAAGAACAATAGAAAGGGGCAGCCATATCAATGTGTGTGTGTGATATACGACATATAGTTCGCTCCGATGAACTGTGTGCTATTAGGGAATGCATCAGAAACGGTCAGCCAGATCAAGGTGTGTGTGATATACATCATGCGGTTCACTCGGACAAACTGTTTTTGATTAGGCAAGAGACTGGAAATGGTTCATCTTAACAAGATGTGTGTGATATGCGGCATTTGCGATCAGCCAAAAGAACACAAATGATTCGTGTAAACCAGATGTGTGTGATACGCAGCAAACAGCCCACTCGGATGAACTATTTGCGATGAGAAATTATAACACAAACGGTTACTATAGTAAGTTCGTGTGCGATTCTATTCGTACAAAAAACTTTGAAAAATGCAAACTAGTTGCTTGCTTATAAACAATTATCAAAAAGTAACGAGATAGACCTTCTTCAAGTCAATCAACATGTGTTCATAAACCAAAAAATATCAAAAATTACAAAACAAAGACCTCGTTAGACCTTGCTGTTGTAGATCCCTCGTTGCAGCTTTTATTGCACTACACCATGGGAACTGTTCAACTGAACAATATGTCTGTGATACGTGGCAAACAGGTCCGTGATCAGAAATGTGTGCGAAGACCAATAATAACACAGACGATTGCTGCTAATAAGCCGTGTGATTTGCTTTTTCTACAGAAGAATAACATGTATATATATAACTGAAATAAACATCCAATTACATAAGTGACTATACAGATCATTCGCACACACCTCAATAAACAATTGCATGCATTCTAAAGTAGGAGAAACGATTGTCTAGTCATCTACTTCTTGTGACGCTCCCACCACTTCTCTGTGGCTCAAATCCCTCGTCTGAGGCATGAAGAAGACACTTCCTCATGTCAATGATCCACTTGTACATCTCGTAGCTTGTGTACGCGTCCTTGGCCGCGTACCTGACGTGTTGTTCATCCAGTCTCTCATGGCAAACACTATGCCGGACGATCTTGTCCTACTTGCTCTCATCCTTCATCTTCATGTAGTAGGGGTCGATGATGGCCGAGGCGAGGTCAACAAGGGAGTTCAGTTTGTTGTTGTCACTGCCCCAGACCTTGTAGTGGTCCTGGATGTTGACAAAATTCTGACATTTCAAGCTTGAAACCTTGAGCGCTTTTAGATCGTTGGTGGTGTGCACCGTAGCAAAATTGTAGTCGGAGCTGTTGATAAACCTGGAGAAACTCTCGCAAGGCCTTGTGGCCATGTGGTAGTGGTAGACGAGGACATCATGTCACATGCACAACTGGGCGACGACAATCTTCTGATCGTGCCCGACACGACCAACGGTGTACTCAAGGTCGAAGCCGACCACTTGGTACTTGTCCTCGGCAAGGAACTGCTCCATAGTTTGGATGGAGCTCTCCACTGACACCGGATCGTTCGTGTACACCACCGAGAGGGCCTTCCCCCTCATGTGGGTGTCCACTACGTGATGCATGTTGAACTGCCTGCCGTTGTTGTCGTCAGCCGCTGGGAGCGCCATTAGAGCCACGAGGATCGCCATTGGAACCGTTGGATGTCCTCTCTGTATGTGTCGTCGTGGAGGTGCTTATTGTGTTGTGTGACGCGAGAGATGAAGGTAAATGGATGCAGGAATAAATGGGGGCCGGGCGGCCTTGATTCTCGGCGCATCCGCATGGCAGTTTTTGCGGCGGGTAACTGCATTATCGAGCCGCGCCCGGCGCAACCGCATGCACACAAACGTGCGTGATCGTGCGCCGGCCCCAAACACTGGCAGCACGCATGGAGGGGCGAGGGCAGAGCACCCGTAGGGACGAGGGCAAAGCACCCGGAGGGACACGGGAGCACAGCGCGTGCGGTGGGACGCGAGTAGAGCGCGCCGCGGCCGCCTCAACCGCAAGCAACCACACGCATAGAGCAGTTGAACACGCAGGAAATGGTTGCCTACAAGCCGGCGACACTTGTGTCACTGCGTAGAGAGCGGTCGTGTGCTACTACCTCTGTCTTGGTCTATAGTCCCCTGTATATTATTGGCCATACTTTGCCCTCAAATTTAACCAACAAAATGTTAATGCATGTTATAAAAATTGTATAATTGAAAACTATGTTCAACTACGAATCCAACTATATAATCTTTGGCGACATGCATTCGTATTTTATTAGTTAAATCCTACTTATAAACCAGGACGGCTGTATAGTAGGTAATTCAATCGCAAACGTTTTTTATTAGCTATATGTGTACGTGGCCTTTTGTCCTCCTCTCACACGTCTTGTCACCCCGCTGCCGTAGACGGCTTACAACGCAAGCTTGCGCAGCGCGCGGGAGCGTTCTTTTGGACAAACGGTGGCGCCAATAAATCATCGGTGAGCCCGTTCCCGCATAACCTCGCAGGTTCCCGTGCAAGCTTCCCGCCCGACTGGGTGAAATCCCCCAAAATCCCAATGCTTACCGGCCTGCTATAAAAACCCTCATGGCCGGCAAGTCCTGTGTTACATTTCCCCTCCCTCCCTATAGCTTATCTCGTCTGCTTCTTCCACAATCGCCAATGGCACCGGTCCGTCGTGGTCGCTCAGCCACTCCGCCGTCATCAGACATCAGCTCCAGCTGGGAGGCTAAACCACGGCGGCGGTGCAGTCCCCGGTGTAATGTAGTGCGTGTGGCGTCCCTGGGTTTGCGCGGAACACCCACCACACGCTCCAGCGCCGGTGCCCGTCGGAGCTGTTGCCAGCTGCCGTTGCCGCCACCCCACCGTTGAAATCCAGGCCATCGCCCGCTCCGCCGCCGTGGCCCGAAGGTGGGAGCTGGCCATCATGGCCGCCACCTCACTGCCGGCCACCATGGCCGTCACCCGCTCTGCCGACGCGGCCCGAAGGCGGGAGGTGGTTGTCGTGGCCGCCATCCCATCATCGGCCGCCGTGGCCGCCAGCCCACCATCGACCGCCGGGGTCATCACCCTCTCCTCCACCACCGCCCGAAGGCGGGAGGCGGAGGTGGATGTCGGTACGTGCGTCAGCGACCTTGCGCGTAACATTGAGTTCCTGCGGGAGGAAGAGGAGCGCCTCGTCGAGCATGCAAAGAGCCTTACCGCTGCCGTGGCCGCGACACATGCTGCCTCAGAGGCGAGGAATCAGGAGATCTACGAGGAGAACCACCACTTCGAGAGGGGTCATCTGGAGCGGCAGAGGGCGTTTGAGGTGAGCGTCGCTGAAGTTGCAGCAGCGGCAGGCTCCATATTGTAGTTGTCCAGCTCGTCGGTAGGCTCCTCCTCCTTTGCCTCTTAATGAGCATGCTCAGCAGAGGAGAGGCTGCCGGAAGTGGTAAAAGCCCCTCTATAGTAGTATTTAGGGGCTATTTTGTTCAGTTCATCTGACTATATATGTGGTGGAACTGTACAACGTACTTAAAATTAGCTAGTATATAAAGTAGAACTAGCTATTTCAGTACATTGTTGGCAATAATTGGGGAAAAGTTTGGTCGGTTCAGTTGTCGAGTTGAACTGTTTGTATAAATTAAGCACGACTTCTTAATCTATGAATGAAATCTATGCTTAATTACTGAATTTGAGTTGCAAAAATTAGATACTGCTAGTGATTTATAGCTGCATATTTTGACAAATCGCAGTGTTACAAGGTTGACAAATGGCAATGTTACTAGATCAACAAATGTCAAGCTTTCAAGTTTGACAAATGGCAACATACCCAATATGACAGATGCAAATCTTACCAAATTGTTTGTAAGTGGTTGCACACGTGTCATCCAAAACAATCGTTTGCATTGAAGAGATGCACAAATCCTGCTCTCGCTTTGCATACGGGTGTTCTAGCTAAAACATTTGCAATCAAGAGCTGCACAAATCCTGCTCGGCACATTTTCCCTTGGCTTCCTGGGGAAGCTGTCGGTTTGCATACGGGTGTTCTAACTAAAACGTTTGCGATCGAGATACAATATTAAACCCAAGAAAAAAACTATTTCCGGCAGCGGCGGAGGCGACGTGTCGTGCCGTCCTTGTCATTGTCGTTCTCCGGGACGCCATTGTTGAAGTCTTCAAGGCAGCATAGAATATTCTTCACTTGTAAATCCAACATCATGTAGTCGCGCGATCGATGGGCGGGGCGCGAGAGGACGGCAGTTGGTGGCACTGAGCGGTAGTGGTCGACGACAGCGTCCCATGCCACTGAGGGGGGCACGCGCATGAGCGCAACGGGTGCAGCCAATCGCATGGGGTCCGGCGCCATGGTGGGTGGAGGGGCACACACGGGCACGAGCACGGGCGCTGGCGCTAGTGCTGGCATGTACAGGAGCTCGCGCGGGTCCGTGGAGACCTCGGTGATGCCCGCGGCTTCCAGCTCGGCGATAGTGCTCGGCGACCAGCCCATCAATGCTACGGGGATGGTCGCTGGCGCGGGCGCGGGGATGGGAGCTGGGACGGGAGCGGGGGCAGCAACAGCCGCGACCAGCTCATTCTGGGCCATGTCCATGAGGCCCCGTTCCTACTTATTTTCTATCTCCTTCGGCTCGGAGTCGACTTCACCAAACTTGAAGACTAGTGGCAGATGATCCTTCTACGCCATGGCGTTGGTGGAGGTCTATGGGAGGAAGGGGAATGGGAGGCGAACAGTAAGGCCGCCCGTATTAAGCAGTGGCTCAGGCGCCATTAACGGAGAGGAAGGCGGGTGCCATGGAAGTCAAAGGGCTCAATTCCCAGTGAGCCTGCGCAGCGTACAGCTCGCACGCTTCCCAGTGAGCCTGCACATTGGTGGATAGCTTGCACGCATCTCGGTCAGCATGCACACCGCACTGCACTCGCATGCCTCCCGTTCAGTCAAGCAGTTGTCCGCACGACACCTCTTATGGCCATTAAAACCAAGACATGTGGCGTCACGTGAATGGTTAACATAAGGCACACGATTTGAATTATACAAACGTTTGCGATGTTAGAGTGGCAGCTATTTGTTTGAAAATTCCTTTGTTGGCTGTTATTCCAGTGCTTCTTCTCTCAAAATGGACACGAAAAATACCACAACATGTCGGGTGCCATTCCATGATAGCATGCCAAGTTTCATGAGTTTCAGACGAGTTTTGGATTTGCTAGAATTTAAAAACAAAGTATCTCAACATTTTGCCGGCAATCAACAGTGCCCTAGTGTTTGAAATTCATTCTCATTTCTTGCATGGGACCTAAGCATGCACCCAAGGACAAAGATTTGATTTTTCAACCAATTTATATGCACTGGAGCATGTGGATGTAGTTCAAATTTTAGTTATGCACATAAAATGCCTAGAAAACACAGTTAATGTATAAAAATGTCCAAACGAACCCCGAAAAATTGCAAAATTTAACACAACACTCCTGTTGTTCTATGTTGACACTAGAAATTTTTTGAAAGCAATAAGAGGCAGCGGATATCATTTCGTCCCCAAAGGTGGGGACGTTCCCTACCGAAACCATCAGGCTTGTTGTGAGAAGCTCTGGTTTGTGAGAAGCTTATAACCAGACCTGCCCCAAATGGGACAAAGAAATTACCACTGAATGTTGATGCCGCTCCATGATAGCATGTCAAGTTTCATGAATTTCAAACGATTTTAAGATTTACTAGAATTTAAAAACCAGGAATCTCAATGTTTGAGGCCGAGTGACGGTGGTAGGGTGTTTGACATTCATTCCCATTTCTTGCATGGGACCTAAGCATGCAACCAAGGACAAAGATTTGAATTTTCAACCAATTTATATGCATTGGAGCATGTGCATGTAGTTCAAATTTGAATTATGCACATAAATGCATCATACTCAATTAATGCATAAAAATGTCCAAACGAACCCCGAAAAATCCCAAAAATTGACACAACACTCATGTTGTTCTATGTTGACACTAGAAATTTTTTGAAAGCAATAAGAGGCAGCTGATATCATTTTGTCCCCAAAGGTGGGACGTTCCCTACCGAAACCATCAAGCTTGTTGTGAGAAGCTCTAGTTTGTGAGAAGCTTATACCCAAACCTGCCCCAGATGGGACAAAATTTTTACTACGGCATGTTGATGCCGCTCCATGATAGCATGCCAAGTTTCTGAATTTCAGACGAGTTTTGGATTTACTAGAATTGAAAAACCAGGAATCTCAATGTTTGCGGCCGAGTGACGGTGGCAGGGTGTTTGACATTCATTCCCATTTCTTGCATGGGACCTAAGCATGCAACCAAGGACACATATTTGAATTTTCAACCAATTTATATGCATTAGAGCATGTCCATGTAGTTCAAATTTGAATTATGCACATAAACGCATTGAAAACTCAATTAATGCATAAAAATGTCCAAATGAACCCCGAAAAATCCCAAAAATTGACACAACACTCCTGTTGTTCTATGTTGACTCTAGAAATTTTTTGAAAGCAATAAGAGGCAGCGGATATCATTTCGTCCCCAAAGGTGGGATGTTCCCTACCGAAACCATCAGGCTTGTTGTGAGAACCTTTGGTTTGTGAGAAGCATATCCCCTAACCTGCCCGAAATGGGACAAAAAATTTACCACGGCATGTTGATGCCGCTCCATGATAGCATGCCAAGTTTCATGAATTTCAGACGGGTTTTGGATTTACTAGAATTTAAAAACCAGGAATCTCAATGTTTGCGGCCGACTGAAGGTGGCATGGTGTTTGACATTCATTCCCATTTCTTGCATGGGACCTAAGCATGCAACCAAGGACACATATTTGAATATTCAACCAATTTATATGCATTAGAGCATGTGCATGTAGTTCAAATTTGAATTATGCTCATAAATGCATTGAAAACTCAATTAATGCATAAAAATGTCAAAATGAACCCCGAAAAATCCCAAAAGTTGACACAACACTCCCGTTGTTCTATGTTGACATGAGAATTATTTTGAAAGCAATAAGAGGCAATGGATATCCTTTCGTCCCCAATGGTGGGACGTTCCGTATCGAAACCATCAGGCTTGTTGTGAGAACCTCTGGTTTGTGAGAAGCATATCCCCAAACCTGCCCCCAATGGGACAAAAATTTTACCATGGCATGTTGATGCCGCTCCATGATAGCATGCCAAGTTTCATGAATTTCAGATGAGATTTGGATTTATTAGAATTTAAAAACTAGGTATCTCAATGTTTTCGGCCGAGCTACGGTGGCAGGGTGTTTGACATTCATTCACACCAAGGACACAGATTTGAATTTTCAACTAATTTATATGCATTAGAGCATGTGCCTGTAGTTCAAATTTGAATTATGCACATGAATGCATAGAAAACTTAGTTAATGTATAAAAATGTCCAAGCGAACCCTGAAAAATCCCAAAAATTTACACACCACTCGTGTTGTTCCATGTTGACACGAGAAACATTTTGAAAGTAAGAAGAGGCAACATATATCGTTTCATCCCCCACGTTGGCACGTACCCTACTGAAACCATCAGGCTTGTTGTGAGAGAAGCTCTGGTTTGCGAGAAGCTTATAGCCACACCTGCCCCAAAAGGGACAATATTTTTACCATGGCATGTCGCTGCCATTCCATGATATCATGCCAAGTTTCATGAATTTCAGACGAGTTTTCGATTTACTAGAATGTTAAAAGCATGTATCTCAATGTTAGTGGCTGAGCGACAGTGTGAAGGTGTTTGACGTTCATTCTCATTTCTTGCATGTGACCTAAGCTTGCAAACAAGGACAACCATTTGATTTTGCAACCCGTTTTTATGGACTGGAGCATGTGCTTCAATTTTGAATTGGCACCTGAAATGGCTAGAAAACCAATTTAATGTATAAAATTTCCAAACGAACCCTAAATAATTCCAAGTTTTTTACGACGCACATATAGTTGCATGTTCACTGTAGATAAAAAGTCTAGCAATTCAAACACCGTCCATTGCTGCTGTGACCCCATTATGTAATTCAAATCAAAATGAAAAGTCAAGTAGATCCCACATAGTTTATTATCACCAACCGTGTGAGATGCAGTACAAAATATCCTGGAGCACCGTCGGTGTATAGTTTGCCTATGGCTTATGCGAGAAGGTGCGTCGGCTACAGTCCACAGCTGGCGTGTCAAGCACACTATCTTGCTCCCCAAATATCACTTCACTGTTCAATCGTCATCGGTGAAAGATGGGGACGTGGACCCATGTCGTGAGGGCAACTTCGGTGACCCACTCCGGCGAGAGCGCGGCCGCAACCGCCATGCGCGTGCTAACAACGTGCATGAGCGCGACCGCAATCTTTGACCGGCGGCCAAGGCAGCCCAAACGGCCGTTGTTGCTTCTCAGGTGGCTCCAGCAACATCTGCCTCGGGGATAGCAACTGGCGAGAGCGGCACAGCAGCTGTCCATTCCACAGCGGCGGCCTTAACCCTGATGGAGGCCTCCCACAACCATGTCGAGGCCGCCCATGCCCAGCTCATGGCGGTCACCGCACAAATTGAACGAAGCTTCTCCGACAACGGTCGACAACCCACGGCCGAAGAGTTGGCAATCGCCAAGAGCGTTCGGGCAGACGTCCATTCCTCCACCGCATACCTTGCAACGAAGGAGCCCATCCAAGCCTAGATCGTGGCCGCCCACGCCCAGCTCGTGGCGGCCTTTTCCAAAGAGATGGTGGACGCAGATGGCGAGATGCTTGCCGAATATGGTGCGATGGATGCCATGGAGCTCCTTCCCCAGGAGACCGTCGAGCGCGAGCTGGACATGGAGGAGCGGCGGAGATCGACGAGCACCAGCTGTAGTAGTATTGTTTGTTTTTTTAATTAAGAACGCTGGTCTTTAATTTTTTAGAGTAATGTTTAGGCCAGCTAGCTCTATTTAATTGCTGAACTTGCTCGATTAAGGAGTGTGGGTGTGTTGTAGTCTCCTTTGTGTACCCAAATTATGCAATGACATGGATGAGCACTGTAACTAGGGAAATTGGAACCAAAAATTTTGACGTTCAAACTCATCACTTACGGGTTAAGCTATCTGAATCGTTTGTGATGTTCACATATCGTACACATTTCTGAATAAGGGATCGTGTCTGATGACACTTTGCGCGCTAGTTTTTTCGTTGAACCGATTCAAAATTTTCGGCTTCCGCGGAAATATCTACCTCCCCGCCCCCTCTCCCTTACCAAAAGCCACATTTCCCCTGTTTCCGCCTTACTTTCCAAGTTGAAACCTTCACTCCTTGCTTGCAGCGCCGCCCCCCTCGCCGATGACCCTCCTTCATGCTGCTCGGCCTCGTCTATCCAGGCAGGTAATCCACACTAGACCCCCATCCTCCTCCTCCTTCCACATCCCACATGCCCCAACCACCGGTGCGACACCTTCCACCCAAATCACCGACCCCTCCACCAAATAAGCGCCACCCTAAGCCATGGTGCATGCAGTATAGCCAGGAGCTCAAGGAGCATTTGGCAGCGGAGAAGTAAATCGTGGCCGCAAGCGCGGATGAGGTCGCGATGGCTACCATTTGTGCCGACCCCAAGATCTTGGAGGAGCACCTTGCCATTTGCTAGCTATGCCAGTTAAGCATGCTTGGTTTACCCGTTGTGTGAGCTGCTCCTACCTTTCCTTAACAAATTCTAGTGAATTGTGCTATCTAATTTTACCATGCAATCTGTTGCTCCTGTGTATATGTTCTATATGGCGTGCAGTGTGGTGCTCACTTATTAACTGTTTGGTTAATTAGTTGTCGTCTTCAGGTAACTATTTGGTTCAATTCTGCAAATGTGATGTTCAATTCTTCAGGCTGCAATTTTGTATTGTCTTCCATGTGAGAAATAAATCGGATTTACCTTTACAAAATACATGAGAAACGAATACAATTGCTATATTTCCAAGTTGTCAAGCATGCTTGGTTTGGTTATACATTGTGCAATGTGGTGCTCAGTTAACGTTTGGTTCATTTGTGTTGTGGTATTTAGTTAACTATTTGGTTCAATTCTACAATGCGATGTTCAATAGTTATGGGTGCATTCTGTTATTGTATACCATGTGAGAAGTAAATCGAATTTGGCTGTACTAAATACACGAGAAACAAATACAATTGCTATATTTCCAAGTTGTTAAGCATGCTTGGTTTGGTTAACTATCTGATCTTCTATTAGGAGTATGTTATATTGTGCAATGTGGTGCTCAGTTAATGTTTGGTTCATTTGTTGTGTTTAGTTAACTGCTTGGTTCAATTCTGCAATGCGATGTCCAATTGTCGTGGGTGGAATTTTGTATTATTGTGCATGTGAGGAATAAATCGAATTCGGCTGCACTTAATACATGAGAAACATATACAAGTGCTATATTTCCTAGTTCTTAATCATGATTGGTTTGGATAAATGGGTTTTCCATGTGGCTTGAATTAATCTTATGAATCTTCAATGTGCTTAGTTTTCATCAACATATTTTACTGATAGCATGCGAACCCTTACTTAACCTGATGACTAACTACCTTATATGTGTTGTAGGGAAACAATGGGTAGCACCGAGGTTTACAATCAAGGTTAGCACGTGCATGGTCCATTGTCTAATAGCACATTATTGTGCAAGTGCAGGAACCATTCTAATATTTAGGTTTTTAACAATTTTGTCTTGCACATGTAGGTCCTGCTGTCAGAGGTTTTGACCCACTGTTCGACCCTTTTTGCATGGGAAATGAGTTGTCCATGAATACCAATCAAGTCAAGAAACTCGGAAAGATTGTTAGGACAAATAAATTAGCGACAAAAAACAACAAGATCTTTGTCTACACATAGAAGAAGACATCAGTTCACTAAAAGATGGTACTAACTATTATACCTTGCCTTTTTTATTCCTTTGCCCCATTTCCAATATAGAGAAGATATTTATGAACATCCTTGTTTTCAGGCCTTTCAAGCAGTTCACTGATGATTACCTCTCAAACCACCTCTATGGTCAGGAGGCGAGGAAGGTTTTCATACAACACCCACGGTTCAATATTGAAGTGTTCCTGAAGAGGACGAAGGATGGACGGTCAATGATCCATAGGCACTAGCCTAAAGTTGCAAAGACCTTCAACATCAATGAAGGCCCAATATTCGCCTTCCGCTTCAGCAGTTTTCCCGGTGAGATGCATCTGTCTATGTACCATCTATGATGTTACTTTTGAAAGGTTCTAGATGTTGCATGTGAAACTTGGTGCTAGTGTAGTTGTGTAATGGGGTAGCTGAGTGCTGAAGCTATATCATGTTGTACTCTGTTGTATTTCAATTATGAAATCCTGCTTCCTTATATGGGAATGAAATATATTATGTGTTTAATATGAATGTCAATTAGATTAATAAATGGATTATTAATAATATGGCAATTAGCCTGCTAATGGCGAATTAGCATGCTAATTGGTTTTTGCTATTGCAAACGGTTATTGAGAAAATACCATGGGAGATGACCTAAGGCAACACACACAATTTCTAGGAATATACCATGTTGGATCGATGAACAATCACACACGACATTTTGTTCTAAACTGTTTGCGTTAGGCCACCTTGCGCAAACGTTTACCACATAAAAACTGCGTGTGATGGATAGCCTTTGCCACACAATTTCTTCTACACACCGTGTGTGATGCATTCAATAACGCAAACGATAAAATTATTAATATTGTGTGCGATGGGAACGCTATCACAAACGATATAACGGGGAAAATTGTGTGTGATGTACCTATGAATGGAAACATTTTCCTTGCAGCGACTGTGTGGGATGTATATACGAATGGAAACATTTAGCGGGGACTAACTGTGTGGGATGTATTTACGACCGGAAATGATTTTGCCAGTATAATTGTACTTTTTTGAGCACTATTGTATGTATAACCGTATCTGCTCACTCGCCGGTCGCACACGACCTCATTTTACCGAGCGTGTGTGCCAGGAGGGCATATCCCCGACGGTTTCTGGGTCGTGTGGGAAGGACCCCCTATCGCCCACACTCACTTGGCAATGGTTCCAAATGCTGTCGCGGAAAGGGGTTAAAAACCATTTGTATAGCACCTCGCTGTACCAGTGTCTGCCTCAGTCTTGGTTCCTCTTGATCTGTTGGATGGTTCTTTTGATTGTGCCTGTGCACAATCAGGTCAACAGGCCCTAGGTCTGTTGCACCGACAGAAGCCCCCGGGCCTGCCCCGAACGCGTTGCCGAGCATCGTCGGGGTGGGGCCTAACAAGTGCACATGCAGTGCTATTGAAGAAGCTAGTCCCTTGAGACCCTCTTTGCTTCTTCATTAGTCTTGATCCCAGGCCAGTTTCCGGTTTTCTCGTGCGTCGAGCAAGGCCAATGGTGGTGGGACCGCTCCAGGAATGGCCCGTGAATGACTTTAACGCATGGGACAGTAACTGCTAATTTACTCTTCCCACCGCACCCTTATCCTTATCCCCGTATGTCGCCTGCATCGTGTGGGGTAGGTAACGGGGGCGCGTGGCGCGGGAGAGCATGATGGCGAGGGCCCAGCTCCCTTGAACTGGTGGAGGAGGGTGGTGGTCATCCTTCGTGGATCCAGCCCCAGCCCCCCGGTCCGCCTATAAAAGGAAGAGCAGGGGAGGATGAAGGCATCCAACGACATCCTCTTCTTCTTCTTCTGTCTCGCTCCTTCTTGAATATGCTAGGAAGGGGAGCCTTGGGCTGGCCTCCAGGCTTTAGCTCCAAGTCCTTCGTGGCCGTGAGGATGCTCGGGCGGTGTGGCAGAAATGCCAGAGGTGGCGACGCCGGTGCGTCCGTCGTCGCGCCGCCCATAGCCTTGATATCAGTGGGAGGGGATGTGAACGACACCATGCCGAGGCCCGTGGCGGGCGCGGGGCGTGGTAGTCGATCGCTCCTTGTTCTTCGTCCCTGCATGACGCATAGGAGGAGCCTTGGAAGAGGCCTGCCATCGGCGGGGGCAGGTCCGACTTCTCCAGGCGTCTCCCTCTGTCTGCGTAGGAGGGCTTCTCGTCTTCGTACATGTCTTAGGGACATGCGGTGATTTCCGACATCATGGCTGCTGGGGATGACCATGCTCTCTGTGCGGGGAGCCAGAGAGCATGGTGCTCGGTGTAGCTAACGATCTGGGTTCTTCAGGTGGTAGTGATGTGGCCGACAGCGGCAACCCACCACGCGTCAAGAACGGGGGCGACCGTTCCGACGAGTCATGTTTGTCGGTGACTCAGTGCCTTTCCACCCGTCCCTCCAGCAGCATCACCATCCGCGCCTGTCCTCCGGATCCACCTTCTGCGCTGAAGAATGGCGCCGCCCTGATCTTGGGGAGGTGCCAGACCCCAGACGTGCCCACTTCCTGCCTCTTCGACCTCGTCCTGTAAGAGAATGACAAGAGCAAAGGCATCACGGGGCACTTATCTTTTTTCAATCTTAAACTTGTAGGCACTTGCCAAAATTTAGTTCAAATAATGTAATCTCTCAAATCCATGTTTGTGTTCTATAATGCTTGTACTTGTATCAGCATATTAATGAAAAAGATGAACCTTGTCGAGAACTCGTGCATGTATACGTCCATGCAGAGGTGAGATGCCTCTTTAGTGTAAATAAACAAGTTTGCCCCGACAGGCTATCCTGTCGGCCTTCTTTTTGTTTGTCGGAGAACCTTATCTGCCGGGTTACAGACAGAAGGACCAGACCCCCGCCAACTTCCTTTTATCGAAGGCAACTACAACCATCCCGACTGAAGCAGCGTTCAGGCCAGGGATGGGAGCACCCAAGTCTAAAAGTAGTGGCAAAGCTTTCTAATGCACAAGTTATAGCTTACAGAACATGAATGGACAAGAGGTGGAACTTATCTATTTGGCTTGCTGGGATCGCAGTGCTGGGCAATCTTCTCATCCCTTTGTTGATGCCAAGTCCACGGTGAGAACCTGTAACTTCATGCAGATGAGAATGAATGCAGGATGCAATCCTATCTATAGGCATATGCAGATGCTCATGAAATGCTTATACAGTAATCTAAAATGCTCATGCATGCATGCAATCTAGGTTGGGCCCGCTCTACAGTGCTTCTTTATTCTTGCACGGGGTCATCGCCCCGACTTTGTACAAGGGGTTACATGCAACTGAGGCAAGGCCTGTACAAATGGGTGGCTGCCCGACAGCCTTGCGCCTTACGGGTAGAACTTACGGAGATGCTCAATATTCCATGAGTTTTGCAACAAAGTGCCATCTTCGGTCTCCAGATGGACTGCGCCAGGTCTGGTGACTCGTACTACTAGGTAAGGGTCTTCCCACTTTGGTGACAGCTTGTGTGTACCCTTGGTGGACTGAACTCGCCTAAGGACAAGGTCACCTTCCTCAAAACTCCAGGCGTGAACCCTACGGCTATGATAGCGACGCAGGGCTTGCTGATAGCGTGCAACACGCGTAGCAGCCCGGAGACAGTTCTCCTCGAGTAACACAGCGTTGCCATGCCGGTGCTGACCTTGCATGATCACGTCGTAAGCAAGTAATCGAGGTGGCCCGTAAATGAGTTCCATGGGGATAACTGCTTCTGCCCCATAGACCAGGGAGAAGGGAGTCTGCCCGGTAGCTCGGTTTGCTGTCGTTTTGAGGGACCAGAGAACTACCAGCAGCTCCTCGATCCACCGCCTGCTGTGCTTATGCAGCGTATCAAAGGTTCTTGTCTTGAGTCCGCGTAGCACTCCATCATTCGCCCTCTTAGCTTGTCCATTGCTCCAGGGGTGTGCTACAGAGGCGAATGAGATCTTGCATCTGAGGGAATTGCATGAAGGCATGACTCGTGAGCTGGGTGCCGTTGTTAGTGATGATCCTTGCCGGAACTCCAAAACAACACACCAGATCTTTTAAGAACTTCATAGCTGATTGAGCAGTCACCTTTCTCACGACAGTCACTTCCGGCCACTTCGTAAACTTGTCAATGGCAACGAACAAGAATTCAAAGCCCCCGATTGCTCGGGGGAAGGGCCCGAGGATATCGAGCCCCTAGACCAAAAATGGCCATGATAGAGTGTCGGTGGGAAAAGACACCAATGGGATCACGAGAATCCCTACTACGGTTGCGGGGCGCGGGGTGGTGAGAAGAGCGGGATCAGCAGTTAACACAAACACTTGGGTCGTTTACCCAGGTTCGGGCCGTGAGGATGCATAATACCATCGTCCTGCTTTTGTGTGTATATCTGTGTTCTTAGAGTTCTTGAGCTAGCTACAATGAGCGTAACTTGTCCAAAGGTCCGAATCCTTCTCCTGGATGCCTTGGGCCTCCTTTTATAGACAAGGGGATTGCCACAGTGGCACACAGGAGGTGGCATCGGGGTACTATGGTTAAGCCTATCGCTTGTCATTACGGGACAAGACGCATTTAATGCGCCTCTGATGTGTCCCCTTCACTTTACAGCCGCTTTGCCCTGCCTTGACACGCGCCTGGGCCAGCGAGGAGGTCAGCACCATGTAGGCTGGCAGGCTGCTGAGGTGGTGCGGTGGTAGGGCCTTCATGAAGGTTTGCATGCCACCACGTAGGCATGCAGTGAGTTGGCCGAGAAGCCTCATGTCGACATGCAGGTGCGTGCCCAGCTGGTGGGCTGGCAGCTGCATGGGAGCGGTGATAGAAACTTGGCGGGTGCGGGCCTGGGTGTGGCCTCGCGGATGTCCTCGACAAGGGCCTTGTTGGGGCCCCGGCAAGGGTCTTGCCATGGCGTTGCGGTCGTCCGCGGCAAGGATCTTGCCGGGGGTCTTGTGGGTTTAGTCGGCTAGGATCTCGCCGAGGTTCGTCGTCTTCTAATCCTCTTCTAATTTGAAGTGTTTCTTGTCTTCACAAAGATCTGCATGCCGTCATGGAGGTGCCTCCCGAGCCCAGGTCCCAACGTGGTTGGTGGTGCTGGAGAAACTGGGGCTCAAGGGTGGCGCGCTCCGCTGGCGTCGGGTAAGCTGCCCCGGCAAGGTCGTTGCCGGGGCTGCGGAGGCCGCCCCAGCAAGGGTCTTGCCGGGGAAACCACCTCGCCTTCTTGCTCTTTATGCCTCTGTCTTGGCGTTGCTTTGGCCATCTTGCGGCTGTGATTCCCTGTCTCTGCCCTGCTTAAGTGTGGCCGTGGGCGCGCCTCTGACTGCCCGTGCACAGATAAGGGGTACAAAGGAGCACCCCTACTTTAGTGCACCGTCAGGATCCCCGGGGCCTGGGCCACACATAAGAGCGACACGTTGTTGGGCCAGGCCTAGAACGGTGCGCGGGCAGGCGGGGCGGTTTTTACCGCAGTAACTTTTCGTCCGCTGCGCTTCCCCACGACCCATGTTGAATGCGTGACATGGGGGTCGTGCGTGACATGGGGGGCATGCATGGGTCGGTCGCTGCAGGCATGCGTCATGTCGCAATAAATGGGAAAAGAGGCGGCCCGCGTCTTCCCCATAAAAAGGAATAACCGCGGGCGCGCGGCTCATTTACCCTCCGTGCTTTCCCCAATCTCGCCATCGCCAGTTCTTACCTTCTTCCTCTTCAAGCTCTCGCTCACTTCTGCTGCGCCCCCACTGCCTCCAACTCCTCGCTCTCTTCCCAGCCGCCATGGCGCCCAAATCCGGCAAGGGCAAGGGCGTGGCCAAGGACACGAGGGAGAAGGAGACGCCGGAGAGCGAGCCGGCGGCGCGGCGGTTGCAGGCCGCCTATTTCATCCCGTCGTCCGTCAACATCTTCGAGCTCAAGGAATACTTCAAGCCTTTGTGGGGGGCGGCGACACCGGTGCATCCCGCCACACGCGCCCTCCCCGTGGATTGCAACAAGGGTGGCCAAAAATGGTACCCATTCTTCATTGACTTCTTCTACTGCGGGCTCTGCCCCCCTTTTTCCGACTTCTTCAACGACATCATGCGCACTTTTGGCCTCCATTTGTTGGACCTCACACCAAATGTCGTGGCATACCTGGCGTACTTTGCCCACCTCTGCGAGGGCTTCACCGGGGTGGTGCCCAGCACGGCGCTCTTCCGCCATTACTTCTCCCCCCCCCCCCCGCATCCAACCCGGGGCCGCCCTTTCAGGAACCGTCGCCTGGATCCCGAGGGGCCAGGAGAAAGGCGCATACCCAGAGGGCCCACGAAGGAGAGATGGGAGGAGTGGCGGCCCCGGTGGTGCTGGATCATGGAGGAGAACCCACGGGAGTTCTGCCAGGGTGTTCGTCGGGAGCCGCTACTTCGTGGCGCGGACTAGAGTGACCTCGACCCCAACGAGAAGAAGTTATCGATCGCCACCACCAGGATCCGCCGTCTCACCGAGGCCAGACTCACCCTCGAGATGATTGTGGCGGATTTCATCCGCCGTCGAATCGCTCCGCTGCACAAGAAAGGGAGGCTAGCCTGGGATTTCAGGAATGCGGCCGACATTATGAGGCTCCGCACTGGCTTGCAGAATAACCTCATGGTGCTGGGGCACTCCTGGTATTGCCGGAGGCTCTTCCAGCTCGACGTGTATGCCGACGGCAAGGTGGAGAGTACCAGAAAGGCCGCGAAGTCTGGCAAGGTCGTCAAGGGGCCCTTGTTCGGGCTGCCGCCGAGAGTGGTCCCGTTGAGCAACAACTCCCGGCGGGCCGAAATCCTCACCATCATGCCGGTCTTCAACGCGCACAGTCTCAACCCGGCCTGGGTCAAGCCCCCGACACGCGAGGTGGAGGAGTTCTTTGCCAATTTGGTCAAAGAACTCGATCATGATGAGCCGTGGCTCATCCAGGACACGACCCAGGAGGAGCTGGACTACATCGCCGGCAGGGCGGTGGAGGCGGAGCTCGCCAGGCTAGCCGGTGACACCGGCGGCATGGAGAACGAGACCGTCATGGCCATAGAAGAGGAGGAGCTCGCTGAGTGGGTGAAGTCCGCCAAGAAGGTGTGCGGCGCCAACACCGAGGCCCCCCTGCCGGGGGCATGGGCGAAGAATCGTCCGAGGAGGAAGCGGAGGCCGGCGACCCCTCGGTTATGAAGAAGAGACGCGTCCTGCGTCGGGCCAGCTCTGGCGAGCCGGTCCAGCCCGGCAGGGCTGAGGCGCGGCAAGGGGTTCCGAGGGAAACCGCACGCGTGACGAGGGCCGCGGCGGTGAAGAAGGAGGCCGCGGTGGCGAAGAAGAAGACCACAGTGGCAAAGAAGAAGACGACCGCCTCTTCTTCATCCAAACGCTACTAGACTCCATCGCTTCCCCCTCCCCCCGCAGGTGCTGGCACGGAGATCGCCTTTGACTTTTCATCCCTCAACCCGAGGGGGAAGAGGAAGGCAGCAGATGAGGAGGAGGATGAGTAAGCACTCTGCCCCTCACTGTTTCCATCCTCATGAATTGCACCGCCTTCCTTGATATGACTTGTTCTTGTAGGGAGACGGAGACGCTGGCCCAGCGGGCGGCAAAGAGGGCCAAGTCCTCGACGGGCAGCCAGCCCCCGGCGGGTACCTCAAAGGCGCCGCTGGGTGGAGAGCAGCCCGAACAGCAGCCCGTGGTGCAGCCCCGGGCTCAGCCCCCAGCGTGCGTTCACCACCTACTTCCTATCGACGTGCTCCGAGGCGTGATTTCTTGGTACTGACCTTGCCGTGGTTGCAGGAGGAGGGCAGCAGCAGGAGGAGCCACCAAGGGCCAGCCCCACCACGCCACCCCTATCGACCACACCGCCCCGAGGGGTGTCCCCATCAAGGACGCCAAACATCGAGCCCACACGCATGAAGGAGGAGGAGGTGGACTTGGGCGCTGGCGGCCCCGTCCCGACAACAGATGTTGGCGGCGAGGGGGCCACTTCTTCCCAGCCCGGCATGAGTGAGTCATTTGTTTTCCTTTGCTCTTCCCCTCCCTTTTTCTTCTTTTGATCTTGCCCCTACCTCACTCCCTCTTTCGGCATCCAGATCCCCCCTGGCGGACCAGGAGGACCCCGACACCATCATCAAGGAGGTCACTGCGGACGCCATGGCTGAGGCTGATAGTCACCGCCAAGGTGGCTGCTGAGACTGCGGCCGACTATGCCGCCAAGGATCTTGTCGGAGAGACCGGTGAGGGTGCCACCGAGCAGGCCGACAAGGGCGCCGCCGAGGAGGAGGCCGGCAAGGGCGCTGCCAAGGAGGAGGCCAACAAGGCCGCTGCCGAGGATGAGGTGGTTGACGACCAACCCTCCTCGTCCGCTGCCTCTGGCTCAGGCAAATACCTGAAGGTGAGCGACGACTTGTTCATCCACCTCCCAGGGATGGCAAGCACCAGGGTGTCGGCCGAGGGGGAGGTATTCGATGATGAAGAGTTCGCCGCCGCCGGGCTCGAGGTTGTCGAGGAGCCGAGCACCGGTGGCGGTGGCACCCAGGAGGAGCAGCTTCTACGGGCCATGGGTGGCAGCTTCTGGAAGCTACATGCGCTCCATCGCGCTCGCCTGGACAAGGCTAAGTGCAGGGAGGCGGTGGCAGGTCAGGCGGAGGCGGACGCCGAGAAGCACGTCGCCGAGGCGCAGGCCTGGTTCCACCAGGTCCACGAGGAGCTGAAGGCCGCCCAAGGCCAGCTGGCATAGCGCAAGCTGGAGCGCCTCCTGAAGCAGGCCGACATCGAGAAAGCCCGAGAGGAGGCGAAGGAGGAGGCCTCCAAGGCCGAGGCCATCCGGTCCCAGTGCGAGGCCGAGCTGAACTCCCAGGAGGAGGACCTCGCCGCCCGTGAGGCCACGCTTGCCGCCACACTCTGCAGCAAGGATGAGGAGGTCGAGGAGCTTGCGGCGGCGCAGACCCAAGAGCTGGAGCATAAGCACAAGGAAGCGCTCGATCCCCAGGCTCTGGCCCACGGCAACAAGGTGAAGGAGCTGGAGGTGGAGCGGGACGGCCTAAAGGCCAGGGCCGATCAGCTGGTGAAAGAGAGAGACTCGGCCCGCTGTGCCTTGACGGTGGCGCAGGACGAAAACCTTGCCAAGGCTGAGCAGCTCTCCCGCGCCAACGACTCCATCGAGGATCTGAAGCTGAAGCTGGAGGGTCTTGAGAAGACGCTCACGGAGGCCAAGGCCCGGGAGGCAGCCCTGACCAAGAGCCTGGTGGAGGAGGAACAGCTGCGGAAGAACGATGCCGCCAACCGCGCAGATTTCATGAAGGGTGAGAACATCTGGATCAGCCGCCTCGCCGACGTCGCCAACAGGATCACCGAGCAGTTGGCCGACATGAAGATGCCGGAAGTGAGGTACGCCCCGGAATTGGGCACGAGCCCCAATGCCAAGCTGACCTTGTTCTTCGAGGGCGTTCTTGGAGCCCTGGAACGATTTGACTCCAACCGGGCGATCTCCCTGGCCAACGAGGCCCGGATACTTTGCTAGGGTGCTATGACCAAGGTCCTCACCAAGATGGCATACTAGATCCCTGAACTTGAATTTGACGCCGCGCTGGATAGCTTTCCAGGCGATGCAGACCTCTCAGTGCTCAAGGAGCACATCGAGCCCATCATCAGCCACGTCGGCGGAATTTAGAGGATAGAGGGCCAGCGCCAGGATTAGGCACCCCGTTTCTTGTTGCCACTGCGGGTTCACTACCAAGATAATTCATATCTTTAGTTAGAACAACAACAACAATTGATGTAATATAACTCTGCAGTGTTTTCAAATTTGATGCATGTTATTCCCCTGCTCAACCCTTCCTTGTATGTCCATCCTACGCCAATTGGGTAGGCTTGCCGGCGCGCGAACCCAGACCGCAACACCTTGAAGGACAGATCCTTTAGCGGCCGGCAGGGTGTGCTTGCTGTCGTGCAAACCACCTTTCCGTTCTTAGCGCGGCCGCTCGAACTGTCGAGCGGACTAGAGACAGAGCGAGAGTGTTGCCAATAGCGGAAGGCCACCCTGCTGTTCTCGACGCAGCCGCTCAATCTGTTGAGCAGACTCGAAATAGACCAAGGGCGTTGCCAATATTGGATGGGCCCCACTGCGTGCAGGTTTCTCATATGAAGGAAAGATCTCCGAGGAGGATAACCTTATATAAAAAAGGAGTTACTCAAAGTTTTGCATGACTGAGCTTTTTTTGTCGTTGCGCGAACGTTGCTTGCTGCACCTGCTGATGGGGCTGCTTGCTTGGTCGCCTTCTTCTTGGGAAGCCATGGCGATGAGGAGCTTCTCGACCAACTTCTAAACCAGATTCTCACTACTGCGCCCCCTACCTGGCGCGCCAAAGATGACGGTGGAAACGACACCTATGGGATCACGAGAATCCCTACTACGGTTGCGGGGCGCGGGGTGGTGAGAAGAGCAGGATCAGCAATCAACACAAATACTTGAGTCGTTTACCCAGATTCAGGCCGCGAGGATGCGTAATACCCTAGTCCTGCTTTTGTGTGTATATCTGTGTTCTTGGAGTTCTTGAGCTAGCTACAATGAGTGTAACTTGTCCAAAGGTCCGAATCCTTCTCCTGGATGCCTTGCGCCTCCTTTTATAGGCAAGGGGATCGCCACAATGGCACACAGGAGGTGGCATCGGGGTACTGTGGTTAAGCCTATAGCTTGTCATTACAGGACAAGACACATTTAATGCGCGTCTGACGTGTCCCCTTCACTTTACCGCCGCTTCGCCCTGCCTTGACACGCGCTTGGGCCAGCGAGGCGATCAGCGCCATGTAGGCTGGCAGGCTGCTGAGGTGGCGCGGTGGTAGGGCCTTAATGAAGGTTTGCATGCCACCACGTAGGCATGCGCTGAGTTGGCCGAGAAGCCTCATGTCGACACACAGGCACCTGCCCAGCTGGTGGGCTGGCAGCTGCATGGGAGCGGTGGTAGAAACTTGGCGGGTGTGGGCCTGGCCGTGGGCTCACGGATGTCCTCGGCAAGTGCCTTGCCGGGGCCCTGACAAGGGTCTTGCCATGGCGTTGCGGTCGTCCCCGACAAGGATCTTGCCGGGGGTCTTGTGGGTTTCCTCGGCAAGGATCTCGTCGAGGTTCATCGTCTTCTAATCCTCTTCTGATTTGAAGTGTTTCTTGTCTTCACAAAGATCTGCATGCCATCATGGAGGTGCCTCCCAAGCCCAGGTCCCAACGTGGTTGGTGGCGCTGGAGAAACTGGGGCTCAAGGGTGGCGCGCTCCGCTGGCGTCGGGTAAGCTGACCCGGCAAGGTCCTTGCTGGGGCCTCGGAGGCCGCCTTGGCAAGGGTCTTGCCGGGGGAAACCACCTCGCCTTCTTGCTCTTTATGCCTCTGTCTTGGCGCTGCTTTGGCCATCTTGTAGCTGTGATTCCCTATCTTTGCCCTGCTTAAGTGTGGCCGTGGGCGCGGCACTGACTTCCCGTGCACAGATAAGGGGTACAAAGGAGCGCCCTTACTTTAGTACACTGACATAGAGGGATTGTCTGAAGCGCTTGGCAGGCAGGTGGGTTTTCTTGGAATGGAATTGGCATGCTCCACCCTTAGTGACTAGCTCGACCGCATCTTGGAGGGCCGTGGGCCAATAGAATCCTTGCCGGAATGCTTTCCCAACTAATTCCCTTGATCCAGTGTGGGAGCCACACATTCCTTTGTGTATCTCTACTGGCAGTTCCTTTCCTTCTTCCCGGCAGACACACTTCAATTTCACACCGTTGGGCCTCCTTTTGTACAGAGTGTCATTGACAAACTGATACATACTGGCCCTCCAGGCTACTCTTTCAGCTTCGTCTTGATTGCCGGGAAGCTCTCCGGTTTGGAGGAAGCGGACAATGTGCCTTGCCCAAGTTGGAGCCTGTGGCTCAACAACAAGGACTAGTGGCACCTCCTCTGCTGCGGGAGCACTGGCCTCGTGCACGGGGTTCATGGACCCAACAGGAGGGGGTGGTCCGGCAGGCTGTGAGGAGTTGTTTCCGGCAGGGTCTCTGCCGGGAACGGACGGCTCTATCGGGAGAGCCTCTCTGGTGTCCAACTTTGTCCTCTTCTGGGCCATTGTTGCTGGGGATACGAAGGGCTGAGTAAGACGGAAAACAAAAGTCTCTGGTTCCACGGGAAGCTTCTGTGCAGCACACTTTAATAGATGATCAGCTATGTTGTTTTCCGCACAGGGTACATGCTCTATTTGTAATCCCTCAAAGTGCTCCTCCAATCTTCTCACTTCCTTGATGTATGCCTCCATTAATGGACTTTGATAATCCTTGTTAACTTGCCTCACCACCAACTGTGAGTCTCCTCAAATGATAAGCTTCTTAATTCCCAATTCTACTACAATCCTGAGCCGGGCAAGGAGCCCTTCATACTCTGCAGTATTGTTGGTGACTTCTTCCCGTGCAAAATGCATCTAGACGGCGTACTTCAAGTGCTCCCTGGTGGGAGCAACAAGAAGCACGCCAGCCCTCGCACCTTGCAGGGAAAAAGCACCATCAAAATACATAATGCATTCTTGGGGTGATTCCTTGCCGTGGACAACTGTCTCTGTCACTTCTTCATCAGGGGTTGGCGTCCATTCAGCAATAAACTCTGCTAATGCCCTACCTTGGACAGTTGATGTGCTCGCAAACCTCAAGCCAAAGTTGGATAACTCTTCCACTCCACTATTCTGCCGGTAGCCTCTGGTTTTGGAGTATCCGTTGCAATGGGAAACGAGTAACAACGGTGATCTCATGGGCTTGGAAGTAGTGGCGCAGTTTCCTTGAGGCCATGATTAGGCCAAAGATCAACTTTTGCACACCAAAGTACCTTGACCTAGCCCCCTGTAAAAGGGAGCTGGTGAAATACATTGGGCGGTGCACCACTTTCTTCCTTGCCATGTCGTGCTCGCTGCTGCTCTGATCCTTTTCTGGCCCTGTCGGCCTCTACTCACTCTCTCTTTCTCATCCACTTCTTGTTGTGCTACCAAGGCTGCACTGACCACTTGATTTGTTGCCGCCAAGTATAACAATAACGGCTCCTGAGGCTTGGGTGCAACCAGGGTAGGCACAGAGGACATGTATGTCTTTAACTCTTGCAAAGCTGCATCTGTTTCAGGGGTCCATTTCATGGGACCTGCCTTCTTCAAAATCTTGAAGAACAACAGGGCATGCTCGGCAAACTTGGAGATGAATCTGCTAAGCGTAGCAACACATCCCGTCAGGCGCCTCACATCTTTGACTGTCCTTGGCAGTTGGATCTGCTCGATGGCCTTGATCTTGTCGGGATTGGCTTCGATCCCCCTGTGGGACACAAAGTATCCAAGCAGCTTGCCGAAGGAGATGTCAAACACACATTTCTCTAGGTTTAGCTTCAAGTTGATCTTGTGTAGATTTGCAAACGTCTCCTCCAAATCATGAATGAGAGTTGCCCTATCTTTGGTTTTGACCACAATGTCATCCATTAAGCCTCAATGATTCTATGCAGCTGAGGTTCAAAACCAATCTGGATTGCCCTTGCAAAGGTGGACCCGGCACTCTTTAATCCGAATGGCATGCATACAAAGCAATACACACCACATGGAGTGATGAATGATGTCTTCTACTCATCCTCCTTTGACATGAAGATCTGGTGGTACCCAGAATAGGCTTCCTGAAATGAGAGCAAATCACAACCTGAGGTGGTATCCACTATGATCAATACGCGTCAAGGGGAACGGGTCCTTTGGGAAAGCCTTGTTGAGGTCTGCGAAATCAATGCACAGCCTCCACTTCTTGTTCGCCTTCCAGACTACTATTGGATTTGCTAGACAAGTGGGATGTAGCACTCCTCTGACCAAACTAGCTGCTTCAAGCTTTTTGATCTCTTCTGCAATGAACTGCTGCCTCTCCAAGGCCTGCTTCCGGACTTTTTGCTTAATAAGTCTGGCATGTGGGCAGACAGCAAGGTGGTGCTCGATTACCTCCCTGGGAACACCGGGGATATCAGATGGTTGCCAAGCAAACACATCAATATTCACCCACAGGAAGGCAATGAGCGTGCTTTCTGTCGGATATCGGGTTCCGGCAAAACCCTTAAGGTTCAAACTCTAGGATGCGCGTGAAGATCTTCCCCCTACCGATCCACGGCCTAACGCCTCGCTATGAATCTAAGCTACACGATGAGCAACACAAGGGACACAAGGTTTATACTGGTTCGGGCCACCGTAGTGGTGTAATACCCTAATCAAGTGTGTGGTGTGGTGGATTGCCTCAGGGGCTGATGATGAACAGTACAAAGGAAGAACAGCCTCGCGAGAGGTGTTCTTGGGCTGGTGCGGCGTTCTACTTGGGTGAGTTCGATCGCCTCTGTAACGCCCCGGATCCGATGCGCCAGGTGTCTTCCAGATATTCGCCGTCATTGCCATGTCATTTGCTTGCGTGTTGCATTTTATCATGTCATCATGTGCATCTCATTTTGCATACGTGTTCGTCTCATGCATCCGAGCTTTTCCCCCGTTGTCCGTTTTGCAATCCGGCACTCCTATGTCCCCCGGCGCCCCCTTTTGCCTCTTTTCGTGTGCGGGTGTTAAACTTTCTCGGAATGGCCTGAGGTTTGCCAAGCAGCCTTGGTATAGCACCGGTAGACCGCCTGTCAAGTTTTGTGCCATTTGGAGGTCGTTTGATACTCCAACGGTTAACCGTGTAGCCGCAAAAGCCTCTTTTGTGTGCAGCCCAACACCCCTTCCAAAGTGGCCCAAAACCCATCTAAGTCTCTTCCATGCTCTCGGTCGTTCGATCACGATCGTGTGGGCGAAAACCGCTCCCCATTTGGACTCTCCTACTCCTCGTACCTATAAATATGTGCATCCCCCCGATTTTTCGCGCAAATCAAACCCTAGCCAAACTCCTCCCAGCCGCCGGACATGTCCGCCTCTGCGCCGGACGCGTCCACCACCCGCCGTCACGTCGCTCCAGGCAATCGCCGGCCACCACGTTACCCCGCCGCCGCCACTAGCCAACCAGGCGCCGCCACCTCACCCGCCGGCTCCCCTCCACCGCGCCAGGCCCGCCGGGCCCGGATCGGGCCCGCAGGGCCCATCTCCCCGCCGCCGCGACCCGCGGGTTCTGCTCCCGTGCGCCGCCCTGCGCCCGCTGCCGGCGAGAGACCTCGCCGCCGCCCCGCCGCTCCCCGCCGGCAACATCCGTCGCCGCCCGGCTGCGCCTCCCGTCAGCGTCGGCCAGCGCCTCCAGCGCCGCCTCCCCGCCGTGGCCGCCTCCGCCGTCTGCCGTCTCGCCGGGGCCCCCGCCTCACCGTCCTTCGGCGCCCCGAGGCCGGCCGCCCCTCGCCTCGCCGGCGACTCCCGCCTCGGCTCCGCCGCCCAGCGCCGCCCCCGGCCTCCTCCGCCCCTCCCCGAGCCTCTCCAGCCATCTCCTCCCAGACTCCGGCGAGTTCTTCGGCGAGCCTCGAGCTTCGCGCCCCGATCTGGATATGTAAGATAAGGTTGACCCCGATATTTTCATCTGAGTCCCTGTTATTTTGACATTATCATGCCATGTTCATCGCATCATAACTCCATGCATACAGCTCCGTTTTGGGCGTGTAATATGTCAAATTGTTCGTCTCGACGAGCATATCATTTCATCTCATTGCATCATTTTAATTTGAGCTCATCTTGATGCCAGAAATGCTGTTGGAAGAGGGATATGTGATGTTAGTTTCAGATTATTATCAGAACATGCACTTTTGTCATTTTTGCCATGATTGATGTGTTCATCCTATGAACTTGAGCCCTACATGTGTTTTGAACTATGCCATGCTATCTTTACAGTGGTGCCATCCATGTATTTTTGTGAGTTATGTGCTGAGTGCATCAAGCTTGTTAAGGAGGGTACTTACTGTTGCTGTTTTCCTGACTGATTCTGTTATATTTTGTTGCTATGTAAACCTGCTGCTACTAGTCATTCCATGCATAATCTGGAGATGTTCACTAAGTATGTTTTGTTATACATGTCATGCTCTATTCATCCATGCCCCTGGTTGCATTTATAGCCTGCTGTAGCTTGTTTTGATCTTGCTCTCAAAGTTGCTAAATAATGTTGCTGTCAGCCTGTTAACATTAAGTTCAGTTTTGCCATGTGGTTTGCTAGTGATCCATGTATCCTATGAACTTGTACTTGCCATGCTTAGCTTTATAAACATGTCTTCTTACTGTTGTTTGCCTTTCCATGCCATGTTTTGCTCTGTGGTGAGTGATTCAAGCTCACCAACATGCTTACTTATTGTTATTCCTGCCATGTATGAATCTGTCATATAACTTGCTATGTTTACATGGGTGCCATCGTATCTCCTGATCCTTTTTGGCTCATGGTCAGTAAGGGACTTTTGTTCTATGCATTTAGTAGATTCATGCCATGCCTTTGTTTGCCATGATAATTTCCTGTAACATGTTGTTTGATAGCTCTAAACATTGCAACCTGATGTTATTCCTGTTAAGTCTGAAACTGTTATAATTTGCAATCTTACCATGTCCTTTTGAGCATGTTCTAGTAGTTTATGGGGATAGATCAGTGTTCATGTTTTGTCATGCTTTACCCGTACTTCATGCCCATGCCCTTTTTTCATGTTGAGATGTGTAGCATATTGTTTTGATGTTTGTAAGATGCCTAGTTGCTGTTTTGGACAGATTGTTGCTATAACTTGTATAGAGCGTATGTGTTGAACCGTTGCTCCGTTTTGAGTGTGCTCTATATGAAACTTGCTTGATTTTGCATGTAGCTTCATATTATCATGTTGCATATTTGTTTTGAGGTGTTTGCTTGATGTTTGGGTGCATTTTGCATCAATGCCATGTTGAACTTGTTTTGCTCATATCTTCTAGGCCGTAGCTCCGAATCTAATGAACTTTATATGTAACTTGACTAGAATTTCATGTAGACCCTCTTGGTGCTCTTTAACTCGCTGTTTAACAACTTCAACTTAATGTTTGTTCAGTTCTGGGCCATTTTCTAAATTTGCATATGAGGACTTACCGGATTTGTTATATGTTGTTCCCGGCCTCATTTAAACTTGCCTTGATGTGTTGTTCTTGTTTGCATCATCTTTTGCCATGAGTGGCCTCACCTAGCTTTCTCATGCATCATGCTTGGTTGTGCATCATGTCATGTATATGTGTGGTGTGTTTACCATGTTGTGTGCTTCTTATCGATAGTTCCCGTTTCATTGCGATCGTGAGGATTCGTTCGTCTACGCTTGGTTTGTCTTCGTGGCTTCATATTCTTCATGGACTCGTTCTTCTTCCTTGCGGGATTTCAGGCAAGATGACCGTCACCTTGGATCTCACTACTATCATTGCTATGCTAGTTGCTTCGTTCTATCGCTATGCTGCGCTACCTATCTTTTGCTCTTCAAGCCTCCCAAATTGCCATGAACCTCTAACCTTTGACACCTTCCTAGCAAACCGTTGCTTGGCTATGTTACCGCTTTGCTCAGCCCCTCTTATGGCATTGCTAGTTGCAGGTGAAGTTGAAGATTGCTCCATGGTGGACATGATTATGTTGGGATATCACAATATCTCTTATATTATTAATGCATCTATATATTTGGTAAAGGGTGGAAGGCTCGGCCTTATGCCTGGTGTTTTGTTCCACTCTTGCTGCCCTAGTTTCCGTCATACCGGTGTTATGTTCCCGGATTTTGCGTTCCTTACGTGGTTGGGTAATTTATGGGACCCCCTTGACAGTTCGCTTTGAATAAAACTCCTCCAGCAAGGCCCAACCTTGGTTTTACCATTTGCCTCACCTAGCCCTTTTTCCCTTGGGAGTCGGGCTCTCGAGGGTCGTCTTATTTTTACCCCCCCGGGACAGTGCTCGTCGTGAGTGTTGGTCCAACCTGTCAGCCGCCGGTGGCCACCAGGGGCAACTCTGGACTGGCCTACCGGAAGTTTGGACAATCCAGTGTGCCCTGAGAACGAGATATGTGCAGCTCCTATCAGGATTTGTCGGCACATTCGGGCGGCTTTGTTGGTCTTGTTTTACCATTGTCGAAATGTCTTGTAAACCAGGATTCCGAGACTGATCGGGTCTTCCTGGGAGAAGGTATATCCTTTGTTGATCGCGAGAGCTTATCATGGGCTAAGTTGGGACACCCCTGCAGGGTATAAGCTTTCGAGAGCTGTGCCCGCGGTTATGTGGCAGATGGGAATTTGTTAATGTCTGGTTGTAGATAACTTGACAGCAGATCCGAATTAAAATGCATCAACCGCATGTGTAGCCGTGATGGTCTCTTCTCGGCGGAGTCCGGGAAGTGAACACGGTCTTTGGGTTATGCTTGACGTAAGTAGGAGCTCAGGATCACTTCTTGATCATTACTAGTTGACGACCGTTCCGCTTGTTTCTCTTCTCGCTCTCATTTGCGTATGTTAGCCACCATACTTGCTTAGTCGCTGCTGCTACCTCACCACTTTACCCCTTCCTTTCCCATTAAGCTTTGCTAGTCTTGATACCCATGGTAATGGGATTGCTGAGTCCTCGTGGCTCACAGATTACTACAACAACAGTTGCAGGTACAGGTTATGAGATGATCATGACGTGAGAGCGATGTTACTTGTTTTGGAGTTCTTCTTCAGCTTCTTCGATCAGGGGATAGGTTCCAGGTCGGCAGCCTGGGCTAGCAGGGTGGATGTCGTTTGAGTTTCTGTTTGTGTTTCATCCGTAGACGGATGGTTCTCTTATGTAAGATGATGTTGTATTCATGTGTCATTATATGCCTTATGTATGTATCCCCATCTATTATGTAATGTTGATGTAATGATATCCACCTTGCAAAAGCGTTTCAATATGCGGGTCTATCCTTGGTGGGACCTTCGAGTTCCTTTTGGATAGGGTCGCATATTGGGCGTGACAGCCTCTGGATATAATGAGAACTCTATGAGATGCCCTCTACTGTGGTGGCTATCTCTATATATAGAGGCCCTGGTCCTCTTCCCAAATATTGAGCGGGAAGGGAGCCAACAACGGCCATTTTGAAGGGGAACATCTACTACAAGTTATCCTGACTAAAGTTGGTCTTCGGCTGCCAAAGGCACTGGCGATGACGCCGTCTTGGGCTCTACGGTGACCTCCGTCCTGCCGCTCCGCTGGTCTTGGTCTCTTTGCACCGAAATGGTAACCTTTGCTTGATGCCTCGGTACTCCGCGCCTGCGCTTGCCCCCTTTGCACCAAAGAGGAAACAAGGACACTGCGCAGGCTGGCGCCCGCCTGGTCTCGATCGTCATGGCTTGCGTCATGAGCACCTCACGAGGTACCCCTGCCTTGATCTCTCCGCCTCCTCGTGAGCCTGCCTGGTGAGGCCGTTCCTGAGGAAGCCTTGCGTCGTCCGCCCCGCGAGGCTTGGCCCCTCGCGAGGGTCTTGAGCCTGAGTTGATGAAGATGGGCCGTACTGGGCCACTCCTTGAGCCACGCCGCAGGCCACAGGCAGGCAAGTCTGGGGACCCCCGTTCCCAGAACACTGACAGTAGCCCCCAGGCCCAAGGCGCGCTCAGACTTGGCTTAGCAGCAAAGCGAAAGGGCAAGTGCGGAGCACCATGGGCCCCAACAGCCTGCGGCCTTGGTCGGCGCGTGGCGGTTGATTGGACGTGGGCTTCTCCACTTCCCCATGCTGCCTCGGCAGCTGCCTGTCTGACAAAAAGGATGGCTTGGGTTGGGTTTACCTTCATTTCTCTCATTCGCCTGGCTCCAGATCCCCTTTCTTGCTCTTGCCCTCCTGCTTCCGAAATCTCCAGAGCCGCCTCATCCCTTCTCCTCCAGAGAGCAATGGCGCCCTGCAAGACGGCGGCCGAGGCTCCATCGGCCTGGTACTCGCCGGCTCTAGAGCATGCCTTCAGTGGGAACCTTCCCGAGGCAGTTCCCAAGAAGAAGAAGACATCGCCCAGCTCGAGGCCTCAGGAGGCAGGCGTCTCCGGAGGTGCCGCGTCAGGCTCTGCGCCCGTGCAAGGGGCGCCTCCCTCCATCGCATAGGAAGGCGCGCCCGGCACCCTCCTCGGGCAAGGCTCAGGGGCTCTCTCCTGGAGGGCCTCTGACTTTGCCAAGATCACGAGGGAGGCGCTCGGGCATCACCTGGAGGCGTGCTTCGCGGCACGTTTCGCTCAGGAAGGCATGAGGCAAGGAGGGCCCAACCCTCAGGAGTTCATCACCAAGGTCATCCAGGAGCTGCAGGAATCAAGAGTCATGCGCAGCGATCGCCGCCTACCCGGTGTAGCTCCCCATCCAGGCGAGGATGACGGGCTGCACGTCTGCATCGACTACCCAGGGCTCAACCGAGCTGCGTCTCAGGAGCGCTTTTGGCCTTCGCGTGTGGGACATTGCGAGGGTCCACCACGCAGCTACGTTTGCATGCCTTTCGGCCTGCCAAACGCGGCTGGTGCTCACCAGCGCCTGATGCGGAGCATTCTGGAAGCTCAGGAGGCCAGGCACCGCGCCTTCCTGGTGGAGATGGAGATGGACCTTGAGGAGCCGCCCGGACCCCCAGAGCCTCCTGAGGCCCAGGGCTCCGATGGCTCATGAGGATCGACTTCTTCATCGTGCATCGTCAGCTACTCCAACACCCGCTCTGCAATGATATCAGGTGACATCTTTCGAGTTTCATTTCAGCTGGGAGCGCCCTTAGGGCTGCATTATTCCCAGGTCGCGTGGGTCCGTCCCCGCGGCATGTATCCATTTTGCTTATTTCTTTAGTTTACCTTGCTGGGGGCGCCCCTCAGGCTGCATCATCCCCAAGCCGCGCGGGCCTGACCCAGTGGCGTATATCCTTCCTGCATGTATCTAAGTCGGTTTGCTTTTCATGCTTAACCTGCCTGTGATAATCGCCTGCTCGATTGACATCTGCCCTTCGAGCCGCTCGCACTGGCACGACACTTGCGCATGGGTCCGTCCCTGCAACGCCGACAAATCTGAGTGGCGAGCTCTGGCCCGTGGCAGCCCTGCAAGGCGCTACCTCACCACGCCCTCAGTGCCCTCATCAATCACTCGGAGCAACCAATGGTCGGCCGACAATCGTAATGGCAATCCTTGCTTCTCTCGTGATGGTTTACAAGGTCCACCTGAGGAATGATATTTGGGGGGCGTCGTGAGCTCTCTCTCCCTCTCTCTCTCTCTCTCTCTTACCCATGCGATCCGCTCGCGCGTTAAAGGAGGCTCCTAAGCATCGCGACTCAGGAGCTCTTACTGGCTCTCCAGCCCTCACCCCCTGGACTTGTCCATGGCATCGCGACCTGGCATACCAGCGGCGGCTGAGCTCGCTCGACGGCCGGGACCTGAGGATGTAGAGCACGAAGGAGAGTGCGGGGAAGGGAGGAGAAGCTCACGAAGGCCTGACCCAACGACATCCCAGCTGCCGACACGCAGGTCTGGCACCTCGCGAAGGAACGGTTCCAAGCTTTCAAGATAAGTCACACTCCTGGAACATCTAATCGATGCGACACCAAGCCCTCACTTAATGCAGCTCTGTGATGGTGACGTTTCCTTCCTTTCTCGCCTTTTGGCGGCTACTTTAGCGCTAAAGGGGACCTCCTGAGCATCGCGCCTCAGGGGCTCTTACTGGACCTCGGGCCGCTCACCTCCTGACCTTGACCACGACATCGCGACCTGGCATACCAGCAACGGCTGAAGCCTGCCTGGGGACCGGGACCTATCAGCGTAGAGCACCAAGCCGTCGTGGGGTTAGAAAGGGGGAACCGAGCCGAGACAGGACAAGAATCTTGCACCACTTCATGATAAGGATAATATCAACAAAAGACACAACAGACGCTTTACATGCCCCCACGGGGTGTTTCCTTGATTCCTCGCAGGGAACAAAAGACGCAAATCCTAAGGAGCCCTAACTAGACACGCCTCCACAGCCGACGCCATCATCAACAATGGGCCGCGAAGGGCCGGCGCCAACCCCATCCAGATCAGTCACGCCGGCAGCTTGATGCAGCTGCCTTGCTCCGAGCACGACGTGAGCTCGGGGGCTTGTAGCTGTCATCGCTCATCTCTGGAGTCGCAAGAAGCTCGAGAGAGTCGCTGGACTCCCCAGCACCTCCGCTGCTGCCAGAGGAGCTGCTGGGGAGGCAGGTGGCAGGCCTAGCCCTTGCCACGCCGACGTCCTGGCCGCCTCCTCTGGGGCAGCACTCCAGCCGGCGTCCTTCCGCGTCGAAGACCTTGAAGAGCATCAGGGAGGCGCCGTCGTATTCGAGATGAATCACAAGGGCACCTCCTGTTTGGCCTCAGCCCCGGGTCATATAGACCTTGCCCGGAGCGACGACCTCGACCTCCGTTCCGGTCGCGGGGGTACCGCAGTCGGCGTGCTGCAGCCAGAGCTCAAGAGGCCCCCTCGGCGGCATCTCGAAGGCAAAGGAAGGAGGAAGGCGTATCCAGGAGCTTGGAGGCATGGCGGCATGAAGTACGAGCTCGCGAGAGGAGTCCGCGGCGTGGACTCCAGGAGTGATGGCGCGCACCGCCACAACTCGTCGACACCACCGACGGCTCAGGCAACACCGCTCGGCGTCTTCCTCTTCAGGACCCTCAGCCCGGGCGTACAGAGGTAGCGGGAAAGCCAGGGGTGGCCGCTCGTACCAAGGCCTCGACGTCTCTGGCCAAGCAGCCTCGTCACGGCGACCAGGGACCGGCCACTTCTTCGGCGGGAGCGGGTCGGGCCCCTCTCGGGGGGCCTTTCCTTTTTGTTCAGTTGAGAACCGACGGATCGGTGCCATTGGCGACGAGAGGAAGAAGGAGTGGAGCAAGAAGAGATGGACCACAGGGGCTGACGCCTCTCCATACTTATAGTCCAGAGGAGGTCAACCGTCGGCCTCCATGATCACAAGTAATCATGACTCATTTTTGCATGCAGGGACTCGTCAAATTCGGCAGTTGCCGAGGCAGCATGGGGAAGCAGAGACGCCCAAGTCCAATCAACCGCCACACGGCGACCAAGGCCGCAGGCTGTTGGAGCCCGCGGTGCTCCGCACTTGCCCTTTTGCTTCGCTGCTAAGCCAAGTCCGAGCGCGCCTTCGGCCCGGGGGCTACTGTCGGCGGTCTGGGAACGGGGGTCCCCAGACTTGCCTGCCTGCGGCCTGTGGCGTGGCTCAAGGAGTGGCCCAGTATGGCCCATCTTCATCAACTCAAACTCAAGACCCTCGCGAGGGGCCAAGCCTTGCAAGGCGGATGACACAAGGCTTCCTCAGGAACAGCCTCACCAGGTAGGCTCGTGAGGAGGCGGAGAGATCAAGGCAGGGGTACCTCACAAGGTGCTCGACGCAAGCCATGACGATCGAGACGAGGCGGGCGCCAGGCGGGCGCCGGCCTGCACGGTGTCCTTGTTTCCTCTTTGGTGCAAAAGGGGCAAGCGCAGGCACGGAGTACCGAGGCGTCAAGCAAAGGTTACCATTTCGGTGCAAAGAGACCAAGACCAGCAGAGCGGCAGGACGGAGGTCACCGTGGAGCCCAAGACGGCGTCATCGCCAGTGCCTTTGGCTGCCAAAGACCAACTTTAGTCAGGATAACTTGTACTAGATGTTCCCCTTCAAAATGGTCGTTGTTGGCTCCATTCCCACTCAATATTTGGGAAGAGGACCAGGGCCTCTATATATAGAGATAGCAACCACAGTAGAGGGCATCTCATAGAGTTCTCTTCAGATCCAGAGGTGATCGAGCTCACCGAAGTAGAACGCCGCACTTTCCCAAGAACACCTCTCGCGAGGCTGTTCTTCCTCTGTACTGTTCATCATCAGCCCCAGAGGCAATCCATCACACCACACACCGGATTAGGGCATTACACCACAACAGTGGCCCGAACCAGTATAAACCTTGTGTCCCTTGTGTTGCTCATCATGTAGCTTAGATTCATAGCGAGGCGTTGGGACGTGGATTGGTAGGGGGAAGATCTTCGCGTGCACCCCAGAGTTTGAACCTTAAGGGTTTTGCTGGAACCCGATATCCGACAAAGAATGCCTAAGAACTCCCTCTAGCTATCTTTGCTTTTCTCTTCTTAAACTCTATTCATGCTACATCACAAAGTTTGAGCTAAGTCAAATTGAAACCCTATGTGTGAGGAGCACTCGGAGTTCCGTTTTGTGATAGACTTAAAAATTCCAAAACCTCACTGTATATTTCGGTCTGACCGACTCCTCCATTTCGGTTACATCGAGTTCACTGGGTTGATCAAGCTTCAATCTCAGCGCAACCGATTAGAACCCTTTAGTCTCACCAAGTCGCAGTAACCGCTTGCGATTCTGCGTCTCGGTGCCACAGAGTTGTTCCACTCGGTTACACCGACAGTGTCAGGATATAAATACTGACAGGCCAGATTTTGGAATCACTTCAAAACCCTATCGCCCCGCGTGGCCTACTCTGCCTCTCGAGTCTCCGGATCATCACCTCGTCACCAACGACCTCCCGCCGCTGGTCTCCGCCGCCATCAATGGATTTCTTCACCGCCGTTGTCGCTGTAGCGAACTCATCGCCGAACTAGGGTATGAGTTCGACCCCTTGTGCACTCCTTTCACTTCCAATTCTACGCACAACGTCAATGCCATGTTCTATTCCATGTATGAGATCAATCCATCCACAGAGAATCTCCATTAGGCTAGATTTGAATCTAAAATTTAGGGTTAGGTTTCTGCCGGACTCATCTCGGACCGACCGAGTTGTTGGAATCGGTTCCACCAATTTGGCTTAGGCCAAAGCACAAGTGATTTTCAATCTGACCGAAAATTGCAAATCAGTGTGACCGATACCAGGACTCTGTGAAACCCTAGCAAACTCGGAGTCACCAAACTGTGCCTCGGTCTGACTGATTCCACATGTTTGACTCCAAAGTTGTTTCAGTGTCACCGAGTTTTACAAATCGGTAGCTCCGAAATGCTTCCTGTAGAAAACTAAAACTAAGTTTTTGACTCATTCCTTTTGCAAAAAACTCTGCACTTTGTGATGCTCATCTACTCTATCTCATCTACATCTATTCACAGGGATAGTTCTTAGTTTGATGTGCAAAATGTCTGACCAGAGTGATAGGAAGAACAAATCAAAAGAGCAAGTGCACATGAGTGAGGGCACTAGTCCCTCCAGCAGTTCAGATGATGGTAGCAGGAGCACTCCAAGCAACTTGCCCAATGCAGCAACAAGGACGGAAGAAGAGAACCTCAGATTCAGAGGATGAGGATTATGTGGTTGCTGAGGAGGAAGTTGGCTCCAAAAAGAAAGTGCTGAAAAAGGAATATGAAACTGCTGCTGCAACAAAGCCTGGAATGCACAAGAAGGCACCTGCCAGGAGATTTCCCATGTCAAAGGCCAGAACTTCCACTCAGGAAACTATGGTCTTCTCACTTGAGCCAAAAGCAAGTGATTAAGGGAAGAAGAGGGTCAGAAAAACAACAGCTAGAGTGATTGGAAAGCCTTCAATGAGGAAGGATTCTAAAAGTGAAGAGGAAGAAGAGGTTGCTACTCAAGCACCTCCTACAAAGACACAAAAGCTTATGGGGATGCCATCAAGTCTGGGGCAGCTCCTTCAAATCCCAAGACAGCCCCCAAAGCTCCAGCTCAAGCTCCAAAGAGAAGTACTAGGAACATACCTGCTACAGACAAGAACAAGGCCCCAGTGCTTGAAGCTGCTAAAGAAGCTGAAGCCCAAGTGCTCAGAAAGCTCAAGCCCAAGATTCCACACCATAATGACAGTCACCCAGTGGCTGAAAATATGAAGGAAAGAAAGGATGTTGGTCTCAGGAAGTGGAGACAAGCTGATCCTTATGCTGCGAGGAGGAGGACTGCAGTGGGCTACAGGTTCCACACCAAAGAGCAATAGGATTTTTATGAGACAATACTGCTAGACAAGAAACCCATAGTCAGTGATATGAGATGGGTGGACTGGAAGTTCATTGATGCTAATGCTAATCATTTCCCAAGAGTGCATGAAAGCTTCAAAGCTAATGGTGTTGATGACTTTGTTGGTCAGAAGCTCACCAAATGGAATGATGAGCTCATTATGCAATTCTACTCAACAACTCATTTCTGTCCAGATGGAAGAATTGTGTGGATGACGGAAGGGCAGAGGCACCAATCAACTGTTAATGAGTGGGATAGGCTCATAAATGCCCCTTCAGAAGAAGAACATCAAATAGATGTGTATGTTGAGAAGAAGAAGGATCACAACGCCATGGCCAACATGTATAAGGAAATTCCAGATGAGGCCTTGGAAACAAACAATTTTTGATCAGTCTACTATCTGCTATCTGGTTTGGCTACTATAAACACTATATTGAGGCACACATTATTGCCCAAATCTGGAGATGACATGATGATCAGAGGCCATTCCATCAACTTGCTGCAGTTGTTTGATGTTGTGCCACATAAATTCAAGGTCATGAGCCTGATTGTAGAGACAATCAAAAGGACAGCAGCTTATCAGAAGAGATCTTATGGATATGCTCCACACATCCAAGGGCTAATCAATTCCAAGATGAAGCAAGGAGTGTATCTTTTGGACAAAGAACACTTTCCTTTGCTACCTGAATTTGAGGACAAAACAGTTGTCATGGATGCTAATGATCCATCTTTAGGTGCAGCTCATGAGAAGAAGGAGAAGGCTAGGGCAGCAAAAGCAGCAAATATGCCAAGTGCAGCAGAGGCTTCAGAAGTGTTTCTCAAGTCCAAACAAGACCATCTTGGGTGTCTGGTTCAATCAATCCTGAGGGTTGAGAAAGGACTAGCTACCTTGACTCGGAACCAGGAGAGCTTGGAGAGGATAATAGAGACAAAATTCTATGATCTGGACTTGAAGGTAACTGAGATTTAGGCAGCTGTTGAAGAACTCCAGGAAGAAGCTCAGGAGAGAAAGGGCAAAGCTACTACACAGGTGTTCCACAGGGTGCCTAGGGCATAGCAGCAGTGCCAGTGACAGACACTAGAGCTACAACTTCAGCACCTGCAGCGACAGCTCCTACAACTCCTGTTGCCCCTCCAGTGGCAACCCCTCCAGCTCCAACAACATCTACAGAAGCATTCGTCCTTGGAGTCATCTCAACCCCACCCCCCGAAGATCAAGCCCAGAGAGACGCATAACACTATGCATTTTCGAGCTTTTTGGTAACTTATTGCCAAAGGGGGAGAAAATGTATAGATCATAGGCTTCGGAGAGAGATAGAGTTGTCTCTTTTTGCTACTTATTTGCTTTGTTTGCCTGTTTGAGATACATTGTGTCTGTGTGTGTGATACACTTTGTATGATCATGTGCTTGATCATATCACTCTTTATGCTTATGCTTGGATGTTAACATTATCTATCTCATGTATGATCATTCACTTTGCCTTGGTGATGGGTGCTTGTTCTTATATATTATCATTTTGAGCGCTCCACCAAGATGTATGTGACATGGAAGAGTAACCCATGATCCTAATAGATTGTGTATTTGCGGTCCAAAGAAAATATTAACAATGCACAAATTTAGGGGGAGCTCTTACTTATCACATACTTCTTAAAGTGACAATGTACTTTATTCTTATTAGCATTTGTCGAAGCTTTGATCTATATGTTGTCATCAATTACCAAAAAGGGGGCGATTGAAAGTGCAACTAATCCCTGGGTAGTTTTGGTAATTCTTAACAACATATAGGTCATTGAACTAATGCTATTTCAAGATAATCATTTGAGAAAGTTCAATGTTTGGCATGGCATGGACTAGTGATGTGGACCTCTCAAAATACAAAGGACATATATTGGCAACAAGCTCAAGACTCTACATTTTCATTTTAGTGATCCAAGATCACATTGAGTCCATAGGAAAGCCAATACTATTAAAAGGGGGTGAGGTGTTGCTTAATGGGTTACTTGCTCAAAATGCTTTGTGATATGCTCCAAAACCCTCAAACACTTCCTCACATCCACATATGTCCTAAACCCAAAACTCAAATTCGGCCCCACCGATTTGATCTATCCGGCGCCACTGAGTTTCACTTGACATAGCCACTGCCACAAACCCTAGTTACTTCGGTCTCACCGACAGGGATCTCGGTCTCACCGAGATGGGATTGCAAACTCTCTATTTCCTTTTTGTAACATTTTGGTCTCATCGAAAGAGCAAATCGGTCCCACTGAGTCTGCATTGCAAACTCCTTTTTTCCTTTTCGTAACACTTCGGTCCCACCAAAGTAAGCGTATCGGTCCCATCGAGTTTGCCTGACCAACCCTCTGTGTACCTATTTGCTGAAATCGGTCCCACCGAGTTTATGCGATCGGTCACACAAGATTATGTTATTCCCTAACCCTAGCATATCGGTCCCACCGAGATGACTATATCGGTCCCACCAAAAATCCTAACGCTCACATTTTTACCTAGATCAGTCTGACCGAGTTTGCTGATTTGGTCCCACCAAGTTTGGGAATTTCTGTGTAATGGTTAGATTTTGTGTGGAGGCTATATATACCCCTCCACCCACTCTTCATTCGTGGAGAGAGCCATCAGAACAAACCTACACTTCCACTACTCATTTTCTGAGAGAGAACCACCGACTCATGTGTTGATGCCAAGATATTCCAATCCTACCAGATGAATCTTGATCTCTAGCCTTCCCCAAGCTGCTTTCCACTCAAATCATTTTTCCACCATGCCACATTTGTGAGAGAGAGTTGAGTGTTGGGGAGACTATCATTTGAAGCACAAGAGCAAGGAGTTCATCAACAACACACCATCTATTACCTTTTGGAGAGTGGTGTCTCCTAGATTGGTTAGCTGTCACTTGGGAGCCTCCGTCAAGATTGTGGAGTTGAACCAGGGAATTTGTAAGGGCAAGGAGATCGCCTACTTCGTGAAGATCTACTCTAGTGAGGCAAGTCCTTCGTGGGCGATGTCCATGATGGGATAGACAAGGTTGCTTCTTCATGGACCCTTCGCGGGTGGAGCCCTCCATGTACTTGCGCTATCGTTACCCTCCGTGGGTTGAAGTCTCCATCAACGTGGATGTACGATAGCACCACCTATCGGAACCATGCCAAAAACCTCCGTGTCAACATTGCGTTTGCTCCCTCCAAACTCCCCCCATTTACTTTGTTGCAAGTTGCATGCTTTACTTTCTGCTGCTCATATACTCTGTGCATGCTTGCTTGAATTGTATTGTGATTGCTTGACTTGTGATAAGTTGATAAAATCTGCCAAGAACTAAAATTAGAAAAAGGTTAAGCTTTTATTTTGTCAAGTAGTCTAATCACCCCCCTCTAGACATACTTTCGATCCTACACTGCGCCCGTCATTTGCCGGAGCGGGGCCGTCGAGGTGTCGGTGGGAAACGACACCTATGGGATCACTGGAATCCCTACTACGGTTGCGCGGCGCTGGATCATGAGAAGAGCGGGACTAGTAGAGAACACAAAGGGGATTTACCCAGGTTCCGGCCGCAAAGATGCGTAAAACCCTACGATCCTGCTTTGGTGGATGTATTTAGTGTTCTTGAGCTCTTGAACTAGCTCTGGGTGTCGCCAGGTTAGAAAGAGCCGAATCCTTCTCCCGTGCGCCATGGGCCTCCTTTTATAGGTGAAAGGGGCTGCCACAGTGGCACACAGGAGGTGGAAAGTGCTACAGCGCTGTGAGCTTATCGCTAGTATTACAGGACAAAGCGCATTTAATGCGAGGCTTAGGTGTCCCTTCACTTTATCGGGGACGGGAGCGAGGCCCGTCCCGTCCGTCGCCGCTCCTCCTCGCTTCGACACGCGCCCTGGCCAGCGGTGCATGCGGTGCCATGTAGGCAAGCAGGCAGCTGAGGTGGCGCGGTGGTGGAGCCTCCACGAAGGGCTGCATCTTGCCATGCAGGTGCCTGCCCAGCTGGTTGGGTCGGCAGCTGCATGCGAACGGCGGCGGAGACTTGGCTAGCATGGGCCTGGCAGTGGCCCTGCTGGTGCGCTTGGCGAGGGCCTTGCCGGGTGGCCTCGCAAGGGTCTTGCCGTGGGGCGCTGGTGTCCCCGGCAAGGACCTTGCCGGGGGTCTTGTGGGTTTCTTCAGTGAGGATCTTTGGCGAGGGTTGTTGCCTTCCTATCCTCATTTGATCTTGACTATTCTTTGTCTTCACAAAGATCTGCATGCCACCACGGAGGTGCCTCCCGAGCCCTGTCCCAATGCGTCTGTCTAGCATTGGTGGGCTCAAAGGTGGCTCGCTCAGCTAGTGTGGGCGAGGTGCCTAGGCCATACATAAGCGGAGCGCGTTGTTGGGCCAGGCCCAGAACGGTGCGCGGGTAGTTGGGGCGGATTTTATCATGGTAACTGCTCCGTCCGCTGCGCTTCTCCACGACCCGCGTTGAACGCGCGACGTGGGGGTCGTGTGTGCGCACGTAATGGAAGCATGCTGGCATCATCCCGTGGTGGACAGTAAAGAGGCGGCTTGCGTGTCTCTTTGAGACCGCAGGGCCGCTGCTCATTTACTGCCCTCTCTTGGGAACCGTCACTCCATGCGTCCCACTGTGCCTATCCCTCGCACCACGTTCGCTGCATGCAGGACGCAGGGCGAATGACAGGCGCACGGGATGTGAAAAGTTGTGCACGTGCGTGGGTCGATTCCCACGCGCCTTCAAAGGAGCGGGGAGGCCGGTCGACAGCCTCGCTTGCTGTCACTTCAACGGACCGGATTGGCCGAGAGGGGGCGGCCGAGCCTCGCCCCCGCCCCTTTATAAAGAGGGGAGAGGAAGGAACGGTGCCTATCAACCCTTCGCCACCTGCCTCTCTCCATTCCTTCTTCCTCCTTTATTCTGCCATGGCGAGGGGGCGTGGCGACGCTTCATCGGTGGCGGCGAGGGTTTTGGCCAGACAGCGCATCGCTCCTCCCCAAGAGCTCATAGCGGTGGAGCCGACCGCTAGAGGAAGGGGGAGGGGGCGAGGTCGAGGCCGTCGTGGCGCTCGAGGGAGAGGAGGACGGGGCGGTAGATCGACTTCGCCTCCGCCAGCGGCCCCTCCCCCGGTGGAGGGCCACATTGGGGACAACCCTTGCGAGTTCTTCATCAGGCTGCGCCAGCCATCGCGTCGTCGTCTTCGCCTCCCAACTCTGTTTGCGTGAGAGATGGAGCTTGATCCGCCGCAGGCATTGCGGCTGCATATGAATGGTTGTGGGAACAGTGGCACATGGGCCGACGTCGAGTTCCCCGCCCCTCACGTCATGTATCTCCACCGAGGGTGGAAGACCTTCGCTTGCAACCATATCTTGATGGAGGGGCTCACTCTCCATTTCAAGCTAATGGAGGGTGGCCTACTCTCCGTCAAGATCTTCGGGCACCTCGGGGCTCGCGCAAGGTGCTGCGTGGAGAGCTCCTCTGATGATGAAGATTCCTCCTTGAGCGAGGGTGACGAGGAGGACAACGGCAGCGACGACGAGGGCAGCGGGCGGCAGGATGACGGGTTCGACTAGGCGTCAGGCGCCACTCCGGGTGGCACCGGCGACCCCATCATCCGTGTCGCCGGCTCCTTGAACTTCTCGGGGTCGCCTCCTTGGGCGACTAGCATGGGGAAGCTGTGGAAGAGGAAGAGGGTGGGCGGCAAGGCCGTCAAGTCGGAGTACGCGGGAACCGACGCCTTCGTCGCGTATTGACATCCTGCCGCCTCGTCTTCGAGCTCTACCTCCGGCACCGCCATCACCATCTAGCCCTTGGACGGCCACCGAGATGTTCTCTTGGTGTCTTCTGCCACTCGTATCTCGCCTAGGCGTCCCTTTTGCCCTTCTGCTTTCATGTTCCATTTCCTGAGGAGAGGGACAAGAAAGGGATTACGGGCACCTTATCTCTTCTTAGTCTTGTAAGCCTTCGGGCCTTTGTTAATTTTAGAACTTGTAATCCCCTTGCTCATGTTTTTCATTTCGTATGAACTGTACCTATACGGGATGTTTTTTAATGAAAAAGGGATATTTTTCGGGTTTCTCGTTCACAGGTGGAACCCACGACAAGGAGTGAATACTCGTTATCTTTAGGATAAATGTTTTTCTGCCCGGCAACAGGCCTTGCCGTCCCCCCACTTTGCTCGACCTTTCTCACGCGCTTGGCGGAGGCAGGGATGAGGTGGGCTTAGGCTCCTCGTTTCATTTCCTTGCTGCCGCGACTACGACCAAACTCGGCCTCAGGAGATGAGTCCTAGGGTATGGAATGAGGGGAGCACGGTAGCCTAAGGATAAAATGAGGTTTCACATACCTCAGTCCATAACGAAATACATGATAGAGGATAGAAGACTTATCTGGATCTGTAGCCCCCGGCAACCTTGGCTTGCGGCGGATGTATCCTTGCTCTTGTAGCCCCCGGCAACTTTGGCTTCCCAGGGCTTGGACGCTGGTCTGTCCCCTTTCTTCCAAAATAGATCGGCAAGGATATTTATGCGCCCTGCAAACCAAAGTAGACAAAGAAGAACAGAGAGACACACACTCGACCTCTAAGCTAGGGGTTAGCCGCCGCTGAGCACTATCAACCCTAACCAAAGAAGAGACTCAATCTAGCATGCATGCTATAACTTAGGGCGCCAGCGCTTCGTTTATTTATGCTCAGGGTCTGCGCCTGGCTTTGTACAAAGGGTTACATGCCTTGCCGGCAAGGCTTGTACAAAAGGGTGGCTTGCCGGGAGGCCCGGCAGCCGCGCCTTATGGGTAAAACTTGCAGAGGTGGTTGATGTTCCAGGAGTTGCTCACTGGAACGGCATCTTTGGTCTCCAGCCAGACTGCACCAGGCCTGGTGACTCGTGTTACCTGATAAGGGCCTTCCCACTTTGGCGTCATCTTGTTGGAATTCTTGGCCGACTGAACATGCTAAAGAACAAGGTAACCTTCCTCAAAGCCTCAGGCACGGACCTTGCGGCTATGGTAGCGGTGCAGGGCTTATTGGTAGCATGCTGCTCTCACAGCCGCTCGGAGACGATCTTCCTCAAGGAGCATCGCGTCATCTTGCCGCAATCGCTCTTGCTCAAGCTCATCATAAGCGAGCAATCGAGGTGACCCATATATGAGTTCTGTGGGGAGAACTGCTTCTGCCCCGTAAACCAGGGCAAAGGTGTCTGGCCGGTGGCTCGATTTGGCGTCGTTCTGATCGACCAAAGAACCACCGGCAACTCATCAATCCAGCATCTTCCACTCTTGTGTAGCCTGCCAAAAGTCTTCGTTCTTAAGCCTCGCAGGACTTCAACATTTGCTCTCTCCGCTTGGCCGTTGCTCCATGGATGTGCCACGGAAGCAAAACAGACCCTGCTACCGAGATCCTCAATGTACTGCATGAAGGCATGGCTTGTGAACTGTGTGCCGTTGTCGGTGATGATCCTGTTGGGCACCCCAAAACGGCACACTAGTCCTTTGAAGAACTTGATGGCTGACTGCGCTGTCACCTTCCTCACTGCTTCCACCTCTGGCCACTTTGTGAACTTGTTGATTGCGATGTACAAGTACTCAAAGCCCCGACGACATGGGGGAAAGGGCCCGATATGTCGAGCCCCCAGACCGAGAAGGGCCAGGAGAGAGGGATGGTTTGAAGGGCTTGAGTTGGTTGATGGAGCTTCTTCGAATGGAACTGGCACGCTTCACACTTGGTTACTAGTGCCGTCGCATCCTGGAGGGCGGTGGGCCAGAAGAAACCTTGCAGGAAAGCCTTGCCGGCAAGGGCCCTCGACCCTATGTGGGAGCCACATATGCCTCCATGTATCTCTGCCAACAGCTTTAGTCCTTCCTCATGGGAGATGCACTTCAATTTCACCTCGTTCGGTCTTTTTCTATACAATACGTTATCAACGAATTGGTACAGAGCAGACCAGCGGGCTACTCTTTCGGCCTCTTCCTGGTCCTCAGGAAGCTCTCCTTTTTGGAAGAATCGGACGGTAGGCTGCGCCCATGCCAGAGCCTGTGGCTCGATGACAAGGACCAAAGGGGTCTCTTCTGCCACGAGAGCGGCCGCCTCCACGTCCATGACCTGAGGTCCTGCCGGAGTCGGTTGCCCCGCTGCAGGATCAGCATCCACGGCAACATCTTCGCCGGCGGCCCCGGGGAGGTCGGTGGGGAAGTACTTGCCGGGGCCTAGCTTCCTCCGCTTGCTCTGCCCGATCGATGGCTCAACGGATGGTTGAGTTAACTGAAGCATAAAAGTACCTGGTTCCACAGGTAGCTTGAGCGCAGCGCGCTTTGCTAGGTAGTCGGCGATGTCGTTCTCCGCCCGAGGGACATGCTCCGCTTGCATACCATCAAAGCGCTCCTCCAGTTTCCTCACCTCATCTACGTAAGCTTCCATCAACGGGCTTCGATAATCTTTGTTGATCTGCCTGACGGCAAGCTGTGAGTCACCCCTGACGATGAGCTTTTTAACTCCGAAGTCTGCCGCGATCCTGAGACCGGCAAGCAAACCCTCGTACTCGGCGGTGTTGTTGGTTGACATCTCCCAGGGGAAGTGCATCTAGATGACATACTTGAGGTGCTCTCCGGTGGGTGCGACAAGCAGCACACCAGCACCGGCGCCTTGCAGCGAGAAGGCACCATCAAAGTACATGATCCAGTTGCGGCTCGTTTCCTTGCCGGGGAGAGTGGTCTCCTGTACCTCTTCGTCGGGCGTCGAGGTCCATTCTGCAACAAACTCTGCCAAGACTCTGCTCTGAATCATCGAGGTACTTTCGAACTTCAAACCGAAACTTGACAGCTCCAGGGCCCATTCCACGATCCTCCCCGTTGCATCTGGGTTATGCAGTATCCGTTGCAATGGGAGGCGGGTGACCACCGTGATCTCGTGCGCTTGGAAGTAATGGCGCAGCTTCCTCGAAGCCATAAGGAGGCCGAAGAGTAGCTTTTGCACATCTGAGTACCTCGACCTAGCCCCCTGCAAGAGAGAGCTGACAAAGTAAACTGGGTGCTGTACCATTTTCTTCTTCTACGCCTCTTCACCCGGTCGTGCGGGTCCTGTTGTACTGGCGCCAGTCTTGCCGAGACCGAGCCCTACCGGGGACTCAGTCTTGCCGGGACCGAGCCCTGCCGGGGAGGGTTCTGGCCTGCCAACCGTTGACTCTGCCGCCGCCGCTGTCTCCTCATCGACCTCTCTCTGCGCCACTAGTGCGACGCTAACCACCTGATTTGTTGCCGCTAGATAAAGCAGCAACGATTCTTGCGGTTTGGGCGCAACTAGCACAAGGGTAGAGGAGAGGTATTTCTTCAAATCTTGCAGCGCTGCCTCGGCCTCTAGGGTCCACTCCACTGGCCCTGCCTTCTTCAAGATCTTGAAAAAAGGAAGGGCACGCTCCGCAGACTTGGAGATGAACCGGGTCATGGCAGCAACGCAGCCAGTGAGCCGACGCACGTCCTTGATCCGTTTGGGTGCCTCGATCTACTTGATGGCCTTGATCTTATCTGGGTTTGCTTCAATCCCGCGCTGGGACACAAAGAACCCAAGAAGCTTGCCAGACGGGACGCCGAAGACACACTTCTCAGTGTTCAATTTGAGGTTGATCTTGCGCAGGTTTGCAAATGTTTCCTCCAGATCTTGCACAAGGGTTGCTTTGTCCTTGGTTTTGACCACTATGTCATCCATATAAGCTTCCATATTTCTATGCAGCTGGGGCTCAAAACCAATTTGGACTGCTCTTGCAAAGGTTGAGCCAGCACTCTTCAACCCGAAAGGCATCCGTAAAAAGAGATACGTACCACATGGGGTGATGAATGTTGTCTTTTCCTCGTCTTCTTTTATCATGAAGATCTGGTGGTATCCCAAGTAGGCGTCAAGGAATGATAACAGGTCACACCCAGCCGTGGAGTCAACAATCTAGTCGATGCACGGTAAAGGGAAGGGATCCTTTGGACAGGCCTTATTGATGTCTGTGTAGTCAATACACAGCCTCCACTTCCCATTTGCCTTGCACACCACTACCGGATTGGCCAACCATGTCGGATGGAGTACTCCTCTCACCAAGCCTGCCGCCTCTAGCTTTCGGATTTCCTGCATGATGAACTCCTGCCTCTCCAGAGCTTGCTTCCTGACCTTCTGCTTGATGGGCCGCGCATGAGGACATACAACAAGGTGGTTCTCAATCACCTCCCTGGGAACACCGGGGATGTTGGAGGCTTGCCATGCAAACACATCGACATTCGCCCACAGGAAGGTGACGAGATCGCTTTCCTATTTGCCATCGAGGGTGGAGCTTATGGTAAAAGCTCCCTCTGTGCCGTCCTCCTTGACGGATACCTTCGTGGTCTCTGGTGGTGTGGCTCTGGACTTCTTGCTCTTGCCGGCGGAGCTCTCTAGCACGTTCTCAACGGAAGCGCAACACCCGGAAGAGGTGCGCTTGCCGAAGTGGGTGCGAGGGGTCTCGCCGGTCTTCTTCCCCCCGGGGCTCCATCGGCAGGAGCAGTGCCTTAGCGGCAGCTGCTGCAACTGCTTCCCGATAGAGTTGGTCGGCGCAAATCAACGCATCTTTCTTGTCGGAGGGGACGTTGATGATGTTCATCGGCCCGGGCATCTTCAGCATGTTGTAGGCGTAGTGCAAAGCCACCATGAACTTGGCTAGTGCCGGGTGGCCAAGGATTCCGTTGTAAGGCAGGGGGATCTCGGCTACATTGAAAACAATCCTTTCCATCCTGTGGTTCAGCTCGCCTCCGAATGCCACAGGCAGCGTGACCTTTCCCTTTGGCTGGCTCCTTCCCGGGTTAAACCCTTGGAACATGCCCGTCTCCTCAAGGTCTCCATCGGGGATCTGCAGCCTTTCGACCACAACAGGCAATATCAAGTTCAGGTCGGCCCCGCCGTCAACCAACATTTTTTCACCTTGAGGTTGCGGATTGTTAATGAAACCAACAATGGCAAGCACCCGACCGCAGTAGTGCGGTTAGGGTGGTCCTCGGTGTCGAAGATGATGGGTGTGCTGGACCATTTCAGCGGCTTCCGTGTGTCGAACGATGGCTCCACCGCTGTGATCTCACGCGCCCACTGCTTGAGTTGGCGGTGGGACGTATGCAGCGAGGCGCCACCATCAACGCACATGGCCTCTATGGCTTTTTGAAACTCGTGGTCGCCGGACTTGTCGTCCTCGTCATGATCATCGTCTTCCTGCTTCTTGTCGCGCCCCGGGCGGGCCTCTCCTGCTGATTATCCTTGCCGCGGCAGCCTCCTTGGCCGCCACGTTTCTTGCCAGATCCCTCGGCACCATCTGGGCCTTCCTCCTTGTCCCGCCTCTCATACTCAGCTTTCTGCTTCTCGGCGAGCAGCTCTACCTGCCGGCAGTTTTGGAGGTCATGGCCCTTGGTTTGGTGGATCTTGCAATACTGCTTGTCGGAGCCTCCTGGCTTATCGGCAGCTGCCAAGGCCCGGCAAGCGGCACACCCGGCAACCTCCTTGCCGGGGTCACTTGCCTTGGGTGTATTGGTGGCGCCAATTTCGTCGGGTCCCTCGACGGCAAGCACGGTCTTGCTCCTGCGCTTCCAGTTACGGAGCCGGCCCTTCTTCGCCGGGGTGGCGGTGTCATCGTGGAGTCGGTTTCTGCACCGGCGTCCTCACCGGGGTACTTCCTTCCCTCTTCAGCACGAGCGCACCGATCGGCCAGAACATAAAGTTTGGCCACATCTCTGACCTTGTTCATCGCCAGCTCTTTACGCATCTTACGATTGCACACATTCTGATGGAATGCACTGATCACGGCGGCAGGATGAACATCGGGGATGTTGTACTGCACTCAATTGAACCTCTGGATGTACTTGCGCAAGTTCTCCCCTTCCTTCTGGGGGATGATGTGTAAATCACTCGCCTGGCCATGAGCCTGGTGACCTCCGGTAAAGGCGCCAACAAACTCATGGCACAGATCTGCCCAAGAAGAGATGGAATCCACCGGCAAGTGCATCAACCACAACATAACATTAGGCTTGAGTGCCAACGGGAAGTAGTTGGCAAGCACCTTATCGTCGCGGGCCCCAGCAGCTTGCATCACGATGGTGTAGATGCTGAGGAACTCCGATGGGTGAGTCTTGCCATTGGGCCATATTATGGCCCATATCAGATCCGGCCCTTTAAGAGCCTTTCATTCTTTGGGCTAAATTATGGCCCATATCAGATTCGGCCCGTCAACTAGATGTTGTGCTTTTGGGCCCACTTGAGGCCTGGTTAGGATTTCTGTTTGCTAAAGGCCCATTTAATAATACGATCTGATATTAGTTTCGGACTGTTAAAGGCCTGTTTAACATTATGGCCCTATATTTTTTTGGCATGTTAAAAGCCGGTCATATAGCTGGGCCTAATTATGGCCCGCTTTGCATCCACCCAGTCACAGCCCATAATCTGATTGGGCGAAACAAGGACCGGGAATTTTTTTGGCCTGTTAATGGCCCGTGATGTGATTGGCACAATCATGGGCCGGGGTCTATTTTGGCCTGCTATCGGCCCGTGAGCTGTTCGACACATTTCAGGCCCAACCTACTTTTCAGCCTACTAAAAGCCCATTGAATTTTCTTGCCAACCTAGGGCTGGCGGTTTACTCAGCCTATTAAAGGCCCGAAACTACTAGTGGGCTAGTTTACATTTAGGCTTGTTAACGGACCAAGATGACTGGGCCCATGATGCGGCTCATATATAGTGATTTGCATGCCGGCCCGATTATGTACCTTAATTTTACGTTTTGGCCCATTTACTTTTCATAGGGCGAAGACAGGATATATATACAGTAAAATAACTACAACATCGTGAATAAGAAAAAAACTAGACTATACAATAAAGAAATTATGACATATTACATCCACTGGGCATCAAAGTTCGCCACAGTGATAATAAAGCACAAGCAGACAGCAGATTACATACACTGGGCATCAAATTGCCACCAATGCAAATAAACACGCCGACAAAATAATATACAAAACCGACATCACTTCAATAGAGTTCAAGAAAGTTTAGCCCTGCTAGGGAGCTGCAGCGCAAGCAGCTGAGCAAGCTGATGAGACTGCGCTTGTTTGACACTTATATCCTCCTCACTCTGAAAGAGAAACAAGCAATTAGATGGCAGGTTTTCCACATATAAGTATTAGTGCTGACAATTCATCACATTTCTTATTGGCGAATAAAGAGACACAATTTAAAATAGCATTAACAAAATATGGTATTGTTCAAGTTAAGACATGGCAGGAAATGACATTGTGAAGGAGTTGGCAGCTTCACGACACCACTGGATTACAGATCAAGAACTCAAGCATACATGTGGTGCTAAAGAACACATAAGTATCAATGGTTAGTGTGCTGTCAATTTATCTCTTTTCAAATTGGCAAATAAAGAGATAGTTTAAATAATAGTAGAATAATATGACATTGTTCATAGTTAAGACATTGCAGAATATGACATTGTGCTGTAGTGGGTAGTTTCACCACACCACTGGATTACGGATCAATAACAGAAGCACACATGCAGTGCAAAAGAAGACCACTTGTTCTGTATAGTTCAATTTACATGGTATGAAGAAGGAACTTGGTTGTACAACTGAAAACTTAAATTGAGAAGGACAAACTTTTGTTTATGAACTTCATAATAAATTTTAAACATGCAATTTGATGCAAACGCCAAAATAAATAGTTATTGCAGTCATGCCTAACCAAATATACCAAACAAATTTTGAAGGCTTGAGAAGGACAAACTTACATTAGTGGTGAAGACCGGCTCTATAAAGCCCTTGTCCATGCTGATGGGGGGGGGGGGGATTTAAGAAGTTTACCACAGAATCTTCTTCATAATCATTGCCTTTATTCTACATTTTCTTAAGAGTAAATACAGTTGTGATAATATAATAAAAATGGAGAATATTTAAGATAAGATGAAGGATACTACATAACCAACTAGCTATAAATGTAAATACAGCTATACAGGCAAAAGGTACTGCCAAGAGCAATGCAGAGCTAAACTTCTTAGTACCATTGGTTTTATCCAACCTTATGGTAAGAGTAAATATAGATCTGATGTGTACAAAATGGAGGGAAAAGGAAAATAAGCTGCAGAGTGATGGTACATGAACAACTAGTTGTCAATATAAGTACACTAATAAAGGACATCAGGTACTTACAAGAATAATACAGAGCTAAACTTCTTCATTGGCATTGGGTATACTAGTCATCTACTCGTGCACCTGCATGGCCTAGAAATTGTAGGAACACATATTTATAAATAAATTTATACTTATATGTAAAACGCAAGTGTTTAAATTTTAGATATCATACAACTGGACAGATGCTAGTTTATTCAAACAATGATAACAAATAATAAACACATGTATTATAAACTTCATTATAGGGAAGGGTGCATTTTTTCTTATTTATCTTTTGCAAACTCTGAATGAAGCCTTCATGCCTTAGTAGCAAGATGCACCTCTTTGTAAATTTACACCACCTACTTGTGTAAGTCACATATTTTTCTACTTGTGTGACAATTAGAAGATTTTATATACCAAAGTACATGACACTAGTGGTGGTGTAACAGGTACCCATAAAGGGGAGAATTTTGGATGTTCGTGCCTGATTTATTTTACTTGGAAAAGTCTTCTTTCTGTATGATGCGATTTAATTATTATTATTTTTAAAATAGGTGTAGGCTCTGGATTTTTTTGTTTGAGGACACCTAAATTGTACATGCAACTTTTCTTTGTCTAAGCGAACATTTAAGTGTTTTTTGTGGGAATTGAAATATATGATATTTTTTAGCTGCAATGTGAATTTTTTTTAGACTAAAATTTTATAGTTTTATATACTTGCTTCTTATTCAAGGAGAAGGCACATGTTTTTTTGCCAAGGCTGGATGTGTTTTCTCTAGGAACTTGGACATGGGTGTTAAGTACTCTTTTTTTTAGACATGTGAGTTTTATATATGTACGTGGTGATAAATATTGTTTTTACATGAGTTTAATCCTTGACATATGTGGTCTTTCCTTTAATCAGATTGGATTCTCCTTTTTTGTATGGGTGGATTTCTTCCACATACACGGTGATTACTTGCATGGCCCTCTAGTAAATGTTAACCATTAACGTGTGATCTTTTTTAGATTAGGGTGCGACCATTTTTTTAGTTGTATATATACATGCCTTTTCTTGCAATGGAGAACCCACGTGATTTTTTCCTAGGAACTTGGATGTGGGCGTGGAGGATTCTTTTTTTGTTGTTTTTTCATGGAAGGTTGGATGTTGGCGTGGAGGACTATTTTTTTCTTTTTTTCCTTGGAGCTTAGATGTGGACGTGGAGGACTCTTATTTTTTGACAGTATGCATTGTATACCCATGGGACTCTAACGACAATCACTTATTTTGCTTTGAAAAAACCACAATCACTTATTTAATCTAAATCGTCGATTTAAAATCCAAAGGCTAAATTTATATGGCTTCTGAGAATTAACGTGGAGGCTTCATTGGTGCTTCCAATTAGTAAATATAAGATTCTACATTAATGTAACCATTAATACAGATATGATAATTTGGAGCGAACAATTGATAAGCAAGCTATCATGCATACTGCTGTCACATAATGAACCAGGTATGAATGCAAGTACAATGATATAGGACAACAAGTACTAACAAGAGCAAAGCAACGGGCAACATATTTGCGATATCCTGTCGTCCTTTTCAAACCGGAATTCTTCTTCGAGCAGATTCCCAGCAAAAGAGAACTGTAAGGCACATGTCGAAAAGTAGAAGTTCAAATTGTCATGTGATATCATAGACAGTACGTCATCCTGGGAACGAGATCGATGCATAACAAGGTTTTTCCATTCAATGTCTTTCAAATTTAGCACATGAGACTTCACTGGAAATACGTTTATAGACTTGCCATCAAAGTGTGTTTTCCTCAGGTAACACCTATACTACTGCAATGCTTCCTTGAAAAGCGCAAGCAAGATTTGTCCAGATTGACCCTCGCCTACTTACAACAATGTAATGTAAGTCATTGATGTGTACAATCAGCAGAAAACAGGAAAATAATCACCATGAATAATAGCACTTACATGTAAGTGGAACAGGAAGATGTGAAAATGGTGTTTGTCTTCACTATAATCTTCCCATGATGGGAATATATGCATGTGAAGGAAATATGCCCTAGAGGCAATAATAAAGTTATTATTTATTTCCTCATATCATGATAAATGTTTATTATTCATGCTAGAATTGTATTACCCGGAAACATGATACATGTGTGAATACATAGACAAACATAATGTCACTAGTGTGCCTCTACTTGACTAGCTCATTAATCAAAGATGGTTATGTTTCCTAACCATAGACATGTGTTGTCATTTGATTAACGGGATCGCATCATTAGGAGAATGATGTGATTGACTTGACCCATTCCGTTAGCCTAGCACTTGATCGTTTAGTATGTTGCTATTGCTTTCTTCATGACTTATACAAAGCTCCTACAACTATGAGATTATGCAACTCCTGTTTATCGGAGGAACACTTTGTGTGCTACCAAATGTCACAACGTAACTGGGTGATTATAAAGGAGCTCTACAGGTGTCTCTGAAGGTACATGTTGAGTTGGCGTATTTCGAGATTAGGATTTGTCACTCCGATTGTCGGAGAGGTATCTCTGGGCCCTCTCGGCAATGCACATCACTATAAGCCTTTCAATAAATGTAGCTAATGAGTTAGTTACAGAATGATGCATTACGTAACGAGTAAAGAGACTTGCCGGTAACGAGATTGAACTAGGTATTGGATACCGACGATTGAATCTCGGACAAGTAACATACTGATGACAAAGGGAACAACGTATGTTGTTATGCGGTTTGACCGCTATAGATCTTCGTAGAATATGTAGGAGCCAATATGAGCATCCAGGTTCCGCTATTGGTTATTGACCGGAAACAGTTCTAGGTCATGTCTACATATATCTCGAACCCGTAGGGTCCGCACGCTTAACGTTATGATGACAGTTTTATTATGAGTTTATAAGTTTTGATGTACCAAAGGTTGTTCGGAGTCCCGGATGTGATCACGGACATGACGAGGAGTCTCGGAATGGTCGAGACATAAAGATTGATATATTGGAAGCCTATATTTGGATATCGGAATAGTTTCGGGTGATATCGGGATTTTACCGGAGTACCGGGGGGTTACCGGAACCCCCCCGGGGGTTAATGGGCCTACATGGCCATGAGGGAGAAGAGGAGGGCCGGCCAGGGCAGGCCGCGTGCCCCTCCCCCCTAGTCCGAATAGGACAAGGAAGGGGGGGCAGCGCCCCCCTTTCCTCTTTCCCCTCCCCCCTTTCCTTCTCCAACAAGGCAAGAGGAGGGAGTCCTACTCCCGGTGGGAGTAGGACTCCTCCAGGCGCACCCCTAGGGGTCCGTCCGCACCTCCCCTCCCTCCTTTATATACGGGGGCAAGGGGGAACCCCAAGACACACAAGTTGATCTTCGTGATCGTTCCTTAGCCGTGTGCGGTGCCCCCCTCCACCATATTCCACCTCGGTCATATCGTTGCGGTGCTCAGGCGAAGCCCTTCATCAGTAGATTATCATCATCATCACCACGCCATCGTGCTGATGGAACTCATCCCTGACACCCTGCTGGATCAGAGTCCGGGGATCGTCATCGAGCTGAATGTGTGCTGAATTCGGAGGTGTCGTACGTTCGGTACTTGGATCGGTCGGATCATGAAGACGTACGACTACATCAACCGTGTTGTCATAACACTTCCGCTTACGGTCTAAGAGGGTACGTGGACAACACTCTCCCCTCTTGTTGCTATGCATCACCATGATCTTGCGTGTGCGTAGGAATTTTTTTGGAATTACTACGTTCCCCAACAGTGGCATCCGAGCCAGGTTTTATGCATAGATGTCATATGCACGAGTAGAACACAAGTGAGTTGTGGGTGATACAAGTCATACTGCTTACCAGCATGTCATACTTTGGTTCAGCGGTATTGTGAGATGAAGTGGCCTGGACCGACATTACGCGTACGCTTACGCAAGACTGGTTTCACCGTTACGAGCACTCGTGCTTAAAGGTGACTGGCGGGTGTCCGTCTCTCTCACTTTAGTTGAACCGAGTATGGCTACGCCTGGTCCTTGTGAAGGTTAAAACAGCACTAACTTGACGAACTATCATTGTGGTTTTGATGTTTAGGTAAGAACGGTTCTTGCTCGGCCCGTAGCAGCCACGTAAAATTTGCAACAACAAAGTAGAGGACGTCTAATTTGTTTTTGCAGGGCATGTTGTGATGTGATATGGTCCAGACGTGATGCTATATTTTATTGTATGAGATGATCATGTTTTGTAAATGAAGTTATCGGCAACTGGCAGGAGCCATATGGTTGTCGCTTTATTGTATGAAATGCAAACGCCCTGTAATTGCTTTACTTTATCATTAAGTAGTAGCGATAGTCGTAGAAGCAATAGATGGCGTAACGACAACGATGATACGATGGAGATCAAGGTGTCGCGGTGGCAATGATGGTGATCACGACGGTGCTTCGGAGATGGAGATCACAAGCACAAGATGATGATGGCGATATCGTATCACTTATATTGATTGCATGTGATGTTTATCCTTTATGCATCTTATCTTGCTTTGATTGACGGTAACATTTTAAGATGATCTCTCACTAAAATTATCAAGAAGTGTTCTCCCTGAGTATGCAGTGTTGCGAAAGTTCTTCGTGCTGAGACACCACGTGATGATCGGGTGTGACAGGCTCTACGTTCAAATACAACGGGTGCAAAACAGTTGCACACGCGGAATACTCAGGTTAAACTTGACGAGCCTAGCATATACAGATATGGCCTCGGAACACGGAGACCAAAAGGTCGAACGTGAATCATATAGTAGATATGATCAACATAGTGATGTTCGCCATTGAAACTACTCCATCTCACGTGATGATCGGACATGGTTTAGTTGATTTGGATCACGTGATCACATAGATGACTAGAGAGATGTCTGTCTAAGTGGGAGTTCTTAAGTAATATGATTAATTGAACTTAAATTTATCATGAACTTAGTACCTGATAGTATTTTGCTTTTCTATGTTTGTTGTAGATAGATGGCTCGTGTTGTTGTTCCGTTGAATTTTAATGCGTTCCTTGAGAAAGGTAAGTTGAAAGATGATGGTAGCAATTACACGGACTGGGTCCATAACCTGAGGATTATCCTCATTGTTACACAAAAGAATTACGTCCTGGAAGCACCGCTGGGTGCCAGGCCTGCTGCTGATGCAACTGACGATGTTAAGAACGTCCGGCAGAGCAAAGCTAATGACTACTCGATAGTTCAGTGTGCCATGCTTTATGGCTTGGAACCGGGTCTTCAAAGACATTTTGAACGTCATGGAGCATATGAGATGTTCCAGGAGTTGAAGTTAATATTTCAAGCAAATGCCCGGATTGAGAGATATGAAGTCTCCAATAAGTTCTATAGCTGTAAGATGGGGGAGAATAGTTCTGTCAGTGAACACATACTCAAAATGTCTAGGTATAATAATCACTTGATTCAACTGGGAGTTAATCTTCCTGATGATAGTGTCATTGACAGAATTCTTCAATCACTGCCACCAAGCTACAAGAGCTTCGTGATGAACTATAATATGCAGGGGATGGACAAGACTGTTCCCGAGCTCTTCGCAATGCTAAAAGCCGCGGAGGTAGAAATCAAGAAGGAGCATCAAGTGTTGATGGTCAATAAGACCACTAGTTTCAAGAAAAAGGGCAAAGGGAAGAAGAAGGGGAACTTCAAGAAGAACAACAAACAAGTTGCTGCTCAAGAGAAGAAACCCAAGTCTGGACCTAAGCCTGAGACTGAGTGCTTCTACTGCAAGCAGACTGGACATTGGAAGCGGAACTGCCCCAAGTATTTGGCAGATAAGAAGGATGGCACAGTGAACAAAGGTATATGTGATATACATGTTATTTATGTGTACCTTACTAATGCTCAAAGTAGTACCTGGGTATTTGATACTGGTTCCATTGCTAATATTTGCAACTCGAAACAGGGACTATGGATTAAGCGAAGATTGGCTAAGGACGAGGTGACGATGCGCGTGGGAAATTGTTCCAAAGTCGATGTGATCGCGGTCGGCACGCTACCTCTACATCTACCATCGGGATTAGTTTTAGACCTAAATAATTGTTATTTGGTGCCACCATTGAGCATGAACATATTCATAATGTTGAAGCCAAAAGATGCAGAGTTGATAATGATAGTGCAACTTATTTGTGGCACTACCGTTTAGGTCATATCGGTGTAAAGTGCATGAAGAAACTCCATACTGATGAACTTTTCGAATCACTTGATTATGAATCACTTGGTACTTGCGAATCGTGCCTCATGGGCAAGATGACTAAAACGCCGTTCTCCGGAACTATGGAGCGAGCAACTGATTTATTGGAAATCATACATACTAATGTATGTGGTCCAATGAATATTGAGGCTCGTGGCGGGTATCGTTATTTTCTCACCTTCACAGATGATTTGAGCAGATATGGGTATATCGACTTGATGAAACACAAGTCTAAAACATTTGAAAAGTTCAAAGAATTTCAGAGTGAAGTGGAAAATCAACGTAACAAGAAAATAAAATTTCTACGATCTGATCGTGGAGGAGAATATTTGAGTTACGAGTTTGGTTTACATTTGAAACAATGCGGAATAGTTTCACAACTCACACCACCCGGAACACCACAACAAAATTGTGTGTCCGAACGTCGTAATCGTACTTTACTAGATATGGTGCAATCTATGATGTCTCTTACTGATTTACCGCTATCGTTTTGGGGTTATGCTTTAGAGACGACTGCATTCACGTTAAATAGGGCACCATCAAAATCCGTTGAGACGGCGCCTTATGAACTGTGGTTTGGCGAGAAACCAAAGTTGTCGTTTCTTAAAGTTTGGGGCTGCGATTGTCGGATTTCGGGTTCCGGCAGACCCTTGAGGTTCGAACACTGGGGTGCGCGCGGAGATTCAACCCTCCACCGTCTCGCTCCTTGCTGAATCGCTAGGACCTAAACTACCAAACTGAACAGCGCAAGAGACACAAGATTTATACTGGTTCAGGCCACCATTGTGGTGTAATACCCTACTCCAGTGTGTGGTGTGGTGGATTGCCTCTTGGGCTTGATGATGAACAATACAAGGCAGAACAGCCTCGCGAGGGTCTGTTCTTGGCTGGTGCGACGAACTGCTGAGATGAGTTTGATCGCTCTATCTACTGGTTTCTTCGTGAGGATCCCGATTGCTAGGTCAGGTCCAGATGCCTCTACCCTGGGGGTGGCTAGTCCTATTTATAGGAAAAGGCCCTGGGCCTCTTCCCAAATATTGAGCGGGAAGGGCGCCAACAATTGGCCATTTTGAAGGGGAACAGCGGGTACACTTATCCTGACTAAAGTTGGTCCTCGCCTGTCAAAGGCTCTGGTGGTGACGCCTGCTTGGGCTCCACAATGACTTCCTTCTGGCCATTGGGCTAGTCTTGGTCTTGTTGCACTGAAATGGACGCCTTTGCTTGATACTCTCGCCTGCACTTGCTCCCTTTGCAACAAAGAGGAAAGGAGGACACTGCACGGGCTGGCGCCCGACTGGCGCCCTTGGTCGTCATGGCTTGCGTCATGGGCACCTCGCGAGGTACCCCGCCTTGAACTCTCCGCCTTCTCATGAGCCAGCCTGACGAGGCCGCGCCTGAGGAAGCTCCTTGTCGTCCGCCCCGTGAGGCTTGGCCCCTCGCGAGGGTCTTGAGCTTGCGTTGATGAAGATGAGCTGTGCTGGGCCTCCTTTGAGCCACGCCGCAGGCCGCAGGCAGGCAAGTCTGGGGACCCCCGTTCCCAGAATGCCGACAGTAGCCCCCGGGCCCACGGCGCGCCCGAACTTGGCTGAGCAGAGAGGCGAAAGGGCAAGTGCGAAGCATCGCGGGCCCTAATAGCCTGCGGCCTTGGGCGCCGCGTGGCGGTTAATTGGACGTGGGCGGCACTGTTCCCCACGACGCCTTGGTAACCGCTCGGATTCGACAAGTCCCTGCATGCAAAGCGGGTCATGATTACCTGTGATCGTGGAGGCCGACGGTTGGCCTTCGCCGGCTATAAGTACGGAACGGCGCGCGCCCTTCCAGTCTATCCTTCTGCTTCTCCTCCTTCCTGGGCCTTGCTCCGTCTTGCTGCAATGGCTCCGATCCGCCGGTTCTCCGCGGAAGAGAAGGGAAGGCTCCCCAAGAGGATCCTGACCCGCTCCCCCCGAAGAAGCGGCTTGCCCTCTGGTGTCAGGGCGAGAGCGCTCGCCAGGAAGCGTCAAGACCCTGGTGTGAGCGGCCGCCACCAGGGTTCCCTCTTCCCTTGTACACGCACATTGGCGGCTTTGAAGGAGTCGACGCCGAACGCCACGAGCGGCGCCACCGACGACGCCGGCGGGTCACGAAGGTGTGTGTCTTCCCCCCGGAGTCCACGCCAAGAGTTCGTGCTTCACGCCACCAAGCCTCCTAAGTCTTGGATTCATCTCCCCTCTTTCTTCACCTCCGTCGTCCGGCAGGGGGAACCCCTGGGGCTCTGGCTGCAGCACACCGGCTGCGGCACCCTCGCGACCGGGGCAGAGGTCGCGGTCGTTGCCCCGGGCAAGGTCTTCATGATTCGAGGCTGGGGCGAGGTCGCCCGGGTCTGCAGGACGAGGGGCGCCCTCACAATCCATCTAGAGTACGACGGTGCTTTGGTGATTTCCTTCAAGGTCTTCGATGCGGAGGGTCGTCGGCTGGAGTGCTACCCCGGGAGAGGCGGTCGGGACCCTGCTGCGGCGAGACAGAGGCCGGCCGTCCGCTCCCTTGGCCGCTCCTTAGGCGACGGAGGCGCCGGAGGATCTAGTGACTCCGTCGAGCTCTTCGTGACGCCGGAGACGAGCGACGACAGCTACGAGCCCCCGAGCATGTGCCGTTCCCGGGGTAGGGCGGGCTCGTCAGGTCGTCGCCGCCCCTGATCTGGATGGGGTTGGCGTCGGTGCCGGGCGGCCCACTGTTGATGATGGCGTCTGCCGTGATGCCCCATGTAGTTAGGACTCCTTAGGATTCGCGCCTTTTGTTCCTGCGAGGGGCCAAGAATTTACCCCACGGGGGCTTGTAAGATGTTTGTAGCTCCGTCTGTCAATATAATCCCTATTGTTCAGCGGTGCGAGATGCTTATTCCGTTTTAGCTTAGTTTCTTCCTTTAAGACCTCACGAGGGCTTGATGCTCTGCGCCGACAGGTCCCAGTCCCAAGGCGGCTTCAGCCGTCGCTGGTATGCCAGGTCGCGATGCCATGGTCAAGGCCAGGAGGTGAGCGGCCCGAGATCCGGTAAGAGCTCCTGAGTCGCGATGCTCAGGAGGTCCCCCTTGGCACTCAAGCAGCCATCATTCGATGAGAAAGGAGAGCGACGTTGCTAACACGGGATTGCACTGGGTGCGGGGATGGTGCTGCGGTAACTAGTTTGTCCAGAGGGTGACTTATCTCGAGGGTCAGGAAACACTTCATGGAGCGGCGCTAGGTCCATGCCTTGGCCGGCGAGGGATTGCTTGGCGAGGTCCTTGCGTGCTCCTCCCCTCTTTCCTCCGCTCCCCTTTCTGCTCTACGTCCTCGGGTCCCGGCCCTCGAGCGAGTCTCAGCCGTCGCTGGTATGCCAGGTCGCGATGCCGAGGTCAAGGCCAGAGGGTGAGGGCTGGAGGGCCAGTAGGGGCCCTGAGTCGCGATGCTCAGGCGCCCCCCTTTAACGCGCAAGCGGGTCGCGCGGGCAAGAGCGAAGAAGGCACCGTGAGGGCTTCGCCTGGCGGTGCTCCTTGGAGGGACCCTGCTGGCTCATCACGAAAGGAACGAGAGCTCGCCGTGGCGATCGACTGTTAGCCGTTAGTTGCTTGGGAGAGGCGTGAGAGGCCTGGCGAGGTGCATCTGGGCACCCGTGAGCCAGCGCAGGACTCACGAGGCCCTACCTCAAGGCGGGTTGCGCCTGGCTCTGGGCCTTATCTTCGAGTGTGTTCCTGCAAGTTTGGCCAGATGCCGGTGCTCTACCTCTTTGGGTCCCGGCTCTCGGGCTGGTCTCAGCTGTCGCTGGCATGCCAGGTCGCGATGCCATGGGCAAGACCAGAGGGTGAGGGCCGGAGAGCCGGTAGGAGCCCTGAGTCGTGATGCTCAGGCACCCCCCTTTAACGCGCAAGCTGGGTTAGATGTTGCAACTCTACGTCCTCGGGTCCCGGCTGTCGGGCTGGTCTCAGCCGTCGCTGGCATGCCAAGTCGCGATGCCATGGACAAGACCAGAGGGTGAGGGCCGGAGAGCTGGTAGGATCCCTGAGTCGCGATGCTCAGGCACCCCCCCTTTAACGTGCAAGCTCGGTTAGATGACGAAACTCTACGTCCTCGGGTCCCGGCTCACGGGCTAGTCTCAGCCGTCGCTGGCTTGCCAGGTCGCGATGCCATGGACAAGACCAGAGGGTGAGGGCCGGAGAGCCGGTAGGAGCCCTGAGTCGTGATGCTCAGGAACCCCCCCTTTAACGCCCAAGATTCCGACACCCAGGAGAAAAAGGCACCAACTAACAAGCATGGTGGATTGAAAGCATAGCCCTAAGATAAATGCGAGAGGGATACATGCCGCTGGGACAGGCCCGAGCGGCTCGGGGATGATGCAGCCCGAGGGGCGCCCCCAATAAGGTAAGCCAGGAACATGAAATAAAAGGGATACATGCCGCAGGGACGGACCCACGCGGCCCGGGAATAATGCGGCCCTGAAGGAGCTCCCAGTCAGAAGTGCAACTTAAAAGATGTCACCTTGAAAGTGCTAGTATAGACTAGAGGGGGGGTGAATAGGCGATTTTTATGAAAGTCATCAAAACTTGGAAGTTTCGAAGACAAACAACAGAAACAACCTAATTGATATGCAGCGGAAGATAAACTAACCTAAACAAGCCATAGTCAAGTATGTAATGATATGAAGGTACAAGACTAATAACAGTTAGGCAGTAAGGATCAAGATGGAAGATAGTATGAAGCCAATCAACAATAGTAGTCAAGCAATGAAGTCAAACAGATAAACAGATAAGCAATGACTTCATGAAGACAAACTTAAGTAAGGTTGGAAGGGATAGAATCAGTTGCTTGTTGAAGACACAGGATTTGTTGGACCAGTTCCAGTTGCTGTGACAACTGTACGTCTGGTTAGGGAGGCTGAGATTTAACTCAGAAGACCGTGTCTTCACCTTATTCCCCTTGAGCTAAGGACACCCAGTCCTCGCCCAATCACTCTGGTAAGTCTTCAAGGGAGACTTCCAAACCTTCACAGACTTCGTTCACCGGCAATCCACAATGACTCTTGGATGCTCAGAACGCGACGCCTAACCGGCTGGAGGATTCACAGTCCTCAAGTGTAATAAGTCTTCAGGTCACACAGACAGAAAGACTTCAGTGATGCCTAACACTCTTTGGCTCTAGGTGTTGGGGCTTTGTCCTCGCAAGGATTTCTCTCTCTCAAATGCTTCGAGGTGGGTTGCTCTCAAATGACAAAAGCCGTGCACAAACTCTACACAGCCACCAATTTATGGTGTAGGGGGTGGGTTATTTATAGCCACTAGGCAATCCGACCTGATTTGTCCAAAATGACCCTGGGTCACTAAGGAACTGACACGTGTTCCAACGGTCAGATTTCAGCACACGCGACAACTTTACTTGGGCTACAAGCAAAGCTGACTCATCCAGCTTTGGATAAGTTTTGCTCTCATTGTCTTCGCTCGAAGACATAGGATTTGAGTTGAGCATCACTTCAGTCACTCTGACTTAGTTCACTTGGACCCCACTTAACAGTACGGTGGTTCCTATGACTCAACAAAGAAGAAAAGAAACAACGAAAACACACAATCTTCGCGCTCCACAGTCTTCACGCAATGTCTTCTCATGTCATAGTCTTCAATATGAATATCTTCTCATACCACCATTGTCTTCAATGTCTTCACACATTTTTAGGGGTCGTCTCCGGTAGGTAAACCGAATCAATGAGGGACACTACCTGCGTTATCCTGCAATTCTCACAAACGCATTAGTCCCTCAACCAACTTTGTCGTCAATACTCCAAAACCAAAAAGGGGTGGCACTAGATTCACTTACAATCTCCCCCTTTTTGGTGATTGATGACAAACTGGTTGAAGTTTTCAACGGGGATAAAGTATGTGAAATTGTAAGGATAGGAATTTGTCTTCATAAGTTGCAAGGGCTGCCCCTGAAGATGTGCATATAAGTAATTTGCTTTTGGAATGAAAATGCACATGGCAGGTTGTACTTGTGGAGATCCACTTCAACTTATGAAGATAATTCATCATGCATGAAATGATATGGCAAGTAAAATGGTATGCATAATGAAAAATGGACGTCTGCAGAATGATCTAAGTGCGGAAGTTATCATCGCACATGCGGAATTTATCATCGCAAAGCAAATAAGTAGCAGAAGTAGCAGACGACCATCAAGTATAGGTGTTACAACTCAAAGAACCAAATGTTTCAAAACGCAAGAGTTGTAAGAACGCAGCAAAATATAATGCAACCGCCCATATGAACCCGCTTGAAGACTATCAACTCATACGCTTCTCCCCCTTTTGTCAGTAATGACCAAAAAGGTTTGAAGACATAGAGCATCTACTCGTCATCATGAGTAGGTGAAGCAGCAGGGTTGTTGTCGTTGGTTGGCGGTGCAGACGTGATTGGTGCAGTGTCGATGCGCGCAGTTGTAGTTGGAGGTGGTGAAGTAGCGTCATCTTCATCATCGATCACTCTGGCATTAACTGTTGCCGCGGAAGAGGAATATTCAGAGTCTTCAAGAGATGGAGTTCGACGCAGGGTAGCAGTCCTTGGAGGAGTGGAGTCGAACTGGAATCTTTCATTGAAGCCATCATCTTGAAGATCAGCTTCAGCACTGAGCAGGGTCAAACTCTTCCATGATCTTTGGCATGTTTCATGAGCAACAAAAGCATTCTTGGTGGCAAGGTTGCGAATGCGATTGACATCCACCAAGAGGCTTTGCATTTGGCGCTTGAGCCAGAAATGATGCTTATCCTGCTTCTGATGAAGAGCCACAAGAAGCTCTTGGTCATTAAGAACACGAGAACACTTCCGAGGCCTTTGCGCAATGGTGCTTTCAGTGGCTTCAGTTGGCGCTCTGTGAGGCAGACGGGTGTTACCAGCAAGTGAATAGAATCTTGTTGCTGCATGAACACCTTCAATAGGCTGACTGAAGCTTTGGTGCTCAATGTTCTGAAGACAAAGTGGCGTCTTGGCAGGGTCAGAGTATACAGCATCAATTGACATATCAACCTCGGGCAGAAATATTATGTGATTGCGAGCAGAGGGCTGATAATTGACAGATGAGTGTCGCTTGATGAGGCGCATGACCCAGGGAGCATAAAACTTCAGACCAAACATGTTAGAGCCGGAAGCAGCAAGTTGCCTGATGAAGAATTCCTGGGTGTTGAAACTGATGCCATTAAGAATATAGAAGACCAATGTCTTCATGGCTCCTTCAAGCTTGGCTGAGGATGAGTGTCCCTTGACTGGCCATAGAGTTCGCCTGATGAAATGATATGTGGTGCGAGGCAGATACTCAAGGTCTTCAACAAAGAAATGTGTGGGATACTCAGCGTCAGATGGCAAAGGCTTCATCATGCTCAGCATCTGGCTCATGTTGGGTTCTGGCTTATGAAAGATGCTCTCCACAGCATTGCGGTGTAGCTGACAGTTAGGCTCATACATTACTCCAGGAGTGGCTAGCCCAGTAAGCTCGATGATATCCATGGCTTTGGCTTCATGATGAACATTGCCAGCCATCCACTCGATAACCCATGTCTTGATGTCTCTGTAGTAGCCGCGAATGTGCAGAGTGGCGTAGAATTGAAGCAATAGCTCTTCATTCCAGTGTTCCTTGTCTGTCACAAAATGAAGCAGACCAGCATCGCGAAAGCAGTCAAGTGCTTCTTCCAAGCACGGCAGTCCAGCAATGGCTTCAGTGTCAAGACGCATATGAGGGAAAATGCGCCCTTGATCATATAGTATGCATGAGTAATAGCTTCTCTGCTGATAGCTCCAGAACCGATCTGATGAAATCCGTGGCATGGAGTAGGGGTTCTTGGCGCTGTCAAAGAAGGTATTGTGGCTCTTGAAGCCATTAGCATTGAAGGACCCGGGGGAATTGGCAGTACCTGGAAACCTTGGCAATCTCGGCTTTGGCTTCTGGACCTGAGGCCGATGCTCAACATGATAGTCAAATTGCGGTCCTGAGGCAGCAGGCGGAGGCAACAGAACGGGCCATCTGACAGTGACAAGCTGACCATGATCGTATGCTTGCTCAATAGTGTGAGGCCTTGGTGGTGGAACAGGAGCAGGGGCAACATCAGAGGGTTCAGGCTGCACAACAGGTGCTTCAGGAGCAGTTGTCATATTCGCTCCAGGTGCAGCCTCCTCATTGGCGTCAGGTGCAGCAGTCTCATTGGCGTCAGATTCAGGGGCCACATTTGCTTCGGGCACAGTGGCCTCATTGGTTTCAGGCACGCTGGTTGGTGCAGGCTCCACATTGGCGTTAGCCATGACCACGTCATTGGCTTCATTGGCATTGGTGGTGGCAGCCTCAACATTTTCAACCTCCTCTTGACGAGCAGGAGGGTCGGGCACAGGCACGTTCAAATCATGAACTGCTTCTTCTTCAATCGCTGGGGGTGTTGGTACACGAACTTCTTCTTCTTCAATAGCAGGGGGAGTCAGTACATGTACTTCTTCTTCTTTTTCTTCGGCTGATGCAGCCGGAATGTCTTCAGCAGCATGTGCTTCAGACATGGAGATGTTCACTGTTGGAGCTGGTTCAGAGAATACTTGCCATGCAATAGGTGAACGTTGCACTTCTCCTTCAGGAACGCTCGACAGAGGGATTTCAGGCCTTTGTCCTCTTCGAAGCCTGCGAAGCGCTGGCTTCAAGTTAGGAGATGGACTTGGTTGAGCCTGAAAGTCCTCATCCTCTTCTTGCACTGGGGGTGGAGCTTGTTGTTGTTGTTGGGGAGTACTGGGGGAGTCTTGTTGTTGTTGTGGGTGATCAGCCCACGAAGCATCCTGAGCAATTGGCGTCAATGGACGACCAATGCTGATGATTTCGCTGTTCGTACGAACAGGTGATGATACCACTTGATGTCCAATCTGAGGAAGAACTTCATCATCATTTACATTGTCATCTTGACCAATGTCTTCAGCAGCGTTGGGTTCAGCTGCTGGAATATCTTCAGTCTCATGAGCCTCTGTGATAGCAGGCTCATGGACGACCATCCATCGTTCTTGATGAACAGACACAGGGCGAACAACGGAAATGGGTTCAACGACTAAGGGATCTGTGGAAGCAGCCCTAGTCTTCTTGGTCTTGTGCTTCTTCTTGGAGGGAGCGGCATCAGAAGCTTCAGTATTCTTTCTCTTTCTTGCATCAGCCTCGGCAGCCTTTGTCTTCTTCTGTTCTGAAGCGGTTGAGGTGACCTTTCGCTTCGAGCCAGTCATGCTGCTCGGGAAGATAATGCGAGGGGCTTCTTGGCTTGAAGGCGCAGGCTGTTCAGCAGGGTGCTTCTTCTTCCTCTTTGCAGCCATCCTGGGTTCAATGCCTAGACGGCCAAGGGACTTGCGCTTCTCAGCCTCATTGTAAGCAAGCACACACTTATCAGCCAAAAGCTTCATGCGTTCTCGAGAGCCCTGAGCTTCTTGGCGTTTCTTCAGAAAAGCTTCTTTGAGCTCATGGAGCATGACCTTGAAGTTGCGGACGTCTTGAACACTCAGATTGTCCACATGCTTCTTGAATTGAGCCTTCTCAAAATCAATCTTGTTTTTGAGCTCAACGATGCGCTGAGCGAGAGCTAGCTCAGAAGCAATGGCGCCATTGAAGGCAACACTGAGGCCTACTGGGAGCTGTAAATCTTCAAAGCTGACGTTGGGGGTGTCGAACCATTCATCAATGAAATTGTGAATGATGGCCACATCAAAGAGAGGTAGGTTGCTGAAGATTTCTGCTTCTTCTTTGCTCTTGATCAGCTGCTCAAGGGCATCATCCGCAAGATCTTCATCACTTGATAGATCAATGGGTTCTTCACACAGAATGGCAACAGGAGTCAAAGCTCGCTGATCAGATGTTCTAACAAGCTGCTTTTCCTTGTCCGTTCTCCTGGAGACACGGGACAGATCTTCAGATTGCACACTGGCTTCAGGAGGTACAGTGGCCAGTGGCTTCGCATGCAAAGTCTTCGGAGGTGGCTTTGCACCTGAGGTTGAAGCCTTAGACTTCTTTTGCTTCTGCGGCTTTGGCGGAGGAGGAGCAGGGGCTTCATCAGAGTCAGCACCATCGTCAGAATGATCTACTCTGGCGCCTTGGACCATGATGTAAGTGATAAGGCCATCAAGGTTGGCATAGGGGCCAATGACATTAGGATTAGCTTCACGGGAGCCATCAACACGGGGAGCAGAGGGACCTGGATTGAAGTCGAAACCCAATGTCTTCTTGTTCTCTTTGGCCGAAGCCATAACAAACTGATAGTTGCACTTGAAGAGCGAATCATCACGACACCATAGAAGTGAAGTGGGATCTGCGTTCGCTGGCTGTGGCCCACGGACCATGCATGGATAGAAGCCTTGTTCAATGGCTTCAGCTCGGCTCTTGGGTTGAAGCCCTCGATAGAGGATGTCACCCCAAGGTTTCTTGATGGCATTTTTCTCTGCATATTCCTTTGTCACAAATCTATACTTGAACCACTCCTCAGCCCAATAGTGTCGGATCCATGGGATTCGCGTCTTCCTCTGATGATAATTTTCTTCAAGATCTGTCTTGTACAGTTCCGCTAAGTCATCAGGCAGATCTTTAGATGTGCCTCCTCTGTGCTGTCTGCCACCCTTCCTTGCTGATTTTTCTGTTGCCATGAATTTTAAACTGAAAGGCTTCAATACGTTCAAAGGCTTCAGAGATTTGCGCTTGCTGGTCAAGCAGGAACTGGCTTCAGGAGAATTCAACTGATGCTGTAAGTATTCTGCAAACGAATGCAGACTATGAGAACCAAGGGATTCTCCCACGGACATGTACCTGTGACAGCATTAGAGATGTGAGGGAAGGGGAAGAGGTCATATGCATTCTCAGAAGATTTTAAGATAAATCAGTTTGAAGACATTGACCTCATGTTGCAAAGACATTCACTTATATAGGTGAGTTGGTTCCAAATTTGTACCAATCCGTGAATAAGTACAAGTGAGGAATCAAACTAGAAGAAATCTAAGTGAATCGACTAAGCAGTATGAGATGCAGACGGAATAGATCTAGCTTTGAATAGACAGAAACAACTTTCGGTAAACAGGATGAATCTTGAAGATAAAAAAGGTGGTAAAAATAGAGTTATAATTACCGCACAAAGAACTGCTAGATGGAGAAGAATAGGAGACCGAGCAGTTCAGCCCACCGTGCCCTAACTTGGCGACAGAGGACACCTACGGCGATGGCGGAGAGGACGATGTCCACGGCCGGCATGAAGACGGCGTCAGAGAAGTCGCGGCAGCTAAGCGCTTCGTCGCCGGCATCGTCTCGAGCTAGCGGTGGCGCTAGGGTTTTGATGGAGGTGGAGAGGTGGAAGAAGTATTTCTTTACCACAGGGGGATAGCTATTTATAAGTAGGTGAGAGACACAGCGCAATTACGCTGGTGCCCCTGGCGGTTCACATCTGAGGGGCACGTGGCGAACATGCAACACCCTCAGGGTTGTCCCACGTTCCCACGCCCGCCAGGCATGTCGGAGAGTTGTTCCGGCTTCTTCGGATTTCAACAGTAAAGATAATCCATTAAGAACTGATATAATGTTTGTCTCTTTGCCGTCTGCTGACTAGGACGCAGAGAAGACATTCAACAGCTTCAACAGAATGCATATGATTTGGACAGATAGATTTTGAGATAGGAAGCATAGAGAGGTTAGGGTCCGATCACATTCACTTAGTTCAGAAGATCCAATCTTGAAGACATAGCTATAAGTGAATGCTGTAGAGGACAGAACACTAGTATATATATATATATATATATATATATATATATATATATATATATATATATATATATATATATATATCAAAAGCAATCAAATCATCATAGTGCAGAAAGTCATGAAGACAAATTGAAACTGAAGACAAACCAAATGCAAAGTCATTGCAATATAACACCTTGAATGAACCACTTCAAACTAGAAAAGTTGGTGGTGGCATTACCCACCGTATAGGAAGTATTAGACCCAGACACGGCGCACAATTATCGTGGCGCTCCGAAGTCAAATTCCATGTTAATGTATTCACACTCAGAGTGTAAATCTTCATTGATTGAAGATATACCTTACTTTGTGTGTTGCACATCTAAGTCATCAACATGCATAAGTGTTAGGATGTGTGCCTGATCACAGGACATTAGAGGATTCTAAGATATTTAGCTCACATCGTAACTTGCAAAATCTTTTCTCATCCAAGGGCTTTGTGAAGATATCTGCCAGTTGCTCATCAGTGTTGACATGAATGATATCGATATCTTTCTTCATAACATGATCTCTGAGAAAGTGATGACGAATTTCAATGTGCTTTGTCTTCGAGTGTTGGACTGGATTGTTGGCTATCTTGATGGCACTCTCGTTGTCGCAGAAGAGAGGTACTTGTTTCAGGTTGATGCCATAGTCCTTGAGAGTTTGCTTCATCCATAGAAGCTGAGCACAACAGGATCCAGCAGCAATGTATTCAGATTCAGCAGTTGAGAGTGATACACAGTTCTGCTTCTTCGAAGACCAACAGACAAGTGGTCGACCCAGAAAATGGCATGTGCCAGATGTAGACTTGCGATCCACCTTGTCACTAGCATAATCAACATCCGAGAATCCAACCAAATCGAATCTTGAGCCCTTGGGATACCATAATCCGAGTGTTGGGGTGTAAGCCAAATATCGAAGAATTCGCTTCACAGCTAAGTGATGCGATTCCTTTGGTGCCGCTTGGTACTGAGCACACATGCAAACACTAAGCATAATATCTGGCCTAGATGCACATAAATAAAGCAGAGAACCAATCATGGAGCGGTATACATTTTGATCGAACTCTTTACCATTGTCGTCAGGACCAAGATGGTTCTTGGCTGGCATTGGCGTCGTGTAGCCTTTGCAGTCTTCCATTCCAAACTTCTTCAGACAGTCTTTGAGGTATTTCTCTTGAGATATGAAGATGCCATTCCTTTGCTGATGAATTTGAAGACCAAGGAAGAACTTCAGCTCACCCATCATGGACATTTGATATTGCTCTTGCATCATGTACCCAAACTCATCATTGTACTTCTGGTTGGTGCATCCGAAGATAATGTCATCCACATATATTTGGCACATAAATAGTTCACCATCATATGTCTTCGTGAAGAGAGTGGGATCGAGGGATCCAGGTTGAAGCCTTTGCTCTTCAGGAAGTCTTTGATTGTATCATACCAGGCGCGAGGGGCTTGTTTGAGGCCATACAGTGCCTTGTTTAGCTTGTACACCATATCAGGATGTTTTGGATCTTCAAAGCTAGGTGGTTGTGCGACATACGCTTCTTCTTCAATCTTGCCATTGAGAAATGCACTCTTTACATCCATTTGATATAGCAAGATATTGTGACGATTTGCGTAGGCTAGCAGTATGCGAATAGCTTCAAGCCTAGCAACAGGAGCAAATGTTTCATCGAAGTCAATTCCTTCAACTTGAGTGTATCCTTGAGCCACAAGACGTGCTTTGTTTCTGACGACTTGACCATGCTCATCTTGTTTGTTTCGATATACCCATTTTGTTCCAATAATGTTATGCTTGCGTGGATCAGGTCGCTTGACAAGTTCCCAGACATTATTCAGTTTGAACTATTGAAGTTCTTCTTGCATGGCTTGAATCCATTCTGGTTCCATAAAAGCTTCAGCAACTTTCTTGGGTTCTGATATTGACACAAATGAAAAGTGCCCACAGAAGTTTGCTAGCTGAGTTGCTCTTGAACGAGTGAGCGGACCAGGTGCATTGATGCTGTCAATTATCTTCTCTATTTGAACTTCATTTGCAACACGAGGATGAACAGGACGAAGATTTTGCTCTGGCTGATCATTGTCATCATTGGGAGGATTGTCTTCGGACGGAGCATTGTTTTCAGGTTGATTTGGTGCAGAGATGATAAGTTCCTCTTTAGGTTGTGCTTCAGAGGGCATGATTTCACCAGTTCCCATCAGCTTGATTGCCTCGTTTGAAGGAGCTTCATCCAGTGTACTTGGCAGGATCTCTCTCTGTGAACCATTGGTTTCATCAAATTTCACATCCACAGTTTCAACGATCTTGTAGAGATAAAGGTTGAAGACTCTGTAGGAGTGTGAATCCTTTCCATAGCCAAGCATGAAGCCTTCGTGAGCCTTAGGTGCAAATTTTGACTTGTGATGGGGATCCTTTATCCAGCATCTTGCTCCAAATACTCTAAAGTAACTGACATTTGGCTTCTTGCCAGTAAGTAGCTCATATGATGTTTTGTTCAGAAGCTTATGAACGTACACACGGTTGATGATGTGACATGCTGTATCAATAGCTTCGGGCCAGAACTTTCTTGGTGTCTTGTACTCATCTAGCATTGTTCGAGCCATTTCAATGAGGGTTCTGTTCTTGCGCTCAACGATGCCATTTTGCTGAGGTGTGTATGGAGCAGAGTACTCATGAGTGATTCCCATTGTATCCAAATACAGATCAAGTCCAGTGTTCTTGAATTCAGTGCCATTGTCACTTCTGATGTGCTTGATCTTCACTCCATAATTGTTCATTGCTCGATTTGCAAAGCGTCTGAAGACATCTTGTACTTCAGTCTTGTAAAGAATTATATGGACCCATGTGTATCTTGAGTAGTCATCAACAATGACGAAGCCATAGAGACAGGCAGTTGTTGTGAGGGTGGAGTAGTGAGTAGGTCCAAATAAGTCCATGTGTAACAGCTCGAAGGGTTGAGATGTTGTCATGATTGTCTTTGACGGGTGCTTTGCCCTTGTCATATTTCCAGCTTCACAGGCACCACACAGATGATCCTTCTTGAACTTGACATCTTCGATGCCTATGACATGCTTCTTCTTGACGAGTGAGTGTAAGTTCCTCATGCCAACATGTCCTAGCCTTCGATGCCAGAGCCAGCATTCTGAAGCTTTTATGAGAAGACAAACGACAAGCTGTGGACCTGCTGATAAATCTACCATGTACAGATCATCTTTTCGATATCCTTCAAAGACTAGAGATTTGTCAGATTCCATTAGTACAAGGCAACGATATTTGCCAAATATCACAATCATGTTCAAGTCACAAAGCATTGAGACAGACATTAAGTTGAAACCAAGGGATTCAACAAGCATCACTTTATCCATGTGTTGATCCTTTGAGATTGAAACTCTACCTAGACCCAATACTTTGCTTTTACCAGTGTCAGCAAATGTGATGTGACTCTTGTCGGATGGACGTAAGGTTGAGTCCAGGAGAAGACTTCGATCACCAGTCATATGATTTGTGCATCCACTGTCCATAATCCATTCTGAAGCTTTTGGTGATGTACCCTACAGTGCAGTTAGGAGGATAGGCTTCACACAAGTGTTGTGAAGCATATGCATTTTATACATATAGGGACATTCACAGCTTATATCAATGTTAGGACATAGTATGACTGATAAGAAATTCAGATGTGAAGCATATAGAATGATATTTTAACGTGCGTCCTCAGTGAGTTTTAGGTCCCCAGCAATAGTGTCGGACGACATTGATTGCTGGCTGGAGACCATTTTCTGCAAAAGAGAGTTAGTTCTTCTTTGCCACCCACATTTTCAGTGGGGGCTTAGAAGCAATGAGTCTAAGTGCAGCATCTGAGAATTTTGGCTTTGAAGCCCTAGCAAATAGCCTTGCAGGAGATGAATGATACTCATATGAATAAGCAGAAAAGTTCTTAGTCCTATGAACATAGCGGTTCGAAGATACACACTCATATTCATAAGTCTGAGCATGATTTCCCTGCAAAACATTGGCGTTAGGGTGACTCATGTGAGTCCTGTATCTGTATGAAGCCTTTGGGCCATATGAAGCTATAGGTCTGGGGTTTGTCTTCTTCCTAGGTGGTGTCATGACGACATTCACAGGAAGATTCTCAATGTACCGCTTAGGTACCCAGATCTTCTTCATTGGTGGTCCATTCCTGCAGTTAGTACCAATGTACCTGGCAAACACTTCACCATTCTGATTTTTGAACAGCTTATAGTTTGCATCAAAGGATTCATCAATGATAATAGGGTTAGCACAGGTAAAGCCAGATAAGGTGGATGGATCTACTGAACGTCCCTTTGCAGCAACCCATGTGGTTTTGGGGTACTGCTCAGGCTTCCAGTATGAGCCATCAACGTTCATTTTCCTCTCGAACCCAACACCCTCTTTCCTAGGGTTTCGGTTCAGAATCTGCTTTTTGAGGACATCGCAGAGAGTCTGATGTCCCTTCAAACTTTTGTACATCCCTGTTTCAAGCAATGTCTTCAACGTAGCATTTTCATTAGGAACAGCAGTGGTATCCTCCGCAGAGGGGTTAGTGACCACATCAGTAGGTGAAGACAATGAAACGGTAGCAGCAGTGGAACATTCAGCAACAGATGTAGCGTTATCACGCTCAATGCATTTTAGACATGGTGGTTCAAATCCTTCCTGAGCGGAACTGATCTGTTGAGCGCGAAGTGACTCATTCACTTTTTGAAGATCTTCATGAGCCGCTCTCAATTTCTCAAGCTCTTGTTTCCTTTGAAGATAATCATAGGAGAGCCTTTCATAAGTAGTTGAGAGTGATTCATGACGACCTTCAAGTTCTTGGTACTTAGCATGAAGACTTTTTATGTCATCAACTAAGGACTGTGAACGTGTCATTTCAGCGTCCAACAGGTCATCGCTTTTGTCTAACAGTTTTTGAGTATGTTCCATAGCCTTTTGTTGTTCAGTTGCAATTTTAGCAAGTGTTTTGTAGCTGGGTTTGGATTCACAATCAGAGTCATCTTCACTTGAAGTTTGAAAGTAAGCATCGCGTGATTTTACCTTGGCACCGCGTGCCATGAAGCAGTAGGTGGGAGTAGGATCGTCTTCGTCATTAGCTTCAGTGTTGGTGTGGAAGTCATTGTCTTCAGTGTTGAAGATGGACTTGGCAACATAGGCAGTGGCTAAAGCCAGACTTGCAACGCCAGGGTCAGACTCCTCTCCAGACTCCACCTCCGCCTCCTCCGAAGCAGACTCCTCCTCTGAATCCATTTCCTTGCCAACAAAAGCACGAGCCATTCCAGATGAGCTCTTCTTGTATGATGAAGACTTGGAAGAAGACTTAGAAGACTTTGAGGATTTCTTCTTCTTCTTGTCATCAGAATCATATTCCTTGCTTTTCTTCTTCTTCTTCTTCTCATTATCCCACTGTGGACACTCAGATATGTAGTGGCCAGGTTTCTTGCACTTGTGGCAAGTTCTCTTCTTGTGATCATGTGTGGAAGCTTCATCATTCCTTGAGCTAGATCGTGAAGACTTTCTGAAGCCTTTCTTCTTTGTGAATTTCTGGAACTTCTTCACAAGCATAGCAAGTTCCCTTCCAATGTCTTCAGGATCTTCAGAACTGCAGTCAGATTCTTCTTCAGATGAGGAAACAACTTTTGCCTTCAAAGCACGAGTTCGGCCATAGCTTGGACCATAGATATCTCTTTCCTCAGATAGCTGGAACTCATGTGTGTTGAGCCTCTCAAGTATATCAGACGGATCGAGTGTCTTGAAGTCAGGACGTTCTTGTATCATGAGGGCAAGGGTGTCAAAGGAGCTGTCAAGTGATCTCAGCAGTGTCTTGACGATTTCATGCTTGGTAATCTCAGTTGCGCCAAGAGCTTGAAGTTCATTCGTGATATCAGTGAGGCGATCAAACGTGAGCTGGACATTCTCATTGTCATTTCTCTTGAAGCGGTTGAAGAGGTTGCGGAGAACACTGATTCTTTGATCTCTCTGGGTTGAAACGCCTTCATTGACCTTGGATAGCCAGTCCCAGACTAGCTTCGACATTTCCAAAGCACTCACACGACCATACTGTCCTTTGGTCAGATGAGCACAGATGATGTTCTTCGCAGTAGAGTCCAGTTGAATGAACTTCTTGACATCAGTGGGGGTGACACCTTCACCAGTTTTGGGAATGCCATTCTTGACGACATACCAGAGGTCGACATCAATGGCTTCAAGATGCATGCGCATCTTATTCTTCCAGTAGGGATATTCAGTTCCATCGAACACGGGGCAAGCAGCGGAGACCTTGATTATCCCTGCAGTCGACATAGCTGAAACTCCAGGTGGTGAAATCGAATCACACAGAACAAGGGAGTACCTTGCTCTGATACCAATTGAAAGTGCTAGTATCGACTAGAGGGGGGGTGAATAGGCGATTTTTATGAAAGTCATCAAAACTTGGAAGTTTCGAAGACAAACAATAGAAACAACCTAATTGATATGCAGCGGAAGATAAACTAACCTAAACAAGCCATAGTCAAGTATGTAATGATATGAAGGTACAGGACTAATAGCAGTTAGGCAGTAAGGATCAAGATGGAAGATAGTATGAAGCCAATCAACAATAGTAGTCAAGCAATGAAGTCAAACAGATAAACAGATAAGCAATGACTTCATGAAGACAAACTTAAGTAAGGTTGGAAGGGATAGAACCAGTTGCTTGTTGAAGACACAGGATTTGTTGGACCAGTTCCAGTTGCTGTGACAACTGTACGTCTGGTTAGGGAGGCTGAGATTTAACTTAGAAGACCGTGTCTTCACCTTATTCCCCTTGAGCTAAGGACACCCAGTCCTCGCCCAATCACTCTAGTAAGTCTTCAAGGGAGACTTCCAAACCTTCACAGACTTCGTTCACCGGCAATCCACAATGACTCTTGGATGCTCAAAACGCGACGCCTAACCGGCTGGAGGATTCACAGTCCTCAAGTGTAATAAGTCTTCAGGTCACATAGACAGAAAGACTTCAGTGATGCCTAACACTCTTTGGCTCTGGGTGTTGGGGCTTTGTCCTCGCAAGGATTTCTCTCTCTCAAATGCTTTGAGGTGGGTTGCTCTCAAACAACAAAAGTTGTGCACAAACTCTGAGCAGCCACCAATTTATGGTGTAGGGGGTGGGCTATTTATAGCCACTAGGCAACCCGACCTGATTTGTCCAAAATGAGCCTGGGTCACTAGGGAACTGACACGTGTTCCAACGGTCAGATTTCAGCACAGACAGCAACTTTACTTGGGCTACAAGCAAAGCTGACTCATCCAGCTCTGGATAAGTTTTGCTCTCATTGTCTTCGCTCGAAGACATAGGATTTGAGTTGAGCATCACTTCAGTCACTCTGACTTAGTTCACTTGGACCCCACTTAACAGTACGGTGGTTCCTATGACTCAACAAAGAAGAAAAGAAACAATGAAAACACACAGTCTTCGCGCTCCACAGTCTTCACGCAATGTCTTCTCATGTCATAGTCTTCAATATGCTTCTCATACCACCATTGTCTTCAATGTCTTCACACATTTTTAGGGGTCGTCTCCGGTAGGTAAACCGAATCAATGAGGGACACTACCTGTGTTATCCTGCAATTCTCACAAACGCATTAGTCCCTCAACCAACTTTGTCGTCGATACTCCAAAACCAACAAGGGGTGGCACTAGATGCACTTACACACCTGATGATGTTGGGGTCGAAAGGGGTGTTGGTGTAGCAGACTCGGTGGGCTGCGGGAGCCGATCCTCACGAGCCCCCAGGCCCAGGGGCCTCTAGAGGCTCTGGAGGCGCTGGCGGCTCCTCGCGGGCCATCTCCATCTCCGCCAGGGCTGCGGCACGTTTGACCTATTGAGCCTCCAAGATGGCCCTCGTGAGACGCTGGTGCGCAGCAGCCGCGTTCGGCAGGCCGTAAGGCATGCGCACGTAGCTGTGGGGCGGACCCTTGCAACGTCCCACTCGTGAGGGCCAGAGGCACTCTTGAGACGCGGCTTGGTTCAGCCCTGGTATGTCGATACAAACGCGCATCCCACCATCCTCGCCTAGATGGGGGGCCACAGCGGGTAGGCGGCGGCTGCCTCTCATGACCCTTGACTCCTATAACTCCTGAATGGCCTTGCTGACGAACTCCTGAGGGTTTGGCCCTCCTTGCCTTGCTCCTTCTTGAGGGAAACGTGCTTCGAAGCATGCCTCCACGTGGTGCCCAAGCGCCTCCCTCGTGACCTTGGCGAGGTCGGCGGCCCTCCAGGGGAGAGCCCCCGAGCCCTGCCTGAGGAGGGCCCGGGAACGCTTCCCTATGCGAAGGAAGGAGGCTCCTCCTGGCCAGGCGCAGGCCCTGAGGGGCCTGCCTCCTGAGGGGCCGGGCCGGTTGATGTCTTCTTCTTCTTGGGGGCGGCCTAGGGAAGCCTCTTGCCTCCGTGGTCTGGGTCTTCCAGTGATGCGGCCTGAAAGGCTCGCTCCAGGGAGCACACTGCGTCTCTCTCTTCGCAGGGCACCGTGATGACCCCGCCGCTTCCTGGCATCTTGAGGACGTTGCAGGCGTGGTGGGTTACGGCCATGAACTTGGCCAACACCGAGTACCCGAGGATGGCGTTGTACGGAAGGTGAATGTGGGCGACGTCAAAGTCGATGAGCTCGGTGCAGTAGTTGTCGCGAGCCCCGAAGGTGACAGGAAGGCGGACCTGCCCTATCGGGACCGTGGAGCCGTCGGTGACTCCGGAGAAGGGCTTGGTTGGCTGAAGCTGACTGTAAGGCACTTGAAGATTGTTGAATGTTTCCACGGACAGGATGTTGAGCCCTGCCCCGCGGTCGATGAGGGTCCTGGTGACTAGCACGTTGCTGATGATTGGGGAACAAAGCATCGGGTGGACTCCAGCTGTGGCCGTGCACTTGAGATGATCCGCTGAGCTGAACGTGATGGCGCACGCCGACCACCTGAGAGGGCGCGTGGCCTCGAGCTTGGGGAGGACTGCATTCACTTCGCGGGCGAACTGCTTGAAGATGCACTGAGAGGCTGGGGCTTGAGCTCCGCCCAGGATGCAGGCGATTGCACGTGGTTCCTGGAAGCCCCCAGCCCCCTCGTCCTGATGACGGTCTTCATTTCTCCTTGGCTGCGGCAGCAGCAGAGGGAGGCCTGCGTTCCCTTGCGGGCGATCCTCGCGAGGCTGATCCCTCCAGCCTCCCTCGCGAGGCGGGTCCTGCCAGCGGTCCTCGTGAGGTTGGTCACGCCACCCTTGGCGCGGGCCGCGGTCTTCCCAGCGTCCTGCATTCCTTCCTCCTCCTCGGCCGTAGCCCCGGTCGCTGCGGTCGGGACGTCTGCCGACCCTTCCTTCATGCACGGCCCGGAGCTCTTGGCATTCATTTGTGTTGCGACTGTGGAGGTCGTGGTACACGCAGTACCGACTGCCCTTGGAGGATTTGGGCTGATCTCTGACCCGCTTGGTGTCTGGCTCGGCCGCGAGCACGGCAGCCCCCTTGCGCTTCACGTCCTTGGCCTTGAGCTTCTTCTCTTCGGGGTCCGCAGCAGGCAGCTCGAGGAGGGAGAGGCGCCCCTCCTGAGCCCTGGCGCACTTGGTCGCCAAGTTGAACAGCTCCAAGGAGGTGCACAGGTCTTCATGCATCGCCAGCTCCTCCTTCATCTTGACGTCGCGCACACCGTCGGAGAAGGCAGAGATGATGGCCTCCTCCGTTACCCTGGGGATCTTGAGGCGCGCATTGTTGAAGCGCTGGGTGTACTTCTGCAGGGTTTCCCCTGGCTACTGCTTGATACGGCGCATGTCGCTCACGGCGGGTGGCCGGTCGCGAGTACCCTGGAAGTTGGCGATGAAGCGGGTGCGCATCTCGTCCCAGGAAGAGATCGTGCCTGGGGCCAGATTCAGGAGCCAGGTGCGGGCTCCGTCCTTGAGCGCCATGGGAAACCAGTTCGCCATGACCTTTTCGTCTCCATTGGCAGCCTCGATTCCCAAGTCGTAGAGTTGGAGGAACTCCGCATGGTCAGCCGTGCCGTCGTAGCGAGGAGGCAGATCTGGCTTGAACTTGCCGGGCCACGCGACGCTGCGCAGCTCAGAGATGAAGGCGCGGCAGCCTGCCGTGGCCGCAGGGGGCCTTGGGCGACGGAGAGCTTGGTCTTGCGGGTCCCCATGCGCCACGGCTGGGGGCAGCGCAGGGTCTTGACGTGCTGGAGCAGGAAGCGCTCGGGCAGCCTCTCGTGGGCGAGGGACTTCTTGACAGCTCTGCTCTTGCCGCGCTGGCGCCTGACGGAGCGGGTTCCGCCCAGGGGCCGCGCGCCTTGGGGCCAGGGCACCTTCTTGAGGAGGAGGCGGCTGAGGCGCCCCAGGAGCTTCATTGCCTGCGCAGGGCGGGGTGCGGTGCAATGAGAAGGACGGTGCGGGGGCGCCTCCAGCGGCGCGGACGAGCTTGGCGACTCGGTCGAGCCATTCTTCGTAGACATCGTCGATGGGGCGGTAGCGCAGGAGCTCGTTTGCCGCGATGAGCGCAGCTCAGACCTTCAAGGCCGCGCGGGGCTTGCATGACGAAGAACCAGCGGGGGTGAGCGAGGGCGTCGCGGTGCGGCCGTCCCGCCTCAGGGACGGATGCTGGGATGACGCTTGCTGCTCGTTCCCCGCCGGGCCGGTGGCGGCGTTGACGGCAGGTGACGAGGAACGACGGGGGCGCCTGCCGATGGGAGCCGTCTGGGCGACATGGGAGGCGAGGGCGGCTCGGCGCGAGCCCGACGAGCGTCAGACATGGTTGCGGTGGTCGGGGAAGAACGAGACGACGGAAAGCAGATTCCGGCGCACTCCTACCTAGCGCGCCAAATGTCAGATTTTGGGTTCCGGCAGACCCTTGAGGTTCGAACACTGGGGTGCGTGCGGAGATTCAACCCTCTACCGTCTCGCTCCTCGCCGAATCGCTAGGACCTAAACTACCAAACTGAACAGCGCAAGAGACACAAGATTTATACCGGTTCAGGCCACCATTGTGGTGTAATACCCTACTCCAGTGTGTGGTGTGGTGGATTGCCTCTTGGGCTTGATGATGAACAATACAAGGCAGAACAGCCTCGCGAGGGTCTGTTCTTGGCTGGTGCGACGAACTGCTGAGATGAGTTTGATCGCTCTATCTACTGGTTTCTTCGTGAGGATCCCGATTGCTAGGTCAGGTCCAGATGCCTCTACCCTGGGGGTGGCTAGTCCTAGTTATAGGCAAAGGCCCTGGTCCTCTTCCCAAATATTGGGCGGGAAGGGCGCTAACAGTTGGCCATTTTGAAGGGGAACAACGGGTACACTTATCCTGACTAAAGTTGGTCCTCGCGTGTCAAAGGCTCTGGTGGTGACGCCAGCTTGGGCTCCACAATGACTTCCTTCTGGCCGTTGGGCTGGTCTTGGTCTTGTTGCACAGAAATGGACGCCTTTGCTTGATACTCTCACCTGCGCTTGCTCCCTTTGCACCAAAGAGGAAAGGAGGACATTGCGCGGGCTGGCGCCCGACTGGCGCCCTTGGTCATCATGGCTTGCGTCATGGGCACCTCGCAAGGTACCCCGCCTTGAACTCTCCGCCTCCTCATGAGCCAGCCTGGCAAGGTCGCGCCTGAGGAAGCTCCTTGTCGTCCGCCCCGTGAGGCTTGGCCCCTCACGAGGGTCTTGAGCTTGCGTTGATGAAGATGGGCTATGCTGGGACTCCTTTGAGCCACGCCGCAGGCCGCAGGTAGGCAAGTCTGGGGACCCCCATTCCCAGAACGCCGACAGCGATGCTTATGTGAAGAAACTTTAACCAGATAAGCTCGAACCCAAATCGGAGAAATGTGTCTTCATAGGATACCCAAAAGAGACTATTGGGTACACCTTCTATCAGAGATCTGAGGGCAAGATTTTCGTTTCTAAATTCAGATCATTTCTAGAGAAGGAGTTTCTCTTGAAAGAAGTGAGTGGGAGGAAAGTAGAACTTGATGAGGTAACTATACCTGCTCCCTTATTGGAAAGTAGTTCATCACAAGAACCGGTTCCTGTGACAACTACACCAATTAGTGAGGAAGCTAATGATATTGATCATGAAACTTCAGATCAAGTTTCTACTGAACCTCGTAGGTCTACCAGAGTAAGATCCGCACCAGAGTGGTACGGTAATCCTATTCTGGAAGTCATGTTACTTGACCATGACGAACCTACGAACTATGAGGAAGCGATGATGGGCCCAGATTCCGCAAAATGGCTTGAAGCCATGAAATCTGAGATGGGATCCATGTATGAGAACAAAGTATGGACTTTGGTTGACTTGCCCGATGATCGGCAATCCATTGAGAATAAATGGATTTTCAAGAAGAAGACTGACGCTGATGGTAATGTAACTGTCTACAAAGCTCGACTTGTTGCGAAAGGTTTTCGACAAGTTCAAGGAGTTGACTACGATGAGACTTTCTCACCCGTAGCGATGCTTAAGTCTGTCCGAATCATGTTAGCAATTGCCGCATTTTATGATTATGAAATTTGGCAAATGGATGTCAAAACTGCATTCCTGAATGGATTTCTGGAAGAAGAGTTGTATATGATGCAACTGGAAGGTTTTGTCGATCCAAAAAGTGCTCACAAAGTGTGCAAGCTCCAGCGATCCATTTATGGACTGGTGCAAGCATCTCGGAGTTGGAATAAATGCTTTGTTAGTGTGATCAAAGCATATGGTTTTATACAGACTTTTGGAGAAGCCTGTATTTACAAGAAAGTGAGTGGGAGCTCTACAGCATTTCTGATATTATATGTAGATGACATATTATTAATTGGAAATGATATAGAATTTCTGGATAGCATAAAGGGATACTTGAATAAAAGTTTTTCAATGAAAGACCTCGGTGAAGCTGCTTACATATTGGGCATCAAGATCTATAGAGATAGATCAAGATGCTTAATTGGACTTTCACAAAGCACATAGCTTGATAAAGTTTTGAAAAAGTTCAAAATGGATCAGGCAAAGGAAGCGTTCTTGCCTGTATTACAAGGTGTGAAGTTGAGTCAGACTCAATGCCCGACCACAGCAGAAGATAGAGAGAAAATGAAAGATGTTCCCTATGCTTCAGCCATAGGCTCTATCATGTATGCAATGCTGTGTACCAGGCCAGACGTATGCTTAGCAATAAGCTTGGCAGGTAGGTACCAAAGTAATCCAGGAGTGGATCACTGGACGGCGGTCAAGAACATCCTGAAATACCTGAAAAGGACTAAGGATATGTTTCTCGTATATGGAGGTGACAAAGAGCTAGTCGTAAATGGTTACGTCGATGCAAGCTTTGACACTGATCCGGATGATTCTAAATCGCAAACCGGATACGTGTTTTTATTAAATGGTGGAGCTGTAAGTTGGTGCAGTTCTAAACAAAGCGTCGTGGCGGGATCTACATGCGAAGCGGAGTACATAGCTACTTTGGAAGCAGCAAATGAAGGAGTCTGGATGAAGGAGTTCATTTTCGATCTAGGTGTCATACCTAGTGCATCGGGACCAATGAAGATATTTTGTGACAATACTGGTGCAATTGCCTTGGCAAAGGAATCCAGATTTCACAAGAGGACCAAGCACATCAAGAGACGCTTCAATTCCATCCGGGATCAAGTCCAGGTGGGAGACATAGAGATTTGCAAGATACATACGGATCTGAATGTTGTAGACCCGTTGACTATGCCTCTTCCACGAGCAAAACATGATTAACACCAAGACTCCATGGGTGTTAGAATCATTAATGTGTAATCTAGATTATTGACTCTAGTGCAAGTGGGAGACTGAAGGAAATATGCCCCGGGGGTTAATGGGCCTACATGGGCCATGAGGGAGAAGATGAGGGCCGGCCAGGGCAGGCCGCGCGCCCCCTCCCCCCTAGTCCGAATAGGACAAGGAAGGGGGGGTGGCGCCCCCCTTTCCTCTTTCCCCTCCCCCCTTTCCTTCTCCAACAAGGAAAGAGGAGGGAGTCCTACTCCCGGTGGGAGTAGGACTCCTCCAGGCGCACCCCTAGGGGGCCGGCCGCACCTCCCCTCCCTCCTTTATATACGGGGGCAAGGGGGCACCCCAAGACACACAAGTTGATCTTCGTGATCGTTCCTTAGCCGTGTGCGGTGCCCCCCTCCACCATATTCCACCTCGGTCATATTGTTGCGGTGCTTAGGCGAAGCCCTGCGTTGGTAGAACATCATCATCATCACCACGCCGTCGTGCTGACGGAACTCATCCCCGACACCCTTCTGGATCGGAGCCCGGGATCGTCATCGAGCTGAACGTGTGCTGAACTCGGAGGTGCCGTACGTTCGGTACTTGGATCGTGTCGGCGTTCTGGGAACGGGGGTCCCCAGACTTGCCTACCTGCAGCCTGCAGCGTGGCTCAAAGGGGGCCCAGCGCGGCCCATCTTCGTCGACTCAAGCTCAAGACCCTCGCGAGGGGCCAAGCCTCGCGGGTCGGACGACAAGGAGCTTCCTCAGGCACGGCCTCATTAGGCTGGCTCACGAGGAGGCGGAGAGTTCAAGGCGGGGTACCTCGCGAGGTGCCCATGACGCAAGCCATGACGACTAGGGGCGCCAGCCGGGTGCCAGCCCGCGCAGTGTCCTCCTTTCCTCTTTGGTGCAAAGGGGGCAAGCGCAGGCGAGAGCATCAAGCAAAGGCATCCATTTCGGTGCTACAAGATCAAGACCAGCCTAACGGCAGGGAGGAAGTCACTGTGGAGACCAAGAAGGCGTCACCACCAGAGCCTTTGGCAGGCGAGGACCAACTTTAGTCAGGATTAGTGTACCCATTGTTCCCCTTCAAAATGGTTAATTGTTGGCGCCCTTCCCGCTCAATATTTGGGAAGAGGCCCAGGGCCTTTGCCTATAAATAGGACTAGCCACCCCCAGAGAGAAGGGGAGAGGGACGCAGAGATAGAGGCATCTGGATCCTCACCAAGAAACCAGTAGATAGAGCGATTGAACTCCACCTAGCAGTTCATCACACCAGCCAAGAACAGACCCTCGCGAGGCTGTTCTTCCTTGTATTGTTCATCATTAGCCCAAGAGGCTATCCACCACACCACACACTGGAGTAGGGTATTACACCACAATGGTGAGATGAACCAGTATAAACCCCGTGTCTCTTGTGTAGTTCTGTTCGTAGTTTAGATCCTAGCGATTCCGCGAGGAGCAGGTAGGTAGAGGGCGAAATCTCCGCGCGCACCCCAGTGTTCGAACCTCAAGGGTCTGCCAGAACCCGAAATCCGACATTTGGCGCGCCATGTAGGGGTGCGCCGGAATTCGCCTTCCGTCGCCTTGTTCTTCTCAAACCATCACATCCATGTCTGACGCTCGTCGGGCTCGCGCCGAGCGCCGAGCCGCCCTCGCTTCCCGCGTCGCCCAGGCGGCTCCCGTCGGCGGGCGCCCTCGTCGTTCCCCGTCACCTGCCGTCAACGCCGCCACCGGCCCTGCGGGGAACGGGCAGCGAGCATCGTCCAAGCATCCCTCCGTGGCCTCCTGGGAAGAGCCACGCGGCCTCTTCCACACCCACCACGTCGCGCCGGCTCCCTCGGTCGTCACGGCCCTCCTGGGCGGCTCGCAGGCGCCGCCCTCCAGCCACCACGTCAAGCCGTTCGTCCGCCGGGTCGGCGCTGAAGGAAATATGCCCTAGAGGCAATAATAAAGTTATTATTTATTTCCTCATATCATGATAAATGTTTATTATTCATGCTAGAATTGTATTAACCGGAAACATCATACATGTGTGAAGACAAACATATAGTCACTAGTATGCCTCTACTTGACTAGCTCGTTAATCAAAGATGGTTATGTTTCCTAACCATAGACATGTGTTGTCATTTGATTAGTGGGATCACATCATTAGAAGAATGATGTGATTGACATGACCCATTCCATTAGCCTAGCACTTGATTGTTTAGTATACTGCTATTGCTTTCTTCATGACTTATACATGTTCCTATAACTATGAGAATTATGCAACTCCCGTTTACCGGAGGAACACTTTGGGTACTACCAAACATCACAACGTAACTGGGTTATTATAAAGGAGTACTACAGGTGTCTCCGAAGGTACATGTTGAGTTGGCGTATTTTGAGATTAGGTTTTGTCACTCCGATCGTCGGAGAGGTATCTATGGGCCCTCTCGGTAATGCACATCATTATAAGCCTTGCAAGCAATGTGACCAATGAGTTGGTTACGGGATGATGCATTACGTAACGAGTAAAGAGTCTTTCCGGTAACGAGATTGAACTAGGTATTGGATACCGACGATCGAATCTCGGGCAAGTAACATACCGATGACAAAGGGAACAACCTATGATGTTATGCGGTTTGACCGATAAAGATCTTCGTAGAATATGTAGGAACCAATATGGGCATCCAGGTCCCGCTATTGGTTATTGACCAAGAATAGTTCTAGGTCATGTCTACATAGTTCTCGAACCCGTAGGGTCCGCACGCTTAACGTTACGATGACAGTTTTATTATGAGTTTATAAGTTTTGAGTCCCGGATGTGATCACGGACATGACGAGGAGTCTCGAAATGGTCAAGACATAAAGATCGATATATTGGAAGCCTATATTTGGACATCGGAATCGTTCCGGGTGAAATCGGCATTTTACCGGAGTACCGGGAGGTAACCGGAACCCCCCGGGGGTTATTGGGCCTACATGGGCCTCGAGGGAGAAGAGAGCAGGAGCCAGGAGGGGGCCGCGCGCCCCTCCCCTTCCTAGTCCGAATATGATAAGGGAAGGGGGGCGGCGCCCCCCTTTCCTTCCCCTCTTCCTCCTCTTTCCCCCCTTCTCCTACTCCTACTTGGAAAGAAGGGAGTCCTACTCCCGGTAGGAGTAGGACTCCCCCCTTGGCATGCCCTGCTTGGCCGGCCGCCTCCTCCCCCTGGCTCCTTTATATACAGGGGCGGGGGGCACCCCATAGACACACAAGTTGATCTACAGATCGTTCCTTAGCCGTGTGCGGTGCCCCCCTCCACCATATTCCACCTCGGTCATATCGTCGCGGAGTTTAGGCGAAGCCCTGCGCCGGTAGAGCATCATCATCGTCACCACACCGTCATGCTGACGGAACTCATCCCCGAAACTTTGCTGGATCGGAGTCCGAGGATCGTCATCGAGCTGAACGTGTGCTGAACTCGGAGGTGCCGTATGTTCGGTACTTGGATTGGTCGGATCGTGAAGACGTACGACTACGTCAACCGCGTTGTCATAACGCTTCCGCTTACGGTCTACGAGGGTACGTGGACAACACTCTCCCCTTTCGTTGCTATGTCATCACCATGATCTTGCGTGAGCGTAGGAATTTTTTTGAAATTACTACGTTCCCCAACAGTGGTATCCGAGCCTAGGTTTTATGCGTTGATGTTATATGCACGAGTAGAACACAAGTGAGTTGTGGGTGATACAAGTCATACTGCTTACCAGCATGTCATACTTTGGTTCGGCGGTATTGTGAGATGAAGCGGCCGGGACCGACATTACGCGTACGCTTACGCGAGACTGGTTTCACCGTTACGAACACTCGTGCTTAAAGGTGGCTGGCGGGTGTCTGTCTCTCTCACTTTAGCTGAATCGAGTGTGGCTACGCCCGGTCCTTGCGAATGTTAAAACAGCACCAACTTGACGAACTATCGTTGTGGTTTTTTATGCGTAGGTAAGAACGGTTCTTGCTAAGCCCGTAGCAGCCACGTAAAACTTGCAACAACAAAGTAGAGGACGTCTAACTTGTTTTTGTAGGGCATGTTGTGATGTGATATGGTCAAGACGTGATGCTATATTTTATTGTATGAGATGATCATGTTTTGTAACCGAAGTTACCGCCAACTGGCAGGAGCCATATGGTTGTCGCTTTATTGTATGAAATGCAAACGCCCTGTAATTGCTTTACTTTATCACTAAGCGGTAGCGATAGTCGTAGAAGCAATAGATGGCGTAACGACAACGATGCTACGATGGAGATCAAGGTGTCGCACCGGTGACGATGGTGATCACGACGGTGCTTCAAAGATGGAGATCACAAGCACAAGATGATGATGGCCATATCATATCACTTATATTGATTGCATGTGATGTCTATCCTTTATGCATCTTATCTTGCTTTGATTGACGGTAGCATTTTAAGATGATCTCTCACTAAGTAATCAAGAAGTGTTCTCCTTGGGTATGCACCGTTGCGAAAGTTCTTCGTGCTGAGACACCACGTGATCATCGGGTGTGATAGGCTCTACGTTCAAATACAAGGGGTGCAAAACAGTTGCACACGCGGAATACTCAAGTCATACTTGACGAGCCTAGCATATACAGATATGGCCTCGGAACACGGAGACCGAAAGGTCGAGCGTGAATCATATAGTAGATATGATCAACATAGTGATGTTCACCATTGAAACTACTCCATCTCACGTGATGATCGGACATGGTTTAGTTGATTTGGATCACGTGATCACTTAGATGACTAGAGAGATGTCTGTCTAAGTGGGAGTTCTTAAGTAATATGATTAATTGAACTTAAATTTATCATGAACATAGTACCTGATAGTATTTTGCTTGTCTATGTTTGTTTGTAGATAGATGGCTCATGCTGTTGTTCCGTTGAATTTTAATGCGTTCCTTGAGAAAGCAAAGTTGAAATATGATGGTAGCAATTACACGGACTGGGTCTGTAACCTGAGGATTATCCTCATTGCTGCACAGAAAAGTTACGTCCTGGAAGCACCGCTAGGTGCCAGGCCTGCTGCTGATGCAACTGACGACGTTAAGAACGTCTGGCAGAGCAAAGCTGATGACTACTCGATAGTTCAGTGTGCCATGCTTTACGGCTTGGAACCGGGTCTTCAACGACATTTTGAACGTCATGGAGCATATGAGATGTTCCAGGAGTTGAAGTTAATATTTCAAGCAAATGCCCAGATTGAGAGATATGAAGTCTCCAATAAGTTCTATAGCTGCAAGATGGAGGAGAATAGTTCTGTCAGTGAACACATACTCAAAATGTCTGGGTATAATAATCACTTGATTCAACTAGGAGTTAATCTTCCTGATGATAGTGTCATTGACAGAATTCTCCAATCACTGCCACCAAGCTACAAGAGCTTCGTGATGAACTATAACATGCAAGGGATGAACAAGACTATTCCCGAGCTCTTCGCAATGCTAAAAGCTGCGGAGGTAGAAATCAAGAAGGAGCATCAAGTGTTGATGGTTAACAAGACCACCAGTTTCAAGAAAAAGGGCAAAGGGAAGAAGAAGGGGAAGTTCAAAAAGAACGGCAAGCAAGTTGCTGCTCAAGAGAAGAAACCCAAGTCTGGACCTAAGCCTGAAACTGAGTGCTTCTACTGCAAGCAGACTGGACAATGGAAGCGGAACTGCCCCAAGTATTTGGCGGATAAGAAGGATGGCAAAGTGAACAAAGGTATATGTGATATACATGTTATTGATGTGTACCTTACTAATGCTCGCAGTAGCACCTGGGTATTTGATACTGGTTCTGTTGCTAATATTTGCAACTCGAAACAGGGACTACAGAAAGATTGGCTAAGGACGAGGTGACGATGCGCGTGGGAAATGGTTCCAAAGTCGATGTGATCGCGGTCGGCACGCTACCTCTACATCTACCATCGGGATTAGTTTTAGACCTAAATAATTGTTATTTGGTGCCAGCGTTGAGCATGAACATTATATCTGGATCTTGTTTGATGCGAGACGATTATTCATTTAAATCAGAGAATAATGGTTGTTCTATTTATATGAGTAATATCTTTTATGGTCATGCACCCTTGAAGAGTGGTCTATTTTTATTGAATCTCGATAGTAGTGATACACATATTCATAGTGTTGAAACCAAAAGATGCAGAGTTGATAACGATAGTGCAACTTATTTGTGGCACTGCCGTTTAGGTCGTATCGGTGTAAAGCACATGAAGAAACTCCATGCTGATGGGCTTTTGGAATCACTTGATTATGAATCACTTGGTACTTGAGAACCATGCCTCATGGGCAAGATGACTAAAACGCCGTTCTCCGGAACTATGGAGCGAGCAACTGATTTGTTGGAAATCATACATACTGATGTTTGTGGTCCAATGAATGTTGAGGCTCGCGGCGGGTATTGTTATTTTCTCACCTTCACAGATGATTTGAGCATATATGGGTATATCTACTTGATGAAACACAAGTCTGAAACATTTGAAAAGTTCAAAGAATTTCAGAGTGAAGTGGAAAATCATCGTAACAAGAAAATAAAGTTTCTACGATCTGATCGTGGAGGAGAATATTTGAGTTACGAGTTTGGTCTACACTTGAAACAATGCCGAATAGTTTCGCAACTCACGCCACCCGGAACACCACAACGAAATGGTGTGTCCGAACGTCGTAATCGTACTTTACTAGATATGGTGCGATCTATGATGTCTCTTACTGATTTACCGCTATCGTTTTGGGGTTATGCTTTAGAGATGTCCGCATTCACGTTAAATAGGGCACCATAAAAATCCGTTAAGACAACGCCTTATGAACTGTGGTTTGGCAAGAAACCAAAGTTGTCGTTTCTTAAAGTTTGGGGCTGCGATGCTTATGTGAAGAAACTTCAACCAGTAAAGCTCGAACCCAAATCGGAGAAATGTGTCTTCATAGGATACCTAAAAGAGACTATTGGGTACACCTTCTATCACAGATCTGAGGGCAAGATTTTCGTTACTAAGATCGGATCCTTTCTAGAGAAGGAGTTTCTCTCGAAAGAAGTGAGTGGGAGGAAAGTAGAACTTGATGAGATAACTGTATCTACTCCCTTATTGGAAAGTAGTTCATCACAAGAACTGGTTCCTGTGACAACTACACCAATTAGTGAGGAAGCTAATGATATTGATCATGAAACTTCAGATCAAGTTTCTACTGAACCTCGTAGGTCTACCAGAGTAAGATCCGCATCACAGTGGTACGGTAATCCTATTCTGGAAGTCATGTTACTTGACCATGATGAACCTACGAACTATGAGGAAGCGATGATGAGCCTAGATTCCGCAAAATGGCTAGAGGCCATGAAATCTGAGATGGGATCCATGTATGAAAACAAATTATGGACTTTGGTTGACCTGCCCGATGATCGGCAAGCCATTGAGAATAAATGGATTTTTAAGAAGAAGACTGACGCTGATGGTAATGTAACTGTCTATAAAGCTCGACTTGTTGCGAAAGGTTTTCGACAAGTTCAAGGAGTTGACTACGATGAGACTTTCTCACCCGTAGCGATGCTTAAGTCTGTCCGAATCATGTTAGCTATTGCTGCATTTCATGATTATGAAATTTGGCAAATGGATGTCAAAACTGCATTCTTGAATGGATTTCTGGAAGAAGAGTTGTATATGATGCAGCCAGAAGGTTTTGTTGATCCAAAAGGTGCTAACAAAGTGTGCAAGCTCCAGCGTTCCATTTATGGACTGGTGCAAGCATCTCGGAGTTGGAATAAACGCTTTGATAGTGTGATCAAAGCATATGGTTTTATACAGACTTTTGGAGAAGCCTGCATTTACAAGAAAGTGAGTGGGAGCTCTGTAGCATTTCTGATATTATATGTAGATGACATATTATTAATTGGAAATGATATAGAATTTCTGGATAGCATAAAGGGATACTTGAATAAAAGTTTTTCAATGAAAGACCTCGGTGAAGCTGCTTACATATTGGGCATCAAGATCTATAGAGATAGATCAAGACGCTTAATAGGACTTTCACAGAGCACATACCTTGACAAAATTTTGAAAAAGTTCAAAATGGATCAGGCAAAGAAAGGATTCTTGCTTGTGCTACAAGGTGTGAAGTTGAGTGAAACTCAATGCCCGACCACAGCAGAAGATAGAGAGAAAATGAAAGATGTTCCCTATGCTTCAGCCATAGGCTCTATCATGTATGCAATGCTGTGTACCAGACCTGACGTATGCTTAGCAATATGCTTGGCAGGAAGGTACCAAAGTAATCCAGGAGTGGATCACTGGACAGCGGTCAAGAACATCCTGAAATACCTGAAAAGGACTAAGGATATGTTTCTCGTATATGCAGGTGACAAAGAGCTAGTCATAAATGGTTACGTCGATGCAAGCTTTGACACTGATCCGGACGATTCTAAATCGCAAACCGGATACGTGTTTTTATTAAACAGTGGAGCTGTAAGTTGGTGCAGTTCTAAAAAAAGCGTCGTGGCGGGATCTACATGTGAAGCGGAGTACATAGCTGCTTCTGAAGCAGCAAATGAAGGAGTCTGGATGAAGGAGTTCATTTCCGATCTAGGTGTCATACCTAGTGCATCGGGACCAATGAAGATCTTCTGTGACAATACTGGTGCAATTGCCTTGGCAAAGGAATCCAGATTTCACAAGAGGACCAAGCACATCAAGAGATGCTTAAATTCCATTCGGGACCAAGTCCAAGTGGGAGACATAGAGATTTGCAAGATACATACGGATCTGAATGTTGCAGACCCGTTGACTAAGCCTCTCTCACGAGCAAAACATGATCAGCACCAAGACTCCATGGGTGTTAGAATCATTACTATGTAATCTAGATTATTGACTCTAGTGCAAGTGGGAGACTGAAGGAAATATGCCCTAGAGGCAATAATAAAGTTATTATTTATTTCCTCATATCATGATAAATGTTTATTATTCATGCTAGAATTGTATTAACCGAAAACATGATACATGTGTGAATACATAGACAAACATATAGTCACTAGTATGCCTCTACTTGACTAGCTCGTTAATCAAAGATGGTTATGTTTCCTAACCATAGACATGTGTTGTCATTTGATTAGTGGGATCACATCATTAGAAGAATGATGTGATTGACATGACCCATTCTGTTAGCCTAGCACTTGATCGTTTAGTATACTGCTATTGCTTTCTTCATGACTTATACATGTTCCTATAACTATGAGAATTATGCAACTCCCGTTTACCGGAGGAACACTTTGGGTACTACCAAACGTCACAACGTAACTGGGTGATTATAAAGGAGTACTACAGGTGTCTCCAAAGGTACATGTTGAGTTGGCATATTTCGAGATTAGGTTTTGTCACTCCGATCGTCGGAGAGGTATCTCTGGGCCCTCTCGGTAATGCACATCATTATAAGCCTTGCAAGCAATGTGACCAATGAGTTGGTTACGGGATGATGCATTACGTAACGAGTAAAGAGACTTGCCGGTAACGAGATTGAACTAGGTATTGGATACCGACGATCGAATCTCGGGCAAGTAACATACCGATGACAAAGGGAACAACGTATGTTGTTATGCAGTTTGTCCGATAAAGATCTTCGTAGAATATGTAGGAACCAATATGGGCATCCAGGTCCCGCTATTGGATATTGACCGAGAATAGTTCTAGGTCATGTCTACATAGTTCTCGAACCCGTAGGGTCCGCACGCTTAACGTTACGATGATAGTTTTATTATGAGTTTATAAGTTTTGATGTACCGAAGTTTGTTCGGAGTCCCGGATGTGATCACAGACATGACGAGGAGTCTCGAAATGGTCGAGACATAAAGATCGATATATTGGAAGCCTATATTTGGAAATCGGAATCGTTTCAGGTGAAATTGGCATTTTACCGGAGTACCGGGAGGTTACCGGAACCCCCCGGGGGTTATTGGGCCTACATGGGCCTCGAGGGAGAAGAGGGAAGGAGCCAGGAGGGGGCCGCGCGCCCCTGCCCTTCCTAGTCCGAATAGGACAAGGGAAGGGGGTGGCGCCCCCCCGTTCCTTCCCCTCTTCCTCCTCTTTCCCCCCTTCTCCTACTCCTACTTGGAAAGAAGGGAGTCCTACTCCCGGTGGGAGTAGGACTCCCCCCTTGGCGCGCCCTCCTTGGCCGGCCGCCTCCTCCCCCCTGGCTCCTTTATATACGGGGGCGGGGGGCACCCCATAGACACACAAGTTGATCTACGGATCATTCCTTAGCCGTGTGCGGTGCCCCCCTCCACCATATTCCACCTCGGTCATATCGTCGCGGAGTTTAGGCGAAGCCCTGCGCCGGTAGAGCTTCATCATCGTCACCACGCCGTCGTGCTGACAGAACTCATCCCCGACACTTTGCTGGATCGGAGTCCGGGGATCGTCATCGAGCTGAACGTGTGCTGAACTCGGAGGTGCCGTACGTTCGGTACTTGGATCAGTCGGATCGTGAAGACGTACGACTACATCAATCGCATTGTCATAACGCTTCCGCTTACGGTCTATGAGGGTACGTGGACAACACTCTCCCCTTTCGTTGCTATGTCATCACCATGATCTTGCGTGAGCGTAGGAATTTTTTTTAAATTACTACGTTCCCCAACAGGCGCCGCCTCCACGCGGTAGGGGGCTCCCCCGGGTCAGTCGAAGCCGTCGGCCGGGCTGGCCTTTAGCTAGGAGGACCACCCCTCCAACTCGGCCTGCACGGGTGCGCTCCCCATGCTCTGCACGCCTTCCATCTGCCAGGTGGCTGTCACCAGAACTCTCATCAACGGTGGCACGGGCCTCAGCATGCTCTCAATTGAGGCCTTCAACCTCCTCTACATACCCCGGGAACAGCTGCAACCCAGCCGGCCCTTCTCGGGCGTCGGAGGCGGGTTGTCCAGCTCCTTGGGACAGATCCGGCTCTCGGTAACCTTCGGCACCTACGACAATTTCTGCATAGAGCTGGTCGATTTCGATATCGCCCCCATCGGCCTCCCCTACAACGCCATCCTCGTCTATCCAGCACTAGCCCAATTCATGGCCGCGACTCACCCAGCGTACAACCTCATGAAGATGCCCGAGAGCAACAGTGTCCTCACCGTGCCCGGGGGCACCGGAGATGCACTGTGAGTGCTCAAGCTCGCCCTCAAGACAGTGGCGGCAGCACGGCTCGCCGACGGAGTCACCCCCAAGCCCAAGGGGGCTGCACCAACCAAGAAGAAACAATTGTTCACCCAAGACAAGGCAGAGACCAAGAAGATACCTGTCTACGAGGATGGGTCTACTAACGCCACTTTCACCATAGGCGCCAACCTCGGGCCCGAGCAGGAGGAAGCCCTGGTCAAGTTCCTGTGCACAAACAAGAAGGTGTTCTCCTGGGAGCCCAATCAGTTGGCAGGGATCCCACGGGGCGTAATCGAGCACCACCTCAACGTGTGCCCCAACGTGCGCCCCGTGAAGCAGAAGGCGAGGCGGCAGTCCACCGAAAAGCAGGCCTTCATCGTCCAGGAGACCCGCAAGCTGGAAGCCGCGGGGGTTATTCGCGAGGTCTGATATCCAGACTGGTTGGCCAACCCCGTGGTTGTGCCAAAGAAGGGAGGGAAGGAGCGCATGTGAGTCGACTTCACCAACCTCAACAAAGCATGCCCGCAAGATCCGTTCCCGCTCCCTCGCATCGATCAGATCGTCGATTCCACCGCTGAGTGTGACCTGTTATGCTTCTTGGATGCCTTCTCTGGGTATCACCAGATCAAGATGGCGGTGGAAGACATGGAGAAGTCGGCCTTCTTGACCCCGTGTGGGCTGTACTGCTATACATGCATGTCGTTGGGACTGCGCAATGCGGGGGCAACCTTTCAGCGGCTCATGCACATCACCTTGGGCCCGCAACTCGGGAAGAATGTGGAGGCTTATGTCGACAACATCGTAGTGAAGTCTCGCGAGGCCAAGACATACAAGACCTGGAGGAAACCTTCGCAAGCCTCAACGCAGTGAGCTTGCGGCTCAACCCGGAGAAGTGTGTGTTTGGAGTCCCCTCGGGCAAGCTCTTGGGCTTCCTCGTGTCCCACGGGGGCATTGAGGCCAACCCAGAAAAGGTCAAGGCAGTCGAGGACATGAGCCCACCAAAGACCCTCAGAGAAATGCAGAATCTCACGGGGCGCGTGACTGCGCTGGGGCGCTTCATCTCCAGGTTAGGAGAGCGAGCGCTGCCTTTCTTCCAGCTGATGAAGAAAAAGGGGCCCTTTGAATGGACTGAAGAGGCCGACAGGGCGTTCCAAGATCTCAAGAGATACCTAACCAGCCCTCCGGTGATGGTGGCCCCACGCCCTCGGGAGCCCTTGGTACTCTACCTTGCTGCCACTCCTTACTCCGCCAGCGCGGCTCTGGTGGCAGTTAGGGAGGAGCGTCGGACCAAAGCCACGGCAGCTACCGGTGTCAAGGCAAAGCAGGACCAGGAAGGACTCGCAGAGATCGCTACCACGGCTGAGGAGGGTCAGCCGCTACAGGAGAGCGCACCGGGAACGGAGGAGGCCCCTTCCCCAGGCAACCAGCTCCCGGAGGCCCCATCGCCTCAGCAGGCGCCATGGCCTCCGGAGGACGCCGCCAGCACCGACGCTCCAAGCCTCGTCGAGCACCCGGTGTACTTCATCAGCACGGTGTTACGGGACGCGAGGGCACAGTACCCCATGCCACAGAAGCTCCTCCTCGCGCTACTGGTAGCCTCGCGCAAGCTGCGACACTACTTCCAGGTCCACCCGATCAAGGTCGTCTCAGCATACCCCTAGGAAAGGGTGCTCAGGAGCCCTAACTCGGCCGGAAGGGTCGCCGAGTGGAACATTGAACTACAAGCATTTCAGCTCGAATTCAGCACAACTAGGGTCATCAAGGGAGCCGCGCTAGCAGATTTCATGGCCGAATGGACGGAGGCACCGGACCTCAAGGCCGGCGAGGATCGATCCCTCTCCCCAGGAAGCGAGGCACCAGAAGGCTGGGTCATGTACTTCGACCGAGCGTTCTCCAGGCATGGCGCAGGGGCCGGGGCGGTGCTCATATCTCCCACTCAGGACAAGCTTTACTACGCCGTGCAACTCTATTTTCAGCGGGGTGAAAAGGTCTCCAACAATATAGCAGAGTACGAAGGACTGATAGCAGGCTTGAAGGCCGCCGCTGCCCTAGGGGTGAAGCGCCTTACTATCAAGGGCGATTCGCAGCTCCTCGTCAATTTCTCCAACAAGGTATACGAGCCAAGAGATGAGCGCATGGAAGCATACCTCGCGGAAGTCTGCAGGATGGAGAAACAGTTCTAGGGGTTGGAGCTACAGCATGTACCCCGCGGCACTAATCAAGAGGCCGACGACATCACCAAACGAGCCTCCAGGCGGTTGCCCCAGGAGCCGGGCGTCTTCGAGGAACGGCTCTTCAAGCCCTCGGCCCCGCCATCGTTATCAAACACAGCACAGCCTCGGGTGGAGCTTCCCTAGCCACCTGCCTCGGGAGCCCCAACCTGCGGCCCGACCTCAGGAGCACGCTTGCTCCTGACGATGGAGCCTCAGGAGGGGAGCTGGATCACGGAGCTCCGGGGCTACTTAACGCAAGGGACCCTGCCGGAGAAGGAGGAGGAAGCAGAGCATGTGGCGCGGCAAGCTACAGCGTACTGCATCAGGGATGGAGAGCTCTACCGGAAACGACCAAACGATGTGTCCCTGCGCTGCATCACCAGAGAGCAAGGGAAGGAGCTGCTGGCAGATATAGACGGTGGAGATTGTGGGAATCATTCGTCGTCACGGACCCTCGTCGGCAAGGCGTTCCGCAGCAGTTTCTATTGGCCTACTGCGCTCAATGACGCTGTCGAGCTAGTGAAGGCTTGCGAGGCTTGCCAATTCCATGCCAAGCAGATCCATCAGCCGGCCGGAAGCCTGCAAACCATACCCCTCACGTGGCCATTCGCAGTCTGGGGGCTGGATATCCTGGGCCCGTTTCCTCGGGCACCAGGGGGCTACCGCTACCTCTACGTCGCCGTGGACAAGTTCACCAAGTGGGCTGAAGTCGAGGCCGTCCGCACCATCCCTGCTGGTTCTGTGGTCAAGTTCATCAAAGGCATCATGAGCCGATTCAGGGTGCCGAACTGCATCATCACTGACAACTGTTCACAGTTCACCAGTAACCTCTTCAAAACATACTGTGCTAACCTTGGAACGCAGATATGCTACGCTTCGGTGGCGCACCCCTGAAGCAACGGCCAGGCCGAGCGGGCCAACACAGAAGTCCTGAGGGGCCTCAAGACCAGAACATTCAAGAAGAAGCTGGAGGCCTGCGGCAGAGGTTGGTACGATGAGCTTCAGTCCGTGTTGTGGTCCATCCGCACAACCGCGACCAAGCCGACTAGGGAGACCCCCTTCTTCCTGGTCTATGGAGCCGAAGCAGTCCTCCCTCACGAGGTCAGGCGTCGTTCCGCACGGGTCCTAGCGTTCGATGAGACACAGCAGGACACCATGCGGGGGATGGACCTCGTGCTGGGGGAGGAGCGTCGTCGAGAAGCCGTGCTGCGAGCGGCAAGGTACCAACAAGCACTGCGGCAGTACCACTGCCGCAACATCCACCCCAGAACTCTTGAGGTAGGGGACCTCATGCTCCGGCGGGTTCTCTCCAGGGAGGGATTGCATAAGCTCTCTCCCATGTGGGAGGGCCCGTTCAAGGTTGTTCATGTTTCCAGGCCCGGCTCCGCGCGCTTGGAGACTCAGGAGGGGGTACCTGTCCAGAACACGTGGAACATCCAGCATCTCAGGAGGTTTTACCCCTAAGAAGGCTAGAGCCTGTGAAGAAGGCGAATGCCTGTGAAGCTCATCTTTTTGGAAAAGGCCCAGAGCCAGTGAAGAAGGCGAATGCTTGTGAAGCTCATCTTTTTGGAAAAGGCCCAGAGCCTGTGAAGAAGGCGAATGCCTATGAAGCTCATCTTTTTGGAAAAGGCCTAGAGCCTGTGAAGAAGGCGAATGCCTGTGAAGCTCATCTTTTTGGCAAAGGCCCAGAGCCTGTGAAGAAGGCGAACGCCTGTGAAGCTGATGCGTTTTGGAAAAGGCCCGGAGCCTGTGAAGAGGGCCAATGCCCGTGAAGCTTGTCTCCCCCAAGAAAGGCCTGGAGCCTGTGAAGAAGGCCAATGCTTGTGAAGCTCGCCGCCCGTGACACTCTCACGTAATAATGAGTTGGGGCTGTACACGCCCCGGAGTGTCAGGAGCGCCGGCCTCAGGCCCTAGGGCTTCCTCCCACGCCCAGTGGTAGCACTTAGCTCCGCACTGGTGAGAAGACGTCGAAGACTAGATTAGGTGCCGGATGCGGCCTTTTCATTTGCTTTCTACAATTGGCTTGTTCGCTCTTATTTGAAGTTTTATTGAAGCTGTTGCCTTCGAGTTGTGGCTCTTTGACTTTTCGCTCTCCTGCCTCGATTTCTCTCACGCGAGGCCTCACGAGGGAGTAGCCAGGACTCCCTCGCGAGTCTCTCTCCGGCCTTATCGTTCAAGGTTTCCTCAACCCAGGCTCACTACAGGAGCACCCCTCCAGTCTGTGCCTCACGGGCATCGCGACACGAATACAGGGCCTGGGTCGGTTGCCCCCACGGCTAAGGCGGGGGATTACCTACGCAAGAACATGCGGCCGGAGAGAACAATACTAAAATAATGGGAACGGTACAATGATTAACAGCGGTACCCCAAACATGCCCCAACGGGGCCCCACACTACTGTCTTTCTGTGCAGGAAAAAGGAAAAGAAAGGGCAAATCTCGCGAAGCTCGCCCGGCGCCGGCCCTCAGGGAAGACTCGACCTGCCTCCGGAGCTCAGGCGGACTCCCTCTCGCGCTTCACTAGGGCACGACGGTGGGCAAATCCGCCACCACCCTCCAGGCAGGCACGCCGGCGTGGAGGTTGACTGCGGCCGCTGCTGGAAGAGTCACTGCCCGAAGAAGAACTGGTGAAGCTTGAGGAACCCTGGGCACCGCCAACCACGCGCGCGCTGTCCTCTCCGTCCTCGCCGGGGCTGGGCCCCCGGCCACGGTCGTCGTCTTTAGGGGAGCACCCTGCACGGCGACCATCTTCCCCAAACACCCTCACCTAGAGGGTGACATCATCGTCGAACTTGAAGTGTAGAGTGCACCGGCGGCACAGGCCACGCGCACGGGCAAACGTCTGCCAGCCGCGGGTCAAGGCCAGGTTCCCGGCTGCGGAGACCTCCAGTGAAGCCCACGAGGCCCGGATGCAGCAGCCATCTGCCTGGAGCCAGAGGCCGCCTAGGGCGCCAGCTGGGAGCTCACCTAGGAGGAAGCAAGGGAGCTGAAGCCGGGCACTAGTTGGCTCCGCCGCCCACACGATGAACTCCGGCAGCACCTACGCAGTATGGAGGCGCGGCCTGGGGGGTCGCACGGCCGGAGTACGTCCCCCGGCCACGACCAGCCGCCCATCACCGCGCAAAGAGCCACCTCCGCGACCGCGGGGGGCCGCCGTGGAGGCCACAGGGTGTTTGCGAGGGCGGCCTCGACCGCGCTTGGGCGGGGGAGAGGCAGACTCGACCTGGCGAGCCTTTCCTTTCTCTGCGGCTGAGAACTTCCTTGGCGGAGCCATGAAGAAGAAGGAGAAGCAGAAGGGGTAGACTGGAGGGCGTGCGCCGTTCCGTACTTATAGCCGGCGAAGGCCAACCGTCGACCTCCACGGTCGCAGGTAATCATGACCCGCTTTGCATGCAGGGACCTGTCGAATTCATGCGGTTACCGAGGCATCGTGGGGAAGCGGAGGCGCCCACGTCCAATCGACCGCCACGCGGCACCCAAGGCCGCAGGCTGTTAGGGCCCGCGACGCTTCGCACTTGCCCTTTCGCCTCTCTGCTCGGCCAAGTCCGGGCGCGCCGTGGGCCCGGGGGCTACTGTCGGCGTTCTGGGAACGGGGGTCCCCAGACTTGCCTGCCTACGGCCTGCGGCGTGGCTCAAAGGGGGCCCAGCGCGGCCCATCTTCATCGACTCAAGCTCAAGACCCTCGCGAGGGGCCAAGCCTCGCGGGGCGGACGACAAGGAGCTTCCTCAGGCACGGCCTCATCAGGCTATCTCACGAGGAGGCGGAGAGTTCAAGGCAGGGTACCTCGCGAGGTGCCCATGACGCAAGCCATGACGACCAGGGGCGCCAGCCGGGCGCCAGCCCGCGCATTGTCCTCCTTTCCTCTTTGGTGCAAAGGGAGCAAGCGCAGGCGAGAGCATCAAGCAAAGGCATCCATTTCGGTGCTACAAGACCAAGACCAGCCCAACGATAGGGAGGAAGTCATTGTGGAGCCCAAGCAGGCGTCACCACCAGAGCCTTTGGCAGGCGAAGACCAACTTTAGTCAGGATAAGTGTACCCGCTGTTCCCCTTCAAAATGGACAATTGTTGGCGCCCTTCCCGCTCAATATTTGGGAAGAGGCCCAGGGCCTTTGCCTATAAATAGGACTAGCCACCCCCAGAGAGAAGGGGAGAGGGACGCAAAGATAGAGGCATCTGGATCCTCACCAAGAAACCAGTAGATAGAGCGATTGAATTCCACCTAGTAGTTCATCACACCAGCCAAGAACAGACCCTCGCGAGGCTTTTCTTTCTTGTAATGTTCATCATTAGCCCAAGAGGCAATCCACCACACCACACACTGGAGTAGGGTATTACACCACAATGGTGGCCTAAACCAGTATAAACCCTGTATCTCTTGTGTTGCTCTGTTCGTAGTTTAGATCCTAGCGATTCCGCGAGGAGCAAGTAGGTAGAGGGCGAAATCTCCGCGCGCACCCCAGTGTTCGAACCTCAAGGGTCTGCCGGAACCTGAAATCCGACAGATCGGTCGGATCGTGAAGACGTACGACTACATCAACCGCATTGTCATAACGCTTCCGCTTACGGTCTACGAGGGTACGTGGACAACACTCTCCCCTCTCGTTGCTATGCATCACCATGATCTTGCGTGTGCGTAGGAATTTTTTTTTGAATTTACTACGTTCCCCAACAGCATGTAGTTCCTAACAACATTGAAAGCATTGTCTTTTAAACTGGGAATAATTGGAATGGGGTTCCAGTCTGTAGGAATTGGCCATCTCTGCAGTTGGGATAGGTCTTCGGACAGTGGACTTGCTATACTTTTTGCTGGAGTGAGATTTTTCCGTGGTACGGCTGGTGCTATGGCAACTGAAATCTGCATACCTTTTGCTGGAGTGCAGGGCCTGTGTGTTGAGGCTAGTGGTGTGGCCAGTGAAGTATGGTAACAATCTGCTGGAGTCGGTCCTACATTTTGTGTCACTGGTTGTAGAGCCAATATAAGTTGGGTGCTATCTGATTTCTCTGGGACCACCACATTTTTCAAGGACTTTGCTGGTGCTCCTTCAGGTTCGGCAATCACCCTCTTCCTTTTTGATGTCTGATGCATAAGAACAACATTTGAGTGGAAAACATGGTATGATGACAGATGGAATATGTATTGATAATGGATGGGCATGGCATCTTGACATATATGATGAGTAAACTAAGAAGATAGCGGTGAAACAAAGTAGAAGAAATGCAAGACACCTTATGCAAGATACGTGCAATCAATAAAACCTTGCCAAATTAGAACAGACACCTTGATGGGTGAACATGATAGGCCATCTACCTTCGACTCCTCGAGGTCAGAATAGTCATTAGGATCATATTCTGAACAAGAATCTGTAGGTGGGGAGCGTATGAGTTTCATTGCATCCACTATGGAACTCAATGCCTTGGTGCCAAGTTTGTTAGTCATTGCAATGTTCCATGATGTTCTTCTAATGCACACATTCTCATATTCATTGTGATTACATACAATATCTGAGAAGCATGAAAAAAATAAATAGTGGTGAGATTATCTTTGTAATGCAGATGATATTCTAATATAATAGGGGCTCCCTGTAAACCCTTGTGTGCTATCACTGGATTCTGATGTGAGAGCCCATGTGTGCTGTAATATGGTGTGTGCATTAACATAATCTGGCACAAGTAACAAAGATAGGCTCCCCGTTGGGAGCTCTAGAAGTAAGGATAGTTGTCAGAAGATAGGTTCATAATATACTGTATAGAAAGTTTATTGCCAAACCATGATAACAAGAGCACACAACAACTAGGCAGATTGTAGTGTACATAAAAGGGGTACACCATAACCAGGATATATAAATCGGGAAAGTGGAACTGGCTAAAAAATACGGTGTTGTATTGCCGCTACTAATTGAAAGCCTATCGATCATGTACAGGCTAGCTCTATCAGCTGTTGACTGCAGATGTCCCTGCTCCCCTTCCTGACAAAGAACATACTGTACGTACTAAATACAGAATAACAAAAGAGGTACATGTTAAAGAACAGAAGAGGAAGCATATTCTTGAGATTCCGCTTCTTTTTATAAAATGTTGGTTGCCCACTCATGATGAATCACAACGCCCAAAGAAAGGCAATTCCATGCTGTCTCTCTATATGTGGCCACATGCATTTGGAAAATCAAGTGGGAGCATTAGCTAACCAATTAAATGTGTGTTCGTTAACTAATATCAGTATCATATCACAGTTCATATTTGAAGAAGTAAGCTTTGTACTTATGAGTGGTGTGTTGTTTAGCTTCAAGAGTGGACTGCTGCTAGTGCAACACAAAGCGCTGCTAATTCTTGAGCTTGTGTTGGTTTTTCCCTTGAAGAGGTAAGGGTTATGCAACAAAGTAGAGATAAGTATTTCCCTCAGTTAGAGAACCAAGGTATCAATCTAGTAGGAGGTACAAGCAAGTCCCCAATCGATGCACCTGCACAAACAATCAAACACTTGCACCCAACGCGATAAAGGGGTTGTCAATCCCTTCATGGTCAATGCAAAGGTGAGATCTGATAGAGATAGATAGCAATAAAAAGGTAACTACATTTTTTTGGGTCTTTTGGTTTATAGATCTGAAAATAAATGATTGCATAATAGTAGATCGAAAACAAGTATGCTGGAAAATAGACCCGGGGGCCATAGGTTTCACTAGAGGCTTCTCTCATGAAGGCAAATAATACGATGGGTGAACAAATTACTGTCGAGCAATTGATAGAAATGCCAAAGTTATGACGATATCCAAGGCAATGATTATGAAATATAGGCATCACGTTCATGCCAAGTAGACCAACTCCTGCCTGCATCTACTACTATTACTCCACACATCAACCGCTATCCAGCATGCATCTAGAGTATTAAGTTCATAAAGAACGAAGTAACGCCTTAAGTAAGACGACATGATGTAGAAGAATTAACTCAAGCAATATGATGAAAACCCCATCTTTTTATCCTCGATGGCAACAATTCAATACGTGTCTCGCTACCCCTACTTTGTCACTGGGTGAAATCACGCAAGATTGAACCGAAAGCTAAGCACCTATCCCATTGCAAGAAAAACCAATCTAGTTGTCCAAACCAAACCGATAATTCGAAGAGAAATACAAAGATACCAAATCATGCATATAAGAATTCAGAGAAGATTAAAATAATATTCATAGATAAGCTGATCATAAATCCACAATTCACTTGATCTCGACAAACACACCGCAAAAGAATATTACATTAAATAGATCTCCAAGAACTTCGAGGAGAACATGGTATTGAGAATCAAAGAGAGAGAAGAAGCCATCTAGCTACTAGCTATGGACCCGTAGGTCTGAGGTAAACTACTCACGCTTCATCGGTAGGGCAATAGGGTTGATGTAGAAGCCCTCCATGATCGAATCCCCCTCTGGTAGAGTACCAGAAAAGGCCTCCAAATGGGATCTAACGAGGTCAGAGACCTACGGTGGTAGAAAAGTATTTTTGTGGACACTTCTGAGGGTTCTGGAATATCTGTGAATATATAGGACGAAGAGGTAGGTAAGGGGATCCTCGAGGGGGCCACAAGGCAGGGGGTGCCCCCTAGGGCGCGCCCTCCACCCTTCCTGCTGCCTCCTAGCTCTCCTGGCTTGAACTCCAAGTCCTCTGGGTGTCTTCGGGTCCAAGAAAAATCATATGATGTTTTATTCTGTTTGGACTCTGTTTGGTATTCCTTTTCTGCGAAACTCAAAAATGAGGAAGAAAAATAGAAACTGGCATTGGGCTCTAGGTTAATAAGTTAGTCCCAAAAATAATATAAAATAGCATAATAATGCATATAAAACATTCAAAACAGATAATATAATAGCATGGAACAATCATAAATTATAGATACGTTGGAGACATATCAAGCACCTACACAGATCATAGTGTAGATATAATGGGAAAACCATAAGCATCACAAGTAAAATTAGGAAAGTGGAACTTGCTGGAAAATATGGGCTACTATTGCCGGTAGGACTAGAAAGGCTTCGGATACCAGCTCTCTTCAACTGAAGGTGTGGTACTGTTAATATCAGTGTAACTCTCAAAGGTGACACAACTCCCCGCATTTCCTTGCTAATCTTATGGGATTCAAGTGGGCAGGCCACTACAATTCCTATTCCTATGTTTGCAAAATCCCACGAATCAAAGAGGCCCAAAGAGTTGAAAGTGTCCATCACAACCGACCGAATTGACCTATACATGCAAATGTCCCTGCTCCTCTTCACTAGAAGGAACATACTGTACTACTATTATACTCCAAGATATAAGTCTTTGTAGAGATTTCCACTATGGATCATATACAGATGTATATAGATACATTTTAGAGTGTAGATTCACTCATTTTGCTCCATATGTAGTCCATGCTGGAATCTATAAATAGACTTGTATTTAGGAACATATAGAGTACTTATTAAAGAAGAACAGAAGAGGAACATGCTAAAGAAGAGCAAGCAGATTTAGGATAATAAAATGTTTGTTGCGCAGTGCCCACACATGATGAACCATAGTGCACTAAGAATGCAACTTCCTGCTGTCTCTCTATATGTGGTGCACATGCTTTTCGAAAGTAAAGTAGGAACATTAGCTGACAATTTAAACATTATCTTTTTAGTAATGTCAGCATCATATCAGATTCGTATTTGAGCAACAAGTTTGGAATTATGAGTGGCACATTGTTTAGCTTGATTGATTGAGGAGCAGTGCTAAGCAGCTACGATGATGGTACTGAATATAAAGGAATGTCTGCATGCAAGTCATGTGACTTTGTCATTTGGGTCAGTCGACCTTTCAGGCGGTTGAATGAAGATCTTACGTCTCCTAACCCTTCTTCTTCCTCTTCGCTGATTCTTCCCATACAGAACACCGCACAGGCCGCCGGCCGAACCACCGGCCCTGGGCCCCCGCCCTCCCTTGAACCGCCCCCACCACCTGTGTTCCTCCCCCACCCCCACCCCTGCCCCCACCCGCATCGAGTTTTTTCCCCCGGCGAGGCCCCACCGCCACCAGGCCACCGCCCCCCACAACCACCGTTCCCACCCGATCCTCTTCCTTCCCTCCGGTGAACTCTGGTGAGCTCTCAAAAATTGATTAACCCAATTTTAAAATTTAGTCCACTATCATTTAACTAGTGTGGAATATAAAAGGGGAAAACAATAGGCATTGCGAGTATAGTGTTGGGCGTGTCATGGCGGCTCTGAAGGTGCAAACCAGACAAAGGCAACTTTGCAACCAATGTTTGATTTCAACTAACAAGTAAGATCCTAAGTGATGGACAAACAATCACAGTAAAGCAGTGGCGATCTATTATCTTGTTGTGATAAATAAGTTGAGTAGATACGAAAGAGTACCACCTTTGGTGCGGCGCCTTGTATGCATCTACTGAGAATTTGACGGTGTTGCGGTAACGATGGCTATCGGTGGCATGGAAGCAGATCTAGGAGGGCAGATGGTGGCGGCGGGGGAAATATCCCGGTGCGATGGACGATGGCAGGGATGAAACGTGTCACGCCCAATATGCGACCCTATCCAAAAGGAACTTGAAGGTCCCACTAAGGATAGACCCGCATATTGGAACGCTTTTGCAAGGTGGATATCATTACATCAACATTACATAATAGATGGGGATACATACATAAGGCATACAATGCCACACGAATACAACCATACATCATACAAGAACAACATCTGACTACGGATGAATCATAAACAGAAACTCAAACAATATCCACCCTGCTAGCCCAAGCTGCCGACCTGGAACCTATCCCCTGATCGAAGAAGAAGCAGCAAGAAGAAACTCAACGCAAGCAAGCATCACTCTCGTGTCATGATCATCGCATAACCTGTACCTGCAACTGTTGTTGTAGTAAACTGTGAGCCACGAGGACTCAGCAATCCCATTACCATGGGTATCAAGACTAGCAAAGCTTAATGGGAAAGGAAGGGGTAAAGTGGTGAGGTTGCAGCAGCGACTAAGCATATATGGTGGCTAACATACGCAAATGAGAGCGAGAAGAGAAACAAGCGGAATGGTCGAGAAGCTAACAATGATCAAGAGGTGATCCTGAACTCCTACTTACGTCAAACATAACCCAGAAACCGTGTTCACTTCCCGGACTCCGCCGAGAAGAGACCATCACGGCTACACACACGGTTGATGCGTTTTAATTCGGATCTGGTGTCAAGTTATCTACAACCGGACATTAACAAATTCCCATCTGCCACATAACCGCGGGCACGACTCTCGAAAGTTTAAACCCTGCAGGGGTGTCCCAACTTAGCCCATGACAAGCTCTCGCGATCAACGAAGGAATAGACCTTCTCCCAGGAAGACCCGATCAGTCTCGGAATCCCGGTTTACAAGACATTTCGACAATGGTAAAACAAGACCAGCAAAGCCGCCCGATGCGCCGACAATCCCGATAGGAGCTGCACATATCTCGTTCTCAGGGCAACACCGGATGAGACATCCTACGAGTAAAACCAGACCTCGAGTTGCCCCGAGGGGGCCCCGCAGTCTACTCGGTTCGAACCAGCACTTAGACAAGCACTGGCCCGGGGGGGGGGGGGCTAAAATAAAGATGACCCTCGAGAGAGCGACTCCCAAGGGAAAAGTATAGGTGGTGGTGAGGCAAATGGTAAAACCAAGGTTGGGCCTTGCTGGGCAAGTTTTATTCAAAGAGAACTGTCAGGGGGGTCCCATAAATCACCCGACCGCGTTAGGAATGCAAAATCCGGGAACATAACACCAGTATGACGGAAACTAGGGCGGCAAGAGTGGAACAAAACACCAGGCATAAGGCCGAGCCTTCCACCCTTTACCAAATATATAGATGCATTAATAATATAAGAGATATTGTGATATCCCAACATAAACCCTGTCCACCATGGAGCAATCTTCAACTTCACCTGCAACTAGCAACGCTATAAGAGGGGCTGAGCAAAAAGCGGTAACATAGCCAAGCAATGGTTTGCTAGGAATGGTGTCAAAGGTTAGAGGTTCATGGCAATTTGGGAGGCTTGAAGAGCAAATGATAGGTAACGTAGCATAGCGATAGAACGAAGCAACTAGCATAGCAATGATAGTAGTGAGATCCAGGGTAGCGGTCATCTTGCCTGAAATCCCGCAAGGAAGAAGAACGAGTCCAAGAAGAAGATGAACGGATGAAGCCGAACCAATCGTAGACGAACGAATCCTCACGATCGCAACGAAACAGGAACTAACAAGAAGAAGCACACAACATAGGTAAACACACCGCACATGAACAAGGCATGATGCATGACCAAGCTACATGAAGCTACTCATGGCAAGAGATGATGCAAACAAAAACAACACATCAAGGCAAGTTTAAATGAGGCCGGAAACAACATATAACAACTCCGGTAAGTCCTCATAAGCAAATTTCGAAATTGGTCCAGATCTGAACAAACCTTATGTTCAAGTTGTTAAACAGCAAGTTAAGATGCACCAAGATGATCTACACGAGATTCTAGTCAAGTTACATATAAACTTCATTAGATTCGGAGCTACGGCCTAGAAGATATGAGCAAAACAAGTTAAACATGGCATTGATGCAAAATGCACCCAAACATCAAGCAAACACACCAAAATCAGGATGCAACTTGATAATATGAAGCTACATGCAAAATCAAGCAAGTTTCATATAGAGCACACTCAAAGCGGAGCAACGGTGCAACACATGCACACTATACAAGTCATAACAACAATCTGTCCAAAACAGCAACTAGGCATCTTGCAAGCATCAAAACAACATGCTAAAGCAACTCAACGTAATAACAAAAGGCATGGGCATGAAGTACAGGTAAAGCATAACAAAACATGAAAACTGAGCTATCTCCAGAAATCACTAGAACATGCTCCAAAACACATGGTAAGATTGCAAATAATAACAGTTTCAGACTTTAGCAGAAATAACATCAGGTTGCAATGTTAAGAGCAAGCAAACAACATGTTACAGGAACATATCATGGCAAATAAAGGCATGGCATGAATCTACTAAAAGCATAGATCAAAAGTCCCTTACTGACCATGAGCCAAAAAGGATCAGAAGATATGATGGCACCCATGTAAACATGGCAAGTTATATTATAGATTCATACATGGCAGGAACAATAATAAGTAGACATGTTCGTGAGCTTGAACCACTCACCACAGAGCAATACATGGCATGGCAAGGCAACCAACAGTAAGAAGGCATGTTTGTGAAGCTAAGCATGGCAAGAGCAAGTTCATAGGGTGCATGGATCACTAGGAAAACACATGGGAACAAGTGAACTTAATGTAAACAGGCTGACAGCAACATTATCAAGCAAATTTGGAGCAAGATTACAACATGTTCCAGCAGGCTATAATTGCAACCAAGGGCATGAATGGATAGAGCATGACATGTAGATCAAAACATGTTTATAGAGCATCTCCATATTATTCATAGAATGATTAGTAGAAGCATGTTAACATAGCAACAAAATATAACAGAATCTGTCAGGAAAACAGCAACAACAACTACCCTACTTAGCAAGCTTGATACACTCTGCACACAACTCACAAAAATACATGGTTGGCACCCCTGGAAAGATGGCATGGCATAGATCAACATACATGTAGACATCAACCTAATAGGATGCACACATCAATCATGGCAAAAATGATAAATGAGCAAGTTATAACAGTTTCAGCAGATTAACATCAACATGCAATCTTCCAACATCATTTTGGGCATCAAAATGAGCTCAAATGAAAATGATGCAATGGAACGAAATGAAGTACTCGTCGAGACGAACAATTTCATATATTACACGCACGAAACGGAGCTACGGATGCAGAGATACAGCATGATGAACATGGCATGATTATGTGCAGATTCGGGATTTAGTGGAAAATGGGGTCAACCTCGTTTTTTTTCAGATCCAGATCCGGGCGCGGTGGACGAGGTTCGCCGGAGAGGATGTGGTGGCCGGAGCAGGAGAAGGTCACCGGAGGTCGGGGAGCTCGGGGCGGCACCGGTCGGATCCGGGCGCGGCGGCGGCGCACGGCGCGCCGGCGAGGCGAGGGGCGGCCGGCTCGGGGCGCCAGCGAGGAACCCGGGCGGCGGGGCCCCGGCGAGGCGGCGGAGGCGGCCACGGCGAGGAGACGGAGGCGGCGGCCGGCGCGGCTCTCGGCGGGGTCGGGGAGCCGCAGCCCCGGGCAGGCGCGGGCGGAGCGGGACGCCGGGCGTCGGTGCTCGCGGGGCTCGGGGCGGAGCCCGGCGGCGGCAGCGAGTCCGGCGGGGCGGCGGGGAGCGCGGGGCCGGCGGCGGCGAGGCGGCGCCAGGGGCGCGCGGCTGGGCGGCGCGAGGCCGGCGGCGAGCAGCGCGGCGGCGGGGTCCGGCGAGCAGGATCCAGGCGGCGGCGCGCGGTCGGGCCGACCCAGGTCCCGATGGGCTCCAGAGGGCCCGCGCGGGCTCGGACGGGCCGGCGGCGGGGAGGCGGCGGAGTGGACATGTGGCAGCTTCGGATTGGACGGGGGCGGCGGCGCGGACATGTCCGGCGGGGTCCGCGGGGCTAGGGTTTAGACCGGGATTTCGGGGGGAGGGGGCTAATTTATAGGTAGAGGGAGCTAGGAGTGTCCAAATGAGGTGCGGTTTTCGGCCACGCGATCGTGATCGAACGACCGAGAGCATGGAGGGGAGTTAGATGGGTTTTGGGCCACTTTGGAAGGGGTGTTGGGCTGCACACAAAAGAGGCCTTTACGGTTACCCGGTTAACCGTTGGAGTATCAAACGACCTCCAAATGGCACGAAACTTGACAGGCGGTCTACCAGTGCTATACCAAGGCCGCTTGGCAAACCTCGGGGCATTCCGAGAAAGTTTAACACCCGCACAAGAGAAGAGGCAAAAAGGGGACGCCGGATGACATAGGAGTGCCGGATTGCAAAACGGACAACGGGGAAAATGCTCGGATGCATGAGACGAACATGTATGCCAATGTGATGCACATGATGACATGATAAAATGCCACACGCAAGCAAATGACAAGGCAACAACGGCGAATAACTGGCAGACACCTGGCGCATCGGATCCGGGGCGTTACAACACTCCTCCACTAACAAGAGATCTCGTCCCGAGATCTTAGGACCGAGACGGAAGGGAAAGGGAATGAGGTGAAACCGAACTGAAGAGAAGAAGCAAAGAATCGAGAGCACTCGAGAAGAAGAGAGGAACGACGAGAATGACGAGAATTGAAAGCTCATGAGATCAGATAGTCCATGAAACGACTCGTTCTAACCGGAGTGGTTAGAATGAGAAAAGAAACGAATAAGACTGAAAGGATTTAGGAAGCACTCCGGCTGAAACATGGGGGAATAGAACACGAGCTTGAGAGGATGGAATGATACTTGATGAAGACATGCACAAAACCTCCGTAAAGAATTGAAAGAGTTGAATGAAAAGAACGGAGAAGAAGGATTGAATGGAGTTGTTGCGAAAAAAATCAGCAACGAAAGAATAAGCTTGTTGTGGACTTATGGATAACATCTCAGAAATTATGAGGTGATAACCGACCACAAACGGAAATGATAGAATAACCGAGAAAGCCGAAGAAATGCAAAACTCCACTTCAAAAGAATATGGAGAATTAATTGCACTTCGAGACACAAGAAAGATAGATACTTGAATTCCTCAAACAAGAATCTTGAATGAACCACCGTGAGAATTCGGAAATGACTGACGAAAGAGAATGAATCACCGGCAAGAATTATAAGAACCAATAATCTAGAGGGGATTTAGATGCAAAAGAATAAAGAGATCATGAGCTGATTAAGGAACACTTGAACGAAGCACCGGGATAAATAGAGAACGATAACTGGAATGATGGCCTCCGGTGAAAGAAATGGAATAACAACTCTTGACATGCTCCAGATGAATGAAAAGAATTTGAAAACGATCTTGGAAAAGGCATGTGACTGATGAAATTCATTCTTACGTCACACATGAAAAGAATTTGGGAATAGCTCCAGAATAATTAGAAGAGTCAGGTAAGATCCTGGGAAAAGGCCTGTGGGTTAGGGCCCACTAAAAGAAAATACCGTTGGAAAGGATTGTTGAACAGATAGATGATGCACCAGAACAATTGAAATATTCGAATGAGGTAACAACCTTGAATTAATTGGAACACGGACGAATCTCCTGAGATGTCTTGAGCACTCCGGAAGGATAAACTGGCGAGAGGCGAACGAGCATGGAAAACACTTGAGCCGAGGGAAAGAATATGATCAAGCCGAAAAACTTGAATAGGGTCCACCGAAAAAGAAAAAGAGATGAAGAATGACGAATGAGACGAGAATCCACCGGTTGAAATAATTGATGAAAGACTGAAGAGGCTCTGCACGAATGAAATAGATGCTCAAAACAGACTCAGACTCCGGGAAGAAAAGGGTGGGAGGGCGGGAAAAATAAAGGCAACTTGGACGGGGAACCGACGAATATCTTGAAAAGAAAACACCAGTTAAAACATTGAGGAAAGAAAGCAAAGACTTCGCACGAGTAGGATGGATACTCGATTACGGACTCCGGTTTCAAGAAGAAAAGGGTGGGTGGGTGGGAAAATAAAGACAACTCCGGATGGGGAAAAACAACGACGTCGAAGGAAGAACTGAGGATTGATCTCGCGAAAGACAAAGAGGTTCGAGAAGTGCACCGGATGCAAAGAGCTGAGGAACAACGATCAAAAACCAACTACGTGATCCTAAAGAAAGATTTGAAGGGGAAGAGGAATAGTTCAAAACACCTACGTCAAGATTCCTCACCAGAGCGATGAAGGGACTGAGGAGTAAAAAGAATTCCTACTCTCCGATATAACTAGACTCCGAAAATAGTTTTCTTCTAGACTCAACAACGGCCAAACTACACGATCAACCAAGGGGGATCCTAGGGTCGGTCGAGGCTCTGATACCAACTTGTCACGCCCAATATGCGACCCTATCCAAAAGGAACTCGAAGGTCCCACTAAGGATAGACTCGCATATTGAACGCTTTTGCAAGGTGGATATCATTACATCAACATTACATAATAGATGGGGATACATACATAAGGCATACAATGCCACACGAATACAACCATACATCATACAAGAACAACATCCGACTACGGATGAATCATAAACAGAAACTCAAACAATATCCACCCTGCTATCCCAGGCTGCCGACCTGGAACCTATCCCCTGATCGAAGAAGAAGCAGCAAGAAGAAACTCAACACAAGCAAGCATCGCTCTCGCGTCATGATCATCGCATAACCTGTACCTGCAACTGTTGTTGTAGTAAACTGTGAGCCACGAGGACTCAGCAATCCCATTACCATGGGTATCAAGACTAGCAAAGCTTAATGGGAAAGGAAGGGGTAAAGTGGTGAGGTTGCAGCAGCGACTAAGCATATATGGTGGCTAACATACGCAAATGAGAGCGAGAAGAGAAACAAGTGGAACGGTCGAGAAGCTAACAATGATCAAGAGGTGATCCTGAACTCCTACTTACGTCAAACATAACCCAGAAACCGTGTTCACTTCCTGGACTCCGCCGAGAAGAGGCCATCACGGCTACACACACGGTTGATGCGTTTTAATTCGGATCTGGTGTCAAGTTATCTACAATCGGACATTAACAAATTCCCATCTTCCACATAACCGCGGGCACGGCTCTCGAAAGTTTAAATCCTGCAGGGGTGTCCCAACTTATCCCATGACAAGCTCTCGCGATCAACGAAAGAATATACCTTCTCCCAGGAAGACCCGATCAGTCTCGGAATCCCGGTTTACAAGACATTTCGACAATGGTAAAACAAGACCAGCAAAGCCGCCCGATGTGCCGACAATCCCGATAGGAGCTGCACATATCTCGTTCTCAGGGCAACACCGGATGAGACATCCTACGAGTAAAACCAGACCTCGAGTTGCCCCGAGGGGGCCCCGCAGTCTACTCGGTTTGAACCAGCACTTAGACAAGCACTGGCCCGGGGGGGCTAAAATAAAGATGACCCTCGAGAGAGCGACTCCCAAGGTAAAAGTATAGGTGGTGGTGAGGCAAATGGTAAAACCAAGGTTGGGCCTTGCTGGGCAAGTTTTATTCAAAGCGAACTGTCAGGGGGGTCCCATAAATCACCCGACCGCGTTAGGAACGCAAAATCCGGGAACATAACACCGGTATGACGGAAACTAGGGCGGCAAGAGTGGAACAAAACACCAGGCATAAGGCCGAGCCTTCCACCCTTTACCAAATATATAGATGCATTAATAATATAAGAGATATTGTGATATCCCAACATAAACATTGTCCACCATGGAGCAATCTTCAACTTCACCTGCAACTAGCAACGCTATAAGAGGGGCTGTGCAAAAAGCAGTAACATAGCCAAGCAATGGTTTGCTAGGAATGGTGTCAAAGGTTAGAGGTTCATGGCAATTTGGGAGGCTTGAAGAGCAAATGATAGGTAACGTAGCATAGCGATAGAACGAAGCAACTAGCATAGCAATGATAGTAGTGAGATCCAGGGTAGCGGTCATCTTTCCTGAAATCCCGCAAGGAAGAAGAACGAGTCCAAGAAGAAGATGAACGGATGAAGCCGAACCAATCGTAGACGAACGAATCCTCACGATCGCAACGAAACAGGAACTAACAAGGAGAAGCACACAACATAGGTGAACACACCGCACATGAACAAGGCATGATGCACAACAAGCATGATGCATGACCAAGCTACATGAAGCTACTCATGGCAAGAGATGATGCAAACAAAAACAACACATCAAGGCAAGTTTAAATGAGGCCGGAAACAACATATAACAACTCCGGTAAGTCCTCATAAGCAAATTTCGAAATTGGTCCAGATCTGAACAGACCTTATGTTCAAGTTGTTAAACAGCAAGTTAAGATGCACCAAGATGATCTACACGAGATTCTAGTCAAGTTACATATAAAGTTCATTAGATTCGGAGCTACGGCCTAGAAGATATAAGCAAAACAAGTTAAACATGGCATTGATGCAAAATGCACCCAAACATCAAGCAAACACACCAAAACAAGGATGCAACTTGATAATATGAAGCTACATGCAAAATCAAGCAAGTTTCATATAGAGCACACTCAAAGCGGAGCAATGGTGCAACACATGCACACTATACAAGTCATAACAACAATCTGTCCAAAACAGCAACTAGGCATCTTGCAAGCATCAAAACAACATGCTACATCATCTCAACGTAATAACAAAAGGCATGGGCATGAAGTACAGGTAAAGCATAACAAAACATGAACACTTAGCTATCTCCAGAAATCACTAGAACATGCTCCAAAACACATGGTAAGATTGCAAATAATAACAGTTTCAGACTTTAGCAGAAATAACATCAGGTTGCAATGTTAAGAGCAAGCAAACAACATGTTACAGGAACATATCATGGCAAACAAAGGCATGGCATGAATCTACTAAAAGCATAGATCTAAAGTCCCTTACTGACCATGAGCCAAAAAGGATCAGAAGATATGATGGCACCCATGTAAACATGGCAAGTTATATTACAGATTCATACATGGCAGGAACAATAATAAGTAGACATGTTCGTGAGCTTGAACCACTCACCACAGAGCAATACATGGCATGGCAAGGCAACCAACAGTAAGAAGGCATGTTTTTGAAGCTAAGCATGGCAAGAGCAAGTTCATAGGGTGCATGGATCACTAGGAAAACACATGGGAACAAGTGAACTTAATGTAAACAGGCTGACAGCAACATTATCAAGCAACGTTGGAGCAAGATTACAACATGTTCCAGCAGGCTATAATTGCAACCAAGGGCATGAATGGATAGAGCATGACATGTATATCAAAACATGTTTATAGAGCATCTCCATATTATTCATAGATTGATTAGTAGAAGCATGTTAACATAGCAACAAAATATAACAGAATCTGTCAGGAAAACAGCAACAGCAACTACCCTACTTAGCAAGCTTGATACACTCAGCACACAACTCACAAAAATACATGGTTGGCACCCCTGGAAAGATGGCATGGCATAGATCAACATAGACATCAACCTCATAGGATGCACACATCAATCATGGCAAAAATGATAAATGAGCAAGTTATAACAGTTTCAGCAGATTAACATCAACATGCAATCTTCCAAAAGCATTTCGGGCATCAAGATGAGCTCAAATGAAAATGATGCAATGGAATGAAATGAAGTACTCGTCGAGATGAACAATTTCACATATTACACGCACGAAACGGAGCTACGGATGCAGAGATACAGCATGATGAACATGGCATGATTATGTGCAGATTCGGGATTTAGTGGAAAATGGGGTCAACCTCGTTTTTTTTCAGATCCAGATCCGGGCGCGGTGGACGAGGTTCGCCGGAGAGGATGTGGTGGCCGGAGCAGGAGAAGGTCACCGGAGGTCGGGGAGCTCGGGGCGGCACCGGTCGGATCCGGGCGCGGCGGCGGCGCACGGCGCGCCGGCGAGGCGAGGGGCGGCCGGCTCGGGGCGCTGGCGAGGAACCCGGGCGGCGGGGCCCCGGCGAGGCGGCGGAGGCGGCCACGGCGAGGAGACGGAGGCGGCGGCCGGCGCGGCTCTCGGCGGGGTAGGGGAGCCGCGGCCCCGGGCAGGCACGGGCGGAGCGGGACGCCGGGCGCCGGTGCTCGCGGGGCTCGGGGCGGAACCCGGCGGCGGCGGCGAGTCCGGCGGGGCGGCGGGGAGCGCGGGGCCGGCGGCGGCGAGGCGGTGCCAGGGGCGCGCGGTGGCGCGGCGCGAGGCCAGCGGCGAGCAGCGCGGCGGCGGGGTCCGGCGAGCAGGATCCAGGCGGCGGCGTGCGGTCGGGCCGACCCGGGTCCCGATGGGCTCCAGAGGGCCCGCGCGGGCTCGGACGGGCCGGCGGCGGGGAGGCGGCGGAGTGGACATGTGGCAGCTTCGGATTGGATGGGGGCGGCGGTGCGGACATGTCCGGTGGGGTCCGGACGTGTCCGGCGGCGCGGAGAGGAGCGGGGCTAGGGTTTAGACCGGGATTTCGGGGGGAGGGGGCTAATTTATAGGTAGAGGGAGCTAGGAGTGTCCAAATGAGGTGCGGTTTTCGGCCCTGCAATCGTGATCGAACGACCGAGAGCATGGAGGGGAGTTAGATGGGTTTTGGGCCACTTTGGAAGGGGTGTTGGGCTGCACACAAAAGAGGCCTTTACGGTTACCCGATTAACCGTTGGAGTATCAAACGACCTCCAAATGGCACGAAACTTGACAGGCGGTCTACCGGTGCTATACCAAGGCCGCTTGGAAAACCTCGGGCCATTCCGAGAAAGTTCAACACCCGCACAAGAGAAGAGGCAAAAAGGGGACGCCGGATGACATAGGAGTGCCGGATTGCAAAACGGACAACGGGGAAAATGCTCGGATGCATGAGACGAACATGTATGCCAATGCGATGCACATGATGACATGATAAAATGCCACACGCAAGCAAATGACAAGGCAACAACGGCGAATAACTGGCAGACACCTGGCGCATCGGATCCGGGGCGTTACAAAACGAGAGGACGGGATGAAAGGATCCTGGTCCAAAGCCATGGATGAGAGAGGTCGATCTCTTGTAATGGACGACGGTGTTGGGGTATCAGCTCCGGCATGGTTGAAGAGGACGGCGGTGGATGGGGTGACGGATGGAGGAGGCTGGGGTGGAGAGGGTGTTTTGGCGCCCACGGAGCATGAATGGGGAAATGGAGGGAGAGAGGTAGGGGGGAACCATGTCTTTGGGAAGCGCTTGTCTCAAATGTGGGGAAGGTTACCAACTTATCCCCCATTTAAAATTTCAGACATCACAGGAATATTGGGCTGCTGTGTATAGGACGTTAATCTCACATACACCGAATATTTGCCGACGGAGATTTCTGCCGAGAAGACTTTGTTTTGGTGCCCACCGTGTATGAATCCGGGTGAGGGGTGATTTTGGCCATGGAGACACTGTGTTTTGTCGCCCACCGTGTATGAATCTGTGTGAGAGGCGGTCATGTCACGTTTAAGTGAAATTACAAACCTACCCCTATCAAGTCCTATTGAAATCGAGCCGACTGGTGATGCATGTCAGGGATAGGCAATAATTCTGTCTCCCATATTTTGGTTTCATGCGGTTACTGCGAGTTTTGCCGCTTCGTTCAAATTTTTGAGAAAAAGCTTGCACATTTACCATGCCAACTCAATTCCAATCCGAATTCTTATCCTTTGTATATGTAATATGATTTACAAATACAATGATCTCAAAATCATAAGGTTGAATTCAAATTTTCTAAACCACATTATGTTCTACTCAAATGTATGGATCAATAATATCTAGATATTAAATAACATAGAAGCGCGCGAATTCATATGAGTATGCATGTTTGATAGATCAATTTTGGTTCGAGTATGAATTACATGCATCATCATCTCGAATTCAAATATTTGAATCCCTTTTATGTTGACATTTGCTATACACGAAACTAAATATTTGAATCTCTTTTCACTCCCATCTCTCACGTGTTCCTTCATGTAGCTATCACTCTCTTTTCTCCATCTCACCCGCACGCTCACTACATGTTTCTCCCTTTTTCGCAAACATGGTCTCTCGCCGTCTCCCCCGAGAAGTGTCACACTCTCCCTATCATTATACATTACACGGATTTCATTACATCTCACGTCTCTATCGTTCTTTGGTATCACTAGGTACCTAAGCTTTCTTTTTCACCGCCACACGCACACTCTCACTCGTCTTTCACTCTGTCTTTCTCTCTAGGGTTCTCTCACACACACTATATCTTTCTATATATGACTCCTACCACTAAAATTACTCTCTCCTACACACACAACGTTTGTTGGGGTCTCCTTTCCGTCTTCATCTCGGTTATGAAAATGACATTATTCATTTGTTTACTGATCAGACAAACTCTCCCCCTCTCTCTCACACACACACAACTCCCGCTTCCACTCCCCCTCCCGACTATCGTATCTCTCTCTCTCACACAAAACTCTCGCTTTCGCACCCCTGACTCGTATTTGTCTCACAAACATTGATCGATCAGCCTCCGGATAGGTTTATCCATCCGCACACTCTTGCTTCCACGAACACGTACATGTCTCTCTCACGCTCCTTGTATCTATGTAGATTTTTTGTCCCTTCTTGAGACACGCCCTCTCGATCGTGCACATACACACTATCACCTCATTTTATGGTGATACCTCTCGCACACACACTCTTTGTGTCTTTGTCACACACGCACTCCATCCTCCACAACACTCCCTCTCTCTCACACACACACCACCCACACACACACGGGCTTTTTGCAACAATATACCACTTCTCGAATCTTCAAACCAACCACATTCCTCCCTTATCTCATCAAAACCACCAAAGGAATATATTTTGAGTGAAATATAACATATTTTTAGTGATATACGTATTTCAAAACTAGACTCTTTTCTATCAAATTGGTGAATATGCATTAATCTACTTTGAATGCGTTGCAATGCATTGGCACATTGCTAGTTATTACTGTATTTTTTTGGACATCAGACAAACGGAGGAGTACATATACGAAGAGATGAGGCTCATGCACGCAGTCGGTATCTCGCTGTCTCGCACGCATGAGAGTTACATAAAGCACCGTAAACAGATAAACCCTAGGTGCACGATTGCTGCATGCGTGGGTACCTGGTACGTGGTGGAGCGCACCTTTGTAGGAATAGCTAGTTCATGTGATGATTTAATCCATAGGAATTGATGTTCGGGGACCACAGGTGAATGACCTGGAGGCGGTGGCTTGCCAGTCGCCACTGATCGAATTGCCATGTTTAAAAATTCATTTTTAGGGGGGTAAGAATTCCGATTTCCAGTGGCATGTTATAAAATTTTTTAGAATGATTGGTATGGAGCGAGAAATGGAATTGATCACTACTACCTCCGTCCTGGTTTACTAGCCCCCATCGTATTTTGGGTCAAATTTCGTCCATGAATTTAACTTGCAAAATGTAAATGCAAAATGAGATTATCTTATCTCTAATTTTTATCTCTACTTATCTCTTCTCTTCTCTTATCTTCCCTCTTCTCTCTCTCTTATCTCTCTTATTTAAGAAACTGAGTTGGTGGTGATGGTGTGCCTGCCATCCTGCAATATAGACCGTCTGATCTATATCTGACGGATAGAAATCAAACTATGGCAATTTTGCAAAAAGATACCCACACATCTCTACATTTGCATATAAGGCCTTCCCTCGTTCATCCTTATCTCCCACAACCTCATTGTTGAACAATTAAAAAAAGGAAGCCTATGTAAAAATTTGGCATGGTGGCCGCTGCTGGCGTCGTCCATCCACATGCCTCCGCTCAGTCCGACCACCTACCACCACCACACCCCACTCCTCCTGACATTATCTCTCTTCTTTCTCGTCTCCCCCACTCCACTCAATCTTAGGTGTTGGGACACATACGACACCATCGACGTGCTTGCAGAGGTCAGTGTCGGAGAGGATCTGCATGAGCGGTGTACACGCTGAGCTATGTAAACCTGCAGATGTTGTTAGTTTTTTACACATGAGATTACTCCCGCATGGGTCAATCACAATAGATATTTTGTAATATAAATGCATCTTGGTGTTTTGTGCAATGCACGGGCATCTTGCTATTAGTAGTACCGAAACAAAAAAGGACCAGGGGAGTAATTGCTCTCACATGGTGCTAGAGCGGACGCGACCTCTCACTGGCGCAGGCATTGAACCAGTGCGCTAGCCAGGAGAGCCCCACTCGCAGCACGCCAGGCTGAACATGCCTCCTTGCCGCATTCAACGGGCTTCAGACTACCCCGCCTACCTCCATTGAATCCGCGCATGTGCCGGCAACACGCGTCCTTCCGCGAGCCGGTTGGTTCCTCTCGTCGGCCCACTATTTAAACGAGGCCAGACGCCTGGCAAGAACCGCACCACACCTCCACTCCCCATATCCTCCTTGCACCATTTTCTTCACTCTCCATGGCATCCGGCGAGCACAAAGACGAGTTCTCTGGCATAAAAGCCGGCTGGGTGCCCCGTCGAGCCAGGCAACTTGCTGCTCCACCTCCCTCCCCGCCTCAGGCCATCAATGCCATGGGCGAGGCTACAGGCAGGCAAGCGGAGGACCAAGGATGTACCTAAATTTTAGTGGAATTCTACAATATTATATGCGAGTCCTACTCCACCCTTGTAGAAAATGCACCTTTTTCATCATTGCTCTCAGAAGTAATTTGTGTTTTGGCTCTGAAATAAATGTTGTTTTGGAGAAGTATTGATGTTGGTAGTAAGAACTAGAGGTTTTTCTTTATTTCTAGTTCTCACATTTTTTTGCTTTGAAGTGAATCATGGTTGTGGACAGTACCTATGAATGTGAAGATATCTGTGAACATGAGTTTGATCTAAAAGTTGAACTTGTAATGTTGGGCTTGCGTGTGAACTATATCATGTCCAATGGTTCGTCTGTTATTGTTCGGAAAGTAATGGATGTTATTACATGACCCGGAAAATATATATTTTGTGCCACATCTCGGCATCAGACTTACATAGATCTCATTCGATACACGAACATCACAATAGGCAAGTTGTCTGGATAAACACTTGAACGTAGTTATCATGAATGAAAATTTGTATTGACAATAGTTTTAGATAGCAGGAGACGCCTAGCCTGCTCTGCCTCTGCTAGCTTATTTCTGGCTTCCTCCATCTCTTCTTTGGCTTGGGTGAAGAGAGCATATGATTACTCTTTTCACTTCTTCAGGAACTCAGCTACATTCTCATGGGCTGCTACACGCTTTCTTTCAGCCTTTACTAGAGCCACGGGGACACGAACAGTTGAATACTCCACCTGGCTTGTGTGTAATCCAGCACCATCTGGGAATTTGCACCTTGTGTCAAATCCAGCATCATTAGGGAATGAGCACCTTGTGTGTAATCCAGCCAAATTTTGGAAACATGATCTCGAGGTTGACCATAGTTCCCTCCTCACAGGAACTGCATCCTCACATGAAGTTGCTTCTTTTTTAGATCAGTAGTCAGAGCTACAAAGATCCATTAAGTAGAAGCCAGATCAACAGGAGTCGGAGAAGTGAATTCAAAAGGAGAAATATAAAAACAGACTCCAAGGTGAGAGCACCCACTTCCTACATCAAGCTAAAAACAAAAGCATTAAGACGATTAAGACTCTTCTTATTACACATCAAAGAACACGAGGCTAAGAGAAATAGAAACTACAACATATACACATCAAAGAACGCGAGGCTAAGAAATAGAAAAACCAGCATAGGGGTGCACTAAGCCAAGGGTTGCTGCAGCAAAACAACCGGCAACCAGATGATCTCCAGGGAAATTGCTTACCTTGCCATTATTGTTTAATAATCTGCCACACTGCTGGATTGCATGGCAAGAACTATAGCCAAGCAGACAACATGGTTTGACCCTGTTTCGCCTCGGGGCTTGCCCAGGGCTTGGCCTAGTCCGGTGTTCACAACTACTGCCAGACACATACCATGTCAAATTAAAAAAAAATCTAAGATCAAAACAGGGGACTCCCTATGATTTCATTAACGAAACCATCAAGGACACACAAAACATCCACCACTGCTAGTCAGGTTCTCAATGTCAAAGTAATTGAAATGTTGTTACTTACCAAAGCTCGTTTTACAGGTTCGGTGCAACTCCTCTTTAACTTGCGACATTCCTTGAAGATGTCCCCAATATCCCGTGTTTGGTCTTCTTCCTCCTCTACATGTTCGCATTCGTAGTTTTAAATCTCAACATGGCAATAAAAATATAGTAATACTCATGCATCTTGTGGGCAACATTAAAGCACTCATCTATCGTGTTACAGCATCTCCAACAGGCGAGCAACGTGCGGTGCGCTAAAAAAGTGTTTATAGCGCTGGAATAGCCAGTTTTTGGGTGCCGTGGAGTGCTGGCTCCAGCGGCCGCTGCAAAAAATTGCACGAGCGCGCCGCTCCAGCAGACATGCTATATTATTTTCTCCTTTCTACTATGACTCGATATTCATTTGACTCCGAGTCGATACTGGCATAGATAGTTCTTAGCATAGATATAGCATAGATAGATAAAAAAAATAGATAGTTCAACTACTCCTCCTTGTCCTCCTCCTCCTCTGACTCTGCCTCAGTGATGTCCTCCTCCAACGTCTCAATGAAGGTGTGAACATACCGATCATCATTAGAGTCCCGGGGCGACGCTGCTCCTAGCTTGGTGTTGAATTGAGCGGCCGCCTTCCGTGTACGCCTGTCCTCGCGATAGGCGGCTCGCTCCTTCCTCCTCTTCTCCCTCTCCGCCCTCTTTGCGTGTAGAACTCGTTCTCGTTGATGATTTCCTGCGGGAAGTGTTGGCGCCACAGAGCCATGGCTTCCTCGTCCATCTCGGCGATGCCGAGACAGTGCTCCCACCTCCGGTTGTCGGGACGATCCTCGTCAGTGATAAGCTGTGGGGGAGGCGCGAGCTCCTACGCCCGCTCCCGTGTCGGCACGTTGGGGAAGTTCATGTCCCTACTAGGCCGTTGGAGGCGCCACGCCACCGCGTCGTACGCGCTGGCGGCCTCGTGGGCGGCATCGAAAGTGCCGAGGCTGAGGCGCATCTCGCTGAACCGGATCTCTACGGAGAAGGCATAGGAGGGGCGCGTGCGGACGCCACGGTAGCCCCAAGTTTCCCGACGGCGCGACGGCATGGTGGCACAACGACGGTGAGGCTAGAAAGAGCAAGGAGAGAGTGGTGGCAAGGCACAGAGCGGTGGGAGGGCGCGGGAGGGCGTTGGATTTTATAAAGCGCGCCGGACATCGCGCGCCAAAACTAGCATCCCTGCCACACTACTAGTTGCAGATGAAGAACCTACCCAAGCACAACGCAATACAGGAGTGACGCACAATTACAAGGTGATATTCTGTTGGACAATGCAAGCTATAACCAATTACTTTTACTGGAACAATAACAACCTGGAAATTTGAAGGGTAGGTATGAACAAAATCGGAACTACACATGTACTGCTAAGAGATTCAATATACACATTACCAATCAAGGGGGAGTACGATGGTCACGGCGGCGTTCTGTGCATCATGGTCGGCAATGGAAGTCAGTTCATTGTCCTCGACGATGGTGCTTCTGCACTTGGCGTCGGCTTCCGGGAAGCAGATCTGAGACCGTGGAAGACGGTGCCAGGGAAGAGGCTCTGTGTATGATGATGATGGTGGACCGGCTCCAGTGCGGCGTACAACATCATTGATGAGACAGATGTGCTGCGGTGGACGAGTGCACTGATGAAGAAGGGGAGGAGCACGAAGGTTGTGGTGCCATGGAGAAGTCTATTTTGCGGTGTGGATAGAAAATTGGGAGTATTCAGGTGTATTACTCTGGGTGCCGGTGTGGGGTTGGCTGAGTAGGGTGAACCTGAAGTTACCAAAACAGCCCCCTACCCACCAGCATCCGTAGGCCTGTTATGAAGGGTATGATGGTAACTTCGCACCACTCGAATCTGGGTCGCGGGAGATTTTCCCGCCGACCTAAAAAATTTGAAACACTGTACTCCCTGTCTGGCGTGTTGGGTGATTGGGCTAAGCAACTAGCGAGTAGTACTAGTAACTACTAGCACTCCCTCCGTTTTTATTAACTCTTCCTATTAGGTTTGACTGAAGTCAAACTTCCTAAACTTTGACCAAGTTTATTGAAAAATATAAACATTTACCATAACAAATATATATCATGTGAAAGTACATTCAATAATGAATCTAATGGTATCTATTTGTTATTGTATATGTTAATATTTTTTTGTTATAAACTTTGTGACAGTTTACAAAACTTGACTTTGACCAATGCTAATACGCAGACTTAAATAACAACGAAGGGAGTACATATTTGTTTTCTTAGTTTGTAGTGGAATTAATCATTTGTTGTAATCGTGAAATAAATATATTAAGCTACTGACTTTGAATGTAATGATTTATACATTTCAATAGTTAGAATCATTATTGAATTCCAAGATGTATACTAGGTCTATAGTACTTCACAATATGCTCAAACTAACATAATCCCAATCAAATGAAAATCTAAATGTATTTCATAGTTATTACTTTGTAGGATGCAACAAAACCAACCATAACTCTACATGATCAATTATAAAGCAACATTTTGAACACATCCCAATGTGTGAATGAAACATGTAGAGAGAGCTTGTGAAGATGGAGCAATGGCAGGAGAGAGATGTTTGCGCTGAACACACAAGATATACAACCCATGTAAGAAAGAGAAATAGGGAAGGAAATATTGTATGTATGTGGGCGAGAGAGTAGGAGAGAAACCTCACGAGAGAGAGAGAGAGAGAGAGAGAGATGAGGAAGTTAGGTCTGTGAGAAGATGGAGACATGTAATATACATGAGATGCGTTGCATCCGGATTTTGTACATGTGCAATAAGAAGAGACAATGGGTTTGATGAGAGATCTGGAAAAACATGGATGAGAGGGGAAGGATCTCATGGGTTGAGGGGTTCATAATTTTTTGTGGGAGAGAGAGGGGGGAGGAGTCAGTCAGCCGTCATCACATCATCCTACTTCCAAATGGCCCCGCATTCTCTAGTGTAGTCTAGTCGCCGTGTTTAATCTCCTCAATGCACTCTTTGAAGATTGAGGTGGTGTGCATGTTAGGGTGCAAAGAAGAACAAGCAAGAGTGGTCGCCATATAACCTTGGATGGGGATGAACTGTGTGCTCGGGGGAGGGGGAGTGTGTGTGTGTGCATGTGCGTGTGCGTGTGTGTCATATATTGAGAGAAACCAAACCTATGGAGAGAATGTGTCACTAGTACAGCGACATGCTATACAAACGGTTTTAAACCCCTTTTCGTGATGGCACTTGTAACCGTCGCCAATTGAGTGTGCGCGATAAGGGGTTCCTTCCCAGATGACCCAGAAACCGTCGGGGATATGCCCTCCTGGCACATAAGTTGGCCCGTGTGCGATCGGGCGAGGCATTGAAACCCAATTCTTTCCATTTGTATGTACATCCCACAGGGTGACTCCCAATAAAAAATTCCGCTCGTATGTATATCACACACAGTTTTTTGTGTGGAAACGTTTGTGCAAGGTGGCTTGGCGCAAACAGTTCTCTGCCATAAGCCGTGTGTGATTGTTATTAGATCGAACACGCCTACTTTCTAGAAACCGTGCGTGTTGTCTGAGTTCATCGCCCATGGTGCTATCTGAGTAACCGTGTGCATTAGAAAACCCCAATAAGTAGGGTAATTAGCCTATTATTGATAATCCATGTACTAATCAAATTAATATTTCTTATAAAAACACACCAGATATTTCATATCCATATAACAGCAACCAGTATTTCATAATCGAATTACATCAGATAGCTTCGGCACTTAGTTCCGCCATTACACAACAACACCAAGTTTCACATGCAACATCAAAAACCTTTGGATAGTAGCATCATACACGGTAAATAGACAGATGAATCTCATCTTGGAAACTGCAGAAGCGGAAGGCAAATGTTGAGACTTCAGTGAAGTTGAATGTCCTTGCAACTTTAGGCTAGTGGCTATGGATAATTGCCCGCCCAACTGTCAGATATCAGTTCTGGCAAAACCCTTAATGTTCAAACTCTGGGGTGTGCACGAAGATCTTCTCCCTACCGATCCATGCCCCAAAACCACGCCGCGGTTCTAAACTAGCACGATGAACACACAAGGGACATGAGGTTTATACTGGTTCGGGCCACCGTTGTGGTGTAATACCCTAATCCAGTGTGTGGTGTGGTGGATTTCCTCTGGGATGATGATGAACAATACAGAGGAAGAACAGCCTCGCGAGGGGTGTTTTTGAGCTGGTGCGGTGTTCTACTTGGGAAGGATTCGATTCCCTCCTACTGTGGTGGCTATCACTATATATAGAGGCCCTGGTCCTCTTCCCAAATATTGAGCGGGAAGGGAGCCAACAACGGCCGTTTTTGAAGGGGGGCAGCTAGTACAAGCTATTCTGACTAAAGGTGGTCTTCCACTGCCAAAGGCACTGGCGATGACGCCGTCTTGGGCTCCACGGTGACCTCCGTCCTGCCGCTCTGTTGTTCTTGGTCTCGTTGCACCGATATGGAAACCTTTGCTTGATGCCTCGGTACTCCGCGCCTGCGCTTGCCCCCCTTGCACCAAACAGGAAACAAGGATGCTGCGTAGGCTGGCGCCTGCCTGGTCTTGATCGTCAAGGCTTGCGTCACGAGTTCCTCGTGAGGTACTCCTTGCCTTGATCTTTCTGCCTCCTCGCGAGCCTGCCCGGTGAGGCCGCCCCTGAGGAGGAATTGCGTCGTCCGCCCCGCGAGGCTTGGCCCTTCGCAAGGGTCTTGAACTTGGGTTGATGTAGACGGGCCGTACTGGGCCAGCACTGAGCCACGTTGCAGGCTGCAGGCAGGCAAGTCTGGGGACCCCCGTTCCTAGAACGCCGACAGTAGCCCCGGGCCCAAGGCGCGCTCGGACTTGGCTTAGCAGCAAAGCCAAAGGGCAAGTGCGGAGCGCCGCGGGCCCCAACAGCGTGCAGCCTTGGTCGCTGCATGGCGGTTGATTGGACGTGGGCGTCTCCACTTCCCCACGCTGCCTCGGCAACTGCTCGACTAACAAAAGGTTGGCCTGGGTTAGACTTACCTTCATTGCTCGCATTCGCCTTGCTCCAGATCCCCTTCCTTGCTTTCTTGCTTCCGAAATCTCCAGATCTGCTCCATCCTCCCCCTCTCGGCGAGAAATGGCGCCTCACAAGACCATGGCCGAAGCCCTGCCGGCTTGGTACTCACCGGCCCTGGATCCCCCCAACATGACGGAGAATAATCTCGCCACTACGCGCCTGATGACGGCGGCGCAGGGCAGCGAGATGGGGGAGACCAGACTCCGGGCCGGCTCCTCCACGCCGGAGGCTATGGGGAGCACCTTCTACCCCTTCTTCATGAGCACCGTCATCGCTGGCCTGGTGCCTCCCTTCTCCGAGTTCTTCTACGCCGTTCTCCGCCACTACAGGTTCCAGGCCCTTCATCTCCATCCCAACTCCATTCTCCTTCTGTCGATCTTTCCCTACTACTCCGAGGCGCACGTTGGGTTGATGCCATCCGTGGCTTTGCTGCGCCACTTCTTCTCCCTCTGAATCACTGGCAGCCACACCTCGGTGTGCGCTGGCTTCATCGCGTACTCCAAGGCCAACACGATCTCGAAGACCGGAAAGAGGGTTGATGGCTTCCGGAGCAAGTGGGTCATGATGGATGCCAGATGCATCCACTCTTGGTTGGGGCTGCCCACGGAGCAGCCCCAGGCTGACGAGGCGTGGTCTCGTGCGAAGCTCGACGACCGACGGGCGAAGTCGGTGCTGGAGAAGATGAACGCCAACCTGAGGCCGGGAAACATGAAGGCGGCGAAGCTGACCGGGGCCATGCTCCTAAGGGAGTTCCTGGTGCAGCGGGTGGCTCCACATCAGGCACACTCGCGCCCGTTGTGGACGCTTGGGGGCGCAGACGACGGCCTTCGCTTGAACTCGGCGGCCTTGGCCGACGAGGATCTGGTCGCAGCCCTTCGCTTCATGGTCGGAGAGGACGTGGAGGGCCCTGAGGGCGCTCCTGTACCCCTGTTCCTCCGTGAAAACTGGCAACAGGTGGTGGATTCCATGCCCACTTTCGATGGGAGCGGTCTGGTGCCTGCGGTGCCTCCTGAGGGCCAGGGGCAACGACACCGGTGGAATTGTCTTCTGATGATTCCTGCGGAGGACGAGAGGAAGACGAAGAAGAAGAGGAGCGCAACTCGGAGGCGACCGCTGAGGGGACGGGGGAGACTTCTCCTCTACGCAGGGCCAGCATCCTCTGCACCCTGCCGGATGACGACGAGGCCGACGCCAGGCGAGAGGGAGAGGACCCGCCCATGATCCCGAAGAAAGACAGGTCGGGGCTGATCACCCGAGGGGCTACTCCGGCCCAGGCACGGCCCGAAGCCGGCTCCAGCCCTTCTGGTACACCTTCCTCCGCTCCTGGGCCTCTTGAGGCCGCGCCCCGGACCAAGAGGCTCACGGGCTTTAAGCTCGGCAAGAGGTTGCCGGTCTATGCCGCAATTGACCAGTAAGTGCTTGAACTGCGTCTCGCTCTTATTTTTGCTGTCGAGGCTTGAAGTTCCTCATCATTTGGTTAGGCCACCGCTTGAAGCGAAGAAGCTGAAGGGGGACATGGCGGCTCTGTTTGGGGCAGGCTCATCTGCTACAGCTACGCCTTCGCCCGTGTGAAGGGGAGGCAGTGGAGCTTGCACCTCCCCTGTGATACGTCTCCAACGTATCTATAATTTATGAAGCATCCATGCTATTTTATTATCTGTTTTGAATGTTTACGGGCTTTATTATACACTTTTATATTACTTTTGGGACTAACCTATTAACCGGAGGCCCGGGCCATATTGCTGTTTTATTGCCTATTCCAGTATTTCGAAGAAAAGGAATATCAAACGGAGTCCAAACAGAATGAAACCTTCGGGAGCGTGATTTTTGGGACGAACGTGATCCAGGAGACTTGGAGTTGAAGGCAAGGAAGCTTTGAGGTGGCCACGAGGGTGGGGGCGCGCCCACCCCCTGGGCGTGCCCCCCTGTCTAGTGGGCCCCTCGAGCCTCCCCTGACTGACTTCTTTTGCCTATATATTCCCATATACCCTAAAACCATCGAATACGAAGATAGATCGGGAGTTCCGCCGCCGCAAGCCTCTGTAGCCACCAAAAACCTCTCGGGAGCCCGTTCTGGCACCCTGCCGGAGGGGGAATCCCTCACCCGTGGCCATCTTCATCATCGCAGCGCTCTCCATGACGAGGAGGGAGTAGCTCACCCTCGGGGCTGAGGGTATGTACCAGTAGCTATGTGTTTGATCTCTCTCTCTCTCGTGTTCTCTCTATGGCACGATCTTGATGTATTGCGAGGTTTGCTACTATAGTTGGATCTTATGATGTTTCTCCCCCTCTACTCTCTTGTGATGAATTGAGTTTTCCCTTTGAAGTTATCTTGTCGGATTAAGTCTTTAAGGATTTGAGAACACTTGATGTATGTCTTGCCGTGCTTATATGTGGTCACAATGGGATATTCACGTGATCTACTTGATGTATGTTTTGGTGATCAACTTGCGGGTTCGATGAACTTATGCATAGGGGTTGGCACACGTTTTCGTCTTGACTCTCCGGTAGAAACTTTGGGGCACTCTTTGAAGTACTTTGTGTTGGTTGAATAGATGAATCTGAGATTGTGTGATGCATATCATATAATCATGCCCACGGATACTTGAGATGACAATGGAGTATCTAGGTGACATTAGGGTTTTGGTTGATTTGTGTCTTAAGGTGTTATTCTAGTATGAACTCTATGATAGATTGAACGAAAAGAATAGCTTCATGTTATTTTACTACAGACTCTTGAATAGATAGAACAAAAAGGATAACTTTGAGGTGGTTTCGTACCCTACCATAATCTCTTCGTTTGTTCTCCGCTATTAGTGGCTTTGGAGTGACTCTTTGTTGCATGTTGAGGGATAGTTATATGATCCAATTATGTTATTATTGTTGAGAGAACTTGCACTAGTGAAAGTATGAACCCTAAGCCTTGTTTCCTATCATTGCAATACCGGTTTACACTCACTTTTATCATTAGTTACCTTGCTGTTTTTATATTTTCAGATTACAAATACCTTTATCTACCATCCATATTGCACTTGTATCACCATCTCTTCGCCGAACTAGTGCACCTATACAATTTACCATTGTACTGGGTGTGTTGGGGACACAAGAGACTCTTTGTTATTTGGTTGCGGGGTTGGTTGAGAGAGACCATCTTCATCCTACGCCTCCTACGCATTGATAAACCTTAGGTTATCCACTTGAGGGAAATTTGCTACTGTCCTACAAACCTCTGCACTTGGAGGCCCAACAACGTCTACAAGAAGAAGGTTGTGTAGTAGACATCAAGCTCTTTTCTGGCGCCGTTGCCGGGGAGGCTAGGTAAGCGGCACTCACACCCCGTCAACTAAGCTCTTTTCTGGTGCCGTTACTGGGGAGGTGAGTGCTTGAAGGTATATATTTAGATCTTGCAATCGAAACTTTTTTTTCTTGTTTTATCACTAGTTTAGTCCATAAAAGAAAACTACAAAAAAAATGGATTTGAGTTTGTCTCATACGCTACATCTTTTAAATATCTTCCGTGAGTATGATGAAAAGGAAAATTGTGCTCAAGTGCTAGAAGAAGAATTACATAGAATGCTTGGCATGAAATACGTGAATGATGAGCATGATTGCAATGTTGTTAGTATGAATTCCTTGAATATCCATGATGCTAATGATATGCAAAGCCACAAGCTTGGGGATGCTATGTTTGATGAAGATGATATTTTTTTGTCCCCCAAGTTTTGATGAGCAAATTTATTATGATGAAAACATGCCTCCTATTTATGATGATTATATTGATGAAAGTGGGTTAGGAAGAGTGTCAACTCTAGGAAGTAGTGATCCCACTATTTTAGAGGATGTTGAATCTTATTGTGATGAACATGAAAGTGGATTCGGAAGAGTGTCAACTTTATTTAGTGATGATTCCACTATTTCGGAAGAGGTCCCAATTGATTATGAGAACAAAGTTGCTATCTATGATGATTATTGTGATTACTTGTATGCTATTAAGAATAATGATAACCATGAAACTTGTCATCATGATTTTAGTTTTCAATTGGATTATGCCTCACATGATATTTATTTTGTTGAGTTTGCTCCCACTACTATTCATGAGAAGAAATTTGCTTATGTGGAGATTAGTAAATTTTCTATGCTTGTAGGTCATGAAAAGAATGCTTTAGGTGCTGGTTATATTGTTGAATTCATTCATGATGCTACTGAAAATTATTATGAGGAAGGAATATATGTTTGTAGGAATTGCAATAATGTCAAGTTTCCTCTCTATGTGTTGAAAATCTTGAAGCTATGCTTGTTTTGCCTTCCTATGCTAGTTGATTATTGTTCCCATATGTTATTTGCTCACAAAATCCCCATGCATAGGAAGTGGGTTAGACTTAAATGTGCTAGTCATATGCTTCATGATGCTCCCGTTATGTTTCAATTCTTATCTTTTATGTGAGCATCGTTGTCATCATCATGCCTAGCTAGAAAGGCATTAAAGAAAAGCGCTTGTTGGGAGACAACCCAATATTTACTTTTACTGTTTTTGTGTGTCCACATGATTATGCTACTGTAGTAATCATGTTTTATAGCTTTTGTTTCAATAAAGTGCCAAGTAAGACCTTTAGGATAGCTTACGGTGATAGTTGTGTTGATCCTGCTGAGAATCAGAAACTTCTGCACCCAGTAAATTAGTTTTGTTAATTCACAGAACGTGGTTCTGATCTGTTTCTTTTTGCTATGGATTGGTACACGAATTTCTTAGGACTTCCTAATTTTGTAGAATTGTTGGAATTCCATAAGTATACGTTTGGTACAGATTACTACAGATTGTTCTGTTTTTGACAGATTATGTTTTTCGTGTGTTGTTTGCTTATTTTGATGCATCTATGAGTAGTATCGGAACATATGAACCATAGAGAAGCTAGAATACAGTAGATATTACACCAATATGAATTTAGAATGAGTTCATTAAAGTACCTATGTGGTTGTTTTATTTTCTTATACTAACGGAGCTTACGAGTTTTCTGTTGAGTTTTGTGTTGTGAAGTTTTCAAGTTTTGGGTAAAGATTCGATGGACTATGGAATAAGGAGTGGCAAGAGCCTAATATTAGGGATGCCCAAGGCACCCCAAGGTAATATTCAAGGACAACCAAGAGCCTAAGCTTGGGGATGCCCCGGAAGGCATCCCCTCTTTCGTCTTCGTCTGTCGGTAACTTTACTTAGAGCTATATTTTATTCACCACATGATATGTGTTTTGCTTGGAGTGTCATTTTTTCTTGTTAGTATTTGCTTGCTGTTATTTAGAATAATGTTTTGCATCTTTATTTTCAATAAAAATGTCAAGGATAGCCTTTACCATGCTTATTTTGCTAGTATACATGTTGCTGTTTGAAAACATAAAGTTTACCGCTGTTGCAAAAGTTCCCTAGAAAAGTCAGAGAATGATATAATGTTGAAACCTTTTGCATATTGAGCTCTGATAAATCTTCTACAGCATAGTATTTTTCTCATAATTTTTGGAGTTAGGGAAGTATGATGAATATTGCATTCTTTACAGACTATACTGTTTTGGCAAGATTGCTGTTATGGTTGCATTGTTTGCATATGTTTGCTTGTTTAATGATTCTATTTGAGGATAGGAGTATTAAATATGCAGAGGCATTTAGTATGCAATGTTGAATAATAATTTTAGTGATTTGTTACAGTAGAAAATGATAAGGTTTTGCATTGGTTTATACTAACCTATCTCACGAGTTCTTGTTGAGTTTGGTGTGGATGAAGGTTTTGACAAAAAGAGAAACCATGATATGAGAGGAATTAAGGAGACACAAAAGCTCAAGCTTGGGGATGCCCAAGGCACCCCAAGATAATATTTCAATAAGTCTCAAGCATCTAAGCTTGGGGATGCCCCCGTAGGCATCCCACCTTTCTTCTTTCAACCACTATCGGTTAGTATCGGTTGAGCCTAAGTTTTTGCTTCTTCACATGAGTTGTGCTATCCATGCAATGTCATTTTATTTTGTTTTGCTTGCTATTTGAATACAATACCAAGATCTGAAATTCTTTAATGAGAGAGAGAGTCTTCGCATAGTTACATAATTATTTAGCTACTCATTTGATCTTCGCTTATATCTTTTTGGAGTAATTTATCATTTACTCGTGTGCTTCACTTATATCCTATGAGTAAATTGTTGAATGAGTTGATTGTCATCAATCTGAAATTATATATGTTTCATTTGCTTATCCCATGGGAGTAATGACTTCACATCTAAGAAGTAGAGATTGTAAATTTATTGAAGGTTAGCAAGCATTGTATTGGTCATTTGAACAATTCATGAAAGAATATTGAAGGAAGAGAGATTTCACATATAAATATACTATCCTAGACATATTTTATAATTGTGAGCACTCATTTAGTATGACATGCTAAAGAGTTGATGTTGGACAAGGAAGACAACGTAATGGGTTATGTTTTCTCACATCTCAGTTAAAGTATATTGTCATGGATCATTCAAACATGTTGAGCTTGCCTTTCCCCCTCATGCTAGCCAAAATTCCTTGCACCAAGTAGAGATACTACTTGTGTTTCCAAACATCCTTAAACCCAGTTTCGCCATGAGAGTCCACCATACCTACCTATATATTGAGTAAGATCCTTCAAGTAAGTTGTCATCGGTGCAAGCAATAAAAATTGCTCTCTAAATATGTATGATCTATTAGTGTGAAGAAAATAAGCTTTATATGATCTTGTTATGGAAGTAATAAAAGTGACGGACTGCATAATAAAGGTCCGTATACAAGTGGCAATATAAAGTGACGTTCTTTTGCATTAAGATTTTGTGCATCCAACCATAAAAGCGCATGACAACCTCTGCTTCCCTCTGCGAAGGGCCTATCTTTTACTTTATGTCTTTTACTTTATGCAAGAGTCAAGGTGATCTTCACCTTTCCCTTTTTCATTTTATCCTTTGGCAAGCACCTCATGTTGGAAAGATCCTGATATACATATCCAGTTGGATGTAAGTTAGCATGAACTATTATTGTTGACATCACCCAAAGGTGAATACGTTGGGAGGCAACACTATAAGCCCCTATCTTTCTCAGTGTCCGATTAAAACTCCATAACCATAAGTATTGCATGAGTGTTAGCAATTGTGGAAGACTATATGATAGTTGAGTATGTGAAGTTTGCTAAATCAAATCTCTGACATAGACCCTTCCTAAAAATAAGATGAATTGCAATTGTTTGATGACTGAGAACATAGTATGCTAGTTTTCAAGAAAGTTTATGGTCTATGCTTTAACATGTGAATTGCTTGTTACTTGTTCGTGAGAAGTTTTATGAGATGAACTACTGTTATGCCATATAATCATGCTAGAAAAGGTGATTGAAATTATCATTGATCAAACTTGTGCACCTGCTAGCATTCACACTTCATAAATTCTTTCTTTTATCATTTACCTACTCGAGGACGAGCAGGAATTAAGCTTGGGGATGTTGATACGTCTCCAACATATATATAATTTATGAAGCATTCATACTATTTTATTATCTGTTTTGAATGTTTATTGGCTTTATTATACACTTTTATATTACTTTTGGGACTAACCTATTAACCGGAGGCCCATGTCATATTGATATTTTATTGCCTATTTCAGTATTTCGAAGAAAAGGAATATCAAACGGAGTCCAAACGGAATGAAACCATCGCGAGCGCGGTTTTTGGAACGAACATGATCCAAGAGACTTGGAGCTGAAGGAAAGGAAGCTTCGAGGTGGCCACGAGGGTGGGGGGCGCACCCACCCCCCTGGGCGCTCCCCCCTGTGTCGTGGGCCCCTCGAGCCTCCCCCAACCGACTTCTTTCGCCTATATATTCCCATATACCCTAAAACCATCGAATACGAAGATCGATCGGGAGTTCCGCCGCCGCAAGCCTCTGTAGCCACCAAAAACCTCTCGGGAGCCCGTTCCGGCACCCTGCCGGAGGGGGAATCCCTCACCGGTGGCCATCTACATCATCCCAGCGCTCTCCATGACGAGGAGGGAGTAGTTCACCCTCGGGGCTGAGGGTATGTACCAGTAGCTATGTGTTCGATCTCTCTCTCTCTCTCGTGTTCTCTCTATGGCACGATCTTGATGTATCGCGAGCTTTGCTATTATAGTTGGATCTTATGATATTCCCCCCTCTACTCTCTTGTGATGAATTGAGTTTTCCCTTTGAATTTATCTTGTCGGATTGAGTCTTTAAGGATTTGAGAACACTTGATGTATGTCTTGCCGTGCTTATCTGTGGTGACAATGGGATATTCGCGTGATCTACTTGATGTATGTTTTGGTGATCAACTTGTGAGTTCAATGAACTTATGCATAGGGGTTGGCACACGTTTTTGTCTTGACTCTCCGGTAGAAACTTTGGGGCACTCTTTGAAGTACTTTATGTTGGTTTAATAGATGAATATGAGATTGTGTTATGCATATCGTTTAATCATGCCCACGGATACTTGAGGTGACAATGGAGTATCTAGGTGACATTAGAGTTTTGGTTGATTTGTGTCTTAAGGTGTTATTCTAGTATGAACTCTATGATAGATTTAACGGAAAGAATAGCTTCATGTTATTTTACTACGGACTCTTGAATAGATAGAACAAAAAGGATAACTTTGAGGTGGTTTCGTACCCTACCATAATCTCTTCGTTTGTTCTCCGCTATTAGTGGCTTTGGAGTGACTATTTGTTGCATGTTGAGGCATAGTTATATGATCCAATTATGTTATTATTGTTGAGAGAACTTGCACTAGTGAAAGTATGAACCCTAAGCCTTGTTTCCTATCATTGCAATACGGTTTACGCTCACTTTTATCCTTAGTTACCTTGCTGTTTTTATATTTTCAGATTACAAATACCTTTATCTACCATCCATATTGCACTTGTTTCACCATCTCTTCGCCGAACTAGTGCACCTATACAATTTACCATTGTATTGGGTGTGTTGGGGACACAAGAGACTCTTTGTTATTTGGTTGCAGGGTTGCTTGAGAGAGACCATCTTCATCCTATGCCTCCTACGGATTGATAAACCTTAGGTCATCCACTTGAGGGAAATTTGCTACTGTCCTACAAACCTCTGCACTTGGAGGCCCAACAACGTCTACAATAAGAAGGTTGTGTAGTAGACATCACCCTGCCCGATCGTCCTCGCGAGGCCTGGAGGATCGCCCTGACGAGGGGCCAGCCCCGTGGCCTCGCTGGCTCTGGAGGTGCCGGCGGCTGATGCCGTTGCTGAAGTGGACAAGACTCAGGAGCTCCCAGTTTCCCACACCGTGGTCAGGCTGCCGCCTTCTCCTCCTGCACCACTGGTTCCAGACTCCTCTGCCTCTTCTGCTATCTTGGACCGCGCCTTTGTCGTGCTGGGCCGGCTGCGAGAAGACCTCCAGGGCGCCAACTCCCACCTGTTAGCCTGGCGCCTGGAGCTGGTCTCTGGTTGGGCTCACTCTGATGCCTCTGTCCGAGCAGCACTGAGCCGGGCTGCAGCAGCTTCTGAGGAGGAGAAGCAAACCGCCACACAGGCCACAACTGCCCGTGATGTGGTGCTGAAGGATGCGACGGCCGCCCAGGACCATTGCAAGGCGATGGAGGTCGAGCTGCAGGGTCTACGCAATGAGCTTGCCAAGGAAGCTTGTGACCGCCAGGCGAAGGAGGAGGAGATGAAGGCTCGGGAGGATGCTGTCGAGGACCATGACGCCGAGTTGTCCGCTAAGCGTGGCCGACTGAAGACGCTGGAGCAGAAGCTGAAGACGGAGAGGGTCGAGCTGGATGCCAAGGCGAAGGTCCTGGCCGAGGACCGCGTGGCCTTCACGGATCTTGAGGTAAGATCTCGCAAGGCGCTGAAGATGCTCTATGATGGCGGCCTGGAGAAGCCGCTGGCCGGGGCCAAGGACGACCCCGCCCAGCTGCTTTCCTTCTTGGTCGAAGCGCTTGAGGAAGTCGTGAACGGTGTCAGCCCCATGGCCGAGGTTCAGGCTCGCATCCTTTCTTCGGTGGCGCTGACGCGTGTCCTCAGCCGCGTCTACCTTCGCGACCCTGGCGCCAACCTCGACGAGCTGCTAGATCCTGTGGACGCCGAGCACTCCGCCGCTGCTGCTGAAGCTATGAAGGGTTGAGCGGAAGCCCTATTGGCAAAGTTTCGCGCCTTCGCCACTGCGCCCAAGGCAGGTGCTGCTGATTCCGCAACCTCGGGAGGTGGAGCTGACGGGCGCAACACCACCATGGAGGCGGGGCTCCTAGCGAATGACGGCGCTACCTAAGGGTGATCTTCTCGCGGCTTCTTCCCTGTTTCAATTCCTACAATATGCACCGTGCCTCGTGGAGGCGTTTAAATTTGCGTTTGGTATCGTGAAGACAATTATGGTTTGTAATATTTGCTTCTGGATTTGCTTCGAGATTTTGTGGTTTTCTTCCTATTTGCTTTGTGTTCTACGTCAGCAGGACCCGGCCCCACGCATACATCAACCGCCGTTAGCCCCGACCGGATCACCAGGACGGAACCAAGGAGTGAGGGGCTACGTGACAAGTTAGGCTCCTGACTCACGATGCTCAGGAGTGTAGGGGTGGATCTGGCGTTCTATGTCGGTAGGGCCCGGCCCCGCGCATACCTCAACCGCCGTTAGCCTTGCGGGACTAAGGAGTGAGGGGCTACGTGACCAGTTAGGCTCCTGAGTCATGATGCTCAGGAGTCCCCCTTGACGCTCAAACGGTCTTCATACCTTGGCTCCGCTCGGGGAGGGGCGCGCGATGACCAGGTCCGAGGGACCTGGCTGGGTGGCGTGCGCTCGGGCATGACCGGAGCGCAGCCCCCGTGTCCAGCCCCCTCGCGTGGCGCTCCCGAGGGGAGGCATTGCGATGAGGACAAACACTGAGATCTGGGCTCCCTGAGGTTAACACGGCCGTGGGTCGCCCTCAGTTGTTTATCACCAGCAGCGGAGCATAGCGCTTCCGTATGTGTACGGGCATAGCCGCTCCTCGGCAGTGTCATCAGCCAGCGGGGAGCATGGTGCTTCCATTGGTATGTGGGTGGGGGCTCCCCTCCGGGAGGAGCCCCCGGGGCATGTACAACCCCGCCCTGACACGTGGCTTGCACGGCGGAGCTAGGCGAGGTGTATCTGGGCACTCGTGAGCCAGCGCGGCACTCACGAGGCCCTACCTCAAGGAGGGTTGCGCCTGGTCTTGAGCCTTGGGCGGCTGTGTGTTCCTACTAGATGGTTAAATGCAAATGCTCTACGTCCTCAGGTCCCGGCCCTCGAGCGAGATCAGCCGCCGCTGGTATGCCTGGTCGCGATGCCGTGGACAAGGCCAGGGGGTGAGGGCTGGAGAGACAGTAAGAGCTCCTGAGTCGCGATGCTCACGAGCCCCCCTTTTAACGCGCAAGCGATTTGCACGAGGGAGAGAAAGCCCGCGGCAGGTGGCGGGCGACAACCATAGGCAGGTTAAGCATGAAGGAAAATGAACTTACATAAAAGCAGGAGGGATACATGCCACTGGGTGAGGCCCGAGCGGCTTGGGGATGATGCAGCCCGAGGGGCGCCCCCAGCAAGGTAAACTAAAGACATAAGCAAAAGGGATACATGCCACAGGGACAGACCCACGCAACCTGGGAATGATGCAGCCCTGAGGGCACTCCCAGCTGAAATGAACTCGAAAGATGTCACCTGATACCATTGTAGAGGGGGGTGTTGAAGTAGCTAAAGGTGCGTGGTGAAGATGCCGACCCTCACGAGCCACCGGACCCCTAAGCCTCGGGAGGCTCTAGGGGTCCAAGCGGTTCCTCGAGGACCATCTCCGTCTCCATCAGGACCGCGTGGTGCCTGGCCTCCTGAGCTGCCAGAATGCTCCGCAGATGGCGCTGGTGAGTGGCAGCCGGGTTCAGTAGGCCAAAAGGCATGCGAACATAGCTGTGCGGCGGACCCTCGCAGCGTCCCATGCGCGAAGGCCAGAAGCGCTCCTGAGGCGCGGCTCTGCTGAGCCCTGGGTAGTCGATGCAGATGCGCAGCCCTCCATCTTCGCCTGGATGGGGAGCTACGCCAGGTAAATGGTGATCGCCGCATATGACTCTTGATTCCTGCAACTCCTGAGTGGTCTTGGTAAGGAACTCCTGAGGGTTGCGCCTTCCTTCCCCCATGCCTTCCTGAGGGAAACGTTCTGCAAAGCACGCCTCCAAGTGGTGCCCGAGCGCCTCCCTCGTGATCTTGGCAAAGTCTGAGGCCCTCCAAAAGATAGCCCCCGATCCCTGCCCGAGGAGGGCACCGGGCGCGCATTCTTATGCGATGGAGGGAGGCACCCCTTGCACGGGAGCGAATGCTGATGCGACACCTCCGGAGATCCCAACCTCCTGAGGCCTTGAGTTGGGCGATGTCTTCTTCTTCTTGGGAGCTGCCTCAGGTGGGTTCTCACTCTTGCGGTCCGGGTCCTTAATTGATGCAGCTTGGAAGGCACCCTCGAGGGAGCACACCGCATTCTTCTCTTTGCAGGGGACTGTGATCATTCCGCCGCTTCCTGGCATCTTGAGGACGTTGTAGCCGTGGTGGGTCACTGCCATGAACTTGGCCAGGGCCGGATACCCGAGGATGGCGTTGTGTGGCAGGCGAATGTGGGCAACATCGAAGTCGATGTGCTCCGTGGGGTAGTTCTTGCGCTGTCTGAAAGTGACAGGGAGGCGAACCTGCCCTATCGGAGTGGTGGAGTGGTCAGTAACTCCTAAGAAAGGCTTGGTTGGCTGAAGTTGATCATATGGCACTTGAAGGTTGTTGAACGTTTCGACGGACAGGACGCTGAGCCCCGCGCCGCCATCGATGAGGGTCCTGGTACCTTGCATGTTGCTGATGACTGGGGAACAGAGCATTGGGAGGATGCCAGCTGTAGCCACACACTTGAGTTGATCCGCTGAGCTGAAAGTGATGGCACACGTGGACCACCTAAGAGGGCGCGTGGCCTCGAGCTTGGGGAGGACTGCGTTCACCTTGCGAGCAAACTACTTGAAGATGCGCTGAGAGGCTAGGGCCTGGGCTCCGCCCAAGATGCAAGCGATAGAACGTGGCTCTTGGAAGCCCCCAGCCCCCTCGTTTTGGTGGTGGTCATCATTCCTTCTTGGCGGTGGCGGCAGAGGAGTAAGGCCTGCGTTGCCCTGCGGGCGATCCTCGCAAGGCTGATCCCTCCAAGCCCCCTCGCGAGTCTGGTCCTGCCAGCGATCCTCGCAAGGTCGGTCACGCCACTCCTGGCGAGGGCCTCAGTCGTCCCATCGTCCTCCACCTCTTCCTCCTCCTCCTCAGTCGTAACCCCGGTCATTGCGCTCGGGGCGTCGACTAATGCGTCCTTCTCAAACGGCTCTGAGTTCCTGGCTTTCGTTGGTGTTGTAGGTGTAGAGGTTGTGGTAGGCGCAGAATCGGCTACCCTTGGACGACTCCGGCTGGTCCCTGCCATGCTTTGTGTCTGGTTCTGCTGCGAGCACTGCTGCTCCTTTGCGGTTCATGTCCTTGGCCTTGGCTTTCTTCTCTTCTGGGTCAGCAGCTGGAAGCTCGAGGTGGGAGAGGCACCCCTCCTCAGCTCTTGCACACTTGGTCGCCAGGTTGAACAGCTCTAGAGATGTGCACAGATCCTCGTGGATGGCCAGCTCCTCCTTCATCTTGACGCCGCGGGCGCCATCAGAGAACTCTGAGATGATGGCCTCCTCAGTCACCTTGGGAATCTTGAGGCGAGCATTGTTGAAGCACTGGATGTACTTCTGCAGGGTCTCTCCAGGCTGTTGATTGATGCGGCGCAGGTCACCCACGACCGGAGGACAGTCGCGAGTGCCCTGGAAGTTGGCGATGAAACGGCTGCGCATCTCGTCCCAACGGGAGATCGAGCCGGGAGGCAGGTTCATGAGCCAGGTGCGGGCACCATCTTTGAGCGCCATGGGAAACCAATTCGCCATGACCTTTTCGTCTTCGTTGGCCATCTCGATGCCCAGCTCGTAGAGCTGTAGGAACTCCATCGCGTCGGTGCCCTCGTAGTGAGGAGGCAGATCCGGCTTGAACTTGCCCGGCCAGGCAACGCTGCTTAGCTCGGTGGTGAAGGTGCGGCAACCTGTCATGGCCACCATAGCCTTTTGCAGACACGGGGCCTGCTCTTGATGGTCCCCACATGCCACCGCCAGGGGCATCACGGGGTCTTGGCATGCTGGTGCAGGGATGCGATCTTGTCGTGCTGGAACAGGGAGCACGCGAGCGCCTTCTTGAGGCTGAGGGATTTCTTGGCAGCACCTTTCTTGTCACGCGGGCGCTGGACACAGCGGGACTCGTCCAGGAGCCGCACGCCTTGGAGCCAGGGCGCCTTCTTGGGGAGGAGGTAGCGGAGGCGCTCCCTGAGCTGCATCGCCCATGCAGGACGGAGGGCGAGGCAGCGAGAGGTACGGCGCAGGAGAGCCCCCTGCGGCGCTGACGAGCTCGGTGATGCGAGCGAGCCACTCCTCGTAGAGGTCGTCGACGGGGTAGTAGTGCTGGAGCTCACGTGCCAGGAGCAACGCGGCCTACGCGTCCGTGGGAGCACGACGAGCGTGAGACGATGAACCAGCTGGAGTTAGTGACGGAGTGGCGGTGCGGCCTTCCCGCCGCACCGGGGGATGCAGCGACGATGCTTACTGCTCGTTTCCCGCCGGGCCGGTGGCGGAGTTGGCGGCAGGCGACGGAGAACGATGAGGGGGCCCACCGATGGGAGGGGTCTGGGCGACGCGGGCGGCAAGAGCAGCTTGGCGAGCGTCTGCCATGGATGCGACGGAGCGATGGGGACGCAGATTGGTGGACAAAAGATTCCGGCGCACCCCTACCTGCCGCACCAAATGTCGGATATCGGGTTCCGGCAAAACCCTTAAGGTTCGAACTCTGGCGTGCGCACGAATATCTTCTCCCTACCGATCCACGCCCCAAAACCTCGCCGTGGTTCTAAACTAGCACGATGAACACACAAGGGACACGAGGTTTATACTGGTTCGGGCCACCGTTGTGGTGTAATACCCTAATCCAGTGTGTGGTGTGGTGGATTGCCTGTGGGGCTGATGATGAACAGTACAGAGGAAGAACAGCCTCGCGAGGGGTGTTCTTGAGCTGGTGCGGTGTTCTACTTTGGAAGGATTCGATTCCCTCCTACTGTGGTGGCTATCACTATATATAGAGGCCCTTGTCCTCTTCCCAAATACTGAGTGGGAAGGGAGCCAACAACAGTCGTTTTTGAAGGGGGGCAGCTAGTACAAGCTATCCTGACTAACGGTGGTCTTCCACTGCCAAAGGCACTGGCGATGACGCCGTCTTGGGCTCCACTATGACCTCCATCGTGCCGCTCTATTGGTCTTGGTCTCGTTGCACCGATATGGAAACCTTTGCTTGATGCCTCAGTACTCCGCGCCTACGCTTGCCCCCCATGCACCAAAGAGGAAACGAGGACACTGCGCAGGCTGGTGCCCGCCTCATCTTGATCGTCATGGCTTGCGTCACGAGCACCTCACGAGGTACTCCTTGCCTTGATCTCTCCGCGTCCTCGTGAGCCTGCCTGGTGAACCGCCCCTGTGGAGCCCTTGCGCCATCCGCCCCGCGAGGATTGGCCCCTTGTGAGGGTCTTGAACTTGGGTTGATGTAGAGGGGTCGTACTGGGCCACCATTGAGCCATGCTGCAGGCCGCAGGCAGGCAAGTCTGGGGACCCCCTTTCCCGGAACGCCGACACCAACCTTTGGCCTCTTCAGCAAGACTTCAATATTGTATCGTGGGTGTTGAATGAATACCTTCCTCACCTCTTGACCATGCAGGTGGTTTGAGAGGTAATCATCAGTGAACTGCTTCGAAAAGTACTGAAAACAAAGATACGCAAACAAGGTAAAAGAGTTAGTACCATCCTATAGTTGACTGATGGCGCAAGTTGTAAAAACAAGGTAAAAGAGTTAGTACCAACCTATAGTTGAATGACGTCTTCTTCATTGTGCAAAAAAAGTTCTTACTATTATTCTTCGCAAGTTTCTTCATCCTAACAATCTTTTTGAGTTTCTTAACTTGACTGATATTCATGGACATCTCATTTCCCCATATGCAAAATGAGTCGAATAGTGGGTCTAAGCCTCTGATAGCAAGACCTACATGTGCAAGACCAAATTGTAAGAAACCTAAATATTAGAATGATTCCTTCAACTGCACAGTAATGTGCTATTAGCCAAAGGACCATGCTTGAACAAACCTCGATGGTAAACTGCAGTGTCTCCCATTGTTTCCCTGCAACACACATAAGGAAGATCTTGATCAGGTTAACTGAGAGTTGTCATACTATCAGTAGAATATGTATTGAGTACACCCAAATTCGATTTATTTCACATGTGTAACAATACAAAATTGTACCCACAGCAAATGAAAATCAAATTGCAGAACTGAACCAAATAGTTAAATGGACATCAGACCAAATTAACCAAAATAGTTAACTAAGAACGACATTGCAGAATTGAAACATGTACTAGAAGATAAGACAGCGAACAAAACAAAGAATGCTTGAGAACACTACTATGAAATCTAGCAATTGTTAGACCAAACTATTAACTGAACATTACATTTCAGAGGACCAAAGTGTTAACTGAACATTACATTTCAGAGGACCAAACTATAAACTGAACATCAGATTGCATATTAACATTATAGAGGACAAATCACTAGAAGGCATTGGCGGTGGCCTCGAGAAAACAGCACGAACTGTATTTTAAAGTAGACAACCGCGTGGCGGTGTCGATGGTGGCCTCGAAGACGAGGTGCTCCTCCAAGATCTGGCGGTCAGCACGCATGGCATCCGTAACGACCTTGCGCGCGCGTGCGGCCGCGATTTGCTTCTCTAATGCCAGATGCTACTGAGCTCCATGTTATACTGCATGCAAAATGGCTGTGGGCGGCGCTTAATTGGAGGAGGGGGACAATGATTTCGGCGGAAGATGTTGCGTCGTTGATTGGGGCATGTGCGATGGGAAAGGAGGAGGATGGTGTGAGTGGGGTGTGGATTACCTGATCATATCGACGAGGCAGCGCAGCAAGAAGAAGGGTCGGCGGCAAGGAGGCCGCGCGGCAAGAAGAAGGGTCGCCGGCAAGGAGGCGGCGCTGCAAGAAGAAGGGTCGCCGGTGAGGAGGCGGCGCTACAAGAAGAAGGGTTGCCGGTGAGGAGGCGGCACTGCAAGAAGAAGGGTCACCAGTAAGGAGGCTGAGCTGCCAGTAAGCAGTAGTGAAGGTTTGAACTTGGAAGCAAGGAGGAATAGTGGAAATGTGGCTTTTGGTGGGTGGGAGGGGCAGGGAGATAGATATTTCCGCGGTGGCAAAAAAATTCGCTCGGTGCCGCGATAAAATAGGGCGCAAGTGTGGTTCAAGCGAGGGCGGTGGACTGTAGACGAAGAAGCTTCCTGCATAAGCCAGACAAGACGGTGCACCAAGATATTTTATATCGCATCCCACATGATTCTTTCTAGTAAACTGTTTGTGGTATACCTGATTTTTTCATTATGTTTTGAAAGAGAAAATGGTGTTACGGAGGGAAAGGACGGTATTTGAATTGCTAGAACATTTATGTACAGTGAAGATGCAACTACATGAGTGTCGTGTTTAAATTTGGAATTATTCTGGGTTCGTTTGGCATTTTTATGGATTCATTGAGTTTCTCGGCATATAATGTCCATAATTCAAATTTGAACTACAAGCACATGCTCCAGTGCCCCAAAGTTTGTTGAAAAATCACATGTGTGTCTTTGGGTGAATTTATAGGTCCCATGCAAGAAATGGGAATGAAATTCAAACATCTGGGCATCGTGGCTCAGTCGTGAACATTGAGAAACTTGGTTTCTAAATTCCTGGAAATTCAAAACTCGCCTGAAAATCATGAAACTTGGCATGGTGTCATGTCATGTCACCAACATGTTGTGGTAAAAAAGTTGGCCGCATTTGGACAAGTTTTTGGTATAAGCTTCTTGCAAACTGGAGCTTCTCTCGAGAAGACTCATGGTTCCCGTGGGGGGACGTGTTACCTTTGTGTTCGAAACGATATACGCTGCCTCCCCCCTTATTTTTTTACAGAGGCAACATAGAACTATATGAGTGTCGTGTTAAAATTTGGAATTATTTCGGGTTCGTTTGTACTTTGTTATACATTAATTGAATTTCTGGTCATTTAATATGCATAATTCAAATTTTAACTACAAGCACATGCTCCAATGCACCAAAGTTGGTTGAAAAATCACATGTGTGTCCTTGGGTGAATTTCTTGGGCCCATGCAAGAAATGGGAATGAAATTCAAACATCTGGGCGTCGTGGCTCGGCCGGAAAGATTGAGAAACTTAGTTTTTTAATTCATGTAAATCCACAACACGCCTGAAAATCATGAAACTTGGCGTGGTGTGTGATGACATGGCACCAACATGCTGCGGTAATTTTTTTGGCCGAATTGGGACAAGCTTTGGTATAAGCTTCTTGCAAACCGGAGCTTCTCTCAAGAAGTCTCGTGGTTCCGAGAGGAACGTGTCACCTCCGTGTGCGAAACGACATACGTACACTACCTTCTCCCGCTTTAATATTTTTACACAAGCAGATTAGACCAAATAGAAGCACGTGCTAATTTTTTAATTATTCTGGGTTCGTTTGGCCTTTTTATACATTAATTCAATTTCTGGTCATTTAATGTGCATAATTCAAATTTGAACTGCAAGCACATGCTCTAGTGCACCAAAGTTGGTTGAAAAATCACATGTGTGTCTTTGGGTGAATTTCTAGGTCCCATGCAAGAAATGGGAATGAAATTCAAACATCTGGGCGTCGTGGCTCGGCCATAAAGATTGAGAAACTTGGTTTTTTAATTCATGTAAATCCAAAACACACCTGAAAATAATGAAACTTGGCATGGTGTCATGACATGGCACCAACATGTTGCGGTATTTTTTTTGGCCGAATTGGGACAAGCTTTGATATAAGCTTCTTACAAACTGGCGCTTCCCTCAAGAAGGCTCATGGTTCCGAGAGGGAACGTGTCACCTCTGTGTGCGAAACGACATACGTACACTGCCTTCTCCCGCCTTAATTTGATTACACAGGCAGATTAGACCAACTATCGGCTAAATTTTGGAATGATTCTGGGTTCATTTGGCATTTTTTATACGTTAATTGAATTTCTGGGCATTTAATGTGCATAATTCAAATTTGAACTACAAGCACATGCTCCAGTGCACCAAAGTTGGTCGAAAAATCACATGTGTGTCCTTGGGTGAATTTATAGGTCACATGCAAGAAATGAGAATGAAATTCAAACATCTGGGAACCGTGGCTCGGCTAGAAAGATTGAGAAACTTGGTTTTTTAATTCATGTAAATCCAAAACACGCCTAAAAATCATGAAACTTGGCATGGTTTCATGACGTGGCACCAACATGTTGCGATAAATTTTTTGGATGAATTGGGACAAGCTTTGGTATAAGCTTCTTGCAAACTGGAGCTTCTCTCAAGAAGGCTCGTGGTTCCGAGGGGGAACGTGTCACCTCCGTATGCAAAACAACATACGTACACTACCTTCTCCCGTCTTAATTTGTTTACACAGGAAGACTAGACCAAATAGAAGTATCATACTAAATTTTGGAATTAATCCGGGTTCGTCCGGCCTTTTTTATACATTAATTAAATTTCTGGGCATTTAATGTGCATAATACAAATTTGAACTACAAGCACATGCTCCAGTTCACCAAAGTTGGTTCAAAAATCACATGTGTGTCCTTGGGTGAATTTCTAGGTCCCATGCAAGAAATGAGAATGAAATTCAAACATCTGGGTGCCATGGCTCGGCCAGATAGATTGAGAAACTTCGTTTTTTAATTCCTGTAAATCCAAAACACACGTGAAAATCATGAAACTTGGCATGGTGTCATGACATGGCACAACATGTTGTGGTAATTTTTTTGTCCGATTTGCGAAGGCGCACACATTAAAAATCAACAAAGTCATTTTGGAACAAGTGTTGTCATGCTACAAATCAGAAACACAACTATTATTGAAACCGTGGGCGTTCTACTTACCAATTACCAGCTGCCACGCGTCCCTTTTTTTATTGGCTAGGAGGTACCGTGCGGGGTAGCTATCTGAGTACGGGAGGCGTGCGATCAGACCCATGTGCGTGCTCATCGGGAGGAGAGCCCTTTGACCTCTATCCACCGCGCACCTCCCTCCCAATGTCTCCATTAATGGCACCCAAGCCCCTATTTCACGGCATGGCTATGTCACACTAGACTGAGATTTAAGAGAGAAAAGTGAAAATCTGAAAAGAAAGTTTTGCGCGGATCTTGATGTAAGATCCGACGGACCTATATAGCATTGACTGCGACTTATAGCAAGCATGACGAATATAAGGACGATGACAGTGGATAATAATTGTCTTACATATCTAGGAAGATAACTAAAAAAGGCGCATGCGGCTACGCCCGAAATACACAAGGGCAAAAGAAGAAGGAAGACGCATACAATGATCCGGCTCGCTGATCTCTACTTTCTTGATGCGCTGCAGGTCGCGGAGACTAGTTCTCACCGCGAGCGGCGATGATCTCTTTCATAAGTTTCATATCCTTAATACGCTTCTCGGAAGCAACCGCAGATTCCTCCACCAGCCTTTCGTGCTCTATGCAGAGCATGGCATTCTCGTCCATAAGTTTCTTGATGATGACGCTCGTCCTCTTCAACAAGGTAGCGCTCTCCTCCGCCTGCTCCGCCCTTCCGGAGATCTTCGCCCTCAGTAGGTCGCGCTCGGTCGGAGATGTTCAAATGAGGCATTCAACTCGTCCTGCAGCTTCATCCAGCTGGAGATCTGATGCATCTAGCTATGGAAAATCGCATGCATGCGCCTGTAATAGTCCTCTCTTCCTCGCGAGAGATTTTCCCAGGCCGTCGCAGCGCGGGAGGACATCTCTGCTTCATTCACGGCGCGGCAGGACATCTCTGCTGCTTTCGCGGCACGATCGGACCAGTCTGCTGCATCGATGGTGCGGCGGGACCTCCATGCTGATTCGGCGGCGTGGCGAGACCTCCATGCTGCTTCGGCGGCACGGCGGGACATGTCGGCTGCTTTCGCGGCTAAGCGCGACATCTCTCGTGCTTCCACTTCCATGCTCGCCTCTCCATGGTGGTAATCTCTCGACCGAGAACTCAATTTGGCCATGGCAGACGCAAGAGAACGATGCTGAATGACTTGTTTGCTTTTGTGGACGAGGAGTTGAGGAAGGAATGTGCAGTCATCTTGGCATAGTACAATATTTATAACCGAGTACTAATACGCTCCTAAGTGGGAAACCGTTTAGCTTTTGATCATTGTGAACAGGTTTGCAATTTGGAAGGTGACGGGACGTAGGCTCAAAATTTATTGACAGTTCTATAATTTCTAAGTGCGCCACTATTCCTGGACGGTGTAACGTGGGCACGCTTTCGCGGCCGCGTACATGGTGTTTGGTGCACCGCAAATAGGCAATGTCAGCACACGTCTTGTTGCTAGAACCGTGCGCGCTTGTTATTACCATCGCGCACGCTTCTTTTAATTAGAATGTGTGCCCTTCTAGCGCACACATGTTGATCTCTCTAACTGTTTCTGTTTGTTGTGGCTAATCGCAAACAGTTCATCTATGTGAAGTGTATGCCATCAATCGCACACACCTTTGATCTGGCTGATAGTTTTTGTTCTGTTGCCTAATCGCAAACAGTTAATCCTTCTTAAGCGTATGCCCTCAATCACACACACCTTTATCTAGCTATCCATTTCTGTTGTTCCGCCTCATCACAAATAGTTAATCCGATTGAACTGTATGTCGTATATCGCACACGCCTTCATCTGGCTGCCCATTTCTGTTCTTATCCCTCATCGCAAACAGTTCATTGAACTGAACTGTATGCCGTGCATCACACACGCAACTAAAATCTGAACCGTGTTTGATGCATCCGTCATCGAAAACATTTTGCACATTTTTGACGGTTTTCTTACACCACCGTTTATGATTATTGCATCGCACACAGTTTCGTTGAAGGGTCTCTGATCGTAGTGTCGTGTTAGCAGCATCCTGCAGTAGTGTGTGTGTGTATGTGACGAAAAGCTACATGCTAAATAGGGTTTTCATGAAGAGATTGTGTGTGTGAGATAGAGAGCGATGTGCAGGCCTTGAGGCGGGCAGGGGCCGGGTGAGGGTGTCAAAATGTGTGCGTTGATGCATGTGTTACAGGCGATCATGCAAGGGACGGACGAATCGATAGAGATAGTTGTTGTGTTACGGATGCTCTCTCTCTCTCTCTCTCTCTCTCTCTCACTCTCGCACACACAAGTACAAATAGAAGACCGTTCTCTCCTGCATACACAATATATCGACATCTCTTTATGTATCACTCATGCATGATCATTTGCACATTCACACCTCTCTATGTCTCTATCACACGCACACCGTCTCCACATTGCCCTTCCACGACAACACACATATAGACACATACACGCGTTCTGCCTCAGTCACACACACAGAACCAGTATTAAAAAATATTTCTAGGGCGCACCTAAAACGTTCAAATCCAAATAAGCATGAAGTGAAGGTAAATTCAAATATATGGAAATATTGTAGCATGAAGAACTTTTCCAAGGAAAAAGTAGAGTAATATTCGGGGATTGTTTTCACACTCACAAAAGGGTTTGGTGGATGTCCTTCGAGCGCGACATGGTAACGCATTATTTGATGGACCGTGCGGCCGCGGTGCACGCGCTTGCACAGGATTCCGTATCGATGTTGTGCTAACTAATGTGGCAGTGTAAGTGTTGCCTCAGTCTAATGTTTACATGTACTAGTATGGTGTTCTTTTAAGTTTGACCAACCCTATATAAAACTAAACTAAGCTCCCATACACGCACTCATCAATATGCCGCCGCCGCCGTTGCGCATGCTAGTGCCCGCCTACTCCGGCCGACCATTTCTCGCCCATCATAGCCGTGTCCCAGCCATCCCTGTGCCATGAAGCCAAGGCTCACCTACTCACTTCGTCTGCAGTCCCTCCTCGCGATGCCATCGCGCTACCAAGCACGCGAGCAGGTGGAGATGCATCTATGCCTGCGGCGCACGAAGAGGAGGACGAGCGCGTGCTCCAGCACGCAAGTAAGGAGGAGCTAGCGTGTCATTGTCGTCTTCGCCCGCATGATGGAGGCCCGCATGATGGTTGTCATGGCAGAAGCCAGTCGCGCCCGCGCCAAGCCCGCAAACCGGGTGCGAACGTGGAATCTACCTTCGGGACCTTGAATGTCACGTGGATCCTGCAACCTGAAGGAACAATTTGGGTTAGTTGACTCTTGTGAGTCATTGGATGCAACATGGGCGGCCAGAAGGGCTTCTTCAACCTCCAAAAATGATGCACTAGTCATCTTTCCTCTCAAGCATTGAGACGCCAGCCCGCCACAGGAGTAACCGCCTTCCTCCGCCACCCTGCCCTCCCCTGAACCGCCTCCCGCTGCCATGCTCCCCCACCCCACCATTCGTTTAACCCCGGGCATGATCCATTTTCCAGCGAACCGCATCCCACACCCAACACTCATAAGATAGATCATCGACATCCTGCCACCCTAATATAGATATTGTGGTAGCTTCTTTGCCGTCTTCTTCCTTCGCTCCGGCAAACTTCTTCTTTCAGAAATCGACTGACCCAAATACTACTACTAGGACTACGTATTAAGTACGTTACGAATGCGAAGAAACAAGTAGTAGTACCGACTACAAGATGAAATGTAAGACATACTGGAGTACTAAAGAGTTCAAATAATGAGAAAGAACATAACGTAGTTCTGCTAGGGGCTCAGCACAACACATCCCTGAAGTAAAAACAAGGAACTAGTTCGCTTGACACTGTAGTAGAACCAGCATGCGCAACGGCACTGCCACCTTACTCGGAGTCCTCGTCCTTGTCCTCGACTTCATCCTCGTCGACGTCCACGTCCTCAACTTTGTCCTCGTCCCTCTTCCTCTTCACCGATACTTGTTTGCTTGAAGCGGACACTGTGCTCTGCTTCTTCATCCAATCCTTGTAGTTATTTAAACGGAGGTTGGCATCCATTGCTGTGGAAGCAATGTGATCTCTATCTATTCTCTTCGACTCCCATGCATGATGAAACTTGTAGTGAGGTTTCTCTAGTTTACCATACAAAGGATCAACCATGGCTCCTACCAAGGTCATCATTGAAGGCTGAGGGGAGGACACCAGCCTATTCTTCTACAGATTAAAGGGCCGGCCTACAACGAGGCCTAGCCAACGTAGGACTTCCTTGTCGTCCTTAAAGCCTACAATAACGAATTTGACTCTGTCGCCCTTAAGGAAGTCCTCAAAATTCTGGCACCTAACATCGGCATGGCAGATGTGGTAGACCAAGCACATGTTATGTACGCAAACCTGGATCACGGCGGGCTTCTTCATCTCTACCACCTTTAGAAGCTTCTCCTTTTCCAGCACTGTAGTGTACTCAACATCTAGCCCAGCGACCCACTCATCCTTTGAACTTTCGAACATGTGTAGGAAGCGACCAAGGCATGCTTCCACCGTCACAGATCTGCGGGTGTAGATGACGATGAACTCATCGCCGGCGATGGTTCTAATCTTGTACTCACAACCGATCATGGAGATTTGGGAGGCCATTGATTTTGGAGGCGGGTTAGGAGAAGTGGGACTGGTGTAATGTGAAAGGACGGGACCACTGGGAGCGAACTGTTCTAAGGTATAATACGGGGACAAGTAGGGCGTGCGAACAACGTGGGGTGGTGGCTTGCCCGATGGATAAATAGCTACATGCCCCCAAAAGAGTTCTCGAGTACTATGCGGGACCCACTAGATGTCATGTCACCCATATCGTAGGCCTGACGGTATAGGTTCTGCGTGTTCGCACGCCATGCCAGTGCGTGCATGTAACTTTAACTTAATTACGTTAACCATTGCGCCTCCCATGACCTTTGCCTCCCTCGCGCGGTCGCACCCTTTCAGACTTCGGACGGCTATAAATGAGCAAATTTTTTGCCTACTCCGCATGCATGATACTTCCTCGGGTCCTTTTTACTCCACGTAAGATTTGTGTCAAGTCAAAGTTTGCAAAGTTTAACCAAATTTATACTAAAAATATCAATATCTACAATACCAAATATATATTTTACAGTCTTGCTAAGTCTGAGTCGACTGAGATTTAACGAAGTCTCAGTCAAAGCTATATCCGTGAGATCTTAAATTAAGATTCGTGCAAAATTTTCCTTTCAGATTTTTTCTTTCTTACATGTTATTCACTTGACTGAGACTTGGTTAAATCTAAGTCAATTGAGACCTAGCCACACCCTATATTTTATGAAACTACATTTCATAATGAATATAAAAATATTGATTTGACATTGTGAATGTTGATACATTTTTCTATAAGTTTGGTCGAAGTAGAGGTACTTTGACTTCAGACAAAACTTATATGCACTATGCAGACTAATTCCTTCGTCCAGGTGCGTTATGATATTGCCATGTCATCTATAGTCAATACAACAAGGTTAGAGCATTGTTAATACTTAATAGTATAGCAAACAATGGGCTATATGAGGTTGACACATCATCTATAGCCAATCTAATAGCCAACATGTATAGTATCTAGTTACTAATGAATACTATTTTACTAATAGATGGTCCACCTTATACTCTCACATTGTTTCTTGGAGCATGTGCTGAGCCGGCTGTTAATCTATAGCCTGCTACCCTTCCCTCTCCTTTTCTCTCTCATTCAACTCATCAAACATATAGTAATATTTTTAACCCTTACAACCTACTGACTGTACCTTATTGTACTTGCTCTTAGAGTACTATTACCTCCTTTCCGGTTTATAGGGCTCAATTCAAAAATCACACCAACCAAGGTAGATGATGAGTGGCGGAATAATTTTTATAGTTTGTAGAAGCACTCAATTAATGCGTTTGTTTTCCTCAAAAATTGTGTTACCAATGCAATAATTGCAATGCATGCATCCATAAAGTACATGCATTGGTCAATTTTCTCTTAATCCTTGCATGCAATGATTTAATGCACCTTAATCTGAACATGTGATGGGAAACAATCAAATTGATACTTATAAAATGGGAAACCTAAATTTTAAGATAAGCCCTATAAACCGGAAAGGAGGGAGTACTGCCTCCCTTCTGGTTTAAAGGGCTCGATTAAAAAATCTCACCTACTCTTTACGAAGATAGAGGTGGTGGAATAGTTTTTGTAGTCTGCAAAACTACTCAATTAATGATCTCATTCTTCACAAACCTCCAAATATTTTCCTCTCCATAATGTGTGAAAACAATCTACATGCTTGACTCTTCCTCTCCCTCCGGCAGTCCCACCGCTCTTCCCCGTGTGACAACAATCTGCATGCATGACTCTCCTCCCCCACGCTCGTCCAATCCGTTGTGACCAACAATATTTCCACTCTCCCCTCCCCTGTAATTTACTCCAACAAAAATATGATGTTACATTAATCACGCAACGTATCTTACGTAGGTGTGGCATTGCTCTCTATAAATACTGCGCCTCGCACGGCATTCGGAAGAACGCTCACATTCATCGCCTTTATCTCCTCCTCCTTCCTGTCAATTAAGGACATGTCGACCACCATGGCATCGCCCCTCCCAAGCCCTAGGCACCCCTCGCTACCACGTGCGGAGGGTCATGCGTCGCCGTTCTGTTCCTCACCGCCACTAGTCGAGGAGGACACGTCAGCGTTTCATTCCTCGCTTCCGTGTTCTGCTCCTCACCTCGACGTGCCGAGGTGGACAAGTCGGTGTTCCCACTCTCGCCACCACATGCATCGGAGGACACGTCGGCTCCCCGCTTCGAGAATGTCGTGCCGCCCACTGAGCCCCCCCCCCCCAGCTTGGAGGAGCTTTGGAAAGAAATGGAGGTCGCCTTATGGGAGGCTTTGCCTCCGGTAGAGCGCACCAAAAGAGAGGCGGAGAAGAAGGCCGAGGAAGAGAAGCGCGCCGCGAGGCATGTTGCCTGGCAGGCCTATGTCGCATCCGAGTGAGTCAGGCAATTGACTCTTTGGCAGAAGGCTCATGCGAGGGCCATGTTGGTGGCGGAGAACGCCCGTGCCAAAGCCCCTTGTGCGGTTGGGCCCAAGTGACTCATCTCCGCTTGGTGGTACATGGACTGGGTGCACGCTTCCAGCGAGGAGGAGTACCTGTTGGCGCCAGATCACCAGACCGATGAGATCACGCTCGCCCACCAGCAAGCCGCCAATCAGCACCTTGCGAGTTGCGAGGCCGAGGAAGAGGCATTATGTCACCGGGCTGGGAAACGGCCACGCACCAGGGCACGTGGTGCGCCGCAAGCGCTCCAGCCAGTGTCGTGGCTTTAATTATGAATAATTTAGTGTCATAAGGTGATCCCATTAGTTTGGGGACAGAAATGATAAATCCCAAACATTCGGGAATTTTTAGCGTCCTTAATTAGGTATGTAAAAGGAAACGTTTGGAAACCTTTTGTATCCGTACGCATTTGTAAGTACGTGCATATAGCACAAACTTAACTATATATCGCAGTACATCTCTCTCTATATATATATGCTTGTAGACTGTACTACTACTTTTATGTATACACACACGTGCAAATGCACGTTTTAACATTACAATGCGGTTTTCGTAAAAGTAGAAAAACAACACTACTCAAGCTTGTGAAATGATTCAATGCAAAAGAAATGCAAAAATGCTCGGTTGATTGTTTACTTTAGCTTCCTTCTCTCTATGGTTATTTCTCTATCGTACTTTGTACGAAGTATCTCACTGGTCGTGAAGGCATGCAAATTCGCAAACCAGTTGGTACACCCTGTATCAATTTTTTTGCCTAACAAGTTGTGTCGTGCAATTGGAATTCCAACTTGAGTACTACTACTAGGAGTACTAGCAGTAGTAGCTAGGGATACTAGGAGTAGTCGCTATGGATCAAGTGTGCGTGATGAACCGGGCAAAATGCAGAGAGATGAAATGCAAAAAAGAAAGAGGGATGTGATGGTTGCTTGTCCATTTATTTTACCAGGCCACTTATTACTGAGAGTGGTGGGGTTTTGTGATATGACGACTTTACTGCCACGCCACGAGCGGGGTGAGACTCCCGTGCAGCGCCACGCTCTACACTAGTACTACCTCCGTCGTGGTTTATTAGTCCCCCATGCAATTTGACTGAAGATTTAACTGACTAAATGTTAGTGAATGTCAACAAAAACTATACCGTTCATATTTTAACATAGTTTTCAATGATATTGCTGACATGCATGAACATTTATCGTACTATATATAATGTTAGTTAAATTTATGGTCATACTATATATAGTAAGGTGCACGTGCGTTGCACGGAACAGTGAAATGCATTGATCGGGGAGTTGTTTATTTGGACAGAGTATGTGGGGTCATCTCATGTGTAACGAGTATCAATAGGTTTCTTCGGATATTATTTCTTCTCTAGAGCTCACAAGCATCCGGGTGAATAGTAAATGTAGGCTAAATAGATAATAAGGTATTTTTTGCAAACAAAAGCGTTCAACTTTTCAACCTGCATCCAAAACTTTTGAAGAAATAACACTTATTGTGCTTTGCAAGAAGTGATCTTTAAGAATTATTTTTTGAGTATCGATTTTGTTTATTTTTCCTAGACCACCGTGAATGTGACGCCCCCGATTCAATCGTACACTGATCATACACGCAAATGTGTACGATCAAGATCAGGGACTCACGGGAAGATATCACAACACAACTCTAGACACAAATAAAATAATACAAGCTTTATATTACAAGCTAGGGGTCTCGAGGGCTTGAATACATAGCTCGATACACAAGAGTCAGCGGAAGCAACAATATGAGTACAGACATAAGTTAAACAAAGATGCCTTAAGAAGGATAGCACAAAAGCAACACGATCGAAGAGGCAAGGCCTCCTGCCTGGGACCTCCTAACTACTCCTGGTCATCGACGGTCTCCATGTAGCAGTATCCATCGGCGGTGGCATCTGGCTCTAGGGATCCACCATCTGATTGCATCAACCGGAAAGAAGAAAGAAGGGGGAAAAGGGGGTAGCAAAGCAACCGTGAGTACTCATCCAAAGTACTCGCAAACATCAAATCTATACTATGTATGCTTTGGTATCAAATGGAAGGTTTGTATCTAAGGACTGAACTGCAGAAAGCCAGAATAGAGGGGAAGGCCTAGCCTATCGAAGACTAGCATCTTTAAGAAGCTCCAAGTATCTTGCAGCATGTAGAAGAGTAAAGAATAGTAGTTCATAATTAACAAACATGTTGTAACATTAATATCCAAAGATCGTTCCTTGACTCCCTGCGAGAAAGCAATCCCGGAGCCACATATCTCAAGTATCCATTTGTAGTTGTATAAGATCAGGATATAAGTTTGAACGTCTGTTACCGTGGACATGGCTGTTAATAGATAATCTTCCCTGCAGGGGTGCACCATGTTTTCCAACACGCTTGATTACTCTGGCTGGACACACTTTTCTGGGTCAATGCCCGACCTCGGAAGATCAACACGTCGCAACCCTACCTAGGCTCAACAGAGAGGTCCCCGCCAATCTACATCCTAAGCACTCCGGGGTCTGGGCCCATCTCCCGTAGCACTCCAGGTCGTTACGTGCAGGGTGGACCTAGGCACCACCTCTGGGGTGCCGGCCCAGCCGTGCCCCAATGCTAAACTGGATGTCTAACAAAGCTTCGGCTGATACTGCGATGTCGAGGCCCATAACTATTCTCGCGTGGTGGTTAGTGCGTAAAGGCCAAAGGCCAACTCAGAACAAATACCCAAACCATAGTGTATTATTAGCTTGCAGAGACGCGCAAAGACTCACGATAAGGTGACCCCGTTGCCCCATCTCGAGGAAATACGGCAAGGGCTAGCCCAGCCCACTCGGGGGCGGCATGCCGACCCGCACGTGCCTTGTAACCATCTTGCGGCTGCTCTCCGGGCCCGCCCGACTTTCCCAAAGGTCTCAAGTAAAGTCAAGGTGACCGTGTGTCCAAAGATCAAGGGGAAAACCCGAGGAATCACCCCCGGTGGATTCCACTCAATGTAATCATCAAGGTGAACGTAAGAGGGACCACCCTCGAGGTTCACACTTGAGGTGTAGAACGACAGAGCCGTATCGGGAATGGTGAAAGAGGAAATCACCCTCGATGACCACGACCGAATAGCTACACTACAGAATTATCATCAGGAGTGCGTTATGAGGGATCACCCTCGGCACTCGATAGTAGCTCTGCGGAGTCGAGCAACTAAAGGGGCGTGATGTGATGTGAGGTGTCAGGCTCTGGTCGTCAATCACGTCGATCGAGGTGTCGATGATGAAGCAGGGGCAACAAGGACAAGTGGGGGTCACTGATGGATCACTAGCCAACCTATACTAAGCAGTTTAGGATAAGCAGGTACAAAAGCAGGCTATGCATCAGAATAGGAGCAAACAATACCACTAGCAAAATCTAATGCAAGCATGAGAGTATAGAATGGGCGATATCGGGATGATCAAAGGGGGGGCTTGCCTGGTTGCTCAGACAAGAAGGAGGGTCGTCGTCGATGTTGTTGATAACAGTGGCATCGGCAGCCGTCACAGGGTCTACCAAAGAGAAGAGGGGGGAGAAAATAGTAAATACACGCAAACATATGCATAACATGACAATAAACAATGCCAGAGGTGTTCTAATGTGGCGCTAGGCGATACTGGCGAAGGGGGAAAAATCCGGGAAGTTTTCCCGGTTCTGGACGTCTGTCAGACAGATGAACTGGAGGGGAAAGGTTCAACGCTTGCTATGCTAGGGACGTGTGGCGGATGAATGGACCGCGTATTCGGATTCGTCTCGTCATTCTGAGCAACTTTCATGTAGAAAAGTTTCTCATCTGAGCTACGGTTTATTTTATATGATTTTTCAAAGTTTTAATATTATTCTGAAATTATTTTTAATTAGATAATAAATGCTAAATTGCTAGGCGCACCCAGCACAGTGTACACAAAAGTGTACCCAGTGGCTGACAGGTGGGCCAGGGGGACACAGTTGACCAGTCAACGTTTGACTGGTCAACAAGGGTGGGACCCCCGTGTCATTGACTGTTTTAGTCTACTCTAACAGTTTAGTTAACTAAACTAGGTGGTTAGGCTAATTAAGTTTAATTATTTAAGTTAATTAAATATTTAACTAATTAATTAATTATTTTTATTAATATATATATATATATTGTTTTTTAGGGCGTGGGGCCCGCTGGCAGTGGCTCAAGGCCAGCCCAGTGGGGCGGGTTAACGGGCGGAGCCCCTGGGTCGGGCGCTCGCCCAGCAGGGCCGACAAGGCCATGGCCACGGCCGGTGGCGACCCCGGGCGGGTGGCCGCCGGCAAGGAGGAGGTCCGCGGGTGAGGGGGGAACGGCGGGCGGCGAAGGCGGGGCGCAGTCGGCGGAGGCGGGGTTGACACGGTTGCGCGTGGACAGCAGCCGCAGCAACAACGAGGCGAGGGCAGTGGCTAGGCACGGACGGCCAACGCGGTGACGGCGACGCAGGGAGTGTGGGCGCGAGTGGTCGCGGGGCCGGACACGCGAGCGACGACTGTGAGGGGCGCGCTGAGCGAGGCAGAGAGGAGAGGGGGGTTTGCTCACATCGTTGGAGAGAGGGGGACGGCGAACCCTGGGGAGGTCCAGCGAGGGAGAGGCTGGTCGGGGCGGCAAGGTGTCATCGAAGCTGACGAGTGGAGTCGGAGCAGGGTGGCGCCAGCGTCGGAGAAGGAGGGGCGGTCCGGCGCGAAGGGGCGGCTCCGGGGCGAGGTGCGACGGCGGGGAGGAGGTGCAGCCGCCGGGATGGGCGCCTGCGTCGGGGGGCACGGGATCGGGCATATGGGTCGCTGGATCGAGCGTCGGGGTCGGGGTGCTATTCCTCGATCCAGAATCGTGGGGAGGGAGTGTGGAAACGAGGAGGATCGTTGGGGAGCGGGGTTGGGCTAGGATTAGGTCGGGGGGAGCCAGGCCATATAGGCCAGGCAGGGGTGTGGGGAGTGGGCCGGCCTGACTGGTGGCCAGGTTGGCCGTGGCCCATTAGGGGGGGGGGGGGTTCTTTTCCCTTTTTAAAAAAAATCTTTTCTGTTTTATTTATTTTTAGAGCATTTAGCCATTTTGTAAAAAGATGATTTCTCCACTAATATTACCAAATGATTATTTGCAACAACTTGAACATTTTTGTTTGCATGTTTGATAAATTTGAATCTTGACTTTAAATTGGATTTGAAATTTGAAGGATGTTTGAAAGCCAGTGAGGATTAGCAACTGTAAGAGTGATGACATGGCATCATTAGTAGGGGATTACTGTAGCTTAATTACCCTGGTGTTACAAGTCTCCTCCACTATAAGAAATCTCGTCCTGAGATTTAGGAGGTAGAAGGAAACAGTTCAGGATATTCATCACGCAGGCGATCCTCGCGTTCCCAGGTGGCTTCATCTTCAGAGTGATGCGACCAATGGACCTTGAGGAACTTGATCGCCTTCTGACGTGTGCGACGTTCAGCTTGGTCGAGAATGCGGACCGGATGCTCTTTATAGGAGAGGTCCTGTTGCAACTCGAGCACTTCATGATCCACTGCTCGAATTGGGTCCTTGAAGAAGTGGCGGAGTTGTGACACGTGGAACACATCGTGAACCTGAGAAAGGTTTGACGGAAGCTCCAATTGGTATGCCACTTTTCCTCGCCTTTCAACAATAGTGAATGGACCAATATAGCAAGGAGCTAACTTGCCCTTGATCCCGAAGCGGTGAGGACCCTTCATTGGTGTGACTCGAAGATAAGCCTTTTCGCCAGGTTGATAGACCATGTCCTTATGATGACGGTCATACTGACTCTTTTGACGTGACTGAGCAGTCTTGAGATTCTCGCGAATGACGCGGACTTGTTCTTTGGCGTGTTGGATAATATCCGGATCAAAGAGTGGACATTCCCCAGTTTCTGACTAGTTCATAGGGGTTCGACACTTTTGTCCATATAACACTTCGAAGGGGGCCATCTTCAGACTAGCTTGATAGCTATTGTTGTAGGAGAACTCAGCATACGGGAGAGATTCCTCCCATTTCTTGCCGAAGGAAATAACGCAAGCTCGAAGCATGTCTTCGAGAACTTGGTTGACGCGTTCAACTTGTCTCTGAGACTGAGGGTGAAAAGCGGTGCTGAATGACAGATGTGTTCCCATAGCTTCCTGGAAACTTTCCCAGAATCTTGAAGTGAATAAGCTGCCACAGTCTGAGCTGATTACCAGCGGAATACCGTGAAGTGAAACAATTCTGGACATATAGATAGTTGCCAGCTGACTAGCAGTGATCGTTTCTTTGACGGCTAGAAAGTGTGCAACCTTGGAAAGCCGGTCAATGATGACAAAAATAGCATCATTACCTTTCTGTGATTTGGAAAACCAGTGACAAAGTCCATTTCAACATGGTCCCATTTCCATTCAGGAATAGGGATAGGTTGTAGAGTTCCAGCAGGCCTTTGATATTCTGCTTTGATACGACGGCAAACGTCACATTCAGCAACATAACGAGCAATGTCTTGCTTCATATTTGACCACCAGAATCTCTGACGAATGTCTTGGTACATCTTGGTACTACCGGGATGTATAGACAACGGAGTGTCATGAGCTTCTTTCATAACATCCCGAGTCATATCCAGGTTGTCTTTTGAAGGAACCACTAGGCGACCTTTGAAGAACAAAGCGTCAGCATTATCAATAGTGAAGAATGACGGCCTTCCTTCTGCGAGGTAGTGTTTAATCTTCTCAACTTGAGAGTCATATCCCTGCATTCTCTTGATGGAGTCCAAGAGATCTGGTTCGATAGCTAGGGTATTGAGGGAACCTTGGGGAACAACACGGAGGTTCATCTTGCGGAACTCCTTGGAGGGGGGAGCGAGTGCACCCGGAGGAACAATATGGAGGTTCAGCTTTCTGAATTCTTCAACAAGCGAGGGCTGAACTTTGCGAACCTCGAGGTGATTGCAGTATGACTTGCGGCTCAAAGCATCAGCCATTACATTAGCCTTGCCTGGTGTATAGGAAATACCGAAATCAAAGTCTGCCATGATCTCCATCCATCTCTGCGGACGGAGGTTCAAATCTGGCTGAGTAAAAAGGTACTTCAGACTTTGGTGGTCGGTGAAGATCTCACAACGATTACCAAGAAGGTAATGTTGCCACTCTTTCAGTGCATGTATGACAGCAGCAAGCTCGAGGTCATGAACTGGGTAGTTCTCTTCGTGAGGACGCAATTGACGAGAGGCATAAGAAATCACTCTACGCTCTTGCATTAGGACACCGCCTAATCCTTGACGTTAAGCATCACAGTAAATGACGAAGTCCTTCTTAGTATCAGGTGGAGCAAGCACTGGAGTAGAAGTCAGCTTGTCTTGAGTGCCTGGAAACTTTCCTGACACTTTTCTATCCAATCAAACTTGACGCCCTTGTGAAGCAGACCAGTTAGGGGCTTGGCAATCTTGGAGAAGTTCTCGACAAATCGACGGCAATAGCTGGCGAGTCCGAGAAAACTTCTGACTTGCTTGACATTCATCGGAGGAGTCCAATTGAGAATAGCCTGAACTCGCTTGGGGTTGACGGCAATACCATCCTTAGAGATGACATGCCCAAGATAGGTCACTTCAGGAAGCCAGAATTCACACTTGGAATACTTAGCATATAGTTGATGCTCTCGAAATTTTTCCAAAACATTCGAAGATTTTCAGCATGTTCTTCTTTGTTCTTGAAATATACAAGAATATCATCCAGATAAACCACAACGAACTTGTCGAGGTATTCCATGAATATATAGTTCATCAGATGAGAGAATGTCGCTGGAGCATTTGTCAAACCAAAGGACATGACGGTGTACTCGTCTGAACCATAGTGGGTAACAAAGGCGGTCTTGGGAATATCCTATTTATGAACCCGAATCTGGTGGTAACCCAACCTCAAATCAAGTTTAGAGAATACTGAAGAACCAACAAGTTGATCATACAGATCGTTGATTCTGGGTAGCGGATACATGTTCTGAATTGTTGCTTGATTGATAGGTCGATAATCTTGGACCAAACGATTCGTACCATCCTTCTTCTTGACAAAGAGAGAAGGTGCTCCCCAAGCAGAGGAACTAGGACGAATGAATCCCTTGTGAAGAGATTTGCCGCTTTCCTCCTTAAGCTCAAGGAGTTCATGCGGCGGCATCTTGTATGGCCGCTTGGCAATAGCAGTAGTGCCCAGCTTCAAGTCTATGACGAATTCAACATCTCTAGCAGGGGGTATTCCTGGAAGTTCTTCTGGGAAGACATCCTTGAATTCACGAACAACTGGAATGTTCTCTATTCCCTCAAGAGGTGAAGCATTCAATGCATTCAGAACATATATTTGATCTCGGCATCCTGAGCTGCTCGGGCTGAGTATTGGACTGACTGGCTAGAAGGGTGAGTGAGCTGGACTGCATTGGTAGCACATTCAATCAGAGCATTATGGGCTGTCAACCAATCCATACCAAGAATGATGTCTATGTTGGAAGGTCCGAGTACAATGAGAGAAGCCGGAAAAAGTAGTCCTCCAATCTCGATTTGGTTGCGAGGGCTTACCATTGTGGTTTGCCACTTGGACCCCGGGGATTGAACCGTTAGAGGAGTGAGCAATTTTTCTAGGTATAACTCATGTGACTGAGCAAATTGTTGGGACATAAAGGCATGTGATGCTCCTGAATCAAAGAGAACAGAAGCTGGCACTGAATTAACACGAAGGGTACCCATCACGGTTTTTGGTGACTCGCGAGCTTCTTCAATTTTAACATGGGTGACTTGACCACTGATACGTCTCCAACGTATCTATACATTTTGATTGTTCCATGCTATTATATTACCCCTTTTGGATGTTTATGAGCTTTATTTTACACATTTATATCATTTTTGGGACTAACCTACTAACCGGAGGCCCAGCCCGTATTGCTGTTTTTTGCCTATTTCAGTATTTCGAAGAAAAGGAATATCAAACGGAGTCCAAACGAAATGAAACCTTTGGTAGCGTGATTTTTAGAACGAACGTGATCCATAGGACTTGGAGTGCAAGTCAAGAAGCAATCAAGGCGGCCAGGAGATAGGCGGGCGCACCCACCCCCTCTGGGCGTGCCCCCTATCTCCTGGGCCCCTCGAGCGGCCACCGACGTACTTCTTCCTCCTATATATACCCATGTACCTCGAAAACATCCAGGGAGCCAACGAAAAACAATGTCCACCGCCATAACCTTCTGTATCCGCGAGATCCCATCTTGGAGCCTTTGTCGGTGCTCCACCGGAGGGGGAATCGACCATGGAGGGATTCTACATCAACACCATAGCCCTTCCGATGAGTTGTGAGTAGTTTACCACAGACCTTCGGGTCCATAGTTATTAGCTAGATGGCTTCTTCTCTATTTTTGGATCTCAATACAATGTTCTCCCCCTCTCTTGTGGAGATCTATTCGATGTAACTCTTTTTGCGGTGTGTTTGTCAAGATCCGATGAATTGTAGGTTTATGATCTAGTTTATCTATGAGAAATATTTGAATCTTCTCTGAATTCTTTTATGTATGATTGAGTTATCTTTGCAAGTCTCTTCGAATTATCAGTTTGGTTTGGCCTACTAGATTGATCTTTCTTGCCATGGGAGAAGTGCTTAGCTTTGGGTTCAATCTTGCGGTGTCCTTACCCAGTGACAGCAGGGGTTGCAAGGCACGTATTGTATTGTTGCCATCGAGGATAAACAGATGGGGTTTATATCATATTGCTTGAGTTTATCCCTCTACATCATGTCATCTTTCTTAATGCGTTACTCTGTTCTTATGAACTTAATACTCTAGATGCATGCTGGATAGCGGTCGACGTGTGGAGTAATAGTAGTAGATGCAGGCAGGAGTCGGTCTACTTGTCACGGACGTGATGCCTATATACATGATCATGCCTAGATAATCCCATAATTATTCGCTTTTCTATCAATTGCTCGACAGTAATTTGTTCACCCACCGTAATACTTACACTACAAAAAAAATACACTTCAGTGATGATACGTGTTTGTCACAGTAGGTCGCGTTTTTTGTCATGCATGTACATCCATGACGATTTTATGACAGAATGAAGATAGTCATACCTGTGTTGTCGTAGAAGTGTTGCATGACATTACCAGAATTATCATCACGGAAGTGTCCACTTCCATGACGATAAATCGCGCGTCACAGAAGTACTTTTGTCAAGGGTGACCGACACGTGGCATCCACCATAACGGAACACTGTTAAGCTATCGTGTCGGATTTTGGATACGATAACCCATTAACAGCCATGACCAATGCCGATTTTCCACATGTAAAATTTTGATTGGCTGACGGATCCATGCGTCAGCTCCGCGTTGGCACATGTGTCACTCATCCAACGGTATGTTATGTTGACACATGGACCGACCCAAAGTGGCCCACAAAGTTTCAATGGGCCGGCCCAACCGAAGGCCCATAAGATTTGGCGGACCATAATGGCCCGGCCCAGCTAAAGGCCCACAAAATTTAGCGGACCATAATGGGCCGGCCCAGCTAAAGGCCCACATGATTTTGCAGACCATAATGGGCCGGCCCAGCTAAAGGCCCACAGGATTCAACAGACCATAATGGGCCGACCCAGCTAAAGGCCCAACATTCCCTGTCAAATCGGCCCATCAACGGCCTGTCCTAAACTTGTCATCAATGCGGCCCATGGTCACTTCTGGCCCGTTAACAATCCGCTAAGTAATTGGGCCGAATTACGGCCCGGTGTATTTCCGGCCTGTTAAAGGTCCGGCTTCACTTGGGCCCATTTACAGGCCATCAAAACTTTCGGCCCATAAACGACCGTGAAGGATTTGGGTCATATTCGGCCATGTCTGACATTCAGCCTGTTAGAGGCCCACTATAGATTTGGGCCACTTTCGACCTGTTGTCATTTTCGGCCTGTTAACGTCGGACATAAACCATGGGCCATATGTGGCCCAACGTCATATTGGTCCCATTAACGTCCCATATAAAAATGACGATAATCTAGCCCAACCGAAGTTCCGGCCTGTTAAAGGCCCGTGTATTAGGTCGGTGCATTTACGGCCCGTCCGAATTTTGGTCTATCAAAGATCCGCATCGTAAATGGGCCACCATTTCGACCTGCTAAGTCTAGTGGGTTACTTGGCACAATCAGGGCCCAATCTCACTTTCGGTCTATTAAAGGCCCATGTTTTTATGGGCTCGAGATATTTACACCTGTAAACGGCCTATTCTTACTGAGGGCCCAAATTATGTTTAGGCCTGTTAAAGGCCCACTATGGGCACAGGCCTACCAGAAAAATATGAAAGCTTATGCTGATTTAGGCCTAGATATTTTTAGTGGGCTACATGCCAGTTTCGTCCCGTAATCGTTTTTAGCCCAATTGGAATGGGCCCGACGAATGTTGGCATGTTGGGCTCCTACGAAGCTTTCGGCCGAATACATTACTAAGATAAACCTACACTATACAAAAATAGCGCCGTAATTACTGCAGCCTGTGGCAGCATCATAAATGTTTTATCACAACAAAATAAATTCCAACCATACAACAAAAGGCCTGTTGGCATAAAGTTTATAGTCCTTCCAGATAAAAGCACCATCAGATGTATAGAAGCATAGATCATTTGACCTGAGTGCTAATGTTTCAGGCTGTAGAATCTGATGGAGCAGCACGATCTCCACCTTTTTTCCGCCATTCCTCTTGAACAATGGAGCGAATGTCTGATAGTCTGGTTTCAAAACCATTCATATCTTGACAACATTTCTCAACCACTATTCTTGTTTCCGAAACAACGTCCATTAGGGATTGGACTTGTGTCTGGAGCACAGATATATCACTCTGTCTAGCAGGAAGATTTTGTTCAGTAGGCGATTTGGACGAGGTTACCTTGACAACCAACCCAGAATTATGCAGGAAGGTGCTTTTTGCACTGTTAGAGGAGAGATACTGATGCACTGCAGCAAGAGGTGACATTGTGCATGTAGTAGCCTCGTCACCTTCAGGTGGTTGTGGCTGTTCAATCATTTGTTCCATAGCTTCCTGCAAGTTTGAACTTGTAGATTAGTGTACCAGATAAGTTACTAATGAGGCAAAAACAAACAAAGTAGGTTAAACGTTTATACATAACTTATTTTGGTGAACTACTGTAATACATTAGCATGTATTGTAGTGCCAACTACATAATAAAATCACTTTCGGAACATATGTCCATGTAGCATGCCTACTGTATTGTCTATTTCCTCACATTCGTTGACATCTAAGGATAAAGAGACATGGTTTAAAGTAGGATGAACATAGTATGACATCATTCATATCATGGGCAAACAGATATAAAACAAACAGGCTATTTTATCATTGTGTGCGCACGTGAACATAACAACTAGATTACAGATCAAGAGCAAAAGAATATCCTTCATCTCTTTTAAACCATGTAAGGTGAAATGATACGTTAAGATAACTGTGTATAAAAGTGAACAGAGTAACTGACATTGGCTGCAAACCAAGTAGTTAAATGAACACATCACAGTACCAATCAGTTCAAGGCAGGAGGAGTAAGGACTTACAACAGCGGCTTGAACTGGTGTGCTCATGCCCTTCATCTTGCTGGTGTGGCAACCCTTGAAGATTTGCACTGCATTCGGTTTAGGTTCTTTTTGGTCCGCACGGGCTTTCCTCTGTATTTGGAACAAGTCAATATAGATACGATAATATGGCACAAAAAAAAGAAGGAAGTAGCAGCTATTTATAAGAGCCTCGTAGTGTGCAATATAGCTACAAGATCCTGTTGTCTGTTGGAATTTCACTTTAGAACGGTTGGTTTTGTTCTTCAAATAGTTAGCCTAGAAGAAGATACACTTGTAAGGCACATACATAAATACAAGTTCAATATGTGGTCTGATCAAATACATATAGCCTACCTGATACTTTGGATCAGACCAGTGTTTAATGAGGACTGTCCAGTCCTCATCTGTAATATATTCCACTGGAGATGTTTGGGCGTTTTCATTGTTAGGCTTGCCTTCAAAGTGAGATTTTCTAAGGTGGTACCGATACTGTCGCAAAGCAGACTGAAAAACATGAGTGCATGCTTGTTTAGTTGCATCATCTTTTGGATCCAACTTGAACCTCATCTATTGAAAAAAGAATGTGAGTCTTATTAGGAGGAAGCTAGAAAGTATGGGACAGAGCAAGACAATATTACTAATTGCGATGAATAACATTACTTACGGATAAATGGTCAAGGAAGGTGTTAAACTGGGTATTGTCTTTCTCATTCCTGTACTGGATCCACATTGGGAGGATACGTGCATGACACCTAACGGCAACGGCTGCCTCTGATACTAACTTGGCTGACTCTGTAGAATCACGTGGCCATTTTAAACCTGCCTCAAAATGGATCTCCATTCTTCCTCCTTTAGATTTTGTTAATCTGTCAAGCATTATCCCTGATGTCTGTTTTCACTTGCGTCGTGGTGCTAGTTCAACAACGAATATGGAAAGTGTTAGTGTACATCAAACTGTGAGAGTACATATAAAGGAGCATGCAACTGCAACTTGACTTGGTCAGGTACCGTCTTGGTGTTGTTCATCTGATCTTGCCAAGTCATGTTGTGTCAGCAGTGCTTCGGAAGTAGTTTTAGGTGTGAAGGAAGCTTGGGAACTAGCCAGTTCCGGAGCAAACGAACGAGTATCTGGTTGAGATGCTAGTACAGTTGAAGCAGATGCTGCAGCTGGTGGAGCAGGTGATACTGTGTTTGTAGATTTAGCCAGTGGACTTGGACCTTCTACTGCACTATAAGTACCAGCAGAATCTCGACGGCAGAACCTTTTCCGTTTCACCCGACGAGTAACAGCACTCCCTACTATATTATTTTCCTTGCTCTTTTTTGACTTAGCCATGTCAAGCTGTACCCACAACACAAAAGAATAAAATCACTCTTCAGAACTCATTGATGCATGATACAGACAAGCAATACTTTGATGTAAGACAACCGTATGAGGATGGAATATGTAAGAAAAATAGGACGGCATGACATATTCACAGCTACGATGTGCAAACTAAGCAGAAGGATTTCAAGAAAATAGAAGTAATGCAAGCTAGACACCATATGAAAGATGCAACCAATATTACTCTGCCAAGTTAAAAGTGTCTTGTCATAAGTGGCAATTCGAAAAATTAGAAGCAGTACAACGTAGAAATCAATGCAAGATGCAACCACTATCAAACTGCCATGTTAAAAGCGTCCAATCATGAGTGACTGATGCGGGATACACAATAGCAGTACTTTGATGTAAGAACATGGTATGATAGATAGATGCAGTGTATTCTAGACACAGAAAGCCATGTCATATGCACATGTATAACGTATAAACTCAGCAGGTGCAATTTAATCAAAATAGAAGAAATACAGGCTAGACAACATATGCAACATGAAACCAATTATCACACTGTCAACTTAGAGCAAGCACCTGCGATGGTGGAGTACGGGAGATGAACTCATCATGTAGACTTGGGACTTCAACTTCATTAGTAGTAGCAGTGGCAAATCTAGAGAGTGTCTGTTTGCGTCGGTGCGGAGGACCACCAACATCCCCTAACTTACTCTTTTCCTTCCTATTTTCTGATATTTCCTTATAAAGTCAAAACCACAAGAAGATGAATAAAATTAGCTCTACATAACTGGTTGATGCATGATACAGACGAACACTACTTTGATGTAAGGCAAGCGTAGGATAGGAGGATGGAATATATACAAAAAAGATAGCGTTTCATATTCACACGTACGATAGGAGGATGATATATGTATGAAAAACAGTAAGCGGAAGGCATTTCAACAAAATTAGAAGAATGAAAGCTAGGCACCATATGAAAATGCAACCAATATCACTCTATCAGGTAAAAAGTGTCTCGTCGTAAGCGCCATTTCAAGAAATTAGAAGTAGTACAAGCTAGAAGACAATGCAAGATGCAACCTATATCACAGTCCCAAGTTAAATGTGTCTTATGGGTAAGTGATCATTGCAGGTATAAGTTGTAAGCTACGCAGATGCAATTCAACATAATCAGAAGCAATACAAACGAGACATCATACAGAAAACGCAACCACGTATAACAGTTCCAAGTAAGAGCAAGCACCTGTGATGGTGGAGTAGGGGAGATGTGCTCATCATGTACACGTACGTTCTAGAAACAGGAACACGTGTCATATTCACAGGCATTATGTGTAAAGTAAGCAGATGCAATTCAAGTTAGAAGCAATACAAGCTAGACATCATACGCAACATGCAACCACATATAATAGTGTCAAGTTAGAGCAAGCATCTGTGATGGTGGAGTAGGGGAGATGTGCTCATCATCTACACAGCTACGTTGACTGTCCAGCATTGTGTTGTCTTGTGAATCTTGTTGGGAGGATGGCGGAGTAGAATCTATAGAGACCCCCTGTTTGAGTTTCTCCGAAGGACCACCATCATCCACTGCCGGACTAATTTCCTTCAACTGTAATGATTTTGCATTGTGAAGTCAAACCGATAAGAAAAAGGAATAAAATTTGCTCTTCAGAATTCATTCATGCATGATACTGACGAACACTACTCGGATGAAAGGCAAACACATGATGCGAGGATGGAATATGTATGAAAAACATGATGGTGTGACATATTCACACCTATGATGTGGTAACTAAGCAGAAGGCATTTCAACAAATTAGAAGCACTGCAAGCTAGAAACCATATGAAAGATGCAACCAATATCACTCTGCCAAGTTCAAACTGTATGGCGTTTCAACAAATTAGAAGCAGTACATGTGAGGGAGTCCTGGACTAGGGGGTGTCCGGACAGCCGGACTATCATCGTCCGCCGGACTCCAAGACCATGAAGATACAAGATTGAAGACTCCGTCCCGTGTCCGGATGGGACTTCCCTTGGCATGGAAGGCAAGCTTGGCGATACGGATATGTAGATCTCCTACCATTGTAACCGACTCTGTGTAACCCTAGCCTCCTCCGGTGTCTATATAAACCGGAGGGCTTTAGTCCGTAGGACAACATACATTACAACAATCATACCATAGGCTAGCTTTAGGGTTTAGCCTCCTCGATCTCGTGGTAGATCCACTCTTGTACTACCCATATCATCAATATTAATCAAGCAGGACGTAGGGTTTTACCTCCATCGAGAGGGCCCGAACCTGGGTAAAACATCGTGTCCCTCGTCTCCTGTTACCATCCGCCTAGACGCACAGTTCGGGACCCACTACCCGAGATCCGCCGGTTTTGACACCTACATTGGTGCTTTCATTGAGAGTTCCTCTGTGTCGTCACCGATAGGCCCGATGGCATCTTCAACCAACGACGCTGTCCAGGGTGAGACTTTTCTCCCCGGACAGATCTTCGTATTCGGCGGCTTCGCACTGCAGGCTAATTCGCTTGGCCATCTGGAGCAGATCGAAAGCTACGCCCCTGGCCGTCAGTTCAGATTCAGAAGCCTAAACTTCACGGCCGATGTCCACGGAGACTTGATCTTCGACGGACCCGAGCCACAACCAAGCGCGCCGCACTGTTGCGATGGGCATGATCTAGCTCTGCCGCCGAACAGTGCCTTGGTGGCCGCACACGAATCCGCTCCGGCCATTAGTCTGGAGCCGATTGCCCAGATAGAGGATCGGTGGATAGACACCACCTCGGGGGCTTCAACTTCCACGGCGATGGAGCCGAACACTGATCTTGTCCCTCGCAAAACTCGTGATTCCGAGGTGTCGGACTCCTTGCCGGACTCCGAACCTCCCACACCCCTACCAACCAAATCGGATTGGGCGCTGGTTATGGAATTCACCGCCGCGGACATCTTCCAATACTCGCCTTTTGGCGACATCCTGAATTCACTAAAGCATCTCTCGTTATCGGGAGAGCCCCGGCCGGACTATGGCCAGGATGGTTGGGATACGGACGACGAAGAAATTCAGAGACCACCCACCACCCACTTTGTAGCCACTGTCGATGATCTAACCGACATGCTAGACTACGACTCCGAAGACATCGACGCTATGGACGACGATGCCGGAGACGAACAGGAACCAGCGCCTACAGGGCACTGGAAGACCACCTCGTCATATGACATATACATGGTGGATACCCCAAAAGACGGGGACGGCGAAGAAACAGCGGAGGCAGATTCTTTAAAGAAAAAGCCCAAGCGCCGGCGTCAGCGGCGCCGCTCTAAATCCCGCCACAGCAAGAATGGAGACTCTGGCACAGGAGACAATAATACCCCAGAAAGTGCCAAAGACAACCCCCTCCAGCAAGACTCAGCGCAGGAGGACGCAGAAGCAAGCCCTCGCGAGAGGGCGGCAGACGAAGAGGTTGAGGATTACAATTATATGCCTTCCTCCGAAGACGAGGCAAGCCTCAACGATGACGAATTCGTCGTGCCCGAGGATCCCGTCGAACAAGAGCGTTTTAAACGCAGGCTTATCGCCATGGCAAACAGCCTAAAGAAAAAGCAGCAGCAGCTTCAAGCTGATCAGGACCTGCTGGCCGATCGATGGACCGAGGTCCTCGCGGCCAAAGAGTATAAACTCGAACGCCCCTCCAAAAGCTATCCAAGACGCAAGTTGCTCCCCCGATTAGAGGAGGAAGCATACATACCTCCATCACCAGCGCACGATACGGCTGATCGACCACCCCGCGGTCGTGATAGAGAGGCATCCAGGCCCCCAACCAAGACCGTACCCCGGCATCGCTCCAAAAGTACGAAGCCAAGAGGGAACGCGCCGGACTTGCGAGATATATTGGATGACAAAGCAAGGCAATCCAGATCCATCTACGGATCACGTGGGCGCCCCACGACCCATGACGAATACCGTCGTACCAGAGATAATAACCCCGGCCGGGCCGAACACGGCAGACAGCGCTCTCTCGAGCTACGTCGTGATATTGCTCAATATAGAGGCGCCGCACACCCACTATGCTTCACTGACGAAGTAATGGATCATCAAATCCCTGAAGGGTTTAAACCCGTAAACATTGAATCCTACGATGGCACAACAGACCCCGCGGTTTGGATAGAAGATTATCTTCTCCACATCCATATGGCCCGCGGCGACGATCTCCACGCCATCAAGTATCTCCCACTCAAGCTTAAAGGACCAGCTCGGCATTGGCTTAACAGCTTGCCCGCAGAGTCAATTGGGTGTTGGGAAGACCTGGAGGCCGCATTCCTTGATAACTTCCAAGGCACGTATGTGCGAACACCAGACGCCAATGACCTAAGCCACATCATTCAGCAGCCAGACGAATCGGCCAGACAATTCTGGACACGGTTCTTGACGAAGAAAAATCAAATCGTCGACTGTCCGGATGCAGAGGCCCTTGCAGCCTTCAAGCATAACATCCGCGATGAATGGCTAGCCCGGCACCTGGGACAGGAAAAGCCGAAATCTATGGCAGCCCTCACATCATTAGTGACCCGCTTCTGCGCGGGAGAGGATAGCTGGCTAGCTCGCAGCAACAATCTCCGTAAAAATTCTGGCAGTCCGGATACTAAGGACAACAACGGCAGGTCACGTCGAAACAAAAACAAACGCCGCATTAACGGTGACGACAAGGAGGATACGGCAGTCAACGCCGGATTCCGAGGCTCTAAACCCGGTCAACGGAAGAAGCCATTCAAAAGAACCACTCCGGGTCCGTCCAATTTGGACCGAATACTCGACCACTTATGCCAGATACATGGCACCCCTGAAAAACCAGCCAATCACACTAATAGAGATTGCTGGGTGTTCAAATAGGCAGGCAAGTTAATTGCCGAAAACAATGACAAGGGGCTAAACAGCGATGACGAGGAGGAGACCCGACCACCGAACGGTAGAGGACAGAAGGGTTTTCCCCCACAAGTGCGGACGGTGAACATGATTTACGCAACCCATATACCCAAGAGGGAGAGGAAGCGCGCACTAAGGGACGTCTATGCGATGGAGCCAGTCGCCCCGAAGTTCAATCCATGGTCCTCTTGTCCGATCACTTTCGATCGAAGAGACCATCCGACCAGCATACGCCATGGCGGATTCGCCGCATTGGTTTTAGACCCAATCATCGATGGATTTCACCTCACGAGAGTCCTGATGGACGGTGGTAGTAGCCTGAACCTGCTTTATCAGGATACAGTGCGTAAAATGGGCATAGACCCCTCAAGGATTAAACCTACAAAGACAACCTTTAAAGGTGTCATACCAGGTGTGGAAGCCAACTGTACAGGCTCAGTAACACTGGAAGTGGTCTTCGGATCCCCGGACAATTTCCGGAGCGAGGAGTTAATCTTTGACATAGTCCCGTTTCGTAGCGGCTATCACGATCTGCTCGGACGAACCGCGTTTGCAAAATTCAACGCGGTGCCGCATTATGCATACCTCAAGATCAAGATGTCAGGCCCTCGTGGAGTCATCACGGTCAACGGGAATACGGAACGCTCCCTCCGAACGGAGGAACATACAGCGGCTCTCGCGGCAGAAGTACAGAGCAGCCTCTTAAGGCAATTCTCGAGTCCGGCCATTAAACGGCTGGATACAGCAAAACACGCCTGAAGCAATACCAACCAAGACCACCTGGCGCGATCAGAGCACGCGTAGCAATGCGGCCCCGATCCCCGCCCGCGCATGATCGCAAGAATAACACTCCGCGTACATAATTACGCTTTGGAGATACCATGGGCGCAGGGGAAGGGGCACGATCGCAATGGACCCAGAGTGCGGTTCGACCACACCAGGGGCTCGCAAGTGTGCCCCCCTTTTTTTATTATTATTTTCCTCCTTTGTATACACAGGACTCCGGTAACGAGAGGCCCTGTCCGGCGGCGAACCTGCCTAACTCGCGATGCAATAGTCAGGGACGAAAGAAGGCTGCGACGAACACTCAGGTGGTCTCAATTACGAGCATTAAATTCGATTATATACACCAAGTCCGCAGCTCACCCCTGGAGGGGGACATGTTTACTTAGTCCAAATCCCTTGCTTACCGCACTATTTGTATCAGTCCGCACTCATAGCAGACTTCCTTTAATAAATAATGCAGCACTTTTCAACTGCAATTACGTTACCTTTTATATATATATGTTCATTACACAAAATCTTGCACCCGTATATTTTGGTACGGCCAAATACACCAGGGGCTTGTGTTCCCCGCATTATGGTGTGATAAGTCCAAACACTTTCACAAGTGCGGCACCCCGAACTTATAGCATTATATGAATCGGCTCCGAATCATGTCTTGGGTCAATAGTTGGGTTTGCCCGGCTCCCACGTTTTGGTGCCTTACGTTCCGTTCTGTCGGCTAAGGTGGCACTGGGAGAACCACTGCGATTGCGCCCCAGTTGAGCCGGGCGAGCGCCTCAGTGGAGAAAGCTAAAACTGACTGGCATGATAAGGCGAGAGACTGGTCGCTGTTCGAGAGGTTTTTTCGGGTCCTTAAAGACTCGTGCCGCTTCGAGCGAAGTTCCGGACAATGTCCGACGAAGGCGTGGATAGTGCCCCGGATTCGGCCTTCCGAATACTAGGGGCTTCGCCGAAATTTAAAATTATAGAATTCTATGGCTAAGTGAGAGTGTTCAAACATTATAAGTCCGGTTGCCTTGTTCGCTGTGTTGAGCGCCTCCCCAGATGGACCCAAAAATGGGAACAAGAGCGCTCAAGGTTATCCCGAACACCCCAGCACTCGTGGCTTGGGGGCTAAAGCCAACGACTTGCCATCTCTCAGATTTTATACACGGCCGCACAGAAGGTAATATTTTAAATTAAACAAGCGTTGCTTAATGCGCACATGAACAAAGTCTCAGCGCAAAGGATAATACATAACGAGTCTACTCAAAGATTACATTTCTGGGGCACTCATCCGCAATATCGTGGGCTCCCTTCAGGACAGTTTTATAATACATTTCAGGCGTGCGATACTCCTTGCCCGGTGGCGGTGGGTCCGTGAGAAGCTTCTCCGCATCCAACTTGCCCCAATGCACCTTTGTGCGGGCAAGGGCCCGATGAGCACCTTCAATACAGGCGGAGCGCTTGATGACCTCCACCCAGGGGCATGCATCCACCAGCCGCCGCACGAGGCCAAAGTAGCTCCTAGGTATGGCCTGTCCAGGCCACAGCCGGACTATAAGACCCTTCATGGCCTCCTCAGCTACCTTGTGGAGTTCGACCAGCTGCTTCAGCTGGTCGCTTGGGGGCACCGGGTGTCCGGCCTCGGCGTACTGAGACCAGAAGACTTTTTCCGTTGAGCTCCCCTCCTCGCCACGATAGAATGCGGCAGCATCGGACGCACTACGTGGTAGATCTGCAAACGCCCCTGGAGAGCTCCGAATGCGGGTAAGTGTCAGGTATTTTACATTAACATGCTTGCTTTGCATGAAAAATGCCTTACCCGCCGCTATCTTCTTTACATCTTCAACCTCCTGAAGGGCCTTATGGGCCTCGGCCTTGGCGGACTTGGCACTTTCGAGAGCCGAGGCAAGCTCGGACTCTCGAGTCTTGGAGTCACGCTCCAAACTCTCATGCTTCTCCATGAGAGCCTGGAGCTCTTGCTGTACTTCCGCCACCCGTGCCTCCTGCTTCTCTCGCTCTTCCCGCTCCGCGGCCGCACTGCGTTCGGCCGCGGACACAGCCTCCTTCAGGGCTGCCACCTCGTTCGTGGCCCCTGCAATACCCATATTATCCTTGTTAATTTTATTGCAACCTAAATCCTTTTCTGTAAGGTAACTATTCAAAGTGGTGTGACTCACCTTCTTTATCCTCGAGCTGCTTCTTGGCATGGCCGAGCTCTTGCTCGGACCGCTCGAGATCCTTCTTCAACACATCGACTTCCGCCGATAGTGCGGCAGAGGTCAGCAGTGCAGCCTGCAAACCCATATTGACATATTTTAAGCAACCCTGCGTATATCTTGTTAGATCCTCAGCCCGGCTTTTCTTTCTGAACACCGAACTGAGCATCAGGGGCTACTGTCTATGCAGTATTACATTACATAATTTTAACTTCTTACCTCAAAGCCTGTTAGAAGGCTGCTGCAGGCTTCGGTCAGCCCGCTTTTGGCGAGATGAACCTTTTGAATCACCGCACTCATGATAGTGCGGTGTTCTTCCTCGATGGAAGCGCCTTTAAGCGCCTCCAACAAGTTATCCGGCGCCCCCAGTTGGACGGAGGCCGCCGGTGTCACGGTCTTGCCCTTCTTTCGAAGGGGCCGCTTGCCGGACTCTGGAACCACTGCAGGTTCCGATGTAGAGTCCGGCGCAAAGTCCGGGAGGCTGCCTGACGGCGCCTCCGGAGCCTCCTCCTGATGGGTCCCTCTCTGGGATCCCACCTCGGCATCCTCGTCGGCGCGTGGGGTAGAGGCAGTCGGAAGTGAATCCACATCCGACGGGGCCAACGACCCGCTCGATGAATCGGGGAGATCGTCATCGGCCGGACTACGGACAGAATGCGGCATTAAGGACACTACGCGACACGAAAGAAATTGCATATAAAGGATCCGGATAATTACGATCTTGCCGGACGCCTGGCCCTTGGAGGCCACTCATCCTCGCCAACGGTGGTGTTGGCGAAACTGTCCAGGGGGATAGTCCTCCCCCTCTTGGACCCTTCGGCCTCCCCTATTGGGGAAGCCTTCCTCTTCTTCTCTCCCTCCTCCGGGAGAGAGTCCTCCTCCTCCTCTTCGTCTTCGGGGGAGGAGTCCACCTCGTCGTCAGACGCCTGATTGCGGGAACTCTTTCGAGTCCCTGCGGCCACCTTCTTGGCCTTCTTCTCCGGCACCACGTGCGGTGCCGGAACCAGCAGCCCTGCTAAACGGGCGTTCTCTGGGTCTTCTGGCATGGGAGCCGGGCTGATAAGCAGCTTGGCCTTCTCCATCCATTCCTGTCAAAGGAAAAGACAGAATGAAACCCCTCTAGAATCAATTTGATTACCACAAGTGTCCCGTAAAGGGGTTGAATCACTTACCTCGTCAGCCGGATGCTGCGAGCGAAATCCGCGATATTCTGTCGCGGATGCGGGGGCTTCGGCGCCCTTAAACAGCACCCTCCAGGCGCCTTCGTATGTCGTATCGAAGAGCCCGCTTAGCGCCTGGTGCTGTTCCGGATTGAACTCCCACAGATTGAATGCTCGTTCTTGGCATGGGAGAATCCGGCGGATGAGCATGACTTGGACCACGTCGACGAGCCTGAGCTTACCGCTCACCATCTTCTGGATGCAGGCTCGGAGTCCCGTCACCTCCTTCGGATTGCCCCACTGCATGACCTTCTCTTTCCAGGAGGTGAGCTGCGTGGGGACGCCAGATCTAAACTCGGGGGCCGCTGCCCATGTGGGCTTGCGCGGCTCGGTGATATAGAACCACCCCGATTGCCACCCCTTGACGGAGTCCACGAAGGCCCCTTCGAGCCAAAGGATGTTGGGCAACTTACCCAACATGGCGCCTCCGCATTCCGCTTGCGTGCCCTTCACAACCTTCGGCTTGACGTTGAAGGTCTTGAGCCACAGGCCGAAGTGGGGCCGGATGCAGAGGAAGGCCTCGCACACGATGATAAACGCCGAGATGTTGAGGATGAAGTTCGGCGCCAGATCGTGGAAATCCAGGCCGTAGTAAAACATGATCCCCCGGACAAATGGGTGCAGTGGAAAGCCCAGTCCGCGGAGGAAGTGGGGAAGGAAGACGACCCTCTCATGGGGCCCAGGGGTAGGGATGAGCTGCCCCTCGTCGGGCAGCCGATGCGCGATATCATCGGAAAGGTATCCGGCGCTGCGCAGTTTGGTGATGTGCTCCTCCTTAACGGTGGAGGCCAACCATTTGCCTCCCGCTCCGGACATATTCGGAGAAGGTTGGGGCGAGATGCGCGAGCTTGGGCGTTGGAGCTTGAGTACGCGGAGATGGATAAGCAAAGGAGGAAGAAGGCGTAGGTGAGAAGGTAAATCCTTATCCCTTATATATAGGCGGACGAAAACTATGCGTCCCCACCAGCCTGATAAAACTCGCTTATCTCCCAAGCGCCACCATCAATGGTGCGGTTGGGTTACCCACGTCCGTATTGATGGGAATCCCGGAATAAGGGGAACACGATCTCTGCTTCGACAAGACGTGCCAAGGAAACCGCTTCGCTAAACGTGCTGAGGTGGTATAGTAAAAAACGATTCAAACAAAAGCTTGGTAGCGGTGTGATGTCACGCCGCATAATACGTCAGCAGATTGGACTGGTGTATATTTTATTCTCTCTATGGTGGAATGTGGAATTTATTTTGCAGAGCCGGACACTATCCTGGTGTTCATGATCTTCTCTGGATTATTCAAGGGAGGAACCCGCCTTGCAATGTCGAACATTATGTGCGCCGGACTTATCGTCATTGAAGCCTGGTTCAGGGGCTACTGAGGGAGTCCTGGACTAGGGGGTGTCCGGACAGCCGGACTATCATCGTCCGCCGGACTCCAAGACTATGAAGATACAAGATTGAAGACTCCGTCCCGTGTCCGGATGGGACTTTCCTTGGCGTGGAAGGAAAGCTTGGCGATACGGATATGTAGATCTCCTACCATTGTAACCGACTCTGTGTAACCCTAGCCTCCTCCGGTGTCTATATAAACCGGAGGGCTTTAGTCCGTAGGACAACATACATTACAACAATCATACCATAGGCTAGCTTTAGGGTTTAGCCTCCTCGATCTCGTGGTAGATCCACTCTTGTACTACCCATATCATCAATATTAATCAAGCAGGACGTAGGGTTTTACCTCCATCGAGAGGGCCCGAACCTGGGTAAAACATCGTGTCCCTCGTCTCCTGTTACCATCCGCCTAGACGCACAGTTCGGGACCCCCTACCCGAGATCCGCCGGTTTTGACACCGACAACATGCTAGAAATCATATGCAAGACACAACCAATATCACAATGGCGACTTAAAGGTACCTTATCATAAGTGACTGATGCGGGATATGCAAGAATAGTAGTCTGATGTAGAAACAGGAACACATGTCATATTCACAGGCATTATGTGTAAAGTAAGCAGATGCAATTCAACAAAGTTAGAAGCAATACAAGCTAGACATCATACGCAACATGCAACCACATATAATAGTGCCAAGTTAGAGAAAGAACCTGTGATGGTGGAGTAGGGGAGATGTGCTCATCATCTACACAGCTGCGTTGACTGTCTAGCCTTGCGTTGTCTTGCGAATCTTGTTGGGAGGATGGCGGAGTAGAATCTGTAGAGAACCTCTGTTTCAGTTGCTCGGAAGGACCACCATCATCCAATGCCTTGCCAATTTCCTTCAGCTTTATTGATTTTGCATTCTGAGGTCATACCGACAAGAAAAAGGAATATCATTCGCTCTTCAGAACTCATTCATGCATGATACTGACGAACAGTACTCTGATGAAAGGCAAAGTCATGATACGAGGATGGAATATGTATGAAAAAATGGACGGCTTGACATATTCACACCTATGATGTGGTAAATAAGTAGAAGGCACTTCAACAAATTAGAAACACTGCAAGACACCATATGGAAGGTGCAATCAATATCACTCTGCCAAGTTAAAATTGTCTCGTCATAGGTGGCGTTCATCAAACTAGAAGCAATACATGCTAGAAATCATATTCAAGACACAAACCAATATCACACTGCCAACTTAAAGGTGTCCCATCATAAGTGACTAATGCAGGATACACAAGAAGAGTAGTTTCATGTAAGAACATGGTGTGATAGACAGATATAGTATGTATCAAAAACAGGAAAGCGTGTCATATTCACATGTATCATGTGTAAGCTAAGCAGATGCAGTTTACACTAGTTAGGAGAAATACGAGCTAGACACCATATGCAACATGCAACCAGATATCACACTGCCAAGTTAGAGCAAGCACCTTGGATGGTGGAGTAGAGGAGCGGAGACTTGGACCTTCTAATGCACTATCAGTACAAGGAGAATCGGTACAGATGCTCCGTTTACGTTGCTGTAGAGGACCACCATCATCGCCTTCCTTACTCTTTTCCTTCCTCTTTCTTGATTGTGCCTTGTCAAGTCAAACCCACAAGAAAAAGGAATAAAATTTCCTCTTCAAAACTCATTGATGCATGATACTAACGAACACTACTTTCATGTAAGGCAGCCACATGATAGGAGGATGGAATATGTATGAAAAACAGGACGGCATGACATATTGACATGTATGATGTATAAAGTGTAAACTAAGCAAAAGGTGCTTGAACTTGTTAGAATCGATGCAAGCTAGAAACCATATGAAAGATGAAACCAATATCACTCTGCCAAATTAAAAGGGTGCCCTAACAAATGTATTTGACCAAATTAGAAGCAATACATGGCAACAGGCTAGAAATAATATGCAATATGCAACGAATAAAGGTGACTCGTCGTAAGTGATTGATGCAGGATACAGAAGAGAGGTACTTTCATGTAAGAACAAGGTTAACACATAGATGTAGTGTGTACCAAAAATAGGAAGGCATGTCATATACACAGGAAAAGTGTGTAAACTAAGCAGATGCAATTTACCCTAATTAGAAGCATTACAAGCTAGACACCGTATGAAATATGCAACCACATATCACACTGCGAAGTTAGAGCAAGCACCTGTGATGGTGGTGTAGGGGAAGTGCGGTCTTCAGGTACAGAGCTACGTTCAATATCTTCATTTAGGCTTGCTGTTTCTTGAGAATCATGTGGAGAGGATGAAATTGCAATCTTTATAAGAGTATTGCATCTCATATTAACCCACGCGCGTGACTGTCTCATCATAAGCGATAGACGCAGGATACACAAGAACAATAGTTTGATGTAAGACCATGGTGTGATAGGCAGATGTAGTATGTACCAAAAACAGGAAGGCGTGTCATATTCACATGTATAATGTGTAAGCTAAGGAGATGTAATTTAACAAATTAGGAGCATTGATGAGGGATACACAAGAAAAGTAGTTTGATGTAAGAACATCGTTAATAGAAAGACGTAGTATGTACCAAAAATAGGAAGGCATGTCGTATTCACAGGTATAATGTGTTAACTAAGCAGATGCAATTTACCCTAATTAGAAGCATTACAAGGTAGACACCATATGCAACATGCAACCACATATCACACTGCCAAGTAAGAGCAAGCACCTGCGATGGTGGTGTGGGGGAATTGCGGTGATCAACTAGAGAGCTACGTTGACTATCTTCATTTAGCCTTGCTGTTTCTTGAGAATCATGTGGGGAGGATGACACTGCACTCTTTAAACGAGTAGGGCGTCTCACAGTAACCCACTGGGGTGACTGTCTCATCATAAGTGATTGACGAGGGATACAAAAGAGCATTAGTTTGATGTACGAACATGGTTAATAGACATATGTAGTATGTATCAAAAACAGGAAGGCATGTCATTATCAAAGGTATAATGTGTAAAGTAAGCAGATGCAATTTAACCAAACTGGAAGCAATACAAGCTAGACATCATATGCAACATGCAACCACATTTGATAGCGTGAAGTTAAAGCAAGCACCTGGGATGGTTGTGTGTGGCAATTGAGATCATCAACTGCAGAGCTACGTTTACTGTCTCCAACTGCTGACACTGCACCCATTAGAGCGCTGAAACACTTAGTGCTTATCTTTGAATTACACTAGAGCGACTTCTGTCTTTTCTTTTCTGCATTCATCAACACTACGTCAGAGTCTGAAATACACATGCATAAAAAAACAATAGTGTGAGTATGGGTGAAGTGTGTGCACAATTAGTATAGTGTAAAGTAGCAGATAGCAGGTCAGTGAGAAATAAATGACGGGAGACATATGATAGCTCTACAAAATGCATGGCACACTAAATTACTACAGGATTCTATGAAAATAACAGTCGACTGAACGCAAATAGGTCAGTCCATTTTTTCTGCACCGTCCAATGTACAAAGAACGGGCAGATCGCCTTCATCTACCTCCAGCCAGTCAGTGTTGACGATCTTCCTCGAAAAGCCAGCGACCACTGGCCCAGTATTCCTCCCCTACCTGCGCCCTCCCCTTGACCTCACCGCACCGCCGTGCTTGGCACCCCCCCCCCCCCCCCGGCCATCCATTCAGGCCCCGCCAACCTCCAGATCGGGCGCAAGTAGCTCTTGCCCCCCACACCCCTATGATAGACACCGAAGCGCCGCTTCCCCGGGGAACAGGCGGACTAGGTGCTCCGCGCACCTAAGCGGGTGCTGCGTCTTTTAATTGCGGTTTGACTGACCCTGAATTGAAATCCAGGCGGGCTACTGACCTCTAGCAAAGGTGAAATAGTAAAAGGGAGGAAACCTTGTGCATTTAGTATCACGAAGAAGATGCAGTAAGAAGCGCTCAACTAGTTTCTTTCGTGGGATGAATACAGTGTGAGCGAAGACATAAGATTGGCACGAATAAGGGAAGAGGAGTACCTCTTTCTGTTGGCAGTGTTGTGTCCTCCTTCTGTTTTTCCGACGATCTTCTTGTTGTTCGCTGGAAACTAGAAGTTGTGGAGGACGGTGCAGCCTTGGACGAACCCATGGCCAAGTTGTTGAGTGTGGTGCGGTGGCCGTCTGTCGGCGGCGAGGAAGCAGATCCGAGGCGGCGAACGACGGCATAGCTAGAACAGCTCCAGTGTGGTGGATGGTTGCGATGGAGCCGCAGCAGTGAGGCGCAGGACAGCGTGGTCGGAGTGGTTTTGGTACGGCGCACGTCGGCGTCGGCGTCGTGGAGGCAGCTCTGCCTCGGCTTCAGCTGCTAATTCCTTGAGGGTGTTGCGGTTGCGGTTGCGTTGGACGACGACGTCGGGGTACCGGCTTCAGCGTGATGGAGGAGGGCGGCGGTGGATTGGCCGCTATGGGGTGGAGGACGAAGGAGGCTGGGGTTTCGCGGCTGGTGGAGAGGGCGTTTTCGCGCCCATGGAGTATGAATGGGGAAACGGAGGGAGGCAGGGAACTAAGGGGAAACAATGTTTCGGTTGACACGCGCTTGTTTGAAATTTGGGGAAAGTTACAAACTTTGCCCCCATCTAAAATTTCGGACATATTGCGGGTTGGGGGTAGGACAGTCATGTCAGGTGTCCCAAATGTGGGCGGGATAGATTTCGGCCGAGCTCGTGGGTGTTTAGGCGCCCACGGCGTATGAATGCTTCTCGGAGGTGGTTGAGACTGGCGTCTTGGTGAAGTTACAAACCTACCCCGATTTAGACCTTTGGACATCGGGCTGATAGGCTACACGGGCCAGAGTCAGGACAATAATTTCCTACCACCAAACATTAGTCTCGCACGGTTTCGGGTGAACAGAGGCCTATTTGGCGCTTCGTTCAATATTTGGGAGCAGAAGCATTAACGTTTTCGGTTCTCTTGAATTGAACTTTCAGGATTTGTCAAACTTCACAAATCTTTACTCTTGGAAATCCTAAAGCTACGATTATTTTGGAATGGAGGGGGTACATTTGAATCTACATTGTACACGAGTATATATTAAAAAAAATATGCAACTTACCTCAATTCATGCATGGTTCCAGATATAATCTCCTTGGTTGCAAAAAAAAGTTAGATATGCGTATGAATATATATAGCATGTTCAAACTCACAACAAAGATTGATGCCCCCTTTTACATCTGATTTACAAATGCCATTATCTCGGGTTCAAATAGATGAATGCACTTCCTATGAATTCGAATCTTCGAAACCCCCTTTATGTTGAATTTGACATGTACTCTATTTCGTAGCTAGCAATTTGGAATGTATCCATGCAAGTGACAAATGTATAAAGTGCTTCACACTAACAACATGGAGTGCACTAATTAATGTTTATATATGAATTGCAAAAGCATCCATTGCCTGTATTTCAAACCGCTCTCACTCTATGGATCGATAATATGAAATAAACACATGCACATGCTAGAATTCAATAGAGTATGGGTGTCTGATAGACCGATTTTCGTCCATACGCAATTTGCAAAATTCATGATCTCATCCAAAGATAATAATGCAATTTATATTTTAATTTAATGCGTAGAACCTCCTTTTACATGTAGATGAACTATGCCTCGCCCCGTTCTCACAAACGTGTTATATATCTCTCTATCTAACGCATAAGTGCACACACTTTATATGCATCGGCATTTCTCTTTCACACATGCTCACAATCTCCCTCAGGGTGTCGGGGTGTCTCACACACATGCTCTCTCTGTTTCTCTCTCTCTCTCTTTCTGACTACTATGTACCACTCTTTTCACTAATCTCAGTTGGAAAACAATATTTCTCTCACATGCATATATACACATGCACGGTCTCTACTAGCCCTCCATATGCACATATATGTGCCTACGTGTCTCCCGCACACACATTATCTTTAGGCCTCTCTCGCACACATTGCCCCCCCCCCCCCGACACACCTCTCTCTTAGTAGTTGGCAGATATGATTTCATCATATCATTCGGTAGGATATCCCTGGCTGTTAGGCTGGATGGTAATACGAGGCAAAGTTTTACCCTAGTTCGGATCGGACCCTTGCAGTTGAAGAAAGAGCCTACTCCTAGTACTGTATATTAGTGATAGGGGTGTGTACAAAGTACACGTGAATACCAGGCATTGTGCGTGTGTGTATACTATCGGCGAACTAGCCCCCAAGCATGTATAACATACTAAGGGCCTAGGGTTACAAATCATATATAGTTGGCTTATCACCAGTGGGGATAAAGTCCTCCGCGACTCTGGTAGCTTCGTGTTGTACGCCGAGTCCTCCACATGGGTCTTCATATAACACGTCTCGGTCCAACCTATATGTGGCGCAGGATGGAACCGACCCATGAGTCTTCATGTTGACCCACCACAACTAGAAATGATGTGCCCACCACACCACACACGCAATCGGCCACTAAGAAAGTAAGCATATACAATAGTACAACGGTATGTAGCTCACGATGCGTCTCCATATTTTGTTGATGACACTGACAGACTTTGCATTTGATGCGTGCTCCATATTTTGTTGACGACACTTACGGTCATTGTATTTGAAGCGAAAGCACGATATGGTCACTGGACTTCAGAATAAGTTCATCATGGTCACCACATACATTTTGTCGTGCTAACCAACATGTGGTTGGATGGTTAGAGGACAGTGGTTTCTCAAGCCCACCAAGGTTGAAGTCCCAGTGCTCGCATTTATCTTGTGTTAATTTCGGTATTTTCCGGCGATGTACGTTCAGTGGGAGGAGACGTTCCACTCGACTACGAGGCACCTATGGTGACTTCGTAAAATCTCAAGATCATATATGCTGGCCCACTCTCTCAAAGGTGCTCATAGGGGTAGGGTTCGCGTGTGTGCACTTATAGCGGTGAGTGCTTGCGCGTATATATGAGCCCTTGCGTCTGTACCGTGTTAAACAAATACATGTCATGATTATACGGTCACTGGCTCACCCGTACTACTCCGTATGTTGTTGATTACACAAACAATTGACCAGTCAAACGTTCCATGCGGTGCAACTAGTGTTGCACCATCGAGGCACGTAACCGTGGGGCCCACCTGTCAGCCCGTATATGAAATAAAGAAATGGTAGTTTGAGTCTGTACCGTGTTAATACAATAGGAGTATATTTTAGGGTGATCATACGGTCACTGGATCACCATAAAGCTCCGTAATTTGTTGATAACACGATCAATTGACCAGTCAAACGGTCCACATTCAGTAGCGCACATTACCATAGGGCCCACCCATCAATGCGTATATGAAGGACAGAAATGGTAATAAATTAGTGGTCGCTGGGTATTCGAAGTCGTGAGACCTCTGGTTGGCAGTCACCGGCGGTTGGGGGCGTTCATTGGGCGGTAGGGTGGGGATCCCCAGAGGAAAAGCTCGGTGCAGGGGGGGGGGGCTAGAGGGATGGCCGGTGCGGCGGCGGACCAGCGGTGGGGAGTGATTTCGGGGAGGGCGGGCCGGCCACGGGCGACGGGGGCTGGCGGTTCAGCCGGTGGTGGCTGGCGGCTCAGGGGGGTCAAGTTTGATGATAAACTGGAGGCCCTTGATTCCGTATCCAACGGCTAGAAAATCTAATGACCAGAGATGAAAAAGTTAGTCGACTGACATGTAGCCTCACCTCGCATGTACACATGCACGCATGCAAGACACGCACGCATGTAGGCGTGCAACACTGACACGTGCACATAACGTACACACGCACGCATGCTGGCGTGCAACACTGACACGTACACATGCACTCACGAACACATGCACGTACGCACCCATGCATGCAACACTAAAATGTACCCTTGCACGCATGCAACACTCGCACGCCTGCATGCACACAGCACACGACGCAATACACACGCTCAACCTATACGTTCATGCACCCTTTGTTAAGGACATGGATTGTTATGGGTATTAATCAATCTTATCTGTGATAAGCAGAACATTAATGTTTGCAGCGGTCTTTATGAATCACAACGTATCGAACGGGCTATCAACATAGTAGGCTTATCTACATGAAAAAGATGACGTCATACTCAATGAACAATCATCGGTTTATGAAATGCCCGCTTCTGACTGCCCTGGCACACCAAAGGTTCCTCTACTATGCGCTGCCTGCGTTGGGTCACTGACATGCAGGCCATGCACCCAAAGAGACCACACGTCAGTGGAAGAACGGTGCGGTGTCCTAGGTCAGAGTCGAGGGCGCCACTCACGGCACGCCCGGCTGAATTGCCTCCGTGCCGCATTCAAACGCCTCCATGAAACCCGCCCGTGTGGAACCCGAGAAACCCACTCTGGACACACGTCCGTTCATGACTGGGCCGACGTTAAACGCAACGCCGATCGAGCTCCTCCCTTCCGCCTTCTATTTAATCTCCTATTTAAACGAGGCCAAACGCCGGCCAAGAATCGCACACCTCCGCTGCTCCCCTATCTCCTCCACCATTTTGTCCACTCTTACAATGGCTTACGAAGAGTAGTTATTCCGCATCCAAGCCGGCTGGGTAGCCCGCCGGATATGAGCTATGCAACTCGCTGATCCACCTCCCTCCCCTCGCCCAACGGAGCCAGTTGCCGCCCCAAGCCGGCGCGCGGTTCAGCAACTCGCCGCTCTAGGCCAGCTCGACGAGGAGCGGCGCACGGGCGTCGTTGCTGCTGTCCACGCCGCCGCCTCGTACCGCGTCTCCCGTTTCTGTGGCCGAGACTCCCATGCCGGCGGCTGTGCCATGCAAGCAGCGATAGGAGTCGGGTGCGCGGAGAGCGACGAGTCGGTGGCCAGCGCCTCCGCGTCCGCCGCCATCATCGAGGAGAAGTAAAACACGGGAGGCCGCCGCCGATTGGGTCCCATGAAGGCCGCCGCCGCTTGGGTCGCATGAAGGCCACCGCGGAGGCGACACCGGCGTACACAGCAGGTGTCTTGTCGGATCCTTTTTTTTGCGAGGACCTTCATCGACCCCGCATGGGCTCCACAGAAGAGGGGAATGTTAGGATGAACTCGAGCCGGTGCCGGCCATGGTGAAGTAGTGCCCGGTGATGAACTCGAACTGGTGCCGGCCACCATCATCTTCGGCACCAGCCAATGATATTAGTTGGGCAGTGGGGAAGCGAGCCGTCCTTTGCGCTGAAGCATATACCTCCGGGGCTCCCGGCAGTCCAGTGATCATGCTGCCGGACATGAGGAACACAAATCGATCTGCGGGCAACCATTTTGGCCAGGTATTATATACCTGTGCTGTCCAGAACTAGCACCGCGTAGTTCATTTGAATGTAATGAAATCCTTCATGTTTGTATGAAAATCTCGTATTTTATATGATTTCCGTCGTTGTTTATATGAAATGTCAGTTTGTCTACGTGTTTGCGTGGATTTCGTCCGGTTGGTTGAGTTGCTGTCATAATGTGTGCGGCTACGGTTGGATGGCATAATTTGTGGGTCGCCGGTCGGTCTGCGGGCGGCTCGGGCGGCATTGTGGGACAAAAAAACACAGCTCCTGCGAGCTCGTATCCAACGTGCGTGCTGGAGGATGCATGACAGCATGAGCACCCGAGCCATTCCTCGTTCATCGGTGGCAAAGGCACCAGTGGACAAAAGGGTCGCCAATATTTTGGCTACCCCGGGAAAGATCCAAACAGCCCCTCCCAACAGATTCAAATCCCTCGTTCGCCGTGGAATTTTGCCATGTGTTGTTTTCTTGGACTAGCAAGATGCCCGTGCATTGCACGGAACATCAAGATGCATTTTTTTACAAACTCCCGCATGCATGCAAGGGATAATTAATGTCCTCCTTTGCTAGTACCACGAGGCAAACACCATTAATATTGCATCGATTAGTGTTAGTGGCCTTGTATATCTGCAAATTGTAATTTTGATAGTGGCCCCTTGTATATAAAAATGGAGGGAGAAAGATGAGAGATAAGGTGAGGAGGAGTGGGGCGTGGTGGTGACTAGTGGTCGGACTGGGCGGAGGCATGGGGATGGACGGTGCATTATGTCTAGGTTTGTATCTCTCACACACACACACCCACATAGGTGGGGGACGTGCACGAAGAGAAGAGGTGCACGCACGGCGCACGTACTCCCATCTCTTTCCCAACTACACACGCACGGGTACACGGTGGAGCTCATTTCTGTACGAAAAAGGCAGCCCACGTGGTAATTTGGCACGTGTACTGGTTATCCACTTGGTGGAGGGAGGATCGTCTACCATGGGTGAACAAACAAATTGCGACTTGACGCGTTATGTTATATTAAAAAAAGAGGCAAACCATGTGGGGCCTACCTTAGAGGCAAGGCTCTATGCACTGGAGTACTTTTGATGTGTCCCGTCAACTCACAGAACGAGGAGAAGCTTGCTTAGTACGCCGTCTCCCCCGCCCACGGGCGCGGAGGCTCGCAGGATGAGGTGAACCTTGCTTACGAGTAGTAGTAGTAGTAGTAGTAGTAGTAGTAGTAGTAGTAGTAGTAGTAGTAGTAGTAGTAGTAGTAGTACTGTACGCCTTTACGCCCGCTCCCTCGCCCACGCACGCGGTGGCTCGCAGCACGAGGAGAAATTTTTACTACTCCCTCCGTTTACTCCTCGTCCCTACTTTGGTTAGTACTCCCTCCATTTACTTATACAAGGCCACTATAGAAAAATACATTTTGCATCTATACAAGGCCACAAATAGTAATCGAGACAAAAGTTACTACTCCCTCCTTTCCAATTTATGGCTCAATTTCAAAATCTCTCCAACCAAGGTAGATGGTGAGTGGTCAAATTAATTTTGTAGTTTGCACAAGTAATTAGTACGCTCGTTTTTCTCAAGAAGTTATGTTTACCGAGGCATTAATTAGAACGAATGCATGAATGACCATCAAATTTCCATGAACTTGTGCATGCATTGGTTAGTTTCCTCTTGACACTGCTTGCGTCAGGTGATCTAACGCACCTCGAAATCCAACATGTAATGGTACTACTACTAGTATAGTAGAATTGAGACTTATCAAACGGAAAAACGAATGGTTTTTAGATGAGCCCTATAAACTCTAGTGGGTACGTACTCCGTAAAAACAGATTTTTCCAAAACTAAGTCGCTCCCTTTCATGAATTCTGTAGTATACTCCTCCGTCGACGCTCCCTTTCATGAATTCTGTACTTCCTGTCGCCGACATGTGGGACATATAGCAACTGGGTCGACGTGTCAAGCACCAAATAATGGTGCAGAACAGCAGGGGGGACGCACCCCACTCGTACCGGCCCAGTAGTAGTAATGAGCAATGAGACGTCAAATCACAATGCCGCACCTTCCTAGATGGACGAAGCAAGCATTATTTCACACTTCGGTTTGCCATCATCTCAAACCATGTAGTATTGCTTCTGCCTCAAGAGGGACACGTGCATCGCCTTGGTACATCATGACACATGGGACCGCATGACGGGCCATGCTCCCCCGCTGATCGCTCGGTAAAATCACCTCATTTTTACTATACTTCCTCCGTATTGGTTTACTACATGGCATGCACGTCGTTCTAGGTTGAGAATTTAATTGGCTATATATGTGATGAACAGTACTCCAGCCTTTTAAAAATGTATACTTTTGTACATTAGTACTATCGATGGATTGCGCCATGGAGCAAAAATTGAAATTAAAAAAAAGGTGGTACATATAGAGAGCGCTCGTCGCTTGTGCATATAGTGCTATTAAAAAAGCTAGCACGTGCTTAATTGGGGTGCTAAATTCCTTTAAAGAAATACTAGTAGTATGTACATACTGAAGAGTTAAAGTAACGAGAAGAAACATAACATAGTTCTGCTGGGGGCTCAGCACAACACACCCCTCAAATTAAACTAAGCACACCTGAAATTAAACTATGCAACTAATCCGGTAGACATTGCATTAGAAGTTTAGAACCACCATGAGCAATGACACTGCCACCTTACTTGGAGTCCTCGTCCACGTCCTCGACTTCGAACGTGTCCCTCTTCTGCTTGGCCGATACTTCTTTTCTTGAACCGCACACTTGGCTGTTGCTCTTCATTCAACCCTTGTAGATATTGAAGCAAAGGTAGCCATCCATTGCAGCGTAGAGGATGTGGTCTATATCTAGTACATTCCACTGCCATGCATGACGATGAAACGTGTAATGAGGTTTCTCCAGTTTAGGGTACGAAGGATGAACCATGGCTCCTGCCAGGGTCAGCATTGAAGGCTGGCGAGAGGGCACCAGCCGATTCTTCTAGAGGTCGAAGGGGTTGCCTACAATGAGGCCTATCCGACCCAGGACTTCTTTGTTGTTCTTAAAGTCTACAGTAACGAATTTCACTATTTTGTCCTTGAGGAAGTTCTTAAAATCCTGGCACTCAACGTCGGCATGGCATATGTGGTAGACCAAGCATAAGTCATGCACGCAAACTTGGATCACGGCGGGCTTCTTCCTCTCTTCGTCCTTTAGATCCTTCTCTCGTCCTAGGACTGTGGTGTACTCAACATCTAGCCTGGCGACCCACTCATCATCTGAGTCTTCGAACATGCGTCTGAAGCAAGAAAGGCATCCTTTCACCGTTGCGGAAGAACGGGTGTAGATGACGTCGAACTCATCGCCGGTGATGGTTCTAACCTTGTACTCACTGCTGATCAGGGAGATTTGGGACGCCATGGATTTGGAGGAGGTTTAGGATTAGTGGAACTGCCGCAATGTGAATGGATGGGACGACTAGGAGCGAACCGCCGTAGTATTGAAGGACGTGAGGGGACGAGTAGGAGCGAACTGCCAGCGTGCGAACGGCAGGGTAGTGGCTTTCCATTCTCCCATGATAGGGGCTTCCGAGAGCCCTTGGTTCTGAGATCAAACGGTTGCATGGCGTGATTCTAGACCTATGGGTGAATATCCTATCCTGGAGGGTTATTCTGCAAATTTTCAGCAACTTAGCATGCGACCGTTTGATCTCAGATCCAAGGGCTGCCAGCAGCCCGTATCATGGTCGCGCCTACCACGACTGTCGCGTTGCTTGTACGGTCGCACCCTTGGAGATTGAACACGGTGCATTAGGCTATCTGATGTTGGCATGTCATACATAGTCATCAGTTAGTCACTCATACTACAACAAGGTTTTGGCTGTAAGGTTGGCTATAAGTGTATTTTTTTACTTCTCTCTATCTCTTTCTTCATACTCCCTCCATCCCATAATATAAGAACGTTTTTGACACTAGTGTAGTGCCAAAACATTCTTATATTATGGGACACAGGGAGTACTAGTATTCATTGCATTTGCCAAGGAGTGACCTCTTCCAATGAAATGATGTTGCTAAGTTTGCTTCATTTAATTAGCTATAGACTCAAAATTGTGTTTTCACCTAGGTACACACGCGTAGCACCGTTTCTTCCTTGGGTCACCAAACTAGTCTCTCTCTTCTTGATTAACTTGCCACATCAGACTTTATGCCTATGTGGCAAGCTTAAGCACCTGTAGGAGCAAGTAAGTTCAATAGTGCGCTTTACATGGTATTTTTGCATATGTGGAGGAAAGAGAGGCAAGGAAAAAGTGGAGAAGTGGGCTCTCATGCAAGATCCAGCCTCTACTGCATGGTGTAGCATTGGGAGAGGCACCTGTATGGAGGTGGTCAGGAATCGGGAGACTCACGCCGGTCGTAGCGCCACGGTTAAAATGATAATGGCAAGTCAAATCACGGGGCCCCACCTATCTAGCAGTAACTCGCTGTCAAATCACACAGTCCTATGTCAGCAGCCTACTCCCTCGTCTTCTCGCGTCTCTATCGAACCGACTAGGCGGAACTGCCCCGCTGCCTACCGCGCAGGAAAAGCCTCGCCCTCGACTTTTAAATACAACTACATCCGCTTAAGAATCCAATGATATACTTTTTGTGACATAGTAACTCATATTTAGTTAGTCAAATGGATGACCTAGAACTACGTGCAGGCCATATAAACCGAGACGCCTAAAAATAAAAAACCGAGACAGAGAGGGTAGTTCAGCACATATCTTTTTCGATCAATATAGTCGGGATTCACCAAGGAGCAAAACCAAGTGGTAGGGTGCTCCTGTCGTGTTGGCGTAGCAACTCAGGCAGGGTCAGTCCGCACACGAAATGGCGACACACTTAACAGGACCCCTTTGGCCAACATGTGGCTCATCCACCGTCTTCTTCCACGTGCGATGCACCAAGTTACAGTTCGGACCAGCGGTTGGAATTGGAGGCACCCCGGTCGTAGCGCCGTAGTAGTAGAAAATGAGCGATGAGGGGTCAAATCACAAAGCCCCACCTTTCCCGCATTAAGCTGGATGGACGAAGCAACCATCATTTCACTCTAGGGCGCAAGAGCATAAAGAAAAGAGAAAACAATGATGCGCGCGGCAGCTACCTAGGGCACCCTAGGGTAGGGGTCTCCACTACAGATCCTTTTTTTGAAAGCGCCTCCACTATAAATCGGCTTCTCCCTCGTCCTCTTGAAGAAAACTGATGATGAGTGCGGCGGTAGGGTTTGTAGGAGTACTACGGCGTGCAGGGTCATATCGTAGTAAAAGGGTTCGAGTCGACGCCTTAAAAATGTGTGGGCCACTTGGTTTTACGGGAACGAGGCAGCATTTTGGGTTTGGAGACCAGTGGAGATATAGTACGTACAAAAAATTGTGGACGTAGGTTCGACCGAAAGGCAATGATGCATGGGCCCTGCATTTTGATATACCTAGGGCCACGTGAAATTTGCTACTCTACTCAAAACTAGTAAGGTACACATGTATTGAACGCATGAGATTTCAAAACCAAATTATGAATAAAACACACTATAGCATGTAAAGCTTTGAGTCATATATGCATGATGTAGATGTTCGTTTAGTTCTTATAGTTCATCTCATTCAAAATCAATTAGTTTTATAAAAATGTTAAGATTCATGGGGTTGTGCATTGTAAATCATAAAGCAAAAAACAAATAATGGCAATTCATTTAGAAAAAGCAATCAATTATGATACAGAAGATTCTAGAACAAAGGAGAAGTGCTTGTGTTTTGAGGTTTGTGCATTATGGTTAAGTTCAACCATGCAGTCTTCTAAATTGAACATGTGGCATATCTGGTGGAATGTTGATGATATCCAACGGCCAGTAGTGCTCGGATTTGCCTATCTCTGCACTGTCGGGTTAGCTTCATCCAGCGACCATCTTTCAAAGTTATTGGCACACTATATAGTTCTTGTGCCATAGGTGCATGTTTTGAAAAAAAAACTACTAGTGGGTTGTACTATCTATTTAGGAATAGAAGATGTATACATGGAAGTTGTAGGGAAAGAGATGACATGGAGCATCTCAATTCCTATGAGTAGGGATTGGAAAAGAGATGTCATTTGGTTCACATCATAGGAACTTTTCTATTGAACTTAGAGATGACATGTATCTCAATACCTATGAGGACGGATTAGAAAAGAGATGTAATTTGGTTCATATCATAGGAACTTTTCTATTGAATATACGCTAATGTTTATTTTCCGTTGAAATTAAGGGAGTATAGGAATCCATTCATATGAACCAAGTGGCTCTAAAGCTATAGAAATGATATCATGTTTATTTCATTTGAAATGTGGAGTATATGAATCTATTCCTATGAACCAATTGGCTCTAAAGGAAAAAGTCCTATAAAAATCATATCATATAGAGTTCCTATGATATTCCTCGACACTAAAGGAGAAATTGCTGCGGGTGATACGATGGTCTTTCTTTGTAGACTCCTCACACATATTTATAGTTACCTCTCGAAGATGAATGAAATGATATATACAGGGTATTCTACATGTGCAATTTGGTACACGAAAACTCGGTAAAAGTTTGCGAGGTTCGAATTTTCAGTAAAGCTATATGCACTGCATTTCAGAATGGAGGGAGCATACGACAGTTGCTAACACTCATGTGGAAGATTTGTGTGTAGGAGGAGTGGCTGTTCTGTTAAATGACATGGCAAAACTGACACTGTCGGATGCTGATCTAACGGTTCTCACAGCGTTCGTCAGGAAAAGGCTTGTGGCGAACGTTTGTCGGATAATGATTTACGAACACATGCATTGCATTGATACGTGCCCCCCTCTCTCTCACGCACACGCACCCTCACGAGTCACGACTCTCCCGAGTCCTCTCGCAGACTCGCACATCGCACCCACCGTCTATCTGCAGGTAGACGTCACGCACATATGTGCTCTTCACACCCTACCCTCAGAACTTCTAAAAAACAAAAGACGGCGCGCACATTTTATTTTAGCTCACACGTCACACACTTATACTATTACTCTTGCGGCAAACGTTCTTTGGGTATAGTATATTGTACTCTCACGAAGAGAAGCAGTGCACGCACGCACTAGTTCTCTCACACCCACTCACGGGTACACGTAGGAGCGCATTTTTTTGAAGCTGGTACAACAAAATCACTCCACTATATATAAAAGCAGGAGCCTTAGTGCTTGCTTTCCTAGGGTTCCTCTTGTTCACTCTCTCATGCTCTCCAGATCTAAGCAAGACATAGGTGGCCACACTCTCTCTCTCAGCTCATGGCTGGTCACAAATCCAGCCGGACAACCTCGACTGGGGCAGGGGTGTAGGTGCATCGTTCACGCTGTCGTTGGCGGCGAGGGAGGAGACCAACGGCTGCCCACGCGTCCCGATCGGCGGTCGTGCCATTCTCTCCGAGAGAGCGCCGGCTCGGGAGGGCCTCCGACCCCTTCTTCCTCCCTGCGGTATTGTGGCCAAGATGCGGCCTCCCGACACCGTCTTTGCCACATGCCGACGACCCTCAGGTATATATTCCTTCGAAACCTGCCTTGCTCTACTGCCCCAGCTCTTCCCCCTTCATGTGGATCCTTTTCTACTTCCGTCCGCTGTTCCAAAGCCACCTAGACTTCTACTATTATTAGAAGTAAAGCTAGTTCATACAGTCGACTCAAAGCGTTGGTTCAAACAAGGAAGAAAGTGGGAAAGCTGTAGCATGAATCTAGGACTTGGTTCTAAGAGGAAACGGGGGAAAGTAGTAATATATGTCACTGTTTAAATAACCGTATTTCGTATTTGCGCAAACAGGGATGTTTGTCTCCATATCATTTCGGGATGTCTATCTCCATATCATTTCTATCCGCGCAATCAAAAGCACACACCTCAGTTTTAGTACAACTGCGCAAAATGAGATGGCTATCCCTCGTTGCCGTCGTCTAACCTCCCGTCTTCAAGGTATCCCTACATTGGTAGTAACTAAGGAAGAATGACCAACGCAATCTAAAAGAAGCTGATTCGTATGTTTTACTTACTGATTGCAGTGCAGGGACGAGCGAAAACAACTGCATCCTAGTTCGGAATGCACTTTCTACCAGTTCATCCATGGACCAAGGACTAGCTGGCACGCTGCACGGCGGTTTTTTGGACAGGTGCGCGAACAAGAGGCATTGTGGTCTGATCATTTATGTAAATAACGGTGCTTAAATTTAGTGGAATGCACAAGCATTTCAGCTGGTCAGTACACTGCATGGTTCAGTTCAGCATTCCAGCTAAGACCACAATTATAATTGGTTATTCTGGAATGAGAGAACCTAACCCTGGATGGTGGCAATAAGAAAAAACCAGAGTGAACTCGAGGAAATTTAAGCCTGTCGGGAGGCCCTGTGCTCAGAGAAGCCTTGCTTGTTTTTTCCTGATTTGTAAACCTTCTCACAACTTTGTCTTTTGCTGTGAACTAGTATATGTTTGTTATGTTCATCATTGAGATGTATAAAATTGCTTAACTTATGCTTTTCAAGTTTTTTATGAAGACGAGTTTAATGTGAGTGTTCCACATGAGCGCTGGACTAGCGTGTGAACGTTTGGAATTTATTACATTGTGGCCTCAATTAACTGCGTGAATAACAAGATACATAGTTTCTTATATGTCAGACAGCAGATTGTTGATTGTTAGCTGGTCGATAGCCTAGTCTTGAAGCGACTGAGCCAATGTGCCGTGTTTTGCACAACTGCTTACAAGTGGGGTAGCACCAACAGTGTTTACAAGTACTTATGTATACGTCGGCGCATGGTTCTCGAACGAGTGCTCTATTTCACCAAAACACACACTGCTCGTATGATAAACCGTGACAACTTATGTCTTACCATGCCATATTCATGAAAAAACTAGTGAGGACGCATCTGTTTCGGCAACAATTACGATGGTTCTCACATGATTCACGGGCACACAAAAGTAGAAGCAGTTCCCATAGACGGATTCAAACAGAGTACTAGCCCCAGAGGGGTCGATAACAGGCAAGGTTCGGTTGCAGTGGGGTGTTTACCCTACTGTTTATAGTCAAAAAAACAGGCAAGGTTCGGATAATTAGACACAATCCAAACTATTATTAAACACTAGCTGGGGCAACTATTTCATGCCTCGATCTAATTTGGGATGGACACAAGACGGACCTTGCCATGAACATCATCGAGGACGTCCCATAACAGCTCAATCCTGTGAACCTTCATGAAGACAACCTTGTGGCCTTGCCACTGATAAACTTGTTTGTGGAGGCATGCCACGTCATCTTCCTGCATAAGCTTGACAAGAACAGTATGCCTCACAAACGAAGGAGTAGCTTTGAACTTCTTGTGCTTCGGTACACCCTGGACAACACGCCTGACAATTGTGAGGCTGGAATACAACTCTTCATTGGTATAACCGCAAATGGCTTCCAGGATCCAACAGCCTAAGAACTCTATTTTCCCAGTGCATATATTCAGGTCATCCGCCTCATAGCGAGTGACATGTACAACCACACAATCCTTGTCTGCGTCAGGGCTCTAATTGAAACAGAAACAAATTCTGAATTACTTTTCAGTATAAGAAACACAAGTTATTTAAACCACTATGTATAGCACAGCATCGAAGCTAATAAAATTTTGCATTATTAACCACCACATACTTCCTTTTCTAAAAAAATCACCACATACTTAGATGAAAAACCACAATCGAGTGTTGGGGAACGTTGCAGAAAATTAAAAAAAATTCCTACGGTTTCACCAAGATTCATCTATGAGTTCATCTAAGCAACGAGTCAAGGGAATGAGTTTGCATCTACATACCACTTGTAGATCACGCACGGAAGCTTTCAAGGGGATGGTGATGATGGAGTCGTACTTGACGTGATTCAGATCACCGATGTCCAAGTGCTGAACGGACAGCACCTCCGCGTTCAACACACGTACGGGACGGGAGATGTCTCCTCCTTCTTGATCCAGCAAGGGGGAAGGAGAGGTTGAGGAAGATTGCTCCAACGGCAGCACGACGGCGTGGTGGTGTTGGTGCAGCAGTACTCCGACGGGGCTTCGCAAGCACGTAACGGAGGAGGAGATGTGTTGGGGAGGGGAGGGGCTGCGCCTGGAAGATGTGTACAGCAGCCCTCCCCTCACCCCTCTATTTATAGGGGAAGGGGCAAGGGGGGCCGACCCCTCTAGATGGGATCTAGAGGGGGGGCGGCGGCCAGGGAGGGGGGACTTGCCCCCCAAGCAAGGGGGCGCCCCCCTTAGGGTTTCCCCCCCAACCCTAGGCGCATGGGCCCAAGGTGGGGGGCGCGCCCAGCCCTCCAGGGGCTGGCTCCCTCCCCTTTGCGGCCCATGTGGCCCTCCGGGAGGGGTGGCCCCTCCCGGTGGACCCCCGGAACCTCTCCGGTGGCCCCGGTACAATACCGATAAGCCCCCGAAACTTTCCGGTGTCCGTATGACAACTTCCCATATATAAAACTTCACCTCCGGACCATTCCGGAACTCCTCGTGACATCCAGGATCTCATCCAGGACTCCGAACAACATTCGGTAGTCACATACTAGTCTTCCTAATAACCCTAGCGTCACTGAACCTTAAGTGTGTAGACCCTACGGGTTCGGGAGACATGCAGACATGACCGAGACCACTCTCCGGTCAATAACCAACAGCAGGATCTGGATACCCATGTTGGCTCCCACATGCTCCTCGATGATTTCATTGGTTGAAACACAATGTCGAGGATTCGATCAAACCCTGTATACAATTCCCTTTGTCAATCGGTACGTTACTTGCCCGAGACTCGATCGTCGGTATCCCAACACCTTGTTCAGTCTCGTTACCGGCAAGTCACTTTACTTGTACCGTAATGCATGATCCCGTGACCAACACCTTGGTCACCTTGAGCTCATTATGATGATGCATTACCGAGTGGGCCTAGAGATACCTCTCCGTCATACGGAGTGACAAATCCCAGTCTCGATCCGTGTCAACCCAACAGACACTTTCGGAGATACCTGTAGTGCACCTTTATAGTCACCCAGTTACGTTGTGACGTTTGATACACCCAAAGCACTCCTACGGTATCCGGGAGTTACACGATCTCATGGTCGAAGGAAGAGATACTTGACATTGGAAAAGCTCTAGCAAACGAACTACACGATCTTTGTGCTATGCTTAGGATTGGGTCTTGTCCATCACATCATTCTCCTAATGATGTGATCCCGTTATCAACGACATCCAATGTCCATAGCCAGGAAACCATGACTATCTGTTAATCACAACGAGCTAGTCAACTAGAGGCTCACTAGGGACATATTTTGGTCTATGTATTCACACGTGTATTACGATTTCCGGATAATACAGTTATAGCATGAATAAAAGACAATTATCATGAACAATGAAATATAATAATACTTTTATTATTGCCTCTAGGGCATATTTCCAACATCGAGATCGGCAAAGAAGGAAACCACCTTGGGCAGTTCAGCGGGGGGGGGGGGGGGGGGACACATCCTCGAAGGGGGGAAACTACTCTTGCAGTGTCACGGGGGTTGTAACCTCAGACGGGGCATTGACAATCTCAGTAGTGGTCGTGAGTGTATCTGGGGTCGGGTCGGTGGTTGCCTCCATCTTCTTGGAGCTCTCTGTATTGTGGGGATCAGCCTCCCGCGCCTGCTCCAATATCGGTAGATCTTTGCCTGGTTCTCCTTGGTCCATCATGAAACTGACGAATACTAGGAGACCACTGAAAGGAAAACACAATCGCAATGACAATGAAACAAAAAAGAGAGTGAGGATCGGTTACTGCTTTGCAAAAGTTTTTTTTCTCTGAACGATAATATACCAACATCACGGATTTGCTTACCTTCCCTTCGTTGGGAGAGAAGAACAGTGGCAGATGCGAGTGTTGCCTTTCTTGAAGACGGTGAGGGAGAAGGGGATTTAGCAAAGAGTGAAATGATGGTTGCTTCGTCCGTCAAACTTAGACTGCGGGGAGGTGGGGTTTTGTGATACGACGGCTCGTTACTGCCGCGCTACGACCGGGGTGACTCTCCGCCTGCATACTGCCTTCTAATTTGGTGGATGGCATTTGGGCCCGCGCGCTGCATGGCCCGCATGTCGGTGAACAAAAGTATAACGGCATTCAGTAGAGGTAGACGTTTCAATGACCTAGGAGGAGCTAGAAGCGGTAGAGTGTCTCCACTGTACTAGTAGTAATTGTTTTTCTGGGTAGCTATAGAGTGTCTCCACTCTACTAATAGTAATTGTTTCTCTGGGCCCAAGACAAAACAGCCCATCCACACTAGTAAATAGTAAAATCAATTCAAAGGCCCATATATTTATTGAATGAGAGGCGCTACCCACACCCAGCACACTGCCCCCCCCCAAAAAAAACATGGGTGCTCTTCTTCCTCCTCGCTCCCACCCACCTCACGTCAACTCGCTCCACTCGTACCCCCAAATTCCTCACCACACTCCTACAAAAAACCCCAGCTCCCCTTCTTCCTCACTCCTACAGAAAACCCCCAGCTCCCCTTCTTCTTCGCTCACACTACAACTAGGATCGTCTTTCGTTACTCTGCTCAAATCCGTGAGCGTGACGCGACGCCCTCGAGGAAAATGGAGTCGGCTGACCCCAGCGCCAAGAAGATGAGGCTCCTGCTAGCGGCGACGCCTGTTGTAGATCCCGCACCCGGCAGCGCGAGGAGAAGCAGTGACCCCACCCCCATCGGATCCCAGGAACCCGTAGAATCTCGGGTGGACCGCATCAGCGATCTCCCGGACGCCGTCCTTGGGGAGATCATCTCGCTTCTCCCCACCAAGGATTGCTGCCGCACCCAAGTCCTCTCAATTCGGTGGTGCCCTCTATGACGCGTCGTGCCCCTTAATCTCGACTGTCGTCAGCTATCTCTCTTCAATGATTTTGAAATCCCCAGAGCCATCATCTCCTCCCACCAGGGCTCCGTTCAAAGCCTCTGCATCCCATCATGCTACCTGAGCAAGCATACCATGCCCTGCACGGTGGACGCCTGGCTGAAATCCCCTGAATTCACAGAACTACAACTGCTTGAGTTCTACTATTCCCCTGGAAATCACATACCACATACCGAATGCCATGAACTTGTGCCCTCAGCACCGATGTCCATCTCGCGGTTTTCCTCCTCTCTCCACACCGCCACCTTTGCGCTGTGCTACCTACCAGACAATCTGGTACTAAACCTTTGAAGGAAATATGCCCTAGAGGCAATAATAAAGTTATTATTTATTTCCTCATATCATGATAAATGTTTATTATTCATGCTAGAATTGTATTAACCGGAAACATGATACATGTGTGAATACATAGATAAACATATAGTCACTAGTGTGCCTCTACTTGACTAGCTCATTAATGAAAGATGGTTATGTTTCCTAACCATAGACATGTGTTGTCATTTGATTAATGGGATCACATCATTAGGAGAATGATGTGATTGACATGACCCATTCCGTTAGCCTAGCACTTGATCGTTTAGTATACTGCTATTGCTTTCTTCATGACTTATACAAAGTTCCTGCAACTATGAGATTATGCAACTCCCGTTTACCGGAGGAACACTTTGTGTGCTACCAAATGTCACAACGTAACTGGGTGATTATAAAGGTGCTCTAAAGGTGTCTCCGAAGGTACATGTTGGGTTGGCATAATTCGAGATTAGGTTTTGTCACTCCGATTGTCGGAGAGGTATCTCTGGGCCCTCTCGGTAATACTCATCACCTAAGCCTTGCAAGCATTGTAACTAATGAGTTAGTTATGAGATGATGTATTACGGAATGAGTAAAGAGACTTGCCGGTAACGAGATTGAACTAGGTATTAGATACCGATGATCAAATCTCGGGCAAGTAACATACCGATGACAAAGGGAACAATGTATGTTGTTATGCGGTTTGACCGATAAAGATCTTCGTAGAATATGTAGGAACCAACATGGGCATCCAGGTCCCGCTATTGGTTATTGACCGAGAATGGTTCTAGGTCATGTCTACATAGTTCTCGAACCCGTAGGGTCCGCACGCTTAACGTTACGATGACAGTTTTATTATGAGTTTACAAGTTTTTGATGTACCGAAGTTTGTTCGGAGTCTCGGATGTGATCACGGACATGACGAGGAGTCTCTAAATGGTCGAGACATAAAGATTGATATATTGGATGACTATATTCGGACACCGGAAGTGTTCTGGGAGTTTTCGGAGAAAAACCGGAGTACCGGAGGGTTACCGGAACCCCCCCGGGAAGTAATGGGCCTTGATGGGCCCTATTGGAGAGAGAGAGGGGCAGGCCAGGGCAACTGGCGCGCCCCCTCCCCTTGAGTCCGAATAGGACAAGGAAGGGGGGGCGGCGCCCCCCTTGCCTTCCCCCTCTCCCACTCCTTCCTTCCCCCTCCTTCTTGGAATAGGAAAGGGAAGGGGGAAACCTACTTGGAGTAGGTTTCCCCCTCCTAGGGCACGCCTCCCCTTAGGTCGGCCCCCTCCTCCTCTCCCCCTTTATATACGGGGGCGGGGGGCATACCATAGACACACAAGTTGATCTACGGATCGTTCCTTAGCCGTGTGCGGTGCCCCCTTCCACCATATTCCACCTCGGTCATATCGTCGCGGAGTTTAGGCGAAGCCCTGCGCCGGTAGAACATCATCATCGTCACCACGCCGTCATGCTGACGGAACTCATCTCCGGAGCTTCGCTGGATCGGAGGCTGGAGATCGTCATCGAGCTGAACGTGTGCTGAACTCGGAGGCCCCGTACGTTCGGTGCTTGGATCGGTCGGATCGTGAAGACGTACGACTACATCAAGCGCATTGTGCTAACGCTTCCGCTTACGATCTACGAGGGTACGTGGACGAACACTCTCCCCCCTCGTTGCTATGCCATCACCATGATCTTGCGTGTGCGTAGGAAATTTTTTGAAATTACTACGTTCCCTAACAGTGGTATCCGAGCCTAGGTTTTATGCGTTGATGTTATATGCATGAGTAGAACACAAGTGAGTTGTGGGCGATACAAGTCATACTGCTTACCAGCATGTCATACTTTGGTTCGGCGGTATTGTTGGATGAAGCGGCCCGGACCGACATTACGCGTACGCTTACGCGAGACTGGTTCTACTGACGTGCTTTGCACACAGGTGGCTGGCGGGTGTCAGTTTCTCCAACTTTAGTTGAACCGAGTGTGGCTACGCCCGGTCCTTGCGAAGGTTAAAACAGCACCAACTTGACGAACTATCGTTGTGGTTTTTGATGCGTAGGTAAGAACGGTTCTTGCTCAGCCCGTAGCAGCCACGTAAAACTTGCAACAACGAAGTAGAGGACGTCTAACTTGTTTTTGCAGGGCATGTTGTGATGTGATATGGCCAAGACGTGATGCTATATTTTATTGTATGAGATGATCATGTTTTGTAACCGAAGTTATCGGCAACTGGCAGGAGCCATATGGTTGTCGCTTTATTGTATGAAATGCAAACGCCCTGTAATTGCTTTACTTTATCACTAAGCGGTAGCGATAGTCGTAGAAGCAATAGATGGCGTAAACGACAACGATGCTACGATGGAGATCAAGGTGTCGCGCCGGTGATGATGGTGATCACGACGGTGCTTCAGAGATGGAGATCACAAGCACAAGATGATGATGGCCATATCATATCACTTATATTGATTGCATGTGATGTTTATCTTTATGCATCTTATCTTGCTTTGATTGATGGTAGAATTTTAAGATGATCTCTCACTAAAATTATCAAGAAGTGTTCTCCCTGAGTATGCACCGTTGCCAAAGTTCGTCGTGCCCAGACACCACGTGATGATCGGGTGTGATAAGCTCTACGTCCATCTACAACAGGTGCAAGCCAGTTTTGCACACGCAGAATACTCAGGTTAAACTTGACGAGCCTAGCATATGCAGATATGGCCTCGGAACACGGAGACCGAAAGGTCGAGCGTGAATCATATAGTAGATATGATCAACATAGTGATGTTCACCATTGAAAACTACTCCATCTCACGTGATGATCGGTTATGGTTTAGTTGATTTGGATCACGTAATCACTTAGATGACTAGAGAGATGTCTGTCTAAGTGGGAGTTCTTAAGTAATATGATTAATTGAACTTAAATTTATCATGAACTTAGTACCTGATAGTATTTTGCTTGTCTATGTTTATTTGTAGATAGATGGCTCGTGTTGTTGTTCCGTTGAATTTTAATGCGTTCCTTGAGAAAGCAAAGTTGAAAGATGATGGTAGCAATTATACGGACTGGGTCCGTAACCTGAGGATTATCCTCATTGCTGCACAGAAGAGTTACGTCCTGGAAGCACCGCTGGGTGCCAGGCCTGCTGCTGATGCAACTGACGACGTTAAGAACGTCTGGCAGAGCAAAGCTGATGACTACTCTATAGTTCAGCGTGCCATGCTTTACGGCTTAGAAGCGGGCCTTTAACGACGTTTTGAACGTCATGGAGCATATGAGATGTTCCAGGAGTTGAAGTTAATATTTCAAGCAAATGACCGGATTGAGAGATATGAACTCTCCAATAAGTTCTACAGCTGCAAGATGGAGGAGAATAGTTCTGTCAGTGAGCATATACTCAAAATGTCTGGGTATAATAATCACTTGATTCAACTGGGAGTTAATCTTCCGGATGATAGCGTCATTGACAGAATTCTCCAATCACTGCCACCAAGCTACAAGAGCTTTGTGATGAACTATAATATGCAAGGGATGAACAAGACTATTCCCGAGCTCTTCGCAATGCTAAAAGCTGCGGAGGTAGAAATCAAGAAGGAGCATCAAGTGTTGATGGTCAACAAGACCACTAGTTTCAAGAAAAAGGGCAAAGGGAAGAAGAAGGGGAACTTCAAGAAGAACAGCAAGCAAGTTGCTGCTCAAGAGAAGAAATCCAAGTCTGGACCTAAGCCTGAAACTGAGTGCTTCTACTGCAAGCAGACTGGTCACTGGAAGCGGAACTGCCCCAACTATTTGGCGGATAAGAAGGATGGCAAAGTAAACAAAGGTATATGTGATATACATGTTATTGATGTGTACCTAACTAGAGCTCATAGTAGCACCTGGGTATTTGATACTGGTTCTGTTGCTAATATTTGCAACTCAAAACAGGGACTACGGAATAAGCGAGCACTGGCCAAGGACGAGGTGACGATGCGCGTGGGAAACGGTTCCAAAGTCGATGTGATCGCGGTCGGCACGCTACCTCTACATCTACCTTCGGGATTAGTATTAGACCTAAATAATTGTTATTTGGTGCCAGCGTTGAGCATGAACATTATATCTAGATCTTGTTTGATGCGAGACGGTTATTCATTTAAATCAGAGAATAATGGTTGTTCTATTTATATGAGTAATATCTTTTATGGTCATGCACCCTTGAAGAGTGGTCTATTTTTATTAAATCTCGATAGTAGTGATACACATATTCATAGTGTTGAAACCAAAAGATGCAGAGTTGATAACGATAGTGCAACTTACTTGTGGCACTGCCGTTTGGGTCATATCGGTGTAAAGCACATGAAGAAACTCCATACTGATGGACTTTTGGAATCACTTGATTATGAATCACTTGGTACTTGCGAACCGTGCCTTATGGGCAAGATGACTAAAACGCCGTTCTCCGGAACTATGGAGCGAGCAACTGATTTGTTGGAAATCATACATACTGATGTTTGTGGTCCAATGAATGTTGAGGCTCGCGGCGGGTATCGTTATTTTCTCACCTTCACAGATGATTTGAGCAGATATGGGTATATCTACTTGATGAAACACAAGTCTGAAACATTTGAAAAGTTCAAAGAATTTCAGAGTGAAGTGGAAAATCATCGTAACAAGAAAATAAAGTTTCTACGATCTGATCATGGAGGAGAATATTTGAGTTACGAGTTTGGCCTACACTTGAAACAATGTGGAATAGTTTCGCAACTCACGCCACCTGGAACACCACAACGAAATGGTGTGTCCGAACGTCGTAATCATCCTTTACTTGATATGGTGCGATCTATGATGTCTCTTACTGATTTACCGCTATCGTTTTGGGGTTATGCTTTAGAGACGGCCGCATTCACGTTAAATAGGGCACCATCAAAATCCATTGAGACGACGCCTTATGAACTGTGGTTTGGCAAGAAACCAAAGTTGTCGTTTCTTAAAGTTTGGGGCTGCGATGCTTATGTGAAGAAACTTCAACCAGATAAGCTCAAACCCAAATCGAAGAAATGTGTCTTCATAGGATACCCAAAGGAGACTGTTGGGTACACCTTCTATCACAGATCCGAAGGCAAAACATTCGTTGCTAAGAATGGATCCTTTCTAGAGAAGGAGTTTCTCTTGAAAGAAGTGAGTGGGAGGAACGTAGAACTTGATGAGATAACTGTATCTACTCCCTTATTGGAAAGTAGTTCATCACAAGAACCGGTTCCTGTGACAACTACACCAATTAGTGAGGAAGCTAATGATAATGATCATGAAACTTCAGATCAAGTTTCTACTGAACCTCGTAGGTCTACCAGAATAAGATCCGCACCAGGTAATCCTATTCTGGAAGTCATGTTACTTGACCATGATGAACCTACGAACTATGAGGAAGCGATGATGAGCCCAGATTCCGCAAAATGGCTAGAAGCCATGAAATCTGAGATGGGATCCATGTATGAAAACAAAGTATGGACTTTGGTTGACTTTCCCGATGATTGGCAAGCCATTGAGAATAAATGGATCTTTAAGAAGAAGACTGACGCTGATGGTAATGTAACTGTCTATAAAGCTCGACTTGTTGCAAAAGGTTTTCGACAAGTTCAAGGGGTTGACTACGATGAGACTTTCTCACCCGTAGCGATGCTTAAGTCTGTCCGAATCATGTTAGCTATTGCTGCATTTCATGATTATGAAATTTGGCAAATGGATGTCAAGACTGCATTCTTGAATGGATTTCTAGAAGAAGAGTTGTATATGATGCAGCCGGAAGGTTTTGTCGGTACAAAAGGTGCTGACAAAGTGTGCAAGCTCCAGCGTTCCATTTATGGACTGGTGCAAGCATCTCGGAGTTGGAATAAACGCTTTGATAGTGTGATCAAAGCATATGGTTTTATACAGACTTTTGGAGAAGCCTGTATTTACAAGAATGTGAGTGGGAGCTCTATAGCATTTCTAATTTTATATGTAGATGACATATTATTAATTGGAAATGATATAGAATTTCTGGATAGCATAAAGGGATACTTGAATAAAAGTTTTTCAATGAAAGACCTCGGTGAAGCTGCTTACATATTGGGCATCAAGATCTTTAGAGATAGATCAAGACGCTTAATAGGACTTTCACAAAGCACATACCTTGACAAAATTTTGAAAAAGTTCAAAATGGATCAGGCAAAGAAAGGATTCTTGCCTGTGCTACAAGGTGTGAAGTTGAGTCAAACTCAATGCCCGACCACAGCAGAAGATAGAGAGAAAATGAAAAATGTTCCCTATGCTTCAGCCATAGGCTCTATCATGTATGCAATGTTGTGTACCAGACCTGACGTATGCTTAGCAATAAGCTTGGCAGGAAGGTACCAAAGTAATCCAGGAGTGGATCACTGGACAGCGGTCAAGAACATCCTAGGAGATCACTGAAAGGAAAACACAATCGCAATGACAATGAAACAAAAAAGAGAGTGAGGATCGGTTACTGCTTTGCAAAAGTTTTTTTTCTCTGAACGAAAATATACCAACATCACAGATCTGCTTACCTTCCCTTCGTTGGGAGAGAAGAACAGTGGCAGATGCGAGTGTTGCCTTTCTTGAAGACGGTGAGGGAGAAGGGGATTCAGCAAAGAGTGAAATGATGGTTGCTTCGTCCGTCAAACTTAGACTGCGGGGAGGTGGGGTTTTGTGATACGACGGCTCGTTACTGCCGCACTACGACCGGGGTGACTCTCCGCCTGCATACTGCCTTCTAATTTGGTGGATGGCATTTGGGCCCGCGCGCTGCATGGCCCGCATGTCGGTGAACAAAAGTATAACGGCATTCAGTAGAGGTAGACGTTTCAATGACCTAGGAGGAGCCAGAAGCGGTAGAGTGTCTCCACTGTACTAGTAGTAATTGTTTTTCTGGGTAGCTGTAGAGTGTCTCCACTCTACTAGTAGTAATTGTTTCTCTAGGCCCAAGACAAAACAGCCCATCCACACTAGTAAATAGTAAAATCAATTCAAAGGCCCATATATTTATTGAATGAGAGGCGCTACCCACACCCAGCACACTGCCCCCCCAAAAAAAACATGGGTGCTCTTCTTCCTCCTCGCTCCCACCCACCTCACGTCAGCTCGCTCCACTCGTACCCCCAAATTCCTCACCTCACTCCTACAGAAAACCCCAGCTCCCCTTCTTCCTCACTCCTACAGAAAACCCCAGCTCCCCTTCTTCTTCGCTCGCACTACAACTAGTATCGTCTTTCGTTACTCTGCTCAAATCCGTGAGCGTGACGCGACGCCCTCGAGGAAAATGGAGTCGGCTGACCCCAGCGCCAAGAAGATGAGGCTCCTGCCAGCAGCGACGCCTGTTGTAGATCCCGCACCCGGCAGCGCGAGGAGAAGCGGCAACCCCGCCCCCATCGGATCCCAGGAACCCGTAGAATCTCGGGTGGACCGCATCAGCGATCTCCCGGACGCCGTCCTTGGGGAGATCATCTCGCTTCTCCCCACCAAGTATTGCTGCCGCACCCAAGTCCTCTCAATTCGGTGGCGCCCTCTATGGCGCGCCGTGCCCCTTAATCTCGACTGTCGTCAGCTATCTCTCTTCAATGATTTTGAAATCCCCAGAGCCATCATCTCCTCCCACCAGGGCTCCGTTCAAAGCCTCTGCATCCCGTCATGCTACCTGAGCAAGCATACCATGCCCTGCACGGTGGACGCCTGGCTGAAATCCCCTGAATTCACAGAACTATAACTGCTTGAGTTCTACTATTCCCTTGGAAATCACATACCACATACCGAATGCCATGAACTTGTGCCCTCAGCACCGATGTCCATCTCGTGGTTTTCCTCCTCTCTCCACACCGCCACCTTTGCACTGTGCTACCTACCAGACAATCTGGTACTAAACCTTTGAAGGAAATATGCCCTAGAGGCAATAATAAAGTTGTTATTTATTTCCTCATATCATGATAAATGTTTATTATTCATGCTAGAATTGTATTAACCGGAAACATGATACATGTGTGAATACATAGACAAACATATAGTCACTAGTATGCCTCTACTTGACTAGCTCATTAATCAAAGATGGTTATGTTTCCTAACCATAGACATGTGTTGTCATTTGATTAATGGGATCACATCATTAGGAGAATGATGTGATTGACATGACCCATTCCGTTAGCCTAGCACTTGATCGTTTAGTATACTGCTATTGCTTTCTTCATGACTTATACAAAGTTCCTGCAACTATGAGATTATGCAACTCCCGTTTACCGGAGTAACACTTTGTGTGCTACCAAACGTCACAACGTAACTGGGTGATTATAAAGGTGCTCTACAGGTGTCTCCGAAGGTACATGTTGGGTTGGCATAATTTGAGATTAGGTTTTGTCACTCCGATTGTCGGAGAGGTATCTATGGGCCCTCTCGGTAATACTCATCACCTAAGCCTTGCAAGCATTGTAACTAATGAGTTAGTTATGAGATGATGTATTACGGAACGAGTAAAGAGACTTGCCAGTAACGAGATTGAAGTAGGTATTAGATACCGACGATCAAATCTCGGGCAAGTAACATATCGATGACAAAGGGAACAACGTATGTTGTTATGCGGTTTGACCGATAAAGATCTTCGTAGAATATGTAGGAACCAATATGGGCATCCAGGTCCCGCTATTGGTTATTGACCGAGAATGGTTCTAGGTCATGTCTACATAGTTCTCGAACCCGTAGGATCCGCACGCTTAACGTTACGATGACAGTTTTATTATGAGTTTACAAGTTTTTGATGTACCGAAGTTTGTTCGGAGTCCCGGATGTGATCACGGACATGACGAGGAGTCTCGAAATGGTCGAGACATAAAGATTGATATATTGGATGACTATATTCGGACACCGGAAGTGTTCCGGGAGTTTTCGGAGAAAAACCGGAGTACCGAAGGGTTACCGGAACCCCCCGGGAAGTAATGCGCCTTGATGGGCCCTATTGGAGAGAGAGAGGGGCCGGCCAGGGCAACTGGCGCGCCCCCTCCCCTTGAGTCCGAATAGGACAAGGAAGGGGGGGGCGGTGCCCCCCTTGCCTTCCCCTCTCCCACTCCTTCCTTCCCCCTCCTTCTTGGAATAGGAAAGGGAAGGGGGAAACCTACTTGGAGTAGGTTTCCCCCTCCTAGGGCGCGCCTCCCCTTAGGCCGGCCCCCTCCTCCTCTCCCCCTTTATATACGGGGGCGGGGGGCACCCCATAGACACACAAGTTGATCTATGGATCGTTCCTTAGCCGTGTGCGGTGCCCCCTTCCACCATATTCCACCTCGGTCATATCGTCGCGGAGTTTAGGCGAAGCCCTGCGCCGGTAGAACGTCATCATCGTCACCACGCCGTCGTGCTGACGGAACTCATCTCCAGAGCTTCGCTGGATCGGAGGCCGGAGATCGTCATCGAGCTGAACGTGTGCTGAACTTGGAGGCCCCGTACGTTCGGTGCTTGGATCGGTCGGATCGTGAAGACGTACGACTACATCAACCGTGTTGTGCTAACGCTTCCGCTTACGGTCTACGAGGGTACGTGGACGAACACTCTCCCCTCTCGTTGCTATGCCATCACCATGATCTTGCGTGTGCGTAGGAAATTTTTTGAAATTACTACGTTCCCCAACAACCTTCGACTCCCATTTCTCAAGAAACTTTCACTTGTGCGGGTTCGTATATTGGAGGCCTCATTGCACAACATCATCCACTCCAGTTGCCCTGTGCTGGAGTGCTTGGCGCTTGTTTTCACAGTTAGAATTGGTTGTCTCCAAATAAAGTCGCCTAACCTTGTAAGAATTGGAATTTCTTTTGACGGAAGGCAGCTCGTCATCCAAGATGCCCCTTCACTTCAAAGGTTGATCCTTGATTCTAGTTATTCACCGTTGCAAATAACCGTCCTCTCTACGCCTAAACTAGAGACCTTGGGTGTAATACATGATCTCTGTGCTCATTTCAATATGGTGTTTGGCTCCACAGTTCTTCAGGTACTTTATATTATCATCTACACTTGTAACCATAAGCTGCATTTTAAATTTCTGCGCATAATTTATATATCATCTTGGAGTACACATTTTGTACTAATATTATGTTCTATGCTCAATGAAGAGTTTCTCCATGGATGGCCTATCAATGGTGCTGGATTCTGTCAAGATCTTATATATCCAAATGAATAGTTTTGATCTGAACAAGATTATTGGCTTGCTGCAATGCTTTCCATGTCTGGAGAAGTTGTATATAAAGGTGATAATTTCACGCACATTGGAAGCCCGCATATAGTGTACTAGAATTAACCGTTCAGTTATTGCTCTTTCGACACTCTTCTTTTAGACCTTAACTATTTTCAATCTTCATGTCTATTTAGGCAATAGGACGGGGTAAGAAATTTATAACCAATCGGTGGATTCGTCGGGATTTTCTCACTTCTCATGAGATTCGATTGAAGACAATAACGCTAGAACGATATGTAGCCAACCATGCAAACACAAGATTTGTCACATTCTTCCTGCTGAATGCGAGGTTACTATTGTCCATCAGGCTTAAGTTTATCAGCAGCATGGTTTTGATGGATGGGTATGTCGAAGAGCAAAAAAAGGAGTTTCAGGTGGGCAAAAGAGCTTCTGAATGTGTCGGGCTTCTATTTACAACATATTGTGGTCATAATCCAGTAAATTTTACGACCCAGGATGTTCATTCTATGGACCTGACCAATCCATTTGACTGTGACTGCCGAAAACAATGCTGGAGTTAGATGTTGTTGCCCTTTTCAATCTGGGTTTTTTTGTAAAGCTGATGAACAATTAACCCTCGTGCTTTTGTACAGTTTGTAAGCTGGAGTTAGATGTTCCTGCCCTTTTCAACTCGGCTGTGACTATCATATTTTCTTTGAAACAAGGCAAATGGCTTGCCATTCGTTTAATTTAGAGTGAAATATTGTAACAAATCCCAACCAAGGGAAATAACATCACTCTCGCTGGCTGCTTGAGCTCACTGTGCATTACAGAAGCCAAGTGATTAGCCCCCACCAGCACCCACAAACTTATTTCGAACTAGCACATCAAATGGGCTGTAAATTTTCATAGGAAAGGCTGCATGACCGTGACAGATTTGGATTCTGACATTTGGGACCCGCGAGGAAATAGCCTATCCAAGGTGGTGTTGACTTACTAGCCAGTCAACAAACAATTCTGCCTACCAGCCATTGGATTGACATCCAACATCCGTCGTGTATCTTCTATCTCTTGTCTTCTTCTTCCTCCAGCCGCCCAAACCAAACCACCCCATCGGCTCCGCCTGCTCCCGCCTCCCATGGCTGGCTGCGCCTCCGCCGCCCTACCGTACGTACCCTCCAATGTTGGCCAGTCCCTCCCTCTATTCCCCCACATGTCCTGTGATACGTCCATTTTGCATCATGCTTTTATATCAATATTTATTGCATTATGGGCTGTTATTTCACGTTATGTCACAATACTTATGGCCATTCTCTCTTATTTTACAAGGTTTACATGAAGAGGGAGAATGCCGGCAGCTGGAATTATGGGCTGGAAAAGGAGCAAATATTGGAGACCTATTCTGTGCAACTCCAAAAGTCCAGAAACTCCACGGAATATCTTAAAATAAATAAAGAAAAATCGTCGCCAAAGATGAAGGCCAGGGGGCCCACACCCTGCTCACGAGAGTGGGGCGCGCCCCCTACCTCGTGGGCCCCCTGGTGGCTCTCCGACGCCCATCTTCTCCTATATGAAGTCTTTCGATGAGAAAAAAATAGAAGGCAACCTTTTGGGAGGAGACTCCGCCGCCACGAGGCGGAACCTTGGTGGAACCAATCTAGGGCTCCGGGAGAGCTGTTCTGTCGGGGACACTTCCCTCCGGGAGGGGGAAATCATCACCAACGCTCCTCTCATCGGGAGCGGGCAATCTCCATCAACATCTTCACAAGCACCATCTCATCTCCAAACCCTAGTTCATCTCTTGTATCCAATTCTTGTCTCCAAGTCCGGGATTGGTGCTAGTAGGTTGCTAGTAGTGTTGATTACTCCTTGTAGTTGATGCTAGTTGGTTTATTTGGTGGAAGATCATATGTTCAGATCCTTTATGCATATTATGACCCCTCTGATTATGAACATGAATATGCTTTGTGAGTAATTACGTTTGTTCCTGAGGACAAGGGAGAAGTCTTGCTATTAGTAGTCATGTGAATTTGGTATTCGTTCGATATTTTGATAAGATGTATGTTGTCTAGCCTCTAGTGGTGTTATGTGAACGTCGACTACATAACACTTCACCATTATTTGGGCCTAGAGGAAGGCATTGGGAAGTAATAAGTATATGATGGGTTGCTAGAGTGACAGAAGCTTAAACCCTAGTTTATGCGTTGCTTCGTAAGGGGCTGATTTGGATCCATATGTCTCATGCTATGGTTAGGTTTACCTTAATACTTTTGTTGTAGTTGCGGATGCTTGCAATAGAGGTTAATCATAAGTGGGATGCTTGTTCAAGTAAGAACAGCACCCAAGCACCGGTCCACCCACATATCAAATTATCAAAGTACCGAACGCGAATCATATGAGCGTGATGAAAACTAGCTTGACGATATTCCCATGTGTCCTCGGGAGCGCTTTTCCTATTATAAGAGTTTGTACAGGCTTGTCCTTTGCTACAAAAAGGATTGGGCCACCTTGCTGCACTTTATTTACTTTTTTTGCATGTTGCACGTTACAATTTATCTTATCACAAAACTATCTGTTATCACTTATTTCAGTACTTGCAGAGAATACCTTGCTCAAAACCGCTTATCATTTCCTTCTGCTCCTCGTTGGGTTCGACACTCTTACTTATCAAAAGGACTATGATAGATCCCCTATACTTGTGGGTCATCAAGACTCTTTTCTGGCGTTGTTGCCGGGGAGTGTAGCGCCTTTGGTAGGTGGAATTTGGTAAGGAAAAATTTATATAGTGTGCTGAAATTTTCTGTCACTTGTTACTATGGAAAGTAATTCTCTGAGGGGCTTGTTCGGGGTATCTTCACTCCGTCCAGTAGAGCAAAGAGTTGCTACTCAACCTACTGAACCTATTGAAAATGAAACTCCTTTTGAAATCCCTTCGGGTATGATGGAAAAACTGCTAGCTAACACTTTTACAGGAGATGGAACAAAGCATCCTGATGAACATCTACTCTATGTGGATGAAGTTTGTGGACTATTTAAGCTTGCAGGTATACCTGATGATGTTGTTAAGAAGAAGGCCTTCCCTTTATCTTTGAAGGGAGACGCATTGACATGGTACAGGCAATGTGATGATATGAGATCATGGAACTATAAAAGATTGAAATTGGAATTTCATCAAAAGTATTACCCTATGCATCTTGTTCATCGTGATCGCAATTATATATATAATTTTTGGCCTCGTGAAGGATAAAGCATCGCTCAAGCTTGAGGAGGCTTAAATCAATGTTATATTCATGCCCCAATCATGAGCTCCCAAGAGAAGTAATTATGCAAAGTTTTTATGCTCGGCTTTCTAATAACAATTGCACCATGCTCGATACTTCTTATGCTGGCTCTTTTATGACGAATACTATTGAACTTAAACGGAATTTATTGGATAGATTTATACGCAACTCTGAAGATTGGGACCTCGAAGAAGGTAAGGAGTCAGGTATGACACCTAAGTTTGATTGTGTTAAATCTTTTATGGATACCGATATTTTCCGTAAGTTTAGCACTAAATATGGACTTGACTCTGAGATAGTAGCTTCTTTCTGTGAATCTTTTGCTACCTATGTTGATCTCCCCAAGGAGAAGTGGTTTAAATATCATCCTCCCGTAGAAGTAAAATTCGCTGCACCTATTAAAGTTGAAGAAAAGACTGTCACTTATAATGATCCTATTTTTCCCACTTCTTATGTTGAGAAACCACCTTTCCCTGTTAGAATGAAGGATCATGCTAAAGCTTCAACTGTTGTTCGTAAAAGCAATATTAGAACTTATACACTTCCTGAGCAACTTAAAGTAGAACCTAATATTGCTATTGTTAAAGATCTCTTGTCTGATAATATTGATGGGCATGTTATTCAATTCTGTGGTGAAACTGCTAGAATTGCTAAACCTTGTGCTAGAGATAAACATAGACCTGTGGTAGGTGTGCCTGTTATTTCTGTTAAAATAGGAGATCATTGTTATCATGGCTTATGTGATATGGGTGCTAGTGCTAGCGTTATACCTATTACCTTGTATGAAGAAATTAAGCATGAAATTGCACCCGCTGAGATAGAAGATATTGATGTTACAATTAAACTTGCCAATAGAGATACTATATCCGCAATGGGAATTGTTAGAGATGTTGAAGTCTTGTGTGGAAAAACCAAATATCCCGCTGATTTTCTTGTTCTTGGTTCTTCACAAGATAGCTTTTGTCCCATTATATTTCGTAGACCCTTCTTGAATACTGTTAATACTAAGATAGACTGCGAAAAGAATGTTGTTACTATTGGCTTGGATGATATGGTTCATGAGTTTAATTTCTCTAAATTTAGTAAACAACACCGTGAGGAAGAATTGCCTAGTAAAGATGAAATTATTGGTCTTGCTTCTATTGCCGTACCTCCTAGTGATCCTTTAGAACACTATTTGCTAGATCATGAAAATGATATGTTCATGAATGAAAGAAGGGAAATAGATGAAGTATTCTTTAAACAAGAACCTATTCTGCAACACAATTTGCCTGTTGGAATCCTAGGGGATCCTCCTCCACCCAAGGGTGATCCCGTGTTTGAGCTTAAACTGTTGCCTGATAATCTTAAATACGCTTATCTTGATGAAAAGAAAATATATCCTGTCATTATTAGTGCTAACCTTTCAGAGCATGAAGAATAAAGATTATTGAAAACTCTGAAGAAGCAGCGTGCCGCTATTGGATATACTCTTGATCATCTTAAGGGCATCAGTCCCACTCTATGTCAACAGAAAATAAATTTGGAAGCGGATGCCAAACCAGTTCGTGATCCTCAACGACGTTTGAATCCTAAAATGAAAGAAGTGGTAAGAAAAGAAATACTCAAGCTTCTGGAGGCAGATATAATTTATCCCGTTGCTGATAGTCAGTGGGTAAGTCCTGTCCATTGTGTCCCTAAGAAGGGAGGTATTACTGTTGTCCCTAATTATAAAGATGAATTGATTCCGCAAATAATTATCACAGGTTATAGGATGGTAATTGATTTCCGCAAATTAAATAAGGCTACTAAGAAAGATCATTACCCCTTACCTTTTATTGATCAAATGCTAGAAATATTATGCAAACATACACATTATTGCTTTCTAGATGGTTATTCTGGTTTCTCTCAACTACCGGTGTCGGCTAGAGATCAATCAAACACTACTTTTACATGCCCTTTTGGTACTTTTGCTTATAGACGTATGCCTTTCAGTTTATGTAATGCACCTGCTACCTTTCAAAGATGCATGATGGCTATATTCTTTGATTTTTGTGAAAAAATTGTGAGGTTCTCATGGACGATTTTTCCGTCTATGGTTCCTCTTTTGATGATTGCTTGAGAAATCTTGATCGAGTTTTGCAGAGATGTGAAGAAACTAATCTTGTCTTGAATTGGGAAAAGTGCCACTTTATGGTTAATGAAGGTATTGTCTTGGGGCACAAAGTTTCTGAAAGAGGTATTGAAGTTGATAAAGCCAAGGTTGATGCTATTGAAAAGATGCCATGTCCGAAGGACATCAAAGGTATAAGAAGTTTCCTTGGTCACGCCGGATTTTATAGGAGGTTCATTAAGGACTTCTCAAAAATTTCTCGGCCTCTGACTAATTTACTACAAAAAGATGTACCATTTGTCTTTGATGATGATTGTGTAGAAGCATTTGAAATACTTAAGAAAGCATTAGTCTTTGCACCTGTTGTTCAGCCACCTGATTGGAATTTACCCTTTGAAATTATGTGTGATGCTAGTGATTATGCTGTAGGTGCTGTTCTAGGGTAAAGAGTTGATAAGAAATTAAATGTTATCCATTATGCTAGTAAGACTCTAGACAATGCTCAAAGAAATTATGCTACCACTGAAAAGGAACTTTTAGCAGTTGTATTTGCTTGTGATAAATTCAGACCCTATATTGTTGATTCTAAAGTAACTATTCACACTGATCATGCTGCTATTAAATATCTTATGGAAAAGAAAGATGCAAAACCTAGACTTATTAGATGGGTTCTCTTGCTGCAAGAATTTGATTTGCATATTGTTGATAGAAAAGGAGCTGAGAACCCCGTTGCAGACAACTTATCTAGGTTAGAGAATGTTCTTGATGACCCACTACCTATTGATGATAGCTTTCCTGATGAACAACTAAATGTCATAAGCACTTCTCGTGGCACTCCATGGTATGCTGATTATGCTAATTATATTGTCGCTAAATTTATACCACCTAGCTTCACATACCAACAAAAGAAAAAGTTTTTCTATGATTTGCGACATTACTTCTGGGATGACCCACATCTTTATAAAGGAGTAGATGGTGTTATTAGACGTTGTGTACCTGAGCATGAACAGGAACAGATCCTACGCAACTGTCACTCCGAAGCTTATGGAGGACACCACGCTGGAGATAGAACTGCACATAAGGTATTGCAATCCGGTTTTTATTGACCCACTCTCTTCAAGGATGCCCATAAGTTTGTTTTGTCTTGCGATGAATGTCAAAGAATTGGTAATATTAGTAGATGCCAAGAAATGCCTATGAATTATTCACTTGTTATTGAACCATTTGATGTTTGGGGCTTTGATTATATGGGACCTTTTCCTGCCTCTAATGGATATACACATATTTTAGTTGCTGTTGATTGCGTTACTAAGTGGGTAGAAGCTATTCCAACAAGTAGTGCTGATCATAACACCTCTATTAAAATGCTTAAGGAAGTTATTTTTCCGAGGTTTGGAGTCCCTAGACATTTAATGACTGATGGTGGTTCACACTTTATTCATGGTGCTTTCCGTAAAATGCTTGCTAAATATGACGTTAATCACAGAATTGCATCTCCATATAACCCGCAGTCTAGTGGTCAAGTAGAATTGAGCAATAGAGAGCTCAAATTAATTTTGCAAAAGACTGTTAATAGGTCTAGAAAGAATTGGTCCAAGAAATTGGATGACGCATTATGGGCCTATAGAACTGCATATAAGAATCCTATGGGTATGTCTCCGTATAAAATGGTTTATGGAAAAGTATGTCACTTACCTCTTGAACTAGAACATAAGGCATATTTGGCTATTAAAGAGCTCAACTATGATTTCAAACTTGCCGGTGAGAAGAGGTTATTTGATATTAGCTCACTTGATGAATGGAGAACCCAAGCTTATGAAAATGCCAAGTTGTTTAAAGAAAAAGTTAAAAGATGGCATGACAAAAGGATACAAAAACGTGAGTTTAATGTAGGTGATTATGTGTTGCTATACAACTCACATTTAAGATTTTTTGCAGGAAAATTTCTCTCTAAATGGGAAGGTCCCTACGTTATTGAAGTGGTCTATCGTTCCGGTGCCATAAAAATCAATAACTTCGAAGGCACAAATCCGAAGGTGGTAAACGGTCAAAGGATCAAACACTAAATCTCAGGTAATCCCATAAATGTTGAAACCAATATTATTGAAACCGTAACCCCGGAGGAATACATAAGGGGCACTTTCCAGACCGTTCCAGACTCCAAAAAGGAATAGGTATGTGGTACGGTAAGTAAACTGACTCCAAAACAATTTTTAAGGCAATAATTCTCCGTTTTGGAATATTTAGAAAAATAGAAAAATAAGTGGCAGTCCGGGAAGACACGAGGCCTCCACGAGGGTGGAGGGCGCGCCCTACCCCCCTGGGCACGCCCCTACCTCGTGAGCACCTCGTGGGTCCTCCGGACTCCATTTTCTTGCACGATACGTATTTCGGTCGGTAAAAATTCATTATATATATTCTCCCGAAGGTTTTGACCACCATATCACGCAAATATCCGCTGTTCTCGTTTCGAGCTGTTTCTGTTGCAGATTTAGAGTACCATGACTTCTCCCTCCTCCAACAATGAAGACAAGGATGCTTGGCTATTGAAGATAGAGTTGAAAAGAGAGGAACCAGAAGAGATCAAGAAGGCCACGGAGGCTCAACTCTGGTGGTGAAAGAGGAAGTCACTCCTCAACCTTTACCTAACCTTTTCACTCCAACAGAGATTGAAGCTTTCAAGATGATTGAGTTAGCCCGCATACAGAACAAGTACCTCAGAGAGGAGAATATTTTGTTAAAGGATCATATTGCTGGGCTCAAGGGCATTATCCGCAAGTTGGAGGAGCTTTTACGCTCGATGTGCGATTATCCACCGTCATCATCACCACCTCCATCACCAAAGAAGGAGATATAATCATATGAGTATGGGCACTCCCCTTGGCAACTGCCAAGCTTGGGGGAGGTGCCCTGGTATCGTATCACCTTCACAACTCCTATCTTTACCGTTTTTCTTAGTTCGATCCTATTAGTAGTATCTTGATTTGGTAGAATAAAGTCATGGCATGATCTAGTTTTGAGTTTTGCTTTATGATCCTTCTTTGTAATCGAGTTCGTGAGCTATATAATAAAGATTAGTGTTGGGTCAAGGGCTTGATTATTTTGCCATGATCTTCGGTGAATAAAAGAAAAGAAGAAAAAGAATAAAAAGAATCAAAGAGTTCATATTGATCTTATTGAAAGTAATGACTTCACATAGAAAGAGTATGATGATTAAAAGTTGTTGGGAGTTGGCAAATATAGCTTTGGTCATCGTTGCAATTAATAGGAAGTAATAAGGAAAGAGAGGTTTCACATATAGATATATTATCATTGACATCTTTTATGATTGGGAGCACTCATTAAAATATGACATGCTAAAGATTTGAGGTTGGACAAGGAAGACAACATAATGAGTTATGTTTTCTTACATCTGAGATAAAGTATGGTGTCATGGATCCTCTAACATGTTGAGCTTGCCTTTCCCCCTCATGCTAGCCAAATTCTCAGCACCAAGTAGAAATACTACTTGTGCTTCCAAATACCCTTAAACCAGTTCAGCCATGAGATTCCACTATATCTACCTATGGATTGAGTAAGATCCTTCAAGTAAGTTGTCATCGGTGCAAGCAATAAAAATTGCTCTCTAAATATGCATGACTTATTAGTGCAGAGAAAATAAGCTTTGTACGAACTTGTTGTGGACGTAATAAAAGCGACGAACTACATAATAAAGGTCCACATACAAGGGGCAATATAAAGTGACGTTCTTTTGCATTAAGATTTTGTGCATCAACCCTAAACGCACATGACAACCTCTGCTTCCCTCTGCGAAGGGCCTATCTTTTATTATTATCCTCTACCTTATGCAAGAGTCACGGTGATCTTCACCTTTCCTTTTTCATTTTATCCTTTGGCAAGCTCAGCATGTTGGAAAGAACATGATATATATATATATATATATATATATATATATATATATATATATATATATATATATATCTAATTGGATGTAGGGGAGCATGAATTATTATTGTTGACATTACCCTTGAGGTAAAAGGTTGTGGGGCAAAACTATAAGCCCCTATCTTTCTCTGTGTCCGATTAAAACTCCGTAACCACAAGTATTGCGTGAGTGTTAGCAATTATGAAGGACTAAGTGATAGTTGAGTATGTGGACTTGCTTTTAAGCTCTGACATAGACTCTTTCCGATGTTATGATAAAATGCAATTGCTTCAATGACTGAGGTTATAATTTGTTGGTGCTCAATAAGGTTTATGATTCATACTTTTGCATTGTGAAAAGATCATCACTTGAACATAAGTAATCATATGACAAAATCTATATATGTTGCTGTTATGGAAATAATCATCATGCCTTCATGTCCATATTTTTTTTTATCGACGCCTCTACCTCTAAACATAGGACATATTTATTGTTATCGGCTTTTCGCTTGAGGACAAGCGAGGTCTAAGCTTGGGGGAGTTGATACGTCTATTTTGCATCATGCTTTTATATCAATATTTATTGCATTATGGGCTGTTATTTCACGTTATGTCACAATACTTATGGCCATTCTCTCTTATTTTACAAGGTTTACATGAAGAGGGAGAATGCCGGCAGCTGGAATTCTAGGCTGGAAAAGGAGCAAATATTGGAGACCTATTCTGCGCAACTCCAAAAGTCCTGAAACTCCACGGAATATCTTAAAATAAATAAACAAAAATCATCGCCAAAGATGAAGGCCAGGGGGCCCACACCCTGCCCCCTGGGGCGCGCCCCCTACCTCGTGGGCCCCCTGGTGGCTCTCCGACGCCCATCTTCTCCTATATGAAGTCTTTCGATGGGAAAAAATAGAAGGCAACCTTTCGGGACGAGACTCCGCCGCCACGAGGCGGAACCTCGGCGGAACCAATCTAGGGCTCCGGCAGAGCTGTTCTGCCGGGGACACTTCCCTCCGGGAGGGGGAAATCATCACCATCGTCATCACCAACGCTCCTCTCATCGGGAGAGGGCAATCTCCATCAACATCTTCACTAGCACCATCTCATCTCCAAACCCTAGTTCATCTCTTGTATCCAATTCTTGTCTCCAAGTCTGGGATTGGTGCTAGTAGGTTGCTAGTAGTGTTGATTACTCCTTGTAGTTGATGCTAGTTGGTTTATTTGGTGGAAGATCATATGTTCAGATCCTTTATGCATATTATTACCCCTCTGATTATGAACATGAATATGCTTTGTGAGTAATTACGTTTGTTCCTGAGGACAAGGGAGAAGTCTTGCTATTAGTAGTCATGTGAATTTGGTATTCGTTCGATATTTTGATAAGATGTATGTTGTCTAGCCTCTAGTGGTGTTATGTGAACGTTGACTACATAACACTTCACCATTATTTGGGCCTAGAGGAAGGCATTGGGAAGTAATAAGTAGATGATGGGTTGCTAGAGTGACAGAAGCTTAAAGCCTAGTTTATGCGTTGCTTCGTAAGGGGCTGATTTGGATCCATATGTCTCATGCTATGGTTAGGTTTACCTTAATACTTTTGTTGTAGTTGCGGATGCTTGCAATAGAGGTTAATCATAAGTGGGATGCTTGTTCAAGTAAGAACAGCACCCAAGCACCGGTCCACCCACATATCAAATTATCAAAGTACCGAACGCGAATCATATGAACGTGATGAAAACTAGCTTGACGATAATTCCCATGTGTCCTCGGGAGCTCCTTTCTCATTATTAGAAATTATCCAGGCTTATCCTTTGCTACATAAAGGATTGGGCCACCTTGCTGCACTTTATTTACTTTATTTACTTGTTACTCGTTACTATTTATCTTATCACAAAACTATCTATCACCTACAATTTCAGTGCTTGCAGAGAAAACCTTGCCGAAAACCGCTTATCATTTCCTTCTGCTCCTTGCTGGGTTCGACACTCTTACCTATCGAAAGGACTACGATAGATCCCCTAGACTTGTGGGTCATCAACGTGATGCCTATATATGTGATCATTGCCATGAATAATGTCATAACTGAGGATGACATGTACCTAGGGTAGGGTCTTGGGCTTGACCTATATGCCCTAGCCAAGGACACTATACAAGAGGCAAAGGCCTATGAAGACAGAAAGAAGATACCGACTGGAATCACCTCAGAGTGGAATCCACTCAACCAAAGGTCCACTGGGGTGCCCCAGTTCCACTCGACCGTCGCCATTCACTCGGAATACAAGAATCCACTCGAAGGACAGAAGACCTAGGGTCACCTCAGGATAGCAACGGTCGATCGTTCACTCCGTCACCTTAAAGGTCATTAAACACGAGCGTTACCAGTAACGTTCGTAGCATTACTCTCTCATTAAAGCCTTGCGTAACTGAGGACAATGAGGGGTCGGAGCACTCTACACTCCAATCAATAGAGCCTCCGTGGCACCGAGGCGTAGGGCTGTTACCTCCTCCGAGAGGGGCCTGAACTCGTAAATCTGAGTGTACAATATCATCGTAGCTAGGCACTGCCCTCTCCTACGTACCCTCCATCTCTACTGTCAGATTCGTTCCCACGACACAGTAATTTGTCTATCCACCATATTTTATTGTTTTGAGAGAGGAGCCTCCAGTGAAACTATGCCCCCCGGGTATATCTTAATCATATTACTAAAACCAAAAATACCTTGCTACAATTAATTTACTTTTTATCTATCTAACACCATTGGAATTAATCCTTGCAAGTAACGAGTTCAAGGGGATTGATAACCCTCTTGCCCGCGTTGGGTGTAAGTATTTGCTTTTGTGTGTGTAAGTGTTGTTGACAAGAATTTTGTGGTTCTCCTATTGGTTCGATAACCTTGGTTCTCACTGAGGGAAATACTTATCCGCTACTATATTGCTTCACCCTTCCTCTTCGGGAAAATCCCAACACAGCTCACAAGTAGCATGTGGCATCGGCTGAAACATAGGGTGGGACTTACCAACAAGCGTTGCTTGGACGCATCGGACCTTCTGACTGGAGAATCCCGCCGATGGCCGGAGTTGGGTTGGGCGCCACTCAACCACTGCAGGCTACCCGGGGCATGGCGGTGGCCGTGCCGATATTGAATGCCTTGGAGACGGTGAGTGGATACACACAGGCTGCACCGATGGTGGCTGTGGCATAGCCAGCTACAGAGGATCCACACTTGCTGGAGAGGCCACAATCTGCTTTGGTCCCGGGACCCACAGTGAGGCATGGCATGGTTGTGCTGCCAGCTGGCCAACTGGCCCTAGAAGCACACGTGACTTTGGCGATCGTGGTTGCATTGGTCCAAGAGCTGGTGGTGGAGCCACCAAATCCCATCCCAACGGCGAACATAGGGCAATCCATGGTTCTCCAAGAAGTGGGCCTGGATAAAGCGACTGGCACAACTACCCTGAAAGCATTTGCGGATCTCAAGGTTCCCACTGATAGGCGCTTGGTTGTCGCCACTTTGGTTATGAGCGCAGAGACCAAATCTGAGTCGCCCGTTGTGTCCCCAAGCGAAGCCATTCAAATTGTGGCCTTGGTAAATACGCCAATTGCTGCTGGGGATGTGGATGACGACACGCGGGAGGAGGAGGACCACCATGTAGTCTATATAACGTGATGATTATCAAGTTGCAACGTTGAGTGAATCAGTGAATTGACCAACATATAGAGCAACAAGAAGCAAACCTTACTATCTACATGGTTGACGAGCCTGATGGCCATATTGTCTCCACTCGTGCAATCGCACAGCAAAACTTCATGGCAGAGATGGAGATGGTGTACTACTATATGTTAGCAACTTCGCATTGCATTCATGGATGATGTGCTCGAAGTTCTTTTGTTCATGAAACGAAGCATGTCCTTTTTGCCAAAAGGCCGAGTCCCCTTGCCTCATGCCTACAAAGTCCGCAGATACGGCCAACCACGCATCGCACAACAACTCATCGTCGATTACCGAGTACCCTGCCATCGTGCTTATTCTAGAAAACAAGAAGTTCAACAAAAAAAGCTCAATGGCATTTGACCGAACACCTGTCAGGCATGGTGTCCGCCATGGACGACGCCAGCAGGGGAACGGAGGGTACCTAGCTGTGAAGGGATATTGGATGGACGGTGGCATAGTCCAAGGCGGGCAGGCACGTGTGTGGAGGCTGCGAACATCCGAGGATGCTTGAGCGGCGGCCGAGAGGTACAACGACGGTGTCGGACGAGGAGGGTGCAGATGAAAGCAAAGGGGAAGCATGGGTTGAGTGGAAGAAAAGTAGACCAAGAGGGGGGTTTGAGTAGGCTGGGGTGTCGGGATCCTACATGTCGACTATCTGGACTGCCACGAGTTTCCTTCTGGTTTGCAAGTAAACGGACAGGCTGACACATCGACAGACCGATGTGGGACTGCGTTGGATGGCAAACTGAATGCAGACAACTCAGTCCGGACGGTTTGAGGTCAGCGTTGGAGTTTTTTTTTTTTGAGGTGAAGTCAGCATTGGAGATGCTGCCCTTATGCTACAAATTAATAAGGAGAACTAATAGGCCAACCCTACTGGGCATTTCCAATGGTCCTTCCTTTCCTATTTCACTGAGAATATTTTGAATTTTAGCTAGGTGAAGGTATGTCAAGTCAAGTGACTAAAATAGAGACATAATATATGCAGAAAAAAAATCAAACAATAATAATCATCGCTCAGTACCATAGATTCAGAGTACATTGTCGTATACATGCAGCAGGCGTGCATGATTTGTCAAATTTTCTGTTCCTTTTGTGCAAGAATGTTGCTGTTACCGCCAAAATCCCTTGATTGTGGTGCTATAGGACTGTTATTCATCATCTCAATAACCAAAGTGCAGTGTGGGATTACTACCGAAGAACGCTGTTTGAACTGAAAGAAAAGTTCTCTTCCCCGGCTATCGTCGAAGTGAGCCTTCCTGCTGCCCACCCGTTGTTCACTACTCTGCTCCCCTCAATGACCTTGTCGAATGCCGGGAGGCCTTTCTCCTTCCGCTCCTTTCTCTTCCTCCTGTCTTCGTCCCTCTCTTTCCTCAGCCAGCGCTCTACTGTTCTCTGAAATGCAAATGGACTAAAATCTCATGAACATTCTTGATGTGCTAATTAAAGCATATTTTTGTTCACATTGATGCTACTTACCATGAGCGATAACTGGCTCATTTCTTTCACCTTTTCTAATGGCAGCACTAGTTGCAACTTCCCATGAGCAACATAGACCTGAAATCGAATGGTGCCAATAGGTGTTAATAGTTTGCATGAATTTCATGATCTTGTAAAGTATGAGTGAGGGAACCCACAATGTGAGTTGGCCAGTCATCCAGGCCATCGAAGATATGTGTGGCATAGATAATTGTTGCACCTTGTTCCGCACATTCCTTCTTTAGATATGTCAACAGATTTGCTCTTGCCAACAAATCAAGATCAACTGTTATCTCATCAAGAAGAAGAACCTGCATTGCATTTTTATTTTCTTATGAAAATCTTGTTGTGTGCACACAAAGTTGAGAAGTTGATTGATCCTTTTGGTGACAAAGCAAGGCAAAACAAACCTTGAATGGCTTGAGAAGTCCCATGCAAATCTGGACTCTTCTCCCCTGACCATCTGATGCCTTGTGCATCCGCCAGGTAAGGTCAACATCCAAAATCTGCAACATGAAAAGTTTAATAATGTGGGACATGAGAGTAAGTGTAATGGTTTATGATTAGGACAAACAAACGAAATGTTATGCCCTAGTTGCTTACATAATTTAAGTGTAAGAGCATCTCCAAGGGCAAACCTAGAATTTGGCACCCCATTTGTCCGCATAAACGTCCAGACTTTGTCTTCCCCTCCAACGGTGTTCCCCGATTTATCCCCAAATTTTTTGGACATATGCGTCTAGGGCAGGCCGGGCATGGCGGACATGTCCGGACAGCCCCATTTCCTCCCCATATATGGGCTTGGTCTGGCGAGATCCGGACAGTCTGTACATACAGGGCAGGTTCGGGGAGGCCCTTTGGGAGGGTGCTTCTGTGTCCGAACTATTCGCCCGGACATATGGGGAGGTTTGAGGAGTGCCCTTGGAGTTGCTCTAAGAATAGTATGTCCTAGCTCCTAATTTATACTCCCTCCGTCCGAAAAAGCTTGTCCCTCAAATAGATGTATCTAGCATCAAGTTAGTGCTAGATACATCCATTTGAAGGACAAGCTTGGGACAAGTTTCTTCGGACGGAGGGAGTAGATCATACGACCAACATACGAAATGCTATGTCCTAGTTCCTAATTTATAGATCAATGATTTACATGGGTAGAGTAACACAAGTACTTTCCCCGAGAAACATAACACACAGACTTGATTTTTTTTAATCTCTTCTTGTTGTTCTATCTGCAAATTCGAAGTTGCAGACCTATTCTTTTACATCTCGAAAGGATCTTCCAAACAATTGGTGTTCCTCAAAGGTATTCTTTACCAGCATATGAGCGTGATGAAAACTAGCTTGACGATATTCCCATGTGTCCTCGGGAGCGCTTTTCCTATTATAAGAGTTTGTCCAGGCTTGTCCTTTGCTACAAAAAGGATTGGGCCACCTTGCTGCACTTTATTTACTTTTGTTGCTTGTTGCTCGTTACAATTTATCTTATCACAAAACTATGTGTTACCACTTATTTCAGTACTTGCAGAGAATACCTTGCTGAAAACCGATTATCATTTCCTTCTGCTCCTTGTTGGGTTCGACACTCTTACTTATCGAAAGGACTACGATAGATCCCCTATACTTGTGGGTCATCATCCTGTTATGCTCCGGTGACATCAGCCACAACACGCACCCGCGCCTGAACCAGTCAACCCTCGTACTCCCCTCCGCCTGCGACTGGACCGGCGCATCTTCAACGGCTCATGTTCGTTTCATCCGAGGCCTCGCCGTCGTCCTCCGCCTTGCGGCCTTGGTTCGCTCGCCGTGCGCGTTGCACCGCCCTCTTGCGTTGTCAACGTTGTCAACAACCGAGAGGAACAAGGAGATCAGTGTACGTGGAGAGGATGACAGCAGGGACCCACCAGCGTCATGGCAGTACGCAAGCAAGTGCCTCTATAGTACAAGCCAAAAATATGGTTCCTCCTAATGGTTGGACATCTGGGGCTCACGCCATTGTCAACGTAGTCAATAAACGAGAGAATTACACTACGAGCGGCTGACACTAGGGACCCAATAAGTCGCGCAGTTTTTTTTGAGGAACAAGCAGTTGTTATTTATACTATTTTTGCGGGGGCTGTGCGGGAGTTGTGGCCCGTCTAGCCAGGGTTTTATTTATGTTTACCACATCATGAGCCCAGTTGCGTTTTTTTCTTGCTGAAAATGGCTAACCCAGTTCTATTTTTTTTAAGAAATACCCAAACAAGGCCTACTTGCTTTATCAGCCCTGCTGGGCTGCAAATCTTTCAAGACGAGGAGAGTTTCATTCGGTTTGCCCAGAAATGGGCTATACATTTTTAAAACAAATCAAACCGGGAATTAGTTTTATTTTTTTTCATTACAAGATCTTAAATTCCGTTGATTTTTATGTTGGATTTTATATTTATATAAATTATTTTTCAAAATAGTTTGAATGTGAATCGATATTTCTGGATTAAAAACAGTTGACCGCACCGAAATATGCAAAATATCGTATACTTTTTAACCGTGGCCACAATATGGGGTGTAATGCTAACAAAAAGAAGATGGGTTCCAGAAAAATTCTTAAGAACTAGCAAATGAGCTGTACATTATTAGAAATAATGGCAGATGGGTTGTATGCTGTTTTCCACAGATTTGAGGCTGACTTGTGCGCCTACTACAGGTTGACGCGTATGCTTTCATAAAAAAAAGGTTGATGCACATGCAACACCCTGTCAACTTAGTTAACACACGAGAGCAGTGATCGTTGGATGTCCATCCAACGGCTGTCATGCTTCTTCAATCTCTGCTCTTCATGCTCCAGCCGCTCAAACAAGCGCCGGCAGGACTGCCTGCTCCCTCCTCCCGCGGCCGGCTATGCTGCCGCGCAGGCCTCACGGCCCCACCGTACTCCCATCGCTGGCCTAGCCATCCCTCTACTCACCCACACATGCTGTTATTCTCCAGCGACGGCAGACAAACCAGTAAACCCTCGTACTCCTCCGTGTGGGAAACAACTGCCGAGTATTCCCTGGCTCCGTGTCGTTCCCTTCCTAGGCCTCGTTGTCGTCCACCGCCCTGGTGCTCTCGGCGCGGCCTGGTCAACATGGTCAATGAACGACATCCATCGGAAGTGGACTGTGCATGGATAGGCTGACAGCTGGGTCCACGGCCGCACGCAAGGAAATGCCTCCTTATTACGCGCAAAATAATGATTCCTCCACCTTACAGCTAGGACCCACAGGAAGGGCCTCTGTATTTCGCGAAAAAACGTTCCCCCCGCTGACAGGTCGAACCCACCAGCTATATCTTCACACGCAAGGAAGTGCCTCCTTATTACGCCCAAAAAAATGAATACCCCCTGCTAGCTGGGACCCACCATATTGTTGGGCTGACTTGTGGGCCTACTAAGTTGACGGGGACGGAGGGCTTTGTCAACTTAGTCAATAGTCCAGTGACCGTATGATGTCCATCCAACGGCCATAGTGCTTCTTCAACCTCTGGTCTTCTTGCTCCAGCCGCCCAAAGCAGCGCCGGTCGTGCCGCCTGCTCCTGCCTCCCGTGGCCGGCTGTGCTACCGCGGAGGCCTCACCGCCCCCATACTACTCCCACCACTGGCCAGGCCATCCCTCCACTCACCCACACCCCCTGTTATTCTGCGGCGACGGCAGCCTCACACCGCAGCCGAACCAGTGAATGCTCGTACTCCTCTCCGCATGGGCATCCACTGTCGCGTCTTGCCCGGCTCCGCGTCGTCCCCTTCCTAGGCCTCGCCGTCGTCCACCGCCATGGTGCTCTCGGCGCGGCGTGGTCAATGTGGTCAACGACCGACTTCCATCGGAAGAGTACTGTACATGGAGAGGCTGACAGCTGGGTCCACGGCAGCCGCAAGGAAGTGCCTCCTTATTACGCGGAAAATAATTATTCCTCCACCTGACAGCAGGGACCCACCGGACGGGCCACCAGTATTTTGTGAAAAAAATCATTTCCCCCTGACTGCTGGGACCCACCGGACGGGCCACCGTATTTCACGAAAAAAACGTTCCCCCCGATGTCAGCTCAGACCCACCGGAAGTGCCTCCTTATTACGCACAAAAAAATGAATACTCCCCCGGCTAGTTGGGACCCACCTTAGTGGGAAGCTGACTTGTGGGCCTACTAAGTTGACGGGGATGAAGGGCTTTGTCAACTTAGTCAATATGAACGATTCTAGCTCCAGTGACCGTACAATGTCGATCCAACGGCCGTAGTGCTTCTTCAACCTCTGGTCTTCTTGCTCCAGCCGCCCAAAGCAGCGCCGGTCGTGCCGCATGCTCCTGCCTCCTGTGGCCGGCTGTGCTGCCGCGGAGGCCTCACCGCCCCCTACTATTCCACCGCTGGCCAGGCCCTGCGGCGACGGCAGCCTCACACCGCAGCCGAACCAGTGAACCCTCGTACTCCTCTCCGTGCGGGCTTCCACTGTCGTGTCTTCCCCGGCTCCGTGTCGTCCCCTTCCTAGGCCTCGCCGTCGTCCACCGCCGTGGTGCTCTCCGCGCGGCGTGGTCAACGTGGTCAAGGAATGACTTCCATCGGAAGAGTACTGTAAGTGGAGAGGCTGACAGCTGGGTCCACGGCCACAGCCCAGTTTTTTTTGTGATTTGCCAAGTAAGTCGCTTTGTCAGGCCTGTTGGGCTGCAAATCTTTCAAGACGAGGAGAGTTTTCATTCGGCTGGCCGAGAAAATGGCCCATCAGTAATGAGAAACGGGTTGTACATTTTTAAAACACATCAAACCGGCAATTAGTTTCAAATATCTTTTTTTTTATTTCAAGATTTTAAATTACATTAATTTTTATGCGTGGAGAATTTGTTGGATTTTATATTGATATACATATATTTTTAAAATCAGTTTGAATGTGAGTCGAAATTTCGGGATTAAAAACAGTTCGGACCGCACCGAAATATGCAAAATTTCATATAATTTTTTAACCGTGGCCACAATATGGGCTGTAATGCTAACAAAAAGAATATGGGCTCCAAAAAAACCTTAAGAATTAGCAAATGGGCTGTAAATTATTAGAAATAATGGCAGATGGGCTGTATGCTGTTTCCCACAGATTTGAGGCTTTCCTAAAAAAGGTTGACGCCCAAGCAGTGACTGTTGGATGTCCATCCAACGGCCGTCGTGCTTCTTCAATCTCTGCTCTTCCTCCTCCGGCCGCTCAAACAAGCGCCGGTGGGACTGCCTGCTCCCTCCTCCCCACGGCCGGCTGTGCTTCCGCGCAGGCCTCACCGCCCCACCGTACTCCCATCACCGGCCTAGCCATCCCTCTACTCACCCACACCTGCTGTTATTCTCCGGCGATGGTAGACGAACCGGTAAACTCTCGTACAGTCGTACTCCCCTCCGTGTGGGAAACAACTACCGAGTCTTCCCTGCCTCCATGTCATCCCCTTCCTAGGCCTCGCTGACGTCCACCGCCGTGGTGCTCTCGGCACGGCGTGGTCAATGTGGTCAACGACTGACTTCCATCAGAAGAGTACTGTGCGTGGAGAGGCTGACAGCTGGGTCCACGGCGGCCGCAAGGAAGTGCCTCCTTATTACGCGCAAAATAACTATTCCTCCACCTGACAGCAGGGACCGACCAGATGGGCCACCGTATTTCGCAATAAAAAACATTTCCCCCTGACTGCTGGGACCCACCAACTACACCTTCGCACGCAAGGAAGTGTGTCCGGGCAAACAAAAACAAAACCAAAACGATTCGCCCCCCTGACTGCTGGGACCCACCAGCTACATCTTCGCAGGCACGGAAGTGCCTGACAGTCGAGACCCACCTGGTCGAAGCATTGTCATTCTGGTCGCGAACGTGTACATACATATATACTGGTGGATGTAGAGGCGCGCATGTGTCGTAGTAGAGGCGCGCACGTAGCATGTACACGTACGTACAGTGGCCAGGGTGCAAGAAAGAAAATACAGCCACGTATGTGTACATACGGGCGGGGTCTCGAATGCCTACTCACGCATACGTACGGCCAGGGCTCGTGTACATGGCTGGGTCAGAACGGAGAAACAGTGTTGTCATCGTGTTCATGGGGAGGCAACGGAATGCGTCGTGTTCATGGGGAGGCAACGGAATGCGTCATGTTCATCGGGAGGCAACGGAACGCGTGGGAGCCAACCGGCTGGGTCGGAACGGAATGCGTCGTCGTGTTCATCAGGAGGGCTTGGATGGAACAGGCGATGGAAACGAGGCCTGGCGTACCGCAGAACGGAGGAAACAGACCTCCTACGTTCGGAACGGGGTCCTGTTGATCGGGAGGGGTGTGGCGTACCACAAAACGGAGGAAACGGACCTCCTACGGTCAAAACGGGGGTCTTGTTGATCGGGACGAGTGTGGCGTCCCGCAAAACGGACAAAACGGACCTCCTACGATCGAAACGGGGGTCCTGTTGATCAGGAGGGGTGTGGCGTACTGCAAAACGGACGAAACGGACCTCCTACGGTCGAAACCGGGGTCCTGTTCATCGGGAGGGGTGTGGCGTACCGCAAAACGGGACTCCATGGGATACTGTTCATCTCCAGCGTCGACCTCCTCCAGCCTCCACGGGCTACCGTCGACCTCCTCCAGCCTCCACGGGCTCCTGTTCATCCAGCCTCCACCGCGCGCTACTCCACCGACTACTGTTCAACCACCCCTCCACCGTCTACTATTCATCCATCCCTCCACACCACGGGGTCCTGTTCAACCACCCCTCCACGGGCACCCCTCCATCGTCTACTGTTCATCCAGCCCTCCACCACAGCACGAGGTCCTGTTCATCCAGAGGCAACGCCACCGCTCACTGTTCATCCAACCCCCCCCCCCCCCCCCCCCCGCAACACTCACTGTTCATCCAATCAATCGGCTTCAGTTAGCAGCAGTAGCTAAGGAATCGCTCGATCGGGTTCAGTTAATAGCCATCGATCGATCGCTCGGGTTCAGTAACGCGCAGCCTACAGTGCAATCGCTCGGGTTCAGTTAGATCCCAATGCCTCGCTCGGGTTCAGTTAGAGCCAACGCCTCGCACACATGCGCGTACCTGTACGAGAGAAACGGGCATCGCTCGGCCCCCGTCCTCCCACGGTAACCGGGAACTCCCAGAAATTTTCCTCGCCCTTGCTTCTACCATGGTTTTTCCATCATGGACGGCCCAAAGAATGTCATGCAGTTGCGTTTCCGGCCCGCCCAGGACAAAAAGCCCATTTTTTGTCATGATTTTTTGTCATAGAAGTAGGAGCCCACCACATCTATGATGATACCGGGTTTTGTCACAATTATCGTCATAGAAGTGTCATATGTATGACAGGAAAAAAATTCGTTCGGCCCAAAATGTCATGGATGTGTCTTTTTTTGTAGTGTTATGCTATCTTGAGAGAAGCCACTAGTGAAACCTATGGCCCTCGGGTCTATCTTTTATCATATAAGCTTTCAATCTACTTTTATTTGCATCTTTACTTTTCGCATCTTTATTATAAAATACCAAAAATATATTTATCTTATCATACTATCTCTATCAGATCTCACTTTCGCAAGTGGCCGTGAAGGGATTCACAACCCCTTTATTGCGTTGGTTGCGAGTTCTTTGTTTGTTTGTGTAGGTGCGTGAGACTTTTGAGGAGCCTCCTACTGGATTGATACCTTGGTTCTCAAAAACTGAGGGAAATACTTACGCTACTATTGTTGCATCACCCTTTCCTCTTCAAGGAAAACCAACGCAAGCTTAAGACGTAGCAAGAAGGATTTCTGGCGCCGTTGCCGGGGAGGTCTTCGCTCAAGTCAAGACATACCAAGTACCCATCACAAACTCATCTCCCTCGCATTTACATTATTTGCCATTTGCCTCTCGTTTTCCTCTCCCCCACTTCACCCTTGCCGTTTGCCCTCTCTTTCCCAATCTTCTCCTCTCTTTTTCGCTTGCCTTTTTTTGTTTGCTTGTGTGTTAGATTACTAGTTGCCATGGCGCAAGATAATACCAAATTGTGTGATTTCTCCAATACCAATAATAATGATTTCCTTAGTACTCCGATTGCTCCTCTTAATGATGTTGAGTCTTGTGAAATCAATACTGCTTTGCTGAATCTTGTTATGAAAGATCAATTCGCCGGCCTTCCTAGTGAAGATGTCGCTACTCATCTAAACAACTTTGTTGATTTGTGTGATATGCAAAATAAGAAAGATACGGATAATGATATTGTTAAATTGAAGTTATTCCCGTTTTCACTTAGAGATCATGCTAAAGTTTGGTTTTCATCTTTGCCTAAAAATAGTATTGATTCTTGGAACAAGTGCAAAGATGCTTTTATCTCTAAGTATTTTCCTCCCGCTAAGATTATCACTCTTAGGAACGATATTATGAATTTTAAACAACTTGATCATGAACATGTTGCCCAATCTTGGGAAAGAATGAAATTGATGATTCGCAATTGCCCTACTCATGGTTTGAATTTATGGATGATCATACAAAAAAATTATGCCGGTTTGAACTTTGCTTCTAGAAATCTTTTAGATTCGGCCGCGGGAGGTACGTTTATGGAAATCACATTAGGTGATGCTACAAAACTTCTTGATAATATTATGGCTAATTATTCTCAATGGCACACCGAAAGATCTACTAGTAAAAAAGTGCATGCTATAGAAGAAATCAATGTTTTGAGTGGAAAGATGGATGAACTTATGAAGTTGTTTGCTACTAAAAATACTCCTCTTGATCCCAATGATATGCCTTTGTCTACTTTGATTGAGAATAATAATGAATATATGGATGTGAATTTTGTTGGTAGGAATAGTTTTGGAAACAATGCTTATAGAGGAAACTTTAATCCTAGACCGTTCCCTAGTAATTCCTCTAATAATTATGGAAATTCCTACAATAATTCTTATGGTAATTTTAATAAGATACCCTCTGGTTTTGAGAATAGTGTGAAAGAATTTATGATTTCTCAAAAGAATCTTAATGCTTTGCTTGAAGAAAAATTGCTCAAAGTTGATGATTTGGCTAGGAACGTTGATAGACTTTCGCTTGATGTTGATTCTCTTAAACTTAGATCTACTCCTCCTAAGCATGATATCAATGAGTCTCTCAAAGTCATGAGAATTTCCATTGATGAGTGCAAGGAAAGAACCGCTAGATTGTGTGCCAAGAAAGATTGCTTTCTAAAGGTGTGTTCTTCTAGTTTCCATGAAAATAATGATGAAAATCTTAAAGTTATTGATGTGTACCCTATTAGATCTTTTTTTGCAATATGAATCTTGATAATAATGGGACTGGAGATGAGTCAACTTTAGTTAGAAGGCGTCCAAAGAATTCGGAGTTTCTAGATCTTGATGCTAAATTTGGTAAAAGTGGGATTGGAGAGGTCATGACTTTAAATAGCATTGAACCCACTATCTCGGATTTCAAGGAGATTGATTATGATAATTGTTCTTTAGAAGGTTGTATTTCCTTGTTGCAATCCGTTGTTAATTCTCCTCATGCTTATAGTCAAAATAAAGCTTTTACCAAACATATCGTTGATGCCTTGATGCAATCTTATGATGAAAAACTCAATTTGGAAGTTTCTATACCTAGAAAACTTAATGATGAGTGGGAATCTACTATAAAGATTAGAATTAAAGATCATGAGTGTTATGCCTTGTGTGATTTGGGTGCTAGTGTTTCCACAATTCCGAAAAGTTTATGTGATATTCTAGGTTTCCATGATCTTGATGATTGGTCTTTAAATTTGCACCTTGAAGATTCCACCATTAAAAAGCCAATGGGAAGGATCAATGATGTTCTCATTGTTGTAAATAGAAATTTGGTGCCCGTAGATTTTATCGTTCTTGATATAGATTGCAACCTTTCTTGCCCTATTATTCTTGGTAGACCTTTCCTTAGAACGATTGGCGCGATTATTGATATAAAGGAAGGGAATATTAGATTCGAATTTCCATTAAGGAAAGGCATGGAGCACTTTCCAAGAAAGAAAGTTAAATTACCTTATGAATCTATCATGTGGGCTACTTACGAATTGAGTGCCAAAGATGGCACTACTTAGATCTATCTTCGCTTTTATGCCTAGCTAGGGGCGTTAAACGATAGCGCTAGTTGGGAGGCAACCCAATTTTATTTGTGTTTTTTGTTTTTGTTTCTGTTTACTAATAAATTTTGCATCTACCTTCTGTTTATATGTGTTTTTATGTTTTAATTAGTGTTTGTGCCAAGTAGAACCTATAGGATAACCTACGGTGATAGTTAATTTGATTCTACTGAAAAACAGAAACTTTGCGCGCACGAAATTAGTTTTGTTAAATCACAGAAACATGCTTTTGCGTTGATTCTTTTTTATTATGATCAATAGACAAATTTTCCAGGACTTCCTATTTTGGTAAGATTTTTATAGTTCCATAAGTTTGCGTTAGTTACGGATTGCTACAGACTGTTCTATTTTTGACAGATTCTGTTTTTCGTGTGTTGTTTGCTTATTTTGATGCATCTATGGCTAGTATTAAGTGGTATGAACCATAGAGAACTTGGAATACAGTAGGTTTAACACCAAAATAAATAAATAATGAGTTCATTACAGTACCTTATGTGGTGGTTTTGTTTTCTTTCACTAACGGAGCTTATAAGATTTCCTGTTAAGTTTTGTGTTGTGAAGTTTTCAAGTTTTGGGTAAAGATTTGATGGAATATGGAATAAGGAGTGGAAAAAGCCTAAGCTTGGGGACGCCCGTGGCACCCCAAGATATTCACGAGTAGCCAAAAGCCTAAGCTTGGGGATGCCCCCGGAAGGCATCCCCTCTTTCGTCTTTGTTCATTGGTAACTTTACTTGGAGCTATATTTTTATTCGCCACATGATATGTGTTTTGCTTGGAGCGTCGTGTATGATATTAGTCTTTGCTTTTTAGTTTACCACAATCATCCTGCTGTACACACCTTTTGGGAGAATCCCACTTGATTAGAATTTATTAAAATACTCTATGTGCTTCACTTAGATCTTTTGAGCTTGATAATTTTTGCTCTAGTACTTCACTTATATCTTTTAGAGCACGGCGGTGGCCTAATTTTGAAGAAATTGCTAGTCTCTCTTTCTTCACTTATATTATTTTGAGAGTCTTTTAGAACAGCATGGTATTTGTCATGGTTATAAATTGGTCCTAGAATGGTGAGCATCCAAGTTGGGTATAATAAAAACTATCATAGAAAGTGCATAAAACACTAGGATCAATTTGATGCTTGATAATTGTTTTGAGGTATAGAGGTAGTAATGTTAGAGTCATGCTAGTGGGTAATTATGAAATTGAGAAATACTTGTGTTGAAGTTGGCAAGTCCCGTAGCATGCACGTATGGTAAAAGTTGTGTGACAAACTTGTTGCATGAGGTGCTCTTTTGATTGTCTTCCTTATGAGTGGCAGTCGGGGACGAGCGATGGTCTTTTCCTACCAATCTATCCCTCTAGGGGCATGCGTAGTAGTACTTTGCTTCGAGGGATAAGTAGACTTTTGCAATAAGTATATGAGTTATTTATGACTAATTTGAGTCCATGGATATACGCACACTCACCCTTCCACTTTGCTAGCCTCTATTGTGCCGCGCAACTTTCGCCGGTATCATGCACCCATTATTTACCTTCCTCAAAACAGCCACCATACCCACCTATTATGGCATTTCCATAGCCATTCCGAGATATATTGCCATGCAATTTTCCACCGTTCCGTTTATTATGACACGCTTCATCATTGTCATATTGCTCTTTGCATGATCATGTAGTTGACATCGTATTTGTGGCAAGGCCACCTTCATAATTTTCATACGTGTCACTCTTGATTCATTGCATATCCCGGTACACCGCCGGAGGCATTCATATGGAGTCATATCTTGTTCTAGCTTTGAGTTGTAATTCTTGAGTTGTAAATCAATAAAAGTGTGATGATCTTCGTTATTGGAGCATTGTCCCAGTGAGGAAAGGATGATGAAGACTATGATTCCCCCACAAGTCGGGATGAGACTTCGGACTTTAAAAAAAGGAAAAAAATAAATGAGATAAAAAGAGAGAAGGGACAATGCTACTATCTCTTTTTCCACACTTGTGCTTCAAAGTAGCACCATGATATTCATGATAGAGAGTCTCCTATGTTGTCACTTTCATATACTAAGTGGGAACTTTTCATTATAGAACTTGGCTTGTATATTCCAATGATGGGCTTCCTCAAAATGCCCTAGGTCTTCGTGAGCAAGCGAGTTGGATGCACACCCACTTAGTTTCTTTTGTTGAGCTTTTATATATTTATAGCTCTAGTGCATCTGTTGCATGGCAATCCCTACTCACTCACATTGATATCTATTGATGGGCATCTCCATAGCTCATTAATACGCCTAGTTGATGTGAGACTATCTTATCCCCTTTTGTCCTCACAACCACCACCAAATACCACCAGTGTTATGTCCATGGCTTACGCTCATGTATTGCGTAAGAGTTGAAAAGCTAAAGCGCGTTAAAAAGTATGAACCAATTGCTCGGCTCGTCATCGGGGTTGTTCATGATGGGAGTATGTTGTGTAATGAAAATGAAGCATGGCCTAACTATATGATTTTGTAGGGATAAGCTTTCTTTGGCTATGCTATTTTGATAGGACATGATTATTTGTTAGTATGCTTCGAGGCATTATTATTTTTATGTTTTATAAGCTTTTATCTTGAATCATTTGGATCTGAACAATCATGCCACAATAAAGAAAATTACATTGAGAATTATGCTAGGTAGCATTCCACATCAAAAATTCTGTTTTTATCATTTACCTACTCGAGGACGAGCAGGAATTAAGCTTGGGGATGCTTGATACGTCTCCAACGTATCTATAATTTTTTATTGTTCCATGCTATTATATTACCCCTTTTGGATGTTTATGGGCTTTATTTTACACATTTATATCATTTTTGGGACTAACCTACTAACCGGAGGCCCAACCCGTATTGCAGTTTTTTTTGCCTATTTCAGTATTTCAAAGAAAAGGAATATCAAACGGAGTCCAAACGGAATGAAACCTTCGGGAGCATGATTTTTGGAACGAAAGTGATCCAGAGGACTTGGAGTGCAAGTCAAGAAGCAATCGAGGCGGCCAGGAGATAGGAGGGCGTGCCCACCCACTCTGGGCGCGCCCCCTGTCTCCTGGGCCCCTCGAGCGGCCACCGACGTACTTCTTCCTCCTATATATACCCACGTACCCCAAAAACATCCAGGGAGCCAACGAAAAACAATTTCCACTGCCGTAACCTTCTGTATCCGCGAGATCCCATCTTGGAGCCTTCGCCGACGCTCCGCCGGAGGGGGAATCGACCAGGGAGGGCTTCTACATCAACACCATAGCCCTTCCGATGAGTTGTGAGTAGTTTACCACAGACCTTTGGGTCCATAGTTATTAGCTAGATGGCTTCTTCTCTCTTTTTGGATCTCAATACAATGTTCTCCCCCTCTCTTGCGAAGATCTATTCGATGTAACTCTTTTTGCCGTGTGTTTGTCGAGATCCGATGAATTGTGGGTTTATGATCAAGTTTATCTATGAGAAATATTTGAATCTTCTCTGAATTCTTTTATGTATGATTGAGTTATCTTTGCAAGTCTCTTCGAATTATCGGTTTGGTTTGGCCTACTAGATTGATCTTTCTTTCCATGGGAGAAGTGCTTAGCTTTGGGTTCAATCTTGCGGTGTCCTTACCTAGTGACAGCAGGGGCTGCAAGGCACGTATTGTATTGTTGCCATCGAGGATAAAAAGATGGGGTTTATATCATATTGCTTGAGTTTATCCCTCTACATCATGTCATTTTTCTTAATGCGTTACTCTGTTCTTATGAACTTAATACTCTAGATGCATGCTGGATAGCGGTCGATGTGTGGAGTAATAGTAGTAGATGCAGGCAGGAGTCGGTCTACTTGTCACGGACGTGATGCCTATATACATGATCATGCCTAGATAATCTCATAATTATTCGCTTTTCTATCAATTGCTCGACAGTAATTTGTTCACCCACCGTAATACTTATGCTATCTTGAGAGAAACCACTAGTGAAACCTATGGCCCCCGGGTCTATCTTTTATCATATAAGCTTTCAATCTACTTTTATTTGCATCTTTACTTTTCGCATCTATATTACAAAATACAAAAAATATATTTATCTTATCATACTATCTCTATCAGATCTCACTTTCGCAAGTGGCCGTGAAGGGATTGATAACCCTTTATTGCGTTGGTTGCGAGTTCTTTGTTTGTTTGTGTAGGTGCGTGGGACTTTTGAGGAGCCTCCTACTGGATTAATACCTTGGTTCTCAAAAACTAAGGGAAATACTTACGCTACTATTGTTGCATCACCCTTTCCTCTTCAAGGAAAGCCAACGCAAGCTCAAGACGTAGCAACCACCACTCATAGCAGGCGGTCTGGCACTACAATTTCTGATAGGGTGGTTTCGACGGCCCTTCCCATGGCCACAAGAGGATGTGAAGCATTTTGGGGTTGACCCTGGCAGCAGTTTTTAGCAAGGTGCCCTGGCTGTCCACACTTGCGGCATAAACCATCATTATGAGGAGGACCTACAACATTGGACTGTCCACCCTGAATTGTTAGGTGTCTCGATGGTGGAGGCAGACGAGGTGCAACATATGACGGTCTTGGTGTTGGAGCAGGTCGGTGATGAACATTGTGTGGGATCCAGACTCGATGTTTATGAGCAGGCTGACTCGAGGATCGGCCAACATCTTGAGTATGCTTGAGCGACTCCTGGTACTCAGTCAGACCAGTTTCAGTTCGAAAAGCTTGGCTGACAAGCGTCGCAAAGTCCGCGCAATCATGAGCAACAAGTGTGAGCTTTATATCGGGACGCAGTCCTTCACGGAATTTCTCCTGCTTGCGAGCGTCAGTGCAGACGTCATCTGCAGCATAGCGAGATAATTCAAGGAATTTCCTCTGATATTCATCCACAGTCATTGTGCCCTGTGAGAGTTTGCGGAACTCCTTCTTCTGGTCTATCAGACCTTGAGGAATGTGTCGTGCATGGAAGGCTAACTGAAATTCCTGCCAAGTGGTTACAGTCTCTGCAGGCAGCATACCCTTGTGGCTTTCCCACCATTGAGCAGCTGGACCCTTCAAGTCAAATGTCGCAAAGGTGACATAACTGGCAGGGGCAACATTAGCCGACTCCATCTCAAATAGAATGGCATGAAGCCAATCATCAACATCCATAGGATTAGTGGAGTTACGGAAAATGAAGTGTTATTGGGGCAGGTTGTTGATGAGCATTCCGTTTTGGAAACTGAGCCATTACTCCAGTCATAAACTGACGATTCAGCTCAAACTGCTGCATCATTGCGGCCATATAGGGTGGAGGTGGAGGATCGTCGGCCATCCTGCTAAAACATCAGGGAATAGTTTAACAAGGGGTGGAGCAGGTGTATGGAGTCATTATGATGTAACTTGAACAATGAGCAAAGGCGCAGTATGTATAAATCAGTAGTCATTAAAGACATACAGATACATATATAGAGCCCAACACACGTTGTTAGCAGGAGTTCGGACAAGAGGATCATCCTAGACATACTAGGCGGCACACATGCACGCGATGGAGGGATACAACGAGACATAGCAGAGGCTACATCATCGTCGGAGAAACCTACTAGAGCGAGGAATCTGCAGGGGACGACGCAAGGTGCCCTCGATAGAAGGATTTCTGCGGCCCGTGGACAAATCGAAACAGATCCTGGCTCCCGATTCAAGAAAGGCATGATACAAATCTCCGGGTGGATGTGATCACGAGAACCTAAGGTAGAGTTAGCAAAACCATTTAACCCGAATAGAAGAGAGATCAGAGTCCCAGAGTATAGACGAGGAGTAAAAGATCCTAATACCACCCAATGGCGACGTGGGCCAGTAAGCCGCATAGCCATGTTAGTAAAATAGTTTTTCGAAGACTAGACTCAACTTCGGCCAAGGAGTTGGAAAGGGGATTCCTACAGGCAGTCGGCTCTGATACCAACTTGTGACGCCCCCGATTCAATCATACACTAATCATACATGCAAATGTGTACGATCAAGATCAGGGACTCACGGGAAGATATCACAACACAACTCTAGACACAAATAAAATAATACAAGCTTTATATTACAAGCCAGGGGCCTCGAGGGCTCGAATACATAGCTCGATACACAAGAGTCGGCGGAAGCAACAATATCTTAGTACAGACATAAGTTAAACAAAGATGCCTTAAGAAGGCTAGCACAAAAGCAACACGATCAAAGAGGCAAGGCCTCCTGCCTGGGACCTCCTAACTACTCCTGGTCGTCGTCGGTCTCCACGTAGCAGTATCCGTCGCTGGTGGCATCTGGCTCTAGGGATCCACCATCTGGTTGCATCAATCGGAAAGAAGAAAGAAGGGGGAAAAGGGGGTAGCAAAGCAACCGTGAGTACTCATCCAAAGTACTCGCAAGCATCAGATCTATACTATGTATGCATTGGTATCAAATGGAAGGTTTGTATCTATGGACTGAACTGCAGAAAGCCAGAATAGAGGGGAAGGCCTAGCCTATCGAAGACTAGCATCTTCAAGCAGCTCCAAATATCTTGCAGCATGTAGAAGAGTAAAGAATAGCAGTTTATAATTAACAAACATGTTGTAACATTAATGCCCAGAGATCCTTCCTCGACTCCCTGTGAGAAAGCAATCCCGGAGCCACATATCTCAAGTATCCATTTGTAGTTGTATAAGATCAGGATATAAGTCTGAAAGTCCGTTACCGTGGACACGGCTATTAATAGATAATCTTCCCTGCAAGGGTGCACCATGTTTTCCAACACGCTTGATTACTCCGGCCAGACACACTTTTCTGGGTCAATGCCCGGCCTCGGAAGATCAACACATCACAGCCCTACCTAGGCTCAGCAAAGAGGTCCCCGCCGGTCTACATCCTAAGCACTCCGGGGTCTGGGCCCATCGTCTGTAGCACTCCGGGTCGTTACATGCAGGGCGGACCTAGGCACCACCTCTGGGGTGCCGGCCCAGCCGTGCCGCAATGCTGAACTGGACGTCTGACAAAGCTTCGGCTGATACTGCGACGTCGAGGCCCATAACTATTCTCGCGTGGTGGTTAGTGCGTAAAGGCCAAAGACCAACTCAGAACAAATACCCAAACCATAGTGTATTATTAGCTTGCGGAGACGAGCAGAGAATCACGATAAGGTGATCCCGTCGCCCCGTCTTGAGGAAATACGGCAAAGGCTAGCCCAGCCCACTCGGGGGCGGCCTGCCGGCCCGGCCGTGCCTCGTAACCATCTTGCGGGTGCTCTCCGGGCCCGCCCGAGTTTCCCAAAGGTCTCAAGTAAAGTCAAGGTAACCATGTGTCCAAACTCAATGTAATCATCAAGGTGAACGTACGAGGGACCACCCTCGAGGTTCACACTTGAGGTGTAGAACGACAGAGCCGTATCGGGAATGGTGAAAGAGGAAATCACCCTCGATGACCACGACCGAATAGCTACACTACAAAATTATCATCAGGAGTGCGTTACGAGGGATCACCCTCGGCACTTGATAGTAGCTCTGTAGAGTCGAGCAACTAAAGGGGCGTGATGTGATGTGAGGTGTCGGGCTCTGGTCGTCGATCACGTCGATCGAGGCGTCGATGATGAAGCAGGGGCAACAAGGACAAGTGGGAGTCACTGATGGATCACTAGTCAACCTATACTAAGCAGTTTAGGATAAGCAGGTAGGTAACAATAAGCAAGTACAAAAGCAGGCTATGCATCAGAATAGGAGCAAACAATACTAGTAGCAAAATCTAATGCAAGCATGATAGTATAGAATGGGCGATATCGGGATGATCAAAGTGGGGCTTGCCTGGTTGCTCAGACAAGGAGGGTCATCGTCGACGTAGTCGATCACAGTGGCATCGGCAGCCGTCACGGGGTCTACCGAAGAGAAGAAGGGGGAGAAAACAGCAAATACACGCAAACATATGCATAACATGACAACAAACGATGTCAGAGGTGTTCTAACGCTGCGCTAGGCGATACTGGCGAAGGGGGAAACATCCAGGAAAGTTTTCCCGGTTCCGGACGTCTGTCAGACAGATGAACCGGACTGGAAAGGTTCAACGTTTGCTATGCTAGGGACGTGTGGCGGATGAATGGACCACCTATTCGGATTCGTCTTGTCGTTCTAAGCAACTTTCATGTAGAAAAGATTTTCATCCGAGCTATGGTTTATTTTACATGATTTTTCAAAGTTTTAATATTATACTAAAATAATTTTTAATTTGAAAATAAATGCTAAATTGCTAGGCGCACCCAGCACAATGTACACAAAAGTATACCCAGTGGCTGACAGGTGGGCCGGAGGGACCCAGTTTGACCAGGCAACGTTTGACTGGTGAATAGGTGTGGGACCCACCTGTCATTGACTGTTTTAGTCTACTCTAACAGTTTAGTTAACTAAACTAGGTGGTTAGGCTAATTAAGTTTAATTATTTAAGATAATTAACTGTTTACATTTTTTTTGTTTTTCAGGGCGTGAGGCCCGCTGGCAGTGGCACAAGGCCAGCCCAGCGGGGCGGGTTAACGGGCGGAGCCCCTGGGGTCGGGCGCTCGCCCAGCAGGGCCGAGGAGGCCATGGCCACGGCCGGTGGCGGCCCCGGGCGGGTGGCCGCCGGCGAGGAGGGCCATGGGTGAGGGGGGAACGGCGGGCGGCGAAGGTGGGGCGCAGTCGGCGGAGGCGGGGTTGACGCGGCTGCGCGCGGACAGCAGCCGCAGCAACAACACGGCAAGGGCAGTGGCTGGGCACGGGCGGCCAACGCGGTGACGGCGACGCAGGGAGTGTGGGCGCGAGTGATCGCGGGGCCGGACGCGCGAGCGACGACGGTGAGGGGCGCGCTGGGCGAGGCAGAGAGGAGAGGGGGGGTTTGCTCACATCGTTGGAGAGAGGGGGGCGGCAAGGCATGGGGAGGTCCGGCGAGGGAGAGGCGGGTCGGGGCGGCGAGCTGGCGTCGGAGCCGACGAGCGGAGTCGGAGCAGGGTGGCGCCGGCGTCGGAGAAGGAGGGGCGGTCCGGCGCGAAGGGGCGGTCCGGCGCGAAGGGGCGGTCCGGCGCGAAGGGGCGGCTCCGGGGCGAGGTGCGACGGCGGCGAGGAGGTGCAGCCGCCGGGATGGGCGCCGGCGTCGGGGGGAACGGGATCGGGCGTCGGGATCGCCGGATCGAGCGTCGGGGTTGGGGCGCTGTGCCTCGATCCAGAATCGTGGGGTGGGAGTGGGGAAACGAGGAGGATCGTGGGGGAGTGGGGTTGGGCTAGGGTTAGGTCGGGGGGAGCCAGGCCATATAGGGCCAGTTCTTTTCGCCCTATAATTCTGGAGAATTATGATTCTGGAAACTGCCCACAGAATTGTCTGTCCAGTTCTTTTTTGTAATTCTAACCTGTAATTGTTGTATGAGGTCGCTCGGTGGGGCTGGCCCGGTGACATATTGGGTGTAATTTGAGTCCCCAATTGGGGTAGTAGTTCAAACCGAACAATTTTCTTTTAAGGGCCCGGCTAGAATTGCCAGAATTGCCGAGTTTCCATGATTCTCAAATACACTAGCGATTCTGATAATTCTCGGATGATTCCTGGGGAAGAAACGAGTTCTTTTGCGATTGTGATTCTCCGGCCAGTAATTCTTCAGAATTGAGCCAAAAGAACTGGGCCATAGGCCAGGGAGAGGTGTGGAGAGTGGGCCGGCCTGACTGGTGGCCAAGTTGGCCGTGGCCCATTAGGGGGGTTCTTTTCCCCTTTTTAAAAAAACCTTTTCTGTTTTATTTATTTTTAGAGAATTTAGCCATTTTGTAAAAAGATGATTTCTCCAGTAATATTACCAAATGATTATTTGCAACAACTTGAACATTTTTGTTTGCATGTTTGATAAATTTGAATCTTGACTTTAAATTGGATTTGAAATTTGAAGGATGTTTGAAAGCCAGTGAGGATTAGCAACAGTAAGAGCGATGACATGGCATCATTAGTAGGGGATTACTATAGCTTAATTACCCGGGTGTTACAATGAATGTAAATCAGGATGACTTGGAAGGGGGCAGAGGAGATGTAAGAAATGGTTCATCATAAGTCTTTCACCATTACTGTAGTAAAAGTTTACAAGTAATCTCATAAATGGCAAGAGAGAACTCTAGTGGAGCAAAAGCATACATGGAAGATTCTAGACTAAACCATAAATGGATACACTTTTATTCAAGCGTGATACTCTAATAGAGCAAGATCATGCATGGAAGGTTCTATACTATATAAATAAGAAGTGTCCACATGCTTAGGCAGCGGCTTACATTGAGCGAAGACTAATGATGAACAATTAACTTGGTAATGCATATGCCCAGGTGAACCTCCTTGGAGTCCCTGTGCATCATCCTGGGGTGAAAATGATATCAGGCCTCTTCCATGTCCACATTGCCGGGAATGGAGTAGCTTGGCACAGTCCCATTCAGCGTGAGGGAGCCGCCGAGGTCGCCCTCGTACACCGGAGGGGCAGTAACAGTGAGCACTGTCACGCCCAAGATGCGACCCTATCCTAAAGGAACTCGAAGGTCCCACCAAGGATAGAAGCGCATCTTGAAGACGCATTTGCAAGGTGGATATCATTACATCAACATTACATAATAGTTGGGGATACATACAAGAGGCATACAATGCCACATGAATACATCAATACATCATACACAAGATCAACATCCGACTACGGATGAAACACAAACAGAAACTCAAACGACATCCACCCTGCTAGCCCAGGTTGCCGACCTGGAACCTATCCCCTGATCGAAGAAGAAGTAGAAGAACTCCAAAACAAGCAAACATCGCTCTCGCATCATGATCATCGCATAACCTGTACCTGCAACTGTTGGTGTAGTAATCTGTGAGCCACGAGGACTCAGCAATCCCATTACCATGAGTATCAAGACTAGCAAAGCTTAATGGGAAAGGAAGGGGTAAAGTGGTGAGGTTGCAGCAGCGACTAAGCATAATATGGTGGCTAACATACGCAAAGAAGAGCGAGAAGAGAGCAAGCGGAACGGTCGTGAAGCTAGCAATGATCAAGAGGTGATCCTGAACACCTACTTACGTCAAACATAACCCAAAAACCATGTTCACTTCCCGGACTCCGCCCAAAAGAGACCATCACGGCTACACACGCGGATGATGCGTTTTAATTCGGATCAAGTGTCAAGTTATCTACAACCGGGCATTAACAAATTCCCATCTGCCGCATAACCGCGGGCACGGCTCTCGAAAGTTTATACCCTGCAAGGGTGTCCCAACTTAGCCCATGATAAGCTCTCGCGATCAACGAAGGATATTCCTTCTCCCAGGAAGACCCGATCAGTCTCGGAATCCCGGTTTACAAGACATTTCGACAATGGTAAAACAAGACCAGCAAAGCCGCCCGATGCGCCGACAATCCCGATAGGAGCTGCACATATCTCGTTCCCAGGACAACACCGGATAGGTCAGCCTACGAGTAAAACCAGCCCTCGAGTTGCCCCGAGGTGGCCCCGCAGTCTGCCCGGTTAAGACCAGCACTTAGACAAGCACTGGCCCGGGGGGGGGGGGGCGGGCTAAAATAAAGATGACCCTTGGGTTGGCTGACCCAAGGGAAGGGTATAGGTGGTGGTGAGGCAAATGGTAAAACCAAGGTTGGGCCTTGCTGGACAAGTTTTATTCAAAGCGAACTGTCAGGGGGGTCCCATAAATCACCTGACCGCGTTAGGAACGCAAAATCCGGGAACATAACACCAGTATGACGGAAACTAGGGCGGCAAGAGTGGAACAAAACACCAGGCATAAGGCCGAGCCTTCCACCCTTTACCAAGTATATAGATGCATTAATTAAATAAGAGATATTGTGATATCCCAACATAACCCTGTCCACCATGGAGCAATCTTCAACTTCACCTGCAACTAGCAACGCTATAAGAGGGGCTGAGCAATGCGGTAACATAGCCAAGCAATGGTTTGCTAGGAAGGGTGTCAAAGGTTAGAGGTTCATGGCAATTTGGGAGGCTTGAAGAACAAATGATAGGTAACGCAGCATAGCGATAGAACGAAGCAACTAGCATAGCAATGATAGTAGTGAGATCCAGGGTAGCGGTCATCTTGCCTGAAATCCCGCAAGGAAGAAGAACGAGTCCATGAAGAAGACGGACGGGAGTAGTCGAACGAATCCTCACAATCGCAACATTACTGGAACTAAGAAGCAACACCGGAAAGAAACAAACAACATGGTAAATGCACAAGCATAAACATGGCATGATGCACAAACAAGTATGATGCATGTCCGGTTTAATGAGGCATGACATGGCAAAGTGCAACAAACAATACTACAAGTTAAGTGGAGCTCAATATGCAACGAGTTGCATATTGACGAAACACCACATCCGAGTTATTTAGTTCGCTCTCGTTTAGGTACACAACAATGTTAAATGTTGTTAAACATGGCAAGGGGTGTAACAAAAGTAAACTAACTATTTAGCAAGTTTAAATGAGGCCGGAACAACAAACAACATTTCCGGAAAATCCTCATATGGAATTTATGAATTTGCTATTGTTCTGCCCTAAACATATTTTAAAGTTGTTAAACAGGAAAATAAAGTGCACCATGTTAAACTAGGCATTTTTCCACCCCATTTACATATAAAGAACATTGAAATCCGAGCTACGGTTATTTAGTTATGAAATAAATCATTTTAACATGGCATTTGAGCAAATTTAAACAAACATCATTTAAACATTTTAAACATGGATGAAAGTGAGATATTATTAATCTACACAAAATTCTAAGCATTTTACATATATAAATTATTTACATGTGATGCACGGTTAAAGAGTTATTATATGCATGATGTTTGAGGGTTTTTCTGTAAAACTGTAATACTCTGGATAATTGGACAAATTCGCAGAACAGGAAAAAAACATGAACGGGCCGCAACAGAGGCTGGCCCAACAGTGCACAGGGAGCGGGGCTGCTCACCAGGCCTCATGGGCCGGTCGGTGGAGGAGGCCGAAGCAGGCCGGCTTGGCTTTGAGGTGTTGGGCCGGAGAAGAGGAGGCCCAAGCGCGTGGACGAAGCAGGGGCGCGGTCAACGCGAGGCAGGGGCGCGGGCTTGCGTTCGTGGCGCTCGTCTCCCTCGAAAAGAAGACGCAGCAGCGGGACCGGTCAACGGACTCGACGACGCACTGGACTCCAGCGACGAGGCCTTGGCGGCGATGCAGGGAAGGGAAGCTGCGGGACTCCGGCGCGGCAAGGAGCTCGGTGGACGGGGTCGAGCTGGAGGAGCTCGGGGCCTCAGGTGCAGAAGCAGCGGCAACGACGAGGCATGGCGACGCAAGCGCGGGGAGGCGAGGGCGATGGAGATGCAGCGGGGCGCCGGAACGAAGCGCGGGGAGGCGCCGGGGTCCAAAACCGGCAAGGGGAGGCGCAGATCGGGGCTCGGGCGCGGGGCACAGCCATCCATGGCGGCGGCGGTGGGTTCCCTGGGAGAGAAACAGGACGAGGGAGGTGGTCAGAAAGAGCTTCAACGAAGAAGAGAAAGGGGAAGGGAGCAGGGGCACGGCCTGGTGGTCGAGGACGCTAGCGGCAGCGTGCTCCGGCGAGGGACTTGGCCGGCGAGGAGGCATTGAGGAGCTCGGGCTCCTACCTCCTGGACGAGGGAAGGCTCGGGCTGCAGCCATCCATGGCGCTACATTGGGAGGAAGACAGGGAGATGTGAGGTAGGGAAGGTGCAGGGGAAAAAGCAGGAGTAGCAGTAGGGCATCTCACTGGCAGAGGAGGCGTCCAAGGCGGTGGCGCTGCAAGGAACTCCAGCAAAGAGCGGGCAGAAAACGGCAGAAACGGGGCGGGGACGGCCTTCTGATGGTGGTCGCCGGCGACGTTCACTGGAGGCAGCGGGGTCGCGAGGGTGAGGCTGAGTAGGAGGAGCTCGCTGGTTGGTGGAATTTTGGATCGGGGAAGATCCCGAGGAAGGGGAGAATGGACAGGGGTGGCGGCGGCTAGGAGGATCCCTAGAAATTAGGGATTCGGTCTCGGGATAGGCTAGTATATATATGCGAGTGAGTAAGATAAAAGGCGATCTAGTCCCTCCGATCGAAATCGGACGGCTGAAAAAAATATAGGTTAGGAAGTCCAATTAAGAAAACGGAGATGTTTTCGGGATGTTTGGGGATGATCCGGACCCATCGGTAACAACACCCGGGTCGGGTCCGGGACAACTTTCGGACGCGCACGAGGGGTCTGCGTAAAGAGCAAAGAGGGTCAAACAGTCAGACAAGAGGGAATCGAAAACCCAGTTGGACTCGGATCGGTCACGAAGGCAGGGGAACGCGGCAACTACAAACGGATGCAAGCTTTATGAAAACATGCGATGCAATGCACATGATGCCATGAGATGCGATGCATGACATGAACAAAATGCAAAACAAAAGACAAAACCCAACCACGGAGGAAATAACATATCACATCTCCGGAAAAGGCAAGAGTTGGAGTTACGAATATGGAAAATTGTATCCGGGGCGTTACAACACTCCACCACTAGGAGAGGATCTCGTCCCGAGATCTAGGATGGCACCGGAGGGAAAAAGGAAAAGGAAGATAAGAGGTAAACTAAGTTGCTTCTTTGACGAACGAGTGAAACCACGAACCTTGAGAGGTTGAAAAACTCGAAAGAAAGAACACAATGGAGAAGGAATAATATTGATATAAATTTGACAGCACTCCGACTGTAAATGGAAGGAATTGAACATGAATTTGACAAGATGAGAGGATACTTGATGAAATCAACAACATACTGCCTCCGGAACTATTGAAAGAATGGCACAAGGGATAAGAAAGATTTCAAGCAGCAGTCCGATTGAGAAGGGGGGCAAAACTTGATGAGATGAAAGAACTTGAATGAGAACACAACACACCGGTTAAATGTATAAGCCAGAAAAGAAGACGATCCTCACCAAACGAGGTGATGGGTGAAGAGCACAACATCGCGATGCCTCCATAACAAAAGAATAGAAGTTAGACCGTTGGGATAGAGGGACGGAGAAGAAAATGACAACTTTTGCCACAAGTGAACTTGGAAAGCATCCTTGCAAAGAAGAATCGAACGGAGTTGTTGGAAAATCAACAACGAGAAGAACAAGCTTGTTGTGGGCTTATGGAAAACATCTCGAGACTATGAGGTGACAACCGGCCACTAATGGAAACCATTGATTAGATTGAGAGCACCAAAGAGATGAAAAACTTTTTCACCGAGATGAGAAGGAGAAAATTGGATCATTGATAAGCACCACAAATAGCTACATTCCTTAGGGAAGGCTATAGGTGAGATATAACCCAATATAACTCCAACAAAAGATTGATGGATTTAAACTACCTCATTCTTGACAACATATGAATCATGAAACATGAAGGAAATTGTCAAGAATGATATAACACCATCTCAAAAGATAAGGTAGGAGAATTGCACTTTAGAATGCAAGATGAAGAATGCTTGAACTCCACAAAGCAAAACATGTGTTGAGCACCATGTTTAATTTTGAGTATAGCTTGGCGGGTCATAACTTCAAGAGAAATCTTGAAGAAAAATTGAAGAATGAAAAGAATCCTTGACAAACCACCATGTAGAGCCTCCATGAAGAACTCCGGTAATAAAATGATGATAAAAAGAAACAGAGGTTGAAAACACAAGGTGAAGCCTTGTGATGATTTAGATGGAGCTTCGCGACTAGATAATGCGGAAAACTTGGAACTCCGGAAAAGAAAAGATGAAGCATCTCGAACCGAGAAATGTGACATGATGAACAACGATGGAAAGAAGAAACTAGATCACTTGGATGAAACAATAATAAGAATTATGTTATGCCTATCCTTCATCAATTTAAATTGATGACAAGCAATGGATTTGGCATACTACTTATTCTTCTTGAGGGATTAAGGATAGAGATAGCGCAAACTTGAGAAGGTATTGATGGAACCACCGATGGGATTGAAAAGAACGAATGAATTAATATGATAATCAAAGAAAAAGAATCTTGAACGAACCACCGTAAGAATTGAAAATGAAAATAGCAAAGGCACAATTCACCGGAAAGAATTTGAAAACGAATGAAGATACTTGAAAGGATTTAGATACATGAGAACAAAGAGAACATGAACTGATTAGAGGATATTTGAACGATTCACCGGTAAGATTTGGAGAATGATAGCTACACGCTGAGAATGAAGAATTATGACATGATGGCCTTCGGGGGAAAGAAATGGAAACAAATCATGAAATGCTCTGGATGGTAAGAAAAGAATTCTCACAATCAAAACAATTATGAGGATAGCATGAAGCTAGAACCATGAATATTCAAGAGAATGGACCAAGATTTAAGAGAAATCCTTCTTCGGTCTTCAAATATTGAGAATGATGATGATAACCACCATGAATTGTTGAGATGCTCCGGGAGAATGAAAAAAAACAAAGAGGTTGAGCCAATAATGAAATGATTCGAAATCGATCTTGGAAAAGGCATGTGACTGATGAAAATTCATTATTCCGTCACACTTGAAAAGAATTGAGAATAACTCCGGGAGAATTAGAAGAGTCAGGTAAGATCCTGCGAAAAGACCTGTGGGTTAAGGCCCACTCAAAAGAAAACACCGTTGAACAATTTTAAAGAGAGGTTGCACCGGTTGAATTAAATGGCTTGAATGAAATAACAATCTCCAAATGGCTTGAACGGATTAAGAATGGAAACAAAAATCTTCTGAGATATCTTCAACACTCTGGAACAAATGAATAGCAAGAGGTGAGTGATTGAGAGGTGCACCGGCATGAGAAAGCATTTGACACGAGGAAAGGAATATGATCAACACTGAAAGCTTGAATTGGATCCACCGGAGAAGAAAAAGAACAAAGGATGATGAACTTGAAGCTCGTGAGCATCTTCACGAGGGATCACCAGATCAGAATATTGATTGAAAAGAGTGAAGTGACTTCACATGAATATATGGATACTTGATTAAAATAAATGAGTCCTTGAAGAAAAGGGTGGGAGGGTGGGGAAAAACAAAGACAACTTGGGATGAACGAGACAAACACCATTGAGAAAACTTAGAATTGATCTTGTGGATGGGGAGAATGATGGGATCATCTCGAAAAGAAGCGCACCGGTTGGAAAAGGATTAACATGACAACCTCAATGATCAAAAAGGATTAGTATTCACATAGCAATATGAGAACACCGTTTAGGAAAGGTATGGATTCAACATTTGACTTCGAAGCAAATCGAATACCACAAATAAAACAAAACAAAGGATTTGGCTTGCATAATAAGCCGAAACAAATACATATGATAGAGATTTACCCAATCCCGTATCATGCATTTGTCGGAAAGATATTCTAGGAGCTACTTGAATTCCCACCTATAAACTCCTGAAACTTTCTGGTTATGCAATCCGGTGTTGGGGATACAGGGGAAGCAATATATCTCACCCAAACTAACAATCCCTACATCCAGCTGTATCCATTCGTCAACACATAACCAAGAAAACTCCGGAAATCGTGTACCTCAACCTTCGAAAAGCATCCGTTATACGAGTTATGGCAATACTCCCGAACTCCCCAGTACTGGGTGGCGTCGAGGTTATCTCACCAACAACTGCATAAAAGAGATTTTCGATGTCGGCAAAACTCAGGTATTCCAAAACTGCAACGATAAAATTATGACGACAACACCTCGGAGCTCAACTCCCCGGGACACTGCCACAACCCCTAAATGACAGGAGGCACCAAGAACAATGTTCTCGTCATAAGAATATCGGAACGATCCCAAGATACCCGCGTGATCCTAAATTTTTTTAGTGAAATTTGAGGAGAGGAAAGACAAAACATCTACGTTAGGAGTCCTCACCAGAGCGACGAAGGGGGCTGAGGAGTAAAAAGAATCCTACTCTCCAATATATATAATCCTAAGACTCAAAATAGTTTTCTTCTAGACTCAACAACGGCCAACAATCAAGGAGGCTCCTATGGTCGGTCGAGGCTCTGATTACCAACTTGTCACGCCCAAGATGCGACCCTATCCTAAAGGAACTCGAAGGTCCCACTAAGGATAGAAGCGCATCTTGAAGACGCATTTGCAAGGTGGATATCATTACATCAACATTACATAATAGTTGGGGATACATACAAGAGGCATACAATGCCACATGAATACATCAATACATCATACACAAGATCAACATCCGACTACGGATGAAACACAAACAGAAACTCAAACGGCACCCACCCTACTAGCCCAGGCTGCCGACCTGGAACCTATCCCCTGATCGAATAAGAAGCAGAAGAACTCCAAAACAAGCAAACATCGCTCTCGCGTCATGATCATCGCATAACCTGTACCTGCAACTGTTGGTGTAGTAATCTGTGAGCCACGAGGACTCAGCAATCCCATTACCATGGGTATCAAGACTAGCAAAGCTTAATGGGAAAGGAAGGGGTAAAGTGGTGAGGTTGCAGCAGCGACTAAGCATAATATGGTGGCTAACATACGCAAAGAAGAGCGAGAAGAGAGCAATCAGAATGGTCGTGAAGCTAGCAATGATCAAGAGGTGATCCTGAACACCTACTTACGTCAAACATAACCCAAAAACCGTGTTCACTTCCCGGACTCCGCCGAAAAGAGACCATCACGGTTACACACGCGGTTGATGCGTTTTAATTCGGATCAAGTGTCAAGTTATTTACAACCGGACATTAACAAATTCCCATCTGCCGCATAACCGCGGGCACGGCTCTCAAAAGTTTATACCCTGCAGGGGTGTCCCAACTTAGCCCATGATAAGCTCTCGCGATCAACGAAGGATATTCCTTCTCCCAGGAAGACCCGATCAGTCTCGGAATCCCGGTTTACAAGACATTTCGACAATGGTAAAACAAGACCAGCAAAGCCGCCCGATGCACCGACAATCCCGATAGGAGCTGCACATATCTCGTTCTCAGGGCAACACCGGATAGGTCAGCCTACGAGTAAAACCAACCCTTGAGTTGCCCCGAGGTGGCCCCGCAGTCTGCCCGGTTCAGACCAGCACTTAGACAAGCACTGGCCCGGGGGGCTAAAATAAAGATGACCCTTGGGTTGGCCGACCCAAGGGAAGGGTATAGGTGGTGGTGAGGCAAATGGTAAAACCAAGGTTGGGCCTTGCTGGACAAGTTTTATTCAAAGCGAACTGTCAGGGGGGGTCCCATAAATCACCCGACCGCGTTAGGAACGCAAAACCCGGGAACATAACATCGGTATGACGGAAACTAGGGCGGCAAGAGTGGAACAAAACACCAGGCATAAGGCCGAGCCTTCCACCCTTTACCAAGTATATAGATGCATTAATTAAATAAGAGATATTGTGATATCCCAACATAACCCTGTCCACCATGGAGCAATCTTCAACTTCACCTGCAACTAGCAACGCTATAAGAGGGGCTGAGCAATGCGGTAACATAGCCAAGCAATGGTTTGCTAGGAAGGGTGTCAAAGGTTAGAGGTTCATGGCAATTTGGGAGGCTTGAAGAACAAATGATAGGTAACGCAGCATAGCGATAGAACGAAGCAACTAGCATAGCAATGATAGTAGTGAGATCCAGGGTAGCGGTCATCTTGCCTGAAATCCCGCAAGGAAGAAGAACGAGTCCATGAAGAAGACGGACGGGAGTAGTCGAACGAATCCTCACAATCGCAACATTACCGGAACTAAGAAGCAACACCGGAAAGAAACAAACAACATGGTAAATGCACAAGCATAAACATGGCATGATGCACAAACAAGTATGATGCATGTCCGGTTTAATGAGGCATGACATGGCAAAGTGCAACAAACAATACTACAAGTTAAGTGGAGCTCAATATGCAACGAGTTGCATATTGACGAAACACCACATCCAAGTTATTTAGTTCGCTCTCGTTTAGGTACACAACAATGTTAAATGTTGTTAAACATGGCAAGGGGTGTAACAAAAGTAAACTAACTATTTAGGCAAGTTTAAATGAGGCCGGAACAACAAACAACATTTCCGGAAAATCCTCATATGGAATTTATGAATTTGCTACTGTTCTGCCCTAAAACATATTTTAAATTTGTTAAACAGGAAAATAAAGTGCACCATGTTAAACTAGGCATTTTTCCACCCCATTTACATATAAAGAACATTTAAATCCGAGCTACGGTTATTTAGTTATGAAATAAATCATTTTAACATGGCATTTGAGCAAATTTAAACAAACATCATTTTAAACATTTTAAACATGGATGAAAGTGAGATATTATTAATCTACACAAAATTCTAAGCATTTTACATATATAAATTATTTACATGTGATGCACGGTTAAAGAGTTATTATATGCATGATGTTTGAGGGTTTTTCTGTAAAACTGTAATACTCTGGATAATTGGACAAATTCGCAGAACAGGAAAAAGAACATGAACGGGCCGCAACAGAGGCTGGCCCAACAGTGCACAGGGGGCGGGACTGCTCACCAGGCCTCATGGGCCGGTCGGTGGAGGAGGCCGAAGCAGGCCGGCTTGGCTTTGAGGTGCTGGGCCAGAGAAGAGGAGGCCCAGGCGCGTGGACGAAGCAGGGGCACGGTCAAAGCGAGGCAGGGGTGCGGGCTTGCGGTCGTGGCGCTCGTCTCCCTCGAAAAGAAGACGCAGCAGCGGGACCGGTCAACGGACTCGACGACGCACTGGACTCCAGCGACGAGGCCTTGGCGGCGATGCAGGGAAGGGAAGCTGCGGGACTCCGGCGCGGCAGGGAGCTCGGCGGACGGGGTCGAGCTGGAGGAGCTCGGGGCCTCAGGTGCAGAAGCAGCGGCAACGACGAGGCATGGCGACGCAAGCGCGGGGAGGCGAGGGCGGTGGAGATGCAGCGGGGCGCCGGAACGAAGCGCGGGGAGGCGCCGGGGTCCAAAACCGGCAAGGGGAGGCGCAGATCGGGGCTCGGGCGCGGGGCATAGCCATCCATGGCGGCGGCGGTGGGTTCCCTGGGAGAGAAACAGGACGAGGGAGGTGGTCAGAAAGAGCTTCAACGAAGAAGAGAAAGGGGAAGGGAGCAGGGGCACGGCCTGGTGGTCGAGGACGCTAGCGGCGGCGTGCTCCGGCGAGGGACTTGGCCGGCGAGGAGGCATTGAGGAGCTCGGGCTCCTACCTCCTGGACGAGGGAAGGCTCGGGCTGCAGCCATCCATGGCGCTACATCGGGAGGAAGACAGGGAGATGTGAGGTAGGGAAGGTGCAGGGGAAAAAGCAGGAGCAGCAGTAGGGCATCTCACTGGCAGAGGAGGCGTCCAAGGCGGTGGCGCTGCAAGGAACTCCGGCAAAGAGCGGGCAGAAAACGGCAGAAACGGGGCGGGGACGGCCTTCTGATGGTGGTCGCCGGCGACGTTCACTGGAGGCAGCGGGGTCGCGAGGGTGAGGCTGAGTAGGAGGAGCTCGCTGGTTGGTGGAATTTTGGATCGGGGAAGATCCCGAGGAAGGGGAGAATGGACAGGGGTGGCGGCGGCTAGGAGGATCCTTAGAAATTAGGGATTCGGTCTCAGGATCGGCTAGTATATATATGCGAGTGAGTAAGATAAAAGGCGATCTAATCCCTCCGATCGAAATCAGACGGCTGAAAAAAATATAGGTTAGGAAGTCCAATTAAGAAAACGGAGATGTTTTCGGGATGTTTGGGGATGATCCGGACCCATCGGTAACAACACCCGGGTCGGGTCCGGGACAACTTTCGGACGCGCACGAGGGGTCTGCGTAAAGAGTAGAGAGGGTCAAACGGTCAGACAAGAGGGAATCGAAAACCCAGTTGGACTCGGATCGGTCACGAAGGCAGGGGAACGCGGCAACTACGAACGGATGCAAGCTTTATGAAAACATGCGGATGCAATGCACATGATGCCATGAGATGCGATGCATGACATGAACAAAATGCAAAACAAAAGACAAAACCCAACCACGGAGGAAATAACATATCACATCTCCGGAAAAGGCAAGAGTTGGAGTTACGAATATGGAAAATTGTATCCGGGGCGTTACAAGCACGCACCAGTATAGTGGCCCCGTGTCAGCGTCAGCGATGTTGCCTCTGACACACACTACAGAGATGGGGCGGCAGCCTGTGCGTCCTTGTCGGTGCCCACGGCCAAGAGGAAGACGCTGTCGTCCTCCTCCATGACTAGCAGGCGGTGGAGATCCTCGAGCGACTCCAGCACGGCGAACGGGTAGCATGTCTCGTACTTGATGTTCACTGCGGGCCAGTAGTGATTGCCGGACGGTGCCGTGAGGTGATGCACGAGGCTCGCCAGTGAGCCCGCAAACAGCGGCGTGCACTCATAGCAGTAGCAGGGCACGTGCGCGCATATGGAACTATGCTCCGCCAGCAAGTGCTGGTCGACGTACCTCTCGCAGCCGAAACTCTTGTAGACATGGGGCACCTTGCAGGCATCGACCAGGCCGTCCATGAAAAGGGAGTGGCTATAGGGGACGTCGCACCCGCCGCATGGAGCGCAGGAGTAGCACATGAAGCGATAGATGGTAGATACTCCCTCTGCTTCTTTTAATAGTCTCTACTCTCTACTCTCTATCTCTACTCTCTACTCTTATAAAAAACCGAGTTGGTGATGATGGTGTGCCTGCCATCTTGCAATATAGACCGCCCGGTCTATATCTGACGGACAGAAAGCAAACTATGTCAATTTTTTAAAAGGAGACCCGCACCTCTCTCGTTCATCCTTACCTCCTGCAACTTCATTGCTGAGTAAATAAAAAAGGAAGCCTCTGGAACAATATGGCATGGTGGCCGCTACCACCAATCACCACCGTGCCCCACTCCTCCTCGCCTTATCTCTCATCTTTCTCGATATATCATTTTTTTGATGAAATTCTCGAGATACCATTTTTTCGATGAAATTCTCGAGATATCATTAGTTTTTACACATGGGATTACTCTTGCATGGGTCAATCACAATAGGTGTTTTGTAAAAAAATGCATCTTGATGATCCATGCAATGCACGGGCATCTTGCTACTCCACGTAGACACGTTCTCTGACCATTTTACAACTATGTTAGTATCATTGTTTGTGGTAAGCCGGTGTTCTAGCCTCGGGTATTTTAACCTTTTTTTAGTACATGATATTTGGCGATTGTTCGCCACGAGCCCAATCCCGGCGAATCCCACATAACCGTCAGATTTCCATCCAACGGCGGCCTGTTTTTAAGCCATAGTATTTGACACGTACTGTAACTGCATCGCGGGCGTTTGCAACTGACATGTCTCCCAGTGAACGTTTGTTGGGGATTGGAGTTAGCACAGATGGCGGTTCGTAGTCGTTCCATGCTCGGACATTGAAGTTCGTAACTATTTTACAATATACTACTCCTCCGGTGCTAATAGTAGAGCAGAGTCCTACTCCACTATACTACATGGGCATATTAGTAGGTACTACTGTAGTTTATTGTACTAGTACTGTGATCACTCAAGCAAGTTGTGTGGCATTGATACGACCCTACGCTGCTGGGATGTGCCTCGTAAGTCAAGCGGCATGCTACTGCTACATTGTGATATTCACCTGTCCATGATGACCCACAAGTATATGGGGTCAATTGTAGCCTTTTCGATAAGTAAGAGTGTCGAACCCAACGAGGAGCAGAAGGAAATGGCAAGTGGTTTTCAGCAAGGTGATGTCTGCAAGTGCTAAAATTGTAAGTAGCGGAGTAGTTTGATAGCAAGATAATTTGTAACAAGCAAGTAACGATAGTAGTAACAAAAGTAAAGCAAGGTAGCCCAATCCTTTTGAGGCAAAGGACAGGCCAAAACGGTCTCTTATGATAAGCAAAGTGTTCTTGAGGGTACACGGGAATTTCATCTAGTCACTTTCATCATGTTGGCTTAATTCGTGTTCGCTACTTTGATAATTTGATACGTGGGTGGACCCGTGCTTAGGTGTTGTTCTTACTTGAACAAACCTCATACTTATGATTAACCCTCTCGCAAGATCCCTTAACTACAAGAAAAGTATTAAGAATAAATTCTAACCATAACATTAAACTTTTGGATCCAATCGGCCCCTTACAGAATAGCGCATAAACTGGGGTTTAAGCTTCTATCACTCTCGCAACCCATCATCTAATAACTACTCTACAATGCATTCCATTAGGCCCAAATATGGTGAAGTGTCATGTAGTCGACGTTCACATGACACCACTAAGGGAATCACAACATATATATCATCAAAATATCGAACACATATCAAGTTCACATTATTACTTGCAACATGATTTCTCCCGTGACCTCAAGAACAAAAGTAACTACTCACAAATGATAATCATGCTCAAGATCAGAGGGGTATTAAATAGCATAATGGATCTGAACATATAATCTTCCACCAAATAAACCATATAGTAATCAACTACAAGATGTAATCAACACTACTAGTCACCCACAAGCACCAATCTATAGTTCCGGTACAAAGATTGAACACAAGAGATGAACTAGGGTTTGAGAGGAGTTGGTGCTGTTGAAGATGTTGATGAATATAGCCCTCCCCAAGATGGGAGAGTTGTTGGTGATGATGATGACGATGATTTCCCCCTCCAGGAGGGAAGTTCCCCCGGTGGAATCACTCCGCCGGAGGGCAAAAGTGCTCCTGCCCAAGTTCCGCCTTGAGACGGCGGCGCTTCGTCCCGAAAGTCCTCTCCTTATTTTTTTTTCTAGGTCAAAATGACTTATATACCAGAGGAGGGGCACCGGAGGTGGGCCTGGGTGAGCACAACCCACCAGAGCGCGCTTGGGCTCCCTGGCACGCCCAGGTGGGTTGTGCCCACCTGGTGGGCCCCCTCTGGTACTTATTGACTCCAATTTTTTTATTTATTCCATAAAAAATTCTCGTGAAGTTTCATCTCGTTTGGAGTTGTGCAGAATAGGTAGCTGGCGTAGCTTTTTCAGGTCTAGATTTCCAGCTGCCAGAATTCTCCCCCTTTGTGTATACCTTGCATATTATGAGGGAAAAGGCATTAGAATTACTCCAAAAAGCATTATTATACAATAAAACAACATAAATAACAGTAGGAAAATATGATGCAAAATGGACGTATCAACTCCCCCAAGCTTAGACCTCACTTGTCCTCAAGCGAAAACCAAAATCGAGAAACATGTCCACATGCTTAGAGAGAGAGGTGTCGTTAAAACAAAAATACGAACATAGCAGCATCATGTAACTTATTGTAACAACAATAAACTTTAACATAAAACTTTTATTAAACTTTAACATAAAACTTTTATCATAGAACTTTTATCTTATGCTTCTCATGAACAAGTGACAATTCATCACAACATCAAAGTATAAAGCATAAACTCTATTGAAAACTAACAAACTATGTCCTCAGTCAACTTGCAACTACAATTCATCATCTTTTCAGGAAGGGTCGCGTATCGGAGACTTTAGTCAAGTCCACATACTCAACCATCATTTAGTCTTTTATGATTGCTAACACTCACCACGTACACATGAAAAAAACGTTTCAACCGGACACATAGAAAGATAGGGGCTTATAGTTTTGCCTCCCAACGCATTCACCTCAAGGGTGATGTCAACAATAGTAACTCATGCTACCCATATTCAACTGGATATATGTGCCTAGATCTTTCCTCACCACATGATGCTTGCCAAAGGAGACATATAAAAAGGAATAGAGAGAAAAACTTTGACTCTTGCATGAAAGTAAATACATGAAAGTAAAAGATAGGCCCTTCGCAGAGGGAAGCAGACGTTGCCATGTGCTTTTTGTTTGTATGTTCAACCCCTTAGTGCAAGAGAACGTCATGTTATATTGCCCCTTGTGATGGCAACCTTTATTATGCAGTCTATCGCTTTTATTCTTCGCCATCACAAGTTCGTACAACGCTCAATTTTCCCTTACACTAAATGATCTTACACTTTTAGAAGCAATTTTTATTGCCCCTCTTGCACCGATGACAACTTACTTGAAGGATCTTACTCAATCCATAGGTAGGTATGGTGGACTCTCAAACAAGAATTGGGTTTAAGGGTTTTGGATGCACAAGTAGTATCTCTACTTAGTGCGGAGTTTTTGGTTAGCAAAGATAGGGGCAAGCACCACATGTTGAAGGATCTATGACAATATAACTTCTACGTGAATATGAACAAACATAATTCATTAAGTTGTCTTTCTTGTTCAACGTCAACAATTTTGGCATATAATATTTTGATGGGTGCTCACAATCACAAAAGATTTCCAGGATAGTGTATTTGCATGTGAATCTTCTCTTCCCTTATTAATTCTTTCATGAGTTGCATCATTGACTAATGCTATGTTTGTCAATCTACAATAATTTTTTTACTTATACTTTTCCTTGTGTAATGTTATCACTTACCATAAGATTAGCATATGATCTTTTTCATGTATTTCCTTTCTTTTTATTGAAACAAGACAGTAAGGAAGGCAAAACTCAAACTAAACTTTATTATATATCTCGCACACAATTACAAAGATTGATCACTAAGCAAACTCTCAAAAAGAAAGGATCGAACTAAACTTTTACTCATCTAAAGCAAAAGATAACCATGGATCGAACTAAGAAAAGTAAAGGCAAAAGATAGTGAGATGATACGATACCGGGGCACCTCCCCCAAGCTTGGCGAAAGCCAAGGGGAGTGCCCATACTCGATACTCAATTTTCTTTTGGTGGTGAAGAAACAGGTGGTGGTGATGAAGTAGAAGCAAGCTTGTCCTCCGGTTTACATGGCAGAGGCTCACCATCATAAGAGAAGGAGTGAGTCTCTCGGATCCTGCAACTGGCAGCAAAACTCATGCCTTTAAACCTTGCCTCATATTCAAAGACTTGGCTTTGAAGGTCGTGGATCTGGCTATGCAGGAAGTTGCTTTGCTCATTGAGGGAGAAGACGATGTCCTTCATCGACTTGCCATCCACCTTGAGATCACGGGTGTAGTCCACGGTTATGAGGTGATTGGCATTGAGTCCACGTTCCACCATCCCCTTGCTCCGGAAGATGTCCTGCTCCATAGCTTCAAGCCTGGCCTCCACGGATCTAGTCCCCTTGGGTCCTTGCACATCGCGGATGTGCAGCACCTCATCGCGCATCTGTATAGCTTGAGGGTGATGCATCACCTCCCGCAGATATGGGTTGATGACGTTGTCGAAGAACTTGTCCTTGGAGGATCTTAAAGCGGCCATGGTGGATTGGATCTGACAGAAAGCAGCAAGAAAAGAAAACATGAGATTTCTCCACGATACGGGGTCAACAAGTTTGGGGGGTATATAATTTTTTTTATCTTGGGGAAAAGGAGAAAGGAAGAAAAAAGGAGTCTGAAAAGTACCCGAGGTGGGCACAACCCACCGGGGCGCGCGTGGCATGCCAGGCGCGCCCTGGTGTATCATGCCCACCAGGGTCACTTTCCTGGAAGTTTCTTATTTTCTTAATTTTTTAAATATTCTGAAACTGACAAAAAAAAATATTTTTGCGGATTTTTCGGAGTCCGTTTATTTACCGTATCACATACCTCCCCTTTTTTCATGATTCTAGAGTGTTCCGGAAGGTTTGCTTTATGTGTTCTTCCGGAGTCAAAGTTTGGATAATATTGCTTTCAACATTAATGGGTGTACCTGAGATATAACGTTTTACTCGTTGCCCATTGACAACCTTTGGGTTAGTACCTTCAGCATTATTTATTTTGATAGCTCTAGATCGATAGACCTCCTCGATGACATAGGGTCCTTCCCATTTGGAGAGGAGTTTCCCTGCAAAGAATCTGAAACGAGAGTTGTACAAAAGAACATATTCTCCAACTTTGAACTCACGCTTTTGGATTCTTTTGTCATGCCATCTTTTAACTTTTTCTTTGAACAACTTTGCATTTTTGTAAGCATGGGTTCTCCATTCATCTAATGAGCTAATATCAAAAAACCTCTTTTCACCAGTAAGTTTGAAATCATAGTTGAGTTCTTTAATTGCCCAATATGCTTTATGTTCTAACTCAAGAGGCAAATGACAAGCTTTTCCATAAACCATTTTATAAGGAGACATACCCATAGGATTTTTATATGTTGTTCTATAAGCCCAAAGTGCATCATCTAATTTCTTAGACCAGTTTTTCTAGGACCTATTGACAGTCTTTTATAAGATTAGTTTTATTTCTCTATTTCTAAGTTCAACTTGACCACTAGACTGAGGATGATAAGGTGATGCAATTCTATGGTTAACATCCTTTTACGAAAAGCACCATGAATAAAGTGTGAACCACCATCAGTCATTAAATATCTAGGGACTCCAAACCATGGGAAAATAACTTCCTTAAGCATTTTAATAGAGGTGTTGTGATCAGCACTACTAGTTGGAATAGCTTCTACCCACTTAGTAACATAATCAACAACAACCAAAATATGTGTATACCCATTAGAGGAAGGAAAAGGTCCCATGAAATCAAATCCCCAAACATCAAATGGTTCAATAGCAAGTGAATAATTCATAGGCATTTCTTGACGCTTACCGATATTACCTATTCTTTGACATCCATCACAAGTTGAAACAAACTTACGGGCATCCTTGAAGAGAGTAGGCCAATAAAAACCAGATTGCAATACCTTATGAGCGGTTATGTCTCCCACGTGATGTCCTCCATAAGCTTCGGAGTGACATTTCCGTAGGATTTGTTCCTGTTCATGCTCAGGTACACAAGGTCTAATAATACCATCTACTCCTTCTTTATAAAGATGTGGGTCATCCCAAAAGTAATGACTTAAATCGTAGAAGAATTGTTTCTTTTGTTGATACGTAAAGCTAGGTGGTATGTATTTAGCAACAATATAATTAGCATAGTCAGCATACCAAGCTGTACTACTAGAAACATTTATTGTAGCTAATTGTTCATCCCGAAAGCTATCATTAATAGGTTGTGGGTCATCATGAATATTTTCAAGCATAGACAAGTTATCAGCTACGGGGTTCTCTGCTCCTTTCCTACCAGTGATATGCAAATCAAATTCTTGTAGCAGAAGAACCCACCTAATGAGTCTAGGTTTAGAATTTTTTTTCTTTTCCATAAGATATTTTATAGCAGCATGATCAGTGTGAAAAATCACTTTAGAATCAACAATGTAAGATCTGAATTTATCACAAGCAAACACCACTGCCAAGAATTCTTTTTCAGTAGTAGCATAATTTCATTGAACACTGTCTAGAGTTTTACTAGAATAATGGATAACATTCAATTTCTTATCAACTCTTTGCCCTAGAACAACACCAACAACATAATCACTAACATCACACATAATCTCAAAAGGCAAGTTCCAATCAGGTGGTTGAACAACAGGTGTAGTAATTAAGCCTTTCTTTAGTGTTTCAAAGGCTTCCAAGCAATCATCGTCAAACACAAAGGGAATATCCTTTTGCAAAAGATTTGTAAGAGGCCTAGAAATCTTAGAAAAGTCTTTGATAAACCTCCTATAGAAACCAGCATGACAAAGGAAACTATGAATACCTTCGCTATCTTTAGGACATGGCATTTTCTCAATTGTATCAACCTTGGCTTTGTCCACCTCAATGCCTCTTTCAGAATTTTATGGCCTAAAACAATACCTTCGTTAACCATGAAGTGGCACTTCTCCCAATTCAAGACAAGATTTTTTTTGTTCACATCTCTGCAAAACTCGATCAAGATTGCTTAAACAATCATAAAAAGACTTCCCATAAACGGAAAAGTCATCCATGAAAACCTCAACAAATCTTTTCACAAAAATCAGAGAATATAGCAGTCATACATCTTTGACAGGTAGCAGGTGCATTACATAAACCAAAAGGCATACGTTTATAAGCATAAGTTCCAAAAGGACAAGTAAAAGTGGTCTTTTCTTGATCAGGTTGTGAAACATGTATTTGTGAAAAGCCAGAATATCCATCAAGGCAGCAAAAATGTGTGTGCTTAGATAATCTTTCCAACATTTGATCAACAAAAGGCAGAGGGTAATGATCTTTTCTAGTTGCTTTGTTTAATTTTCTATAATCAATTACCATCCTATAGCCTGTGACAATTCTTTGTGGAATGAGCTCATTCTTATCATTGGGTACAACAGTAATAGCTCCCTTCTTAGGGACGCAATGAACATGAATTACCCATCTACTATCATCTATAGGATAGATTATACCTGCTTCCATAAGTTTCAGTATTTCTGTTCTTACCACTTCTTTCATCTTCGGATTTAACCATCGTTGGTGATCAACAACGGGTTTAGCATCAGGTTCCATATTAATCTTGTGCAGACATAGAGTGGGACTAATGCCCTTAAGATCATCAAGAGTATATCCGATAGCACCTCGGTGCTTCCTTAGAACTTTCAATAATCTTTCTTCTTCATGTTCTGAAAGGTTGGCACTAATAATAATAGGATATATCTTTTCTCATCAAGATAAGCATATTTCAAAGTGTTTGGCAATTGTTTTAATTCAAACACAGGATCACCTTTAGGTGGAGGAGGACCTCCTAGAGTTTCAGTAGGCAAATTGTGTTTAAGCAGAGGTTGTTGTTCAAAAAATATTCTATCTATTTCATTTCTTTCACACATATGCAAATCATTTTCATGGTCTAGCAAATATTGTTCTAAAGGATCAGTAGGAGGTACAACAATAGAAGCAAGACCAATAATTTCATCCTTACTAGGCAAATCTTTCTTATGAGGTTGTCTATTAAACTTGGAAAAATTAAATTCATGAGATTCATCACCAAAGCTAACACCGACAATTTGTTTCTTACAATCTATTGTGGCATTGATGGTTTTCAAAGAAAGGTCTACCAAAGATAATGGGACAAAAGTCATCCTATGGGGGGCCAAGAACAAGAAAATCAGTAGGGTATTTTGTTTTCCCACACAAGACTTCAACATCTCTTAGAATCCCAATTGGTGATATAGTATCTCTATTGGCCATTTTAATAGTAACATCTATGTCTTCTATTTCAGTGGGTGCTATTTCATTCTTAATTTCTTCATATAAAGAAAAAGGAATAGCACTCACACTAGCACCTAGGTCACATAACCCATGATAACGGTGATCTCCTATCTTAACTAAGACAACAGGCATGCCAACAACTAGTCTGTGTTTATCCTTTTTATCGGGTTTGGCAATTCTGGAAGCTTCATCACAGAAGTAAATAACATGCCCATCAATATTAGCGACCAAGAGATCTTTAATCATAGCAACACTAGGTTTAACTCTAATTTGTTCAGCTGGTTTGGGAGTTCTAACATAACTTTTGTTAACCACAGTTGAAGCTTTAGCATGTTTCTTTATCCTAACAGGGAAAGGTGGTTTTTTCAATATAAGCAGTTGGAACAATTGGATCAACATTGTAATGGTAGTTTCTTCTTTAGCTTTTACTGGTTTTTTAACTTCTTCTTTAATAGGTGGGTGATATTTGAACCACTTCTCCTTAGGGAGATCAACATGAGTAGAAAAAGATTCACAAAAGGAAGCTACTATCTCAGAGTCAAGTCCATATTCAGCGCTAAAATTTTGAAAATCATCGGTATTCATAAAAGATTTAGCACAATCAAACTTAGGTTCAATACCTAACTCTTTACCTTCGTCGACTTCCCAATCTTCAGAGTTGTGTTTAATTCTTTCTAAAAGATCCCACCAAAATTCAATAGTCTTCTTCATAAAAGGACCAATACCATAAGTATTGAGCATGGATTGATCATTACGAGAAAGCCGAGCATAAAAATTCCGAATAATAATTTCTCTTGAGAGCTCATGATTGGGGCATGAATATAACATTGAATTAAGCCTCCTCCAAGCTAGAGCGATACTTTCTCCTTCACGAGGCCAAAAATTATATATATAATTCTGATCACGATGAACTAGATGCATAGGATACATTTTTTGATGAAATTCCAATTTCAATCGATTCCAGTTCCAAGATCCAGCCTATACCATGTCAATGCTTTTCCCTTCAAAGATAAAGGGAAAACCTTCTTCTTAGCTTCATCTCCGGGTAAACTTGCAAGCTTAAACAATCCACAAATTTCATCCACATATATCGAGTGCATATCAGGATGTTCAGTTCCATCGCCTACAAAAGGGTTAGCTAGCAGTTGTTCTACCATACCCGAAGAAATTTCATATTCAATATTTTCAATAGGTGTAGTAGGTTGAGGGGAAACTAATTGTGGTTCCGGTCGAGGTGAAGATACCCCGAACAAACCCCATAAAGGATTGTTTTCCATAGTAGCAAGTGACAATAAATTTCAGCATGTAGTGATAATGTTTCCTAACCAATTTCCACTTACCAAGAGCGCTTCACTGCCCGGCAACGGCGCTAGAAAAAAGCCTTGATGACCACAAGTATATGGGGTCAATTGTAGCCTTTTTGATAAGTAAGAGTGTCGAACCCAACGAGGAGTAGAAGGAAATGACAAGTGGTTTTCAGCAAGGTAATGTCTGCAAGTGGTAAAATTGTATGTAGCGGAGTAGTTTGATAGCAAGATAATTTGAAACGAGCAAGTAATGGTAGTAGTAATAAAAGTGCAGTAAGGTAGCCCAATCCTTTTGAGGCAAAGTACAGGCCAAAACGGTCTCTTATGATAAGCAAAGTGTTCTTGAGGGTACACGGGAATTTCATCTAGGCACTTTCATCATGTTGGCTTAATTCGTGTTCGCTGCTTTCATAATTTGATATGTGGGTGGACCGGTGCTTAGGTGTTTTTATTACTTTAACAAACCTCCTACTTATGATTAACCCTCTCGCAAGCATCCACAACTATGAGAAAACTATTAAGAATAAGCTCTAACCATAGCATTAAACTTTTGGATCCAATCGGTCCCTTACGGAATAGCGCATAAACTGGGGTTTAAGCTTCTGTCACTCTCGCAACCCATCATATAATAACTACTTCACAATGCATTACCTTAGGCACAAATATGGTGAAGTGTCATGTAGTCGACGTTCACATGACACCACTAAGGGAATCACAACATACATATCATCAAAATATCGAACACATATCAAGTTCATATGATTACTTGCAACATGATTTCTCCCGTGACCTCAAGAACAAAAGTAACTACTCACAGATTATAATCATGCTCAAGATCAGAGGGGTATTAAATAGAATAATGGATCTGAACATATAATCTTCCACCAAATAAACAATATAGTAATCAACTACAAGATGTAATCAACACTACTAGTCACCCACAAGCACCAATCTATAGTTCTGGTGCAAAGATTGAACACAAGAGACGAACTAGGGTTTGAAAGGAGTTGGTGCTGTTGAAGATGTTGATGAAGATAGCCCTCCACAAGATGGGAGAGTTGTTGGTGATGATGATGATGATGATGATGATTTCCCTCTCCGAGAGGGAAGTTCCCCCGGCAGAATCGCTCCACCGGAGGGCAAAAGTGCTCCTGCCCAAGTTCCACCTCGAGACGGCGGCGCTTCATCCCGAAAGTCCTCTCCTTATTTTTTTTCTAGGTCAAAATGACTTATATACTAGAAGAGGGGCACCGGAGGTGGGCCTGGGTGAGCACAACCCGAAAAGGGGCGCCCAGGTGGGTTGTGCCCACCTGGTGGGCCCCCTCTGGTACTTATTGACTCCAAAAATTCTTACTTATTCCATAAAAATCCTCATGAAGTTTCAGCTCATTTGGAGTTGTGTAGAATAGGTAGCTTGACGTAGCTTTTTCAGGTCCAGATTTCCAGCTGCCAGAATCCCCCCCTTTGTGTATAGCTTGCATATTATGAGAGAAAAGGCATTAGAATTACTCCAAAAAGCATTATTATACAATAAAACAACATAAATAATAGTAGGAAAACATGATGAAAAATGGACGTATCAGTCCACTTCCCGCAACACATATTCACTTCTCCATCCTCGTCTACACAAATCGTCCAATCTTCCATCCCCACTAGGAGCCTCCCCCCTCTTCTGAAACCCAACCACTAACAATGGCAGAACCGAGCAGCGTCCGTCGAAAGAGTGGCTAGAAATCGTTCCTTATAGAGGTAATCAAACTCATTGTTTTGCGTGTGGATAATCTGAGTACCATGCCACTCGCTACGTGCTTGTCGGGGCTGTACTATTTACTCAAATCTCTCAGGACAGAGCTTTTTAAGCCAGCTCCATGATTGCTGATGCCACCTGATCTTTAGAAACAACATGTCACGCAGCATACTGATCATAGGATGGCTAGCATCAATCCCCTGGACTGCGATCCTATCCCCGTCACTCTCAACTACATTAACGGTACTGGGTCGGCATGAATACGTCTTGGATGGTGCTCATCGGCGGTCGCGGTAGGTGGATGCTCGTGGAGGTCTACACCCGGCGATTGACCCCCCTTCCTTCAATTAACACTACACTACTTTGGCACCATAGCCCAGAATACTCGGAATCTTATGGTAGCCAACATGATACCGAGTTTGATCCGATCAAGGTTATAATTTGCCAAGTGCCCACAAGATGTGCGAATTATAAAGACTCCAAGCTAATTGTGCTCTTCAATAGTTGTCTCGCCTATCTGACAGGTCACTGCGGTAAGTGGATAAATCTGCACGTCCATCGCAAGATCATACATCCTCCATGGCTCTCTGATGCCATTGAACACAAGGGCTTCATTTACGCTGTGGAGTCCTATGGCTGGACATATTGCTGGCCTACTCCAGTCATCGCTACAAACGGCTATTACAGCAGTATGTTACTTTCCTATGATATCATGATGGCTTGATTATATTACTGTCAACATTTACTGAAAAAATATTCATGCTCATAACATGTTGTTCTTAAGATTGACTACAGTGTGAGCCATTTTTTATTTGACTCCAACTTGATATGATGTTGTAGGCCGCCTGGTGTCCCTACCCTTCCTAATCCCAGAACCTTTCAATGAAAAGTGGCATGGAAGTTGTAGGTGGTTCCTGGCTCACTCAGACGACGAACAATGATTGATGATCGTTCGCACGTACCAAATGTATTGTTTCGCAGAATACAATCAGAGTCACTGCATGGTCCTTGAGCAGGATCCCAGCTTCTCCGGGCCTTCAGGAATTTCTGACTGGGGGTCGTAAGTAGCCTCGGCACACCCTCTCTGTTTCTCGGACTGAATTATTCGATTAAGCAGGAGATAACCGACGGCAAGGATCATGATGACAGTGCGATTTCGTTCATCAGGCAAAACTATGTGTACATACAATACCATGCGTCTCTCCATGCACCATACCCTAATATTTGTCGTCACACTCTGCAGCCCAAAGTAGGAGAGAGGGTCGCAAGTATCAGACTTTGACCTGCTGTCTGGAGTTCCCCCGTGAGGCACCCGTCTGGTTCAAGCTATCAGCCAATCTCCATAGCTTAATAAATAGTAACGTCTAACTGAGCCAGTTAGTTAGATGCGTACACTTGGGGAAGTAGGATCTTTATTTAGTTTGATGCATACACTTCTTCTTTTTTGGTAGCCGTTTTGTAATGTTGGCTGATGTTTGGTTTGGAAGAGAGAGCTGCATCTTTCCTCTTCTGGTCTGCTTACTGCTTCTTTATTATTTTTATGTTGGCCTGCTTACTGTTTCTGTTGCACCCCCACCCCTGGTTGCTGCCACTGTTGTTTCAATGTACAATTAGTAATATATTCCGTCTGTTGGTTGAATAAATGTGTTGTTAGAACGATAAACAGAATGTTTGGAAAGTCTTTGCATGGTCCGATCCTCTACTGCCCCGTACGTAGCGCATAATATTTTTTGGTACGGAACAAATTTTCCACTTGTCGATCACATGCAGCCCAGTGATTGAGGCCCGATAGAGGATCACATAATTTACTGGAAGGGGGCTCTCAGCCTCTCACATGAATCCGGCTCAGGTACATGCTCATAGTCCACTAAATATAAATAAATAAAGGTAAATGCTTTTTATGTCCTGGTTGATGAAATAAATGTAAATGCTTACGCATAGGTTCTTTAAATTTCCCCCCTAAAAAACGTTCTTTAAATTTACGATTTGAAAAGTAAAATTTTAACAAGAGGATATTATTTCCTATGAGAGTGTCGTTACATTCTGTTGATATTATTCTTAGCAAAGATAGCGACCAATTTTTTTTCTCCCACCATTTTCTTCCTGCAACCAGCGGACTGTTATCGGGTCCCTACCAGGTTGAAGCCCATGCAAATCAAAGTCAACGTGGTCAAAATCTAACAATTTTTTGCGGTAAATTCTTGTAAAGATCACATTTTTCCATAGCATTTGTTTGTTTTAGGGATAGTGCTACGCAGGTATCCCGTTCAAATCCCAAGTGCCATAATTTATTTAAGAAACCGGGTGTTTTTTCCTATGATAAATAGTTCCGGCCCATTATTATTTTTTGATAAGAATGCCCAAGCCAGCCCAGCACATTGACGACGCCACTTTATCCCAGGGCTTCTGAATGTGCTGGGCTTCACACCTTAAGAAGAAAAAGGTGCTCCGCTACATTTTACAATAAGTTGTTGCCATATAAAATTAATTCTTATAATGCAGCATAATGAGTTTTTGGGTCTAACTGATCCAACCACCAAAACGAGACCTGCACCGGCGGGAGCGCCTGTTCTCGCCTTCCACGGTTAGGTGCGGTGACGACAGCCCACCCTGCACCAGAACCAGTGAACCCTCGTACCCCCCTTCGCCTATGGCCACAATGTCGCATCTTCCCCATCTCTTATTCATTCCCGTCCGAGGCCGCGCCGTCATCCTCCGCCTTATTGCGCTCGCAGCGGCACCGCTGTCCGGCCTAGTCAACATAGTGAATCGGTAGAGGACTGTAGTTGTGAGTATGATAGTAGGGACCCACCAGGTCCACTCCGTGATTTAGTATTTTTTTCATTGTTCAGACGGAGCATTTTTTGGCTATTTGTTTTCTGACGGAGCAGGGTATAAACTGGGTTCTGCGGTCTTTGTGGCCCATCTAACAACATGACCAGCCCAGCAGTTTTTTCTTTGTGAAATAGGTAGCCCACCATTTCTTTTTGAAGAATACCCAACCTAGGCCTATTTGTTTTCTACGACTTACTGGGCTGCTAATCTTTCAAGACGAGGAGGGCTACATTCCGGCCTGGCCAGAATATATAGGTAAAATTGTGTCTATCATAGCTTGCCACAGAACTAGTTAAGGCTTGCTATACATTTAACGGTTTAAAAGTAAGTAAAAAATGTGAAATAAATAAGGGAGCCTGACTTTAATATAATAAGATGATCAAATAGTGTGATTGTGAAAATATGCATTTATGTGTCCTCAGCGAAAAAACAAGCATTTCAACTCATTGCAGAATCAATATATATTGAAATTTTTGTTCTTTTTGTCTAGGACACATACAGTCATATTTTTTCAATCCCTCCATTGGATCATGTTATATAATAGGTGTGATGTTCACTATTTTTGTCAGGATTTTTGAGAACTTTTACACCGTCGAAAACCTTAACTAGTTCTGTGGCAAGCTATTGTAGAAAATCCTACTCATATATATATACAGCCGGTTTATTCTGCTAATATTAGCAGAATAACTATTCTGATAACACTTCTGCACTGCATGGTCAACACGAGGGCACGGCAATTTCAGTAGCGGGGGTACTGCAATACAGAGACTAGTGCACTTCGCGTCGGAAAAAACTGCACGCGGTGTTTTTCCGGCACCTTTTTCGCTCTAGTTTTTTAACCGTTTATCGGAATGATGCGTGTAATATATCGTGGAGAAGCTATGGATTAGGCGCAATTTCGCCATGTTGAACACTTTTCGAGATTCATCATAGTTTAAGAGCAGTTTCAAAAACGGCGCGGCTAACGACGAATGGCAACAAGCGTTTTTTCTAAACCGCTCATCAGAATGAAGCAAGTGATACAGTACTAAAAAGATATCGTCGAGGCGCATATTTTTCATATCTATTAGTTTCTCCAATTCGCTATGGTTTAAGAGCAGTTTTACATTTACTAAATCACGGAATTCAGTTTTTTTAATTTTTTTTGCAATTTTCGGTATTGTTTTCGCTCCAGTTTTTGAACCGTTTGTCAAAACGAGGCGTATGATACGCCGTTGGAAAGCTACGGACGAGGCGCAACTTTCATATGTTGACATGTTTCTAAGATTTCTTACGGTTTTTTGTTAATTTTGAAAATCGTGCGGCTGACGACCTGAGGCAGCGGCTGTTTTTCGCGAAATTTTTACAAACCGCTAGTCGAGATGATTTGAATGATACACTGATACGTCTCCATCGTATCTATAATTTTTGATTGTCCCATGCCAATATTTTACAACTTTCATATACTTTTGGCAACTTTTTATATTATTTTTGGAACTAACATATTGATTCAGTGCCCAGTGTCAGTTCCTGTTTGTTGCATGTTTTATGTTTCACAGAAACCCCATATCAAACAGAGTCCAAACGGGATAAAAAAAGGACGGAGATCATTTTTGGAATATTTATGATTTTTTGGAAGAAAAACCAACGCGAGACGGTGCCCAGGGGGCCACGAGGCACGGGCGCGCCCTAGGGGGGCAGGCGCGCCCCTCACCCTCGTGGGCACCCCGTAAGGCGGTTGACGCTCTTCTTTTGCCGCAAGAAAGCTAATTTTCGGAGAAAAATCAGGGCAAAGGTTTCAATCCAATCGGAGTTACGGATCTTCGGATATATAAGAAACGGTGAAAGGGCAGAATCTGGGAATGCAGAAACAAAGAGAGGCAGAGAGACGGATCCAATCTCGGAGGTGCTCTCGCCCCTCCCACGCCATGGGAGCCAGGCACCAGACGGGAAACCCTTCTCCCATCTAGGGAGAAGGTCAAGGAAGAAGAAGAAGAAGAAGAAGAAGAAGAAGAAGAAGAAGAAGAAGAAGAAGAAGGGGGGCTCTCTCCCCCTTGCTTCCGGTGGTGCCGAAACACCGCCGGGGGCCATCATCATCACCGCGATCTTCACCAACACCGCCGTCATCTCCGCCAACATCTCCATCACCTTCCCCCATCTATATTCAGTGGTCCACTCTCCCGCAACCCGTTGTACCCTCTACTTGAACATGGTGATTTATGCTTCGCATTATTATCCAATGATGTGTTGCCATCCTATGATGTCTGAGTAGATTTTCGTTGTTCTGTCGGTGATTGATGAATTGCTATGATTGGTTTAATTTGCTTGTGGTTATGTTGCTGTCCTATTGTGCCCTCCGTGTCACGCAAGCGTGAGGGATTCCCGCTGTAGGGTGTTGCAATACGTTCATGATTCGCTTATAGTGGGTTGCTTGAGTGACAGAAGCATAAACCCGAGTAAGGGGATTGTGGCGTATGGGATAAAGGGGACTTGATGCTTTAATGCTATGATTGGGTTTTACCTTAATGATCTTTAGTAGTTGCGGATGCTAGCTAGAGTTCCAATCATAAGTGCATATGATCCAAGAAGAGAAGGTATGCTAGCTTATGCCTCTCCCACATAAAACTTGCTATCGGTCTAGGAAAGTAGTCAATTGCTTAGGGACAATTTCATCACTTGTATCCCAAATTTTCAATTTGGAATGTTATACATAGGTCATCCATGCATATCATATTTTATTGCATTTCCGCTCCGCAATCCCGAAATCCTAAGCAACTCAAGGACCCTCGGAGAGAGTTGGGGATTTCCCGATTTTCATATTTGATTTCCTATCAAATAGTGAAACGAGGATTTTTGATTTTAATTATTTTTCACTCCGAAAAATATTTCTTATAAAAATATATGAGAGGAAATAATATGACTTCTCCAAAACAATTGAAATATTGGAGGTAAAATCTTAAAATCATTTGTTTGATTTTATTGGAGTTTATTTGGATTTTATTTGCATTAGAAAAATTGCATGTTTTCAAAATTGCATTTTAGGGCCAAGAAAATGTTCATCTTGTTCTAAATATTCTATTTAGACGGTGAAAAATTGTTTTGGCATTTTTAGGTTTTTATTTTATTTTCTAGGATTTTATTTTTCCGCCGGCGAAATTATTTAAAAAAAACAACTTCGGGCACCGACTGGGCCGAAACCCAGCCGGGCCGGCCCAACTCCCCCGCGTCGTCACCGCCTTCGCGTGCCCGCGCCGCCGTCGACTCGGACGAGGAGTCCGACCGGGACTCCTCTCGCCGCCGCACCTTGCCCCCTCCTCCAAGCCGCCGCCCCCCTTTATATACGCCGCCCCCGAGCCCCCCCCCCACCGCCACCAACCACCGCCGCCCCGAGCCACCACCGCCGCCGTAGCCGCCGCCCGCGCCTGCCGCGGCCTGCCGCCGCCACCGCAGCCGAGCGCCGTCGCCGCCCCGCGAGCCGCCGCCCCGCCGCCCAACCCCGCCTCGCCGGAGCCACCTCGCTGGAGGTACCGCCAAAACCGAGCCGCCGGTTTTTTTTAAAAAACCGTTTGGTTTTTTAGAAACCCTATTTCGTTTTTTTAAATCGATTCGCCGCTTTTTCTCGATTCTTCTATTTAGCGGATGTTTGTCCGTACGTTCATCTAAACGAACGGTTTTCTTCCATTAGTTACAGATAACGAACGCTCGTTCGTTAGTCTGTTCGTCAGTTTTTTTATCGGATTTATCTGTGATTATTTTCAGTCGCGATTTCTGATCCAATCCTAGTTTCTGTTTATCTTTTCGCTCGTTAGTCGGAATCAGGTGATTCAAACGCCTCGAGTTTCGTCTCGAGACCCTCTTTCTGTTTAATCAACTTAAACAAGATTTTGATACTATAAAAATTGACTTTAGTCCATATTAGTAAACGGATCTTGTTTATTTCGCCGTTTGAGTTTTGTTGCTCCGTTTGATTTGATTCTTTTTGCAAACCGGAGTTCTTAAGTTGAACTTTCTGGTCAATCTTTTTATTTGAAGTTTTGCTCATGCATCTTTGCTAGTTGCTTATGTATGTTATTGTTTGTTTGCGGTAGAATTCCCGGAGTGCGAAGCGTGTTACTACGAGTCTCTAGGATTCACGGATCGTCAGCAAGGCAAGTAACACATTAACCATACTCTTTTCATACCCAGTTTTCATTGCATTAGTTCAATCTTCAAACATTTCATGATTAGGATGTCTTTAACTTGAGGGTTTTGGGAAGTAGTTGATGAGGTAGAACCTAATGCCCTGCTTATTATCAAACCCTTGGGAGTAACTTCTACGCGTTGTTTATATTGCCATGCTATGCTCGTAGACGTGGTTTGGGTTTGAGTGTATCCATGACAGATGTGAGATTGGTAATTAATGGTTTACTTAAGGTGGCAACTTAAAATTTACATCTGGGTGGATTGAGGCACCTGGGGAACCCAGCATTGTCTGTATTTTTTTGGAAATCCCGGGGTACCCGTGTGATCTTCCTATGGACCGCCACCCAGGCCTAAAGGGAACTGAGATGATTCATGCTAGAAACTTCCGTGTGCAGCCACAAGCTATTATGGGCTCTAGCATAGTTGAGTAAGTTACATGAAGCTCTTGAAGAGGTAGATCAGCAGGTAGTGGGTTTTGTAGGTTTGGTATGGTCTACCCGGAGTAGGGAGTTAATGTTTCTGAAAGACTATGTCTCGGTCATCCGTTTCACAAACACCATGCAGTGCGAGAAATCCAACGGAAGCGATCGAGTCTTGTGGGGAAAAGTGCGCAAACCTCTGCAGAGTGTACAATCTAATCATGGTTAGCAGTGTCCCCGGTTATGGACAGTCTTGAGTATCTAGTACTTGGGTTATCACATGTATCTCATCACTCTTAATTAATATAGTTGGGTTGTTAATTACTTTAATTTGGGATTGAGTTGGGGTTATACCTTCTCAATGTTTCAACCACCAGGATAGTTAAATAAAATTTATTCCTTTGTTGTAGGGAAAACTTTGCTTTTCGCAAAACTATAACCATAGAGCTTTCCACCAGCCAAATATGCATGTAGTGATAGCATTATTCTGTTCTTGCTCTAATGTGTTATATTGCCAGCGTATTCCATGTGCTGACCCATTTTCGGGATGCAACGTATTATGTTGCAGACTTTTCAGATGAGGAGTAAGGTTCGTTAGGTCGTTGCCGTGCAGCTCAGCTATGTCGTTGGAGTTGTTGGACTCACTTTATCTTCCAAGCCTTCCGCTGTTATCGCATTAGATGGCCTTAAGCCATATTATTTTAATAAGTTCTCTTTTGAGACATTCGATGTAATAAGTGTGTGATTGCTACTCTGTTATAAATCCTTCGAGTGCTGTGCCTGTCAGCATTACTGATCCAGGGATGACACTGAGGCACAGAGACTTGACCGTTTGAGGTTGGGTCGCTACAAGATGGTATCAGAGCACACGCTGAGTGTAGGACACGACCACTAAGATAAACCATATGTCACTCTTCTCTACTCATTTCTGACTCCTCTTCCTTTTCCACTCTTTAGGATGACGGAGATGAAGAACAAGTTCGCGCAACCGGATGGGGATACACCTTTTGGACGCCACCTGAAGGAAGTCACTAGGTACTTGAACATTGGAATACCAAGTTTCACTGGGACGTACAACGCCACCTTACCTGAAGAGGAGCGCTGGATGATTCAAGTACAAGTTCCAGGAAGAACGTTCTCGCCAACTTCTAAACCCATAGAATTTTCTTTCGATGCACCAACCTGGAGTCTAGGCAAGAGCATGGCAGCCCACATTACCATGGGACGCATTGGAGAAGTCTACAACAGGGAACTCAAGGACACTACCTATCAAATATGTGCGCGCTGAGATGAGCAATGGGAAATAATCAGCACCAGGAAGGATAGATCCATTGCAGCTTTTATCCAGGAACTAAACCAGCACATTCGACGTCAGGAGAACCAGATGTGCGCAGACACGTTGGAATTGAAGAAGGCAAAGACTAGGATCAACGAGTTGGAGGAAGAACTCAAGTTCACACGCGATGTATATGAGGAGGAAATCAAGACACTACTGGAGAAGAACGATGACCTGGTTAAGAAGATCGGAATATTCATGGGAGGACCAACACCGGGAGACGAAGATGACGACCCCACTTGCCCGGACAACTACATCATCATCGACGACACTGATTCTGATCCTAGTGATGATGACTTTGAAGACGAAGCTAGAGCGGACATTATGGAATCTTCCACCGATCAAAATTTCTAGATGACCACCATATATTAGTAGTATTCCCCCATGTATTTAGTAGTAGTTGAACACTTTTGTGATAGTTCTAGACCGTTGTATGCCCTTGCTTGATTGAGTGAGTGATATGATTGTGTTTGTCTCATGTGCATATGGGTAGTGCTTTCTCTCTAGACCTTTTTCTATTCTAATCTCTTCCATCTAAACCCATCAGATGCCTCCGAGACGTGACACCAGTTTTGCTTTCCCACCGGAGCTCACCCAGTTGATCCAGCAGCAGAATGCTTTGATGCAATTGCTAGTTCAGAACCAGGGCAACAACAACAACAATAACAACAACAACAACAACAACAACAACAACAACAACAACAACAACAACAACAACAACAACAACAACAACAACAACAACAACAACAACAACAACAACAACAACAACAACAACAACAACAACAACAACAACAACAACAACAACAACAACAACAACCCGCCACCAGTGGACAACCTAGCCCGTTTTCTAAGGTTACAGCCGCCGGTGTTTTCCAGTAGCACCGAGCCAATAGTTGCTGATGATTGGCTACGCCGTATCGGAAAGGAGTTGACCACCGCAGGTTGCAGAGATGCGGAGAAGGTGCGTTTTGCCGCACACCAATTGGATGGACCTGCAGCATCATGGTAGGAGAATTTCACAGCCACCTATCCTATCGACACTGTCACATGGGCTCAGTTTCAGCAGGCTTTTCATACTGCCCATGTTTCCACTGGAGCTATGCAGATGAAGAAGCGGGAGTTTCGCAATTTACGCCAGGGGAACCGTACTGTTGGCTAGTACATGGATGATTTTAGCAAGTTATCACGCTATGCCCCTGATGATGTGGCCATAGATGCCGCAAAGCAGGAGAAGTTTATGAAAGGGTTGAGTGATGAGATGAGTATGCAGTTGATGGTGGCAACCTTCAACAACTACCAGGAGTTGGTAGATAAGGCTCTTATGATTGAAGGGAAGCAACCGCAGATTGAGAGCCGTAAGAGGAAGTATGGACAAGGGAAGTATAACTCAGGAGTTCAGCAGAAGCCTCGCTTAACCCCGAATTCGGGAGGACTTGTTCATAACCATGGAGGTCACACCCACACTGGAGGAGGATCGCATAACCACAATGGTGGTAAGAATGGAAATGGGAACGGATCTAACAACAATCAGAATCGCTCAAATCCAGCCACACCCGCCAAGAGAGACCTAAGTCAAGTTACTTGCTTTAAGTGCGGGAAGACTGGGCACTATGCCAATGATTGCCCTAAAGGAAGGAATGGAAACAGAAACGGGAGCGCCGGGAAGAAGCCTAATCCATTCAAGAAAGGACAAGTGAACCACGTTAACGTGGAGGAGGTTGAAGAGCAGCCGGACGCGGTAACAGGTAAGTTTTTGGTTAAGCCATTTACCGCTCTTATTCTTTTCGATACTGGTGCATCGCATTCATACATATCAAGGGGATTCATGGAAAAGTTTAACCTACCAACCCAAACCCTGAGGACCCCTCTTTTAGTGAGCTCGCCTGGAGCAGAGTATATGGCTAGCTGATGGTGCAACTGGATACCCCTAACCATTGGGACGCATGTTTTTCCGTCTGACCTAATTATCTTGGAGTCACAAGGATTGGATGTGATATTAGGTATGGACTAGATGTCAAAGTATGGAGGAAGTATTGACTATGCTAGTAAGTCAATTTATCTCACCACCCCGGAGGGGAAAAGGATTAAGTACGTATCTAGGCATGTGCCTAGGAGGACCCAAGTGAATGCCCTCACAGGAGTTGTGCAGGAGGAAGTGCCTGTAGTAAAGGATTACCCAAATGTTTTCCCAGAAGAGTTACCAGGCATGCCACTGGATCGAGACATTGAGTTTTGGATAGAGCTATTGCCAGGTACAGGGCAAATATCCAAGAGACCCTATCGGATGCCCGCAAATGATCTGGAGGAAATTAAGAAGCAGATTAAGGAGTTGTTGGAGAAAGGTTATATTCGAAGGAGTTCATCACCTTGGGGAGCTCCAGTACTTTTGGTCGAGAAGAAGGATAAATCCCTGAGGATGGTTGTTGATTATCGAGCCTTGAACAAAGTAACGATTAAGAACAAGTATCCACTACCGATGATCAATGATCTGTTTGATCAGCTGCAAGGAGCTAAGGTGTTTTCGAAGATTGATCTACGATCAGGGTACCATCAGTTGAAGATCCGAGAGAAGGATATACCCAAGACAGCGTTCACCACGCGGTATGGATTATACGAGTATATGGTCATGTCGTTTGGACTGACAAACGCCCCTGCCTATTTCATGAGTATGATGAACAAAGTGTTCATGGAGTATTTGGACAAATTCGTTGTGGTGTTTATCGATGATATTATGGTATACTCGAAGAATGAAGAGGAGCACAAGGAGCATTTGCGATTAGTTCTCGAGAAACTCAGGGAACACCAGTTATACGCCAAGTTCAGCAAGTGCGAATTTTGGTTGAAGGAAGTTGGATTTCTTGGGCATGTTATATCAGGAGAAGGTATAGCAGTAGACCCCAACAAGGTTCAGTCGGTCACTGAATGGTCGGCACCCACTTTAGTTGGCGAGATCCGCAGTTTCCTTGGACTCGCGGGATATTATCGGAGATTCATTGAGAATTTTTCCAAGCTTACAAAGCCAATGACTAAACTATTGAAGAAGGATACTAAGTTTAAATGGACAGAAGATTGCGAGGCAAGTTTTCAGGAGTTGAAGAAACGTTTGACTACAGCCCCAGTGCTAACATTGCCAGATATACATAAGGAGTTCCAAGTGTATTGCGACGCCTCTCACTTGGGACTGGGATGTGTGCTTATGCAGGACGGAAAAGTTGTTTCGTATGCCTCACGACAACTGAAACCCCATGAGTTGAACTATGCCATGCATGATTTGGAGTTAGCAGCCGTAGTGCACGCATTAAAGACTTGGAGACATTACCTTATTGGAAATCGTTGTGATGTGTACACGGATCATAGGAATTTGAAGTATATTTTCACGCAAAAGGAGCTGAACCTTAGACAGAGGAGATGGTTGGAACTTATAAAGGATTATGATATGAAGCTACACTATCATCCAGGAAAGGCCAATGTGGTAGCAGACGCTTTGAGCCGGAAGAGTTATGCCAATATACTTGAAGGTAAGGGATTGCCAAAGGATTTAGCTGAGGATATCATGAAACTTCGATTGGAGATTGTTCCAAGAGGTTTCCTTGCAACAATGGAGGTTCATTCGACCTTGTTGAACAAAATTCGAGAAGCTCAGAAGGAGGATAAGGAGATTGCCGAGATAAAGGAGAAGATGAGCAAAGGAAAGGCCAAAGGTTTTCGCGAGGATGAGCACGATACCTTATGGTTTGATGACCGAGTTTATGTGCCCAATAACCCAGAGATCAGGAAGTTAATAATTCAGGAGGCTCATGACTCACCATACTCGATACACCCCGGAAACACCAAGATGTATTTGGATTTAAAAGAACGTTTCTGGTGGACTGGTATGAAGAAGGATATCGCCGAGTATGTGGCCGTATGTGATGTATGTCAGAGAGTGAAGGCAGAGCATCAGAAGCCAGCAGGACTGTTACAACCTATGTTGATACCCGAATGGAAGTGGGATAAACTTGGCATGGACTTTATCACCGGACTACCCAGGACCAAAGCAGGATATGACTCAATATGGGTAGTAGTGGATCGTTTGACCAAAGTGGCTCACTATATCCCGGTGAAAACCACTTATACAAGTGCAAAGTTGGCCAAGATATATATGTCCAGGATCGTATGTCTGCATGGAGTTCTGAGGAGCATCGCATCAGATAGAGGGACACAGCTTACTTCAAAGTTTTGGCATCAGTTACACCAGACCTTGGGTATGAGATTGGAGTTCAGTACAACATTCCACCTGGAGACAGATGGACAGACCGAGAGAGTCAACTAGATACTGGAAGATATGTTGAGAGCCTGTGCGCTAGATTATGGATCTAGTTGGGATGACAATTTGCCTTACGCAGAGTTTTCATACAACAATAGCTACCAAGCCAGTTTGAAGATGGCACCGTTCGAAGCTCTGTATGGACGCAGATGCAGAACACCGTTGATGTGGGATGAGGTAGGAGACCGACAGCTGTTTGGACCGGACTTGATCAAAGAGTCTGAGGAGAAGGTTAAGTTGATTCGGGATAGACTGAAGGTAGCTCAGTCTAGGCAGAAAAGTTATGCAGACTCGAAACGCAAGGAAGTAACTTATGAAATTGGAGACAGAGCATATCTGCGAGTATCACCTTTGCGAGGAGTGAAACGTTTTGGTGTTAAGGGAAAATTAGCCCCGAGATTTGTAGGACCGTATCGTGTTTTGGAACGGATGGGGGAAGCTGCCTACAAGCTGGAATTACCTGAAGGACTATCAGGAGTTCACGATGTGTTCCACGTCTCACAACTGCAGAAGTGTCATGCTGAGATGGCTGATATACCATTAAGAGATACAGTACCCTTGGAGGCAATTCAGCTGGACAGTGATTTGACTTATGAGGAGAAGCCAGTAAAGATTCTCGAGTTTGCCAGCCGAGTCACTCGCAGCAAGGTTATCAAATTTTGCAAAGTTCAGTGGAGCCACCATACCGAGGATGAAGCCACCTGGGAACGAGAGGATGATCTTCGCAAGGACCACCCACACCTATTTTCTGACCAACCCAAATCTCGAGGGCGAGATTCATCTTAAGGGGGGTAGGTTTGTAACATCCCAAATTTTCAATTTGGAATGTTATACATAGATCATCCATGCATACTTTATTGCATTTCCGCTCCGCAATCCTCGAAATCCTAAGCAACTCAAGGACCCTTGGAGAGAGTTGGGGATTTCCCGATTTTCATATTTGATTTCCTATCAAATAGTGAAACGAGGATTTTTTATTTTAATTATTTTTCTCTCCGAAAAATATTTCTTATAAAAACATATGAGAGGAGATAATATGACTTCTCCAAAACAATTGAAATATTGGAGGAAAAATGTTAAAATCATTTGTTTGATTTTATTGGAGTATATTTGGATTTTATTTGCATTAGAAAAATTGCACGTTTTCAAAATTGCATTTTAGGGCCAAGAAAATGTTCATCTCGTTCTAAATATTCTATTTAGAAGGTGAAAATTTGTTTTGGCATTTTTAGGTTTTTATTTTATTTTCTAGGATTTTATTTTTCCGTCGGTGAAATTATTTCTTAAAAAAAAAACTTCGGGCACCGACAGGGCCGAAACCCAGCCGGGCCGGCCCAACTCCCCCGCGCCGCCGCCGACTCGGACGAGGAGTCCGACCGGGACTCCTCTCGCCACCGCGCCTTGCCCCCTCCTCCAAGCCGCCCCCCCTTTATATACGCCGCCCCACCGCCACCAACCACCGTCGCCCCGAGCAACCACCGCCGCCGAAGCCGCCGCCCGCGCCTGCCGCCGCTTGCCGTGCCGCCGCCGAGCCCCGCCACCCCGCGAGCCGCCGCCCCGCCGCCCAACCCCGCCTCGCCGGAGCCACCTCGCCGGAGGTACCCAGGGATCCGAGCCGCCGGTTTTTTTAACCCGTTCGGTTTTTTTAGAAACCCTAGTTCGGTTCACCGATTTTTCTCGATTCTTCTATTTAGCAGACGTTCGTCCGTACCTTCGTCTAAACGTACGGTTTTCTTCCGTTAGTTACAGATAACGAACGCTCGTTCGTTAGTCTGTTCGTCAGTTTTCTTTTATCGGATTTATCTGCGATTATTTTCAGTCGCGATTTCTGATCCGATCTTAGTTTTTGTTTATCTTTTTGCTCGTTAGTCGGAATCAGGTGATTCAAACTCCTAGAGTTTCGTCTCGAGACCCTCTTTCTGTTTAATCAACTTAAACAAGATTTTTATACTATAAAAATTGACTTTAGTTCAGATTAGTAAACGGATCTTGTTTCTTTTGCCGTTTGAGTTTCGTTGCTCCGTTTGATTTGATTATTTTTGCAAACCGGAGATCTTAAGTTGAACTTTCTGGTCAATCTTTTTATTTGAAGTTTTGCTTGTGCATCTTTGCTAGTTGCTTATGTATGTTATTGTTTGTTTGCGATAGAATTCCCGAAGTGCGAAGCGTGTTACTACGAGTCTCTAGGATTCACGGATCGTCAACAAGGCAAGTAACACATTGACCATACTCTTTTCATACCCTGTTTTCATTGCATTAGTTCAATCCTCAAACATTGCATGATTAGGATGTCTTTAACTTGAGGGTTTTGGGAAGTAGTTGATGAGGTAGAACCTAATGCACTACTTATTATCAAACCCTTGGGAGTTACTTCTACGCGTTGCTTATATTGCCATGCTATGCTCGTAGACGTGGTTTGGGCTTGAGTGTATCCATGACAGATGTGAGATTGTTAATTAATGGTTTCCTTAAGGTGGCAACTTAAAATTTACATCTGGGAGGATTGAGGCACTTGGGGAACCCAGCGTTGTCTGTATTTTTTTGGAAATCCCGGGGTACCCGTGTGATCTTCCTATGGAACGCCACCCAGGCTTATAGGGAACTGAGATGATTCATGCTAGAAACTTCCGTGTGCAGCCACAAGCTACTATGGGCTCTAGCATAGTTGAGTAAGTTACGTGAAGCTCTTGAAGAGGTAGATCAGCAGGTAGTGGGTTTGTTGGTTTGGTATGGTCTACCCGGAGTAGGGAGTTAATGTTTCTGAAAGACTATGTCTCGGTCATCCGTTTCTCAAACACCATGCAGTGCGAGGAATCCAACGGAAGCGATCGAGTCTTATGGGGAAAAGTGTGCAAACCTCTGCAGAGTGTACAATCTAATCATGGTTAGCCGTGTCCCCGGTTATGGACAGTCTTGAGCATCTAGTAGTTGGGTTATCACATGTATCTCATCACTCTTAATTAATATTGTTGGGTTGTTAATTACTTTAATTTGGGATTGAGTTGGGATTATACCTTCTCAATGTTTCAACCATCATGATAGTTAAATAAAATGTATTCCTTTGTTGTAAGGAAAAATTTGCTTTTCGCAAAACTATAACCATAGAGCTTTCCACCAGCCAAATATGCATGTAGTGATAGCATTGTTCTGTTCTTGCTCTACTGTGTTATATTGCCAGCGTATTCCATGTGCTGACTGGTTTTCGGGCTGCAACGTATTATGTTGCAGACTTTTCAGACGAGGAGTAAGGTTCGTTAGGTCGTTGCCGTGCAGCTCAGCTATGCCGTTGGAGTTGTTGGACTCACTTTATCTTCCAAGCCTTGCGCTGTTATCGCATTAGATGACCTTAAGCCATATTATTGTAATAAGTTCTCTTTTGAGACATTTGATGTAATAAGTGTGTGATTGCTACTCTATTATAAATCCTTCGAGTACTGTGTGTGTCAGCATTACTGATCCAGGGATGACACTGAGGCACAAAGACTTGACCGTTTGAGGTCGGTTCGCTACACAGCTCCTACCACCACTTTTCCACACTCGCTATATTTACTTTATTGCCTCTTTATCTAAACAGCCCCTACTTTTTATTTACGTGCTCTTTATTATCTTGTAAACCTATCCAACAACACCTACAAAGTCCTTCTAGTTTCATACTTGTTCTAGGTAAAGCGAACGTCAAGCGTGCATAGAGTCGTATCAGTGGCAGATAGGACTTGAGAGAACATTTGTTCTACCTTTAGCTCCTCGTTGGGTTTGACACTCTTACTTATCTAAAGAGGCTACAATTATCCCCTACACTTGTGGGTTATCAAGACCTTTTTCTGGCGCCGTTGCCGGGGAGTCATAGCGTGGGGTGAATATTCTCGTGTGTGCTTGTTTGCTTTATCACTAAGTAATTTTTATTTGCTGTTCTTAGTTGTTTTCTATCTTTAGTTATGGGTAGGAAATGCAAAATACCAAAAAATTAGTTGTACCTACTGAACCAATGGTTGAAGAACCACTCAAAATCTATCACATTCATGAAGCTTTTTACTTGGATCATCTTCGATCCCTTTGTGCTCGTGCTGAAACCCCAACTAGCTTAGTTGATGGCAAGTCTTTAGATGAGCATGCTTGTCATGTGAGACACCGTATATTTGGAAAAGGGAAACTTTTACTGGATCAAATTCATCGTTTGCAATGCTATGCTTGGAATTTATGTGAAATATATGATGTTACTTGTTGTTCTGAAAACCCTAAGAAACACCTTCCCTACCAATGTGAGTTTATTGATAATGGAATCGTATCTTCGTATGCTAAGGGTGTTTATAATTACTATGATGTTCAACAAATTGAAGAATGTGTTGCTTTTAAGGGTGATTATGAAATTGCTTCTTTGATTGAAACATATGATGCTACTCTCTACAAATCTATTTTTTTGCCATATTTAAATATTGTTATGATAATTATGCTTCTAATGCCTATGTTAAACCATATATTGAGGACTCCTCCGCTGTCCAAGAAGAGAGTAATATTTTGCAGGAGTCTATGGAAGAAGAAATTGATGAAACTATGAGCTCATTGGATGAAAAAGATGATGAGGAGAGCGAAGAACAAAAGGAGGAAGAGTGGATTAGCTACCCGTGCTCACCTTCTAATGAGAGTAACTCTTTAACTCATACATTGTTTAATTTTCCTTCGTGCTTACCAAAGGATGATTGATATGATGATTGTTATGATCCCATTGATTCTCTTGAAATATCTCTTTTTGATGATGCTTGCTATGCTTGTTGCTATGCTTGTGGCCAAGATGCCAATATGAATTATGCTTATGGAGATGAACTTGCTATAGTTCCTTATGTTAAACATGAAATTGTTGCTATTGCACCCACGCATGATAGTCCTATTATCTTTTTGAATTCTCCAAACTACACTATATTGGAGAAGTTTATGCTTATTAAGGATTATATTGGTGGGTTATGTTTTACTACTATACATGATGATTTTGATAGATATAATATGCATGTGCTTGCTGCTCCTACTTGCAATTATTATGAGAGAGGAACTATATCTCCACCTCTCTATGTTTCCAACACGATAGAACTGCAAGAAACTGCTTATACTATGCATTGGCCTTTACTATGTGTGCACGAATTGTTCTTTTATGACATGCCGATGCATAGGAAGAGAGTTAGACTTTGTTTTTGCATGATATATGTTACTTTGTGCTCACTACTAAATTACAAATCATTGTTAATTAAAATTGGCTTTGATATACCTTGAGATCCGGGTGGATCCATTACTTGAGCACTTTATGCCTAGCTTAATGGCTTTAAAGAAAGCGCTGCTAGGGAGACAACCCGAAAGTTTTAGAGAGTCATTTATTTCTGTTGAGTGCTTTTATATAGTCTAAAAACAAAAAAATAAAGAGGGGAACCCAAAACTTTTCAAAAAGGAAAGTGAAAGTGAGAGAGACAAGCATTGTTGAAGTGGGAGAGCTCCTTGAACTTTGTTCATGCTCACGGAAACTTTGTGAATCTTAATTACAAAAAAAATTCATCAAAAATAATTATCCCCTTGTACAATTCCATTGTATTATAAAAATAATGTGCTAAGGTTTGCTTTTAGGATGTTTACAATGCTTGTTGGTTTGTACAGTGCAGGACAGAAACTTTGGCTGTAGTGCGCGATTTTACATTTTTTACTGGAACGTCAAACGGTTTAAAACTTTTTGCACTCTCTTTCTATACAATTTTTTTATTTTTCCGAATTTTGGTAGAATTTTTCGGGTACCATAAGTATGGTGAATGTTCAGATTGCTATAGACTATTCTGTTTTTGACAGATTCTGTTTTTGATGCATAGTTTACTTGTTTTGATGAAACTATCAATTCCTATCAGTGGATTAAGCCATGTAAAAGCTATATTATAGTAGACACAATTCAAAAACAAAATCTGAATTGGTTTGCAACAGTACTTAGAGTAGTGATTTACTTTATTATACTAACGGATCCTACCGAGTTTTGTGTGGATGAAGTGTTTGATCGAGGAGGTTTCGATATGAGGAAAAGGAAGAGAGGCAAGATCTCAAGCTTGGGGATACCCAAGGCACCCCAAGTGAATATTCAAGGAGACTCAAGCGTCTAAGCTTGGGGATGCCCCGAAAGGCATCCCCTCTTTCTTCAACAAGTATCGATATGTTTTCGGATTCGTTTCGTTCATGCGATATGTGCAAGTATTGGAGTGTCTTTTGCATTTAGTTTTCACTTTTTTTTATGAGCCATGCTGGTATGAGATAGTCCTTGGTTGATTTATAGAATGCTCATTGCACTTCACTTAAATCTTTTGAGTATGGCTTTATAGAATGCTTCATGTGCTTCACTTATATCATTTGAAGTTTGGATTGTCTGTTTCTCTTCACATAGAAAACCGCCATTTGTAGAATACTCTTTTGCTTCACTTATATTTGTTAGAGAGTGAGCATATCTTTTGTAGAAAGAATTAAACTCTCTTGCTTCACTTATATCTATTTAGAGAGATGATAGGAATTGGTCATTCACATGGTTAGTCATAAAATCCTACATAAAACTTGTAGATCACTGAATATGATATGTTTGATTCCTTGCAATAGTTTTGCGATATAGAGATGACAATATGTGGGAGGTACTAGTAGATGGTTCTGTTTAGTAAGGATATTAGTGTTAAGGTTTGTGATTCCCGAAGCATGCACGTATGGTCTACTCACTATGTAACCAAATTGGCGCGCATTGTATTTTGATTGTTTATCTTTGCGTGAAGGTCAGGGGCGCGTGATGGTTAACTCCTACCAATCTCCCCCCTAGGAGCATGCATGTAGTACTTTGTTTCAATGGCTAATGAATTTTTGCAGTAAGTATGTGAGTTCTTTATGACTAATGTTGAGTCCATGGATTATATGCACTCTCACCCTTCCATCATTGCTAGCCTCTTCGGTACCGTGCATTGCCCTTTCTCACCTCGAGAGTTGGTGCAAACTTCGCCGGTGCATCCAAACCCCGTGATACGATATGCTCTATCACACATAAGCCTCCTTATATCTTCCTCAAAACAGCCACCATACCTACCTATCATGGCATTTCCATAGCCATTCCGAGATATATTGCCATGCAACTTCCATCATCATCATATACATGACTTGAGCATTCATTGTCATATTGCTTTGCATGATCGTAAGATAGCTAGCATGATGTTTTCATGGCTTTTCCGTCTTTTGATGTCATTACTATGCTAGATCATTGCCCATCCCGGTACACCGCCGGAAGCATTCATATAGAGTCATATCTTTGTTCTAGTATCGAGTTGTAATATTGAGTTGTAAGTAAATAAAAGTGTGATGATCATCATTATAGAGCATTGCCCCATTCAAAAAAAGAGAGGCCAAAGAAGCCTAAATAAAAAAGGGGGGCAAAGAAGCCCATTCAAAAAAAAGAAGGGGCAATGTTAGTATCCTTTTACCACACTTGTGCTTCAGAGTAGCACCATGTTCTTCATATAGAGAGTCTCCTATATTGTCACTTTCATATACTAGTGGGAATTTTCATTATAGAACTTGTCTTGTATATTCCAACGATGGGCTTCCTCAAATTCCCTAGGTCTTCATGAGCAAGCAAGTTGGATGCACACCCACTTAGTTTCAGTTTGAGCTTTCATACACTTATAGCTCTAGTGCATCTGTTGCATGGCAATCCCTACTCCCCACATTGACATCAATTGATGGGCATCTCCATAGCCCATTGATTAGCCGCGTCGATGTGAGACTTTCTCCTTTTTTGACTTCTCCACATAACCTCCACCATCATATTCTATTCTGCCTATAGTGCTATATCAATGGCTCACGCTCATGTATTGCATGAAAGTTGAAAAAGTTTGAGAATACTAAAGTATGAAACAATTGCTTGGCTGACACCGGGATAGGCATGAGGGGTACCTTGTGTTAAGAAAGGGAGCATACAAGACTATATGATTTTGTAGGGATAACGGTCTGGAAGCATTGATATTTTGAAAGACATGATTGTTTGTTGGGATGCCCTAAGTATTATTATTTTTATGTCAAATGATAGACTATTGCCTTGAATCACTCGTGTCTTAATATTCATGCCATGATTAGATATATAATCAAGATTATGCTAGGTAGCATTCCACATCAATTTTTTTATCATTTACCTACTCGAGGACGAGCAGGAATTAAGCTTGGGGATGCTGATATGTCTCTGTCGTATCTATAATTTTTGATTGTTCCATGCCAATATTCTACAACTTTCATATACTTTTGGCAACTTTTTATATTATTTTCAGGACTAACATATTGATTCAGTGCCAGTGCCAGTTCCTGTTTGTTGCATGTTTTATGTTTCACAGAAACCCCATATCAAACGGAGTCCAAACGGGATAAAACCGGACGGAGATCATTTTTGGAATATTTCTGGTTTTTTGGAAGAAAAAAACCAACGCGAGACGGTGCCTGATGGGGCCACGAGGCAGGGGGCACGCCCCTGACCGTCGTGGGCACCCCGTAAGGTGGTTGACGCTCTTCTTTTGCCGCAAGAAAGCTAATTTTCGGAGAAAAATCAGGGTGAAGGTTTCAATCCAATCGGAGTTACGGATCTTCGGATATATAAGAACGGTGAAAGGGCAGAATCTGGGAACGCAGAAACAGAGAGAGACAGAGAGACAGATCCAATCTCGGAGGGGCTCTCGCCCCTCCCACACCATGGGAGCCAAGGACTAGAGGGGAAACCCTTCTCCCATCTAGGGAGAAGGTCAAGGAAGAAGACCAAGAAGGGGGCTCTCTCCCCCTTGCTTCCGGTGGCGCCGGAACACCACCAGGGGCCATCATCATCACCGCGATCTTCACCAACACCGCTGTCATCTCCACCAACATCTCCATCACCTTCCCCCATCTATATTCAGCGGTCCACTCACCCGCTACCCGTTGTACCCTCTACTTGAACATGGTCCTTTATGCTTCATATTATTATCCAATGATGTGTTGCCATCCTATGATGTCTGAGTAGATTTTCGTTGTCCTATCGGTGATTGATGAATTGCTATGATTGGTTTAATTTTCTTGTGGTTATGTTGCTGTCCTATTGTGCCCTCCGTGTCACGAAAGCGTGAGGGATTCCCGCTATAGGGTGTTGCAATACATTCATGATTCGCTTATAGTGGGTTGCTTGAGTGACAGAAGCATAAACCCGAGTAAGGGGGTTGTGGCGTATGGGATAAAGGGGACTTGATGCTTTAATGCTATGGTTGGGTTTTACCTTACTGATCTTTAGTAGTTGCGAATGCTTGCTAGAGTTCCAATCATAAGTGCATATGATCCAAGAAGAGAAAGTATGTTAGCTTATGCCTCTACCACATAAAACTTGCTATCGGTCTAGTAAAGTAGTCAATTGCTTAGGGACAATTTCACAACTCCTACCACCACTTTTCCACACTTGCTATATCTACTTTATTTCTTCTTTATCTAAACAGCCCCTAGTTTATATTTACGTGCTCTTTATTATCTTGCTTACCTACCCAACAACAACTACAAAGTCCTTCTAGTTTCATACTTGTTCTAGGTAAAGCGAATGCTAAGCGTGCGTAGAGTTGTATATGTGGTCGATAGAACTTGAGGGAATATTTGTTCTACCTTTAGCTCCTCATTGGGTTCGACGCTCTTACTTATCGAAAGAGGCTACAATTGATCCCCTATACTTGTATACTTGTGGGTTATCATACACCATTGGAAAGATATTGTCAAGGCGCAACTTTTTCATATATATTACATTCTCTAATTCATTACGGTTTAGGAGCAGTTTTAAAATTACAAAAAAGCAGACACTCTGTTTTTTGCAACACCCAAATCGACGAGTGAACTTCATCCGACAAAAAACTGCACTGCTTCGGACAGAAAACCACACTGCATCATACGGTCAAGTGAACTTCATGATTTCTTGTGCTGGACGTAAATTTTCTCACACAAGTTTCTGTGAGTTTTCGTTGTCTTTTATTCAACTTTGTTTATGAACGAGGGTGTACCGCAAAGTTGAGGGCAAGTGAACCGCAACATATATCGAAGTGAGCCGCATTATTATCTTGTTGTTTCGCTAAAATTTTCGCACCTTTTCGTGTTGGGCGCAAGTGAATGGCATCGCTCTCACAAGTGAACCACATCTGAGGACCAAATGCACTACAAGTGTTGATGTAGTCGACTGAATTTTAAGACACACGAAACAAATTGCACTTCATACAAAAGGGTAATGAGCTGCTACACAAATGGAGTGAACTACATTTTTTGGTCTGTCTCCAAACAAATTTATTCAAGACCGTGAGCATCGCGCCACCGCACTGCAAGCACCCTCATCAGTGGACTGCACACCCAGCCGCACCGCACTGCCGGCGCCACAGATTTCTCATAATGAACTGCAAACAAATATTTAGTGAGCTGCAAAAAAAAATTCAAAGGAGCTGCAAAAAGGGGGAGGCGGATCCTATGATGCGGAGCAAACAAGGAAGGTTCAGAGCGCTCGCCGGGCACTGCAAGACCATGTCAAACATACATCACATACAAATCTCTAAACAAAAAGTAATTTTGTTTGTAGCTCACTTCGCTTGCTCAACACCAAACTTTGTTAACGATGGTGGTGGTTGGGATCAGCTAGACGAGCAGCGCTTGATGAGGAAGGGAGCAGGGCTCCAGCGACCCTCGGTGCTTGATGCCGCAGGCGCCTGGGTGGCAAGATCCAGGGAGGGGACGGGATCCAGGGTGGTGCTCTTCTCCGTCTGCGGAGGGCGGGGCCGCTGGAGATCCTGTCTGTTGTCTCCATGACCGACTGGATTCGTTGTCGCCGCGGGTGGAGGTGCTGGCCGCCGAGGCTGGGATGGCACGACGCGGGTACCCGAGGGGGCCGGGACGGGCAGTGGGTTGCCAGGGCCCTACCATCGTGGAGGAGCAGGGGATGGGCCCCCGATCGGCAGTGCGGCCAGATCTAGGGAAGGTGTTGGTGTGGCGGCGCGGGGGCGGGAGGTGGTCCGGCGGCGCAGGGCTGGAGGTGGTGCGGCGGCGCGGGGCCGGAGGTGGTGCGGCGGCAGGGGCTAGAGGTGGTGCGGCAGCAAGGACCGGAGGTGGTGCGGCCGCGCGGGGCGGGAGGTGGTGTGGCGGCGGAAGAAGGTGATGCAGCGGCGCGGGGTAGGATCCGGGGGCAGCATGGCGGCGTGCATCTAGTCCGGCAGCGGCCGTGGGGCGGGGGAGCGGTAGTTTGCTGGGGCTGCGGGGGAGGTGGAGGTTGGGGTGGAGCGGGAGGGACGTGGGAGAGGTGGGGGTTGACCGGGAAGAAGGTGGGTTAAGTGGGGAGGTTGGTCCGTGGTTTTTTGAAGTGCTAAACTGTTAGCAGAATAAGCTAGTGTTAGCAGAATAAGACTCTTAAGGGGTGTTATTAGAATAGACCCATCCTATATATATATATATATATATATATATATATATATATATATATATATATATATATATATATATATATATATACAAAGCAAATGGGCAATTAGTTTTTTTTGGGGTTTTGTTCTTCACTGAGATTTTGTATCTCATTGGATTTTATGTAATATTAATATATATTTAAACGAGTTTTAATATGGTCCTACTATTGGGATGAATTATATTTCGTATCCCAGCAAAAATATGCGATTTTTTTAAAATTTCGTATATTTTGTAGTTCGAATTTTTAACACTGGTCCTGACCAGAAAATGGGGAGAAATTTTAAAAATGGAAAATGGGCTTCAATAAATTACATATGAATTAGCAAATGAGCTGGAAATTATAAAAATAATAGCAAATGGGCTGTACATGCCAGAGATTTCAAGGCTGACTTGTTTATGCAAGGCTTTGTCAAGTTATAGTCAACACACAATCTAGCAGCAGTGACTGTTGGATGTCCATCCAACGGCGACGTGCTTCTTCAATTTCTGATCTTCCTACTCCAGCCGCCTAAACCAGCGCCAGGAGGACTGCCTGCTCCCTCCTCCCGTGGCCGGCTGTGATGCCGTGTAGGCTTCAATGGCCCACCCTACTCCATCCACTGGCCTGGACATCCTTCTACCCACCCGCACCTCCTATTATTCTTCGGCGATGGCAGCCGAACTAGTCAACTGTCATACTCCCCTCAGCGTGGGCATTCAATGTTGTGCCTTCGCCGGCTCCGGGTCATCTCATTCCTAGGCCTCATCGTCGTCCACTATGTTGGTGCTCCAGGCGCGGCGTGCTCAATATGGTCAACAAACGACAGCCATCGGAATTGGGACGTACATGGAGAGGCTGACAGTAGGTACCCCATGGTCCATGGCCGCACTCAAGCAACGGCCTCCTTATTACGCGAAAAATATGATTCCTCCCCCTGACATTTGTGGCCCACCAGCTATATCTTTGCAAGGAAGGAATTGCCTCCTTATTACGTGAAAAAAACCGATTCCTCCCCATGACCACTGGGACTCACCAGATTTGGAGGCTGACCCATGGGCCTACTAAGTTGACCCGTACGCAGGGCTTTATTAACTTAGTCAACAAACTATTCTAGGAGCAGTGACCGTTGCACTACTGCAGTATGCTGCTAACGCGACACTACAATTAGAGACCCTTTAACAAAACTGTGTGCGATGCATTAATCGCAAACGGTGTTGTAAAAAACCGTCAAAAAAGATGCAAAATGTTTGCGATGGCGAAGACATCAAACACGGTTCAGATTTTAGTTGCGTGTGCGATGCAGGGCATACGTTTGATCCATACGAACTGTTTGCGATGAGATAGAACAACAAAAATGGGCAACCATATCAAGGTGTGTGCGATATACGGCATATAGTTCGCTCAGATGAACTGTTTGCTATTAGAGAATGCAACAAAAACGGTTAGCCAGATCAAGGTGTGTGTGATATACGGCATATGGTTCACTCACACGAACTGTTTTAGATTAGGGAACACAACAGAAACTGTTGAACTTAACAAGATGTGTGTGATATGCGGCATACAGTTCACATAGATGAACTGTTTGCGATGAGCAAAAGAACACAAACGATTCGTGTAAACAAGATGTGTGTGATACGTGGAAAACAACCCACTTGGATGAATTGTTTGCGATGAGAAAATAACACAAACGGTTACTACAGTTAATTCGTGTGCGATTCTGTGTGTACAAAAAACTTTCAAAAATGCAAACTAGTTGCTTGCGGTGGCTAGGAGTATCACACACGATGCGTCTGCGAGTACTCATGTGCGATGATTAATAAGTTACACATACCTTTCCTTATGTTAACACATGTGTGAATTTACAATATGCACAATTAATATGCAAATGCCTTCTCGACATCGGTGCTGATTGCCACGTCCAAAACTTGGACGTCCTCTACTCTACCGCTCTACCAGGCACAAGCTTAAACTCAATGAACTGTGTACGATACTAATACTTTTCATGAAAATTTAAGAACTTGGCTAACAACATTTGAGTAACATATATATAGTGGTTACACTAATCGACAAAAGGAGGATCTTCGTAACACGGCTTTGACAACCATATGGTCCATATCTACATACTTAACATAGTAACAACTATCACATTTTAAGAGGCTGAGGGCCAACAACCATATGGTCCATATCTACATACTTAACATAGTAACAACTAGCACATTTTAAGAGGCTGAGCGCCAACAACCACAACTATCCACTGGAAGCAGCTTGATCACGGCGACTAGGCATCTCGTCAATGAAAAGGACGAACCCTCCTGTGCCTTGGTAAAGCATGAGTAGAACAGTGTCTCCATTTTTCCAATATGGATGCGTTGCCACGACAAGCGAGAACTTGTTAATTTGAATGGTTCCATTTCTGCGGGAAATGCAGTACCTTGCAATCACTTTGGCGTTATTAGCAGGCAAAGTGTAATTTGACCACACCAGGAAATTGATCCAGGAACAGCTATAGCGGGCAATTTCTGTTGAAATGTAGAATAAAAACCAATTGTAACATATCATTGAAAATATATATAGTTTATGAGCATCAACATAAAAATAAGACTTTGTACCAGCGTTTTGTGCACATAATTAGTCTTGTTCAATGTGTGCACCATAGGTATAATTAATCCCATCCAAAATCCAGCGTTCATATGCTATGCTATCTCTGTCAGATTATCAACAAATTTTATGACATGCTCCAAGTCCTTCCAGTGAAATTCGGTACGCTTAGGAACATACAGATCGTTAACTATGCATCCAACATATCCCGCTTAAAAGGTGGAAAGGTATTATTTATTCAGAACATAGCAGAAGAATATATGTGCGCATAAATTTGTAAATAGAATTTGTTACTGCCTAAGAATGGAGTCAGAAAATGAAATAACAATTGGTTGCTTAAATAGTGATCAATTAGTCAGAACAAATACCCCGATTTTGCTAAGTAATATGCCAGCATGGAGAAAGTTGAAAGGACACTAACCTCGATCAGACTTTGATCGGCTGATGACGTTGGGGAAGCAAACATCCATGTTAATTAGACCAGACTATGGTGCAAGAACTAGAATTTTATTGCTAGCTTTCAGTTCATAACACTTAGACATTTTTCTCCAAAGGTCTGCATCAAAATAGGAGTGACCATATTTATCAAGTTTTATGCTAACTATCATTGTAAATCCATGTTGCGTTGTCAATATGACATCCATGGAGTCATCAACAAAGTAAAGCCCAAGATTTCCTTCTACTCTTGTTCTTGCAAAGCAAGGGATGTACTGCCTGAAATGAAAATTAAGATCGTAAATTAGATATATTGAAATAACAGAGCAAGATGCAAATATGGGAGTAACTGATAAAACAGATCAATATATAGCTGAAAGCAAAGTTCAAAAACATATAATAAAAATAGATAATCTAACAAAGATTTGATGCAAATATGAGAGTAACTGAATGAACAATACATCATAAATTTGCCCAATATAGGGAAAAATCGGCTTCGACATCTAGGCAGCACGTGGCACCGTACCTTTTATCCAAATGTAGCAATAGATGGTATATGTTCACAAATTTAGGCCATGCCGGCCATGGTAGGGTGATATTGAATATACCGAGCACTCCCTGAGGTCATCCGAAATTGTGAGATAGAACTTCGTTTCTGACTGGCCGCGACCACACTTGCCCAATTTGTGCTCGCACTGTGGGCACATGAATGAAAACTCTTGAATCAGCTAGAAGAAAAATGAATCCACGGCTATTTCCGCCGATTGATTAACAACGATGGACGGACTACGATAAGAGATGAGTGAATATTTTGCTAAATTGATTACCTTCTCCATGAGAAAAATGCCCGGCCCAATCCCGCGGAAAACCCCAATCGACCAGAGTCTAGAATGTTGGTGCAAGTTGGTGCAGATAGGCGGTGGCAAGTGGTAGGGAAAAAATCCCGTGCCATTTGGAGCGCGACCTCCGCCCGCCGACGACAGTCGTCGAGCTTAGAGTGGCCACCGCGATAGAAGTTCATGAGGTGCAGAGTTGCGGAGGAGTCCGCGGCGAGTGGGTGGGGACGAAGTGGGAGAGGGTTTTCTTTTTTCTTTTTGCATGTGTGGGTGAACACACACGGTTCGCAGAGCCGGCGGAGATGAATCGTGTGCGATAGTAAATCACCGAGATTGAAGGGAATCCAAATTTCCTTTGTCCTTTGTCCATGAGTTTTTTTCTATGATTAACATAAACCCTACAAATCACCGTGTTCAAATTTGGCACTTTTTTGGGTTTATTTACCATATTAAGGGGATTATGTGCATTTTCTAGGCATTAATGCACATAATTCAAATTCAAACAATCGGTGCATGAAAAGGTGCATGAGAACGGTCTAGAAAACCATGCTCGTGCTATTTAGTAAATTCTCATGCCTTTTACAAGGAATGGGCAGAGATTTCACGGAAATGTGTGGCAATATTCTACCACAAACGTGTCGTTTATTAGTTTTTCAACTATAAAAAAATGAAATACATGCTTGAAAAACATGACGGCAGGCATGGTGCCATGGTATGGCCTCACCGTGCCCTGGCAAAAATTTGAGAAGGTTTGGCTTATGTCATCGTGCACGCCCTTCATAAATCAAACTAGCACTGAGGAAGTTTCATGATTTCGAGAGGGAAATCACCAAGATTGAAGGGGCCGAAAATCCAAATTTCCTTTCTAGTTTGTCATTCCGTTTTTTTCAACAATCAACATACCCCCTCCAATGCAACATGTTCAAATTTGGCATTTTTCTGGGATCATTTACCATATTTAGGGGATTATGTGCATTTTCTAGGCATTAACGCACATAATTCAAATTAGAACAATCGGTGCATGAAAAGATGCACAAGAACGGTCTGGAAAACCATGCTCATGCTATTTAGTAAATTCTCATGACTTTTACAAGGAATGGTCAGAGATTTTAAGCAAATGTGTGGCAATAGTCAACCACAAATGCGTCATTTACAGGGTTAACAACTATAGAAAAATGAAATACATGCTTGGAAAACATGACGCCTCGCGTGGTCCATGGTATGGCCTCACCATGCCCTGGTAAAAATTTGGGAATGTTTGCCTTATGTCGTCATGCACGCCTTTCATAAATCAAACCATCACCGAGGAAGTTTCATGGTTTCGAGGGGGAAATCACCAAGATTGAGGGGGAATCCAAATTTCCTTTATCCTTGGTCCATGTGTTTTTTTCTACATGAACATACACCCTGCAAATCACCATGTTCAAAATTGGCACTTTTCCGGGTTCATTTACCATATTTAGGGAATTACGTGCATTTTCTAGGCACTAATGCACATAATTCAAGTTCAAACAATCGGTGCATGAAATGGTGCACAAGAACGGCCTGGAAAACCATGCTCATGCCAGTTAGTAAATTCTCATGCCTTTTACAAGGAATGGGCAGATATTTCGATGAAATGTGTGGCAATAGTCAACCATAAACGTTTGTTTCTTGGGTTTTCAGCTATAGAAAAATGAAATGAATTGTTGAAAAACATGACGCCTGGCATGGTGCCATGGTATGGCCTCACCATGCCCTGGTAAAAATTTGAGAAGGTTTGGCTTATGTCGTAATGCACGCCACTCATAAATCAAACCATCACAGAGGAAGTTCCATGGTTTCGAGAGGGAAATCACCAAGATTGAAGGGGAATCCAAATTTTCTTCGTTCTTTGCCCTTGAGTTTTTTTCTACGATGAGCATACACCATGCAAATCACCATGTTCAAATTTGGCATATTTCCGGGCTCATTTACCATATTTAGGGAATTATGTGCATTTTCTAGGCATTAAGCACATATAACCCTAATCCAGCTATAGCTGCACGGGTGTGATGTGAGGGACGTGGATTGCCATTCGATCGCGACGCATCCTATGATGCACACGCCCGATCCGCGTGGCTGGGATTCTGGCCAATCATAACGCAACACACAATAGGCTCAGCGCACACTGTTTCCGAAGGCGATGGAGATGAACCGTGTGCGATAATAATGAGCAAGATTGTAAGGGAATCCAAATTCCCTTTGTTGTTGTGTTGGTGGTACAATGAGCGAGGGGATCAATTGCACCGCTTGTTCTCCCAACTGGGGAACAATTTTCCTGCTTTTTTGGCAGCTGCTTGGCTCAAGCTCGAGCTCGACTCCTTTTTTTGTGCTTGATATGACTTCTTAATTTGGCGCTCATAGTCTGAGTCAATATGCTTGGGAGCTGGTGGTTGAACCATACGAATAAAGTGGTCAATGACATGCTCAGGTACTTTCTCCTCTGGCGGCGGGGGCGGTTTAGGTCCAAAATGGGACTTCACTTGGGCCCTCACTTCTGCTTCGTTTTTCGCGTCAGTCAAGTCGTAAGGCAACCTCGGAAGAGGCTTGAGGCTTGGACCAAATTTGTACTTCTTGCCTCCTGTTGTACCGCTAGCCGCCATAGCTGCGGCACCTCTCCTTCACTGTTGCATAGGCGGAGCCCGCTGAGGCGGCGAAGACGGCTGACACGGTACCTGACTTCGAGGAGGAGTCAGCTGATGCGGTGCCAGACTTGGAGGAGGAGGACTCAGCCGACGTGGTGCCAGACTTGGAGGAGCGGGATCAGTCTGCTGACTTGGAGGAGCGGGAGTCTGTTGTGGTGGCGGCGGACTTGGAGGAGCGGTAGTCTGCTGAGGCGTCGGCGGACTTGGCGGAGGAGCAGGCTGATGCAGTGTCGGTGGCCTTGGAAAGATGATACAATCCTTTCTCGATAGAATGATACAATGTATGGCCTCTCCCAGTGTGTGCTCATCGTCACCTCCAGGAATGTCAACCTCTAGCCCCTAATATCCTGCCACCACTTCATCAACCACGACACAAGCATAGCCAGCTGGAATCAGATTGCAATGGAAGGTTGCGTTAGGGGGATTTGTGTAAGCAACGCCGTCCGCCACCTTTCTGGATATGTTCTTCATTTTAAAGTGTAGCTCACAAGTTGTCGTATCTATGATATCATCCACAAGGTGTCTATCCAGCAGTGCATCATCGCCCGGGGCAGAACCCACGTTGCTTCTCGGCATGGATGGAACGGTGCTATCCAATGCTGGATTCGCTAGCTGCTGCCGTTGCTGAGACCTGCTTTCCTGGCTATGAGTCGATCTGCTGCTGCTGCCGCTGGAAAGCGAGTGCCAACTCTGCGTGCTTTGATTCTACGATGCGAAGGCGGTCTGCTTCCTGCTTCCTCTCCTCCTCCTCCTCCAGCTTCCTCTTTTGCACCTCCTGCTGCTTCTTTCTCGCACGGCTTTTGTAGTTAGCGTTCCAGTCTGCAAACACCTCAAACCATGGAATGGTGCAACAAAGTGCACCTAACCCTTCTTGTACGTACTAGTCTTTACCTCTGTCAACAGTATATCATGACCACCAACAGTATGAAGAAAGGACTGGCTTCTCTTCTCAGATGGATCCACCTGAATTGTGTCATCTTAGTTGTCCCGTTTCGAGAAAACATTCCAGAGTGACTTGTGTTGCCTATAGTGAATCCAAGTGGTAAAAGTTCAAAACAAATCTTGAAGTTGTAGATGAAAGCCAAATCGAACCCTGAACTTATAATCCTCGAAATCAACGTACCAAACTCTCTGATCGCGGACTATTTTAAACCATGAGGGTGTTCCTAAACAGGGATTGTCGACGTGGAAGGTCGAACTCAAGATTTGTTGCCTGCAACAAAGGGAGGGCGGTGCAACGAGAATTTGGGCCCACCTCTATACCACAAAGAGGTAGCCATTTTTGAAATGTTTGTATTTATAAACTTTTTGTCAAAATTCCTAAAAAATCCTTGCTACAAATTTTATTCATGAATTTTAAAAATATTCGGGAATTTCAAAAAATGTTCATATTGTTCAAAAATTGCATTTTTGAAAAATGTTTGTGTTTTCTAAACTTTGTACAAATTTTAAATAAAAAAATCATCTTCGCAAATTTTGTTCATAAATTCAAAAAATGTTTTAGAATTTTTCCCGCATATTACAAAATAATTTTCAGAAGTTAGAAAGATGTCGGGATTTCTATTTTTGATCACAAATAAAAAATGTTTCATAATTTCAAATTCTGTTTGCATTTAAAAAATGATTTAAAAATAACATTTTTTTTGAAAATCTTGATAATTCTAAAAGTTCTTCGCATATTTTGGATATTTAAAAAAATTAAGATTTTTTTAGAAAATATTTTTGGAATTCTCTACATTATTGGCGTTTAGAAAAATATATTCAGCATTTCAAAAACTAAAAATCATTTTTTTGTCATATTTTGTCGCACTATGTATCATCAGTTGCGGCTTAGCGGCTAGCTGCGCGCCCTGCGAGTGCGAGCAATGGGCAGGCCCACCTTACCACAGAGACCAACCGGTTTTAGGAACCTTCCAGAAGGTTCCTTGAATCATTTTTCTCTTTTTCATGTCCCCCTGTCCTTTTTTGTCTTTTCCTTTGTTTTTAAAGTTTCTTATTCTTTTTCCAAAAAATATGTGTTTTTGATTTTTTTGGTAAATTCCAAAAATGTTCGCACTTTTTTGAGAAAATGTGCAAAATTTCAAAAACGCCCATGTTTTCAAATGTTTTTCTTATATTCAAAGAATGTTTGTATTTTCGAATAGGTTTTCATGTTTTCCAAGAATTTTTTGTGTTTTCTAGTTCGTAAATGCGAAAAATTTCGTGTTTAAAAAAGTGCTCTGGTCTTAGAAAAACGACCTTGATTTTCAAGAACTGTCAGGCTTTTTTAGAATTTTTTTCATATTTTTCAAAATTTGTTCAAGATGCCAAATTTTTAACCTTTCCCATAAACTCAAAAGTGAACATTTTTTTAAAATGCACGTATTTTCGTAAAATGGGAATATTATTTGAATGCTGGAGAGAATTTTCGAAATAGGAAACCTTTTTAAAACGGGAACTTTTTTTGAAAATCGAAACAATTTTTCAGTTCACGAACATTCTCTGAAAATGCGAGTTTTTTTAAATTACGAAATGTGTGTTAAAAAGGTGAATGAACTTTGAATTTTTTGAAATTTAGAACATTTCTTCAAAATCTTGTCAATGTCTAAAATTTTTAATTTTTAATATTAAAAAAGAGAAAATAAATATGAATGGAAAAGAAAAACCAATAAAGAAACAAAAAGAAGAAAGTCGCATTTCAAAATTCAAAACAAGATGTCTTAGTTCTGTCGTGGCTGACTATTCTTATGATTCGTGTTTTCCTACTTTTACACCGAAGCTCATCCGCTCGTCTCGCCAGCGAGGAGCGCTCACCAGTGCGAGGTGAAAGGTTCAATCCCTCGCACGTGCACATTGGCTTTTCGGTGTATTTTTCACCTTCCTTCCGATAATGTGCTGGCCAAGTTGGGTGCTCTCCCTATGCGATGCCTGCCAATCGGACGCAACACGCGGCGTATATGATGGGAGCTCTTGTGTTTCTCAATAAAATACATGAGGGGGATCTCTTATAGGGCGCCTTAGGCGCCGTTTGAGCTTCTTGGCGCTCCCGCATCCCCCCTTGTGGGCCGGCCCATGAAGAAGGTAAGCACTCGACTGGATTCCATGGTAGCACGATCACGTTGACCGGGCGCGGTTGACCAGTTGACCGGTCGACCATGGATTTTAAAAAAGAAAAAAATTAAAATTTTAAAAATGTTAGTGATTTTTTTGGAAAATTCACAAAAATTAAAAAAGTTCATCAGTCTAAAAAAATTAATTGAATTAGATAAAAAGTTCTTCAAATTTGAATGTTCTCACTAAAAAATGTTTAAAAAGTACATTGTATTTTTAAAAATATTCATCGAATTTGAAAGAGTTCAATTTTTTAAATATCACTGATTCGGAAAAAGTTCTCACATTTAAGAAAATGAAGAAAAGCAGGAAAAAAAGAAAAGAGAAAAAAAGTAGAAAACCACGGTGGAAACGCAGAAAAATCGAACATAAAAGACAAATGGGCCGCCAGCTACTACACAGGAGAAAAATCGAACATAAAATTCTAAGGGGGTGTGCGCTTTGTGCTATTAATCCTCGTTCTAATGTCTAGCCAGCCAGGATCCTCAAAAAAAAAATGTCTAACCAATCAGTCAACAATCCTACCCCTGACAAAAAGTCAGCCACAATCCTAGTTATTTTTTTTGGAGAAAACCATAGTAAGATTAGACCTGGCATGTCAGTGAATACCAGCTAAACGCTTTTAAGGTTCAAAATAGACCGAAATCAAAGAGTTTGGTGTACTGGTTTCAGGGACTAGAAATTGAGGGTTCGATTTAGCTCTCGCCTACAAGTTCAAGTCTTGTTTTGAACTTTTTGGTAATATAAATATCTAGGAGTAATAATTAGAGCAACTCCAACCGTGCGACCCATTTCGTCTGCCTATGTCCGTTTGGATCGCGGCGGACAAAAACGCCCGCCGAACGTGGCGATCCAAACCCAAAAGGAACGGACACGAAGCGGACGCGCCGCACGTCCCCTCGGTGTCTGTTGTGGCCCCACATGTTGGCCATCCAACCATTGCACGCGGTCGTATTTAATGCGGCCACCTACCTCGGGCCCGCCTAGCAGTGTGTGGAAGGGTTGCGTGTCTGTCCATTTTAATGGAAGCGTGCGGCGGGGCCGACCTCATCCACTTTCACCTTCCTGTCCACATCTGGCCACACTTTCCTCCCTTGTCGGCGACCAGAAGACCCTAGCCAGGCAGCCTAAAACCCTAGCGAGGCATGGGCTTCTTCAGCGGGAAGGGGAAGGGGAGGTTCAACGCCGGCGTGAGCTTTTCCCACATGCTTGCTCCATCGCGGCCGCCAGCTATACGCGGCTCGCCACTGTGGGAGCGGGAGCGGCTCTACATACCAGTCCACCAGGCTTGGTGGCATTGGTAGTGCCGCTGGTCCCTGCACTATCCAGATGTCAACCAGCCGACGGCTGGCATGTGGACCCACAACGAATCCCCATTCCGCGGTGCCGCGATCGGTGTGGGCGCACGTCGAGGAGACTCGCCGGGGGCGCAAGCTCCTTACGCTGGAGCAGCGCGCGATGCGTGCTAATACGTCTCCAATGTATCTATAATTTATGAAGTATTCATGTCATGTTTACAACAATTCTATATCGTTTTGGTATGATTTGAATGGAACTAACCCAGACTGACGCATTTTTCAGCAGAACTACTGTGGTGTTATTTTTTGTGCAGAAATCAAAATTCTCCAAATGCAGCAAAACTTTTTGATGATTTTTTGGAACAAAAGAGGCAGTAGAAGATTCATGGGAGGACCATAAGGGGAGGGAGGTGGCCACTAGGCACCAGGGTGCGCCACCCCCCTCTGGCACGCCCTGGTGGGTAGTGGGCCCCTCGAAGCCCATCTGGACGTGAGACTGACGCCAAAAAATCTTATAAATACAAACCCCCCTAGAAATAACCATATATCAGAAGTTTTGTCGCCGTAAGCCTCTGTAGCCAATCTGGACCCTGTTCCGGCACCCTATCGGAGGGGCAAATCATCACCGGAGGCAATCTTCACCATCCCGGCGGCCACCATGATGAGGAGGGAGTAGTCCACCGGTCGAGGGTTTGCACCAGTAGCTATGTGTTTAATCTCTCTCCCTCTCTCTCTCTCTCTCTCTCTCTCATGTTCTTGATTTGGCACGATCGTGATGTACCGCGAGCTTTGTTAATATATTCGGATCATATGGTGTTTGATATGTCTCCAACATATCTATATTTTTTGATTGTTCCATGCTGTTATATTATCATTCTTGGATGTTTTCCAATCATTTTATAAGCATTTTATATCATTTTTTGATACTAACCTATTGGCATAGTGCCCAGTGCCAGTTGCTGCTTTCTGCTTGTTTTTTACATCGCAGGAAATCAATATCAAACGGAGTCCAAACGTAGCGAAACCTTTTGTATTTTTTCGGGACCAAAAGACACAAGTTGGGCCGAAGAAGTACTAGAGGGGTGCCCCGAGGGGGGCACAACCCACCAGGGCGCGCCTGGGGGCCCAGGCGCGCTTAGGTGGGTTATGCCCACCTCGGTGGCCTCCCGCACCGCCTCTTGGCTCTATAAATACATCAATATTCCAAAAACCCTAGGGGAGTCGACGAAAATCAATTCCAGCCACCGCAAGTTCCAGAAACACCAGATCCAATCTAGACACCATCACGGAGGGGTTCATCATGTCCATTGGTGCCTCTCCGATGATGCGTGAGTAGTTCTTTGTAGACCTACGGGTCCGTAGTTAGTAGCTAGATGGCTTCCTCTCTCTCTCCCCCCCCCTCTCTCTCTCTCTCCCTCTCTCTCGATTCTCAATACAATGGTCTCTTGGAGATCCATATGATGTAAGTCTTTTTGCGGTGTGTTTGTTGGGATCCGATGAACTTTGAGTTTATGATCAGATATATTGTGACGCCCGGATAATTAAGCTACAGTGATCCTCTGCTAATGATGCCACGTCACCTTGATTATAGTTGCTAATCTCGAGTTAGTTCGAAACCTATTCAAATTCAAATTTAAAATATAGGCAAACAACAAAAGTTTTCCAAAGATTGAAACAAAAATGTTCGGGCCGTGCCAAAATTGGCATAGGTAATTATAGTAAAGAAAACACAAATTTATAAAATACTTAAATGCCCTAAGTTGAATTTAAATAGTAAAGGAAAATAAATAAAAGAAAAGAAATAAAACAGAAAAACAAAAGACAAAAAAATAATAATAATAGAAGAGAACCCCCCCGGGCTTTGGCCCAGCTGACCACAGGCCCAACTGGGCCACCACCAGGCCCAGCCGGCCACTCCCCCCACTCCCTCTTATCCACTTCCCCCTGGAAACCCTAGCCCACGCACCACTCCCTCCCCCCCCCCCGTCGCCACTCCCCACCCCTCCCCCGATCCGATCTGGATCGGGGCCCGTCGCGCCCTGCGTTCAACACCGGCGACACCGCCCCCCCTCCCCCCCGCCGCCGTCGTTGCCCGTGGCCCACGCCGGGGCCGCCTCTCACCGCAGCCGCTGGACCTCGTCGTCCCCGTCCTCAGCCCCGACGACCGCGCACGGGCCGCCCTCGCCGGATTCGTCAAGCCCTTCCTCGCCGGACTGCCTCCGCGACGAACTCCCTCACGCCTCGACGCCCCCACTCCCCTTCAACGCCGGTGAGGACCCCGGTCCTCCTCTCTGCCCTCTACACACGCCGTCAGTGAGCCCTGCTGGCTCGCGCCCACGACGGCCTCGCCTCCGTCCCATGCCCACGATTCGCCATTGCCTCCCCTCGCCCCGCAACTTCGTGCTACAGGAGGTGCCGCTCGCGCTCCCCGCCGTGGCCATCGCCCGCACCGGCGCCCTGGCCGCGCGCCCGCATCGATCGAGCCCCGCCTGACCCCCGCGGACAAGCCACCGGCTGGCCTTCCCTGCACTGCCGCACACCCCGCGCCTCCCCGTTCGCTCCCTGCTCATCCCGCTCCGGCAACGCCCACGTCTGCCGGGCCCCGCCACCGCCCTTGCCTGCTCGACACCGCCGCTCGCCGGTACGGGCCGGTCCTCCCCCGACCTCATCGGCCCCGCCCCGGGCTGTCGTGCCTGTCGTCGCCCCGTGCGCCCGCTCGGGCTGGCGCCCGACGCCCATCTCCACCCCCAGCACCCGTTAGCCCGAACCGCTGTGGCCCCTGGGGCCTATGACAGATGGGCCCCATGCCCAAAACATTTTTTTTATAAAAAAAGAGAATTAAAAATATAATAAATAAATAATTAATAATAAAATTAATTAATTAATTAACTAATTAACTAATTAATTAACTTAACTAATCCTGTTTAGTTTAACTAATTAAGATTAATTAACCTAATAAATAGTTACCCTAATTAACTACTGTTAATTAGCTAAACAATCCCTAACAGGTGGGACCCACCTATCAGGTTGACCCAGTCAACCTCTATTGACTGCTGACATCATGCTGACATCATGCTGACATCAGCAATCACTGTTCTAGATAATGTTGCATTAAAATAATTAAATAAATCCTGAAAATGATTTAAATCTTTTAAAATTAATAGAGAATAAACCGTAGCTCAGATGAAAATACTTTCTACATGAAAGTTGCTCAGAACGACGAGACGTTTCCGGATACGCAGCCCGTTTGTCCACCACACACCCCTAACATATCAAACACGCAACTTTCCCCCTCCGGTTCATCTGTCCGAAAACACGAAACATCGGGAATACTTTCCCGGATGCTTTCCCCCTTCGTCGGTATCGCCTACTACCGCGTTAGAACACGTCTAGCTCTGCTTGTTGTCCTGTTATGCACTTGATTGCTATGTATTTACTGTTTCTCCCCCCTCTTCTCTCCGGTAGACCCCGTGACGATGCTGATGCCCCTGTGGTCGACTACATCACCGACGACCCCTCTCTCTTGCCAGAGCAACCAGGCAAGCCCCCCCCCCCTTGATCACCAGATATCGCCTATTCTCCTCTATACTGCTTGCATTAGAGTAGTGTAGCATGTTACTGCTTTCCGTTGATCCTATTCTGATGCATAGCCTGACATTGTTGCTACATCTGTTGATACCTTACCTGCAATCCTAAATGCTTAGTATAGGATGCTAGTTTATCATCATTGGCCCTACATTCTTGTCAGTCTGCCTTGCTATACTATTGGGCCGTGGTCACTCGGGAGGTGATCACGGGTATATACTATACATACATACATACTACAGATGGTGACTAAAGTCGGGTCCGCTCGAAGAGTACCCGCGAGTGATTCACGGATTGGGGGCTGAAAGGACCTTTGTCCCGACGGCCCTCTGTGTGGATCTTTGTGGCGGAGCGACAGGGCAGGTTGAGACCGCCTAGGAGAGAGGTGGGCCTGGCCCTGTTCGGCGTTCGCGGATATTTAACACGCTTAACGAGATCTTGGTATTTGATCTGAGTTGGCTACGAGCCTATACGCACTAACCATCTACGTGGGAGTAGTTATGGGTATCCCGGCGTCGTGGTATCAGCCGAAGCACTTCAGACGTCAGCGACGGAGCGGCGCGCGCCGGATTGGACTGGAACGCCACTAGGCTAGGTCTGCTTCCGGCCGCCCACGCAACGTGCAGGTGTGCTCAGGGCGATGGGCCCAGACCCCTGCGCGCTTAGGTTTAGACCGGCGTGCTGGCCTCTCTGTTTTGCCTAGGTGGGGCTGCGACGTGTTGATCTTCCGAGGCCGGGCATGACCCAGGAAAGTGTGTCCGGCCAAATGGGATCAAGCGTGTTGGGTAAGTTGGTGCACCCCTGCAGGGAAGTTAATCTATTCGAATAGCCGTGATCTTCGGTAACAGGACGACTTGGAGTTGTACCTTGACCTTATGACAACTAGAATCGGATACTTAATAAAACACACCCTTCCAAGTGCCAGATACAACCGGTGGTCGCTCTCTCTCAGGGATACGAGGAGGGGATCGCCGGGTAGGATTATGCTATGCGATGCTACTGGAGATGCTACTTGGAGTTGCTACTTGGAGATGCTAGTTGGAGGACTTCAGACTACCCTCTTCTACTTGTTGCAAGACGACGGTGACCAGAAGCGTAGTCTTCGATAAGACTAGCTATCCCCCTCTTATTCTGGCATTCTGCAGTTCAGTCCACTGATATGGCCCTTTACACATATATCCATGCATATGTAGTGTAGTTCCTTGCTTGCGAGTACTTTGGATGAGTACTCACGGTTGCTTTCTTCCCCCTTTCCCCCCTTTCCTTTCTTTCTGGTTGTCGCAACCAGATGCTGGAGCCCAGGAGCCAGACGCCACCGTCGACGATGATCCCTACTACACCGGAGGTGCCTACTACTACGTGATGCCCGCTGACGACGACCAGGAGTAGTTAGGAGGATCCCAGGCAGGAGGCCTGCGCCTCTTTCGATCTGTATCCCAGTTTGTGCTAGCCTTCTTAAGGCAACTTGTTTAACTTATGTCTGTACTCAGATATTGTTGCTTCCGCGGACTCGTCTATGATCGAGCACTTGTATTCGAGCCCTCGAGGCCCCTGGCTTGTATTATGATGCTTGTATGACTTACTTTATTTGTAGAGTTGTGTTGTGATATCTTCCCGTGAGTCCCTGATCTTGATCGTACACGTTTGCGTGCATGATTAGTGTACGATTGAATCGGGGGCGTCACAAGTTGGTATCAGAGCCGACTGCCTGTAGGAATCCCCCTTCCACACTCCTTGGCCGAAGTCGAGTCTAGACATTGAAAACTGTTTTACTAACATGGCTGTGCGGCCCATGGGCCCACGTCGCCATTGGGTGGTATTAGGAACCTTTACTCCTTGTCTATACTCTGGGACTCTTATCTCTCTTCTATTCGGGTTAAATGAATTTTGCTAAACCTAACATTAGGATCTCGTTATCACTTTCACCCGGAGAGCGCCTTATTACTGATGATCGTCTGCTGCAGATGAAGACCCTGAAGATACTCTCCGCTGTTAACCCGAGGACTTGTGTTCATCGCGTTTGCAATTCCCCTTCCACCGTCAACCCTTATGGATAACTACTTTCAGTTGTTATTCTTACAATCATCCCCAGTTGGTCTTGTTATTACAGGATACCCCGAAATACTCGTCGTTGTTTCGATAATCCTTTGAGCTTACTGCCTTGATGTTCTTTGTCACCTGAATACCCCTATGGATAATGCTCGCGCTTATCAAGTATCTGCTCATCCCCCAGTTGTTCATGTGTTTCTCAATGGTCTTCGAAATACTATTCGATCCTCCAAAAATCCTTAGTAGCTTATTGCTCTGCAATACTTGTCTGCTTGCATTATGGATGCTTTCCATATGTCTGGCAATATTCGTTAGTATCCTTAGACACCGTCATTTTGATCCTATTGATTCAACATGAGTGCGAATGCACGCAATCATCAGTTGATCCTTTTAAATTATCTTTCCGGCGCAGACCTCAATTTTAACATGAGCTGGTTCTCGACCAATCAGATTGCCATCGATTGTACCCCTAAGCATACGCAACTTATCCATCCTTAATCAGAGTGTTTACTTCTGATCCCTTGATTGGAAATCATAAATCCTTTGCATTTGAGCCTTGAATTAGTCAGTTGTTTCTAAAGTCTGATCTCCTTGCATTGTTTCTCCCTCTGGTTGAGTATCGATGCTCACACCAGATCCCTTGAGGACCACCAGATCATTTGTTGGATTTTATCTGACAGCGTCCTTCATATTCAATAAGTCTGTGAGCCTTTCCTCGGATACATAATGCCTTTGGTAAATTGTATCCTCTGCCTTCTCAAGCATGCTCTACTATCGAGCTTGTGTTATTTATTCTTGAAATTTGTTGTATATACTCCTATGATGCCCTGCCGGGTTGAACCTATGCCTTCTCTAAACTGTGTGAACTCGAAAGTTTTCACGAGCCATACACTTCTGGTATTTTGCCAATTAAAATTTCAACACTACGACTTCTTCAAAAGTGAGAAGTGAATGAAAGATTATGCATTGGAGATGTGGGAGTCGACCTTGAACTTTGTGTTCATGCCCATGGACACGATGTAGATCTTAACATTAAAGCTTCTCTTAAAATTAATTACTCCTTTGGTATAAGTTCATCTTATATCTGGGATCTGGCCTTTTGCAATCGTGGTTCCGACTATGTTTCTCCTTGATTCCATTTCTCGTGCAAGTTTGATCAATTGTTTTCTGCAAAGCAAAACCCTAGTCCAAACTCTACTTTGATCTATCGTCGAGTGTTACCTCCTGGTATCTCGAGATTATCACGGAACTACATAACTTCTTACGGGTTCTTCATCAAGTGCTACATTCTCACTGATTCCAATTTTTCACGGGCTCTGAGTTATTAACTACTCAAAGACACCGATAACTGACTCGAGTCCGCACCGCGATTAAACAACTCTTGGTAACCTTCATTACTTACGAGTTTAATAACTCTTCAAGTCATTCCTAGCCTAATCGGCTATACCATTATCGTGCCAAATTTTAACTGTGCTACCTAGTCCTTCTTCCCGAAGCACAATTTTTGACGATGAGCTAAGCTTACATCGATCTTCCTCGTCATATCAGTTCGCCTTGAACAACAAGCTTGATTTCAAGTTTGTGTCCTACCGATGGTTCCAATAACCTTTCGCTTCATCATTCCTTTGACTTGATGTAGTCGCTGATTGATTACATCTTCATGAAATCTCTCGACAAATGTGTCGTGATCATCATCAACCTTATGAGCTCTTCTAGGATATCAATTGAGTTCATGATGAGAAATACCATCCTTGCCCTCGATGTTTGTGTTATCCTCGACCACTTTATTGCCTTCCCACCAACTCAAGCTTGTTTGTGTTAGGTGTTAAACCTTGAGTTCCTTGCTACCCAGCAATTGTTCTTCTTTACCTTGGAAGTATTACCATCTTTTATGTCAAGAAAGTCGTGAGAATTTCGCCTCCTCTTTAAGAATTCTTGATACTAGTAATACTTCTTGCCATCTTCGTTCATTCCTTGGTTCGCGTGTTGTTTCTAACCGGAAAATCGACAATTGAGTTATGATGTGTGACATTAAAACTTCAAGCAACCCTATTGCTTTGAAGTTAATGGTCGGCCGTTCATTCTTAGACATTTGATTATTGAATCACCATTCGGACGTTGGTTGTGCAACCAGCCGATATTTCGGGTGCACCTTTCAACCGATGTTTAATTGTGTATGTTTTCCTCGAGCATACATCATTATACCGTTTGATCTGACAAATGTTATCTCCTTGTTCACATAATTGTAGAAATCCATCTTTTGTTAATCTCGATGAATTGTCGCTGATTCCATCAGCCACCTCCTCATCCTCTCGTTGGTTTACCGATGAACTCTTGTTTCAGAACTGGCTTCCATGGTTCATCTCCCGGAATCTTCAATGTCATCTCGTCAATTTGTATCGCACCTTTTCTCCTCAAGCATCGTGAGTTTGAGGTATCCTAACACCGATCAGATCTGAATCTCGGTCAGATATGATGGCTGGAACAATTTTCCAAGAGTTATAACACTGGTCTTTTATGACCCGGTAAGGTGATGGCATGCCCAGCACACCTGGCCGGATGACCTGCTGTTATAGTTTCCTTATTAGCAAGGTTATCCATTCTTCCATGAGGAAATTGTAAGTCTTATTCTACAAGTTGTTCCTGATGGATCCTTCCTGTATCCAAAGTCTGGCCCTTGATTGAAACACCATATCATTGCTACCTCGAAGCATGACTATGATACCCCGCTCTTCAACAAGAACATTTGAGGCGCGATCCTAAATGGTTCTTGCAAATTATCCACACACCGTTGTATGGGTAATGTCATGAAATTTCTCTCCCCTTACCTACCGGGTTTTCTACATTATATCATGTCATGGATATCATGCTTTGCTTGTCCTTGGGAAGGATATACCCTTCTAAAATGTGTGTAAACACATTTTTTTTCCTTCCATTGTTTTGTTTAACCTCTCTTGTACGCTGACTTAACTAAGCAGAGATAATTCCCTGCGTGGTAGGCACCTTATTGTACCACTCTGTCTGTAAGATCCGGTTACTATTGTTGGTGACATTCCGGTAGCCACCGACGGGTGATAACTTTGCCAATTGGTTCGCCTCGCTCAACAAGCAGGAAAATTGCTCTCTTCGTTCCCCATCCTTGGTGCCGACATTGTTGCCGGCATACCTAACAAGCTACCCACTGACATGCCTCCCTGTCGCGGCTGTGCAAGATGTCACCACCCTTCCTACTTTCAACCCACCTGGTGGGCCCATAACCCACAGGTCCACTGGATCGAAACCTGACTCTCTTGTACATCCTTGATTCTGAAGTATCCTTTGCACCTGGCTTCATATGTGATTCACGAGCTGAATGCTATACCATTGTTCATCCTGGGATCAAACACCATGTTACTCTCGTTGTTCAAGCCCCCATTCCAGCTTCTGTCTAGTCATCAAATGATTGCCTACCCGTTTGAAACTTTGGTACTGTCGTATATTGCACTCAACGAATTCACTGAAATACAACTCGTGGGGTACCTCGTGTATTTCCTATTGAGTTCACTGTTAGATGCACAGCTTTGTGGAGATGCGTTCTTCCAGAGCTTTTCCCCTTGGTCGCATTCGTAGGACGATGAAGACCCTCAAGAAAGGATGCCGACTTCTCCATGATGACCTGAAGCAAAGAAATGAAGACGTCAATATAATGGATCAACCTCTTCGAGAAGAGCAAACAAGGCCGAGAAGATCCTTTAGAATTTCGTAAGTAGACCTCCCCCCTTCTCTACCTCTTAAATCTCGGGACGAGATTTCTTGTAGTGGAGGAGAATTGTGACGCCCGGATAATTAAGCTATAGTGATCCTCTGCTAATGATGCCACGTCACCTTGATTATAGTTGCTAATCTCGAGTTAGTTCGAAACCTATTCAAATTCAAATTTAAAATATAGGCAAACAACAAAAGTTTTCCAAAGATTGAAACAAAAATGTTCGGGCCGTGCCAAAATTGGCATAGGTAATTATAGTAAAGAAAACACAAATTTATAAAATACTTAAATGCCCTAAGTTGAATTTAAATAGTAAAGGAAAATAAATAAAAGAAAAGAAATAAAACAGAAAAACAAAAGACAAAATAATAATAATAATAGAAGAGAACCCCCCCGGGCTTTGGCCCAGCTGACCACAGGCCCAACTGGGCCACCACCAGGCCCAGCCGGCCACTCCCCCCACTCCCTCTTATCCACTTCCCCCTGGAAACCCTAGCCCACGCACCACTCCCTCCCCCCCCCCCCGTCGCCACTCCCCACCCCTCCCCCGATCCGATCTGGATCGGGGCCCGTCGCGCCCTGCGTTCAACACCGGCGACACCGCCCCCCATCCCCCCCGCCGCCGTCGTTGCCCGTGGCCCACGCCGGGGCCGCCTCTCACCGCAGCCGCTGGACCTCGTCGTCCCCGTCCTCAGCCCCGACGACCGCGCACGGGCCGCCCTCGCCGGATTCGTCAAGCCCTTCCTCGCCGGACTGCCTCCGCGACGAACTCCCTCACGCCTCGACGCCCCCACTCCCCTTCAACGCCGGTGAGGACCCCGGTCCTCCTCTCTGCCCTCTACACACGCCGTCAGTGAGCCCTGCTGGCTCGCGCCCACGACGGCCTCGCCTCCGTCCCATGCCCACGATTCGCCATTGCCTCCCCTCGCCCCGCAACTTCGTGCTACAGGAGGTGCCGCTCGCGCTCCCCGCCGTGGCCATCGCCCGCACCGGCGCCCTGGCCGCGCGCCCGCATCGATCGAGCCCCGCCTGACCCCCGCGGACAAGCCACCGGCTGGCCTTCCCTGCACTGCCGCACACCCCGCGCCTCCCCGTTCGCTCCCTGCTCATCCCGCTCCGGCAACGCCCACGTCTGCCGGGCCCCGCCACCGCCCTTGCCTGCTCGACACCGCCGCTCGCCGGTACGGGCCGGTCCTCCCCCGACCTCGTCGGCCCCGCCCCGGGCTGTCGTGCCTGTCGTCGCCCCGTGCGCCCGCTCGGGCTGGCGCCCGACGCCCATCTCCACCCCCAGCACCCGTTAGCCCGAACCGCTGTGGCCCCTGGGGCCTATGACAGATGGGCCCCATGCCCAAAACATTTTTTTTATAAAAAAAGAGAATTAAAAATATAATAAATAAATAATTAATAATAAAATTAATTAATTAATTAACTAATTAACTAATTAATTAACTTAACTAATCCTGTTTAGTTTAACTAATTAAGATTAATTAACCTAATAAATAGTTACCCTAATTAACTACTGTTAATTAGCTAAACAATCCCTAACAGGTGGGACCCACCTATCAGGTTGACCCAGTCAACCTCTATTGACTGCTGACATCATGCTGACATCATGCTGACATCAGCAATCACTGTTCTAGATAATGTTGCATTAAAATAATTAAATAAATCCTGAAAATGATTTAAATCTTTTAAAATTAATAGAGAATAAACCGTAGCTCAGATGAAAATACTTTCTACATGAAAGTTGCTCAGAACGACGAGACGTTTCCGGATACGCAGCCCGTTCGTCCACCACACACCCCTAACATATCAAACACGCAACTTTCCCCCTCCGGTTCATCTGTCCGAAAACACGAAACATCGGGAATACTTTCCCGGATGCTTTCCCCCTTCGTCGGTATCGCCTACTACCGCGTTAGAACACGTCTAGCTCTGCTTGTTGTCCTGTTATGCACTTGATTGCTATGTATTTACTGTTTCTCCCCCCTCTTCTCTCTGGTAGACCCCGTGACGATGCTGATGCCCCTGTGGTCGACTACATCACCGACGACCCCTCTCTCTTGCCAGAGCAACCAGGCAAGCCCCCCCCTTGATCACCAGATATCGCCTATTCTCCTCTATACTGCTTGCATTAGAGTAGTGTAGCATGTTACTGCTTTCCGTTGATCCTATTCTGATGCATAGCCTGACATTGTTGCTACATCTGTTGATACCTTACCTGCAATCCTAAATGCTTAGTATAGGATGCTAGTTTATCATCATTGGCCCTACATTCTTGTCAGTCTGCCTTGCTATACTATTGGGCCGTGGTCACTCGGGAGGTGATCACGGGTATATACTATACATACATACATACTACAGATGGTGACTAAAGTCGGGTCCGCTCGAAGAGTACCCGCGAGTGATTCACGGATTGGGGGCTGAAAGGACCTTTGTCCCGACGGCCCTCTATGTGGATCTTTGTGGCGGAGCGACAGGGCAGGTTGAGACCGCCTAGGAGAGAGGTGGGCCTGGCCCTGTTCGGCGTTCGCGGATATTTAACACGCTTAACGAGATCTTGGTATTTGATCTGAGTTGGCTACGAGCCTATACGCACTAACCATCTACGTGGGAGTAGTTATGGGTATCCCGGCGTCGTGGTATCAGCCGAAGCACTTCAGACGTCAGCGACGGAGCGGCGCGCGCCGGATTGGACTGGAACGCCACTAGGCTAGGTCTGCTTCCGGCCGCCCACGCAACGTGCAGGTGTGCTCAGGGCGATGGGCCCAGACCCCTGCGCGCTTAGGTTTAGACCGGCGTGCTGGCCTCTCTGTTTTGCCTAGGTGGGGCTGCGACGTGTTGATCTTCCGAGGCCGGGCATGACCCAGGAAAGTGTGTCCGGCCAAATGGGATCAAGCGTGTTGGGTAAGTTGGTGCACCCCTGCAGGGAAGTTAATCTATTCGAATAGCCGTGATCTTCGGTAACAGGACGACTTGGAGTTGTACCTTGACCTTATGACAACTAGAATCGGATACTTAATAAAACACACCCTTCCAAGTGCCAGATACAACCGGTGGTCGCTCTCTCTCAGGGATACGAGGAGGGGATCGCCGGGTAGGATTATGCTATGCGATGCTACTGGAGATGCTACTTGGAGTTGCTACTTGGAGATGCTAGTTGGAGGACTTCAGACTACCCTCTTCTACTTGTTGCAAGACGACGGTGACCAGAAGCGTAGTCTTCGATAAGACTAGCTATCCCCCTCTTATTCTGGCATTCTGCAGTTCAGTCCACTGATATGGCCCTTTACACATATATCCATGCATATGTAGTGTAGTTCCTTGCTTGCGAGTACTTTGGATGAGTACTCACGGTTGCTTTCTTCCCCCTTTCCCCCCTTTCCTTTCTTTCTGGTTGTCGCAACCAGATGCTGGAGCCCAGGAGCCAGACGCCACCGTCGACGATGATCCCTACTACACCGGAGGTGCCTACTACTACGTGATGCCCGCTGACGACGACCAGGAGTAGTTAGGAGGATCCCAGGCAGGAGGCCTGCGCCTCTTTCGATCTGTATCCCAGTTTGTGCTAGCCTTCTTAAGGCAACTTGTTTAACTTATGTCTGTACTCAGATATTGTTGCTTCCGCTGACTCATCTATGATCGAGCACTTGTATTCGAGCCCTCGAGGCCCCTGGCTTGTATTATGATGCTTGTATGACTTACTTTATTTGTAGAGTTGTGTTGTGATATCTTCCCGTGAGTCCCTGATCTTGATCGTACACGTTTGCGTGCATGATTAGTGTACGATTGAATCGGGGGCGTCACATATATGTTTTTATTCATGAAAGTTATTTGACTCTTCTTTGATCTCTTGTATGCATGATTGATTATAGCCTCGTATTTCTTCTCGGATATTTGGGTTTTGTTTGGCCAACTTGATCTATTTATCTTGCAATGGGATGAGGTGCTTTGTAATGGGTTCGATCTTACGGTGCTTGATCCTAGTGACAGAAGGGGGAACGACACGTATGTATCGTTTCTATTAAGGATAACAAGATGGGGTCTATTTCTACATAAATAGATCTTGTCTACATCATGTCATCGTTCTTATTGCATTACTTCGTTTTTCCATGAACTTAATACACTAGATGCATGCTAGATAGCGGTCGATGTGTGGAGTAATAGTAGTGGATGCAGACAGGAGTCGGCCTACTAATCTTGGACATGATGCTTACATAATGATTATTGTCTAGATATCGTCATGATTATTTGAAGTTCTATCAATTGCCCAACAGTAATTTTTTTCCCACCGTTTGCTGTTTTTCTCGAGAGAAGCCACTAGTGAAACCTACGGCCCACAGGTCTCTTCTTTAATATATTTGCCTTTGCAATCTATTTTTATTTTCTTTTATTTTCAGATCTATTAAACCAAAAATACAAAAATACTTTACTGCACTTTATTTTATTTACGATCTATTTATCCAATCTATTACAACTTTCTTCCGTCCACTCGCCAATTTCTGGCGCCGTTACCCGAAAGGGATTGACAACCCCTTTAACATGTCGGGTTGCGAGTATTTGTTATTTGTGTAGCAGCTGTTTACATTGTGTTGCGTGGTTCTCCTACTGGTTCGATAACCTTGGTCTCATCACTAAGGGAAATACCTATCGTTGTTGTGCTGCATCATCCCTTCCTCTTTGGGGAAATACCAACGTAGTTCAAGCAAACATCAAAAGGAATTTCTCGCGCCGTTGCCGGGGAGACATTATCAACATCAACCAGGTTCCTAATCACAAATCTCATCTGTCTGCAATTTACATTATTTGCCTTTTGCCTCTCGTTTTCCTCTCCCCCACTTCACAAAAATTTGCCGTTTTATTCGCCCTCTTTTTTGTTCGTTGTTTTCTCGCCAGATCTGTTTTTGAGTGCAATCTTGTTGTGTAGTCATCATGACTCAAGAGAACATCAAGTTGCGTGATTTCTCAAATACCAACAACAATGATTTTATTAGCGCTCTGATTGCTCCTCCCGCCACTAGTGCGGAGTCTTGTGATATTAATACGCTTTACTGAATCTTGTTATGAAAGGTCAATTTTCCAGTAATCCTAATGAGGATGTCGTGTTCCATCTTAACACATTCGTGGAACTATGCGATATGCAAAAGGAAAAAGATGTGGACAATGATGTTGTGACGTCGAAATTATTTCCGTTTTCTTTGCGAGATTGCGCAAAAAATTGGTTTTCTTCTTTGCCTCGCAATAGTATCGATTCTTGGAAAGTGCAAGGATGCTTTTATTACTAAGTATTTTCTGCCTGCAAAAATCATTTCCCTTAGAACCCAGATCATGAATTTCAAGCAACTTGAACATGAGTATGTTACACAATCTTGGGAAAGGATGAAATTGATGCTAAGGAATTGCCCAACTCATGGGTTAAATCTTTGGATGATCATACAATAATTATATGCGGATTGAATTTTGTTTCTCGTAATCTTTTAGATTCCGTCACGGGGGGTACTTTTATGAAAATTACTTTGGGTGAAGCTACTAAATTGCTAGACAATATTATGGCAAATTACTCACAATGGCATACCGAAAGAGCGCGTACTAGTAAAAAAAGTCAATTCGGTAGAAGAAATAAATTCTTTGAGTGAAAAAGTTGATGCTCTTATGAAGTTGGTTGCTAATAAAAGTGCCCGTATTGATTTTAATGATGTGACTTTGTCTACTTTGATTGAGCAAAATAGTGATGTCATAGATGTGAATTTTCTCTCGTGAAACAATTTCAATAACAATGCTTATAGAGGTAATTTTAATCCCAGGCCTTTTCCTTGTAATTACTCTAATAATTATGGTAATTCCTATGGTAATCCTCTTATAATAATAATAGAAACACCTCTGATCTTGAGAATATTAAAGAATTTATCAATACTCAAAAAGTTTTCAATGCTACGATAGAAGAAAAGTTGAATAAAGTTGATGATACGCTAGAAGTATTGATAGAATTTCTCATGATGTAGAAACTTTCAAGATGAAAATTTTTGTGCCTAAAGTTGAGGAATCAATTAAAGCTCTTTATGTTTCTATGGATGAAAGTAAGAAACGAACCGCTATGCTTAGAGCTAGAAAAGAATTTTTAGAAAAAGTGTTTTTCTAGTGATTGCTTTCATAAAAGTGATGAGGATCTTAAAATGATTGGTGCTTCTTCTATAGATTCTTTATTTAGTAAAATTAATGAAAAAGGGACTGGAGAATAGTCAACTTTAGCTAGAAGGCGTCCCGATAATTCGGAGGGTGAAAATCTTGTTGAGAAAATTGATAAAAATGGGTTTGAAGAGGTTAAAACTTTAACTAGTGATGTGCCCACTATTTTGGATTACAAAGACTTTAATTATGATAGTTGCTCTTTGGTTGATTCTATTTCTTTGTTGCAATCCATGATAAATTCACCCCATGCTTATGAACAAAATAAAGCTTTTACTAAACATATTGTTGATGCTATGATGAAAGCTTTTGAAGAAAAGTTGGAATTAGAAGTTTCAATTCCTAGAAAATTACATGATGAATGGGAACCTACCATCAAAGTCAAGATTAAAAATTATGGGCGTTTTGCTTTATGTGACTTGGGTGCTAGTGTTTCTACAATTCTGAAATATTTATGTGATGTGCTTGGTCTTACCGATATTGAAGAATGCTCGTCAAATTTGCACTTGGCAGATTCTACTATTAAAAAGCCTATGGGAAGAATTAATGATGTTCTTATTCTTGTAAATAGGAATTATGTGCCCATAGATTTTATTGTTCTTGATATTGATTGCAATCCCTCTTGTCCAATTATACTTGGTAGACCGTTTTTACGTACTATTGGCGCCGTGATTGATATGAAAGAAGGCAATATTAAATTTCAATTTCCACTAAGGAAGGGTATGGAACACTTCCCTAGAACAATAATTAGGCCACCATATGAGTCAATCATGAGGGCATTGTTGGGAAACGTAACATGCAATTTCAAAAAAATTCCTACGCTCACGCAAGATCTATCTAGGAGATGCATAGCAACGAGAAGGGAAGAGTGTGTCCACGTACCCTCGTAGACCGAAAGCGGAAGCCTTAACTTAACGCGGTTGATGTAGTCGAACGTCTTCTCGAATCAACCGATCAAGTACTGAACGTACGGCACCTTCGAGTTTTGCACACGTTCAGCTCGATGACGTCCCTCGAACTCTTGATCCAGTAGAGGCACGAAGGAGTCGATGAGTTCCATCAGCACGACGGTGTGATGACGGTGATGGTGATGTGATCCGTGCAGGGCTTCGCCTAAGCACTACGACAATATGACCGGAGGAGTAAACGGTAGAGGGGGGCACCGCACACAGCTAAGAAACAACTGATGTGCTTTGGGGTGCCCCCATGCCCCCATATATAAAGGAGGGATACGGGAGGAGGCCCGTCCTAGGGCGCGCGCCATGTGGGAGTCCTACTAGGACTCCTAGTCCTAGTCGCCCCCCTTCCTTCTAACGGAGGGGGAAAGTGGGAAGGAGAGGGAGAGGGAGAAGGAAAGGGGGCTGGCGCCCCCTTCCCTAGTCCAATTCGGCCTCCTCCCTTGTGAGGGGCGCACCAGCCCCCTGTGGGCTGGTTAGCTTCCCTCCTATAGCCCATATGGTCCATATCTTCCACCGGGGGGTTCCGGTAACCCCTCCGGTACTCCGGTTTTTACCCGATACACTCTGGAACCCTTCTAGTGTCCGAATACCACCTTCCAATATATCAATCTTTACCTCTCAACCATTTCGAGACTCCTATTCATGCCCGTGATCTCATCCGAGACTCTGAACAACCTTCGGTCACCAAAACACATAACTCATATAATACATATCGTCATCGAACATTAAGCATGCGGACCCTATGGGTTCGAGAACTATGTAGACATGACCGAGACACCTCTCTGGTCAATAACCAATAGCGGAACCTGGATGCTCATATTGGTTCCCACATATTCTACGAAGATCTTTATCGGTCGAACTGCAATGTCAATATAGTTATTCCCTTTGTCATCGGTATGTTACTTGCCTGAGATTCGATCGTCGGTATCTTTATACCTAGTTCAATCTCGTTACCGGCAAGTCTCTTTACTCATTCCATAGTGCATCATCCCGTAACTAACTCATTAGTTACATTACTTGCAAGGCTTCATATGATGTGCATTACCGAGAGGGCCCAAAGATACCTCTCCGATACTCAGAGTGACAAATCCTAATCTCGATCTATGCCAACCCAACAAACACCTTCGGAGATACCTGTAGAGCATATTTATAATCACCCAATTATGTTGTGACGTTTGATTACACACAAGGTATTCCTCCGGTGTCCGGGAGTTGCATAATCTCATAGTCGGAGGATTATATATTTGACACGAAGAAAGCAGTAACAATAAAACTGAACGATCATTATGCTAAGCTAAGGGATGGGTCTTGTCCATCAAATGATGACTCATGTCCATGGCTAGGAAACTTAACCATCTTTGATCAACAAGCTAGTCTAGTAGAGGCATACTAGGGACACGGTGTTTTGTCTATGTATTCACACATGTATCAAGTTTCCGGTTAATACAATTTTAGCATGAATAATAAACATTTATCATGATATACGGAAATATAAAATAACAACTTTATTATTACCTCTAGGGCAGATTTCTTTCAGTCTCCCACTTGCACTAGAATCAATAATCTAGTTCACATCGCCATGTGATTTAACATCAATAGTTCACATCGCCATGTGATTAACACCCATTGTTCACATTGCCATGTGACCAACAACCAAAGGGTTTACTAGATTCAATAATCTAGTTTACATCGCTATGTGATTAACACCCAAAGAGTACTAAGGTGTGATCAAGTTTTGCTTGTGAGAGAAGTTTAGCCAACGGGTCTGCCATATTCAGAGCCGTATGTATTTTGGAAATTTTATATGTCTACAATGCTCTGCATGGAGCTACTATAGCTAATTGCTCCCACTTTCAATATGTATCCAGATTGAGACTCAGAGTCATCTAGATAGGTGTAAAAGCTTGCATCGACGTAACTCTTTACTGCGAACTCTTTATCACCTCCATAACTAAGAAATATTTCCTTAGTCCTCTTAGGTAACTAAGGATAACTTTGACCGCTATCCAGTGATCCACTCCTGGATCACTATCGTACCTCCTTGCTAAACTCATAGCAAGGCACACAACTTGTCTGGTACATAGCATGGCATACTATAGAACCTATGACTGAGGCATAGGGAATGACTTTCATTCTCTTTCTATCTTCTGTTTACACCTTGTAATACAGGCAAGAACTCCTTCTTTGACTGATCCATTTTGAACTCTTTCAAAATCTTGTCAAGGTATGTACTCATTGAAAAATCTTATCAAGCGTCTTGATCTATCTCTATAGATCTTGATGCCCAATATGTAAGCATCTTTACCGATTGAGAAACTCCTTTCAAACTCTCCTTTATGCTTTCCAATTCTACATCATTTTCGATCAACAATATGTCATTCACATATACTTATCAGAAAGGTCGTAGTGCTCCCAATCACTTTCTTGTAAATACAGGCTTCACAGCAAGTCTGATAGAGCTATATGCTTTGATCAACTCACCAAAGCGTATATTCCAACTACGAGATGCTTGCACCAGTCCACAGATGGATCGCTGGAGCTCGAAAACTTTGTTAGCACCTTTAGGATTGAAAAAACCCTTCTAGTTGCATCATATACAACTCTTCTTAGAGATATACATTTTAATGAATGCAGTTTTGACATCCATTTGCCAGATTTCATAAAATGTGGCAATTGCTAATCATGATTCGGACGGACTTAAGCATCGCTACGGTTGAGAAAGTCTCATCGTAGTCAACCCCTTGAACTTGTCGAAAACCTTTTGCAGCAAGTCGAGCTTTATAGACAATAACGTTACCATATGCGTCAGTCTTCTTGGACATCCATTTATTCTCTATGGGTCGCCGATCATCGGGCAGATCCACCAAAGTCCACACTTCGTTCTCATACATGGATCCTATCTCAGATTTCATGGCCTCAATCCATTTATTGGAATCTGGGCTTACCATAGCTTCTTCATAGTTTGTAGGTTCGTCATGGTCAAGTAACATGACCTCCAGAACAGGATTACCGTACCACTCTAGTGAAGATCATGCTTTGTTTGACCTACGAGGTTCTGTGGCAACTTGATCTGAAGTTTCATGATCTTTATCATTAGCTTCCTCTTCAGTTGGCGTAGACATCATGGGAACATATTTCTCGGATGATCTACTCTCCAAATTGAGAGCAGGTACAATTACCTCATCAAGTTCTACTTTCCTCCCGCTCACTTCTTTCGAGAGAAACTCCTTCTCTAGAAAGCTTCCATTTTTAGCAACAAAAAATCTTGCATTCGGACTTGTGGTAGAAGGTGTACCCAATTGTATCATTAGGGTATCCAATGAAGACACATTTCTCTGATTTGGGTTCGAGCTTATCGGGCTGAAGCCTTCTGACATAAGCATCGCATCCCCAAACTTTAAGAAACGACAGCTTAGGTTTGTTGCCAAACCACAGTTCATACGGTGTCGTCTCAACGAACTTTGACGGTGCCCTCTTTAAAGTGAATGCAGCTGTCTCTAATGCATAACCCCAAAACGATAGTGGTAAATCGGTAAGAGACATCATAGATCACACCATATCTAATAAAGTGCGGTTACAACGTTCGGACACACCATTACGCTATGGTGTTCCAGGTGGCGTGAGCTGTGAAACTATTCCACATTGTTTTAAATGAAGGCCAAACTAGTAACTCAAATATTCACCTCCACGATCAGATCATAGAAACTTTATTTTCTTGTTACGATGATTCTCCACTTCACTCTGAAATTCTTTGAACTTTTCAAATGTTTCAAACTTGTGTTTCATTAAGTAGATATACCCATATCTGCTCAAATCATCTACGAAGGTCAGAAATAATGATACCCGCCACGAGCCTCAACACTCATCAGACCGCATACATCGGTACGTTTATTTCCAATAGTCATTAGCTCGTTCCATTGTTCCGGAGAACGGAGTTTTAGGCATCTTGCCCATGAGGCACGGTTCACAAGTATCAAATGATTCATAATCAAGTGATTCCAAGAGTCCATCCGCATGGAGTTTCTTCATGCGCTTTACATCGATATGACCTTAACGGCAGTGCCACAAATAAGTTGCATTATCATTATCAACTTTGCATCTTTTGGCGTCAATATTATGAATATGTATATTACTATGATCGAGATTCAATAAACCATTAACATTGGGTGTATGACCATTGATCTAATCATATTCATGCTCAACACAAACACCAAATAACATTTATTTAGGTTCAACACTAATCCCGAAAGTATAGGGATTGTACGATGATGATCATATCAATCTTGGAACCACTTCCAACACACATCATCACTTCACCCTCAACTAGTCTCTATTTAGTTTGCAACTCCTATTTCGAGTTACTAATCTTAGCAACCAAACAAGTATCAAATACCCAGGGGTTACTATGAGCACTAGTAAGGTACACATCAATAACATGTATATCTAATATACCTTTGTTCACTTTGCCATCCTTCTTATCCGCCAAATATTTGGGGTAGTTCTGCTTCAAGTGACCATTTCCTTTGCAGTAGAAGCACTCAGTTTCAGGCTTAGGTCCATCTTCGGGCTTCTTCAGGGGAGTGACAACTAGCTTGCCATTCTTCTTGAAATTCCCTTTCTTTCCTTTTGCCCTTTTCTTGAAACTAGTGGTCATGTTTAATCATCAACACTTGATGTTTTTTTTAATTTCTACCTTCATTGATTTCAGCATCACGAAGAGCTCGGGAATCGCTTTTTTCATCCCTTGCATATTATAGTTCATCACGAAGTTCTAGTAACTTGGTGATGATGACTAGAGAACTCTGTCAATCACTATCTTATCTGGAAGATTAACTCCCACTTGATTCAAGTGATTGTAGTACCCAGACATTCTGAGCACATGCTCACTAGTGAGCTATTCTCCTCCATCTTTTAGGCAAAGTGCTTGTCAAAGGTCTCATACCTCTCGGCACAGGCATGAGTCTGAAATAACAATTTTAGCTCTTGGAGCATCTCATATGCTCCGTGGCGTTCAAATTGTTTTTGAAGTCCCGGTTCTAAGCCGTAAAGCATGGTGCACTAAACTATCAAGTAGTCATCATATTGAGCTAGCCAAACGTTCATAACGTCTGCATCTGCTCTTGCAATAGGTCTGTCACCTAGCGGTGAATCAAGGACATAATTATTCTGTGCAGCAATGAGGATAAACCTCAGATCACAGACCCAGTCCGCATCATTGCTACTATCATCTTTCAACTTAGTTTTCTCTAGGAACATATCAAAAACATAGGGTGGCAACAACGCGAGCTATTTATCTACAACATAATTTGCAAATACTATCAGGACTAAGTTCATGATAAATTAAAGTTTTATTAATCATATTACTTAAGAACTCCCACTTAGATAGACATCCCTCTAGTCATCTAAATGATACGTGATCCAAATCAACTAAACCATGTCCGATAATCACGTGAGATGGAGTAGTCTTCAATGGTGAACATCACTATGTTGATCATATCTACTATATGATTCACGTTCGACCTTTCGGTCTCCAATGTTCCGAGGCCATATCTGTATATGCTAGGCTCGTCAAGTTTAACCCGAGTATTCCGCGTGTGCAAATCTGGCTTGCACCCATTGTATTTGAACGTAGAGCTTATCACATCCGACCATCACGTGGTGTCTCAGCACGAAGAACTTTTGCAATGGTGCATACTCGGGGAGAACACTTATACCTTGAAATTTTAGTGAGGGGTCATCTTATAATGCTACCGTCGAACTAAGCAAAATAAGATGCATAAAAGATAAACATCACATGCAATCAAACTATGTGACATAATATGGCCATCATCATCTTGTGCTTTTGATCCCCATCATCGAAGCAACGTCATGATCTCCATCGTCACCAGCTTGACACCTTAATCTCCATCGTAGCGTCGTGGTCGTCTCGCCAACCATTGCTTCTACGACTACTGCTACCGCTTAGTGATAAAGAAAATAAAAACTACATAGCGCTTGTATTTCATACAATAAAGCGACAACCATATGGCTCCTACTAGTTGCCGATAACTTTTACAAAACATGATCATCTCATACAACAATCTTTATATCACATCATGTCTTGACCATATCACATCACAACATGCCCTGCAAAAACAAGTTAGACGTCCTCTACTTTGTTTGTTGCAAGTTTTACATGGCTGCTACGGGCTTCTAGCATGAACCGTACATACCTACGGCACAAAAACCACAATGGTGATTTATCAATTTTGTTGTTTTAACCTTCACAAGGACCGGCCGCAGTCAAATTTGATTCAACTAAAATTGGAGAAACAGACACCCACCAGCCACCTTTATGCAAAACTAGTTGCATGTTTGTCGGTAGAACTGGTCTCATGAACGCGGTCATGTAAGGTTGGTCCGGGCCGCTTCATCCAACAAATACCGCCGAATCAAAATAAGACATTGGTGGTAAGCAGTATGACGATCACTGCCCACAACTCTTTGTGTTCTACTTGTGCATATCATCTACGCATAGACTTGGCTCGGATGCCATAGTTGGGAAACATAGCATGCAATTTCAAAAAAATTCCTACGCTCACACAAGATCTATCTAGGAGATGCATAGCAACGAGAAGGGAAGACTGTGTCCACGTACCCTTGTAGACTGAAAGCAGAAGCATTAACTTAACGCAGTTGATGTAATCGAACGTCTTTTCGAATCAACCGATCAAGTACTGAACGTACGACACCTCCGAGTTCTACACACCTTCAGCTTGATGACGTCCCTCGAACTCTTGATCCAGTAGAGGCATGAAGGAGTCGATGAGTTCCATTAGCATGACGGTGTGATGACGGTGTTGGTGATGTGATCCGTGCAGGGCTTCGCCTAAGCACTACGACAATATGACCGGAGGCGTAAACGGTGGAGGCGGGCACTGCACATGGCTAAGAAACAACTGATCTGCTTTGGGGTGCCCCTGCCCCCGTATATAAAGGAGGGAGAGGGGAGGAGACCAGCCCTAGGGCGCGCGCCATGGGGGGACTCCTACTAGGACTCCTAGTCCTAGTCGCCCCCCTTCCTTCTAACGCAGGGGGAAAGGGGGAAGGAGAGGGAGAGGGAGAAGGAAAGGGGTGGCGCCCCCTTCCCTAGTCCAATTCGGCCTCCTCCCTTGTGGGGGGCGCACCAGCCCCTTGTGGGCTGGTTAGCTTCCCCCATATGGCCCATATCTTCCACCGGGGGGTTCCGGTAACCCCTCCGGTACTCCAGTTTGTACCCGTTACACTCCGGAACCCTTCCGGTGTCCGAATACCGCCTTCCAATATATCAATCTTTACCTCTCGACCATTTCAAGACTCCTCGTCATGTCCGTGATCTCATCCGGGATTCCAAATAACCTCTTGTCACCAAAACACATAACTCATATAATACATATCGTCGTCGAACGTTAAGCGTGCGGACCCTATGGGTTCGAGAACTATGTATACATGACCGAGACACCTCTCCGGTCAATAACCAATAGCGGAACCCGGATGCTCATATTGGTTCCCACATATTCTACGAAGATCTTTATTGGTTGAACCGCAATGTCAATATAGTTATTCCCTTTGTCATCGGTATGTTACTTGCCCGAGATTCGATCGTCGGTATCTTCATACCTAGTTCAATCTCGTTACCGGAAAGTCTCTTTACGTGTTCCGTAGTGCATCATCCCGTAACTAACTCATTAGTTACATTGCTTGCAAGGCTTCATATGATGTGCATTACCGAGAGGGCCCAAAGATACCTCTCTCATACTCGGAGTGACAAATTCTAATCTCGATCTATGCCAACCCAACAAACACCTTCGGAGGTACTTGTAGAGCATCTTTATAATCACCCAGTTACGTTGTGACGTTTGATAGCATACAAGGTATTCCTCCGGTGTCCGGGAGTTGCATAATCTCATAGTTGGAGGAATATATATTTGACACGAAGAAAGCAGTAGCAATAAAACTGAATGATCATTATGCTAAGGTAACAGGTGGGTCTTGTCCATCACATCATTACACTAATGATGTGATCCCATTCATCAAATGACAACTCATTTCCATGGCTAGGAAACTTAACCATCTTTGATCAACGAGCTAGTCTAGTAGAGGCATACTAGGGACACGGTGTTTTGTCTATGTATTCACACATGTATCAAGTTTCCGGTTAATACAATTCTAGCATGAATAATAAACATTTATCGTGATATAATGAAATATAAAATAACAACTTTATTATTGCCTCTAGGGCATATTTCCTTCAGGCATCGTATGGATCTAGAGCTAAAGATGACAAAACTTAGAGCATCTCCAGCCATTGGCCCCCCAGGGGGCACCTAAAATCGCCGCCTGGGGGTGACCCGGCGCAAAAAGTGGGCCTAGGGGCGAGTTGGCCCCCAGCCGCCACCCCCAGGGCCGGCCCCAGGCGTGGGGAAATTTTTTTAGACAAACTTGGGCTGAAACACACCAATTTTCGGCAAACTTGGGTTTTTATATTCGCAAACTTGGGCTAACACACGCCATTACATATAAAAACTAGTCAAAAAACTTGCTGAAGGCCGAGAAGTTGCCGTCGTCGCCGCCATCGTCGGCCTTCTCCTCCTTGACTCGGGAGCCCCTGCTGGAGCCCTCCCCGGCTAGTGGCGGCGGCGGCGGCGCATCATCATCGTCATCGCTATCATCGATGATGACGACGCCGCCTTCGTCGCGGCCTCAGCGGCGCTGCGCAAAGCGCTGCAGGGCGGCGCGCTGGCGCTCCATCGCCATCTTCAGGGAGTCTTGGTGTGCCCATTCAAGGGCCGCGTCATCGTGGAGCTCGACCTCGCCGTGCTCCGTCTTCACCGGCGCCAGCAGCCCCGGCTCCGTCTTAACCGGAGCCAGCCCCAGCTCCGTCTTCACCGCGTGAGACCTGGCTCCGTCTTCGGCTTGACGAAGCGCAGGGGAGGAGCCGACGAGGAGGCGCGCCGGCCGCCCTCGCTGATGACGATGCCGGTGCTGCGTGTACGCCGGCCGAGCGGCGTCTCCGCCGCGGGCTCGGCCTTGACGCCGAGCAGCGATGGAGTGCCGGAGGATTGGGAGGAAGAACGCGACGAGAAAGAAGAGGAGGAGGAGCCGAACCTCCTTGGCGCCCATTGCCCGTCGCGTCGGCAGTGCGCCGGGGCTGCCGTCCGCGCTGGGGGGTACACCAACGGTGGGTTGTTGCCGCCCTCAAGGTGCGTCAGCACGCCGTCGACGGTGCGGCCGGGGATGCCCCACCAGAGGTGGCGCCCCTCGCTGTTCTTCAGGCCGTCGACCACCGGCGCCCCGTTGGTGGACGCCAGCCGCTACTGCTGGCGCTCGAAGTACGCCGCCCAAGTCGCGGTGTTATCGGCGGCGTACTGGGGGAGGGAGATCTCGGCGCCGGTGAGGGAGGCGCGCGCGATCTCGACCTCGTCGGCGAAGTACGATGGCTTGGTGACGGCGTCGGGCAACGAGGGAATGGGTACTCCCCCATTGCTGAGCCTCCAGCCCGTCGGCCCGGCGCGCATGTCCGACGGCGCCGGGATGTTCGCCTGGAACAGGAGCTAGGACTCCTGTTCGCGGAGCGAATGGTGGCCGAAGCCGTTGGCCGCTGCCTCGTCTCCAGGGAAACGCTCGACCATCGGGGAGAGGAGTGGCTGGGGAGAAGAGATCGGCGGGAGAGGAAGGGCTGGGGCGGGGAGAAGAGCTCAGCGGCGGCGCTCGGGAGAGGTGGATAGGTAGCACTCAACGCAGGCAAGCGAGACCATTTATAGCCGCGCCGCGTCCGTGTGTACGCGTCCGAGGGAGGGGAGGCGTCGGCGCGCGTCGGCGCGCCTCCCCGTGATGCGCCGCCTGTGAGGAATCAATGGCAAAGCTGACCGGCGGCAGCCTTGCCATTGATTCCCCGCGGGAAACCGAGGCGTCGGGAGAAGATGAGGCGGGCGGTGTCGCTGACGCGGCTGGCCCACGGCGCTTTCGCGCCAAAAACGATTCGCCCGACGCCCTCGAGCGCCCCCAGCGCCCCGGGTTCGGGTTGGGTCCGCCGGCGCCAATTTCGGCCCGAGCCGGCGAAAAATGGGCCCCTGGGGGCACGACTGGGCCGATTTTTTGGCGCCGGCGGCCAAAAATCGCCTGGGGGGCCTTGTTGGGGGCGCGGCTGGAGATGCTTTTAGATCCTTCGCGTTATGCCTAGCTATGGGCGTAAAATGATAGCGCTTGTTGGGAGGCAACCTAACTTGTATCTTTTTGATTTTTGCTTTTATTGTTATTTTCAATAATATACCCAATTATGCCTCTGATTAGATGTGTTTTTGTGGTTTAAATTAGTGTTTGTGCCAAGCAAGTCCTTTGGGATGATTTGGGTGAGAGTTGATTTGATCTTGCTGAAAAACAGAAACTTTTGCGCTCACAAAAATATTTCCCATTTTTAATAGAAGAGTGATTTTGAGTTGATTCGTTTTGAACAATATTAATAAACAAATTTCTCACGTTATCCTATTTTTTCAGAATTTTTGAAGTTATAGAAGTATTCGAAGTAGTGAGATTGCTACAGACTGTTCTGTTTTTGACAGATTCTGTTTTCTTTGCGTCGTGTGCTTGTTTTGATGATTCTATGTTTTTTTTGAAGAGTTTTTTCCATAGAAAAGTTGGAATACAGTAGATATAATGCAAAAACAAAATATGAATGTGTTTGTAATAATACTTATAGTAGTGGTTTGCTTTCTTATATTAACGGATCTCACGAAGGTTTTGGTAAGTTTTGTGTGATTGAAGTTTTCAAGTTTTGGGAGAGACTATGATGGATGAAGGAATAAGGATTAGCAAAAGGCTAAGCTTGGGGATTCCCGAGGCACCCCATAATATTCAAGAAGTAGCAAGCAACTAAGCTTGGGGATGCCCCTGAGTGGCATCCCCTCTTTCTTCTAACAACCATCGGTATTTATCTTGGAGCTATATTTTTAGTCATCACATATTATGGGTTTTGCTTGGAGCGTCTTGTATGATAGGAGTCTTCACTTGTCTTGCTTTGTGTTTTAAGTCTTGAATCCTTGCTAGACACACCTTTTTGAGAGAGCCAAAAATTATGCTATGCTTGCTCCTATGCTTCACTTAAATTTTTAGAGCCTTGGAATTGCTCTAGTGCTTCACCTATATCTTTTTAAGCACGATGTGCTTGGTTATCTTTGAAGAAATGCTCTCATGCTTCACTTAGATTTATTTTAGAGTTAGTAATTTTTTTAAGAAATTCTCTCTTACTTCACTTAAATTATTTTGAGAGAAAGAAATATTGTGCTCATGTTCTTTACTTAAATTTGTTTGAGCTTATTAAAAGCAACATATGAAATTAGTCCCAAAGTGATAGATATCCGAGGAGGGTATAATAAAAACTTTCATGAAGATCATTGGACAAAATAAACTTGGTTCTTAGTAATGGTTTTGAGATATGATGATATGATATGTGAGTCATGTTGATGAGTAATTATGCTTTAGTAAGAATATTGGTGTTAAGGTTTGTGATTCCCTATGCAAGCACGAAAGTCAATAGTTATGCAATGAAATTATATCCTACTTGTGGTGCATTATTCATTGTTACTTATGCTTAATGCTCGGGTATGAGAATTTTTGTTTCTTGGTTGGACGCTTCTCAATCTTTTCGCTAGCCTTCATTTTGCACTAAGTATGATCACTACTTGTGCAACCAAAACCCTTTAAACCAGTTTTGCCATATGATCCACTATACCTACCTATATGCGGTATTTCTGTGCCGTTCTAAGCAAATTTGCAAGTGCCATCTTTAATTTTCAAAATAAATTTCTCTTTTGTGTGCTCGTACCGCTCACGAGGCGGTGAGGGGTGGCCCATGTTTTCCGTGCTAGATGTGTTATTCTTATAATGATTGTTTATTCACTTGTCATTGCACGAGAGTATGGCAAAGTTATTAGGGATGCCCAGTCCCGAAATAAAAATGAATTTACTTTATGTTGTCAAATAATAAATTTCATAGAAAGTGTTGGTATGGAGGGCACCCGTGGATACGGTTAGCCATGGAAAGTGAAAGTATGGTGGAAAAAGGAATAAACTTTATTTTCTGTTTGGAAACCGCCTATGATATATCTAGCATGGAAAGTGTTGGGAACTCTAAGTCGTTTTTGTTGGTGGGAAAAGTATGCCTCCCAAAATGTTTTTATCTCTCAATTTTCGCTTTGAGCTCTGGCACCTCTACAAATCCCTACTTCCCTCTGCGAAGGGCCTTTCTTTTCCTTTATGCATTTTTATTTTTAACTTGAGTCTCCATCTTCTCTTATAAAGCACCAACTAAGGGGCACTATGATCGTATTTGAGCATTGGGTGTAGTTAATATTCGAGTGTGTTTCATGAACAGATCAATGATTGAGCATAATGGTCTAGGGATAACTTGCTTTAGCGTTGATATTTTAAAAGACATGGTTGCTTGTTGATATGCTTGAGTATTAAATTCTTCATGTCAAAACTAGACTATTGCTTTGAACCATATAAAAGTCCAAATGTCCATGCTACAAAGAAAAGAATATGTGATGAACATGTTAGGCAACATTCCACATTAAAAATTCTGTTTTTATCATTTACCTACTCGAGGACGAGCAATAATCAAGCTTGGGGATGCTGATACATCTCCAACGTATCTACGATTTTTGTTTGTTCCATGTTGTTATGTTATCATTCTTGGATGTTTTACAATCATTTTATAAGCATTTTATATCATTTTTTGGTACTAACCTATTGACATAGTGCCTAGTGCCAGTTGTTGTTTTCTGTTTGTTTTTTACATCGCAGGAAATCAATACCAAACGGAGTCCAAACGCAACAAAACTTTTTGTGGATTTTTTCTGGACTAGAAGACACAAGTTGGGCCGAAGAAGTACCAGAGGGGCGCCCCAAGCGGGGACAACCCACCAGGGAGCGCCTGGGGGCCCAGGCGCGCCCAGGTGGGTTATGCCCACCTCGGTGGCCTCCCGCACCGCCTCTTTGCTCTATAAATACCCCAATATTCCAGAAACCCTAGAGGAGTCAACGAAAATCAATTCCAGCCGCCGCAAGTTCCAAAAACACCAGATCCAATCTAGGCACCCTCACGGAGGGGTTCATCATGTCCATTGGTGCCTCTCCGATGATGCGTGAGTAGTTCTTTGTAGACCTACGGGTCCGTAGTTAGTAGCTAGATGGCTTCCTCTCTCTCTCTCTCTCTCTCTTGATTCTCAATACAATGGTCTCTTGGAGATCCATATGATGTAAGTCTTTTTACGGTGTGTTTGTTGGGATCCGATTAACTTTGAGTTTATGATCAGATCTATGTTTTTATCCATGAAAGTTATTTGAGTCTTCTTTGATCTCTTATATGCATGGTTGATTATAGCCTCATATTTCTTCTCCGATATTTGGGTTTTGTTTGGCCAACTTGATCTATCTATGTTGCAATGGGAAGAGGTACTTTGTGATGGGTTCGATCTTATGGTGCTTGATCCCAGTGACAGAAGGGGGGACGACACGTATGTATCGTTGCTATTAAGGGAACGACACATAAATAGATCTTGTTTACATCATGTCATCGTTCTTATTGCATTACTCTGTTTTTCCATGAACTTAATACACTAGATGCATGCTGGATAGCGGTCGATGTGTGGAGTAATAGTAGTAGATGCAGGCAGGAGTCGCTCTACTAATCTTGGACGTGATGCCTATATAATGATCATTGCCTGGATATCATCATGATTATTTGAAATTCTATCAATTTCCCAACAATAATTGTTTTCCCATCGTTTGCTATTTTTCTCAAGAGAAGCCACAAGTGAAACCTAAGGCCCCCCGGTCTCTTCTTTAATATATTTGCCTTTGCGATCAATTTTTATTTGCTTTTATTTTCAGATCTATTAAACCAAAAATACAAAAATACTTTGCTGCACTTTATTTTATTTGCGACCTATTTATCCAATCTATTACAACTTTCTCCCGTCCACTCGCCAATTTCTGGCGCCGTTACCAGAAAGGGATTGACAACCCTTTTAACATGTTGGGTTGCGAGTATTTGTTATTTGTGTGTAGGAGCTGTTTACGTTGTGTTGCGTGGTTCTCCTACTGTTCGATAACCTTGGTCTCATCACTCAGGGAAATACCTACCGTTGCTGTGCTGCATCATCGCTTCCTTTTTGGGGAAATACCAACATAGTTCAAGCAAACATCAGTGTTTTCTCCTCTCTATCTTGTTGTGATGAGTTAAGTTTTACCATTGAGATTTCATTATTATCGGATTGAATACTTTTATGGATTTGAGAGCACTTGATGTATGTCTTGGCATTCAACTTGCGGATTCCCGAAGTGACATTGAGGTAATCTATGCATAGGGGTTGATGCATGTTTTCATCTTTGTTTCTCCGATAGAAATCTTGGGGCACTTTTTAAAGTTCTTTGTGTTGAATTGAGTATTATGAATCTGAAGTTGTTTGATGCATATCGTATAATCAACTCATGGATACTCATGGTGACATTGGAGTATCTAGGCGACTATAGAGTTGGTTGATTTGTATCATATGATGTTATTTTATTACGAACTCTTGGGCTGTTTGTCACACTTATAAGGACATCTTGATAGATCGATCGAAAAGGATAACTTTGAGGTGGTTTCGTACCCTACAAACAATTTTGTCTTATGTTCTCCGCTAGATAATAATTTTGGAGTGATTCTTTGTCGCTCGTTGAGGGAAGGTTATATGATTCAATTATATTATCATTGTTGAGAGATTGCACTAGTGAAAGTATGAACCCTAGGCCTCATTTTCAAGCATTGCAATACGATGCTCACTTTTGTTACTTCCTACCTTGCTGTTTTTTATTGTTCTTATTACAAAAATCAATATCTACTATCATTTCTACACTTGTATCACCATCTCTTCGCCGAACTAATGCACCTATACAATTTACCATTGTATTTGATTATTTGGTGTGTTGGGGACACAAGAGACTCTTTGTTATTTGATTGCAGGGTTGTTTGAGAGAGACCATCTTCATCCTAGGCCTGCCAAGGATTGATAAACCTTAGGTCATCCACTTGAGGAAAATTTTCCATTGTCCTACAAAACTCTGCGCTTGGAGGCCCAACACTAGTCTACAAAAACAAGTTATGTAGTAGACATCATGTAGCTACGTGCCAGACTCCCCAAACTGGGAGCGCTGGTTTGCGCTAGAGCACGAGGAGGAGCGTCGCCGCGGCGTCTACGTCGACCACGCCGTTCTCCCGCCGCCCCTAGAGGCATTGCCAAAGGAGGAGGAGGCGAAGGCGGAGTACCAAGCCGCCCTCGAGGAGGCCCTGCAGCACGCGCTGGAGGAGAGCCGACTCGAGGAGAACGCCCATTGGGATGGGCTGGAGCATGCCCTCGCCTTGTCGGCGACGGGGGACTCCGTCCACGCTCTGCTGTTCGTCCCGCCACCGCCGCCGTTGTCGCCCTTCGTCGAGCCCAAGGCTGAGCTGGAGCCGGAGCGCGAGCCCACGCCCACGCGGACGAGGTCGCAACCGCCGCCTAGTTGGCTGGAGGAGTCATACTCGTGGACCGGCCTACTCCGTGAGTGGGTGAGCGCGCCTCCATGCCATTACGCCTCGACGCCGGAGGAGGAGGCGGCCCACGTTGAGCGCTGGAATTAGCATTGGCTCACCGAGGAGGAGGCCGACGATGAGCGACAGATGCGCCGGGAGCAGCAGCTGCGCCTTGAGAGGGAGGAGGAGTAGGAGCGCGTCCGCCTCATCGCAAACCGCCACCGTAGCAGACGTTGGAGGAGGCTGCCCTGGCAGCCTATCAAGCCGCGTTCGGGTGGGTTAGGCCGCCTTTCGTCTTCATCAACCTCACCCGTGGCAAAGACAACGGTAAGGGCAAAGGTAAGGCGGACGACTAGGGCAGCGTGCGGCGCTTAGGGTTTTATAATGTTTAAGTGGACTTTTGCCGGTGGTTGACCGGCCATTTATGTATATTTATGTTTTAGTATGTTTATTTTGACCACGTGTGTAAAAATGGGTATGCCTTCTGTTGGACGCACCAACCGACCCAAATTAATAAGCGAACGCGCACATCTGTCTGACGAACCTTGCTATACGTACGATAGAATGCATGTCCAACGTTGTACGATCAAAGATAATTCAGTTTGTGGGCCATAACAGTTAGAGATGCTTTGCTCTCTGGTCGTACTGGTCAGACAAGAAATTCATCGTATGCAGAGCAGTTTTGTCTGTCTGACCGATTCAAATGAACGAAAAGCGGACAAAAACGCACGTCCGTTTGATCGGAGTGTCGGAGTTGCTCTTAGCCAATGCATGTCCTTGTGTGCGTGCTCGTCCATGTGTTTGCTTTTGTTATTCCAGTCGTTCGGGCGCACATGGACGCAGCTGAGCGCATCTACCTCGATCGTGCGAAAATCAGGCCGGCGTGCATACTCGGCGAGTCGGCAGAGTGAGGCAGGTAGCTGGGATTCTGTTTGCGTGCGTTGACACGGAGACCCTGCTGCGTGCATCCAAGCGCGCTAGTGGCTGAGGTTATCACGTTCAAGATTTCCGAGCGCCATACCAACACTACTGTTGTATGCCTGCCTGCCTGCCTGCATCGAACCCTCGTCTATCACCCAGGCCTCACGCACGTGCCGTGCCTCGTCGTCTGTGTGTGTGGCTGCGATGCTCCATTGCTTAAGTCTATTCTGGCTCCCTCTTTGGCACTTGATTAGCAGGGCAACAAGCTAAGTAAATGACGTGGCTCAGATGAGCCAGCCAGAACAACAAGAGTTAATTAACCCACCGTCGATTCACCCTTCAGTCTGCACAGATAATCTCCAGAACTGCAGTGCATAGCAATCATGCGTATGTATGGAGATACTACCTGGAGCAGCTACATATTTCGCACGTAGTATTCTTGAAACAAGAACACATATCAAGCATATCTGGATCAGGGTAGTGGATACAACACCATATCCACAAGGGAAAAACAGGGATGCTCGGCTCGCCCGAGTATAACGTGTTTGTGCTTGTGCTTGGGCCTGCGGTCACAAGGCCAAAAAGGAAAAGATCGAATTCGTGATGAGGAGATCAGCAGCGCAATATGCAACTTGTTCCACGCATTGTCGATTTCACAACCTCGCGGCGACTTTGCGCTGATTTGGCGTGGACAAGCGTTGGACCTTTCGTTTCCTTTGCTCCGCTTTTCTGCGCGCGCTTTCTAAGTCTTTCAGTTTGTTTGAGGGGCCAGATCCTTGCCCTTGACAGGTATACCACTTTCTTGTTGGCGGAAATGGTGGTCGTGGTTGCTTACACAAAAAGCTACTCCTAGAAACTACCAACACTCAGCGCTCTATCTATTCTAGCCCGACGAACCCAGCCGAGAGAAAACGAAATCAAGATGATTGCGAAATGTATGGTGCAAAAACACTGCCCGTATGAATTGACATGGAAGTGCGTACATGCATATCGGCCGCCTAGGTCCTAGTTAATTAGCGACAGGAATAACGCCGAGTGACAGTGATTAGATAGATAAGATCATCGCATGCTCTTTGTTTAGTGCTTTACATGATTAGAACGGCTGAAATAGAGAGATCTCCGAGACTTCTTTATCCAGTAATTTATGATATCTGCTGCACTTTCGATCTGCTCTATGATGTCATCGTCATTCGCATAGGTAAATCGCCTAGTGATGACTATGTAATGTGCACCACTAATGACACCGAGCCAATTCGCAGTCGTGTTTCAGCAACGAGAATATAATGCACGAGGCAGTTACTGGAATGGTATTACAGTATATTCTTGTTGACTCCATGCTTGTTAATCTAATGCAGATTGTTTGATCCTAGTCGTTTTTTGCCAGTAATTAGCGTGATGAGAGATATTTCCAGTTAGATGCGCACAGAAGTGTTAACGTAATTTGCCCAACGATTTGCTTTAAAATCCCGACCCCATCCCCCACATAGCCACCCCCTTCCCCCAGCAACACAGGGGAAACCGTAAACGCCGCCACCGAAGGGCTTGGCGGCGAAGTTGAGCTAGGCCCGGGGATGGTGGCGGTAGGGAGGATTTGTTTGTGTCATGGCGCAGCGTCCACATGCGGATGCTCTTTGAACGACTCCTAACCGTCGATATGGTGCAAAATCCTCAAAAATAACAAGTCAAGTTAGGCTTTGTTCAAGTTCTAATCTTCTGTGATGCTCGACCACAATTCAGTTCTTAGGCGATGGTTGCTTACTCTTGTAAGAGTGATTGAGTAATAAGCCCCAAGTGTAAGGGTGAAATAACCTACCATTAAGTATTTCTCTCAGTAGAGAGTAAGGTTTATCAAATCAGTATCAGTTCTTCCAGCAAATAAAGACACAGGTACTTGCACACAAAACGTCGGGCAAACTTGTCGCTTCAAGAAGCTTGTGAAGCTTCTTGTCCTACTAGTTATAAGGATAAATTGCATGGTACGATAAGAATTTATAGATAGATAAAATAAATAAAACAATACAGACTACAGTGACGAAAAGTACTTTTATATATGTTTTTAGTAATGGAAATAGACCCCTGGGCCATAGGTTCACTAACGTCATCTCTAGAAGCAGATAAGTGTGTTATGGTGAATAAATTACAGTTGGGCAACAATTAAATTTCAATATTTATATTTATGACTATAATCATTCATTGCATAATCTTGTATAAACATTACGTCTGTGATATGTATACCATTATCCAACTGCACCGACAACTAATACTCCATCTCAAGACCGCTATCCAACATGCATCGCGAACTATTGAGTTCATGATAAACAGAGCATTACAATAAGAATGATGACATAATGCACTTGACTGGTTTTTGGTTTTCTTTGTTTCTTTCTTCATTCTTTACTGTTTTCACCGGTTTAGTTGCTTTTAACTGTACTTGACTGTTTGGTATTCGTTTTTCTAGTTTTTCTTTGGTTCGTTCAGTTTTTTCTTTTTTCTTTTTTCCCTTCTGTTTCCTTTTGTTTCTTTCCTGTTTTCTTAGTGTTTTTTTCTTTCTTTTCGCAATGTTATTCTTGATGGTTTCATCTGTTTCTTTGGTTTTCACTATATTACACGGTTCGACGTCGGTTTCTTTGGTTTTTCTATGGGGTTTTAGATTTTCTTTTTCTTATTTGTTTTCTTTTATCTTTCTTTCTTTGTTTTTTTCCTTTTCCAACACGTATTTAATTTTTTTCATATGTATCAGAAATATTTTTTATACACGTTTAACACATATCAAATAGATGATCACATTTTTAAAAAATATGTGCCTCGATGTCTACTTTTTACATATACATTGTACATTTCTTATGTGGTATAATTTTTTTATACATGTTTAACATTTTTTAAATACAGTATTAACATTTTTGGCAAACAAATATTTACGTATAAATTTGTAGGCATCTATTACAATTTTTAAATACATGATCAACATTTTTATATGTCTATTTTTTATATTATTCAGTTTTCATATATAGTCGAAACATTTTTTATACATGTTCAATATTTTTCCAATACTTGATTAACATTTTTTTTCAATTAAATGTTTATGTCTTCAATTTTTAAGACATAAATTTTTTTGTGTTTATTTTCTCCATACACATTGTACATTTTTGTACTATACAGCAGGAACATTTTTATGTACATGTTTAACATTATGCAAATGCATAATGCATATTAATATGGAAGGGAACATATGGCTCTCGGGTGTAATTACACCCGAATTTCATAAAAGAAATAGTAATTTGAGAAAGTCAAAAAAATCAGAAACTTTTGGAGAACAAATTAGATTTATTGTTGCACTCGTATAAAAACTTTCGCGAAGAAAGGACTTTCATGCTGTTGTGGACATAAAAAAGAAATTTGGGACGCGGAGGAATTGATCCCGGGCACCAGTGATCCCGGATGAACAGTAAAATCGGAAAAAATAGTAAAAAAATTCAAAAAAATCTGAATTTTTTTGTCAAGAAACTTTGATGTTTTTTCTACATGCGTGCCAATTTTCGTGATGAAATGACATTTGTGGAGGTGTCAGCAAAAAAAAAAATCATGCTCCAAAAAAACTGTTTTTGGAAGCATTTTGGAGCATCGATTTTGTTTTTTTTTTTGCTGAGACCTGCATGAATGTCATTTTGTCATGAAAATTTGTACGCATGTGAAAAATATGTCAATGTTTGTTGCCAAAAAAATTCAGATTTTTTTGAACTTTTTAAATAATTTTTTTGTTTGTACTGTAGCAAAGGGTGCCTGTGAGCTCGAGCTCACAATAGCACTTTCGAGAAATTTGTTGCTATATATGCCGTACTGTGCATGCTATTGTCAGAGGATACTTGTCGTTTTTGTCAGAGAATATTTTGTTGAAGAATATTTTTGTACGCCAGAAATGACAGCTCAAGTTTGTTGGGAAAAAGTTGTAGAACATTTTGACTTTTTCTGCATTTAAAATAAAATAAAATACCTAACCAGGTGTAATTACCATCATGTTTCAAATGGTATTTTCCATATTAATACCCTTGTGGCTCGCGTCTAGAGAGAGAGACATAGGGTGCCCTCGAAACTGTGGGGCAGACGCTTGAGTTCAACAGCAACCCGAAAGACAAGCCCGACACCGGTGTGAAGAGCAAAGAGAAAAAGGAGACTATATGGGCACGAGGGTCTTGCGCGGTTGACCCGTCTGAACCTGCGGCCTGGCATCATAGGCATGGCCCTTCCGAGGTGTACTGGCGCGTGAATGCCTGCCTGACGTGGATGGCGGCCGTTCTCGCACCGCAGCGCGTCGTCCGCCTCGTTCATGCTCGCCAGCCCATCGTATCTACACGAAAGAGCGGCGCCGGTGGGGAAGGATCTTATGCTTAGAGCATCTCCAGCCGTCGTGCCCTGCAGGAGACGTTTTTTCGGCCTCATGGGGAGAACACTGCGAAAGTTTTGCTTCGGGGGTGAGTTTTTCTCCGGTCATCGTCCCCCATGCGCACACCTGCCTAGACCACGTGCGCCGCCCAGGCCACGTCCGCGTTGCTCCGGCCACGCCCGTCCCGCCAAGAGCAGCCGCTCCGCCCGGCCAGAGCCACCGTCGCGCCTCAGCCGGCCCCCGCCGCTGCGGTCCCGACCCGCTAAATTGCTCCGTCATGCCCGGCCCCAAGCCGCCCGGGGAGGCGAGGACGCGCGACAACACGGTGTGCGCCGCGTCGAACGCAAGGGCCACCGCTCTCTCAGACGTGGACGTCTTGAGAGTGTCGGCGCAGTGGCCGAGCTCGGCTTGCGCAGCCTCGAGCTCGGGGAGGAGGGCGCACGCTTGCAGTAGTGTGGTGGGACGGCGCGTGCCACGGCCCTTCACGCGTCGCCGTGTTCCCTCGGCCCCTTGGCGCCGGGGCGCACCGCGGCCGCGGCTGTGCGGGTGACGGAGGCAACGCTCCGGGGCAGCACGGTGCGCGGCAGAGCCAGGTCGCCGCCAGTACGTAGCGCGGCCTCCGCCCTGTGGAGCTGCTCGACAGCAGTCTCAATGGCGGCGAGGACCACCCGGTCGACGTGGGGCCGTAGGAGGTCGCCTGGAGCAAGAAGGCGGCGCGCTGCTCCGAGGTGGCTGCAGGAAGACGCCACGTCGTCGTAGGCCGCGCCGGCACTCGCCCTGGCCTGGCGCGCCCTCGATTGGAGTTGCTGCTCCAACGCGTCATCGCTCCACACCAGCAGCTCCACGGTCCCCACCGAAGACAGCAGGAACCCGAGAATCTTGCCGACCTCGGCTAGCTTCTCCTCACAGTCTCCGATCGGGGAGACTGCGTGATCGACGTCGGCGCCCCGGGAGGCAAAAGGAGGCCGAGGTCGAGGGCCACGGCGGCGAGGCGGTCGCCGGCGGCGACGGCGAGAGCGGAGGCGTCGCGGATGCGCTGCCAGAACAACGGCTTCCATGGTACGGAGGACGTGCAAAGAGAGAGGGGAGATTCTTTTTTGCGGTGGACCTAGCAAAAAAAGGAGGAGAGAGAGGAAAGAGAGGCTGACTGGTGGGGTATCTGCATGCATATAATAGCGTTGGGCGTCCCAAATGACCCTAGGGGGCTGGGTTTGCCCTGGGATCGCCGGGGCTAGTTTTGCCTAAATCCGGCAAAAAACAACGCCGTGGGATGTGACTGAGAGCTTTTTTAACCGTCGGGGCCTAAAAAGTGACTTGGGGGGTGTCTTGGGGCCCTACTGGAGATGCTGTTACCACCGATCGAGCTGCCGCGTAACTCCAGGCTCCAGCCCTGTTGCCCGCGCTTAACCTTCTGCTGCTGCTGCCATGCGTGCCGCGCTTCCTTGACCGCACTAGAGCCTTTAGCTTCAGGGGGCAGCTCCATCAAAGACACGAGGTCTTTTTCCTTCTTGGGGTGAGTACTCCACCATATACAAACACTTTTACCAGATATTTTTTTTCAAAACGGGCAAAAGATTTGCCTCATCCATTAAATAAGGGGAGAATACAGTTTGGAGTTTTTACAAGCGCCCCTACAAAACGGCATGGCAATTACTCTCGTACAACAATACGCCCTAGTTTCTTAGCACCTACCGTAACCCATAGTTTTGCCTCGAGCACGATATTTTGGAGCAGGATAGGCGGCGGCGCACTCTTGTTGCGAAACACACACGTGTTTCTCTCATTCCGAATACTCCAAGAGACGAGCATGTTGAGAGAGGCCATCACTCGTCTATTGGGGTTTCGCATGTCGGTCCTTCTATCCCACCATCGCATGAGGGAATCCTCAAGGTGCCAATTGGAGGTGTCCATGTGCACAAGACCAAACTTGTCGATGACCAATTGCCAGAGCATAATGGAGAAGCGGCACCCGACGAAGAGGTGGATGCCCGATTCTTGCTCACGTTTGCAAAGCGGGCAAAGCCCACAGTTATCCCAACCACGCCGCTCCAACCGGTCGGCGGTCCAGTTCCGGTCTTGCAAGGTCAACCAGGCGAAGAATTTAACCTTAGGGGGGCCCAAGCTCTCCAAACCATGTGGTGAATGGGCGAGTGCGTCAGGCCAAGGAATTGCGCCTTATATGCCGTAGCCGCCGAGTACTGCCCATCATCAGCATGCTTCCAAACAATGTCGTCCTGAACGTGATCGTCAAGATGGAAGTCATCCACAAGAGCCCAAAGCGAGAAAAGTTCCCGAATGTGTGCGACAGAGACAATCGAGTCATGCTTGATGTGGGTCATCCAAGCGTTCCCTCGAAGGGCCTGATGAAGCATCGATCTCTTCCTTTTTGAGGCTTGAAAAATGAGCGGGGCAATATCCTTGGGCTCGCGACCAAGCAACCACGGGGAGTCCCATAATGGTGTTTTTGCACCATTGCCAATGATGATTGTGGTGGAGGCATAGAAGAAATCCATATCTTCCTCGGTGCACGGGTTGCCCAAGCCAACTCAAAGCTAAGTAGGCTCCTTCCATTCGTACCATGGCCACCTTAGCCTCAAGGCCCGAGCAAACTTGTCGGTGTTGAGGATGCCCAGGCCTCCATAGATCATAGGCCTACAGACCATGTCCCAATTGGCCTTACATTTTGCGTCGGTCGTCTTGTGCGACCCTGACCAGAGGAAGGCCCTCTCAATCTTGTTGAGATTATGAAGTGTGCCCTGTGGCACAATGAGAGACGTGATGGAGAAGACCACTTGAGAGGTGATGACCGATCTGACAAGGGTAGTGCGCCCAATAGTTGTGATGGTTTGTCCCTCCCAAGTTACTAATTTTTCGGCCGCCTTGTCTTCAAGATACTGGAAGTCGACCTTCCGAAGTTGTCGTACTGAGAGCGGGAGGCCCAAATATTTGATTGGGAATGCGGCGCGGGTCACCGGAATGCTACTCAGAATATGCTCCAGAGGAAGGTGGTTGCATCGAATGGGCACAACCGAGCTCTTGCAGAAGTTGGTGCAAAGTCTTGTCACCTCGCCAAAACCCCAGGATAAGGATAAGGGTGCTGACAATTCTCAACGGGAGTCGGAGAAGGGGCCCAATGCGCAACCAGATAAGGCAGATAGTTCTGCCCAACAGGCGCCACCGTCTACTACTCCGATGACCACTCTTCGTTTTGGTTCGTTTGGGTCGAGTTCAGCTCCTAGTCGGCTTTGGAGTTCCAGAGTTGAGACTGACGACCCGGCGGAGCTTGAGTTGCCTTCGATCTTGAGTCTGTCCTACGAGACGACAACTGCACTAGAGCTGCACGTTGACTGTGGTGATGTCATGGTGGCTTCCCCTCTGGCCGGGCTGGTTGCTACTCATGAGGTAGCTACGAGTTGGGAGCCCGACTGGTCCTATTCGGGAGGGGCACCTGGACAGGTGGTCTGTGCCTCTCCTCCCACCGTGACGGCAGGCCAGTTTTCTTTGGGGGGACGCCTGGACAGGAGGTCCGGGGCTCCCCTCCCATCACGGCGGCGGCGATTCCTGACGAGACGGGGGTGAGGTGCGGGAAAGACACCCGTGCTGTAACCCCCTTGCAGGGTCTCGCCATGTAGAGCGAGGAGTTGGGGGTGAGGTGCGGGAAGGAGTCCCGCGCCCAAACCCCCCCCCCCCACAGGACTGTGTCGTTCAATGCGGACAGGAGCTGAGTGGCTCCGGTGGGGAGAGGGGGAGAGGGACTAGTGAGCAGGCGGCTCTCTAGTCTTCTTCCCCCTATCCCCCTTCGGCTGGGATCCGATCCTCCATGCCCTTCCCTTCTTCACCGACGATAGGGGAGGGGTGTGGGAGTAGGGATTTTACTTCTTAGGAGAGGACCACGGAGGAGCTTATCGCTTTGGGTGGGATTGTGGATCCGGTGTCGGCTGGCAGGCATTGATGTCTAATAAACAACCTTCTTCTTGTAGACGTTGTTGGGCCTGCAAGTGCACAGGTTTGCAGGACAGTAGCAAATTTCCCTCAAGTGGATGACCTAAGGTTTATCAATCCGTAGGAGGCATAGGATGAAGATGGTCTCTCTCAAACAACCCTGCAACCAAATAACAAAGAGTCTCTTGTGTCCCCAACACACCCAATACAATGGTAAATTGTATAGGTACACTAGTTCGGTGAAGAGATGGTGATACAAGTGCAAAATAGATAGTAGATATAAGTTTTTGTAATCTGAAATAATAAAAACAGCAAGGTAACTAATGATAAAAGTGAGCGTAAACGGTATTGCAATGATAGGAAACAAGGCCTAGGGTTCATACTTTCACTAGTGCAAGTTCTCTCAACAATAATAACATAGATAGATCATATAACAAGCCCTCAACATGCAACAAAGAGTCACTCCGAAGCCACTAATAGCGGAGAACAAACGTAGAGATTATGGTAGGGTATGAAACCACCTCAAAGTTATTCTTTCAGATCAATCTATAAAAGAGTTCGTACTAGAATAACACCTTAAGACACAAATCAACCAAAACCCTAATGTCACCTAGATACTCCATTGTCACCTCAAGTATCCGTGGGCATGATTATACGATATGCATCACACAATCTTAGATTCATCCAACCAACACAAAGTACTTCAAAGAGTGCCCCAAAGTTTCTATCGGAGAGTCAAGAACGTGTGCCAACCCCTATGCATAGGTCCCCAATGTCACGAAACCCGCAAGTTGATCACCAAAACATACATCAAGTGGCACATGATATCCCATTGTCACCACAGATAATCACGGCAAGACATACATCAAGTGTTCTCATAAAAGACTCAATCCGATAAGTTAACTTGAAAGGGGAAACTCAATTCATCACAAGAGAGTAGAGGGGGAGAAACATCATAAGATCCAACTACAATAGCAAAGCTCGGGATACATTAAGATCGTGCCATGGAGGAACACGAGAGAACACGAGGCAGAGAGAGAGAGAGAGATCAAACACATAGCTACTGGTACATACCCTCGACCCCGAGGGTGAACTACTCCCTCCTCGTCATGGATAGCGCCGGGATGATGAAGATGGCCACCGGTGATGGGTTCCCCCTCCGGCAGGGCGCCGGAACGGGCTCCCGAGAGGTTTTTGGTGGCTACAGAGGCTTGTGGCGGCGGAACTCCCGATCTATCTTCTGCTCTGGAAGTTTTAGGGTATGTAGGTTATATGGGTGCAAGGGGTACGTCGGTGGAGCTTCGGGGGCCCCACGAGGCAGGGTGGCGCGCCCTAGGGGGATGGGCGCGCCCCCCACCCTCGTGACCAGCTCCCGTATCTTCTGACGTAGAGTTCAAGTCTATCCAGTGGATTTCCTTCCAAAAATAACTTCTCCAGTTGATTTCGTTCCGTTTTGACTCCGTCTGATATTCTTTTTTCTCTAAACACTGAAATAGGCATAAAACAACAAATCTGGGCTGGGCCTCCGGTTAATAGGTTAGTCCCAAAAATAATATAAAAGTGGATAATAAAGCCCAATATTGCCTAAAACAGTAGATAAAGTAGCATGGAGCAATCAAAAATTATAGATACGTTGGAGACGTATCAGGCGTGTCAGCAATCGGATCCAGGGGCAGTCGAATGCGGATGACCTGCAGCTAGCGCGGGCCAAGAGGACCGCCATACTTCGTGATGTCGAGGCTTCTACAGGTGCGTCTTTTGATAAAAGTTGTTCACTTTTGCACTTCTCAGAAAATGAAATAGTAGATAAGGCAAACGATTTAGGAATTTCTTTGGGGTCAAATGAAACCGAGGTTGTCCAATCCATTAATGATATTTTAGACTTAGAAGCGGAGAGGGCTTCCGAGATTATCCAAAATCGTGCATCTATTAAACCAATGAGTGACAATGATATGAGAAATTTAGGAATAGCTGATCTCGGAAATGTATGTAATAACCTTTTGCCTACCACGGAGGAGGAGGATGATGAGGATTTGGAGATTATAGACACGATTGAGCCTCTCCCGATGGAGGGGAACGATTCTGTGGTCACCGATCCTTCTATCCCGCGGGGAGTTGAGGAGAAGCCCAAACGACCCTGGAAGAGAAAAATTTATCCTACGTAGGCGTTACATAGAAGTGCCAGAGTTAAGCATAAAAAAAATTCATGATGACTTATGAAAGGAATTTTCTGGAGCAAACTTGGCTAAACAAAGATTCTTAGCAGAAACAACGATAGAACAACAATTAGACTTTATCGCACTTTTGGAGACTGGACGAGATAATTTCACATCATAATATCTTCAAACTCTCTCAAGTGGTATAGATTTTGATTGGCACATCTTATCTCCTAGAGGTCGATCCGGTGGGATTTACTAGGTGTACGGTGTGATACTCTAGAGGTACTTAATGCAGTTCTTGGAGATTTTTCGGTCAAATTCAGGGTGCGATCAAAACTAGACGGGTTTTGATGGTCCCTAGTAGCAGTCTATGGGGCAGCACAACCTGAACTCAAACCTGATTTTTTGGCCGATTTGGTGCGGATTTGTGGAGATGAAAACCTGCCTATACTAGTTGGGGAGATTTTAATATAATTAGGAGAAGAGATGAAAAGAACAATGACAATTTTGACGGACGATGGTCCATGATGTTTAACATGATTATCGAGAGTCTCAATTTGAGAGAAATTGAGCTCACGGGTAGACAGTTTACATGGGCCAATTCGTTACCTATTCCGACTTATGAAAAGTTGGATAGGGTTCTTGCCAGTGTGGAATGGGAACAAAAATATCCGTTGGTGTCGGTCCATGCGATGCAGAGAGCGATCTCGGACCACACACCACTTCTTCTTGACTCGGGGGAAGCGACACATGTGGCATATAAAGATATCTTTTCCTTCGAGCACAGTTGGTTTGAGCGAGAAGGCTTTTTGGAGATGATTGCTCGAGAATGGGCTAAGCCGGTTAGTGGAAGGACTCATGTTGAGCATTGGCAAAACAAAATTAGACATCTCCGACAATTTCTGCGCGGTTGGGTCAGAAATGAGAGTGGGATCTATAAACAAGAAAAAGAGCGTCTTACTCAATTGATTGAGGCTTTAGACTTAAAGGCAGAGGTCACTCTGCTCTCTGTGCATGAGCAACAAACGAAGTCCCAGGCTGAGCAAGGTCTCCGGCCCCTCTTGAGAGAAGAGGATCTGAAGTGGGCATTGCGTGCGAAAACAATAAAGGTTGTCCAAGGGGATGACAATACACAATTTTTTCATATGGTTGCAAATGGCAAGCATAGGAAGAAAAAAAATTATACAACTTGAGCAGGACGAGGGGACAATAGTGGGACACGAAAATCTGAAGGCTTATATCTCTAACTATTATAAAAAAACTGTTTGGTCCCCCTAATTCATCGAAGGTATCCCTGGACGAATCTGTGATTGATGATATTCCTCAACTACAAGCAGCAGAGAATGATGTTCTCTCTGCACCGTTTACTGAAAAAGAGGTTTATCAGGCAATTTCCCAAATGAAGCCGAATAAAGCATCGGGGCCAGATGGATTTCCCGCTGAATTCTATAAGAAATGTTGGCATATTATTAAAGATGATCTTATGCCTTTGTTTCATGATTTCTTTGACAGTCATTAGGAGTTGTTCATCTTAACTTTGGGACGATCACGTTGTTACCTAAGAGAGATGAGGCTGTTCGAATCGAACAATTCCGCCCCATTTGCCTATTGAATGTGAGTTTCAAAATATTCACAAAGGTAGGAACTAATAGATTGACACAAATTGCTCTTTCAGTAATCCAACCGAGCCAGACAGCGTTCATGCCGGGACGACACATACTGGAAGGGGTGGTCGTTCTACATGAAACACTTCATGAGATCCACTCGAAGAAACTAGATGGGGTTATTTTAAAAGTGGACTTTGAGAAGGCGTACGATAAAGTAAAATGACCTTTTCTTCAATAGGCAATGCGCATGAAGGGTTTTACTGAAACTTGGAGGAAGCAAGTAGATACCCAATTCTAGAAAGGTAGTGTCGGAATCAAGGTGAGCAACGACATCGGTCACTATTTCCAGACACATAAGGGGTTACGACAAGGTGATTCCATGTCTCCTCTTCTGTTCAATATTGTGGCAGATATGCTGGCCGTCATTATTGGTAGGGCCAAGCAGCATGGCCACGTAGAGGGTCTAGTTCCTCATCTTGTCGATGGAGGGGTTTCCATTCTACAATATGCTGATGACACTATCCTCTTCATGGAACATGATATGGCTAAGGCACATAATATTAAACTTATCTTATGTCTCTTCGAACAATTGTCTGGCCTAAAAATAAATTTTCATAAGAGCGAGGTGTTCTGCTTTGGGAAGGCCAAAGACAAGGAACACAAATACAGATGACTGTTTGGGTGTGAGTCAGGTGCCTTACCTTTCAATTACTTGGGTATACCGATCCATCACCGTAAACTATCCAATAAAGATTGGAAATGTATTGAAGAACGAATTGAAAAAAAATAAGCTGCTGGAAGGGTAAGCTTATGTCATATGGAGGTCGGCTAGTCCTGATTAACTCAGTACTGACTAGTATGCCGATGTTCCTTCTGTCGTTCTTCGAAGTTCCGAAAGGAGTTCGCAAGCGTCTTGGTTTCTTTTGATCTCGTTTCTTTTGGCAGTCGGATGAGGCCAAGAGGAAATATCGACTCGCGCGATGGGATATCATTTGCCGACCTAAAAACCAAGGGGGTCTCGGCATTGAAAACTTAGAAATCAAGAACAAATGTCTTATGAGCAAATGGCTCTACAGACTGGAGACTGAGCCGGAAGGTATGTGGTCTCAAATCTTGCGTAATAAGTATCTGCATTTGAAAACGCTAGCCCAGGTTACCATGAGACCGAATGATTCGCCGTTCTGGAAGGGACTTATGCGCACGAAGGACCTATTCTTTCGTAGAGTAAAATTCTTGGTTGGCAATGGCATGTCAACAAGATTTTGGGAAGACACATGGCTAGGAGAGACGCCCTTGGCCATCCAATATCCTACACTCTATAATATTGTACAACGTAAGGAGGATTACGTGGGCACCGTCCTTCAAACAATTCCCTTGAACATCCAATTCAGACGAGTGTTAGTTGGTGAGAGATGGACCGCCTGGATGCACCTGGTTCGGAGATTGATAGAAGTTCAACTCCCCGATCAATCGGATTCAATACAATGGAAATTAACTTTGAATGGGAGATTTACGGTGAAATCTTTTTATATGGATCTCATTAACTCAGGCCCCCTATCTAGGTCGTTACACATTTGGAAAGTTAAGATCCCTTTGCTTATTAAAATTTTCATGTGGTTTATTCACAAGCAAGTGATACTCACCAAGGACAACCTAATTAAGAGGCGATGGGTAGGTGCTTCGCGGTGCTGTTTTTGTGATCATGACGAAACAATACAACACTTATTTATTGAGTGCCCACTTGCCAAATTACTTTGGAGAACGATTCATATAGCTTTTAATATTAATCCACCAGTCGATATTGCGTCTTTGTTTGGGACGTGGTTAGCTGGGGTGGAGCAAATTACCACGGCTCGTATTCGGATTGGAATATGTGCGCTATTATGGGCTATATGGAACTGCAGGAATGATATGATTTTTAACAGACAACACACTTTAACTTTTTTGCAGGTTATCTTCAGGGCTACAGCTTGGATCCGTACGTGGTCCTTACTCACTCCTATGGACTCCAGGGAGCCTTTGGTTAATGGGTGCAACCAATGGGAGATGGTAGCTCGGGTTATCTTCAACCGGTTCGGATGGCGCTCGCATAACAGGATAAGAGTCTAGAGAGCTTATCCTATTTATCTTCATTGTGCCAGTTGACTTGGTTCGCATGTAATTTTCCTTTTTTTGGATTTTCTTTTCTGCTCCGTTTTGTGAGCTGTAAGACTTGTTCGACGACTCTGGTTTGTTAATAAGATGGCCGCATGCATCATCATGATGCAGAGGCCAGGGGTACGCCTCCATTTCAAAAAAAAAAACCTCGCCAAAACCCCTTAGGATGACTGAGTGGTTATCAATGTCCCGCTTGATTGGGGCCATGAAGATGGCCGCGTCGTCCACATAGAGGGAGGTTCTCACCATGATGTCGCGCCCGCGGATCCTATGGATGATGCCCTTGTGAGTTGCGATGTCGAGGATATGTTGAAGGGGGTCAATTGCAAGGAGGAACGATATAGGTGAAATTGGGTCCCCTTGACGAAACCCGCGGCCATGCTTGATCGGGTGCCGGAAGCCCATTGAGGAGAACGCGCGAACAGGAAGATAACAACAGAGCGGCGATCCAATTCCGGAATTTGCAACGGAACCCCTTGCGTTGTAATAAGTCTAGGATGTATTCCCATTTGACTGAGTCGAATGCTTTTCTAATGTCAAGCTTGAAGAGGAGGGCTGAAGTCTTGCGCTTGTGCAACCGTCTCGCAAAATTGCGCACATACATGAAGTTGTCATGGATACTCCTCTTCTTTATGAAAGCACTTTGGGCATTGGAGACAAGAACGCCCATGTGAGGGGCAAGCCGTAGGTAAAGAATCTTGGCGATAATCTTGGCCACGGCATGCACAAGACTAATAGGCCTATAGTCGATACGCCCTTCGCCCCCTCCTTCTTGGGCAAAAGCACCACATTGGCAAAGTTGAGCCATTGCAAGTGGGATGTGTGGAGCGAGTCAAAGCTCTGGATGACCCGCATGAGATCATGCTTAATAATTTCCCAACAACGTTTGAAGAAGATGTCCGTGAAGCCATCCGGCCCGGGAGCCTTGTCCCCCGGCATTGCTTTTATGGCTGCCAAAACCTCATCCTCGGTGATGGGATCACCGAGATCATCGAAGTCATGTGGCTGGATATTCAGCTCATCCCAATTAAGGTCAACGCAGCTCGTGCTTGCTCTGCCCATGACCTCGGCGAAGTGGTTATGGGATGTCCTCGTTTTGCTTATGGTCGGTGACCCAGCCTTGTGCGTTCTTGATCCTATGGATGCGATTTTTCCTTCTCCTAGCGTTGATGCGGCGGTGGAAAAATTTTATGTTAGCATCACCATCCTTCAGTTTCACAGTCCTAGCGCATTGGCTCTTTCTTGCCCTCTCTAGAATCGCAAGACTTATCACGCACCTCGTAAACCAGATAAACTTTTCGTGATATTAATATATGCATGGTATTTCTGCGAGCGATATCAATACGCAGGTCGCATGTAGTACCAGAGAAGTGAAGAGGCTGCTGTGCTGTCCCAGCAGCCTCAGTCCTCATCTCGGCGGGTCAACCGGTTGTACCATGTCGCTCAAAAATTTCCATGTTGGCTGCCCCCAGGAACAATGTGTACTACGTCTACACTGGTGGTAGCTCAGTTGCTCGAGAACATCTGCCGTGCGATGCTTCCATGTTTACATGTGTCAACACTTCGCTTTCTCGTACTTGGGCGCTGACAATTGGCACCGGTGCCGCCGAACACTCGTAGCTCTATATGTACGCCGGAGAGGCGGAGACAATGTCTTTGATGATGTGCTAGAGTAGTCGCTCCATAGGGCACACCAAGCACGTGGCTGTCCCTAGGTATTTAGTGTCATCCACATCGTGATGGAGTGCATATATGTGTGAATGGATAGTTGGATGCACACGCAACCAATGCTTTCACATTTGCTTCAAAACAAATGTTCCTTTTGTGGATACACTCACACCGAATTAACGCGTCATATTTTAGACTTCCTCTTATTTCCTCTCCTAACCCTAGACGGCTACGACACCTACGGCAGTCGGTGGCAGAAACGGGAATCCGATGCCTCCGCTCCGGTTACTAGTTTAGAATAGGTTTTTTTTCGTCCATGCAGGCGCGGTATTCGGGTGGATGGCAGTGCTTCTTCTTCGAGTATTTCATCCGGACTCCAATCCTCGTCGAGTTCGTCCGTCTGGACGTAGTCGACCAAGCTCCGACGTAGATTTCTGCTGTCTCCATTGGCAGTGAGGTTAGGATTTCTTTTCATATGGCGATTTTGTGTCAGGTTTTTCAGATATATGCAATGGCTCAATAGCGACAACTATGGCTCCTACAAGGCGCTGGACCTTAGGGGCACGTGCACGAAGACTTCCCGCTGTCATCGACAAGGTCAAGTCGGCTCCAGTCGGGAAGTGGTGACAATGGCGCGTCGGCGGCAGTAGTGGTCATTCGGTGGTCTCAGAATATCAATGCATTTTTTATTATGTTTGAGATGCTTAATTTTTTTCGTAAAGGATGATTACCCCCGGCCTCTGCATCAAAATGATCATGCAATCATCTTTATTAATTATTTAACAGATTCTGACAAGATAAGTATAAAAATCCACCCAAAGGCACACCGGAGGCAAACAAAGTCACTACATATACATGTGTATTTATCGGTCGGGCTAAAGAAAATGACCAAGTAGACAAACCAGTTCCACATCTTGTGGATGGGGGAGTGTCCACACTACAATACGTTGATGACACAATTATATTTATGGAACATGATAATGCAAAAGCTAGAAATATGAAGCTAGTGCTTTGTTTATTTGAACAATTGTCGGGACTCAAAAGTGAATGTTTTCGGAGAGCCAAAGAGGAACAAGATGCATATAAACAATTGTTTGGTTGTGAAATGGGTTCACTGGCGTTTAGTTAGCTAGGGATCCTGATTCACCATCGCCGATTGTCAAATAAGGAGTGGAAGTGCATTGAAGATAGATTCGAAAAAAGGCTAATCTGTTGCAAGGGCAAGCTTATGTCTCATGGAGGTCGACTAGTGTTGATAAACTCAGCGTTGACAGGTTTGCCGAAGTTCCTCCTATCTTTCTTAGAAGTACCGGTAGGGGTACGGAAAAGATTAGACTTCTATCATTTTCGATTTTTCTGGCAATGCAATGAGGTTCAGACGAAATACAGGTTGGCCATATGGGATATTATTTGAAGATCCAAAGACCAAGGCGAGGTAGGGATTGAGAACTTAGAAGTTAAGAATAAATGTCTCCTCTCCAAATGGCTATTCAGACTATGTAGATACAAATTATGCATAATAAGTACCTCCAATCTAAGATGTCGTTGGTTGTTGCTATTTCTGCGTAATAAGTCTGCTGCTATCGGTAATTGCCTTTGGTTCCTAGGTGCATATGCACCCATTGTCGAAATACCCATTTCGAAAAGTTCAAAAATTCGGAACAAAAATCCCGCGTGTATATCCGGACATTTTATATGCGTGCACAAGGTTCGGTGAAAAACGACGTTTTTTACGGTTTGTGTAAAAAAAACAATTTCTGATGCTTCATTCTAACTATTCACGAGGCATTTCTTTATTTTTTTACACAAGCCACAAAAAATATCATTTTTCACCGAAACCTTGTGCACGCACATAAAATATCCGGATATACACGCGGGATTTTTGTTCCGAATTTTTCAACTTTTCGAAATATGTATTTTCATAATCGGTGCATATGCACCTAGGAGCCAAAACACCGTTCTCTGTTGCTATTACATTGTAGCCTGTTGCTATTACATTGTAGCCTGTTGCTATTACTATTTCTGCATAGTCTGAGGGTAGGTGTACATACATCGTAGCCTGTTGCTATTTCCGCCGGTTGTGGCACCTTTTTTTCTTTTTGTTAAGCTTCATTTGTGAGCCAAATTTGAACCTCAAACTATGTTCCACACTTTTTTTTTAATAATATGGGTGCATGAATCACTCTGATGCAGAGGCCGGGGGTCATCCTCCTTTTCCAAAAGAAAATCTACAAGTGTAAATTGTGTCCTGACCGCATCAACGGACACCATCTAATCCAGTGGCCTCAAGAAGCTGCCAGCCTGGCAAGCTAGGAGCACCAACCGGTTTAGGCGTCCCGCTGGTGCGCACTGTAGAAACGACCATCGCCATCTTTCGTCGCCCCAACTGACGGAGTGATCAACATATTCACCTTGCTAGGCCATTCTGACATCAACGTCATCATAATGCCAGACAGAGCCACCACCCCGCGCACGTCCATCAACATGCCCTCGTCGCCGAGACTCCGCTGCACCATGCCACCAAGTTCCGTCATCTTTCTTGCGGTAGATGCAACGTCGCTCCTCCCCTTGTCCCCTCCAGCCAGCACCTGCTACAAAACGCTGCCCCGAAGAGGGTTAACGGGCCTGAAGGCGTCGTCAATGTCCGATCCGAGTGACCCAGATCTAGGGTTTCCTCGGAGCATCCAGAATGAGGTGATGACGATTGCAACCAACGATGCCTTCGACAAGGAGACGATGCCAAACACGCCGCCATCATTCGCCATGACCGAGGTCAACATGGTTTTCACCGGCAATCGAGGCACCCCGAACCAGAAGCAAGTCAGATCCATGCTAAGCTATGTCGTGACGGCATGCACAACCGACGGTACGCTAACATGGAACCAGCAGCCCTTGCCGACCCCTCAATGCACCGTCGTCTGGCCATAGGCCAAATCGATGACAGATTTGGGTGGAATCCAGATCCACGACCACCACCGCGCATGCCATCGTCGGAGAACCCACGAGTTCTGCTGGCCATGGGGGTGACCACACCACCGCACGACGAGGGACGCCGCCTTGGCCATTGCGTGCGTGCTTCCCAATGGATCCGCCCTAGCCGCTCCATGGGGATCGCCGCAATGTCCATCACCCCGGCCCTTTGGCGCCGGGCCTTCCACCAACCGGGCCTACGCCAGCGACAACGGTGGCGGAGAGGGCTGCAATGTGGAATGCCAATAGTAGGCCAGTGATCTCCCCCGGCGGCATCGTGGGGAGGCGTCGCGAGTTGGGTCGCGAGACTTGAGTTGCTTTGTATTTCCAGTGAACTTTTATAATAGATTTGATCACTTTTCAAAAAAGAATTAACACATGTTATAACATTTTTTTGTACAAAGGGTAATATATTAATAACAAGACGATATGAGGTACACCCGGCCTCTATAACAAATCATGCCACGAGCATTTGGAGGCCAAAATATGAAAAGAAAGAACAAAAGAAAAAACCAAGATATAAGGCACACAGTAACCAACAGCGGCATCAAGCACTACCTTGACAACAGACGGGCTGCGAGAAAGTTCTCCAAAAGCAACGCCTTCAGGATAAGGACACGTAAGTTTCATCATTGTCGGATTCAGTCAAAGACTAAATCCCGAGTTTTCACCCAGAGAGAAGAATGTCGGATGTTGGGTTCCCGCAGACCCTTAAGGTTTGAACTCTGGGGTGCACGTGAAGATCTTCCCCCTACCGATCCACGTCCGACCGCCTTGCGAGAATCTAAGCTAAAACGATGAACAACACGAGGGACACAAGATTTATACTGGTTCAGGCCACCGTTGTGGTGTAATACCCTACTCCAGTGTGTGGTGAGGTGGATTGCCTCAGGGGCTGATGATGAACAGTACAAAGGATGAACAGCCTCGCGAGAGGTGTTCTTGAGCTAGTGCGATGAACTGTTTGGGTGAGTTCGATCGCCTCTCGGTCTAATGAGCACTTGTTGAGACCGTTTGCCGGATGCCCTCTACTGTGGTGGCTAGTCCTATATATATAGAGAGGCCCTAGTCCTCTTCCCAAATATTGAGCGGGAAGGGCGCCAACAACGGCCATTTTGAAGGGGAACATCTATTACAAGTTATCCTGACTAAAGTTGGTCTTCGGCTGCCAAAGGCACTAGCGATGACGCTGTCTTGGGCTCCACGGTGACCTCCATCCTGCCGCTCCGTTGGACTTGGTCTCGTTGCACTGAAATGGCAACCTTTGTCTGATGCCTCGGTACTTCACGCCTATGCTTGCCCCCTTTGCACCAAAGAGGAAACAAGGACACTGCGCAGGCCGGCGCCCGCCTGGCGCCCGCCTGGTCTCGATCGTCACGGTTTGCGTCACGAGCACCTCGCGAGGTACCTTGCCTTGATCTCTCCGCCTCCTCGCGAGCCTGCCTGGCAAGGCCATTCCTAAGAAAGTCGTGTGTCGTCCGCCCCGCGAGCTTGGCCCCTCGCGAGGGTCTTGAGTCTTGCGCTGATGAAGATGGGCCGTACTGGGCCACCACTCGAGCCACGCCGCAGTCCGCAGGCAGGCAAGTCTGGGGACCCCCGTTCCCAGAACGCCGACAGTAGACCCCGGGCCCAAGGCGCGCTCGGACTTGGCTTAGCGGAGAAGCGAAAGGGCAAGTGCGGAGCGCCGCGGGCCCCATCAGCCTGTGGCCTTGGGCGCCGCGTGGCGGTTGATTGGACGTGGGCGTCTCTGCTTTCCCACGCCGCCTCAGCAACTGCTCGACTTGACAAGTCCCTGCATGTAGAAATGGGTCATGATTACCTGTGATCGTGGAGGCCGACGGTTGGCCTCCTCCGGACTATAAGTACGGACGGGTGAGAGCCCTCGCAGTCCATCTCTTCCCGCTTCTCTCCTTCTTCTTCTTCGCCCTTGCTCCACTCTACGCCATTGGCGCTGATCCGCCGGTTTTCAGTGGAAGAGAAGGGGAAGGCCCCCCGAGATGGTCCCGACCCGCTTCCGCCGAAGAAGCGGCCTGTCCCCGGCCGCGGCGACATGGTCGCACGGCAGTAGACGTCGAGGCCCTGGTACGAGCGTCCGCCGCCTGGGTTCCTGCTGCCCTTGTACGCCCGAATCACGGGCCCTGGAGAAGAAGACGCCGAGCGACACCGCCGGCGCCGCCAGCGACGCCTGCGAGTCACGGCGGTGCGCGTCGTCACCCCCGGAGTCCACGCCGATGGCTCTTCTCGCGATCTTGTGCTTCACGCAGCTATGCCTCCATGCTCTTAGATTTGCCTTCCTCCCTCCTTCGCCTTTGGGATGCCGCCGAGTGGGTCTCTGGAGCTCTGGCTGCAGCATGCTGACTGCAGCACCCTTGCGACCGAAACGGAGGTCGCGGTTGTCGCTCCGGGCAAGGTCTACATGACCCGGGGCTGGGGCGAGATCGCCCGGGTCTGCCGGACAGGGGGTGCCCTCGTAATTCATCTCAAATACGATGGCGCCTCCTTGATGTTCTTCAAGGTCTTTGACGCGGAAGGACGCCGACTGGAGTGCTGCCCCAAGGAAGGCGGCCGGGGCATCGAAGTGGCGAGGACCAGGCCTGCCAACCGCTTCCCCAGCAGCTCCTCAGGCAGCAGCGGAGGAGCCGGAGAATCTAGCTACTCCCCCGGGCTTCATGTGACTCCAGAGACGAGCAACGATAGCTACGAGCCCCCGAGCTCGCGCCGCGCTCGGAGCAGGGCAGCTGCATCAGGCCGCCGACGCCACTGATCTGGATGGGGTTGGCGCCGGCGCCTGACGGCACACTGTTGATGATGGCGTCTCCTGTGGAGGCGCGCGTAGTTAGCGTTCCTTAGGATTAGCAACTTTTGTTCCCTGCGAGGAATCGAAGGAACACCCCGTAGGGGTATGTAAGGCGTCTGCCATGTCTTTTGTGAATATCATCCTTATTATGGAGCGATGCGAAATGCTTGTCCTGTCCCGGCTCAGCTCCCCCTTTCTATCCTCACGAGGGCTTGGTGCTCTACCCTGACAGGTCCCGGTCCCCAGGCAGGCTTCAGCCGTCGCTGGTATGCCAGGTCATGATGCCGTGGTCAAGGCCAGGAGGTGAGCGGCCCAAGGTCCAGCAAGAGCCCCCGAGGCGCGATGCTCAGGAGGTCCCCTTTAGCGCTCAAGCAGCCTTCACTGGGCAAGAAAGGAAGGCAACGTCACCGTGAAAGAGTTGCACTAGGCGAGGGTTTGGCGTCGCGTTGATTTAGCTTTCGCTGAGGCATGACTTATCTCATGGGTTTGGAGTAGTTCTTCAGCGAGGTGCCGAGCCTGCGCGCCGGCAGCTGTGGTGTCGCTGGGTCAGGCCCTCGTGAGCTTCTCCCCTCTTTCCCACACTTTCCTACATGCTCTACGTCCTCAAGTCCCGGCCCTCGAGCGAGCTCAGCCGCCGCTGGTATGATAGGTCGCGATGCCGTGGGTCAAGGCCAGGGGGTGAGGGTTGGAGAGCCAGCAAGAGCCCATGAGTCGCGATGCTCAGGCGCCCCCTTTTAACGCGCGAGCGGATCGTGCGGGAGAGAGAGGGGGAGCTCACGACGCCCCCATGCTATTCCTTAGGCGGATCCTGTACACCAACACGAGGAAAACAAGGTCTGCTATTACGGTTGCCAGCCAGCCATTGGTTGCTCTGAGGGAGTGACTGAGGCACCGAGGGCCTGGTGAGGTAGCGCTATGCGGGGCTGGCGCGGCCAGAGCTCGACCACTCAGATTTGTCGGTGTTGTAGGGACGGACCCATGCGCAAGCGCCGTGCCAGAGCGAGCGGCTCCAAAGGTAGGTGTCAATCGAGCAGGTGATTATCTCAAGCAGGTTAAGCATGGAGAAGCAAATCAACTTAGATAGATGCAGAGAAAGGAAAACGCAACTTGGTCAGGCCCAAGCGGCTTGGGGATGATGCAGCCCGAGGGGCGCCCCCAACAAGGTAAGCTGAAGACATAAGCAAAACGGATACATGCCGCGGGGACAGACCCACGCGACCTGGGAATTATGCAGTCCTGAGGGCGCTCCCAGCTGAAACGAAACTTGAAAGAAGTCACCTGATACCATTGCAGAGCGAGTGTCGGTGTAGCTGACGGTGCGTGATGAAGAAGCCAATCCTCACGAGCCCTAGGAGCTCCGAGCCTCGGGAGACTCGGGAGGTCCGGGCGGCTCGGCGAGGTCCATCTCCATTTCCTCCAGGAGCGCGCGATGCTTGGCCACCTAAGCTTCTAGAATGCTTCTCATCAGGCGCTGGTGAGCAGCAGCCGCGTTCGGCAGGCCGAAGGGCATGCGAACGTAGGTGTGCGGTGGACCCATGCAACGCCCCGCGCGCGAAGGCCAGAAGCATTCCCGAGACGTGACTCGGTTGAGCCCTGGGTAGTTGATGCAGACGCGCAGCCCGCCATCCTCGCCTGGATGGGGAGCTATGCTGGGCAGGTGGCGGTTGCGCGCATGACTCTCGATTCTTGCAACTCCTGAGAAACTTTGGTGATGAACTCCTGAGGGTTGGGCCCTCCTTGCCTTACGCCTTCCTGAGGGAAACGTGCCGCGAAGCACGCCTCCAAGTGGTGCTCGAGCGCCTCCCTCATGATCTTGGCAAAATCAGTGGCTCCCCAAGAGAGAGCCCCCGTGCCTTGCCCGAGGAGGGCGCCGGGCACGCCTTCCTATGCGACAGAGGGTGGCGCCCCTTGGATGGGCGCAGATCCCGATGTGGCGCCTCCGGAGGTGCCTGCCTCTTGAGGCCCTGAGCCAGGTGATGTCTTCTTCTTCTTGGGAGCTGCTTCAGGAAGGTTTCCACTCTTGCTGTCTGGGTCCTCGATTGACGCGGCTTGGAAGGCTCGCTCGAGAGAGCACACCGCATCCTTCTCTTCACAGGGGACCGTGATGACTCTGCCACTTCCTGGCATCTTGAGGATATTGTAACCATGGTGAGTTACTGCCATGAACTTGGCCAGGGCTGGATACCCGAGGATGGCATTGTATGGCAGGCGAATGTGGGCGACGTCGAAGTCAATGAGCTCGGTACGGTAGTTTCTTGCGCTGCCCAAAGGTGACAGGGAGGTGGACCTGCCCTATTGGGACAGTGGAACCATCAGTGACTCCTGAGAAAGGCTTGGTTGGTTTAAGCTGTTCATATGGCACTTGAATATTGTTGAACGTCTCGACGGACAGGACGTTGAGCCCTGCTCTGCTGTCGATGAGGGTCCTGGTAACTTGCACATTGCTGATGACTGGGGAGCAGAGCATCGGGAGGAAACCGGCCATTTGCCGCGCACTTGAGCTGATCCGATGAGCTGAACATGATGGCGCACGCAGACCACCTGAGGGGGCGCGTGACCTCAAGCTTGGGGAGGACTGCATTCACTTCGCGAGCAAACTACTTGAAGATGCGCTGAGAGGCTGGGGCCTGCGCGCCTCCCAAGATGCAAGCGATCGCACTTGGCTCCTGGAAGCCCCCAGCCCTCTCGTCTTGATGATGGTCTTCATTCCTTCTTGGTGGTGGTGGCAGAGGAGGAAGTCCTGCGTTGCCTTGCGGGCGATCCTCACGAGGCTGATCCCTCCAAGCCCCCTCGCAAGGCTGGTCCTGATAGCGGTCCTCGCGAGGCCGGTCACGCCACCCTTGGCGAGGACCACGGTCATCCCAACGTCCTCCACCTCTTGCTCCGCCTCGGCCGTAGCCCCGATCGTTGCACTTGGGGCGTCGATCGACACGGCCTTCTCACACGGCCCTGAGCTCTTGGCATTCGTTGGTGTTGTGGGTGTGGAGATCATGGTACACACAGTACCGGCTGCCCTTGGATGACTCCGGCTGGTCCCTGCCGCGCTTCATGTCCGGCTCTGCTGCGAGCACAGCTGCTCCCTTGCGCTTCACATCCTTGGCATTGGCTTTCTTCTCTTCTAGGTCTGCTGCTGGGAGCTCGAGAAGGAAGAGGCGCCCCTCCTCAGCCCTTGCGCACTTGGTCGCCAGGTTGAACAACTCCAGAGACGTACACAGATCTTCGTCGATCGCCAGCTCCTCCTTCATCTTGACGTCGCGGACGCCATCAAAGAACGCCGAGATGATGGCCTCCTCGGTTACCCTGGGAATCTTGAGGCGAGCGTTGTTGAAGCGTTGGATGTACTTCTGCAAGGTCTCTCAGGGCTGCTGCTTGATGCGGCGCACGTCTCCCATGGCCGGCGGACGGTCGCGAGTGCCCTGGAAGTTGGCGATGAAGCGAGTGCGCATCTCGTCCCAGGAGGAGATCGTGCCGGGAGGCAGGTTCGGGAGCTAGGTGCGGGCGCCATCCTTGAGTGCCATGGGAAACCAGTTCGCCATGACATTTTCGTCCCTGTTGGCGGCTTCGATGCCCAGCTCGTAGAGCTGTAGGAACTCCGCGGGGTCGGCAATGCCCTCGTAGCGAGGGGGCAGGTTAGGCTTGAACTTGCCCAGCCAGGCGACACTGCGTAGCTCGGTGGTGAAGGCGCGGCAGCCTACGGTGGCCATCGGAGCTCTCTGCTGATGCGGGGCTTGCTCCTGGGGGTTCCCGCGTGTCGCTGCCTGGAGCAGCACGGGGTCTTGACGTGCTGGCGCAGGGATGCGGTCGTGGCGCACCGGTGCCGGGAGCACACGAGCACCTTCTTGGGGACGAGGGATTTCTTGGCAGCTCCTTTCTTGTCGCGCGGGCGCCGGACACGGTGGATTTCGTCCTGGGGCCGCGCGCCTAGGAGCCAGGGCGCCTTCTTGGGGAGGAGGTGGCGGAGGAACCTCCTGATCTACGCCACCCGCATAGGATGGAGGGCGAGGCAGCGAGAGGGACGGCGCAGGGGAGCCCCCTGCGGTGCTGACGAGCTCGGTGGTGCGAGATAGCCACTCCTCGTAGAGGTCATTGACGGGACGGTAGTGTAGGAGCTCACGCGCCAGGAGCAATGCAGCGTGCGTGTCCGTGGGGGCACGACGGGCGTGGGACGACGAACCAGCTGGAGTCAGCTACGGGGTGGCGGTGCGGCCTTCCCGCCACACCGAAGGATGCAGCAACGAGGCTTGCTGCTCGTTCCCCACTGGGCCGGTGGCGGCGTTGGCGGCAGGCGATGGGGAACGACGGGGATACCCACCGACAGGAGCCGTCTAGGCGACGTGGGCGGCGAGAGCAGCCCGACGCTCAGCGCGAGCCCGGCGAGCGTCAGCCATGGACACGACGGAAGATCGAACGCGAAACAGTGGAAGAAAGATTCCGGTGCACCCCTACCTGGCGCGCCAAATGTCGGATGTTGGGTTCCGGCAGACCCTTAAGGTTCAAACTCTGGGGTGCACGCGAAGATCTTCCCCCTCACGAGTATCTAAGCTAAAACGATGAACAACACGAGGGACACAAGATTTATACTAGTTCGGGCCACCGTTGTGGTGTAATACCCTACTCCAGTGTGTGGTGAGGTGGATTGCCTCAGGGCCTGATGATGAACAGTACAAAGGATGAACAGCCTCGCGAGAGGTGTTCTTGAGCTGGTGCGATGAACTGTTTGGGTGAGTTCGATCGCCTCTCGGTCTAATGAGCACTTGTTGAGCCCGTTTGCTGGATGCCCTCTACTGTGGTGGCTAGTCCTATATACATAGAGGCCCTGGTCCTCTTCCCAAATATTGAGAGGGAAGGGCGCCAGCAACGGTCATTTTGAAGGGGAACATCTAGTACAAGTTATCCTGACTAAAGTTGGTCTTCGGCTGCCAAAGGCGCTGGCGATGACGCCGTCTTGGGCTCCACGGTGACCTCCATCCTGCCACTCTGCTGGTCTTGGTCTCGTTGCACTGAAATGGCAACCTTTGTCTGATGCCTCGGTACTCCACGCTTGTGCTTGCCCCCTTTGCACCAAAGAGGAAACAAGGACACTACGCAGGCCGGCGCCCGCCTGGCGCCCGCCTGGTCTCGATCGTCACGGCTTGCGTCACGAGCACCTCGCGAGGTACCCTGCCTTGATCTCTCCGCCTCCTCGCAAGCCTGCCTGGGGAGGCCGTTCCTGAGCAAGTCGTGTGTCGTCCGCCCGGCGAGGCTTGGCCCCTCGCGAGGGTCTTGAGTCTTGTGCTGATGAAGATGGGCCGTTGTGGGCCACCACTCGAGCCACGCCGCAGGCCGCAGGTAGGCAAATCTAGGGACCCCCGTTCCCAGAACGCCGACAAAGAACCGAGCAAAATCATGCATTGCCTTCAACAAGGTAATGATATTGAAACACCGCCATTGCCAGGTATGACCGACGAAGGACACACCATGGGTTTTCACCCTGAAACTCCAGTCCTGGTACCGAAGTAGCACCACCAAAACGCAACCTCGACGTGTTATTGCAACCGCTTGACCACCCCCTTCATGCCTTCAATCCTTAACGATGCCGAACACAGACAAACACCCACATGCGTCGTGTCCCAGACCACTCATCAACGAATATGCATAATCCTTGTGCACGAGGACCATGGAACATCACATCTCACAATGTCTTCGCCCTAAATGTTGGGCTTTCCAACCACTGTCCAGTGCTCAGACACACGGTTCTGATGTAAAATTTGTGCTCATATGAGCTTGTTGATGGGTGACGACGTGACTGCCAAACACCGCCGGAACCCACGTTAAGGGCACCTTTGACAGACCCGTGTTGTCCTCGCCATCAGTTGATGATGAACTTGGGAAAAGGATCCATTTAGTTGTCCAGCCGCAACCGCGGCCGCCCATGTCCCTAATCTGCAGACAGGAATGGCATGAAGTCGTATTATCCTGACTTAGATGGGAGCACAATCGTACCGCAAGTGACCGTTGTCGCCGTGGTTGACATCTCCGTCTTTGAATTTTTATCCAATGCTGCACATGTCGCCGCGGCCACCACTGCCAAGACCAAAGGCGGGCGTCGTGCTACCCTCGCAACTGCCCCAGCCATGCCACCACCAAAAGATTCTAGGGTCGCCACCCCATTTCTGAGCTCCGCCGAGCGCAACACCATCTAGGGCCGGACCCCGCTCAAGGCCAGAGGTCCCCTCAGCGGGAGAGGACGAGAGCCCGCCACTACCGTCCACAAAGCAAGCTTTACCCGTCGGCTTCCTCCGACGGGGGGGGGGGGGGGTGGATGGTGGAGATGGGAGATGGGGATGGCGGCGGATGGCTCTGAGTATAGGTTGGTTCCTATTTGGAATAATAAAAGATAGGACAAGTATAGGTACCATATGGTCATATGGATAAAAAACTGATTTACATAAGTATAATTTTGATAAAAATAAAGTGGGGTGCATAGGCTAGGTTCTACTCTAATTTTTTAAATTAGAAAAAAGTGAACTTACCAATCGAGGCACAACGTTATATATAGAAATAGTGAAATACCATAGGTTCAGCGGAAGGATTGATATAACGAAAATCTTATCTGACTGACATCAGACTTTTTAGACTTTTCAGCGGGCGCCCTTTCCGCAGTTTGATCTGGCGGCATGGATCTTGGTGCAAATCAGCTGCCATGTCGGCTCTCTAGAATTTTCTCTATTCAAGCTATCCTAGCAAACGCACCTTTTCTATTACTTCAAAAAATGGGCGCCCGGGGGGACTCAAACTCGCGCCCTCGCACCTGAGCGCCATGCACACTCACCACTTGGGTTGAAGCGGGCTTTGTGAACACTTCCGCACAAACAGGTTTATGGGCTAGCGTTTTCCCCCCCGAAAAACCCGGTGCCTGGCGAAAAGGCGATTAGGGTTTACGGGTGGCTCGTGGCGGCGCTCGTCAGATCTGTCGACGGAACGCAACTCAGGACGGGTGGAGGATGGTGTCGTCCTCTACGGCAGGCAAAGGGAAGGGATCCCTGTCCCCTAGGGCGGCGAGGGCGAAACTGGCAGAGGCCTTAGGCAAGTTAGACATCACCGACGAGGAAGCTACACCCTTGGTCATGGATGATCTCGAGGAAGGAGAGCAGCAGAAGTGGATGGTGGCTGGCAAGGTTCTTCATCGCAATATTCTGCACATCCAGATGATCATCAATGCTCTCCGACCCGCGTGGGGCAATCCCAAAGGTCTGGCCTTCAGATCTGTGGGAGAGAACATGTTTGTAGCAGATTTTGCTACCAAGAGAGATAGAGATCGCGTTTGGGAGGGATCGCCATGGCATGTCAGCAAGCACACAGTGATTCTCTGGGATTTTGATGAATGCATGCGTCCCTCTGAACTGCAATTTGACAAGCTTCAGTTATGGGCTCGAGTTGTCAATCTCCCCTTTAATCTCTGTAATGAAAAGTGGAGTAAAGCAATAGCAGGTCAAATTCATAAGCTGGCGACAGACATTCAGTTTGATCGCACGGCTGGATATCTCAGAGCCAGAGTTACTATAGATGTGGGGAAACCTTGAAGGAGGTGGATCCTGATTGAATCAAAGAGAAGGAACGGCATGGATCCATATGATATACTTTATGAAAATGTTCCTCACTTTTGTTTTTCCTGTGGCCGTCTTGGTCGTGGGGACCTCTGTTGCCCTACACCTGGAACCAGATATGCAAATGGTGATCTTCCCTTCGGGAAAGGACTACGAGCGCCAGATGATAGGAGGAAGGGCACATCGGGGGATAGCTCATCAAGGGAATCGAGTATGCGCCAGTACAGGAAGGCTGAAACACGTCAGTCATCTACGGATGCAAAGGGAGCAGCCGAGGAAACATCTCCTCTGAAGAATAAGGCCAATCAGAACAAACGCAAAGGGGGGCCTCAGGTGCAAAAGCAAGTATACAGGAAATTTGATGTGCCTTTGCTGGCTAATAGCCCGCATATGGAAGATACTGATACAATAGAGAATGATTCCTCTATTGGAGGTTCTGAGACAGTAAAAGAACCGGAGGGGGAATTTGAAAGGGAAGCCAAAAATAAGAAACCTACCCCCGACCACTTTAGATGCATCAGCAGAGGCTGCGGAGCAGCTCTGCCGGAAACAATGAGTTGCATGGGCTGTAACTGCCGCGGGCTTGGGAACCCGGAGGCAGTTCGAGAGCTTCGCAATGTTGTGAAGCAAGAAGGTCCCAGTCTCCTCTTTCTGATGGAGACAAAGATTTCGGTGAAGAGAGTGGAAAGCTTGCAGAATCAGCTAGGTTTTGCGGGATGTTTTGCAGTAAACAGTGATGGTTTGAGTGGGGGCATCAGTATGTTCTGGTCAGCGGATATGGATGTGGAACTAAAAAATAACAGCGCAGCGCATATGGATGTCAAGGTCAGTAACAAAGCACGAAACTCAGTTGAGTGGAGAGTGACAGGCTTTTATGGAGCTCCACGGGTGGAAGATAGACGCCATAGCTGGAGGTTCCTTCGTAATTTATTTGAAATCCAACACGAAGCTTGGCTGTGTGTTGGGGATTTCAATGAAACAATGTATGCTTCTGAACACTTTTCTCGTGCCGAACTGCCGGAATGGCAGATGAGGGTGTTCAGAGAAGCTCTTGACGATTGCTCACTCCTGGATCTTGGTTGGAGAGGAGTGGAATTCACATGGGATAATGGGCAGAGTGGGGAGTTCAACGTGAAAGCCAGACTCGACAAAGGTTTGGGCAACTTGCAGCTCACCCAGCTTTTCCCACACACATCGGTGCGTCACATTAGCACTACGGAGTCGGATCATTGCTTTGTTTTGGTCGACTTACGTGATAATCAGGCTGCACATCGACAAGAAATAACGCGACAATTTTGATATGAAGATGTATGGCAAACACACGCTGAGTATGATCATTTTGTACTTAAAGAGTGGCAGAAGGGAGCTGGCCGGAACAGCCTTGATGGCATACTCAATGCGTTGCATGATATGCAGACCAAGTTGACAGCATGGGGGGCAAATGAGTTCGGGTGTCTCACACGGAAAGTGAGGAAGTTGCGGGATAAATTGGACCAGCTGCGTTTGTCGTGGTTCTAAGTCTGACAGTAGAATAGGGGGGTAGGAATGGAGAGGCAAGATCCTAGCTATGGAGTAGTTGTATACGCAAGATGTTTACGAGTTCAGGCCCTTCTCAGAGGAAGTAACAGCCCTACGTCTCGGAGCCCGGAGGCAGTTGACTGGATTATATGAGTAAGAATTACAGGGGTGCGAACCCTTTACACTAAGGAGGGGGTGGCTTATATAGAGTTCGCCAGACCCCTCCAGCCCTCAGTTATGCAGGGTTAAAAGTACATTAAGATCGGGGGTTACTGGTAACGCCCCACATAAAGTGCTATGATGACCATAAAAGCTACTTAATGACCGACCGTTTGTATGCAGAGCGACTTTAGATCTCCTGGCGGTCGAGTGGTTGGCTTCATGGTCGAGTGTCTTCAAGTCCGTCGAGTGGAATACTTCTGAGTCGACTGACAAGTGGTTTCTTCTAGAGATGTCCTTGGGGAGGGTATCTTGAACAGGTCAATGACCCTACCCTAGGTACATGGCTTCATCATTAGCCCCCGAATGGATCGAGGTTTGAGTGGGGAAGGAGTTGAGAACTCTTCCGACCCATTTTTTCGTGCTATGAGTATGTCTTGTTCTGGATCAATGAACTTAGGTGACGGCACCAACTTCTTTTTCAGTCGCCTTGATCCATTCTTTGTATCCGTCGAGTGAATTTTCTGTACTTGGAGATCTCCGAATGACAGAGCGGAGGAAATCTCCCGTCTGACAAGTTGCTCTGCAGTTCGCGGATTTAGCGGGATCTGAATTTCGGGAAGCGCGCGGGGCAAAGGAGGCCGCGGTATTCGGATGGGATAAGGCAGGAACGCCTCGATCTCCACGCCACCTTTTTCGCCACGTATCGTGCGCGCGACTGTTGCGGGATTTGACAGGATCGCCCGGACCTACAAGTCAGTCACTCGGAAGCAACCTCATATAAGGCGCCGGACGGGGGTTTTTGAACAGTGCACTCCCATTTCCTCTCCCTCTTCCTCAGACTTATCCGCCGTGCTTGCCTCCATCTCATCGCTGCTGCTCCGTGCGCACTTTGCCGGCGATGATGGTGAAGGAGAAGACAGCGGCTTTGGAGCGGGCGAAGAAGGCGACGGCGAAGGCGAAGGGAAGGGCAACCAGTCGGGGCGGATCTTCGTCAAGGGCCGGCCTGCCGCAGGGCTGGATCAAGGGCGACTGGATCCGCTCGATGATCCGTCAGAAAGATCTTGACGACCTGGCCAATGAAGGACTGATCCCCCATGGATCAGCGCGGCTCCCGGGGAAGGAGTCGGAGCCGCAGCCTCAGGAGGGTGAGTGTGTCCTCTTGGCCACCCATGTTGACCGCGGGTTTTCTTTGCCGCCTCACCCTTTCTTTCGGGGATTTCTGAACTTCTTTGGGGCACAACTCCACCACTTCACACCCAACTCCATCGTGCATCTCGCTGCTTTCGTGTCCTTGCGAGAATTTCTTGGGTTGTCGGCCTCATTGGGGTCTTTTCAAGCACATTTTCACCTGTCGCTCCCAGACAGTGAAAAAGGCCAATCCGAGTGATGAGAGAACACAAGTGATTTAGATGTGTGGGGGTCTTGGGGTTCAAATGAGGGGAAAAAGCTCTTTTCCGGCCATGATCCTTCCCGAGTCGGTCCGTGGATGGCAGTCGACCTGGTTCTACTGCCAAGACTAGCCGACGCCAGGGCAGTCGACTGGACTCCCTCCTTTTTCTATGGACCGAGTGAGGAAGCCTTCCTCTTTGAAGGTGATCCCGGAAGAGAAGGTGCAGGTTAAGGTGTTGGTTGAACGTGTAGTCCAGCTTATCCGTGACGGGGTGACCGGCATGGATCTCTTGGAGGTCTTCCTTCGACGACGCATCCAGCCGCTTCAATATCGAGACCATCCGATGTGGATGTATTCTGGCACTGAAGAAACCACTCGGATCCACCCGGAGGAGGTTGAGGATGCCACGCTGGAGAAGTGGATGAGTGCCATCACAGGGAACAAGGACAACCCCCGAGGAGCCAGGAGGATTCCTCCACTAGACCAATCATACGAAGTAGACAAGGTCCAATTCTGCATCTCCGACTGTGATCCTGTTTTCTTCAATCTGCTTGTTTAACATCAGTCGACTAACTTTTGTCTTGTTTGTTGTCTTCTAGGCCACCACTGAGATGTATTTGATGCCCAACGGGGCGCAAGATCAGGTCGATGAGGAGGAGGCGGGCGGAGGTGAAAGTCAGGAGGAGTGGCAATCTGATGGTGAGGGGGACGAAGATGACGACGGCTCCGGTGAAGAGGAGGAGGAAGTCAACCCTCCTCGCACGGAAAGGCGATCCAAGCTCACCCACAACCCCGCGGTCGAGCGTGGTAAAGCGACTGTGCCTGTTGGGCAGTCGACGAAACGCCCTTGGACGTCCTCTCCTGTGCCGACTGAAAAGGCGCCGAAGCATCCCCGAGCAGCGTCATCAAAGCCGTCGAAGGCCCTGCCCAAGATGAGAATGGCCATTCCCACCATTTCCGGGTAACAACAGAACTTGTGTTTTCTCGTTTAGCATGGATAGACTCTTGGTCGACTCGTTGGCTAACTGACTAATTTCTGAAATCTGCAGTGCTGCTACCTCCGAGACCTCTGCCAGGAACGAAGACCAAGAAATGGAAGATGCTGCCACCTCCAACCTTGGTATGATCTCTGTAGTTTTGCTTTTGGTCGATTGGATCTTCATTTTTAACTTTGAATCTTTCCTATAGCCCCACCTCACGTCATTGATCTCCCTAATGATGACGATGAGGCGCCACTGAGGCCGAGGAGGAATAAAAAGGCGCCTACTGGCAAGGCTGTTCAGGTTGCGTCAGCACCTGAGATGCTGGTTCAGGAGGGTGGCAACGTCACTCGGACTTCTGTGTCCTTCGCTGTGCCGCTGACGAGTGCTCGACCCTCGTCATCGACTGCTGATCCGCCTTACCTTTTCGCCACACACCACGTCCCAGAGGACCAAGCGGGTGCTGCTAAGGAGGTTATACGCCAGGCGGGGGTCATGATGGAGCAGGTGAAGGCGATCCGGGACGCCAGCCAAGCGGCTTATGATGCAAGCTCAGCTCTTCAGAGCAACGTCCAGGTTAGTTGGTCACCGCTTGTTCTGTTAGTATATGGTATCTGAAAACTCTTCTTTCTGAAGATCTTTGTATCTGTACACCTACACCCACTGGGTGTGTCGATTGAATTTTTGGATTTGGTGGGGGCACGCTGAGTGCACCCACTGGGTGTAGTCCCCGAGACTATGGTGGACTGCTGGCAGTCGACTATAGTCTTTATACTTTGAATTTCATCACTCTAACTTCTCCACTCGGTCTGGTCGAATGGAATCTTGGAACCAGTGGGGGCACGCTGAGTGCACCCAGACCATGGTCGACTGCTGGCAGTTGACTAAGGTCTGAAGAACCTCTCTCTTTTTTTAGATCACGATGATACCGTGGCTGACTGCTGGCAGTTAGCTATGGTTTAGGATCATAACCTTTTTGTCTCTTTTGGTCGACTGATCGAACCGAGTCGGTAGAACCAGTGGGGGCATGCTGAGTGCACCCACTGGGTGTAGTCCCCGAGACTATTGTTGGATATTTTGATTCAGCTGTAGTCTTAGAAATGCTACGATTTTTCTCTTAGTCACTCGGAAGCAACCTATCTTTAATGTTTGTCGACTGTCCTTTCGCAGAAATCTTGTGAGCTTGTGGCTCCCTATACTGAATTGGAGAACAAACATATCCAGCTCGAACTTGACTTGAAGCTTGTTCAGGAGAACTTTACGAAGGCGAAGGATGAAGCAAAAGGTATGTTTGGTGAGAACCTTGACAACTGTCTTTATCTTTTTCTCCATTCCTGATTCTGATCTCATTGTCACTTTGCAGATAAACTGAAGGAGGCTCTGAAGAAGAAGGACCATGACCTTGCTGAGGCGCAGAAGGTGGCTTTGGACAAAATGAAGCTTGCGGAAGAAAAGCTGGCTTCAGTCAGAAAACTTGAAGAGGGGAATATCAATCTGAAAGCTGCTCTCGACGCGGCCAACAAGGAGGTCAGTCGTCTGAAGAATGACAAGATAGCTCTGAGTGACAAGGCTAGCGAACTGGTGGGGAAGAAGAACGATCTGGAGGCTTATCTAGAAGGGCTCGCTAAGAAGTTATTCCTCATGCTTGAAGGTAATCTCTTCTATCCGACTGACTTGCTATCATCGACTCATAATAGAACTGTCGGCTTAACTTCGAACTATGTTTACAGAATTCTGCCAAAATTTCGAGGAGGAGACCAGTCGACTGGAGACAAACTTGGACCCCATTAACTTTCCTGTGAAGGATGAGGCCACTATGAATGTGTTCCGACTGGAGTCTCGTGTTGCTGGAGTTGTTGACTATCTTGCTCGACTGAAGGTTGCGGTGTCGCGAATCGACACGACACTCTAGCCAGGAGAGATGCTTCAAAATGACCTCGGGTCTCTGATGACTCAACTGAATGATGTTCCAGGTCGAGTGCAAGAATGGAAAAAGTCTTCTGCCAGGTGCGGTGCTGACATTGCTCTGTCCCTGGTCCGTGTTCATTGCAAGGATGCGCGGGAGGACAAGCTGGCGTCCATCAAAGTGGCCAATACCAAGAAGCATGACTTCCAATCTTTCATGGAGACCTTCATTGCTGCTGCCACTCGGATTGCTGATGGAATCGACCTGGACCAGTTTGTCGTGCCCTCCTGTCTTCCACCTGAGGAGTAAAAAACTTCTATGTTTCGTCTTAAATTTGCCTCGGAATGCCGAGTGGTTTTGTAACCAATAAACTTTTACAGGCTTGACGCCTGAGCACTTCCGAATCCGTAGGACGTTATCTGAACTTGGTTTATCATTGAATATGCTTGCTTTTTCCTTCGAGCGAACTTTGTTCTTCACCCAGAATATACTTTAGTACTTGAGACACAGCTTTGAGGTGGAAAGTCCAGTCGACCTGTACTTCATCGCTCTTGCAGGTAGGGATGGAGCACAGATTGCAGTCGACCTGCGTCCTTGCGGATCAGGTTGGAACGCACATTGTATTTGTGGCTTAGCTCAGAAGGAGAAGGCAGTAGTCGACCTGCACCTCGTCATCCTTGCAGAACAGAATGGATTAAGTACTTAGGCGAGTACTGGACTACAGCTAAGCCCCCGAGTGGGAGGATTTCTCTCCACTCGGTGGGAATTTCAAATACTTAGGCGAGTACTAGACTGCAGCTAAGCCCCCGAGTGGGAGGATTGCTCTCCACTCGGTGGGATTTTGGAGTGCACATTGTATTTGTGGCGTAGCTCAGAAGGAGAAGGTAGCAGCCGACCTGCACCTCGTCATCCTTGCAGAGCGGAATGGATTAAGTACTTAGGCGAGTGCTGGACTGCAGCTAAGCCCCCGAGTGGGAGGATTGCTCTCCACTCGGTGGGATTTTCAAATACTTAGGCGAGTACTGGACTGCAGCTAAGCCTCCGAGTGGGAGGCTAGCTCACCACTCGGTAGGATTTTTTAAACTTAGGCGAGTACTTGGACTTCAGCTAAGCCTCCGAGTGGGAGGCTGACTCACCACTCGGTAAGATTTTTTAAATACTTAGGCGAGTACTGGACTGCAGCTAAGCCTCCGAGTGGGAGGCTGGCTCACCACTCGGTAGGATTTTTTAAACTTAGGCGAAACGAATTCGCAGCTAAGCCCCCGAGTGGAAGGCTGGCTCACCACTTGGTAGGGATTTTTTACAAACTTAGGCGAAACGGATTTGCAGCTAAGCCACCCATTGGGGGATTTCTCACATAAACAAAAGTAAAAACAATCACTGGGAAAATTATAACACTCTTGTCTTTGATAAACAAACTACAGAGGTACTTGTTATTACATCTCATCCGATTGAGTACTTAAGTATAAAAGGGGCGGAGAAGCTCCGCGTTCCAAGCTCGTGGCTCGTCAATCAGGCGATCGACATTGTAAAGACGGTACGCTCCATTGTGGAGAACCTTGGTGATGATGAAGGGGCCTTCCCAAGTAGGAGCGAGCTTGTGTGGCTTTTGTTGATCCACTCGGAGGACCAAGTCTCCTTCTTGGAAGGCTCGACTCTTCACATTTCTGGCATGGAATCAACGCAAGTCCTGCTGATAGATAGTCGATCGGATCATGGCCATCTCTCTTTCTTCTTCTAGAAGGTCGACTGCGTCCTGTCGGGCTTGTTCTGCTTCATCTTCAGTGTAGAGCTCGACTCGGGGTGCATTGTGAAGCAGGTCACTCGGCAAGACTGCTTCAGCTCCATAGACCAGGAAGAATGGTGTTCTCCCAGTCGACCGATTAGGAGTGGTCCTCAATCCCCAAAGAACTGACGAAAGTTTGTCGTCCCATGCGCCTGCTGCGTGCTTGAGATTGCGCATCAGTCGGGGTTTCGGTCCTTTGAGAATTTGACCATTTGCCCGTTCAGCTTGTCCATTCGACTGGGGGTGAGCGACCGAAGCGTAGTCGACTCTTGTGCCTTGAGAGGCGCAAAAAGCTTTGAATTCGTCGGAATCGAAGTTCGATCCATTATTAGTGATGATGCTGTGCGGAACTCCATATCTGAATGTCAACTCTCTGATGAAGCTGATAGTAGTACCAGCATCAAGATTCTTGATAGGCTTAGCTTCAATCCATTTAGTAAACTTGTCGACTACCACTAGCAAGTGAGTGAAGCCGTTCCTGCCAGTTCTCAGTGGTCCAACCATATCCAACCCCCAAACAACGAAGGGCCAGACGAGTGGAATCTTCTTCAAGGCTGAGGCGGGTTTGTGCGATAGATTGGAATAGAACTGACATCCTTCACACTTGTCGACTATTTCCTTTGCCATTTCATTTGCTCTTAGCTAGTAAAACCCCGCTCGGTATGCTTTAGCCACAATGGTCCGAGAGGACGCATGATGACCACAGGTCCCCGAGTGGATATCGTCAAGGATTATCTGACCTTCTTCTGGTGTTATACATTTCTGACCGACTCCAGTCGCGCTTTCTCTGTACAACTGTCCCTTTATCATGGTAAAGGCTTTGGATCGATGGACGATCTGTCGAGCCTCTTCTTCATTCTCTGGGAGCTCTTTCCTCAGGATATATGTGATGTACGGCTCTGTCCAGTCGAGAGTGATGACCAAAACTTCCATGATCAGGTCGACCACAGCTGGAACTTCAACTTCAGTCGGATCCGTGACACTTTTTGGCTGTGGAGCTTCTTCGGTGGAAGGATCCTCTTGAACTGATGGTGTATGGATGTGTTCCAAAAACACATTACTGGGAATGGCTTCTCTCTTGGAACCTATCTTTGCCAAATCATCAGCCATTTGATTATTCAGTTGGGGTATATGATGGAGCTCTAACCCCTCAAATTTCTTCTCTAGCTTTCTCACTGCATTGCAGTAACCAGTCATGGCTGGACTTCTGACGTCCCACTCCTTCATCACCTGATTAACCACCAAATCTGAGTCTCCATAGACCATGAGGCGACGGACGCCGAGTGAAATGGCCATACGCAACCCATACAAAAGTGCTTCGTATTCTACTTCGTTATTGGAGGAATCAAAGTGGATCTCGAGCACATATCTGAGCTTATCTCCTCGGGGGGGGGGGGGAACCAACACTACCCCAGCACCGGAACCATTCAGCATCTTAGAACCATCAAAGAACATGGTCCAGTGCTCCGAGTGAACCTGAGTCGGTAGTTGCTGTTCAATCCACTCGGCGATGAAATCAGCTACTGCTTGGGACTTGATGGCTTTCTTTGCCTCAAACTTGATATCAAGGGGAAGGAGTTCAATCGCCCATTTTGCCACTCGACCAGTTGCATCTCTGTTGTGCAAAATCTCTGATAATGGGGCGTCGCTGACGACTGTAATGGAATGATCAGAGAAATAACGAGCAACCTTCTTCGTGGTCATATAAATCCCATATACAAGCTTCTGATAATGAGAGTATCTTTGCTTTGATGGGGTCAACACTTCAGAAAGATAATATACTGGGCGCTGAACTTTGAAGGTTTTTCCTTCTTCTTCCCGCTCGACCGTAAGTACTGTACTGATGACTTGTCCTGTGGATGCAATGTAAAGCAGCAAAGGCTCTTTGTTGATTGGGGCAGCAAGCACCGGCTGGGTGGAGAGCAGGGCTTTTAGCTCTGCAAACGCTGCATCAGTTTTGGGAGTCCACTCGAACTTGTCTGACTTCTTCATCAGTCGGTAAAGAGGCAATGCCTTTTCACCGAGACGAGAGATGAATCGACTTAAAGCGGCCAAGCATCCAGTAAGCTTCTGGACATCGTGCACACGCACAGGTTGTTTCATTCGGAGTATAGTGCCAACTTTTTCTGGGTTGGCGTCGATTCCTTGTTCGGAAACGAGAAAACCGAGCAACTTTCCACCAGGAACTCCGAATGTGCACTTTGATGGATTAAGCTTGATATCATACCTCCTGAGGTTGGGAAATGTTTCAGCAAGGTCAGTTAACAGGTCGGAACCCTTCCGTGATTTGACCACAATATCATCCATGTATGCTTCCACATTCCGACTGATTTGAGTGAGCAAACACTTCTGAATCATCCTCATGAACGTGGCTCCGACATTCTTGAGGCCGAATGGCATGGTGACATAGCAGAAGCACCCGAATGGAGTGATGAAAGCTGTTTTAATCTCGTCGGGTCCATATAGACGGATCTGATGGTAACCGGAATAGGCCTCTAAAAAAGACAGGCGCTCACATCCCGCAGTTGAGCCGACTATTTGGTCGATGCGGGGGAGAGGAAAATGATCTTTCGGGCAGGCCCGATTGATATGTTTGAAGTCAATGCACATGCGAAGTGACTTGTCCTTCTTGGGGACCATGACAACATTGGCGAGCCATTCGGAGTGGTAAATCTCTTGGATAAACTCTGCTGCTAAGAGCCGAGCCACCTCCTTGCCAATGGCCTTTCTCTTCTGGACGGTGGACCGTCAAAGATGTTCCTTGACAGGTTTCACTTTTGAGTCGACTCGTAGATGATGCTCAGCCAGCCCCCTGGGAACACCCGGCATGTCAGCAGGCTTCCATGCGAAGATGTCCCAATTCTCACGGAGGAACTGGATGAGCGCTTCTTCCTATTTGGAGTCGAGTGTTGTAGAGATATGAGTCGGAGCAGCACTGGGGTCGGTCGGGTGAATGTGAACCGACTTTGTCTCACCGGACGACTGAAATGCTGACTCTGTAGTGGGCTTCTTGGCTCGCAACAGATCACTCGGATCCGCAGTTTTCTGGTATTCCTGCAGCTCTACCACTGCCATCTGAGCATCGGCAATCTTTGAGCCTTTCTGAAAGCACTCTTCCGCCTTCTTCTGATTGCCAGTAATAGTGATCACACCTTTGGGACTAGGCATCTTCATTTTGAGGTACACATATCATGGTCGAGCCATGAAACGTGCATAAGCTGGCCTGCCCAAAATAGCGTGATAAGCACTCTAGATATCCACAACTTCAAACGTCAACTTTTCTTTGCGGTAATTCTTGGAATCACCGAAAACCACATCGAGAGCAATTTGGCCGAGTGACTCAGCCTTGTTTCCAGGAATGACTCCACGGAAACTCATGTTGCTGGTACTGAGTCTAGACATCGGAATGCCCATCCCTTTCAACATCTCTGCATACAATATATTCAGGCCACTGCCACCATCATCAAAACTTTAGTCAGTTGAGTGCCATCGACGACTGGGTCGACCGCCAAAGCTTGCCTCCCGGGGGTGGCTATGTTTGTCGGATGATCGGACTAGTCGAATGTGATGGCAGTCTGAGACCATTTCAGATAACTGGGTGTCACCGGAGCAACCATATTCACCTCACGGTTGATAACTTTCAATCGACTTTTGCTTTCAACATCAGCAAAAATCATCAAGGTGGAATTGACCTGGGGATATCCATCATCACTATCTTCTTTGTCTTATCCTTTTTCCGACTCCTTTTCCTTATCTTTGGGTTGTTTCCCCTGGAATTGCTGGATCAAGAGCCGACACTGTCGAGTGGTATGTTTCAGAGAAATGGATTTACCCTCCTCATCTTTCTTCATGTGGATGTGGCACGGCAAATCCATCACGTCATTCCCTTCCTTGTCCTTCACCTTCTTAGGGTTCCAAGACCCTTTGGGCTTCCCTTTAAATTTTCCTTGAGTCACGGCCAAGGCTTCTCCAGGAGCAGCTGGCTCGGCTTTCCGCTTCTGCTTCCGACTGGAATTCCCTCCCCCGGTTTCATGGGCAGCTGACTTGTACTTGCCACTCCGGAGCCGATCCTCTTCTTCACCATTAGCATACTTGGTGGTAATCTCCAGCATTCGACTCAGAGTCATGTCACCGGTTCGACCGAATTTCAGACTCAGCTCTCTGTTCTTAACGCCTTCCTTGAAGGCACAGACTGCCTAGTGATCAGATACATTCTCCACTGTGTGATGCAATGTGATCCATCTCTGGATATAATCTCTCAGAGTTTCATTCGACTTTTGCACACACGACTGCAGCTCTGTCAACCCTGCTGGCTGCTTGCAAGTTCCTTCAAATGTCCTGACAAACACTCGGGCAAGACCTTCCCAAGTGTAAATGCTGCTGGGTGCTAACTGATTCAACCATGCTCTGGCTGAGCCCTCCAACATTTCATGGCCACCTCATCGTTGCCGCCGCCAATCTGAACAGCCACTCGGTAATCCTCAAGCCAAGTATCAGGCTTGGACTCACCAGTTAACTTACTGACTCCAGTCGCCAACCTGAAGTTGGGAGGAATCACCGCGGCCCTGATGGCTCTGCTAAAACACTCTGGTCCTGAGACGTGTACTCTGCTGCTGGTGGGCACATCTCTGTCATGGCCTTCTCGGTGAGCTCTGTTCCTGTCGACCAAACCTTGAACGATAATGGATCTTGCATCAAAGCCTGGTTCCCTGGGGTCGACTGGAATCTTTTGCCCAACACTGTGATGGCGTCTGTCATCCTGCTGTCAAGGCGCATACGACCCACCCCTTAGGGGAGGAGAGGGCACTCAACGTCGATCATCACGATCGAGTCGGTCATCATACTGATCTTTCCGGCCTCCACATCCCTCACGCCTCGGGGGCGATCTTGGGCTATGGGCCGACTGGACTGTATTCGCAGCGACGGATCTGCTGTGAATCCTATTCCGCGACTGTGATACAGCTGAATTTTGATCTCCTACTGCCCGGAGTAAATCTCTGATCTGTAGCAAGCCTCTACCAGCCTCTAACTGGGAAGGCTGAATCGACTCTGCTATACGGGCTGCAGCTGCTAGATTCTGAATCGGAGTTCTATATACCTGAGTCGGTGGTGGAAAGAGCTGACGTCGACTGGAGTCTGGAACCCGTTGCCGCGCACGCTCGTCGAGTGCTCGCTGGAGGTTCTCCAGTTGAGTGCGCTCAGCCAAGTTGGCCAAACGCGCGTCCTCTAAGGCACGAGCCTCGGGGGTTTCTTCAACGATAGGAGTATGCAGCGCATCCATGTTCCGGTGGCGAAGTTCTTCCCTTTGTAGCGACGTGAGGGGCTCGGGCTGATATTCTTCGTGGGCGTGCGCCGGATCGCCTCCGCCATCGACTACGTCGGTGCAGGGAAAACTGGGAGGACTACGTGGTCCATTGACCATCAGAACCTCCGCCGCTGGATCACTGCTATCGCACTCAGATGCAGTCTCTACGGAGCCAGTCGAACAGGTCGTAGAGAGATTCGTCGGGCTCGATCGCCACGACTTGGGGAGTGGCCGACTGGCGAGCCACCGCGTGTCTCACCCACCGCTGAAGCCTCGACCGAATGGAGCGCTTGCGCCGGTAGGAGACAGGGAGGGAGGACGACACAGGGGTCGACCGATACTGGGTCGACGGTTGCCGCAGGAGGACGCCGCGGATGCACGAGCGAAAGTGCGTCGCCCCGCGGACGGGGAGTGCGTCGATGTCGAGTGGAGCCTCCTGAAGCCAAACGGAGTCGTTGGTGATGAACGTGAGCGCGCCGAGACAGATCTTGCGGCCCTCAACCAAAACTCCGCCTGAAACCATGATGAAGGAGATAAGAACAATTGCAACTTCTCCAATAAGTCGCTAAGACACCTGCCCCACGGTGGGTGCCAACTGTCGTGGTTCTAAGTCTGACAGTAGAATAGGGGGTAGGAATGGAGAGGCAAGATCCTAGCTATGGAGTAGTTGTATACGCAAGATGTTTACGAGTTCAGGCCCTTCTCAGAGGAAGTAACAGCCCTATGTCTCGGAGCCCGGAGGCGGTTGACTGGATTATATGAGTAAGAATTACAGGGGTGCGAACCCTTTACACTCAGGAGGGGGGTGGCTTATATAGAGTTCGCCAGACCCCTCCAGCCCTCAGTTATGCAGGGTTTAAAGTACATTAAGATCGGGGGTTACTGGTAACGCCCCACATAAAGTGCTATGATGACCATAAAAGCTACTTAATGACCGACCGTTTGTATGCAGAGTGACTTTAGATCTCCTGGCGGTCGAGTGGTTGGCTTCATGGTCGAGTGTCTTCAAGTCCATCGAGTGGAATACTTCTGAGTCGACTGACAAGTGGTTTCTTCTAGAGATGTCCTTGGGGAGGGTATCTTGAACAGGTCAATGACCCTACCCTAGGTACATGGCTTCATCAGCGTCGACAGCCGGGGAGACATGGCCCGTCCGAGGAAGAGAGGGCCATAGCTAAACAGCTCCGGGAGACACTAAGACAGGAGGAAATCTGGTTGAGACAGAGATCACGAGTTCCTTGGCTGCGAGAGGGGGATCGTAACACGGGGTATTTTCATGCCCAAGCAGCTCAGTGGCAGAGAATGAACAAGATCGAGGGGCTCGAACGCGCGGATGGTTCTACGTGTCAAACGCCGGACGAGACCCATGCGGAAGTCCAAGGGTTTTATGAAGCCCTTTACACAAGCCATGGATTCAAACCAATGGATGAGCTGCTGGCTTTTGTTCCACCGAAAGTGACAGAACAGATGAACGAAGAGCTTGACAAACCGTATACTGCGGAGGAGGTCAAGACGGCTTTGTTTCAAATGGCGCCGTCTAAGGCGCCAGGTGTGGACAGATTTACAGCGGGTTTTTTCCAGCGACATTGGTCCTTGTTAAAAGATGACATAATACCGGCTGTACTCGATTGCTTGAATGGAGGAGTGCTACCTGAGGGCATGAACGACACTTCTATCACATTAATCCCAAAGGTGCGCCACCCACAGCGTATATCTCAGTATCGACCCATTTCATTGTGCCCTGTTCTCTATAAGATTGCCTCGAATGCATCACAAACAGGGTCCGGGTGTTAGTGGGCGAGATAATTAGTGAAGAGCAGAGTGCTTTTGTGCCTGATCGGCTCATTGCTGACAATGTTCTCATTGCTTATGAGAGCGTTCACGCTATGAGACGGCGGAAAAGAGGGAAGAATGTTGCATGTGCCATAAAGCTCGATATGATGAAGGCATATGACCGAGTGGAATGGCATTTCCTTGAGGCAATTATGCTAAGACTGGGTTTCAGTTCACAGTTTGTCATACTTATGATGAAGTGTGTAACGTCGGTAAGGTTTACAGTTCGAGTGAATGGACAATTACTTCCATACTTCACACCATCTAGAGGTCTCTGTCAGGGAGACCCTAGTTCACCATTTCTGTTCCTTATTTGTGCAGAGGGTTTTACCTTATTGCTGAAATTTTATGGAGGGACCCATGTTGACAGAGGCATCCGGGTTAGCTCTCGTTCTCCTTGGATTAATCACCTACTCTTCGCTGATGACAGTTTGATATTTTTGAAGGCAGAAAGGCAGAGTGCGACCAGGTTGAACGAGGTGCTCCGAATTTATGGTGAATGCTCGGGACAAAGTGTTAATAGGGACAAAAGTTCCATCTTTTTCAGTCCAAACACACCCGATACAGTTTGACATGAACTCAAGGCAGTGTTGGGAATTAATGTGGAGGCGTTTAATGAAAGATATTTGGGTCTTCCAATAGCCATTGGGCGCATTACCAGTGGTACGTTTGAATATCTGGGTGAGAGGATTAGGAGCAAGCTTCAAGGGGGCACCGAGCGGCTTATCTCATATGCCGGGAGGGAGGTCAAGATTAAGGCCGTTGCACAGGCGATCCCAACCTACTCAATGAGCTGCTTCAAGCTCACAAAAAGGTGTATAAGGGTTTTTCATCAAAAATGGCTAGGTATTGGTGGAGTAGTTCAGTTGACCGCAGATCTCTGCACTGGATCGATTGGGACTCACTAACCAAGCCAAAGAATGTAGGAGGGATGGGGTTCAGAAACTTGGAAATGTTCAACTTAGCTCTGCTTGGGAAGCACAGATGGATGTTGATCACGAATTCGGAATCCCTCTGTGCTTGTGTATTGAAAGGAAAGTATTTTCCCACCGGTGAATGGATGCAGCTGTCCCGAAGCATGCATCAGCCACGTGGAGAGCAATAGTGGCGGGAAGGGAAGCCTTACAGATGGGTTTAATAAAAAGAGTTGGAGATGGCACGAGTGTTTCAACATGGAATGATAGCTGGATCTCGGGCCTTCTCACACTTCGGCCTTCAGTGCAAATTGGAGATGCCACTATCCCTCGAGTTGCTGATCTGATCAACGCCGATCAAGGTACGTGGAAGAGCGAACTCGTACGACAAAATTTTATAGCCCCCGAAGCAGACGCAATCCTGAATATTCAGTTGAGCTTCGAAGGAGGGGATGATTCATGGGCTTGGGCTGCTGAAAAGTCTGGGATCTACTCTGTGAAATCTGCTTACCGATCCTTGATGACCCGCAACGAGCATGGCGCTCTAGGGGAAGGGACGGTGACCGAATCTTCAGAGAACCAAAAGCATTTATGGTCTATACTCTGGAAGCTCCAGATTATGCCAAAAGTGCGGGTGTTTTGGTGGCGAGTACTCGGGAATATTTTGCCTGCTGAAAGCATATTGAAGCACCGGCACATTGCGGAGATGGCCCGATGTAAAGTCTGTTTTCATACAGACGAAGATATCTATCATGCACTGATCAAGTGCACGCATGCAAAGATGTTCTGGAGTGAGGAAAGAGATTGGCTCAACGTCAAGCTCCCAGATCTTCATACAATGACATGGTCCCAAGACATCTTGTGTGATCCCAGGTTTGAAGACAGTGAACGTGAAAAAATCATCATAGTTATGTGGGCGATTTGGACGTCCCGGAACAATATCACTCATGATAGATCAAGTCTTGACCCGGTGGTGATAATGAAGAAGGCTAGGGAAGACCTGGCGATTTTGGAGCTACCCAGGGCATCGGCTTGAACCCTACCAGGATTTGGGTGGCGCCCTCCCGAGGAGGGCTGCATCAAGATCAATACCGATGCAGGGATATCGACGGAGGCAAGGCTTGCTGGATTGGGAGGTGTCGCACGTTCATCTTCTGCATTCATCGGAGCTTGGTGCAAACCGGCTCGCGGTGTTACCGACCCGTTAGTTGCGGAGGCTATGGCTCTTCGTGAAGGCGTGGTTTTTGCAAAGCTTCGAGGCTTTGGGCGAGTACAGATGGAGACTGATAGCAAAGATGTGGTGGATCTCTGGAACTCGCGCCGTTCTTCGCGCTCCCTCATAGCGCCTGTGTTATTATATATTGAAGAGCTAGCAGATACTTTTTCTTCTTTTATTATTATTCATGTAAAGAGGCATTCAAATGTTCCGGCCCACCTTTGTGCAAGACATGCCAGCACATTGGAGGTGACGGGGTGTTGGATGAGCTCTCCCCCTGGACTTCAGGTCACTAGCCTGATGGCGGATCCACGCAAAAAAAGCACAAACAGGTTTATGTATTTCAGTTTATTTGTTTTAAATTCGTTTTTCATTTAAGAAAAAAATCTAAAAGTCCCAACTTTTTTCATTTTCTAAACAAGAAAATTTCCTATTTTAGAATTTTTTGAACTTGTTGTGTGTATATTTATTATACATAGCCTGGCATTTTTTTATTAATACCATGACATTTTTTACTTTCTCACATGGCATTTTAATAATTAATAACACATCATTTTATTAATAAGAGGATGCCAATTTTATTAATAAGAGCATGTCATTTTTATTTTCAATGGCATGGCTGTTCTTTATTAGTAAGCGCATGACATTTTTATTATTAATAGGATGGCATTTTTATTAGGAATAGGATGGATCTTTTCTTATTGAGAGGATGCCATTTTTAATGTTGAGAGGATGGCATTTTTACTTTTAGAAGCATGACAATTTTTCTTACTAAGCGCATGGTATTTTTATTAATTATAGGACGACCTTTTTATTATTGCAAGGATGGCATTTATCATTCAGAGGATGAATTTTTATTTCAATGGAATGACAATTTTTATTCGAATTATACAGATAAAATATATTCTAGAGGATGGCAGTTTTATAAAATTAGCATGGCAATTTTCAAATTTTCGGAGCATGGCATTTTATAAATTTATGTGTGTATTTTGTCCTGGCATATTCTATCCAGAGGTTGGCAGTTTTTAATTATGTATTTTTTTTCCTTTTTTTAGTTGAGCCAGGCAAATTTTCATGTAGAAACATCTAGTTCGAGATGAAATTTATTTTCTGTGGCCCGTTAAAATGTTTCTGGGCAGATGAGGTCACGCTGGACCCATACAACGAACGTATGAGGGGAGGACTTGCGTTCGCTAGTTTCGCGTGTCCAGAGCGAACGAAACGTTCATGCGAGGGTGGTTGCAAGCATATGACAACTAGATATTAGGGTCCTTGAAACACACCCTTTGTTCAACTGCATGGACCATACACATAATAACAATCTGTATATGGAATGGCGTGCATCCAATGTTAATACATCGATGGCTTTAATGTTTCCATGTTCCCCTTTCTCATCAGTTACTGACCTATAGTCGAGGAATATCAAAAGAGGTGGCCGTAGCCCCCCCCCCCCCCCTCCCACGCACATTGACCGGTGGCGGTGCTGTGGGTTCTCGCTCTTTGCCCGCCGCTTGGGTGACGAGAGGATTAGGGGACTCTGGTTTTCTCTAGCCTGGTAGATATGAGAACTGATAGGCGTGTCATCGTCACGGCAGGGACAACAAATCATCTTATAATATTTGTTGTGGCTTGATCCCCATATCGACGAGATATTGACCGATAATGCCGATGAGCTGGTGACTAGGTTGTCTTCTCCAAGATTTGTCGATATTGTTAGATTAGGGTTTTCTACTAGCTTCACATGGTGGAAAAAGTGATCCCATTGCAGATCTTTTGATCTACACCTCTTTCATCGAGGTGGTGATTGATTTGGCACCATAGGGGGCTAAGGGTTTCTACAAGAACGTGGTCGGTGTCATTCACTCTCTTTTAGAGGGTGTCAATGAATGGTACAAGGGGACAGTATGCGATACTGGACATGATGAAAACTAGAGGCGCGTATCCGATGGTGGACGGGGGAGCAGGTGGTCTTCGGTGGCCTTCTCCGCTACTCCAACCCTAGTGACGGTGGGGTTCATGTAGTCTTTATCATTGCCCCCACGCCTCGTGGCGGCTTCCTCCGGCGACCCCACACCCCCATCAGCAACACCTCGCCACGTGGCACTTCCCTCACGACGGTGAGGGCCTAATTTCCGCGCACGTTGCTGCTACTTCTTGAGATTGCGTTGGTTTTTCCCTTTAAGAGGAAAGGGTGATGCAGCAAAGTAGAGATAAGTATTTCCCTCAGTTTGAGAACCAAGGTATCAATCCAGTAGGAGACAATGCACAAATCACCAATACCTGCACAAACAATCCAACAACTTGCACCCAACGCGATAAAGGGGTTGTCAATCCCTTCACGGTTACTTGCAAAAGTGAGATCTAATAGAGATAGATGAAACTAAACAAAAGGTAAAGTAAATATTTTTGGTATTTTTTTGGTTTATAGATCGGAAAGTAAAAGATATGAAAATAGTAGATCATAAACTAATATGATGGAAAATAGTAGATCGGAAAATAATATGATGGAAAATAGACCCGGGGCCATAGGTTTCACTAGAGGCTTCTCTCAAGATAGCAAATAATACGACGGGTTGACAAATTACAATCGAGCAATTGATAGAAAAGCGCAAAGTTATGACGATATCTAAGGCAATGATTATGAAATATAGGCATCATGTCCGTATCAAGTAGACCGAATCCTGCCTGCATCTACTACTATTACTCCACACATCGACCGACTCCTGCCTGCATCTAGAATATTAAGTTCATGAAGAACAGAGTAACACATTAAGTAAGATGACATGATGTGGAGGAATAAACTCAAGTAATATCATGTAAACCCCATCTTTTTATCCTCGATGGCAACAATATAATACAATACGTGCCTTGCTGTCCCTACTGTCACTAGGAAAGGACAACGCAAGATTGAAGCCAAAGCTAAGCACTTCTTCCATTGCAAGAAAAACCAAACTAGTTGGCCAAACTAAACTGATAGTTCGAAGAGAATTATAAAGATATAAAATTATTGCATATAAGAATTCAAAGAAGATTCAAATAATATTCATAGATAAGCTGATCATAAATTCACAATTCATCGGATCTCGACAAACACATCGCAAAAGAAGATTACATCGGATAGATCTCCAAGAACATCGAGGAGAACATGGTATTGAGAATCAAAGAGAGAGAAGAAGCCATCTAGCTACTAGCTATGGACCCGTAGGTCTGAGGTAAACTACTCACGCTTCATCGGAAGGGCAATATAGTTGATGTAGAAGCCCTCTGTGATCGAATCCCCCTCCAGCAGGATGCCGGAAAAGGCCCCTAGATGGGATCTCACGAGAACAGAAGGTTGCGACGGTGGAAAAGTGTTTTCGTGGATGCCTCTGGTGGTTTGGGGATACATGTGAATATATAGGACGAAGAAGTAGGTCGGTGAAGTCACGTGGGGCCCACAAGGCAGGGGGCGGGCCCTACCCCCTTGTGGCCGCCTCGTGGCTCTTCCGACTTGATCTCCAAGTCTCTTGGGTGTTTCTGTTCCAAGACAAATCATCGCGAAGGTTTTATTCCGTTTGGACTCCGTTTGGTATTTCTTTTTGCGAAACTCAAAACAAGGAAAAAATAGGAACTGACACTGGGCTCTAGGTTAATAGGTTAGTCCCAAAAATAATATAAAATAACATATTAATGCATATAAAACATCCAAATAGATAATATAATAGCATGGAACAATCAAAAATTATAGATGCATTGGAGACGTATTAGCTGCCCATGGCGTACAAAGCCTCCTTCCCGGTGTCGTCCTCTTTTTTGGTGTCTCCATGATCCTCATATGATATCGTTGACGGTAATAGCGGTGGTGGGGCTCAACTTCGCGGCATGTTTAAGGCGACGGTCGGTATCGTGGTGGAGGCGCCGTGCCGCAGCTTCGGGGGCGTAAGCCTCGATGCCCTGGTCAACTTTACTGCTCGATGTTCTACAGGTATTGGTTGCCAGTATTATGCTAGTGTTGTCCCACGGAGTATTTCTGCCTAAATCGTGCTTTTTAATACTGAAATGTGTGTGATGTTTTTGGTGCATAGAAGAGTATATGATCCTACAGAGAAATTTGGCATTTTCTAATTATTGTTTTGGTTTGTAATCAACATTGATAACGCATGGCAAACTATTCACATAAATGTCTATGCCTTTTTCCCCACACATTGCAAATTCCTGTTTTTGTCTTTTGTACATGTACTTGTTCAATTGGCAAAATCATATATTTACGTACTGGCTGTACTGCATGTTTTTGGCCATGGGGAAAACAAATCATGGCAAATACTCAACTTAGCTTATGGCAGTCGTTACTATTAGCACGACAATTTTTAGTACATGGCAAATTGTGTAAAGAAAAATTGCCGTGGCAAATTCCTGTTCTTATCATGGGAAAAACAAACTATGGCAAATAAGCTCTAGTTAGGGCATGGCAAATCCGTTACTGTTAGCATGACAACTTATGTCCATGGCAAATTAGTCCAGAAAAAATTCATCAAAATTTGATGATGTATTTTTGTATACATACGATGGCAAACACACACAAGTTAATTGCACACACCTTGGCATCTATACTTTTGTTGTGTCACCAATGCATTCCTCCCACATTTTCCCATGACATATATAGATTTTTTATCATTTATTTTGCCATTTTCACCTTTGTACTTTGTTTTCCCTATATTTGCCATCAACCAGGGAACATTTTCTCCAAAGCATTTTATGCATTTGTCATGACCCATAGATCATTTGTTTCCTTCTAAACTTTGTCAGGTCACTTTAAGATACCATGGCAAACTCTTTTCTTCAAAATGGCATGGCAAACTCTTTGATTGTAGATTACAACAAATTTTCTTTTACTTGCAACATGGCAAAAGAATTAATTTTTATGGGACCATGGCAATGTAGGTTCATGAAGCATGGCAAATGGAGTTTATGGATCATGACAAATTATTTTATTTTACAACAATGACAAACAATTACTTATTTCTTTGGAACCATGACAATTTAAGTTCATGGAGCATGATAAATGTAGTTTCTGGGTCATAGCAATTTTTACTATATGAATATGTTCATGACAATTTTAATTAATACTTCATCGCAAATTTTAATATGCATATGTCATGAAAATTTTGTTCATAATCTGTGTTATTTTACCACACGACAAATTTCTCATACAAAACATGGCAATTTTAATTTATAAAAACCTTTGATAAATTTTTTAATATGAATCTGCATGGCAATTATCTTTATAACTTGTGTTTGCACTGTTCATTCTAGTTTTCCATGGCAATTTTAATTAAAACAACATGGAAAATTTCAATATGCATATGCTATGGGATTTTTGTTCATAATTTGTGTTATTTTACATACATGGCAAATTTCTCATACAACAAATGGAAATTTTCTTTAAATACCATGGCAAATTTTAATATGAATCAGGCATAACAATTTGTTGTTCATAAATTTTGTTTGTATCATTCATTCTATTTTTTCCATTGTAATTTTTGCCATCTCAATTTCCGAACATCAATTTTTTCCATGCATTTCAGAATTTTTCCATGTGAGCATTAGCAGAGTTGTTGCTAAAATATATTTCCCATGTTTTTTTTAAATAAAAATGTTCTTAAACTTTCAATTGTAAAAAATAACATCATGCCAAATCGTAAAATAGTTTGGTCAACTTGAAGGGCAATTTTTTTTTGTAATTTTCATTTGTTAAAATCGGGGCACTTTTTTTTAGTAAAATGGGTGTAATGTAGTCACGTGGCCAAAAAAAAGTTCAGTTTTTTTTCTTCTTATGCCTTGCATTTTTATGGCTCAGCAGATTGCAAATTACCTTTTTGTACATCATGGGCAATTTTGTTAGATTTTGTTCGGCTATTCAAGTTGTGTTCCAAACACTAGTTTTTTTAAGTCTTGATAGAGGTGTCGAGAAAAACTGTTATTTTGTCCAATTGGAGGCTATAATGGGGGGATTAGGGTGGTTAATGTGGGGTCCTAGGGCGAAGGAATCGTCCGTTTGACCCCACCCCAGATTTCTCTAAAAAAAACCGCCCTAGATCAAACATGTTCATTCGATAGGCAGAACTTTTTTAGGGGTGATTGATAGGCAAATTGATCCCTGCAAACTAATCGTACGTTCTGAGTTGGCTGGGTATCTGACATCCTCTATTCTTATATACTCCCTCCGTCCCATAATGTAAGACGTTTTTTGATGTCAAAAACATCTTACATTAAGGGACGGAGGGAGTAGTTGCAATCTGTTACCTATTTTTTCTCTTCATGCAACTATGCCACATTATCAAGTCATGCATATGGTCATAAGTTACAATTTGTGAACTACTGTATACATGCAACCATGCCATCTCAGCAACCATGCATGTTAAATAGATGCTAGAAAAAATAAAAACACGTCAGAAATTGAAAGAAGAAGTCATCAACGTGCAAAAGATAGAACGGCACCGACTGAAATCAAATCATGCAAGTGCCAGATAGGGGTACTTACTAACTAAGAACACAAACGACGACGTTCTCCAACAAATCGGCGGAGGATGCACACTTCCCTGTCACCCATCAGTCCCGTCCTCGTCCCATTGAAGTACGAACTAAAGGAACCCACGTTTCCATAGTCTACGGAGTTTCTCCGCCTCTTACCAATTCAACAATCAAACGGTGCTCCCTCGTAGGAGTAGGACGCAGAAAAAATACCCACGCCGCCGCTGAAAAATCGCCGGTAGAAACTGACGTTGGCTCGCGAGTGGTGCGTTCTGCTAGGTCGGCCCAGCCACGACAATCGCGCGCGGGGAGCTTTTCCCAGGAGTTGCCTTTTACGTAGACAGAGTTTTTTTTCTTCCTTTTCAGAAAAGAAAGGAAATGCAGTGTGAAAATACGGAAAATATCGTGCACTTGGTTTTCTTTTCTCGTTGCCCGTACGAAGGCAGGGCCCGGCCCACTGCGCAGCCGCATCATGCAAGTGTGTGTTAGTGACTGTAACTGGAGTAACTCGTCACCTGATCACGCGCGTGCCGTGCGGTTAGTGCTGAAATTTTAAAGCATATCTGCTCGGCATGCACTTGGATTCATCAGATGAGCTCTCTAATGAACGAATTATGCCGGGTGTGAACACGACGGAAGAGTTGTTACGAGGACAACAAGTGTAATGCAGCGGCCATGCAGATCACATCTGGGAACTGTTGGCGCTGATGTAACGGCACCGCTCGTACTGAATTTCTGGTATAAAACATCCATGTCCGCATAAACAAGGCCATGTTTGGTTTCAAATAAGTCACCAACTTATAAATCGAAAAGTGAAAAAAATGACTTATTTTACCAAACAGACCCGACTTATAAGTCACCCAACTTATAAGTCATAAGTTGCTCCACCCCAACTTAAAACTTATAAGTCACCCCCTTTTGCGTGGGTCCTACCATATGCATGATGTTGATTGGTGTGGGTAGGTGTTAGGTGACTTGTAAGTCAAGTGACAACCAAACAGGCGTGATTTATAAGTCACTGGTTTTAAGTCACCTGACTTATAAGTCGGGTGACTTATTGGGACCAAACAGGCGCCAAATCTATCGACCCAGCGCGGTCGCCGTCATCGTAATCATATCAAACAACCGCAGCCAAAAAGAAAAGGAGAAAAAACTTCTCGTCACTTGGAATTCAAGTGCGCGAGGATCACAATTAGCGGCGAGAAATGGGCGGAATGCTATGCTCGCAGTACGAATTTAACCATGACTTGACGTTGGACCATTGCTTTTATTACCACTTCTAGAAACTACAATTCCTATCAACAGTTCACTTCATATACTTCCTCCTTTATAGTACTTATATATGTAGTAATCACTCAAAAAGAATGAATAGTAAGATTAAACGGAACCTCACATAATTAACGGCGGCACAGTTAACACTAGATCATCTGCTTCCGGTACACTTTTACGTATCTTTTTTACCCTTGTACTACGTAGTAATAATAAATTAACACAGGAGAGAAGACGGCACAGAACTGGAGCAGAACAGGCCGGGAGATGTTCACGTGCAGGGTAAATTAATCTTGTTTTAATCCTCCCAGTCCCAGGTGGTTCCTCTCCTTCTTCTAATCCGTTTTCCTCCGCTGGATCTGCTACGGGTCCCCGGAGGCCGCACGCCGCCCCGCGGGCACCGTCGCGGCTGTGGATTTCCATGCCACCGTATTGACTTTTCACACGAACTGCGGCTGCGTGTAGCACAAGTCGTCCATGCTCCAGATGCTGTCCACGTCCAAGCTGCCGATCTCGAAGTCCGCGACGCCCAGCTCGGGGAACCCAAGGCTCGGCAGCGGCTCCGACGTCCACGCTCCCGCGAGCTGGGACGGTGCCTGCTGCTGGATCAGCTGGTCCGTGTCGCACATGGTGGCGGCGGCGCTGGAGGCGTCGCAGGCGGTGGTGAACCACTCGGCACCGTCAACCGCTGCAGGCCAGCTGGGCTGGGCGCCGGCGCCAGAGTCCGTGGTGGACGGCGAGGAAGAGCCGGCGGTAGTAGTGCTCGACAGCTCCGCGACCGAGGCGTTGGGCAGCTGGCCGCCGGCCACGGCGGCGTACTCCGCTGGCCAGCACGCATCGACAGGGAGCTCCGGTGAGTCGTAGAGAGCGTCGTCGGCGCCGTGGTGCCACGAGAGGGGCGTGTCAGCGGCGGTCTGCACCGCCTCGGCCTGGATGCGCTCGACGAGGCGGGGCATCCAGAGGTAGCGCATGACGTCCTTGAACTGCTGGCTGTTGACGTCGCACTTGAGCTGCTTGGCGTGCTTCTGCACGCGCGTGCGCCAGTAGTTCTTGATCTCGTTGTCGGTGCGGCCGGGGAGGTGCTGCGCGATCTTGGACCAGCGGTTGCCCCACCGCGAGTGCAGCTCGAGGATGAGCAGCTGCTCCTGCGGCGTGATGCTGCCGCGGCGGAGGTCGGGGCGGAGGTAGTTGAGCCACCTGAGGCGGCAGCTCTTGCCGGTGCGCTTCAGACCTGGTACGCAAACGCAAGGCAAGATTAATCACATGGAATGGAATGAATGGAACATCACATCAGTGCTAGCTACTAATGAATATAGATTCGCCAACTTGCTGATTACTTATGCGGATGCGATGTGAGCATGTATGTGACGAGACGGGTGATGTAATGGAGGAGAGATTAGTAAATAAATATCCCTATGGCTGGGAATAATGCTAACCACTAAAAATTCTTCTTCCCCCCTCCCTCTATCTCTCTCATTCCGGCTAGCTGGGCGGCTGCTAGACAAATCAGGCAGTAGGTTCGTAGCTATCTGTTTCCATATATTAGCATGGTGATGCAGAGCGACAGGTTTGTTGCTTCCCCCTCCATCTCCATGATATACTAGCTAGAAATATCTAAGCCTCACGTCTCGCGGAAACAAAATGATGCAAGCAACCAATCTACTACGGAGTAGCTGCCACTTGAAAGAAAGACCAGCATGCATGCATGGATCGGATTGTGCAGTGCAATTATATATCCTACCTGCTGATCGGGCGAGCGAGTTCCAGCGGCCCTCGCCGTGCGCGGCGATGTAGTTGACGAGCAGGATGTCCTCCTCCACCGTCCACGGCCCGCGGCGGAGGTCGCCGGCCATCACCTCCTCCTCGCTGCTCGAGTCCCTCTCGTGCGCCATATCCATGGGTACGTTCAAATCGTCCGCCTCCTCGCCTCCAGATGAAGCTAGCGACGCCAAGGATTGATCAGGCGAGCGAGACAACTCGGGAGATTTTGGTTTGGTTTGCTTGAGACGGCCGGAGGTAGTGCTGCTGTGCTGCGGGGAGAAGAGAGGAGAAGAGAAGAGTATGCGCGGCGGGGTGCGTGTGATGGATTGGGCGGGAGAGGAATGAGGAAGCTTATATAGACGGGCGGCGAGGGAAGCAGGAGGTGGGGGAGCGCTGGTGGACTTGGGAAGAAGCATGTGGGGGAGCACGCCGCAAATACGGAGATTATTTTATGTTTCAAAGCCAAAAGTTTAGGGTACTACAATTAATCGTGCTTTATTAGGGATGGATGAGGGCGTGGTGGGATATTTACCGGGCTAATTGGCCACGCAGCTAAAATTAAACCGGCTCGCGCGCGCTCGCGTACACGGATTTGAAGTCGTGGGAGTTTGACTAATTGACTCGCCTACATTTCAAGTGCTGCTACTAGCTCACTCGCACTCGCACGATGGCCACGCGCTCGCGCTGTGGACCTCTTCTCTTCTCTTCCCTTCTCTTCTCTCCGCTTTTGGGTGACAGCCAGGGTGATCTCGTTTTTGCCAGCCAGGAGTAGACAGCTCTGCTTCCTGTGTAGAAAGGGAGGGAATACTACTGCCTCTTCTTTTCTTCTTCTTTTTTGCAGGTAAATACTACTGCCTGTTCGACCGTAGAAATTTCGCGGGTTTTTTTCCTTCTCCAAAAGGAGGGGTAAATATTCCCGGCCTCTGTATCAATTGTGGAACAAAGGAGCCAGCCTACATGAACTCTTGAAATTTTACATAATATAATCCTCATTCAGCAAAACATGAATTTTTTTACTTCAGTTTGGACGTCACAAAAACACCACTATTTTCCTTTTGCTTTGATAATACTCCATCTGTAAAGTAATATAAGACCTTTTGTATCACTATAAAGTAGTGATCTAAAAGAACTTATATTACTTTACCTTTATAGAGGGAGTACTTTACCAAAACAAGCTATATATACGTACTAAGATTGATCAACATTCATAAGACTGCATTGGCATGTCGCTTCATCAAAGATGCTTCAGATCTATGCAAGGATTCAACAGCGACGACTGCGTCTCCAGGGCGCTGGTCCTTAGGGGCATGTGCATAAAGACTTCCCGGTCATCATCGACAAGGTTAAGCCGGCTCCGGTAGGGGAGCGACGACTGCGGCTCCAGGGCGCTGGCCCTTAGGGGCACGTGCACAAAAACTTTCCAGCTGTCATCGACAAGGTCAAGCCGGCTCCGGCAGGGGAGCAGCGACAACGGCGCGTTGGCAGATCGTTCTGGCGGCAGTAGTGGTTGTTTGAAGGTCTTGAAATCTCGGTGTAATTTTATCATGTTCGAGATGCTTTGTATTTCTGCTGAATTTTGATAATATATATGAATCATTTTCACACACAAAAATACATCAACCCACAATCAGTTCTTCTACATTTACATTGTTTATAAACATTTCAATGACTCTTCTTTTTTACAGGAAAAACATTCAATATCTCGAGAGCCTTTTTCCGCAAATCGCGTTCGCCAGACTTGGCCTCGTAACATGGAAATTGGAGGTGATGACATTTCTTAAAAATGAACCAACATTCTAGGTCGACATATAACAAAACACCACCATATTCATGACGTGAGTCTGCCCTGCCAGGGCGTACGGTGACTGTGAGGAGAAATGCTGCAAAATGGGATAAATATCAATTTTTATATGCCTTTAGGTTTTTTTAGAAAAGGAGGATGACCCCGGCCTCTGCATCTGGGAGATGCATACGGCCACTTTATTGATTATTCTCGAGGACCTTACAAAGTATTACAACAATGTGCCTGAATCCACCATCTTGGCAACATATGCCGCTACTCCTATCCAAAATGATGAAGGGGTGCTAGCTGGGCCACTACCCAAACCACTCACCTAAGCCTAACATCAAAAGTCGGAAGCCGAAACTCAATCGGAAGCCCCAGCCGAGCCACATACCGGGTCTGGGGCACAATCCGGTCAGACGCACTCATGTGTCGTTGCCGCCATCTTCCACAGGTCTTCAGATCATATTGAGACTTCTACCTTGTCTGGTCACTCTGTCATCGACGTCACCATGACGCCAGACAGCAACCTCCTCCTGCGCGAGCCCATCTCCGCGCATCGGACGCCAAGTCTCCACAGCGCCATGCCATCGATCTCCGCCGCCATCAAAGTGTGAGATGAAACACCGCTCCACCATCCCTCCAGCCAGCACTTGCTCCAAGACGATGCCCCCAGAAGGGAAAGCGATAGAACGCCGTCATCATCCGATCCGGAAGACCCAGATCTGGGGTTTCCTCTTGAGCACCCCGAATCTGATGGCGCAGACTGCCAACGATGCCTCGACCATCGGCAGTAGCTCCACCAGACGAGCGTCGCCTACCTCACCGCAACCTCCAAGATGAAGCTGACCAGAATGCATGTGTCGACACCGAACCGCCGCCACTTGAGCAGCCCCCGAGCAACGCCTTCAGGAAGGAGCACGGCACCGTGGTGTCGTCGTCGCTTGGAACATGGGGTTTTGAGGTTTTCACCTGAGCTTCTGGGAGGGGTGGAAGGAAGGAGGTCCTCTCCGAAGCCTCCAACGAGGGAAGCAACACCCAAAGGCACTGCCATCGGAGTGGCCGCCATGCCGGCCAAGAGATTCCCCCGGAACCCTTTCAGCCACCGGATCTGCAAGGCCAGCACCCAAGAACGGTGATCGAAGCCACCAAGGGCCAGATCCGCTGCAGATCGGAGTAGATCGGGGTCGAGGACGAACATTACCATGGCCACTAACATCCAGCGAGGAACCGCCGCCGCAGCCGAAGCCCACCACCTCCCCGCCATCCACATGGCCAGGGAAGTGGCCCACCTGTCCACGCTAGCGCCGCCCGCCGCCAAGCTGCGCCGCGTGCCACCAGCCATGGCCGCCGCCATGGATCCGAGCCGCAGGCGGGCCGCCAGCCGCGGGGCCCCGCGGGAGTGGAGAGCCACGCCACGGGGGGAAGGCCCCGCCGCCGGCCTCCGACGGCGGCGAGGGAATTAGCTGGAGAAGGGGGGCCCGGCGGCGGCGCGGTTGGGGGCTGCCGCCCGTGTCGCCTACCATACGCGAGGCGGGGGCCGAGCGAGGTGCCAAAAGAATCAAATCCATGGATGATTAGTTTTCTTGTGATTAAGTCTGCGCATCCTTCATGTTTTAGACTTGGCCGGTGCCTAGAGGTGCTCGTAAGGCACTATATACATGCGTGCAATTTTACTAATTTTCTAGAAAAAGACAATGGATTATGCCGACGGTCAATACAATGTTTTAACAAACAACTTAAAACAGTGGTTTTTGTTGTTGTTGCATGTGGTTTGTAATGTAAATGTGTATGGCTAGAAATCGTGGTTGTATACATGTTTTGTAGGTGACATAGAGAAAATGTGCAACTAGTACCATGTTCTATATTTTTTTAACACAATACAGATACATACCCTATCTCTATGAGCATCTTTAAAAAAGTGAACCGACACATCATTTTAAGATTGACGAAGTCGTCACAGACGTCTTCATAACGGAGGAAAATGTCTCCTACCATGTCCTAATACTTAGTATTCGTTGTTGTTGCATGGGACGTCAATATCAAAAACAAGATTACTTGTGCCAATGAATTTTACTGTACCTATCAGTCGGTCGACAAAGATGATACCAAAAGTTTGACTTTAAGCAAAACCGAGCGATCTAGTTCAGGGGCTCGTTGTTGGGATCTTTTGGGTCATCCTAAAGCGGAAACGTTCGGTACATGTACATGTCAGAATCACCGACTCTTCCCTGAGTTCCTCGGTTCGAGTACCGAAGTCCTCTGCGCGAAATCATCACCCACAAGATCCCAAACTCCCGGTCGATCGCTTCGCTCGAGAAAGATCCGCACACGATGCTCAATAAACACATGTACGCAGGGCTCTCTCTTTCTTTGGTCGGACAGCGAGTTGTAGTTCCAAGCTTCATTCAGGCGCGGCGGCACAAGAATCCAACAGGCCTCCACAGTGTGAGTTTACACGTGCGGCCAGCTATACGTACTGATGTACACTTGTGTTGCTGCATTTCAAGCGTGCACAGCACAATAGTCTACAAACTACAGCACGTACGACCGCCCAAACCATACCAGCATCTATCTACGCGAAACGAGCGAAATTTGACCCTTTTTCTTCCCCCTCGGATTCGTGCTCCGACGGATGAGCGCGGCACCGCAAAATTGACAGGCGCAACCACCAGTTTTGTCAAGACGTGAAAACGTTCCATACCAACGCAAAGGCCGAACGCTCCGGCTGTAGCAGTGGCGTTATTAATTGGGCGGGGTCGCCCAAAAAATTATTGGGTTTCCAGGTCAACTCCACGGCGGTGCTCCTTGCTGCGGTGCTGTGTGAAATGATTTAAAACCCCAACTTGGCGCCATGTATAAGCGGGGAAAATGGTTTGAGGGACAAGGGGGCGATGTGTGGTCAGATTCCACACCCGGAGTTGAAAACTTTGGCAACCTCGGTTGTATTCTTCTTGTGTGCTGTGTTTTCAACACATGGAGGTGCCGTGGGTTTTCCCTTTTATATTCGAGATACGTATTATCATGTCCGTCTGATATGGCTATTGCTTACTGGTCAGGCCGGCATGTGTGTTCTGGGGACTCCGGTTTGATTCAGCTCGACCGACAGGCTGCTGCGGTGCTAGAGACGAGTATACTATTGTTGGTCTGGGTTTTGTCCGTGACATCCGATTGGATTTAAGCGAGACCTGATCCAATCCGATGCCGTCCACGGTAGTAGTACCATGGTATGACAATGGTAGGATTCGTGGCCACCTCGGCCGGGTTTTGTCTATTGAAATGAAAGGCTGTGCTTGGACTACTAGTGTACTAGCTCGCTAGCAAAGGTCAAAGTGTTTGCTGAGTTGGAGTGGCGTGCTCGTTGACCCCCAACTGCGGCTGCGGCCACTTGTAGTTTTTTCTTCGTATTTTGTGCTAGATATCGATCGATGTCCATCCTCGCTGTCTTCATGTGACCCCCAGTGCGTATGCACCCAACAACTCGTGACCACTGATCGCTACAGTAAATTATTCGTTTGGCTCTTATTCTTGTAGGATACCTATTTATGCATAGAGATTTCTCTTACCAAATGAAACAATATGCGAAATACTCTTATGTATTTGTTTGAATAAAAAACCTGCATCATTTCTGCCCATGCGGCGTCGACATGTGGTCAAAGTAGGCGAGGACGGGGGGCAGGCAGACGTGGCCGATGGCTTATTCAGCCCTTCGATGCGCGTCGTCCTCGACCCACTCGAAGTAGTCCCACGTCCTCTCACGGGACTCTCTCACTCCCTCTCTCTCTCCCTTCACCTTCCTTCCTCTCTCGGTACGGTCGTCTTCGGTCTTGCCGAGGAAAGGCCCACGGAGAGGGCATGGCGACACCGACATGGTCGGTGGGGTTGAGTGTTGCGGCGATGGGGAAGGTGTGTGTGTGTGTGGGGGGGGGGGGGGGGGGGGGAGTTGGCAGGGTGGCGGCCGGCGAAGGGGGTCGATGGCGGTGAGAGTGTGCCGGCGACGGCTGTCGATAGGGGATTATATACCTAGGAATGGGCACGCATTGGCGGGAAAAACAGCGGCCGATTTGTAGCGTGTGGGTGCCAAACACGGCCACAACCTTTGGTTGGCACTTTGCATGCGGGATAAGCGCTGTGGCATTGGCAAACATTCTTTTGAGACTTGTTGACTTCTGCATTTCACTTACACATATGCTACTAAATTGGATTTATCATCCATTGTAAAGCAACGTACACCCAAAAATTAGCCAAATCTTGTGAGAATTTTCTTGGTCATAGTTTGTATATATCTTCCAATGGAATGCGCCTCAAATCCATCTTAATCATATTTCAAATTGTCTATTATTCATCAGGAGGGCCAGAAGAACTTTTATGCATGTTGTAAGGCGATTCTGACGGTGTAAGCCATCGGATTTGAGATGGACATCCACTGCATGTTATGTCGCCTCGCACCCCTTCTGGCCTAGCCGGTGGTTGCATGTCGCCGGCCCAAAGCCACGCCGCTCTTGTATCTAGAAGCTTCCCAGTGTGTTACCACCAATATGTAGCTGCTTCCTGTGCCCCCTTTCTTTCATGCCTGCCCAAAGTATATAAAACACCCCATTGACGGCCATTTACGACGAGCAACCGTTGCAAATATCCCGGCCAACCCCTCCGTTACGTACTATCCCATATCGATCCTGCCATCATGGTTTGTCAAAGAATCACCACCTGCAACAACGTCGACAACAGATAGAATCACTTGCATTCCAAGCATCCTTGTCCACCTCACAACACCACTCTACCTCACACCAATCTCTCCCATTTTGAGACATCGCCAGACGAGCTCGAGGCAGCAGACCATGATGTCGAAGAAGAGGAGGTCGCCATGGATGATGAATGGCAACGATAGAGACAAAGAACAAGGATGAGGAGATGGAGATGGACGGCGACAGGAAGGATGACGCGATTTTGAGTCAGCAGTCCTGGAGTTTCTTTTGACGATCGTGCCCAAGCTTTCCCCTATGGATGAGGCGGAGTTGCATCTGTCCGTCGCCATTCAGTCCTTGTTTGAGACTGTCATCATGAAAAGTTGACCGAGAGATGGACTTAATCATCCTTCGTGGAAGCTATGAAATCGCCAAGAAGGACTTCCTCGGCCCGACGAGCCAAGTGACAATTGTATGCTGACGAATGGTGTTGTCCAGGAGATCCGCTAGGTCGTGGACAGGGCTCCCTAGGAAAACGAGATGAAGGCAATGACAATGAAAAATACTGCGATGTTATAGGTCACTTGGGGGCTTCCTGCTCAATGAGCATAGCTTTATAACCCTCTTGATCGGCTTTCATGCCATAGGTCGCTTGGGGGCTTCCTACTCAATGAGTACAACTTTATAACCCACTTGACCGGCTTTCATGCCATAACTGAGTTAAACCTGCCTGTTTGCAACTTGCTACTCCACTAGGTGACCCATCGTACTCTTGACAGTCAATCTTTTACATAAGACCCTGAACTCGTCAAGGTTAAAACGGCGGCTTATGTCACGAGAGAGACAACTTACAGTGAGCTAGGATAAACTCTCTCGCCTGTTGTAGTTTCTTCGCTATGTGGCCCGTTCGTACTCTTAACAGTTAATCATTTCAATACGACCCTGAACTAGTTAAGGTTTAAACGGTGGATTTGTGTCATGTGAGAGCCGGCTTACGGGATGACAGGCTTTCATGCCACGCTTCTTTGAAGCAAAAAAAATGAAGTTTTTCTTTCGAAAACCAATCTGCCTTGGTCGTGCCTTACAAGCCGGCTTCACAAATATTTGAGTTATACATACTCGTAATCTTTGTTTTGAAGAATTTTTTGAGAAGTTTCCGGATCATATAGTTTCGGGTTATAGTGCTCTTTGTTGAGTTTCACGAGGCTATAAGCCGCCAAAGTAATTTTTGCAAAGACTGGATATGACTATAAGTCGCCATGGATTGATGGATTATTGAACTCGCCCTGGATTGGGAGTATAAGTCGCCAGTATAAGACAATGATGGATCTTCTACAGATCAACACTTTGATAAAAGTTCAGCAATGTTGAAGGACCAAATGTGTATATATATATATTTGACAAGACCAAAGAGATTAAGTTGTTGCAGCGTAGTTGGCACAACATGCTCGAAGGCATGACAAGGTGGAGTAGATAACTGTTTTCACCTATACTATTACAAGGCTACAGCTGAGCCCAAAAGTTTTTCGCCTAGTGTTTTCTGACTGGCATCACCCCTCTAAGTCGGCCTGTGTACCGTCTGGGTTAGACCCCGCCGAGTTACTATCATCATGGCGACTTGAGGTCGAGGCCTCCGGGTCATCCTGTGCTGGCTCTTCGTTGTTTATCATCTGAAGATCACCCGACGTCTAATCGATGCCAATTAATGCCTCAAAAGCTGCTTCATTGTTAAGAATAAGAGAGGGGTCAAGATTAGGAGCGAAGATATGCTTACGCCTTGGCGGAGTCACATCTACAACATCATGGGATGGCGGCTTAATCTTAGCATTGTTGATGTCCGGCTGGTACTTGTTCAGATCTAGTTCTTGTGCAAGCTTACATGCCAAGGGCCGCATCTCTTTGATGCGTCTGTTGAAGTCCTTCTCTTCAAAGATAGACCCGTCATCATTGAATTCCGAACACCCAGCAGCCATTTCTTCCAGGTCTAACTCTGATTGCCAAGCTTTGGCCCGCCTTAGAGCAACAATGGCTCCTGCGCGGGCGGCTGATAATTTAAGCTCTTGAATTTGACCTGGCACTGTTGAAAGATGATCCAACACAGTCTTAATGAGGGTTGGAGGTTTTCTGCCACTTGATAGGCTACAAGGCTGCGCAGAGTTCCAACATATAACTGCTCAGTCAAAGAATAAACCACCTTCAACTTCAGCATCATGTTTTGACCAAGGTTTGCACTTCTTGCACCTGTTCAGTATTGTGCACATGAGTAAACAACCGGGTTAGAAATCATATATTACAAGTCGCTAGGCGGGTCAGTTTAGTGAAATGTATGTTTTACTTACCAAAGATGGCAGACATCATTTGAGAGATGTGTCGTTTAAAGCTGGATAACTCTTCAGTCACCGGTTTAAGCTGAGCCTCGGCATCTTCTGCTCTCTTTAGAAGATTGGCCTTCTTAGTTTCCAAGGCAGTTCTTTCTTCATTAAATTTGGCCTTGATCTTCTGAATGTTTTCCAACGATGATTTTAGGCTTAATTCAGCCTTGGCGCATTCATTTTGTTGCGTCTCTAGATTTTTCTTCAATTCTGCGATGTTTGTCTCGCCCAAGCTCAACGCTTCCTGCCAAGGGTGACAAGCAATATTAAGATGGCTAAGTTCATATTTAGCAACGGTATTCAAGTCCCAAGCACATTTAAAGCAATATACTTGGCACTTGGGGGCCTAATGTAGGTCATTTTTAATCTATATTATGACCTGGTTCAAAGATAAGCCGACCCTTGAGGGCTACATATTTGATTCTCATAAGTGGTTGTAAGACCCGACTCATCTTATTAAGATAAGCCGGCCATTAGGGGCTACACTTTGCAAATTTTCACAAGTCTCAAGCATACTCAATATTATTCCTATACTTAAGACTTGGGGGCTAGTATGGACATATACATGCAAGGCTAGGGAGGAGTTTGATATATTCATACCTCATATTTCTGCTTCATCAAATGGACTAACCCGGCCTCCATGTCCCGACTGGTGCGAAGGCGGCTTAAATAGCCCGCATATACCTTACCTGCGTTGAATGAGGAATAGCTCTCCAGATCCAGTTTGGCCTTTTCTTGCTCTAATGAAGGTGATTCTTCTTTGGTACTATGCTTGGCTAGCACAGTCGAGGCTCCTGGCACTATATAAGCCGTCCTAGTGATAGCAATGTCGTCAACATCAGCAGCAACATGGATCTTGTTAGTTGACTTGGCAGGAGAGGGCGACTTAGGACTTGGCGGGCCATGGCTGGCTGCCGGGTTAACCTCAGTATTCATAGGCTCGGAGGTTGCAGCGCCAGTCTGTGGAGGTGGATTATCTTGCTGGTTGATAGGATCTTCAGGATTCTGAATTAAGGCCTCAGGGGCCACCAACACCTGCTTCTCCGGCTTAGAAGCCTTGGGGTCCTTGGACGACCCGCCAACTTTTTATTTTTTGCCAGCCTTGGCTTTGCCTCTGTGACAAAGGGTATACAAGCTTGTGAGTATGTGACAACAAGTTTTTTTATCAACAAATGAAGATACTTACCCATGGGCAACAATGAAGGCAGGGAGTTGTGTTCCAGTTGAGTCGCCGGATGATGGAGGTGTTCCCTGATAGTTGGAGTCAAAAGGATTAAGAGGTTGACGCATGAGACCGGCTTGTGGAAGTGATAGAGTCGTGCTATGAGGCACCTCATGGCAACGCTTTTGGGGGGCGGTGTGTTGGTTAAGCCAGACACGAGATCTTCAGAGCTACCACTCCGAGCCATACGCCTGGACTCATGCTGCTGCTTCTTCAAAAGAAAGTTTGGATCCAAGTAAGCAAGAGGGTGAGAAAATCTTACTTTCCGGGTGACCCATCGTGTTCTCTTTCTGGGCAAGGGTTTTGAGTCGGAGGAGATAGTAATTACCTCTTCAGCTTCAGCATGGCTCGTCTCCACTTCCTCCTGAGAGGAATCAGCATCAATAAGTTGGATAAAATATAGACCAAGGGAGTCAAGTTCTACCTCCGACTCATCTAGCTCAAGAAGTTCTTCTACCGTTTGTTTTTTACGACGTCCCATAACACGAGTCTTTTCTCTAGGCTTCTTGGTTGGAGGGGTGGTTGTTAGCTTTTTCCTCCAGAAAGGAGAGTCAGCCTGCATGCATATATACATGGCAATAATTTCAGGATGTGAAGCACAAGAAATAAATAAGCAAGATGAAGATTCATTCAAAAAACTTACAGCATGAGCTGGGTTAAGAGTCCAGAAAGGATTTAGTCATGTTTTACTGCAGTTTTCCAGAGACTCCCCAAGCAGTGTCTTGACTGTGTCATTGATCTATTTATCAGTCAGACGTGTTTGGTTGAAACGCTGCAGGTCCTTCGTGTCACCAGTATATTGGCAGACTAAGCCGGTGCATCGGCTCAGTGGTAAAATCCTCCATGCGACCCAACAGCGAACCAGATCAACTCCAGTTAAGCCGTTGGCTATTAAAATGATTATTTTGAAAATGTGGGGACATACTGGGCGCGTTCTGCGGTACTCAATCGAACTGGAAGCTCGGAGCTGGTGTTGAGCCGGTATGGGCGATAACCTGGCAAGGGATTTTCTCCATCTAGAGAGGTATCTCTGCAATAAAACCAGGTATAGTTCCAATCCTTGGGGTGGCTGGGCAGTGCAGCCGAAGGAAAAGTTACATCTCTTTGCCTTTGGATAGAAACACCAAGCTCCAGTCTGGGCCCATCCGTCATTTCAGTTCGGCGGTTGATATAAAAGAAATCCTTGAAGAGATCAACAGAGGGATCTTTTTGAAGGTACACCTTACATAATACTTGAAATTCGCATATGTTGGAGACGGAGTTGGGACCAATGTCTCGAGGATGAAGACTGTAAAAATGTAGAACGTCTCGGAAGAATTTTGACCCGGGTGGTGAAAAGCCACGGAGGAGGTGATCCGAAAAAATAACAACTTCACCCTCTTCGGGTTGAGGAGTAGTTTCAGTGTCGGGAACCCGCCAATGAATAACCTCTTTAGTTGGCAACACCCCCATGTCCACTACTCATTTAGAGAGAGCTCGAAGACTCTAGAAGCAACCCAATCGCAAGAAGTGGGAGTCTTAGTCATGGTTTGCCGAGTTAAAAAGCTGTGGCCAAGGAATAAAAATATGGCAGGTTAATTGCAATGATAAGCCTCCTAAGTGTTTGCAATGATATTTCAGCAGCAGCGAGCCGGTTATGGTTATAGGATTAATCATTATGATGCATCATGGAGAAATTATAAGCCACCCTAGTTAAAGAGGGTAAGGCGATTCTCAGACTGATTGGGATATGACAGACTAAGTTATGACAATTTAAGCCAGCCATATGTTGGCGGGTTGCAATTTCATTGTTAAGTCGCCAAAACAAGTGAAAGGAGGGTCAATTATCTACGGATCCAAGATTGGCGAATTTTGCTAAGTATAGGGCAAACAGGTTTCACAACTCACGGATATAATTTTGGATCTATGGCAGTTCAGAAAAAGGTGGATAATTGCTAAACCTAAAAAACAGAGACATATGAACTAGCATACTACATACAAATTTCTGAAGAGGAACGATCCATCCAAGATGTGAGATGGGTGTTAAACTTCTACCGCGTTACTCCGATGTTTTTGGATTGAAACATGGAGTTCGGTTAAAGTTAAGATAAACTAAGATGAACGCCAATGAACTACAAGAACTGACGTGACCTAATGTGGATCTCAGGGAGGAATAAAATGGAACCTGGTGATATTGGAGAAGAGCGGGTGCGTGCCGCTGGATTCTGGTCCCAACAGGTTGATGCAGCGGCCACGATAGAAGCAGTTGGTACAGTTCGTTGGACTGGTGCGGCGGAGCTCCGGTCGCGACGGTCTTTCAGAGGAATAAGAAGTAGAGGCGACAGGGGTAAGGTGGAAAAGAGATGGACCCCATGCCTATTTATAAGGGAAAAGTGGAACAGTGAAACGGCAAGCCCGAAGATCGAGGAGGCGTTATAATGATCATTACAGAGGAGGAGCCTCGATTTTCAGAATGGTTGTTTAATACAAAGATCCGTTGTGACATCATGAGTTTTTTTGAATATATTAACATGACATCATCTTTCCTATGGCGGGTCATAAAGATCTATTCAGGGTTAAACGCTGGAAGGAATCAAAGAAGACTCGCCAGGCAGAGACAGTGGAGATTGATATGAAGCAGTTCAAATCAATCTGGGGCCTAATGTTGGGATATAACCCCACGGCAAGGCCCGCCCTAACTAGGCCGGGTTAGGCTGCTGGCGACTTAAAAAGGAGGCCTTAGACAGGCCTACGAAGCCAAGACATGGAACCCGGAGGGCGACTTACGTGGTGAACCGAACGAGGCCCAAGCCCAGAAGATGGCACGAGACCTGGCGGTTTTAAGCCACCCAATGGTGACTTGCCTAGCAAGGCAGAGCGACTTAGAACCCGGGTGGATCATGAAGTATGACCCGACCGGACTCTCGTAAGCCCAGGGCCTCGACCTGTGTATATAAAGGTGAGACCCTGCGGCGGGTAAACTTAAGTTACAATCAATCGAGAGCTAGGTCAGGCAATCCCGCACCCTTGTAATCGATACTCAATCTATAATTTACGAGAGCAGGAGTAGCCTTTTACCTCCACCATGAGGGGCCGAACCTGGGTAAATCTGTGTCTTTCTTCCCGCTCAACCCCTTCAAGCTATCCACCGGAGCGATGGCTCCACACCTAAGTGAAGGAAATATGCCCTAGAGGCAATAATAAAGTTATTATTTATTTCCTCATATCATGATAAATGTTTATTATTCATGCTAGAATTGTATTAACCAGAAACATGATACATGTGTGAATACATAGACAAACTTAATGTCACTAGTATGCCTCTACTTGACTAGCTCATTAATCAAAGATGGTTATGTTTCCTAACCATAGACATGTGTTGTCATTTGATTAACGGGATCACATCATTAGGAGAATGATGTGATTGACCTGACCCATTCCGTTAGCTTAGCATTTGATCGTCTAGTATGTTGCTATTGCTTTCTTCATGACTTATACAAAGTTCCTACAACTATGAGATTATGCAACTCCCGTTTACCGGAGGAACACTTTGTGTGCTACCAAATGTCACAACGTAACTGGGTGATTATAAAGGAGCTCTACAGGTGTCTCCAATGGTACATGTTGAGTTGGCGTATTTTGAGATTAGGTTTTGTCACTCCGATTTGTCGGAGAGGTATCTCTCAGCCCTCTCGATAATGCACATCACTATAAGCCTTGCAAGCAATGTGGCCAATGAGTTGGTTACGGAATGATGCATTACGTAACGAGTAAAGAGACTTGCCGGTAACGAGATTGAACTAGGTATTGGATACCGACGATCGAATCTCGGGCAAGTAACATACTGATGACAAAGGGAACAACGTATGTTGTTATGAGGTTTGACCGATAAAGATCTTCGTAGAATATGTAGGAGCCAATATGAGAATCTAGGTTCCGCTATTGGTTATTGAGCAGAAACAGTTCTAGGTCATGTCTACATAGTTCTCGAACCCGTAGGGTCTGCACGCTTAACGTTACGATGACAGTTTTATTATGAGTTTATAAGTTTTGATGTACCGAAGGTTGTTCGGAGTCCCGGATGTGATCACGGACATGACGAGGAGTCTCGAAATGGTTGAGACATAAAGATTGATATATTGGAAGCCTATATTTGGATATCGGAAGTGTTCCGGGTGAAATCGGGATTTTACCGGAGTACCGGGAGGTTACCGGAACCCCCCGGGGACTTAATGGGCCTACATGGGCCCTAGTGGAGAGGAAGAGAGGAGGCACGAGGTGGGCTGCGCCCCCTCCCCTCCCTAGTCCGAATAGGACAAGGAGAGGGGGGCGGCGCCCCCCTTTCCTTCCCCTCTTCCTCCTCCTTCCCCCATTCTCCTTCTCCAACTAGGAAAGAAGGGAGTCCTACTCCCGGTGGGAGTAGGACTCCCCCTTGGCGCGCCCTCCTTGGCCGGTCGCCCCTCCCCCTTGGCTCCTTTATATATGGGGGCAGGGGGCACCTCTAGACACACAAGTTGATCTTCGTGATCGTTCCTTATCCGTGTGCGGTGCCCCCCTCCACCATATTCCACCTCGGTCATATCGTTGCGGTGCTTAGGCAAAGCCCTGCGTCGGTAGAACATCATCATCGTCACCACGCCGTCGTGCTGACGGAACTCATCCCCGACACCCTGCTGGATCGGAGTCCGGGGATCGTCATCGAGCTGAACGTGTGCTGAACTCGGAGGTGCTGTACGTTCGGTACTTGGATCGGTCGGATCGTGAAGACGTCCGACTACATCAACCGCGTTGTTCTAACACTTCCGCTTTCGGTCTACGAGGGTACGTGGACAACACTCTCCCCTCTCGTTGCTATACATCACCATGATCCTTGCGTGTGCGTAGGATTTTTTTTAAAATAACTACGTTCCCCAACAGTGGCATCTGAGCCTGGTTTTATGCGTAGATGTCATATGCACGATTAGAACACAAGTGAGTTGTGGGCGATACAGGTCATACTCCTTACCAGCTTGTCATACTTTGGTTCAGCAGTATTGTGAGATGAAGCGGCCCGGACCAACATTACGCGTACGCTTACGCGAGACTGGTTTCACCGCTACGAGCACTCGTTGCTTAAAGATGACTGGCGGGTGTCTGTCTCTCTCACTTTAGTTGAACCGGGTGTGGCTACGCCCGGTCCTTGTGAAGGTTAAGACAACACTAACTTGATGAACTATCGTTGTGGTTTTGATGCGTAGGTAAGAACGGTTCTTGCTAAGCCCGTAGCAGCCACGTAAAATTTGCAACAACAAAGTAGAGGACGTCTAACTTGTTTTTGCAGGGCATGTTGTGACGTGATATGGTCAAGACGTGATGCTAATTATTGTATGAGATGATCATGTTTTGTAACCAAAGTTATCGGCAACTGGCAGGAGCCATATGGTTGTCGCTTTATTGTATGAAATGCAAACGCCCTGTAATTGCTTTACTTTAGCACTAAGCGGTAGCGATAGTCGTAGAAGCAATAGATGGCGTAAACGACAACGATGCTACAATGGAGATCAAGGTGTCATGCCGGTGACGATGGTGATCACGACGGTGCTTCGGAGATGGAGATCACAAGCACAAGATGATGATGGCCATATCATATCGCTTATATTGATTGCATGTGATGTTTATCCTTTATGCATCTTATCTTGCTTTGATTGACGGTAGCATTTTAAGATGATCTCTCACTAATTATCAATAAGTGTTCTCCCTGAGTATGCACCGTTGTGAAAGTTTTCGTGCTGAGACACCACGTGATGATCGGGTGTGATAGGCTCTACGTTCAAATACAACGGGTGCAAAACAGTTGCACACACGGAATACTCAAGTTAAACTTGACGAGCCTAGCATATACAGATATGGCCTCGGAACACGGAGACCGAAAGGTCGAACGTGAATCATATAGTAGATATGATCAACATAGTGATGTTCACCATTGAAACTACACCATCTCACGTGATGATCGGACATGGTTTAGTTGATTTGGGTCATGTGATCACTTAGATGACTAGAGAGATGTCTGTCTAAGTGGGAGTTCTTAAGTAATATGATTAATTGAACTTAAATTTATCATGAACTTAGTACCTGATAGTATTTTGCTTGTCTATGTTTGTTGTAGATAGATGGCTTGTGTTGTTGTTCAGTTGAATTTTAATGCGTTCCTTGAGAAAGCTAAGTTGAAAGATGATGGTAGCAATTACACGGACTGGGTCCGTAACCTGAGGATTATCCTCATTGCTGCACAGAAGAATTACATCCTGGAAGCACCGCTGGGTGCCAGGCCTGCTGTAGATGCAACTGACGACGTTAAGAACGTCTAGCAGAGCAAAGCTGATGACTACTCGATAGTTCAGTGTGCCATGCTTTACGGCTTGGAACCGGGTCTTCAACGACGTTTTAAACGTCATGGAGCATATGAGATGTTCCAGGAGTTGAAGTTAATATTTCAAGCAAATGCCCGAATTGAAAGATATGAAGTCTCCAATAAGTTCTATAGCTGTAATATGGAGGAGAATAGGTCTGTCAGTGAACACATACTCAAAATGTCTGGGTATAATAATCACTTGATTCAACTGGGAGTTAATCTTCCTGATGATAGTGTCATTGACAGAATTCTTCAATCACTGCCACCAAGCTACAAGAGCTTCGTGATGAACTATAATATGCAAGGGATGGACAAGACTATTCTCGAGCTCTTCGCAATGCTAAAGGCTGCGGAGGTATAAATCAAGGAGCATCTAGTGTTGATGGTCAATAAGACCACCAGTTTCAAAGAAAAAGGGCAAAGGGAAGAAGAAGGGGAACTTCAAGAAGAACAGCAAACAAGTTGCTGCTCAAGAGAAGAAACCCAAGTCTGGACCTAAGCCTGAGGCTGAGTGCTTCTACTGCAAGCAAACTGGACACTGGAAGCGGAACTGCCCCAAGTATTTGGCGGATAAGAAGGATGGCAAAGTGAACAAAGGTATATGTGATATACATATTATTGATGTGTACCTTACTAATGCTCGCAGTAGCACCTGGGTATTTGATACTGGTTCTGTTGCTAATATTTGCAACTCGAAACAGGGACTACGGATTAAGCGAAGATTGGCTAAGGACGAGGTGACGATGCGCGTGGGAAATGGTTCCAAAGTCGATGTGATCGCGGTCGGCACGCTACCTCTACATCTACCATCGGGATTAGTTTTAGACCTAAATAATTGTTATTTGGTGCCAGCGTTGAGCATGAACATTATATCTAGATCTTGTTTGATGCGAGACGGTTATTCATTTAAATCGGAGAATAATGGTTGTTCTATTTATATGAGTAATATCTTTTATGGTCATGCACCCTTGAAGAGTGGTCTATTTTTATTGAATCTCGAAAGTAGTGATACACATATTCATAATGTTGAAGCCAAAAGATGCAGAGTTGATAATGATAGTGCAACTTATTTGTGGCACTGCCGTTTAGGTCATATCAGTGTAAAGCGCATGAAGAAACTCCATACTGATGGACTTCTGGAATCACTTGATTATGAATCACTTGGTACTTGCGAACCGTGCCTCATGGGCAAGATGACTATTTTTTTTGCGGGGAACTTTAGAGAGCTTTATTCAACAAAAGCGTTCGCTGAACAGTCAGCCAGAAGGTTGCTGATCAGGAAGCCAGGAGTGGTATCGAGCCAGCTCTCGGTCACATTAAGCGTACACGCACGCTTAGCACACAAGTGTGCAGGACCATTGGCTGTTCTCATTACATGCTGAATGCGAAAAGAAGTAAAACTAAGTGCTAGCTCTCCAATTTCTAACAAAATAGGTGCTATCACCGACCGACCGGTGTAGCGAGAGTTCCAGAGGTGAACTGCCTCTAGACAGTCAGTCTCCATGATCACATGTGTGAAGCCTTGAAGTGTAGCAAGAAGGACTCCTTCCTTCAGCGCTAGAGCCACCGCGATGAGAGGATCCGTAACACCCGATAACGGTTTGCACCATGCACTCTTGACGCCTGAGGACGAGCGGGTGATCCCTCCCGCTCCAGCATTGCCATCATCAAGATGAACCGCAGCATATGTATTGATCTTGATATGAGGATCGTCAGGAGGCTCCCAGCCATAGCCGGGTAGTATGATCTCCTGCTGCCTTGGTAGTTCCAGGATGGCTAGGTCTTCTCTAACCCATCTGACCGAATAGGTTGGATTCCACCCTTCCTTGTCGTGTGTCAGCCGGTTTCGAGACGTCCAAATTGCCCACATCACTGTGATGAAGATCGCCCGGTCCTTGTCAGAGAATCGGTGATCGCATAGAATGTCTTTCGTCCAAGTAAGAGGATGGAGCCGAGGTAGATCCACATGAAATAACAATCTAGTTTCCTCCCAAAACCTCCGCGCATGCGAACAGTGCAGCAGTGCATGTTCCAAGTCCTCCTCCATGGCTAGGCAAATTTTACAAGTGTTGATCTATCTTATGTGGCGGTGTTTAAGGGTGCACTCATCAGGTAAGATGCCCCTCATCACCCACCACCAGAACACCCTCACTTTCGGGACGACTTTGAGTTTCCAGATTGCGTTCCACATCTATTGTTGATTCACCGAGGTGCCGGTAGCCTGCCCTTCATCTAGAGCTAGACGCTCTTTTTGATTCACTAGAGCCCAGTACGCTGATTTAACAGAGTAGTTGCCTGACTTCTCGTGTGCCTCATGGGCAAGATGACTAAAACGCCGTTCTCCGGAACTATGGAGCGAGCAACTGATTTATTGGAAATCGTACATACAGATGTATGTGGTCCAATGAATATTGAAGCTCGCAGCAGGTATCGTTATTTTCTCACCTTCACAGATGATTTCAGCAGATATGGGTATATCTACTTAATGAAACACAAGTCTGAGACATTTGAAAAGTTCAAAGAATTTCAGAGTGAAGTGGAAAATCATCGTAACAAGAAAATAAAATTTCTATGATCTGATCGTGGAGGAGAATATTTGAGTTACGAGTTTGGTCTACATTTGAAACAATGTGGAATAGTTTCGCAACTCACGCCACCCGGAACACCACAACGAAATGGTGTGTCCGAACGTCGTAATCATACTTTATTAGATATGGTGCGATCTATGATGTCTCTTACTGATTTACCGCTATCGTTTTGGGGTTATGCTTTAGAGACGGACGCATTCACGTTAAATAGGGCACCATCAAAATCCGTTGAGACGACGCCTTATGAACTGTGGTTTGGCAAGAAACCAAAGTTGTCGTTTCTTAAAGTTTGGGGCTGCGATGCTTATGTGAATAAACTTCAACCAGATAAGCTCGAACCCAAATTGGAGAAATGTGTCTTCATAGGATGCCCAAAAGAGACTATTGGGTACACCTTCTATCACAGATCTGAAGGCAAGATTTTCGTTGCTAAATTTGGATCCTTTCTAGAGAAGGAGTTTCTCTCGAAAGAAGTGAGTGGGAGGAAAGTAGAACTTGATGAGGTGACTGTACCTGCTCCCTTATTGGAAAGTAGTTCATCACAAGAACCAGTTCCTGTGACAACTACACCAATCAGTGAGGAAGCCAATGATATTGATCATGAAACTTCAGATCAAGTTAATACCGAACCTCATAGGTCTACCAGAGTAAGTTCCACACCAGAGTGGTATGGTAATCCTATTCTGGAAGTCATGTTACTTGACCATGGTGAACCTACGAACTATGAGGAAGCGATGATGAGCCCAGATTCCGCAAAATGGCTTGAGGCCATGAAATCTGGGATGGGATCCATGTATGAGAACAAAGTATGGACTTTGGTTGACTTGCCCGATGATCGGCAAGCCATCGAGAATAAATGGATCTTCAAGAAGAAGACTGACGCTGATGGTAATGTAACTGTCTACAAAGCTCGACTTGTTGCGAAAGGTTTTCGACAAGTTCAAGGGGTTGACTACGATGAGACTTTCTCACCCGTAGCGATGCTTAAGTCTGTCCGAATCATGTTAGCAATTGCCACATTTTATGATTATGAAATTTGGCAAATGGATGTTAAAACTGCGTTCCTGAATGGATTTCTAGAAGAAGAGTTGTATATGATGCAACCATAAGGTTTTGTCTATCCAAAAGGTGCTAACAAAGTGTGCAAGCTCCAGCGATCCATTTATGGACTGGTGCAAGCATCTCAGAGTTGGAATAAATGCTTTGATAGTGTGATCAAAGCATATGGTTTTATACAGACTTTTGGAGAAGCCTGTATTTACAAGAAAGTGAGTGGGAGCTCTGTAGAATTTCTGATATTATATGTAGATGACATATTGTTAATTGGAAATGATATAGAATTTCTGGAAAGCATAAATGGATACTTGAATAAAAGTTTTTCAATGAAAGACCTCGGTGAAGCTGCTTACATATTGGGCATCAAGATCTATAGAGATAGATCAAGACGCTTAATTGGACTTTCACAAAGCACATACCTTGATAAAGTTTTGAAAAAGTTCAAAATGGATCAGGCAAAGAAAGGGTTCTTGCCTGTATTACAAGGTGTGAAGTTGAGTCAGATTGAATGCCCGACCACAGCAGAAGATAGAGAGAAAATGAAAGATGTTCCCTATGCTTCAGCCATAGGCTCTATCATGTATGCAATGCTGTGTACCAGACCTGACGTATGCTTAGCAATAAGCTTGGCAGGTAGGTACCAAAGTAATCCAGGAGTGGATCACTGGACAGCGGTCAAGAACATCCTGAAATACCTGAAAAGGACTAAGGATATGTTTCTTGTTTATGGAGGTGACAAAGAGCTAGTCGTAAATGGTTACGTCGATGCAAGCTTTGACACTGATCTGGACGATTCTAAATCGCAAACCGGATACGTGTTTTTATTAAATGGTGGAGCTATAAGTTGGTGCAGTTCTAAACAAAGCGTCGTGGCGGGATCTACATGCGAAGCGGAGTACATAGCTGCTTCGGAAGCAGCAAATGAAGGAGTCTGGATGAAGGAGTTCATTTCCGATTTAGGTGTCATACCTAGTGCATCGGGACCAGTGAAGATCTTCTGTGACAATACTGATGCAATTGCCTTGGCAAAGGAATCCAGATTTCACAAGAGGACCAAGCACATCAAGAGACGCTTCAATTCCATCAGGGACCAAGTCCAGGTGGGAGACATAGAGATTTGCAAGATACATACGGATCTGAATGTTGCAGACCCATTGACTAAGCCTCTTCCACGAGCAAAACATGATCAACACCAAGACTCCATGGGTGTTAGAATCATTACTGTGTAATCTAGATTATTGACTCTAGTGCAAGTGGGAGACTGAAGGAAATATGCCCTAGAGGCAATAATAAAGTTATTATTTATTTCCTCATATCATGATAAATGTTTATTATTCATGCTAGAATTTTATTAACCGGAAACATGATACATGTGTGAATACATAGACAAACTTAATGTCACTAGTATGCCTCTACTTGACTAGCTCATTAATCAAAGATAGTTATGTTTCCTAACCATAGACATGTGTTGTCATTTGATTAACGGGATCACATCATTAGGAGAATGATGTGATTGACCTGACCCATTCTGTTAGCTTAGCATTTGATCGTTTAGTATGTTGCTATTGCTTTCTTCATGACTTATTAAAAGTTCCTACAACTATGAGATTATGCAACTCCCGTTTACCGGAGGAACACTTTGTGTGCTACCAAACGTCACAACGTAACTGGGTGATTATAAAGGAGCTCTAAAGGTGTCTCCAATGGTACATGTTGAGTTGGCATATTTCGAGATTAGGTTTTGTCACTCCGATTGTCGGAGAGGTATCTCTGGGCCCTCTAGGTAATGCACAACACTATAAGCCTTGCAAGCAATGTGGCGAATGAGTTGGTTACGGAATGATGCATTACGTAACGAGTAAAGAGACTTGCCAGTAACGAGATTGAACTAGGTATTGGATACCGACGATTGAATCTCGGGCAAGTAACATACCGATGACAAAGGGAACAACATATGTTGTTATGCGGTTTGACCAATAAAGATCTTCGTAGAATATGTAGGAGCCAATATGAGCATCTAGGTTCCGCTATTGGTTATTGACCAGAAACAGTTCTAGGTCATGTCTACATAGTTCTCGAACCCGTAGGGTCCGCACGCTTAACGTTACGATGACAGTTTTATTATGAGTTTATAAGTTTTTATGTACCGAAGGTTGTTTGGAGTCCCGGATGTGATCACGGACATGACGAGGTTTCTCAAAATGGTCGAGACATAAAGATTGATATATTGGAAGCCTATATTTGGATATCGGAAGTGTTCCGGGTGAAATCGGGATTTTACCGGAGTACTCGGAGGTTACCGGAACCCTCCGGGAGCTTAATGGGCCTACATGGGCCCTAGTGGAGAGTAAGATAGGAGGCAAGAGGTGGGCTGCGCCAACTCCCCTCCCTAGCCCGAATAGGACAAGGAGAGGGGGGCGGCGCCCCCCCTTTCCTTCCCCTCTTCCTCCTCCTTCCCCCCTTCTCCTTCTCCAACTAGGAAAGAAGGGAGTCCTACTCCCGGTGGGAGTAGGACTCCCCCTTGGCGCGCCCTCCTTGGCCAGCCGCCCCCTCCCCCTTGGCTCCTTTATATACGGGGGCAGGGGGCACCTCTAGACACACAAGTTGATCGTCGTGATTGTTCCTTAGCCGTGTGCGGTGCCCCCCTCCACCATATTCCACCTCGGTCATATTGTTGCGGTGCTTAGGCGAAGCCCTGCGTCGGTAGAACATCATCATCGTCACCACACCGTCGTGCTGACGGAACTCATCCCCGACACCCTGCTGGAACGGTGTCCGGGGATCGTCATCGAGCTGAACGTGTGCTGAACTCGGAGGTGCCGTACGTTCGGTACTTGGATCGTGAAGACGTACGACTACATCAACCGCATTGTTCTAACGCTTCCGCTTTCGGTCTACGAGGGTACGTGGACAAAACTCTCCCCTCTCGTTGCTATGCATCACCATGATCCTTGCGTGTGCGTAGGAAACTTTTTGAAATTACTATGTTCCCCAACACTAATTTCTTTCACAAGGGCATCTGCCGTGTTAAACCCACGACAGTTTATCCCCAACAGTTGGTCTACCAAATTTCACCTTTATAGCACATACTTGTTTGTATGGTGTCCATGACATTGATATACCTTCAGATGATTCAGTCGATGTCTACAAGATTGATAAAGTTGAAGAGTGCGTATTCTTGGAAAATCGTCTTTTCATGTCAAGATTTATTTTGCATTGTCTTCCTAGAACTGCTAAATTCTTGTTTTTAATCTTAACATCTTCCGGTGCATACAAGTATGCAGTGGATGGTTCTACACTGGCAAGATAGAAGAAGCGCACCAAATAGATGTACCTTCATCTTCAACTACATTAAACCTAGCCATTGACATGGTTAAATTTTCTTTATTTATTTCTAATGGATCTCTATTTTATACCTTTGCCATAAAACATTTACTAAACCTTGAGTTGCGTATGATGTAACATCGTTGTCTTGATTTCTGTAGTGGAAGTTCGATATTGACTTCAAGGATGAAATTGCCACACAAGTGTGCATTGGTAGTTTTCAAAAAGGTGTTCGCCAACATATATATATGGCACTAGGAGAAATTATTAGGCAAAGCTAAAAAAGGGCACTCGTGACCAACTAAAGCGTTGAAGCCTATTTATGTAAATGAAGAAAATGAGGAAAACTTATGGACCAATGGTGTGATGATCACTACAAGGCATGTGATACATAATCTTTGAGCTTCAACTTGTGAACTTCTACTTATGGATGCCACGTAATACTTAATTTGAGCTTCATTTCATACGAAGAGCCCTCCCGTCGGCAAGAGCCGAGATCCACCGCGCCCCATAGCTCTATGGCCATCGGAGACGAGCCGGACCAGAGGCAACGTTGGCGGGGGAACCCTAATATTTATTGGGGAGGAGGCAGGAGGCAGCAGTATGTTAACTACCTTAATGTGAATCCTATATCATGTATACATAGATGGCATGGGTACTAATTTCAGCATGTGCTAATTCTTCTATTAGGCCAACGACATCAATGAGAAACCATCCTTTGCAGACTTTACTAAAGATACCCACAATAGAAAGAATGATCATACAATGAGTCAAAGTGCACAAGAGCATACATGCGTATTTTGTAGTATTTGGACTTCAACTCTATTGTGCAAACTAAAATATAGTAAAATTTTCTAACACTATACTAATAATGCTTTGAATCATATTGCATAATGAAATGAGAAAAAAATAACACCACAACAAGACGATGCACCGCGAGTACTTTATGTACAAATTATTGAGAAACGAGCTCAACAAGCATGTTAGTTGCAAGCATGGAAGCGATGTCGCTTTTCTGCTCTAAGCTCTTTGCTCAAGATTATGTGATCTGATCGATCATTCTAGAATATGTAACCAATTGGCTAAGCATCACTATAGGTAGGTCTCCATGTGTCTTGGGCAAGACGACTTTGGTTCACACGTGAAAGTGCTTCGAAAGGCACCGTCTCCCAATGGTGAAATTCTTGCTAAAAGCACAACTACGTGTTGGCTCTCAATCAAGTAGTAGCGCTGGCACGTCACTCGGCTACTCGGCTCACTTCAGGATGCATCACACACACACACACACACAAACTCAGATTTGGGTTTAGCATTTACCAGTTTCCTTTCCATCCAATGTGGGAAGGGACCCCTCCTCCAGGAAGACTTCAACCTCTCTTGAAGGCATTCGAGAACTAGAAGAGAGGATTTTAACTCAGGAGACAGACTAAAAAGTGACAAATGAAAGGTTTTAGAAAGATCTAAGTGCAGTATTTCTTGCCTAGATACAAGACATTGAAGAACACCAAAAGAAGCAGCTAGGAGAACTTGAAGCTGTCATGATGGATCAACCAAAGAGTTATTTAAAAAAAACAAGAAATTAGGCAATGCTTAGTCACCAAGGAAGTCATCGCAATCATCCTAGTACAACGTCTCACAACCATCCATGTCCTGATGGTGCATTACTTTTTTTTAACCAAAAGGGGTTTCCCCCCGCCCCAACTTTTATAAAGCCAAGGCAAAACCACCAACATAGACTGTTAACAGCGCTCAGCGGCAACCGTAGAGTAGCCGCCACAGAAGAAAGCCAAGGTTTAAGCTACCCTATTACAAAGTTTTAGGCAGTTTCAGACGGAATACATAGCCAGGTAAGCATACATGCTAGCTCACAAATAGATCAAAGCAATGATGGCAAACTAGCAGAATGCAGACCCAATGACGCTCCTCATGATACTGCTCCTCATGGTGCATTACTGTTCCTCATGATACTTTGTCATGCCAGATACTTTGTCCCATGGTTGCTCATTGTAATGTGTTATGTAGTTTTGTATTTCACTATCAATGAAATTTTGGCCGTAAGTTGTAATATTATGGGAATGAACGCCATCTTCAATCTCGGATGGTAATTGTGACGGAAATGCATGTCATCACCAGCATCTGGACCCACATGTAAGCAGTCACATCAGCAGCGTTTGGGCCCACATGTAAGCAGTCATGTCAGCACCATGTCGACCCATATGTCAGAATCATTGACCGGTCCAACCCGACACATCAATTGTTAGTGATGATTTACTGTTATGAGTAATTTCACTAGTAGACTATTACCAAAAACAAGACCCAGTTCATCTACGTGCAAATTGATTTCACCGCAAGCCCTTCCTGCGCCTAGCCCCTCCTACGCCGCTGGCCACTCCGACCGCGGCGGCTACAATACCTTCCGGCCGTCGCTCCGGCGCCAGCAGCCACTGTTCGATCAGCCTCTCCGAGATGGCTCTCTCTGATCTCAAGTTCGAGCAAGGCCTAGCCTTTGAAGCCTTCATCTGGAAGCAATTTGGTGTGCCAATCAATTATTTCGAAGGTGGCAAGCTCAAGGAATTCCTCCTGGTGGCAGAGGTGACTCGATCTAAACTTCGTATCAATGTTGATTCGGCCAGTCTCATGCTTCAATCTTGCTTCGGGGGTCATGCTTCTCATTTCAATGTTTCATGCCTGCAAAATTGGTCCTTCAAGTTTAGTGTTTCATCCAAAAGTGTGGGTTTTGCTATCATCAAAGGGGAATTGCGTCAATGATCTTTCCAATCTGGGTTTTTTCCTTTGGGGCAATGGTGGACCTGATTTCCACAAAGAGTTCAGGCTATACCAGCAAGAACTAGATCAAGAATGGACTATGGTAAATCGTTCTGGTGATCGTAGATCTTATGCTGAGTCTGTTCAAACTCCAAGGTTCTTTCACGAACGCAACTCCACTGCCCGATCTCCGTCCAGATCGCCGGTCAGATCCAATGCTTCTCGTCCCCTGTCAGTTTCTGAACGCCTAACTCAATCAACGACATCGTTAAACCCGGTCTTAACTGCACTCAATAATGTAGCTCTCGGGAGGGCGGGATCCATGGGGATTCAAAACTCTGGGCTGACCCAGACTGCTAGGGAGCCCAGCAACCTCTTCCGTATTTGTTGTCTTGGTGTGGGTCATCTTCGGCCTGGTTGCAAAAATAAAATCCGATGCAGAGGGTGCTGCCGCCTGGGCCATATCAAGGATAACTGCAGGTTTGGAGGCGCGATTTCCGAGCCGACGCCTCGCATTCAACCTCCACTTCTACAGCAGCCACTTTTGGCTAGTGACCGAGACTTCCGTCAATCGCCACATTTAGACCCATCTACCAGAGAGGGCATCATTTCCCCTGTTCAGTCAAATCAAGCCATTACCGCCGCTACCGACTCGCATTCCCACCACTCTCCTTCTCCTCTGCAACAACTAGCTCTCTCATCGAGGGTTTCGGCTGAGGTGGCTGCTATCCTGTCGCCGGCAACGACTTCATTCCCCTTCGACCCTGCGCCATTCCTCCCGAAAGGTTTCCATGCGATTGAAGTGGAAGGGCGGCTTGCGCGCCACCGTGTGCTCCATGGCAATCTTGTGCCAGCCAACGAAGACCTCGCCATTGCGACAATCATCCCCGTGCCCCAAGGAGAAGTAAGTTTTATCAATGTTCGTCAGATCCTCCTAGAATTTCTACAGTCCAAGCGCATTGGTATTTTTGATATGACGAAGTGTCCTTTTGGGCAAGCTTATGTGAGGGTTCGCAGTGCGGTCGATAGGGATTTTTTAGTTAATAGAGGGTCACATGCTTATGATGACATTCACATCGTCTTTCAAAGGCACAACGAGGGTCTGAACTGGAAGAACTTCAACTTGAATCGAGATTTTGGCTCATGGTGTTTGGCTTCCCTACTGATCTGAGAAGTTCTCATGAGTTGTCTAATGCTATTGCAAGTTTCGGGCAGCTTATGGTCTGGGACAGATTCAAATCTAGTGATGCTGCTGTTGCCCTGAAATTCAAGGTCGATGCTCTGAAGGATGTCCCGGCTAGTCTGGTTGTTTCTGGTGCCAAAAACTTTAGCGGTCAGTCCTGGACCTGCCCTGTTGTGATTGTGGATGACAACCCTACTGGACTGTCACCTCCTGATGAAGATCTAGTTCCTGAAGATGGCAAACCCCACCCAAGGCCACGAGAGCAATTCCATCATCCCAACAAGAACAATATTATGGTTGGGCCTATTGCTTTTCACCTATTGCAGCCTGAGCAATAGAATCTGCCAGTTATTGATGAAGTTCCTGCACAAGATGAGGAAGATGAAGGCTGGGGTCACTGGGCAATGCAACAACAACAACAGCTGGTGGATGTAGAAATTCAAGCTGGAGAATTTCTGGAATTAAATGATTTGATGGGACCCCTTGAGATGGATGTTGAGCAGCCAGAAGATGAGCACAGTGGTCTCACTTTATCCTTGGGACTGCCAAGTGCTAATGTTAGCTCTGCTGAATCAGTTATTGGAGCACCAGGCATGCCAGATCTGGATGAACCTTTGGCACCCCTGGTTCTGCCTGAAATCCAACCAGTCTTACCTATTGAACATGCTGCTTTTGATCTTAATCAACCCATTGAATAGCTGCCCCTGGAAGATTTCATAATTCCCGAAGTTCCTCTGCTTGCTGCTAAGAATGACAACTTGGTTGTTGAATCTCCTCCTCAGCCTCAAAGAGAAATTCCAGTGCCAGAACCACTTCTGCAACACATTACTGAAGTGCTGCCAGTAGCTTTTGCTGCTGATGCCCCTATCAATGTTGCAGAAGAAGCATGTGCTCCTACTGCTGCTCCCCTCATTGCAACAATGGTACCAGAAGTTGTAGGTGCGGATATGGTGGCAAAAGGGTTGTCTGTTGCTGCTTCAAAGACTGACGATCCTGCTGCTCCTGCCCAGCTGCCTGACAAGGAGTCCAACTCTGATTCTCCAAATTCTCTGGCCAATGCATAAGGCCCAGCTATTGCTTCTTAGAGGTCCCCTGACTCACCAATACAGCAAAGTGCAGATCATGTAGAGGCAGACAAACAAAATGCTGAAATCTCCAGCTCATCAGCAGGTAACAGTTTGTAGGCCCCTCCCGGCTTCCCTTTACCTATTTTCAATGCAAGCTTTTCTGGGAAGGATATCCAGTTACAAGCAACTGCATCTTCAGGCCAGGATGAGGAGTTTCTCTCCAAGGAAGGGCTGGAGCTTTGGAGGACACATTTTGCTCCTAGGGCCCCAACAGATAAAGTTACTCAGGTACCTGTTGAATGGTGCAAATTCATCACTTTTGCTCTTTTGACTATGGATAATTTTTACTGGGCCAAATCTTTACTTGCTTCCCAATTATGGAATTATATCATTGAAGGTTTTGCAAGTAATCAAACCCTGCCTTTTGTAATACCTGACGAGTGTCAAAGTGATCAGATTATTTGTTGTAAGAATTCAGTTGAGGAACAAGAAGTTTCTTCTAATGTTAATTTGACACCTCAGGCACTGCACAGAAGCAGCACTCCCCCTCTGCTAGCTGCCAGCACCTCTCTTGCTCATGCTCAAAGGAAGAGGAAAGGTAAAGCTCCCATGGTTGAAACTGAGGTAAGAAGGAGCTTTAGATTGCAAGCTTTGAACAATGGATTCAGGAGGAAATCATGCTCAGACAAAAACTGTTTCCCCTGTTCTTCTGATCCTCCTGCTATTACTACAAAGATTGTAAAGAATCTTACTGTTTCCTTTTTCAACGCTGCTGCAAAGGATTGCTCTGAGGAGATGTTGCACCATCCCAAGAAGAAGAAGGAGGCCAAGGTTGCTGCTAAAGGACCATCCAAGAAGGCTGCTTTCAAGCCTTAGCTAGCTTTCCGAAGTGAATTATGTCATTCTTAAGTTTTAGCTCTGGGACTTTGTTGCACTTTTGTGATCTTTTATCGGTGGTACTTGTGAGAGGCAATACTTTTGTAATTAGCCTGAAATCTGATATAATGCCCTATGACAGTTGCTTTATTATCTACCTCTGTGATGAGTCTGCCTCTTGTACTGTGGAAAAGTTGTGGTCTGCTACTCTGTTGTGTTGGACTCTTGTTTGTTATATATTGCTTTCCTGGTTTTGTTTATCTGGTTTCCTTAGAAGAACAGTAACAGTTACAGACATGCCATTATCTGACCATGAATAGAAACTGGAATATTCTCAATTGGAACATCACAGGTATTAATGACAGTAACAAATGGCTTGCTCTTAGAAAAAAGATTGCTGAGGCAAATGCAGATATCATCTGTTTGCATGAACAAAGAAAGAGCATTTTGATTACAGATATCTCAAAAACTTTTGCCCCAACAAGATAAATTGTTTTGATTTTCTACCCTCCGTGGGTGCTTCCGGTGGTCTTCTCATTGCATGGAATGGCATCAGTTTTTATGGATAAACTCCTTTCCAAAATGATTTTTCCATTTCCATCAGATTCATACCTAAGTTAACTGGTGATTATTGGATTCTAACCAACATTTATGGCCCATGTCAAGGTGCGGTTAGAGAGGATTTCCTGAGCTGGTTCAGCAACATCCAAATGCCCGATGAGACCAAGTGGATGATCATGGGAGACTTCAATTACATCAGATACCCACACAACAGAAGCAGGTCTGGGGGCAATTTCTCTGATATATTAAAATTTAATGATGCCATCAGTAGCCTGGCCCTGGTTGAAATCCCATTGAAAGGAAGAGCTTCACTTGGAGCAATATGCAACAAGCCCCCTTACTGGAGAAATTGGACTGGGTGTTCACTTCTAAAGCTTGGACTTCTTACTTTCCCAACACTCTAGTTCTGCCTTTGTCCAAATCTGTCTCAGATCACATACCCTGTCAGGTGCAAATTGGTACACACATTCCCAAGTCTAAATTTTTTAGGTTTGAGAACTTTTGGATGCAAATTGAGGGTTTCAAAGATATTGTTAAGAAGAATTGGGAACATGCCATCAATATCCAAGACAGTGCAAAGAGAATTACTGCAAAATTCAAAAGGCTCAGAAAGTGTTTGAAAATTTGGGCAAAATCAATCTCTCAACTCAGTATTTCCATTAAATCCACCAATGAAGTCATTCTTTTTCTGGACTCAATAGAAGATTTCAGAACCCTCACTTTGCCATAATGGAATGGGAGAGAGATTCTAAAGCAGCACCTACACACACTTCTGGAACGATAAAGGATCTATTGGCAACAGAGAGCTACAATCAGATGGGTCAAATTTGGAGAGGCAAACTCAAAGTATTTTCAGGCCAAAGCCACCATCAAATACAGGGTTAATCACATAGCCAGTTTGCAGGATGATTTGGGCAACATTCATAGAGAGCACAATGCCAAAGCTAATATCCTCTTCAATGCTTTCAAAAAAATACTAAATACTTCTGTGCCCACTTTCAACCCTCTTAATTTGGGTAATCTGATTAACAGAGATGCGGATCTCTCTCTGCTAGAACTTCCTTTCTCTAAGGAAGAAATTGATACAGTTGTCAAAAATCTGCCTAATGACAAGGCTCCAGGAGCAGATGGTTTCAATACAAACTTCATCAAACATTGCTGGGATATTCTGGCTCCTGATTTTTACACTTTGATTGAGGATCTCTATCATGGCAGAATCAGCTTGCAGAGCACCAACTCTTCATTTATTACTCTCATTCCTAAGAAAGATGCACCAACTACACCTAATGATTTCAGGCCAATCTCACTTCTAAACTGCTCAATTAAGATCATCACAAAGCTTTTGGCAAATAGACTCCAAGAGTTCATTTTGAAGCTAGTTCATACCAACCAGTATGGATTCTTAAAGGCAAGATCCATCCAGGATTGTCTTGCTTGGTCATATGAATTCATTCATCAGTGTAAAATGTCTAGCAAGGAGATTATTGTCTTAAAATTGGATTTTGAGAAGGCTTTTGATCTCATTGAACATCAGTCCATTAAAGATATTCTCATTGCAAGAGGTTTTGGTAACAGATGGCTTATGTGGATGGACATGTTTTTTTCTTCTGGATATTCTGCTGTGTTGCTAAATGGTGTCCCTAGGAAGCAGTTTCTGTGCAAAAGAGGAGTGAGGTAGGGAGATCCTCTCTCTCTATTACTTTTTTGTGCTTGCTGCAGATCTTTTACAGTCTATTATGAATGAGGCCATGCATAACAACTTGATCTCAAGACCACTTGAGCAACACCATTGCCCTGATTTCCCAGTCATTCAATATGCTGATGACACTGTTTTGATTATGCCAGCCTCTACAATGCAAGTGGAACAGCTCAAGAACCTCATTCTCCATTTCACAGTTTTTACAGGGTTGAGAGTTAATTTTGACAAATCTGCCATGGTGCCTATCAACACAGAGAATGAGGTCATGCAAGCTTTGGCTGCCAGACTTGAGTGCTCTATTGGCACCTTCCCTTTCACATATCTTGGACTTCCTTTGTCACTCTCCAAACCTAAGCTGGAAGATTTTTTTCCTGTCATCAAGAGGATTGACAGAAGATTGTCTGGCTGCTCAACCTTTCTATCCTATGGAGACAAGCTTACTCTGATCAAATCTGTCTTTGCACATCTTCCTATTTTATTCATGTGCACCCTTGGACTACCAAAGGGCATAATTGATCAAATCAATAAAGCTTTAAAGCATTGCTTCTAGAGGAAATATGACATGGAGAATAGAGCTACATCACTCATAGCCTAGAACAAAGTCTGTATGCCCAGAGATCAGGGAGGATTGGGAATTCTCAACGCTGAAATTCATAATAAATGTCTCTTAATGAAGCATCTGCATAAGTTTATCCATAAAGAAAATCTTCCTTGGGTACATCATATTTGGGATTCTTACTACCCTGATGGAGTGATTACAAATAGGAATGTTGGCTCATTCTGGTGGAAAAGTATCTTCAAGCTGCTACCTATTTTTAAAACAGTAGCCAAAGGGCAGTTGGGCACATGCAACACTATTGATTTTTGGATGGACAACTGGGGACATGGCATCACAAGAGATAAACTCCCAGAACTTTACTCCTTTGCCACCAAGGACACAGTGAGCATTCAGGAGTTTTTACATGCACCAGACATGAGTGAAAATTTCTTCCTCCCACTCTCAGCTCAGGCACACAACCAGTTCATAGATCTCCAAGGCACCCTTGAGTCCCTGCAAATTACAAATCATGGTGACCGATGGACATATCCTTGGGGAACATCTTATTCCTCGATCAAGATGTATAAAGAGATGACAAATGGTCAACAAGCTGCGCCACTTTTCAAAAAGCTCTGGAAGAATGCAACCATGCTTCGATACAAGATCTTTTTCTGGCTCTTATTGCATGACAAGGTCAATACCAGAAACATGCTTCAACGAAGATCATTTCACTTGCCTTCCTATAATTGTGCACTTTGTCAAATGAGCACGGAGGAAACATCTCAACATCTATTTTGGGACTGTGACTTTGCATTTAATTGTTGGCAATCCCTTTTGGGTCACAGACACAGAGGATTCTCCATCTTCGATGAAGTCTCACTTGCCATTCAGACCTTGCCTGCTTCTTTTGCCATGGAAATCATGATTATGGGGTGTTGGAAAATCTGGATGCAAAGAAATGATAAAATCTTCAAGGCAAAACAGGCCACAATCCAAACTTAGAAGACCTCTCCCAAGACAGACCTACAACTTCTGTTGCACAGAGTGAAGACTAAATTTAGAGACCAATTTTCCAGCTGGATTGAGCAACATTTAACTTAGTAATGCTAGCTTCAGGTTTCAACAAAACAAGAGTGGGCTGAGCCTCTCTTTGGTTCACTTTGTATATATTGTAAACTATTTATTTTAATGAAATCCCCGTAGAACGATTGTTCTACAGTTTCAGTTCAAAAAAAATGATTTACTGTTATTAAAATGCTATTCGATGACATATCGGTTGAAAACCGCATCGGTTTTTACCGTCACTGAAAATAGACTTCAGTGACATAACAAGAATTGTTACCAAAGATATGATCTTATGTGACGGAAAAAGTGGTACCAGAAATAAATAAAAATTGCAACGACACTTTAGTGATGGAGAACATGACGATGAAAAACCGTCACAACCCTATCTTTCATGATGACAATCGATTTTACGTGACACAAATAATCCGTCACAAGAAATCCGTCGTTTTGTAGTGTACTCTATTGTCCTGGATGTCGATGACGACCTCGACGGGTCAGTCAACAATGAATGGTTTGTGTGAAGACGAGTCTGAATTAAGAACTTATCTGGCGAACGTCAAATGGGAAGGGGTGGCAATTGCGAAAGTTTTGGGTGTCCATTTACATTGTGGGAGGGTGCTAATTTCTTCAAAAAACGCATGTCAATTTCTGGAAAGAAGAAATTTTTGATGCAAAAAGGAAAGGATTTGCCATCTTCCACCACGTAAACTTGAGTAAATAGCATAAAACTCCTAGTTTACAGGCTAGGGTTCCAAAAAACTACCACTTTTTAATTTTTCTCAGAAAGCTACCAAACGCGCGGTCCGCTGTTTCAAAAAACCCAAACCCGCGGTGACTAGCGATTTAACCGTTTTTCTGACGGATTGGGCCCATCTGTCAGCACACGTGGCCACGTGCGCTCACGGCGCGGCCGTTAACGGCCATTAGCCCGTGTGGTCCGGTCGGAACTAAAGTAGGCGGTCGGGCCACACACTATCTCACTCCCCCTCCTCTCCCCTGCAGTGACCTAGGTGGGAGATGGCGGCGGCGCAGCCAAATGTCGTCGGCGGCGAGGTATTGAGCCAAGGCGGCACCGACCAGGAGGGCGGTGGACACTCAAAGGTGGACAAATGGCTAGGCAGCTCGAGCTTCCCGGCGCAGCGGTCGCAGCAGCCATCACCGCCCGCGGCTCATGTGGATCCGGCAAGCTCAAATCCGTAAGTGCGCGCGGCTAGGGCAGTGATGAAGCGCATCCACGCTGATCCAGCAGGTGACCACCATTGGGCGACGTCCTTTGGTGGAGTGAGGTAAGCACTGGTTAATGTTTCTAGGTCCTTTAGTTAAAATTTCTGGGTGCTTTAGTTCAAATTAGAACTAGGGTTAGTAATTGTTTGTTCTTGGCATGCTACTGTATTTTATTGTTTAAGTCAGTGTAGAAGAAAGTGCATTTGGTCAGTGCATTCACTGTAATTATAAGAAAGTTCAGTAATGTTCAGTGACTTAAAAAATGGTTGTTTGTCAATTTAATCCTACAGCTTAGATGGAGAGATTTGGGACTTGAGGCTACATTTTCAAGGAATAGATAATATGGAGAAAAAGTATTCAGTTTCCTCAGATATCAGTTATCTAACCATATTAGCATTGGTTGAGTTGGAGGGCTATGGCATGGATGCATTTCTGACTTATGTAAAGGAAGAGGGAAAGGGGCTGGAGGGTGTGGAGGCCCTGGATAGTGAGGAGGCATTAGAGGCAATGCTTGACTTATTTGTTGATAAGAAGGTACTGAACATCAGGGTCAGAAAAGCTACTGATCCAAGCCCAGCAGATGAGGAACAGGTCCCCATTGATTATGTTGGTGAACCTATTATTTACAGAGTTTCACAAGAAGGTGTTCTGTACCCTGCCTCTGATGCTAGTTTGCCAGCTTTAACCCCTATTGAGCCCTACATGAACACACAGCAAAGCAACAATTTGAACAAGGGGAAAACAGTTGTGGAAGAAGAAGATGCAGAAGAAGAAGAAGAAGAAGTACCAGAGGAAGAAGATGAAGTTGAAGATGACAAATCATCTTCAGATTTTGAGTTCTTTAGGGGTGATTACAGAGGGGAGATAATTTCTTACAAAGCTTTGTGTAGGGGTGAAGGTGAGGCTGGCACTGATACTGCAGAGCACTTTTGTGCAGCTAACTCAGAACCTTCTGAGTTTTGGGAGGAAGAACCAATTGTTTCTGAAGATGAAGAAGTAGAGGATCCTGCTACTGTAACTACAAAAGCAGCCAAAAAGCTTAAGCCAGTTAGAAAACTAGCAAGTCTCACAGTGAGCCTGAGCACATCAAGTTTGAAGATTATGTCCCTGAAGCTGATGAGTATTGTTTTCCAGGTGATTTTGGCATAAGTGATGAAGAGGATGCACCAAGGCTGCCATCTGGAAGGAAGAGTAGGAAGAAGCAGAAGAAGGAGAGGAGATGGTATGATCCAAAAAGGCCTGATGCACATGAGCAGTTTTCAATGCATTTGTGCTTTGAAAATGTAGTTGAGTTCAGAGAAGCACTTAGAAATTTTCATATGAGGACTCTTAGGAATTTTGAGTATCACAGAAATGAACCAACTAGGGTTATTGCTTGGTGCTCTAAGAGAAAATATGGTTGTGAGTTTTACATAGTTGCCTCCAAGATAGCTCATGAGGCAACTTTCAGTATCAAGAAGATGAACCTAGATCACACTTGTGGAGCAAGTGGAGAGAACACAAAGGTGACAGTCAGTTGGGTTGCTAAGGTTTGTGAGGATACAGTCAGATCCAACCTTGGAGCTGGTGTTGACACAATTATGTCATACACAAAGAAGAAGTTTGGTGTGCATGTGCCTAAAAGCTTGGCATATAGGGCAAGGAAGCAAGCAGTTGAGGTTGTGCAAGGAGATCACAAACTCCAGTATCACAGAATAAGGGACTACCTGCAGTGTGTGCTAGATACTAACCCTGGCAGTAGGTGCATAGTAACAACACATGAGGACCCACTTAACCCAGCTCCTACCCCAAGGTTTCACTATATGTTTTACTGCTTGTTTGCATGCAAGGAGGGTTTTCTGAATGGATGCAGGCCATTTATAGGTAAGTATTCAAAAAATTATATGATTTTAAACACTGATGTACTTGGGCACTCATGTTATCATGTTAGTAGGTCTGGATGGTTGCTTCATCAAGCTAAGCACTGGTCAGCAGATATTGGTAGCTACAGGGAGGGATGGCAACAATAACATCTTCCCAATAGCTTTTGGTGTTGTTGATAAGGAAGAGACAGACAGTTGGACATGGTTTCTCACACAGTTGAGAACAGTCATTGGAACTGGCAATAAGTTTGGCAAATACACAATTATGTCTGACAGGCAGAAGGTATTGTTCTAAACCTAGTCTTTACATTTGCCTTTACATTTGCCATGAGTAAAATGTTATTCAGTAGATGAGTAACACTTAAGATTACACTATATTGAACATGGATTGTTGAATGCAATAGATGATGTATTCCCTGACTCTCCACAAAGGTTTTGTCTTAGACATATTTATGCCAATTTCTAATCTGCTGGTTTCAGAGGAGAGGAACTTAAGAAACATTTAGATCAGGCTGCCTGTTCCTTTACCAAACATGGACATGATTTAGGCATGGAGAATTTGAAAAAAGAAAGTTTAGAAGCTTGGCAGTGGTTGTCACAGATACCAGAGCATACCTGGGCTAGGTATAAAATGGACACTGTGTGCAAAACAGACCTGTTAGTAAACAACCTTAGTGAGGTTTTCAATAGAATGATATTGGATGTTAGGAACAAGCCAATCAGGACTATCTTAGAGGGCATAAGAACAAAGCTGATGATTAAGTTTCAGAAGATCACAGAGAAGACAGAGACATGCAGATGGGAAATCACACCTACTTATTCAGAGATTTTAGAAGAGGGGAAGAAGTGGGCTAAATATTGTGAAGCATACATGGCAGGGCCAGGCATATGGCAGGTCACAAGTAACTCTGAAAACACATATTGTGTTAATTTGAACAATGAGACCTGTGACTGTAGGAGGTGGGACATGACAGCTGTCCGCTGCAGTCATGCCATTGCTGCAATGCAGAAAGTGAAGATACACCCTGAAGACTATGTTTCTGCTTTTTTCAAGAAACCCATGTATTGTGAAACATATAAACACATAATATTCCCTGTGCCAGGTCCTGACCATTGGCCTCATACACTTGGTGATGATATTTCCCCCCTGTTTTTAGAGAAAAGGAAGGTAAAAAACAAACTGCCAGGAGAAAAGGCCTGTTTGAGGTGCCAGCTAAAAAGGATACTTCTAGAATTGGTACAGTGACATGCAGCAACTGCAAGAAGCAAGGGCACAGGATCAACAATTGTGGTGTCCCTTTGAAATCTAAGTTCCAGATGAGGCTGAACAAGCACCAGGTATGTCCATTCATTCCACTGTTACATTCATTGCATTGTTACATTCATTTCATTTGTAGGAAAATAGTTCTAACTAATATTGTTGTGTAGGAAAATAGAGCAAACTCCTCTGAGGCTGGTTCTTCAATGGCTACAACTGCACAAAGGCCACCAAGGGTACCTGCTGCCTCTGCACCTGCACCAACTCCTCCTCCAACAACAAATGAGTCAACACAGATAGCTTCTAGGTCAAGGAAGAGGGTAGCACCAGCTACAACAGCAGCACCACCACCTCTCAAGAAGAGCAGGACCAACACCTCTTCTGCAACACTAGTACCACCTCCCAAGAAGAAGAGCACAACTATTTCTGGCAATGGATCAAGGTCTTCTCCAGCAAAGAACACCAGGTCATCAAGGTCTTCTCCAGCAAAGAACACCAGGTCAGCTGCTGCCAATAGAGCTGGCAATGGATCTTTCATTGCTCCTAGACAATCTTCTACAAGTGCTGTGCAGGATGGGTCAAAGAGGGTCAGGAAGCCATCTGGGAGGCTGAAAGATTACTTTTATGCAAGTGGTAACTAGCTGAAGTGGTTGAACTCCTCTATTATCCTAGACAATCTACTACAAGTGCACTGTTTGATTTGGTTTGTAATAACATTGCCTCACTAAGTACTTGATAATGCACTGTTTGATTTGGTTTGTAATATGGTACTGTATGTGGATTCTGCACTTGTCTGCAACTTCAATTCATCTGCAACTTTTATATATATGTGGATTCAACACTTGATAAATTGATGGTGCTGCTGACCAAGTGCATTATATGGTACTGAGATATACATCACTAACCAAATGCATACATTTATTCAGAAACATCCAAATGTTACATAGATAGAAAGATAGTCTCATAGGTTACATCCAAATCTCACAAATACTACCAAAACTCTCTCTGAAATTGACTTACAGATAGAAAGATAGATAGCAAGATAGATAGATAGATTGACAAATCAGTCATAGCGCTCAAAGAAACGGATCCACTTGGCCCTAGTTGCTGGATGAGGAGCCATGACTGCCCTCATCCTTACCCGCCTAATGATCTCCGTGAATGACCTTCCCCTGCCGCTAGTGAAAACCAGCTCTAGTTCTTCATCATTGCACTTCTCCAGTACCTTGTTGGAGAGTCGGCGGTTGAACTCCTCTTGCTGCTCATCCTGGGCCGCCTCTAGTGCCCTCTGCCTGCGCTTCCTCCTCCTCCTCTGTGCTGCTGCTGCTGTCCTAACCTCCACAGCCTCCCCCTCTTCCTCTGTGACATCTCCCATGTCAGGATCCATCTGTAGGGTTTCTTTTGGGTGGCGGCTGGTGGAGTCACTGGGAAAGGGTGGGGGTGGGGAGGGGTTTGTATTGAGAGATGGATGGGGTTGGGTTTAGTAGGCCTAGGGTTGCATTTGGTCAGAGACTAGTGGGCCATTAAGCCCAGTTACCCACAGAAATAATATATGTAGGCTAACAAATAACATATAAAAGATATAAGATCAAGTTGAACATTTAATAGCATACAAGATCCATTTCCACAACTTAGTAGCATAAGAGATCCATTTCCACTACTTAATAGCATAGGAGATCCATTACAACACTTAATACCATAGGTGATCCATTACAACTTAACACCATAGGAAATAAGGTTCTTACACTAGGTTAAACTTCACATTCCACCAAAATGTACACCCATAATCACTTGCAGTCATGCCAGGCCACATCCTTATATAAAGGCCTTTGGATGTACTTACTTCACCAACATATCACAACAAGTTCAAGACTCAAGGATGGCCTTGATTTGCTCTAACTTCTCCTTGCTGCCATACCCTTCTTTTAGCAGCTCAGCAACAACAAGCTCAAGCTTTGCCTTCTCCTTCTTAAGAACATCTCTGTCAACTTCAACATCCTTCATAGCCTTCCTGGTGTTCTTGATGATATCAGCTTGGCTCTGCAAAATGCACCTATGCTCTTTTGCAAGTTTGAGCTTTTCCATCTGCACCTCCAACATAGCTTTCTCCTCTAGCTCCTTCTTAATCTTCTCAAGTTCTTCCTCCTCCACTTGTTTCTGGTACACCTGCTTGTCCACCCTACCATCCTGCCAATCAAACATCTTGGATACATCATCAACAAGCTGGGTGTACTCAATGCAAAGCTTGTCATTTTCAGTCCTAAGCGTGGCCAACTCCCTATCATGTTCACTCTTAAGCCTGGCCGACTCCATCTCAAACTTCTCCTTGTCCTATACCCTTCCAAAGTTCTGCTCATGGAACATCTCCCACAGCTTGCACAAACATCTCTGAAGAACAGTTGGCTAAGGCCCATCAACCCACTCTACAACACCACAATTCACACCATTTTCCTGCATTTGTAAATGTGATAAGTTATTACAAATGGACTAGTACCTTATTTCAATTCCATGATTAACTTGATAAACTTGAGATTTTTCTAACTATTAATAACATAAATGAGATATGATAAGTTATTACAATGCCATGATTAAGTTTGCAAAGTGACAAAAATACATATGTGACTATCATATCAAACAAACTGCTGCATCATATCAAACATCACTGAACATCCATAGCAGAAAACTTAATTGGCATCTACCTGGACTGGGCAGCCATAGAAACGCCTTCCTGTAACAGGCCCTTCAAAAGCAACACGCTTAATAGGCCTCAGTTGGTGCAGAATGCACTTGGGATGAGCAAGCTCAAGTTGGCCACAGAAAAGGGGCTCCACAGTGGTGTCTGGTTCCTCCTGCAACCATAATAACCAACAAACGCTGGTTTCAATCTGCACTCAATACCAAAATCAACTTGCACTGTTTATTAAACCTGATCACTAAAAAATCCCCAAATCAGCATGAACCCTAACAACGTACAGAGATGAACCCTAGGTTACCTCAATCCTACAATCAAACCCCACCCTCACTAATCAAGAATAGTATCACACACACAACAACAACACTACACTCAGCAACATCCATGGCTGTAGCCTAGGGCTACTAGCACCTAACCCTAACCCTAACCCTAGGTGGCAAAGAACTTACCATAAGTCCCATGTCCATGCTGACAACCTCGCACTCCTCCTCCGAGCTGGTTTCCTCGTCGTTCCAGGAAGGCATTGCGGCAAGGAGATCGACGGCCACCGGCCTCGAAGACGGCAAGCGGCGGCGAGCTCGTACTGGAGCAGGGGACTGAGAGCAGGGGAGTGAGCGAGCACGAGAGAGTGAGCGAGCGGGTGCGCCCGACTGACCGAGCGGGTATATTTACCCCAGTTCCGACCGGGCCGGTCGGCTAACGACCGTTAACGGTCGCGCTGTGAAAGCGCGTGGCCACGTGGGCTGCCAAATGGGCCCAATCCGTCAGAAAAACGGTTAAATCGCTAGTTACCGCGGGTTTGGGTTTTTTGAAACAGCGGACCGCGCGTTTGGTAGCTGAGAAAAATTAAAAAACGGTAGTTTTTTGGAACCCTAGCCTGTAAACTAGTAGTTTTATGCTATTTACTCACGTAAACTTAAAAAATGTCCGCATGCCACCCCTTCACAGCTAACGTTTGTCGGATAACAATACTGCTTAATTAAGGTTCAATGCGCAGGTTGTTATCCGTAAGTTTATCATCTTTACGTGTAACGAGGCTAGTGTTAGGCTGGGCGGCACGAGGCGTACACTGTAGTGAAAGCTTCATTCTCGACAACGAGCAATACAACTAGGGGTACTGGATGGATATACATGGAACCTCTGTTCGCATGGGAAGAACAACAGGAGCTACTAGACGAGTGGAAATTCTAGATCGCACACATGGACATGGACGCAACGGAGAAGCAGAGTCAGTTATAGTGTTATATACGGTCATTGACTCGTTGTAGTCGCCGACGCCGAAATTGAGTGTCGTAACCAATTTAATTGCACTTTTCGGCGCTGAGTGTATCTTTTCCGGTACCTGTGATCATTAACGTAGCACTACGGAGTACTACGTCGCAGGAGGAGGAAGTGGAAATTCAGCCCCGTTGTTTTCCTCTGTTATATCGCCTGCAAAAAAAAAAAAGTTTCCCCCTGTTATATGGAATGGAAACGCTGTTTACTTGAAGCGTACGTGTATAGAATTTTTTCGACAAAGGTACCATAGAAATTCCGATGCCTGGGTGCACATTGTCAAAGAGTGTAGAAATTCTATTATACGGATGAGGTTCATAACTCCGAAACAGGGCAAACAGGCAGCCACGCGGAGTGAAAGCACACACGTAGTTAACTCCGATGCCGGCATGCACATTGCCGTCACGAGTTTCATGCACTGTACTTGCCAAACTATAATACGGCTTATATCTAGATAAACATAAAGGAATGGGAAGATCAGTTAGCCACAATGTTCACAACTCCAAGCGTACAAACTTGGAGATTCGTAGTCTTAAACCAAGGAAACGTCCCGCGTATGGACTGTCTTTTGCACAACATAGCTACTTCTTGTTCTTCCATAGCCAGGCAAGGGGGCACGGCGACAGATCTTGTCTCAAAAGTGCCCTTCAGGGAGGGGTTAATGGCTATAGAATAGTAGGACAGAGACGCCATTGGCAAAGTCCTACCCTACAGATACGGTGCTACCACAGCTAAACCTAGTTAATCAGGGTCTGTCTTCTCATGCACATCACTCGTAATGCACGTTTCCGTATCCTTTTGGAGTAGTAGATGTAGTGTGGTACCTCCAAAACCAAAAGGCACAAACACACTGAAAAACTAATCATCGTGGCCGCGTATAGATCAGACACGATCGCGTCGGCGACGAGTAAATTAAGGATGGTTGCATGGGTTATGCCTAGCCCTTTTTCTCATAGTTTATGCATAAACCAAGGTGCATGCTCTGTAGTAATGGCTAACGGCTTAGTGGGAGACACGTAAGATTAGCGAGTGAGTGGAAAAGCGAAGGTATAAGCGTGTTAATGTTCGATCATGGAAGCACTTGTTCTTGGTGTGGGTCAGTATTTGTAGGCTTCAAAGGGCTCAGGGTACAAAAGCCATCAGTATAATAGACTGTTTCAGGTTGTTTTGGCCGAGCACTTTACGTGTTCCAATCCATGAGGCGGCTCCAGAGAAAGTAGCTGTAGTAGAATTGTCATGGGACATGCATGTAGTATGATATAATATGCTGGTCGTATCTGACTGTTGTTATGTACCGGTCTTGCGTGCATGAATGTGTATGTTTTTTCTGTTCGGTGAAGCAAATATTAGCTACTCTCTCCGTCTGAAAAAAACTTGCCCCTCGAATGGATGTATCTAGCACCAAGTTAGTGCTAGATACATCCATTTGAGAGACAAGTTTGAATCAAGTTTTTTTGGACAGAGGGAGTACATGTGTATGAGTTTATGTGCTAATTTGTTTCGTACGCAAAATCTAGCTTAATAAAGAGCTGAGATCATGGTGGGTAGGTGGTCCAAAATGTGATAGAATTTGTAGTTGGGCACTACATATATAGCATATAGCTCTCTTAGGGTTTAGCCCCTAAACAAGATGATTGGAAAACAATAAGAAATCTAGATGAAAGGAACATCCCTAGGCTCAAAGACAAGCTCAAGAAATATGTCCCTTAAAGCAGGCACCACTTGTTTGATATGCTTCACAAGGAGTAGAACAATTTTTTGTTTTCATAAAAGGTCCTATATAAGCATCATCTCGATCGGGTAGCTATTCCCTTTATTTTTCCTATATACTGATGTACTTAAAACACCAGCAAAGCTGCTCATATTCTTTCCTTTTTCCCTTTTGTTTTTGTTTGCTAGCTCCTTGATTCCGCCATTTTATATGGTTGCTGTGAAAATGCCCGGCCGCGTCCTACGCGGCTAGCAGGAAAAATTCTAGAAGTTGCGTTCCAGAGCCAGAGAACATATTCCAAACTTTGGGAGGACTGCTGCTTTCTTGATGTCCAAACTGAACTTCATGTTTGTTTCGGACACCACTTGAGCATATATATACAAGTAGCACTAGTTTTGTAGAACTTTTGTTGTGGCAATGTGTCAGAATCATGAGAGCATTCAGCTAGAAGAATTATACTATAGAAAAAGTGAAGAATAAGAACGTGGTGCAATGACTTTAATTTGTTGCCTACTTAATTGCTCCATCAAGATAACTTTTAGTATCGACTACAGCTAAGGGGAACTTCGCATTGCGTATATATGGCATGCAGTAGTTGTTTGTTCCTCCTTTTCAGCACCAATCCTACCACACTGTTGGTTTGGTTCCAATGGAAAGCAAGCATAGAAACTTAGGGCTAGCTACACCCATGGTGACTAAGCTTTGGTAGACTAGTAAAGTTTCACAACATGTGATTCGGTTGGGTACATATAGTAATTGTTGGGTGAAGCATCTGATTCGGGCCGGTGACTCTTGTTGCATTGTTAAACGGCTAAAGGCGCACAATGATTGGGGATTCTGGATTAATGTTACATACCAACATTAGAACTTGCAAAAGAAAGGTATATGGTATGTGTGTAGTTACAGAAGTACTTGCATAGTTTATCCGGCACTAATGACAATTGTTTTTCGACAAAAAATATGTATATGAAAAGGTATACTATCTGCGGCAAACTTGGAAAGTACTGAAGTGTTCTTACGCTGCAAGCATGATTAAAGAAGCCCAATTGGCATATATATTTTGGTGCCAAGGAGAGGATGGTCCATCTTGAGATTCCTAACCGCACATTACAATATTGCATGAACAACGATTGCTATGTACGTACGTGAGAATAAATGTGTTGACAAGTGTGCACAATAGAATACTTGAACCAGAACAGTGGCTGGTAACACACTGACAAAAAATGATTGGAAAGGTCTTCCACCAAATAATCTTTGATGCGCAATCTAGTTAATTTACACTCTTTTTAACCAAAAAAAGACATTATCATGGAGAATACATGCGCAATCAAACAAACATGCATATGTATGCATCAGTTATTTCTCGCTGCATATGTATTCTAGGAAAAATATATCTAGCTGCATATAATAGTGAGCTAGTTTTCGCAATAAGAACAAAAATACGGGCAGTTAGTTAGTGAGGGAAATTTGGATGCATGCACCGCGATTTACATCATTACTGCAGGACCAGCCTGCAAATGCACGATTAATTTCTTATTATGCTATAGGCAAGCGTGGGTTTCCCCTAACCTGGTGAATTAAACTAGTTAGAGATCGATCATGTGCCGTAGGAAAATGATATCACCAACAAATTAATTAAGGTCACTTATCCACACTTAGTCGTGGTCATTCTGCCTGCATAGCTGACAGTTACGGCCGTTAGTTCATGCATGAAAGTAACCGACGATATTTACCCTCATCCTAACCTTTTCTTTTTGCGGGTACCCTCCTCTTAACCATGATGTACATGATTTTTTTTTGTCAAATATCTGATGATGATGCACATGCTGATCTCAAGTAGTAGTAATATTTCTTTTACCAACCTAGCTACTCGATTCCCTATCATGAGCACCTCATGTAGCTCCTTTTTACATTTATAATACTCGTAGATGCTATCTGTGGTAGCTAATGGTTGCCACGCCATGCAGAACCACAATGCCACTAGTTAATCTTCTGCTTAGTACGTTTTTCACCTTTTATCTCCTTGTATTTATTAATTGTTAAGCGTAGCTGCAGATTAATGGATATCTGGTCCCTCCTCTTGGCTTCATAATGCATCGAGTGATTAAGCATCAACTAATTTTAAGCTCGTGAGCGACCAAGTCTATGCATTCTAGAACCGCACTGTTCTCATGGTGCGCGCGCGTGCACCCGACGGACAACGACGATCACGCGCGCCCTCGTCCAGCGCGCTTGGCTCGCCGGAGGAGGCGGCTATGCGTGTGAACGCCAGCTTCTTTGTTGAACACGTCAAATGCCCCTTCGGCCAGTCACTCCGACAGCTCGAGCGCCCGCACCCCCGAGTATGTAGGAAAGACGACCCACCTGTCATCCTCGCAGGATCGATATGTGTTTGGCACATGAAAGCAACGTCCGACACCACATACCTCAGCTCCGAAATTAAAGATTTTTTTTAACAAAAAACAACTCTTCCTCTCATTGCGCCGCTGCAGGCGCCGCGGGCGAAGCATGGCCGGGCTCCAGTGATGGCAGCGGCAGGGTGTTTCCCCTAGGCCGTCTTCCATCCCTCGTCCATGGGCCATGTCGCGTTGGACGGTTGGATAGGTTGGTGTCGGTCCTCGGTGGGGGAGTGGATCCTCTAACATTAAGGAGGGAAGTCATCTAAGTTACAGTGCAATCTAATGCAAAACAAAGAAGGAAAGTCAGGATCACTATAGCGAATTATTGTATCTATCTACTGTAGCAGGTTATGTATGTGGTTACTGTTCATGTAAAATAATTTCAAATTAATTTTATTGCATCGTAATTTTATTTGTATGTAATTTTTATAAATGTATATAGTAGATTTGTAATTTACAAATTAATTCAAGTTATTTTAGCCTTAATCATATGGATGTGAAGGAGAAAAGTTAGGAAATTGTAGCTTATGTGACTTCTCCCCTCGGTGGACCTTCATGAGTGTATTTTTACACTCATTTTCATCATTCTTTAAACCGGTGAATCCCATATTTAATTGTAATGCCGTAACATGGGTGTGTATTGTATCAAACTCTTTCTCCTCCTCATTTAATATATGAGGCAAATCTTTTGCCTCTGTTTCAAAAAAAAAACCCCGATGAATCCCAGATTTTTGCTATAATAACTGTGATATGATTACTAATGACTACTAAAAGTGAAAGATCACAAATAACTTTGTTTATTTTTTTCATGCAGGAACGGGCCATTTAAGAAGAGAAATCAAGCTATACAGGAAAAGTAAGAAGCCATGCGATCTAGTTCCAAGCAACTGGAGGCGCGCAACGAACTCCATGCGGTACACAACGTTTGGTATGAGCACACTCGCTCGTACCACCCGGCGCCAGCTCCGTGACGTCAGCACAAGCAAACTTCATAAAAGTTTCGAGGCCCCATTCACAACAGAGCGCCCAGAAACCCTATGCCGCCACAACAGAGAGAAAGGAGAATTACCAACCATCACCATTCCCATGTACATCTTCGTATCCATCTCTTCAATCATTCATCTTCAAGTACTTTATACAATGTTTTCCATCTGTGATCTGTTTGCCATGTGCAAGTAGTCAACTCGAACTAAGGACTAAGGCATAGCCTTGCAACCCCATGGGATTGTGAGCAAAACTTTAAGGAAACGTTATTATTCATGTGTGTCGCAATACATCTGTTCATTGCCTTTTTCTCGTTCTAAGGCCCTGCAGGTACACAGGATCCCAAGGATCGACCAAGGAGGTCGTAAAGAGGAGGGATGAGTGCGGTCAATGGTTATGGCTGGGACTTTGCGTTTGCATGGATCATCATTGATGGCGATGGGCGTGGCATCCCGCGGGCTCGCCTGGGCCAAGGCCATGGATATGGCTGGGACTTCCCAACGACGGTTGCGCTAGTCACTGGGTCTCCCCCTGGTCCATCGGGACTAGAGAGGGGACGCACGCGTCGCCACATCGATGCTTGATCGCGTGACTTGAGGAATGATGCCGAGCTAGGAATGGGAGGAGGCACATTCTGCTCTTCGTCCATGGTCAGTGTGCTATGACGGGGATGATGGGCGGAGTCTTGGGGCCATGGATGTCGGGGTGGTAGTCCGCATGGTTGGCTCTCCAATGAGCATTATGACAGAGGTGATGGCAATCTCCTTTGGTTGTGTGGGCAACGACGGGTGTAGCGGTAGGTGACTTAGCCTCATTCTCTTCCACTGGCATTGGCGACGCTGAGATCTGAATCTTGAGGTGACCTGCCGAGGGGGCAGCCATCTTGTCAATGACCTGCTATAGGTGGGAAGCGGAGGCGTCCAGGAACACATTCACAGTAAGTTTCTTGGTGATGGATGCACTTTTTCTTGGTTCATGTGTATCCATGGTGCTTCGTGCTCGCTCGCTCACTTTGGTTAAGGTTTCTAACGAGAAAGTTTTGATTTTTTTGGAAGCGTGTGTACAACTTGTCCAGTGCATATGTTTGCCAGCACAGCGTCAGAAGGAGGAGCTCCTCAAGTGTTGTGTAAAACACCTCCAGTGCGGTCAATGCTGCTAGTGCAATGCCGCAGTCGGACGATGAAGATGACAAGGAGGAGCTACCAAGATAAAGATGGAGCTGGGCAAGGTGCGGAAGGATAAGTTGATGGTTTTAATCATGTTTATGCTGTTTTGTTGCTGATGTGATAGTTGCAAGAAACTGTGGCTGCTAGTAGTGATGAAATATGTGCCTTATACTGCTTAGTGAGGAGTTTTAGTTGTGCAGTAGTCCTAGTAGTGATGAAGTAAATTGCATTCCGTGTAGAAAGGGCATTGTGGGGCAATGTGGGTGATGCTGATGAAGTAACGTAGTTCCAATGTATGTGTATTTATCCAAGTAGGACGCTTTTGTGAACTGAATCATGGAAGTGATGATTGTCATGATGGATAGTGCTGATGTTGCTGTGAATTGTATTATGTTTTGTATTCCATGTGAATTATGGGTTTGAGTGAAATATTACTAGAGAATGAATTTATTGACACCTAAGTTTGAATTTGAGTGAAACTAAATTCTTAGACACTTGCACTAAATTTGAGTCAAACTGAATCTTTAGAAACTCAAATTGAATTGTTTGACACTGAATTGGTCTGAAATTAACTGTGGTTTTTACACACTAAAACTACAATCAAACTCAAATTGAATTATTTGACACTTAAACTCAAACTGCATGACATGATTTGTTCTAAACTGAACTGGATTTTTTGACACTTGCATTCAAACTGGATTTTTTGCTACTGAATTATTCTAAAATGAATTGAATTTTTTTGACAATGAATTGTGTGTTATATGCATTGTGAATTATGGGTTGGAGTCGAATATGAATAAGTGATTGCAATATGAATAATAGATTCAATAAAAATGGTTTTTTATACTTGTGACCAAAGTTTTCAATTAGTGAAATTCATTTAGCACAATCTCTCAAAGAAAATTTAGCAAAGTTTCAGTTGACACAACGGACACCACGATTGACTACATTGGCCAACACGTCTATAAAAGATAGACTCAATTCTACATGATTCTTTCTTTGCATGCTTTCACATTGACCACAAAGTGCACACACTTTCACCCAACACTTCACCCACCACATTTTAGTAGACTCTTCCAACTGAGATGCCATCTTATTAGCATCAGTCATATATATTCTAGGGTCTATCAACCTCTTGGCCCTTTTTCTTTTTCTCTCCTAAAATGCATTCGTGGATCTTATCTCTTCATAATCGTCACTTCTCACAAATGGCCATCTCCGCCATCTAAACTTGGAGGATTTGGCAACTGCATGTATTCATCAACATGCCTTTTCTTTCGTTCCCTTCTCTTGGCCAAAGACAACTTCTTCTTTTCTTTCTCCTTTTCCTATTTTCCCTTCTATGCCTTTGCTAAAGTGATCTATTTTAACATTCCTGCTTCTGATCTATCTATTGCATCAACATCCTCATATATAAGCAAATTCTCATACTCATCCTCTGAATGAACACCCTTTTCTACGCACTCTTCCGCTTTTATAATGAATACAATTCTTTCAGTCTAGTTGTCTCAACATACAGATCAAAGTCCTCATCATCACTTGAGTCAATGGAAAGATCTTGGCTGTAAACCTATTTCCAATACCATATGCAACACCATACTCCATATATGAAAGAAATTGATAACCATCTTCAACATTAGCTTCACTTATCGAAATTTGTTTCTCCTCCCTTGCATTAGCAACAAGCCCTGAACTATATTGCTCACTATCCCTAACCTGCACATTGCTAGGGCCAACGACATCATTGTTATGCTCAGGAGAAGCATTCAACGCAGCAGGAACAACAATAATTGGACCAGTCTATATATCTAAATCAGGTGTTCTGTCACAATGCAAATCAACCATTTCCAATGCTTGAAATTCTTCAAGCATGTTTTGAACCGAAAATTCATTGGTGATTTCAACCATGATGATATTGCCTCTTCGTCCTCTTATTTGATTATACATGTAGTCACTTCTGGTAAATCCTAAATCAAAGATATGTTCATTCAAATAGCCAAAACCAATTAAGTCACTTGGCCAGATATCAGGTTCAAGATATGGAGTACATGCTTTCTCATGCAGGACGAACCTAAGCATCCACACCTCTCGCATCTGCACCATACAAAATCAACATATATTTTGTGCAAGTGCAGCTGAATTTCTTGACACCTTGACTGCATTTTCCTACTTAAAGCCTAAATCCCAAGTTAGATCTGTCATAAATCCTTCTCTTTTTGGAAACTCATCAACATGCAACATCAAATCCAGCAAAACAAACAAGCATACTTCATCAAAACACAACCTTTATCAGTACTTAAACCCTTCTTTTTTTTGGCAGAAACTATGGATTTCACTGACTACCAGTGCACAAAACCAAGATCCAAACCATAAAAGTAATACATTTCCCGCCAACAAATTCAACTTGTTTTCCTCCAAAATCTGTCGGGCAACTCTCTACTTTTCCACCAAAAACAGGGCACCGGCTAATGGAGGCGGGGAGATTGCTGAGGAGCTTGAGATGGGAGGGGGGGGGGGGGGGGTAGAGAAGAGAGGTTACCATTGGACGTTGGATGTGCCACAGATCACCGACGATCACCTTGATGGCCTTGGTTGCTCCATGGTCGAGAAAAGAAAGGAGCTTGAGGACCAGGCATATTGGTCTCCACCAAGTACAGGAGCAATAGTTGAGCGGTTGGTCTCTACTAAGTAAATGAGCAAGTCGGGCGCACGGTTGGTCTCAACCAAGTTCAGGAGCGAGCGGGAACACATGGAGGACTAGTTGTGCACGGACAAAGTTGGGGCTGAACGAGGTGGTACGGTGTGCCGACCCGGCTTACTGCCTCATAGAGGAAAAAACGTGTTGAAGAACCATAGAATAAATAAACCATATACGTGCAGGTACAGTCAAAAAGCAAAATTGAGGAAAAATTGGAAATGCGACGCAAGTTTGGCTAAATTAAGTAAAAAAAGTGAATTTTGGGTAAATGGGGTCATATTGGATGCAAAATGAAATTTAGAGGTAAAAAGTGGAAATCACTCTAGAAAAAGATCTGGTCAAGCTTGAAGAGCTACATACTTCGTTAAGTTATACACGCACAAGTTGATTCTCTTTCTTCTCTTTGAATCGAGCATTTCTCAGTCGGTTTGGTTTCGTGTGATCAAATTTGTCCATCGGGATTTAAGTACCAGACTTGACACTGATCTCGCATTTTCTTGATTTATTCCAAGGTATAAGATTTTTGTTCTTTTAGTGGTAGGTTACTTATCCTTCGACCGCAAGATGCTTACGCTGGCTACGTCAGTCTCAAATTTGTTGTCTCGGTCTTTCAAAAATACTCATAGAAGTAGGGAGTGCACGTGTGCATGCATTTTGTACAGATGAATTTACGTACTGCGTTTGTACCGTGTTTAAGAAAGAAAAAAAAATTATTTTTTCTCCAATATAAAAAAACTCCTTTTCTCTATCAAAAATGTTTGCACACGAACATTCTTTTCGAAACGGAGACATAAGATTTGTCTCGTCAATTTACTAAGAAGAGAATAGAACTTGTTTGATTTACAGCCCCCTCATAGAACACATGATGATTACTCTCGCGCTATAATTGCCCCTTGCTTCTTAGCCCCCGCGGTGCTTTAGAGTTTAGCATCTGCTAAGATGGTGTCTAATAAGCTCGCTGGCGGAACATTTCTGGTCTAGCTTGGAGGTGCAAACTAATGTATGCGATGCATGGCTGCTCCACTGACTATGCGCGTAACGCAGCCTTGTGTGGCCTGCTAATTGCTCATTTATTCGGCTCAGCGTCTTTGACTCAAATTACTTTTCACCATTTTGAAGTACATATCCCGACCCTTCGACTGCCTAGAGTCATGCACAACTGGCTCAACCATAGTTTAATACTAGTACTACCACTCATTGGCACGTACCGACCTGATCGACGCAGCTTTTGGACCCGACTCCGGTCGCCGGCGTGGCGTCAGAATTTTCTCAACTCCAAGGGGACCTCTGGTCAAAGCCAAGTGCGCCAGCGTCAAAAATTAATACAGGGATATACAAATGGTTAGGGCTGCATCAGCGTGTGTGGGACTAATCCAGTGAGCATATTGTTAGTTTTTGGTAGTACATGGCAATGTGTTGACTTGTTGGGTTGGCAGTTAGGTAGGGGCCAGCTGCGGATGCATGATGCGTGCTGCAAGTACAAATAAAACGACACTTGAGTTCGCTTTGATCACGATGTGTTCGTCTTTTGAGCCGATTTCTATTTTGCAGGAGTGTTCGTGTCAACCAAGGTGTCTAGAATAATGAGGCACATCCGGAGCATCGAGCTGCAAGGGCTTCTAGAAGAGGGAGTTTGATTTATCTGATTAATCCAAATAAAATGGGTTAATTACGCCTGTAGTACATAGTACATGAACTTGCAGTGCATGTACATATTCTATACGCCTAAGAGCATCTATAACCGGACCTCTCAAACCCGCTTCATACGTCTGGACGGGCCGCCCGGTCACTGACATGTCACGTTTTTTTTATCCAAACGGACGTCTCAAATGGGCTTCAAATGCCCGGGCTAACCGGCACCCCCCCATATCCAGCCCAAATATGGGGCAGATATGGGGGCGCCCGCCACATCAGACCCGGCCCATGCTGGCCCACCCGACCCCACCTATATTTGTCCCCTTCCGCTCGTCGGAGCAAACCCTAGCCACTTCACTCCACTCCCCTCCGCCACCCGAGCTCACCTTCGGCGGTTTCCGGCCTTCCTCGCCATGGCAGGCAGCGGATCGGACTCCAACCAGTCTGGATCCGTCGATTGGGTGTCATCCCGTGTGGGTTGGAGGAGGCAATGGCAGTCCGCATTACACTTCGCCGCTCCTAGGAGGACAACGCTCGGCCAACGAACAGATCCTTCTGCCTCGACGCCATAGCGTCGGCTCGCCGGGCGCTCAGATCCTCTAGTGTTGGATCCTCGTGGTCCCGGCCGGAACACCTCCCCTTCCCCATCACCAGTCGGGCAGAGTATTAGTCCCACCTGAAACGGGCAGCCCGCCATGGGAAGGAGAGATAAGGACCGCCAAGGCCCGTATCGTGGTGGAAATGGCGGCGGTGCGGGTGGCCGTAGACGAAGCCATCCGGGCCCACATTGTGAAGAAATGACAGCGGAGGAACACGTGCGCCCGCGCCCGAGAGCAGAATCCAGCGGTCCGTGCCATGGCCGAACTGCAACCGAAGGAGAAGAAGGAGGGACATCGACAACGAGGACAACTCTAGCGACGAGCAGATCCGGCTTGATCCGTACTGCGTCTTCGACCGGTACTTCTGCGAGAAGGACGGCAAGGGCAGCCGTGGATGAACTCCACCATAGCCAAACATGCCAAATTTTGGTAGTCCGATGTCATGTTTAGTGTAGTGTGATGGAGTAGCCGGATGATGCATGTGTGTGGATTTGAGATATGATAATTAAGGTGTCCGGATGTGGATTACATTATTTGAGGGGTTCTCGGTCAGTGCCCGCGGACGTTTGATTGGCCGGATTTGCCAAGTCCGGCTGTAGATGCTCTAAGAGTCGTCTCCAGTAACTTATTTAGAGCATCTCCAACGCCCAACTCGCAAATTTCATCCTGCATCCGTCCGCGGATAGGAGGACCAGTCCGCGGATACAGATGCGGGAACCGGCCATCCAAAGTTGTCCGCACACATTTTAACTATTTTTGTACCAACCAGCTGTAATGCGTGCAAAGATGGCGAATTTGATATAAACTGGAAGAGATTCGTGCAAACACGGCGGATTTCATATAAACATGACAAAATTCAGTACATATTTCAACAAACGACGGAGCTCCTCCAACTCTAGAGCTATAATACCTAAACTAAATGATCGCCAACACCCATTCCCCATGTCTGGTCATGAGCCCCGAGAACCAAAGCTTCGTCTTCTCCAGTTCCGCATCGACGCTCTCCAGCTCCGCCTCTATAACCTCCGCCTCGGAGCCCTGGGAAGTGAAGTGGTCCGCCTCCCTGTCACCGTCAAGCGACTAATCAGCCAACGATGCTCAGCCCACCAAACTTGGCTTCAACGGAAGGGGAGGAGCGGTGTATTTCTTGGGATCTGAGCGGCGGTGATCTACCATGCACTACTCTTCCTTGCTGCCGGTGGCTCCCGCGGATGGGTCGGCTTCGTGGTTGTGGCGGCGGGGCGCAGCCTGACGGTGCCGGGGATGTCCTCCTCCTCGTCGATCTTGCCCCACACCTCCTCTATCACCTTGTCGAACTCCTTGTAGGCGGCCTCCAGTTCCACCTGACGCTGGTGGTACCTGATACGTCTCCGACATATCTACTTTTCCAAACTCTATTGCCCTTCTTTTGGACTCTAATTTGCATGATTTGAACGGTACTAACCCGGACTGATGTTGTTTTCAGCAGAATTGCCATGGTGTTATTTTTGTGCAGATATAAAAGTTCTCGGAATGACCTGAAACTTCACGGAGATCAGTTTTGGAATAAATAAAAAATATTGATGAAAAAATCAACCAAGGGGGCCCACACCCTGGCCACAAGGGTGGGGGGCGCGCCCACCTGTCTTGTGGGCCCCCTGGACCTCCACCGACCTCAACTCCAGCTCCATATATTCACGTTCAGGGAGAAAAAAAAATCAGAGAGAAGGATTCATCGCGTTTTACGATACGAAGCCGCCGCAAGCCCTGTTCTTCCTCGAGAGGGCAGACCTGGAGCCCGTTCTGGGCTTCGGAGAGGGGAATCTGTCGCCATCGTCATCATCAACCACCCTCCATCACCAATTTCATGATGCTCACCGCCATGCATGAGTAATTCCATCCTAGGCTTGCTGGACGGTGATGGGTTGGATGAGATTTACCATGTAATCGAGTTAGTTTTTGTTAGGGTTTGATCCCCAGTATCCATTATGTTCTAAGATTGATGGTGCTATGACTTTATGCTTAATGCTTGTCATTAGGGCTCGAGTGCCATGATTTCAAATCTGAACCTATTATGTTTTCATGAATATATGTGTGTTCTTGATCCTATCTTGCAAGTTATAGTCACCTACTACGTGTTATGATCCGGCAACCCCGGAGTGATAATAGTCAGGACACTTCCCGGTGATGACCGTAGTTTGAGGAGTTCATGTATTCACTAAGTGCTAATGCTTTTGTCCGGTACTCTATTAAAAGGATGCCTTAATATCCCTTAGTTTCCAATAGGACCCCGCTGCCACGGGAGGGTAGGACAAAAGATGCCATGCAAGTTCTTTTGCATAAGCACGTATGACTATATTCGGAATACATGCTTACATTATATTGATGAATTGGAGCTAGTTCTGTGTCACCTTATGTTATAACTATTGCATGATGAATGCCATCCGACATAATTATCCATCATTGATCCATTGCCTACGAGCTCGTTTCATATTGATCTTTGCTAAGTTACTTTTCCGTTGCTGCTGATACGATTGCTACAAAACTACTACTGTTACTTTTGCTACTGTTACCGTTACTTCCATACTACTTTGCTACTAAATACTTTGTTGCAGATATTAAGTCTTTCGGGTGTGGTTGAATTGAAAACTCAGCTGCTAATACTTGAGAATATTCTTTGGCTCCCCTTGTGTCAAATCAATAAATTTGGGTTGAATACTCTACCCTCGAAAACTGTTGCGATCCCCTATACTTGTGGGTTTTCAAGACCTTTTTCCGGCGCAATTGCCGGGGATCATAGCTCTATTCTCTGAATCACTTGGGATTTATATCTGTTGATCACTATAAGGAATTTGAAAGATCGAAGAACCAAGATCTATCCCTCTACTACGAGGGGAGGTAAGGAACTGCCATCTAGCTCTACACTTGATTCACCTTCTGTTTTGAGTAAACTAGCGACACCTACACCTGCTATTGATTCTGATATGTCGCATGTTATTGATGATGCCACTTCTGCTATGCATGATGCTTATGATGATACTACTTCTCTCCTTGATAACACTGTGCCACTAGGTGAATTTCTTGATGAACAACTTGCTAGGGTTAGAGAAAATAAAATTACTGAAACTGATGATATTATTGAAACTGATGATTATGATTCTCCCACTAGATATGAATTGCTTGTTGTACCTGAGGGCTATATTATGGATGAAGAAACTACTAGAGACTTCTTTGTTTGCAATGATAGAGATGATCTTAAGAAACTGTTAGCTAAGCTGAAAGAAAAGTCTTTGAATGCTAGAATGCAATATGATCCCGCATTTGCTACTTCACCTATCTCTGTTACTGATAAGGATTATGAATTCTCTGTCGATCCTGAGTTAATTACATTGGTTTAATCTGACCCTTTCCATGGCTATGAATCTGAAACTGGTGTGGCACATCTTACTAAACTGAATGATATAACCACCCTATTTACTCATGAGGAGAAAATTCGCTATTACTATATTCTTATGTTGTTTCCTTTCTCATTAAAGGGTGATGCTAAGATATGGTTTAATTCTCTTGCTCCTGGTTGTGTGCGTAGTCCCTAGGATATGATTTACTACTTCTCTGCAAAATATTTTCCTGCTCATAAGAAACAAGCTGCCTTAAGGGAAATATTTAACTTTGTGCAAATTGAAGAAGAGAGTCTCCCACAAGCTTGGGGGATGCTTATCCAATTACTTAATGCTTTGCCTGATCATCCTCTCAAGAAAAATGAAATAATTGATATCTTTGATAATGGACTAACTGATGCTTCCCGAGACCACCTGGATAGTTGTGCTGGTTGTGTTTTCAGGGAAAGAACTGTTGAGCAAGCTGAATTGCTATTCAATAATATATTGAGCAATGATAATGATTGGACACTTCCTGAACCAACTCCTAAGCCAACTGCGAAGAAAAGGGGTATTCTGTTTCTCAGTCCTGAAGATATGCAAGAGGCAAAGAAATCTATGAAAGAAAAAGGTATTAAAGCTGAATATGTTAAGAATTTACCGCCTATTGAAGAAAACATGGGTCGTGATAACCCGACACATGTAGTATAGGTAAATTCTCTCAATAGATTTGATGAAAGTGATATTCCTCATAATAAGTCTGCTAGTCAATGCTTGGATGAGTTTGATAATTTTATTGTTAAACAAGAAAACTTCAATGCTTATGTTGGTAGACAATTAAAACGTTATGCTTATATGGTTGTCACTTGAGTGATTATATGTCTAGAGTTAAAAGTGGTCTTAAGCTTATTAGAAAACATGCCTCCATGGTTATGACTCAAGTAGAACAATTACTTAAGGCACGGGATGATTTGCTCAATGAGTTTAATAGTAAGAATAATGATAATGTTGTTAGAGTTATGACTAGAGGTGGTAAAATGACCCAGGGACCTTTGTATCCTAAGGGCCATCCTAAGAGAGTTGAGCAAGATTCTTAGAGAATTAATACTGATGCACATAGTCCTACTAATAAAAAGAAAAATAATACTGATAGGACTTTGCATACTTCTAGTGAACCTGTTATTGACAAACCTGAGAGTCCCAATGATATTTCTATTTCTGATGCTAAGACATAGTCTGGTGATGAACATGAACCTAGTAATAATGTTAATGGTGATGTTCAACCTAGTAATGATAATGATTTAGATATTGAACCTACTGTTGATCTTGATAACCCACAATCAAAGAATCAACGTTATGATAAGAGAGACTTCGTTGCTAGGAAGCACGGTAAAGAAAGAGAACCATGGGTTCACAAACCCATGCCCTTTCCTCCTAAGCCATCCAAGAAAAAGGATGGTGAGGATTTTGAGCGCTTTTCTGAAATGATTAGACCTATCTTTTTGCGTATGCGTTTGACTGATATGCTTAAAATGCCTCCTTATGCTAAGTATATGAAATATATTGTCACTAATAAAAGAAAGATACCGGAAGCTGAAATTTCCACCATGCTTGCTAATTATACTTTTAAGGGTGGAATACCAAAGAAACTGGGAGACCCAGGGGTACCAACTATACCATGCTCTATTAAAAGAAACTGTGTTAAAACTGCTTTATGTGATCTTGTAGCCGGTGTTAGTATTATGCCTTTCTCTTTATATTGTTGACTTGAATTGAATAAGTTGACACCTACTGAAATCTCTTTGCAAATGGCTGATAAATCAACTGCTATACCCATCGGTATTTGTGAGGATGTGCCTGTCGTGGTTGCAAACGTTACTATCTTAACGAACTTTGTTATTCTTGATGTTCCCGAGGACAACAGTATGTCGATAATCCTGGGTAAACCCATTTTAAATACTACATGTGCTATTATTGATTGCAACAAAGGCAATGTCACTTTTCATGTTAATGGTAATGAGCATACGGTACACTTTCAAAAGAAACAACCTCAAGTCCATAGTATCAATTCTATTGGAAAAATCTCAACTATTACTATTGGAGGTTTTGAATTCCCTCTTCCTACTGTCAAAAAGAAATATGATATTCTTATTGTTGGGGACATGCATATCCCCGTTGAGGTAACCTAGTGTTATTCAAAAATTCTCCAGTTTCATGTCATTCAGAAGAAGTTTGTTAATAAGACTTGACCAACCTTGTTAATGGATTCCTTTTGATGAGCATGAGATGGATGAATTAAGAAATCACAATTTTTTGTACCCTCCTTTTACTTTCTGTTATTTAGATTAAATAAAGCAAACATAGTAATTTCTGTCTATTTTCTGAATTATCCATGCAATAAAAAATACTCTGAAAATAAAAGTTCTCCAAATGCCCTGAAAATTTGGTATATTTTTTTATGGAATGTTTGAGAATTTCTGGCACTGAGAACACACCAGGGGGATGCACCAGTGAGCCACAAGGACGGAGGGCGCGCCCCCTGTCTTGTGGGCCCCACATGGGTCCCCTCCACTTATTCCAGCACCCAACCACTTCGTCTTCCTCCAGAAAAAATCATCCCGTAGCTCAAATCCGTGTTCTTGCTCATTTTTTATGGATTGTTCTTCGGTATGTGACTCCTCCAATGGTCCAATTAGTTTTTGTTCTAGTGCTTTATTTATTGCAAATTTTTGCTGCTGTGGTGACCCTGTTCTTGAGCTTGCATGTCAAATTTATATGGTCCCAAGTAGTTTTGATGCATGATATAGCCTCTAGGCACTTGTGGGAGTAGTTGCTATCAATCTTGTTGAGTTTGGTTCACTTCTATTTTGAGTCACTAAATATTTCAGAAATTTCCAGAGGAAGAAAATGTTGAGGAGATTGTTGAGAGGCTCCTCGAGCTGGGGCTCGAAGGAGAAATAAAATGAAGAGAAAGAAATGCCCAAGTACAACCTTCCTCGCACCACGGAGATTAGGCCGTGTGAATGGCCAAGTGATGCATTCTTGGAGGCAGCCGAAATTTATGAGGATTTTCTATTACTTGACTGAGAATGCAGGCATCACCGACTTCCTCCACCAGTGTGATCAGTATCTCCTACTCACTAATACTTTCGTGCAAAATTTTCATTTTCATGCTAGGAGATCACCACCTGCGATAGGGTTTTATTTATATGATGAGTACAAAGAGATGACGCTTTATGATTTTGTGAGGTTTGCAAATTACCCTTTGAGGTAAGCGTCGAGGAACCACGTCCTAGTGATGTGGAAGATTTTATTAAAGATATTACCGTAGGGGAAAGTAGAAAAGTGTCGGAGGCTAGAGAATCTAGTATACATTTTCCCGTCCTGCGCTACTACTCATTATTTGCTAGTAGATGTTTAATTGGTCACGGGGATAGTGGAAGCCTCAGTGCTCCTGACCTTGCCATTTTGTGCCATGCTTTACTTCATGATAGAACTTTTAGTTTAGGCACTATGGTTGCTAAACAGTTGAGCTTAAACCGTACAAAGGGCCCCATTTTTGGAGGTATTTTCGCATCCCGCCTTGCTAAACGCTTTGAGATACCCATTAGGCACTATGAAAAAGAGGAGAAGTTGCTACCCACTATATATTTAGATTATGAAAGCATGGTAGCACATAAGTTTCATCGTTATGATATGGAATTACCTTGCCTGCACGTACTTTGTTCCACACTCATTCAAGCAGATAATTTGTTTTGCTCGTGGACATTCACGCATACTAGGAGGGGGCACAATCCCCATATCCTGAGCCAAAGCCATCACCTGATCCTTACCAGGAGTCTATTTATCAGTGGGAGTCGCAGGAGCTCGCCAACCAGTGGAACCCCTAGGATCCTCCACAGTACACTAGAGAGGGCTACTTTGATCCATGGGCATAGACCAACTTAGGCCAAAAGCCTAAGCTTGGGGGAGTACGTATTTCTCACCGACATTGCATTCATCTTCACACATTCATTCCAGTTGTTGGTGTTCATACTTTTTCATTGTAATATCCATGTTAGTTTATTTTCTTTTTCCCTGTAAGTGCATCTAGTGCCACCCCTAGTTGGTTTTGGAGTATTGACGACAAAGTTGGTTGAGGGACTAATGCGTTTGTGAGAATTGCAGGATAACGCAGGTAGTGTCCCTCATTGATTCGGTTTACCTACCGGAGATGACCCCTAAAAATGTATGAAGACATTGAAGACAATGGTGGTATGATAAGATATTCATATTGAAGACTATGACATGAGAAGACATTACGTGAAGACTATGGAGCGCGAAGACTGTGTGGTTTCATTGTTTCCTTTTCTTCTTTGTTGAGTCATAGGAACCACCGTACTGTTAAGTGTGGTCCAAGTGAACTAAGTCAGAGTGACTGAAGTGATGCTCAACCCAAATCCTATGTCTTCGATAGAAGACAATGAGAGCAAATCTTATCCAGAGCTGGATGAGTCAGCTTTGCTTGTAGCCCAAGTAAAGTTGCCGTGTGTGTTTGAAATCTGACCGTTGGAACACGTGTCAGTTCCTTAGTGACCCAGGGTCATTTCGGACAAATCAGGTCAGGTTGCCTTGTGGCTATAAATAGCCCACCCCCTACACCATAAATTGGTGGTTGTTTAGAGTTAGTGCACGGCTTTTGTCGTTTGAGAGCAACCCACCTCGAAGTCTTTAAGAGAGAGAGAGAAATCCTTGCGAGGACAAAGCCCAAACACCCAGAGCCAAAGAGTGTTAGGCATCACTGAAGTCTTTCTGTCTGTGTGACCTAAAGACTTATTACACTTGAGGACTGTGAATCCTCCAGCCGGTTAGGCATCGCGTTCTGAGCATCCAAGAGTCATTGTGGATTGCCGGTGAACGAAGTCTGTGAAGGTTTGGAAGTCTACCTTGAAGACTTACCAGAGTGCTTGGGCGAGGACTGGGTGTCCTTAGCTCAAGGGGAATAAGGTGAAGACACGGTCTTCTGAGTTAAATATCAGCCTCCGTAACCAGACATACAGTTGTCACAGCAACTGGAACTGGTCCAACAAATCCTATGTCTTCAACAAGCAACTGGTTCTATCCCTTTCCATTCCTTACTTAAGTTTGTCTTCGTGAAGTCATTGCATGTCTGTCATACCTGTTTGACTTCATTGCTTGACTACTACTGTTGATTGGCTTCATACTATCTTCCACCCTGATCCTTACTACTTGCTGCTATTAGTCCTGTGCTTTCACATCATTGCATACTTGACTATGGTTTGCTTACAGTAGTTTATCTTCCGCTGCATATCAATTAAGGCATTTCAATTGTTTGTCTTCGAAACTTCCAAGTTTTGAAGACTTCCATAAAAATCGCCTATTCACCCCCCCTCTAGTCGATACTAGCACTTTCAATTGGTATCAGAGCAAGGTACTCCCTTGTTCCGTGTGATTCGGTTTAATCACCTGGAGTTTTAGCTATGTCGATTGCAGGGATAATCAAAGTCTCCGCTGCTTGCCCCGTGTTCGATGGAACTAAATATCCCTACTGGAAGAATAAGATGCGTATGCATCTTGAAGCCATTGATGTCGACATCTGGTATGTCGTCAAGAACGGCGTTCCCAAAACTGGTGAATGTGTCACCCCTACTGATGTCAAGAAGTTCATTCAACTGGACTCTACTGCAAAGAACATCATCTGTGGTCATCTGACCAAAGGACAGTATGGCCGTGTGAGTGCTCTGGAAACGTCGAAGCTAGTCTAGGACTGGCTATCCAAGGTCAACGAAGGCGTCTCAACCCAGAGAGATCAAAGGATCAGTGTTCTTTGCAACCTCTTCAACCGCTTCAAGAGAAACGACAATGAGAATGTCCAGCTCACATTCGATCGCCTCACTGACATCACAAATGAGCTTCAAGCTCTTGGCGCAACTGAGATTACCAAGCATGAAATCGTCAAGACACTGCTGAGATCACTTGACAGCTCCTTTGACACCCTTGCCCTCATGATACAAGAACGTCCTGACTTCAAGACACTCGATCCGTCTGATATACTTGAGAGGCTCAACACACATGAGTTCCAGCTATCTGAGAAAAGAGATATCTATGGTCCAAACTATGGCCGAACTTGTGCTTCGAAGGCAAAAGTTGTTTCCTCATCTGAAGAAGAATCTGACTACAGTTCTGATGATCCTGAAGACATTGGAAAGGAACTTGCTATGCTTGTGAAGAAGTTCCAGAAGTTCACTAAGAAGAAAGGCTTCAGAAAGTCTTCACGATCCAGCTCAAGGAATGATGAAGCTTCCACCCATGATCACAAGAAGAGAACCTGCCACAAGTGCAAGAAACCTAGTCACTACATATCTGAGTGTCCACAGTGGGACAATGAGAAGAAGAAGAAGAAGAGAAAGGAATATGATTCTGATGACAAGAAGAAGAAGAAATCCTCAAAGTCTTCTTCTAAGTCTTCTTCCAAATCTTCATCATACAAGAAGAGCTCATCTGGCAAGGCTCGTGCTTTTGTTGGCAAGGAAATGGATTCAGAGGAGGAGTCTGGTTCTGAGGAGGCGGAGGTGGAGTCTGGAGAGGAGTCTGACCCTGGCGTTGCAAGTCTGGCTCTAGCCACAGCCTATGTTGCCAAGTCCATCTTCAACACTGAAGACAATGACTTCCACACCAACGCTGAAGCTGATGACGAAGACGATCCTACTCCCACCTACTGCTTCATGGCACGTGGTGCCAAGGTAAAATCACGTGATGCTTACTTCCAAACATCAAGTGAAGATGACTCTGATTGTGAATCCAAACCCAGCTACAAAACACTTGCTAAAATTGCAACTGAACAACAAAAGGCTATGGAACATACTCAAAAACTGTTAGACAAAAGCGATGACCTGTTGGACGCGGAAATGACCCGTTCACAGTCTTTAGTTGAAGACATAAAAAATCTTCATGCTAAGTACCAAGAACTTGAAAGTCGTCATGAAACGCTCTCAACTACTTATGAAAGACTCTCCTATGATTATCTTCAAAGGAAGCAAGAGCTTGAGAAATTGAGAGCGACTCATGAAGATCTTCAAAAAGTGAATGAGTCACTTCGCGCTCAACAGATCAGTCCCGCTCAGGATGGATTTGAACCACCATGTCTAAAATGCATTGAGCGTGATAACGCTATATCTGTTGCTGAATGTTCCACTGCTGCTACTGTTTCAATGTCTTCACCTACTGATGTGGTTGCTAACCCCTCTGCGGAGGATACCACTGCTATTGCTGATGAAAATGCTATGTTGAAGACATTGCTTGAAACAGGGATGTATAAGAGTCTGAAAGGGCATCAGACACTCTGCGATGTCCTCAAAAAGCAGATTCTGAATCGAAACCCTAGGAAAGAGGGTGTTGGGTTCGAGAGGAAAATGAATGTTGATGGCTTGTACTGGAAGCCTGAGTAGTACCCTAAAACCACATGGGTTGCTGCAAAGGAACCTTCAGTAGATCCATCCACTTTATCTGGCTTTACCTATGCTAATTGTATTATCATTGATGAATCCTTTGAGGCAAACTATAAGCTGTTCAAGAATCAGAATGGTGAAGTGTTTGCCAGGTACATTGGTACTAACTGCAGGAATGGACCACCTATGAAGAAGATCTGGGTACCTAAGAAGTACATTGAGAATCTTCCTGTGAATGTCGTCATGACACCACCAAGGAAGAAGACAAACCCCAGACCTATAGCTTCATATGGCCCAAAGGCTTCATACAGATACAGGACTCACTTGAGTCACCCTAACGCCAATGTTTTGCAAGGAAATCATGCTTAGACTTATGAATATGAGCGTGTATCTTCGAACCGCTATGTTCATAGGACTAAGAACTTTTCTGCTTATTCATATGAGTATTATTCATCTCCTGCAAAGCTATTTGCTAGGGCTCCAAAGCCGGAATTCTCAGATGCTACACTTAGACTCATTGCTTCTAAGCCACCCCTAAAAATGTGAGTGGCAAAGAAGAATTAACTCTCTTTTGCAGAAAAGGGTCTCCAGCCTGAATTCAAAGGCGTCCAATGCTATTGCTGGGGACCTAAAACACATTAAGGACACATGATAAAATGTCATTCTATATACTTCACATCTGAATCGCTTACCTGCCATACTATGTATCCTAATCGTGATCTAAGCTGTGACAATCCCTATATGTGTCAAATTCTTATGCTTCACAACACTCTTGTGAAGCCTATCCTCCTAACTGCACTGTAGGGTACATCACCAAAAGCTTCAGAATGGATTATGGACAGTGGATGCACAAATCATATGACTGGTGATCGAAGTCTTCTCATGGACTCAACCTTACGTCCACCCGACAAGAGTCACATCACGTTTGCTGACACTGGTAAAAGCAAGGTATTGGGTCTAGGTAGAGTTGCAATCTCAAAGGATCAACACATGGATAAAGTGATGCTTGTTGAATCCCTTGGTTTCAACTTAATGTCTGTCTCAATGCTTTGTGACTTGAACATGATGGTGATATTCAGAAAATATCGTTGCCTTGTACTAATGGAATCTGACAAGTCTCTAGTCTTTGAAGGGTATCGAAAAGATGATCTGTACATGGTAGATTTCTCAGCAGGTCCACAGCTTGCCGTATGTCTTCTCACAAAAGCTTCAGAATGCTGGCTCTGGCATCGAAGGCTAGGGCATGCTGGCATGAGGAACTTACACTCACTCGTCAAGAAGAAGCATGTCATTGGCATCGAGGATGTCAAGTTCAAGAAGGATCATTTGTGCGGTGCCTGCGAAGCTGGAAAGATGACTAGGGCAAAGTACCCCTCGAAGACAATCATGACAACATCTCAACCCTTCGAGCTGTTACACATGGACTTATTCGGACCTACTCACTACTCCACCCTCACAACAACTGCCTGTCTGTATGGCTTCGTAATTGTTGATGACTACTCAATATACACATGGGTGCACATAATTCTCTACAAGACTGAAGTGCAAGATGTCTTCAGACGCTTCGCCAATCGAGCAATGAACAATTATGGTGTGAAGATCAAGCATATCAGAAGTGACAATGGCACTGAATTCAAGAACACCGGACTTGATCTGTATCTGGATACAATGGGAATCACTCATGAGTTCTCTGCTCCATACACACCTCAGCAAAATGGCATCATTGAACGCAAGAACAGAACCCTCATTGAGATGGCTTGAACAATGCTAGATGAATACAAGACACCAAGAAAGTTCTAGCCTGAAGCTATTGATACAGCATGTCACATTATCAACCGTGTGTATATCCATAAGCTTCTGAACAAAACATCCTATGAGCTCCTTACTGGCAAGAAGCCAAACGTCAGTTACTTCAGAGTATTCGGTGCTAGGTGCTGGATCAAGGATCCTCATCACAAGTCAAAATTTGCACCTAAGGCTCACGAAGGCTTCATGCTTGGCTATGGAAAGGACTCACACTCCTACAGAGTCTTCAACCTCTATCTCTATAAAATCGTCGAAACTGTGGATGTGAGATTTGATGAAACCAATGGTTCACAAAGAGAACTCCTGCCAAGTACACTAGATGAAGCTCCTCCAAGCGAATCTATCAAGCTAATGGGAACTGGTGAAATCATGCCTTCTGAAGCACAGCCTGAAGAGGAACTTATCATTTCTGCACCTAACCAACCTGAAGACAATGCTCAGACCAAAGACAATCCTTCCAATGATGACAATGATCAGCAAGAGCAAAGTCTTCGTCCTGTTCATCCTCGTGTTGCAAATGAAGTTCAAACTGAGAGGATAATTGACAGCATCAATGCACCTGGTCCACTGACTCGCTCAAGAGCAACACGGTTAGCAAATTTCTGTGGGCACTTTTCATTTGTATCAATATCAGAACCCAAGAAAGTTGCTGAAGCTTTTATGGAACCTGAATGGATTCAAGCCATGCAAGAGGAACTTCAACAGTTCAAGATGAACAATGTTTGGGAACTTGTCAAGCGACCTGACCCTCGCAAGCATAACATTATTGGAACAAAATGGATATATCGAAACAAGCAAGATGAGCATGGTCAAGTCGTCAGAAACAAAGCACGTCTTGTGGCTCAAGGATACACTCAAGTTGAAGGAATTGACTTCGATGAAACATTTGCTCCTGTTGCTAGGCTTGAAGCTATTCGCATACTGCTAGCCTACGCTAACCATCACAACATCTTGCTATATCAAATGGATGTGAAGAGTGCATTTCTCAATGGCAAGATTGAAGAAGAAGTATATGTAGCTCAACCACCTGGCTTTGAAGATCTAAAACATCCTGATATGGTGTACAAGCTAAACAAAACACTGTATGGCCTCAAACAAGCTCCTCGCGCATGGTATGATACGATCAAAGACTTCCTGAAGAGCAAAGGCTTCAAACATGGATCCCTCGATCCCACACTCTTCATGAAGACATATGATGGTGAACTGTTTGTGTGCCAAATATATGTGGATGATATTATCTTCGGCTGCACCAACCAGAAGTATAGTGATGAGTTTGGGTACATGATGCAAGAGCAATATCAGATGTCCATGATGGGAGAGCTAAAGTTCTTCCTTGGTCTTCAAATTTGTCAGCAAAGAAATGGAATCTTCATATCTCAAGAGAAATACCTCAAAGATTGTCTGAAGAAGTTTGGAATGGAAGACTGCAAAGGTTACACGACACCAATGCCAGCCAAACACCATCTTGGTCCCGACGACAATGGTAAAGAGTTCGATCAAAAGGTATAGCGCTCCATGATTGGTTCTTTACTTTATCTATGTGCATCTAGGCCAGATATTATGCTTAGTGTTTGCATGTGTGCTCGATTCCAAGCGGCACCAAAGGAATCGCATCACTTAGCTGTGAAGCGAATTTTTCGATATTTGTCTTACACCCCAACACTCGGATTATGGTATCCCAAGGGCTCAAAATTTGATTTGGTTGGATTCTCGGATGCTGATTATGCTGGTGACAAGGTGGATCGCAAGTCTACATTAGGCACATGTCACTTTCTTGGTCGATCACTTGTCTGTTGGTCTTCAAAGAAGCAGAACTGTGTATCACTCTCAACTACTGAATCTGAATACATTGCTGCTGGATCCTGTTGTGCTCAGCTTCTATGGATGAAGCAAACTCTCAAGGACTATGGCATCAACCTGAAATAAGTACCTCTATTCTACGACAACGAAAGTGCCATCAAGATAGCCAACAATCCAGTCCAGCACTCGAAGACAAAGCACATTGAAATTCGTCATCACTTTCTCAGAGATCATGTCATGAAGAAAGATATCGACATCATTCATGTCAACACTGAAGAGCAACTGGCAGATATCTTCACAAAGCCCTTGGATGAGAAAAGGTTTTGCAAGTTATGGTGTGAGCTAAATATCTTGGAATCCTCTAATGTCCTGTGAACAGGCACACATCCTAACACTTATGCATGTTGATGACTTAGATGTGCAACACAAAAAGTAATGTATATCTTCAATCAGTGAAGACTTACACTCTGAGTGTGAATACATTAACATGGAATTTGACTTCGGAGCGCCACGATAATTGTGCGCCGTGTCCTGGTCTAATACTTCCTATACGGTGGGTAACACCACCACCAAATCTCTCTGTTTGAAGTGTTTCACTCATGGCATTACTTTTGCAATGACTTTGCATTTGGTTTGTCTTCAGTTTCAATTTATCTTCATGATTTTCTTCACTATGATTATTTGATTGCTTTTTGATATATATATATATATATACTAGTGTTCTGTCCTCTACATCATTCACTTATAGCTATGTCTTCAGTTTGAATCTTTGAACTAAGTGAATGTGATCGGACCCAAACCTCTCTATGCTTTCTATCTCAAACTCTATCTGTCTAAATCATATGCATTCTATTGAAACTGTCAAATGTCTTCTCTGCGTCCTAGTCAGCAGAAGGCAAAGAGACAAACATTAAATCTGTTTTAAATGACTTATCTTTATTGTTGAAATCCGGAGAAGCTGGAACAACTCTCCGACATGCCTGGCGGGCGTGGGAACGTGGGACAACTCTAAGTATGTTGCGTGCTTTCCACGTGCCCCTCAGATGTGAACCGCCAGGGGCACCAGCGTAATTGCGCTGTGCCGCACACCTACTTATAAGTACTTGTCCCCTGCGGTAAAGAAATCCTTCTTCCACCTCTCCACCTCATCAAAACCCTAGCTCCACCGCTAGCTCTCGACGACGCCAGCGACGAAGCGCTTAGCTGCCGTGACTTCTCCGACGCCGTCCTCACGCCGGCCGCGGACATCGTCCTCTCCGCCGTCGCCGTAGGTGTCCTCCATCGCCAAGTTAGGGCACGGTGGGCTAAACTGCTTGTATCCTATTCATCCCATCTAGCAGTTCTTCGTGCGGTAATTATAACTCTATTTTTACCACCTTTTTGATCTTCAAGATTCATCCTATTTACCGAAAGTGGTTTCTGCCTACACTGTGTTAGATCTATTCTGTCTGCATCTCATACTGCCTAGTCTATTCACTTGAATTACATGTCTAGTTTGATTCCTCACTTGTACTTATTCACGGATTCGTACAAATCTGGAACCAACTCACATCACATAAGTGAATGTCTTGGCATCATGAGGTCAATGTCTTCAAACTGATTTATCTTCAAAATCTTCTGAGAATGCATATGACCTCTTCCCCTTCCCTCACATCTCTAATGCTATCACAGGTACATGTCCGTGGGAGAATCCCTTGGTTCTCATAGTCTGCATTCGTTTGCAGAATATTTACAGCATCACATTAACTCTCCTGAAGCCAGTTCCTGCTTGACCAGCAAGCGTAAGTCTCTGAAGCCATTGAACATCTTGAAGCCATTCAGTTTGAAGTTCATGGCTGCAGAAAAATCAGCAAGGACGGGTGGTAGACAGCGCCGAGAAGGAACATCCAAAGATCTGCCTGATGACCTAGCAGAGCTCTACAAGACAGATCCTGAAGAATCTTATCATCAGCGCAAGACACGAATCCAATGGATTCGACGCTATTGGGCTGAAGAATGGTTCAAGTACAAGTTTGTGACCAAGGAATATGCAGAGAAGAATGCTATCAAGAGACCTTGGGGTGATATTCTCTATCGAGGCCTTCAACCCAAGAACAGAGCTGAAGCTATTGCGCAAGGCTTCTATCCTTGCATGGTCCGTGGACCTCAACCTGAGAACGCCGATCCCACGTCATTGCTCTGGTGTCGTGACGATGCTCTCTTCAAGCGCAAATTTCAGTTCGCTCAGGCTTCGGCCAAGAAAAACAAGAAGTCATTGGGATTGGACTTCAACCCTGGTCCCTCTGCTCCCCATGCTGACGGCTCCTGTGATGCAGAACCCAATGTCATCGGCCCCTTCTCAAACCTCGATGGCCTCATCACCCACATCTTGGTCCAGGGTGCCAGAGTAGATCATTCTGACAATGATGCTGACACCGATGAAGCCCCAGCTCCTCCTCCGAAGCCGCAGAAGCAAAAGAAGCCAAAGGCTTCAAGATCAGCTGCACCTCCAAAAGCTTCTCGTGCGAAGCCACTGGCCACTGCACCTCCTGAAGACAGTGTGCAGTCTGAAGATCAATCACGTATCTCCAAGAGAACGGAGAAGAAGAAGCAAATTGTCAGGCATACTGATCAAACCTTGACTCCTGCTACCATTCTGCGTGGAGAACCCATTGATCTGTCCAGTGATGAAGATCTTGCAGATGATGCCCTTGAGCAACTGATAAAGAGCAAGGAAGAAGCAGAAATCTTCAACAACTTGCCTCTCTTCGATGTGGCAATCATCCACAACTTCATTGATGAGTGGTTCGACACCCCCAATCTCAGGTTTGAAGATTTGCAGCTTCCCATTGGCCTTAGCGTCTCTTTCAATGGCGCCATTGCTTCTGAGCTAGCTCTCGCTCAGCGCATCGTTGAGCTGAAGAACAAGATTGATTATGAGAAGGCTCGATTCAAGAAGCATGTGGCCAAGCTAAGTGTTCAAGACGTCAGAAACTTCAAGGTCATGCTGCATGAGCTTAAAGAAGCTTTTCTTAAGAAGCGTGAAGAAGCTGAGGGCTCTCGTGAGCGCATGAAGAGTTTGGCTGATAAGTGTGTGCTTGCCTACAATGAGGCAGAGAAGCGCAAATCTCTTGGCCGTCCTGGCATTGACCCCAGGATGGCTGCAAAGAAGAAGAAGCCATCTACCGCTCCACCCGCACCTGCAAGTCAAGAAGCCCCTCGCATTATCTTCCCAAGCAGCATGACTGGCTCGAAGCCAAAGGTCTCCACAACCTCTTCAGAATAGAATAAGACGAGGGCTGCCGAGGCTGAAGCCAGAAAGAGGAAGCATACTGAAGCCTCTAATGCCGCTCCCTCCAAGAAGAAGCGCAAGACCAAGAAGACTAGGGCTGCTCCCATAGAGCCCTTAGTTGTTGAACCCATTTCAGTGGTTCGCCCTGCGTCAGAACATCAAGAAAGAAGGATGATAGTTCATGAGCCTGTTTCCACAGAGGCTCATGAAGCTGAAGATATTCCAGCAGCTGAACCCGCCGCTGCTGAAGACATTGGTCAAGATGACAATGTTGAAGATGATGAAGTTCTTCCTCAGATTGAACACAATGTGGTATCATCGCCTGTTCTTACGAACAGCAAACTCATCCTCTGACGCCAACTGCTCAGGATGCATTGTGGGCCGATCACCCACAGCAACAAGACTCCCCAAGTACTCGCCAACAACAGCAACAAGCTACACCACCCGTGCAAGAAGAAGATGAAGACTTTGAGGCCCAGCCAACTCCATCTCCAAAGGCGTTGCCAGCATTTCGTAGGCTTCACAAAGGACAAAGGCCTCAAGTCCCTCTATCGAGCGTTCCAGAAGGAGAAGTGCAACGCCAACCTGTTGCACGTCAAGTATTTTCTGAACCCACTCCAACTGTGAATGTCTCCTCGTTTGAAGCCCAAGCTGCTGAAGACATTCCGGCTGCATCAGCCAATGAGAATCAAGAAGACGTACGTGTACCAACTCCCCCAGTTATTGAAGAAGCTGTTCCTGATGTGAACGAGCCAATGCCCGACCCTCCTGTTCATCAAGTGGAGGTTGAAAATGTTGAAGCTGCCACCACCAATGCCAATGAAGCCAATGATGTTGCCATGGCTGGCGCTAATGTGGAGCTTGCACCCACCAGTGTGCCTGAAGCTAATGAGGCCACTGTTCCTGAAGCACCTGTTGTGCAGCCTGAAGCCTCAGCTGTTGCCACTGCTCCTGTCCGCCACCAAGGCCCCATACAATTGAGCAAGCATACAGTCATGGTCAGCTAACCACTGTTCGATGGCCCATTCTGGTACCTCTGCCTACTGCCTCTGGACCTCAATTTGATTATCATGTTGAGCATAGGCCTCAGGTCCAGAAGCCAAAGCCAAGACTGCCAAGGTTTCCAGGTACTGCAAACTCACTAGGGTCCTTCAATGCCAATGGCTTCAAAAGCCACAATACCTTCTTTGACAGCGCCAAGAATCCCTACTCAAAGCCAAAGATATCATCAGATCGTTTCTAGAGCTATCAACAGCGAAGCTATTACTCCTGCGTTCTGTATGATCAAGGGTGCATTTTCCCTCATATGCGCCTTGACACTGAAGCTATTGCTGGACTGCCCGTGCTTAGAAGAAGAACTTGATTGCTTTCGTGATGCTAGTCTGCTCAACTTTGTGACAGACAAAGAACACTTGAATGAAGAGCTATTGCTTCAATTCTATGCTACTCTACACATTCGCGGCTACAACAGAGATATCTAGACATGGGTTCTCGAGTGGATGACCGGAAATGTTCATCATGAAGCCAAAGCTCTTGACATCATCGAGCTTATAGGGCTAGCCACTCCTGGAGAGCTATATGAACCTGATTGTCAACTACACCGCAATGCATTGGAGAGCATCTTCCATAAGCCAGAACCCAACATGAGCCAGATGTTGAGCATGATGAAGCCTTTGCCATCTGACGCTGAATATCCAATAGAGTTCTTTGTTGAAGACCTTGAGTATCTGCCACGCACAATATATCATATTATCAGGCAAACTCTATGACCTATCAAAGGACATTCATCAGCGGCCAAGCTTGAAGGAGCTATGAAGACTTTGGTCTTTTACATTCTCAATGGCATCAGCTTCAATACTCAAGAATTCTTCATCAAGCAACTTGCTGCTTCTGGATCTGACCTGTTTGGTCTGAAGTTCTATGCTCCATGGGTCATGCGCCTCATCAAGCGACACTCCTCTGTCAACTATCAACCCTCTGCTCGCAATCATCTGATCTTTTTGCCAGAGGTTGATATGTCAGTTGAAGCCATATACTCTGACCCTGCCAAGAAGCCTCTTTGTCTTCAGAATGTCGAGCACCAAAGCTTCACTCAACCCATAGAAGGCGTCCAAGCTGCAACACGAATCTATCCAATGGCTGGAAATACTCGTCTGCCTCATCGTGCACCTACTGAAGCCACTGAAAGCACCATTGCCCAAAGGCCTCGGAAGCGCTCTCGCGTTCTCAATGACCGAGAACTTCTCGTGGCACTTCATCAGAAACAGGATAAGCATCACTATTGGCTCAAGAGACAGATGCAAAGCCTCTTGGTGGATGTCAATCACATTCGCAACCTTGCCACCAAGAATGCATTTGTTGCTCATGGGACTTGCAGGCGATCATGGAAGAGTTTGACTCTGCTTAGTGCTGAAGCAGATCTTCAAGACGATGGCTTCAATGAAAGATTCCAGTTTGACTCCACTCCTCCACGGACTGCTGTCCTACGTCGAACTCCATCTCTAGAAGGCTCTGACTATTCTTCCTCCGCGGAAACTGCCAATGCCAGAGTGATCGATGATGAAGATGATGCTACTTCACCGCCTCCTACTACTGCACGCATCGACACTGCACCAAGTACGTCTGCACCGCCAACCAACGACGACAACCCTGCTGCTTCACCTACTCATGAAGACGAGTAGATGCTCTATGTCTTCAAACCTTTTTGGTCCTTACTGACAAAAGGGGGAGAAGCGTATGAGTTGATAGTCTTCAAGCGGGTTCATATGGGCGGTTGCATTATATTTTGCCTCGTGCTTAGAACTCTTGCTTTTGAACCATTTGGTTCTTTGAGTTGTAACACTTAAACTTGATGGTCGTCTGCTACTTATTTGCTTTACTGTGATGCGATGATAAATTCCGCATGTGCGATGATAACTTCCGCACTTAGATCATTCTGCAGACGTCCATTTTTCATTATGCATGTCATTCTATTTGCTATATCATTTCATGCATGATGAATTATCTTCATAAGTTGAAGAGGATCTCCACAAGTACAACCTGCCATGTGCATTTGCATTCCAAAAGCAAATTACTTATATGCACATCTTCAGGGGGAGCCCTTGCTACTTATGAAGACAATTCCCTATCCGTACAATTCCACATACTTTATCCCCGTTGAAAACTTCAACCAGTTTGTCATCAATCACCAAAAAGGGGGAGATTGTAAGTGCATCTAGTGCCACCCCTAGTTGGTTTTGGAGTATTGACGACAAAGTTGGTTGAGGGACTAATGCGTTTGTGAGAATTGCAGGATAACACAGGTAGTGTCCCTCATTGATTCGGTTTACCTACCGGAGATGACCCCTAAAAATGTATGAAGACATTGAAGACAATGGTGGTATGAGAAGATATTCATATTGAAGACTATGACATGAGAAGACATTACGTTAAGACTATGGAGCGCGAAGACTGTGTGGTTTCGTTGTTTCCTTTTCTTCTTTGTTGAGTCATAGGAACCACCGTACTGTTAAGTGGGGTCCAAGTGAACTAAGTCAGAGTGACTGAAGTGATGCTCAACCCAAATGCTATGTCTTTGAGCGAAGACAATGAGAGAAAATCTTATCCAGAGCTGGATGAGTCAGCTTTGCTTGTAGCCCAAGTAAAGTTGCCGTGTGTGTTTGAAATCTGACCGTTGGAACACGTGTCAGTTCCTTAGTGACCCAGGGTCATTTCAGACAAATCAGGTTGGGTTGCCTTGTGGCTATAAATAGCCCACCCCCTACACCATAAATTGGTGGCTTCTTAGAGTTAGTGCACGGCTTTTGTCGTTTGAGAGCAACCCACCTCGAAGTCTTTGAGAGAGAGAGAGAGAAATCCTTGCGAGGACAAAGCCCAAACACCCAGAGCCAAAGAGTGTTAGGCATCACTGAAGTCTTTCTGTCTGTGTGACCTGAAGACTTATTACACTTGAGGACTGTGAATCCTCTAGCCGGTTAGGCGTCGTGTTCTGAGCATCCAAGAGTCATTGTGGATTGCCGGTGAACGAAGTCTGTGAAGGTTTGGAATTCTACCTTGAAGACTTACCAAAGTGCTTGGGCGAGGACTGGGTGTCCTTAGGTCAAGGGGAATAAGGTGAAGACACGGTCTTCTGAGTTAAATCTCAGCCTCCCTAACCAGACGTACAGTTGTCACAGCAACTGGAACTGGTCCAACAAATCCTATGTCTTCAACAAGCAACTGGTTCTATCCCTTTCCATTCCTTACTTAAGTTTGTCTTCGTGAAGTCATTGCCTGTCTGTCATACCTGTTTGACTTCATTGCTTGACTACTACTGTTGATTGGCTTCATACTATCTTCCACCCTGATCCTTACTACTTGCTGCTATTAGTCCTGTGCTTTCACATCATTGCATACTTGACTATGGTTTGCTTACAGTAGTTTATCTTCCGCTGCATATCAATTAGGGCATTTCAATTGTTTGTCTTCGAAACTTCCAAGTTTTGAAGACTTTCATAAAAATCGCCTATTCACCCCCCCCTCTAGTCGATACTAGCACTTTCATTCCCGCATTCTTTGTGTGTTTGAGAAACTTTGACAAAATCCAAAAAAAGTAGTTTAGTTTAGTTTACTTTCCATGTTTATGTAGTAGTACTATTAAAGAAAACCCAAAAAGATTTCTCGTTCTTCTTTTGCTTGTTGGGAGCTTTCCCGTGCAAATAGTTTTTCTCATTCTTTGTTTCACTTTCTTCAAAAAAACAAAAACTCTAAAAACATTTCAGTATGTTTCTTTGAAATTCTTTTCTTTTCTTTGGGGGTCGAGAGGAGAAGACCACGATGAAAATGTTGAGTGGCTCTCATTTGCATTATTGTTGATCTAACAAAGAGCCCATATTACTTTGTCTTCTCCTTTGAATAAATGTTTGCAGATTCCAGCTTAGTCCAATGCGCATGCACTATTATTATTATTCACACCATTCGGTCATGCAAGTGAAAGGCAATAATGACAATATATGATGAAATGATTGAGATGAGAAAAAGCTAGTATGAACTTGACCTATCTTGTTTTTGTAAATATTATTAGTTCATCATTCCTGATTCAGCCTATTATGAATGAAACATGTTTGCAATGACAATTTGATATTATAGTTACTCATTCCATGCTTAATTAACTAGGAGTTTATAATGGTTTACCTTGCGTGCCAACATGCTATTAAAATGGTTGTGATGTAGTATGATAGGATGGTATCCTCCTTTGAATGAGTCGAGTGACTTGACTTGGCACATGTTCACGCATGTAGTTGAAACAAAATCAACATAGCCTCCACGATATTTATGTTCATGGTGATTTATATCCTACTCATGCTTGCACCCAGTGTTGGTTAATCTTAATGCATGTTCATGACTGTTGTCGCTCTCTAGTTGGTCACTCCCCAGTCTCTTTCTAGCCTTCACTTTTACTAAGCAGGAAAATACTGCTTGTGCATCCACTTCTATATACCCCAAAGTTGTTCCATATGAGTCCACCATACCTACCTATATGTGGTATTTACCTACCGTTCCAAGTAAATTTGCATGTGCCAAACTCTAAACCTTCAAATGAAATTCTGTTTTGTATGCTCGAATCTCTCATGTAGCAACTAGGGCTGTCTATATCTTCCATGCTAGGTGTGTTATTCTCACAATGAGTGGACTCTTCTCATCATTCACGAGAAAATGGCTGGTAATCGGGATGCCCAGTCCCATGCTCCAATCAAATCAAAATAATTGCAAACAAAACCCCCCAGGATTGTTGTTAGTTGGACGGTACCCGTTGTTTCGGACCAGCCGTGGAGTGTGCTTGTTAGTGGTGGGGGAGTATAAATTTACCATTCTGTTTGGGAACCGCCTATAATGTATGTAGCATGGGAGATACCGAGATCTCTTGGTTGTTATGTTGACAATGAAAGTATACCACTCAAAATATTATTTATCTCTGTTTCAAACTTGAGCTCTGGCACCTCTGCAAATCCCTGCTTCCCTCTGCGCAGGGCCTATCTATTTATTTTTATGTTGAGTCATCATCCTCTTATAAAAAGCACCAGTTAGAGAGCACCACTTTCATTTATATGCATGGTTATTAATTGATATTGAGTATGACTGTGACTGGATCTCTTTTGCCATGAATTACAATGTCTAGTCAGTTCTTGATCTTCAGGGGTGCTATGCATTTATGTTTTGCGGTCTCAAAAAGGGCTAGCGAGATACCATCTTGTTATATCATATCATGATTGTTTTGAGAAAGTATTGTCCTCCGAGTTTTATTATTATTACTCGCTAGTTGATTATGCCATTGATACTGGTATGCGTGAGACCTAAATGTTATTGTGAATATGGTTAGTTCATAATCCTTGCTGAAAACTTGAATGCTGGCGTTACATATTTGCAACAACAAGATCAAACAGAGTTTGTAAAATTTTTTCTTTATCACTTTCAGTTTGTCAACTGAATTGCTTGAGGACAAGCAATGGGTTAAGCTTGGGGGAGTTGATACGTCTCCAACGCATCTGCTTTTCCAAACTCTTTTGCCCTTGTTTTGGACTCTAATTTGCATGATTTGAATGGAACTAACCCGGCCTGACGTTGTTTTCAGCAAAATTGCCATGGTGTTATTTTTGTGCAGAAATAGAAGTTCTTGGAATGACCTGAAACTTCATGGAGATCAGTTTTGGAATAAATAAAAAAAATGGCGAAAGAATCAACTGAAGGGGCCCCACACCCTGGCCACAAGGGTGGGGGGTGCGCCCACCCCCCCCCTGGGGCACGCCCCCTGTCTTATGGGCCCCCTGGACCTCCACCGACCTCAACTCCAACTCCATATATTCACGCTCGGGGAGAAAAAGATTAGAGAGAAGGATTCATTGTGTTTTACAATACGAAGCCGCCGCCAAGCCCCGTTCTTCCCTGAGAGGGCAGATCTGGAGTCCGTTCGGGGCTCCGAAGAGGGGAATCCATCGCCATTTTAATCATCAACCATCCTCCATCACCAATTTCATGATGTGCACCGCCATGCGTGAGTAATTCCATCGGCTTGCTGGATGGTAATGGGTTGGATGAGATTTACCATGTAATCGAGTTAGTTTTTGTTAGGGTTTGATCCCTAGTATCCATTATGTTCTAAGATTGATGTTTCTATGACTTTGCTATGCTTAATGCTGTCACTAGGGCTCGAGTGCCATGATTTCAGATCTGAACCTATTATGTTTTCATGAATATATGTGTGTTCTTGATCCTATCTTGCAAGTTATAGTCACCTACTACGTGTTATGATCCGGCAAACCCGGAGTGACAATAGTCGGGACACTTCCCGGTGATGACCGTAGTTTGAGGAGTTCATGTATTCACTAAGTGCTAATGCTTTGGTCTGGTACTCTATTAAAAGGAGGCCTTAATATCCCTTAGTTTCCAATAGGACCCCGCTGCCACTGGAGGGTAGGACAAAAGATGTCATGGAAGTTCTTTTTCATAAGCATGTATGACTATATTCCGAATACATGCCTACATTATATTTATGAATTGGAGCTAGTTCTGTGTCGCCCTACATAATTATCCATCATTGATCCATTGCCTACGAGCTCGTTTCATATTGATCTTTGCTAAGTTACTATTCCGTTGCCGCTATTACGATTGCTACAAAACTACTACTATTACTTTTGCTACGGTTACCGTTACTTCCATACTACTTTGCTACAAAATACTTTGCTGCGGATATTAAGTCTTTCGGGTGTGGTTGAATTGACAAATCAGCTGCTAATACTTGAGAATATTCTTTGGCTCCCCTTGTGTCAAATAAATAAATTTGCGTTGAATACTCTACCCTCGAAAACGGTTGCGATCCCCTATACTTGTGGGTTATCAGTACCGCCAACGGGCGCGGCGGATCTCACGGGTAGAGTGGTAGGACTCGAGCAGCACCGCTTGCTTCACCACGTCCGCGTCCGGCGTGATCTCTCTGCTGACGGTGAGCTGCTCTTCCGCCTGCTGGTGCTCCTGGAGAAGCTGGTGGTTGTAGGCGGTGTCATCCTGCGCCTCCTAGAACTACTACTCCCGCACCATGTCCATGTAATGAGCACGGGCCTTACCAATGGTCATGTGCAATGCATCGGTGAGGGTGGCGCGTACGATGTTGGCGCAAACCGACAGATCTTGGGTAGGGGATCCCGAGCTATAGGTCTAGGAGCAATGGTAACAGGGTACGAAGGGAGGCGATGTTTACCCAGGTTTGGGCCTTCTCAAAGAGCTAAAACTGTTGGGAAACATAGTAGAAAATAAAAAAGAACATGCCTACGCACACCCAAGATCAATATGAAGATGCATACGGGTTGGGATCATGATTGTTACCGTCACTGAGTTGTAGCGGAAGAAGAATGTGTTGGCGTAGACTGTACTTTGAGTCCCTCGAACCGTCGATGAATCCCATGAACCGTCCATGAACAGTCCCTCGAACTGAACTTCGAGAGCACGACCTCTCTACTTGGTTGCAAGTGTGCAGTCTTCCCGATCGAGAAGCGCTTCACGGTCCAAAGCTAATTGTCACCAGAGAATAAGAGGGAGGAGATTAGAACCACACAAGGCTTCTAATTATGAGAATTAGAGGAACAAGACTAAGTTGTAGTCATGTAGGATCAACTTGAACTAGAACTAGAAGAACAAGAGGAGGCTCCATAACTTGTGTATTCAATAGAGAAAAACCCTGGATATATATTTTGGAGGGGAAGGAGAGGGTATCCACCAAGGAGGGAAGGAAGGTCCCTCCTTAGTGTGCCTGCCAAGGGAGGGGAGGAGGAGTCCTCCCCCTCTCCAATTCGGCCCCCTTCCATGGCAAAGGGGGCGCCTCCCCCACTTGGGCCTTAGTGGCCCAAGTTGCCTTCCACCAATTGGCCTTTTTAGGCCCGTTGATATTAAATTAAATATAAAAGTGTTCAAATATTTTAAAACCCTTTTATATATAATTTAGTAGTCCAAGAAACATTTTCCACCTATATATTATTTATCGGTAATAACCGGTATTACCCGATACTCTCTGAAATCGTCCGGTGACCCCGAAACGCTTCCGGATTCTCTCGAAACTTTTTTGAATATTAATGAAACAATTCCGCAAATATATTCTCATCTCTACACTCAGCAGATCATGATTATCTTAAGGTTGTGATCTCGTAGGTTCGGTAACTCATAGACATGAACGAAACCCCTTCGTTCAATGGCCGACAGTGGAGCTGTGGATGTCCATATCGATCCCTTTGAGCACACGAACGATATTTGAGTGAAACTTTGGTTATCATATGATGTTCCCTTTGCTTCGTGATACTTCACAAAACACGAGATGCATCGGTATCCTCCTGAGTCATCACATGCTCACTATATCAATATCCTCATTACCGATTTTGTTCTTCTTTCTTATTAACGTGTTACGGCATCCCTGTGACATAGTCACTTGTGTCCAAACGATGATGTATGCCGTCACACCGAGAGGGACCTAAGAATATCTCTCAATCGTCAGAGGAGCAAATCCCACTCTCAAGCTATCTAGTCACTTGTCAAACTTTCTGATGAACTTGTAAGTTGTCATTACGATCATCGTGTTACATGTGACATTTGAGCAACCCCAAAGTCTGCCGTACAATAAGAAGTGATTATGATATTCTCATGGTCTAAGGAGCAAAATCACATGTTAACACTTCATGTTACTACAATTGATTACAGACAATATTATCTCAATTCATTACAAATAAGTTTCAGTCGATTCAATATGATCGTTCTTCAACGTCATAATCTCAATGTTGTTTTAGGACTATTGTTTAACATTTAACGATATCCTAAGATCTGGAAAACATGATCACCAACAACACTTAAGCTACTCCTAGAAACATGACTAGGAACCTTTTGTTTAACTATTTATCATTCAACACGTGCATATGAGTTTTCAATTGAATCACATATTCCAGGATCATAGCAGTTATAGCATAGAATATAAACTCTTTCATTATGACTATAGAAATATAATAATGCAAATATTATTGCCTCTAGGGCATATTTCTAACAGTCTCCCACTTGCCCTAGAGTGAATAATCTAGTAACCACTTTTAATTTTTAAATCAGTGGCAATACGGTGTCAGTCCATGTTTTGCTTGTGGTATAAACTTCGTCCTATCGAATGTAACAATCTTCAGATCGATGTGTATCATTTGCATTTCAATGCATCTGTCATACTTTCAGATAAATTCATAATTTGTGTGGAACTGGCTTTGTATGTATTGAATCACTGGTAGGACCTATGATTCCTTATACTAAGATATGGAACCACCATTAAGAACAATATTCCATTTGCACAATTATCTAGAAATCATACCAAGCTCATAAATGAACTTTTGATTCATTATCCTCTATTGTTACTTCTAAAGTGACAATATACTCAACCTTCTATTGTAGAATTCACCACAGTAATCTTTTGGACCAATTCCAACTTACTGTGCCACCATAAATTGAAATCGAAAATCGCTTAAAGCATCGATGAAGTTTTTGTCGAAGTACTACTTACAATGAGCATGTACTGATGTAACTCCTTACAACAATTGAGGGAGTCCTGGACTAGGGGGTGTCCGGATAGCCAAACTATCATCTTTGGCCGGACTCCTAGACTATGAAGATACAAGATTGAAGACTTCGTCCCGTGTCCTGATGGGACTTTCCTTGGTGTGGAAGGCAAGCTTGGCAATACGGATATGTAGATCTCCTACCATTGTAACCGACTCTGTGTAACCCTAGCCCTCTCCGGTGTCTATATAATCCAGAGGGTTTTAGTCTGTAGGACGAACAACAATCATACCATAGGCTAGCTTCTACGGTTTAGCCTCTTTGATCTCGTGGTAGATCTACTCTTGTACTACCCATATCATCAATATTAATCAAGCAGGAGTAGGGTTTTACCTCCACCGAGAGGGCCTGAACCTGGGTAAAAACATCGTGTCCCTTGTCTCCTGTTACCATCCGCCTAGACGCACAGTTCGGGACCCCCTACCCGAGATCGGCCGGTTTTGACACCGACATTGGTGCTTTCATTGAGAGTTCCTCTGTGTCATCACCTTTAGGCCCGATGGCTCCTTCGATCATCAACAACGACGCGGTCCAGGTTGAGACTTTTCTCCCCGGACAGGTCTTCGTATTCGGCGGCTTTACACTGCGGGACAATTCACTTGGCCATCTGGAGCAGATTGAAAGCTACGCCCCTGGCCATCAGGTCAGATTTGGAAGTTTGAACTATACGGCTGACGTCTGCGGAGACTTGATCTTCGACGGGTTCGAGCCACAGCCAAGCGTGCCGCACTGTCACGATGGGCATGATGTAGCTCCGCTGCCGGACAGTGCCCTGGAGGCCGCACAAGTGTCCGCTCCGACCCTTAGCTTGGAGCCGACCGCGCCGATCGAGGATGGGTGGCTGGACACCGCCTCGGGGGCTGCTACCTCTACGACGATAGAGCCGAATACTAACCCTGTCCTTTGTGAAGCTCGTGACTCCAAGGTGCCGGACTCCTCTCCGGACTCCGACCTTCCGCGCCCCTGCCAATCGAATCCGATTGGGCGCCGATCATGGAGTTCACTGCTGCGGACATCTTTCAGCACTCGCCCTTTGGCGACATCCTGAATTCGCTAAAGTGTCTCTCTTTATCAGGAGAGCCCTGGCCGGATTATGGTCAGGATGGTTGGGATGCAGACGACGAAGAAATTCAAAGCCCACCCACCACCCACTTCGTAGCCACTGTCGATGACTTAACCGACATGCTAGACTTCGACTTCAAAGACATCGACGGTATGGACGACGATGCAGGAGACGACCAAGAACCAGCGCCTACAGGGCACTGGAAGGCCACCTCGTCATACGACATTTACATGGTGGACATCCCAAAGGATGGGAATGGCGATGGAACAACGGAGGACGACCCCTCCAAGAAACAGCCTAAGCGCCGGCATCAGCGGCGCCGCTCTAAATCCCACCACAGTAAAAATGGAGATTCCGACACCGGAGACAATAACACCCCGGACAGTGCCGAAGACAACCCCCTCCAGCAGGATTCAGCGCAGGAGGATGGAGAAGCCAACCCTCATGAGAGAGCGGCAGACAGAGAGGTAGAGGACGATAATTATATGCCTCCCTCCGAAGACGAGGCAAGCCTCGACGACGACGAATTTGTCGTGCCTGATGATCCCGTCGAACAAGAGCGTTTCAAACGCAGGCTTATGGCCACAGCAAGCAGCCTCAAGAAAAAGCAGCAATAGCTTAGAGCTGACCAAGACTTGCTAGCCGACAGATGGACTGAAGTCCTTGCGGCCGAAGAGTATGAACTCGAACGCCCCTCCAAGAGCTACCCAAAACGCAGGCTGCTACCCCTATTAGAGGAGGAAGCACCTAAACCTACATCACCAGCGTATAATACGGCTGACCGGCCACCTCGTGGCCGCGACAGAGAGGCCTCTCGGCCCTACACTCAAGCCGCACCCCGGCGCCGCTCAAAAAATACCAAGGCGCGGTAAAATGCGCCAGACCTGCGGGATATACTCGAGGACAAGGCAAGGCAAACAAGATCGATCTACGGATCGCGTGGGCGCCCCACGATACGTGATGATAACCGCCACGCCGGATATGGCAATTCCGGCCGGGCGGAACATAGTAGACAAAGCTCATTTGAGCTGCGTCGTGATATAGCCCAATACAGAGGCGCCGCACACCCACTATGCTTCACAGACGAAGTGATGGATCATCAAATCCCTGAGGGTTTCAAACCCATAAACATTGAATCATACGATGGCACAACAGATCCGGCGGTCTGGATGGAGGAGTATCTCCTCCATATCCACATGGCCCGCGGTGATGATCTACACGCCATCAAATACTTCCCACTCAAGCTTAAAGGACCAGCGCGGCATTGGCTTAACAGCTTGCCAGCAGAGTCAATCAGTTGTTGGAAAGACCTGGAAGCCGCATTCCTTGACAACTTCCAGGGCACTTATGTGCGACCACCGGACGCCGATGACCTAAGCCACATAATTCTGCAGCCAGAAGAATCGGCCAGACAATTCTGAACACGGTTCCTAACCAAGAAAAATCAAATCATCGACTATCCGGATGCAGAGGCCCTCGCAGCCTTCAAACACAACATCCGCGATGAGTGGCTTGCCCGGCACCTAGGACAGGAAAAGCCGAAATCCATGGCAGCCCTCACAACACTCATGACCCGCTTCTGCGCGGGAGAGGATAGCTGGCTAGCTCGTAGTAACAACATGACCAAGAGACCTGGTAATTCGGATACCAAGGACACAAACGGCAGGTCGCGTCGCAACAAGCACAAGTGCCGCATTAATGGCAACAATACTGAGGATACGACAGTCAACGCCAGATTCAGAGGCTCTAAACCCGGTCAGCGGAAAAAGCCATTGAAAAGAAATACTTCGGGCCCGTCCAATTTGGACCGAATACTCGATCGCTCGTGCCAGATACACGGCACCCCCGAAAATTTAGCCAATCACACCAACAGGGATTGTTGGGTGTTCAAGCAGGCAGGCAAGTTAACTGCCGAAAACAATGACAAGGGGCTGCATAGCGATGACAAGGAGGAGACCCGGCCGCCGAACAATAGAGGACAGAAGGGTTTCCCCCCACAAGTGCGGATGGTGAACATGATATACGCAACCCACATACCCAAAAGGGAGCGGAAGCGTGCACTCTGGGACGTATATGCGATGGAGCCAGTCGCCCCAAAGTTCAATCCGTGGTCCTCCTGCCCGATCACTTTTGATCAAAGGGACCACCCCACTAGCGTCCGCCATGGAGGATTCGCCGCATTGGTTCTAGACCCAATCGTCGACGGATTTCACTTCACTAGAGTCCTGATGGATGGCGGCAGCAGCCTGAACCTGCTTTATCAGGATACAGTGTGCAAGATGGGCATAGACCCCTCAAGGATTAAACCCAAAAAGACGACCTTCAAAGGTCTCATACCAGGTGTAGAGGCCAACTGTACAGGCTCATTTACACTTGAAGTGGTCTTCGGATCCCCGGATAACTTCCGAAGCGAGGAGTTAATCTTCGACATAGTCCCGTTCCGAAGTGGCTATCATGCACTGCTCGGACGAACCTCACTTGCAAAGTTCAATGCGGTGCCGCACTACGCATACCTCAAGCTCAAGATGCCAGGCCCTCGAGGAGTCATTACGGTCAACGGAAACACCGAACGCTCTCTCCGAACAGAGGAGCATACAGCGGCTCTCGCGGCGGAAGTACAAAACAGCCTCTTAAGGCAATTCTCAAGTCCGGCTGTTAAGCGGCCAGACACCGTCAAGCGCGCCCGGAGTAACCTACAACAAGACCGCCTGGCACGTTCCGAGCACGCGTAGCAATGCGGCCCCAACCCCAGCCCTCGCGAAATCGTGAGATCAGTACCACGTGTACATAACTACGCTCTGGAGATACCATGGGCATAGGGGTAGGGGCACGACCACGGCATGCCCGGAGAGCGGCTCAACCGCACCAGGGGCTCCCAATTGTGTCATTCTTTTTTTTCTTATTCGCAGGACTCCGTTTTCCAGAAGCCCTGCCGGCAGTAGAATTGCCGAACTCACGATGCAACAGCTAGGGAAGTAGGAAAGCCACGTCGAGTGTCCAGGTGGTCTCTATTACAAGCAGTATACCTGTTTTACATACCATCCCGCAGCCTACCCCTGGAGGGGGACATGTTAAATAGTCCCATCCCTTGCTTATCGCACTATTTGTGTCGTTCTGCTTTCATTGCAGTATTTTTTAAGCAATGCATTGCTTTTTGCCTATTATTGCATTCCTTTTTTATCCATATATGTTCACTTATGACATGTTGCATCCGTACGCTTTGGTACGGCCAAATACACCAGGGGCTTAAGTTCCCCAAAATATGGTGTGATAAGTCTGAACACTTTCACAAGTGCGGCACCCCGTACTTATAGCATTATATGCATCGGCTCCGAATCATGTCTTCGGTCAATAGTTGGGTTTGCCCGGCTCCCATGTTTTGGTACCTTACGTTCCGTTATATCGGCTAAGGTAGCGCTGGGAGAACCACTGCGATTGTGCCCCAGTTGTGCTGGGTTGAGCACCTCAGTGGAGAAAGCTAAAACTGACCGTCATGATATGGCAAGAGCCGGTCGCTATTCGAGAGATTTTTTCGAGTCCCTAAAGACTTATGCCGCTTAGAGCGAGGAGCCGGCTTTGTTCGGCCCAGGCGTGGATAGCGCCCCGAATTCGGTCTTCCGAACACTAGGGGCTTCGCCGAAATTTAAAATTATAGAATTCTATGGCTAAGTGGGAGTGTTCAAGCATTATAAGTCCGATTGCCTTGTTCGTTGTGTTGAGCGCCTCCCTCGAAGGACCCAAGGATGGGAACAAGATCGCTCAAGTTTATCCCGAACACCCCAGCACTCGTGGCATGGGGGCTGAAGCCAACGACTTGCCATCTCTCAAATTTGATAAACGGCCGCACAGAAGGTAATATTTTAAATTGACAAGCGTTGCTTAGCGCATATGAACAAAGTTTTCAGCGTACAGGATAACAAATGCGAGTCTACTCAACAATTACATCTTTGGAGCACTCACCCGCTATAAGGCAGGCACCCTTCAGGACACCCCTATAGTACATTCCGGGCGTGCGATACTCCTTGCCCGGCGGTGGCGCATCAATCACAAGCTTCTCGGCGTCCATCTTGCCCCAGTGCACTTTAGCGCGGGCAAGGGCCCGGCGGGCACCTTCAATACAGACGGAACGCTTGATGACTTCAATCGATGGACAGGCGTCCACAAGCCGCCGCACTAGACCGAAGTAGATCCCAGGCATGGCTTCTTTAGGCCACAGCCAAACTATGAGGCCCTTCATGGCCTGTTCAGCCACCTTGTGGAGCTCGACCAGCTGTTTCAGCTGGTCGCTTAGGGGCGCCGGATGTCTGGCCTCAGCATACTGAGACCAGAACACCTTTTCCATCGAGCTCCCCTCCTCGGCTCGGTAGAACACGGTAGCATCAGACACACTACGGGCAGATCTGCGAACGCTCCTGGAGAGCTCCGAATTCGGGGCTTTTTGGGCTTCGGCCTTAGCGGCTCTGGCACTCTCAAGAGCCGAGGCGAGCTCGGACTCTCGAGTCTTCGAGTCACGCTCCAAACTCTCGTGCTTTTCCACGAGAGCCTGGAGCTCTCGCCGCACCTCCTCCACCCGCGCCTCTTGCTTCTCTCGCTCGGTGCGTTCCGCGGCCGCATTGCTTTCGGCCTTGGACACCGCTTCCTTCAGGGTCGCCACCTCGTTCGTGGCCCCTGCAATACTCACGTTATTCCTATCATTTTTTGCAACCAAATCCTTTCTATAAGGTATTACTTTAATAAGGTATTACTTACCTTCCTTGTCCTCGAGCTGCTTCTTGGCACGGTCGAGCTCGTTCTCGGACCGCTCGACGCTCTGCTTCAATAAATTGACCTCCGCAGTCAATGCGGCAGAGGTCAGCAGCGCAGCCTGCATTCCCATATTGACATGCCTATGTTAGACTCCTGCGTATATCTTTTTAGATCCTCAGTTCGGCTTTTCTTTCCGAACACCAAACTGAGCATCAGGGGCTACTGTCTATGCGGTACTATTTTTACATATCTTAATCAAATACATCAAAGCCTGTTAGAAGGCTGGTACAGGCTTCAGTCAGCCCGCTCCTGGCGGACTGAACTTTCTGGATCACCACACTCATAACAGTGCGGAGCTCCTCGTCGATAGAGGTGCCATTGAGCGCCTCCAGCAAATTATCCGGTGCCTCCGGCTAGACGAAGGTCACCGGTGTCGCAGTCTCGCTCTTCTTACAAAGGGGCCGCCCACCGGACTCCGGAACCACTAAAGGTTCCGGTGCAGAGTCCGGCCCAGGGCCGAACTCATAACCCTTTGGGGGTTGATCCCTCTCGTGCCCAAAGTCCGGGAGGTTGCCTTGCGGCACCTCCGGGACCTCCTCCTCCTCCTAGCCGGGCCCCTTTCGGGACCCCACCTCAGCGTCGTCAGCAGCGCGAGGAGAGGAGGCGGCCGGAAGTGGAGTACTATTCACGTCCGACAGAGCCAGGGAGCCGCTCGTTGAAATATCGAGCCCATCCTTGGGCGGGCTGCAGGGTTGTATTCGGCGTTAGGAGATTCTATGCGACCAACGAAATGCCATGAATTATTCTGGTATCCGGACACTTACGATGTCACCAGGGGCTTAGCCCTCGGTGGCCACTCCTCTTCGCCGTCGTCAGCGTTGGTGGAGTAGTCCGAAGGAAGGGTCCTTCCCTTCTTGGACCCTCCAGCCTCCTTAGTTGGGGAGGCCTTCCTTTTCTTCTCTCCCCCCGCTGGGAGAGAAGCCTCTTTTTCCTCCTCCGCGTCTTTGTGGGAGGAGTCTGCCTCGGAGTCATCGGACGATGAGTCCGACAACACCTGGCGCCGGGAACTCCTTCGAGTCCCCGTGGCCTTCTTTTTGGCCTTCTTCTCCGGCACCACATAAAGCGCCAAAACTAGCAGCCCCATTAATTGGGTGTCCGCTGGGTCTTCTGGCAAGGGAGCCGGACAGTTAACCTGCCCGGACGTCTTTTGCCAGGCCTGTCAAAGGTAAAGGGAGTTTAGATCCCGCATAGAGTCAAACTATGGAAAATAAGCGTCCTGTGAAGGGTAAAATAGCTTACCTCGCCGGCTTGACGCTGCGAGCTGAATCCGCGATCTTTGGTAGCAGATGCGGGAGCCTCGGCGCCCTTGAACAACACCTTCTAGGCATCTTTGTACGTAGTGTCGAAGAGCCTGCTCAAGGTTTGGTGCTGTGCCGGATCAAACTCCCACAAATTAAAGGACCGTTTCTGACACGGGAGGATCTGGCGGATGAGCATGACCTGGACTATGTTGACAAGCTTGAGCTTCTTGTTCACCAAGGTTTGGATGCAGGATTGGAGTCCGGTCAGCTCCTCTGAATCACCCCATGATAGGCCCTTCTCTTTCCAGGAGGTGAGCCGTGTGGGGATGCCAGATCTGAATTAGGGGGTCACGCGGCTCGGTGATGCAGAACCACCCCGATTGCCACCCCTTTATGGTCTCCACAAAGGAGCCCTCGAGCCATAGGACGTTGGGCATCTTGCCCACCATGGCGCCTCCGCACTCCGCTTGGCGGCCGCCCACTACCTTCGGCTTGACATTGAAGGTCTTCAGCCATAAGCCGAAGTGGGGCTGGATGCAGAGGAAGGCCTCACACACGACGATGAACGCCGAGATGTTGAGGATAAAATTCGGAGCCAGATCGTGGAAATCCAGGCCATAGTAGAAAATGAGCCCCCGGACAAATGGGTGAAGTGGAAAACCTAGTCCGCGGAGGAAGTGGGTGAGGAACACCACCCTCTCATGGGGCTCGGGGGTGGGGATGAGCTGCCCCTTGTCGGGAAGCCGATGCGCGATGTCACTGGACAAGTATCCGGCCTTTCGCAGCCTCTTGATGTGCCCCTCCGTGACGGAGGAAGCCATCCACTTGCCTCCCGCTCTGGACATGGCTTGGGAAGGTTGAGGCGAGATGTGCGGACTTGGGCGCTGGAGCTCCAGTACGCGGAAATGGATAAGCAAAGGAGGAAGAAGGCGTAGGTAAAAGGGTGGATCCTTATCCCCTTATATGGACGGATGAAACTATGCGTCCCCACTGGCCTGGTAAAACTCGCTTATCTCCCAAGCACCGTAATCAATGGGGCGATTGGGTTACCCACACCCGTATTGATGAGAATCCCGGAATAAGGGGACACGATCTCTGCTTTGACAAGACGTGCCAAGGAAACCGCCTCGCTAAACACGCTGAGGTGGAACAGTAAAAACGATTCGAATGAAGGCTTGGCCGTGGTGTGATGTCACGCCACGGAATACGTCAGCAAATTGAACTTGTGTAAATATTATTCTCTCTGCGGTGGTATGTGGAACTTATTTTGTAGAGCCGGACACTATCCTGGTGTTCAAAATCTTTTATGAAGTATTCGGAGGAGGAACCCGCCTTGCAATGCCGAAGACAATATGCGCACCGCACTCATCGTCATTGAAGCCTGGTTTAGGGGCTACTGAGGGAGTCCTGGACTAGGGGGTGTCCGGATAGCCGAACTATCATATTTGGCCGGACTCCTAGACTATGAAGATACAAGATTGAAGACTTCGTCCCGTGTCCGGATGGGACTTTCCTTGGCGTGGAAGGCAAGCTTGGCAATACGAATATGTAGATCTCCTACCATTGTAACCGACTCTGTGTAACCCTAGCCCTCTCCGGTGTCTATATAAACCGGAGGGTTTTAGTCCGTAGGACGAACAACAATCATACCATAGGCTAGCTTCTAGGGTTTAGCCTCTTTGATCTCGTGGTAGATCTACTCTTGTACTACCCATATCATCAATATTAATCAAGCAGGAGTAGGGTTTTACCTCCACCGAGAGGGCCCGAACCCGGGTAAAAACATCGTGTCCCTTGTCTCCTGTTACCATCCGCCTAGACGCACAGTTCGGGACCCCCTACCCGAGATCCGCCAGTTTTGACACCGACAACAATCTTTTCATATTCTCCATATGCAAGACACATGTCATTAGTATTTAACAATATTTTACTGTTGTCCTATCATCAACAATTCGATCATTCTGGTAACTTTACTCACAACTTAATTGGAGTACTAGATATAGATGGTTGTTTACATACCATGAAATATAATCAATACAAGTGTGGTTGAAATCATGCATTTCTCTCATCAGTATTTCAGAACACCGACTCTTGCTTAAAACTCTTTCCATGTGACTTTGTCAAGAAACTCTTCTTGGCATTTTCCCCACTAAACTGCTTTAGTATTCTATCAATATGTATTTTGGCTAGGCCCGATTAGACACTACTATCTCCATGGATCGTTATGACTAATACCAGGACTATATATTTGCCTAATTACTTTACTGAAGTAACTAGTTTCAATAAAGTCTTAATTTGTGTCAAGAAATTTCCAATCAAAAATATGTCATGCACATATAGTGTTCAGAAATATTATTTGACCATTTCATCAGGACGAAGATTCCAACTCCACTATGTTGCTTCAGATTTACACACTTACTAGCATCCTTTGGATCAACAAAATTACCATGGACCATATCAAATATGCAACATTGGTTTTATTTTTATCTCATGGGAATTATTTTGACATCCATCTATTATATCTCATAACTGAAATATTTAGTAATTTCTAGTTTAATCCGAACTGACTTTAAGTATGATGAGACAATCTTATCATAATCAACTCCTTGATCTTGCCATAAACTATTTGTGAAGGTAATATGCCCTAGAGGCAATAATAAAGTTATTATTCTATATTTCCTTGTTCATGATAAAGGTTTATTATTCATGCTAGAATTGTCTTGATCGGAACTTAAATACATGTGTGAATACATAAACAAACACTGTGTCCCTAGTGAGCCTCTACTAGACTAGCTTGTTGATCAAAGATTGTTAAGGTTTCCTAACCATGGACATCTGTTGTCATTTGATAACGGGATCACATCATTAGGAGAATGATGAGATGGACAAGACCCATCCGTTAGCTTAGCATAATGATCGTTCAGTTTTATTGCTATTGCTTTCTTCATGTCGAATACATATTCCTTCGACTATGAGATTATGCAACTCACGGATACCAGAGGAATGCCTTATGTGCTATCAAACATCACAACGTAACTGGGTAATCATAAAGATAGTCTACATGTATATCCGAAGGTGTTTGTTGAGTTGGCATAGATCGAGATTAGGATTTTTCACTCCGAGATTCGGAGAGGTATCTCTGGGCCCTGTCAGTAATACACATCATAAGAAGCCTTGCAAGCAAAGTGTCTAATGAGTTAGTTGCAAGATGATGTATTGCGGAATGAGTAAAGAGACTTGCCAGTAACGAGATTGAACTAGGTATAGACATACCGATGATCGAATCTCGGGCAAGTAACATACCGATGGACGAAGGGAATTACGTATATTGACATAATGGTTCGGCCGATAAAACTCTTTGTATAATATGTAGGAACTAATATGGGCATCCAGGTTTCGCTATTGGCTATTGACTGGAGAGGTGTCACAGTCATGTCTACATAGTTCTCGAACCCATAGGGTCCGCACGCTTAACGTTCGTTGACGATATAGTGTTATATGAGTTATGTGATTTGGTGATAGAATGTTGTTTAGAGTCCCGGATCAGATCATAGACATGACGAGGAGCTATAGAATGGTCCGTAGGTAAAGATTGATATATTGGATGATAGCATTTGGTCACCAGAAAGGTTTCTGATTGCACCGGATAATTATCGGAGTGCCGGAAGGGGTTCCGGGAGGCCACCGGTAAAGCGGTGGGCCTTATGAGCCAAGGAGGGAGGCTCACCAGCCCACACAGGGGCTGAGCGGACCTCTTCCCCCTGCCCACACACCAAAGGAGGGGAGGCAAGGAAAGCGGAGGCGCCCTAAGCCAGCCATCCCCCTTTTCCTCCCCCCACATGCTATATATGGAAGGGGGATTTGGCCAGGGCAGGCACCCTAGGGCTGCCGCCAGCCCCTTGGGGCGCCCCTTGGCTGCCTCTCCTCCCCCTCCACACACACACACACACACACACACACACACACACACACACACACACACACACACACACACACACACACACACACACACACACACATATATATATGTGAGGAGGGGAAGGGGAAAAAACACCCCAATGATTCCCAAGCCGTGTGTGGCGCCCCCTTCTCGCTAGTTCGTTCTCCGTCATAGTTTTCGAAGTGCTTGGCAATGGCTACCACACCATCGTGCTGCCAAAACTCATACACTACTTCGCCCGTCTTGCTGGATCAAGAAGGCGAGGATGTCACCGAGCTGAACTTGTGCAGAACTTGGAGGTGTCGTACGTTCTACTCGATCGGTTGGATCGTGAAGAAGTTCGACTACATCAACCGCGTTGTTTAATGCTTCCGCTTTCGATCTATGAGGGTACGTAGACACACTCTCCCCCTTGTTGCTATGCATCTCCATGGATATATCTTGTGTGTGTGTAGAAAATTTTGTTTTCCATGCAACGATTCCCAACAGTGGCATCATGAGCCAGGTCTATGCGTAGATGATATGCATGACTAGAACACAAAGAGTTGTGGGCAATGATAGTCATACTTCTTACCACCAAAGTCTTATTTTGATTTGGTGGTATTGTGGGATGAAGCGGCCCGGATCAACCTTACATGTCCACGCACATGAGACCGGTTCCACCGACTGACATGCTACTGGTTTTGCATAAAGGTGGCCCACGGGTGTCTGTTTCTCCTACTTTAGTTGAATCGAATTTGACTATGGCCGGTCCTCAAAGAAGGTTAAAACAACAAACTTGATGAAACACCGTTGTGGTTTTATGCATAGGTAAGAATGGTTCTTGCTATAAGCCCGTAGCAGCCATGTAAAACTTGCAACAACAAAGTAGAGGACGTCTAACTTGTTTTTGCATGGCATGTTGTGATGTGATATGGTCAACACATGATGTGATAAACCTTATTGTATGAGATGATCATGTTTTGTAAGTTATCGGCAACCGGCGGGAGCCTTGTGGTTGTCTCTTTATTGTACGAAGTGCAAACGCCAAATAATTGCTTTACTTTATCATTATGCGTTAGTGATAGTTGTAGAAGCAATAGTCGGCGAGACGACCACAACGCGACGATGGAGATCAAGGTGTCGAGCCGGTGACGATGGAGATCATGACGATGCTTTGGAGATGGAGATCAAAAGCATGAGATGATGATGGCCATATCATGCTACATATTTTGATTGCATGTGATGTTTATCTTTTATGCATCTTATTTTGGCGGTAGCATTATAAGATGATCCCTTCACTAAATTTCAAGATATAAGTGTTCTCCCTGAGTATGCAGCGTTGCGAAAGTTCTCTGTTTCGAGACACCACGTGATGATCGGGTGTGATAGACTCTACGTTCACATACAACGGGTGTAAGACAGTTTTGCACATGCAGAATACTTGGGTTAAACTTGACGAGCCTAGCATGTACAGACATGGTCTCGGAACACTGGAGACCGAAAGGTCGAACGTGAATCATATAGTACATATGATCAACATAGACATGTTCACCATTGATGACTACCCCATCTCATGTGATGATCGGACATAGGTTAGTTGATTAGAATCATGTATCACTTAGATAACTTAAGGGATGTTTATTTAGTGGGAGTTCATTAGTAATTTGATTAATTGAACTTAATTTATCATGAACTTAGTCCTAATAGTATTAGCAAATCTATGTTGTAGATCAATAGCTCATGATATAGGTCCCCTTTTTTTTGAGATGTTCCTAGAGAAAAATAAGTTGAAAGATGATAGTAGCAATGAAGCGGACTGGGTCTATGATCTAAGGATTATCCTCATTGCTGCACAGAGGAATTAGGTCCTTGATGCACTGCTAGGTGACAGACCTATTGTAGGAGCAGATGCAGACATTATGAACATTTGACAAGCTCGGTTTGATGACTACTTGGTAGTTCAGTGCGCCATGCTTTACGACTTAGAACCGGGACTTCAAAAACATTTTGAACGCCATAGAGCATATGAGATGTTCCAAGAGATTGGTATTTTAGACTCATGCCCATGTCTAGAGGTATGATGCCTCTGACAAGTACTTTGCCTACAAGATGGAGGAGAATAGCTCAGCCAGTGAGCATGCGCTCAGAATGTCTGGGTACTACAATCGCTTGAATCAAGTGGGAGTTAATCTTCCAGATAAGATAGTGATTGACAAGAGTTCTCTAGTCAGTATCACCAAGCTACTAGAACTTCGTGATGAACTATAATGCGCAAGGGATGACAAAAACAATTCCCAAGCTCTTGGCAATGCTGAAATCAACAAAGGTAGAAATCAAGAAAGAGCATCAACTGCTGATGGTTAACAAAACCACTAGTTTCAAGAAAAAGGGCAAGGGACAAAAATGGAACTTCAAGAAGAACGGCAAACAAGTTGCCGCTCCCATGAAGAAGCCCAAAGCTAGACCCAAGCCTGAAACTGAGTGCTTCTACTGCAAAGGAAATGGTCATTGGAAGCGGAACTACCCCGAATACTTGGCGGATAAGAATGATGGCAAATTGGACAAAGGTATATTTGATATACATGTTATTGATGTGTACTTTACTAGTGTTCATAGTATCCCCTAGGTAGTTGATACCGGTTCAGTTGCTAAGATTAGTAACTCAAAATATGAGTTGCAAAATGAATAGAGACTAGTTAAGGGCTGCTACTTCTTGAGCTTGCGGTTGTTTTGCCCTTGAAGAAGAAAGGGTGATGCAGCAAAGTAGAGATAAGTATTTCCCTCAGTTAGAGAACCAAGGTATCAATCCAGTAGGAGACAATGCACAAATCACAAATACCTGCACAAACAATCAAACACTTGCTCCCAACGCAATAAAGGGGTCATCAATCCATTCACGGTCACTTGCAAAAGTGAGATCTGATAGAGATAGATAAACAAAAGATAAAATATTTTTTGGGTTTTTTTGGTTTATAGATCTGAAAGTAAAAGATTAAAAAATAGTAGATCGGAAACTAATATGGTGGAAAATAGTAGATCAGAAACTAATATGATGGAAAATAGACCTGGGGGCCATAGGTTTCACTAGAGGGCTTCTCTCAAGATAGCAAATAGTACGGTGGGTAAACAAATCATTGTCGACCAATTGATAGAAAAGCGCAAAGTTATGACGATATCCAAGGCAATGATTATGAAATATAGGCATCACATCCGTGTCTGGTAGACCGACTCCTACTTGCATCTACTACTACTAGCAAAAAGGCCCGTGCGTTGCAACGGGAGAAAAAAAATACCACATGCTCTTAATTTAGAAAAATGGTCTTAGCCTACAAAAGCACAGTTCAAGATTTCACAGGTATTCTATATTAACACGTATTGCATATAGATTTAATCCGTACAAAGAAACAGGCAAGTTATCATGCATTTATTCATGTCATGTGTGAAATGAGGTATTGTTACGGGCCGGAAAAGGAAAACGACAAAAACAAACGGATAATGCATTATTGATTAAGATTGCACCCTAGATAGTATTTATTTTTAAAATATTAACAGGTAAAATAACGTCATATTCAACTTCTACATATTTTTCTAATCAAAATTCACATATAACATGTTAAATTTGGAGTTACAATTTAGAAGATATGAGTATTTAAAAAAACATTTGATATCTACTGGAGGTTTAATGTCCGAAAAGTTAGGGGGTTTCTATAAAATAGCATGACGGACTAAGAATACCTATTTCTTTTATTAGTAGGTATAGATTACTCCACACATCGACCGACTCCTGCCTGCATCTAGAGTATTAAGTTCATAAAGAACAGAGTAACGCTTTAAGTAAGATGACATGACGTAGAGGAATAAACTCAAGCAATATGATGTAAACCCCATCTTTTTATCCTCGATGGGAACAATACAATACGTGCCTTGCTGCCCCTACTGTCACTGGGAAAGGACACCGCAAGATTGAACCCAAAGCTAAGCACTTCTCCCATTGCAAGACAAAGCAATCTACTTGGCCAAACTAAACCGATAGTTCGAAGAGAATTACATAGATATCAAATCATGCATATAAGAATTCAGAGAAGATTCAAATAATATTCATAGGTAAGCTGATCATAAATCCACAATTCATCGGATCTCGACAAACACACCGCAAAAGAAGATTACATAGGATAGATCTCCAAGAACATCAAGGAGAAAATGATATTGAGAATCAAAGAGAGAGGAGAAGCCATCTAGCTACTAGCTATGGACCCGTAGGTCTGAGGTAAACTACTCACGCTTCATCGGAAGGGCAATAGAGTTGATGTAGAAGCCCTCCATGATCGAATCCCCCTCCGACAGGATGCCAGAAAAGGCCCCTAGATGGGATCTCACGGGAACAGAAGGTTGCGGTGGTGGAAAAGTGTTTTCGTGGATGCCTCTGGTGATTTGGGAATATATGTGAATATATATGTAGTGACCAGACCTCAAATGGTCAAGTCTCTGTGCATCAGTGTCATCCCTAGATTGGTAATGCTGACACACACATTACTCCAGGAATTATAACAGAGTTTCAATCACACACTTATTACATCGAGTCCTCATAAAGAGTATGATTACAAAAATATCATGGCTGAAGGCCATCTAAACTAGATAACTGCGGAGACTTAAAAAGTAAATGAGTCCACCAACTCCAACGGCATAGCTGAGTGCAAAACAATGACCTATCGCACCTTATTCGTCGTCTGAGTAGTCTACAACATAAGACGTTGCAGCCCGAATCTGGTCAGCACATGGAATATGCTGGCATAGTTACACTGTAAAGCAATGAAACACAAGAACTATATCTACATGCAATATTTGGCTGGTGGAGGCTGTAAGTTTCATGATTTAGCATAAAGCTACTTTTTCCCTACAACAAAGGAATAAATTTATTTAACTACTCCCAAGTTGCCCATTATTTGAGAAGGTAACCCCAACTCAAATCCCAATTAATAGTATCCTCATTAACCCAAATCAATTAATTAAAGTAACATGTTGAGATCACATCAATAGATTCAAGTACCAGATACTCAAGAAGTCCATAACCGGGGACACGGCTAATCATGATTAGTTTACACACTCTGCAGAGGTTTGCACACTTTTCCCCACAAGACTCGACCGCATCCATGATCGGATGATCGAGACATAGCCTTTCTGAAGCATTAACTCTCTATTCCAGGTAGACAGTACCACCTACAACTCTCTACGTCTACTAGTCTACCTCTTCAAGAGCTCACGCAACTTACTCAACTATGCCAGAGCCCATAATGGCTTGTGGCTGCACACAGAAGTTTCTAGCATGAATAATCTTATGATCCCTTTGAGCCTGGGTGGCATTCCATAGGATAATCACACGGGTACTCCAGGATTTCCAAAAATAGGCAACACTGGGTTCCCCAGGTGCCTCAACCAACCCACCCAGATGTGTATTAATGTTGCCACCTTAATGTTGTCCATAATTTAATAACTCTCAAACTTCCATGTGTGAATCACGATCCAATCCCCATCTACGAGCATGGCTAAGCAATGATAAGCATAACGTATATTCCCGGGGTAATCAAAAGCTATTAAGTTCCTACCTCAAACACTACAACCAAAACCACATGTTCCCAATCCTACTCATGCAAAATATTTGAGGGGCAATACTAATGCATAGTAAAAACTGGGTATAAAGAAGTATGATCAAAGTGTAACTTGCCTTGCTGGCGGTCTGCAAATTCTAGTGATTCGTAGTAACAAGCTTTGCACTCCAGGAAATCTAGCGTAGACAAACAATAGCATACATAAGCAATCAGTCAAACAAAACACGGGAAAAACCGAGAAAAGATCCAAATCGAACACGAAACAAGAAAACGGCTTAAACTATCAAGAGTCAAAACCTAACAACAATATTAACATGTGAATTAGATCTTAACAGCAGGTACATATGATTATCTACGATTTGCAAAAAGATTCAACTCAAACGGAGCAACGAAACTCAAAATACGAATGAAACAAGATCGTTTACTAATCTGGACTAAACTCAAATTTTACAGTACCAAATTCATGTTCAAGTTGATTAACTGAAAAGAACAGAATGATACGAAGATTTAGGCGCTGGTTTCATCTAATTTGGATAAACGAGTAAAAACTTATGCTTGTTTAAAGATGAGGGGCTAAATCGTGATAAAAATAATCATGGATAAGTCCCTGGCCGAAAATAAACTAAAAAGAAAAAGACTAACGAATGAACGTTCGCTGTCTGAACTAATCCGACGAATAGTGTTTGTTAAGACAAATGAACGGACGAACATCCGCTAAATAAACTAAACCGAACGAAAAAACATCTAAAACAAAACCGCGAAAACCTAAAAAAACGGGCGATCCGGTTCGTACCGGTTCGAGAAAAACAAGCGGCGACGGCGGGGTCAACGGCGGCGTCGACGAACGGCGAGGCAGGGTGACGTGGGCGGCGGTGCGGGGCGGGCGACGGCGGGGAGCTGTGCTGCTGCTGCTACAATGGGCGGCGGCATCGATGCTGTGGAGGGGGCGGCGGGGTGCGGCGGCTTATAAATGGGCCGGGAGGCGAGATTTGGGCGAGGGGGCGTCGGCCTCGGCCTCGGGAGGCGTGTTCGAGGCTCTGGTCCAAGAAAAATCATCGTGAAGGTTTTATTCCGTTTGGTATTCCTTTTATGCGAAGCTCAAAAACAAGGAAAAAACAAAAACTGGCACTAGGCCCTAGGTTAGTAGGTTAGTCCCAAAATAATATAAAATAACAAATTAATGCATATAAAACATCCAAAACAGATAATATAATAGCATGGAACAATAAAAAATTATAGATATGTTGGAGACGTATCAAGGGCGAGGTGACGTTGTGTGTTGGAGGTGATTCTAAGGTTGATAAGATCACCATCGCATACTCCCTCTATCTTCGGGATTAGTGTTGAACCTAAATAAATGTTATTTGGTGTTTGCGTTGAGCATGAATATGATTGGATCATGTTTATTGCAATACGGTTATTCATTTAAGTCAGAGAATATTTGTTGTTCTGCTTACATGAATAAAACCTTCTATGGTCATACACCCAATGTAAATGGTTTATTGAATCTAGATCGTAGTGATACACATATTCATAATATTGATGCCAAAAGATGCAAAGTTGATAATAATAGTGCAACATACTTGTGGCACTGCCGTTTTGGTCATATTGCTGTAATGCGCATGAAGAAACTCCATGCAGATGGACTTTCGCAATCACTTGATTATGAATCATTTGATACTTGCGAACCATGCCTCGTGGGCAAGATGACTAAAACTCCGTTCTACAAAACAATGGAGCAAGCTGATGACTTATTGGATATAATACATATTGATGTTCGCGGTCCGATGAGTGTTGAAGCACACATCGGGTATCATTATTTTCTGACCTTCACATATGATTTGAGTAGGTATGGGTATATCTACTTGATTAAACACAAGTCTGAAATATTTGAGAAGTTCAAATAATTTCAGAGTGAAGTGGAGAATCATCATAACAAGAAAATAAAGTTACTACGATCTGATCGTGAAGGCGAATATTTTAGTTTCGAGTTTGGCCTTCATTTAAACAATGTGGAATAGTTTCACCACTCACGCCACCTGGAACACCACAGCGTAATGGTGTGTATGAACGTCATAACCGTACTTTATTAGATATGGTGCAATCTATGATGTCTCTTACTGATTTACCACTACCATTTTGAGGTTATGAACTAGAGACAATTGCATTCATGTTAAATAGGGCACCATCTAAATCCGTTGAGACGACACCATATGAACTGTGGTTTGGCGAGAAACCTAAGCTGTCATTTCTTAAAGTTTGGGGATGCGATGGTTATGTCAAAAGGCTTCAACCAGATAAGCTCGAACCCAAATCGAAGAAGTGTGTATTCATAGGATACCCTAAAGAAACTATTGGGTACATGAGGGAGTCCTGGACTAGGGGGTGTCCGGACAGCCGGACTATCATCGTCAGCCGGACTCCAAGACTATGAAGATACAAGATTGAAGACTTCGTCCCGTGTCCGGATGGGACTTTCCTTGGCGTGGAAGGCAAGCTTGGCGATATGGATATGTAGGTCTCCTACCATTGTAACCGACTCTGTGTAACCCTAGCCCTCTCCGGTGTCTATATAAACTGGGGGGTTTTAGTCCGTAGGACAACGCAACCATTACAACAATCATACCATAGGTTAGCTTCTAGGGTTTAGCCTCCTTGATCTCGTGGTAGATCCACTCTTGTACTACCCATATCATCAATATCAATCAAGCAGGAGTAGGGTTTTACCTCCATCGAGAGGGCCCAAACCTGGGTAAAAACATCGTGTCCCTTGTCTCATGTTACCATCCGCCTAGACGCACAGTTCGGGACCCCCTACCCGAGATCCGCCGGTTTTGACACCGATAGTACACCTTCTACCGCAGATCCGAAGGCAAGATCTTTGTTGCTAAGTTTGGGTCCTTTCTAGAGAAGGAGTTTCTCTCGAAAGAAGTGAGTGGGAGGAAAGTAGAACTTGATGAGGTAATTGTACCTTCTCTCGAATTGGAGAGTATCATATCATAGAAAACTGTTCCCATGATGCTTACACCAATCAGAGAGGAAGCAAATGATAATGATCATGAAACTTCAGATTAAGTTACTATAGAACCTCATAGGTCGACCAGAGCACGATCAGCACCAGAGTGGTATGGTAATCCTGTTCTGGAAGTCATGTTACTATAGAACCTCATAGGTTAACCAGAACTATGAAGAAGCTATGATGAGCCCAGATTCCGACAGATGGCTTGTGGCCATGCAATCTGAGATAGGATCCTTGTATGGGAACAAAGTGTGAACTTTGGTGGATTTGCCTGATGATCGGCAAGCCATAGAGAATAAATGGATCTTCAAGAAGAAGACTGACACTAATGGTAATATTGCTACCTACAAAGCTTGACTTGTCGCAAAAGGTTTTTGAAGAGTTCAAGAAGTTGACTGCAATGAGACTTTCTCACCCGTAGCGATGCTTAAGTCTTTCCGAATCATGTTAGCAATTGCTGCATTTTATGATTATGAAATCTGGCAAATGGACGTCAAAACTACATTCCTTAATGGATTTCTTACAGAAGAGTTGTATATGATACAACTAGAAGGTTTTGTCGATCCTAAAGGTGCTAACAAAGTGTGCAAGCTCGAGCGATCCATCTATGGACTGGTGCAATCATCTTGGAGTTGGAATATACGCTTTGATGAGGTGATCAAAGCATATGGTTTTATACGGACTTATGGTGAAGCCTGTATTTACAAGAAAGTGAGTGGGAGCTTTGTCGCATTTCTAATATTATATGTGGATGACATATTGCTAATTGGAAATGATATAGAATTTCTGGATAGCATAAAAGGATACTTGAATAAGAAATTTTCAATGAAGAACCTTAGTGAAGCTGCTTACATATTAGGCATCAAGATCTATAGAGATAGATCAATACGCTTGATAAGATTTTCAATGAGTACATGCCTTGACAAATTTTTGAAGGAGTTCAAAATGGATCTGTCAAAGAAGGAGTTATAGCCTGTATTGTAAGGTGTGAAGTTGAGTAAGACTCAAAGCACGACCATGGCAGAAGATAGAGAGAGAATGAAAGTCATCCCTTATGCCTCAACCATAGGTTCTATAAAGTATGCCATGCTATGTACCAGACCTATTGTGTACCTTGCCATAAGTCTGGCAAGGGGGTACAATAGTTATCCAAGAGTAGATCACTGGACATCGGTCAAAATTATCCTTAGTTACCTAAGAGGACTAAGGAGATATTTCTCGGTTATGGAGGTGATAAAGAGTTTGTCGTAAAGAGTACATCAATGCAAGCTTTGACACTGATCTTGATGAATCTAAGTCTCAATCTGGATACGTATTGAACATGGGAGCAATTAGCTAGAGTAGCTCCATGCAGAGCATTGTAGACATAGAAATTTGCAAAATACATATGGATCTGAATGTGGCGGCCCCGTTGACTAAACCTCTCTCACAAGCAAAACATGATCTCACCTTAGTGCTCTTTTGAGTGTTAATCACATGGCGAGGTGAACTAGATGATTGACTCTAGTAAACTCTTCGGGTGTTAGTCACATGGCGATGTGAACTATGGGTGTTAATCACATGACGATGTGAACTAGACTATTGACTCTAGTGCAAGTGGCAGACTGAAGGAAATATGCCCTAGAGGCAATAATAAAGTTGTTATTTTATATTTCCTTATTCATGATAAAGGTTTATTATTCATGCTAGAGTTTTATTGATCAGAAACTTCAATACATGTGTGAATACATAAACAAACACCGTGTCCCTAGTGAGCCTCTACTAGACTAGCTCGTTCATTAAATATGGTTGAGGTTTCCTAACCATGGACATGTTTTGTCATTTGATAACGGGATCACATCATTAGGAGAATGATGAGATGGACAAGACCCATCCGTTAGCTGAGCATAATTATCGTTCAGTTTTATTTCTATTGCTTTCTTCATGTAAATAAATATCTCTGGGCCCTCACGGTAATACACATCATAAGAAGCCTTGCAAGCAAAGTGACTAATGAGTTAGTTGCAAGATGTTGTATTACGGAATGAGTAAAGAGACTTGCCAGTAACTAGATAGAACTAGGTATAGAGATACCGACGATCGAATCTTGGGAAGTAACATACCGATGGACAAAGGGAATTATGTATGTTGGCATAATGGTTCGACCGATAAAGATCTTCATAGAATATGTAGGAATTGATATGGGCATCCAGGTTCCACTATTGGTTATTGACCGGAGAGGTGTCTCGGTCATGTCTACATAGTTCTCGAACCCGTAGGGTCTACACGCTTACCGTTCGTTGACAATATAGTGTTATATGAGTTATGTGATTTAGTGACCGAATGTTGTTCGGAGTCTCGGATGAGATCACGAACATGACGAGGAGCTCCGTAATGGTCCAGAGGTAAAGATTGATATATTTTATGATAAATTTGGTCACCGGAAAGTTTCCGGATTGCACCGGATAATTATCATAGTGCTGGAAGGGGTTCCGGGAGGCCACTGGTAAAGCGGTGGGCCTTATGGACCAAGGAGGGAGGCACACCAGCCCACACTGGGGCTGAGCGCACCTCTTCCCCCTGCCCACATATCAAAGGAGGGGAGGAAAGGCAACCATCCCCCCTTTCCTTCCTCCCCCGCACATGCTATATATGGAAGGGGGGATTCGGCCAAGATAGGTGCCCAAGGGATGCCGCAACCCCTTGGGGTGCCCCTTGGCTGCCCCCCTCCCCCTCCACCTATATATATCTGAGGAGGGGAAGGGGCCAAGACACACCAATGATTCCCCAGCCATGTGCGGTGCCCCCTTCTCTCTAGTTCGTCCTCAGTCATTGTTTTCACAGTGCTTGGCGAAGCCCTGCGGAGATAGCATCACCATCACCATCACCACGCCGTCGTGCTGCCAGAACTCATCCACTACTTTGCCCTCCTTGCTGGATCAAGAAGGCGAGGACGTCACCGAGCTGAACATGTGTAGAACTCGGAGGTGATGTACGTTCAGTACTTGATCGGTTGGATCGTGAAGAAGTTCGACTACATCAACCACGTTGTTTAACGCTTCCGCTTTCGGTCTACAAGGGTACGTAGACACACTCTCCCCTCATTTCTATGCATCTCCATTGATAGATCTTGCGTGTGCATATAATTTTTTTGTTTTCCATGCAACGTTTCCCAACAATCTGCAACAATTCAGGCATTATAAAACATTTTTATCATTGTCAATCTATAGATCCATCACTACACTTTAGACTTTAAGTATTTCAGAGGGTCCATTATGTTCTAAACTTGAATTATGTGTACGGATACTATCTTGGATTATTTTGGCGTGTAGCCAATTCCGGAGTCAGGGCCCATCAATGCTTCTTTGTGTATTATAGGTTCATTGTTTGTTTCAACAATATTTTATATGCATACCAAGAAGGTCTTTATGAATTTTCCCAACGTAGATGGTTCAGCTACAAGTTTGACTAAAGTTTCTATATCGCATGTAGAGTCTTTCATATTAGTCGCAGTAGGAAATTCTAGAATCACTTCTAGCGTTTCTCTTCTTTGACATGATCACGAAGATTCTGCAATCTTGTCGAGTTGAACTGTCCTCCCACTCACTCTTTTGCAGAAAACATTTTCTTCAATCTTCAAAATTTTCACACTCTCTAGGAAAACACTTTGCCTTGGCATAGTGATAGAGGAATATGCAACCATTTGGGATAACCTACAAAGTCACACTTATTTAAATAAATTTGATGGCGCTCTTTTAGTGTAAAAGCAACAGTCTCTAAAGCATCACACTAAAAAATATTGGCAAAATAATTATTGTCATCTTTGATCGCACCATCTCATACATAGCTTGATTACATCTACTCAAAACACTCTACTCTTAGTAGTGTTTCTGGGAGGTGCAAGCTATAAAATATTTTTCACGGACCATTAGACATACGCTAGATTTGTAACTCAATCATTATTTTCTGCAATCCAATTGTAGAAACATAATTTCTTGTTACAATAATTTCTACTTCATTCTGAAAATCTTTTGAAACATTTCAAAATATCCAGATTTATGCCTCAATTAGTAAATGTGAATATCTACTTGAGTCATCGTCGAAGATGGATAAATCCACTGCTTGTAACAACACATATTGGACTACATGTATTAATATGCATATTTATAATTATTTTGTTGCTCATTCTTTATGGATTGTGAATGGTGTGTTAGTTTACTTCACTATTTGGAAGAAAGTTGCAAGTGCCAGATGATTAGTAATCATATGACTTCAAAATCCATCACTGTGGAATTTCTCCATGACGGTTTCTCCAATGTGACTAAATGCAGTGCCACACATATGTGGTACTCTCTTAGTCTCGCGGCATTTAGCGTCAGTGTTATGGATCTTTAATTCTATCATCAATATTCAAAACTTACATCCTATTCACAATAGGAGTATGTCCCTTTTGTTCATTTCATCGAACAACTGTGGTTCTCATATGAACAACCTCTTGCAACTTCTATGCAATGGGCTAGAGTGTACAAAACTGTAAGATGAATTGTGACAATAAATTCAGAGGTAATATGTTGATGAAAAATTATCATAACTTTTACAAAATTTTCAACACATATTTTAACCTCATTGATTTGTTGGTCAATAGGCTGTAGTAATTCTTGCATCGATTTGCAACAACATGTAGTCGAGTCGGTATCCTTGTGACCAACTTTTAACCACAATTCCTGAAGAATTTAGTGTTTAACAATTTAATCACAATTCTCAAGAATCACACTTTACTTGACCAACTTTTTCTTCATCTTATGACTTGTATGACATTCGTACCTGAGCTAGATGTTCCAGTGTTTGTTTCTTTCCGCTTCTAAACTTCTTATAGTTTTATTTTCAATATTTCTCCCGCTCAATAGAAGAATCATCTAACTTATAAGAGTGGCATGAGCCTTGAACTTCTCTAGGGATGTAAGTCTCATTACATCCTTTGGTATTGTTCTTTCTCTTTAAGTTCTCACCATCAACTCATGACTGGTGTTCTTCCGGATCTTACACATTTTAGTCTAAAACATAGTTGAACGCTTCACTAGACTTGCAAACAAAATACTTCATTAAATCATATATCTTTAACCTTAGTTTGTTTCTGAAAACAATTTTTAATTCCAGAATACCACATAACTGTCCCAAACATTTTGAAGTTCGGGTTTCTCAAAAGTAAGGAGACCATAATGTAATTCTTAACCTTTTGGATCGAAAGACGTATGTCTCGTCATCCATAGCATTAGCAGGAGAGCATTGCAAGAATGTAGTAGGACAAAATCCTTATTGGCACTCTTAGAGGACAATCCTATCAGTCGTAAAAGATTCAACTAGATAAATAATAGTCAATCGATTTCAATAGCAAAGGTGGAACCGTGAGCCATAATTCTATAACTATAATGCAAACTACACATAAACATAGTTCATAATTAGTTTACACTAGTGATTAAACTAAATCAATTTAAAGTGCACTCCCACTCAATTTAATATCTCTCATAATTAATGTTGAGTGGTTCAAGATGCAACTCTAGTTCTCGGCCATTGATGTGGACATCACCAATGATGAGAATTTTGATCGGTAGGCAAACTATTGTCGATTATATCACCATATGATTCTTGTTCATCTTTCGATGCGTTGTGCTCCGACCTCAGAACGATTCTGCCAGAACTTCAAGATAACCGAGTGATATCTACATACATGGTCTGACCATCTCTATCTTACACCTCTCATCTCGTTTGTACTCATGTGGACATGACCTACTCCGAAATGCTAGAATGTCATAGACGGTTGCAACACTAGGAAGAGCACCTTCTAAACTTGATTTTATATTTGAGAGATCACCCTAATAATTGATTACTGCGCAATCGAAGGGTGCAAAAAACATAGGGATAAACATCTCAGGTAATTCATAAAAGCATGATATCGTATAGCCCTGGGTGTCGGGAATTCTCTGTGATCATCTTCAATCTTCAGTTGAAGCGTCGTGACGACCAATATTTCGTTGTCGTGGCAGCCGCTTCAAAAATGCTGTCATGGCAGCAATTTTAGAAAACGTTCTCGTGGCAACCGTTTCAGAAAACATTGTCGTGGCATCGAATTCAGAATTTCCGCCATGGCACGAAATTATAGCTCCTCATCCCATGCCGTAGTACATCTTCTCCATATCAGGGTCCTCTATGTATGCTTGTCATCGTCACCTATAACTTGTTGACTATCTTTATGATATTTACATTAACATGGCAAACTCGTGGCTCCAGCCATCATGCCATGACGCGTAGGCCACTTAACATTACAACATATAACCATCTCATACATGACCTCATTATCATGACAAATGCTATACCATATCGTATGCATACTCTACAAAACCAAGTTAGAAGTCCTATAATCGGTTTAGCAAGTTTTTAGTTACACATTAACCAGTTTTAACTATAATACTACCTACCTACGCCCACAACATAAGGTGATAATTCTTGATGCTGGATTAAGTTTCGGGGTGTGTGCGGGAAAGACTTAATTAAAAATCTGTAGCACAACACCAAACTTTGTCTAATACGCATGACCCCCTAGAGGATTATTGATGAACCACAAGTATAGGAGGTCAATCATAGTCCTGTCGACAAGTAAGAGTGTCGAACCCAACATGGAGCAGAAGGAAATGACAAGTGGTTTTCGCAAGGTATTCTCCACAAGCACTGAGATTATCAGTAATAGATAGTTTGATAGCAAGGTAATTTGTAACGAGTAACAAGTAGCAATTGGAACAAAGGTGCAACAAGGTAGCCCAATCATTTTTATAGGAAAGGAAAGGCCATAAAGTTCTCTTCTAACAAGCAAAGTGTTCTTGAGGACACATGGGAATTATCGTCAAGTTACTTTCATCAGGTTTTTTTATTCGCATTCGCTACTTTGATAATTTGATATGTGGGTGGACCGGTGCTTGGGTGCTATTCTTACTTGAAAAAGCCTCCCACTTATGATTACCCCCTCCCGTAAGCATCCACAACTACGAAAGAAGAATTAAGATAAATCTAACCATAGGATGAAACATATGAATCCAAATCATCCCCTTATGGAAAAACACATAAACTTGGGATGAACTAGGGTTTGAGATGAGATGGTGCTAGTGAATATGTCAATGAAGATTGATCCTCCCATAATGGGAGGGTTGTTGGTGATGTCGATGGCTTCGATTTCCCCCTCCCAGAGGGAAGTGTCCCCGGCGGAATCGCTCTGCCAAAGAGCTAAAGTGTTGCCGCCCAGGTTCCGCCTTGAGACGGTGGCGCTTCATCCCGAAAGTCTTCTCTTGATTTTTCCTAGGTCAAAACCCTTCATATAGGAGAAGATGGGGGCCGAAGGCCTGCCAGGATCCCCACAAGGCATCAAGGCGCTGGCCACGCCCTGTTGCCTTGTGGGCAACTAGTGGGCCCCCTCTGGTACTTCTTTGCTCTACTATTTTTTATATATTCCATAAAAGTTCTCTGTGAATTTTCAGGTCATTTGGAGTTGTGCATAATAGGTATCTCTGATATAGATTTTTCAAGTCCAGAATTCCAGTTACTGGCAATCTCCCTCTTCATATAAATCTTGCAAATTAAGAGATAAAAGGCATTAGAATTGCATCACAAAGTGTTATAATGATCGAAACATTATAAATAACAGTAGGAAAACATGATGCAAAATGGACGTATCAATCATCCATCTTAGGCACCCTCTTGTGTACACAATGGTTCACTATTCTTGACTATGATGAAGCCCAAGGAACTGTTAGCAGATCGTCGATAGCCAAAGCCGATCGATTGTCAAAACCTTGTAACAAAGCTACATCATACTATCGATGAACTGAACCGAAGCAACACTCGAGGGAAGCATAGCAAGAAAATCAACCCTCACATCCACATGTGATCTAGATTGCAACCTGCACCTACATATAAAAAACTCATGATGCCACTGTTGGGAAACATAGTAGAGAGCAAAAAAATTCGCGCCAATATGAAGATGCATAACGGGTTGGGATCACGATCGTTACCATCCCCAAGTTGCAGCAGAAGAAGAACGTGTCGGTGTAGATTACACTTGGATTCCCTCAAACTATCGATGAATGATCCCGTGAACCGCCCACAAATAGTCCCTTGAACTGAAGACCAAAAGCACGACCTCTCTACTTGCTTGCAAGCGTGCAACCTTCACAATCCAGCGGCACTTCACCATCTAGAGCTAATCGTCGCTGGAGAATTAGAGGGAGGAGATTAGAACTACATGAGGCTTCTAATTATCAGGACAAGAGGATTAGCCTAACTCTAATTAGTCAACTAGGACCAACTAGAACTAGACCTTGAAGATCTAGAGGAGGCTCCAAAAGTTGTATGTTCAAAAGAGCACCAAACCTCAAGTATATATAGGTTAGAGGGGAGAGGGAGAACTGCCACCAAGGGGCAAAGTTTCCCCCTTGGTGCACTAGCCTAGGGGAGGGGTCAGACTCTTCTCCCCTTCCCAATTCGGCCTCCTTCCTTATAGGAAGGGGAGCCTCCCCCTCTTGGGCCTTTGTGGCCTAACTTGACTTCCACCTTTTGGCCTTTTAAGGTCTGTTGATATTGAATAAAATATAAAATTGATCTGAATACTTTTAGACCATTTTAGTAGAACTTAACATCCTCAGAAACATTTTCCTCTGATATATATTTATTAGTAATACCCGGTATTACCCGATATTCATTGAAACCCTTTCGGTGACCCCGGAACACTTCCGAATCCTCTCAGAACTATTCTGAATATTAATAGAACAATTACCCAAATGGACTCTCATCCCTCCCATCCTACTAACACTCAGCAGATTGTGATTTCCTTAATCTTGTGACCCATAGGTTCGGTTATTCATAGACCTGTATGAAACCCCTTCATCCAATGACCGATAGAGGAACCGTGCGTGTCCATATCGATCCCTATGAGCACACGAATGATAATCAAGTGAACCTTTGGTTATCCTGTGATGTTCCCTTTGCTTTGTGATACTTTACAAAACCCAGGAAGCATCGGTATCCTCTTGAGTCAACACATGCTCACTATACCAAAATCCTAGTTACCGGTTTGTTCCTTTTTCTCGTTGTTGTGTTTTGGCATCTCCATTGTTATGGTATATTTCTCCCTTTGAGGTTTTGGTGATTGATGACAATGCACTTGCAGACTAATTGTGTGCGTTGAGCATTCAGATAATCTATCCTATGACACAAGACGATTCGTGCCCCTCGGAGATATAGAGTCAAGACGGTTATTTCTCATGTGTTTATTTTTCGGTGGACTTGAGTCGTAGGAAAACCGTACTATAAATAGGGGGTCTGCATCAGAAAGGTTTGGGGTGGAATCATCACGTACACATTTTCCTTTTGCACCCACCATCCTTCTCGCTTCTTTGGAGTTCCACTTTGTTTTTCTGAAAACTTGTCCTTAGGCTACCCACTGGTAGTACCGCTCTTGGCAGCGGTAGTACCGCTTGTAAGTAGTACTTCCACTGATCCAGTACCACGTGTACTACCGCTTATATTGGGTATTATGTTCTGTATTTAAGCTAAATGGAAGTAGCGTGTAGTATCGCTTGCGGTACTTCCTGTTAGGAGGGAATAGAGAGGGATTGATGGAGTCAATGTTTATTATTTGAGCCTCGTGGGCACATATATAGGAGTACAATGACCAACTTGGAGTACAAGACAAGCTAGAACAAATCCTAGTCTATCTCATATTTCCTAACTAATCACGATAGCCAACATGCCCGCGCAGTCACAACGTAGCGATGCAGACGGTGAGACTGGAGAAGAATCCAAAGGTAAACTGACGGACATCCCCCACAGTCGCAATGGTTAAAGCTTTGCGGAAATTGTGGCTGGAGTGGAAACCGACGAGGTTGCTCAAGCAAGCGATAGCCCTTTGTGCCGTTGTTGAGGTAGCCGAGAGTGTAGGGTGGTGTAGGCAGGCGAACAACGTCATGGTCGATGTCGAGTCGGGATGGCCATTGTCGAGGAAGTCACCATGGAGCCGTTGGTGCAAGGAGGCGCCAACTTAGTCATGGGCGCAGTGGTGTCAAAGTAGTGGTGCGTCAGGAAGAAGAAATTGTTAATGAGGCATCGCACCAGGTTTGCCAAACCCGGGGACATTTCATAGACAAATACACACGTCGGTGTTGCCAGCACCGGGCATGCGTAGATGGAAAAAGACAAAGTTGAAGAAGCATCCCACCAGGCTTGCCAGATCCTTGAATATGACTTTTCCATTGAATTGCATATTCCAGGATCATAGCAGTTATAACATAGAATATAAACTCTTTAATTATGAATATAGAAATTTAATAATGCAAATATTATTACCTCTAGGGCATATTTCCAAGAAAACCCCTACGTCCTGCTTTGATTGTATTGATGTGATGGAGTACAGAGTACAAGATGATTGATACGTCTCCAACGTATCTATAATTTTTGATTGTACCGTGCTATTATATTACCCCTTTTGGATGTTTATGGTCTTTATTTTACACATTTATGTCATTTTTGGGACTAACCTACTAACCGGAGGCCTAGCCCATATTGTTGTTTTTTTGCCTATTTCAGTATTTCGAAGAAAAGCAATATCAAACGGAGTCCAAACGGAATGAAACCTTCGGGAGCGTGATTTTTGGAACGAACATGATCCGGAGAGCTTGGAGTGCAAGTCAAGAAGCTTCCGAGGGCCCCACGAGATAGGGGGCCGCACCCCCCTATAGGGCGCGCCCCCTATCTCGTCGGCCCCTCGGGCAGCCACCGACGTACTTCTTCCTCCTATCTATACCTACGTACCCCGAAAACATCCAGGAGCACCACAAAACACAATTTCCACCGCCGTAACCTTCTGTATCTGCGAGATCCCATCTTGGAGCCTTCGCCGACACTCTGCCGGAGGGGGAATCAACCATGGAGGGCCTCTACATCAACATCCTTGCCCCTCCGATGAGTTGTGAGTAGTTTACCATAGACCTACGGGTCGATAGTTATTATCTAGATGTCTAATTCTCTCCTTTTGGATCTCAATACAATGTTCTCCCCCTCTCTTGTGGAGATCTATTCGATGTAAACTCTTTTTGCGATGTGTTTGTCGAGATCCGATGAATTGTGGGTTTATGATCAAGTTTATCTATGAATAATATTTGAATCTTCTCTGAATTCTTTTATGTATGATTGAGTTATCTTTGCAAGTCTCTTCGAATTATCAGTTTGGTTTGGCCTACTAGATTCGTCTTTCTTGCCATGGGAGAAGTGCTTAGCTTTGGGTTCAATCTTGCGGGGTCCTTACCCAGTGACAGAAAGGGTTGCAAGGCACGTATTGTATTGTTGCCATCGAGGATAACAAGATGGGGTTTATATCATATTGCATGTGTTTATCCCTCTACATCATATCATCTTGCTTAATGCGTTACTCTGTTCTTATGAACTTAATACTCTAGATGCAGGCAGGAGTCGGTCGATGTGTGGAGTAATAGTAGTAGATGCAGGCAGGAGTCGGTCTACTTGTTATGGACGTGATGCCTATATACATGATCATGCCTAGATAATATCATAACTATGCGCTTTTCTATCAATTGCTTGACAGTAATTTGTTCACCCACCGTAATACTTATGCTATCTCGAGAGAAGCCTCTAGTGAAACCTATGCCCCCCGGGTCTATCTCTTATCATATTTGCTTTCAATCTACCTTTATTTGCATCTTTACTTTTTTGCATCTGTATTATAAAATACCAAAAATATATTTATCTTGTCATACTATCTTTATTAGATCTCACTTTTGCAAGTGGCCATGAAGGGATTGACAACCCCTTTATTGCGTTGGTTGCGAGTTCTCAGTTTGTTTGTGTAGGTGTGTGGGACTTTTGAGGAGGCTCCTACTGGATTGATACCTTGGTTCTCTAAACTGAGGGAAATACTTATGCTACACTTTGCTGCATCACCCTCTCCTCTTCGAGGAAAACCAACGCATGCTCAAGACATAGCAAGAAGGATTTCTGACGCCGTTGCTGGGGAGGTCTTCGCTCAAGTCAAGACATACCAAGTACCCATCACAAACTCAACTCCCTCACATTTACATTATTTGCCATTTGCCTCTCATTTTCCTCTCCCCCACTTCACCCTTGCCGTTTTATTCGCCCTCTCTTTCCCAATCTCCTCCTCCCTTTTCGCTTGCCGTTTTTCTGTTTGCTTGTGTGTTTGATTACTTGTTGCCATGGCGCAAGATAATACCAAATTGTGTGACTTCTCGAATACCAATAATAATGATTTCCTTAGTACTCCAATTGCTCCTCTTAATGATGTTGAGTCTTGTGAAATCAATACCGTTTTGCTGAATCTTGTTATGAAAGATCAATTTGTCGGCCTTCCTAGTGAAGATGCCTTTACTTATCTAAACGATTTTGTTGATTTGTGCGATATGCAAAAGAAGAAAGATACGGATAACAATATTGTCAAATTGAAGTTATTTCCGTTTTCACTTATAGATCTTGCTAAAGTTTGGTTTTCGTCTTTGCCTAAAAATAGTATTGATTCTTGGAACAAGTGCAAAGATGCTTTTATCTCTAAGTATTTTCCTCCCACTAAGATCATCACTCTTAGGAACGATATTATGAATTTTAAACAACTTGATCATAAGCATGTTGCCCAATCTTGGGAAAGAATGAAATTGATGCTTCGCAATTGCTCTACTCATGGTTTGAATTTATGGATGATCATACAAAATTTTTATCCCGGTTTGAACTTTGCTTCTAGAAATCTCTTAGATTCGGTCGCGGGTGGCACGTTTATGGAAATCTCGTTAGGAGATGCTAAAAAATTGCTTGATAATATTATGGCTAATTATTCTCAATGGCACACCGAAAGATCTTCTAGTAAAAAAGTGCATGCTATAGAAGAAATCAATGTTTTGAGTGGAAAGATGGAGGAACTTATGAAGATGTTTGCTACTAAAAATACCCCTCTTGATCCCAATGATATGCCTTTGTCTTCCTTGATTGAGAATAATAATGAATCTATGGATGTGAATTTTGTTGGTAGGAATAGTTAACGCTTATAGAGGAAATTTTAATGCTAGACCGTTCCATAGTAATCCCTCTAATAATTATGGAAATTCCTACAATAATTCTTACGGTAATTTTAATAAGATGCCCTCTGATTTTGAGAATAGTGTGAAAGAATTTATGATTTCTCAAAAGAATTTTAATGCTTTGCTTGAAGAAAAATTGCTCAAAGTTGATGATTTGGCAAGGAACGTTGATAGACTTTCACTTGATGTTAATTCTCTTAAACTTGGATCTTCTTCTCCTAAGCATGATATCAATGAGTCTCTCAAAGTGATGAGAATTTCCATTGACGAGTGCAAGGAAAGAACCGCAAGATTGCGTGCTAAAAAAGAAAGCTTTATAAAAGTGTGTTCTTCTAGTTTCCGTGAAAATAATGATGAGGATCTTAAAGTTATTGATGCGTCTCCGATTAGATCTATGTTTTGCAATATGAATTTTGATGATTATGGGAGTGATGATGAACCAACTTTGCCTAGAAGGCGTCCCAAAAATTCGGAGTCTTTAGATCTTGATGCTAAATTTGGTAAAAGTGAGATTGGAGAATCTTCAACTTCTAATAATGTTGAACCCACTATCTCGGATTTCAAGGAATTTGATTATGATAATTGTTCTTTAAAAGGTTGCATTTCCTTGTTGCAATCCATTGTTAATTCTCCTCATGCTTATAGTCAAAACAAAGCTTTTACCAAACATATCATTGATGCCTTCATGCAATCTTATGATGAAAAACTTAATTTGGAAGTTTCTATACCTAGAAAACTTAATGATGAGTGGGAACCTACTATAAAGATTAGAATTAATGATTATGAGTGTTTTGCTTTGTGTGATTTGGGTGCTAGTGTTTCCACGATTCCAAACACTTTATGTGATATTCTAGGTTTCCATGATCTTGATGATTGCTCTTTAAATTTGCACCTTGCGGATTCCACCATTAAAAAGCCTATGGGAAGGATCAATGATGTTCTTATTGTTGCAAATAGAAATTTGGTGCCTGTAGATTTTATCGTTCTTGATATAGATTGCAATCTTTCTTGCCCTATTATTCTTGGTAGACCTTTCCTTAGAACGATTGGTGCGATTATTGATATGAAGGAAGGGAATATTAGATTCCAATTTCCATTAAAGAAAGGCATGGAGCACTTTCCAAGAAAGAAAGTCAAATTACCTTATGAATCTATCATGCGTGCTACTTATGAATTTAGTGCCAAAGATGGCACTCGTTAGATCTATCTTTGCTTTTATGCCTAGCTAGGGGCGTTAAACGATAGCGCTAGTTGGGAGGCAACCCAATTTTTCTTTATGTTTTTTGTTTTTGCTCCTGATTAGTAATAAATCTTGCATCTACCTTCTGGTTAGATGTGTTTTTATCTTTTAATTAGTGTTTGTGCCAAGTAGAACCTATAGGATAACCTACGATGATAGTTGATTTGGTTCTGCTGAAAAACAGAAACTTTGCACGCACGAATATAATTTTTTTAAATCACAGGAACGTGCTTTTGCATTGATTCTTTCTTCTTCTATTCAATAAACAAATTGTCCAGGACTTCCTATTTTGGTAGGATTTTTAGAGTTCCAGAAGTTTGCGTTAGTTACAGATTGCTACAGACTGTTCTGTTTTTGACAGATTCTGTTTTTCGTTTGTTGTTTGCTTATTTCAATGCATCTATGGCTAGTAATTCAGTCTATGAACCATAAAGAAGTTGGAATACAGTAGGTTTAACACCAAAATAAATAAAGAATGAGTTCATGGCAGTACCTTATGTGGTGGTTTTGTTTTCTTTCACTAACGGAGCTTATAAGATTTCCTGTTGAGTTTTGATTGTGAAGTTTTCAAGTTTTGGGTAAAGCTTTTATGGACTATGGAATAAGAAGTGGCAAGAGCCTAAGCTTGGGGATGCCCATGGCACCCCAAGATATTCAAGAATAGCCAAAAGCCTAATCTTGGGGATGCCCCGGGAAGGCATCCCCTCTTTCGTCTTCGTTCATTGGTAACTTTACTTGGAGCTATATTTTTATTCGCTACATGATATTTGTTTTGCTTGAAGCGTTGTGTATTATATTAGCCTTTGATTTTTAGTTTACCACAATCATCCTTGATGTACACACCTTTTGAAATAAGCCTATTTGATTAGAATTTGCTAGAATACTCTATGTGGTTCACTTATATCTTTTGAGCTTGATAGTTTTTGCTCTAGTGCTTCACTTATATCTTTTAGAGCACGGTGGTGTCTTAATTTTGAAGAAATTGCTAGTCTCTCATGCTTCACTTATATTATTTTGAGAGTCTTTTAGAACAACATGGTATTTTCTAGTATCATAAAGTTGGTCCTAGAATGATGAGCATCCAAGTTGGGTATAATAAAAACTATCATAGAAAGTGAATTGGATGCTATGATCAATTTGATACTTGATAATTGTTTTGAGATATGGAGGTAGTGATATTAAAGTCATGCTAGTTGGGTGATTATGAATTTAAAGAATGCTTGAGTTGAAGCTTGTGATTCCCATAGCATGCACGTATGGTGAACCGCTTTGTGATGAAGTTGGAACAAAATTTTATTTATTGATTGTCTACCTTATGAGTGGCGGTCGGGGACGAGCGATGGTCTTTTCCTACCAATCTATCCCCCTAGGAGCATGCGCATAGTGCTTTGGTTTTTGATGACTTCTAAATTTTTGCAACAAGTATATGAGTTCTTTTGATTAATGTTGAGTCCATGGATTATACACACTCTTTCACCCTTCCACCATTGCTAGCCTCTCTTGTACCGTGCAACTTTCGCCAGTACCATACACCCACCATACTCCTTCCTCAGAACAGCCACCATACCTACCTATTATGGCATTTCCATAGCCATTCCGAGATATATTGCCATGCAACTTTCCACCGTTCTGTTCATATGACACGCATTACTTTTACCATATTGCTTTTTGCATGATCATGTAGCTGACATTGTATTTGTGGCAAGGCCACCTTCATAATCTTGATACATGTCGCTCTTGATTCATTGCATATCCCGGTACACCGTCGGAGGCATTCATATAGAGTCATATCTTGTTCTAGCTTTGAGTTGTAAATCCATAAAAGTGTGATGATATTCATTATTAGAGCATTGTCCTAGTGAGGAAAGGATGATGAAGACTATGATTCCCCCACAAATCGGGATGAGACTTCGGACATTACAAAAAGAAAAAAAAAGAGAAAAAAAAGAGAAAGGCCAAAAAGAAAAAAAAGAAAGGCCAAAGAAAAAAAAGAGAAAAATCAAAAAAAGGGAAGAAAAAGAAAAAAAATAAAATGACAGAAAAAGAGAGAAGGGACAATGCCACTATCTCTTTTTCCACACTTGATATGTTAGAGAGTCTCATATGTTGTCACTTTCATATACTAGTGGGAATTTTTCATTAAAGAACTTGGCTTGCATATTCCAATGATGGGCTTCCTCAAAATGCCCTAGGTCTTCGTGAGCGAGCAAGTTGGATGCACCCCACTTAGTTTCTTTTGTTGAGCTTTCATATATTTATAGCTCTAGTGCATCCGTTGCATGGCAATCCCTACTCACTCACATTGATATCTATTAATGGGCATCTCCATAGCCCGTTGATACGCCTAGTTGATGTGAGACTATCTTCTCTCCTTTTTGTCTTCTCTACAACCACCATTCTATTCCACATATAGTGCTATGTACATGGCTCACGCTCATGTATTGCGTGAAAGTTGAAAAAGTTTGAGATTATGAAAGTATGAAACAATTGCTTGGCTTGTCATCGGGGTTGTGCATGATTAAATACTTTGTGTGATTAAGATAGAGCATAGCCAGACTATATGATTTTGTAGGGATAACTTTCTTTAGCCATGTCATTTTGAGAAGACATGATTACTTTGCTTAGTATGCTTGAAGTATTACTATATCTTATGTCAATATGAACTTTTATTTTGTATTCATTTGGGTCTAAACATTCATGCCACAATAAAGAAAACTACATTAAGAATTATGCTAGGTAGCACTCCACATCAAAAATTCTCTTTTTATCATTTACCTACTCAAGGACGAGCAGGAATTAAGCTTGGGGATGCTTGATACGTCTCCAATGTATCTATAATTTTTGATTGTTCCATGCTATTATATTACCCCTTTTGGATGTTTATGGGCTTTATTTTACACATTTATATCATTTTTGGGACTAACCTACTAACCGGAGGCCCAACCCATATTGCTGTTTTTTTGCCTATTTTAGTATTTCGAAGAAAAGGAATATCAAACGGAGTCCAAACGGAATGAAACCTTTGAGAGCTTGATTTTTGGAACGAACATGATCCCGAGAGCTTGGAGTGAAAGTCAAGAAGCTTCCGAGGGCCCCACGAGATAGGGGGCCGCGCCCCCCCTGTAGGGTGCGCCCCTGTCTCGTGGGCCCCTCGCGCGGCCACCGACGTACTTCTTCCTCCTATATATACCTACGTACCCTAGAAACATCCAGGAGCACCACGAAACACAATTTCCACCGCCGTAACCTTCTGTATCCGCGAGATCCCATCTTGGAGCCTTCGCCGGCACTCTGCCGGAGGGGGAATCAACAACGGAGGGCCTCTACATCAAAATCCTTGCCCCTCCGATGAGTTGTGAGTAGTTTACCACAGACCTACGGGTCCATAGTTATTAGCTAGATGGCTTCTTCTCTCTTTTTGGATCTCAATACAATGTTCTCCCCCTCTCTTGTGGAGATCTATTCGATGCAAACTCTTTTTGCGGTGTGTTTGTCGAGATCCGATGAATTGTGGGTTTATGATCAAGTTTATCTATGAACAATATTTGAATCTTCTCTGAATTCTTTTATGTACGATTGAGTTATCTTTGCAAGTCTCTTCGAATTGTCAGTTTGGTTTGGCCTACTAGATTCATCTTTCTTGCCATGGAGAAGTGCTTAGCTTTGGGTTCAATCTTGCGGTGTCCTTACCCAGTGACAGAAAGGGTTGCAAGGCACGTATTATATTGTTGCCATCGAGGATAACAAGATGGGGTTTATATCATATTGCATGTGTTTATCCCTCTACATCATGTCATCTTGCTTAATGCGTTACTCTGTTCTTACGCTACACTTTGCTGCATCACCCTCTCCTCTTCGAGGAAAACCAACACAAGCTCAAGACGTAGCAATGATCTACCTCGAGATCCTATAATTGTCTTCCAAGCCCTAAGGCTAGTAATCGTGCCTCTAAAGACTAAAATCCTCATCTTATATATGCACCGGGGTATCTAGGTAAGACACCTGGTCCGTTGCTAACATGTTGGCTATAGAACAATCCATGGAGTACAAGCCAATTCTTTGGAGGTTCCCATCTTGATCATGTCAAGGTTCGTAGCTTCTGGAGTCATTCTTCTAATGATCGGCGGGCCATAAGCCCATCCCATGGATTGTGGGCTGTACGGGTTAGTACCCCTTTGTCCAAAAACTGTCGGTAGCCCCTGTACTAGTCTTCGAAGCCGAAGACTACTTCTCGCTCCTCGGACTGGCTTCTTTCTCTTGATCTCTTCGTCTTGGCAGACGAGTTCCTCCTTTATCGGCTCGAGTTTGGCTTCAAGACTTTCATAACATCCCCGGCTTCCTCAACAAGGGTTCGACGTTCAACATGCATTAGACCTATTAGCCCTCTTCGTGTAATCTGAATACTTACATTGGGGATTTGCCATGGGTCCCACCACTTGTGGCTGCTGATTATTTTTTATAATTTTTCTTGATCTTCGTGTTAGGGAACAAGCATATTAATGGCTAGACGTCCAAATGCCTCCCCTTGCATGTTTAACGATATTTAACTAGCTAGGGTCACAACAAACCCCATACCCCAACATTTCCCCATCTCATCCCAGTAGGAAAGCTTTTCCCCAAAGCTAGCTTGAGAGCTCCAGCAATGGCAAGCACCCTAGGTTCCTCAACGCGTCCGCATGGGCCTCTCAAGGGTGCCTGGGGAAGTTGTTCCATCACCCGCTTTCAACTAGATCGGCTTGCCACCCAAGGCTATTTATTGGATTCAGATCTCACTTCCACTTGCCCCGGCTTGATATCCCTAGACAGGCGAGCACATGCGGATCATGTCCACATGGGGAGGAACGAGTTTGCTTCATCTCCTTCCTCCTCAGGGTCTTGGATTCCCTATTCATCTCTTCCTTATGGGCTTGCTAGAGTTCTATGGGATCCAACTCCACCATCTAACTCCCAACTTAATCCTACACATCGCGGGATTCGTTGCCCTTTGCGAATTGTACCTCGGATGCGAGGTGCACTTTGGGCTTTGGAGGAAATATTTTTGCTTAATGCCATGTTCCTGAGATGGAAAAATTCATGTGGTTGGAGGAGCCGAGGTATGTCGCATTGCGGGGACCAAGCATTGCTACTTGTGAGCTGCGTTGGGATTTCCTCGAAGAGGAGAGGATGATGCAGTATAGTAGAGATAAGTATTTCCATTAGATAAGAACCAAGCTTATCAATCCAGTACGAGAACCACGCAACACCTTGTTAGCAGTACCTGCACGCAAAATAACAAATCCTTGCACCCAACACTGTCGGTGTCAAAACCGGCGGATCTCGGGTAGGGGGTCCCGAACTGTGCGTATATGGCTAATGGTAACAGGAGGCGGGGGACACAATGTTTACCCAGGTTCGGGCCCTCTCTATGGAGGTAATACCCTACTTCCTGCTTGATTGATCTTGATGATATGAGTATTACAAGAGTTGATCTACCACGAGATCGTAGAGGCTAAACCCTAGAAGTTTGCCTATGATTATGATTGTTGTTGTCCTACGGACTAAACCCTCCGGTTTATATAGACACCGGAGGGGGCTAGGGTTACACAGAGTCGGTTATAGAGAAGGAGATCTATACATCCTAATTGACAAGCTTGCCTTCCACGCCAAGGAGAGTCCCACCCGGACACGGGACGAAGTCTTCAATCGTGTATCTTCATAGTCCAACAGTCCGGCACAAGTACATAGTCCGGCTGTCCGAGGACCCCCTAATCCAGGACTCCCTCAGTAGCCCCTGAACCAGGCTTCAATGACGATGAGTCCGGCGTGCAAATTGTCTTCGGCATTGCAAGGCGGGTTCTTCTCCAAATCCAGAGTACCTATTGTAACGAGTAGTGTCCGGCTTCCCATTAATGGTGCACTCCTCGGCTTCTGTATTTTAATAATGGTAGTCTCCACGTGTCGAGCGAATGCAAGAAGTCGAGGCATTTTTACATTTTCCACCCTGACCATGTTAGTAAATCGTCTATTAAAGAGACAGGGATCCTCAGATCCAAATCACACCATCTTCCCCAAGCGAGGATTCATCAGAGCGCGCCCGAAAAAACCATCCCATCACGGTCGGCCCCCGCAGCTCTTCCTCTCGCTCCCACAGCACTAAGCCAGGTGATTGGGTGAAGTGCACCGTATCCCACGGCCGGTTGGTGGAGTTGAAGACCCAGGGGTTTCTCCCGCCTGCATATCTCGTCCCCGTCCGAGCCGGACTAGCTACTTATGATGGCGGGGAGCAAGCAGAGTGTTTCCCCCAACCCATCCAGGGGGAGCGAGTATGCCTTGTCCCTTACTTGTCGAGGGGCCTCGGATTTCCAATCCATCCTTTCCTCCGCGAGCTCCTGGAGTACTACGGCCTTCAGGTGCATAACTTCACTCCTGCCTCCATACTACACATCACAGGTTATGTTGCCCTTTGTGAGCTATTTCTGGGCTGCGAAGCTCATTTCGAGCTATGGAAGAGGCTATTCTGCCTCGTCCCTCGCAATCAGGAGGGGTCAATATACCAAGTTGGCAAAGCCGAAGTATGGCGCATCACCGGAACCGGATACCTATCTGGTACTCCGAAGAAGATATCCGAAGACTGGCCTTCGGAGTGGTTTTATATAGAGGACGTCCCCCTTCCGGACCGTATCTGGATAGGCCTTCCTGAGTTTGCCAATGCCCCACTGAAGAAATGCTGTAGCTGGCGTCCCTGGAGCCCCCAGGAGGAATATAATAGAGAGGTCCTTTATCTGATGGGTAGGATAAAAATCTAGCCAAATCTGGATTGACAATAATCGAGGTTATGTCAATATGCATAATGCGGGGAGTGCAGCCACTCCAGTATCAGGGGCGTCCCATGTGACACTTTAATGGAGAGGACGATGCTACCCGCTGCGGTCAGAAAGGTCCGGACTCCGCCACCGCCCTGGCGAAAATACTGTCCAATTTGTATAAAGGAGAAGAAGAGGAGTTTATCCGTATCAAGCCACGGGATGCATTTTCCATGTACAACCCCCCAAGATGGGTGAGTTGTTATCTTTTACTCAACTCTATTCATTTCCGCATCCTTTCATCATGGATATTTAACTTGCTAATTCATAGCAGGAACAACGAAGAGCCGTGAGGGAGGCCCACAACCCACCTCCATAGCCAAAGGACCACAACCAGGCCCTCGAGCCCGGACTTGAAGAAGATCCAGACATATTTGTGGAGCTCGTTGACAGGACGTTTTACTAGGCAAGCTATGACGGTGCCTTGGTGGACATCATAGCCGATTATCCTAGCCCACTCCCTACATCACATGTAAGTAAAAACCGGATTCCTAACTTCCAAGAAGGATCCCTTCTTTATGCCTTACCCACCGCACATGTATTGTGCTTTATAGGGAGGGCCATCGGGGCGCCGCGCCGAACCCGCGGTGACTCACCAACAGGGGGCACCGAAGCCGGGTAGGCTTAAAAGGAAGGCGGTCAGGACCGAGACGCCGTCACAGAGGTATGATTAAAAACCTGCTCCATGATTATCGTCTCTAAAATATAACAATGTTCATTGTCCCCTGGTAGAAAAAGTGCTCGCCGGACTGTGTCCGGAGATCCTACCGGCCACGCCTCCACTAGACGGGCTCCAAAGCCGGACTCAAGGGCAGAGGCTAACGTGGGGACAATGCCGGACAGTCCTCCTACAGAGAATGCGGATAGAATATCCGCTACAAATTCCGAAGTGGAAAGTGCCATGAATCACAAGCGCCGACGGGCCGTACTCCGCGACCCTAATTTCTCCGAAGAGGTGTTCAATGCCTTCAACTCGGGAGACGCATACATCCGAGCTGCTCAAGGTGGGATTGCTAGAGCTATATACCAGTATTTAAAGGATATACGGGTATGAAAAGTCTGATAATTATGTATATCAGTAGCCCCTAAGACTTGAAACAGTTGGCACAACAGATTTAAGGATCATTGTATCCACAGGTTCTTACAGAGAAGAATACCCATTTGACTCAAGAGCCGGAGGAGTGCAAAGCCCAGCTAAGGGCCGCAGTTGCCAGAATGGAGGAATCCAAGAAGGCATCATCTGGTAATACTTGTATTGATAAAAAAGAACGTAATTACATGTACCAGTTAGTATTCGGCATGTTTGCAAATCTAACAATAGATTCCGCAGACAATCCCGGAATGAATCCGGAGATTGCACAAGAAGATGAGCAACATGCTCAACGACATTTAGAGGCTGGCGAGCGTGTGCTTACGTGGGTTAGGTGAGAGAAAAATGATCTCCAGGATGCCAATACCCGGCTGGGCGTTGAACTGGAAGATGTTCGAGCCCAGCTTGCTGACTCCGTGAAGGAGAACAAGAGGCTTCGACACGGCATTTTTAGTATGTGCTCAAACGAACCTTTACATAGTTTGGCGAAGAAGCGGGTGAGGGCGTCCTGGATTAAGGCTTCCTCGGACAGCCAGACTATATACTTTGGCCGGACTGTTGGACTATGGAGATACCAGATTGAAGACTTCGTCCCGTGTCCGGATGGGACTCTCCTTTGCGTGGAAGGCAAGCTTGGATGTTCGAATATGTAGATTTCCTTCTCTGTAACCGACTCTGTGTAACCCTAGCCCCCTCCGTGTCTATATAAACCGGAGGGTTTAGTCCGTAGGACAACAACAATCATAATCATAGACTAGCTTCTAGGGTTTAGCCTCTACGATCTCGTGGTAGATCAACTCTTGTAATACTCATATCATCAAGATCAATCAAGCAGGAAGTAGGGTATTACCTCCATCGAGAGGGCCCGAACCTGGGTAAAACATCGTGTCCCCTGCCTCATGTTACCATTAGCCTTAGACGCACAGTTCGGGACCCCCTACCCGAGATCCGCCAGTTTTGGCACCGACATTGGTTCTTTCATTGAGAGTTCACTGTGCCGTCCCGATAAGGCTTGATGGCTCGCCTCATTATCAAGGATAACATTACCTCCGGAGGATCCTTGACTGTAGGCCAAACTCTCCGGCTGGGCGATTTCGTCATGGCCGCCCGTTCGGCCGTCGCGCCGACGATGACATCGCAGGTCATCAAAAACAACCTCCGCGTCAGCCCGGAGTTCACCGAGTAGATGGATCCAATGGAGCTCTCATCCTTGAACGAGCTCTTGGATCGCATCGCTGCCCTGGGGGTCTCAACAGATTATGATCGGATCGGGCTTAAACCCGACCTCAGGGAGATTAAATGTCCGCCAGTGACCCATCAGATAGCGGTGGTGGAGGAACAAAATGGCAATTCTTCCTCTATTTTGAGGACGAACTATGTCTGGATTCCTGAGCTCTCTAAGCCAGATACCATTTACAGGAGAACGTGGCCCAGGCTCCAAACTTAGAATCGGACCGTGGGCCACAAATATTGGGCAATATCCGGAAGCCCGAGCTGCCAAGCTCAGGAGCCCCTTCGCCCCTGGGTTCCAGATTGGGTCAGGACGTGGACTTAATTTCACCCACCCACCCAGATGCAAGCGATCTCTCCCATATCAGACAAGAGCCCCAAGAGACAGTACACCACTTCTGGGCCAGATTCCTCCTTGTAATGAGCAAGGTTAAGGACTGTCGCGAGGAAGATGCAATCTCATTATTTTGCAGAAATTGCGGGGACAAGGGAATTCTCAATGCCATAAGTCCCCGTGACATAGCACACTTTGCCGACCAGCGGCCATAGTACAGAAGTACTGCGCGATGGAAATCGCCTGGAAGACCGAAACAAAATTCTGGGATCCCCCGGCCCTAACTGAAACCCTCGTCCGAACTAAAAGGGTGCGCTTTCGCAAGTCACCCAATAGAATTACAAAGAAGCCAAAGCCCTCTGAAGGGCGTGGAACCGTACTGGAGGGATGGCTCAATAGGTCGTGCAAAATTCACAGCACAGCGGACACCATACCAACACACAGCCTTAGAGCATGTTGGATACTCCGACAGGTGGCCAAGAGCGGCGAGGACCTTCTCATCAACAATACCACAGTGCACCATCCCACAGAAAATAACAATACAATACTGACCGTCTTCGAGACTTTTGCCTCAAACAACAGGCGCAAGCGAGCACTCCGCAGCCTCACCGAAATCTGCCACGTCGCAGCAATAAACCCGTGGAACGACACGGCCATAACCTTCAACGCCAGCGATGAACCTCAATTCCGAGCAGTCCGAGCACCAGCCGCTTTGGTCCTTAGTCCAATAGTGGACGGATTCTGGCTTACTAAAGTACTGATGGACGGTGGCACTGGATTAAACCTCATCTATGACGAAACTCTTAACAAAATGGAAATAGATAAGAGGCGCATTGAGCAAAGCAGCATGACCTTCAGGGGAATCATCCCTAGACGGGAGGCACGATGCGCAGGGAAAATCACATTGGATGTGGTATTCGGCACACCAGAATTATCGGTCCGAAGAAATCACATTCCAAGTGGCCCCGTTTAGCAGTGGATATCACGCCCTTTTGGGGCGAGACGCATTCGCAAGCTTCCAAGCTATACCCCATTACGGGTACACGAAGCTCAAGATGCCGGGGCCCAATGGGATCATCACTCTGGCCAGTGACCCAGACATAGCACTCCGTGCCGAAAATAAAACTGCCGCACTAGCCCTGGAGGCATTATCCGAAGCCCTCGCGGCTGAAGAGTTAACTATGCTGCGCTGCGCAGTGGACGGGGACGATGTGATACTCGACAAACGACCCAAGTCCACCTCTTTCAAACCAGCAGACTAAATAGTCAAATTCCAGGTCCACCCAACGGACCCTACAAAAATAGCATCAATTGGGGCACAGCTGAACCCCACAATAGACGCCGCACTACGAGAGTTCTTGCGCGAGAATTGGGACATTTTCACCTGGCATCCTTCAGACATGCTAGGTATCCCACGCAGGCTGGCCGAACATAGCCTAAACATACTAAAGGGATACAAGCCGGTCAAATAGACTCTTCGGCGCTTTTCAGAACCCAAGCGACAAGCCATGGAAGAGGAGCTAGCCAAGCTTCTTGAAGCCGGATTCATCAGAGAGATAAAACATCCGGACTGGGTAGCAAACCTGGTGATGGTACCAAAGAAGGACAAATCCTGGCGCCTATGCGTTGATTTCAAAGACCTTAATAAGGCTTGCCCTAAGGATCCCTTCCCACTCCCTCGCATCGATCAAATTATCGATGCTACTGCGGGACACGACTCATTTTGTTTCCTTGACGCATACTCCGGATAACACCAAATCAAGATGGCGGAGTCCGATCAAGCCGCAACAGCATTTATCACTCCATACGGTCCCTTCTGTTTTAACACCATGCCTTCCGGGCTCAAAAATGCCGGTGCAACCTATCAACACATGATTCAGACATGCCTGGAAACACAAATCGGCAAAATAGTGGAGGCTTACGTAGACGATGTGGTCATTAAAACCAGACATGTCGAATCATTAATAGACGACTTGAGGCTCGATCGACAATCTCCGAACATACGACATCAAGCTCAACCCGGAAAAATGCATTTTCGGCGTACCAGCCAGAAAACTCTTGGGCTTTATTGTCTCCAATAGAGGAATCGAAGCAAATCTGGCTAAAATCCGAGCTCTGTCATAGTTGGCTACCCCAACAGACCTCAAGCAAATCCAGAAATTGACTGGATGCGTGGCCGCCCTAAGCCGCTTTATCTCCCGATTAGGAGAAAAGGTGCTACCTCTTTATCACCTTCTTCGACGCACCGAACACTTCGAGTGGACGGATGCGGCTACGGCAGGGCTGGAGGAAATAAAAGCCCTCTTGGCCACCAATCCAATTCTGGCAGCACCATATGTCGGCGAACCCATGTTGCTATACATAGCTGCAATGCACCAGGTTGTAAGCGCAGTGCTCGTCGTCGAACGAGAGACAGATGGACATAAATCCCATTACAAAAGCCGGTATACTACGTGTCCACCGTCCTCACTCCATGCAAGTCACGGTACCCACATTACCAAAAGATAGCATACGCGGTCTTCATGGCATCCCGAAAACTACGACACTACTTTCAAGAGTGTTCAATCACGAGGGCCTCCGAAGTACCACTCAATGACACAATAAATAACCACGATGCCACGGGCCAGATTGCAAAATGGGCTATCGAGCTCCTCCCGTTCGACATAACATACAAACCACGACGGGCCGTTAAGTCGCAAGTACTGGCTGACTTCGTCGCCGAATGGACAGAAGGCGAACTCCCTAAAGAGTATGGCGCGTACTCCAATTGGATCATTAACTTTGACAGCTCTAAAATGCTAGCTGGTCTAGGGGCTGGTGTCGTCCTGACGTCCCCCACCGGAGATACAGTCCAATACGTACTCCAAATACTTTACACAGATTCCAACAATGCAGCAGAGTATGAGGCTCTGTTGCATGGTCTTCGAATGGCAGTCTCCATGGGCATTCAACGCCTTGAAGCACGCGGGGATTCAAATCTTGCAATATCTCAAATAAATGGAGACTTTGATGCCAAGGACCCGAAAATGATGGCTTACTATAATGCTGTTCTCAAAATGCCAGCTTGATTCGAGGGGCTCGAAGTCCACCATGTGGTTCAAGAAAACAATCAAGCGGCGGATGTCCTTGCCCGCATCGGCGCTAAACTTGACCCCGTCCCACCAAATATCTTTTTGGAAAGGCTGTTCAAGCCATCTGTGTATGGGAAGGGGAGTTCGGCAATACTAATCCGGATCCGCATACAACTCCAGATCCCAAACAATCTGACGTAATTGGAGGCTCCGCCACTGAAATCACACCTTCGGCCCACGTCATCATGGCGGTCATCGCCCCGTGGACAGAACCCTTCCTAGCTTACTTAAATAGGCAGGAACTCCCGGAGGACCAAAATGAGGCACGCTGCATTGTGCGGCGCTCTAAAGCCTACAAAGTCCACGGGGGAGAGCTTTATAAGAAAAGCACAACCGGAGTACTCCAAAGGTGCATCTCCGAAGAGGAAGGGCGGCAGCTCTTGGCTGAAATCCATGCCGGACTCCGCGGCCACCACGCTGCAGCACGGGCGCTCATAAGAAAGGCCTTCCGTACAGGTTTCTACTGGCCGACAGCCCGAGCAGACGCACAAGACCTTGTCCAACACTGTGTCGGTTGCCAGCTTTTTGTAAATCAAAGCCATATGCCGCCCACCGCCCTCCAAACAATCCCCATAACTTGGCCCTTTGCGGTTTGGGGGCTCGATATGGTTGGACCCCTTAAAGGAGGAAGCCATAAGAAGTACTTGTTGGTCATGGTCGATAAACTCACCAAATGGATAGAAGCCATACCAGTTAAAATGGCCGAATCCGGACCAGTGATAGACTTTATATCCGGGGTCGTACACCGCTATGGTGTCCCCCATAGCATCATCACCGATAACGGCTCCAACTTTACAACCGATGAGGTGAAAACCTGGTGCAGCAAAATGGGCATAAAACTTGATTACGCTTCCGTCTATCACCCCCAAACAAACGGCCAAGTCGAACGAGCGAACGATCTTATTATGAGCAGCATCAAACCCAGACTAGTGCGACCTTGAAGGAATCAGACACGCACTGGGTCGAGGAGCTTGACTCCGTATTATGGGGGCTGCGGACCACGCCAAATCGCACAACCAGATACACACCATTTTTTATGGTGTACGGCGCAGAGGCAGTTGTCGGTGTCAAAACCGGCGGATCTCGGGTAGGGGGTCCCGATCTGTGCGTCAGGGCTGATGGTAACAGGAAGCAAGGGACACAAACGTTTACCCAGGTTCGGGCCATCTCGATGTAGGTAAAACCCTACTTCCTACTTGATTAATATTGAATATATGGGTAGTACAAGAGTAGATCTACCACGAGATCGTAGAGGCTAAACCCTAGAAACTAGCCTATGATGGTATGATTGTGATTATGATCGGTCTTCTAAGGACCAACCTCTCTGGTTTATATAGACACTGGAGAGGGCTAGGATTTACATGGAGTCGGTTACAAGGAAGGAAACACAATATCTGGATCGCCAAGCTTGCCTTCCACGCAAAGGAGAGTCCCATCCGGACACGGGCCGAAGTCTTGAGTCTTGTATCTTCACGCTTCAATAGTCCGGACGATGTATACAGTCCGGCTATCCGGATACCCCCTAATCCAGGACTCCCTCAGTAGCCCCTGAACCAGGCTTCAATGACGATGAGTCCGGCGCAGTCTTGTCTTCGGCATTGCAAGGCGGGTTCCATCTCCGAATACTCCAAAGTACCTGTTACGATGAATAGTGTCTAACTTCCAATTAATGTTGTGCTCCTCGGCTTTAGTGCCTCAATAATGACCATCTCCACATGTCGAGCGAATGCGAGGAGCCGAGGCATTTTTGCATTTGACACCCTCAATCCTCCGGGCTGACTGCCTATTTGAAGGGACGGGGATTCCCAGATCCAAACCTCACTCTCCCTCCCTGAGCAAGCATCCAACAGAGCGCTCCGCGAAAAACCATTCCAACATGGCCAACCGTCACAGCTCTTCTGCTCGCCCTCCTCTTTCCAAGTCGGGGGATTAGGGAGAGTGTTTAGTTCCTCGTAGCCGCTTGATAGAGTTATAAACCCAAGGGTTTCTCCCAGCAGCGTTCATGGTCCCTGTCCGAGCCGGAATAGCCACTTATGATGGAGGGGAACAAGCGGAGGGATCTCCAAACCCATCTACAGAGGAGCGCATATGCCTCATCCCGCATCTGCTAAGGGGCGTCGGGTTTCCCATCCACCCGTTTCTTCGCGGGCTCCTGGAGTTCTACGGCCTCCAGTTGCACAACCTTACCCCTGCCTCCATTCTGCATATAGCGGGGTACGTCGCACTTTGCGAGCTATTTTTAGGCTGCGAACCTCACTTCGGATTATGGAGGAAGCTGTTCTGCCTTGTTCCCTGCACCCAGGGAGAATCCCTATGTCAAGTGGGCGGGGCTGAAGTATGGCGCATTGCCGAAACCGAATACCTGTCCGGCACTCGTAAGAAGGCACCAGAAAACTGGCCTTCAGAGTGGTTTTACATTGATGACGTTCCCCTTCCGGATCCAGTCCAGACAGGTCTCCCCAGGTTTAGCAACACCCCGCCGAGGACACGCCTAAGCTGGCGCCCCCGAGGCCCTCAAGAAGAGGATACGAGGGAAATACATTTCCTGATGAGCAGGATAAAGTTACTGGCCAAATCCGGACTGACGACAGTCGAGGTCATGGCAATATGCATCATGCGGGGAGTGCAACCACTTCAATATTGGGGGAAGCCCATGTGGCACTTCAACGGGGAAGACAACGCCACCCGCTGCGGCCGTAAGGGTATGGACTCTACCACTGCTCTGGCAAGGATATTGTCCGATTTATACAAAGGGGAAGAGGAGGAATTCCTTCGCATTAAACCACGGGACGGATTCTCCATGTACAACCCCCCCAGAGTGAGTAAGTCGTCATTCCTTTCCCTGTGTTTACTTACTTTAGCGTTCTTCTGCTAAGATTGCCTGCATCAATGTTTCCGAGCAGGAACTGAGGAGGGCCGTGGAAGGGATCCTCAGCCCCTCCCCGCAGCCAGAGGACCCTGGAAGGGCCCTAGATCTAGGACTCAAAGAAGATCCGGATATTACCGTAGAGCTTGTCAATGGGGTATTTTATAAAGCGAGCTAGGACGGTGCCTCAGTGGCCATTATGGCCGACTATCCCGGACTGCTCCCTGTGTTGTGTGTAAGCCGAGCTAAAAAAACCTATCCTCCGAAGAGGACTTCCCTCAGGCATTGTGCCTTACCCTTGAGGCGTCGTGGTGTTTGCAGAGACGACGGTCGGAGCACGGGGCCGAGCTCCTAGGGACTCGTCAACCACGGGCGTCCGGATCGGGCAGGCTCAAGAGGAAGGGGGTGAGGGTCGACACACCGCTGCAGAGGTAAAGGGATAACCTATCCTGTGATTATAGTATTTGAAATATAACAGCGCCCTTTGTGTCTGGCAGGAAGAGAAGCAGCCGGACTATATCCGGGGATCCCGCCAATCATGCCTCCACCAGCCGGGTTCCAGAACCAGCTTCGAGGGTGGAGGCGGACACGGGGCCAGATCCGCCTAGTTCTCCGACAGAGGATGCGGATATGCTTTCGGCCACGAACTCCGAAGTGGAGAGCGCCATGAATCACCGGCGCCGGAGGGCCGTGCTTCAGAACAACATCTTTTCCGAAGAGGCATTTAATGCCTTCAATTTTGGAGACGCATACATCTGAGTTGCTCAAGGCGGGCTTGCCCGAGCGACGAACCAGTATACCAAAGATATACGGGTAAGAATTTTTGATAAGTATGTATAACAATAGCCCCTGAGACTTGAAATAGTTGGAAAAACTGTTTGAAGGATCAAATTATGCACATGTCCTTGTAGAGAAGAATGAACATTAGGCTCGGGAGCTAGAGGAATGCAAGGTCCAGCTGAGGGACATGGTTGCCAAGTTAGAGGAATCCCAGAAGGCCTCATCTAGTAACATTTGTATCAATTATACGAAGGTGCACCAGTTAGTAAATGGCGGGTATGACCAGTCTAACAGAAAATCTGCAGGCAATCCTGGGGTGAATCCGAAGGGCGTAACGGATGACGACTCGCATCTTAAAAGGCAGCTAAAGGCTGGCGAGCACATCCTTACGCAAGTTAAGCAAGAGAAGAACAATCTTCAAGTAGCCAATATTCGGCTGGACGTGGAATTAAAAGACGTCCGCGCTAAACTGGCGGACTCCATGAAGGAGAACAAAAGGCTTCGACGCGGCATTTATGGTAAGTGCCCAGACAAACTATATGATAGTTCGGCGCGGAAGCATATTGAAAGAATTTTGCTTGCAGGAATGTTAACGGGGCGCCCTGAAGAGGAGATGCCCTCATCTGCAAGTGATTTACTGCAAGACCTCTTGCAACTGCACGAGCGAGCTCGACAAGTGATGCAGGGTGTTGCTTAGGCCTTATGGCCATCAAGCTTATTGCCGAACGACATGGGGGAGCTTGTGGATATGCTTCAAGGAGCACAGCGGCGCCTCCGATTGTGGAAGATGTCAGCTTGCCGGCAAGGTGCAAGGGAAGCCTGGGCTATGGTGAAGACGCGCTACACCAAGCTGGACCCGAACCATATGGCTGAAGTAGGTCCGGCGGGGCCCGATGGGCAAGAAAATCCCGTGACCCTCGTATATGACCAGATAGCGCTAGCCGCTAAGTATTCTCAACAGGATTGTAAACTAGATAGCTTGTTGGATGGTATAGAGGAGGAATATAGTCAGTCCAAATGACTGTGTAATTCAATGGAAATAATTCGCCCCTAGCCGAATTAAAATCATTTGTCATGGCAGACCTTTTCGCTTTAGCCCCCGGATCCTATAGTCCGAGGTGTGTCCGAATACCCACTCAGTTATACAAAACCAGGGTATGCGTGGAGACAGGGCGTAGGGGTCATAAGCGCTTGAACAGACAAGTACCCAACTAGTTATGTTATATTACATGGATAGTAAGAAACATCTTCCAGGGAGAATAGTTCCGTTAGGGGTTCCTTTCCCTGGGTACGCATGCGTCAATGCACACGTCTGGACTGCGAACGATGGCGCATGATACAAGAATTCTAGGGATTTATGTTGTAACAAACGAATACATCCTTTGTTCACTGATCGAATATTCTCTTAAGGAAAAAACTAGGTTTCGGCTTCACCCAGTCTGAGGTACACATCCGGCTGAACTGGCAGTAACAATCGCAGAGGTGATCCCCTTATGCCCTAGCCGAATTAACAGGAACATAGGGCATAAACACAAGAGCCAGGCAACCCAGCTTGGCCACATCTTAAGTCATATCGATGCATGTAATGGTGAAGAAAAGGCACATATGGAAAAAGAACGCATATGTGATGGGCAAAAAGCAATTTAAAGTAATTATGTTTAGCTTCCAAATAGGAAGCCCCTAGGTATAGCTTACACACATAGTACGGCCGGAGTGATCCGGGAGTCCGCACTGTATTAAATACTTTGTCTGAAGAGAAAAAAGGTCGAGAAAGGAAACAGGGGTGGAGCATAATTAAAAAGGAGGGGTAAGGAGACGAACACTGAGTTCGGTGTTAGGCGTAGAATCTCCAGAGTCTGGCCACGTTCCATGGGTTCGGCTCGAGTCTGTTATCGGATGTGTTACGTAAGCGGTACGCTCCTCCGGTGAGAACTTTGTCAATGACGAAGGGACCCTCCCACTTGGGTTTGAGCTTGTCCTTCTTCTTCTTCTCCGGTAGGCGTAGAACGAGCTCGCCAATATTGTAAGTTTTGGCCCGCACTTCTCTGCTTTCATATCGTCGAGCCTACTGCTGATAGAATGCGGAGCGGGCTTTTGCGATGTCGCGCTCCTCCTCCAGGGCATCCAAGTTATCCTGCCGATCTAACTCGGCTTCCTTCTCTTCGTACATGCGTACGCGTGGCGAATCATGTATTATGTCGCAGGTTAGTACTGCCTCCGCGCCGTATACTATAAAAATGGTGTATATCCGGTAGTGCGATTCGGCGTGGTCCGCAGCCCCCAGAGTACGGAGTCGAGCTCTTCAACCCAGTGCGTATCCGACTCTGTCAAGGATCGCACTAGTCTGGGTTTGATGCCGCTCATGATGAGACCATTTGCCCGCTCTACCTGGCTGTTTGTTTGGGGATGGTAGACGGAAGTGTAATCAAGCTTAATGCCCATTTTTCCGCGCCAAGTTTTCACTTCATCGGCTGTGAAATTTGAGCCATTATCAGTGATGATGCTGTGGGGGACACCGTAGCGGTGTACGACCCCGGATATGAAGTCTATTACTGGTCCAGATTCGGCCGTTTTGACTGGTTTGTCTTCTATCCATTTGGTGAACTTGTCCAACATGACCAATAAGTATTTTTTCTTATGGCTTCCCCCTTTAAGAGGTCCGACCATATCCAGCCCCCAGACCGTGAAAGGCCAAGTTATGGGGATTGTTTGGAGAGCGGTAGGGGGCATATGACTCTGATTGGCGAAGAGTTGGCAACCGACGCAATGTTGGACAAGGTCATGTGCGTCTGCTCGGGCCATCGGCCAATAGAAGCATGTATGGAAGGCATTGCTGACTAGTGCTCGAGCCGCGGCGTGGTGCCCGCCCAGTCCGGCATGGATTTCAGCCAAGAGCTGCCGCCCTTCCTCTTCGGAGATGCATCTTTGGAGCACTCCGGTAGCACTTTTCTTGTAGAGTTCGCCTTCATGGACTTTGTAAGCTTTAGAACGCCGGACTATGCATTGTGCTTCATTTTGGTCTTCGGGGAGCTCCTGCCTATTTAGGTAGGCCAAGAAAGGCTCAGTCCACGGGGCGATTACGACCATGATTTTGTGGGCCAAAGATGTTATTTAGGTGGTAGAGCCTCCGATTGTGTCTGATGGTTCGGGATCTGGGGGCGTGTTCGGATCCGCGCTAGTATTGCTGGACTCCCCTTCCCATACCACGGATGGCTTGAACAACCTTTCCAGGAATATGTTAGGTGGGACAGGGTCACGTTTGGCGCCGATGTGGGCGAGGACGTCCGTCGCTTGATTGTTTTCTCGAGCCACATGGTGGAATTCGAGCCCCTCGAACCGAGCTGACATTTTGAGGACGGCATTACGGTAGGCCGCCATTTTCGGAAACTTGGCATCAAAGTCTCCGTTTATGTGTGATATTGCGAGGTTCGAATCCCCGCGCACTTCCAGGCGTTGGATGCCCATAGATACTGCCATCCGAAGACCATGCAAGAGCGCCTCGTGTTCGGCTGCATTATTGGAGTCTGTGTATAATATTTGAAGGACGTACTGGACCGTGTCTCCGGTGGGAGATGTTAGGACTACACCTGCTCCCAATCTGTCCAGCATTTTAGAGCCGTCGAAGTGCATGATCCAATTTGAGTATGTGCCGTACTCTTTAGGGAGTTCGGCTTCTGTCCACTGGCGAGAAAGTCGGCCAGTACTTGCGACTTAATGGCTCGCCGTGGTTTGTATATTATGTAGAACGGAAGGAGCTCGATAGCCCATTTAGCAATCCGACCCATAGCATCACGGTTATTTATTATGTCATTGAGTGGTACTTCGGAGGCCACCGTAATCGAACACTCTTGAAAGTAGTGTCGCAGCTTCCGGGATGCCATGAAGACCGCGTATGCTATTTTTTGATAGTGTGGTTATCGGGATTTGCATGGGGTGAGCACCGTGGATACGTAATAAACCGGCTTTTGAAGTAGGAATTTGTATCCGTCCACCTCTCGTTCAACGACGAGCACCACGCTTACCACTTGATGTGTTGCAGCTATGTACAGTAGCATAGGCTCGCCGATATTTGGCGTTGTTAGGACTGGATTACTAGCCAGTAAGGTCTTTATTTCATCGAGTCCGACCGCAGCTGCATCTGTCCATACAAAGTGTTCGGTGCGCCGAAGGAGGCGGTAAAGAGGCAATGCCTTTTCTCCTAACCTGGATATAAAGCGGCTCAAAGCGGCCACGCATCCAGCTAGTTTCTGGATGTGCTTGAGGTCTGTTAGTATAGCCAACTACGACAGAGCTCAGATTTTTGCCGGATTCGCTTCAATTCCTCTGTTGGAAACAATGAAGCCTAGCAGCTTCCCCGAGGGGACGCTGAAGACGCATTTTCCCGGATTCAACTTGATGTGGTATGTCCGGAAGTTATCGAATGTAAGCCTCAAGTCATCTATCAGGGTTTCGACGTGTCTAGTTTTTATAACCACGTCGTCCACATATGCTTCCACTGTTTTGCCGATTTGTTTTTCCAGGCATGTTTGAATCATGCGTTGATAGGTTGCACCGGCGTTCTTAAGCCCGAAAGGCATAGTGTTGAAGCAAAAAGGGCCATATGGCGTTATGAAAGTTGTTGCAGCTTGGTCAGACTCTGCCATCTTTATTTGATGGTATCCAGAGTATGCATCGAGGAAACACAGCGAGTTGTGCCCAGCTGTGGCATCGGTGATTTGATTGATGCGAGGGAGGGGAAAGGGATCCTTGGGGCAAGCCTTGTTGAGGTCTTTAAAGTCGACACACAGGCGCCAGGATTTGTCCTTCTTTTGTACCATTACTAAGTTTGCCAGCCAATCCGGATGCTTGATATCTCTGATGAATCCGGCCATGAGTAGTTTGGCTAGCTCTTCCCCCATGGCTTGCCTTTTGGGCTCTGAAAACCGTCTTAGAGTCTTCTTGACCGGTTTGTATCCTTTTAGAATATTGAGGCTGTGTTCGGCCAATCTGCGTGGGATGCCCGGCATGTCCGAAGGGTGCCAAGCGAAAATGTATCAATTCTCGCATAAGAAGTCTCGCAGTGCGGCTTCCATTGCGGGGCTCAACTGTGTCCCGATGGAAATTGTCTTCATGGGGTCCATCGGATGGACTTGGAATTTGACTATGTCGTCTGCGGGTTTAAATGAGGTGGACTTGGGCCGTTTGTTGAGTATCACGTCATCCCTGTCCGCGGTGGCCCGTAGCGTTGTTAATTCTTCGGCTGCCAGGGCTTCAGATAATGCTTCCAGGGCTAGTGCTGCGGTTTTGTTTTCGGCGCGAAGTGCGATGTCCGGATCACTAACTAGAGTGATGATTCCATTGGGCCCGGGCATTTTTGAGATTCATGTACTCGTAATGGGGTATGGCTTGAAAACTCGTAAACGCGTCCCGCCCCAAAAGGGTGTGGTATCCGCTGCTGAAGGGAGCCACCTGGAATGTGATTTCTTTGGACCCGTAGTTCTCCGGGGTGCCGAATACCACATCGAGTGTGATTTTCCCCGCACACCGTGCCTCCCGACTTGGGAAAATTCCCCTAGAGGTAGTGCCACTTTGCTCAATACGGCCTTTATCAATTTCCATCTTGTTGAGCGTTTCTTCATAGATCAAGTTTAATCCGCTTCCGCCGTCCATGAGTACTTTAGTGAGCCGAAAGCCGTCGACGATTGGGCTAAGGACCAGAGCGGCCGGTGCCCGTTCAGTCTGGAATCGAGGTTCATCACTGGCATTGAAGGTTATAGCAGTGTCGTTCCAGGGGTTTATCTTTGCCACATGGCAAATTTCGGCGGAGCTTCGATGAGCTCGCTTGCGCCTATTGTTTGAGGCGAAATTCTCGAAGACTGTTAATACCGTATTGTGTTCGTTGGCGGGATGTTGCTCTCCTTTATGGCTTGCAAGAAGATCCTCGCCACTTTTTGCAACCTGCCGGAGTATCCAACACGCTCTAAGGCTATGAGTTCGTGTTATGTCCGGAGTGCTGTGAAGCTTACATGGTCCATTGGGCCATTCTTCCAATATGGTTCCCCGCCATGGTGTGTGCTTTGGTTTCTTGGGAACTGGATCGGCCGACTTACGAGAGTTCTCCCGTTTAGTTTGAACAAAGGTCTTGATGAGAGCCGTACTGTCCCAAAATTATGTTTGGGTTTTCCAGGCGCTTTCCATCGCACAGTACTTCTGTACTGTGATTGCCAAGTCTGCGAAGTGTACTATGTCACGGTGGCTTATAGCATTAAGGAGTCCTTTGTTCATGCAGTTTTGCAGAAGAGTAAGGCTACGTCCTCCTCGCGGCAGTCCTTGACCTTGTTAAACGCAAGGAGGAATCTGGCCCAGTAGTGATGTATGGTTTCCTAGGACTCTTGCCTGATGCGGGAGAGATGGTTTAAGTCCAGGTAGGTGTTGTTAGCCGAATCCGGATTCTGATCCGATCTAACACCCAGGGGTGTGGGAGGCTCCGAGCCTGATAGCTCGGGATCCGGAGTGTCGCCCAATTTCTTCGGCCCAATGCCTGATTCTAAGTCCGGGACCTGGGTCATGTCTTCCTTTGAGCAGTTATTCGGCTCAAGGAGTTCGGTAATCCGAACATAATTCGTCCTCAAAGTCGAGGGATGGTCCGTGTGAGGTTCCTCTACTACCGCTATCTCATGGGTGGCCGGCGGGGATCTGATGTCCCTTTGGTCGGGTTTAAGCCCGATCCGGTCGTAGTCTGTAGCGACTCCCAGAGCGGAGATGCGATCCAAGAGCTCATTGAGGGAGGAGAGCTCCATCAGATCTATCTGTTCGGTGAGTTCCGAACTGACGCGAAGGTTATGATTGATGACCGGCGCGACTGTCGATGGGGCGGCCATGATAAAGTCGTCGAGTCGGAGAGTTTGGCCTATAGCCGGAGCTCCCTCCAAGGTGATGTCGTCCTTGACGACGAGACGAGCCATCGAGCCTTGCAACGACGACACAGAGGAACTCTCAATGAAAGCACCAATGTCGGTGTCAAAACCGGCGGATCTCGGGTAGGGGTCCCGATCTGTGCGTCAAGGCTGATGGTAACAGGAAGCAAGGGACACAGACGTTTACCCAGGTTCGGGCCCTCTCGATGGAGGTAAAACCCTACTTCCTGCTTGATTAATATTGAGGATATGGGTAGTACAAGAGTAGATCTACCACGAGATCATAGAGGCTAAACCCTAGAAGCTAGCCTATGATAGTATGATTGTGATTGTGATCGGTCTTCTAAGGACCAACCTCTCCAGTTTATATAGACATCGAAGAGGGCTAGGATTTACATGGAGTCGGTTACAAGGAAGGGAACACAATATCCGGATTGCCAAGCTTGCCTTCCACGCAAAGGAGAGTCCCATCTAGACATGGGCCAAAGTCTTGAGTCTTGTATCTTCACGCTTCAATAGTCCGGACGATGTATACAGTCCGGCTGTCTGGATACCCCCTAATCCAGGACTCCCTTAGCAGTGTTACCCTGCGATATCATCCATGATTCACCTAGAGTGCGCGTGTACAAAGAGAGAGAGGCCGAGCTGGATCAGCAGGACAACTTAGATGCCCTAGAGGAGGATCGCGACGTCGCTAAGGCCCGTTCCGCATTTTGTCAACAGCAAGCTCGAAGGTATCAAAGCAGGGAGGTGCGGGCCAAAACTTATAATATTGGCGAGCTCGTCCTACGCCTACTAGAGAAGAAAAAGGACAAGCTCAAGCCCAAATGGGAGGGCCCCCTCATCATTGACCAAGTTCTCACTAGAGGCATGTACCGTCTACGTGATGCATCAGACAATTGACTCGAGCCGAACCCATGGAACGCGGCTAGACTCCAAAGATTCTATGCCTAGTGCCGAACCCTGTGTTTGTCTCCTTATCTCCATCTTCCCTTTTAAATTATATCCTATCTCTCTCTCCTTTTGCATTTATAGCCTTTTAGACCTAAGTATGCTTTTACCGCACACTCCGGCCGCGCTTTGCACACTCATCATACCTGGGGGCTTCTTATATAGAAGCTCATTTGCCTTCCAGGCTTCATGCCCACCACATATGCGTCACTTCCACGTATGTGCCCTTTTTTCACCACTATATGCATCGATATGACTTAAGTTTTGGCCAAGCTGGGTTTCCTGGCTCTTGTGTTTATGCCCTACGTTCCCGTTAATTCGGCTAGGGCATAAGGGGAGCACCTCTGCAATTGTTACTGCTGGGTCAGCCGGATGTGTACCTCAGACTGGGTGAAGCCGAAAGCTAGCGTTCTTAAGAGAATATTCGATCGGTGAACAAAAGATGTATTTTTCCTATTACAAAACATGCCCCCAGACACTTATATCCTGCGTAAATTTTCGTAGTTTGGACATGTACATCGATGCATGCACACCCAAGGAAAGGAACCCTTAACGGAACTATTCTCCTGGAAGATGTTTCTTACTACCCATGTAATATAACAAAACTAGTTGGGTACTTGTTTGTTCAAGCACTTATGACCCCTACGCCTGTTTTCCATGCGTGCCCCGGTTTTTACATAATTGAGCGGGTATTCGGACACACTCCGGACTGTCGGGTCCAGAGGTTGAAGCGAAAAGGTCGGCCAAGACAAATGATTTACAATCCGACTAGGGACAAAATCTGTCCTTCGAAGTACAATGTCACTTAGATTGACAAAATTCTTCTTCTATACCATCCAACAGGGTGTCTAGCCTACAATCCTGTTGGGAATACTTAGCTGCTAAGGCTACTTGGTCATACACCAGATGTACAAGGATCTCCTTCCCATCCGACCCTACAGGCCCGACCTCGGCCATATGGTTCGGGTCAGCCTTGGTGTACCGCGTCTTCACCATCGCCCAGGCCTCCCTTGCACCTTGTCGGCAAACCGATATCTTCCATAATCGGAAGTGCTGCCGCGCTCCCTTGAGCAGCTCGATCAGCTCACCGATGCCTCCTGGAAGGAAGGCGGATGGCCACAAGGCTTGGTCAATGTCCCACATCACCTGCCGAACTTGTTCGTGCAGTTGTGAGAGCTCTGGCAGAAGATCGCCTGAAGATCCTGGCATCTCCTCTTCGGGACGACCTGTCATCATGCCTACAGACATAATTCTATTAGCACGCTTCTACACTGAACCTTATAGTGGTTCGTCAGCACACTTACTGAATATGCCGCGTCGAAGCTTCTTATTCTCCTTCATGGAGTCAGCAAGCTGGGCCCGAACATCCTTCAATTCGACGTCCAGCCGGACGTTCCCGTCCTGGAGAATATTTTTCTCCTTTATAACCTTGGTAAGCACACACTGGCCAGCCTTCAGCTGTCGCCGAACATGTTGCTCATCCTCCGGTTCAATCTCCAGATTGCCTCCGGGATTGTGTGCAAGTTCTCTTGTTAGAATCGCATTCTTGCCGAATACTTAACTGGTATATACCATGACATTATGCAAATATTACTAGATGGGGCCTTCGTAGACTCCTCCATCACAGCGGTTGCGGCCCGTAGTTGGGCCTTGCATCTTCCAGCTCTTTGGATAGCTGGGTATTCTTCTCTGTCAGAACCTATGCACACGAGGATCCTTAAATCAGTTGTGCCAACTATTTCAAGTCTCAGGGGCTACTAATATATACACTCATCAAATTTACTTACCCGTATATCCTTCAACTACTGGTCTGTGGCCCTGGCTAGGCCACCTTGAGAAGCTCGGATGTACGCGTCCCCTGATTTAAAGGCGTCGAACGCCTCTTCAGAGAAATTAGGGTCGCGTAGTGCGGCCCGTCGGCGCCTATGATTTATGGTGCTCTCCACTTCAGAGTTCGTAGTGGAAAATCTATCCGCATCCTCTGTAGGAGGACCGTCCGCGTTGACCTCCTCCCTTGAGTCTGGCCTCGGAGTCCGGCTGGTGGAAGCATCATCAGCAGGCTCTCCGGATGCAGTCCGGCGAGCACTCTTTCTGTCAGAAGGCAGAAGACATCGTTATATTTTAACAATGATAACTGTGAGGCAGATTTTTAAACATACCTTTGCAACGGCGTCTTGGTCCTGACCGCCTTTCTTTTAAGCCTACCCAGCTTTGGTACCCCTTGTTGGCGAGTCACCACGGGTTCAACTTGGTGCCGCGATAGCCTTCCCTGTAAGACGTAATTCATGTGCGGTGGGTGAAGTGTAAAGAGGGAATCCTTTTTGGAAGTTGGGACTGTGGCTTTGCTTACCTGGGATATAGGGAGTAAGACTGGTAAAATGTCCTGTCGACAAGCTCCACAAACGTGTTCGGATCTTCTACGAGTCCGGGGTCAAGAGCCTGGTTAGGGTCCTCTGGCTGTGGAGATGGGTTGTGAACATCCTTCATAGCCCTTCACAGTTCCTGCTATGAATTGACGAATTAAAACATCTCTGCTAAAAATGTGGGAAAGATTGGAATAAAAGATAGCGACTCACCTAGCTTGGGGGGTTGTACATGGAGAATCCATCCCGTGGCTTGATATGGATGAACTCCTCCTCTTCTCCTTTGAACAAATCGGACAGTATCTTCGCCAGAGCGGTGGGAGAGTCCGGTCCTTTATGGCCGCAGCGGGTGGCATCGTCTTCTCCATTGAAGTGCCACATGGGTTTTCCCCGATATTGAAGTGGCTACACTCCCCACATTATGCATATGGACATAACTTCAATTATTGTCAGCCCTGATTTGGCCAGTGTGACGCCCAATATGCGACCCTATCCAAAAGGAACTAAGGTCCCACCAAGGATAGACCCGCATATTGGAACGCTTTTGCAAGGTGGATATCATTACATCAACATTACATAATAGATGGGGATACATACATAAGGCATACAATGCCACACGAATACAACATCATCTTACATAAGAGCACCATCCGACTACGGATGAAACACAAACAGAAACTCAAACGACATCCACCCTGCTAGCCCATGCTGCCGACCTGGAACCTATCCCCTGATCGAAGAAGAAGCAGAAGAAGAACTCCAAAACAAGCAAACATCGCTCTCGCATCATGATCATCGCATAACCTGTACCTGCAACTGTTGTTGTAGTAATCTGTGAGCCATGAGGACTCAGCAATCCCATTACCATGGGTATCAAGACTAGCAAAGCTTAATGGGAAAGGAAGGGGTAAAGTGGTGAGGTTGCAGCAGCGACTAAGCATGATATGGTGGCTAACATACGCAAATGAGAGCGAGAAGAGAAACAAAGGAACGGTTGTGAAGCTAGCAATGATCAAGAGGTGATCCTAAACTCCTACTTACGTCAAACATAACACAGAAACCGTGTTCATTTCCCAGACTCCGCCGAGAAGAGACCATCACGGCTACACACGCGGTTGATGCGTTTTAAATCGGATCTGGTGTCAAGTTATCTACAACCGGACATTAACAAATTCCCATCTTCCACATAACCGCGGGCACGGCTCTCGGAAGTTTATACCCTACAGGGGTGTCCCAACTTAGCCCATGACAAGCTCTCGCGATCAACGAAGGAATAGACCTTCTCCCAGGAAGACCCGATTAGTCTCGAAATCCCGGTTTACAAGACATTTCGACAATGGTAAAACAAGACCAGCAAGACCGCCCGATGCACCGACAATCCTGATAGGAGCTGCACATATCTCGTTCTCAGGGCAACACCGGATGAGACAGGCTACGAGTAAAACCAGACTTCGAGTTTCCCCGAGGTGGCCCCGCAGGCGGCTCGGTTCGGACCAACACTTAGACAAGCACTGGCCCGGGGGGGCTAAAATAAAGATGACCCTTGGGTTGGCCGACCCAAGGGAAGGGTATAGGTGGTGGTGAGGCAAATGGTAAAACCAAGGTTGGGCCTTGCTGGACAAGTTTTATTCAAAGCGAACTGTCAGGGGGGTCCCATAAATCACCCGACCGCGTAAGGAACGCAAAATGCAGGAACATAACACCGGTATGACGGAAACTAGGGCGGCAAGAGTGGAACAAAACACCAGGCATAAGGCCGAGCCTTCCACCCTTTACCAAGTATATAGATGCATTAATTAAATAAGAGATATTGTGATATTCCACATAAACCCTGTCCACCATGGAGAAATCTTCAACTTCACCTGCAACTAGCAACGCTATAAGAGGGCTGAGCAAAGCGGTAACGTAGCCAAACAATGGTTTGCTAGGAAGGGTGTCAAAGGTTAGAGGTTCATGGCAATTTGGGAGGCTTGAAGAGCAAATGATAGGAAGCGCAGCATAGCGATAGAACGAAGCAACTAGCATAGCAATGATAGTATTGAGATCCAAGGTGACGGTCATCTTGCCTGAAATCCCGCAAGGAAGAAGAACGAGTCCGTGAAGAAGATGATGCCACGAAGACGAACCAAGCGTAGACGAACGAGTCCTCACGATCGCAACGAAACGGGAACTATCGAGAAGAAGCACACAACATGGTAAACACACCACACATGAACAAGACATGATGCACAAACAAGCATGATGTATGACAAAGCTAGATGAAGCTACTCATGGCAAGAGATAATGCAAACAAGAGCAACACATCAAGGCAAGTTTAAATGAGGTCGGAAACAACATATAAAAATTCCGGTAAGTCCTCATATGCAAATTTCGAAATTGGTCCATATCTGAACAAACATTAAGTTGAAGTTGTTAAACAGCAAGTTAAAGAGCACCAAGAGGATCTACACGAAATTCTAGTCAAGTTACATATTAAGTTCATTAGATTTGGAGCTACGACCTAGAAGATATGAGCAAAACAAGTTCAACATGGCATTGATGCAAAATGCATACAAACATCAAGCAAACACACCAAAACAAGGACGCAACATGATAACATGAAGCTACATGCAAAATCAAGCAAGGTTCACATAGAGCACACTCAAAACGGAGCAACGGTTCAACACACACTCTATACAAAGCATAACAACAATCTGTCCAAAACAGCAACTAGGCATCTTGCAAGCATCAAATCAATATGCTACAGCACCCCAACATAAGAACAAAAGGCATGAGCATGAAGTAAAGGTAAAGCATAACAAAACATGAACAATGATCTATCTCCAGAAATCACTAGAACATGCTCAAACACACATGGAAAGATTGCAAATAATAACTGTTTTAGGCTTAGCAGAAGTAACATCAGGTTGCAATGTTCAGAGCTATCAAACAATATGTTACAGAAACTTATCATGGCAAAAAAAGGCATGGCATGAATCTACTAATTGCATAGATCAAAAGTCCCTTACTGACCATGAGCCAAAAAGGATCAGAAAATATGATGGAACCCATGTAAACATGGCAAGTTATATTATAGATTCAAACATGGCAGGAACAACAATAAGTAGGCATGTTGGTGAGCTTGTTACACTCACCACAGGGCAATACATGGCATGGCAAGGCAACCAACAGTAAGAAGGCATGTTTGTGAAGCTAAGCGTGGCAAGAGCAAGGTCATAGGGTGCATGGATCACTAGCAAAACACATGGGAACTAGTGAACTTAATGTTAACAGGCTGATAGCAACATTATCAAGCAACTTTGGAGCAAGATATGAACAATCTACAGCAAGCTATAAATGCAACCAGGGGCATGGATGGATAGGGCATAACATGTAGATCAAAACATGTTTATAGAACATCTCCAGATTATGCATGGAATGATTAGTAGCAACATGTTTATATAGCATCACGAAATAACAGATTCAGCCTAGCAAAACAGTAACAGCAAGCACACTACTTAACAAGCTTGAATCACTCACCACAAGTCATTGCATGACAATATAAGCATAGCATCATCAAGAAGGCATGTTTGTGAAACAAACCAAGGCAAGAACAAGTCCATAGCATGCAAGGATCAACTATAGCAACCTTGGCTAAATTGAATAACAAGTAAACAATCTGCCAGGAAACATTTTGAAGCAAAAGTAGAGCAACAAAATGACATTCTAGACTACTCCATAATTGCAAACAAGGGCATGAATGGATAGACAAAAACCATATGTTCAAAACACCCTTACTGAAGTATCTCAAAATATGCATGGATCTCTCTGTAGCATCAAGTTTACATGGCATCAAAATAACAGCAGAACAGGGACTAAAATCAGCAATATCACGAAGCCTAGTTTGCATGCTTGTGCTAGTCATCACATTGATCACAAAAATACATGGCACACACCCCTGGAAATATGGCATGGCATAGATCAAAACACATGTAGACATCAACCCCATAGGATGCACACATCAATCATGACAAAAATGACAAATGAGCAAGTTATAATAGTTTCAGCAGGTTAACATCAACATGCACTCTTCCAACAGCATTTTGGGCATCAAGATGAGCTCAAATGTAAATGATGCAATGGAATGAAATGAAGAACTCGTCGAGACGAACAATTTGACATATTGCACGCACGAAGCGGAGCGGTATGCATGGAGTTACGATGCGATGAACATGGCATGATAATGACAAAATATTTCGGGGACTTAGTCAAATTTGGACCTCAGGGAGGGTGGACATGTCCGGTCCAGGGCGTACACGTCCGACGTGGCTGGGTCATCCTCCACCTCCAGGAGGTCAACGGCGGGGTCGTCGAAGGCGGAGTCACCCTCCGGCGTCGTTGGGGCGTGAGAGGGCTGGAGGAGGCCCGGGACCGGCAGATCCGGCCGCGGGGCATCCATTCCCGGCCGGATCTGGCCGGAGTAGGCGAGGTCGGCGAGGTTCGGTGGCGGCGGCGTCCATGTCTGCGGGGACGACGCGGCACGGCGCGGGTCGGTGCCGGGGTTCGACGGGGAGGCGCGGGCGCTCCGGCGAGGCGGTGGCCAAAGCTCGAAGGCGGCAGGGTCGGTGAGGTGCGGCAGCGAGGTCCAGCGACCGGGCGGCGGAGATGGCGTCGGGCGCCTACGGGGCGGGAAGCGAGAGGCGGACGCAGGCGGCGGCGCGGTTCGGGTCCCGATGGGCTCGGCGGGCCCCAGATGGGCCTGCCAGGGCCGCGACGGCTGGAGGCGGACAGGGGGGTGCGCTGGGGGCGCGTGGCCTTTGCGGGTTGGCTGGAGGGCCGCGGGGAGGCGACGTGTCGCCTTCCGGTTGGTCCGGGGCGTTGGCTGCGGCGGCGGAGGCAAGTGGGGGCGCGCCACTTGGCGGCGGTGGGCTTGGCCGGCGCGAAAAACGAGGCTGAGGTGGGAGGTGGCGGCGGCTGCAGGTTAGGGGAGGGGTTAGGCTAGGCTAGACTAGGGTTCAGACCGAAAATGGACAAGGGAGGTTCTATATATAGGTAGGAGGGCTGGGTTTGGGTATTTTGGAGCCCTCCGATCTCGATCGGACGGTTCCGGACGCGAGGGGTGTTAGGCTGGGCCTAGGAGGGATTAGTGGGCTGTGAGAGAGAGGTTTGGGCTGAGGGGAGAGGAGAGAAATGCAGCCCAGCGGCAGTTTCGGAGATCGAAACGTCCGACGAAGGTATCAGCAGCGGTACCGCTATGTTTTAACGGTTGGGCTATCAAATGGCCTCCGAATGCGATGAAACTTGGCAGGCGCTCTGTCTACACTATAATAAGACCGCACGACAAGTTGCAACCCATACCGAGAACATTTTTATGCCACTTATAAAATAATATTTCAGAGGTGCCGCGGGCGCGTGCGAGTGTGGTCTGGACTCCGAACGGACAACGGAGAGAACCGAGAGGACCCGAACGGATGCAAGTTTTGAAAAACATGCAGACGAAAGGCAGATGATGACATGGCAAAAATGCAATACGCAAGCAAATGACATGGCAACGACGGCGAATAACTGGCAGACACCTGGCGCATCGGATCCGGGGCGTTACAGCCAGTGTATTTATCCTGTCCATCAGGAAAAGGATCTCTCTGTTATCTTCCTCCTAGGGGCTCCTGGGGCGCCAGCTGTGGCGTTCCTTTGATGGGGCATCAACAAACTCTGGAAGGCCCTTCCGAACAGGGTCTGGAAGAGGGACGTCCTCCACGTAGAACCATTCTGAGGGCCAGTCTTCGGATGTCTTCTTCGGGGTGCCGGATAGATATCCGGTCCCGGCGATGCGCCATATTTCGGCTCCACCCACTTGAAATACCGACCCCTTCTGAGTACGGGGTACTAGGCAGAATAGCCTCTTCCACAGCTCGAAATGAGCTTCGCGGCCCAGAAAAAGCTCGCAGAAGGCGACGTAGCCTGCGATATGCAGTATGGAGGCTGGGGCATGCTACCTCTTGAGCACCGCGTTGGATTTCCCCAAAGAGGAGAGGATGATGCAGCAAAGTAGCGTAAGTATTTCCCTCAGTTTTTGAGAACCAAGGTATCAATCCAGTAGGAGACCACGCACAAGTCCCTCGTACCTACACAAAATGATAGCTACTCGCAACCAACGCGATTAGGGGTTGTCAATCCCTTCACGGTCACTTACGAGGGTGAGATCTGATAGAGATGATAAATAATATTTTTGGTATTTTTGATAGATAGATGCAAAGTAAAAAGTAGAAGGCAAAGTAAAAACAAAGCAAGTAAATAAAGTGATAGAGATTGATATGATGAGAATAGACCCGGGGCCATAGGTTTCACTAGTGGCTTCTCTCAAGAGCATAAGTATTTTACGGTGGGTGAACAAATTACTGTTGAGCAATTGACAGAATTGAGCATAGTTATGAGTATGTCTAGGCAATGATCATGTATATAGGCATCACGTCCAAAACAAGTAGATCGAAACGATTTTGCATCTACTACTATTACTCCACTCATCGACCCGCTATCCAGCATGCATCTAGAGTATTAAGTTAAAAAATAGAGTAACGCCTTAAGCAAGATGACATGATGTAGAGGGATAAATTCATGCAATATGATAAAAAAAACCCATCTTGTTATCCTCGATGGCAACAATATAATACGTGCCTTGCAACCCTTTCTGTCACTGGGTAAGAACACCGCAAGATTGAACCCAAAGCTAAGCACTTCTCCCATTGCAAGAACTACCAATCTAGTTGGCCAAACCAAAAAGGATAATTCGAAGAGACTTGCAAAGATAACTCAATCATACATAAAAGAATTCAGAGAAGAATCAAATATTTTCCATAGATAATACTGGATCATAAACCCACAATTCATCGATCTCAACAAACACACCGCAAAAGGAAGATTACATCGAATAGATCTCCACGAGAGAGGGGGAGAACATTGTATTGAGATCCAAAAAGAGAGAAGAAGCCATCTAGCTACTAGCTATGGACCCGAAGGTCTGAAGTAAACTACTCACACTTCATCGGAGGGGCTATGGTGTTGATGTAGAAGCCCTCCGTGGTGGATGCCCCCTTCGGCGGAGCTCCGGAACAGGCCCCAAGATGGGATCTCATGGATACAGAAGGTTGCGGCGGTGGAATTAGGTTTTTGGCTCATGTTCTGATCATTCGGGGATACGTAGGTATATATAGGAGGAAGGAGTTCGTCGGTGGAGCGTCAGGGGGGCCCACGAGGTAGGGGGCGCCCTCCACCCTCGTGACCGCCTCTGGCACTTCTTGGAGTAGGGTCCAAGTCTCCTGGATCACGTTTGGTTGGAAAATCACGTTCCCGAAGGTTTCATTCCGTTTGGACTCCGTTTGATATTCCGTTTCTTCGAAACAATGAAATAGTCAAAAAAGCAATTCTGGGTTGGGCCTCCGGTTAATAGGTTAGTCCAAAAAATAATATAAAAGTGGAAAATAAATCCCAATATAGTCCAAAACAGTAGATAAAGTAGCATGGAGCAATCAAAAATGATAGATACGTTGGAGACGTATCAGGCATCCCCAAGGTTAATTCCTCCTCGTCCTCGAGTAGGTAAATGATAAAAAAGAATTTTTGATGCGGAGTGATACTTTGGCATAATTTCAATATAAATCTTCTTAATTGTGATATGAATATTCAGATCCGAAAGATTCAAGACAAAAGTTCATATTGACACAAAAATAATAATACTTCAAGCATACTAATCAAAGCAATCATGTCTTCTCAAAATAGCATGGCAAAAGAAAGTTCATCCCTGAAAAATCATATAGTTAGGCTATGCTTCATTTTCATCACACAAAGATGTTTCCAACTTCTATACCCCCAATGACAAGCCAAGCAATTGTTTCACACTCAAATAATCTCAAACTTTTTCAACCTTCACGCAATACATGAGCGCGAGCCATGGATATAGCACTATGGGTGGAATAGAATATGATGATGGGGATTGTGTGGAGAAGACAAAAAAGGAGAAAGTCTCACATTGACGAGGCTAATCAATGGGCTATGGAGATGCCCATCAATTGATGTCAACATGAGGAGTAGGGATTGCCATGCAACGGATGCACTAGAGCTATGAATGCTCAACAAAAGAAAACTAGTGGGTGTGCATCCAACTCGCTTGCTCACGAATACCTAGGGCATTTTGAGGAAGCCCATCATTGGAATATACAAGCCAAGTTCTATAATGAAAAATTCCCACTATTATAAAAAGACAACTTATGAGACTCACTATCATGAAGATCTTGGTGCTACTTTGAAGCACAAGTGTGGTAAAAGGATAGTAGCATTGTCCCTTCTCTCTTTTTCTCTCATTTTTTTATTTGGGCCTTTCTCTTTTCTTTTTTTTTGGCCTCCCCCTTTTTTCGTCCGAAGTCTCATCCCGACTTGTGGGGGAATCATAGTCTCCGTCATCCTTTCCTCACTTTGGGACAATGATCTAATAATGATGATCATCACACTTTTATTTTTCTTACAACTCAACAATTACAACTCGATACTTAGAACAAAGTATGACTCTATATGAATGCCTCCGGCGGTGTACCGGGATGGTGCAATGAATCAAGAGTTACACGTATGAAAAATAATGCATGGTGGCTTTGCCACAAATACGATGTCAACTACATGATCATGCAATGGCAATATGACAAAAGTAATGTATGTCATGATGATGATGATGGAAGTTGCATGACAATATATCTCGGAATGGCTATGGAAATGCCATGATAGGTAGGTATGGTGGCTGTTTTGAGGAAGATATAAGGAGGTTTATGTGTGATAGAGCGTATCGTATCACGGTGTTTGGATGCACCGAAGAAGTTTGCACCAACTCTCAAGGTGAGAAAGGGCAATGCACGGTACCGAAGAGGCTAGCAAAGGCGGAAAGGTGAGAGTGCGTATAATCCATGGACTCAACATTAGTCAAAAGAACTCATATACTTATTGCAAAAATTTAGAAGCCATCAAAAATTCAAGTACTACGCACATGCTCCTAGGGGGATAGATTGGTAGGAAAAGACCATCGCTCGTCCCCGACCGCCACTCATAAGGATGCACAAGCCAGGTACACTTCATGTTTCAAATTTGTTACACAACTTTAACCATACGTGCACGCTACGGGACTTACAAACTTCAACACAAGCTTTTCTCAGATTCACAATTACCCAACTAGCATGACTTTGATATTATCACCTCCATATCTCAAAACAATTATCAAGCATCAAACTTATCTTAGTATTCAATTTACTCAAAAGAAAGTTTCACATGTCTTGAACACTAAGTATATTAACATTAAGCAAACTACCATGCTATTAACGACTCTCAAAATAATCTAAGTGAAGCATGAGAGATCAATAGTTTCTTTAAAACAAATCCACCACCATGCTCTAAAAGATATAAGTGAAGCAATAGAGCAAAAATTATCACGCTCAAAAGATATAAGTGAAGCACTATGAGCAAAACTATCAAGCTCAAAAGACATAAGTGAAGCACATAGAGTATTCTAACGAATTCCAATTCATATATGGCTTTCTCAAAAGGTGTTTACATCAAGGATGATTGTGGTAAACTAACAAGCAAAGACGCAAATAATACAAGACGCTCCAAGCAAAACACATATCATGTTGGTGAATAAAAATATAGCTCCAAGTAAATTACTGATGGAAGTGGACGAAAGAGGGGATGCCTTCTGGGGCATCCCCAAGCTTTGACTTTTTGGTGTCCTTGGATTATCTAGGGGGTGACATGGGCATCCCCAAGCTTAGGCTCTTGCCACTCCTTGTTCCATAATCCATCAAAAGAATTCACGCAAAACTTGAAAACTTCACAACAGAAAACTCAACAGAAATCTCGTGAGCTCCGTTAGAGAAAGAAAACAAAAGACTACTTCAAGGTACTGTAATGAACTCATTCTTTATTTGTATTGGTGTTAAACCTACTGTATTCCAACTTCTCTATGGATTATAAACTATTTTATTAGCCATAGATTCATCAAAATAAGCAAACAACACACGTAAAACAGAATCTGTCAAAAACAGAACAGTCTGTAGCAATCTGTAACTAACGCAAACTTCTGGACCTCTAAAAATTCTACCAAAATAGGAAGTCCTGGAAAATTTGTTTATTGAACATCAGCAAAAAGAATCAACGCAAAATCACATTCCTGTGATTTAAAAAAATTATATTCGTACACGCAAAGTTTCTGTTTTTCAGCAGAATCAAATCAACTATCATCGTAGGTTATCCTATAGGTTCTGCTTGGCACAAACACTAATTAAAAGATAAAACCACATCCAAAAAGAAGGTAGATGGATTATTTATTCCTAAACAGAAGCAAAAACAAAAAACACAAAATAAAATTGGGTTGCCTCCCAACAAGCGCTATTGTTTAACGCCCCTAGCTAGGCATTGATAATTTTAACGATGCTCACATCAAAGACAAGAATTAAAGCACAAAGAGAGCATCATGAAATACGTGACAAACACATCTAAGTCTAACATACTTCCTATGCGTAGGCATCTTATAGGCAAACAAATCATAGCAAGCAAAAACTAGCATATGCAAGGAAGCGGAAAGAAACAATAGCAATCTCAACATAACGAGAGGTAATTTATTATCATGAAAAAATTTACGACCATATTTTCCTCTCTCATAATAGTTACATGTAGGATCATAAGAAAATTCAACAATATAGCTATCACATAACATATTCTCAACATGATCCACATGCATACGAAGTTGACACTCTTCAAAAATAGTGGGATTATCATTAACTAAAGTCATGACCTCTCCAAACCCACTTTCAATATCATTGCAAACAATATTATCAATCTCATATTCATCATGGGGATTAAATAAATTTTCAAGATAATAAGAAAAATCACCCCAATCGTGATCATTGCAACAAATAGTAGACATAGCAAAACTAGCATCCCCAAGCTTAGGGTTTTGCATATTTTTAGCACAATCGACATCAAGAGAATTTATCATAAAATCATTGCAATCATGCTTTTCATCGAAGGAACTATAAAGTATGGGTGCAATAGCAACGATCTCATGTTTAACATAAGGAACTATAGCAAATTAATCTTCATAAATATTAGCATCATGGCCACAATAATAGCAAGCATCATGTTCATCAAGGGATATTTCAACCAAATCATCGGAATCATCATTATCTATAGATTCATGCATATCATTATTTTCTTCCAAAGCAACGGTCATTCTTTCAATAAACTCTTGGACATAGACATTATGACCAAGGTTTTCATTGCAATATTTAAGTATGACGGAATTTTCAGATTTGTTGAGAGTAAAATCATACTTTTCAATCAAAGAAGCAACTTCATGAGCACCCTTAAAAATGACAAATTCTTCAATTTGTTCGATATCATAGTAACTATAAACACCCTTTGCATAAGAAGATAAGATTTCATTATCATTGAACTCACATAGGTAGGGAAGGTGTTTTTTAGGGTTCTTAGAGCAACAAGTAAAATCACACATTTCACAAAGATTCCAAGCATAGCATAGCAAACTATTTATATGATACCGTAAGAGCCTCCCCTTTTCAGACAAACGATGACGCACAAAATGAGCATGCTCATTAAAGATTTCCCATCAACTAGGCTAGTTGGGGTTTCAGCACGAGCACATAAGGATCGAAGATGATCCAAGTAGAACACTTTAAGTGGATCCATATAAATAGATTTTCAGCAAGCGAAGATGCGAGCATATAGAAGGCACAAGGAAACACAAACAAAGATACATACGGGAAGAAGGCGAACGAAAAAGAGAGGGCGAATAAAACGGCAAGGGTGAAGTGGGGGGGAGGAAAACAAGAGGCAAATGGCAAATAATGTAATGCGAGAGATAGGGATTGCGATGGGTACTTGGTATGGTTGACTTGCTTGCGTGAGCCTCCCCGACAACGGCACCAGAAATTCTTCTTGCTACCTCTTGAGCACTGCGTTGGATTTCCCCGAAGAGGAGAGGATGATGCAGCAAAGTAGCGTAAGTATTTCCCTCAGTTTTTGAGAACCAAGGTATCAATCCAGTAGGAGACCATGCACAAGTCCCTTGTACCTACACAAAACGATAGCTACTCGCAACCAACGCGATTAGGGTTGTCAATCCCTTCACGATCACTTACGAGTGTGAGATCTAACAGAGATGATAAATAATATTTTTGGTATTTTTGATAGATAGATGCAAAGTAAAAAGTAAAAGGCAAAGTAAAAACAAAGCAAGTAAATAAAGTGATAGAGATTGATATGATGAGAATAGACCCGGGGGCCATAGGTTTCACTTAGTGGCTTCTCTCAAGAGCATAAGTATTTTATGGTGGGTGAACAAATTATTGTTGAGCAATTGACAGAATTGAGCATAGTTATGAGTATATCTAGGCAATGATCATGTATATAGGCATCACGTCCAAAACAAGTAGATCGAAATGATTCTGCATCTACTACTATTACTCCACTCATCGACCGCTATCCAGCATGCATCTAGAGTATTAAGTTAAAAACAGAGTAACGCCTTAAGCAAGATGACATGATGTAGAGGGATAAATTCATGCAATATGATAAAAACCCCATCTTGTTATCCTCGATGGCAACAGTACAGTACGTGCCTTGCAACCCTTTCTGTCACTGGGTAAGAACACGCAAGATTGAACCCAAAGCTAAGCACTTCTCCCATTGCAAGAACTACCAATCTAGTTGGCCAAACCAAAAAGGATAATTCGAAGATACTTGCAAAGATAACTCAATCATACATAAAAGAATTCAGAGAAGAATCAAATATTTTCCATAGATAATACTGGATCATAAACCCACAATTCATCGGTCTCAACAAACACACCGCAAAAAGAAGATTACATCGAATAGATCTCCACGAGAGAGGGGGAGAACATTGTATTGAGATCCAAAAAGAGAGAAGAAGCCATCTAGCTACTAGCTATGGACCCGAAGGTCTGAAGTAAACTACTCACACTTGATCGGAGGGGCTATGGTGTTGATGTAGAAGCCCTCCGTGGTGGATGCCCCCTCCGGCGGAGCTCCGGAACAGTCCCCAAGATGGGATCTCGTGGATACAGAAGGTTCCAGCGGTGGAATTAGGTTTTTGGCTCATGTTCTGATCGTTCGGGGATACGTAGGTATATATAGGAGGAAGGAGTATGTCGGTGGAGCGTCAGGGGGCCCATGAGGTAGGGGGGCGTGCCCAGGGGGCGCGCCCTCCACCCTCGTGACCGCCTCTGGCACTTCTTGGAGTAGGGTCCAAGTCTCCTGGATCACGTTCGGTTGGAAAATCACGTTCCCGAAGGTTTCATTCCGTTTGGACTCCGTTTGATATTCCGTTTATTCGAAACACTGAAATAGGCAAAAAACAGCAATTCTGGGCTGGGCCTCCGGTTAATAGGTTAGTCCCAAAAATAATATAAAAGTGGAAAATAAAGCCCAATATAGTCCAAAACAGTAGATAAAGTAGCATGGAGCAATCAAAAATTATAGATACGTTGGAGACGTATCAGGGCAAAGTTGTGCAGCTAGAGGCCGTAAAACTCCAGGAACCCGCGGAGGAAAGGATGGATTGGAAATCTAAGCCCCCTCAGCAAGTAGGGGAAGAAGCACACCCGCTCTCCCTGGATGGGTTTGGAAAGCTCTCCGCTTTCTCCCCGCCATTATAAGTGGCTAGTCCAGCTCGGACGGGGACCATGTATGCAGGTGGGAGAAACCCTTTGGTCTGCAACTCTACTAGTCATCTGTGGGAACAGAACATCTCTCCCAATCACCTGGCCTTTTGCTACGGGAATGAGAGGAGGAACCGCGATGACCGGCCATGATGGTATGGATTTGTCGGGGCACGCTCTGATGAACACTCGCTGGGAGGAGATGGTGTGATTTGGATCTGAGAATCCCCATCTCTTTTATAGATGATTTACCCGCATGGTTGGGGTGGCAAATGTAAAAATGCCCCAACTTCTCACATTTGCTCGACACGTGGAAACAGCCATTATTAAAGCACAGAAGCCGAGGAGCATGACATCGATGAGGAGCCAGACACTGCTCGTTACAACAATGCTCTGGAGGATTTGGAGAAGAACCCGCCTTGCAATGCCGAAGATAATCTGCACGCCGGACTCATCGTCATTGAAGCTTGGTTCAGGGGCTACTGAGGGAGTCCTTGATTAAGGGGTCCTCAGACTGCCGGACTATATACTTTGGCCGGACTGTTGGACTATGGAGATACCAGATTGAAGACTTCGTCCCGTGTCCGGATGGGACTCTCCTTTGCGTGAAAGGCAAGCTTGGATGTTCGGATATGTAGATTTCCTTCTCTGTAACCGACTCTGTGTAACGCTAGCCCCCTCCAGTGTCTATATAAACCGGAGGGTTTAGTCCGTAGGACAACAACAATCATAATCATAGGCTAGTTTCTAGGGTTTAGCCTCTACAATCTCGTGGTAGATCAACTCTTGTAATACTCATATCATCAAGATCAATCAAGCAGGACGTAGGGTATTACCTCCATCGAGAGGGCCCGAACCTGGGTAAAACATCGTGTCCCCTGCCTCTTTTTACCATTAGCCTTAGACGCACCGTTCGGGACCCCCTACCCGAGATCCGCCGGTTTTGACACCGACAGCAGGCTAATAGAGTTATGTCTGTAGGTATGCTGATAGGTCGTCCCGAAGAGGAGATGCCCGGATCCGCAGGCGATCTTCTGCGAGAGCTTTCACAACTGCACGAACAAGTTCGGCAGGTAATGCAGGGTATTGCCCAGGCCTTGTGGCCATCCGTGTCCCTTCTAGGAGGCATGGGGGATCTTGTAGAGATGCTCAAGGGAGCATGGCGGTGCTTCCGATTATGGAAGATATCAGCCTGCCGACAAGGTGCGAGGGAAGCCTGGGCCATGGTGAAAACGCGGTACACCAAGGTTGATCCAAATCACATGGCCTGGGTCAGATCTATAGGGTCAGATGGGAAAGAGATTCCCGTTAGTCTGGTATATGACCAGGTAGGATTAGCTGCAAAGTATTCCCAATAGGATTGAAGGCTAGACAGCCTGTTGGATGGTATAGAAGAAGAATTTAGCCAGTCTAAGTGACTTTGTACTTCAATTGACATATTTTGTCTCTAGCCGGATTGTAAATCATTTGTCATGGCGAACCTTTTCGCTTCAACCTCCGGACCCGATAGTCCGGAGTGTATCCGAATACCCGCTCAGTTATGTAAACCGAGGTACGCGTGGAAACCAGGCGTAGGGGTCATAAGTTCTTGAACAGACAAGTACCCAACTAGCTATTTATATTACATGGATAGTAAGAAACATCTTCCAGGGAGAATAGTTCCGTTAAGGGTTCCTTTCCCTGGGTACGCATACATTAATGTGCATGTCCGAACTGCAAACAGAGATGCCGGATATAAAACATCTGGGGATTTACATTGTAATAGGTAAGAAACATCTTTTGTTCGCCGACCGAATATTCGTTTAAGAACGCTAGCTTTTGGCTTCACCCAGTCTGAGGTACACATCCGGCGGACACGGCAGTAACAATCATAGAGGTGCTCCCCTTATGCCCTAGCCGAACTAATGGGAACGTATGGCATAAACACAGGAGCCAAGCAACCCAGCTTGGCCAAAACTTAAGTCATATCGATGCATATAACGGTGAAGAAAAGGTACATATGGAAAAGTGACACATATGTAGTGAGCATGAAGCTCGGAAGATAATTATATTAAGCTTCTGTATAAAAAGCCCCCAGGTATAGTGATTGTGCATAGCGCGTCAAGATTGTGCAGTCGAGTCACACTTGAAGCTTTTTAGGGTCATAAAAATAAATAAATAAAGAAAGGAAGAGAGAGGATATAACTTAAAAAGAGAGGAGGTAAGGAGACGAACACAGAGTTCGGCGCTAGGCGTAGAATCTTCGGAGTCTGGCCACGTTCCATGGGTTTGGCTCGAGTCTATTATCTGATGCATCACGCAGGCGGTACGCTCCTCCGGTGAGAACTTTATCAATGATGAAGGGACCCTCCCACTTGGTCTTGAGCTTGTCTTTTTTCTTCTCCGGTAGGTGTAGAACGAGTTTGCCAACGTTATAAGTTTTGGCCCGTACTTCTCTGCTTTGATACCTTTGATCCTGTTACTGATAGAATGCGGAACGGGTTTTGGCGATGTCGCGCTCCTCCTCTAGGGCATCTAGACTGTCTTGCCGATCAAGCTCGGCTTCTCTCTCTTCATACATGCGCACTCGTGGTGAGTAATGAATGATATCGCAGGGCAATACCTCCTCTGCGCCGTACACCATGAAGAATGGTGTGTATCCGGTAGTGCGATTCGGCGTGGTCCGCAGTCCCCATAGTACGGAGTCGAGCTCCTCGACCCAGTGCGTATCTGATTCCTTCAAGGATCGCACTAGTCTGGGTTTGATGCCGCTCATAATAAGACCATTTGCTCGTTCGACTTGACTGTTTATTTGGAGGTGATAGACGGAGCCGTAATCAAGCTTAATGCCCATGTTGCCGCACCAAGTTTTCACCTTGTCGGCTGTGAAGTTGGAGCCATTATCGGTGATGATGCTGTGGGGGACACCGTAACGGTGTACAACCCCTGATATGAAGTCTGTCACTGGTCCGGATTCGGCCGTTTTAAGTGTTTTGGCCTCTATCCATTTGGTGAATTTATCTACCATGACCAACAGGTATTTTTCTTATGGATTCCTCCTTTAAGGGGTCCGACCATATCGAGCCCCCAGCCCGTGAAGGGCCAAGTTATGGGGATTGTATGAAGAGCGGTAGGTGGCATATGGCTTTGATTTGCAAAAAGCTGGCAACGGACGCAATGTTGGACGAGGTCCTGTGCGTCTGCTCGGGCTGTCGGCCAGTAGAAACCTGTACGGAAGTCCTTGCTTACAAGGGCCCGAGCTGCTGCATGGTGGCCGCCGAGTCCAGCGTGAATTTCGGCCAAGAGCTTCCGCCCTTCCTCTTCGGAGATGCATCTTTGGAGTACTCCGGTAGCGCTTTTCTTATAAAGCTCTCCCTCGTGGACCTTGTAGGCTTTAGAGCGGCGCACAATGCAACGTGCCTCGTTTTGGTGCTCGGGGAGTTCTTGCCTATTTAGGTAGGCTAAGAAGGGTTCTGTCCACGGGGCGATAACAGCCATGATTACGTGGGCCGAAGGTGTTATTTCGGTGGCGGAGCCTCCGATTATGTCAGTGTGTTCGGGATCTGGGGTTGTGGTCAGATCCAGACTAGTATTGTCGGTCTCCGCTTGCCACACCACGGATCGCTTGAACAACCTTTCCAAGAAGATATTAGGTGGGACGGGGTCGCGCTTCGTGCCGATGCGGGCGAGGATATCCGCCATTTGGTTGTTTTCTCGGACCACGTGATGGAATTCGAGCCCCTCGAACCGAGCTGGCATCTTGAGGACGACATTACGGTAAGCCGCCATTTTTTGGTCCTTGGCGTCAAAGTATCAATTTATTTGAGATATTGCGAGGTTCAAATCCCCATGCACTTCTAGGCGTTGAATGCCCATAGAGACTGCCATCCGAAGACCATGCAACAGAGCCTCGTATTCGGCTGCATTGTTGGAGTCTGTGTATAGTATTTGGAGTACGTATTGGACTATATCTCCGGTGGGGTATGTTAGGACGACGCCCGCTCCTAGACCAGCCAGCATCTTAGAGCCGTCAAAGTGCATGATCCAATTGGCGTATGCGCCGTACTCTTTAGGTAGTTCGGCTTCTGTCCATTCGGCGACGAAGTCGGCCAGTACTTGCGACTTAATGGCTCATCGTGGTTTGTATATGATGTCGAACGGGAGGAGCTCGATGGCCCACTTAGCAATCCGGCCCGTGGCATCGCGGTTATTTATTATATCATTGAGTGGTACTTTGGAGGCCACCGTGATTGAACACTCTTGAAAGTAGTGTTGTAGTTTCTGGGATGCCATGAAGACCGCGTATGCTATCTTTTGATATTGTGGGTATCGTGACTTGCATGGTGTGAGGACAGTCAATACGTAGCATACCAGCTGTTGAGGCGGGAACTTGTGTCCCTCCTCCTCTCGTTCGACGACGAGCACTGCGCTTACAACTAGGTGTGTTGCAGCTATATATAATAGCATGGGTTCACCGATGTTTGGTGCGGCCAGGATTGGGTTGCTGGCCAAGAGGGCCTTTATTTCTTCTAGTTCGGTCGTGGCCGCATCCGTCCACTCGAAGTGTTTGGTGCGTCGAAGAAGACGATAGAGAGGTAGTGCCTTTTCTCCCAATCGGGAGATAAAGTGGCTTAAGGTAGCCACGCATCCAGTTAATTTCTGGATTTGCTTGAGGTCTGTTGGGGTAGCCAACTATGACAAAGCTCTGATTTTAGCCAGATTTGCTTCAATTCCTTTATTGGAAACGGTGAAACCCAGGAGCTTTCCCGTAGGAACGTCGAAAACACATTTTTCCGGATTGAGCTTGATGTATATGTTCGGAGATTGTCGAACGTAAGCCTCACGTCGTCTATTAAAGATTCAACGTGTCTGGTCTTGATGACCACGTCATATACATATACCTCAACTATTATGCCGATTTGTTTTTCCAGGCACGTCTGAATCATGCGTTGATAGGTTACACCGGCATTTTTGAGCCCGAAGGGCATGGTGTTGAAACAGAAGGGGTCGTATGGAGTGATGAATGCCGTTGCGGCTTGATCGGACTCCGCCATCTTGATTTGATGGTATCCGGAGTATGCGTCGAGGAAGCACAATGAGTCGTATCCTGCGGTAGTATCGATGATTTGATCGACGCGGGGGAGAGGGAAGGGATCGCTGGGGCAAGCCTTATTGAGGTCCTTGAAATCGACACATAGGCGCCAAGATTTGTCCTTCTTCAGTACCATCACCAGGTTTGCTAGCCAGTCCAGGTGTTTTATTTCTCTGATGAATCCGGCTTCTAGTAGCTTGGCTAGCTCCTCTCCCATAGCTTGTCGTTTAGATTCTGAAAAACGCCGAAGAGTCTGCTTGACCGGCTTGTATCCCTTTAGTATGTTTAGGCTATGCTCGGCCAACCTGCGTGGGATACCTGGCATGTCTGAAGGGTGCCAGGCGAAGATGTCCTAATTCTCGCGCAAGAACGTCTGCAATGCGGCGTCTATTGTGGGGTTCAGCTGTGTCCCGATGGATGTTGTTTTTATTGATTCCCTTGGGTGGATTTAGAATTTGACTATTTCATCCGCTGGTTTGAAAGAGGTGGACTTGGACCGTTTGTCGAGTATCACGTCGTTCCTGTCCACTGTGGAGCGCAACGCAGTTAGTTCTTCGGCCGCGAGGGCTTCGGATAATGCCTCAATGGCCAGGGCGGCGGTTTTGTTTTCGGTGCGGAGTGCTACGTCCAGATCACTGGCTAGAGTGATGATTCCATTGGGCCTGGGCATCTTGAGCTTCATGTACTCGTAATGGGGTATAGCTTGGAAGCTCGTGAATGCATCCCGCCCTAAAAGGGCGTGGTATCCGCTACTGAACGAGGCCACTTGGAATGTGATTTCTTCAGACCTGTAATTCTCTAGGGTGCCGAATACCACATCGAGTGTGATTTTTCCCGCACATCGCGCCTCTCGACTAGGGATAGTTCCTCTGAAGTTTGTGATGCTTTGCTCGATGCGGCTCTTGTCTATTTCCATTTTGTTGAGGGTTTCCTCATAGATGAGGTTTAATCCGCTACCACCGTCCATGAGAACTTTAGTAAGCCGGAAGCCGTCCACAATTGGGCTAAGGACCAAAGCGGCTGGTGCTAAGACTGTTCGGAATTGCGGTTCATCACTAGCATTGAAGGTTATGGCCGTGTCGTTCCATGGATTTATTGCTGCAACGTGGCAGACTTCGGTGAGGCTGCGGAGTGCTCGCTTGCACCTATTATTTGAGGTGAAAGTCTCAAACACTATCAATACTGTATTGTTATTTTCTGCGGGATGATGCTCTGCGGTATCGTTGATGAGGAGATCCTCGTCGCTCTTGGCCACCTGCCGGAGTATCCAACATGCTCTAAGGCTGTGTGTTGGTATGGTATCTAGTGTGGTGTGAATTTTGCATGGCCCATTGAGCCATCCCTCCAATACGGTTCCACACCCTGTAGTGGGCTTTGGTTTCTTTGTGATTGGATCGAGTGACTTGTGAGAGTGCACCCTTTTTGTTCGGACAAGGGGTTTAGTGAGAGCCGGAGTTTAGTGAGAGCCGGAGGATCCCAGAATTTTGATTGGGTTTTCCAGGCGCTCTCCATCGCACAGTACTTCTGTACTATGGCCGCCAAGTCAACGAAGTGTGCTATGTCACGGCGACTTATGGCGTTGAGGATTCCCTTGTCCGTGCAATTTTTGCAAAAGAATGAGATTGCGTCTTCCTCGCGACAGTCCTTGACCTTGTTCTTTACAAGGAGGAATCTGGCCCAAAAGTTATGTACTGCCTCTTGGGGCTCTTGTCTAATGTGGAAAAGATCGCTTGTATCTGGGTGGGTGGGTTGATTTAAGTCTGAACCCTGACCCGACCTGAGACCCAGGGGCAAAGGAGCTTCCGAACTTGGCAGTTTGGGTTCCAGGATGTTGCCCAATTTTTTTGGCCTGCTGTCCGATTCTAAGTTCGGAGCTTGGGCCATGTCCTCCCGCAGACGGGTATCTGGCTCATAGAGCTCAGGAATCCGGACAAATTTCGTCCTCAGAATAGAGGAAGAATTGCTGTATTGCTCTTCCACGACCGCTATTTGATGGGTGACTGGCAGAGAGTTAATCTCTCTTTGGTCAGGTTTAAGCCCGATCCGATCATAGTCCGTAGCGACTCCCAAGGAGGCGATGCAATCCAAGAGCTCGTTCAAGGAGGAGAGCTCCATTGGATCCATCTGCTCGGTGTATTCTGAGCTGACGTGGAGGCTATTTTTGATGACCCTAGAAGTCACCATCAGCGCGGAGGCTGAACGGGCGGTCATGATGAAGCCACCTAGTCAGAGGGTTTGTCCTAAAGCTAGGGCTCCCCCAGAGGTGATGTTGTCCTTGATAACAAGGCGATCCATCAAGCCTTACCGTGACGACACAGTGGAACTCTCAATGAAAGCACCAATGTCGGTGTCAAAACCGGCGGATCTCGGGTAGGGGGTCCTGAATTGTGCATCTAAGGCTAATGGTAACAGGAGGCGGGGGACACAATGTTTACCCAGGTTCGGGCCCTCCCTATGGAGATAATACCCTACTTCCTGCTTGATTGACCTTGATGATATGATTATTACAAGAGTTGATCTACCACGAGATCATAGAGGCTAAACCCTAGAAGCTACCCTATGATTATGATTGTTGTTGTCCTACGGACTAAACCATCCGGTTTATATAGACACCGGAGGGGGCTAGGGTTACACAGAGTCGGTTACAGAGAAGGAGATCTATACATACGAATTGCCAAGCTTGCCTTCCAAGACAAGGATAGTCCCACCCAGATACGGGACGAAGTCTTCAATCTTCTATCTTCATAGTCCAACAGTCTGACACAAGTACATAGTCCGGCTGTCCGAGGACCCCCTAATCCAGGACTCCCTCAAACGCGAACAAGGGGTTGTCAATCGGCGGTTATTTGCAAAGATTAATTGTGTAGTGATAGATACATAGCACAAAATACAAAATAAAATTGCAGCAAGGTATTTTTAGGATTTTAATATAGGATAAAAGTAGACCCGGGGGCCATAGTTTTCACTAGAGGTTTCTGTCTTGAAAATAACATACAGTGGGTAAATGAATTACTGTTGGGAAATTGATAGAAAAGCGAATAATCATGACGATATCCAAGGCAATGATCATGTATATACGCATCACGCCCGAGACAAGTAGACCGACTCCTGCCTGCATCTACTACTATTACTCCACACATCGACCGCTATCCAGCATGCATCTAGAGTATTAAATTCATAAAGAACAGAGTAACGCCTTAAGCAGGATGACATGATGTAGACAAAGTAAACTCACACATGAATAAACCCCATATTTTTATCCTTAATGGCAATGATACAAATACGTGTCATGTCCCTTTCTGTCACTGGAATTGAGCACCGCAAGATTGAACCCATCACAAAGAACATGTTCCATTGCAAGAAAAATCAATCTATTTGGCCAAACAAAATCTGGATCAGGGAGAAATACATAGCTATAATAATCATGCATAAAAGAGTTTAGAGAAGACTCAAATAATATTCAAGGATAATCTGATCATAAACTCACAATTCATTTGATCCCAACAAACACACCGCAAAAAGTGATTACATAGAATAGAACTCCTAGAACATCAAGGAGAACATTGTATTGAAGATCAAAGAGAGAGAAGAAGGTTGGACCTATAGGTCTGTGGTAAACTACTCACACATCATCAGAAGAGCAGCAAGGTTGATGTAGAGCCCCTCCGTGACGGATTCCTCCTCCGACAGAGTACCGGAGAAGGCCTCCAGATGGGATCTCACGTGAACAGAAACTTGCGGCAGCGAAAAAAGTATTTCAGGTGGCTCTCTGATGTCAGGGGAATATATGACTATTTCTAGAGGTGGAATTAGGTCAAGCGGTGCCACAAAGGGCCCACAAGCCTGGGGGGTCATGCCTCCCGAGCTTGTCGGTCCCTCGTGGCTCATCTGGTCTTCTCCCGAACCTTCTAGGGTCTCTTCTGGTTCAGAAAATATTAATCCAAAGTTTTTTCTCTGTTTGATATTGATTTCCTGAAAAGTCAAAAACAAGCAAAAAACAGCAACTGACACTGGGCACTAAGTTAATAGGTTAGTCTCAAAAAATGATATATAATTGCATAAAGTTGCATATAAAACATCTAAGATTGATACTATAATAGCATGGAACAATCAAAAATTATAGATACGTTAGAGAAATATCAAGCATCCTCAAGCTTAATTCCTGCTCGCCCTCGAGTAGGTAAATGATAAAAATAGAATTTTTGTTGTGGAATGCTACCTATCATATTCATCATGTAATCTTTCTTTTGTGGCATGAATATTGGGATTCGACTGATTCAAAGCAAGAGTCTATAGTTTGACATAAAGATATAAATACTCAAGCATACCAACAAACAATCATGTCCTTCAAAATATCGACACTAAAGAAAGTTATCCCTAGCCCGTCATGCTCAATCATTGATCCATTCATGAAACACACTCAATATTAACTACATCCAATGCACGAGTATGGCAATAGTGTTCTCTAGTTGGTGCTTTATGAGAGAAGGTGAAGACTCATTTTTTGCATAAAAGTAAAATAGATAGGCCCTTCGCAGAGTGAAATAGAGATTTGCAAAGGTGCCAAAGCTCAAAGTTAAAAATACAGAGATAATGAGAGGCATGCTTTTCCTGTCAACGTCACGATAGACAATTCCCAACATCTTTCATGCTAGACACATTATAGGCGGTTCCCAAACAGAAAATAAAGTTCATTTCCTTTCCACCATTCTTTCACAATCCATGGCTAGCCGTATCCATGGGTGCCTTCCAAACTTTCAACTTTCCAAGGAATTTATTGTTATTTTGATTCATTATGGGACTAGGCATCCCTATTACCTGCCACTTTCTCGTGCAATGACAAGTGAATAAACACTCGCCGTGAGAATAACTTGCCTAGCATGAAAGATATTGGCCACCCCCTGCCGCTTCATGAGCGGTACGGGCACAAAAAACGGAAATTATTTTGAATGATTAGAGTTGGCACTTGCAAATTTACTTAGGACGACATGTAAATACTACATATAGGTAGGTATAGTGGACTCATTTGGAAAAACTTTAGGTTTAACAAGTTGGATACATAAGAAGCATTCCAGCTTAGTACAAACGAAGCCTAGCAAATAGATTGAGAAGTGAACAACCAAAAAACAAAAACGGTCGTAAACATGCATTGAACATAACTAACACTAAATAATGCACCATAAGTAGGATATAATTCTGTTGCATAGTTATTCATCTTATGTGCATGCATAGGGAATCACAAACTTAACACCAATATTCTTACTAATGGTGTCCCGAATTTCGGGGTGCTAACCTAGCCGGACCATGCTCCTCAGTTGGACCGACGGGCCTTCATTTGTGCTCAAGATGGCCTCCGGAGACAGTATGTAGGAGGCGGGATCAAGACTACCTCCACCGAAGACTTGTCATATACTCCAACCTGCCGCCTCGTGCCTATACACCGACCTTGTAACCCTAGATACCCTATATGGCATGTATATAAGCCATGGGTTTAGCCTGCAGAGGGGACATCAACGCAGTATCATTCACCTAGCCCTAGAGTTATACCATACTTTACGATCTCGAGGTAGATCAACTCTGTACTCGATACATCTCCATTAATATAAACAAGAGTATGACATAGGGTTTTACCTCCATCAAGAGGGCCCGAACTTGGGTAAAACATTGTCTCTTTGTTCCTGTTACCATCTATCTGAGATCCACAGCTCGGGACCCCCTACCCCGAGGTCTGCCGATTTTGACACCGACACTGGTGCTTTCAATAAGAGTTTCGTTGTGGGATCAACAGAAGGATTGGTGGCTCATCTGCAGATCAACTTCAGGAACAGCCGTGGGAGCATTTACGCTCCTGGCCTCCTTTTTGTGTTTGGCTGCATGATCTTCTGGGCTGACTCGATGGGCCACCTGGCCTCTGTCAAAAACTATGCCATAGGTTAGATCGTGACCTTCGGCGGCCTCTAGTACACCGCAGATTCTGGCGGCGAAGTCGTCTTGTCGGGCTGAACGCCCGGCTGGATTGAGGACAAACCCAACTCCGGAGGATCAACTCCGGAATTGATCTCTGCAGAGGACGTCGGGCCAAGACTCGTGATACGTCTCCAACGTACCTATAAGTTTTGATTGTTCCATGCTATAATATTATCTGTTTTGGATGTTTAATAGGCATTTATATGCTATTTTATATTATTTTTGGGAGTAACCTATTAACTGAGGGCCCAGTGCCAGTTTCTGTTTTTTTGCCTATTTTAGAGTTTCGTAGAAAAGCAATACCAAACGGAGTCCAAACGGAATGAAACTTTCGCGATGATATTTCTTCGACCAAAAGGAAACCAAAAGACTTGGAGATGAAGTCGGAGACGCAGCAAGGCGGCCATGAGGCAGGAGGGCGCACCCTAGGGGGTAGGGCGCGCCCCCTACCTTATGGGCCCCTTGGGGGTCTCCTGACCTAGCTCCTTCACCTATATATACTCTTATACCTTGAAAACATCCAGGAGAGCCATGAAACTGCTTTTCCACCACCGCAACCTTCTGTACCCGTGAGATCCCACCTAGGGGCCTTTTTTGGTGTCCTGCCGGAGGGGGATTCGATCATGGAGGGCTTCTTCATCAAACCATTTCCTCTCTGATGTTGCATGAGTAGTTTACCATAGACCTTCGAGTCCATAGCTTGTAGCTAGATGGCTTCTTCTCTCTCTTCGATTCTCAATACCATGTCTCCTTGATATTCTTGGAGATCTATTTGATGTAATATTATTTTGCGGTGTGTTTGCCGAGATCCGATGAATTGTGGATTTATGATCAGATTATCTATGAATATTATTTGGTTCTTCTCTGAATTCTTATATGCATGATTTGATAACTTTACAAGTCTCTTTGAATTATCGGTTTAGTTTGGCCTACTAGATTGATATTTTTTGCAATGGGAGAAGTGCTTAGCTTTGGGTTCAATCTTGTAGTGTCCTTTCCTGACAGTAGGGGCAGCAAGGCACGTATTGTATTGTTTCCATCGAGGATAAACATATGGGTTTTTCATCATATTGCATGAGTTAATTCATCTACATCATGTCATCTTACTTAATGTGTTACTCTGTTCTTCATGAACTTAATACTCTAGATGCAGGCAGAAGTCGGTCGATGTGTGGAGTAATAGTAGTAGATGCAGAACCGATTCGGTCTACTTGACACGGACGTGATGCCTATGTTCATATCATTGCCTTAGATATCGTCATAACTATGCGCTTTTCTATCAATTGCTCGGCACTAATTTGTTCTCCCACCGTAATATTTGCTATCTTGAGAGAAGCCACTAGTGAAACCTATGGCCCTCGGGTCTGTTTTCCATATTGTTGAATCTCGTTTACATTTTACTAGTTTCTGATCTACTATTTTGCAATCTTTACTTTCAGATCTATAAACCCAAAATACCAAAAAAAATACTTTACCGTTTATCTATCTTTTATCAGATCTCACTTTTGCAAGTGACCGTGAAGGGATTAACAACCCCTTTATCGCGTTGGGTGCAAGTTGTTGATTGTTTGTGCCGGTATTCGGTGACTTGTGCGTTGTCTCCTACTAGATTGATATGTTGGTTCTCAAAACTGAGGGAAATACTTACGCTACTTTGCTGCATCACCCTTTCCTCTTCAAGGGAAAACCAATGCAAGCTCAAGAGCTAGCAAGAAGGATTTCTAGCGCCGTTGCCGAGGATATCTACGTCAAGTCAAGCCATACCAAGTACCCATCATAAACTCTTCTCCCTTGCATTACATTATTCACCATTTGCCTCTCGTTTTCTCTCCCCAACTTCTAAAACAATTTTCGAAAAGATTCACCCTTTTCTTCGCCCTTCTTCCGTTTGATCTTTTGTTCACTTGTGTTACCATGTGCCTCCTTTTTGCTTGCATCTTCGCTTGCTAAAAGTTTATGGATCCTTATCCACTTGCTAATCTTTTTAAGAGATCCAATTATGATGAACCAATTGCTAGTGAGTTTTGTGCACTAGATTATCTTTATGAAGTTTTGCTTGAAATTCGTGAATCTAGAAATTGTGATGAAGAAATTTATGAAGAGATTCATGATAGCTCCTTGAATAAAAAGCATGATTGCAATGATTTTACTATAAATTCTATTGATGTCAGTTGTGCTAATAATATGCAAAACCCTAAGCTTGGGGTTGCTAGTTTTGATATGTCCTCTACTTGTTGCAATGATCATGATTGGGGTGATAGTGCTTCTTATGATCTTGATAATTTATTTAAGACCCGTGATGAATATGAGCTTGATAATAGTGTTTGCAATAATATTGAAAGTGGGTTTGGAAGAGTGTCAACTTTAGATCCCACATATTTGGATAATGTTCAATCTTATGAAATTTTTGATAAAAGTGGGTTTGGAGAGGTCATGATTTTAGTTAATGCTAATCCCACTATTTTAGAAGAGTGTCAACTTCGCATGCATGTGGATTGTGTTGAGAATATGTTTTGTGATAGCTATATTGTTCAATTTGCTTATGATCCTACATGTAATTATTATGAGAGAGGAAAATATGGTCGTAGAAATTTTCATGTCACTAAATTACCTCTCTTCATGTTGAGATTGCTATCATCTTTTTCTTCTTCCTTGCATATGATAGGTTTTGCTTGCTATGATAATTTGTTTGCCTATAATATGCCTATAGGAAATATGTTAGACTTAGATGTGTTTTTGACATGCTACATTTTGCCCTCCTCGTGTTTCAATTGCTATCTTTCATGTGAGCATCATTAAATTTATCAATACCTAGCTAAGGGCGTTAAACGATAGCGCTTGTTGGGAGGCAACCTAATTTTAATTTTTTCGTTTTCTTTTTGCTTCCGTTTAGTAATAAATAAGTCATCTAGCCTCTAGTTAGATGTGGTTTTATGTTTTAGTTGGTGTTTGTGCCAAGTAGAACCTTTAGGATAGCTTACGGTGATAGTTGTATTGATCTTGCTGAAAATCAGAAACTTTTGTGCTTAGTAAATTAGTTTTTGAAAATTCACAGAAACGTGCTTTTGATATGATTCTTTTTGCTCTGGATTGGTACACAAATTGCTCAGGTTTCCTAATTTGGTTGGATTTTTAGTGTTACAGAAGTACTCCAGAGTTACAGATTACTACAGATTGTTCTGTTTTTGACAGATTCTGTTTTTCGCGTGTCGTTTGCTTATTTTGATGAATCTATGGGTATTATCGAGGGGTATGAACCATGGAGAAGTTGGAATACAGTAGATATTACACCAATATAAATAAAGAATGAGTTTTGTGTTCATGAGATTTTCTTATACTATCGGAGCTCATGAGATTTTCTTTTGAGTTTTGTGTTGTGAAGTTTTCAAGTTTTAGGTAAGATTTGATGGACTATGGAATAAGGAGTGGCAAGAGCCAAGCTTGGGGATGCCCAAGGCACCCCAAGGTAATATTCAAGGACAACCTAAAGCCTAATCTTGGGGATGCCCCGGAAGGCATCCCCTCTTTCGTCTTCGTCTATCGGTAACTTTACTTGAGGCTATATTTTTATTCACCACATGATATGTGTTTTGCTTGGAGCGTCTTGTATGATTTGAGTCTTTTCTTTTTCGTTTACCACATTTATCCTTGATGTACACACCTTTTTGGAGAGACACGCATGAATCATGATTTATTAGAATACTCTATGTGCTTCACTTATATCTTTTGAGCTAGGCAATATTGCTCTAGTGCTTCACTTATATCTTTTTAGAGCACAGTGGTGGCTTTATTTTATAGAAATTTTTGAACTCTCATGCTTCACTTATATTATTTTGAGAGTCTTTTAGAACAGCGTTGTAGTTTTCTTTGGCTATAAAACTAGTCCTAATATGATGGGCATCCAAGATGGATATAACAAAAACTTTCATATAAAGTGCATTGAATACCATGAGAAGTATGATTCTTTATGATTGTTTTGAGATATGAAGATGGTGATATTAGAGTCATGCTAGTGGAGTAGTTGTGAAATTGAGAGATACTTGTGTTAGAAGTTAGTGATTCCCGTAGCATGCACGTATGGTGAACCATTATGTGATGAAGTTGGAGCATGGTTTATTTATTGATTGTCTTCCTTATGAGTGGCGGTCGGGGACGAGCAATGGTCTTTTCCTACCAATCTATCCCCCTAGGAGCATGCGCGTAGTACTTCGTTTCAATAGCTAATAGATTTTTGCAATAAGTATGTGAGTTCTTTATGACTAATGTTGAGTCCATGGATTATACGCACTCTCACCCTTCCACCATTGCTAGCCTCTCTTGTGTCACGCAACTTTCGCCGATACCATACACCCACCATATACCTTCCTCAAAACAGCCACCATACCTACCTATTATGGCATTTCCATAGCCATTCCGAGATATATAGCCATACAACTTTCCACCGTCCCGTTTAATTATGACACGCTCCATCATTGTCATATTGCTTTGCATGATCATGTAGTTGACATCATATTTGTGGCAAAGCCATCGTTCATAATTCTTTTATACATGTCACTCTTGAATCGTTGCACATCCTGGTACACCGCCGGAGGCATTCACATAGTCATATTTTGTTCTAAGTATTGAGTTGTAAGTAAATAAAGTGTGATTATCTTCATTATTAGAGCATTGTCCCATGTGAGGAAAGGATGATGGAGACTTTGATTCCCCCACAAGTCGCGATGAGACTCCGGACGAAAAAACAGGCCAAAAAAAGAGAGAAGGCCCAAATACAAAAAATGAGAGAAAAAGAGAAAAGGGGCAATGTTACTATCCTTTTTCCACACTTGTGCTTCAAACTAGCACCTTGATCTTTATGATAGAGAGTCTCCTATTTTGTCACTTTCATATACTAGTGGGAACTTTCATTATAGAACTTGGCTAGTATATTCCAATGATGGGCTTCCTCAAAATTCCCTAGGTCTTCGTGAGCAAACGAGTTGGATGCACACCCACTTAGTTTCTTTTTGAGCTTTCATACACTTATAGCTCTAGTGCATCCATTGCATGGCAATCCCTACTCACTCACATTGATATCTATTGATGGGCATCTATCCTTTTTGTCTTATCTGCAACTACCATATTCTATTCCACCTTAGTGCTATATCCATGGCTCACGCTCATGTATTGCGTGAAGATTGAAAAAGTTTGAGAACATCAAAAGTATGTAACAATTACTTGGCTTGTCATCGGGGTTGTGCATGATTTAAATATTTTATGTGATGAAGATAGAGCATAGCCAGACTATATGATTTTGTACGGATAGCTTTCTTTGGCCATGTTATTTTGAGAAGACATGATTGCTTTGTTAGTATGCTTGAAGTATTATTATTTTTATGTCAATATTGAACTTTTGTTTTGAATCTTTCAAATATGAACATTCATGCCACAATAAAGAAAATTACATGGTAAATATGTTAGGTAGCATTCCACATCAAAAATTCTGTTTTTATCATTTACCTACTCGAGGACGAGCAGGAATTAAGCTTGGGGATGCTTGATATGTTTCCAACGTATCTATAATTTTTGACTGTTCCATGCTATTATATTATCTGTTTTGGATGTTTAATAGGCATTTATATGCTATTTTATATTATTTTTGGGACTAACCTTTTAACTGAGGGCCCAGTGCCAGTTTCTTTTTTTTTTTTGCCTATTTTGGATTTTTGCAGAAAAGGAATACCAAACAGAGTCCAAACGAAATGAAACTTTCACGGTGATCTTTCTTGGACCAAAAAGAAACCAGAATACTTGGAGATGAAGTCGGAGACGCAGCGAGGCGGCCACGAGGCAGGAGGGCGTGCCCTAGGGGGTAGGGTGCGCCCCCCTAACTCGTGGGCCCCTCAGGGGTCTCCTGACCTAGCTCCTTTGCCTATATATACTCTTATACCCTAAAAACATCCAGGAGAGCCACAAAACCACTTTTCCACCGAAGCAACCTTCTGTACCCTTGAGATCCCATCGAGGGGCCTTTTTTGGCGTCCTGCCAGAGGGGGATTCGATCACAGAGGGCTTCTTCATCAACACCATTGCCTCTCTGATGATGCGTGAGTAGTTTACCATAGACCTTAAAGTCCATAGCTAGTAGCTAGATGGCTTCTTCTCTCTTTTTGATTCTCAATACCATGTTCTCCTCGATGTTCTTGGAGATTTATTTGATGTAATATTCTTTTGCGGTGTGTTTGCCGAGATCCGATGAATTGTGGATTTATGATCAGTTTATCTATGAATATTATTGGTTCTTCTCCGAATTCTTATATGCATGACCTGATATCTTTGCAAGTCTCTTTGAATTATCGGTTTAGTTTGGCCTACTAGATTGATCTTTCTTGCAATGGGAGAAGTGCTTAGCTTTGGGTTCAATCTTGCGGTGTCCTTTCCCAGTGACAGTAGGGGCAGCAAGGCACATATTGTATTGTTGCCATCAAGGATAAAAATATGGGGTTCTCATCATATTTCTTATGTTAATTCCTCTACATCATGTAATCTTACTTAATGCGTTACTCTGTTCTTCATGAACTTAATACTCTAGATGCAGGCAGGAGTCGGTCGATGTGTGGAGTAATAGTAGTAGATGCAGAATCGTTTTGGTCTACTTGGAATGGAATGATGCCTATGTTCATGATCATTCCCTTAGATATCTTCATAACTATGCGCTTTTCTATCAATTGCCCGGCAGTAATTTGTTCACCCACCATAATATTTGCTAACTTGAGAGAAGCCACTAGTGAAACCTATGGCCCCCGGGTCTGTTTTCCATATTGTTGAATCTCGTTTACATCTTACTAGTTTCCGATCTACTATTTTACAATCTTTACTTTTATATCTATAAACGAAAATACCAACAAAAATTACTTTACCGTTTATCTATCTTTATTATAGCTCACTTTTGCAAGTGACCGTGAAGGGATTGACAACCCCTTTATCCCGTTGGGTGCAAGTTGTTGATTGTTTGTGCAGGTATTCAGTTACTTGTGTGTTATCTCCTACTGGATTGATACATTGGTTCTCTGAGGGAAATACTTGCGCTACTTTGCTGCATCACCCTTTCCTCTTCAAGGGAAAACCAATGCAAGCTCAAGAGGTAGCAACTCGTAGTGTCACTAGAGACCCCTATCTCAACAACCCCGGATGGTCCCTTTCCGATCTCCGGTCTGGACGTAGATCAGGCTCCCGCCCCTGAAATCGCATCAAGCCAAGAGATCAGCTCGGTGCAAGATCTAGTATCACCTTTAGATCCCCTTCGCGTCGAAGATATGTCAAGCTACATACCGGGCACACTTCGAGTCAGCCCCGCTTACAACCAAGTAATAAAATCCAAAGAGCTGTCTCACCTCAACGAGATGCTCGGCCGTATCCAGAGCATGTCTATCTCAGATGGCAGGACTTCGGTTTATGATCATATCGTACTTAAAGCTGATGATTGGGAAATTAGCATCCCACCCACCACCCACCTAGTCACCACGGTCGATGATTTAACCGACGTATTAGACTACAACGAGGCCACGGACATGGGTGAAGATGTCGATGTCCCCATAGAAAACACCTCGCCTCTGGTAAACACTGGTAGGTGGACTGCGAGATCAACTTATGATGTCTACATGGTTGACACCCCCAATTCCCCTCCAAGACGTCGACGTAGACACAAAAGGGCTAACAATGGGGATCCCCGTGGTAACAACGCTACCGCCGACAATGGCGACATAGCAACCGGTGACGCCGACGACCCTGACAAGGACCCTCAAGCTTCTCCAGTACGGAGCAGCACACCTGAAGGACATCTTGAGGACTTATATCTCGACGACCTCTTTTAAGGGACCAATGACAACTATATGTCATAATCCGAGGAAGATGAGATCCTCGGTACCGTCGACTACGTCGTCCCTGAAGACCCTTTCGAACAAGAGCACTTTTGGCGGCACCTCATCACCACGGCTAGGAGCAAGAAGCATAAGCAGCAGCTGTTGCAAGCTAACACTGACGCACTAAACGAAAGGTGGGTCGAAGTGCTCTCTCCCGATCAAGATCTAGAAGACCGGTGCCATGGTGTGCTGAAATTATACCCACACAGGCGTCTGCTGCCAGAGTTCGATGAGGAGCTATCTACCGATGAGCCTGACTGACCCCCTAGAGGATGGAACAGGCCAGTACGGGAAAACCTCAACACTCGGCCACCTCCACGCCGCTATGGCAAGGACCCCGTGGACTATCTAGACCCTCACGATGTTCGACGTCATATCGAGGCAAACACGGCACCTCCTCGGTCCATCTATGGATAAGGAGGACACACGCCCGCTAGGCCGGATGGCTACGACGCCTAGATGGATAGGACTGGCCGTGCCAAAGATTAACCCTACACATGGCTCTCACCTGACCTCCGACGGGACACCACCCGATTCTGAGGTCCAGCTCACCCCATCTGTTTTACAGATAGGATCATGGAACACCAGTTTCTAGAAGGGTTTAAGCCCATCAATATAGAGTCCTATGATGGAACTACAGACCCCACTGTATGGATTGGAGATTTTCTTCTCCACATACATATGCTAATGGAACCGATCTCCACGCCATTAAATACTTGTTGCTCAAGCTAAAGGGGTCGGCTATGCATTGGCTTAATAGCGTGCCTCCTCATTCTATTGGTAGCCAGGAGGCCCTTGAAGACACTTTTCACGAAAACTTCTAGGTCAAGCAAATCAAATCGGAAGTTCTGGAATAGGTTCCTCACTAAAAATAAGAAGATCATTGGCTGCTCTGATGCTGAAGCCACCGCAGCATTCAAAAATAACATCTGAGACGAGTGGCTTGCCGCCAGCTGGCCAAGACAAGCCGAGGACCATGGCGGCCCTCACTTCACTCATGACCTGCTTTTGCGTGGGAGAAGATAGCTGGCTTGCCCGAAGCATCCATAATGGTGAGGCGGGCACCTCGGAAACACGTGACACTAATGGAAAGCCCAAGCGTAACAAGGACAAGCGCAGGCACAAAAATGGTAGGAGCGACGCAGAGGACACAACAGTCAATGCATGGTTCATTGGACCTAGATCCGGATGGAAAAGGAAGCCCTTTAAAGGGAAGAAAGATGGACCTAGCCAGCTTGACAGGATCATGGACCAACTGTGCCAAATCCAAGGCACCCAGGACAAACCAGCAACCCACACCGATAGGAATTGCTGGGTCTTTAAATAGGCTAGCAAGGTAGCAATGGAGTGTCAAAGTAAAACCCAAAATCACAGCGAAGACAAGGATGAACCTCGGCGGCCCAACAATGGAGGCCAAAGAAGTTTCCTAACGAGGTAACATAGGTCAATATGATCTACGTTACGCACATCCTAAAAAGGGAGAGGAAGCGTGTACTTCGGGATATCTACGCGTTAGAGCCAGTCGCCCCGAAGTTTAAGCCGTGGTCGTCTTACCCAATCACATTTGACAACCATGATCATCCGACTAGCATCAGGCATGGCGGATCGGTGGCACTCGTCTAGGACCCGATCGTTTATGGTATCATTTGACAGGAGTCCTTATGGATGGATGAAGTAGCCTCAGTTTAATCTATGAGGGCACGGTTAGGAAGATGGGCATCGACTCATCTCGGATCAAGACAAGAACCACCACCTTCAAGGGTGTCATCCCAGGCATGGAAGCCCACTGCACCAGAACGGTCACACTGGAGGTAGTCTTCGGCTCACCCGAGAACTTTAGAAGCAAGCAGTTAATCTTCGACATCATCCCATTCCGAAGTGGATACCACGCGCTCTTAGGGTGCACAGCTTTCACATGCTTCAATGCAGTCCTGCATTATGCTTATTGATACGTCTCCAATGTATCTATAATTTTTTATTGTTCCATGTTGTTATATTATCATTCTTGGATGTTTTACAATCATTCTATAGCAACTTTATATCATTTTTGGGACTAACCTATTAACATAGTGCCAGTGCCAGTTGTTGTTTTTTTCTTGTTTTTTACTTTGCAAAAATTCAATACCAAACGGAGTTCAAATGCAGCGAAACTTTTTGGAGATTTTTTTGGACCAGAAGACATCCAGTGGGCCAAAGAAATACTAGAGGGGGTCTCCGAGGGGAGCACTACGGGTCCGTAGTAAGTAGCTAGATGGCTTCCACTCTCTCTTTTGATTCTCAATACAATGGTCTCTTGGAGATCTATTTGATGTAACTCTTTTTTGCGGTGTGTTTGTTGGGATCCGATGAACTTTGAGTTTATGATCAGATCTATATCCATGAATATTACTTGAGTCTTCTTTCGATCTCTTATATGCATGACTATTTATAGCCTCGTATTTCTTCTTCGAATCTTTGGTTTAGTTAGGCCAACTAGATCGATTTTCTTGCCATGGGAAGAGGTGCTTTGTGATGGGTTCGATCGTGCGGTGTTCTTTCTCAGTGACAGAAGGGGCAGCAAGACACGCATGTATCGTTGCTCTAAAGGATAACAAGATGGGGGCTATTCCTACATGAACAGATCTCGTCTACATCATGCCATCGTTCTTATTACCTTACTCTGTTTCCCCATGAACTTGATACACTAGATGCATGCTGGATAGCGGTCGATGTGTGGAGTAATAGTAGTAGATGCAGGCAGGAGTCAGTCTACAAACCTTGGACGTGATGCCTATATGTCGATCATTGCCTTGGATGTCATCATAACTATTCTATTTTCTATCAATTGCCCAATAGTAATTTGTTTACCCACCATGTGCTATTTCTCGAGAGAAGCCACTAGTGAAATCTACGGGCCCCGGGTCTATTCTTTATCATATTTGCTTTGAGATTTATTTTTATTTGCTTTTGCTTTTGCTTTCAGATCTGTCATTTGTGTGCAGGTACCGTTTACATAGTGTTGCTTGGTTCTCCTACTGGATTGATAACCTTGCTTTCATAACTGAGGGAAATACCTACCGTAGTTGTACTGCATCATCCCTTCGTTTTTGGGGAAATACCAACGTAGTTCAAGCGACATCACTTATCTCAAGCTCAAGATGCCAAGACCCAACGGTGTTATCACAGTCAATGGTAACACTGAGCGCTCACTCCAAATGGGGAGCAGACCACGGCTTTTGCAGCCGAGGTACAGGTTGCCCACAGCGATCAGCGCACCGCCAGCCCTTCAAAGCGCACGCGGGCTATGCAAGTCGACCTCGGCCACGTACCCCCGCACCTTAAATAGGGATACAGGCTCCTTGCGCGCCCTCCTTGGATGGGGCACTACGTCCCCAGGGTGCATAATTTTACACTCAAAATCCTTGCGCCATCAAGGAGCCAAAATTTAATGAAAATTCGGAATGGCTCGACCAAGGAAAGACATGGCTTCGATACCCCGCATCGGCAAGTTTCTATCGAAGAACCAGCCAGCATGCCTATATCAACATGGCCTAAACCACACAAGGGACTCTTGCAAAACCTCCTTCAAACGGCTTGACCAATAAAGCGCTTGGAGCATCCAGAAGACCCAGACGACATCAGTCCCCGTAAGTCCCCACTGAGGGAGTCCTGGATTAAGGGGTCCTCGGACAGCCGGACTATATACTTAGGCCGGACTGTTGGGCTATGAAGATACAAGATAGAAGATTTCTTCCCCTGCTGGATTGGACTCTCCTTTGCGTGGAAGGCAAGCTTGGCGATTCAGATATGTAGATTCCTTTCTCTATAACCGACTTTGTGTAACCCTATCCCCCTCCGGTGTCTATATAAACCGGAGGGTTTAGTCCGTAGGACAACAATCATAATCTCATAGGCTAGACTTCTAGGGTTTAGCCATTATGATCTCGTGGAAAATCAACTCTTGTAATACTCATATTCATCAAGATCAATCAAGCAGGAAGTAGGGTATTACCTCCATAGATAGGGCGCGAACCTGGGTAAACATTGTGTCCCCCGCCTCCTGTTACCATTAGCCTTAGACGCACAGTTCGGGACCCCCTACCCGAGATCCGCCGGTTTTGACACCGACATTGGTGCTTTCATTGAAAGTTCCACTGCGTCGTCACCAGAAGGCTTGATGGCTCCATCAATCATCTACAACAATGCAGTCCAAAGGGAAACCTTCCTCCCTAGACAGATCTTCGTATTCGGCGGCTTCGCGCTGCGGGCCAACTCGCTTGGCTATCTGGAGCAGATCGATAGCTACGCCCCTGGCCATCAGGTCAGATTTGGAAGCTTGAATTTTGTGTCCGATATCCGTGGAGACTTGATCTTCGACGGATTCGAGCCCGTGATGGCTATCCCCTACCGCCATGATGAACATGACCTAAATCTGTCGTCTAGCCGCGCTCAGGATATAGCGCGTGTAACCACTCTGGCCCTAGATCTGGAGTAGACTACGTCGTCCGAAAATGGGAAGCTTAACCCCGCCACTGGAGCCGTAGACTCAGCGGCGCTTGAGCCGCACACAGATCCAACATCGAGCTAGGCTTGTGTCACCGGAACCTCGGACTCGTCTCCGGCCATAGGTTCCGGACCGCATGCATCCGCGTCCATCGAACCTGATTGGGCGCCGATCTTGGAGTTCAGCTCCGCGGACATCTTCCAGCACTCGCCTCTTAGCAATGTGTTAAACTCATTGAAATCCCTCTCCTTGTCAGGGAACTCTCGGCCGAACTATGTCCGGCTCAAATGGGAAGCGAATGACGAAGAACTTCATTTCCCACCCACCACCCACTTCATTGCCACCATCAAAGACTTAACCGACACTCTCGATTACGGCTCCAAGGACATCGATGGTATGGACGACGATGCCGGAGAGGAGCAGGCACAAAAACCACCACCCTTAGGGCAATGGACAGCTACATCCTCATAAGATATATACATGGTTGATACGTCTAAGGAGAAGGAGGCCGACGGCGATAACAGCATACCTGTCGATGAACCTCCCAAGCGACGGCGTCCCAAGCGCCGACCTCGATCCAACAAAAGGAAAAACATCAACATTGTGATGAACGATGATGATAATCCGAACCAAGCCGAGGACCCCGCGGACCCAGCGTTGGAGCAGGGCATGCGAGAGGATGGTGAACACAGTCCAGAGATGTTGTCTGACCACAATGATGCCGAACATAGCTATTATCAACCTGTCTCAGAAGAGGAGATCAGCCTGGGCAACGACGAATTCGTCATCCCAGAAGAACCATTAGGACAAGAATGCCTCCATCAAAGGCTTATCGCCACTGCAAGGAGCCTGAAGAAGTAGTAGCAGTGGCTTAAAGCCGCACAGGATAAGCTCAATGACAGATGGAACAAAGTGCTAGACGCTGAGGAGAAATACGGTGGTAATCGCCAAACAAAGAGCTATCCTAAGCGTAAGCTGCTACCCGAATTCGACGACGAGGCTATTGCGCCTATACCGCCGAAAAACAATACGGCTGACAAGATGGACCGACCACCTCATGGTCAAGACAGAGCGGCTAGCAATGCCGCACACAAACCAGCACCCCCTCCCCATAAAGGAAGGAAGGTTGCAGCTCAAGACCAGACACACGATCTATGAAAGGACCTGGACAAAAAGGCTGGCAAAACCATCTCCATCTATGGATCCAGGGAACGTGCTCGTATACGGGATCATGATTATCAAACCAAATACGCCGGTCACTTACCAGTTCGGAACCAATACCGAACATTACAACCGTCGGACCCATGCCATGACAAAGCCAAATAAAGGGGTGCCGCATACCCCCTGTGCTTCACCGATGAGGTGCTGGAACACGATTTTCTAGAAGGGTTCAAACCCGTAAACATCGAGGCATATGATGGAACGACGGACCCTGCGGTCTGGATAGAAGACTTTATTCTTCACACCCACATGGCTCGTGGAGATGATCTCCACGCCATCAAATACTTACCCCTCAAGCTAAAAGGACCAGCTCGGCACTAGCTAAAAAGCCTCCCTGAAAACTCCATCGGAAGCTGGGAAGAACTTGAGGACGCTTTTTGGGCCAATTTCCAAGGGACCTATGTCCGGCCCCCGGATGCATATGATCTAAGTCACATAATCCAACAACCCGGAGAATCAACCTGTAAGCTTTGGAACTGGTTTCTCACTAAGAAGAACCAAATCGTCGACTGTCCGAACGCCGAAGCCTTAGCGGCCTTCAAACATAGTGTCCGGGGCGAATGGCTAGCCAGGCACCTTGGCCAGGAAAAGCCAAGGACAATGGCAGCCTTAACTACACTAATGACCCGCTTTTGCGCGGGCGAGCATAGCTGGTTAGCCCGTAGCAGCACCAGTGACCCTGGCACATCTGAAGTCAGGGATGGCAATGGAAAACCATGACGCAACAAAAATAAACATCGGAACAATGAAGAAAGCTCAGACAATACAGCAGTAAACGCCGGATTCAGGGGTTCCAGGCCCGGTCAACGGAAGAAGCCATTGAAAGGCAACAAAGACGGTCCATCCAGCCTGGATAAAATCCTAGACAGGCCCTACCAGATCCATGGCACTCCTAATAAACCAGCCAATCATACCAATAGAGAATGTTGGGTCGTCAAGTAGGCCGGCAAACTCAACGCCGAACACAAAGGGAAGGGACCTCAGAGCAAAGACCAGGACGAATCTCTCTAGCATAACACGGGGGGACAGAAGAAATTTCCATCGGAGATCAAAATAGTGAACATGATCTATGTCACTCATACCCCAAAGAGGGAGCGCAAACACACACTCCGAGATGTCTACGCCGTCGAGCCCGTTTCCCCCAAATTCAACCCATGGTCGGCCTATCCGATCACCTTCGATTGCAGGGATCATCCAACTAGTATTTGTCATGGGGGTTCGGCTGCCTTAGTGCTCGACCCAATAATCGACAGATACCACCTCTCTCGAGTCCTCATGGACGTCGGCAGCAGTCTCAATCTGATATATAAGGACACTGTCCGTAAGATGGGGATAGACCCGTCAATAATCAAGCCAAGCAGCACTACCTTTAAAGGAGTCATACTGGGCGTAGAAGCCCACTGCACGGGCTCTCTAACATTGCAGGTTGTATTCGGCTCTCCCGATAACTTTCGAAGTGAAGAACTAATCTTTGACATAGCTCCGGTTCGAAGTGGCTATCAGGCACTACTCGGAAGAACGACCTTCGCCCATTTTAATGTTGTCCCACATTATGCTTATCTAAAACTCAAAATTCCTGGACCACATGGCATCATTACGGTCAGCGGAAATACGGAGCGCTCTCTTCGTACAGAAGAATGTGCGGCAGCTCTAGCAGTCAAGGCACAAAACGGCCTATCCAAGCCGAACAACTCATTGGTCGTCAAGACCGCGGACACATCTAAACATATCCAGCGCACACCTCAGTGTGGAAGCTCAGATAAACCCGAGCTCGATTAGCAGCTACGCCCCCATCGACCGCCCCATAAGGAGATAGCACACATGCCATGTTACATAAATATACACTCAAAACTCCTTGGGTGGCGGTGGGGACACACTGCACACACAAAGTCCATAGTTCGGCTCGACCCTCTTCAGACTCCAAAAGTTATATTTCACTGTTCATTAAAACGAACCAGCTTTGCTTACGGCCACACCAGATTCTTTTACCTGGTTTTTTCTCCTTTTTACAGATGGCCACCATGTTATACCCTTCAAGGACACCTCGCAATGGAGAAAAAGGCACAGACGTGCAGCAGGGCCCCGTATTAAGGTTTATTTTTTAGATTAAGACCCCGTGTAAACCTTTTTTATCTCTCTTTGTTTTATACTTTCCTGGCATGTAAAATGTCTAAGAAAGATATCGGCATTACCTGTAAATATACGACTCGCCGTACTAAAGTGGATGTTATAGAAGCTGCTTGGTTCATATTGTGTTTTAAGAGTTATGCTCTCACAACCTGCGCTCTTTCCCCACGTCAGATTGCCACACGTGCCTTGATACCAGGGTCTATCACCAGGGGTTGTATTCAGCCCGGTGTATATTGGAAAGTCCGAACACCTATAGGGAGTGTTCGGCGTCGCGAGTTTGGCCTTATATGCATCAGCTCCGAATCATGTCTCTGGTCAATAGTTGGGTTGCCCGGCTCGTGTGCTTACTACCTTACGTTCCGCTATGTCGGCTAGGGTAGTAAAGGGAGAACTACTGCGATTGTGTCCTGGTTCATCCGGATGAGCACCTTAGTAGAGAAAGCCGAAAATTGACTGTCATGATGTGGCGAGAGCTGGTCAACCACTCGATGACTAGGCAGAATCTTCGCGATTCCTTCCGCATTAACGAAGGAACGTTTTTCCGGTCATGTATGTAAACACATCGTATTCGGATAAGCGCGGACATACCAGGGGCTATATAGTAGCCCCACCGTCAAACTCCTATGGCTAGGTAAAAGTGTTAAAGCCCTATAGTCCGATTGCCTGGTTCGCCGCACTGACACCTCCTTAACGGACCAAGACATTGGGTCAAGAGTTATCAAGTGCTTTTCCGAACACCCCCGCGTTATACACGAGGGGGTTCAAGCCGACGACTGGCAAACTTTCAGATCATATATACACAAACGGCCGCACAGGAGGCACCAAAACTTTTCGGGCAAAAGTATAAAAACATAGCCTTAAAACACATCATAACATTGTTTTTACAATTTTTGTACACTTCACTCGAACATAACATCTTTCAAGCACTGACCCTCTATCAAGCGGGCACCCTCTAGGACATCTTCAAAGTAATGTTCTGCCATGTTAAGGTCCTTGCCTTCGGGTGGACTCTGCGCTACAATATCGGTGGCCTTCATCTTCGCCCAATACATCTTGACACGGGCAAGGGCCATCTGTGCACCTTCTATGCACGTTGACCGATTCACAGTGTCGATACGCGGAACCGTATTAACAAGTTGCCGCACCAGACCGAAATAGCTATTCGGAATGGGCTCAGTTGGCCACAGCCGTGCTATGACGTCCTTCATGGCAGTTCCAGACATTTTGTAGAGGTCGGCCCACTAGGCCATCTGTTCGTTCAACAGTGGACGCTTTGGCGTGTCAAATTGTGACCAAAATAGCTTTTCCATCGCATGTCCTTCTTGTGCGTGGAAAAATTGATTCGCATCGGCAGCACTCTTTGGCAGGTCCATAAAGGCGTCTAGAGAACTCCATAGTTGATGAAGCGGAGCATACTTCGGATCGCCAAACTTAGTTTGCAATAAAAAGGGCTTACCAGTCGCGATCTCCCCGGCTTGTTGGATCTCCTCCCGAGCTGCTCTAGACTCAGACCGGGCTTCCTTCGCCTCTTTTAAGGCCTTGTCAAGATCAGTCACCCTGGCTTTGTTATCTTCCTCAAGAACTTAGCATCGGCTAGTGGCATCCTTCAACTCAAGTGCCATAGTAGACATTCTCTCCTCGCACTAACGCCGAGCAGTTTTCTCGGCCTTTAATTCGGCAGCTACCATTTTGGCGGCCGCATTACTCATCCTGGCTTGCTCCTTGGCCCGGGCATATTCCGCCCGAAGGGTTTCAATTGCGGAGGCACTATATGTAGTTATGCATATACAAATTCTCAGTATGACGCTCATTTTATAATACTAGCATGTACTGAGTGCCCCAACGACATACCTTGCACCTCGTCGAGCCGCTTGTTAATAAGCGTGATGTCATCATCTGCTACATCAACTTTCTGCTTCAGATGTGCTACCTCTGTAGCTTGGGCAGTGGCCACGGATGTAACAGCCTATGTTCTAATTAGTCAGATCATTCCTTGGGCATATATTTTTGATCCTCTGATCGCCTCCCTTTGGATGCCAACCAGGGTCTCAAGGGCTACTATCTATACAAAGGTGCAATTTACATTTATAAATTACACTGCGTACCTCGAAGCCTCTTAGTAGGCTCGTGCAGGCTTCATTCAATCCGCTTTTCACGGACCGAATTCTTTCAACCACCGTACCCATCAAGGTACGATGCTCCTCTGAGACGGATGCATGCTACAACATGACCATCAATGTATCTGGTGCCTCTGGATCTGGAAAAGATCGCGTCGTCCCTCGGATATTGGATAGTCCAGGACTCTTGTTGTTCCCCGTAGGGGCCGCACTCCCCGGACCCTGGGTGGCTGAAGTATTACCTTCGGTCCTGGTCTTCACTACCACTTGCGCCACTCATTGATTGAGAAAGATCCTCCAAGATGACACATCGGCATCGTCTGCCTTATCAGGCAGGGAGATCTGTGGAGGCGTCTTGCTCTCCATCATCTCTGGAAGAAGATCCCCCGAAGAGGAGGACTGTTGAGGAGGGCTGCGTACCGGACAACAAACATATATTTTAAATGTTACCCTCATGAACGGGAAAAAGGGACATGTTTAAAAACACCCTAATTCACTTACGATTCGGCTAAGGGCCTATCTTTGTGGAGTGACTACATGTCAATGTCGCCCCCTGACTGGGATACCTTCCCCCGCTTAGAAGCTTCTCTCTTCGAGTCTTCGGAGGCGGCCCTCTTCTTCCCATGAGGAGAGGGGATGTCAGTTCGCCCTTCCCTTCCACCTTTGGAAGTGGAAGTTCCAATCTCCCCGGAAAAATTGCCTGGTGTGCCTACAGAATGGAGGCCGCCTTGGGCCTCTTCGCTCTCCTCCTTACCTTCCCCCGCCGGCACTTGATATGGCGCCGGAGCCACCATCCTTGTTAATACCGGATCAACAGAGTCTTCAGGAAGTGGACCAAACACCTGATTCTCTCCACCTTCTTTAGCCAGCCCTGGCCGAGTAGAGTTTTATCAGTACATTGTTATGAATAATTTGACTAAACTGTGTTCGGGAGTCAAGTACTTACTGGAGTATCCGGATGATTGCAGTCAAGACCGAGGTCTTCTGTAGTATCTGGCCACTGTTTTCGTGCGCCGAATAATAAATTCCACATCCCTCTAAGCATTGAGCCGGAGAAGTGCTGAAGGGTCCGTGGACCTTCCGGATTGAACTCCCACATAAAGAGAGGACGCCACTGGCACGGAAGGATCCGGTGGATTAGCATTACTTGGATTACATTGGTGAGACCGGTGTCCTTTTTAATGAGGCTCCGAATGCGACTGTGCAACATCTGCACTTTATTAGTAGATCCCCAGTCCAGCCCCTTGCTAATCCACGATGCAAGCTGTAAAGGAGGGCCAGATCGAAACGCGGGTGTAGCTTCCCACTTTTTACCATGGGGTTCGGTAATGTAAAACCACTCCCGTTGCCATAAGTCAGAAGATTCTGTGAAAGAGCCCTTTGGCCAAAGAGAAGTGGTAAGTTTGCTTGTTGAGACTCCGCTTGTTTCCCGTCGATTACCTTCGGATTCACGATAAAGGTTTTAAGCCATAAGCCGAAGTGTGGGGAAATCCGGAGAAAGGCCTCGCACGTGATGATGAACGCCAAGATATGAAGGAAGGAGTATGGAGCTAGATCGTGGCAATCTAGCCCGTAAGAAAACATAAGCCCTCGAACAAAGGGATGGAGAGCAAACCCAAGCCCTCGGAGGAAGTGAGAGATGAACACAACCCTCTCATTGGGTTTGGGAGTGGGAATAACCTTCCCTTGAGCAGGAAGCCTGTGGAGGATTTTCGCAGTCAGGTATCTTGCCTCCCTGAGCTTTGAGATATCCTTCTCTATGACAGAAGAGGCCATCCACCGGCCTTGAAGGCTGGGTACGGACATGGCTGGAGGCTCGAAGCGAGTTGATTGGCCTTTGTGTGTTGGAACCTAAGGTGGGAGGTGGAGGAAAGGACTAGCGTGGAAGAAAAAGGACAGGCCTTAGCCCCTTTATAAAGGCGACGAATATCAAGTGTCCCCTCCGTGGCCTTAAAACATGCCTATTCCCAAGGAATCATGCCAATAGAACGTTTGGGTGACCCATGCCCGTGTTGATGGAAATCCCGTAATAAGGGGGACACGATATCTGCTTTGACAAGACGCCCCAATAAAAACCGCCTCCTGAAACATGGAGTGGCAGGCTAGAAAACGATTCAAAATAATGTCGGGTGATAACGTAATGTCGTGCTGCCAAAATTATCAGCGGATTGGACTCGTGAAATATTATACTCTCTACGGCTGTGTGTGGAACTTGTTTTGCAGAGCTGGACACGATTCTTGTGTTCGTAGTCTACTTTGAAGTATTCGGAGAAGGAACCCGCCTTGCAATGCCGAAGACAATCTGCGTGTTGGACTCATCGTCATTGAAGCCTGGTTCAGGGGCTACTAAGGGAGTCCTGGATTAAGGGGTCCTCGGACAGCCGGACTATATACTTAGGCCAGACTATTGGGCTATGAAGATACAAGATAGAGGACTTCTTCCCGTGTCTGGATGGGACTCTCCTATGTGTGGAAGGAAAGCTTGGCGATTTGGATATGTAGATTCCTTTCTCTGTAACCGACTTTGTGTAACCCTAGCCCCCTCCGGTGTCTATATAAATCGGAGAGTTTAGTCCGTAGGACAACAATCGTAATCTCATAGGCTAGACTTCTAGGGTTTAGCCATTACGATCTCGTGGTAGATCAACTCTTGTAATACTCATATTCATCAACATCAATCAAGCAGGAAGTAGGGTATTACCTCCATAAAGAGGGCCCGAATCTGGCTAAACATTGTGTCCCCCGCCTCTTGTTACCATTAGCCTTAGACGCACAGTTCGGGACCCCCTACCTGAGATCCACCGGTTTTGACACCGACACCCACCGTCAATGGCGACAAGCTGGTCAATAGCTTGGAACACAGACGTGTGGTAGGAAGCGGCCCCCGGGTTTGTAAAATCCCGATGACAATTGATACGTCTCCAACGCATCTATAATTTTTTATTGTTCCATGCTGTTATATTATCATTTTTGGATGTTGTACATTCATTTTATAGCAAATTTATATCATTTTTTGGACTAACCTATTAACATAGTGCCCAGTTCCAGTTGTTATTTTGTGCTTTTTTTAGGTCGGCTTCCACCAAATAAACCATATAGTAATCAGCAACAAGATGTAATCAACACTGCTAGTTACCCACAGGTACCAATCTGAGGTTTCGGTACAAAGATTGAACACAAGAGATGAACTAGGGTTTGAGAGGAGTTGGTGTTGTTGAAGACATTGGTGCAGTTTGGCCTCCCAAAGATGAGAGGGTTGTTGGTGATGATGATAGTTTCCATTTCCCCCTTCGGGAGGGAAGTTCCCCCGGGAAAATTGCTCTGCTAGAGGGCAAAAGTGCTCCTGCTCTAGTTCAGCCTTGAGATGGCGGCGCTCCGTCCCAAAAGTCATCTCATTATTTTTTCTAGGTCAAAATGCCTTACGTACCAGAAGATGGGCTGGGCTGGCCACAACCCACCCGGGCGCGCCTGGGGGGCCTGGCGCACCCTAGTGTCTTGTGGTCACCAGGTGGCCCCCCTCCGATAGTTCTTTTCTCCAATAATTTAAATATTCCAAAATAATTCTTCGTTAATTTTCAGCTCATTTGGAGATGTGCAGGATAGGTATCTCTAAAATAGCTTTTTCAGGTCCAGAATTCCAACTGCCCACATTCTCCCTCTTTGTGTAAACCTTGCATATTATGAGAGAAAAGGCATTAGAATTACTCGATAAAGCATTATTATGCATAAAAACATCGTAAATAACAGTAAGAAAACATGATGCAAAATGGACGTATCAACTCCCCCCATGCTTAGACCTCGCTTGTCCTCAAGCGAAAGCTAATATCAAATATCATGTCCACATGGTTACAGAGAGAGGTGTCAATAAAAACAAATATGCACATAGTAGCATCATGCATATTATTATAACAACAACAAACTTTATCATAAAGATTTTATCATATAACTTCTAATGAGAAAGTAACACTTCATCACAACATGGATGTAGAAAGCATAAAATTTATTGAAAACCAACAAACTATGTTCTCTGTCAACTTTGCAACTACAATTTATCATATTTTTAGGAAGAGTCTCGTATCGGAGACTTTTGGCAAGTCCACATACTCAACCATCAATTAATCTTCTATGATTGCTAACACTCGCATATGAGCAAAAAGTTTCAACCGGACACAAAGAAAGATAGGGGCTTATAGTTTCGCCTCCCAACTTATTCACCTCAAGAGAAAAATAACTCATGATCATTCACATCCTACTGGATATATGTGCCTAGATCTTTCCGCACCACATGGCGCTGCCAAAGAGAAAAACAAAAAGGAATAGAGGAAAATACTTTGACTCTTGCACAAAAAGTAAATACATAAAAGTAAAGATAGGCCCTTCACAGATGGAAACAGAGGTTATCATGCACTTTTTGGTTGTATGCACAATCTCTTAATGCAAAAGAACGTCACGTTATATTGTCCCTTACGATAGCAACCTTTATTATGCAATCTGTCACTTTTATTACTTTGCCATCACAAGTTCGTACAACGCTTAATTTCTCTTACACTAAATGATCAAACACATTTAGAAGCATTTTTTATTGCCTTATTGCACAAATGACAACTTACTTTAAGGATCTTACTCAATCCATAGGTAGGTATGGTGGACTCTCAAAATAAAAGTTTGGGTTTAAGGGTTTTTTGGATGCATAAGTAGTATCTCTACTTATTGCGGAATTTTGGCTAGCAAAGATATTGAGCAAGCACCACATGCTGAAGGATCTACGACAATATAGATTCTATGTGAATATGAACAAGCATAAGCCATTACGTTGTCTTCCTTGTCCAACGTCAACCGTTTGGCATAAGATATTTAGTGGGGGATCACAATCATAAAAGATGTCTAGGATAGTGTATTTGCATGTGAATCTTCTCTTCCCTTATTAATTCTTTCATGAGTTGCATCATTGACCAATGTTATGTTTGTCAACTTCTAACAAATTTTACTACTTATACTTTTCCATATGTGATGTCATTATTTACCATAAGATTTTCATATGACCTTTTCTATTATTTCCTTTTATTTTGATTGAAGCAAAAAGTAAAGAAGCAAAAACCCAAACTAAACTTTATTATATAACTCTCATGCGATTACATAGATAGATAGATCACCAAACTAAAACTCAAGAATAGATCATACTAAGCTTTTATTCGACTAAATCACGAAATAACTAGAGATCAAACTAAGATAGGTAAAGGTAATAAAAGTGCTGGTGATACGATACCGGAGCATCTCCCCCAAGCTTGGCAAAAGCAAAGGGGAGTGCCCATACCAGTCTGCTCAAGTCTCCTTTGGTGGTGAAGAAGATGATGGTGGTGGTGATGATGAGGTAGGGAACTTATCCTCTGGCTTCCATGGCAGCGGTTCTCCATCATAAGAGGATGCGTGAGTCTCTCGAGTCCTACAACTGGCAGCTAAACTCATACCTTTAAATCTTGCCTCATACTCAAAGACTTGATTTTGAAGATTGTAGATTTGGCTTTGTAGAAAATTGATTTGCTCATTGAAGGTGAAGACAATGTCCTTCATAGAAGGGCCATCCACCTTGTGATCACAGGTAAATTCTATAATCATAAGGTGATTGGCATTGAGTCCACGCTCCACCATCCCTTGGCACTTGAAGACCTCCTGCTCCACCTAAGGGAGTCCTGGATTAAGGGGTCCTCGGGTGTCCTGCCTGTTGACATGGGTCGGACTGATGGGCTGTGAAGATACAAGACCGAAGACTCTCACCTGTGTCCGGATGGGACTCTCCTTGACGTGGAAGGCAAGCTTGGCCCCCGGATATGAAGATTCCTTTCTCTGTAACCGACTTTGTACAACCCTAGTCCCCTCCGGTGTCTATATAAATCGGAGGGCTTAGTTCGTAGAGGCAATCATAATCATATAGGCTAGACTTCTAGGGTTTTAGACATCATGATCTCGTGGTAGATCGACTCTCGTAATACTCATATTCATCAAGATCAATCAAGTAGGAAGTAGGGTATTACCTCCATAGAGAGGGCCCGAACCTAGGTAAACATCGTGTCCCCGCCTCCTGTTACCATCAACCTTAGACGCACAGTTCGGGACCCCCTACCCGAGATCCGCCAGTTTTGACACCGACATTGGTGCTTTCATTGAGAGTTCCGCTACGTCATCACCAAAAGGTTTGATGGCTCCGTCAATCATCTACAACATTGCAGTCCAGGGGGAGGTTTTCCTCCCCGAACAGATCTTCGTATTCGGCGGCTTCGCACTGCGGGCCAACTCGCTTGGCCATCTAGAGCAGATCGACAGCTATGCCCCTGGCCATCAGGTCAGGTTTGGAAGCTTGAATTACGTTGCCGATATCTGTAGAGACTTGATCTTCGACGGATTCAAGCCCATGGCAGCCGCTCCCTGCCACCATGATGAACATGACCTAAATCTGTCATCGGACCGTGCCAAGGAGATAGAACCTGTAACTGCTCTGGCCCTGGATCCGGAGCAGATTGCGCCGTCGGAGTGAAGGAAATATGCCCTAGAGGCAATAATAAAGTTATTATTTATTTCCTCATATCATGGTAAATGTTTATTATTCATGCTATAATTGTATTAACCGGAAACATGATACATGTGTGAATACATAGACAAACTTATTGTCACTAGTATGCCTTTACTTGACTAGCTCATTAATCAAAGATGGTTATGTTTCCTAACCATAGACATGTGTTGTCATTTGATTAACGGGATCACATCATTAGGAGAATGATGTGATTGACTTGACCCATTCTGTTAGCTTAGCACTTGATCATTTAGTATGTTGCTATTGCTTTCTTCATGACTTATACTAGTTCCTATAACTATGAGATTATGCAACTCCCGTTTATTGGAGGAACACTTTGTGTGCTACCAAACGTCACAACGTAACTGGGTGATTATAAAGGACCTCTACAAGTGTCTCCAAAGGTACATGTTGAGTTGGCATATTTCGAGATTAGGTTTTGTCACTCCGATTGTCGGAGAGGTATCTTTGAGCCCTCTCGGTAATGCACATCACTATAAGCCTTGCAAGCAATGTAGCTAAAGAGTTAGTTACAGAATGATGCATAACGTAACGAGTAAAGAGACTTGTCGGTAACGAGATTGAACTAGGTATTGGATACCGACGATCGAATCTCGGGCAAGTAACATACCGATGACAAAGGGAACAATGTATGTTGTTATGCGGTTTAACCGATAAAGATCTTCGTAGAATATGTAGGAGCCATTATGAGCATCCAGGTTCTGCTATTGGTTATTGACTGGAAACAGTTCCAGGTCATGTCTACATAGTTCTCGAACCCGTAGGGTCCGCACGCTTAAGGTTTCGATGACAGTTATATTATGAGTTTATGAGTTTTGATGTACCAAAGTTTGTTCGGAGTCCCAAATGAGATTACGGACATGAAGAGGAGTCTCGAAATGGTCGAGACATGAAGATTGATCTATTGGAAGCCTATATTTGGATATCGGAAGTGTTCCGGGTGAAATCGGGATTTTACCGGAGTACCGGGAGGTTACCGGAACCCCCTGGGGGCTTAATGGGCCTACATGGGCCCTAGTGGATAGGAGGAGAGGAGGCAAGTGCTGGGCCACGCGCCCCTCCCCCCTAGTCCGAATAGGACAAGGAGAGGGGGGCGGCGCCCCCCTTTCCTTCCTCTCTCCCTCCTCCTTCCCCCCTTCTCCTATTCCAACTAGGAAAGAAGGGAGTCCTACTCTCGGTGGGAGTAGGACTCCCCTTGGCGTGCCCCTCCTAGGCCGGCCGCCCCCTCCCCCTTGGCTCCTTTATATACGAGGGCAGGGGGGCACCTCTAGACACAGCAATTCATCTCTTGATCTTTTAGCCGTGTGCGGTGCCCCCCTCCACCATAGTCCTCGATAATATTGTAGCGGTGCTTAGGTGAAGCCCTGCGACGGTAGAACATCAAGATCTTCAGCACGCCGTCGTGCTGACGGAACTCTTCCCTGACATTCTGCTGGATCGGAGTCCGGGGATCGTCATCGAGATGAACGTGTGCTAGAACTCGGAGGTGCCGTAGTTTCGGTGCTTGATCGGTCGGGCCGTGAAGACGTACGACTACATCAACCGCGTTGTTCTAATGCTTCCGCTTTTGGTCTACGAGGGTACGTGGACAACACTCTCCCCTCTAGTTGCTATGCATCACCATGATCTTGCGTGTGCGTAGGAAATTTTTTGAAATTTCTACGTTCCCCAACAGTGGCATCCGAGCCTGGTTTTATGCGTAGATGTTATATGCACGAGTAGAACACAAGTGAGTTATGGGCGATACAAGTCATACTGCTTACCAGCATGTCATACTTTGGTTCGGCGGTATTGTTGGATGAAGCGGCCCGGACCGACATTACGCGTACGCTTACGCGAGACTGGTTCTACCGACGTGCTTTGCACACAGGTGGCTGGCGGGTGTATGTTTCTCCAACTTTAGTTGAACCGAGTGTGGCTACGCCCGGTCCTTGCGAAGGTTAAAACAGCACTAACTTGACGAACTATCGTTGTGGTTTTGATGCGTAGGTAAGAACGGTTCTTGCTCAGCCCATAGCAGCCACGTAAAATTTGCAACAAGAAAGTAGAGGACGTCTAACTTGTTTTTGCAGGGCATGTTGTGATGTGATATGGTCAAGACGTGATGCTATATTTTATTGTATGAGATGATCATGTTTTGTAACCGAAGTTATCGGCAACTGGCAGGAGCCATATGGTTGTCGCTTTATTGTATGAAATGCAAACGCCCTGTAATTGCTTTACTTTATCACTAAGCGGTAGCGATAGTCGTAGAAGCAATAGATGGCGTAACGATAACGATGCTACGATGGAGATTAAGGTGTCGCGCCGGTGACGATGGTGATAAGGACGGTGCTTCGGAGATGAAGATCACAAGCACAAGATGATGATGGCCATATCATATCACTTATATTGATTGCATGTGATGTTTATCCTTTATGCATCTTATCTTGCTTTGATTGACGGTAGCATTTTAAGATGATCTCTCACTAAATTATTAAGAAGTGTTCTCCCTGAGTATGCATCATTGCGAAAGTTCTTCGTGCTGAGACACCACGTGATGATCGGGTGTGATAGGCTCTACCTTCAAATACAACGGGTGCAAAACAGTTGCACACGCGGAATACTCAGGTTAAACTTGACGAGCCTAGCATATACAGATATGGCCTCAGAACACGGAGACCGAAAGGTCGAACGTGAATCATATAGTAGATATGATCAACATAGTGATGTTCACCATTGAAACTACTCCATCTCACGTGATGATCGGACATGGTTTAGTTGATTTGGATCTCGTGATCACTTAGATGACTAGAGAGATGTCTGTCTAAGTGGGAGTTCTTAAGTAATATGATTAATTGAACTTAAATTTATCATGAACTTAGTACCTGATAGTATTTTGCTTGTCTATGTTTGCTGTAGATAGATGGCTCGTGCTGTTGTTTCATTGAATTTTAATGCGTTCCTTGAGAAAGCTAAGTTGAAAGATGATGGTAGCAATTACACGGACTGGGTCGTAACTTGAGGATTATCCTCATTGCTGCATAGAAGAATTACGTCCTGGAAGCACCGCTGGGTGCCAGGCCTGCTGCAGATGCAACTGACGACATTAAGAACGTCTGGCAGAGCAAAGCTGATGACTACTCGATAGTTCAGTGTGCCGTGCTTTACGGCTTAGAACCGGGTCTTCAACGACATTTTGAACGTCATGGAGCATATGAGATGTTCCAGGAGTTGAAGTTAATATTTCAAGCAAATGCCCGGATTGAGAGATATGAAGTCTCCAATAAGTTTTATAGCTGTAAGATGGAGGAGAATAGTTCTGTCAGTGAACACATACTCAAAATGTCTGGGTATAATAATCACTTGATTCAATTGGGAGTTAATCTTCCTGATGATAGTGTCATTGACAGAATTCTTCAATCACTGCCACCAAGCTACAAGAGCTTCGTGATGAACTATAATATGCAAGGGATGGACAAGACTATTCCCGAGCTCTTCGCAATGCTAAAAGCTGCGGAGGTAGAAATCAAGAAGGAGCATCAAGTGTTGATGGTCAATAAGACCACCAGTTTCAAGAAAAAGGGCAAAGGGAACAAGAAGGGGAACTTCAAGAAGAACAGCAAACAAGTTGCTGCTCAAGCTAAGAAACCCAAGTATGGACCTAAGCCTGAGTGCTTCTACTGCAAGCAAACTGGACACTGGAAGCGGAACTGCCCCAAGTATTTGGCGGATAAGAAGGATGGCAAAGTGAACAAAGGTATATGTGATATACATGTTATTGATGTGTACCTTACTAATACTCGTAGTAGCACCTGGGTATTTGATACTGGTTTTGTTACTAATATTTGCAACTCGAAACAGGGACTGCGGATTAAGCGAAGATTGGCTAAGGACGAGGTGACGATGCGCGTGGGAAATGGTTCCAAAGTCGATGTGATCGCGGTCGGCACGCTACCTCTACATCTACCATCGGGATTAGTTTTAGACCTGAATAATTGTTATTTGGTGCCAGCGTTGAGCATGAACATTATATCTGGATCTTGTTTAATGCGAGACGGTTATTCATTAAAATCAGAGAATAATGGTTGTTCTATTTATATGAGTAATATCTTTTATGGTCATGCACCCTTGAAGAGTGGTCTATTTTTATTAAATCTCGATAGTAGTGACACACATATTCATAATGTTGAAGTCAAAAGATGCAGAGTTGATAATGATAGTGCAACTTATTTGTGGCACTGCCATTTGGGTCATATTCGTGTAAAGCGCATGAAGAAACTCCATACTGATGGACTTCTGGAATCACTTGATTATGAATCACTTGGTACTTGCGAACCATGCCTCATGGGCAAGCTGACTAAAACGCCGTTCTCCGAAACTATGGAGCGAGCAACTGATTTGTTGGAAATCATACATATTGATGTATGTGGTCCAATGAATATTGAGGCTCGCGGCGGGTATCGTTATTTTCTCACCTTCATAGATGATTTGAGCAGATATGGGTATATCTACTTGACGAAACGCAAGTCTGAAACATTTGAAAAGTTCAAAGAATTTCAGAGTGAAGTGGAAAATCATCGTAACAAGAAAATAAAATTCCTACGATCTGATCGTGGAGGAGAATATTTGAGTTACGAGTTTGGTTTACATTTGAAGCAATGCGGAATAGTTTCGCAACTCACGCCACCCGGAACACCACAACGAAATGGTGTGTCCGAACATCGTAATCGTACTTTACTAGATATGGTGCGATCTATGATGTCTCTTACTGATTGACCGCTATCGTTTTGGGGTTATGCTTTAGAGACGGCCGCATTCATGTTAAATAGGGCACCATCAAAATCCGTTGAGACGACACCTTATGAACTGTGGTTTGGCAAGAAACCAAATTGTCGTTTCTTAAAGTTTGGGGCTGCGATGCTTATGTGAAGAAACTTCAACCAGATAAGCTCGAACCCAAATTGGAGAAATCTGTCTTCATAGGATACCCAAAAGAGACTATTGGGTACACCTTCTATCACAGATCTGAGGGCAAGATTTTTGTTGCTAAATTCGAATCCTTTCTAGAGAAGGAGTTTCTCTCGAAAAAAGTGAGTGGGAGGAAAGTAGAACTTGATGAGGTAACTGTACCTGCTCCCTTCTTGGAAAGTAGTTCATCACAAGAACCGGTTCCTGTGACAACTAGACCAATCAGTGAGGAAGCTAATGATATTGATCATGAAGCTTCAGATCAAGTTACTACCGAACCTCGTAGGTCTACCAGAGTAAGATCCGCACCAGAGTGGTACGGTAATCCTATTCTGGAAGTCATGTTACTTGACCATGGTGAACCTACGAACTATGAGGAAGCGATGATGAGCCCAGATTCCGCAAAATGGCTTGAGGCCATGAAATCTGAGATGGGATCCATGTATGAAAACAAAGTATGGACTTTGGTTGACTTGCCCGATGATCGGCAAGCCATCGAGAATAAATGGATCTTCAAGAAAAAGACTAACGCTGATGGTAAAGTAACTGTCTACAAAGCTCGACTTGTTGCGAAAGGTTTTCGACAAGTTCAAGGGGTTGACTACGATGAGACTTTCTCACCCGTAGCGATGCTTAAGTCTGTCCGAACATGTTAGCAATTGCCGCATTTTATGATTATGAAATTTGGCAAATGGATGTCAAAACTGCATTCCTGAATGGATTTCTGGAAGAAGAGTTGTATATGATGCAGCCGGAAGGTTTTGTCGATCCAAAAGGTGCTAACTAAGTGTGCAAGCTCCAGCGATCCATTTATGGTCTGGTGCAAGCATCTCGGAGTTGGAATAAACGCTTTGATAGTGTGATCAAAGCATATGGTTTTATACAGACTTTTGGAAAAGCCTGTATTTACAAGAAAGTGAGTGGGAGCTCTGTAGAATTTTTGATATTATATGTAGATGACATATTGTTAATTGGAAATGATATAGAATTTCTGGATAGCATAAAAGGATACTTGAATAAAAGTTTTTCAATGAAAGACCTTGGTGAAGCTGCTTACATATTGGGCATCAAGATCTATAGAGATAGATCAAGACGCTTAATTTGACTTTCACAAAGCACATACCTTGAAAAAGTTTTGAAAAAGTTCAAAATGGATCAGGCAAAGAAAGGGTTCTTGCCTGTATTACAAGGTGTGAAGTTGAGTCAGACTCAATGCCCGACCGCAGCAGAAGATAGAGAGAAAATGAAAGATGTTCCCTATGCTTCAGCCATAGGCTCTATCATATATGCACTGTTGTGTACCAGACCTGATGTATGCTTAGCAATAAGTTTGGTAGGGAGGTACCAAAGTAATACAGGAGTGGATCACTGGACAACGGTCAAGAATATCCTGAAATACCTAAAAAGGACTAAGGATATGTTTCTCATTTATGGAGGTGACAAAGAGCTAGTCGTAAATGGTTATGTCAATGCAAGCTTTGACACTGATCCAAACGATTCTAAATCGCAAACCGGATACGTGTTTATATTGAACGGTGGAGCTGTCAGTTGGTGCAGTTCCAAACAAAGTGTCGTGGCGGGATCTACATGTGAAGCGGAGTACATAGCTGCTTCGGAAGCAGCAAATGAAGGAGTCTGGATGAAAGAGTTCATTTCCGATCTAGGTGTCATACCTAGTGCATCGGGACCAATGAAGATCTTCTGTGACAATACTGGTGCAATTACCTTGGCAAAGGAATCCAGATTTCACAAGAGGACCAAGCACATCAAGAGACGCTTCAATTCCATCCGGGACCAACTCCAGGTGGGAGACATAGATATTTGCAAGATACATTCGGATCTGAATGTTGCAGACCCATTGACTAAGCCTCTTCCACGAGCAAAACATGATCAGCACCAAGACTCCATGGGTGTTAGAATCATTACTGTGTAATCTTGATTATTGACTCTAGTGCAAGTGGGAGACTGAACGAAATATGCCCTAGAGGCAATAATAAAGTTATTATTTATTTCCTCATATCATGATAAATATTTATTATTCATGCTATAATTGTATTAACCGGAAACATGATACATGTGTGAATACATAGACAAACTTATTGCCACTAGTATGCCTCTACTTGACTAGCTCATTAATTAAAGATGGTTATGTTTCCTAACCATAGACATGTGTTGTCGTTTGATTAACAGGATCACATCATTAGGAGAATGATGTGATTGACTTGACCCATTCCGTTAGCTTAGCACTTGATCGTCTAGTATGTTGCTATTGCTTTCTTCATGACTTATACAAGTTCCTATAACTATGAGATTATGCAACTCCCGTTTATCGGAGGAACACTTTGTGTGCTACCAAACGTCACAACGTAACTGGGTGATTATAAAGGAGCACTACAGGTGTCTCCAAAGGTACATGTTGAGTTGGCGTATTTCGAGATTAGGTTTTGTCACTCTGATTGTCGGAGAGGTATCTCTAGGCCCTCTCGGTAATGCACGTCACTATAAGCCTTGCAAGCAATGTAGCTAAAGAGTTAGTTACGGAATGACGCATTACGTAACGAGTAAAGAGACTTGCCGGTAACGAGATTGAACTAGGTATTGGATACCGACGATCGAATCTCGGGCAAGTAACATACTGATGACAAAGGGAACAATGTATGTTGTTATGCGGTTTGACCGATAAAGATCTTCGTAGAATATGTAGGAGCCAATATGAGCATCCAGGTTCCGCTATTGGTTATTGACTGGAAACAATTCTAGGTCATGTCTACATAGTTCTCGAACCCGTAGGGTCCGCACGCTTAAGGTTTCGATGACAGTTATATTATGAGTTTATGAGTTTTGATGTACCAAAGTTTGTTCGGAGTCCCGGATGAGTTTACGGACATGACGAGGAGTCTCTAAATGGTCAAGACATGAAGATTGATATATTGAAAGCCTATATTTGGATATCGGAAGTGTTCCGGGTGAAATCGGGATTTTATCGGAGTACCGGGAGGTTACCGGAACCCCCCGGGGGCTTAATGGGCCTACATGGGCCCTAGTGGAGAGGATGAGAGGAGGCAAGGGCTGGGCCGCACGCCCCTCCCCCCTAGTCCGAATAGGACAAGGAGAGGGGGGCGGCGCCCCCCTTTCCTTCCTCTCTCCCTCCTCCTTCCCCCCTTCTCCTATTCCAACAAGGAAAGAAGGGAGTCCTACTGGTGGGAGTAGGACTTCCCTTGGCGCGCCCCTCCTTGGCCGGCCGCCCCCTCCCCCTTGGCTCCTTTATATACAGGGGCAGGGAGGCACCTCTAGACACAACAATTGATCTCTTGATCTTTTAGCCGTGTGCGGTGCCCCCCTCCACCATAGTCCTCGATAATATTGTAGCGGTGCTTAGGCGAAGCCCTGCGATGGTAGAACATCAAGATCGTCACCATGCCGTTGTGCTAACGGAACTCTTGCCCGACATTCTGCTGGATCGGAGTCCGGGAATCGTCATCGAGCTGAACGTGTGCTAGAACTAGGAGGTGCCGCAGTTTCGGTGCTTGATCGGTCGGGCCGTGAAGACGTACGACTACCTCAACCGCGTTGTTCTAACGCTTCCGCTTTCGGTCTACGAGGGTATGTGGACAACACTCTCCCCTCTCGTTGCTATGCATCACCATGATCTTGCATGTGCGTAGGAATTTTTTTGAAATTACTACGTTCCCCTACACCGAGGACGGGTAGCTCAACCCCGCCACGGAAGCCACAGACTCGGCGGTGTTAGAGCCACACACAGATCCAACCTCGAGCGGGGCCTGTGTCACCGGAACCTCGATTTCGTCTCTAGCCATAGGTTTCGAACTGCTTGCATCTGCGCCCATCAAACCTGACCAGGCGCCGATCGTTGAATTCAGCTCCGCGGACATCTTCCGGCACTCACCTTTAGGCAATGTGCTAAACTCATTAAGAGCCCTCTCCTTATTAGGGGACTCTTAGCCGAACTATATCTGGTTTGGATTGGAAGCTGATGACGGAGAATTCCACTTCCCACTCACCACCCACTTCATGGCCACTGTCGAAGACTTAACCGACATGCTCGATTACGGCTCCAAAGACATCGACGGTATGGACGACGATGGCGGAGAGGAGCAGGCACAAAAACCACCGCTTACAGGGTGCTGGACAGCCACCTCCTCGTATGACGTATACATGGTGGATACACCCAAAGAGAACAACAGCGACAATGAAAAGGATCCAGTCGAGCATAGGCCTCCCGAGATACAGCCAAAGTGCCGACGTCAGCGGCGCCGCTTTAAACCACGCCGTGAAAAAAACAGCAATACCTGCATAGGAGAAAATAATACTCCAGACGATGTCAAAGACAACGAAGACCCCGTTGAGCCAACTTCCGAACAGGATGAACGGGAGGATGGGGAGTCAGCCCTAATGAACAGGTCGTTAACGAAGACTCGGAGGACATTAATTATCTTCCACCCTCCGAGGATGAGGTGAGCCTCGGCAACGAAGACTTTATCGTGCCTGAGGAGCCCGTCGATCAGGAGCGCTTTAAGCGCCGGCTAATAGCCACTGCAAGGAGCCTGAAAAAGAAGCAACAGCATCTTCAAGCTGATCAAGATCTACTCAATGACAGATGGACTAATGTCCTAGCAGCCGAGGAATACGGCCTCAAGCGCCCAACCAAAAGTTACCCGAAATGTAAATTGTTACCCCAATTTGATGATGAGGAACTGGAGCCCATCCTACCAGCGCATAATGCGGCTGACCGGCCACCACGTGGCCGGGACAAAGCGGCAACTCATGCCGAACACCAGCCCGCACTACCTCACCGTAAAAACAGAGACACAAGAGCTCAGGAATACACATATGACATGCGGCATGACCTGGAAAATAGAGCATGTCAGACCAGATCGATCTATGGATCACGGGGGCATGCCCCGATGCGCGACGATGGCCATCCGGCCGTACGTGACAAACATAACCACGCCTGGGCCGAAAACCGCAGACGAACTCCATCCGAGCTAAGTCGCGACTTGGCCCGATATAGAGGCGCCACACACCCCCTCTGCTTCACTGATGAAGTAATGGAACATGAATTCCCGGAAGGGTTTAAACCCGTGAACATCGAATCATATGATGGGACAATAGACCCCGCGGTATGGATTGAGGATTTTCTCCTCCATATTCATATGGCCCGCGGTGATGATCTTCATGCCATCAAATACCTCCCGCTAAAACACAAGGGACCTGCTCGGCACTGGTTGAAAAATTTGCCCAAAAACTCAATTAGCAGCTGGGAAGACTTGGAAGACAACTTCCTCGACAACTTCCAGGGTACATATGTCCGACCTCCAGATGCCGACGACTTAAGTCACATAGTTAAAAAGCCTAGAGAGTCAGCCAGGAAATTCTAGACTAGGTTCCTAACTAAAAAGAACCAGATCGTCAACTATCCGGATGTCGAAGCCCTAGCGGCCTTTAAACATAGCATCTGTGATGAATGGCTCACCTGACACCTCGGCCAGGAAAACTCGAAGTCTATGGCAGCCCTCACGACGCTTATGACCCGCTTCTGCGCGGGCGAGGATAGTTGGCTAGCCCGTAGCAATAACAATACAAGCGAACATGTGACTTCTGAAGCCAGAAATAACAACGGCAAGCCCCAATGCAATAGACACAAACGTCAAAGCAACAGTGACAACACCGATGACACAACGGTCAATGCCGGATTCAGTGGCTCTAAGTCCGGTCAGCGAAAGAAGCCATATAAAAGAAACAATCCGGGCTCGTCCAGCTTGGACCACATACTCGATCGTCCATGTCAAATCCACGGCACTCCTGATAAACCAGACAATCATACCAACAGAGACTGTTGGGTTTTTAAACAGGGCGGCAAGTTAAATGCCGAGAAAAAGGAGAAGGGTTCGCAAAGTGAGGACGATGACGAGGAGCCCCGACCACCTAACACAGGGGGGAAGAAGAAGTCCCCCCCCCAAGTTAAAACGGTGAACATGATATACGCTACCCATATCCCCAAGAGGGAGCGCAAGCACGTGCTTAGGGACGTCTATGTGATGGATCCAGTCACCCCAAAGTTCAGCCCATGGTCGTCCTGCCCGATCACCTTCGATCGCAGGGACCATCCGACAAATATCTGTCATGGCAGTTCAGCCGCACTGGTCCTCGACCCAATCATTGATGGACTCCATCTTACGCGAGTCCTCATGGACGGTGGAAGCAGCCTGAACCTACTCTATCAGGATACAGTGCACAAAATGGGTATTGATCCCTCAAGGATCAAGCCCACAAAAACCACATTTAAAGGAGTCATACCAGGTGTAGAGGCCCGCTGTACAGGCTCAATCACACTAGAGGTGGTCTTTGGATCCCCGGACAACTTCCAAAGCGAAGACTTGATCTTTGATATTGTCCCCTTCCACAGTGGCTATCACGCACTTCTCGGACGAACCGCATTCGCTCGATTGAATGCGGTGCCACACTACACTTATCTCAAGCTCAAGATGCCCGGACCACGCGGTGTCATAACAGTCAATGGAAACACGGAACGCTCCCTCCGTACTGAGGAGCACACCGCTGCCCTCGCACCAGAAGCACAGAGCGGCCTTTTCAGGCAGAACCTTAATTCGGCGGCCAAGCTCCCGGACACTGTCAAACGAGTCCGAACTACTCTACAGCAGGACAGTCCAGCTCGTCAAGAGCTTGACTAGCAATTCGGCCTCCGTCCCAGTCCCGACCAAACGGCGGCATTCATACCGCACATACATAACTATGCACTCAAAATACCATGGGCATAGACGGAGGCACAGCTAGATCGTGGTCCATAATATGGCTCAACCTCCCCTGGACCCACATACTTTCACTTTTTCTTTTTCTTTTCAGGTTTCTTTTTTTCCCAGACCTTTCCTGGTGGCCTCATTGTCGGACCTATCAAGGGACGAATACACCAAGACAGCAAGAGGCATTGACGTGTAAGGGAATTTCCAGGTGGTCTCTTTAAACGGTCGTTCCTGTTTTAAGGACCCGCACGCAGCTCTCCCTTGGTCGTGGCATGTTAATAGCTCTGTTGCTTATCGCACTACTTGTACAAATACGCTTTAACGTATTAATAAAACTATAATGGAAAATAGTTTGCGGCCCAATTTCTGCAGCATTAGCCTATTACTTCATTTTCTTGATATTCTTATCAATTGCACCCGTACACTCTGGTACGCCTTAATTCGCCAGGGGCTTCATTACGCCCCATAATACGGCAACAAAGTCCGAACACTTTTTTATAGTATAGTTCGGCACCCCGAACTTTAGCATTATATGCATCGGCTCCGAATCATGTCTTTGGTCAATAGTTGGGTTGCCCGGCTCCTGTGCTTACTACCTTACATTCCTCTTTATCGGCTAGGGTAGTAATGGGAGAACTACTGCGATTGTGTCCTGGTTTATCCGGATGAGCACCTCAGTAGAGAAAGCCGAAAACTGACTGTCATGATGCGGCGTGAGCCGGTCAGCTGTTCGAGAGGTTACAAATCTTTGCGATTTTTTCCGCATTATGCAATGAATCGGTTTTATCCGATCAGGTGTTTACAGCACCCCAAGTTCAGACTTACGAATACTAGGGGCTGCGCCTAAATTTCTATTGTCAAACTCCTATGGCTAAGTGAGGGCGATAAAGCCACATAGTGTGATTGCCTAGTTCATTGCGCTAAATACCTCCTTCAAGGACCAAACCTTTGGATCAAGAGTGTTTAGATTCCATCCCGAACACCCCCGTACTAACTACGTGGGGGCTGAAGCCGACGACTGGCCAACTCTCAGATTCAATGAAAACGGCCGCACATGAGGTAAAATTTTAAATAAAAAACAAGCATTATATTACATCACGACCTTGTTTCATAGTACATGACATGATAACATGAATGTAATCATTCAAAGATAATATCCTTAGCACATTGCTCCGCCACAATGCGCGATCCCTCGAGGACATCTTTAAAATACTGCTCGGGCGTGCGGTGCTCCTTGCCAGCGGGCGGTCCTTCGGTCGCGAGCTTGACGGCATTCATCTTTGCCCACTGAACTTTGACACGGGCGAAGGCCATCCGTGCACCTTCGATGCAAACCGACCGCTTGAGGACGTCAAGCCGGGGGCAGGCATTGACCAGCCGCTTTACGAGCCCGAAGTAGCTGCTGGGTATGGCTTCGGCAGGCCACAATCGGACTATCAAACACTTCATGGCCAGTTCGGCCACCCTATGCAGTTCGACCAGCTGTTTTAGCTGATTGCTAAAGGGCACCGGATGTTCTGGTGCAAGGTATTGTGACTAGAATAGCTTCTCCGTCGAGCTCCCCTCTTCGGCTCGGAAGAACTCCGCAGCGTCGGAAACACTGCACGGCAGATCCGCAAATGCCCCTAGAGAACTCCAAATTCGGGTTAGTAAGAGATACCTTTTCTTCACATATTTGCTTTGCATAATGAAGGCCTTACCCGTCGTAATTTTCTTGGCCACTTGGATTTCCTGGAGGGCGCCCTGGGCTCCCACCCGGGCGTCTTGCAAGCTCTTGCGAGCCTTGGCGAGTTTGATCTCTCGATCCGCAATATCGCGCTCCAAGGACTCGCATTTCTTAACGGCGTCCTGGAGCTCTTGCTGGACCTCATTAACCCTAGCCTCGTGTTTTTCACTTGCGGCTTGCTCCTTTGCCACTTTCTTTTTGGCCTCGGCTAGCTCCTTTTTGAGTTCCCCCACCTTGGTCGCTGCTCCTACAAATAAAATGGCACTGCGGTCATTACAAATCATCTATCCTTTCTAATATATAGAAGGTCATTGCATACCTTGTTTATCCTCTAGCTGCTTTTTCACGCGGCAGAGCTCTTCCTCGGCCCGCTCCAGACTCTGCTTCAGTCCAGAGACCTCAACAGTATGAGAGGTCGCAGCCAGTAACGACACCTGCTTGTTCACATTGACTCATCTGGTTAGTCTCCTGTGAAACTTGTTTGATCCTCTGTCCGGCTTTTCTTTTCGAACACCGGACAGTGTCTCAGGGGCTACTGTCTATACTTTGACATTCTTTTTACATAATTGCGTTGCTTACCTCAAAGCCTATTAGAAGGCTAGTGCAGGCTTCGGTCAGTCCGCTCTTCGCAGACTGAATCCTCTAAACCACCGTACCTATAAGGGTATGGTGTTCCTCAACAGTGGAAGCACTTCGTAGCGCTTCCATTACAGTGTCTGGCGCCTCTGGCTGGACAGAGGTCACAGGCAGAATTGGTGCACCTCCTCCTTTTGAAGGAGGCTACTTGCCGGGTTCCGGAGCCGCATAGGTCTCCGGGGCCATATTCGGCTGGGGGATGAGCTGAATATGGCCCCCATCGCCAGTCTCCATGGGGATTTGCTCCCCAATGTGTCCGGCGGCTGAGGTTTCACCCTCCGGCGCCGCCCTGATAGCCTCCTGAGTCTCTCCCTGGCCTGGGATTCTTCGGGACAACACCTCGGTGTCATCCATGGCCTTGGGAGAGGAGGTCGCCGGAAGGGACCCGTTGTTCGTCGCCTTCGGGTCCAGCGAATCCCCCGAAGATGAGGATAGCTCGAAGTCGGACCGAGCCGTACTGCAAATGCACGATTCAACATGTTAAGACTATGAAGTAGAGAGGCCGGATATATGAATGCGTCCGATTTTTTGAGCACTCACGATTTGGCCAGGGGCTTGTCTCGAGGGCGCCGCTCTGGGATACTGTCGACGTCCCACGCGGAGTTATCCGCGAGGGAACCCTTCCCCCTCTTAGACGCCTCTGCCTCGAGATTTGTGGAGGCTGCCCTATTCTTCCTTCCCCCCTCAGGGGAGAGTTGCTTTCCTCCTCCTCTTTGTCCCTGGCGGCGGAGGAGTGAGTCTTGGTGTCTTCGGACGTCATGTCCGAAGCACCCTTGCGACGGAGACCGCTTCTAGTCTCCTTGGCCTTCCCCTTGGCCTTCTTCTCCGACCCCTGGTAGGGCGCCGGAACCAGCATCTTCGTCAGAAGCGGGATGGTCGATTCCTCGGGCAGCGGAGCAGGACACTTGATCTGCTCCGCTTTCTTTGTCCAGCCCTGCAAAAATAAATAGGAGGCTCAGGCATCTTCCCTGAATAAGTAAGTAAAGGATTAACCTTGAAATGCGAAAAACTTACCAGACTGGCGGGATGGGTCAGGTTGTACCCATGGTCTTCGGTTTCCTTCGGCCACGTCTCATTGGCCTTGAAGAGCACCTTCCAAATGCCTTCGTGCGTGACACTGAAGAAATGTTGCAGGGTCTGGTGCTCGGTCGGATCGAACTCCCACAAATTACAGGTCCTGCTTTGGCATGGAAGGATCCGGCGAACTAGCATCACCTGGATCACATTGACAAGCATGATGTTCTTGTCCACTATGCTCTGGATGCACGTCTGCAGTGCTGTCAGCTCGTCCGACGCGGCCCAATTCAGGCACTTCTCTAGCCAGGAGGTGAGCCGCATTGGGGCTCCGGACTTGAATTCGGCAGCCGCGGCCCAGGTGGCCTCGCAGGGTTCTATGATATAGAACCACGATTGCTGCCACCCTTTGACGATCTCCATGAAGGAGCCTTCGGGCCATGTGACGTTGGGCATCTTGCTCACCATGGCGCCTCCACACTCTGCGTGTTGGCCACCCACCACCTTCGGCTTCACATTGAAGATCTTTAACCACAATCCGAAGTGGGGTGGGATGCGGAGGAAAGCCTCACACATGACAATGAATGCCGAGATGTTGAGGAAAGAATTTGGGGCTAGATCATGGAAATCTAGCCCGTAATAGAACATGAGTCCGCGAACGAATGGGTGGAGAGGAAATCCCAGCCCGCAGACGAAGTGGGGGATGAACACCACCCTCTCATGGGGCTCCGGAGTGGGGATGATCTACCCCTCGGCCGGGAGCCGGTGGGCGATTTCTTGGCCAAATACCCCGCCTTCCGGAGCTTCGTAATGTCCTTCTCCTTGACGGAGGAGACCATCCACTTGCCCTGCGCTCCGGATCCAGACATGGTTGGAGTGCTTTCTTGGGGTGGAAAAGATGATAACTTGGGTGCTGGAGCTCGAGAATGGGGGAGTCAGGGAGAGAGAGAGAAGACGTAGGTGAAAGGGGTGAATCCTAATCTCTTTATAAAGGCCGTGAATATCAAGTGCCTCCCCACTCGCCCTAAAAACTCGCCTATTCCCAAGGACCATGCAGACGATACGGTGGGATTACCCATGCCTGTATTGATGAGAATCCCACAATAAGGGGACACGATCTCTGCTTTGACAAGGCGTGCCAATGAAACCGCAAATATGGAGCGGCAGGCTAAAAACGGTTCGAAATAATGGCCAGGCGGCGACGTGATGTCACACTACAAAAAGTTGTTAGCGGATTGGACTCGTGAAATATTATACTCTCTGCGGTTGTGTGTGGAATTTGTTTTGCAGAGCCGGACATGATTCTTGTGTTCGAAGACTATTTTGGAGTATTCAGGGAAGGAAACCGCCTTGCAATGCCGAAGACAATTCGCGCGCTGCACACCTCGTCATTGAAGCCTGGTTCAAGGGCTACTGAGGGAGTCCTGGATTAAGGGGTCCTCGGGCGTCCGACCTGTTGACATGGGCCAGACTGATGGCCTGTGAAGATACAAGACCGAAGACTCTCACCTGTGTCCGGATGGGACTCTCCTTGGCGTGGAAGGCAAGGTTGGCTCCCGGATATGAAGATTCCTTTCTTTTTAACCGACTTTGTACAACCCTAGTCCCCTCCGGTGTCTATATAAACGGGAGGGCTTAGTCCGTACAGGCAATCATAATCATATAAGTTGGACTTCTAGGGTTTTAGCCATCACGATCTCGTGGTAGATCAACTCTTGTAATACTCATATTCATCAAGATCAATCAAGCAGGAAGTAGGGTATTACCTCCATAGAGAGGGCCCAAACTTGGGTAAACATCGTGTCCCCTGCCTCCTGTTACCATCAACCTTAGATGCACAGTTCCGGACCCCCTACCCGAGATCCGTCGGTTTTGACACCGACACCACCGCCTCGAGCCTGGCCTCCATGGTTTCCGTCTTCTTGGGGACTTGAACGTCCTGGATGTGGAGCACCCCCTCACGCATCTCAATGTCTTGAGGGTGCTTCATCACCTTCGACAAGTAGGGATTGATTATCCTCTCGAAGAACTTGTCCTTGGAGGAGCTTGGTGCAGCCATGGCGATCTAGATTTGTCAAGAAAATAGCACGAAACAAGAACAGAAGGTTTCTCCGTGATACGGTGGTCAAATTGTCCGGGAGTATATATAAAGATTTTTTATCTTGGGAAACAAGAATACAGAAGGAAAGCAGAGTCAGGGAGATGCCCAAGGGACCCAAAACCCACCACGGCGCGCTAGGGAAGGCAGGCGCACCCTAGTGTATCATGGTCACCTCGTTGCCTTCCTGGTTGTTTCTTATTTTACTATTTTTTTCTAATATTCCAAAACTGACAGAAAATATTTTTGCAGATTTTTCAGTGTCTGATTACTTACTGTATCATGTACCTCCTCTTTTTCAGGGTTTTGGAGTGTTCTAGAAGGTTTCTTTTATGTGTTCCTCCAGTGTCATGGTTGGATAATATTAATTTCAACATTAATAGGCATACCTGAGATATAGTGTTTAATTCTTTGCCCATTGACCACCTTCAGGTTAGTACCTCCAGGGTGATAAACTTCTTTGATGATATATGGTCCTTCACATTTGGAAAGAAGTTTCCCTGCAAAATATCTAAAACGAGAATCGTACAAAAGAACATATTCTCCAACTTTGAATTCCCGCTTTTGTATTCTTTTGTCATGCCATCTTTTAATTTTTCTTTAAATAATTTGGCATTTTCATAAGCTTGGGGTCTCAATTCATCTAGTGAGATAATATTAAATAATCTCTTATCAAAGGCAAGTTTGAAATCATAATTGAGTTCTTTGATTGCCCAATATGCTTTATGTTCTAACTCAAGAGGAAAATGACAAGCTTTTCCATAGACCATTTTATATGGACACATACCCATAGGATTTTTATAAGATGTTCTGTAGGCCCAAAGTGTGTCATCTAATTTCTTAGACCAATTCTTTTGAGACCTATTAACAGTTTTGTGTAATATTAATTTTATTTCTCTATTGCTAAGTTCAAATTGACCACTAGATTGAGGATGATACGGTGATGTAATTCTATGGTTAACATCATATTTAGCTAGCATTTTATGGAAAGCACCATGAATTAAGTGTGAACCACCATCAATCATTAAATATCTAGGGACTCCAAACCTTGGGAAAATAACTTCTTTAAGCATTTTAATGGAGGTGTTATGATCAGCACTACTAGTTGGAATAGCTTCTACCCACTTAGTGACATAATCAACAACAACCAACATATGTGTATACCCATTAGAGGAAGGAAAAGGTCCCATATAATCAAAACCCCAAACATCAAATGGTTCAAAAACAAGTGAATAATTCATAGGCATTTCTTAACACTTACCGATATTACCTATTCTTTAACATTCATCACAAGACAAGACAAACTTACGGGCATCCTTGAAAAGAGTAGGCCAATAAAAGCCAGTTTGTAATACCTTGTGAGCAGTTATATCTCCGGGATGATGTCCTCCATACATTTTGGAGTGACATTTTCGTAGGATTTGTCCCTATTCATGCTTACATACACAATGTATAATAATACCATTTACTCCTTCTTTATAAAGATGTGGGTCATCCCAAAAGTAATGTCTTAAATCATAGAAGAATTTTTTCTTTTGCTGATATGTGAAACTAGGTGGTATAAATTGTGCAACAATGTAATTAGCATAGTCAGCATACCAAGGGGTGTTATGAGAAGCATTTATTATAGCTAGTTGTTCATCAGGAAAGCAAACATCAATACGTAGTGGGTTATGAAGAATATTTTCTAACCTAGACAAGTTATCAGCCACGGGGTTCTCAGCTCTATTCCTATCAGTAACATGCAAATCAAATTCTTGTAGCAAGAGAACCCACCTAATGAGTCTAGGTTTAGCATCTTTATTTTCCATAAGATATTTATAGCAGCATGATCAATGTGAACAATTACTTTGGAATCAACAATGTAGGATCTGGATTTATCACAAGCAAACACAACTGCTAAAAATTCTTTCTCAGTAGCAGCATAATTTCTTTCGGCACTGTCTAGAGTTTTGCTAGCATAATGGATAACATTTAGTTTCTTATCAACTCTTTGTCCTAGAACAGCACCAATAGCCTAATCACTAGCATCACACATAATTTCAAAAGGCAGGTTCTAATCAGGTGGTTGAACAATAGGTGCAGAAATTAAGGCATTCTTAAGTGTTTCAAAGGCTTCTACACACTCATCATCAAAAACAAATGGATTATCCTCTTGTAAAATATTTGTAAGAGGCCTAGAATTTTTAGAGAAGTCTTTAATAAACCTCCTATAGAAACTAGCATGACCAAGGAAACTTTGAATACATTTAATATCTTTAGGACATGACATTTTCTCAATTGCATTAACTTTAGCTTTATCCACCTCAATACCTGATACGTCTCGAATGTATCTACTTTTCCTAACGCTTTTCCTCTTGTTTTGGACTCTAATTTGCATGATTTGAATGAAACTAACCCCAGACTGATGATGTTTTCAGCAGAACTACCATGGTGTTTTTTGTGCAGAAATAAAAGTTCTCGGAATGAACGAAACTTTGTGAGGTTTTTTTTATGTCAAATAAGAGAATTTCTGGAGCCAGGAGGCACCTGAGGGGGGCATCTGGGTGGGCACAACCCATCAGGGCGTGCCAGCCCCTCCCCCCTCCCCCCAGGAGCGCCCTGGTGGGTGCTGCCCACCTGGTGGCCCCGCTAACCCTCAAACCGACGCTATAAAATCCCATATTTCCAGAAAAAAATAAGGGAGAAAGAATTATCGCGTTTCACATGACGGAGTCATCTCCGTATCCTGTTCTTCATCCGAAGGCCAGATCTGGAGTCCGTTTGGGGCTCCGGAGAGGGGGATCTTTGATCTTCGTCATCACCAACACATCTCCATCGCCAATTCCATGATGCTCCCCACCGGGAGTGAGTAATTCCTTCGTAGGCTCGCTGGTTGGTGAGGAGTTGGGTGAGATTCATCATGTAATCGAGTTAGCACTACTGCAGGATGCTACTAACGCGACACTACGATCAGAGACCCTTTCACGAAACTGTGTGCGATGCATTAATTGCAGATGATGTGTAAAAGAACCATCAAAAAAGGTGCAAAATGTTTGCGATGGCGGATGCATCAAACACGGTTCAGACTTTTGTTGCATGTGCGATTTAGGGCATACGGTTTAGTTCAATTAACTGTTTGCGATGAGGCTGAACAAAAGAAACGGGCTGCCAGACGAAGGCATGTGCGATGTAGAGCATACGGTTCACTCGGATGAACTGTTTGTGATTGATGAATTCATCGCTGGAGGGTTACTTAGTGCGATCCGTGTGTGCTGTGATATGCTCTATCTGCAGAACATCTATTCTCTGTGTACAGAAGAACAACATATATATACTTGTAACATGACATGATTGCAATACCAAATTAAACATCAAATTACATTATATAACAAATACCATAAATATTGCGAGGTTCAAATTCAAAGATTACAACGCCCAAATTCAAACATTGCAAACATCGACATTTCTGCAAAGGGACCAGCCGCTGACAAGTCATGTATGGGTTTGACACAATGACTTCCAATTGCTCTGCCATATGCTCTTCCAAAACAAAGTTAGCTTTTTTGGAGCCTCTTCCATTCTGTAGTACCTGCCGGCTCTGATCAACATACCATTCATCTTTCCTAATTAAATGCGCGTTCAACCTTAGTAGCCTCAGCACCTTTGCTCTGGCAAGAAAGAACCTAGCGAGTGTAATATTCGGTAAGGTCCCTCGGTAGGAGTTCAAAGTAATATTTGAGAGATGCAGATCTAGGCATTCGATGTGATTTTCGTTATAAACATTATCCACCTCCGGGCCTACTATTATCTACAAAAGAAGAGAACGTGTTAGTGCCTACATGTAGTTTTGAACACTACCACACGCCTATTTGGTTTGCAGGATTTGTAAAATGCACCAATGTGCCATCTTCGATCTGACATGATTAACATGGGCATTTGATTACAATCTAGAAACATGTAGCCTTCTTCACAAGAGGTTGGATTGGATGAAAAATTCCCCAAGAAAACTAGTACAGATGAATCCAAAGGAGAAATGCTTATGGATTGTAACCATATGAATCAAGCAACCAATATGTGGTGGGGGTGTATGTCCTGAAATCCTCCAAAATTCCTTCAGAAATTGTAGTACATTGTCATTGTAAACTTGTGAAAAGGTGCAAAAAATTGAACTCCCTTATGGTTAACATTTAACAGGAAAGGAACATCACCTCGATATACAGCTTCTTCAGGCACGGAAAGCATCTTAGGCAACTGACAACTTGGTCTAGGTTGGGGCCGACAGATTCTAGTGCCAAGACCTTCATTGTGCCCAGAATCTAGGTGAAGCTTTGTTGGATGACAGACGAACATACATCTTCAGAACTAGAAATAATGTTGATATCAAGAAAGAGAGGTATAAGGCGACTGTTGTACCTGAAAGTAGTAGTATTTGACAGACGAGTAGCCCACCACTGCCAATTTCGACGCAGAAATGGCATTGATTCTTGTTGGACCTTGTTGATCAACTACAAGTAATCTCTCAAGTGAAGGTGTCCTCAATGACCATATTGTGGTCCACCTTTTGTGATCTCTCGTTGCAACACCAACAACACACATAAATAGTCCAAAGAGTCCTGGAGGTGATGTGGAAGGTACTCGACCAATTCATCGCCTGAAGACGAAGGAACTCGAGTGCAGTACAACCGCGGAGCAGGCGCTCCATGTCATCCTTTGGGATGCGGACGGCGACGAGCTCGAGGTGCTTCAGTCATGGTAGAAAAAGAGCAGACGTGTCATTAAGGGGGGAATGGCAGTTCATGAACTTGGCGGGGTGCAGTGTGGGCGCGAAGCGGAGCGCGGACGTTGGCAGCGAGTGCATATGCCAATCATTAAAATTGAGCTTCTCGAGCTGATCTATCGCGGGGGATCGGAACCACTCATCAAGCTTGGCTCGATCCTTGCCATTGGAACGGAACTTGCCCGTGATAAGGCCTCTGATTGGACCATGGTGACTGCCGAGGATCTAGTAGAACACATCCAAGCTTTTGCGATAGCCATGGCAGAGCTCGTGGGCGTCGAGGAGGTCGACAGGGGTGAGGAGCCATAGGGGGGCGCCACCGCTGGGAAAGGGTGGCTGTCCTCGCCCCATATTTTATTGGGAGGAGGGATATGATGACTCTCAACAAATCATCGGGGAGGTTGCTGATGAAGTCTAGGCCTGCTGGAGTCGCTTGCGGTTCTTTCTCGACCCGCTGCCGCTTGTTGGCAGCTTCGTTCTCCACCTCGGCGGCGGCGGCAGAAACATCTGTCTCCATATTCACGTCGTGCTCCGGTGCACTTTAAGGACTGAGAGCGGTGTGGAGGATGCAGGCGGAGAGAGAGGATTGTGTGTGGCAAGGATGGGGGGTGTGGCCGCTCGGGCGCGCCATTAATACAGACCAGTGGGAGCGAGGTGGGTTGCGGTCAAAGGCTGTCTCGCTTCCCAGTGAGCCCGCGGGGCGGATTTCTGGCATTCCTATACCATCATTTCATGGAGCGAGGCGAACGCGCCATTAATATGGAGAGCAAGGTGGCCGGCGGTTAAAGGGCTGGCTCTTCTCTCGATGAGCCTGCACGGCGGACTGCTGGCATGCCTACCGTCATTTCACACAGCTACTAGCACGCCCCGTACGATGAGTGCATAGCGAACATGCACATGAATTAGATAGTGGTAGTGATTTTAGTTGCGAAAAATAGATAGTGCTAGTGATTTTTAACTGCATATTTTGACAAATCGCAGTGTCTCTTGGCTTAGCGCCGAAGCCTTGCTTTAATTTGCATATCGTATTAGTTCTGAACCGTTTGCGTTGAAGAGATGCACAAATCATGCGTTGAACAACTCGCACGCTTCCTGGTGAGCCTCTCGGTCAGCCTGCGCACCGGACTGCGCTCGCACGCCTCCCGTTCAGTCAAGCAGTTGTCCGCATGGCACCTCCTATAGCCATTAAAACCAAGACACATGGCGTCACGTAAATGGTTAACAGAACACACACGATTTGAATTATACAAACGTTTGAGATATAAAAGTGGCAACTATTTATTTCAAAATGCCTTTGTTGGCTGTTATTCGAGTGCGCCTTGGACACCAAAAACACCACAGCATGTCGGGTGCCATTCCATGATAGCACGCCAAGTTTCATGAATTTCAGACAAGTTTTGAATTTACTAGAATTTAAAAACAAAGTATCTCAATGTTTTGCCGGCAATCAATGGTGCCCTGGTGTTTGAAATTTATTCCCATTTCTTGCATGGGACCTAAGCATTCACCCAAGGACACAGATTTGATTTTCCAACCAATTTATATGCGCTGGAGCATGTGCATGTAGTTCAAATTTGAATTATGAACATAAATTCATCGAAAACTCAATTAATGCATAAAAATGTCCAAACGAACCCCGAAAAATCCCAAAAATTGACACAACACTCATATTGTTCTCTACTGACAATACAAAATTTTTGAAAGCAATAAGAGGCAGTGAATATCGTTTCGTTCCCAAATAGCATCAACTACAAGATGTAATCAACACTACTAGCTACCCGCAGGTACCAATATGAGGTTTTGATACAAATATTGAATACATGAGATGAACTAGGGTTTGAGATGATATGGTGCTGGTGAAGATGTTGATGAAGATTGGTCCTCCCACGATGAGAGAGTTGTTGGTGATGACGATGGCTTCGATTTCCCCCTCCCGGAGGGAAGTATCCCCAGCGGAATCGCTCCACCGAAGAGCAAAAGTGCTCCTGCCCAGGTTCCACCTCGAGACGGCGGTGTTCCCTCCCAAAAGCCCTCTCCTTATTTTTTTTCTAGGGCAAATGGGCTTATATACCAGAAGATGGGCACCGGAGGCTGGTCAGGGGCCCCACAAGCCACTAAGGAGTGCCTGGGGGGGTGGGCGTGCCCTGGTGCCTCGTGGGCACCTGGGTGGCCCCTATGGTATTTCTTCTCACCAATAATTTTTTGTATTCCAAAATAATTCTCCGTGAAATTTCAGCTCATTTCGAGATGTGCAGAATAGGTGTCTCTGACATGGTTTTTTCAGGCCCGGAATTCCAGCTGCTGGCAATCTCCCTCTTCATATAAATCTTGAAAATTAGGAGAGAAAAGGCATTAGAATGGCACCACAAAGTATTATATTGATCAAAACATTATAAATAACAGTTGAAAAACATGATGCAAAATGGAGGTATCATCTATTCACCCCCCCCCCCCCCCCTTCTAGACCTATCTTCTCGCTCGCTCACCACACTGCTGTGCTGGATTGCCACTAACCACCACCATGCATCAGCCATCGAAATCAAGGCATTTGAGAGTTAGGTAAGCGGTGATGTTAGCGCAAGCCTCAACGACAACCATGGGCCCCTCCAACCGAAATCATCTCCAAACTGATGCTCCCGGGAGGGTACGAAGACACAAGTGACATCATCACCCAGTCCGAGGGAACCCGAACCTAGGTTTTTCCTTGGAGCAAAAGGAGAAGGGAGAAGAGACTTGTTGGCTGGACTATCACAACCACCCGATCATCTCGTTGTAGGTGCCGCCATTATCAACATTCGCTAACGGTCTCACCACCCGATCATCTCGTTGGCTGGACTATCACAACCACCCCCTCACCGCAGCGAAGGCCTGACTCCTCCTCGCATATCTGGAAACCAGATAAAGTACAGGGGCGTGACTAGGAAGGGCCAAACCGCATGTCACCGTGTTGCAGGCCACCACATCACCCCAATACCGAGGATGGATTTTACGACACCCGGCACAACTACACCACACACACATATTCGCGACATACCATGTCGTCGTCCCTGTGCTTGATCTGAGCAGGGAGCACCAGAGCTAAGCGGTCATAGACGTCCTCACCTCTATAGTGCCTGCAAGAAAGGCGGAACCACATATGTAGATGCGGGCGTCGTCGCACTTCTGAGTGGTCTCTACCACAGCACCACACACCACCCCGAGAATGCCAAGTTGGTCTCGCCACACATCAAGCCTAGTCCTTAAAGATATTTTTAGTATGAGTAATACTACCTCCGTCTAGGTGAATAAGTCATTCGCGTAGTTCTAGGTCATCGATTTGAGGAATTAAATATGTGTTATATGTCATGAAAAGTATATCACTAGATTTCTTCACGGATGTAGTTTCTAAATATATATTTTTTGTCACATATAATACATATTTACATAGTTAAATCATCGACCTGGAACTACGCAAATGACTTATTCACCGAGACGGAGGTAGTAGGATTTATTCTTGGTGGATGACCACACCATTCACCAAGCCTAGTCCCCAAGGAAAATAAATGGATGAGAACCATTTTGCATCATGCGTAAATTTTGGGAATTGAACCCTGGTGGCCAAGCTGCAGAATCACATGCATGATCACCAAACCAAAGCTCGCTGCTAAAAGCAACATTAATGGATAAATTTCATATAGCATGGCCTGTGATTGTGGAATGGCCATCGAGCTACGGCCATCAACACATAGACGGAGAAGAGGATCTACTGTCATCGTAGCCTACCCTACCTATCGCAGTCGTCTCATCTCTAACAAGGCAGGATCTAGTCACTGTGGTCGTACAACCGCCAGGAAGCAATGCCACGAGCACGCACAGGATATCCCTACCGCTCCTAGAAGAGACTGTGGTGGCGGCGGATGGGATCTCCTGAGCCGCCCATGAAGCGAGTGGCGGCTAAGATTTTCTTGCTCATGTACGCCCTTGCTATGATTAACTCTATTTTCTTCTATGTTATACTCTTTTCGTCCCATAAAATAAGAGCGTTTTTGGCACTAGTGTATAAGTCTATTAGTTAAGATCAGCCTTGTCTGGTTTTAAAGTACATGTTTCTTGTCAAATGAGGGTGATATCCATTGTGTTGCCGATTAGCCTAATAAAGGAGTATTAAATGAGTCCAATTAGATACTTCCTCTGTAAATTAATATAAGATTTTTAATGATCTAAAAGGTTTTATAGTATTAAATTTCCGCAGTAGCTGTATTATTACAATTTGTCCCACTCTCGTTGCAGACAAGACACAAGAGTACATTGAACCGTAGCCCCTTTTGGGGTCGTTTGGACGTAGTAGTCATGCTATTTGAACCTGCAACTTTAAATAAATGAAACGTGGGGTGAAGAAGGGTCAAATGTTGAACATACGTAGAATGAGGCCACTAGAGTCGATTTGACTTGAAAGCAAAATTCTCTTGTTTGTCGACTCAAGACAAAAATGGAGCAACATCAGTTTGACTGCTCTGGGTAGTATCAAACATTGCCTCTGACGTCCGTGCTTGAAAGTACAGAGAAGAAGGTAGAAGTTCTAGAACGTTTCCAATTGGCCGAGACCAGAAAATTAGGAGCACGGCAACAGTCGGAGCTTTGTTAATTAGTGGGTTGGAGAGAGGGCTAGCTGCAGCGGGGTGATGGTTTGACCCAAAGCCTTACCAATGGAGCATCACCGTGGTCAAAGTCGACAGTGCATGCATACAACGAGTCACAATAACTGACCGACGATTAACAATCGCCCATCGCCATTGGCAATGGCAATAGCAGCAGTAATGTGGAAGATTATCAGGGAGGAAAAGGATGGAAATGGCTGGATTGGATTCCTCCGACCCTCTAATCTGCTAGCGCTAGTGCCCTGTGATCATATTAGTTCTTTCGTGTATATATATGGACGGTGATGCCATTATACATCACCATTCCAATAATCACGAGCACTAGCTCCGGTAGCTGGCGTTCCTGGATCGAACAAAATGCGACCCCCTCGTTCGTTTATGCGTATAATTACAAACAGTTGGGATCACTACTAATCCATCCATCTATCTATCTATCTAGATATTTCGCACTTCACTTCACTAACAGTAGATAGATGTAAAAATATCTGGAGAGGCGAACAGTAGGAATACGGGCAGGTGAACACTCGGGAGCTCTACTTCGCCGTCACTCGTGACACAGGGAACCATCACTAGTGCTGGAGGCGAGGCTGGAGAGGACAAAATTACTGTTCTGATCCTGAGGCAAACTAAATCCCGATTTGACCTCGTTTCGAAAAAAAATTCGTTTCAGACCTTTTTTGGTGACGCCAAGGTCCCTGGCGTCTGGGTTACGAAGCAGACGCCAGAGTCCCTGGCGTCTGGCCCCTGGCCCGCACTGACCGCCTGCCCGTTGACCTGCTGACGTGGCAAAGGGGTCACCCTGGCGTCTGGCCCCGGTAAGTGGATAACCCCACCGGGAGAGTGTGTGGGTCCCACCCCACACACTTTCCCCAATCCAGCCCGAGCTTGAAGAAGAGCTGCTGCCTGAGAGAGAGTGGGCAGGCAGCAGCTCTTCTTCAAGCTCGGGCTGGATTGGGGAAAGTGTGTGGGGTGGGACCCACACACTCTCCCGGTGGGGTTATCCACTTACCGGGGCCAGACGCCAGGGTCCCTGGCGTCTGGCCCCTTTGCCACGTCAGCAGGTCAACGGGCAGGCGGTCAGTGCGGGCCAGGGGCCAGACGCCAGGGACTCTGGCGTCTGCTTCGTAACCCAGACGCCAGGGGCCTTGCCGTCACCAAAAAAGGTCAGAAACAAATTTTTTTCGAAACGAGGTCAAATCGGGATTTAGTTTGCCTTAAGGGTCAGAACAGTAATTTTGTCCGGCTGGAGACGCCAATCCAATCCAAGCCAAGCAGATGAAACAGGGGACCTATCTATGGATTCTACCTACTCAAAAGCGGGGCACCGATCCAATGGACCAATCCGCATAAAGATGGATAGGAATAAGCATCAGAGGAAAGCAGGGGACGCAGAAAGATCGAGGAAGATCCAATGATACATGCCACTAGCCACTACTAGGGCACATTGGCATTGGCATTGGCATTGCATGCATGGCCGGACAGCCACAGAGCCCTGGGTTGGAAGCTAGCTAGCCCGGATCGACTTGCGCATCGACCCACTCGGATAAGGCGTACGGCCGTGCGGTTCCTTCCTAGCTTCATCCATAGCTTGGTGCTTGCCGCTGTCGTCGAGCTCTCTCTCTCTCTCTCTCGCTCTCGCTCTCTCTCTCCTATTAGAAAGCGTTTGGCCTCCTGTGCCTGCCTGCCCCCTGCCGGCTGCTCCAGTGCACGTACGCATCACGCATTCCGCACGCACACCCGCTTTCCGGGCCAAAAAGGTTCCTCCTCTTTGCCCATATCTTCCTGCCTGCTGCACCACCACTATCGACCGAACACTGTGCCTGCCTGGGCGTGGCAGCAGCTATCACAGCGACCAGTGTTCAACAAGCTATACGCTCCACGTTCAGAATGGAAAACAAGCTACCTACGCTGGCTGCTATGCTCTACTGATGTTCAGTTAGACGTATGTTTATCTGGCTACCTAGCTAGCTGCCTACATGCCGCTTAATTTGGATGTGTAATGGCAGGGGCTGGGAGGAGGTGCGCGCGCGAACGGACGCACGCACGCACGCACGCAGCGGCCGGGCGGGGCACCGTGTTCTGCGTTTGCTCCATCGTGTCACTCTCGTGCGCCCTGCACTATGCGATCGAGCGAGCACTAGCCCATAGCGCGCGGCTGCAACTTGGACGCGCGACGTGCGTGCACTCACACGTACCCTACAGCCTAGTATCACCACGTAGCCTTAGCCTGGGCCGTGTTGCGCGACGTCTCGTACGCCGCTGCTGCCCCGCACCGCGACGGCAGACGTGTTGCGATGCCACTGGTTGCAGCTTCTGCCGCCCGGCACCACCGATCGTCAAAGTCAACTACAGGCTAACGCCCGCTTCGCTGCGTAATTCCTCGTTCCCAACGTTAACTCTTTTTTCCCAGCAGGTTATTGCGTTTGGTTGTTTTGATTGGGTTTATCTGTGTTGGCTTAGGCTTTAATTTATTTATTTTTGCGAGAGAAATTTCCAATCTATTCATCAATCATGGCAGTACATAGAACAAAAGAGGTAATAAAAATTAAAACTAGGTCTATGGACCACCTAGCGATGACTACAAGCATTGGAGCGAGCCGAAGTCGCGCCGGCGTCATCGCCCCTCCATCATCGGAGTCGGGCAAACCTTGTTGTAGTAGATAGTCGGGAAGGCATCATGCTAAGGCCACAAAGGACCAGCACACCAGAGCAGCAACCATCGCCAGTGAAGAGAGTTGTAGATTGGAAAGATCAAACGTGAAACCACACGAACGAAGACGAACAAAAACTGGATGCAAATAGATCCACCGAAGACCAGCACCGACCGAATCCCATGAGATCCGACAGAGACACACCTCGACACATCCTCCGACAACGCTATTCGCACCATCGGGACGGGGATAGGACGTGGGAGACATTATTGCTACCGAGGGACATCACCGCCGCCACACAGCCCCAACCAAGACGCTCAACCTAGCAAAAACGAGAACAAGGTCCCTCCCGCCGGGGGGGAGCCTAGATCCTCCACACCTCCACAGGCCAAAGGCCATAGGAGGCAGGGCGGGTCCGCGGCGGCGCCGACGGGAGGAGGAAGGAGACTTTTCTTGGTGGAGGAGGAAAGACAGGCTTTAATATTTTTTGATGGTGTCTTTTTTCACTTGTATATCCTGTTGGTCTGCTGCCTGCTGCTGAAGACGGTATTTTCTCTGGGGTTTTTTAGTTTGCATATAAGATTTGTCTTAAATCAAACGTTGTAAAGTTTGACTAAAATTATAGAAAAAAGATATCATCATTCACAATATAAAATCGATATCATAAAATGCATCACTAAATGAACTTTCATATTCTATATTTCTAGTATTGTAGATGTTGATAATTTTGTATAATGAATTTGGTCAAACATTATGAAGTTTGACTTAAAACTACTCTTATATGCGAATTAAAAAGAAACGAAGGCCTATTTATTTTGAGAGGTCAGTGGAGTTACTCGTTGTGTGGAGGTGGTGTTCCTACATGTTTCCACAATGGGTGTCAGTTGGTGATGGTTGTATACGCACCTTGGGAATTCCTATCCCATGCAGAAATCATGAAAAAGCTGCTATAACACCCATATTAGCCAACCCATGAAGCCCGCGCTCGTTCAGCTCGGCTCCCTGCTCTGCTTGCTCGCTTAGCTATTTTTTCTACTCTCCGTACCTAAGTTGTATCCCTATAAACTTGTTACTTTTTTATCAATAAAGTGGAGTGTGTGTAGACTAAAAAACGCTCTCTTTTCTACTCGCTTCAAAGAAAAAACCTTGTCTTTTTATTTTTTATTTTTTTTTGTTACATACAAATTTTTCCATGGATTTAAAAACAAATTAATTTTTTTAAATATTTGTGAACTATTAAAACATTCATGAATTTGAAAAAAAAATCGTGAATTCTAAAAAATGTGCACAATTTTTAAATGTTCATGAATTAAAATGTGGAAACCAAAATAAAAATATAAAACAAATAGGAAAAAGTTATCAAAATCGGTAGAGAAAACATAGAAAGAAAGAAAAACAAAAAAAACTCCTATAACCTTCTCAGAACAGGGAAAATCGGCCGGCCCATTAGGGATATATAGGTGTGCGTGTTACTCTCAACCAGCGATACACCCCTTTACATGCGGGGCCCATAATGACCCCACATTCCCGGCGCACAAGGAGGCTCCAAATTTAAGGAGCTTGGTAGATTAACTATAGGCTTGCGGGCGTTTCGCCACGCCGTTTTTTCACTCATGGTATTAATTCTTTTTTCTCTAGCAGGTTATAGGAGTGAGTTGTTTGTTTTGATGTTATATGCGCTGGTTTGGATTTTCTTTATGCGTATATGGTACTGGGATGTTGTTCGAGATGCATTTGTGTTGAGAAGAGAGTGGAGTTGTTCAGTACGTGGTCGTGTTTTTCTTACACGATTTAGCCTCGATATTAGCTGTTGGTGGTTGTGTGATTCCCTTAGGAGTTCCCATTCCATGCTAAAACCATCGAACTGTTGCTATAACGCTCAGATGAAGCTTTATCCTCGTAACGCTTAGATAAAACCATGGTTGCCCTCCTATTCCTTACACGATTTAGCCTCGATGAAGATTTCGCTCGCTCTGCTCGGCTCCCTAATACACTCGCACGCTTAACTTTATTTTTCCACTAACTCCACCGCTAGCTCATAAAAAGCCGATTATCGTTTTATTTGAAAAAATCACTAAATCAGAAGGTGTTCACTAATTTTTTAAAAAATTATTGGATTCTAATAAATGTTTTGAATTGAAAACATGATTTCTTTATAAAAAATAATTGCAATTTAAAAAAATATCTGTGAATTTCAAACAGCATTTGTAAATTTGAAAAAGATGCGCAAATTTGAAATGTTCACTGACTAAAAATATTCATGAATTTTGAAAATACTCATGGATTTCAAAATTTTCTATAAATGTTAATAAATTAGATGTGAAAAAACAATAAAATAACAATAGAAGAAAAAAGAAACATGAATATAAAAAAATAGAAAACAAGTAAAATCCAAAAGAAAACTATTAAACCCATAGAAAAAATACACACACAAAACATGCAATACCATTCTAGAATCGTCTCAGAACCGGAAAAGTCGGCCAACGTGTTACGGATATGTAGACTTTTCTAGGATATATGACTATATGTAGGTGTGCATATTCTCAACGAGGACACATACCTTACAAGTGGGGACCTTAGCCCCTCACAACCGACGATACACAAGAAGGCTTCAGATCAAGGAAGCTTAGTACTTCCTCCTTTTCTTTTGGGGACTGTTAAGAATCTGACGTCATATTTTGTTTTAACCATGACAAATTGAACGTGTTTTATGGCAAATTATGTTGTTGCTAAAGAAAATTGCCATTCTCGTGACAACAAAATTTGCCACCTTAGTCGTTCGATTTTCATGCTAAAAAATATCTAATGTTCGATTTGTAACAAAATTCTTTCTTTTTACTCAGCATATAAGATTTGTCTGAAGTTTAAAGAAAAAATATTACTCCCTCCGAACCAAAAGAAGTGTCATGTTTTTAGTTCAAAGTTAAACTAAAATCACTACACTTATTTTGGATCGGAGGGAGTAACATTCACAATACGAAATCAGTATCATTAAATGCATTGTGAAATTAATTTTTATATTATATTCCTCTAGTATTGTAGGGTTTAGGGTTTAGGGTTAGACGTTGATATACTTTCATATAAATTTGGTCAAATTGTATGAAATTTGACTTCAGACAAATCTTATATGCAGAGTGTAAAAAGAAATGGATGGAGTACCTTAATACTCCCTCCGTTCCAAAATAAGTGACACAACTTTGTATTAACTTTTACTGAAGTTAGTATAAAATTGAGTCACTTATTTTGGGACGAATGGAATCTATTCCCTCCGTCCCAAAATAAGGGGATGTTTGGTTGCCTGCATATGGCCCAGCCTGGCCCGCGCGGAAAGAATTTGGCCCATTTGGTTGCCTGCGTTTACTGTGTGGCCCGCATGGCACGGAACTTAAAGCACGTCCGGGTCATGCCCAGGGGAAATGCCCGAATCGGCAGTAGATCGGGAGCCTGGCTCGGGCGAGGCAGTGGAGGGCGACGCGCTTCTCTTCTCGTGTGACCAGGGAGATGGCGCGAGCTCGCCCGCGTCGCCGAAAAATCGGCGGGAGGATTTCGGCTCACCTCCCGCCGAGTCCACCCCTATTTAGCCCCCTCGCTCACCGCCCCAACTCCTGCCACCATTCTCCCTCCCTTCGAGCTTTCCCACTGACGCGCATCGGCACCGATGAGAAGGTAAGCGACGCATCTTCATCGGTCGGCGGTCCACGGCATCGGCGATCCTTCACCGGTCGGCGGTCTTCTACGACCGTCCCCCCTCGTTCTCGAGCTGCAGCCATGGCCTCTGTGAGTTCAATCCTCCTTTCTCTCTATTCCTTCTAGCTAGATCTGAGCTACAGCTAGGGTTTGATCTAGATGCATGGTTGATTAGTGGTCTGATCTGTGAGCTCATATGGTTGATTTCTATTGTAAGGGCATATTTATCCCCAAGTGGTTTTGGTGATTGATGACAATACTTTTGCGGACTAATCGTGTGCGTTAAGTTCTTTCAGAGATTCATCCTTGGCACGAGACGATTTCCTTCCCTCGGTGTTTTATTCAAGACGGTGTAGCTCCTTCGTTTCATTGTTGGTGGACTAGTTTCGTAGGAATCACCGTACTATCAAGAGGGGATCCACTTTGGTAAGACTAGGGTGGAATCAACACGTACACATCCCTATCACACCCGTCGTCTTCCTTTTGCATCTTTGGAGCTGCCCCTTCTCTTCCGTACCTGCTCCGTTCTGTGCCAATGGTAGTACCGCGGTCTACAGCGGTAGTACCGCCGAAGCTCTCCAGCGGTAGTACCGCTCCACGAAGCGGTAGTACCGCTCCGCAGGGCGTTAGTACCGCTTGCGGGCTTCGGCCGTAGTACCGCAGCAGTTCCGCGCTACTACCGCCTCGATTCGAGACCGATGTTTTCTCGTGTCGGGTTTTGCGGTACTAGAAGCGGTAGTAGAAGCGGTAGTACCGCTTCAAGCGGTAGTACCGCTCTTCTCCCGCGGTAGTACCGCTCTGGGGCCAGGGCCCTGTCTTCCTCGCCAGCGCGGTAGTACCACTGGGTAGGGAGCGGTAGTACCGCTCTCAGCGGTAGTACCACCCTGCCCTAGCGGTAGTACCGCTCTGTGCGGGGCTGCTCAGTGGGGTAACGGTTGGAATTGTTCCCCCACTATATAAAGGTGTCTTCTTCCTCCAAGTTGACCTACCTCTTCCCCCCAAAGCTCCATTGTTTCTCCAAGCTCCATTTTCGCCCGATCTCTCTCCCTAGCCAATCAAACTTGTTGATTTGCTCGGGATTAGTTAAGAAGGCCCAGATCTACACTTCCACCAAGAGAAATTTGATTCCCCCCACTTATCCCTTGCGGATCTTGTTACTCTTGGGTGTTGAGCACCCTAGACGGTTGAGGTCACCTCGAAGCCATACTCCATTGTGGTGAAGCTTCGTGGTGTTGTTGGGAGCCTCCAATTGTTGTGGAGATTGCCCCAACCTTGTTTGTAAAGGTTCGGTCGCCGCCTTCAAGGGCACCAATAGTGGAATCACGGCATCTCGCATTGTGTGAGGGCGTGAGGAGAATACGGTGTCCCTAGTGGCTTCTTGGGGAGCATTGTGCCTCCACACCGCTCTAACGGAGACGTACTTCCCTTTAAAAGGAAGGAACTCCGGTAACACATCCTCGTCTCCACCGGCTCCACTCTTGGTTATTTCGTGCATTTACCTTTGCAAGCCTACTTGTTTTACATCCTTTGCTTGCATGTGTGCTAGTTGTTATTGCATCATATAGGTTGCTCACTTAGTTGCACATCTAGACAACCTATTTAGTTGCAAAGTTTAATTTGGTAAAGAAAAGCTCAAAAATTGTTAGTTGCCTATTCACTCCCCTCTAGTCAACCATATCGATCCTTTCAGCTATGCTGCGGTTGTAATTTGTGGTAGGCTAGATGTTGAAGCATGTGGTAGGCTAGATTAGTAGTAGAGTTGGAAGTTGAACCTTGTTCTTGTGTTGATTCGTGCTTAGATATGTGATTTGTAGCTATTGGTGGTCCATTTGTAGCGATTGTTTGTTGTAGATGTATGTTCATGCTCATAGATTGTCCGGTATGCTTAGTATGATAGCGATGAACCATGTGCTTAGTATGATTGTGATGAAGCTTGCTATGATAGTGATGAACCATGTTCTTACAGTCAATGCGTGCTACGATTGTAGGACATGACCACGCAGACGCGAGATCTTAGTCAGGCCCTTGTCCTGTCCGACAGCCAGTTTGCTCCATCGTTTGTCGAGGACTCGCAGCCTATGTTCGATATGGCACCTGATTCAGAGGTGTTCGCGTCTGATTCCCTCTATGTGCCAGTAGTGCTCGTTGAGCCAACTCCTGCTACTGCTATTGCTGCCGCTGCACTTAAGGTAGCAAGAGCAAAGGCAAAGAAGGATGGTAGGTCAAACAACATGAAGTGGCAGCCGTTCATGTCCACGTTCGTGCTGAACAAGATGTGTGAGCTCGTCTCTAGTGGAGTTAGGACTGACAAGGGCTTCAAGGAGGTGCACTTGAACACCGTTGCAAAGCAGGTGTTCGAGTTCTGTGGGCAGGAGGTGTCTGCCACCCAGGTGTACAATCACCTAAGGAAGTGGAGAGGTCGATGGATCCAAGTGTCCAAGCTGAGAGACCTTAGCGGTGCCTCATGGGATGAGAACACTTGCTTCATAGTTCTGGAGGCAGAGCACTACGCCGGTCATGTCGCGGTTAGCTCACAGCCCTCTTTCTTTTCATACTGTCCACCATTGCCTACTCCTAATCGCAACTAACAACACTTGTGTTTCATTCTTAGGACCACCCAAGGGACGCTGAGTTCCTCAACACACCCATACAAAACTATAGCCAGATGCAGCACATCTTCTCCTTCGGGCTGGCAACTGGGAAGCATGCCATGGGCTCGGGGGAGCCTCTTGGCTCTCCCATACCAGACTTTGCTGGGACCCCGGACGTCGAGGTCCTTGATGGCCCTGACAAGCCTTCCGTGAAGCCCTTCGACAAGCCATTTAACCCCGTCCATGATAGGAAGAGGAAGAGAGGAGGCCTGGTGGAGGAGGAGATCAATGTCTTTTGCAGCATGACTGAGACGGTGAAGGAGATGGCAACAACCATCAGGGGGTGCAAGCCCCTCGACATCCACCCTGACCTGTATGGCGCTGTCATGACCCAGGGTGGCTTGAGCGACAAGGCTATCATGGCAGCTCTCAGTCACCTGCTTGACAAGAAGGCCCAATGTGGTGGGTTCATTTCCATGGCAGACGCTCACAGGGTGCTGTGGCTTAGGAGCTGGCTAGGCAAGCACTACCACTAGAGTAGTGCTGCCTATGAGCGTGCATGATCCCCGACGACGATGACGATGACGACGTGCATTTTGTATAGCTAGGGCTGAAAAACTATTTGATGGTCTATATATTTGGTGAGGTAGTATATACTAACCCCTCACGTTGATGGTGAACTTGCGGTGGTAGGACAACACCCTCTTTTGGATGTGGTGGTAGGTTAACACCAAGGTAGTGCTAGGTAGAACTTGCTGTGCTATATGATCATGCATGCTTTACTTCTTCTCTTCTGCTCCATTGTTGTTTGTGTGCTGCTTTGCTCGCTACTTGTGTGCTCCATTGATTTGCTGCTTCAACTCTTGCTCTTGTGCATTGCTAGGGCAAGTGATATGCCATGTTCATCCGTAAGGCTCCAGGGGTTTACAGTTCATGGGAAGAAGCCGGTGCACAAGTGGCATCGTATAGCAACAGCAGCCATAGAGGGTTCAAGACTAGGCAGGCAGCAGAACAAGCTTACTCCGACTTGATGCGAAAGCACGGAGGCAGCAGTGTTGACAGTGGCAAGGTTGGAGGTGTCAAAGTGGAAGGTGCTAAGGTGGATCGTCAGTTTGGATTGAAGCTGAAGAATTTCATCATCTTCGCCGAGTTCATCGCCATTGCTGTGTTGTGGCGTTGGTGTGTTAGGTGTGATCATTCTAGGTAAGCTCACCAACTAGGGTACAAGGTAAGCACACCATTACGCCGTATGCAACCAAACGCCGTGTTCTTGTGCCGCTTGGGCCAATGCAGGCAACCAAACAAAGTGCACTTGCGTATTACCTAATGCAGAGACACTAGATGCAGACAGCCAAACAATTTGCAGGTGACATATTAAGGCCTGTTTTTGCTCAATCAAGCTGGGTTCAGAAGTGTATGCGATGCAGGAACTGTTCACGACTTGAACCAAACACGCCCTAACTGACTCAAACTTTGTACTGAAGTACAGCTTTGTACTGAAGTATACGAGCGAGAATTAGACAGAAAGGTAGGGCTAGGCGCGGCATGAGGCAACCAGCTGCAAAGTTGCTTGCCGCCGCTGCTCTCCATGTGCAGTAGGCAGTAGCTCTCAGGACGTACGTACATAGTCTTCGTCGTCGTCGTAGTCGTCGTGGTGATCACCAATCTATCTACATGTCCCTGTCCGTCCATATATCCGCCTGTACACAGTTACGTAGGTGTGTGGCTCGCATACCACCCGGCCGGTAAGATATGGCCAGGAATTGACCTGCGCCGGCGGCCGCGATCGTGGTGTTCAACTCCGATCCGGCCGAGAAAATGTGGCAGCGCGTCGTACGTGTATATCTACCTGTGTATGGATCTGTATCGGTTAGTGGGGGCAGAAAGCAATCGACGGCGACGGATCCATGGGCACTCGCGCTGCGCCCGATCGACCAGTGCGTATGTTGTTTGACATTCGAGTTCAAAAGGGTGACAGCAACCAAAAAGAATTCCTCGCAGCTCATGGACTCTTTACGTGTTCTCTAACTTTACATTAGTCTCACCACATACCTGTCCGGGTGCGCTGGTTTCCGCTGTAGAATTCGGCAGCTAGACTGACTCCTGCGTCTCCCCTTTTGAAGAACAACGTATGATCCATGAGCATGCACGCTGAAATGTGGGAGGAAAAGAAGGAACGGCAAGGAAGAACTCGAGAGTGCATGCCATGCATGTGTGGATGTGATCGGTTCCTTGCGTGGACTGTGTTGCAAATGTATATCCATGGCGATCTGATCCTGATCGATGGTGCATGTGTCGTGTTATCATGCCATGATACCTAATCCTCCTCTTGGATCAGCTCGATAGCTGCAGGTCAATGTACCCTCCATTTGTCTGAATGCTAATTATCAACAAGGCATCAATGCCCAAGCCATTAGCCAGTGACCCCTGACGAGGCCACGGAGGACATGGCATGCGGGTTCTCAAGCTGATGTGCATGGCTTACCTGACGCGGCTCCATTGCGGTCTGTGCGGAGACGACTGATCGAGCTCGGTTGCTTTCTGCGTTGGTTCTGCGTCGTCATCGATTTCCTCGTGTGTGTGTGTGTGTGTGTGTGTGTGTGTGTGTGTGTGTGCTGCAAGTTGCGCGCGAAGGGTGAAAATTCCAATCCCCACTCACGGCGGAGACCGATCGACGACGCACCGGCGGCGGGCGATCGGCCAATGTGCATCAACAGCTGGTCCACCTGAAGATACCATGCATGCCGGGGGGAAAGCACTTAACTCATCCTACTGAGAAACTGGGTTAGTAATTTGCAGTGGGTACACGGGTTTCAGAAAGACGCGTGCACACTGGGGAAAGGGACTGACACTAGGGAACTAAGTTCGGTAGCGGAGCTCCATCCTCAGGTCGTCCTACAGATGCTCAATTAGATGGTTCAGCAATCAGCACGCGTGATTGAGCAGCGCGATCCCGGTTATTCGAACCGGATCGATATGAACCGCAGCGGCGAAATGTGAAGGCGTTCTCAAGAAAACTACTGAGCAGAGTTGACGGCATAATCTGTGAGGTTTGGCTAGCTAGCTGTAGGGAGAAGAAAAGAGCATTTGATGTTTTGCATGTGGAAAATAGTGGAGGGCGCTATCAGTGAAACCTGTGAGGTTTGGCAGCTTGACATGTTTGAACAGAATGGGAAAGGGGGACACACACAAACAAGCAGCCGGTTTTAAGTTCCATTTCAATAGCTCTTCCTGTGGCTCCAGGCAGGCGCAACTTGCTGCATAGAAGAGGTTTATCCATCTTCATTTGTCAACCTCCGAAGTTACAAAAGTGGATATGCTTCCCTCTCTTTTTTCTTTCTGGCACTCTTTTGGTGAAGCAGCAGCAGCAGCAACGCTCTTTTATGGACACAAATATATACTCCAATGGTAATGCTTTAATGGGGTTGTGGCCAATGTGCGCTTAAGCCAGCCCTTTTTGGGGTGACTGACTGTACACGCACACCCTTGGATTGATGGCTTTACAAAAGGGGTACAACTTGAATTTCTTTTCCGCCGTTTTTCAGCACCTTATACTTCATACACAATGATACAAGGCCAAGTTGACGAGGGGAAATTATCTGAATATGATACGATATTGTCTTCATCGTGCATTCACAAAAAGATGAACTACCAGGCATCTCTGGAATCAGATGCATTCTTGCTATTGCACCTATTCGTCCGCGGGTAGCCCTTCCTCCTCTGCTGTGTCTGATGACAATGGACCTAAGATACCCTCTGAACTGAGAGACAATCCACTCTGTTAAGAGGTGACACAGGAAGACAGACAAATTATGTCAGTCATATGTTACTCTAGTGAATGAAAAAAGTTGCGTAAACTGCATCACGTCGGTGCATAGCCGTCACATAATGGTTATAGCGGTACCTCTGGCTGGAATCTTAACATGTCGGCACGAGCCATTGCCTCTGCTTGAGCTATTCTCTGCCTGAATATCTGCGCCATCTCATCAGCCTAATTTGGGCATAGTAAACCAGTATGTCAGTTTGTCTGTTATGACATATTCAGGTGAAAAGGTATTGCCCCCATTACTTACCTTTTCAAAAACCAGCTTCGGGTTACGAATCATGTCACCAGGTGTTGGCTCAAGCTTCTTTGTAGAAAGGCTAACCCGGCCCCTTTCACGGTCGTGGCTTAGTATCATAACCTAATAACAAAGAAAGTCCTCCAGCCTTAGCTATAGAAATAGCAAATTGGCATAATTTACAAGTAAGATGACGGCATTACCTTGAGGGTATCTCCTGGTTGAAGAACTGTCGAGATATCTGCAACACGGTCATGACTAATTTGGCTGACATGCAGAAGTCCATTGATTCCACCGATATCGATGAAGGCACCATAAGGTTTTAGGCTTTCAACAGTTCCCAAAACAACTGAACCAATACCAAGCTGGGCTTGGCTGTCGGCCATTGCCTTGCGATTACTGAGGACAAGCCTGCCTTGTTCCTCATCGACCTCCACAAACTTCAGAGGTAGCTCTTTGTCAAGCAGCTCTTCAGCAGTTGTTTTCTGATCAAGGTCAAGCAACATTTAGTGAAATAGTGAGCAGCTAGTCTAAGGATGGAGCAGCCCAAAACTCAACCATAGTATATCAGGATCAAATTGGTAAAAGACAGCTCATGCAGCAACAAAACCATAGGATATAACAAAGTTTTGTAATAGGAGTATAGGACTGTGAACCAACCGATGACACTTGTGAAAATGGAACAAATGCCTTAAGGCCCTCCACAAGAGCCACCACACCTCCTTTGTTACCACCAATTACCTGCAGGGCAACATTGCAACCTGAGCACACGAATAAAGCTGCCTAGACTAAATCAGTGCTGCAATTTCACCCCAAAAAACAAAAAAACAGTACCACAGTATCTAAGGGGGCATGAGTCGTGCATATCAAAGTAACAACATACAGACATGTGGGCCGGACAAAGGATAACGGAACTTGCAGAAACAACAACAGAAATCAGGAAAGCTGTTGACAAAAGCTATCCATTGACATGCTTTCATAAAATGACTGGTCTAAACTTCATAAATTCATTAGCAGTCACACATGAACAAACTAGCAAAATCATTACAATCCAATGAACACATGATAACTACTCGATAAGAAAGCCATCCTAAGTTAACAGCAGCATGAACATTGGAATTATTAACTGAGGTCATATACAAAGTAAATCTACACCATAAAGACCCACTGAACTGACATTCATTTTCTAAGGAACACTGGCTGCTGTTGCCAGGCAGACATTCAAAAAGGCAAAGTCTGATTTAATTAACACAAACAAGGGGCAGGAAGAGGCAATGCTTTCTAAATATTTAGTTTATAATAATTTCTACAGGAGAAGTTATTCAACGGTTAGGGAACAATGGTTATAGCATGGATATAGGTCCTTCTGCAAGTATTTTACTCACTTTACCCGTGATAACAACATCCTCTGCCTGAAGCTGCCTGCACCTTTCCCAAGCAAGGTCTTGCTGAATTGATTGTAAGCTCAGAATCAAAGTTTCATCATTTGGGTTCTCATCAATTATCATGAACTGCTCCACTAAACCCGGCCGGATGCCTGCCTCCTCTATATGGTCAATATCGAGAAGGCATGCCTCATCTATAGGCAAGAAAGCAGTAGCCTTTGATTGGATGTCAATAAATGCACCATTTGAAGTGGTCATGAATACTGTCCCTTTAATCTGTAGTCATCACAAGCATGCAAGATATTTTTTAGATGTCAGGAACAGTGTGATACAAAATTTATCAAGCTAATTAAGAAATCTTATACTACTATCAGCACCAGCATGCCCAAAAAGTAGTGTGTTGCACAAATAACAGAGGAGTACCACATGTAAAAAAAGGAGATAATAATAGAATTGCTGGCACTAAACTAAAAATAGTAATGGAGAGCTGCAAATCCAGCAGATCTTCCACCCCTCGCCATTGGTGTGTACAATGCTAATATTAAACTGGTCGTTTGCGCGTATCTAGCACCTTTTTAAATCAAAGACATGATTTCAGGCGCGTTCGAGGGGAAAAAATCCTGCAGCTATGCAACTGCATTTTGTGTCCATGTGCATGTGCCACACAACAATATGCAAAGCAGACTGTTCACTGTAATACATACAGTAATTTAATAATTCGCTGGATCTGCTTAATTCAATATCACAGACCTAGTTGGAGGGGACCTAATTTAGAAAAACACGCAGCAATCAGTCAGTTGCTGAAAGTATTGTGTCAGATCAGAAATAACCGAATTGGCTAATCTTTAAGTTGCTCCAAGGTCCCACAACTCAGGAATTTCAATTATATTTCCATTTGATGTAAGAATATAGCTTTATTACCCCCTCTGTCCCATAAGTGTCACTCAAAAAACGTCTTACATTATGGGACGAGGGAGTACTTTCCTTCAAAATGCATTGAACAAACAGTAATGGTGCTGTCGTTCTAGATTACATAGTAGTACCACTCGCCCCTCAAAAAACAAAAACGACAAGGAATGGGAAACTAATACGGCAAACCCATTCTAGTTCACTTGAACATTCTATCCGAACCTACGGGGATAACATTTTACAGGAACATGAGAAACATAGCACAGTCAAAGTTAGTACAAAATGAAAATCTGAAAAACCACAAGCAGTAAGAAATATAACACGTCTTCAGTACTAAATAAACTTATGAGCGATCTAAAGCCAATTAAACGAAAATCTATAAGCAACGATTAGCAATACAGGTGACGTACTATCCCAGTCCCCTACTAGCGATACGCAGTTGAGCACCCATTGCTATCTGTTCCACATGAAAGGAGCGAGCAGGAACAAGAAGAGGGGGGGATTACGAGTGAGCCAATGTCAGTGTCGATGTCGGTGGTCTCGACGGCGGATTCGAGGTCCTCGGGGGAGAAGGTGATGCCCTCCATGGGCGCAGTGCGGCAGCGCTCGGAGGCCTCGTCGAACAGCGTGCGCATCCGCTCCCGCTCCTTCTCATCCTTGCTCAGCACGTACGTCCCGCAGACCAGCGCGGACGGCCGCATAGGCGCCCCGGGGCGGCGCGACGCGCCGGAGAGTGGTGGGCACGCGAGCCCCGCGACGTGCTGGACCAAGGACGCCATTCTCTTCTGCCTCTGCTGGGAATGAGGAACGGGCAGAGAGGAGGGGGCGTGGCTGTGTTATCCGGTGTCCGTGGGATTTGAGGATAGGAGATGATTGGTTTTTGGGCCAGGCCGCTGGACTGGGCTACACTTGGGTTCTTCCTCCCGCGCCGGTGCGTGTTGTTTATTATCTCTCTATATATACACTATCAAAAGAGTTCGTGAGTTGCAACAGGAGAAAAAATACCATACGTCCCTAACTCGATAATCATGACTGAAGACCTCGATAGGTCCACGTCCTTTATTTCAACATGACATTCCATTTGTGTTGCCGATTATCCTCCTTCCCACCATCGCCGACGATGGCTTCAGTGCTCACACAACCATAATGCGTTTGAATATGCTTAATCCAAAGGTGTCTCTCTCTCGGCACAATATGAGCAATTTGTTTTTTTTTGTGAGATATTTTTAGATATTTTTTGTGATATTTTGATGAGGCATGAATGCATTGTTACTATTGGTTTCTTTCGTCTTTAATATGGTTTTGTTCAGGTGTTCGTTTGCAATCCAAATGAATGTCGGTACAAAAAAAGGACGGGTCGTTCTATTGGTTAAGATTGCACCCTAATTAGGATTTAAAAAAATATTTAACGGGTAAAATAACGTCATATTTAGATTCTGCACATTTTTCTAATCAAATTTCATATATAACATGTTAAAGTTGGAGTTAGGGTTTGAAAGATATGTATATTTAAAAACATTTGTCTTAGATGGACTTTGGGTTGGTTTACAAAAATATCAGGGGGTTTCTTTTTAATTCATGTCACTATGTACTACGGGTTAATTATCAGAGAGAGCAAGGGTTTTTCTATAAAACTACAATAAAGATCCATTTCCCTAACTTAAAGGTGGACTACGGGGTAATTACCATAAAATGCAAGGGGTTTTCTATAAAATGCAAAAAACATTTTGTTTTCTCTACTTAAGTTGGATTGCGGATTAATTAATATCAAAAACTGGTTTGTATGTAAAAGGGATGATGGATGTGCAGAAGCAATAGTCCCTTTATTGTCTATATCTATATCTACTAATAAAGCAAGGTGTGTTCCTCTGGGTTTATTATCGATTCATTTATATTATTATTTTAAGTTTTTTTTTACTATCCGAGGTGGTACTGGTTTTTAAGACTTTTTACATTGAGTTCCGTTGGTTTGTCCTGTGTGGTGACTTTCGTCCATAGGTCCTTGGTCGGGGTGTAGTTTCCTAACAAAAATTTTGTCCGTCCCTTGCATGGGCCAAATTGGGCCTGATACACATCTTTTTTTTTTCCGATCAATTGGGGAACAGCGAAAAAATTATTGCACTCGCGTGAGATTCAAGCTCACAACCTTCCACGTGGCATATAAGTTCGTAGCCAACCAAGCCAACGTGCCTTGGTGTTACAAAATAAGGTTTCTAACCTAATTGTCTCACCTCGGTTCTTTATACCAAATTCCACCATTTTATATACATTTGCCAAATTTTCTGAAATATCAACAGGCTTGATATGACCACGACTGCAGCTGGTGTTGTTGTTGTTCAGACGTCGTCACTCGTTAATGCAACACAGGGAAAAACTAATTATGTGCCAAAAATACTTCAATTTGGTATTTATAGTAAAGAAGTCGAGGCTTTTGCTGCGACTATGATAAAAATGCAAGTAGAAGATCTGAGATAGGTTCTGTCTAGCCGAAAGAAGAATACCAAGATAAGGAAAGAGAAAAGAATTGCATATGATAATGCATGCCCCCGGTCCTATATGTGTACATGATTTCTTTGGTACTACTCCCTCCGTTTCAAAATAGATGACCTAACTTTGTACTAAAGTTAGTTCAAAGTTGAGTTATCTATTTTGAAACGGAGGGAGTAGTTCGGATGGGCTTGCAAAGAGATTAGCACATTGGGAGTTTGATGTCCCGGCCTAGATGCGTATCATGCAAAGAAATCAACGTGTCGTGTGGACTACTAATTTCGTAGAGATCATCCACCAGATTGTTCCAAGTCCAGGTGTTGTATACCATGTGGCATGCTCTCGTTGACATCGTGTGGATGGGGTCCACCATAATTAAGCTGACCAATCTCTACTCTTAATGAAGCAGTTGGTGAATAGTCTTCATGGTTTATTTTCGCTGGGTTTTTTTGTCTCTCCTCCCACCACCCCCTCCCATCCTGGTCTTTATTTTTCTCTCCACTCTTTATTACAACCAAGACTTTCCTAATGTATAACAAATCACGGATCTAACTTTCTTAAATTATTCATATCAATCGATTCCTTTTATTGGTTCAATTTGTTTTAGGAAACAAATAACAAATTTTTAAGAAACAAATAATAAATTTGAATCTAACTTTCCTAACTTATCTAAATCAATTGATTTCTTTCATTACTGAAATTTGTTTTAGAAACAAATAACAGCTACATCACAAACTTTCCTCCCAATAAATAGTTTCTTAACATTTGCAAACTTTCCTAATCAGACACGTCACAAACGGACATGTACTGATATCATGTTACCAAACAATAAAACCCCATTTGCATAGAAATCTGTTCAAAATCCAACTTTTCTAATTTTTATCTTTCCTTGATAACATCTAATACTTCCTATGTTTTCCACCTATTGAAGGAAATCACCCCTCCATCGATATTAGCATTTTTTTGGAATGAGATCTTCGGGTTATGATTTTTTTTGCGATTCTTTCCAATTGTGACCTCTTCTTTCGTTCTGGCTCCTCGCATAATCACCTCCACCACAGCCAGCTGACGCCACCCTAGACCTCTTGCCTCTCCACACCTTCTCTGCCACCTCCTCCTCGTACTCCATTTACAATCCCTCCGCCACGTTTGTCCACGGCGGTGTCGAGGGCATGGCGCAACAGTGTACCAGTGGTAGAGCAACGCATAGCAGCAGGAAGAAGCACGCAGCAGGCGAGGCGAGCGACCGACGGTGGAGGGCAGAGATGCGGCCGGCGTGGCTGAGGGGGCGGCCGGCAGAAGATGGCCACGACAGAAGGCGGCGCGAGGCAGGGGCGCGACAGCGGGGCGAGCGAAGGGATAGGCAGCAGCAGACGGGGCGAGCGCAGCCAGCGAGAGTGTGATGCGCGGCTAGGATGTGTGTCGCACGGGGCACAGTGGTGCGGTGGCTGTGGCGAGCGTGATGGCAACGGCGGGTGTCGGTGTCAAAACCGGCGGATCTCGGGTAGGGGGTCCCGAACTGTGCGTCTAGGCGGATGGTAACAGGAGACGAGGGACACGATGTTTTACCCAGGTTCGGGCCCTCTTGATGGAGGTAAAACCCTACGTCCTGCTTGATTAATATTGATGATATGGGTAGTACAAGAGTGGATCTACCACGAGATCAAGGAGGCTAAACCCTAGAAGCTAGCCTATGGTATGATTGTTGTAATGGAGGTTATGTCCTACGAACTAAAGCCATCCGGTTTATATAGACACCGGAGAGGGCTAGGGTTACACAGAGTCGGTTACAATGGTAGGAGATCTACATATCCGTATCGCCAAGCTTGCCTTCCACGCCAAGGAAAGTCCCATCCGGACACGGGACAGAGTCTTCAATCTTGTATCTTCGTAGTCTTGGAGTCCGACGGACGATGATAGTCCGGCTGTCCGGACACCCCCCAGTCCAGGACTCCCTCAGTAGCCCCTGAACCTGGCTTCAATGACGATGAGTCCGGCGCGCATAATGTTCGGCATTGCAAGGCGGGTTCCTCCCTTAAATAATCCAGAGAAGATCATGAACACCAGGATAGTGTCCGGCTCTGCAAAATAAATTCCACATTCCACCGTAGAGAGAATAAAATGTACACAAGCTCAATCTGCTGACGTATTTTGCGGCATGACGTCACACCACTACCAAGCCTTTACTTGAATCGTTTTTTATTATACCGCCTCAGCGCGTTTAGCGAAGCGGTTTCCTTGGCACGTCTTGTCGAAGCAGGGATCGTGTTCCCCTTATTCCGGGATTCTCATCAATACGGACGTGGGTAACCCAACCGCGCCATTGATGGTGGCGCTTGGGAGATAAGCGAGTTTTACCAGGCTAGCGGGGACGCATAGTCTTCGTCCGCCTATACATAAGGGATAAGGATTCACCTTTTCACCTACGCCTTCTTCCTCCTTTGCCTATCCATCCCCGCGCACTCGAGCTCCAGCGCCCAAGTTCGCGCATCTCGCCTCGACCTCCTCCGACCATGTCCGGAGCGGGAGGTAAATGGTTGGCCTCCACCGTTAAGGAGGAGCACATCACAAAGCTGCACAGCGCCGGATATCTTTCCGGCGACGTTGCGCACCGGTTGCCCGACGAGGGGCAGCTCATCCCCACCCCCGGGCCCCATGAGAGGGTCGTTTTCCTCCCCCACTTCCTCCGCGGACTGGGCTTTCCACTGCACCCCTTTGTCCGGGGGCTCATGTTCTACTACGGCCTGGATTTCCATGATCTGGCGCCGAACTTCATCCTCAACATCTCGGCGTTTATCGTCGTGTGCGAGGCCTTCTTCTGCATCCAGCCCCACTTCGGCTTATGGCTCAAGACCTTCAATGTCAAGCCGAAGGTGGTGAAGGGCACTCAAGCGGAGTGCGGAGGCGCCATGTTGGGCAAGATGCCCAACGTCCTTTGGTTCGAAGGGGCCTTCGTGGAATCCGTCAAGGGGTGGCAATCGGGATGGTTCTATATCACCGAGCCGCGCGACCCTACATGGGCGGCGGCCCCCGAGTTCAGATCTGGAATCCCTACGCAGCTCACCTCCTGGAAAGAGAAGGGCTTGCTGTGGGGTAATTCGAAGGAGCTGACGGGACTCCAAGCCTGTATCCAGAAGCTGGTGAACAAGAAGCTCAGGCTGGTTAACGTGGTCCAGGTCATGCTCGTTCGCCGGATTCTCCCATGCCAAGAACGGGCATTCAATCTGTGGGAGTTTGATCCGGAACAGCACCAGGCGTTGAGCGGGCTCTTCGGCACGACATACGAAGGCGCCTGGAGGGTGCTGTTTAAGGGCGCCGAAGCCCCCGCATCCGCGACGGAAGATCGCGGATTCCACTCGCAGCGTCTAGCTGACGAGGTAAGTGATTCTACCCCTTTACGGGACACTTTTTGATAATTCGACCCTAAGCGGGTTTTAATCTCCCTTCTCCTTTGACAGGAGTGGATGAAGAAGGCCGAGCGGCTCATCTGCCCGGCTCCCATGCCAGAAGACCCAGTGGACGCCCGTCTAGCGGGGTTGCTGGTTCCGGCACCGCACGTGGTGCCGGAGAAGAAGGCCAAGAAGGTGGCCACGGGAACTCGAAAGAGTTCCCGCTTTCAGGTGTCCGACGACTCTGAGGCGGACTCCTCCCCCCGAAGATGAGGAGGAGGAAGAAGACTCTCTCCCAGAGGAGGGAGAGAGGAAGAGGAAGGCTTCCCCAACAGGGGAGGCCGAAGGGTCCAAGAGGGGAAGAACTATTCCCCCGGACAGCTCCGCCAACACCAACGTTGGCGGTGAAGAGTGGCCCTCAAGGCCCAGACCTCAGGCGAGATCGTAAGTATTCGGATCCCTGAATGATCTGCAATTTCTTTTGTGTCACATAGTGTCCTTCTAATGCCGTATACTGCCTGCAGTCCGGTCGATGATGATCTCCCCGCTTCATCGAGCGGGTCGTTGGCTATGTGGATTCCATCCCGACTGCCTCCACCCCTCGCGTCGATGAGGACGCCGAGGTGGGATCCCGGAAAGGGACGCATCAGGGGGAGGCTCCGGAGGCGCCGCAAGGCAGCCTCCCGGACTTTGCACCGGACTCTACGCCGGAACCTGCAGTGGTTCCAGAGTCCGGCAGGCGGCCCCTTCGCAAGAAGGGAAAGACCGTGACACCGGCGGCCCCCGTCCAACCGGAGGCGCCGGACAACTTGTTGGAGGCGCTCAAAGGCGCTTCCATCGAGGAAGAACACCGCACTATCATGAGTGCGGTGATTCAGAAGGTTCAGCTCGCCAAGAGCGGGCTGACCGAAGCCTGCAGCAGCCTTCTAACAGGCTTTGAGGTAAGAAGTTAAAATTATGTAATGTAATACCGCATAGACAGTATCCCCTGATGCTCAGTTCGGCGTTCGGAAAGAAAAGCCGGACTGAGGATCTAAAATGATATACGCAGGGTTGCTAAAAAATATGTCAATATGGGTTTGCAAGCTGCGCTGTTGACCTCTGCCGCACTGACTGCGGGGGTCGGTTCATTGAAGCAGGATCTCGAGCGGTCCGAGCAAGAGCTTGGCCGTGCTAAGAAGCAACTCGAGGACAAAGAAGGTGAGTAACACCACTTTAAAAATTTACCTTACAGAAAAGGATTTAGGTTGCAATAAAAATGACAAGGATAACGTGGGTACTGCAGGGGCCACTAACGAGGTGGCAACCCTGAAGGAGGCTATGTTCGCGGCCGAACGCAATGCGGCCGCGGAACGGGCCGAGCGAGAGAAGCAGGAGGCGCGGGTGGCGGAAGTGCGGCAAGAGCTCCAGGCTCTCATGGAGAAGCATGAGAGTTTGGAGCGCGACTCCAAGACTCGAGAGTCCGAGCTCGCCTCGGCTCTCGAAAGTGCCAAGTCCGCCAAGGCCGAGGCCCATAAGGCCCTTCAGGAGGTTGAAGATGTGAAGAAGATAGCGGCGGGTAAGGCATTTTTCATGCAAAGCAAGCATGTTAATGTAAACTACCTGACACTTACCCGCATTCGGAGCTCTCCAGGGGCGTTTGCAGATCCGCCGCGCAGTGTATCCGATGCCGCCGCATTCTACCGTGGCCAGGAGGGGAGCTCAACGGAGAAGGTCTTCTGGTCTCAGTATGCTGAGGCGGCCATCCGGTGCCCCCTAGCGACCAGCTGAAGCAGCTGGTCGAGCTCCACAAGGCGGCTGAGGAGGCCATGAAGGGCCTCATAGTTCGGCTGTGGCCTGGACAGGCCATGCCTGGGAGCTATTTCGGCCTCGTGCGGTGGCTGGTGGATGCGTGCCCCTAGGTGGAGGTCGTCAAGCGCTTCGCCTGTATTGAAGGTGCTCGTCGGGCCCTTGCCCGCGCAAAGGTGCACTGGGGCAGGCTGGATGCGGAGAGGCTTCTTACTGACCCGCCGCCAGCGGGCAAGGAGTATCGTACGCCCGAAATGTACTATAAGACTGTCCTGAAGGGTGCCCGCAATATTGCGGATGAATGCCGTAGAGATGTAATTATTGAGTAAAACTCGCTATGTATTATCCTGTGCGCTGAAAACTTTTGTTCATATGCGCTTAAGCAACGCTTGTTTAATTTAAAATATTACCTTCTGTGCGGCCATTTATAAAATCTGAGAGATGGCAAGTCGTTGGCTTCAGCCCCCGAGCCGCAAGTGTTGGGGTGTTCGGGATAACTTGAGCACTCTTGTTCCCATTTTTTGGTCCATCTAGGGAGGCGCTCAACACAACGAACAAGGCAACCGGACTTATAATGCTTGAACACTCTCACTTAGCCACAGAATTCTATAATTTTAAATTTCGGCGAAGCCCCTAGTATTCGGAAGACCGAATTCGGGGCGCTATCCACGCCTTCGTCGGACATTATCCGGTACTTCGCTCGAAGCGACATGAGTCTTTAGGGACCTGAAAAGACCTCTCAAACAGCGACCAGTCTCTCGCCTTATCATGCCAGTCAGTTTTATCTTTCTCCACTGAGGCGCTCGCCCAGCTCAACCGGGGCGCAATCGCAGTGGTTCTCCCAGTGCCACCTTAGCCGACAGAACGGAACGTAAGGCACCAAAATGTGGGAGCCGGGCAAACCCAACTATTGACCCAAGACATGATTCGGAGCCGATTCATATAATGCTATAAGTTCGGGGTGCCGCACTGGTGAAAGTATTCGGACTTATCACACCATAATGCGGGGAACAGAAGCCCCTGGTGTATTCGGTCATATCAAAATATACGGGTGCGAGATGTCATTAATGAACATACGTGTAAAGTAATGCAATAACAGGCAAGAAATGTTGCATTATTTATTCAAGGAATTCTGCTATAAGTGCGGAAGGATACAAATAGTGCGGTAAGCAAGGGATTGGACTAAATAAGCATGTCCCCCTCCAGGGGTGGGCTGTGGACTGGTGTATATAATCGAATTTAATGCTCGTAGTGGAGACCACCTGAGTGTTAACCGCAGCCTTCTTCCCTCCCTGGCTGTTGCATCGTGAGTTCGGCGAGTTCGCCGCCGGACAGAACCTCTGGTGAACGGAGTCCTGTGTATACAAAGCAGGAAAATAAAAATAAAAATAAAAAAAAGGCGACACACTTGTGAGCCCCTGGTGTGGTCGAGCCGCACTCTAGGTCTATTGTGGTCGTGCCCCTCCCCCAGGCCCATGGTATCTCCAGAGCGTAATGATGTACGCGGAGGGTTGGTCTTGCAATCATGCGAGGGCTGGGGTTGGGGCCGCATTGCTACGCATGCTCGGAATGCGCCAGGTGGTCTTGGTTGATGTTGCTTCAGGCGCGTTTGGCCGTGTCCGGCCGTTTAACTGCCGGACTCGAAAATTGCCTTAGAAGGCTACTCTGTACTTCTGCCGCGAGAGCCGCTGTATGTTCCTCCGTTCGGAGGGAGCGTTCCGTATTTCCGTTGACCGTGATGACTCCACGAGGGCCTGGCATCTTGAGCTTGAGGTATGCGTAATGCGGCACCACGTTGAACTTTGCAAACGCGGTTCGTCCGAGCAGAGCGTGATAGCCGCTGCGGAACGGGACTATGTCGAAGATTAACTCTTCGCTCCGGAAATTGTCCGGGGATCCGAAGACCACTTCCAGTGTGACTGAGCCTGTGCAATTGGCTTCAACACCTGGTATGACGCCTTTAAAGGTCGTCTTTGTAGGTTTAATCCTTAAGGGGTCTATGCCCATCTTGCGCACTGTATCCTGATAAAGCAGGTTCAGGCTACTGCCACCGTCCATTAGGACTCCCGTAAGGTGAAATCCATCGACGATTGGGTCTAAAACCAATGCCGTGAATCCGCCATGGCGGATACTGGTCGGATGGTCTCTTCGATCGAAAGTGATCGGGCAAGAGGACCATGGATTGAACTTCGGGGCGACTGGCTCCATCGCATATACGTCCCTTAGTGCACGCTTCCGCTCCCTCTTGGGTATATGGGTTGCGTATATCATATTCACCGTCCACACTTGTGGGGGGAAACCCTTCTGTCCTCTATTATTCAGTGGTCGGGTCTCTTCCTCGTCGTCGCTGTGCAGCCCCTTGTCATTGTTTTCGGCAATTAACTTGCCTGCCTGCTTGAATACCCAACAATCTCTATTGGTGTGATTAGCTGGCTTTTCGGGGGTGCCATGTATCTGGCATAAGCGGTCGAGTATTCGGTCCAAATTGGACGGACCCGGAGTGGTTCTTTTGAATGGCTTCTTCCGCTGACCGGGTTTGGAGCCTCGGAATCCGGCGTTGACTGCCGTATCCTCTTTGTCGTCGCCGTTAATGCGGCGTTTATTTTTGCTTCGACGCGACCTGCCATTGTGGTCCTTAGTATCCGGACTGCTAGAGTTTTTGCTAAGGTTATTGCTGCGAGCTAGCCAGCTATCCTCTCCCGCACAGAAGCGGGTCATTAATGATGTGAGGGCTGCCATGGATTTCGGCTTTTCCTGTCCTAGGTGCCGGGCTAGCCACTCGTCGCGGATGTTATGTTTGAAGGCTGCTAGGGCCTCTGCATCCGGACAGTCGACGATTTGATTTTTCTTTGTTAAGAACCGTGTCCAGAACTGTCTGGCCGATTCGTCTGGCTACTGAATTATGTGGCTTAGGTCATCGGCGTCTGGTGGTCGCACATATGTGCCCTGGAAGTTGTCGAGGAATGCGGCTTCCAGGTCTTCCCAACACCCAATTGACTCTGCGGGCAAGCTGTTAAGCCAATGCCGGGCTGGTCCTTTAAGCTTGAGTGGGAGATACTTGATGGCATGGAGATTGTCGCCGTGGGCCATATGGATGTGAAGGAGATAATCTTCGATGTTTACGGGTTTAAACCCTTCAGGGATTTGATGATCCATTACTTCGTCAGTGAAGCATAGCGGGTGTGCGGCGCCTCTATATTGAGCAATATCACGACGTAGCTCGAGTGAGCGTTGTCTGCTGTGCTCGGCCCGGCCGGAGTTATTGTATCCGGTGCGACGGTATTCGTCGTGGGTCGTGGGGCGCCCACGTGATCCATAGATGGATCTGGATTGCCTTGCTTTGTCCTCCAGTATATCTCGCAAGTCCGGCGCGTTCCCTCTTGGCTTCGTACTTTTGGAGCGATGCCGGGGTACGGTCTTGGTGGAGGGCCTAGATGCCTCTCTGTCGCGACCACGGGGTGGTCGGTCGGCCGTATTGTGCGCTGGTGATGAAGGTATGTATGCTTCCTCCTCTAATCGGGGGAGCAACTTGCGTTTTGGGTAGCTTTTGGAGGGGCGTTCGAGTTCGTACTCTTCGGCCGCGAGGACCTCGGTCCGTCGATCAGCCAGCAGGTCCTGATCAGCTTGAAGCTGCTGCTGCTTTTTCTTTAGGCTATTTGCCATGCCGATAAGCCTGCGTCTAAAACGCTCTTGTTCGACGGGATCCTCGGGCACGACGAATTCGTCGTCGTTGAGGCTTGCCTCGTCTTCGGAGGGAGGTATGTAATTATCATCCTCGACCTCTTCATCTGCTGCTCTCTCGTGAGGGCTTGCTTCTACATCCTCCTGCGCCGAATCTTGCTGGAGGGGATTGTCTTCAGCACTTTCTGGGGTATTATTATCTCCTGTGCCTGAATCTCCATTCTTGCTGTGGCGGGATTTAGAGCGGCGCTGCTGACGTCGGCGCTTGGGCTGTTTCTTTAGGGAATCTGCCTCCGCTGCTTCTTCGCCGTCCCCCTCTTTTGGGGTGTCCATCATGTATATGTCATATGACGAGGTGGTCTTCCAATGCCCTGTAGGCGCTGGTTCTTGTTCGTCTCTGGCATCGTCGTCCATACCGTCGATGTCTTCGGAGTCGTAGTCTAGCATGTCTGTTAGATCGTCGACAGTGGCTACAAAGTGGGTGGTGGGTGGGCCCTGAATTTCTTCGTCATCCGTATCCCAACCATCCTGGCCATAGTCCGGCCAGGTCTCTCCGGATAGCGAGAGATGTTTTAGCGAATTTAGGATGTCGCCAAAGGGCGAGTGTTGGAAGATGTCCGCGGCGGTGAACTCCATGACCGGCACCCAATCAGATTCGATTGGCAGGGGTGCAGGAGGTTCGGAGTCCGGCAGGGAGTCCGGCACCTCGGAGTCACGAGCTTCGCAAGGGACAAGGTTAGTGTTCGGCTCCATCGTCGTGGAAGTTGCAGCCCCCGAGGTGGTGTCCAGCCACCGGTCCTCGATCTGGGCGATCTGCTCCGGACTAAGGGCCGGAGCGGACTCGTGTGCGGCCTCCAAGGCACTGTCCGGAGGCAGAGCTAGATCATGCCCATCGTGACAGTGCGGCACGCTCAGCTGTGGCTCGAGCCCGTCGAAGATCAAGTCCCCGCGGATGTCGGCCGTGAAGTTTAGGCTTCCGAACCTGACCTGACGGCCAGGGGCGTAGCTTTCGATCTGCTCCAGATGGCCAAGTGAATTAGCCCGCAGCGCGAAGCCGCCGAATACGAAGATCTGTCCGGGGAGAAAAGTCTCACCCTGGACAGCGTTGTTGTTGATTGAAGAAGCCATCAGGCCTATCGGTGACGACACAGAGGAACTCTCAATGAAAGCACCAATGTCGGTGTCAAAACCGGAGGATCTCGGGTAGGGGGTCCCGAACTGTGCGTCTAGGCGGATGGTAACAGGAGACGAGGGACACGATGTTTTACCCAGGTTCGGGCCCTCTTGATGGAGGTAAAACCCTACGTCCTGCTTGATTAATATTGATGATATGGGTAGTACAAGAGTGGATCTACCACGAGATCAAGGAGGCTAAACCCTAGAAGCTAGCCTATGGTATGATTGTTGTAATGGAGGTTATGTCCTACGGACTAAAGCCATCCGGTTTATATAGACACCGGAGAGGGCTAGGGTTACACAGAGTCGGTTACAATGGTAGGAGATCTACATATCCGTATCGCCAAGCTTGCCTTCCACGCCAAGGAAAGTCCCATCCGGACACGGGACGGAGTCTTCAATCTTGTATCTTCGTAGTCTTGGAGTCCGGCGGACGATGATAGTCCGGCTGTCCGGACACCCCCCAGTCCAGGACTCCCTCAGCGGGCGCGACGGACGCGGTGTGGCACGTGCATGGGCATGGAGAGCCAGAGAGGGAGTGGCCCCGCGGGCACGAAAGAAGAGCTGAAGGCTCAGGCATGGGCGCACATAGGAGCGGGCATGTGCCACGGGGTCAATCCGAGGAGCTCAGTGGCTACCCCTGCAATGGCCATGGCGGACGGCGGTCCTTGGCCACTGCGAAATACCTAACGAGAGAAAACGAGAGGGGAAACTGGGGAAAGGAAAGAGGAGATCACGGCGGTGTCAATGGCACCCTAGGGGAAGACAGGGGAGCTCGGGGCGGCGCGGATCGAACGGCAATGTCGCGGTGGCCGAAGGTTGAGGAAGACGGCAACGACGTCGATCTGGGGGTGCTAGACTTGATCTTGTTGGCGCAGACGAAGTAGCGGAGTCATTCGGAGCTCCTCGACAAGCTCCCAGCCAGCAGGGAGGGCAGTGGCCGTGTGGACGGGGTCGGTCATGGTGGCCGTGGCATCTGACTTCGTCCAGATCACCGGGATCGAGCGAGCGAGGAGGAGAAGTGGATCTGGGAGGGGGCGTCGAGGAGGAGTGAGGCCATGGGGGCAGGGGAGGCAGGGCGTCACCCTTATCCATTCCCCTTCGATGCCGGCGAGGTGGTCGGGCGGGAGCCCGGCTCTGTAGCGACGGGCTCGGGGAACAGGAGAAGACGACCGTGCGGGGACTGGACCACTGGGCCAGTTCGGTGGCAAGGCCCGGGGGGGTAGGGGAATCCCTTTTTCATCGTCCTTTTGGTTTTTAATGTATTCTAATCCGTTTCTCCTTTTTTAACACCGTTTTCTATTTATTCTTATATCAACTAAATGGATATTGTTAATTGTGAAACTATGCACACAATTCGTGCACAATATTTTTAGGTGGCACAAAAAGTTTGGGGCCAAAAGGAAATACATAAAATTAGGTTTATATTTAATTGGTTATTTTAACTACTATTGAACCTCTTATTAGTTTGACAAGATTTAATTTTTGGGTTAAATAATGTTGGGCTCAACATGTCAAAGATTAGTGGAATTTATGGAATATGGTGAACATTTTAGTTTTACTGTTTGACGAAATAATTTATTTGACTTTATTTTAAATTTGAATTGGGCTTTGATTTTTATCAAGTGGCAGTTTGGCTTTGCAAGCCTGATGACATGGCATCATTAGGGGGAGGTCACTGTAGCTAACGACTTGAGGTGTTACATAATCTTCCCATTTCTGAAATTTCATTGTTAAATGATTGGGGAATATATCACGCTATCCATTAGTTCAGTCAAGCTCACCACAAGTTCACACATTATTGCCAATTGAGTAAGTCTTATTGGCCAGGAGAATAGGCTATGTGTGTGTGTGTTAGAGAGAGAGGGAGAGAGAGTGAGGAAGAGGGAGGGGGAAGAGAGTGTGTGTGAGGATTTGATGGTAAAAAAGGTCGCCAATGTCGTAATATTGAACTCTTAAAGTTAATGTGGCCCCATTGCAACGCACGGGCGTTCTTCTAGTGGTCAAGATAAGAAGTGTATTATTTTTTTGCGGGATAAGGATTGTATTAATTTGGTCTGTTATATTTGTACCTGCTGAGATGTAAATGCGGATGTTATTTACACTAGATGATTCCCCGCGCGTTTCGGCGGGCCATTAGCATGTCAATGAACTCACTGAGAGATGCACATTAAGGAAAAAATGTAGGTTGTGTGATGATACAATGTATGCTCACGTGCATCAAAGGATTGAAGTTAATTTAGTGAAATATCTACTACTCTGCTGATTGACCTAAAGGGTTAACTTTGATTGAGTCAGCACTATATTATCCTATGCAGCTTCAAGATTTAACTTTGAGAACATTCCCTATTTATAGGCAGAATTCAGGAATCAACAATGTTACAAAGAAATGTGTTGCAGACGAGTGCAAAGTTTTTACTATTTGGAATCACTCTACACAGAGAAATCGCTATACTCAATTTCGACTGAAATCTTGCAACACATACTTACCTAAAGAATTATTTCATATTCAGCAACAAATCTGAAAGCATAACAGCTAGAATAAAAAGGAGTTGCCTGAATCAAGAAAAGTCCAAAGATGATTATTGTTTATTGGAATGGCTAATTAAAACAAAATTTAAACTACTTAAGGTCTGACAGGAATAATAATCAATAGTGCAGAAGAATCACCAAAGGGACAATCACAACCGAACCACATAGAACTGGACCAGTTGTTTAAACCGGAACAGAACTGCTAATTCTACAGTCATGTGAACACATACCAAACAAAATAATGGAAACTAGTTTAGTTAATCTAATCCATAGAAAAGTGGTTAAATATGAAGAATTGCTATAAACTATCAATTGGGTCGAGGGCTTCAGGCACGGATTTTTTTTTAGAAAAGGAGGATGACCCCCAGCCTCTGCATCTAGGAGATACACAATGTGCCTGAATCCACCATCTTGGCAACATATGCCGCTACTCCTATCCAAAATGATGAAGGGGTGCTAGCTGGGCCACTACCCAGACCACTCACCTAAGACTAACATCAAAAGCCGGAAGCCGAAACACATTCGGAAGCCCCAGCCGAGCCACATACCGGGTCTGGGGCACAATCCGGTCAGACGCACTCGTGTGTCGTCGCCGCCATCTTCCACAGGTCCGTCTTCAAATCAAATTGAGGCTCCTACCTTGTCTGGCCACTCAGCCATCAACGTCACCACAACACCAGACAGCTCCGTCCTCTTGCGCGAGTCCATCACCACACATAGGACGCCGAATCTCCACTGCGCCACGCCGTCGAGATACGCCGCCATCAATGAGTAGGATGAAGCACCGCTCCGCCGAGACCGGCAGGGCTGCTGAAGACCAATCCGCCGCCAAGCAACCAAAGCATCACATCCACCCCAAGCTCACCATGAACGACACCCCCAAGAGGGTGACGACGCCCGAAGCGCCGCTGTCGCTCAATCCGGCAAGGATTTGGGCTTTCGCCCGGCATACGAGCTGGATGGAAGGAAGAGGGAAAGGAGGCAACCTGGACGGCGCCTACGAGAAGGGTACGACGCCCTCGGGCGTCGCCGCCGTCGTGACCAGCACTGCTGGCCTGGGATTTCTTCGGAGCCACCTCCCGCCACCAGCCGCCAAATTGGTACAACTCCGGCGACAAAGGCCGCCCAAAGCAGGACCATCGGAGGCAGCCCTGGTTGAAGTAGACGGAGGCCTTCAGATCTAGATCGGGCGCCGCCGAGACGCCCGCACCACAGCCGCCACCTGCCGCTGCCTCGCCGCCCCCACGGCTGATAAACCACAAGTGTAGGGGATCGCAACAGCTTTCGGGGGTAAAGTATTCAACCCAAATTTATTGATTCGACACAAGGGGAGCCAAAGAATATTCTTGAGTATTAGCAGTTGAGTTGTCAATTCAACCACACCTGGATAACTTAGTATCTGCAGCAAAGTATTTAGTAGCAAAGTAGTATGATAATAAAGGTAACAGTAGCAAAAGTAAAGATAATAGTTTTTGGGTTTTTGTAGTAGTTGTAACAGTAGCAACGGAAAAGTAAATAAGCCAAGAACAATATGTGAAAAGCTCGTAGGCAATGGATCAGTGATGGATAATTATGTCGGATGCGATTCCTCATGTAATAGCTATAACATAGGGTGACAAAGAACTAGCTCCATTTCATCAATGTAATGTAGGCATGTATTCCGTAAATAGTCATACGTGCTTATGGAAAAGAACTTGCATGACATCTTTTGTCCTACCCTACCGTGGCAGCGGGGTCCTAATGGAAACTAAGGGATATTAAGGCCTCCTTTTAATAGAGAACCGGAACAAAGCATTAGCACATAGTGAATACATGAACTCCTCAAACTACGGTCATCACCGAGAAGTATCCCGATTATTGTCACTTCGGGGTTGTCGGATCATAACACATAATAGGTGACTATAGACTTGCAAGATAGGATCAAGAACACACATATATTCATGAAAACATAATAGGTTCAGATCTGAAATCATGGCACTCGGGCCCTAGTGACAAGCATTAAGCATAGCAAAGTCATAGCAACATCAATCTCAGAACATAGTGGATACTAGGGATCAAACCCTAACAAAACTAACTTGATTACATGGTAAATCTCATCCAACCAATCACCGTCCAGTAAGCCTACGATGGAATTACTCACGCACGGCGGTGAGCATCATGAAATTGGTGATGGAGGATGGTTGATGATGACGACGGCGATGAATCCCCCTCTCCGGAGCCCCGAACGGACTCCAGATCAGCCCTCCCAAGAGAGATTAGGGCTTGGCGGCGGCTCCGTGTCGTAAAACGCGATGAAACTTTCTCTCTGATTTTTTTCTCCCTGAACATGAATATATGGAGTTGGAGTTGAGGTCGGTGGAGGTCCAGGGGGCCCACGAGATAGGGGGAGCGCCCCCTGTCTCATGGACAGGGTGTGGGCCCCCTTCTCTTTATTCTTTCGCCAGTATTTTTTATATTTTCGAAAAAGTCGCTCCGTGGATTTTCAGGACATTCCGAGAAATTTTCTTTTCTACACATAAAACAACATCATGGCAGTTCTGCTGAAAATAGTGTCAGTCCGGGTTAGTTTCATTCAAATCATGCAAGTTAGAGTCCAAAACAAGGGCAAAAGTGTTTGGAAAAGTAGATACGTTGGAGACGTATGAACTCCCCAAGCTTAAACCTTTGCTTGTCCTCAAGCAATTCAGTTGATAAACTGAAAGTGATAAAGAAAAACTTTTACAAACTCTGTTTTCTCTTGTTGTTGTAAACATGCAAAGCCATCATTCAGGTTTCAGCAAATATTATGAACTAACTATACTCACAATAACACTTAGGTCTCACAATTACTCATATCAATAGCATAATCAGCTAGCGAGCCATAATAATAAAACTCGGATGACAACACTTTCTCAAAACAATCATAACATGATATAACAAAATGGTATCTCGCTAGCCCTTTCTGAGACCACAAAACATAAATGCAGAGCACCTTTAAAGATCAAGGACTGACTAAACAATGTAATTCATGGTAAAAGAGATCTAGTCAAGTCATACCCAATATAAACCAATAGCAATGAATGCAAATGACAATGTGCTCTCCAGCGGGTGCTTTTTAATAAGAAGGGTGATGACTCAACATAAAAGTAAATAGATATGCCCTTCGCAGAGGGAAGCAGGGATTTGTAGTGGTGCCAGAGCTCGATTTTAAAATAGAGATTGAATAACATTTTGAGCGGCATACTTTCACTGTCAACGCAACAACTATGAGATGGCTGTATCTTCCATACTACATGCATTATAGGCAGTTCCCAAATAGAATGGTAAAGGTTTATACTCCCCCAACCACCAACAAGCATCAATCCATGGCTTGCTCGAAACAACGAGTGCCTCCAACTAACAACAGCCTTGGGGGAGTTTTGTTTAATTATTTTGATTTGCTTTGATCTTTTTGGATCATGGGACTGGGCATCCCGATTACCGGCCCTTTCCCGTGAATGAGGAGCGGACTCCACTCCTCTTGAGAATAACCCACCTAGCATGGAAGATATAGGCAACCCTAGTTGTAACATGAGCTGCTCGAGCATACAAAACAAAATTTCATTTGAAGGTTTGGAGTTTGGCACATACAAATTTACTTGGAACGGCAGGTAAATACCGCATGTAGGAAGGTATAGTGGACTCATATGGAACAACTTTGGGGTTTAAGGAGTTTGGATGCACGAGAAGTATTGCCGCTTAGTACAGGTGAAGGCTAGCAAAAGACTGGGAAGCGACCAACTGAGAAAGCGGCAACAGTCATAAACATGCATTAAAATTAATTCACACCGAATACAAGCATGAGTAGGATATAATCCACCATGAACATAAATATCATGAAGGCTATGTTGATTTGATTCAACTACATGCGTGAACATGTGCCAAGTCGAGTCACTCAATTCATTCAAAGGAGGATACCATCCCATCATATCACATCATAATCATTCTAATAGCATGTTGGCACGCAAGGTAAACCATTATAACTCATAGCTAATCAAGCATGACACAAGCAACTATAATCTCTAAATATCATTGCAAATATGTTTACTTCATAATAAGCTGAATCAGAAACATGAACTCATCATATTTACAAAAACAAGAGAGGTCGAGTTCATACCAGCTTTTCTCATCTCAATAAGTCCATCATATATCGTCATTATTGCCTTTCACTTGCACGACCGAACAATGTGTATAATAATAATAGCGCAGGTGCATTGGACTAAGCTGGAATCTGCAAGCATTCAACTCAAAAGAGAAGACAAGTAATAAGGGCTCTAAATAAAATAAACAATCATGCATATGAGAGCCACTAAACATTTTCAATATGGTCTTCTCGACCCCCAAAGGAAAGAAAAGAAAATAAAACTATTTACACGGGAAAGCTCCCAACAAGAAAGAAGAAGAACAAGAAATCTTTTTGGGTTTTCATTTTAATTCTACTACAAGCATGAAAATTAAACTAACTAATTTTTTGGTTTTTCTTAAGGTTTATCAAACACACAAGAAGAAAACTAGAAAAAGAAATTTAAACTAGCATGGATAATACAGTGAAAGAGTATGAGCACCGACGACTAGTGTGTGACCATGAATGTAAAGTCGATGAGAAATATGTACTCCCCCAAGCTTAGGCTTTTGGCCTAAGTTGGTCTAATACCAAGGACCGCCGCTACTCTCCCCGTTGTACTGGGAGGTGTAATCAGGATACCACTGGTTGGTCATCTCCGGATCCCACTGGACAGATGATGCACGATAAGGGTCCAGTTCAGGTTCCGGCTCAGGTTTAGGTTCTGGAGTAAAAGCTTGGGCTCGGTAATTGTACACCGCTTCCGGCGTGACAAGAAAATTTTCTCGGAACCCTTCTTTGACTCCTCTACAGCGATAATATTAACAAAGCCATCCACATCTTTACGATGGGGTTCCTCTAATTCTCCCTCATAAGGTATCCTACACACCGCGCAAAAATTACGTAAAGACATTTCTCTGAATTCATCATATAAATGAAATGATACTGCAGGCGGTGACTTCTTAGGATAATAATAAAAGTTTTGCACGAAAGTATTAGTGAGTAAGAGATATTGATCGATCCGGTCGTTGATGAAACCGGTGAGGCCTGCAGTCTCAATCAAGGAATAAAAATCTTCATGAATTCCAGCTTCTTTCAAGAAATCATTGCATGGCCATTCACACGACCGCACTTCCGCTAAGCGAGGAAGATTATACTTGGCTTTTTCCTTCTCTTTGGCTTGTTTTTCTTGAGAGCCTTGGCTAGAAGAGCCCCTCAAAAACTTCCTTAACATTTTCTGAAATTTCAGTAACTTCAAAATAAAACTGAATAAAACTAAACAAGATTGGTAGAAACCACTCCTACAAGTGCCTAGAGCCTATATCATGCATTAGAATTGCTTGGGACCTCATAAATTTATCATGCAAGCTCAAGAACATGGTCACCTATGCAGCAAAAATTTGCAATGAATAAAGCACTAGAACAAAAACTAATTGGACCAATGGAGGAGTCACATACCAAGCAACAATCTCCCAAAGCAGTTTTGTGAATGGAGCTTTGAGCAAGGAGATCGAAAAACGCAGCAAAATGAGCTAGAACTCGTGCTTGAGCTGGATGGGGATTTTTTTTGGTAGAAGATGAAGTGTGTGGGTGCTGGCATAAGTGGAGGGGGGCCACCAGGGGCCCACAAGACAGGGGGCGCGCCCAGGTGGGGGGGGGGCCTCCACTCTCGTGGCCTGGTGCTTGCCCCTCCTGCAGTGTTTTTAGTGCCTAAAATCCTCAAATATTCCATAAAAAATCATACTAAATTTGTAGGGCATTTGGAGCACTTTTATTTTCGGGCTATTTTTTAATGCACGGATAATTCAAAAAACAGACAGATAATACTATCTTTGCTTTATTTATTCTAAATAACAGAAAGTAAAAAGTGGGTACAGAAGGTTGTGCCTTCTAGTTTAATCCATATCGTGATCATCAAAATGAATCCACTAACAAGGTTGATCAAGTCTTGTTAACAAACTCATTCCAAATTACACGGAACCAAAGAAATTTCAAATAACACTAAGTTACCTCAATGGGGATATGAAAATCCCCAACAATAAGAATATAATACTTTTTCTTGACAGTAGGGAGAGGAAATTCAAAACCTCCAATAATAATAGTTGGAACTTTACCAATAGAATTGATGCTATGAACTTGAGATTGTTTCCTCGGAAAGTGTACCGTATGCTCATTACCATTAACATGAAAAGTGACATTGCCTTTGTTGCAATCAATAACAGCCCCTGCAGTATTAAGAAAAGGTCTACCAAGGATAATAGACATACTATCGTCCTCAGGAATATCAAGAATAACAAAGTCCGTTAAGATAGTGACATTTGCAACCACAACAGGCACATCCTGACAAATACCGACGGATATAACAGTTGATTTATCAGCCATTTGCAAAGATATTTCAGTTGGTGTCAACTTATTCAATTCAAGTCTACGATATAAAGAGAGAGGCATAACACTAACACCGGCTCCAAGATCACATAAAGTAGTTCTAACGTAATTTCTTTTAATGGAGCATGGTATAGTTGGCACACCCGGATCTCCAAGTTTCTTTGGTATTCCACCCTTAAAAGTGTAATTAGCAAGCATGGTGGAAATTTCAGCTTCCGGTATCTTTCTTTTGTTTGTAATGATATCCTTCATATACTTAGCATAAGGATTTACTTTAAGCATATCAGTTAAGCGCATACGTAAGAAAATAGGTCTAATCATTTCAGCAAAGCGCTCAAAATCCTCATCATCCTTTGTCTTGGATGGTTTAGGAGGAAAGGGCATGGGTTTCTGAACCTAAGGTTCTCGTTCTCTACCGTGCTTCCTAGCAACAAAATCTCTCTTATCATAACATTTATTCTTTGATTGTGGGTTATCAAGATCAACAACAGGTTCAATCTCTACATCATTGTTTTTGCTAGGTTGAGCATCAACATGAACATTATCATTAACATTATCACCAGGTTCACGTTCATCACCTGATTGTGTTTCAGCATCAGAAATAGAAATATCATTGGGATTCTCAGGTGTGTCTACAGTAGGTTCACTAGAAGCATGCAAAGTCCTATCGTTTTTCTTTTTCTTCTTTTTAGAAGAACTAGGTGCCTCTAAATTGTTTCTCTGAGAATCTTGCTCGATTCTCTTAGGGTGGCCTTCAGGATACAAAGGTTCCTGAGTCATTCTACCAGTTCTAGTAGCCACTCTAACAGCAAAGTCATTTTTATTATTTAATTCCTCAAGCAAATCATTTTGAGCTTTAAGTACTTCCTCAGCTTGGGTAGCAACCATAGAAGTATATTTGCTAATGAGTTTGAGTTCACCTTTAACTCTAGCCATATTATCGCTCACGCGTCCTATCTCGAAAGCATTATTCTTTCACTCTCTACCAACATAAGCATTAAAACTTTCTTGTCTAGCCATAAAGTCATCAAATTCATCTAAGCACGGGCTATGAAATTTAGTAGAGGGGATTTCAACTTTATCATATCTATAGAGAGAATTTACCTTTACCACCTGTGTCGGGTTATCAAGACAATGTGGTTCTTTAACATGCGGTATATTAAGACCATGTATTTCTTCAATAGGAGGTAAATTCTTAACATCTTCAGCTTTAATACCTTTTTCTTTCATTCATTTCTTTGCCTCTTGCATATCTTCAGGACTGAGAAATAAAACACCTCTCTTCTTTGGAGTGGGTTTAGGAATAGGCTCAGGAGTTGGCTCAATTGGTTCAGGAATTGGCTTAGGAAGAGTTTAATTATTTTCATTAGTCAACATATTATTCAATAGTAATTCAGCTTCATCGACTGTTCTTTCCCCGAAAACACAACCAGCACAACTATCCAAGTAGTCCTTGGAAGCATCGGTTAGTCCATTATAAAAGATATCAAGTATTTTATTTTTCTTGAGAGGATGATCAGGCAAAGCATTAAGTAACCGAAGAAGCCTCCCCCAAGCTTGTGGGAGACTCTCTTCTTTGATTTGCACAAAATTATATATTTCCCGCAAGGCAGGCTGTTTCTTATGAGCAGGGAAATATTTAGCAGAGAAGTAATAAATCATATCCTGGGGACTACGCACACAACCAGGAGCAAGAGAATTATACCAAGTCTTAGCATCACCCTTTAATGAGAATGGAAATATCTTAAGGATATAAAAATAGCAAGACTTCTCATCATTAGTAAACAGGGTACCTATATCATTCAACTTGGTAAGATGTGCCACAACAGTTTCAGATTCAAGGCCATAAAAAGGATCAGATTCAACTAAAGTAATAATCTCAGGATCAACAGAGAATTCATAATCCTTATCAGTAACATAGATAGGTGAAGTAGCAAAAGCAGGGTCGGGTTTCATTCTAGCATTAAGAGACTGCTGCTTCCATTTAGCTAATAATTTCTTAAGATCATATCTATCATTGCAAGCAAAGATAGCTCTAGAAGCTTCTTCATTCATAACATAACCCTCAGGAACAACAGGCAATTCATACTCATTAGGAGAGCCTTCATCATCAGTATCATCAATAATAGCATCTTCAATAATTTCATTCCCCCTAACTCTGGCAAGTTGTTCATCAAGAAATTCACCTAATGGCAAAGTAGTATCACGCACAGAAGTAGTTTCATCATGCATAGCAGAAGTGGCATCATCAATAACATGCGACATATCAGAATTCATAGCAGTAGCAGGTTTAGGTGTCGCAAGCTTACTAATAACAGAAGGAGAATCTAGTGCAGAGCTCGATGGCAGTTCCTTACCTCCCCTCGTAGTGGACGGCAAAATCTTAGTTCTGTCGTCTTTCAAGTTCTTCATAGTGATCAACAGATATAAATCCCAAGTGACTCAGAGAATAGAGCTATGCTCCCCGGCAACGGCGCCAGAAATTAGTCTTGATAACTCACAAGTGTAGGGGATCGCAACAGCTTTCAAGGGTAAAGTATTCAACCCAAATTTATTGATTCGACATAAGGGGAGCCAAAGAATATTCTTGAGTATTAGCAGTTGAGTTGTCAATTCAACCACACCTGGATAACTTAGTATCTGCAGCAAAGTATTTAGTAGCAAAGTAGTATGATAATAAAGGTAACAGTAGCAAAAGTAAAGATAATAGTTTTTGGGTTTTTGTAGTAGTTATAACAGTAGCAACGGAAAAGTAAATAAGCGAAGAACAATATGTGAAAAGCTCATAGGCAATGGATCAGTGATGGATAATTATGCCTGATGCGATTCCTCATGTAATAGCTATAACATAGGGTGACACAGAACTAGCTCCAGTTCGTCAATGTAATGTAGGCATGTATTCCGTAAATAGCCATACGTGCTTATGGAAAAGAACTTGCATGACATCTTTTGTCCTACCCTCCCGTGGCAGCGGGGTCCTAATGGAAACTAAGGGATACTAAGGCCTCCTTTTAATAGAGAATCGGAACAAAGCATTAGCACATAGTGAATACATGAACTCCTCAAACTACGGTCATCACCGAGAAGTATCCCGATTATTGTCACTTCGGGGTTGTCGGATCATAACACATAATAGGTGACTATAGACTTGCAAGATAGGATCAAGAACACACATATATTCATGAAAACATAATAGGTTCAGATCTGAAATCATGGCACTCGGGCCCTAGTGACAAGCATTAAGCATAGCAAAGTCATAGCAACATCAATCTCAGAACATAGTGGATACTAGGGATCGAACCCTAACAAAACTAACTTGATTACATGGTAAATCTCATCCAACCCATCACCGTCCAGCAAGCCTACGATGGAATTACTCACGCACGGCAGTGAGCATCATGAAATTGGTGATGGAGGATGGTTGATGATGATGACGGCGACGAATCCCCGTCTCCGGAGCCCCGAGTGGACTCCAGATCAGCCCTCCCGAGAGAGGTTAGGGCTTGGCGGCGGCTCCATGTCGTAAAATGTGATGAAACTTTCTCTCTGATTTTTTCTCCCCGAACGTGAATATATGGAGTTGGAGTTGAGGTCGGTGGAGGTCCAGGGGGGCCACGAGATAGGGGGCGCGCCCAGGGGGGGCGGCCCCCTGTCTCGTGGAAAGGGTGTGGGGCCCCTGGTCTTGATTCTTTCGCCGGTATTTTTTATATTTTCCAAAAAGTCGCTCCATGGATTTTCAGGACATTCCGAGAACTTTTCTTTTCTACACATAAAATAACATCATGGCAGTTCTGCTGAAAACAACGTCAGTCCGGGTTAGTTTCATTCAAATCATGCAAGTTAGAGTCCAAAACAAGGGCAAAATTGTTTGGAAAAGTAGATACGTTGGAGACGTATCATCGGCCGAGGAAGAACGGCCAGCACCAACAAGCACCGGTCAAGCCAATGGAATCTCGCCGGAAGGGCCGCCGCCCCAGATCCAAAGAGCCACGCTCACCCATCTCCTAAGAGACGAGCAGCTCGCGCGAAGCCGGCCGCTCCAGCCGCCGCAACGAGCACCACTCCGAGGCCCCATCCCAGACCGACTCCCTCCAAGCACCCCAACACCATGATCCAGATCTGGCCGCTCCAAAGTGGAAGCAGCCCATTGGGTGGGGAAGCAGCCAGCAACGGCCAGGCCTGCTCCCCAGGCCGGCCGGCGGTAGGAGGCACGGCCCCAGCCCGCGGGGAGACCACCAGGCGAGGCGGCGATCTCCACACAGCCTCGCGCCGCCGAGGACGAGGTGGGCAAGCAGGGAGGGGGACCAACGCGGGGATGGACGGAGGAGGAGGTGGAAGGGGTCCCGCCGCCGCCGCGGGCCGGCTGGAGGCCGCTGGCGACGGCGGCGAGGGGAGGCAGACGAGGGTGGCGGCGCTCGGGGGAAAACCTAATCGCCCCTGAGTCGCCTGCGCGAGACGACGCGGGGGTGCAGGAGTCGCCTGTCGACGCGGGGGCTTCAGGCACGGATATGTAGATCAAAGAAGCCAATATCTGTTTGAGAGCCCGAGAAGCACTTGTATATAACATACCGGCTGTTACTGAAAATGAAATGGCATGACAGTTCAACTGGGGATACCTTCAGTATGCAAGGTTGGTATATGTTACAACAGTGGCGAATGATCCAGTAATAATATGCTCGGAGATATGCAAGGTCAAGAAAAGAGTTTTAAGTAAACAAAGTTGTTCTTGTGAGATATTGAGGAAAAATACAATTAGATAAAATAACAGCTCATAACAAAAATGGCACGCATACTATGCTAGCAACTTTTGAATACATCATCAAACTTAATCTATTAAAGAAGACCAAATAGATTGTCTTGTATATGCAGCATACAACAACCAAGGAAACCCAATATTCGAAAAAAAACAACAACCAAGGAAACCTGAAAATGATGCTAGTGGACATGCGTGTACCACATTCTTTTCTAAAACGAGGCAAAAGATTTGCCATTTTCATTGATTAAGAAGGAGTGAGAATTGCCCGGTTAATTAACAAAAAACCGTGTAAAACCGATACAATCCAACCCACACAACATGGGTACCACCGGTCAACTTGGCCACCGACATGGGATCACCAAGCTACAGACAGCTGCACAGAAACCATGATGGCACATGCCAACAAACACCACACGCGCGAACAACCAACAGCTTCGAATCAGACGACAATCATCACAAGGGAAATATGCAGGACTTGCCCCGACCATGCCCTCCGTAACCGACCACCGAGCGCCTGTCATCATCACCGCATGGACACACTCCACCGCAGCACCGACTTCAAAGCAACCAATCAACCAACGGAAGAGCACCTCGGACACGCCGGGAAGATCCGACTACCGAAGCCCGAGCCACGACCAAAGCTCCTCTCGACGCCATCATCATTGCCAAACAGAAATCAGCGCTCTTGAAATGTCCGCCTCGGCAAACTACGCGGCGAAGATGCCGCAAACCATGCGGCAAAGATGCCGCAACCCACGCGGCAACGATGCCGCCATCCACTGGTCTCTAGGTTGTGGCCGACTCCGAGACGATGCTCCCAAGGAGGACGAAGACGTGAAGGCGCCTTCATCGCCCGATCCCGAAGATCTGAGGTTTCTCTCCGAATCCAAGGCCGCCAGGAGGGAGGAGGAGCACCACACGACAGCAACGCTTTCAATAAAGAGAACGACACCCACGGGCGTCGCCGTCGCCGGATCCAGCCAAGGCCGTACATAGGATTTCTCCCGGAGATGCTAAACCACCACCTGCCCGCATCAACGTAGCCAACAATCCCCATCCTGCCAAGGCCAACCTCGCGCTGGCCGTGGGATCCCATGACCCACCACTCCCAGACGCGCGCACCACCCCCCTGCCGAAGCCGCTTCCACCAAAACCGGGAACCTCACGCCAGCAACGCTGACGAGCCAAATCGAGCTGCATCGGCCAGATCCAACCTCGAACCGCCACTGCGCCACCATCGTCGCCCAGCACGCCGCCACCACGAAGCCAGAAACAGAGATCTCGAACAACGAGGGGGGACCACCACCCCACCCCATCACGCCACACCGCAGCAGGCAGCCGAAGCTCGGACCATGCGGAGCCGCCGCAGCCCCAGTTGGAAGGCCACATGGACCGCTGGGGAGCACTGCCTAGAGATCGGCCGGGGCGATGCCCAGCCAGCAGAGAGGCAGAGGACAGAGCCTCCGTCCACCACGACCACGCAAGGAAGCTGCCGTCGGAGATCCACGCCCAGAAGGCCAGGCAGCCACCGGAGGTAGCCCGCCGCCGCAGCCAGCGCCCATCACGCCACCGGACCGGCCACCATCCTCGCGCATCGGCCACCGCGTGTTGGGGAACGTAGTAATTTCAAAAAATTTCCTACGCACACGCAAGATCATGGTGATGTATAGCAACGAGAGGGGAGAGTGTTGTCTACGTACCCTCGTAGACCGAAGCGGAAGCGTTGACGCAACGTAGAGGAAGTAGTCGTACGTCCTCCCGGTCCAACCGATCCAAGCACCATTACTCCGGCACCTCCGAGTTCTTGACACACGTACAGCTCGATGACGCACCCCGATCTCCGATCCAGCAGAGGCGCGGGGAGGAGTTCCGTCAGCACGACGGCGTGGTGACGATCTTGATGTTCTCCTGTGGCAGGGCTTCGCCTAAGCACTGCTACAATATGACCGAGGTGTAATATCGTGGAGGGGGGCACCGCACACGGCTAAGGAACGATCAATGATCAACTTGTGTATCCTAGGGTGCCCCCCTACCCCCGTATATAAAGGAGGGAGGGAGGAGGTGGCCGGCCTCAAGGGGGGCGCGCCATAGGGAGGGGGAAACCTACTCCAAGTAGGTTTCCCTCTCTTTTCCTTATCTTATTTGGAGGGGGAAGGAAGGAGTACTAGTATTAGGAAGTAGTACTAGTAGTAGGAAGGAAGAGAGGGGGAAGGAGAAAGGAAAGGGGGGGCCGGCCCCCCTCCCCAATTCGGATTGGGCTTGGGGGGGCGCGCCCCCCCTCCCTTGCTCCTTCTCTCTTCCTCCTACATGGGCCCAATAAGGCCCATATACCTCCCGGGGGGGTTCCGGTAACCTCCCGGAGCTCCAAACTTCTCCGGAACCTTTCCGGTGTCCAAATATATCCGTCCAATATATCAATCTTTATGTCTCGACCATTTCGAGACTCCTCGTCATGTCCGTGATCATATCCGAGACTCCGAACAACCTTCGGTACATCAAAATACATAAACTCATAATATAACTGTCATCGAAACCTTAAGCGTGCGGACCCTACGGTTCGAGAACAATGTAGACATGACCGAGACACGTCTCCGGTCAATAACCAATAGCGGGACCTGGATGCCCATATTGGTTCCTACATATTCTACGAAGATCTTTATCGGTCAGACCGCATAACAACATACGTTGTTCCCTTTGTCATCGGTATGTTACTTGCCCGAGATTCGATCGTCGGTATCCAATACCTAGTTCAATCTCGTTACCGGCAAGTCTCTTTACTCGTTCCGTAATACATCATCTCACAACTAACTCATTAGTTGAAATGCTTGCAAGGCTTAAGTGATGTGTATTACCGAGAGGGCCCAGAGATACCTCTCCGACATTCGGAGTGACAAATCCTAATCTCGAAATACGCCAACTCAACAAGTACCTTCGGAGACACCTGTAGAGCACCTTTATAATCACCCAGTTATGTTGTGACGTTTGGTAGAACACAAAGTGTTCCTCTGGTAAACGGGAGTTGCATAATCTCATAGTCATAGGAACATGTATAAGTCATGAAGAAAGCAATAGCATCATACTAAATGATCGGGTGCTAAGCTAATGGAATGGGTCATGTCAATCAGATCATTCAACTAATGATGTGATCTTGTTAATCAAATAACAACTCCTTGTTCATGGTTAGGAAACATAACCATCTTTGATTAACAAGCTAGTCAAGTAGAGGCATACTAGTGACACTCTGTTTGTCTATATATTCACACATGTATTATGTTTCCGGTTAATACAATTCTAGCATGAATAATAAACATTTATCATGAAATAAGGAAATAAATAATAACTTTATTATTGCCTCTAGGGCATATTTCCTTCAGTCTCCCACTTGCACTAGAGTCAATAATCTAGATCACATCACCATGTGATTAACATCGATAGTTCACATCATCATGTGATTAACACCCATAGTTCACATCGCCATGTGACCAACACCCAAAAGGGTTTACTAGATTCAGTAATCTAGTTCACATTGCTATGTGATTAACACCCAAAGAGTACTAAGGTGTGATCATGTTTTGCTTGTGAGAGAGTCTTAGTCAACGGGTCTTTCACATTCAGATCCGTTATGTATTTTGCAATTTTCTATGTCTACAATGCTCTGCACGAAGCTACTCTAGCTAATTGCTCTCACTTTCAATATGTATCTAGATCGAGACTTAGAGTCATCCAGATTGGTGTCAAAACTTGCATCGACGTAACCCTTTACGACGAACCTTTTGTCACTTCCATAATCGAGAAACATATCCTTATTCCACTAAGGATAATTTTGACCGCTGTCCAGTGATCTACTCCTAGATCACTATTGTACTCCCTTGCCAAACTCAGTGTAGGGTATACAATAGATCTGGTACACAGCATGGCATACTTTATAGAACCTATGGCCAAGGCATAGGGAATGACTTTCATTCTCTTTCTATCTTCTGTCGTGGTCGGGTTTTGAGTCTTACTCAATTTCACACCTTGTAACACAGGCAAGAACTCTTTCTTTGACTGTTCCATTTTGAACTACTTCAAAATCTTGTCAAGGTATGTACTCATTGAAAAAACTTATCAAGCGTCTTGATCTATCTCTATAGATCTTGATGCTCAATATGTAAGCAGCTTCACCGAGGTCTTTCTTTGAAAAACTCCTTTCAAACACTCCTTTATGTTTTGCAGAATAATTCTACATTATTTCCGATCTACAATATGTCATTCACATATACTTATCAGAAATGTTGTAGTGCTCCCACTCACTTTCTAGTAAATACAGGCTTCACCGTAAGTCTGTATAAAACTATATGCTTTGATCAACTCATCAAAGCGTATATTCCAACTCCGAGATGCTTGCACCAGTCCATAGATGGATCGCTGGAGCTTGCACACTTTGTTAGCTTCCTTTGGATTGATAAAACCTTCTAGTTGCATCATATACAACTCTTCCTCCAGAAACCCATTCAGGAATGCAGTTTTTACATCCATTTGCCAAATTTCATAAATTGTGGTAATTGCTAACATGATTCGGACAGACTTAAGCATCGCTACAGTTGAGAAAATCTCATTGTAGTCAACACCTTGAACTTGTCAAAAACCTTTTTGTGACAAGTCGAGCTTTGTAGATAGTAACACTACTATCAACGTCCATCTTCCTCTTGAAGATCCATTTATACAATATGGCTTGCCGATCATCGGGCAACTCCACCAAAGTCCACACTTTGTTCTCATACATGGATCCCATCTCAGATTTCATGGCTTCAAGCCATTTTGCGGAATCTGGGCTCACCATCGCTTCTTCATAGTTCGTAGGTTCATCATGTTCTAGTAGCATGACTTCCAGAATAGGATTACCGTACCACTCTGGTGCGGATCTTACTCTGTTCGACCTATGTGGTTCTGTATTAACTTGATCTGAAGTTCTATGATCATTATCATCAACTTCCTCACTAGTTGGTTTTTACGTCACAGAAACCAGTTCCTGTGATGTATTATTTTCCAACAAGGGAGCTAGTACTGTTACCTCATCAAGTTCTACTTTCCTCCCACTCACTTCTTTCGAGAGAAACTCCTTCTCTAGAAAGGATCCATTCTTAGCAACGAATGTCTTGCCTTCGGATCTGTGATAGAAGGTGTACCCAACTGTCTCCTTTGGGTATCCTATGAAGACACATTTCTCCGATTTGGGTTTGAGCTTATCAGGATGAAACTTTTTCATATAAGCATCACAACCTCAAACTTTAAGAAACGACAACTTGGGTTTCTTGCTAAACCACAATTCATATTGTGTCGTCTCAACGGACTTTAGATGGTGCCCCTTTTTAACGTGAATGCAGCTGTCTCTAATGCATGACCCCAAAACGATAGCGGTAAATCTGTAAGAGACATCATAGATCGTACCAAATCAAGTAAAGTACGATTATGACATTCGGACACACCATTACGCTGTGGTGTTCCGGGTGGCGTGAGTTGTGAAACTATTCCACATTGTTTTAAGTGTAGACCAAACTCGTAACTCAAATATTCTCCTCCACGATCAGATCATAGAAACTTTATTTTCTTGTTACGATGATTTTCAACTTCACTCTGAAATTCTTTGAACTTTTCAAATGTTTCAAACTTATGCTTCATTAAGTAGATATACCCATATCTGCTTAAATCATCTGTGAAGGTGAGAAAATAACGATATCCGCCATGAGCCTCAACATTCATCGGACCACATACATCTGTATGTATGATTTCTAACAAATCTGTTGCTCTCTCCATAGTACTGGAGAACGGTGTTTTGGTCATCTTGCCCATGAGGCACGGTTCGCAAGTACCAAGTGATTCATAATCAAGTGGTTCCAAAAGACCATCAGTATGGAGTTTCTTCATGTGCTTTACACCGATATGACCTAAGCGGTAGTGCCACAAATAAGTTGCACTATCATTATCAACTCTGCATCTTTTGGCTTCAACACTATGAATATGTGTATCACTACGATCGAGATCCAATGAACCATTTTCATTGGGTGTGTAACCATATAAGGTTTTATTCATGTAAACAGAACAACAGTTTATTCTCTTACTTAAATGAATAACCGTATTGCAATAAACACGATCAAATCATATTCATGCTCAACGCAAACACCAAATAACATTTATTTAGGTTCAACACTAATCCCGAAAGTATAGGGAGTGTGCGATGATGATCATATCAATCTTGAAACTACTTTCAACACACATCGTCACTTCACCCTTAACTAGTTTCTGTTTATTCTGCAACTCCCGTTTCGAGTTACTACTCTTAGCAACTGAAACAGTACCAAATACCGAGGGGTTGCTATAAACACTAGTAAAGTACACATCAATAACATGTATATCAAATATACCTTTGTTCACTTTGCCATCCTTCTTATCCGCCAAATACTTGGGGTAGTTCTGCTTCGAGTGACCAGTCCCTTTGCAGTAGAAGCACTTAGTCTCAGGCTTAGGTCCAGACTTGGGCTTCTTCACTTGAGCAACAACTTGCTTGCCGTTCTTCTTGAAGTTCCCTTCTATTCCTTTGCCCTTTTCTTGAAACTAGTGGTCTTGTTAACCATCAACACTTGATGTTCTTTCTTGATTTCTACCTTCATCGATTTCATCATCATGAAAAACTCGGGAATCATTTTCATCATCCCTTGCATACTATAGTTCATCACGAAGTTCTACTAACTTGGTGATGGTGACTAGAGAATTCTGTCAATCACTATCTTATCTGGAAGATTAACTCCCACTTGATTCAAGCGATTGTAGTACCCAGACAATCTGAGTACATGCTCACTAGTTGAGCGATTCTCCTCCATCTTTTAGCTATAGAACTTGTTGGAGACTTCATATCTCTCAACTCGGGTATTTGCTTGAAATATTAACTTCAACTTCCTGGAACATCTCATATGGTCCATGATGTTCAAAACATCTTTGAAGTCCCGATTCTAAGCCATAAAGCATGTGCACAAAACTATCAAGTAGTCATCATATTGAGCTAGCCAAACGTTCATAACGTCTGCATCTGCTCCTGCAATAGGTCTGTCACCTAGCGGTGCATTAAGGAGATAATTCTTCTGCGCGGCAATGAGGATAAACCTCAGATCGCGGATCCAATCCGCATCATTGCTACTAACATTTTTCAACACAATTTTCTCTAGGAACATATCAAAATAAACATATAAAAGCAACAACGCGAGCTATTGATCTACAACATGATTTGCAAAATACTACCAAGACTAAGTTCATGATAAATTTAAGTTCAATTAATCATATTACTTAAGAACTCCCACTTAGACAGACATCTCTCTAGTCATCTAAGTGATCACGTGATCCAAATCAACTAAACCATTACCGATCATCACGTGAGATGGAGTAGTTTTCAATGGTGAACATCTTATGTTGATCATATCTACTATATGATTCACGCTCGACCTTTCGGTCTCCGTGTTCCAAGGCCATATCTGCATATGCTAGGCTCGTCAAGTTTAACCGGAGTATTCTGCGTGTGCAAAACTGGCTTGCACCCGTTGTAGATGGACGTAGAGCTTATCACACCCGATCATCACGTGGTGTCTGGGAACGACGAACTTTGGCAACGGTGCATACTCAGGGAGAACACTACTTGATAATTTTTTAGTGAGAGATCATCTTAAAATGCTACCGTCAATCAAAGCAAGATAAGATGCATAAAGGATAAACATCACATGCAATCAATATAAGTGATATGATATGGCCATCATCTTCTTGTGCTTGTGATCTCCATCTCTGAAGCACCATCATGATCACCATCGTCACCGGCGCGACACCTTGATTTCCATCGTAGCATCATTGTCGTTTACGCCATCTATTGCTTCTACGCCAGCCACCTGTGTGCAAAGCACGTCGGTAGAACCAGTCTCGCGTAAGCGTACGCGTAATGTCGGTCCGGGCCGCTTCATCCAACAATACCGCCGAACCAAAGTATGACATGCTGGTAGGCAGTATGACTTATATCGTCCACAACTCATTTGTGTTCTACTCGTGCATATAACATCAAACCATAAAAACCTAGGCTCGGATGCCACTGTTGGGGAACGTAGTAATTTCAAAAAAATTCCTACGCACACGCAAGATCATGGTGATGTATAGCAATGAGAGGGGAGAGTGTTGTCTACGTACCCTCATAGACCGAAGCAGAAGCGTTGACGCAACATAGAGGAAGTAGTCGTACGTCCTCCCGGTCCAACCGATCCAAGCACCGTTACTTCGGCACCTCCGAGTTCTTGACACACGTACAGCTCGATGACGCACCCCGATCTCCGATCCAGCAGAGGCGCGGGGAGGAGTTCCATCAGCACGACGGCGTGGTGACGATCTTGATGTTCTCCTGTGGCAGGGCTTCGCCTAAGCACTGCTACAATATGACCGAGGTGTAATATCGTGGAGGGGGGCACCGCACACGGCTAAGGAACGATCAATGATCAACTTGTGTATCCTAGGGTGCCCCCCTACCCCCGTATATAAAGGAGGGAGGGAGGTGGTGGCCGGCCTCAAGGGGGGCGCGCCATAGGGAGGGGGAAACCTACTCCAAGTAGGTTTCCCTCTCTTTTCCTTATCTTATTTGGAGGGGGAAGGAAGGAGTACTAGTATTAGGAAGTAGTACTAGTAGTAGGAAGGAAGAGAGGGGGAAGGAGAAAGGAAAGGGGGGGCCGGCCCCCCTCCCCAATTCGGATTGGGCTTGGGGGGGCGCGCCCCCCTCCCTTGCTCCTTCTCTCTTCCTCCTACATGGGCCCAATAAGGCCCATATACCTCCCGGGGGGGTTCTGGTAACCTCCCGGAGCTCCAAACTTCTCCGGAACCTTTCTGGTGTCCAAATATATCCGTCCAATATATCAATCTTTATGTCTCGACCATTTCGAGACTCCTCGTCATGTCCGTGATCATATCCGGGACTCCGAACAACCTTCGGTACATCAAAATACATAAACTCATAATATAACTGTCATCGAAACCTTAAGCGTGCGGACCCTACGGTTCGAGAACAATGTAGACATGACCGAGACACGTCTCCGGTCAATAACCAATAGCGGGACCTGGATGCCCATATTGGTTCCTACATATTCTACGAAGATCTTTATCGGTCAGACCGCATAACAACATACGTTGTTCCCTTTGTCATCGGTATGTTACTTGCCCGAGATTCGATCGTCGGTATCCAATACCTAGTTCAATCTCGTTACCGGCAAGTCTCTTTACTCGTTCCGTAATACATCATCTCACAACTAACTCATTAGTTGAAATGCTTGCAAGGCTTACGTGATGTGTATTACCGAGAGGGCCCAGAGATACCTCTCCGACATTCGGAGTGACAAATCCTAATCTCGAAATACGCCAACTCAACAAGTACCTTCGGAGACACCTGTAGAGCACCTTTATAATCACCCAGTTACGTTGTGACGTTTGGTAGCACACAAAGTGTTCCTCTGGTAAACGGGAGTTGCATAATCTCATAGTCATAGGAACATGTATAAGTCATGAAGAAAGCAATAGCATCATACTAAACGATCGGGTGCTAAGCTAATGGAATGGGTCATGTCAATCAGATCATTCAACTAATGATGTGATCTTGTTAATCAAATAACAACTCCTTGTTCATGGTTAGGAAACATAACCATGTTTGATTAACAAGCTAGTCAAGTAGAGGCATACTAGTGACACTCTGTTTGTCTATATATTCACACATGTATTATGTTTCCAGTTAATACAATTCTAGCATGAATAATAAACATTTATCATGAAATAAGGAAATAAATAATAACTTTATTATTGCCTCTAGGGCATATTTCCTTCACCGCGCCCCTGCGCCAACGCACGCCTCCGCGCCGCGAGAGCCCGCCCCGCCACTGCTGTCCGCAGCACGGGCTTAGCCCGGCCACCTCCTCCGGCAGCGGCGAGGAGTTGAGGAGGGGAAGGAGGTACCAGCGGTTTACTCGATAGTGTCAAGCAAAAAGCAATGCCGCCAATCAGGAGTTGCACATGCGGCTGACTTCTTGAGAAGGAAGAAAATGAAAACTATAAATATAGAAGAGGAACATATGAATGGAAGTACACAAGGACTCGCCAGGGGTTAACCAAAGTACCGCTCCATCAACCAAAGAGCAGCGACTAGCAGGTTGAGCTTGGCCGCTCCTGCAGAGAGGGGAGAATGGGATATGAACACATCACCACATCAAATCAAGCCAATCATAAAACACATCGAGAGAGATGAAGGAGAAGAGATGCTCAACCTTTTCTTTGGTTTGGGCTTGCGGGCCATGATGTCGTAGCCATGAAGATAGGGAGGCGGTCGACCTTGTTAAAAGGGATAGAAGGATTTGGTGGAATAGTTTGTGTATTTCTTGAGCCTCATGGGCATATATATAGGAGTACATGGTCAACTTGGAGTACAAGACAAGGTAGAATAATATCCTACGCTATCCTAGCTTTCCTAATAATCACGATACTCAACACCCCCCCGCAGTCACAATGGTAGCGACACAGACGGTGAGACTGGAGAAGAATCCGAAGGGAAGCCGAGAGACACCCCCCACAGTCGTAACGGTCGATGCATCATGGAGTCGTGGCTGGAGTGGAAACCAACGAGGTTGCTCAAGCAAGGCGGTAGCCCTTTGTGCCGTTTGTCGGTGTAGCCGAGAGCGAAGGGTGGTATAGTCGTGGTCGAAGTAGCCTTGCGAGAGACGCCATGGTCGATGTCGAGTCGGGGGTCGCCGGTGTCGAGGTAGTCACCGTGTAGCCGTGGAAGAAGAGCAGCGGTGGCGGCGGCCTGAGGAGGCGGCGGCGGCTAGAGAAGGAGCGCGGCGGCGGTGCTCGAAGTAGGCGATAATGAACCCGACAACGTGACGAGACCGGCGCGGACGACGCGCGTGAACGGCGGTGGACCACGGGCCGCAGCGCTATGTCCCGAAGGGGTGACGCAGCGGCGGCGGGCAGGTCGGGGTGACGGCTGGGAAGACCTCATCGCGGTTGCAGGGATTGCGTGCCATGCTCACTACGGCCCAACGGGGCGACGCAGCGGCAGCGCGAGGGTCGGTGCAGCCTCGGGGACGACCTGGAGCGGACGACCTCGGAGCGGCAGTTGACCGCGGGCCACGACATTACGGCCCGAAGGGGCAACGCAGCGGCAGCGCGCGAGTTGGTGCAACCACGGGAACGGCCTCAGAGCGGCGACGGGGACCACGTGCCGCGATGCTACGACCCGAAGGGGCGACACAGCGGCGGTGCGGATCAGTGCAGCCACGGGAAGAACCACAGGGCGACAGTGTTGCGGCCTGACGGGACGACGCAGTGGCAGCCCGTTGCTCGATCGGTGGAGAAACTCATATTCGATGATGATCTTCATAAACCTGTGAAGCTGCGCGCAGACGGCTGATAAAATCAAAGACACAGCAAGCAAGGTCGAGAAGACGCGGACGAATGACGAGACGCGCAGGGATGCTTGCAGTGGTGCGGCCGACGGGAACCGGCCTTGTGCACGGATGCATGTACCCGCATGATGCAGCCCATATGCAAGTAGCAAGACATGCACAGGTTGCATGATTCACAACCGGTGTAGATGGACATCGCCTGATGAGCAGCCGCGAGCGGCCATCTACACCACGCCCGCATGCGGGACGATGTGCCAGTCAATCACGGCGCAACTAGCCACCGCAATAGCACACGCGTTGCACGCGTGAACCTGGGGCACCGGCAACATATCCGGGTGAAGGAGGGAATGTTGTTGAGGTCGGAGTAGAGACGTGTTGTAGATGACGAACGGCGGCGGGCGACGCAAACCGATCTTCGATCGGCAAAACAAAAAGAAACGCCAATCAAGACGACCGCGCGTGAGAGAGAAAAACCTAGATAAAAAATCAGGAAAATACTCTCTAGGGCAGCCGATCAACACGACCGGCGGACGAATCCTAGGTACGGGCGGCGCGGCCCCCAGCGGCGGTCATGGAGGCTGACCGCCCTAGGGGCGGCGCGCGGGTGAGGAAGCGGCGACATCTTGGGTTTAGGATCGAGATAAGGCTGATTAAAAGGGATAGAGAGATTTGGTGGAATAGTTCGTGTATTGCTTGAGCCTCATGGGCATATATATAGGAGTACATGGTCAACTTGGAGTACAAGACAATGTAGAACAATATCCTACGCTATCCTAGCTTTCCTAATAATCACGATATTCAACAGACCTCAACGTGGGACGACCACTCCTCAGGGCCCTTGTAGCAGAGGAACAGGCGACACTCGTGAAGCCCATCGTCCCGTAAGTTTTTCCTTCCTGACCTCTTACAACTGGAACCCGAACCCTAGATCGAGGGCTGCGGTGGGGATGGCCGCTTCCGGCGCCTCAGAGGCCGCCGACACAAGGAGATCCCGGAACAGAGCGATGGTGTGCACACAGGGTTGATTCCGCAGTGCTCTGGATGGGCGCCAATGGAACCGTGGATCGGCCCACCATGTCCCATCGCCTAGACAGGCGTCGAGCCGCCACACTGTGAGGATTGGAGAAAAATTATTCTATGGGGAAGATTAAGAAGTGGGGAAAGAAGCGGAATGATCGGTGCTTTGATGTGGAATTGACTCGAAAAGAAACTGCAGTGGATAAGGAAACTGTGCGGTCGGGCCTAAGCAGTTAGCAGTAAACATAGAGTTCCTTTGTCAGAATGCATAGCGATGCATGGTTATAAGTTACAAAGCAGCAAAATAATCGTGGGAAAAGCATGACCAAAATAATTAATAGTAAATGATGATGTGGCAAGGCTGCTGAGGTGAATAGGTTGCATGTCAAAAGAAATATGTTAGTGGGGATCAACTATTTAGGTATTATAGATTAGTAGAAAGTTATGATTATAGGAGAGATATATGTGTTTGAAGTTTGCCGGTCAACTTAGATGAGTCAGCCACTATATAATGCCATGTAGGTACGACCATGAAAAATAGGTTATATTTTATGAATAGACACAATGTGTTTTTAGGGTAACTACTCGTATCAAGTTTTGGGTGAAGCTGTCTAAAAATTCAAGTTTTGAAGAAAACTTTAGAAAACCTCTATGTTGCGTTTTCTGTGCCCGGAAATTATTTTGCGCATGAGTACCATCATCGAGATTGGTTTCCTCGTGTTGGACCGTAAGGTTCAATCTCTCTACTTTGCATTATTGGGTGAGCAGGGAAGAGGTTACTGCTGCTGAAAGTGGAGTATCGTGAAAGGTCGAACCACAAGAACAGATCGGATCTCGCCAACGAGTCTTTATCAGGTGGTATCAGATTAAAGACTGAACCTCGATGGCGAGTAATTAATCTTGATTACAAACCATTGACATAATGTGGACAGTAGGATATGTTTAAATTGAGTTGATCAGAGGGACTTGGTTATCTTGTGTACAATTTGTTGTGTGGTTTTAGGGGAGCTTATGTTTGCTCTTTCAATAGTAATGGAGATTAGCAAAATATAAGTTATGCTATAAAAATTATATTGGTAGATTTGTATTTCAAAGAAATTTTCAATAATATTTTTTTTGATGCATATAAATTATATTTTGCTAGTCAAATCTATGGTTAAAATTTGATATGAAACGAAAGGACTAATAAACCAAGAAAGAGATAGTATTACCGTGCAAAGGAAAGAGCGCTTGCTCCTCTAGTTTCATATGAAAATTAAATAAAAATAGATAATCACTTAAAAAAGACACATCCGTGACATTTTGGGCCCAACGAAATTTTTTCCTGTCATGCTTATGACACTTCTATGACGATAATTGTGACAAAATCCGGTATCATCATAGATGTGGTGGGCTGCTACTTCTATGACAAAAACATCATGACAAAAATTGGGCTTTTCATCCTGGGTGGGCCGGAGACACAGCTGCATGACATTCTTTGGGCCGTCCATGACAGAAAAAAACATGGTAGAAGCGAGGGCGAGGAAAATATCGGGGAGTTCCCGGTTACGGTGGGTGGTCGTGGCCGAGCGATGCACAGAGGGATTGCGCGTTTCTCTTGTACACGTACACACGTGGGTATGAGGCGTTGGGCTCTAACTTAACCCGAGTGAGGCGTTCAGCTACTGTACCCGAACGATTGCACTGGCTACGCGTTACTGAACCCGAGTGATCGATCGATCCCTGGCTGTTAACTGAACCCGATCGAGCGATTCTTTCGCTACTGCTGCTAACTGAAGCCGATCGAACCTACTGCCTCTTGATGAACAGTGAGCGTTGTTGGGGGTTGGATGAACAGTTCCTAGTGGGGGTTGGATGAACAGGATCCCGTGGGGCTAGAGGCTGTTGCCGCTGGATGAACAGGACCCCGATCGAGCCGGTTGGGGGTGGATGAGCAGGACCCCGTGGAGGACTGGTTGAATAGTAGCCAAAGGAGGCTGGATGAACAGTAGCCCGTTGAGGGGTGGTTGAACAGTAGCCGATGGAGGCTGGATGAACAGGAGCCCGTGGAGGAACATTAGCTGGTGGAGGCAGGAGGGAGACGTCGTGGATGAACAGTCGCAAGTGGAGGCTGGAGGAGGTCGGCAGTGGATGAACAGTAGCCCGTGGAGGCTAGAGCAAGGTAGTAGACGATGGATGAACAGTAGCCCGTGGAGTCTCGTTTTGCGGTACGCCACACCCCTCCCGATGAACAGCACCCCTGTTTCGACCATAGGAGGTCAAAGAGAAGTCTGTTTCCTCCGTTTTGCCATACGTCACACCCCTCCTGATCAACCGAACCCCGTTTTGACCGTAGGAGGTCGAAGAGAAGTTTGTTTCCTTTGTTTTGCGGTACGCCAGACCCTTCCGGTGAACAAGATCCCGTTTCGACCGTATGCGGTCGAACAGAAGGTCGTTTCCTCCGTTCCGCGGTACGTCAGGCCTCGTTTCGGCTGTTCCGTCCAAGCCGGTTGGCTCCAGATGAACACGACGCATTCTGTTGCCTCCCGATGAACACAACGATGCAGTTTCTCTATTCCGACCCAGTCGGTTGGCTGTCGATGAACATGACGTCGTCGTTGATCTCCGTTGCCTCTCCATGTACACGAGCCCTGGCCGTACGTATGTGCGAGTAGGTGCTCGAGACCCCGCTCGTATGTACGTACGTGTCCGTATTTACTTCTTTGCACCCTGGCTGTATGTATGTGTACACAATATTGACGGGACTACGTGATGTGCTACGTCTGCGCCTCTACTACGACACGTGCCATTCCTTACTTGGCCACGGTTCATTGCCGCAGCCTGCAGACAGACGGATCGACCAGCATGTACGTACATGTTCGCGACCAGAATGACAACACTACGCACGCTTCGACCAGGTGGGTCCCGACTGTCAAGGAGGATAAGAAGGCACTTCCTTGCGTGCAAAGTTATTGCTGGTGAGTCCCAGCTATCAGGGGGAGAATCATTTTATTTCCCCGTAATATGGAGGCACTTCCTTGCGGGCAAAGATGTAGTTGGTGGGTCCCAGCAGTCAGGGGGGAATATTTTTTTTGCGAAATATGGTGGCCCGTCCGATGGGTCCCAACTATCAGGGGAAGGAATCATTATTTTGCGCGTGATAAGGAGGCACTTCCTTGCTGTGGCCATGGACCCAGCTGTCAGCCTCTCCACGTACAATACTCTTCCGATAGAAGTCGTTCCTTGACCACATTGACCACGCCGCGCCGAGAGCACCAAGGCGGTGGACGATGGTGAGGCCTAGGAAGGGGACCACACGAAGCCGGGGAAGACGCGGCAATGGATGCCCATGCAGAGAGGAGTATGATGGTTGACTGGTTCGGCTGTGGTGTGAGGTTGTCGTCGCCGTAGAATAACAGGGGTTGTGGGTGAGTAGAGGGATGGCCTGGCTAGAGGTTGGAGTAGAGTGGGGCGGTGAGGCCTGCGCGGCAGCAGAGCCGACCACGAGAGGCAGGAGCAGGCGATATGGCCGGCGTTGGTTTGGTCGGCTGGAGAAAGAAGACCAGAGGTTGAAGAAGCACTACGGCCGTTGGATGAACATTGTACGGTCACTGGAGATAGAATCGTTCATATTGACTAAGTTGACAAAACCCTCCATCCGCGTTAACTTAGTAGGCCCACAAGTCAGCCTCCCACTATGGTGGGTACCAGCTAGTAGGGGGTATTCTTTTTTTTGCCTAATAAGGAGGCACTTCCTTGCATGCGAAGATACAGCTGGTGGGTCTGAGCTGTCAGCGGTGGAAACGTTTTTTTCGCGAAATACAGAGGCCCTTCCGGTGGGTCCCTGCTGTCAGGTAGAGGAATAATTTTTATACGCGTAATAAGGTTGCACTTCCTTGCTGCGGCCATGGACCCAGCTGTCAGCCTCTCCACTTATAGTACTCTTCCGATGGAAGTCGTTCCTTGACCACATTAACCACGCTGCAATGAGAGCACCAAGGAGGTGGACGACGGCGAGGCCTAGGAAGGGGAAGATGCGGAGCCGGGGAAGACGTGGCAGTGGATGCCCACACGGAGAGGAGTATGAGGTTTGACTGGTTCGGCTGCGATGTGAGGTTACCATCGCCGCAGAATAACAGGGATTGTGGGTGAGTAGAGGGATGGCCTGGCCAGAGGTTGGAGTAGAGTGGGGCGGTGAGGCCTGCGCGGCAGCAGAGCCGGCCACGGGAGGCAGGAGCAAGCGGCACGACCGGTGCTGGTTTGGGCGGCTGGAGCAAGAAGACCAGAGATTGAAGAAGCACTATGGCCGTTGGATGGACATCGTACGGATACTGGTGCTAGAATCGTTCATATTGACTAAGTTAACAAATCCCTCCGTCCGCGTCAAGTTAGTAGGCCCCACAAGTCAGCCTCCCACCATGGTGGGTCCCATCTAGCAGGGGGAGTATTCATTTTTTTGTTGACCATGCCGCGCCGAGTGCATCCATGGTGGTGGACAAGGTGAGGCCCCAGACAGCAATGAGCCAGAGATAGGAAGACGCGGGAGTGGAGTCACAGACGGAGAGGTGTACGAGGGTTAACTGGTTCTGGTGCGGCGTGGTTTGGCAGTCCGTGGAGAAGAACATGAGGTGTGGAGGGGTGGAGGGATGGCCTGGCCAGCGGTGGGGTAGCGCTTCATAGCGAAGCGTGCTAAACAGAGCTGCTAGCAGCAGGAGGCGGGAGCAGGTGGTCTCGGCGACGCTGGAGGAAGAAGGCAAGAGATTGGAGATGGATGCCGATCGCTGGATGTAAATCCAACGTTTATTGATGTCAGAATCATTTGTTGACTAAGTTGACAACGACTTGCGTTGGCTTTAACCTATTGGCCCACATTTCAGCCTCCAAAAATGTCGCACATATTCAACCCATTTTTTCAGAATTTACAGTCCATTTGATCTTTTTTTAGAATTACAATCCATTTGCTGGGCTGGGTGAACAAATAATGTAGCGTCCATGCGGCCCATCTTTTTAAACTATAGCCCATTTTCACTTTCTCAAAATACATGAATTTACTGGGCTGGCTGAACAAATAATGTAGCACCCATGCGGCCCATTTATTTTTTTCTAAAAAATTACAACCCATTAGCACTTTCTCGAAATACACGATTTTGCTCGGCTGGTTCTAATTATAATGTTGGGTTGGGCTTAGCAATATTCTCTAAAGATAAACAGGAGCTAAGCATTTTGTATTAAATATTATTAAATAATAAGTGCTTTATTATTACATTGGTCCTTAAATCTTACCAAGCTTTTGTACACAATCACCAGGATTTTTGTTTCCTTAATGTAAAAAAATCCAGGATTTTATTGTAAAAAACTTTATTTTTATAAGTTAATAATACATGGGATATATTTTTTATATATATGTAAGTATCTGTTAAATATATGATGATAATAACAATAATATATAATAACATATAAAATAATATAAATATATATAATATAGTTAGAAGGGAAACATAAGTTGGACTTGGCGTTCCTATTCTTATACAGAAAAATAGAACAGACCTCTACCTTTTCTTTAAAAAAATACATAAGTTGGGCTGTGGATATTTCAGGAAAAATAAAACATAGGATGGGAGGTCCATAAGCCAGTTGATACATGACGGCCCTCAAGAAAATACAAATCGGCATATCGTGGGTTGTGCATCCTAAAAAAGAAAGCCTAGAGGGGCAGCCCACAACCCAGCTTATACTTGCTGGCCCACTGATAATAAATGATACCTGCCAGCTCCCCGGCTTTGTTTAAAATTTATCTCCTTTAGTAACTATGTTGAAGGACCTAAAAAAATTAACTATGTTGACAAACCCGTAGGCCCCAACGTTAGTATAGCATTAGAAGGAAGTATTTTTTTCAATGAGGCACTTTCTTGCGTACGGCCATAGACCTGGTGGGTCCCAACTGTCCGCCACTCCACGTACAGTATTCTCCAGATTCCTCTCGTTTGTTCAGCATGTTCACAACGGCATACAGCAGCGCCACGGTGAGCGCACAAAGGCAGAGGACGAGAACGAACCACCGGAGCCGGGTAAGGCATGCTACAGTAATAGTAGATGATGTGCCTTATTTCTACCAAAACAACTGAACTAGCCCAATGGCCAAGTGACACTACCCGACCAATGTTCCGCCTGGGTTCGATTCCACGTGATGTAGTGAAAATATCTCCATTTTTTTGCCTCTGCCATTCTTGACATGTGGGTCCCCATTGTCATCTACGCACACCAAGTCCAACACTTACCAAAACTTCGTCCCTTGTTTTCTCTATTTTTCACACACTCGACATTGTGTGGGCATTTTCAAAATAATATATCTTTTTGATTGTGCATCATATGAAGATGTGCTATGCATGAATGTTGATCAGCATGATGTTAACTGGCTAGTAGTGCCATTTTCGACCATGAATAAAACTTCCAACATGATGTTATCCCTGTTTGAAAAGGGCGTGTTAATGTAAATGCTCTACCCCTGAAACTTGCAGTTTCTTATCTGAAACTGAAACTTGCAGTTTCTTCTCTGAGAATCACATTGTCTGCACTTTTCAATGAAACTACATTTTTAAGTGCTAAAAATAGATCTCTAGAATTCATAAAATACTTCATATGCTCAATACTGCAAATCTTAAATTCAAAAGACATTCATATCTAAAAGTACTCTCAAAATACATAACACAAAACACAATTCACAACCTGCAAATACTGACAACCTTAAGCTCCTCCTGACAATTCACAACCTTCCAAACTATTGGGTTGGGGGGTGGCAGTCCCCTCCTATTCCTCGGCGGTTATAGCAAACCCGTGAGACGATGTGAACGGCGAGGGAGAGGATGGCGGTGAAGCATCGTCGGGCCAACTGCTTTTCTCCTCTTGCAGTTGGGTTTGGTCGACGAAGGCTCCACGGGCTCGCTCTGGCATGACACCCTCACAAACGGCACCCTGTAGATGCTCGATCCTTCAATCACTGATATACGCTCCATCTTGGATCGATACTCCCACCACCGCTGCCTCACGATCGGATTCGGTGAATCTGTTTGCTCCATGGCCTAGAGGAGTGATACATCTCCAAAGTATCTATAGTTTTTGATTGTTCCATGCTATTATATTATCTGTTTTGTATGTTTAATGGGCTTTACTATACACTTTTATATAATTTTTGGGACTAACCTATTAACCGGAGGCCCAGTCCAAATTGCTGTTTTTTTGCCTATTTTAGTGTTTCGCAGAAAAGGAATATCAAACGGAGTCCAGACGAATGAAACCTTCGGGAGAGTTATTTTTGGAACAAACACAATCTAGGAGACCTGGAGTAGACATCAGGGAAGCTTCGAGGAAGCCACGAGGGTCCAGGGCGCGCCCTACCCCCTGTGCACGCCCCCACCCTTATGGGCCCCTCGTGGCTCCCCTGACCGACTTCTTTCACGTATATATATCCATATACCCCCAAAACATCAAAGAGCACAATAGATGGGAGTTCCGCCACCGCAAGCCTCTATAGTCACAAAAAACCAATCGGGACCCTGTTCCGGCACCCTGCCAAAGGGGGGATCCCTCACCGGTGGCCATCTTCATCATCCCGGCGCTCTCCATGATGAGGAGGGAGTAGTTCACCGTCGGGGTTGAGGGTATGTACCAGTAGCTATGTGTTTGATCTCTCTCTCTCGTGTTCTTGAGGTGATACGATCTTGATGTATCGTGAGCTTTGCTATTATAGTCGGATCTGATGATGTTTCTCCCCCTCTACTCTCTTGTAATGGATTGAGTTTTTACTTTGAAGTTATCTTATCGGATTTAGTCTTTAAGGATTTGAGAACACTTGATGTATGTCTTGCATGTGCTTATCTGTGGTGACAATGGGATATTCACGTGATCTACTTGATGTATGTTTTTGTGATCAACTTGCGAGTTCAGTGACCTTGTGAACTTATGCATAGGGGTTGGCACACGTTTTTGTCTTGACTCTTCGGTAGAAACTTTGGGGCACTCTTTGAAATACTTTGTGTTGGTTGAATAGATGAATCTGAGATTGTGTGATGCATATTGTATAATCATGCCCACGGATACTTGAGGTGACAATGGAGTATCTAGGTGACATTAGTGTTTTGGTTGATTTGTGTCTTAAGGTGTTATTCTAGTACGAACTATATGATAGATTGAACAGAAAGAATAGCTTCATGTTATTTTACTACGGACTCTTGAATAAATCGATCAAAAAGGATAACTTTGAGGTGGTTTCGTACCCTACAATAACCTCTTCGTTTGTTCTCCGCTATTAGTGACTTTGGAGTGACTCTTTGTTGCACATTGAGGGATAGTTATATGATCCAGTTATGTTATTATTGTTGAGAGAACTTGCACTAGTGAAAGTATGAACCCTAGGCCTTGTTTCCTAGCATTGCAATACCGTTTGTGCTCACTTTTATCATTAGTTACCTTGCTGTTTTTATATTTTCAGATTATAAATACCCATATCTACCATCCATATCGCACTTGTATCACCATCTCTTCGCCGAACTAGTGCACCTATACAATTTACCATTGTATTGGGTGTGTTGGGGACACAAGAGACTCTTTGTTATTTGGTTGCAGGGTTGTTTGAGAGAGACCATCTTCATCCTACGCCTCCCACGGATTGATAAACCTTAGGTCATCCACTTGAGGGAAATTTGCTACTGTCCTACAAACCTCTGCACTTGGAGGCCCAACAACGTCTAAAGAAGAAGGTTGTGTAGTAGGCATCAAGCTCTTTTCTAGCGCTGTTGCCGGGGAGGTGAGTGCTTGAAGGTATATCTTTAGATCTTGCAATTGAATCTTTTAGTTTCTTGATATATCACTAGTTTAGTTTATAAAATAAAACTACAAAATAAAATGGAACTAAGGTTGCCTCATATGCTTCATCTTTTTAATGTCTTTCGGGAAAATGATGGGAAGGAAAATTGTGCTCAAGTACTAAAAGAAGAATTACATAGAATGCTTGACATAAAATATGTGAATGATGAGCATGATTGCAATGTTGTTAGTATGAATTCTTTGAATACCCATGATGCTAATGATATGCAAAGCCACAAGCTTGGGGATGCTATGTTTGATGAAGATGATATGTTTAGTCCCCCAAGTTTTGACGAGAATATTTATTATGATGAAAGCATGCCTCCTATTTATAATGATTATATTGTTGAAAGTGGGTTTGGAAGAGTGTCAAATTTAGGAAGTAATGATCCCACTAATTTGGAGGATGTTGAATATTATTGTGATAATTATGAAAGTGGATTTGGAGAGGTGATGACTTTATTTAGTGATGAATTCACTATTTCGGAAGAGGTTCCAATTGATTATGAGAACAAAGTTGCTATCTATGATGATTATTGTGATGACTTGTATGCTATTAAGAATAATCATAACCATGAAACTTGTCATCATGATTTTAGTTTTCAATTTGATTATGCCTCACATGATAATTATTTTGTTGAGTTTGCTCCCACTACTATTCATGAGAAGAAATTTGCTTATGTGGAGAGTAGTAAATTTTCTATGCTTGTAGATCATGAAAAGAATGCTTTATGTGATGGTTATATTATTGAATTCATTCATGATGCTGCTGAAACTTATTATGAGGGAGGAATATATGCTTGTAGGAATTGCAATAATATCAAGTTTCCTCTCTATGTGCTTAAAGTTTTGAAGTTATGCTTGTTTAGCCTTCCTATGCTAGTTGATTATTGTTCCCATAAATTGTTTGCTGACAAAATCACTATGCATAGGAAGTGGGTTAGACTTAAATGTGCTAGTCATATTCTTCATGATGCTCTTTTTATGTTTCAATTCTTATCTTTTATGTGAGCATCATTGAAATCATCATGCCTAGCTAGGGGCGTTAAACTTTAGCGCTTCTTATGAGGCAACCAATTTTATTTTTGTTCTTTGCTTTTTTGCTCCTGTTTAGTAATAAATAATTAATCTAGCCTCTTTTTATATGTCGTTTTATGTTTCAAGTAGTGTTTGTGCCAAGTAGGACCTTTGGGAAGACTTGGGTGAAGTCTATGCGATCTTGCTGTAAAAAACAGAAACTTTTGCGCTCACGAGATTAGCTTCCATTTTTTACTGGAGAGTGCTTTAAGGTTGATTATTTTCGAAGATGATTAATAGACAAATTCCTCAGGTCCACGAATTTATTTCAGAATTTTTGGAGTTACAGAATTTTTCGAATGATACAGATTACTACAGACTGTTCTGTTTTTGATAGATTCTATTTTCTATGTGTTGTTTGCTTATTTTGATGAATCTATGAGTAGTATCGGAGGGTATGAACCATAGAGAAGTTGGAATACAATAGATATTACACCAATATGAATTTATAATGAGTTCACAACAGTACCTAAGTGGTGATTTATTTTCTTATACTAACGGAGCTTACGAGTTTTCTGTTGAGTTTTGTGTTGTGAAGTTTTCAAGTTTTGGGTAAAGATTCGGTGGACTATGGAATAATGAGTGGAAATAGAGTAAGATTGGGGATGCACAAGGCACCCCAAGGTAATATTCAAGGACAACCAAGAGCCTCAGCTTGGGGATGCCCCGGATGGCATCCCCTCTTTCGTCTTTGTTCATCGATAACTTTACTTGGAGCTATATTTTTATTCACCACATGATATGTGTTTTTCTTGGAGTGTCATTTTATTTTGTTAGTATTTGCTTGATGTTATTTAGAATAATGTTTTGCATCTATATTTTCAATAAAAATGTCAAGGATAGCCTTTACCATGCTTATTTTGCAAGTATACATGTTGTTGTTTCAAAACAGAAAGTTTACCGCTGTTGCAAAATTCCCTAGAAAAGTCAGAAAATGATAAAATATTGAAATTTTTTGCATACAGAGCTCTGATAATTTCCTACAGTGCGGTATTTTTCTCATAATTTTTGGAGTTAGGGAAGTATGATAAATCTTGCATTCTTTACAGACTGTACTTTTTTGGCAGATTGCTGTTATGTTTGCATTGTTTGCATATGTGATACGTCTCCAACGTATCTATAATTTTTTATTGTTCCATGCTATTATATTACCCATTTTGGATGTTTATGGGCTCTACATTACACTTTTATATCATTTTTGGGACTAACCTACTAACCGGAGGCCCAGCCCGAATTGCTGTTTTTTTGCCTATTTCAGTGTTTCGAAGAAAAGGAATATCAAACGGAGTCCAAACGGGATGAAACCTTTGGAAGCGATCTTTTTGGAACAAACGCAACCCATGAGACTTGGAGTGGATGTCAAGAAGACAATGAGGCAGCCATGAGGGTGCCCGGCGTGCCCCCCACCCTCATGGGCCCCTCATGGCTCCATCGACCCACTTCTTTCTCCTATATATATACACGCACCCAGAGAACATCCAGGAGCATAATAGATCGGGAGTTCCGCCACCGCAAGCCTCTGTAGCCACTAAAAAACAATCGGGACCCTGTTCCGGCACCCTTTCGGAGGGGGGATCCCTTACCGGTGGCCATCTTCATCATCCCGGCGTTCTCCATGACGAGGAGGGATTAGTTCACCCTCGGGGCTGAGGGTATGTACCACTAGATATGTGTTTGATATCTCTCTCTCTCTCTCTCTCTCTCTCTCTCTCTCTCTCTCTCTCTCTCTCTCTCTCTTTCTCGTGTTCTTGATTTGGCACGATCTTGATGTATCGCGAGCTTTGCTATTATAGTTGGATCTTATGATGTTTCTCCCCCTCTCCTCTCTTGTGATGAATAGAGTTTTCCCTTTGAAGTTATCTTGTTGGATTGAGTCTTTAAGGATTTGAGAACACTTGATGTATGCCTTGCCGTTCTTATCTGTGGTGACAATGGGATATTCACGTGATCTACTTGATGTATGTTTTGGTGATCAACTTGCGGGTTCAGTGAACTTATGCATAGGGGTTGGTAGTTTGGCACACGTTTTCGTCTTGACTCTCCAGTAGAAACTTTGGGGGCACTCTTTGAAGTACTTTGTGTTGGTTGAATAGATGAATCTGAGATTGTGTGATGCATATCGTATAATCATGCACACGGATACTTGAGCTGACAATGGATTATCTAGGTGACATTAGGGTTTTGGTTGATTTGTATCTTAAGGTGTTATTCTAGTACGAATTCTATGATAGATCGAACGAAAAGAATAGCTTCGTGTTATTTTACTACGGACTCTTGAATAGATCGATCAGAAAGGATAACTTTGAGGTGGTACCCTACAATAATCTCTTCGTTTGTTCTTCGCTATTAGTGACTTTGGAGTGACTCTTTGTTGCATGTTGAGGGATAGTTATATGATCCAATTATCTTATTATTGTTGAGAGAACCTGCACTAGTGAAAGTATGAACCTTAGGCCTTGTTTCCTAGCATTGTAATACCGTTTACGCTCACATTTATCATTAGTTACCTTGCTGTTTTTATATTTTCAGATTACAAAAACCTATATCTATCATCCATATTGCACTTGTATCACCATCTCTTCGCCGAACTAGTGCACCATACAATTTACCATTGTATTGGGTGTGTTGGGGAAACAAGAGACTCTTTGTTATTTGGTTGCAGGGTTGCTTGAGAGAGACCATATTCATCCTACGCCTCCCACGGATTGATTAACCTTAGGTCATCCACTTGAGGGAAATTTGCTACTGTCCTACAAACCGCTGAAATTGGAGGCCCAACAACATCTACAAGAAGAAGGTTGCGTAGTAGACATCAAGCTCTTTTCTGGCGCCGTTGCCGGGGAGGTTAGTGCTTGAAGGTATATCTTTAGATCATGCAGTTGAATCTTTTAGTTTCTTGTTTTATCACTAGTTTAGTTTATAAAAGAAAACTACAAAAAAATGGAATTGAGTTTGCCTCATATGCTTGATCTTTTTAATATCTTTCGTGAGAATTATGGAAAGGAAAATTGTGCTCAATTGCTAGAACAAGAATGCACTAAAATGTTTGGTACTAGATCTTTGTATGATGAGCATGATTGCAATGTTGTCAGTATAAATTCCTTGAATATCCATGATGCTAATGATATGCAAAGCCACAAGCTTGGGGAAGCTATGTTTGATGAAGATGATATTTTTTGTCCCCCAAGTTTTGATGAGCAAATTTATTATGATGAAAGCATGCCTCCTATTTATGATGATTATTGTGATGATACGTATGCCATAAAGAAGAATTTTGCTTATGTGGAGAGTAGTAAATTTTCTATGCAAGTAGATCATGAAAAGAATGCTTTATGTGATGGTTATATTGTTGAATTCATTCATGATGCTACTGAAAATTATTATGAGGGAGGAACCTATGCTTGTAGGAATTGCAATAATATCAAGTTTCCTCTCTATGTGCTTAAAATTTTGAAGTTATGCTTGTTTTGCCTTCTTATGCTAGTTGATTATTGTTCCCATAAGTCGTTTGCTCGCAAAATCCCTATGCATAGGAAGTGGGTTAGGTTTAAATGTGCTAGTCATATGCTTGATGATGCTTCCGTTATGTTTCAATTCTTATCTTTTATGTGAGCATCATTGTCATCATCATGCCTAGCTAGAAAGGCATTAAAGAAAAGCGCTTGTTGGGAGACAACCCAATATTTACCTTTACTTTTTTGTGTGTGTCCACATTATTATGCTACTGTAGTAATCATGTTTTATAGCTTTTGTTTCAATAAAGTGCCAAGTAAGACCTTTAGGATAGCTTACGGTGACAGTTGTGTTGATCCTGCTGAAAATCAGAAACTTTTGCGCTCAGTAAATTAGTTTTGATAATTCAAAGAAATGTGATTTTGATCTTTTTCTTTTCGCTCTGCATTGGTACACAAATTTCTCAGGTTTTCCTAATTTTGTAGAATTTTTTGAGTTACAGAAGTATTAGAATCATACAGATTACTACAGACTGTTATGTTTTTGACAAATTCTGTTTTCATTGTGTTGTTTGCTTATTTTGATGAATCTATGAGTAGTATCGGAGGGTATGAACCATATAGAAGTTGGAATACAGTATATATTACACCAATATTAATTTAGAATGAGTTCACAACAGTACCTAAGTGGTTATTTATTTTCTTATACTAACGGAGCTTACGAGTTTTCTATTGAGTTTTGTGTTGTGAAGTTTTCAAGTTTTGGGTAAAGATTCGGTGGACTATGGAATAAGGAGTGGCAAGAGCCTAAGCTTGGGGATGCCCAAGGCACACCAAGGTAATATTCAAGGACAACCAAGAGCCTAAGCTTGGGGATGCGCCGGATGGCATCCCCTCCTTCGTCTTCATCCATCGGTAACTTTACTTGGAGCTATATTTTTATTCACCACATGATATGTGTTTTGCTTGGAGCGTCATTTCATTTTGTTTTGTTTTGCTTGCTGTTTGAATAAAATACCAAGATCTGAAATTCTTAAATGTTAGAGAGTCTTCACATAGTTACATAATTATTCAACTACTCATTGATCTTCACCTTATATCTTTCGGAGTAGTTTGTCATTTGCTCTAGTGCTTCACTTATATCTTTTTAGAGCACGGTGGTGGTTTTATTTCGAAGAAATAGATGAACTCTCATGCTTCAGTTATATTATTTTGAGAGTCTTTTAGAACAGCATGCTATTTTCTATGGTTATAAAATTGGTCCTAGAATGATGGGCATCCAAGTTGATTATAATAAAAACTATCATAGAAAGTGAATTGGATGCTATGGTCAATTTGATGCTTGATAATTGTTTTGAGATATGAGGATGGTGATATTAGAGTCATGCTATTGGAGTAATTGTGAATTTGAGGAATACTTGTGTTAAAGTTTGTGATTCCCGTAGCATGCACGTATGGTGAACCGCTTTGTGATGAAGTTGGAGCATGATTTTTTTGTTGACTGTCTTCCTTATGAGTGGCGGTCGGGGACGAGCGATGGTATTTTCCTACCAATCTACCCCCCTAGGAGCATGCGCGTAGTAATTTGTTTCAGTGACTTGTAGATTTTTGCAATAAGTATATGAGTTCTTTATGACTAATGTTGAGTCCATGGATTATACGCACTCTCACCCTTCCACCATTGCTAGCCTCTCTTGTGCCGCGCAACTTACGCCGGTACCATACACCCACCATATACCTTCATCAAAACAGCCACCATACCTACCTATTATGGCATTTCCATAGCCATTCCAAGATATATTGCCATGCAACTTTCCACCGTTCCGTTTATTATGACACACTCCATCATTGTCATACTGCTTTTGCATGATCATGTAGTTGACATCGTATTTGTGGAAAAGCCACCTTGATAATTCTTTCATACATGTCACTCTTGATTCATTGCATATCCCGGTACACCGCCGGAGGCATCCAAATAGAGTCATGTTTTGTTCTAAGTATCGAGTTGTAATTCTTGAGTTGTAAGTAAATAAAAGTGTGATGATCTTCATTATTAGAGCATTGTCCCAAGTGAGGAAAGGATGATGGAGACTATGATTCCCCCACAAGTCGGGATGAGACTTCAGACTTAAAAAAATGCTGAGGGAGTCCTGGACTAGGGGGTGTCCGGATAGCCGGACTATCATCATCGGCCGGACTCCAAGACTATGAAGATACAAGATTGAAGACTTCGTCCCGTGTCCGGATGGGACTTTCCTTGGCGTGGAAGGCAAGCTTGGCGATACAGATATGTAGATCTCCTACCATTGTAACCGACTCTGTGTAACCCTAGCCCTCTCCGGTGTCTATATAAATCGGAGGGTTTTAGTCCGTAGGACGGACAACTATTACAACAATCATACCATAGGCTAGCTTCTAGGGTTTAGCCTCCTTGATCTCGTGGTAGATCCACTCTTGTACTACCCATATCATCAATATCAATCAAGCAGGAGTAGGGTTTTACCTCCATCGAGAGGGCCCGAACTTGGGTAAAAACATCGTGTCCCTTGTCTCCTGTTACCATCCGCCTAGACGCACAGTTCGGGACCCCCTACCCGAGATCCATCGGTTTTGACACCGACATTGGTGCTTTCATTGAGAGTTCCTCGGTGCCGTCACCGATAGGAAGGATGCCTCTTCCTGCCTTTAAAGACGGAACCATCGCCAAAGGAGCTTTGGCCGCCGGCCAAACTATCCGGCTAGGTGGTTTTCTTATGACCGCCTGTTCGGCCACCGCTTCAACGACGACCTCTCGGGTCATCAAAAGCAATCTTCACGTCAACTCGGAATTCGCCGAGCAGCTGGATCCAATGGAGCTCTCATCCGTAAACGAGCTCTTGGATCATATCGCCGCCCTGGGAGTCGCTACAGACTACAATCAGATTGGGCTTAAAACCGATCTGAGAGAGATTAACTCTCCCCAGGTTACCCACCACGTTCCAGTGGTAGAGGAACGACGCGGCGAATCTTCTTCTATATTGAAAACTAGTCATGTCCGCACTCCCGAACCCTCCATGCCGGATTCCCGCGGAGGAACGGACGTCGATCAAGCACTGAACCTAAAGTCAGACATTGGACCAGACTCATTGGACAACGTCCAGCAATCCAAGCTTCCAAATTCGGAAACTTTCCGGCCCTTGAGCCTCGAGATGGGTAGGGTTCCGAACTTAATTCCACCCACCCACCCAGACATATGCGATATATCTCAAATCCGGCAAGAGCCCGCTGAAACAGTACATCATTACTGGGCCAGATTCCTCCTGGTTATGGACAGGATAAAGGACTGCCGTGAGGAAAGCGCAATTTCAATTTTCTGCAATAATTGCACGGACGAAGGAATCTTGAACGCCGTCAGTCGTCGCAAAATTACACGCTTCGATGATCTGGCGTCCATAGTACGAAAGTACTGTGCGATGGAGAGTTTCCGGAAAACCGAAACTAAGTTTTGGGACAATCCGACCCCGAATACAACCCTAGTCCGAAACAAAAGGGTGCATCACACTCAGGCACCAGGCACAAAAAACAAAAAGCAAAAACCCCATAAAGGGCACGGAACCGTACTGGAGGGATGGCTCAGCGGACCCTGTAAAATTCACAGTACAGAAGGCGCCACTCCAACACATAGCCTTCGAGCATGTTGGATACTACGGCAGGTGGCCAAAAGTGGCGAAGAGCTTCTAGCCCCGGAGAGCCACTCCAACAGTACCAGTACGGTGTCAACAGTCTTCGAGACTTTTGCATCAAATAATATGCGGAAACGAACAATCCGCAGCCTCGCCGAAGTCTACCAAGTAGCAACAACAAATCCATGGAGCGACACGGCCATCACCTTCAACGCCAGCGACGAACCTAAATTCCGGACAGCCCGAGCACCGGCCGCATTGGTCCTCAGTCCAATAGTGGACGGCTTTCGCCTTACCAAGGTACTCATGGATGGCGGCAGCGGATTAAACCTCATCTATGAGGAAACTCTTCAAAAAATGGAAATAGACTGGAGCCGCATTCAGCGAAGCAGCACAACCTTTAGAGGAATAATCCCTAGCCGGGAAGCACGTTGCACAGGAAAAATCACACTTGATGTGGTGTTCGGCTCGCTGGACAATTACAGGTCCGAAGAAGTCACGTTCCAAGTGGCCCCATTCAGCAGTGGATATTACGCTATATTAGGACGGGAGGCATTCACAATTTTTCAAGCCATACCCCATTACGGGTACATGAAGCTTAAGATGCCCGGGCCCGGTGGAATAATCACTCTCGTTAGTGACCCGGACACAGCACTCCGCGCCGAAAACAAGATAGCCGCATTAGCCCTGGAGGCACTATCTGAAGCCCTAGCTGCAGAGGAACTCACCGCGCCGCGCTCCAGGGTGAATAGGGATGATGTGATACTCGATAAGAGATCCAAGTCCACCTCCTTTAAACCAGCTGACGAAATAGTCAAATTCCAGGTCCATCCAATGGACCCAACAAAGACGGCCTCCATCGGGGCACAGTTGAACCCTGATGTAGACGCCGCACTACGAGAATTCCTTCGGGAAAATTGGGACATCTTTGCCTGGCACCCTTCAAATATGCCAGGAATCCCACGCAGATTGGCAGAACACAGCCTAAACATCCTAAAAGGATTCAAGCCAGTAAAACAGGCTCTTCGGCAATTTTCCGAACCCAAAAGACAGGCAATGGGAGAAGAGCTAGCCAAACTACTGGAAGCCGGATTCATCAGACATCAAACATCCAGACTGGCTAGCAAACCTGGTAATGGTACCAAAGAAGGATAAATCCTGGCGCCTATGTGTCGATTTTAAAGACCTCAACAAGGCCCGCCCAAAGGATCCTTTCCCCCTTCCCCGCATCGACCAAATAATCGATGCTACCGCAGGGTACGATTCATTGTGCTTCCTTGACGCATACTCCGGCTACCATCAAATTAAGATGGCGGAGGCGGACCAAGCCGCAACGGCATTCATTACTCCATATGGACCATTCTGCTTTAACACGATGCCCTTCGGACTCAAAAACGCCGGCGCAACATATCAGCGCATGATCCAGACTTGTCTGGCTAACCAAATCGGCAAAACAGTAGAGGCATACGTAGACGACGTAGTTGTCAATACCAAACATGTCAAAACTCTAGTAGACGATTTGAGGCTCACATTCGACAACCTCCGAGCATATGACATCAAGCTGAATCCGGAAAAATGCGTTTTCGGCGTACCAGCCGGAAAGCTCCTGGGCTTCATTGTATCCAGTAGAGGAATTGAAGCAAACCCAGCCAAGATCCGAGCTCTGTCACAGCTGGATATTCCAAAAGACCTCAAACAAATACAAAAATTGACTGGATGCGTGGCGGCCTTAAGCCGCTTCATCTCCCGTTTGGGAGAAAAGGCATTGCCCCTCTATCGCCTCCTCAGGCGAACCAAACACTTTGAGTGGACGGATGCTGCCACTGCCGGACTCGAAGAAATAAAAGCCATATTGGCAACAAATCCGGTCCTAGCTGCGCCTAACCTGGGCGAACCAATGTTGTTATATATCGCGGCAACACATAAAGTTGTAAGCGCGGTGCTCGTCATCGAATGAGAAACAGAAGGGCATAAATTCCCTCTTCAAAAACCAGTGTACTACGTATCCACTGTCTTAACCCCCTGCAAGTCCCGTTACCCGCACTATCAAAAGATAGCGTACGCGGTGTTCATGGCATCCCGGAAGCTCCGACACTACTTTCAAGAGTGTTCGATAACAGTGGCCTCAACGACATTATAAACAACCGCGACGCGACGGGCAGGATTGCAAAATGGGCCATTGAGCTCTTACCATTCGATATAACTTACAAACCTCGGCGAGCTATAAAGTCGCAAGTCTTGGCTGACTTTGTCGCTGAATGGACTGAAGCCGAACTCCCTAAAAAGTACGGCACATACTCCAATTGGATTATGCATTTCGACGGCTCCAAAATGTTGGCCGGTTTGGGGGCTGGCGTCGTATTGACGTCCCCAACCGGGGACATAGTCCAGTACGTACTCCAGATACTGTACACGGACTCCAACAACGCAGCCGAATACGAGGCCCTCCTACATGGCCTCCGGATGGCAATCTCCATGGGCATTCAACGCCTAGAGGTGCGCGGGGATTCAAACCTTGCAATATCCCAAGTAAATGGAGACTTTGACACCAAGGATCCGAAAATGGCAGCCTATCGTAACGCTGTCCTAAAAATGTCAGCTCGGTTCGAAGGACTCAAATTCCACCACGTAACCCGGGATAATAACCAAGCAGCCGACGTATTGGCACGCATCGGCGTGAAACGCGATGCTGTCCCCCCAAACATCTTCCTGGAACGGCTCTTTAAGCCATCCGTACTATGGGAAGAGGAGTCCAGAAATAACAACACGGAAGCAGCTGCACTACCCAACACAGAACAATCTGACATAATCGGCGGCTCAGCCGATGAAATAACACCTTCACCCCACGAAATAATGGCAGTAATTGCCCCGTGGACAGAGCCATTCCTAGCCTACTTAATTAGGCAGGAACTTCCCGAAGACCAAAATGAGGCCCGCTGCATAGTTCGGCCATCTAAAGCCTACAAGGCCCACGAGGGAGAACTTTATAAGAAAAGCACAACCGGAGTCCTTCAAAGGTGTATCTCCGAAGAGGAAGGGTGAAACCTTCTGGCTGAAATTCATGCCGGACTAGGCGGACACCACGCCGCAGCTCGGGCCCTTGTAGGCAAGGCCTTCCGTACAGGATTTTACTGGCCGACGGCCCGGGCAGATGCTTAGGACTTAGTCCAAAGATGCGTTGGTTGTCAGCTCTTTGCTAATCAGAGCCATATGCCACCTACCGCCCTCAAAACTATACCCATTACCTGGCCGTTCGCGGTCTGGGGGCTTGACATGGTTGGACCCCTTAAAGGGGGAACCCACAAGCAAAGGTACCTATTGGTCATGGTGGACAAATTCACCAAATGGATAGAGGCCAAGCCAGTTAAAACGGCAGAGTCCGGACCAGTGATAGACTTCATATCCGGGGTAGTACACCGTTATGGCATCCCCCATAGCATCATCACCGATAACGGCACGAACTTCACGGTCGACGAGGTCAAACTCTGGTGCAAAAATATGGGCATTAAGCTCGATTACGCTTCAGTCTATCACCCTCAAACCAACGGTCAAGTTGAGCGAGCAAATGGTCTGATAATGAGCAGCATCAAGCCCAGACTAGTGCGGTCCCTTACGGAATCTAACACGCACTGGGTAGAGGAGCTCAACTCCGTGCTCTGGGGGCTGCGGACCACGCCAAACCGTACTACCGGTTTCACACCATTTTTCATGGTATACGGCGCAGAGGCAGTTTTGCCCTGCGACATAATTCATGACTCACCTCGAGTGCGCATGTACGAAGAAAGAGAAGCCGAGCTGGATCGGCAAGACAGCTTGGACGCATTGGAGGAAGAACGCGATGTGGCAAAGGCCCATTCCGCATTCTATCAGCAGCAGGCTCGAAGATATCAAAGCAGAGAAGTACGGGCCAAAACTTACAACATTGGCGAACTAGTTCTATGCCTGCCGGACAAGAAAAAGGACAAACTCAAGCCCAAATGGGAGGGTCCCTTCGTCATCGACCAAGTCCTGACCGGCAGAGCATACCGTCTGCAAAATGCATCGGACAACCGACTCGAGCCGAACCCATGGAACGCGGCCCGCCTCCAAAGATTTTACGCCTAGCGCCGGACTAAGAGTTCGTTTCCTTCCTCCATCCATATTTTTACACTTCAGCAGTCTTTTCATTTCTCTCTTTTCTCTCACCTTTTTCAAAAAAGCCCCTAGAGGCCTATTTGCGCATTGTTCGCACACACTTGATGTGCTATCCGCACTCATTATACCTGGGGGCTTCTTTACCAGAAGCTTACTTATCCGGGCTTCATGCCCAGCACATGTGTCAAACTTCCACATGTACCTTTTATTCACCATTATATGCATCGATATGACTTAAGTTTTGGCCAAGCTGGGTAGCCTGGCTCCTGTGCTTACCCCTACTTCCCGATTGTTCGGCTAGGAGGTAAAGGGAGCACCTCTGCGATTGTTACTGCCAGGTCAGCCGGATGTGTACCTCAGACTGGGTGAAGCCGAAAGCTAGCGTTCTTAAGGGAATATTCGGTCGGTGACTCGAAAGATGATTTTTTTACATATTTTTATCTACCCCCAGATGTTTTCCTGCTTTTTTCGTAGTCCGGACATGCACTTTAGGGCATGCCTCCCAGGGAAAGGAACCCTTAACAGAACTATTCTCCCTGGAAGATGTTTCTTACTAACCATGTAATATAACATAACTAGTTGGGCACTTGTCTGATAAAGCACTAATGACCCCTACGCCTGGTCTCCATGCATGCCCCGGTTTTGTCATAACCGAGAAGGTATTCGGACACACTCCGGACTCTAGGGTCCGAGGTCGAAGCGAAAAGGTCGGCAAAGACAGACGATCTACAATCCGGCTAGAAGGCATTTTACATGTCATTTTAATTACATCATCAAATTGACTGACCGTACTCCTCCTCAATCCCGTCTAACAGGCTGTCTAATTTACAGTCCCGTTGGGAATACGTAGCGGCCAACTCTACCTGGACGTACACTAAGCTCACAGGGATCTCCTTCCCATCGGGCCCCACAGGTCCGACCTCGGCCATGTGGTTGGGATCCGCCTTCTTGTACCGTGTCTTCACCATGGCCCAGGCCTCCCTGGCACCTTGATGGCAGGCCGATATCTTCCATAAGCGGAAGCGCTGCCGTGCTCCCTGAAGCTTCTCCGCAAGCTCTCCAAGGCCCTCAGGTAGGGAGACGGATGGCCACAGGGCCTGGACGACGCCACTCATCGCCTGCCGAACACGTTCGAGCAGTTGCACCAGCTCGGGAAGTTGGTCACCCGTCGAAACGGGCATTTCCTCCGCAGGGCGACCTGTGAGCGCACCTACAAGGCATATTTCTGTCAATAGGCTTCCTCGCCGAACTCTTCTTTTCAAAAGAATTCGCTCAAGCACTTACCATAGATGCCGCGACGAAGCCGCTGATTCTCCTTCACGGAGCCAGACAGCTCGGCCCGAACACCTTTCAGCTCTTCCCCAAGCTGGGTGTGGGCATCTTGGAGTTTGTTCCTCTCCTGCTGTACCTTCATAAGCACCCTCTCGCCGGCCTTCAGCCGGCGCAGTAGGTGTTGCTTGTCCGGATCCAGTCCGGCAACATCTGCAATATCAAAGTCAGACTTACATGCACGCCGCACACCTCTTATCTTTTTGAAATAATGTGTTACCAGGCGGGGTCTCTGTGTCTCCTCCCGCGGTAGCGAGTGCGGCCTCAAGTTGGGCCTTGCACTCTTGCAACTCCTGGGACAATTGGGCATTCTTCTCTGTAAGATCCTGCAAATTATATGATCCTTAAATCAGTTACTTTAACTACAAGTCTCGGGGGCTACTGGCATATATAACCATAAAAATCTCTTACCCGTATGTATTTTACATATTGCTCCGTGGCTCTGGTTAAACCATCTCGAGCAGCACGGAGGTGTGCGTCTCCCGCGTTAAAGGCATTCAACGCCTCTGGGAAGAAACACGCGTCACGCAGAACTGTCCGGCGATGCCTATGATTCATGGCGCTCTCCACCTCAGACTTGGTGGCGGACAGCCGGTCGGCATCCTCCACTGGAGGAGAATCCGGCTCGCGCCTTGCGCTCGCCTCCCCCTCCGGACCAGGTGTTGGAGCCTGGCGGGCGGAGGCTTGGTTGGCAACCTCTCCGGACACCGTCCGGCGAGTGCTCCTTCTCCTGGAAAGGTCATGAGCATTAATACGCCTCCTGGAAATCCTTTTCCTAAATAACAAGACGTGGGCTATACCGTTGCGGTGACGTTTCGACTCGTGCCGCACTCCTCTTCCGCCTGCGGGGCCGGACTGACCCTTGTTGGTCAGCCGCCGTGGGCTCGGCTTCCTGCCTTGAAGGCACCTCCTGCGAGACACCATCATATACGGTGGTCAGAAATGTGCAAGGACGAAATGATGGTGTCAGGACTTCGGTCATATTCACCTGGGAAGCCGGGGTTAGGCCGGGGTAGTCAGCCGTGATGGCGACTAAAGCATTGTCCATGCTGAGTTGGTGGAACACCCCGTCAATTAGCTCCACCTTTATGTCCGGATCCTCTTCGAAGGCCGGATCAAGGGATCTTCCCGGATCCTCGGGTTGTGGGGCCGGACTATGTATGCTCTCCACAGTCCGGCGCAGTTCCTGCGTCAAATCCATAAAGTAAGGTACTTAACTTTGAAAGCACGGGTCGGATAAATGAACGTCCGCTTACCCAGCTCCGAGGGTTATTCATTGAGAACCCATTCAATGGGCTCGTCTGGAGGAAGTCTTCCTTCTCCCCCTTGTATAGGCCGGATAGAATCTTCATCAGATCTTCGGCCGACTCCGGCCCTTTGCGGCCATGACGGGTGGCATCATTTTCCCCGTTGAAATCCCACATGGGGTGGCCCCTGTATTGCAGCGGCTGCACCCCCCGCATTATGCACGTGGCCATGACTCCAATCATGGTCAATCCGGAATGGGCTAGCAATCTTATCCGGCCCATCAGATAATGGACGCCCTTGTCTTCCTCTAGTTGAGGGCTCCGCGGGCGCCAGCTTAGGCGCTTCTTCAGAGGAGCCCCACTAAACTCCGGGAGGCCGATCCGAACTGGGTCCGGCAGTGGAGCGTCCTCTACATAGAACCATTCCGAAGGCCAGTCTTCGGACGCCTTCTTTGGGGTTCCGGATGGGTATCCGGTCCCGGCGATGCGCCATATTTCGGCACCGCCCACTTGATATATTGACCCCTCGTGAGAACGGGGTATGAGGCAGAATAGCCTCTTCCACAGCGCAAAATGGGGCTCGATGCCCAGGAATAGCTCGCAAAGAGCTACAAAACCCGCGATATGCAGAATAGAGGCGGGTGTGAGGTGATGGAGCTGGAGTCCGTAGAACTCCAGGAGCCCGCGGAGGAACAGATGTACAGGAAATCCGAGCCCCCTTATTAGATAGGGGACGAAGCACACCCGCTCTCCTTTAGAGGGGCTAGGGGTGGCCTCCGCTTGCTTCCCACCTTTGTAGGTGGCCAACCCGGCTCGAACCGGGACCATAAAGGCCGGAGGAAGATATCCCTCAGCTTGAAGCTTCACCAGCTCGTTGTGCGGAACCGAGCATCTCCTCCAATCTCCTGGCGGAGGGCTGGGAGCGCGAGAGGAGGAGTCGCGTCGACGGTCCATGATGGAATGGGTTTATGTCAGAAGCGCTCCGATGAGTACTCACAGAGGGAAGATGGTGTGATTTGGATCTGGATTCTTATCTCTCTTATAGGCAGATTATTTGCGCAGCTAGGGGGTAAAACATAAAAGATACCCTGGCTTTTCGCATTCGTGCGACGCGTGGAAGAGGGCCATTATTGGGCGTGGAAGCCAAGGAGCGCAACATTTGTGAGGGATCCGGACACTATTCGTCAAACACATGGAATTTGGAGGAGAACCCGCCTTGCAACGCCGAAGACTATATACGCGCTGGACTCATCGTCATTGAAGCCTGGTTCGGGGGCTACTGAGGGAGTCCTGGACTAGGGGGTGTCCGGATAGCCAGACTATCATCATCGGCCGGACTCCAAGACTATGAAGATACAAGATTGAAGACTTCGTCCCGTGTCCGGATGGGACTTTCCTTGGCGTGGAAGGCAAGCTTGGCGATACGGATATGTAGATTTCCTACCATTGTAACCGACTCTATGTAACCCTAGCCCTCTCCGGTGTCTATATAAACCGGAGGGTTTTAGTCCGTAGGACGGACAACCATTACAACAATCATACCATAGGCTAGCTTCTAGGGTTTAGCCTCCTTGATCTCGTGGTAGATCCACTCTTGTACTACCCATATCATCAATATCAATCAAGCAGGAGTAGGGTTTTACCTCCATCGAGTGGGCCCGAACCTGGGTAAAAACATCGTGTCCCTTGTCTCTTGTTACCATCCGCCTAGACGCACAGTTCGGGACCCCCTACCCGAGATCCGCCGGTTTTGACACCGACAAATGCCATAAAAAAGGATAAAGGCAATAAAAAAGAAGAGAAAGGCCATAAAAAAGGGAAGGCCCAAAAAAATGAGAGAAAAAGAGAGAAGGGACAATGCTACTATCCTCTTTCCACACTTGTACTTCAAAGTAGCACCACGATCTTCATGATAGAGAGTCTCCTATGTTGTCACTTTCATATACTAGTGGGAATTTTATGTTATAGAAATTTGGCTTGTATATTCCAATGATGGGCTTCCTCAAAATGCCCTAGGTCTTCGTGAGCAAGCAAGTTGGATGCACACCCACTTAGTTTCTTTCATACACTTATAGCTCTAGTGCATCCGTTGCATGGCAATCCCTACTCACTCACATCAATATCTATTAATGGGCATCTCCATAGCCCGTTGATATGCCTAGTTGATGTGAGACTATCTTCTCCCTTTTTGTCTTCTCCGCAACCACCATTCTATTCCACATATAGTGCTATGTCCATGGCTCACGCTCATGTATTGCGTGAAAGTTGAAAAAGTTTGAGAATACTAAAGTATGAAACAATTGCCTGGCTTGTCATCAGGGTTGTGCATGATTAAATACTTTGTGTGATGAAGATAGAGTTTAGCCAGACTATATGATTTTGTAGGGATAGATTTCTTTAGCCATGTTATTTTGAGAAGACATGATTGCCTTGTTAGTATGCTTGAAGTATTATTGTTTTCATGTCAATATGAACTTTTATCTTGAATCATTTGGATCTGAACATTCATGCCACAATAAAGGAAATTACATTGAGAAATATGCTAGGTAGCATTCCACATCAAAAATTCTGTTTTTATCATTTACCTGCTCGAGGACGAGTAGGAATTAAGCTTGGGGATGCTTGATACGTCTCCAACGTATCTATAATTTTTTTATTGTTCCATGCTATTATATTACCCATTTTGGATGTTTATGGGCTTTACTTTACGCTTTTATATCATTTTTGGGACTAACCTACTAACCGGAGGCCCAGCCCGAATTGCTGTTTTTTTGTCTATTTCAATGTTTCGAAGAAAAGGAATATCAAACGGAGTCCAAACGGGATGAAACCTTCGGGAGCAATCTTTTTGGAACAAACGCAACCCAGGAGACTTGGAGTGGACGTCAAGAAGCAAACGAGGCGGCCACGAGGGTGCCCGGTGCGCCCAGGGGGTGGGCACGCCCCCCACCCTCATGGGCCCCTCGTGGCTCCACTGACCTACTTCTTTCACCTATATATATCCACGTACCCCGAGAACATCCAGGAGCATAATAGATCAGGAGTTCCACCGCCGAAAGCCTCTGTAGCCAGCAAAAACCAATCGGGACCCTGTTCCGGCACCCTGTCGGAGGGGGGATCCCTCACTGGTGGCCATCTTCATCATCCCGGCGTTCTCCATGACGAGGAGGGAGTAATTCACCCTTGGGGCTGAGGGTATGTACAAGTAGCTATGTGTTTGATCTCTCTCTCTCTCTCTCTCTCTCTCTCTCTCGTGTTCTTGATTTGGCACAATCTTGATGTATCGCGAGCTTTGCTATTATAGTTGGATCTTATGATGTTTCTCCCCCTCTACTCTCTTGTAATGGATTGAGTTTCCCCTTTGAAGTTATCTTATCGGATTGAGTCTTTAAGGATTTGAGAACACTTGATGTATGTCTTGTCGTGCTTATCTGTGGTGACAATGGGATATTCACGTGATCTACCTGATGTATGTTTTGGTGATCAACTTGCGGGTTTAGTGAACCTATGCATAGGGGTTGGCACACGTTTTCGTCTTGACTCTCCGGTAGAAACTTTGGGGGCACTCTTTGAAGTAATTTGTGTTGGTTGAATAGATGAATCTGAGATTGTGTGATGCATATCGTATAATCATGCCCACGGATACTTGAGGTGACATTGGAGTATCTAGGTGACATTAGGGTTTTGGTTGATTTGTGTCTTAAAGTGTTATTCTAGTACGAACTCTATGATAGATCGAACGTAAAGAATAGCTTCGTGTTATTTTACTACAGACTCTTGAATAAATCGATCAGAAAGGATAACTTTGAGGTGGTTTTGTACCCTACAATAATCTCTTCGTTTGTTCTCCGCTATTAGTGACTTTGGAGTGACTCTTTGTTGCATGTTGAGGGATAGTTATATGATCCAGTTAAGTTATTATTATTGAGAGAACCTACACTAGTGAAAGTATGAACCTTAGGCCTTGTTTCCTAGCATTGCAATACTGTTTACGCTCACTTTTATCATTAGTTACCTTGCTGTTTTTATATTTTCAGATTACAAAAACCTATATCTATCATCCATATTGCACTTGTATCACCATCTCTTCGCCGAACTAGTGCACCTATACAATTTACCATTGTGTTGGGTGTGTTGGGGACACAAGAGACTCTTTGTTATTTGGTTGCAGGGTTGCTTGAGAGGGACCATCTTCATCCTACGCCTCCCACGGATTTATAAACCTTAGGTCATCCACTTGAGGGAAATTTTCTACTGTCCTACAAACCTCTGCACTTGGAGGCCCAACAATGTCTACAAGAAGAAGGTTGCGTAGTTGACATCAGTATGCTTGCTTGTTTAATGATTCTATTTGAGGATAGGAGTATTAAATATGTAGAGACATTTACTATGCAATGGTGAATAATAATTTTAATGATTTGCTACAGTAGAGAATGATAAGGTTATTGCGTTGGTTTATACTAACTTATCTCACGAGTTCTTGTTGAGTTTGGTGTGGATGAAGCTTTCGAGACTTAGGTAACCGAGATATAAAAGGAATTAAGGAGACACAAAAGATCAAGCTTGGGGATGCCCAAGGCACCCCAAGATAATATTTCAAGAAGTCTCAAGCATCCAAGCTTGGGGATGCTCCGGTAGGCATCCCACCTTTCTTCTTCAACAATTATCGGTTAGTATCGGTTGAACCTCAGTTTTTGCTTCTTCACATGATGTGTGCTATCCTTGAAATGTCATTTTGTTTTGTTTTGCTTGCTATTTGAATAATATCCCAAGATCAGAAATTCTTAAATGTTAGAGAGTCTTCACATAGTTGCATAATTATTCGACTACTCATTGATCTTCACTTATACCTTTTGGAGTAGTTTGTCATTTGCTCTAGTGCTTCACTTATATCCTTTTAGAGCACAGCGGTGGTTTTATTTTGAGGAAATAGATGATCTCTCATGCTCCACTTATATTATTTTGAGAGTCTTAAACAACATGGTAATTTGCTTTGGTTATAAAAACTTTCATAGAAAGTGCATTGAACACTATGATAAATTTGATTCCTTATGATTGTTTTGAGATGTGAAGGTGGTGATATTAGAGTCATGCTAGTGAGTAGTTGTGAATTTGAGAGATACTTGTGTTAAAGTTTGTGATTCCCGTAGCATGCACGTATGGTGAACCGTTATGTGATGAAGTTGGAGCATGATTTATTTATTGAATGTCTTCCTTATGTGTGGAGGTCGAGATCGCGCGGTGGTTAACTCCTACCAACCCTTCCCCTAGGAGCATGCGTGTAGTACTTTGTTTTGATAACTTGTAGATTTTTGCAATAAGTATGTGAGTTCTTCATGACTAATGTTGAATCCATGGATGATACGCACTCTCACCCTTCCACCATTGCTAGCCTCTCTTGTGTCGCGCAACTTTCGCCGGTATCATACACCCACCACATACCTTCCTCAAAACAGCCACCATACCTACCTATTATGGCATTTCCATAGCCATTCCGAGATATATTGACATGCAACTTTCCATCGTTACGTTTATTATGACATGCTCCACCATTGTCATATTGCTTTGCATGATCATGTAGTTGACATCGTATTTGTGGCAAAGGCACCGTTCATAATTATTTCATACATGTCACTCTTGATTCATTGCACATCCCGGTACACCACCGGAGGCATTCATATAGAGTCATATTTTGTTCTAAGTATCGAGTTGTATTTCTTGAGTTGTAAGTCAATAAAAGTGTGATGATCTTCATTATTAGAGCATTGTCCTAGTGAGGAAAGGATGATGGAGACAATGATTCCCTCACAAGTTGGGATGAGTCTCTAGACTTTATGGAAAATAAAAGAGGCAAAAGAAGCCCAAATAAAAAAAGAGGCCAAAGAAGCCCACAAAAAAAAATGAGAGAAAAAGAGAGAAGGGGCAATGCTACTATCCTTTTACCACACTTGTGCTTCAAAGTAGCACCATGATCTTCATGATAGAGAGTCTCCTATGTTGTCACTTTCATATACTAGTGGGAATTTTTCATTATAGAATTTCGCTTGTATATTCCGATGATGGGCTTCCTCAAATGCCCTACGTCTTCATGAGCAAGCAAGTTGGATGCACACCCACTTAATTTCTTTTTGAGATTTCATACACTTATAGCTCTAGTGCATCCGTTGCATGGCAATCCCTACTCACTCACATTGATATCTATTGATGGGCATCTCCGTAGCCCGTTGATACGCCTAGTTGATGTGAGACTATCTTCTCCTTTTTCTTCTCCACAACCACCATTCTATTCCACCTATAGTGCTATGTCCATGGCTCATGCTCATGTATTGCGTGAAGATTGAAAAAGTTTGAAAATACTAAAGCATGAAACAATTGCTTGGCTGAAACCGGGGTTGTGCATGATTTAAATATTTTCTGTGATGAAGATAGAGCATAGCCAGACTATATGATTTCGTAGGGATAACTTTCTTTGGCCATGTTATTTTGAGAAGACATGATTACTTTGTTAGTATGCTTGAAGTATTACTATTTTTATGTCAATATGAACTTTTATCTTGAATCATTTGGATCTGAACATTCATGCCACAATAAAGGAAATTACATTGAGAAATATGCTAGGTAGCATTCCACATCAAAAATTCTGTTTTTATCATTTACCTACTCGAGGACGAGCAGGAATTATGCTTGGGGATGCTTGATACGTCTCCAACATATCTATAATTTTTGATTGTTCCATGCTATTATATTATCTGTTTTGGATGTTTAATGGGCTTTACTATACACTTTTATATTTTTTTTGGGACTGACCTATTAACTGGAGGCCCGGTCCAAATTGCTGTTTTTTTCCTATTTCAGTGTTTCGCAGAAAAGGAATATCAATCGGAGTCCAAACAGAATGAAACCTTCGGGAGAGTTATTTTTGGAACAAACACAATCCAGGAGACTTGGAGTAGACGTCAGGGAAGCTTCGAGGAAGCCACGAGGGTCCAGGGCGCGCCCTACCCCCTGGGCGTACCCCCACCCTCGTGGGCCCCTCGTGGCTCCCCTGACCGACTTCTTTCGCCTATATATATCCATATACCCCAAAAACATCGAAGAGCACAATAGATCGGGAGTTCCACCGCCGCAAGCCTCTGTAGCCACCAAAAACCAATCGGGACCCGGTTCTGGCACCCTGCTGGAGGGGTGATCCCTCACCGGTGGCCATCTTCATCATCCCGGTGCTCTCCATGACGAGGAGGGAGTAGTTCACCGTCGGGGCTGAGGGTATGTACCAGTAGCTATGTGTTTGATCTCTCTCTCTCTCTCTCTCTCTCTCGTGTTCTTGAGGTGATACGATCTTGATGTATCACGAGCTTTGGTATTATAGTCGGATCTTATGATGTTTCTCCCCCTCTACTCTCTTGTAATGGATTGAGTTTTCCCTTTGAAGTTATCTTAACGGATTGAGTCTTTAAGGATTTGAGAACACTTGATCTATGTCTTGCATGTGCTTATCTGTGGTGACAATGGGATATTCACGTGATCTACTTGATGTATGTTTTGGTGATCAACTTGCGAGTTCAGTGACCTTGCGAACATATGCATAGGGGTTGGCACACGTTTTCGTCTTGACTCTTCGGTAGAAACTTTGGGGCACTCTTTGAAGTACTTTGTGTTGGTTGAATAGATGAATCTGAGATTGTGTGATGCATATTGTATAATCATGCCCACGGATACTTGAGGTAACAATGGAGTATCTAGGTGACATTAGGGTTTTGGTTGATTTGTGTCTTAAGGTGTTATTCTAGTACGAACTCTATGATAGATCAAACGGAAAGAATAGCTTCATGTTATTTTACTACGGACTCTTGAATGGATCGATCAGAAAGGATAACTTTGAGGTGGTTTCGTACCCTACAATAATCTCTTCGTTTGTTCTCCGCTATTAGTGAATTTGGAGTGACTCTTTGTTGCATGTTGAGGGATAGTTATACGATCCAGTTATGTTATTATTGTTGAGAGAAGTTGCACTAGTGAAAGTATGAACCCTAGGCCTTGGTTCTTAGCATTGCAATACCGTTTGTGCTCACTTATATGATTAGTTACCTTGCTGTTTTTATATTTTCAGATTACAAATACCCATATCTAACATACATATTGCACTTGTATCACCCTCTCTTCGCCAAACTAGTGCACCTATACAATTTACCATTGTATTGGGTGTGTTGGGGACACAAGAGACTCTTTGTTATTTGGTTGCAGGGTTGTTTGAGAGAGACCATCTTCATCCTACGCCTCCCACGGATTGATAAACCTTTGGTCATCCACGTGAGGGAAATTTGCTACTGTCGTACAAACCTCTGCACTTGGAGGCCCAACAACGTCTACAAGAAGAAGGTTGTGTAGTAGACATCAAGGCCCTTCGAGAGTATCGCCGCCTTTTTGCTCTGTTGCAGATATTTAGCCATGGATGTCGCCGTCGCCGCTAGTTGGTCCTTGTTGTCAAACCAAGACTGTATCTCCAACATCCTAGCTAGCTTCCCAGGGTTACCGTCTGCGATCCTCATGTATCGGTTGTACTCCTCCATCGATCTACTTCTCCACATCACCTTCACTCGCCGGCGGTTGTTTTTGAATGGAAGAGGAGAGAAGCAGCGATGGTTTTGGATTAGAACGTGAGAGGAGCGGCTCTGCTTTTGGATTGGAACAGGAGAGGAGGGGCGGTGGTTTTGAAATGGAAGAAGATAGGAGCGGCGCTGGATTTAGTGGAACAGGAGAGGAGCGGCAGTGGTTTAAGAGGAGAGGGGCGGCGCTGGTCTTGGAAGTATTTTTTGTTTTGCGTATTTTTGGTCAAAGTTTGACCATGCACTGTATTTGAAGCAAAATGTGAATGCATGTCACCAAGAATTGCATCGTTTGGTTCGTATTTGAATGTACTTTAAAATTATATTATTTTTGTGACGTATAACATGGATACAAAATTATATTATCGAAGAGCAGCGTGCTAGACCGACCGACCGTCTAGGGTGCGACGCGAACGCGACGGGCGTGCTGTATACTTGTGTACCGCCATTTTCTTGAGGCTTTGCTCCATGGCGCAATCCATGGATACAAAATTATATTTAAAAGTCGAGGGCGGGGCTATTCCTGCGCGGTAGGCGGGGCAGTTCCACCTAGTCGGTTCGACATAGAGGCGAGAAGATGAGGGAGTAGGCTGCTGCAAACGTAGGGTTGTGTGATTTGACAGCGAGTTACTGCTGGACAGGTGGGCCCTGTCATTTGACTTGTCATTATCATTTTAACTGTGGCGCTACGACCGTCGTGAGTCTCCCGATTCCTGACCGCCTCCATGGTATATAATGCCAAGTACTGTATACTCCTTTTGGCAAACGCAATAAATACTATTCCTCTCTTTCAGTTTACAAGGCGTGCGCGTACCCCTAGGTCATCAATTTGACCAACCTAATAGAAGTCATATACAATATTACAAAAACATACCATTATAAACTTTAGATGATTTTCAAACGGTATAATTTTTGTGTTATATAGTTTATATTATGGTGATAAAATTGACAACCTAGGTATACTCGCAGGACTTGTAAACTAAAACGGAGGGAGTACGAAGAAAGAGATAGAGAGAAGTAAAAAAATTCTTATAGCCAACCTTAAATCTAACCTTGTTGTATGAGAGACTAAGTGATGACTATGTATGACATGCCAACATCAGATAGCCTAACGCACCTGGACGGAGGAAGTAGTTTCATGCATGCGAAATAGGAAAAAGTGCTCATTCATAGCCATCTGAAATCTCCAAGGGCGCGACCGCGCGAGCAAGGCGACGATCATGGTAGGAGTGACCATGATACGGGCTGCTTACAGCCCTTGGATCTGAGATCAAACGGTCGCATGCTAAGCTGCTGAAAATTTGTAGAATAACACTCCAGGATAGGATATTCACCCATAGGTCTAGAATCACGCCATGCAACCGTTCGATCTCAGATCCAAGGGCTCTCGGAAGCCCGTATCATGGGAGCATGGAAAGCCCTGCCATTCGCACACCCAACTCAGCATTTTTACAATCAATAACCGCTAGCATTTCGCTCCTACTCGTCACCGGCCGTCCTTTAACATTACGGCAGTTCGCTCCTAGTCGTCCCGTCCTTTCACATTACTGCGGTTCCACTAATCCTAACCCTCCTCCCAAATCCATGGCCTCGCAAATCTCCATGATCGGCGGTGAGTACAAGGTTAGAACCATCACCGGCGATGCGTTCGACGTCATCTACACCCATTCTTCTGTGACCTGAAAGGATGCCTTGCTCGCTTCAGACGCATGTTTGAAAACTCAAAGGTAGAGTGGGTCGCTGGGCTAGATATTGAGTACACCACAGTCCTAGGAACAGAGAAGAATCAAAAGGAGGAAGAGAAGAAGAAGCCCGCCGTGATCCAGGTTTGCGTGCATAACTTGTGCTTGGTCTACCACATATGCCATGCCGACATTGAGTGTGAGGAATTTAAGAACTTCCTTAGGGGCGGCCAAGTCAAATTCGTTTATGTAGACTTTATGAACGACAAAGAAGTCCTGGGTCAGATAGGCCTCGTTGTAGGCCAGCCCTTCGACCTCCAGAGGAATGTTCTGGTGTCCTCCCATCAGCCTTCAATGCTGACCCTGGCAGCAGCCATGGTTGATCATACGGTAAACTGATGAAACCTCCGCACAAGTTTCATCGTGCATGGCAGTGGAATGTACTAGATAGAGAGCACATCAATTACACTACAATGAATGCCTACCTTTGTTTCAATATCTACAAGGTTTGGATGAAGAGCGAGAGTTGATGTCTGCTAGAACTACGTCGGTATTTCCCCAAAGAGGAAGTGATGATGCAATATAGCGATGGTAGGTATTTCCCTCAGTGATGAGACCAAGGTTATCGAACTAGTACACACCACGTAAATCGCACATGCACACAAATAACAAATACTCGCAACCCGACGTGTTAAAGGGGTTGTCAATCCCTTTCGGGTACAGCGCCTCAAGATAGGAAAATAACGTGAGATAGAAGTGGTAGATAGGATAAATAGATCGTCGAACAAATAAATTGCAGCAAGGTACTTTTGTATTTTGGGTTTAATAGATCTAAAAATAAATGCAAAGGAAAATAGACCGCAAAGGCAAATATGATGAAAAGAGACGCTGGGGCCGTAGGTTTCACTAGTGGCTTCTCTCGAGAAAAATAGCAAACGATGGGAAAACAATTACTGTTGGTCAATTGATAGAACTTCAAATAATCATGACGATATCCAGGCAATGATCATTATATAGGCATCACATCCAAGATTAGTAGACCGGCTCCTGCCTGCATCTACTACTATTACTCCACACATCGACCGCTATCCAGCATGCATCTAGTGTATTAAGTTCATGAAATAAATGGAGTAATGCAATAAGAATGATGACATCATGTAGACGGGATCCGTTTATCTATTTTCTTAGATATAGACCCCATCTTGTTATCCTTAGTAGCAACGATACTTACGTGTCGGTTCCGCTTCTGTCACTGGGATCAAGCACCGTAAGATTGAACCCACTACAAAGCACCTCTTCCCATTGCAAGATAAATAGATCAAGTTGGCCAAACAAAACCCAAATGTCGGAGAAGAAATATGAGGCTATAAGAAATCATGCATATAAGAGATCAAAGAAGACTCAAATAACTTTCATGGATAAAAACATAGATCTGATCATAAACTCAAAGTTCATCAGATCCCAACAAATACACCGCAAAAAGACTTACATCATATGGATCTCCAAGATACATTGTATTTATAATCGAGAGAGAGAGAGAGAGAGAGGAAGACATCTAGCTACTAACTACGGACCCATAGGTCTACAAAGAACTACTCACGCATCATCGGAGAGGCACCAATGGAAGTGGTGAACCCCTCCGTGATGGTGTCTAGATTGGATCTGGTGGTTCTGGACTCTGCGGCGGCTGGAATGATTTTCGTCACCTCCCCTAGGGTTTCTCGAATATTGGGGCATTATTGAGCAAAAAGGCGGTTCATGGCGCACTCGAGGTGGGCACAACTCACCAGGGCGCGCCTGGGCCTCCTGGCATGCCCTGGTGGGTGCTGCTCCCCTCGAGCCACCCCCTAGGTGCTTTCTTGGCCCACTGGATGTCTTCTGGCCCAAAAAATCCTCCAGGAGTTTCGCTGCGTTTGGACTCCGTTTGATATTGATTTCCTGCGATGTAAAAAACATGCAGAAAACAACAACTGGCACTGGGCACTATGTCAATAGGTTAGTACCAAAAAATGATGTAAAATGACTATAAAATGATTGTAAAACATCCAAGAATGAAAATATAACTGCATGGAACAATCAAAAATTATAGATACATTGGATACATATCAAGAGCCAAGTGTGCAGTTCAAGCAAAGAAGTATTGGCCAAGAGGAAGAGGGACAAGGACGAAGTCGAGCATGTGGACGAGGAGTCCAAGTAAGGTGGCAGTGTCCTTTCTCATGGTGGTTGTAATGCAGTGTCTACCAGATTAGTTGCTTAGTTTAATTTCAGGGTGCCTCGTTTTATTTGAGGGGTGTGTTGTGCTGAACCCCCAGCAGAACTATGTTATTTTCCTTCTCGTTACTTCAACTCTTCAGTACGAAAAATAGTATTTCTTATAGTTCATCTTGTAGTTGGTAGTACTACCACTCGTTTCTTCACATTATATACGTACAATATATATGGACAACATCATATAGCCAGGAGTTTAGTTGTCAAAGAATTTCAAGGTGCCTAGTTTTATTTGAGGGGTGTGTTGTGCTGGACACCATTATTGTGACTCAAATCTCTTTTGCCATGTTATAATGACATCAATACCTATGAAACAACATGCCAACTCTCCCTCTATCTCACTATAGTACAATAAAGTGTGGGGCCTACTTGATCCCAACAGCGTTCTTATTTTCCTGTAAAATTATTTGCTTGGTTGCTCCTGACAAGCGGGGCCACACTTATCATTGTGAGATAGAGAGAATCAACATGTGGGTCTAGGCTTATTTTTTCATATAACGTGGTCAACGGGTTTGACGTGAAAATAACAATGTCTAATGGCATTTTTGAGCAAACATCTAATGGAACGATAGCATTTTTAGATATCTAATTGCATTTTGAGCAAGCATCTCATGGATCGATGGCATTTTTTAGTAGTTATAGCTTCTAATGGAAAAACTGAGTAGTGAGACACAACTAGTGGCATAAATTATAAAAACCCCAAGATTAAATAGGTATGCAAATTTATTTAATTCAATTTAGCATCCCATCTAAGCACGTACTTGCTTTTTTAATAGTACTATATGCATAATTTGGCGACAACGCTGTCTATATGTACCACCTTTTTTCTCTAATTTCATCTTGTTAGTTTTTCTCCATGGCGCAATCCATTGATACTACCACTGTACAAAAGTATATATTTAAAAGGCTAGAGGGTGGGGCAGTCTCGCTTGGTCGGTTTCACGAGAGGCGAGGGCCTTTGTGATTTGACGGCTCATTACTGCTGGAAGGCGCTTGTGATTTGACTGCTCGTATAAATATTGCCGACGACCTATGGAGGAGCAAAGAACTGTGCGGTATACTCAAGTTTTCCACTAGAGTACCAGTACGACAGAGGAGCACGAAACACGGCAGCCCAGTGCGATATGGCGATAAAAATGATCTAATTTGCTAGTCACGATCCCACGGCACCGCTCATCGTTAGCATTTTTCTATTCATGCCTCGCAGAGAAAGTGACACATGCGGCCAAACAAACACCCGAAGCAAAAGAAGAAACACAGGAGCAAAAGAAGAAGGAAGATTATCCACCTCCCCCCAAAAAAGAAGGAAGATACACACACAAAGTCTAGGGCGCTGCTCTCTACTACATGAAGGGTTGCTGGCCGCGGAGTCGTAACAGCTTCTTCATCGCCTCCACGACCTCCATGAAGGAAATATGCCCTAGAGGCAATAATAAAGTTATTATTTATTTCCTTATATCATGATAAATGTTTATTATTCATGCTAGAATTGTATTAACCGGAAACATAATACATGTGTGAATACATAGACAAACATAGTGTCACTAGTATGCCTCTACTTGACTAGCTCGTTAATCAAAGATGGTTAAGTTTCCTAACCATAGACATGAGTTGTCGTTTGATTAACAAGATCACATCATTAGGAGAATGATGTGATTGACTTGACCCATTCCGTTAGCTTAGCACTTGATCGTTTAGTATGTTGCTATTGCTTTCTTCATGACTTATACATGTTCCTATGACTATGAGATTATGCAACTCCCGTTTACCGGAGGAACACTTTGTGTGCTACCAAACGTCACAACGTAACTGGGTGATTATAAAGGAGCTCTACAGGTGTCTCCGAAGGTACATGTTGAGTAGACGTATTTCGAGATTAGGATTTGTCACTCAGATTGTCGGAGAGGTATCTCTGGGCCCACTCGGTAATGCACATCACTATAAGCCTTGCAAGCAATGTGACTAATGAGTTAGTTGCGGGATGATGCATTACGGAACGAGTAAAGAGACTTGCCGGTAACAAGATTGAACTAGGTATTGAGATACCGACGATCGAATCTCGTGCAAGTAACATGCCGATGACAAAGGGAACAACGTATGTTGTTATGCGGTTTGACCGATAAAGATCTTTGTAGAATATGTGGGAGCCAATATGAGCATCCAGGTTCCGCTATTGGTTATTGACTGGAGACGTGTCTCGGTCATGTCTACATAGTTCTCGAACCCGTAGGGTCCGCACGCTTAAGGTTTCGATGACAGTTTTATTATGAGTTTATGAGTTTTGATGTACCGAAGGAGTTCGGAGTCCCGGATGAGATCGGGGACATGACAAGGAATCTCGAAATGGTCGAGACGTAAAGATCGATATATTGGACGACTATATTCGGACTTTGGAAAGGTTCCGAGTGATTCGGGTATTTTTCGGAGTACCGGAGAGTTACGGGAATTCGCCGGGAGAAGTATTGGGCCTTATTGGGCCATATGGGAAAGAAAGAGGGGCTGCCTAGGGCAGGCCGCACGCCCCACCAAGGCCTAGTACGAATTGGACTAGGGGGAGGGGCTGTGCCCCATCCTTCCTTCCCTTCTCTCTTCCCTTTCCTTCTCTCCTACTCCTACTACATGGAAGGGCTCCTAGTTCTACTAGGAAAGGGGGAATCCTACTCCCGATGGGAGTAGGACTCCCCTAGGGTGCGCCATAGAGAGGGCCGACCCTCCCCCTCCTCCACTCCTTTATATACAGGGGCAGGGGGCACCCCATAGACACACAAGTTGATCTTTGTGATCGTTCCTTAGCCGTGTGCGGTGCCCCCCTCCACCATATTCCACCTCGGTCTTATCGTTGCGGTGCTTAGGCGAAGCCCTGCGTCAGTAGAACATCATCATCGTCACCACCCCGTCGTGCTGACGGAACTCATCCCCGACACCCTGCTGGATCGGAGTCCGGGGATTGTCATCGAGCTGAACGTGTGCTGAACTCGGAGGTGCCGTACGTTCGGTACTTGGATCGGTCGGATCGTGAAGACGTACGACTACATCAACGGCGTTGTTCTAACGCTTCCGCTTTCGGTCTACGAGGGTACGTGGACTACACTCTCCCCTCTCGTTGCTATGCATCACCATGATCCTTGCGTGTGCGTAGGAAAATTTTGAAATTACTACGTTCCCCAACACTCTATCTGCTCGCGCATCTCCTCCGCCATCTTCATTCTATCCATGACGCGGGATTTCTCGACATGAGCCTTCATCATCTCTTCCACGGCCGCATTACATACCTTGACAGCAGCCGGGTGCTTGATGCGGAGCTTCGCCAACTCCTCCTTCTATTCCATGACGAGGGCGTGCGGCATCTTCAGTGAGGAACTACTCTTCTCATGCAGCCTCTTCCAACTGACGTTCTCCTCCTTCACCAGGTTGAGCTCGTGGCGGAGCTTCGCATTAACCTCTTGAAGTTGTAGGATTTCACCGGTCGCCTTCTTATCCGAGGCAATTCTCTTCTTTAGCAGCATCACCAAGCCGGCGGTCAACTCCCCTAGCTCATTGAGCTCAGCGGGCATGTCGTCGAGCCTCTCCTTCAGCAGCTCCACCAAGACGTCGATGAACTCCTTCTGCTTATTGAGCCGATCGGGCATGTCATCGAGGGATAATGACTCCAGTGCCGCCAGCTCAGCATCTTCGCCTCCGCGGTTAGGGCGCTCTTGGGAGCCCTTGCCTGCTCGTGAGAGATCTTTCGAGGTCTCTGAGGGAGTCCTAGACTAAGGGGTCCTCGGGCGTCCGGTTTATTCAATGTGGGCCGGACTAATGGGCTGTGAAGGTATAAGGAAGAAGACCACCTCTCGTGTCCGTCTGGGACTCCCATATGCGTGAACGGCAAGTTTAGGTGTCCGGATATACTATTTCCTTTCTATTAAACCAACTTTGTACAACCCTAGGCCCCTCCGGTATCTATATAAACCGGAGGGTTTTAGGCCGGAGGCAGGATCATAACATCGATAGGCTAGCCAAGTTAGGGTTTAGCCATTACGATCTTGAGGTAGATCAACACTTGTAACCCCTGTACCCATCGAATATAATCAAGCAGGAGTAGGGTTTTACCTCCATTAAGTGGGCACGAACCTGGGTAAACATTGTGTCCCTTTGATCATTGTTACCATCGATCCTCAGACATACAGCTTGTCCTCTCTCTACCCGAGATCTGCCGGTTTTGACACCGACATTGGTGCTTTCCTTGAGAGATCCACTGTGCTATCAATAGAAGGATTGATGGCTTGCCTATTCATCAACAATGACGCTGTGTCCAGGGAAACCTTTCTCCCCGGACAAGTCTTTGTATTTAACGGCTTCATGCCAACTCGGTCGGCCACCTTGAGTAGGTAGACAGTTACGCCTCCGGCCACTAGATCAAGTTCGGAAACCTGAACTACATCATCGATATCCGAGGAGATTTGATCTTCGAGGGGATCGCGGCCTCGGTTGCCGCCCCCTGCCCTCATGAAGGAAGCTCTTTGGATCCATTCTTAGACCCCGTCCAGGGGTCGACACTCACACCCGCCTCGGCCTTAGATCCGGAGCAGTTCGTATTGTCCGAAGACGGGAGGATCAGCCCCGCCGGACTCTTTTCCATCATGGAACTTCCAACCGGAGACCCAGACGCGATCTTGGACTCGCCTCTGGATAACTTTGAACCGCCGAGGTCTGCGTCCATCGAGCCCGACCAGGCATTTATCACCGAACCCAGCCCTGCAGATCCACAAACTCCTATCCGGCTTTCGCCCTTAGACGAAGCATTGGGCTTAATGCGGTATCTCGCCATTACAGAAGCTTTGCCTCCGAACTGCACCTAGCATGGGCTGGGGGCTGAGAGCGGGGAATTTTATGACCCGCCAACCACCCACTTAATAGCCATTGTCGAGGATTTAACCGACATGCTAGACTACGCGTCCGAAGACATCGACGGTATGGACGACGATGCCGATGCCGAATCAGGCCAAGTCCCACCCATTACAGGCCGTTGGACGACCACTTCTACCTATGACGTATACATGGTGGACACCCCTGATAAAAAAGGATGATGGGGCCACTCAAAATCCAGATAAGGACAAGCCCGTCGACGAACCACCAAAGTGCTAACCCCAGCGATGCCACACACGATTGCGTCGGGCAAGGGACAGCAATACCGGCACCGGAGACATGAGACTCCGGACAATGCCGAAGACCCCGAACACCCCGTTGAGCCCACATTTGAACAGGATGAGAGGGAGGAGGGTCAGTATAGCCCCGAACATGCTGATCATGAAGATTCAGAGGACAGCAACTATATGCCAGTCTCCGAAGAGGATGTTAGCCTTGGTGACGAAGATTTTATCGTCCCAGAGGAACCTCTCGAACAAGAACGCTTCAAGCGACAGATCATCTCCACCGCGCGGAGCCTGAAAAAGAAGTAGTAGCAGCTCAAAGCTGAACAGCATACGCTCAATGAAAGGTGGACCAAGGTTCTAGCCACCGAGGAGTACGACCCTGAGCGGCCCATAAAAAGTTACCCCAAGCGCAAGCTGCTGCCACAATTCAACGACGAAGCCCTTGAGCCAATACCGTAGAAATACGATCATGCAGATCAACCAGGCCGACCACCACATGGACGGGACAAAACGACACATCACGCCGAACACCAGCCCGCACCCCCTCGCCGAATAGGCAAGGAGACAATGGCTGCAGGCTATACATATGATTTACATCAGGACCTGGCCAATAAAGCCGGTCAGACCAGATCAATCTATGGATCGAGAGGCCATGCCTCGACGCGAGATAATGTCTATGAAGCCCGACATGATGGACATTACAATATTCATGACCAACATCGAACTCAGATGTCATCCAATTTCCGCAGTGATGTTGCACGGTATAGAGGTGCCGCACACTCTATGAGCTTAACTGGTGAGGTGATGCAACACCAGTTTCCGGAAGGGTTCAAGCCCGTAAACATCGAGCAGTATGATGGAACGACGGATCCGGCCGTCTAGATCAAAGACTTTCTTCTTCACATTCATATGGCTCGTGGAGATGACCTTCACGCCATTAAATATCTTCCTCTAAAGCTGAAAGGACCAGCACGACACTGGTTGAACAACCTCCCAGAGAACTCCATTGGAACCTGGGAAGATTTGGAAGATGCTTCTCGGGCCAACTTTCACGGCACTTATGTCCGGCCACCGGATGCTGATGACCTAAGTCACATAATCTAGCAACCTGCTGAATCGGCTCACAAGCTTTGGAATCGGTTCCTAATAAAAAAGAACCAAATCATGGACTGTCCAGACGCCAAAGCCTTAGCGGCCTTCAAACACAGCGTCCATGACGAATGGCTCGCCCGACACCTCGGGCAGGAAAAGCCGAAGACCATGGCTGCTTTAACTGGACTCATGACTCGTTTTTACGCGGGTGAAGATAGTTGGTTGGCTCGTAGAAACAACAACTCTAGCGACCCCGGCACCTCTGAGTCCAGGGACGGCAATGGTAGACCACGCCGCAATAAAAACAAACGGCGGAGTAATAATGACGACGCGGATGATATGGCAGCTGATGCCAGATTCAGTGGTTCTAACGCCGGTTAACGGAACAAACCTTTCAAAGGCAACAGGGATGGTCCATCCAACTTGGAAAAAATCCTTGAGAGGCCCTGTCAGATTCATGGCACACCCGACAAGCCTGCTAACCACACCAACATAAATTGTTGGGTTTCAAACAGGTCGGTAATTTAAATACCGAACACAAGGGAAAGGGACCTCCAAGCGAGGATGATGATGAACCCTGTCAGCCGAACATCGGGGGACAAAAGCAATTTCCCCCAGAGGTGAAAACAATGAACATGATCTATGTCACTCACATTCCCAAAAAGGAGCGCAAGCGTGCACTAAGGGACGTCTACGCCGTAGAGCCCGTCGACCCAAAATTCAATCCATGGGTAGTCTGTCCGATCACCTTTGATCGTAGAGATCACCCAACCAGTATCCGCCAGGGGGGTTTGGTTGCCCTGGTACTCGATCCAATCATCGATGGATACCATCTCACTAGAGTCCTTATGGACGGCGACAGCAGTCTCAACTTGATTTATCAAGACACTGTCTGCAAGATGGGCATTGACCCATCAAGAATCGAGCCTAGTAACACTACCTTTAAAGGTGTGATACCCGGCATGGAGGCCCGTTGTACGGGCTCATTAACACTGGAGGTAGTATTCAGCTCCCAGACAATTTTTGAAGTGAAGAACTGATCTTCGACATCGTCCCCTTCCGCAGTGGTTATCACGCATTGCTCGGACGAATTGCCTTCGCCCACTTTAATGTACCCCTGCACTATGCTTATTTGAAGCTTAAAATGCCCGGACCACGTGGTGTTATTACAGTTAATGAAAACATGGAGTGCTCCCTCCGTACTGAAGAGCACACCACGGCCCTTGCAGCCGAGGTGTATGGCGGCCTCAGTAAGCCGAATAATTCGTCGGACATCAAAGCCAATGACATATCTAAACGAGTCTGGTCCGCGCATCACTGCAATAACTCGACGGATCCGGACCTCGATTAACAGTTTGGCCTCCGTCAATTGCCCCATAAGGTTGAGGCTTACGTATCGCACGTACATAACTTCGCACTCAAGATACCTTGGGGAACACCGAAGGCACACTGCGCAAAAAGTCCATACTACGACTAGACCCTATTTGGACCTTATACATTTTTCACTTGAGGTTCATTACGAGCCCTATTTACTGTACGGTTGCACCAGGGACCCTTTCAAGGCTAGCTTTTCCCTCCTTTACGGACAACCATCAAATACCCCTGTCAAAGGATGCGTTACTAAGGAGAAATAGCGCAGACGTGCGGCAGGGCATCACTGGAGTCTTCGAACCATTGCTTTTTAGGACTTGTGCTAGACGTTCCCTTATGTAAATATTTAGGCATGTAACATGACCTCAATATTTATGGTATTGTCTGTCGAAATACGTCTTGATGTACTGATAAAGATATAATGGAAACAGATGATCACCACCTTTGGTTTGATATTTATATCATAATCCGTATTCCCTCCTTGCTTTCGACCGACGTATGCGTTTTTCGGCACGGCCTTCATACCAGGGGCTGTATTTGGCCCCGCAAACTCTTAAAGTCCGAACACCTATAGGGAACTCAGTGTCCCGGATATTGCACTATATGCATCGGCTCCGAATCATGTCTTTGGCCTATAGTTGGGTTGCCCGGCTCCTATGTTTGCCACCTTACATTCCGCAAGTTCGGCTAAGGTAGCAAAGGGAGAACTACTGCGATTGTATTTCTGGTTCGTTCGGTCAAGTACCTCAGTAGAGAAAGACGAAAACTGACTGTCATGATATGCGAGAGCGGGCAAGCGATCCGGTGACTTAGTGTTATACTACAAATCGTTCGCAATTTATGCCGTATTATACGAGGGGCTGGGATTCGACCAGCCTTGTTGCAAAGGTGTCATAATCCAGATTGCCGTTCATGCAGCAGGGGCTAGTACTTAGCCCCACCAATGGACTCCTATGGCTAAGTGAAAGTAATAAGCCACATAGTCCAATTTCCTAGTTCATCTCGCAGGACGCCTCCTATACAGGACCAAGACGTTGCATAAAGTGTGGCCATGCATTCCCGAACACCCCTGTAATATCTACATGGAGGCAGAAGCCGATGATTGGTAACTTTCAGACTTATAAATAAACGGCCGTACAGGAGGATAAATTAATCAAATCAAAAGACCAAAGCATAGACATTTCACATCATGAGTTCATTACATGGTTTTTTACAACCCGAACTCCACTACTCAAATATGATATCCTTTGGACATTGGCCCTCTACAATTCGGGCACCTTCAAGGACCTCGCTAAAGTACTTCTCCGTCCTTCAGTGATCCTTGCCTTCGGGCGGCCTTGCGGTTTCAATTTCGGTGGCCTTCATCTTTGCCCATTGCATCTTGACACGGGCAAAGGCCATCCGGGCACCTTCTATGCAGGTCGACCGCTTTATGGCGTCAATCCGAGGACGCACATTGATGAGTCGCTACACGAGGCCGAAGTAGCTGTTGGGCATGGGCTCGGCTAGCCATAGCTGGACTATCATGTCCTTCATGGCCAAGCTGGCCACCATATGCAGCTCAGTCAGCTGCTTTGGCTGATCACTAAGGGGCATCAGATGCTCTAGCGTAAGATACTGCGAACAGAACAGCTTCTCCATCAAGCTCCCCTCTTCGGCTCGGAAGAACACCACGGTGTCAGGACCACTCCTCGCCAGATCCGTAAACATGCCTGGAGAACTCCAAACTCGGGTCAGCAAGATGTATCTCCTACTTGCAAATTTACTCTGTAGAAGAAAAGCCTTACCGGTTGCTATCTGCCTTGCCTACTGGATCTCCTGGCAAGCGCTCTGGGACTCAACCCAGGCTTCGTTGATATCGTGGAGAGCCTTGGCGAGTTCGGACGCTTGGTCCAAAGTCTTCTGCTCTAAGGACTCACACTTAGTAATGGCTTCCTTGAGCTCTTGCTCGACTTCGCCCACCCGAGCCTCATGTTTTCAGTGGATAGTTTGCTCTGCCTCCAGCTCCTTCGCCGCCTTGTCAGTGACTGCCCTGTTCTCCTCCGCCTCTTTTTGGGCTTTGGCAAGCGCACTCTTGAGGCATCCGACCTCGGTCACGCCAACTATGATTATAATCATAAAAATTCAATAAGTTAAAAGAATCAATACACATATCACTTCTGGTATGTAAGTTCTGCATACCTTGCGTTTCATTAAACCGCTTATTGACGCAGTCGAGCTCCTCATCGGCTAATCTAAGTTTCCGATTGAGCATGGAAACCTCTGCGGCTTGGGCAGTAGCCGCCAACATGGATGCCTATCTCACACAATAGCACAATACATTAGTAACTTGTTTTGGGATCCTCTGTCCGAATTGTTCTAATCCGGATAGAGTCTCAGGGGCTACTGTCTATACATGGGTTCATCCTTTTATATGAAAAACTTGTTAGAGAATTACATCGCATACCTCAAAGCCCGTAAGTAGGCTATAGAAGGCTCCGTTCAATCCGCTTTTCGCAGACTGAATATTTTCCATAATCGCACCCATCAAGGTGCGGTGCTCCTCCATGATGGAAGCGTGTTGCAGCACTTCCTCCAGAGCATGAGCGGCCTCCGGATTAACGAAGCCCGCAGATGGAGCTGCTGCTCCTCCCCCTTCTGTCGAAGGGGGTTGTTGATCCGAACCCGGAGCCACATTGGTTCCGGGACAGTGTTCGGCGGTGGCCCGGCCTATTGAGACCCTCCACCCTCGGTGGTCGTGGGGGTCGTCGTCCCCCGGTCGGCGGTATCCGAGGTACTAACCTCGGGCGCCTTCTGGACGGCCTCGTCCGCCCCTCCTCGGCCAGGAGAGGTCCTTTGGGACGACACCTCGGTGTCCTCCATGGCAGTGGGGGAGGGGCTTGTGATGGTTCATTGCTCTCCACCTCTTCAAGCTCTAGAGAGTTCCCTGACAAAGACGAGGTGTTCGGGGTATCGCGTGGAGGGCTGAAAAGCAAGCAAAGATATAATTTATATGACAGAGGCAGGTAAGCGGAAGCTGAATAAGTAAGATTTTGGTACTTACCATTCGGCCAGGGGCTTCACCCTGGAGGCTCTCCTTGGGCTGTCTTCAGACTCCGAGTCTGAACTGACCGAGAAGGTAATCTTCTTCCTCTTCGGTGCCGCCTCCCCTGGGTTCTTGGTGGTTGTCCTTTTCTTCTTCCCCGTCTTGCGAGGGGAGTCTCTCTGCACCTCCTCTTTGTCCTCGTCTTCCTCGTGAGAGGAGATGACCTCGGCCTCTCCGGACATAGCGTCCGAAGGACCTCTGCGGCACGTCCCTCCCTTGGGCTCCTTGTCCTTCTTCTCTGGTGCTTGGTAGGGCGCCAGGACCATCATCTCTGTCAGCTGTGGAGTGACTGGATCTTCGGCAACAAAGCCGAACTCTTGATCCGCTCTGCTTTCTTTGTCTAGCCCTAAAGAAGTGGGCTAATAAGATTCATACTGATCAAAAATACACACTGGAAATATCTTTGGAAAGCTAATACTTACCAGAGTGGCCGGATTCTCGGCGTCGAGCCCTACATCTTCGGTCTGATCATAAACTCAAAGTTCATCGGATCCCAACAAACACACCACCAAAAGACTTACATCATATGGATCTCCAAGAGACCATTTTATTGATAATAAAGAGAGAGAGGAAGCCATCTAGCTACTAACTACGGACCCGTAGGTCTACAAAGAACTACTCACGCATCATAGGAGAGGCACCAATGGAAGTGGTGAACCCCTTCATGACGGTGTCTAGATTGGATATGGTGGTTCTAGACTCTACGGTGGCTGGATCAATATTTCGTTGACTCCCCTAGGGTTTCTAGAATATTGTGGTATTTATAGAGCAAAGAGGCGGTTCGGGGGGCACCCAAGGTGGGCACAACCCCCAGGGCATGCCTGGGCCCCCTAGCGCACCCTGGTGGGTGCTGCTCCCCTCGAGCAGCCCCTCAGGTGCTTCCTTGGCCCATTGGCTTTCTTCTGGCCCAAAAAAATTTCTCCAGGAGTTGCGTTGCATTTGGACTCTATTTGATATGGATTTCCTACGATGTAAAAAACATGCAGAAAACAACAACCAGCACTGGGCACTATGTCAATAGGTTAGTGCCAAAAAATGATATAAAATGACTATAGAATGATTGTAAAACATCCAAGAATGATAATATAACAGCATGGAACAACCAAAAATTATAGATACGCTGGAGATGTATCAGCATCCCTTAATTCCTGCTCGTCCTCGAGTAGGTAAATGATGAAAACAGAATTTTTGATGTGGAATGCTGCCTAACATGCTCATCACGTTCTTTTCTTTATAGCATGGTCATATGGACTTTTATATGATTCAAAGCAATTGTCTAGTTTTGACATGAAGACTTTAATACTCAAGCATACCAACAAGCAACCATGTCTTTCAAAATATCAATAGTAAAGCAAGTTATCCCTAGCCCATCATGCTCAGTCATTGATCCATTCATGAAACACACTCGAATATTAGCTACACCCAATGCTCAAATACGATCATTGTGCCCCTTAGTTGGTGCTTTATAAGAGAAGATGAAGAATCAAATTCAAAATAAAAATTGCACAAGTAAAAGAAAGGCCCTTCGTGGAGGGAAGTAGTGATTTGTAGAGGTGCCAGAGCTCAGAGCTTAAATTGAGAGATAAAAATATTTTTGAGAGGCATACTTTTCCTACCAACAAAAACGACTTGGAGCATCCCAACACATTCCATGCTAGATACATCATAGGTGGTTCCCAGATAGAAAATAAAGTTTATTCCTTTTTCCACCATAACTTTCACTTTCCATGGCTAACCGTATCCACGGATGCCCTCTATACTAACACTTTACAAGGAATTTATTATTTGACAACATAAAGTAAATTCATTTATTCATTTCGGGACTGGGCATCCCTAGTACCTTTGCCATACTCTCGTGCAATGACAAGTGAATAAACACTCATCGTGAGAATAACACATCTAGCATGGAAAATATTGGCTACGCTTTACCCCCTCGCGAGTAGTAGAGCACACAAAAGAGAAATTTATTTTGAATATTAGAGATGGCACATGCAAATTTGCTTAGAACGGCACGGAAATACCACATATAGGTAGGTATAGTGGACTCATAAGGCAAAACTGGTTTAAAGGGTTTTGGATGCACAAGTAGTGATCATACTTAGTGCAAAATGAAGGCTAGCAAAAAGATTGAGAAGCGACCAACCAAAAAGCGGAAAATCTCATACCCAAGCATTAAGCATAAGTAACACCGAATAATGAATCATAAGTAGGATATAAATTTCATTGCGTAACTATTGACTTTTGTGCTTGCATATGGAATCACAAACCTTAACATCAATATTCCTACTAAAGCACAATTACTCATCAACATGACTCACATATTATATCGTCATATCTCAAAACCATTACTAATAATCAAGTTTATTTTGTCCAATGATCTTAATGAAAGTTTTTATAATATCCTCCTTGGATATGTATCACTTTGGGACTATTTTCATATGTTGCTTTTGATAGGCTCAAACAAATATAGGTGAAGATCATGAGCATAAACTTTTCTTTCTCTCAAAATAATCTAAGTGAAGCAAGAGAGAATTTCTTAAAAATTTACTAACTCCCAAATAAATCTAAGCGAAGCATGAGTGCATTTCTTCAAAAATAACAAAGCACACCGTGCTCAAAAAGATATAAGTGAAGTACTAGAGCAAGTCCATGGCTCTAAAAATTTAAGTGAAGCATAGGAGCAAGCACAGCATAATTTTTGGCTCTCTTAAAAGGGTGTTCCCAGCAAGGATTCAATGCTTAAAACACAAAGCAAAACAAGCAAATACTCATATCATACAAGACGCTCCAAGCAAAACTCATATCATGTGACGAATAAAAATATAGTTTCAAGTAAAATACCGATGGTTGTTAGAAGAAAGCGGGGATGCCACTCAGGGGCATCCCCAAGCTTAGTTGCTTGCTACTTCTTTGAATATTATATTGGGGTGCCTCGGGCATCCCCAAGCTTAGCCTTTTTCTTATGCTTATTCCTTCATCCATCGTAAGATAACCCAAAACTTGAAAACTTCAATCACACAAAACTCAAACAAAACCTTCGTGAGATCCGTTGGTATAAGAAACCAAACCACTACTATAAGTACGGTAGCAAACCTATTCTTATTTTTTTTGCATTATATCTACTGTATTCCAACTTTTCTATGGCAAAAACTCATCAAAGAAAACCATAGAATCATCAAAACAAGCACACAAACAGAATCTGTCAAAAACAGAACAGTCTGTAGCAATCTAAAAATTTCGAATACTTATGTAACTCCAAAAATTACGAAATAAATTGGTGGACGTGAGTAATTTGTCTATTAATCCTCTGCAAAAAGAATCAACTTAAAATCACTCTTCCGTAAAAAAAATAACAACAAATCTCGTGAGCACAAAAGTTTCTATTTTTCAGCAAGATCAAATAAACTTTCACCCAAGTCTTCCCAAAGGCATTGCTTGGCACAAACACTAATTAAAACACAAAAACACAATTATAACAGCAGCATAATTGTGCTAACACTCAAGAACATAAAGCAAAAGGCAAAAATAAATTTTATTCATTGGGTTGCCTCCCAACAAGCGCTATTATTTTACGCCCCTAGCTAGGCATAATATTTTATTGATGCTCACAATAAATATAATAACTGGAACACAAAGAGAGCATCATAAAACAAGTGACAAATAAATTTAAGTATAACATACTTCCTATGCATAGGAATATTATAGGAAAACAAATTAGCAAGACAAGCAAGATCTAGCATATGCAAGGAAGAAGAAAGAAACAAAAGCAATCTCAACATGAAGAGAGGTAATTTAGTGACATGAAAACTTCTACAACCATATTTTCCTCTCTCATAATAATTACATGTAGGATAATATTCAAATTCAACATTATAACTATCAAAAATATTCTCTTCATGATCCCCATGCATGCAAAGTTGACACTCTTCCAAAATAGTGGGATTAGCATCAACTAAAGTCATGACCTCTCCAAACCCACTTTCATAAAAAAAATCATAAGATTGAACACTCTCCAAATATGTGGGATTATTTTTACCTAAAGTTAACACTCTTCCAAACCCACTTTCAATACTATTGCAAAAATTATTATCAATATCATATTCATCACGAGGCATAAATAAATTTTCAAGATCATAAGAAGCATCATCACCCCAATCATGGTCATTACAATAAGTATCAGACATATCAAAACTAGCATCCCCAAGCTTGGGGTTTTGTAGATTATTAGCACAATTGACATTAATAGAATTTATAGTAAAGTCATTGCAATCATGCTTTTCATTCAAGGTGCTATCATGGATCACTTCATAAATTTCTTCGTCTAACACTTCCTCACAATTTTCAGATTTACGAATTTCAAGCAAAACTTCGTAGAGATAATCAAGTGCACTCAAATCACTAGCAACTGGTTCAACATAATTAGATCTCTTAACAAGATTAGCTTGTGGATGAGGATCCATATCAATAGATTTTTAGCAAGCGAAGATGCAAGCAAATAGAAGACACGTGGTCACACAAGCAAACATAGCAAACAAGAGATCTGACAGGAAAAAGGCGAACGAAAAAGAGGGCGAATAAAACGGCAAAGTTTTGTGAAGTGGGAGAGAGGAAAACGAGAGGCAAAAGACAAATAATGTAAATTGCAAGGAGATGAGATTTGTGATTAGGAACCTGGTTGATGTTGAAGATCCTCCCCGACAGTGGCACTGGAAATTCCTTCTGATGTCTGCTAGAACTACGTCGGTATTTCCCCAAAGAGGAAGGGATGAAGTATAGCGACGGTAGATATTTCCCTCAGTGATGAGACCAAGGTTATCGAACCAGTAGGAGGAACCTCCTCACACCACCTAAACAACACTTGCACAGAAATAACAAATAGTCGCAACCTGACGTGTTAAAGGGGTTGTCAACCCCTTTCGGGTACGATGCCTCAAGTAGGAAAATAACGTGAGGTAAAAAGTGGTAGATAGGATAAATAGATCGCGGAACAAATAAATTGCAGCAAGGTATTTTTGGTTTTATAGATCTAAAAATAAATGCAAGAGAAAATAGATCACAAAGGCAAATATGATGAAAAGAGACCCGGGGGCCGTAGGTTTCACTAGTGGCTTCTCTCGAGAAAAATAGCAAACGGTGGGAAAACAATTAATGTTGGGCAATTGATAGAACTTCAAATAATCATGACGATATCCAGGCAATGATCATTATATAGGCATCACGTCCAAGATTAGTAGACCAACTCCTGCCTGCATCTACTACTATTACTCCACACATCGACCGCTATCCAGCATGCATCTAGTGTATTAAGTTCATGAGAAAACAGAGTAATGCAATAAGAACAATGACATGATGTAGACGAGATCTGTTTATCTATTGCGGTAGATATATATCTTATCTTGTTATCCTTAGTAGCAACGATACATACGTGTCGGTTCCCCTTCTGTCACTGGGATCAAGCACCGTAAGATCGAACCCACTACAAAGCACCTCTTCCCATTGCAATATAAATATATCAAGTTGGCCAAACAAAACCCAAATATCAGAGAAGAAATACGAGGATATAAGCAATCATGCATAAGAGATCGAAGAAGACTCAAGTAACTTTCATGGATAAAAACATAGATCTGATCATAAACTCAAAGTTCATCGGATCCCAACAAACACACCGCCAAAAGACTTACATCATATGGATCTCCAAGAGACCATTGTATTGATAATCAAGAGAGAGAGAGAGAGAGAGGAAGCCATCAAGCTACTAACTACGGACCCGTAGGTCTACAAAGAACTACTCACACGTCATAGCAGAGGCACCAATGGAAGTGGTGAACCCCTCCATGATTGTATCTAGATTGGATCTGGTGGTTCTTGACTCTGCGGCGGCTGGATCAATATTTCATAGACTCCCCTAGGGTTTCTGGAATATTGTGGTATTTAGAGCAAAGAGGCGGTTCGGGAGGCACCCAAGGTGGGCACAACCCCTAGGGCACGCCAGGGGCCCCTGGCGCGCCCTGGTGGGTGCTGCTCCCCTCGAGCAGCCCCTCAGGTCAACTCGGCAGTTTGACCCATGGGTACATGCGCCCATGGGAACCTGATCCGAATGGGCAGGGTATGGGTCTCCATGCACCCATTGGTACGACCCATGGGCAACCCGATTAGTGGTGGGTAGGGTATGGGTACAAGCCTATACCCATGGGTACCCGATGGGCTACCTGATTAATGTGATATGTGTGTGACCCGGTGAAATTATGTCATTATTAACTAATTATTTAGTATGTATGCCCAAGGCACATAGAGAAACATAGGGGAAAATGTAGGGTGAATGCATGGATCTATACATGCATGGGCCAAGCACGTAACACAGAACACATGAGAAAAAGAATTTGCCAGCCGAATGAGAAAAAGAATATGTGTGTGAGGCTCATGCACAAGGAAGATAGAAGGACCTAGCCCATCCCTCAAATAAGAGAAGCACCTGGCCCATGGGTTGCCCGTGCAAGCTAAAAGCACTTGGGCCATGTTCCACTTGACTCTGTCTCACCCATTCCAGTGCAGTACTGCAGTTGTCCTGATCGAGATAGTACCACCTCACCCATGGTAGTAGAAAAGGAATGGTTTGATGCCTATATTAGACAGCCACAGCGGAGGAGGAGGGAAGTCTTGTTGTCTACGAGGCTTCTTCCGGAACAGACAATGAAAAAATAGTCTTTTATTGCACTGATCCGATGGGTGCTCAATTGGGTCGGGCGATCCAGCGGGTTCGGGCATGGGTCTTGGGTTACACCCATGGGTAGGGTCGTGGGTTTGGCTATGCACCCGATTGTGTTTCGGACATGGGTCTGGTTTAGGTCTACCCGACCAAACCCGACCCAACTGCCACCTTGACCCTCAGGTGCTTCCTTGGCCCATTGGCTTTCTTCTGGCCCAAAAAAATTCCTCCAAGAGTTGCGTTGCGTTTGGACTCCGTTTGATATTGATTTCCTGCAATGTAAAAAACATGCAGAAAACAGCAACTGGCACTGGCACTATGTCAATAGGTTAGCACCAAAAAATGATATAAAATGACTATAGAATGATTGTAAAAATCCAAGAATGATAATATAACAACATGGAACAATCAAAAATTATAGATACATTGGCGACGTATCAGCACCCTCATTGTAGAAGGAGTCATCATCAACGGTGGTGTCTGGCTCCGCGGCTCCAACATCTGGTTGCGACATCCAAGAAGAAAAGGAAAGGGGGAAAAGAGGGAGCAAAGCAACCGTGAGTACTCATCCACAATACTCGCAAACAAGGACCTACACTACATATGCATTGGTATCTGTATAAAAGGGTAATATCAGTGGACTGAACTACAGAATGCCAAAATAAGATGGGGATAGCTAGTCCTATCAAAGACTACACTTCTGGCAGCCTCCATCATGAAGCATGTAGAAGGAGTAGCTGGTAAGTTAACCAGGTATCAACGCATAGCATACCCCTACCCGGTGATCCTCCCCTTGTTGCCCTGTGGGAAAACGATCACTGGGTTTGTAGGATTGAAATTATGTCTAGAGGGAGGGTGATTAGACTACTTGACCAATTAAAACCTAACCTTTTTCCCAATTTTAATTCTTGGCAGATTTTACCAACATAGCACAAATCAAGCCACAATATAGTTCAAGCAAGCATGCAAAGAGTATATGAGCAGCGGAAAGTAAAGCATGCAACTTGGAAAAAGTAAATGGGAGGAGTTTGTAGGGAGCAAACGCAATGTTGACACGGAGATTTTTGGCGTGGTTTCGATAGGTGGTGCTATCATACATCCACGTTGATGGAGATTTCAATCCACGAAGGGTAGTGGCTGCGTGAGTCCACGAAGGGCTCCACCCATGAAGGGTCCACGAAGAAGCAACCTTGTCTATCCCACCATGGCCATCTCCCACGAAGGACTTGCCTCACTTGGGTAGATCTTCACGAAGTAGGCGATCTCCTTGCCCTTACAAAATCCTTGGTTCAACTCCACAATCTTGACGGAGGCTCCCCAGTGACACCTAACCAATCTAGGAGACACCACTCTCCAAAAGGAATAGATGGTGTGTTGATGATGAACTCCTTGCTCTTGTGCTTCAAATGATAGTCTCCCCAACACTCAACTCTCTCTCACAGATTTGGCTATGGTGGAAAGATGATTTGAGTGGAAAGCAACTTGGGGGAGGCCAGAGATCAAAATTCTTGTGGTTGGAATGGAATGTCTTGGACTCAACACATGAGTAGGTGGTTCTCTCTCAGAAAATGAATGCTGGAAGTGTAGGCACATTCTGATGGCTCTCCTCACGAATGAAGAATGGATGAAGGGGTATATATAGCCTCCACACAAAATCTAATCGTTACACACATATTCCCAACCTCGGTGAGACCGAATGGTAAAACTCAGTCAGACCGATTCAGGTCAAAAACTGAACGTTAGAGTTTTTGGTGGGACCGATACGATCAACTCGGTGAGACCTATTCGCTAGGGTTAGGGCATAACGTAATATCGGTGTGACCGATTACATGAACTTGGTGGGACCAATTTCAGTAATGGGCACATAGAGAGGTGGTCAGGAAAACTCGGTGGGACCGATTCACTCATTTCGGTGGGACCGAAATGTTACGAAAAGGAAACAGGGAGTTTGCATTGCGAACTCGGTTGGGTCGATTCGCTCATTTCGGTGGGACCGAAACATTATGAAAAGGAAATAGTGAGTTTGCAATCCCATCTTGGTGATACCGAGATCCCTGTCGGTGAGACCGAAGTGATTAGGGTTTGTGGCAGTGGCTATGTCAAATGAACCCGGTGGCGCCGGATATATCAAATCGGTGAGGCTGAGGTTGACTTTTAGGTTTGGGACAATGTGGAAATGAGAAAGTGGCTGAGGGTTTGGGAGCATATCACTAAGCATTTTGAGCAAGTAAGCCATTAAGCAACACCTCATCCCCTTTTAATAGTATTGGCTTTCATATGGACTAATGTGTTCTTGGATCACTTAAATAAAAATGTAGAGTCTTGAGCTTGTTGCCAATATATGCCCTTAGCATTTTGAGGGGTCCACATCTCTAGTCCATGCCATGCCAATCGTTGAACTTCCTGAAATGATCATCTTGAAAGATCATTAGTTCAATGAGCTATATGTTGTTAAAAATTACCAAAACCACCCAGGGATTAGTTGCACTTTCAATCTCCCCCTTTTTGGTAATTGATGACAACATATAGATCAAAGCATCGATAAAAGATAATAAGAATAAAAAAACATCATCGCTTTGAGAAGTATGTGATAAGTAAGAGCTCCCCCTAAATTTGTGCATTATTTAAGATTTGCTTTTGAATGCAAATGCACAACCAGTTAGGATCATGGGTTACTCTTCCATGTCACATACATCTTGGTGAACCGCTCAAAATGACAAAAATAGGAGCAAGCACTCATCATCAAGGCAAAGTGAATGTTCATACATTAAGGATAGAGAATATCATCATCCAAGCACAAGAATTAAGCATGATATGATCAAACACATGACCATACAAAGTATCTCACACACATAGACATAAAGTATCTCAACCAAGCAAACAAGAAAATAAGTAGCAAAAGAAGCAAAGCTCTATCTCTCTCTCCCGAAGCCTATGATCTGTACACTTTCTCCCCCTTTGGCAACAAGTTACCAAAAAGCTTGAAAATGCATAGTGCTATGCGACTCTCTAGGCTTGATCTTCAGGAGGTGGTGTTGAGAGGACTCCAAGGATGAAAGCATTTGTAGAAGTTGATGGAGATGATGGAGTTGCCACCGGAGGGACAACTGGAGCTGTGGCTGCAGGTGCTGATGCTGTAGCCCTAGTGTCTGGCACTGGCACTGCTGCAAACCTCTGTGCCCTAGGCACTCTCTGGAACACTTCTGTAGTTGCTTTCCCCTTCCTCTCTTCTGCTTCTTCCTGGAAATGCTCAACTACTGTTTGAATTTCAGTCACCTTCAAGTCAAGATCATAGAATTTAGTTTCAATGATCCTCTCCAAGCTCTCCTGGTTCTGTGTCAGGATGGCCAGTCCTTTCTCAGTCCTCAAGGTTTCGTGAATAAGATATCCAAGCTGGTCTTTCTTTGACTTGAGAAACTCTTGTGAAGCTTCTTCAACACTTGGCATCTTTGTTGCCTTCTCAACTTTTTCCTTTTGTCTCTTCTCTTGAGCCTCTAGAGATGTTGGATCTTCAGCAGTCATGACAACAGTGTTGTCCTCAAAATCAGGTCTCACGGGAAGATGTTCTTTGTCCAACAAGTATACTCCTTTGGGCATCTTGGAGTTTATCAACATATGTATGTGTGGAGCATACCCACATGACCTCTTCTAGTCAGCAGTTGTTCTCTTGATTGTCTCAACAATCAAACTCATGCCTTTGAATCTCTGAGGCAAATCAAAGAGCTGGAGTAAGTTGATGGAATGGCCTCTGATCATCCTATGATCTCCTGATTTGGGCAACAAGGTGTGCCTCAATATAGTGTTCATTGTGGCCAATCCAGACATTAAGTAATACACTAAGCCTGGCTTGTGAGTCTCCAAGGCTTTGTCAGGTATCTCCTTGTACATATTGGCCATGGAGTTGTGATCTTTCTTCTTCTCAGCATAGACATCAATGTCTTTATCAGCTTCTTTGGGGGCTTTTATGAGCTTGGCCCACTCATCAACAGTAGACTGGTACCTTGTACCTTCAAACATCCACACAATCTTTCCATCAGGATAAAAATGAGTTGTTGAGTAAAACTTCATAATGAGCTCATCATTCCATTTGGTCAATTTCTGATCCACAAACTTATCAACACCATTGAGCTTGAAGCTCTCATGCACTCCTAGAAAATGATCTTCATTTTCATCAATATATTCCCAATCAACCCACTTCATATCACAGACAATGGGCTTCTTGTCAAGAAACACTGTCTCATAGAAATCTTGATGTTCTTTGGTGTGAAATCTATAGTCCACAGCAGTCCTTCTCCTCAAAGCATATGGATCAGCTTGTCTCTAGCGTCTGAGACCTGCATCTTTCCTTTCTTTCATGTTCTCACCACTGGATGATTGTCATCATGGTCTGGAATTTTTGGCTTGAGTTTCCTGAGCACTTGGTTTCATCATCTTCTTCTTCAACCTCAGGCACTGGGGCCTTGTTCTTTTCTGCAGCAGGAATGTTCCTGGTGCTTCTCTTGGGTGCAGTCTTGGCGGCTTGAGCTGGAGCTTTGGGGGTAGTCTTGGGCTTTGAAGGTGCAGACCCAGACTTGATGGCATCCCCCATCAGCTTTTGTGACTTGGGAGGAGGTGCAGCATCCTCTTCTTCCTCCTCACTTCCAGGATCTCTCCTCATAGATGGATTTCCATGCACTCTTGCAACTGTTTTCCTAACTCTTTCTTTTCTCTTCTTGCCATCTCCATCTTCTCTAGCTTCTAGAGCGAATTCCATTGTCTCTTGAGTTGATGCCCTGGCCTTTGACATAGGCACTCTCTTGGTAGGTGCTTTCTTGTGCCGACCTAGCTTGGTGGAAGCAGCAACAGCATACTCTTTCTTGAGCACCTTCTTATTTTAAGTGACTTCCTCAACTTCAAAGTCTTCATCCTCTGAATCTGAGGTTTTCTTCTTCCTCTGCCTAGTTTGTGCCTCAGGCAGGTTGCTTGGTGTGCTCCTGCTACCATCATCATAGCGGCCAGAGGGACAAGTGCCCTGACTTAGGTCCATCTGCTCCTCAAACTTGTTCTGACTATCACTCTTATCATACATACTGCACTGCAAACTAAGAGCGGACCCTGTGAATAGTTGTAGATGAGATAGAGTAGATGCGCATCACAAAGTGCGGAATTTTTGCAAAAAGAATGAGTCAAAAACTTAGTTTTAGTTTTCCACAGGAAGCATTTCGGAGTTATCGATTTGTAAAACTCGGTGACACCGAAGCAACTTTGGAGTCTAAACTAGTGGAATCGGTCAGACCGAGACACAGTTCGGTGACTCCGAGTTTGCTAGGGTTTCACAAAGTCCTGAACTCAGTCACACCGATTTGCAATTTTCGATCACACCGAAAATCACATGTGCAATGGCCTAAGCCAAGTCGGTGACACCGATTTCTACAATTTGGTTGGTCCGAGATGAGTTCGGCAGAAACCTAACCCTAAATTTTCAAATCAAAACTAATCTAAAGGATGTTTTCTGTGGATATATCGATCTCATACTTGGAAAGAAACATGGCATTGTCTTTGTGCTAAGAATCAGAGGTAAAAGAATGCAAAAAGTGTCGAACTCATACCCTAACTTGGCGATGAGCTCGCTACGGTGGCAACGAAGGTGTAGATTTCCGTTGACGGCGGCGGAGACCAGCGGCGGGAGGTCGCTGGCGACAAGAGGACGATCCGGAGACCTGAGGAGGTAGAGCAGGACATGAGCGGGCGAAGAGGTTTTGGAGGAATTTCCAAAATTAGACCCGTCGGTATATATATATCCTGACACTGTCGATGTGACCGAGTGGTGTAGAATCGCAAGCGGTTACTGCAACTCGGTGTGACAGAAAAGTTCTAATCGGTTGCACTGAGATTGAAAACCTAGATCAAACCAGTGAACTCGGTATGACCAAAGAGGATGAATCGGTGTAGGATCGAAAGTATGTCTAGAGGGGGGGGGGGTGATTAGACTACTTGACCAAATAAAAATCTAGCCTTTCCCCAATTTTAGTTCTTGGAAGATTTTAGCAACTTAGCACAATTGAAGCAATCTTAACACAATTCAAGCAAGCATGCAAAGAGTATATGAGCATCGGAAAGTAAAGCATGCAACTTGCAAGAATGTAAAGGGAAGGGTTTGGAGAGTACAAACGCAATAGGAGACACGGATGTTTTTGTCGTGGTTCCGATAGGTGGTGCTATCGTACATCCACGTTGATGGGGACTTCAACACACGAAGGGTAACGGCTGCGCGAGTCCACAGAGGGCTCCACCCACGAAGGGTCCACGAAGAAGCAACCTTGTCTATCCCACCATGGTCGTCGCCCACGAAGGACTTGCCTCACTAGGGTAGATCTTCACGAAGTAGGCGATCTCCTTTCCCTTACAAACTCCTTGGTTCAACTCCACAATCTTGTTGGAGGCTCCCAAGTGACACCTAACCAATCTAGGATACACCACTCTCCGAGAAGTAACAAATGGTGTGTTGATGATGAACTCCTTGCTCTTGTGCTTCAAATGATAGTCTCCCCAACACTCAACTCTCTCTCACAGGATTTGGATTTGGTGGAAAGAAGATTTGAGTGGAAAGCAACTTGGGGAAGGCTAGAGATCAAGATTCATATGGTAGGAATGGAATATCTTGGCCTCAACACAAGTGTAGGTGGTTCTCTCTCAGAAAATGTATGTTGGAAGTGTAGGCATGTTCTGATGGCTCTCTCCACGAATGAAGAGTGGGTGGAGGGGTATATATAGCCTCCACACAAAATTTAACCATTACACACAACTTACCAATCTCGGTGGGACCGAATCGTTAAACTCGGCCGGACCGATTCAGCAAATATTGTGACCGTTAGGATTTTCGGTGGGACCGACATGCAACTCAGTAGGACCGATATGATTAGGGTTAGGGCATAACGTAATCTCGGTGAGACTGATTACACAAACTTGGTGGGACCGATTTTGGTAATGGACACACAGAGGGTTGGTCAGGCAAACTCTGTGGGACCGATTCGCTCATCTTGTAAGACCGAAACGTTACGAGGGAAACAGAGAGTTTGCATTGTAATCTCGGTGGGACCGATCGCTCATCTCGGTTTGACCAAAAAGTTATGAAGCGAAACAGAGAGATTACAACCCCATCTCGGTGAGACTGAGATCCCTATCGGTGAAACCGATTTGCCTAGGGTTTGTGGTAGTGGCTATGACATCTGAACTCGGTGGCGCCAGATAGGAAGAATCGGTGGGGCCGAGTTTGACTTTTGGTTTAGGTCATATGTGGATATGAGAAAGTAGTTGAGGGCTTTGGAGCATATCACTAAGCATTTTGAGCAAGAAAGCCATTAAGCAACACCTCATCCCTCCTTGATAGTATTGGCTTTTCCTATAGACTCAATGTGATCTTGGATCACTAAAATAGAAAATGTAGAGTCTTGTGCTTTGAGCTTGAGCCAATCCTTTTGTCCTTAGCATTTTGAGGGATCCACTTTTCTCATCCATGCCATGCCAATCATTGAGCTTTCCTGATATATTTATCTTGAAGTAGCATTAGCTCAATGAGATATATGTTGTTAGGAATTACCAAAACCACCCAGGGATAGCTGCACTTTCAATCTCCCCCTTTTTGATAATTGATGACAACATGTAGATCAAAGCTTCGACAAATGATAATAAGATTGATAAACATTGCCGCTTTGAGAAGTATGTGAAAAGTAAGAGCTCCCCCTGAATTTGTGCATTATTTAAAATTTGCTTTGGATTGCAAATGCACAATGAGTTAGGATCATGGGTTACTCTTCCATGTCACATACATCTTGGTGGAGCGCTCAAAATGATAATAATTAAACACATGCACTCATCACCAAGCAAAGTGAATGATCATATAGGGATATAAAAAGATAATGTCATCCAACAAGCATTAAGGTAGCATATGATCAAACACATGATCATCCAAGTATCTCACACAAGGCATAGAGTATCAAGCAAACAAGCAAATAACGAAGTTCAACCACCAAAAAGACAAGAGAGATCAAAAGCAACACTCTCTCTCGAAGCCTATGATCTATACATTTTTCTCCCCCTTTGGCAACAAGTTACCAGAAAGTTCATAAAAAATGCATAGTGCTAAACGACTCTCAGGCTTGGTCTTCATGTGATGGTGTAGAGATGGCTCCTTGGACGAAGACTTCTGTTGATGTAGATGGAGCTGGTGGAGTGGGTGCTGGAGCTGGATGCACTAAAGCTGTAGCTGGTGCAGATGATGTAGCTCTGGTGTCAAGAACAGGCACTGCAGCAGATGTTTGTCTTCTGGGCACTCTAGCAAAAGCATCAGTAATTGACTTGCCCTTCTTCTCCTCCACATCCTCCTGAAGTTGCTCAACTGCAGTTTGGATCTCAGTCACTTTGACATCAAGAGCATAAAACTTCTGCTCTATGATTCTCTCCAAGCTCTCCTGGTTTTGAGTCGGGGTGGCCAAGCCCTTCTCAATCCTCAAGGTGGAGGCAATCAAGTAGCCAAGCTGATCTTGCTTGCTCTTCAGGAAAATCTGAGATGCCTCTCAGCAGTTGGCATCTTTGCAGCCTTCTCAGCCCTTGCCTTCTCCTTCTTCTCTTGTGCTTGCACAGATGATGGTTCATTTTCATCCATCACAATGGTGTTGTCCTCGAAATTAGGGTAGATGGGCAGGTGCTCCTTGTCCAAGAGATATGTGCCAGTGCCCATCTTGGAGTTTATAAGCTCCTGAAACTGTGGGGACCCCCACAACTCCTCTTCTGATCAGCAGCAGTCCTTTTGATTGTTTCCACAATCAGGCTCATAACTTTGAATTTCTGAGGCACATCAAATATATGCAGGAAGTTGATTGCATGGCCTCTGATCATCTTGTGATCACCTGACTTGGGCAGCAAAGTGTGCCTTAAGATCCAGTTGATAGTAGGCAGTCCTGACAACAGATAATGTACATATCCAAACTTGTCTGTCTCTAGTGCAGCATCTGGGATATCTCTGTACATGTGAGCCATGGAGTTGTGGTCTTTCTTCTTCTTGGCATAGACATCCAAGTCATCCTCATTCTCTTTTGGAGCATTGATCAATTCAGACCATTCCTCAACTATTGATTGGTACCTAGTACCCTCAGACATCCAGACTATCTTCCCATCTGGGTAGAAATGAGTTGTGGAGTAGAACTGCATAATGAGCTCACCATTCCACTTTGTGAGCTTCTGCCCAACAAAGTCATCCAGTCCACAAGACTTGAAACTATCATAAACTCTAGGATAGTGCTCTTCATTCTTCCTGATGTACTCCGAGTCAACCCATCTCATGTCACATACTATGGGCTTCTTGTCAAGCAGCACTGTCTCATAGAAATCTTGTTGTTCCTTAGTGTGGAACCTGTAGTCCACAACTGTTCTCCTTCTGACAGCATAGGGGCCAGTCAGCCTCCATTGTCTTAGACCTGCAGCCTTCCTTAGCTTCATGTCCTCTGCAACTGGGTGAGCATCATTATGATCTGGGATCTTGGGCTTCAGCTTTCTCAAGACAAGTGAATCCTCATCTTCTTCATCAGCAGCTTTACGCACTGGGGCCTTGTTCTTCTCTGCAGCTGGAATACTCCTGGTGTTCCTCTTGGGTGCAGACTTGGGCTTAGGAGCAGCAGCCTTGGGAGCATCTTCGGGCTTAGATGGAGCAGCCCCTGATCTTATAGCATCTCCCATCAGCTTCTGGGCTTTAGGTGCTGGTGCAATAACCTCTTCCTCTTCATCTTCAGAGTCTCTCCTCATAGAGGGCTTGCCAAGTACTTTGGCAGTAGTAGTCCTAACTCTCTTCTTGTTCTTGTCTTGGCCAGCAGCTTCATTATCAGACTCAATGGTGAACTTCATGGTTTAACCAGTGGCAACCTTCCTAGGTTTGGAAGTGGGAATTCTCCTTGCAGGTGCCTTCTTTTGCATCCCTGGCTTAGTGGTAGCAGTTGTGCCATATTCCTTCTTCAGAACTTTCTTCTTGGAAGTGGCCTCATCCTCAACAGCCACATAGTCCTCATCTTCAGAATCTGAGGTCTTCTTCTTTCTGGTTCTGGTGGCTGCCTTGGGTAAATTGCTGGGTGTGCTCGTGCTGCCATCACCATAACTGCTGGAGGGACTAGTGCCCTCACTCATGTGAACTTGCTCCTCAGACTTGTTCTGACTGTCACTCTGATCTGACATGATGCAAACTCTGACATCAGACCCTGTGAATAGATGTAGATGAGGTAGAGTAGATGAGCATCAAAAAGCACAGAGGTTTTTGCAAAAAATTGAGTCAAAAACTTAGTTTTAGTTTTCCACAGAAAGCATTTCGGAGCTACCGATTTGTAAACTTGGTGATACCGAAGCAACTTTTGGAACCTAAACTAGTGAACTCGGTCAGACCGAGTCACAGTTTGGTGGCACCGAGACTGCTAGGGTTTCACAAAGAATCGAACTCGGTCACACCGATTTGCAATTCTCGGTCAGACCGAGAATCACATGTGCAATGGCCTAAGCCAAATCGGTGATACTGATTTCTACAACTCGGTCGGTCCGAGATGAGTTCGGCGGAAACCTAACCCAAAATTTTCAATCCAAAACTAATCTACGGAGTGATTTCGCTAGATAGAGTGATTTCAAACGTGGCAAGATCCATGGCAATGCAATGTGCTAGGAATCGGAGTTAGGAATAGCACCAAAGATTCAAATCCATACCCTAATGCGGCGATGCACTTGCTACGGCGGCAACGGCGGAGCAGAATCCCGTTGACATCGGCGGAGACCAGCGGCTGGAGGTCGCTGGCGACGAGGAGGACGATTCGGAGACCCGAGGAGGCAAAGCAGGCTGTGCGCGGGCGAAGAGATTCGGAAAAGTTTTCAAATTTTGGCCCGGGGGTACATATAGCCTGACCCTGTCGGTGTGACCGAGTGGAACAACTTGGTGGCACCGAGATGCATAACTGCAAGCAGATACAGCAACTCGGTGTGACCAAAAAGTTCAAATTGAAAACCTAGATCAACTTAGTGATCTCGGTATGACCGAAATGGATGAATCGGTCAGACCAAAACGCACAAAGAGGTTTTGGAAGTTTAAATCTATGACGAATCAGGGACTCCGAGTGCTCCTCACACAGAGTGGTTCGAATCTAACTTGATCAAACTTTGTGATATAGCATGAATAGAGTTTGAGACAAGAAAAGCATAGATAGCTAGAGAAGGTTCTTGGGCATTCTTGTCCATCCACTTGGCAAAAGAAAGGAAACCAAACAATCAAAACTACAAGTGGATGTCCTCGAATGAGTAAATTATGCAACCAACAAGCTCACACAATAAAATGGCAAATGAAATATGTGGCAATGCATGCACAAACACTTCTAGCATCTATCAAGCAATTGGCGATGACTAGGTCATCTATATATGAATATATTGACTTAGGAGTCAAATGAGAACATTTGATCATAAGTCATACTCATCGTTTAAGCACAAGTGCGGTTACCACTTTTACATAAGGCATTGTTGTGTTCACACCATTAGAGTTGCTTTGGCTCAATTCTTAGAGTAAAGCTCCCCCTAGATGTGAGATCCCCCCTAAGAGGGATGAAGTAACCTTGGGTTTTGTCGATGATGACTTCGTGTAGGTGTTGAAGATGTGGATGATCAATGTTGATGTAGATCATTTGGAGCAATCCTTTTGGAGTGACTTTCACTTTCAATAGCTACACGGGTTAGTCCTGTCGGATTTCGGGTTCCGGCAGACCCTTGAGGTTCGAACACTGGGGTGTGCACGAAGATCTTTCCCCTACCAGCCCATGTCTCGAAGTCTCACAAGGATCTAAGCAAAAAGATGAACACACAAGGGACACGAGATTTATACTGGTTCAGGCCACCATTGTGGTGTAATACCCTACTCCAGTGTGTGGTGTGGTGGATTGCCTCAAGGGCTGATGATGAACAATACAAAGGGAGAACAGCCTCGCGAGGGGCTGTTCTTGAGCTGGTGCGATGAACTGCTAGGGTGAGTTCAGTCGCTTCTCTCTAGTCTATGCGTCTTCTTGAGATAGATGCTCGATGCCTCTACTCTGTGGTGGCTAGTCCTATTTATAGAGGGAGGCCCTGGGCCTCTTCCCAAATAATGAGCGGGAAGGGCGCCAACAATTGGCCATTTTGAAGGGGAACATCTAGTACACTTATCCTGACTAAACTTGGTCTTCGGCTGCCAAAGGCTCTGACGATGACGCCATCCTAGGTTCCATGATGACCTCCATCCCGCCGCTCTGCTGGTCTTGGTCTTATTGCACCGAAACAGTAATCTTTGCCTGATGCCTTGGCCTGTGCTTGCCCCCTTTGCACCGAAGGGGAAACAAGGACACTGCGCAGGCCAGCGCCCGCCTAGCGCCCGCCTGGTCCCGATCGTCATGGCTTGCGTCACGGGCTCCTCGGGAGGTACCCTGCCTTGATCTCTCCACCTCCTCGCGAGCCTGCCTGAGGAGGCTGCTCCTGAGGAAGCTTCCTGTCGTTCGCCCCGCGAGGCTTGGCCCCTCGCGAGGGTCTTGAGCTTGAGCTGATGAAGCTGGGCTGCACTGGGCCCCCACTTGAGCCACGCCGCAGGCCGCAGGCAGGCAAGTCTGGGGACCCCCATTCCCAGAACGCTGACAGTAGCCCCTAGGTCCAAGGCGCGCCCGGACTTGGCTTAGTAGAGAAGCAAAGGGGAAAGTGAGAAGCACCGCGGGCCCCAACAGCCTGCGGCCTTGGGCGCCGCGTGGCGATTGATTGGACATGGGCGTCTCCGCTTCCCCATGACACCTCGGCAACCGCATGACTTGACAAGTCCCTGCATGCAAAAATGGGTCATGATTATGTGCGATCGTGGAGGCCGATGATTGGCCTCCTCCGGCTATAAGTACGATATGACGCAAGCCATTCCAGCACATCTCCCCCTGCTACTCCTTTCTCCTTTATCCTCGCCCTTGCTCCACCTTATGCCAATGGCACCAATTCGCTGGTTTTCTGCAGAAGAGAAGGGGAAGGCCCCCCGAGAGGGTCCCGACTCGCTTCCGCCAAAGAGGTGGCTAGTCCTCTGCCACCGAGATGAGGGTGCTTGGCAGGAGGCATCGAGGCCTTGGTACGAGCAGCCTCCACTGGGTTCCTGCTGCCCTTGTACGCCCGCATCGAGGACCCTGGAGAAGAAGGCGCCGAGCGACACCGGCGGGTTACGGTGGTGCGCGTCGTTCCTCCTGGAGTCCACGCCGAGGGCTCCTCTCGCGAGCTTGTGCTCCACGCCGCCATGCCTCCTCGATCTTGGATTCGCCTTCCTCCCTCCTTTGCCTTCGATATCCTTCCGAGGGGGGCTCTTGAGCTCTGGCTGCAGCACGCTGACTGCAGCACCCCTGTGACTGGAGCAGAGGTCGAGGTTGTCGCTCCGGGCAAGGTCTACATGACCCATGGCTGGGGCGAGATCGCCCAAGTCTGCCGGACAGGGGGCGCCTTCGTAATCCACCTCGAATACGATGGCGCCTCCTTCATGTTCCTCAAGGTCTTCGACACGGAGGGACGCCGGCTGGAATGCTGCCCCGAGGAAGGCGGCCGGAGCATCGTCGTGGCGAGGACTAGGCTCGCCAGCCGCTTCCCCAGAAGCTCCTCAGGCGGCAACGGAGGTGTCGGAGGGTCCAGCGACTCCGCTGAGCTTCACGCGACTCTGGAGACGAGCGACGACAGTTACGAGCCCCCGAGCTCCTGTCGCGCTCGGAGCAGGGCGAGCTCGTCAGGCTGCCGACGCGACTGATCTGAATGGGGTTGGCGCCGGTGCCTGATGGCCTACTGTTGATGATGGCGTCTCCTGCAGAGGTGCGCGTAGTCAGCTTTCCTTAGGATTAGCACCTTTCGTTCCCTGCGAGGAATCGAAGTGACACCCCATGGGGGTATGTAAGGCGCCTGCCATGTCTTTTGTGAGTATTATATCCTTATTATGAATCGATGCGGGATGCTTGTCCCGTCCCGGCTCGGCTCCCCCTTTCTTTCCTCACGAGTGCTTGGTGCTCTACGCTGACAAGTCCCGGTCCCCAGGCAGGCTTCAGCCATCGCTGGTATGCCAGGTCGCGATGCCGTGGTCAAGGCCAGGAGGTGAGCGGCCCAAGGTCCAGTAAGAGCCCCTGAGTCGCGATGCTCAGGAGGTCCCCTTTAGCGCTCAAGCAGCCTCCGCTGGGCGAGAAAGGTAGGCAACGTTGCCGTGACAGACCTGCACTAGGCGAGGGTTTAGCGCTGAGTCGAATCAATTTTCACGTGACTTATCTCGTAGGTTTGGAGTAGTTCGCGGTGAGGTGCCGGGCCTGCGCGGCGGCAGCTGAGGTGTTGCTGGGTTAGGTCCTCGCGAGCTTCTTCCCTCTCCCCCGCACATTCCTTTAATGCTCTATGTCCTCAGGTCCCGGCCCTCGAGCGAGCTCAGCCGCCGCTGGTATGACAGGTCGCGATGCCGTGGGTCAAGGCCAGGGGTGAGGGCTGGAGAGCCAGTAAGAGCCCATGAGTCACGATGCTCAGGTACCCCCCTTTTAACGCGCGAGCGAATCATGCCGGAGAGAAGGAGAGAAGGCTTGCGACACCACCAGCATTACTCCTGGAGCGGGTCCTGCATATCAATCATGAAGGGGAAACAAGGTTTGTCGTCACGGTTGCCAGCCAACCATTGGTCGCTCCGAGGGAGTGATTGGGGCACCGAGGGCCTGGTGAGGTGGCGCATTGTGGGGCTGCCGTGGCCAGAGCTCAGCCACTCAGATTTTTTGGCATTGCAGGGATGGACCCGTGCGCAAGTGCCATGCCAGAGCGAGCGGCTCCAAAGGTAGGTGTCAATCGAGCAAGCGATTAGGTCAAGCATGTTTAGCACGAAGGAGCAAATCCATTTCAGATAGATGCGGAAAAAGTAAATGCCACTGGGTGTGGCCCGAGCAGTTTGGGGATAATGCAGCCCGAGGGGCGCCCCCAACAAGGTAGGTAAAGAGCATAAGCAAAACGGATACATGCCGCAGGGACGGACCCACGCGACCTGGGAATGATGCAGCCCTGCGGGGCGCTCCCAGCTGAGAATAGAACTTTGAAAGATGTCACCAGATATCATTGCAGAGCGAGTGTCGGAGTAGCTGACGACGCATGGTGAAGAAGCCAACCCTCACGAGCCTTCGGAGCCTTGAGCCTCGAGAGGCTCTAGGGGTCCGTGCGGCTCCTCAAGGTCCATCTCCATCTCCTCCAGGAACGCGCGGTGCCTAGGCACCTGAGCTTCCAGGATGCTCCTCATCAGGTGCTGGTGGGCAGCAGCCGCGTTCGGCAGGCCGAAGGGCATGCGAACGTAGCTTTGAGGTGGACCCTCGCAACGCCCTACGCGTGAAGGCCAGAGGCGCTCCTGAGACGCGGCTCGGTTGAGCCCCGGTACATCGATGCTGACGCGCAGCCCACCATCCCCGCCGGGATGTGGGGCTACGGCGGCTAGGCGGCGGCTGCCGCGCATGACTCTTGACTCCTATAGCTCCTGAATGTTCCTCGCGATGAACTCCTGAGGGTTTGGCCCTCCTTGCCTCATACCTTCTTGAGGGAAACGTGCCTTGAAGCACGCCTCCAAGTGGTGCCCGAGCGCCTCCCTCATGACCTTGGCAAAGTCAGTGGCTCTCCAAGACAGAGCCCCCGAGCCCTGCCCGAGGGGGGCGCTGGGCGTGCCTTCCTATGCGACAGAGGGTGGCGCCCCTTGAACGAGCGCGGATCCTGATGCAACGCCTCCGGAGGTGCCTGCCTCGTGAGGGTTTGGGCCAGGTGAAGCCTTCTTCTTCTTAGGGACAGCCTCGGGAAGCCTCCCGCTCCTGTGATCTGGGTCTTCGATTGCTGCGGCTTGGAAGGCACGCTCAAGAGAACATACTGCATCCCTTTCCTCACAAGGCACTGTGATGATTCCACCGCTTCCTGGCATCTTGACGACATTGTAGCTGTGGTGAGTCACTGCCATGAACTTGGCCAGGGCTGGGTACCCGAGGATGGCATTTGTATGGCAGGCGAATGTGGGTGACGTCGAAGTCAATGAGCTCGGTGCGGTAGTTGTTGCGCTGCCCGAAGGTGACGGGAAGGCGAACTTGCCCTATCGAGACGGTGGAACCATCAGTGACTCCTGAGAAAGGCTTGGTCGGCTGAAGCTGATCGTATGGCACTTGGAAATTGTTGAACGTCTCGACGAACAGGACATTGAGTCCTGCTCCGCCATCGATGATGGTCCTGGTGACTTGCACATTGCTGATGACTGGGGAACAAAGCATCGGGAGGACTCCGGCCGCCGCTGCGCACTTGAGCTGATCTGATGAGCTGAACGTGATAGCGCACACTGACCACCTGAGAGGGCGCATGGCCCCAAGCTTAGGGAGGACTGCATTCACCTCGCGAGCAAACTGCTTGAAGATGAGCTGAGAGGCTGGGGCCTGAGCGCCGCCCAGGATGCAAGCGATTGCGCGTGGCTCCTGAAAGCCCCCAGCCCCCTCGTCCTGATGATGGTCTTCATTCCTCCTTGGCGGCGATGGCAGAGGAGGGAGGCCTGCGTTGCCTTGAGGGCGGTCCTCACGAGGCTGATCCCTCCAACCTCCCTCACGAGGCTGGTCCTGCCAGCGGTCCTCGCGAGGTTGATCGTGCCACCCTTGGCGAGGGCCACGATCTTCCCATCGTCCTCCACCTCTTCCTCCTCCTCGGCCATAGCCCCGGTCGTTGCGGTCGGGACGTCGGCCGATACACCCATCTGGCACGGCCCTGAGCTCTTGACATTCGTTGGTGTTGTGGGTGTGGAGGTTGTGGTACACGCAGTACTGGGTGCCCTTGGATGACTCAGGCTAATCCCTGCCTCGCTTGTTGTCTGGCTCTACTGCGAGCACAGCAGCCCCCTTACGCTTCACGTCCTTGACCTTGGGCTTCTTCTCTTCTGGATCGGCAGCCGGAAGCTCGAGGAGGGAGAGGCGCCCTTCCTCAGCCTTGGCGCACTTGGTCGCCAAGTTGAACAGCAACAGGGATGTGCACAGGTCTTCATGGATTGCTAGCTCCTCTTTCATGTTGATGTCACGCACGCCATCGGAGAAGATTGAGATGATGGCCTCCTCAGTCACCCTGGGGATCTTGAGGCGAGCGTTGTTGAAGCGCTGGATGTACTTCTGCAGGGTCTGTCCTGGCTGTTGCTTGATGCGGTGCAGGTCACTCATGGTCGGGGGCCGGTCGCGAGTACCTTGGAAGTTGGCGATGAAGCGGGTGCACATCTCGTCCCAGGAGCAGATCGTGCCAGGAGCCAGGTTCAGGAGCCAGGTGCGGGCACCGTCCTTGAGCGCCATGGGAAACCAAATCGCCATGACCTTTTCGTCCCCATTGGCGGCTTTGATGCCCAGCTCATAGAGCTGGAGGAACTCCGCGGGGTCGGCAGTTCCGTCGTAGCGAGGAGGCAGGTCCGGCTTGAACTTGTCGGGCCATGCGACGCTACACAGCTCGGCGGTGAAAGCTCGGCAGCCTGCGGTGGCCACCAGAGCTCTCTGCTGATGCGGGGCTTGCTCTTGGAGGTTCCCGCGCACCACTGTCTAGAGCAGCACGGGGTCTTGACGCGGCGGTGTAGGGATGCGGTCACGGCGCTCCGGTGCTGGGAGCACGCAAGCACCTTCTTGGGGACGAGGGATCTCTTGGCAGCTCCTTTCTTGTCGCGCGGGAGCCGGACGCGGAGGGTCTTGTCCTGGGGATGCACGCTTTGGGGCCAGGGCGCCTTCTTGGGGAGGAGGAGGCGGAGGCACCTCCTGATCCTCGCCTCCTGCGCAGGATGGAGGACGAGGCAGCGAGAGGGACGGCGCAGGGGAGCCCCCTGCGGCGCTGACGAGCTCCGTGATACAGGCGAGCCAGTCCTCGTAGAGGTCATCAATGGGACGGTAGTGCAGGAGCTCACGCGCCAGGAGTAGCGCAGCGTGCGTCTGTGGGGGCGCGACGGGCGTGGGACGATGAACCGGCTGGAGTCAGCGACGGGGTGGCGGTGTGGCCATCGGGCCGCACCGAAGGATGCAGGGACGAGGCCTGCTGCTCGTTCCCCGCCGGGCCGGTGTCGGCATTGGCGGCAGGCGACGGGAACGATGGGGGCGACCACCGACGGGCACCGTCTGGGCGACGCGGGTGGCGAGAGCAGCCCGACGCTCGGCGCGAGCTCGGCGAGCGTCAGCCATGGACACGACGGAAGATCACACGCGACCGGCGGAAGAAAGATTCCAGCACACCCCTACCTGGCGCGCCAAATGTCGGATTTCGGGTTCCGGCAGACCCTTGAGGTTCGAACACAGGGGTGCGCACGAAGATCTTTCCCCTACCAGCTCACGTCTTGAAGTCTCACAAGGATCTAAGCAAGAAAGATGAACACACAAGGGACGCGATATTTATACTGGTTCAGGCCACCATTGTGGTGTAATACCCTACTCCAGTGTGTGGTGTGGTGGATTGCCTCAGGAGCTGATGATGAACAATACAAAGGGACAACAGCCTCGCGAGGGGCTGTTCTTGAGCTGGTGCGATGAACTGCTAGGGTGAGTTCAGTCGCTTCTCTCTAGTCTATGCGTCTTCTTGAGATAGATGCTCGATGCCTCTACTCTGTGGTGGCTAGTCCTATTTATAGAGGGAGGCCCTGGGCCTCTTCCCAAATAATGAGCGGGAAGGGCGCCAACAATTGGCCATTTTGAAGGGGAACATCTAGTACACTTATCCTAACTAAAGTTGGTCTTCGGCTGCCAAAGGCTCTGACGATGACGCCGTCCTGGGCTCCACGATGACCTCCATCCTGCCGCTCTACTGGTCTTGGTCTTTGTCGGTGTCAAAACCGGCGGATCTCGGGTAGGGGGTCCCGAACTGTGCGTCTAGGCGGATGGTAACAGGAGACGAGGGACACGATGTTTTACCCAGGTTCGGGCCCTCTTGATGGAGGTAAAACCCTACGTCCTGCTTGATTAATATTGATGATATGGGTAGTACAAGAGTGGATCTACCACGAGATCAAGGAGGCTAAACCCTAGAAGCTAGCCTATGGTATGATTGTTGTAATGGAGGTTATGTCCTACGGACTAAAGCCATCCGGTTTATATAGACACCGGAGAGGGCTAGGGTTACACAGAGTCGGTTACAATGGTAGGAGATCTACATATCCGTATCGCCAAGCTTGCCTTCCACGCCAAGGAAAGTCCCATCCGGACACAGGACGGAGTCTTCAATCTTGTATCTTCGTAGTCTTGGAGTCCGGCGGACGATGATAGTCCGGCTGTCCGGACACCCCCTAGTCCAGTACTACCTCAGTAGCCCCCGAACCAGGCTTCAATGACGATAAGTCCAGCGCGTATATAGTCTTCGGCGTTGCAAGGCGGGTTCTCCCTTTAAGTTCCATGTACCTGCCGAACAGTGTCCGGCTTCCTTATAAATGCTGCGCTTCTTGGCTTCTACGCCCAATAATGGCCTTCTTCCACGCGTCGCACGAATGCGAAAAGCCAGGGTATCTTTTATGTTTTACCCCCTAACTGTGCAAATGATCTGCCTATAAGAGAGGCAAGAATCCAGATCCAAATCACACAATCTTCCCTCCGCGAATACTCATCGGAGCGCTTCTGACCAAGAATCCATTCCATCATGGACCGTCGACGCGGCTCCTCTTCTCGCGCTCCCAGCCCTCTGCCAGGAGATTGGAGGAGGTGCTCTATTCCGCACAACGAGCTGGTGAAGCTCAAAGCGGGGGGATATCTTCCTCCGGCCTTCATGGTTCCGGTTCGAGCCGGGCTGGCCACCTATCAAGGTGGAAAGCAAGCGGAGGCTACCCCGAGCCCCAACAAAGGGGAGCGGGTATTTTCGTCCCCTATCTGATAAGGGGACTCGGATTTCCTATACATCCGTTCCTCCGCGGGCTCCTGGAGTTCTACGGACTCCAGCTCCATCACCTTACACCCGCTTCTATCCTGCATATTGCGGGTTACGTAGCTCTTTGCGAGCTATTTCTGGGCATCGAGCCCCATTTTGCACTGTGGAAGAGGTTGTTCTGCCTCGTACCCCGCTCTCACGAGGGGTCCATATATCAAGTGGGCGGCGCCGAGATATGGCGCATTGCCGGGACCGGATATCCATCCGGAACCCCTAAGAAGGCGTCCGAAGACTGGCCTTCGGAATGGTTTTACATAGAAGACGCTCCGCTGCTGGACCCTGTCCGTGTCGGCCTCCCAGAGTTCAATACTGCTCCTCTGAAGAAACGCCTTAGTTGGCGCCCGCGGAGCCCCCAACTGGAGGAAGACAAGAGCGTCCATTATCTGATGGGCCGAATAAGATTACTGGCCCATTCCGGGTTGACCATGATTGGAGTCATGGCAACATGCATTACGCGGGGGGTGCAGCCACTGTAATACAGAGGCCACCCTATGTGGGATTTCAACGGGGAAGACGACGCCACCCGTCATGGCCGCAAAGGACCGGAATCGACCGAGGATCTGGTGACGATCCTGTCCGGCCTGTACAAGGGGGAGAAGGAGGACTTCCTTCGGACGAACCCGTTGAATGGGTTCTCCATGAATAACCCCCGTCGTTGGGTAAGCGAACACTTTAAGGGCCCGACCCATGTTTTCAAAGTTTAAGCTTCTCATACTATGTCTTCGGCGCAGGAACTGCGTCGGATTGTGGAGGACATGATAAGTCCAGCTCCGCAACCCGAGGATCCAGAGAGATCCCAGGATCCGGCCTCCGAAGAGGATCCGGACATTCAGGTGGAGCTAATTGACGGGGTGTTCCATGAGCTAAGCATGGATAATGCTTTAGTCACCATTACGGCCGACTACCCCGGACTATATCCGGCTTCCCAGGTGATTGTAACGGAAGTCCGGACACCATTATTTCTTCCTTGCCCACTTCTGACCTTCGCGTACGATGGTGTTTTGCAGGAAGCGCCTTCAAGGCGGGAAGCTGAGCCCGTGGCGGCTGACCAACAAAGGCCAGTCCGGACCAGTAGGCGGAAAAGGAGCGCGGCACGGACTGAAACGTCGCGCAAAGGTATAGCTCGTAATCAATTATTTGGAGCAACGTTCCTAGGAAGCGTTTGAGTGCTTATGATCTTTGTATGAGAAAAAGCGCCCGCCGGACTGTGGGCATAGAGGTTGCCGATCCGACCTCTACTAGCCAGGCTCCAGCACCCGGTCTGGAGGGGGAGGCAAGCGCAAGGCGCGGGCCGGATACTCCTCCAACGGAGGATGCCGACAGACTGTCCGCCACCAAGTCTGAGGTGGAGAGCGCCATGAACCACAGGCGCCGCCGGACAGTATTTCGTGAAGCGTGCTTCTCCCCTGAGGCGTTGAATGCCTTTAACGCGGGGGACGCGCACCTCCATGCTGCCCAAGATGGTTTTACCAGAGCCACGGAGCAGTATGTAAAAGACATACGAGTAAGAGAATTTAATAGTTATATATGCCAGTAGCCCCCGAGACTTAAAGTAGTTATGTTAACTGATTTAAGGATCATTTGAAATGCAGGATCTTACCGAGAAGAATACCCAGTTGTCTCAGGAGCTGCAAGAGTGCAAGGCCCAACTTGAGGCCGCACTTGCTGCCGCAGGAGGGAACACAGAGGCCCCTCCTGGTAACGCATCTACTTTTAAATGTAAGCACTATGCGGCGTGCGTGCAAGTCTAATAATGACATTGCAGGTGCTTCCGGTCAAGATCCGGACAGGCAGGAATTGCTGCGCCAGCTGAAGGCCGGCGAGAGGGTGCTGAATAGAGTGCAGCAGGAAAGGAACAAGCTCCAAGATGCTCACGCCCAGCTTGGAGAAGAGCTGAAAGGCGTCCAGGTCGAGCTGTCCGGCTCCGTTAAGGAAAATCATCGGCTTCGTCGCGGCATCTATAGTAAGTGCTTGAGCGAACTCCTTTGAAAAGAAGAGTTCGGCGAAGAAGTCAATTGACAAAATATGTCTTGTAGGTATACTCACAGGTCGCCCTGCGGAGGAGATGCCCGTATCAACGGGTGATCAACTTCCCGAGCTGTTGCAACTGCTCGAACGAGTTCGGCAGGCGATGAGCGGCGTCGTCCAGGCTTTATGGCCGGCCCTCTCCCCACCCGAGGGCTTTGGGGAGCTTGCGGAGAAGCTTCAGGGAGTGTGGCAGCGCTTCCGTTTATGGAAGTTTTTGGCCTGCCGCCAAGGTGTCAGGGAGGCTTGGGCCATGGTGAAGACGCGGTACAAGAAGGCGGATCCCAACCACATGGCCGAGGTCGGACCGGTGGAACCCGATGGGAAGGAGATCCCTGTGAGTTTAGTATACAGCCAAGTAGAGTTGGCTGCTAAATTTTCCCAACAGGACTGTAAGTTAGACAGCCTGTTAGACGGGATTGAGGAGGAATACAGTCAGTAGATTTGACAATGTATTTTAAAATGACATGTGAAATGCCTTCTAGCCGGATTGTAGATCGTTTGTCTTTGCCGACCTTTTCGCTTCAACCTCGGGACCCTAGAGTCCGGAGTGTGTCCGAATACCTTCTTGGTTAAGAAACGACCGGGGTATGCATGGAGACCAGGTGTAGGGGTCATTAGTGCTTTATCAGACAAGTGCCCAACTAGTTATGTTATATTACATGGTTAGTAAGAAACATCTTCCAGGGAGAATAGTTCCGTTAAGGGTTCCTTTCCCTGGGAGGCATGCCCTAAAGTGCATGTCCGGACTGCGAAAAAAGCAGAAAAACATCTGGGGGCAGATAAATAAGTAGGTAAAAAATCATCTTTCAAGTCACTGACCGAATATTCTCTTAAGAACGCTAGCTTTTGGCTTCACCCAGTCTGAGGTACACATCCGGCTGACCCGGCAGTAACAATCGCAGAGGTGCTCCCTTTACCTCCTAGCCGAACAATCGGGAACGTAGGGGTAAGCACAGGAGCCAGGCAACCCAGCTTGGCCAAAACTTAACTCATATCGATGCATATAATGGTGATTAAAAGGTACATGTGGAAGCTTGACACATGTGCTGGGCATAAAGCCCTTATAATTGAGCTTCTTGAAAGGAAGCCCCCAGGTATAATGAGTGTGAATGGCACGTCAAGTATGTGCGAACCATGCGCAAATGGGCCCTTAAGGGCTTTAAGGAAAAAGGTTAAGAGAAGAAAGAGAAACAAAAGACAGCTGAAGTGTAAAAATTTGGACGGGGGAAGGGGACGAACTCTTAGGCCAGCGCTAGGCATAGAATCTTCGGAGGCGGGCTGCGTTCCACGGGTTCGGCTCGAGTCGGTTGTCCGATGCATTTCGTAGACGGTACGCTCCGCCGGTCAGGACTTGATCGATGATGAAGGGGCCCTCCCATTTGGGCTTGAGCTCGTCCTTTTTCTTGTCCGGCAGGCGTAGAACTAGTTCGCCAACGTTGTAAGTCTTGGCCCGTACTTCTCTGCTTTGATATCATCGAGCCTGCTGTTGATAGAATGCGGAACGAGCCTTGGCGACGTCGCGCTCTTCCTCCAATGCGTCCAAGCTGTCCTGCCGATCCAGCTCGGCCTCTCTTTCTTCGTACATGCGCACTCGAGGTGAGTCATGAATAATGTCACGGGGCAAAACTGCCTCTGCTCCGTATACCATAAAAAATGGTGTGAATCCGGTAGTACGGTTGGGAGTTGTCCGCAGCCCCCAGAGCACGGAGTCGAGCTCCTCTACCCAGTGCGTGTCGGATTTCGTAAGTGACCGCACTAGTCTGGGTTTAATGCCGCTCATTATGAGACCATTTGCTCGTTCCACTTGACCGTTGGTTTGAGGATGATAGACTGAAGCGTAATCGAGCTTAATGCCCATGTTTTTGCACCATGACTTAACCTCGTCGGCCGTGAAGTTCGTGCCGTTATCGGTGATGATGCTGTGGGGGACACCATAACGGTGTACTACCCCGGATATAAAGTCTATCACTGGTCCGGACTCTGCCGTTTTGACTGGTTTGGCCTCTATCCATTTGGTGAATTTATCCACCATGACCAATAGGTACCTTTGCTTGTGGGTTCCCCCTTTAAGGGGTCCAACCATGTCAAGCCCCCAGACCGCGAACGGCTAGGTAATGGGTATAGTTTTGAGGGCGGTGGGTGGCATATGGCTCTGATTAGCAAAGAGCTGACAACCGACGCATCTTTGGACTAAGTCCTGAGCATCTGCCCGGGCCGTCGGCCAATAAAATCCTGTACGGAATGCCTTTCCTACAAGGGCCCGGGCTGCTGCGTGGTGTCCGCCTAGTCCGGAATGAATTTTAGCCAGGAGGTTTCGCCCTTCCTCTTCGGAGATACACCTTTGAAGGACTCCGGTTGTACTTTTCTTATAAAGTTCTCCCTCATGGACCTTGTAGGATTTCGATCGCCGGACTATGCAGCGGGCCTCATTTTGGTCTTCAGGAAGTTCCTTCCTAAGCAAGTAGGCTAGGAATGGTTCTGTCCACAGGGCGATTACTGCCATTATGTCGTGGGCTGAAGTTGTTATGTCATCGGCTGAATTGCCGGTTGGCGTGGTTTTTTCCGGTTTGTCGTTTCTGGACTCCTCTTCCCATAGTACGGATGGCTTGAAGAGCCTTTCCAGGAATATATTTGGAGGGACAGCGTCACGTTTTGCGCCGATGCGTGCCAGTACGTCGGCCGCTTGGTTATTATCTCGGGCTACGTGATGGAATTCAAGTCCTTCAAACCGGGCTGACCTTTTTAAGACAGCGTTGCGATATGCTGCCATTTTCGGATCCTTGGCGTCGAAGTCTCCATTTATTTGGGATATTGCAAGGTTCGAATCCCCACGCACCTCTAGGCGTTGAATGCCCATGGAGATTGCCATCCGGAGACCATGTAGAAGGGCCTCATATTCGGCTGCGTTGTTGGAGTCCGTGTACATTATTTGAAGTACATATTGGACTGTGTGCCCGGTCGGGGATGTCAATACTACGCGAGCCCCCAGTCCGGCCAACATTTTAGAGCCGTCGAAGTGCATAGTCCAATTGGAGTTCGGCTTCGGTCCATTCAGCGACAAAGTCAGCCAAAACTTGTGACTTTATAGCTCGCGGAGGTTTGTAGGTTATATCGAATGGTAAGAGCTCAATGGCCCATTTTGCAATCCTGCCCGTTGTGTCGCGGTTGTTTATAATGTCATTAAGTGGTACTTCGGAGGCCACTGTTATCGAACACTCTTGAAAGTAGTGTCGGAGCTTCCGGGATGCCATGAACACCGCATACGCTATCTTTTGATAATGCGGGTAACGGGACTTGCAGGGGGTTAACACAGTGGATACGTAGTACACTGGTTTTTGAAGAGGGAATTTATGCCCTTCTGTCTCTCGTTCGATGACGAGTACCGCGCTTACAACTTGATGTGTTGCTGCGATGTATAACAACATTGGTTCGCCCAGGTTGGGCGCAGCTAGGACCGGATTTGTTGCCAATATGGCCTTTATTTCTTCGAGTCCGGCAGTGGCGGCATCCGTCCACTCGAAGTGATCGGTGCGTCTAAGGAGGCGATAGAGGGGCAGTGCCTTTTCTCCCAAGCGGGAGATAAAGCGGCTTAAAGCTGCCATGCATCCTGTCAATTTTAGTATCTGTTTGAGGTCTTTTGGAATATCCAACTGTGACAGAGCTCGGATCTTGGCCGGGTTTGCTTCAATTCCTCTACCGGATACAATGAAGCCCAGCAGCTTTCCGGCTGGTACGCCGAAAACGCATTTTTCCGGATTCAGCTTGATGTCATATGCTCTGAGGTTGTCGAATGTGAGCCTCAAGTCGTCTACTAAAGTTTAGACGTGTTTGGTTTTGATGACTACGTCGTCTACGTATGCCTCTACTTTTTTGCCGATCTGGGTGGCCAGACATGTTTGGATCATGCGCTGATATGTTGCGCCGGCGTTTTTAAGTCCGAAGGGCATCGTGTTGTAGCAAAATGGTCCATATGGAGTGATGAATGCCGTTGCGGCTTGGTCTGCTTCCGCCATTTTGATTTGATGGTAGCCAGAGTATGCGTCGAAGAAGCACAATGAATCGTGCCCTGCAGTAGCATCGATTATTTGGTCGATGTGGGGGAGGGGAAGGGATCCTTTGGGCAAGCCTTATTGAGGTCTTTAAAATCGACGCATAGGCGCCAGGATTTGTCCTTCTTTGGTACCATTACCAGGTTTGCTAGCCAATCGGGATGTTTGATATCTCTGATAAATCCGGCTTCCAATAGTTTGGCTAGCTCTTCTCCCATTGCTTGTCTTTTGGGTTCGGAAAATCGTCGAAGAGCCTGTTTGACTGGCTTGAATCCTTTTAGGATGTTTAGGCTGTGTTCTGCCAATCTGCGTGGGATTCCGGGCATATCCGAGGGGTGCCAGGCGAAGATGTCCCAATTTTCCCGAAGGAATTCTCGCAGTGCGGCGTCTACATGAGGGTTCAACTGTGCCCCGATGGAGGCCATCTTAGGGCTTGAAGGCCGTGAAGTTTCCGAATTTGGAAGCTTAGATTGCTGGACGTTGTCCAACGAGTCCGGTCCGATGCCTGACTTTAAGTTCAGTGCTTGATCAAAGTCCGTCCCTCCGCGGAAATCCGGCATGGAGAGTTCGGGAACCCAGACATGACTAGTTTTCAATACGGGAGAAGAGTCGCCGCATTGTTCCTCTACCACTGCGACGTGGTGGGTGACCTAGGGAGAGTTAATCTCTCTCAGATCGGTTTTAAGCCCAATCTGATTGTAGTCCGTAGCGACTCCCAGGGCGGCGATGCGATCCAAGAGCTCATTGACAGACGAGAGCTCTATTGGATCCAGCCGCTCGGCCAGTTCCGAGCTGACGTGAAGATTGCTTTTGACGACTTGAGAAGTCATTGTCGAAGCAGTGGCCGGAAAGGCGGTCATAAGGAAACCACCTAGCCGGATAGTTTGGCCGGCGGCCAAGGCCCCTTTGGCGAAAATACCGTCCTTGAAGACGGGTGGAGGCATCCTTCCTATCGGCGATGGCACAGAGGAACTCTCAATGAAAGCACCAATGTCGGTGTCAAAACCGGCGGATCTCGGGTAGGGGGTCCCGAACTGTGCGTCTAGGCGGATGGTAACAGGAGACGAGGGACATGATGTTTTACCCAGGTTCGGGCCCTCTTGATGGAGGTAAAACCCTACGTCCTGCTTGATTAATATTGATGATATGGGTAGTACAAGAGTGGATCTACCACGAGATCAAGGAGGCTAAACCCTAGAAGCTAGCCTATGGTATGATTGTTGTAATGGAGGTTATGTCCTACGGACTAAAGCCATCCGGTTTATATAGACACCGGAGAGGGCTAGGGTTACACAGAGTCGGCTACAATGGTAGGAGATTTACATATCCGTATCGCCAAGCTTGCCTTCCACGCCAAGGAAAGTCCCATCCAGACACAGGACGGAGTCTTCAATCTTGTATCTTCGTAGTCTTGGAGTCCGGCGGACGATGATAGTCCGGCTGTCCGGACACCCCCTAGTCCAGGACTCCCTCGGTCTTGTTGCACCGAAACGGTAACCTTTGCCTGATGCCTTGGCCTGTGCTTGCCCCCTTTGCACCGAAGGGGAAACAAGGACACTCCACAGGCCGGCGCTTGCCTGGCGCCCGCCTGGTCTCGATCGTCATGGCTTGCGTCACGAGCTCCTCGGGAGGTACCCTGCCTTGATCTCTCTGCCTCCTCGCAAGCCTGCCTGAGGAGGCTGCTCCTGAGGAAGCTTCCTGTCATTCGCCCCGTGAAGCTTAGCCCCTCGCGAGGGTCTTGAGCTTGAGCTGATGAAGCTGGGCTGCACTGGGCCCCCACTTGAGCCACGCCGCAGGCCGCAGGCAGGCAAGTCTGGGGACCCCCGTTCCCAGAACGCCGACAAGTCCCACAAGGAACAAACAAGGATATCCAAGACATAGAGTGATGCACACATAATATGATGTCCATGAAATCATTAGGTCACCTTGTCCCTTGTCTTACCAACAAGAGGGTTTGTGACTCCTTGAACTAGTGCAAGATGTGGAAGTTGATTGCACTTGTCCTTGCCAAAATGATAAGAGTGAGGTATGTTGGCGGAGTCACCCTCAAGAACTCTCTAGTTCTTCTTCTTCAGGATCCACATCATCTTGATGGGAATCCTTGGAGTTGTAGTTGTACACGATGAAGTAGAACTTGATGTAGTCTTGGGAACCCACTTGACCAAGGCCTTAGGAGCTTCCTCAAATGCATCAATCTCCTCTTGAAGCTTATCCTTGCCTTTTTGCTTGTGGTCTTGTGGTGGAAGGTCATCTTGAGCTTGTGTCCCTTTAAAAGAAGTAGGATCATACTTCTCTTGTTGAGTAACAAACTTCGTCTTGGGGTATTGATCTCCTTCCCACTCAACTCCATTGGCATTGAACTTTCGTTCAAAACCAACACCTTGGTTCTTCAGGTGCCTTCCTTGCTTGCGTACAATTTCCTCGAATTGCTTACTCCCGGCAAGGCTCTTGTAAACACCTTTATCTATAATTCCCTTCAATAAGCTATTTTATTGCTCAAGTGTAACGTGGCTAAGAGAATCATTAGTGGAATCAAGAGAACTACTAGAAGCAACAACGTTGGATTTAGCATGATTACTGTTACTACTAGAGGAAGAATCTTTCTTGTTCTTGTTACTAGAGTTGACTTGAGGCATGTAAGTAGATAAGAGTGAATGCTTGGCAATGTAAGAAGAACTTTTCTTGCAAAGATCATCATTGATTGTCTTTAAGAACTCATGAGCTTGCTCAAGATTGAGCTTTTCAAAGCGTAACTTCTCATGAGTCCTTGAAAGTTTTCGATGATCTCCTAAGATAGTTTCATGAGCTAACTTCAGAGTGTTTACTTCTTTAGTTAGGAGCTCAATCTTCTCCTTATCATTGTCATTCATTTTACATTGATTAGCATGATTAATTGACGTTTCATCATAGTATTCATCACTAGAGTTGTCAACAAGTAAATCATCATCACCTAACAAGTCATCTTCATCACTATTGAAATCAACATACTCAGGGTGTGATACCTTTGGGTCTTTAGCCATGAAGCATCTTCCAAGTCCTTCATTTGGTGAATCAAATATGTCGTAGGAGTTGGCTGATACAAGTGCTAGACCGGCAACACCTTCATCTTGAGTATACTCGGAGTCGGAGTGATAACTTCTCTCGGAGTGATTGTCGGAGTCGGAGCCGGATACCCATTCACCAACATGAGCTTGATGTCTTCGTTTTGTGTAGCTCTTTGATGACTTGTCCTTCCTTTCCGAATCCATGCTTCTCCGGGATGTTCTTCATTCATGACGATCATCTCTACTCCTTCTTTCTCTTGATGGTGATTCTTCTCTTCTACTTCTTCTTTTTGGAGAATCTTCTCTTCTTTTGTAGGGTGTCGTACACTCATTGGAATAGTGTCCGGGTCTTCCACAATTGTAGCAATTACGCTCGCGACTAGAAGATCTTTTGTCATTGTAGGACCTTGACTTGGAACTTCTTTCCTTGCTTCTACTCTTGTAGAACTTGTTGAAGTTCTTCACCATTAGGCTTAATTCTTCATTGAAGGTTTGTTTCTCACTTGATGATGTGGGAGCTTCACATGAGGCTTTGTAAGCACCACTTGACTTGTTGTGGAGCTCCTCCTTATCCTTGAGTGACATCTCATGAGCAACAATTCTTCCAATGACTTCCGTTGGCTTGAGATCTTTGTAATTGGGCATCGTTAGGATCAATGTGCACACGGTATCATATTTTCCGTCCAAAGCTCTTAGGATCTTCTTGATGATGAATTTGTCGGTCATCTCTTCACTTCCTAAGCCGGTAATCTCATTTGTGATAAGAGCAAGCCTAGAGTACATTTCAGCGACGCCTTCACCATCCTTCATTTTGAACTTGTCAAGCTGACTTTGAAGCACATCCAACTTGGATTCCTTGACGGAGTCGGTACCTTCATGCATATCAATCAAAGTATCCCAAATTTCCTTTGCATTCTCAAGACGGCCGATTTTGTTGAATTCTTCGGGGCACAATCCGTTGAAGAGGATATCACAAGCTTGAGCGTTGTATTGTAGCATCTTCAACTCTTCCGTGGTAGCTTCACGGTTTGGTTCTCTCCCATCAAAGAATTCACCTTGCAAGCCAATACACACAATAGCCCAAACGGCAGGGTTATGTCCAAGAATATGCATTTTCATCTTATGCTTCCAACTAGCAAAATTAGTACCATCAAAGTAAGGACCTCTACGGTGGTAATTTCCCTCGCTAGACGCCATACTCTCCTAGGTTGTGAAACCAAGGCTATGACTACCAAAAGGTATGGAAATCAAAGCAAATAGAAACCAAAGCTCTGATACCACTTGTAAGATCGAAAGTATGTCTAGAGGGGGGTGATTAGACTACTTGACCAAATAAAAATCTAGCCTTTTCCCAATTTTAGTTCTTGGCAGATTTTAGCAACTTAGCACAATTCAAGCAATCTTGACACAATTCAAGCAAGCATGCAAAGAGTATATGAGCAGCGGAAAGTAAAGCATGCAACTTGCAAGAATGTAAAGGGAAGGGTTTGGAGAGTGCAAATGCAATAGGAGACACATATGTTTTTGTCGTGGTTCCGATAGGTGGTGTTATCGTACATCCATGTTGATGGAGACTTCAACCCACGAAGGGTAACGACTGCACGAGTCCACGGAGGGATCCACCCACGAAGGGTCCACGAAGAAGCAACCTTATCTATCCCACCATGGTCGCCGCCCACGAAGGGCTTGCCTCACTAGGGTAGATTTTCACGAAGTAGGCGATCTCCTTGCCCTTACAAACTCCTTGGTTCAATTGTACAATCTTGTCGGAGGCTCTCAAGTGACACCTAACCAATCTAGGAGACACCACTCTCCAAGAAGTAACAAATGGTGTGTTGATGATGAACTCCTTGCTCTTGTGCTTCAAATGATAGTCTCCCCAACACTCAACTCTGTCTCACAAGATTTGGATTTGGATTTGGTGGAAAGAAGATTTGAGTGGAAAGCAACTTGGGGAAGGCTAGAGATCAAGATTCATATGGTAGGAATGGTATATCTTGGCCTCAACACAAGTGTAGGTGGTTCTATCTCAGAAAATGTATGTTGGAAGTGTAGGCATGTTCTGATGGCACTTGCTACGTCTTGAGCTTGCGTTGGTTTTCCTTGAAGAGGAAAGGGTGATGCAGCAATAGTAGTGTAAGTATTTCCCTCAGTTTTTGAGAACCAAGGTATCAATCCAGTAGGAGGCTCCTCAAAAGTCCCACGCACCTACACAAAAAAACAAAGAACTTGCAACCAACGCAATAAAGGGGTTGTCAATCCCTTCACGGCCACTTGCGAAAGTGAGATCTGATAGAGATAGTATGATAAGATAAATATATCTTTGATATTTTATAATATAGATGCAAAAAGTAAAGATGCAAATAAAAGTAGATTGAAAACTTATATGATAAAATATAGACCCGGGGGCCATAGGTTTCACTAGTGGCTTCTCTCAAGATAGCATAAGTATTATGGTGGGTGAACAAATTACTGTCGAGCAATTGATAGAAATGCGAATAATTATGAGATTATCTAGGCATGATCATGTATATAGGCATCACGTCCACGACAAGTAGACCGACTCCTGCCTGCATCTACTACTATTACTCCACACATCAACCACTATCCAGCATGCATCTAGAGTATTAAGTTCATAAGAACAGAGTAACGCATTAAGAAAGACGACATGATGTAGAGGGATAAACTCATGCAATATCATATAAACCCCATCTTTTTATCCTCGATGGCAACAATACAATACATGCCTTGCAACCCTTTCTGTAACTGTGTAAGGACACCGCAAGATTGAACCCAAAGCTAAGCACTTCTCCCATGGCAAGAAAGATCAATCTAGTAGGCCAAACCAAACTGATAATTCGAAGAGACTTGCAAAGATAACTCAATCATACATAAAAGAATTCAGAGAAGATTCAAATATTTCTCATAGATAAACTTGATCATAAACCCACAATTCATCGGATCTCGACAAACACACTGCAAAAAGAGTTTACATCGAATAGATCTCCACAAGAGAGGGGGAGAACATTATATTGAGATCCAAAAAGAGAGAAGAAGCCATATAGCTAATAACTATGGACCCGAAGGTATGTGGTAAACTACTCACAACTCATCAGTGGGGCTATGGTGTTGATGTAGAAGCCCTCCATGGTCGATTCCCCCTCCGGTGGAGCACCGACAAAGGCTCCAAGATGGGATCTCGCAGATACATAAGGTTACGATGGTGGAAATTGTTTTTTGTTGGCTCCCTGGATGTTTTCGGGGTACGTGGGTATATATAGGAGGAAGAAGTACGTCGGTGGCTGCTCGTGGGGCCCAGGAGACAGGTGGCGCGCCCAGGAGGGCTGGGCGCGCCCTCCTATCTCCTGGCCGCCTCGTTTGCTTCTTGACTTGCACTCCAAGTTCTCCGGATCACGTTCGTTCCAAAAATCACACTCCCGAAGGTTTCATTCCGTTTGGACTCCGTTTGATATTCCTTTTCTTCGAAATATAGAAATAGGCAAAAAAACAGCAATACGGGTTGGGCCTCCGGTTAGTAGGTTAGTCCCAAAAATGATATAAATGTGTAAAATAAAGCCCATAAACATCCAAAAGGTTTAATATAATAGCATGGAACAATCAAAAATTATAGATACGTTGGAGACGTATCAGCTCTCTCCACGAATGAAGAGTGGGTGGAGGGGTATATATAGCCTCCACACAAAATCTAACTGTTACACACAACTTACCAATCTCGGTGGGACCGAATCGTTAAACTCGGTCGGACCGATTGAGCAAATAATGTGACGGTTAGGATTTTTGGTGGGACCGACATGCAACTCGGTAGGACCGATATGATTAGGGTTAGGGCATAACGTAATCTCGGTGAGACCTATTACACAAACTCGGTGGGACTGATTTTGGTAATGGACACACAGTGGGTTGGTCAGGCAAACTCGGTGGGACCGATTCGCTCATCTCGGTAAGACCGAAACATTACGAAAGGGAAACAGAGAGTTTGCATTGTAATCTCAGTGGGACCGATCGCTCATCTCGGTTTGACCGAAACATTACGAAGGAAAAAAAGAGATTACAACCCCATCTCGGTGAGACCGAGATCCCTATCGGTGAGACCGATTTGCCTAGGGTTTCTGGCAGTGGCTATGACATCTGAACTCGGTGACGCCGGATAGGAAGAATCGGTGGGGCCGAGTTTGACTTTTGGTTTAGGTCATATGTGGATATGAGAAAGTAGTTGAGGGATTTGGAGCATATCACTAAGCATTTTGAGCAAGAAAGCCATTAAGCAACACCTCATCCCTCCTTGATAGTATTGGCTTTTCCTATAGACTCAATGTGATCTTGGATCACTAAAATAAAAAATGTAGAGTCTTGTGCTTTGAGCTTGAGCCAATCCTTTTGTCCTTAGCATTTTGAGGGATCCACTTTTCTCATCCATTCCATGCCAATCATTGAGCTTTCCTGAAATATTTATCTTGAAGTAGCATTAGCTCAATGAGATATATGTTGTTAGGAATTACCAAGACCACCCAGGGATTGTTGCACTTACAATCGGTCAGACCAAAATGCATAGAGAGGTTTTGGAAGTTTAAGTCTATGACAAATCGATGACTCCGAGTGCTCCTCACCCAGAGGGTTTGAATTTGACTTGTTCAAACCTTGTGATGTAGCATGAATAGAGTTTGAGATGAGAAAAGCATAGATAGCAAGAGGAAGTTCTTAGGCATTCTTGTCCATCCATTTGGCAAAAGAAAAAGAGCCAAAAAATCACAGCAACAAATGGATGTCCTCGAATGATAAAAATATGCAATCAACATGCTCACACAATAAAATGGCAAATGTAATATGTGGCAAAGCATGCACAAACACTCTAGAATCTATCAAGGAATTGGCGATGACTAGGTCATCTATATATGAGTATACTGACTTAGGAGTCAAATGAGAACATTTGATCATAGGTCATACTCATCGTTTAAGCACAAGTGGGGTTACCACTTTCACATAAAGCATTGTTGTGTTCTCATCATTAGAGTTGCTTTAGCTCAATTCTTAGAGTAAAGCTCCCCTAGATGTGATATCCCCCCTAAGAGGGATAAACTAACCTTGGGTTTGTCGATGATGATTTCATGTAGATGTTGAAGATGTGGATGCTCATTGTCGATGTAGATCATTTGGAGCAATCCATTGGAGTGAGTTGCACTTTCAATACCTACATGAGTTAGTCCGACAAGGAACAAACAAGGATATGCATAGACATGAGTGAGTCAGATCCAAATGATTCAAGATAAAAGTTCATATTGACATAAAAATAGTAATACTTCAAGCATACTAACAAAGTAATCTTGTCTTCTCAAAATAGCATGGCCAAAGAAAGTTATCCCTACAAAATCATATAGTCTGGCTATGCTCTATCTTCATCACAGAAAATATTTAAATCATGCACAACCCCGGTTTCAGCCAAGCAATTGTTTCATGCTTTAGTATTTTCAGACTTTTTCAATCTTCACGCAATACATGAGCGTGAGCCATGGACATAGCACTATAGGTGGAATAGAATGGTGGTTGTGGAGAAGACAAAAAGGAGAAGATAGTCTCACATCAACTAGGCGTATCAACAGGCTATGGAGATGCCCATCAATAGATATCAATGTGAGTGAGTAGGGATTGCCATGCAACGGATGCACTAGAGCTATAAGTGTATGAAAGCTCAAAAAGAAACTAAGTGGGTGTGCATCCAACTTGCTTGCTCATGAAGACCTAGGGCATTTGAGGAAGACCATCATTGGAATATACAAGCCAAGTTCTATAATGAAAAATTCCCACTAGTATATGAAAGTGACAACATAGGAGACTCTATACCATGGAGATCATGGTGCTACTTTGAAGCACAAGTGTGCTAAAATGATAGTAGCATTGCCCCTTCTCTCTTTTTCTCTCATTTTTTTATTTTTTTTGTGGGCTTCTTTGGCCTCTTTTTTTATTTGGGCTTCTTTGGCCTCTTTTATTTTTCATAAAGTCTAGAGACTCATCCCAACTTGTGAGGCAATCATTATCTCCATCATCCTTTCCTCACTGGGACAATGCTCTAATAATGAAGATCATCACACTTTTAATGATTTACAACTCAAGACTAGAACAAAATATGACTCTATATGAATGCCTCTGGCGGTGTACCGGGATTTGCAATGAATCAAGAGTGACATGTATGAAAATTATGAAGGTGGCCTTGCCACAAATACGATGTCAACTACATGATCATGCAAAGAGCAATATGACAATGATGATGTATAAACAGAACGATGGAAAGTTGCATGGAAATATATCTCGGAATGGCTATGGAAATGCCATAATATGTAGGTATGGTGGCTGTTTTGAGGAAGGTATATGGTGGGTGTATGGTACCGGCGAAAGTTGCGCGGCACAAGAGAGGCTAGCAATGGTGGAAGGGTGAGAGTGTGTATAATCCATGGACTCAACATTAGTCAAAAGAACTCATATACTTATTGCAAAAATCTACAAGTCATCAAAAACAAAGTATTACGCGCATGATCCTAGGGGGATAGATTGGTAGGAAAATACCATCGCTCATCCCCGACCGCCACTCATAAGGAAGACAATCAATAAATAAAATTGTGCTCCAACTTCATCACAAAGCGGTTCACCATACGTGCATGCTACGGGAATCACAAACTTTAACACAAGCATTCTTTAAGTTCATAATCACCCAACTAGCATGACTTTTAATATCACTACCTCCATATCTCAAAACAATTATCAAGTATCAAATTGATCATAGCATCCAATTCACTTCCTATGATAGTTTTTATTATACCCAACTTGGATGCCTACCATTCTAGGACCAATTTTATAACCATCGCAAATACCATGCTGTTATAAAAGACTCTCAAAATAATATAAGTGAAGCACATAGAGTATTCTAGAAAATTCAATCAAGTAGGCTTCTCCCAAAAGGTGTGTACAGCAAGGACGATTGTGGTAAACTAAAAAGCAAAGACTAATATAATACACGACGCTCCAAGTAAAGTTACCAATGAACAAAGACGAAAGAGGGGATGCCTTCCCGGGGCATACCCAAGCTTAGGCTTTTGGCTATATTTGAATATATTGGGGTGCCATGGGCATACCCAAGCTTAGGCTCTTGCCACTCCTTATTCCATAGTCCATTAAATCTTTACCCAAAACTTGAAAACTTCACAACACAAAACTCAACAGGAAATCTTATAACCTCCGTTAGTGAAAGAAAACAAAACCCCCACATAAGGTACTATAATGAACTCATTATTTATTTATTTTGGTGTTAAACCTACTGTATTCCAAGTTCTCTATGGTTCATACCACTTAATACTAGCCATAGATGCATCAAAATAAGAAAACAACACACGAAAAACAGAATCTTTCAAAAACAGAACAGTCTGTAGCAATATGTAACTAAGCAAACTTATGGAACTCTAAAAATCCTACCAAAATAGGAGGTCCTGGTAAATTTGTCTATTGATCAGAAGCAAAAAGAATCAACACAAAAGAACGTTTCTGTGATTTAACAAAACTAATTTTGTGTGCGCAAAGTTTCTGTTTTTCAGCAGAATCAAATCAACTATCATCATAGGTTATCCTATAGGTTCTACTTGGCACAAACAATAATTAAAACATAAAAACACATATAAACAGAAGGTAGATGAAAAATTTATTACTAAACAGAAACCAAAACAAAAAACACAAATAAATTTGGGTTGCCTCCCAACTAGCGCTATCGTTTAACGCCCCTAGCTAGGCATAAAAGCGAAGATAGATCTAAGTAGTGTCATCTTTGGCACTCAATTCATAAGTAGCTCGCATGATAGATTCATAAGGTAATTTGAATTTCTTTCTTGGAAAGTGCTCCATGCCTTTCTTTAATGGAAATTGGAATCTAATATTCCCTTCCTTCATATCAATAACCGCGCCAATCGTTCTAAGGAAAGGTCTACCAAGAATAATAGGGCATGACAGATTGCAATCAATATCAAGAACGATAAAATCTATGGGCACCAAATTTCTATTTGCAACAATGAGAACATCATTGATCCTTCCCATTGGCTTTTTAATGGTGGAATCCGCAAGGTCAAAATTTAAAGAGCAATCATCAAGATAATGGAAACCTAGAATATCACATAAAGTTTTCGGAATCGTGGAAACACTAGCACCCAAATCACACAAAGAAAAAGACTCATGATCTTTAGTTTTAATCTTTATAGTAGGTTCCCACTCATCATTAAGTTTTCTAGGTATAGAAACTTCCAAATTAAGTTTTTCGTCATAAGATTGCATCAAGGCATCATCGATATGTTTGGTAAAAGCTTTATTTTGACTATAAGCATGAGGGGAATTAACAACGGATTGCAACAAGGAAATACAACCTTCTAAAGAACAATTATCATGATCAAATTCCTTGAAATCCGAGATAGTGGGTTCAATGATATTTAAAGTCATGACCTCTCCAGCCCCACTTTTACCAAATTTAGCATCAAGATCTAAAAACTCCGAATTTTTGGGACGCCTTCTAACTAAAGTTGACTCATCTCCAGTCCCATTATTATCAAGATTCATATTGAAAAACAAAGATCTAATAGGAGACACATCAATAACTTTAAGATCTTCATCATTATTTTCATTGAAACTAGAAGAACACGCCTTTACAAAGCAATCTTTCTTAGCACGCAATCTAGCGGTTCTTTCCTTGCAGTCATCAATGGAAATTCTCATTGCTTTGAGAGACTCATTGATATCATGCTTAGGAGGAGTGGATCTAAGTTTAATAGAATAAACATCAAGCGAAAGTCTATCAATGTTTCTAGCCAAATCATCAACATTGAGCAATTTTTCTTCAAGCAAAGCATTAAAATTCTTTTGAGAAATCATAAATTCTTTCACACTATTCTCAAAATCAGAGGGCATGTTATTAAAATTACCATAAGAATTATTGTAGGAATTTCCATAATTATTAGAGGAATTACTAGGGAACGGTCTAGAATTAAAGTTTCCTCTATAAGCATTGTTTCCAAAACTATTCCTACCAACAAAATTCACATCCATAGATTCATTATTATTCTCAATCAAAGTAGACAAAGGCATATCACTGGAATCAAGAGGGGTATTTTTAGTAGCAAACAATTTCATAAGTTCATCCATCTTTCCACTCAAAACATTGATTTCTTCTATAGCATGCACTTTTTTTACTAGAAGATCTTTCGGTGTGCCATTGACAATAATTAGCCATAATATTATCTAGAAGTTTTGTAGCATCTCCTAACGTGATTTCCATAAACATGCCTCCCGCGGCCGAGTGTAAAAGATTTCTAGAAGCAAAGTTCAAACCGGCATAAATTTTTTGTATGATCATCCATAAATTCAAACCATGAGCAGGGCAATTGCGAATCATCAATTTCATTCTTTCCCAAGATTGGGCAACATGCTCATGATCAAGTTGTTTAAAATTCATAATATCGTTACTAAGAGTGATAATCTTAGCGGGAGGAAAATACTTAGAGATAAAAGCAACTTTGCACTTGTTCCAAGAATCAATACTATTTTTAGGCAAAGACGAAAACCAAACTTTAGCACGATCTCCAAGTGAAAACGAAAATAACTTCAATTTAACAATATCATTATCCGTATCTTTCTTCTTTTGCATATCACACAAATCAACAAAGGTGTTTAGATGAGTAGCGGCATCTTCACTAGGAAGGCCGGCGAATTGATCTTTCATAACAAGATTCAGCAAAGCAGTATTGATTTCACAAGACTCAACATCATTAAGAGGAGCAATCATACTACTAAGCAAATCATTATTATTAGTATTGGAGAAATCACACAATTTGGTATTATCTTGCGCCACGGCAACAAGTAATCCAACACACAAGCAAACAGAAAAAGGCAAGCAAAAAAGAGAGGAGAAGATTAGGAAAGAGAGGGCAAATAAAACGGCAAGGGTGAAGTGGGGAGAGGAAAATGAGAGGCAAATGGAAAATAATGTAAATGCGAGGGAGATGAGTTTGTGATGGGTACTTGGTATGTCTTGACATGAGCGAAGACCTCCCCGGCAACGGCGCCAGAAATCCTTCTTGCTACGTCTTGAGCTTGCATTGGTTTTCCTTGAAGAGGAAAGGGTGATGCAGCAATAGTAGCGTAAGTATTTCCCTCAGTTTTTGAGAACCAATGTATCAATCCAGTAGGAGGCTCCTCAAAAGTCCCATGCACCCACACAAACAAACAAAGAACTCGCAACCAACGCAATAAAGGGGTTGTCAATCCCTTCACGGCCACTTGCGAAAGTGAGATCAGATAGAGATAGTATGATAAGATAAATATATTTTTGATATTTTATAATATAGATGCAAAAAGTAAAGATGCAAATAAAAGTAGATTGAAAACTTATATGATAAAATATAGACCCGGGGGCCATAGGTTTCACTAGTGGCTTCTCTCAAGATAGCATAAGTATTACGGTGGGTGAACAAATTACTGTGGAGCAATTGATAGAAAAGCGAATAATTATGAGATTATCTAGGCATGATCATGTATATAGGCATCACATCTGCAACAAGTAGACCGACTCCTGCCTGCATCTACTACTATTACTCCACACATCAACCGCTATCCAGCATGCATCCAAAGTATTAAGTTCATAAGAACAGAGTAACACATTAAGAAAGATGACATGATGTAGAGGGATAAACTCATGCAATATGGTATAAACCCCATATTTTTATCCTCGATGGCAACAATACAATACGTGCATTGCAACCCTTTCTATCACTGGGTAAGGACACCACAAGATTGAACCCAAAGCTAAGCACTTCTCTCATGGCAAGAAAGATCAATCTAGTAGGCCAAACCAAACTGATAATTCAAAGAGACTTGCAAAGATAACTCAATCATACATAAAAGAATTCAGAGAAGATTCAAATATTTCTCATAGATAAACTTGATCATAAACCCACAATTCATCGGATCTCGACAAACACACCGCAAAAAGAGTTTACATCGAATAGATCTCCACAAGAGAGGGGGAGAACATTGTATTGAGATCCAAAAAGGGAGAAGAAGCCATCTAGCAAATAACTATGGACCTGAAGATCTGTGGTAAACTACTCACAACTCATAGGAGGGGCTATGGTGTTGATGTAGAAGCCTTCCGTGGTCGATTCCACCTCCGGTGGAGCACCGGCGAAGGCTCCAAGATGGGATCTCGCGGATACAGAAGGTTACGGCGGTGGAAATTGTTTTTCGTTGGCTCCCTGGATGTTTTCAGGGTACGTAGGTATATATAGGAGGAAGAAGTACGTCGGTGGCCGCTCGTGGGGCCCAGGAGACAAGGGCGCGCCCAAGAGGGGTGGGCGCGCCCTCCTATCTCCTGGCCGCCTCGTTTGCTTCTTGACTTTCACTCCAAGTTCTCCGAATCACGTTCGTTCCAAAAATCACGCTCCCGGAGGTTTCATTCCGTTTGGACTCCGTTTGATATTCCTTTTCTTTGAAATACTGAAATAGGCAAAAAAAACAGCAATACGGGCTGGGCCTCCGGTTAGTAGGTTAGTCCCAAAAATGATATAAATGTGTAAAATAAAGCCCATAAACATCCAAAAGGGGTAATATAATAGCATGGAACAATCAAAAATTATAGATACGTTGGAGACATATCAGCTCTCTCCACGAATGAAGAGTGGGTGGAGGGGTATATATAGCCTCCACACAAAATCTAACCGTTACACACAACTTACCAATCTCTGTGGAACCGAATCGTTAAACTCGGTCGGACCGATTCAGCAAATACTGTGACGGTTAGGATTTTCGGTGGGACCGACATGCAACTCGGTAGGACCGATATGATTAGGGTTAGGGCATAACATAATCTCGGTGAGACCGATTACACAAACTCGGTGGGACCGATTTGTAATGGACACACAGAGGGTTGGTCAGGCAAACTCGGTGGGACCGATTCGCTCATCTCGGTAAGACCGAAACATTACGAAAGGGAAATAGGGAGTTTGCATTGTAATCTCGATGGGACCGATCGCTCATCTCGGTTTGACCGAAAAGTTACGAAGGGAAATAGAGAGATTACAACCCCATCTCGGTGAGACCGAGATCCCTATCGGTGAGACCGATTTGCCTAGGGTTTGTGGCAGTGGCTATGACATCTGAATTCGGTGGCGTCGAATAGGAAGAATCGGTGGGGCCGAGTTTGACTTTTGGTTTAGGTCATATGTGGATATGAGAAAGTAGTTGAGGGCTTTGGAGCATATCACTAAGCATTTTGAGCAAGAAAGCCATTAAGCAACACCTCATCCCTCCTTGATAGTGTTGGCTTTTCCTATAGACTCAATGCGATCTTGTATCACTAAAATAGAAAATGTAGGGTCTTGTGCTTTGAGCTTGAGCCAATTCTTTTGTCCTTAGCATTTTGAGGGATCCACTTTTCTCATCCATGCCATGCCAATCATTGAGCTTTCCTGAAATATTTATCTTGAAGTAGCATTATCTCAATGAGATATATGTAGTTAGGAATTACCAAAACCACCCAGGGATAGTTGCACTTTCAATCGGTCAGGGCGATCTCCTTGCCCTTACAAACTCCTTGGTTCAACTCCACAATCTTGTCGGAGGCTCCCAAGTGACACCTAGCCAATCTAGGAGACACCACTCTCCAAAAAGTAACAAATGGGGTGTTGATGATGAACTCCTTGCTCTTGTGCTTCAAATTATAGTCTCCCCAACACTCAACTCTCTCTCACAGGATTTGGATTTGGTGGAAAGAAGATTTGAGTGGAAAGCAACTTGGGGAAGGCTAGAGATCAAGATTCATATGGTAGGAATGGAACATCTTGGCCTCAACACATGAGTAGGTGGTTCTCTCTCAGAAATAGCAAGTTGGAAGTGTAGGTTTGTTCTGATGCTCTCTCCACGAATGAAGAGGAGGTGGAGAGGTATTTATAGCCTCCAGACAAAATCTAACCGTTACACACAACTTGCCAAACTCGGTGGGACCAAATTGATAAACTCGGTCAGACTGATTCAGCAAATCTAGTGACCATTAGGATTTTCGGTGGGACCGGCATGCAACTCGGTAGGACCGATATGGTTAGGGTTAGGGCATAACGTAATCTCGGTGAGACCGATTACACAAACTCGGTGAGACCGATTTTGGTAATAAGCTAACCAGAGAGTTGGTCAGGTAAACTCGGTGGGACCGATTCGCTCATTTCGGTGAGACCGAAATGTTACGAAAAGGAAACAGGGAGTTTACATTGCAATCTCGGTGGGACCGATCGCTCATCTCGGTGGTATCGAAACGTTACGAAGGGAAACAGAGAGATTACAATCCCATCTCGGTGAGACCGAGATCCCTATCAGTGAGACCGATTTGCCTAGGGTTTGTGGCAGTGGCTATGACATCTGAACTCGGTGGCACCGGGTAGAAAGTATCGATAGGGCTGAGTTTGACCTTTGGTTTAGGTTATATGTGGATGTGGGAAAGTAGTTGAGGGTTTTGGAGCATATCACTAAGCACTGTGGAGCAAGAAACTCATTAAGCAACACCTCATCACTAAAATATAAAATGTAGAGTCTTGAGCTTTTGAGCATGAGCTAATCCTTTTGTCCTTAGCATTTTGAGGGATCCACTTTTCTCATCCATGCCATGCCAATCATTGAGCTTTCCTGAAATATTTATCTTGAAGTAGCATTAGCTCAATGAGATATATGTTGTTAGGAATTACCAAAACCACCCAGGGATAGTTGCACTTTCAATCGGTCAGACCGAAATGCACAGAGAGGTTTTGGAAGTTTAAGTCTATGATGAATCGGTGACTCTGAGTGCTCCTCACCCAGGGGGTTCGAATTTGACTTGTTCAAACTTTGTGATGTAGCATGAATAGAGTTTGAGACGAGAAAAGCATAGATAGCTAGAGGAAGTTCTTAGGCATTCTTGTCCATCCATTTGGCAAAAGAATAAGAGCCAAACAATCAAAGCAACAAATGGATGTCCTCGAATGATAAAAATATGCAATCAACATGCTCACACAATAAAATGGCAAATGTAATATGTGGCAAAGCATGCACAAACACTCTAGAATCTATCAAGCAATTGGCTATGACTAGGTCATCTATATATGAGTATATTGACTTAGAAGTCAAATGAGAACATTTGATCATAGGTCATACTCATTGTTTAAGCACAAGTGGGGTTACCACTTTCACATAAAACATTGTTGTGTTCTCATCATTAGAGTTGCTTTAGCTCAATTCTTAGAGTAAAGCTCCCCCTAGATGTGATATTCCCCCTAAGAGGGATAAACTAACCTTGGGTTTTTTCGATGATGACTTCATGTAGATGTTGAAGATGTGGATGCTCATTGTCGATGTAGATCATTTGGAGCAATCCATTAGAGTGAGTTGCACTTTCAATACCTACATGAGTTAGTCCCACAAGGAACAAATAAGGATATCCATAGACATAGAGTGAAGCACACACATAATGATGTCCATGAAAGCATTAGGTTACCTTGTCCCTCGTCTTACCAACAAGAGGGTTTGTGACTCCTTGAACTAGTGCAAGATGTGGAAGTTGTTTGTACTTGTGCTTGCCAAAATGAATATGAGTGAAGTATGTTGGCGGAGTCACCCTCAAGAACTCTCTAGTTCTTCTTATTCAGGATCCACATCATCTTGATGGGAATCCTTGGGGTTGTACATGTACTTGATGAAGTGGAACTTGATGAAGTCTTGGGAACCCACTTGGCCAAGGCCTTTGGAGCATCTTCAAATGCATCAATCTCCTTTTGAACCTTGTCCTTGCCTTTTAGCTTGCGGTCTTGGGGTGGAAGATCATCTTGAGCTTGTGTCCCCTTAAAGGAAGTAGGATCATACTTCTCTTGTTGAGGAACAAACTTCGTCTCGGGGTATTGATCCTCTTCCCACTCAACTCCATTGGCATTGAACTTTCATTCAAAACCAACACCTTGATTCTTCCGGTGCATTCCTTGCTTGCGTACTATTTCCTCAAATTGCTTACTCCTGGCAAGGCTCTTGTAAACATCTTTCTCTATAATTCCCTTCAATAAGCTATTTTCTTGCTCAAGTGTAACTTGGCTAAGAGAATCATTAGTGGAATCAAGAGAACTACTAGAAGCAACAACATTGGATTTAGCATGATTATTTTACTACTAGAAGAAGAATCTTTCTTGCCCTTGTTGCTAGATTTTACTTGTGGCATGTAAGTAGACAAGAGTAAATGCTTGGCAATGTAAGAAGAACTTTTCTTCTGAAGATCATCATTGATGGCTTTTAAGAACCCATGTTCTTGCTCAAGGTTGAGTCTTTTCAAAGCGTAGCTTCTCATAAGTTTTTAAAAGTTCTCGATGATCTTCTAAAGTAGTTTCATGAGCTAACTTAAGAGTGTTTAGTTCTTTAGTTAGACGCTCAATATCCTTCATTTCATTGTCATTCGTTTATCTTGATTAGCATGATTAATAACATTTTCATCATAGTATTCACCACTAGAGTTGTCAACAAGTAAATCATCATCACCTAGCAAGTCATCTTCATCACTATTGAAATCAACATACTCGTGATGTGTTACCTTGGGGCCTTTAGCCATGAAGCATCTTCCAATTCCTTCATTTGGTGAATCAAATATGTCATAGGAGTTGGTTGACACAAGTGCTAGACCGGCAACACCTTCATATTGAGTATATTCAGAGTCGGAGTGATAACTTCTCTCGGAGTGGTGGTCAGAGTCGGAGCCGGATACCCATTCACCAACATGAGCTTGATGTCTTCGTTTTGTGTAGATCCTTTATTACTTGTCCTTCCTTTCCGAATCCTTACTTCTTCGAGAGGTTCTTCATTCATAGCAATCATCTCTACTCCTTCTCTCCCTTGGAGGTGATTCTTCCCTTTTGCTTCTCCTTTTAGGTGAGTCTTCTCTTCTTTTGTAAGGAGCCATTACACTCATTGGAGTAGTGTCCGGGTCTTCCATAATTGTAGCAATTTCGCTCACGGCTAGAAGATCTTTTGTCGTTGTAGGACCTTGACTTGGAACTTCTTTCCTTGCTTCTACTCTTGTAGAATTTGTTGAAGTTCTTCACCATTAAGCTCAATTCTTCATTGAAGGCTTGTTTCTCACTTGATGATGTAGGAGCATCACATGAGGCTTTGTAAGCACCACTAGACTTGTTGTGAAGCTCTTCTTTATCCTTTAGTGACATCTCATGAGCAACAATTCTTCCAATGACTTCGGTTGGCTTGAGATCTTTGTAGTTTGGCATCATTTGGATCAACATGCACATGGTATCATATTTTCCATCCAAGGCTCTTAATATCTTCTTGATGATGAATTTGCCGGTCATCTTTTCACTTCCTAAGCCAACAATCTCATTTGTGATGAGAGCAAGCCTGGAGTACATTTCGGCGACACCTTCACCATCTTTCATTTTGAACTTGTCAAGTTGACTTTGAAGCACATCCATCTTGGATTCCTTGATGGAGTCGGTACCTTTGTGCATATCAATCAAAGTATCCCAAATTTCCTTTGCATTCTCAAGACGGCTGATTTTGTTGAATTCTTCGGGGCACAATCCGTTGAAGAGGATATCGCAAGCTTGAGCATTGTATTGCAACATCTTCAATTCTTCCAGGTAGCTTCACTATTTGGTTCTCTCCCATCAAAGAATTCACCTTGCAAACCAATACACACAATAGCCCAAACGGTGGGGTTATGTCCAAGAATATGCATTTTCATCTTATGTTTCCAACTAGCAAAATTAGTACCATCAAAGTAAGGACCTCTATGGTGGTAATTTCCCTCGCTAGACGCCATACTCTCCTAGGTTGTGAAACCAAGGCTATGATCACCAAAGCTATGGAAATGAAGGCAAATGGAGACCAAAGCTCTGATACCACTTGTAGGATCGAAAGTATGTCTAGAGGGGGGTGATTAGACTACTTGACCAATTAAAACCTAACCTTTTCCCAATTTTAATTCTTGGCAGATTTTAGCAATATAGCACAAGTCAAGCAATCACAATACAATTCAAGCAAGCATGCAAAGAGTATATGAGCAGAGGAAAGTAAAGCATGCAACTTGCAAGAAAGTAAATGGGAGGAGTTTGGAGGGAGAAAACGCAATGTTGACACGGAGATTTTTGGCGTGCTTCCGATAGGTGGTGCTATCGTACATCCACGTTGATGAAGACTTCAACCCATGAAGGGTAACGACTGCGCGAGTCCATGGAGGGCTCCACCCACGAAGGGTCCACAAAGAAGCAACCTTGTCTATCCCACCATGGCCATCGCCCACGAAGGACTTGCCTCACTTGGGTAGATCTTCACGAAGTAGGCGATCTCCTTGCCCTACAAACTCCTTGGCTCAACACTGAAATAGGCAAAAAAACAGCAATTCGGGTTGGGCCTCCGGTTAGTAGGTTAGTCCCAAAAATGATATAAAAGTGTAAAGTGAAGCCCATAAACATCCAAAATGGGTAATATAATAGCATGGAACAATCAAAAATTATAATTACCATGGAGACGTATCAAGCATCCCCAAGCTTAATTCCTGCTCGTCCTCGAGTAGGTAAATGATAAAGACAGAATTTTTGATGTGGAATGCTACCTAGCATAATCCTTAATGTAATTTCTTTATTGTGGCATGAATGTTTAGATCCAAATGATTCAAAATAAAAGTTCATATTGACATAAGAAATAGTAATACTTCAAGCATACTGACAAAACAATCATGTCATCTCAAAATAACATGGTTAAAGAAAGCTATCCCTACAAAATCATATAGTATGGCTATGCTCTATCTTCATCACATAAAGTATTTAATCATGCACAACCCCGATGACAAGCCAAGTAATTGTTTCATACTTTAGTATTCTCAAACTTTTTCAACTTTCACGCAATACATGAGCGTGAGCCATGGACATAGCACAATATGTGGAATAGAATGGTGGTTGTGGATAAGACAAAAAAGGAGAAGATAGTCTCACATCAACTAGGCATATCAACGGGCTATGGAGATGCCCATTAATAGATATCAATGTGAGTGAGTAGGGATTGCCATGCAACATATGCACTAGAGCTATAAATGTATGAAAGCTCAACAAAAGAAACTAAGTGGGTGTGCATCCCACTTGCTTGCTCACGAGGACCTAGGGCATTTTGAGGAAGCCCATCATTGGAATATACAAGCCAAGTTCTATAATGAAAAATTCCCACTAGTATATGAAAGTGACAACATAGGAGACACTCTATCATGAAGACCATGGTGCTACTTTGAAGCACAAGTGTGGTAAAAGGATAGTAGCATTGTCCCTTCTCTCTTTTTCTCTCATTTTTTTATTTGGCCTTTCTCTTTTTTCTTGGCCTTTCTATTTCTTTTATGAAGTCCGAAGTCTCATCCCGACTTGTGGGGGAATCATAGTCTCCATCATCCTTTCCTCACTTGGGACAATGCTCTAATAATGAAGATCATCACACTTTTATTTACTTACAACTCAAGATTACAACTCGATACTTAGAACAAGATATGACTCTATATGAATGCCCCTGGCGGTGTACCGGGATATGCAATGAATCAAGAGTGACATGTATGGAATAATTATGAAGGTGGCTTTGCCACAAATACGATGTCAACTACCTGATCATGCAAAGAGCAATATGACAATGATGGTGCGTGTCATAATAAACGAAACGGTGGAAACTTGCATGGCAATATATATCGGAATGGCTATGGAAATGCCATAATAGGTAGGTATGGTGTCTGTTTTGAGGAAGGTATATGGTGGGTGTATGGTACCGGCGAAAGTTGCGCGGCACAAGAGAGGCTAGCAATACTGGAAGGGTGAGAGTGCGTATAATCCATGGACTCAACATTAGTCATAAAGAACTCACATACTTATTGCAAAAATCTACAAGTCATTCAAAACAAAGTACTACGCGCATGCTCCTAGGGGGATAGTTGGTAGGAAAAGACCATCGCTCGTCCCCGACCAGCACTCATAAGGAAGACAGTCAATAAATAAATTATGCTCCAACTTCATCACAAAGCGGTTCACCATACGTGCATGCTACGGGAATCACAAACTTCAACACAAGTATTCTTTAGATTCATAATCACCCCACTAGCATGGCTCTAATATCACCATCCTCATATCTCAAAACAATTATCAAGCATCAAATTGATCATAACATCCAATTCACTTTCTATGATAGTTTTTATTATACCCAACTTGGATGCCCATCATTCTAGGACTAGTTTTATAACCATAGCAAATACCATGATGTTCTAAAAGACTCTCAAAATAATATAAGTGAAGCATGAGAGATCAACAATTTCTTCAAAATAAAGCCACCGACGTGCTCTAAAAGATATAAGTGAAGCACTAGAGCAAAACTATCTAGCTCAAAAGATATAAGTGAAGCACATAGAGTATTCTAATAAATTCCAAATCATGTGGGTTTCTCCCAAAAGGTGTGTACATCAAGGATGATTTTGGTGAACTAAAAAGTAGGGACTAATATCATACAGGACGCTCCAAGCAAAACACATATCATGTGGCGAATAAAAATATAGCTCCAAGTAAAGTTACTGATAGATGAAGACGAAAGAGGGGATGCCTTCCGGGGCATCCCCAAGCTTAGGTTTTTGGTTATCCTTGAATATCTTGGGGTGCCATGGGCATCCCCAAGCTTAGGCTTTTGCCACTCCTTATTCCATAGTCCATCAAATCTTTACCCAAAACTTGAAAACTTCACAACACAAAACTCAACAGGAAATCCCATATAGTGCAAGAAAGAAAAACCACCACATAAGGTACAGTCATGAACTCATTATTTATTTATATTGGTTTTAAACCTACTTTATTCCAACTTCTATATGGTTCATACCCCCGATACTAGCCATAGATGCATCAAAATAAGCAAACAACACACGAAAAATAGAATCTGTCAAAAACAGAACAGTCTGTAGCAAAATAGGAAATCCTGGGAAATTTGTCTATTGATCTACAGCAAAAATAATCAACGCAAAAATACGTTTTTGTGATTTACTAAAATTATTTTTGTGCACGCAAAAGTTTCTGTTTTTCAGCAGAATCAAATTAACTATCACTTTAGGTTATCCTATAGGTTCTACTTGGCACAAACACTAATTAAAACATAAAAACACATCTAAACAGAAGCTAGATGAAATATTTATTACTAAACAGAAGCAAAAAGCATGGAACAAAAATAAAATTTTGTTGCCTCCCAACAAGCGCTATCGTTTAACGCCCCTAGCTAGGCATAAAAGCGAGAAGGATCTAAGTACTGCCATCTTTGGGATTCAATTCATAAGTAGCTCACATGATTGATTCATAAGGTAATTTGACTTTCTTTTTTGGAAAGTGTTCCATGCCTTTTCTTAATGGAAATTGGAATCAAATATTCCCTTCCTTCATATCAATAATTGCACCAATCATTCTAAGGTAAGGTCTACCAAGAATAATAGGACATGAAAGATTGCAATCTATATCAAGAACGATAAAATCTACGGGCATATAATTCCTATTTGCAACAATAAGAACATCACTGATCCTTCCCATAGGTTTCTTCATGGTGGAATCCGCAAGGTGCAAGTTTAAAGAGCAATCATCAAAATCATGGAAACCCAGCGCATCACATAAAGTTTTCGGAATCGTGGAAACACTAGCACCCAAATCACACAAAGCATAGCATTCATGATCTTTAATTTTAATTTTATTAGTAGGTTCCCACTCATCATAAAGTTTTCTAGGTATAGAAACTTCCAACTTAAGTTTTTCCTCATAAGATTGCATCAAGGCATCAGCAATATGTTTGGTAAACGCTCTATTTTGACTATAAGCATGAGGAGAATTCAGCACGGATTGCAACAAGGAAATACAATCTATTAAAGAACAATTATCATAATTAAATTCCTTGAAATCCATAATAGTGGGTTCAATGCTATGTAAAGTCTTGACCTCTCCAATCCCACTTTTACAAAATTTAGCATCAAGATCGAAAAACTCCGAATTGGGACGCCTTTTAACTAAAGTTGACTCATCTCCAGTCCCATCATTATCAAGATTCATATTACAAAATAAAGATTTAATAGGGGATACATCAATAACTTTTAGATCTTCATTATTATTTTCATGGAAACTAGAAGAACACGCTTTTACAAAGCAATCTTTCTTAGCACACAACCTAGCGTTTCTTTCTTTGCACTCATCAATGAAAATTCTCATGGCTTTGAGAGACTCATTGATATCATGCCTAGGTGGAATAGATCTAAGTTTCAAAGAAACAACAACAAGCGAAAGTCTATCAACGTTCCTAGCCAATTCATCAACTTTACGCAATTTTTCTTCCAGCAAAGCATTAAAATTCTTTTGAGAGATCATAAATCCTTTAACGCTATTATCAAAATCGGAGGGCATCTTATTAAATTTCCATAAGAGTTGTTGTAGGAATTACCATGATTATTAGAGGAATTACTTGGAAACGGTCTAGGATCAAAGTTTCCTCTATAAGCATTGTTACCAAAATTATTCCTACCAACAAAATTCACATCCATAGATTCATTATTATTTTCAATCAAAGTAGACAAAGGCATATCATTGGGATCAATAGGAGCACTCTTAGTAGCAAATAATTTCATAAGTTCATCCATCTTTCCACTCAAAACATTAATTTCTTCTATAGCATGCACTTTTTTACTAGTAGATCTTTTGGTGTGCCATTGAGAATAATTCGCCATAATGTTATCAAGGAGTTTAGTAGCTTCTCCTAAGGTGATTTCCATAAAAGTGCCTCCCACGGCCGTATCTAAAAGATTTCTAGAAGCAAAATTCAATCCGGCATAAAATTTTTGTATGATCATCCATAAGTTCAAACCATGAGTAGGGCAATTGTGAATCATTAATTTCATTCTTTCCTAAGATTGGGTAACATGCTCATGATCAAGTTGTTTAAAATTCATAATATCATTCCTAAGAGAGATGATCTTAGCGGGAGGAAAATACTTAGAGATAAAAACATCTTTGCACTTATTCCATGAATCAGTACTATTCTTAGGCAAAGACGAAAACCAAGTTTTAGCACGATATCTAAGTGAAAATGGGAATAACTTCAATTTAACAATATCATTATCCGTATATTTCTTCTTTTGCATATCACACAAATCAACAAAATTGTTTAGATGAGTAGCGGCATCTTCACTAGGAAGGCCAGAGAATTGATCTTTCATAACAAGATTTAGCAAAGCGGCATTGATTTCACAAGATTCAACATCATTAAGAGGAGAAATTGGAGTGCTAAGGAAATCATTATTATTGGTATTGGAAAAGTCACACAATTTGGTATTATCTTGCGCCATCGTGACTGGCAATCCAACACACAAGCAAACAAAAAAAGGCAAGCGAAAGAGAGAGGAGATTGGGAAAGAGAGGGCGAAAAAACGGCAAGGGTGAAGTGGGGGAGAGGAAAACGAGAGGCAAATGGAAAATAATGTAATGCGAGGATGACGAGTTTGTGATGGGTACTTGGTATGTCTTGACTTGAGCGAAGACCTCCCCGGCAATGGCGCCATAAATCCTTCTTGCTACCTCTTGAGCATTGCGTTGGTTTTACTTGGAGAGGAAAGGGTGATGCAACAAAGTAGCGTAAGTATTTCCCTCAGTTTTTGAGAACCAAGGTATCAATCCAGTAGGAGGCTCCTCAAAAGTCCCACGCACCTACACAAACAAACAAGAACCTCGCAACCAACGCAATAAAGGGGTTGTCAATCCCTTCACGACCACTTGCAAAAGTGAGATCTGATAGAGATAGTATGATAAGATAAATATATTTTTGGTATATTTATGATATAGATTGGAAAGTACAAACAAACAAGAACCTCGCAACCAACGCAATAAAGGGGTTGTCAATCCCTTCCCGACCACTTGCAAAAGTGAGATCTGATAGAGATAGTATGATAAGATAAATATATTTTTGGTATATTTATGATATAGATTGGAAAGTAAAAGATGCAAATAAAATTAGATGGCAAACTTATATGATAAAAGATAGACCCCGGGGCCATAGGTTTCACTAGTGGCTTCTCTCAAGATAGCATAAGTATTATGGTGGGTGAACAAATTACTGTCGAGTAATGGATAGAAAAGTGCATAGTTATGAGAGTATCTAGGCATGATCATGTATATAGGCATCATGTCTGCAACAATTAGATCGAAACAATTCTGCATCTACTACTATTACTCGACACATCGACCGACTCCTTCCTGCATCTAGAGTATTAAGTTCATGAAGAACAGAGTAATGCATTAAGAAAGATGACATGATGTAGAGGGATAAACTCATGCAATATGATATAAACCCCATCTTTTTGTCCTCGATGGCAACAAATACAATATGTCCTTGCTACCCCTGCTGTCACTGTGAAAGGACACCACAAGATTGAACCCAAAGCTAAGCACTTCTCCCATTGCAAGAAAGATCAATCTAGTAGGCCAAACCAAACTGATAATTCGAATAGACTTGCAAAGATAACAAATCATACATAAAAGAATTCAGAGGAGATTCAAATATTTCTCATAGATAAACTTGATCATAAACCCATCGGATCTCAACAAACACACCGCAAAAAGAGTTACATCGAATAGATCTCCAAGAAGATTGAGGAGAACTTTGTATTGAGATTCAAAGAGAGAGAAGAAGCCATCTAGCTAATAAACTATGGACCCGAAGGTGTGTGGTAAACTACTCACAACTCATCGGAGAGGCCTTGGAGATGATGTAGGCCCTCCGTGGTCGATCCCCCCTCCGGCGGAGCGCCGGCGAAGGCTTCAAGATGGGATCTCGCGGATACAGAAGGTTGCCGCGGAGGAATTAGGTTTTCGTCATGCTCCCCAATGTTTTCAGGGTACCGGAGTATATATGGGCGAAGGAGGTAGGTTGGTTGACGCTCGAGGGGCCCACAAGGGTGGGTGCGCGCCCACCCCCAAGGGGCGCGCCGGGCACCCTCGTGGCCGCCTCGTTTGTTGCTTGACGTCCACTCCAAGTCTCCAGGTTTGCATTTGTTCCAAAAAGATCGCTGCCAAAGGTTTCATTCGGTTTGGACTCCGTTTGATATTCCTTTTCTTTGAAACACTGAAATAGGCAAAAAACAGCAATTCGGGCTGGGCCTCCGGTTAGTAAGTTAGTCCCAAAAATGATATAAAAGTGTAAAGTAAAGCCCATAAACATCCAAATGGGTAATATAATAGCATGGAACAATCAAAAATTATAGATACGTTGGAGACGTATCAAGGCACGGTCTGATGGCTCTCCTCACGAGTGAAGAATGGATGGAGGGGTATATATAGCCTCCACACAAAATCTAACCGTTACACACAGATTCCCAAACTTGGTGAGACCGAATGGTAAAACTCGGTCAGACCGGTTCAGGTCAAAATATGAATGTTAGAGTTTTTGGTGGGACCGATACAATCAACTCGGTGAGAACGATTCACTAGGGTTAGGGCATAACGTAATCTCGGTGTGATCGATCACATGAACTCGGTGGGACCAATTTCAGTAATGGGCACATAGAGAGTTGGTCAGGCAAACTCGGTGGGACCGATTTGCTCATTTCGGTGGGACTGAAATGTTATGAAAAGGAAACAGGGGGTTTGCATTGCAAACTCGGTGGGACCGATTCACTCATTTCGGTGGGACGGAAACATTACGAAAAGGAAATAGTGAGTTTGCAATCCCATCTCGGTGAGACCGAGATCCTTGTCGGTGAGACCGAAATGATTAGGGTTTGTGGAAGTGGCTATGTCAAATGAACTCGGTGGCGCCAGATATATCAAATCGATGAGGCCGAGTTTGACTTTTAGGTTTGGGACATATGTGGATATGAGAAAGTGGTTGAGAGTTTTGGATCATATCGCTAAGCATTTTGAGCAAGTAAGCCATTAAGCAACACCTCATCCTCTTTTAGTAGTATTGGCTTTCCTATGGACTCAATGTGATCTTGGATCACTTAAATAAAAATGTAGAGTCTTGAGCTTGTTGCCAATATGTGTCCTTAGCATTTTGAGGGGTCCACATCTCTAGTCCATGCCATGCCAATCATTGAACTTCCTGAAATGATCATATTGAAAGAGCATTAGTTCAATGAGCTATATGTTGTTAAGAATTACCAAAACCACCCAGGGATTAGTTGCACTTTCAGGGTTGTATCTGGAACTTGTAAGAGGTGTGTTTTATTAAGTATCCAATTCTAGTTGTCATAAGGTCGAAGTACAACTCCATGTTGTCCTTTTACCAAGGGAAACAACTATTCAAATAGATAAACTTCCCTGCAGGGGTGCACTACATTACCCAACCACTCGATCCCTCTGGCCGGACACACTTTCTGTTGGGGAACGTAGTAATTTCAAAAAAATTCCTACGCACATGCAAGATCATGGTGATGTATAGCAACGAGAGGGGAGAGTGTTGTCTACATACCCTTGTAGACCGTAAGCAGAAGCGTTAGCACAACGCGGTTGATGTAGTCGTACGTCTTCACGGCCCGACCGATCAAGCACCAAAACTACGGCACCTCCGAGTTCTAGCACACGTTCAGCTCGATGACGTCCCTCGAACTCCGATCCAGCCGAGTGTCGAGGGAGAGTTCCGTCAGCACGACGGCGTGGTGACGATCTTGATGTTCTACCGTCGCAGGGATTCGACTAAGCACCGCTACAATATTATCGAGGTGGACTATGGTGGAGGGAGGCACCGCACACGGCTAAGAGATCCAAGGGATCAATTGTTGTGTCTTTGGTGCTAGCCCTACCCCTCTACTTATATGTTGAGCCCCAGGGTCGAAACTTGGAGCAAAAGCCTCCTCAAAGTCGGTTTTGCCCGAAAGGCAAGAGTCCCACTCGGACTCCAGGACCAAACGCCACAATCCTTGGCGTCTGGCACAGACGCCATGGGCCTCGACGTCTGGCCCAGGGCCAGACGCCAGGGTCTCCGGCGTTTGGCCCCCTGGCCTCCGCAAAACTCCTTTTGCACCGACCTAAAGCCTCATGCGCTTGACCCCTTGTCCTAACCATATCATCCAATATATGAATCTTTACGTCTCGACCATTTCAAGACTCCTCGTCATGTCCCCGATCTCATCCGGGACTCCGAACTCCTTCGGTACATCAAAACATGTAAACTCATAATATAACTGTCATCGAAACCTTAAGCGTGCGGACCCTACGGGTTCGAGAACAATGTAGACATGCCTGAAACACGTTTTCGGTCAATAACCAATAGCGGGACCTGGATGCCCATATTGGCTCCCACATATTCTACAAAGATCTTTATCGGTCAAACCGCATAACAACTTACGTTGCTCCCTTTGTCATCGGTATGTTACTTGCCCGAGATTCGATCGTCGGTATCCAATACCTAGTTCAATCTAGTTACCGGCAAGTCTCTTTACTCGTTACGTAATGCATCATTCCATAAGTAACTCATTAGCTACATTGCTTGCAAGGCTTATAGTGATGTGCATTACCGAGAGGGCCCAGAGATACCTCTCCGACAATCAGAGTGACAAAACCTAATCTCGAAATACCCCAACCCAACATGTACCTTCGGAGACACCTGTAGAGCTCCTTTATAATCACCCAGTTACATTGTGACGTTTGGTAGCACACAAAGTGTTCCTCCGGTAAACGGGAGTTGCATAATCTCATAGTTACAGGAACATGTATAAGTCATGAAGAAAGCAATAGCAACATACTAAATGATCAAGTGCTAGGCTAACGGAATGGGTCATGTCAATCACATCATTCTCCTAATGATGTGATCCCGTTAATCAAATGACAACACATGTCTCTGGTTAGGAAACATAACCATCTTTGATTAATGAGCTAGTCAAGTAGAGGCATACTAGTGACGTTATGTTTGTCTATGTATTCACACATGTATCATGTTTCCGGTTAATACAATTCTAGCATGAATAATAAACATTTATCATGAAATAAGGAAATAAATAATAACTTTATTATTGCCTCTAGGGCATATTTCCTTCAGTCTCCCACTTGCACTACAGTCAATAATCTAGTTCACATCGCCATGTGATTTCACACCAATATTCTTATCTGTATATGATTAACACCCATAGTTCACATTGTTATGCGACTAGCACCCAAAGGGTTTACTAGAGTCAATAATCTAGTTCACATCGCTATGTGATTAACACCCAAAGAGTACTAAGGTGTGATCATGTTTTGCTCGTGAGAGAAGTTTAGTCAACGGGTTTGTCACATTCAGAGCCGTATGTATTTTGCAAATATAATATGTCTACAATGCTCTGCACGGAGCTACTATAGCTAATTGCTCCCACTTTCAATATGTATCCAGATTAAGACTTAGAGTCATCTGGATCAGTGCCAAAACTTGTATCGACGTAACCCTTTACGATGAACCTTTTTGTCACCTCCATAATCGAGAAACATATCCTTATTCCACTAAGGATAATTTTGACCAACGTCCAGTGATCTACTCCTAGATCACTATTGTACTCCCTTGCCAAACCAGGGCAAAGTATACAATAGGTCTGGATCATAACATGGCATACTTTTATAGAACCTATGACTGATGCATAGGGAATGACTTTCATTCTCTTTCTATTTTCTGCCGTGGTCGGGATTTGAGTCTTACTCAATTTCATACCTTTGTAACACAGGCAAGAACTCTTTCTTTGACTGTTCCATTTTGAACTACTCCAAAATCTTGTCAAGGTATGTACTCATTGAAAATCTTATCAAGCGTCTTGATCTATCTCAATAGATCTTTTAAGGAACTCCTTTCAAACACTCCTTTATGCTTTGCAGAATAATTCTACATTATTTCCGATCAACAATATGTCATTCACATATACTTATCAGAAATGTTGTAGTGCTCCTACTCACTTTCTTGTAAATACAGGCTTCACCGTAAGTCTGTACAAAACTATATGCTTTGATCAACTTATCAAAGCGTATATTCCAACTCTGAGATGCTTGCACCAGTCCATAGATGGATCGCTGGAGCTTGCACATTTTGTTAGCACCTTTAGGATTGACAAAACCTTCTGGTTGCATCATATACAACTCTTCTTTAAGAAAACCATTAAGGAATGCAGTTTTGACATCCATTTGCCAGATTTCATAAAATGTGGCAATTGCTAACATGATTCGGACAGACTTAAGCATTGCTACAGTTGATAAAATCTCATTGTAGTCAACACTTTGAACTTGTCAAAAACCTTTTTGCGACAAGTCGAGCTATGTAGATAGTAACACTACTATCAACGTCCGTCTTCCTCTTGAAGATCCATTTATTTTCTATGGCTTGCCGATCATCGGGCAAGTCCACCAAAGTCCACACTTTGTTCTCATACATGGATCCTATCTCAGATTTCATGGCCTCCAGCCATTTCGCGGAATCTGGGCTCATCATCGCTTCCTCATAGTTCATAGGTTTATCATGGTCTAGTAACATGACTTTCAGAACAGGATTACCGTACCACTCTGGTGTGGACCGTACTCTGGAAGACCTACAAGGTTCTGTAGTAACTTGATCCGAAATTTCATGATCATCATCATTAGCTTCCTCACTAATTGGTGTAGGAATCACTGGAACTGATTTCAGTGATGAACTATTTTCCAATTCGGGAGAAGGTACAGTTACCTCATCAAGTTCTACTTTCCTCCCACTCACTTCTTTCGAGAAAAACTCCTCTAGGAAGGATCCATTTTTAGCAATGAATATCTTGCCTTCGGATCTGTGATAGAAGGTGTACCCAACAGTTTCCTTTGGGTATTCCATGAAGACGCACTTCTCCGATTTGGGTTCGAGCTTATCAAGTTGAAAACTTTTTTCATATAAGCATCACAACACCAAACTTTAAGAAACGACAGCTTAGGTTTACTACTAAACCATAGTTCATACGGTGTCGTCTCAACGGATTTAGATGGTGCCCTATTAAACGTGAATGCAGCTGTCTCTAATGCATAACCCCAAAACGATAGTGGTAAACCGATAAGAGACATCATAGATTGCACCATATCTAGTAAAGTATGATTACGACGTTCGGATACACCATTACATTGTGGTGTTCCAGGTGGCGTGAGTTGCGAAACTATTTCACATTATTTCAAATGAAGACCAAACTCGTAACTCAAATATTCGTCTCCGCGATCAGATCACAGAAACTTTATTTTCTTGTTACGATGATTTTTCCACTTCACTCTAAAATTCTTTGAACCTTTCAACTATTTCAGACTTATGTTTCATCAAGTAGATATACCCATATCTGCTCAAATCATCTTGTGAAGGTCAAAATAACGATACTTGCCACGAGAATCAACACTCATTGGATCGCGATGTATGTATGTATGTATGTATGTATGTATGTATGTATGTATGTACCCATGATCACCTCCCGAAGTGATCACGGCCCGATAGTATAGCATGGCAGACGGACAAGAATGCAGGGCCACTGATGGAATACTAGCATCCTATACTAAGCATTTAGCATAGCAGGTAAAGGTATCAACAATTGTAGCAACAATGACATGCTATGCAATAGAATAGGAGCTATCGAATCAACAACAGTAGCAAACCTAATGCAAGAATAAGCGAGAAGAGAGTGGGCGATATCTGGTTGATCAAAGGGGGGTTTGCTTGCTTGGAAGCTCAGCTGAGAAGGAGGGGTCGTCAACACCGTAGGTGATCGGGGCAGCAGCAACATCCGTCTCGTAGTCTACTAGAGAGAAGAGGAAGAAGAAACAATGAATACAATGCAAACAGATGCATGATGATGCATGACATAGCAATAAGCGGTGAAAAAGGTGATCTAACGCGGTAGTAGGTGATATGGGCAAAGGGGGGAAACATCCGGGAAAGCATTCCCGGTGTTTGATGTTTTCGGACAGATGAACCGGAGGTGGATTTTTGCATGTTCGCTATGCTAGGGACGTGTGGCGGACGAACGGACTGCATTTTCGAACTCGTCTCATTGTTCTGAGCAACTTTCATATATAAAACTTTTTCATCCGAGTTATAGATTATTTTATATAAATTTTCAAAGGTTTAAGTAATGTCTGAAATTATTATAAATTAAATTAATTCAAACAGGCATTATTGTGCCAGCACAGCGCCATACTGATGTCAGCAGTCAAGCATCCAGTCGAGGTCAAACCTGACTCCTGGAACCCATCTGTCACAGACAGTGGGTTAACTAGAGTTAAAAACTAATCTAAACATAGTTAGTTAAACTACTGGGCCCACATGTCAGTGTCTAATTAGATTAATTAAATTAGCTTAATTAATTTCATTCATTAGGGAGTGGGCTCCATCTGTCAGTTGCATGGGCCGGTCCAGTCCGCATGGTTGACCGGGTCAATAGGCCGGCCAGGCCCCTGGGGCCCACAGGTTAGTGACCCAAGGGGTGGCTCTAGGCCGTCCACGTTATTGGGCGGCGTTGACGCGCCGGCAGCGACCTCCAGGATGATGGCGCGGCGTAGCCACGGTCAGGAAACGGCCACCCACTAAGGGCCAGTTCTTTTGGGCGATTCTCCCAGAATCGCCCCCCTCCCCAGCTTCTCTCGGAGTCGTCACACCATATTTTTTTTACAATCCTATCTAGTTAAGGTCTAATTAACTAGGATTGTACAAAAAATATGAAGGGGCGATTCTGGGGGAAGCTGGGGAAGGGTACGATTCTGGGAGAATCGCCCAAAAGAACTGGCCCTAACGTTTGGACCGCAGCGACCGTTTGGACCGCCGCGAGCACCTACAGGTGCAGGGGTGGCGCGCTTCCAGCTGGGACATCAGTGGATTTGAGAGCTGGCTAGAGTGGCGCCGGTGACGAGCAGGGGCAGCGGCGGCGTTCGGGACCGCGTCGGGAAAAGCCTACGGAGTAGCAAATCGGCCGCGGCTGGTCGCGTTCGAACGCGGCTATCAAGCCGCGTCGAGCGGTGGCACTGGCTCGAGCTGAGTTGGCCGACGGGGACGGAGGTTGGGCCTCGACGGGGACGGCTCTAGGGAGTACGACGAGTGGCCTCGAGTGGCTCGTTGGCCTCCTAGAGAAGCTCAGGAGTGAGGTGTACGTCCTGGACGTGAGCGGGCTAACGGTGGCTGTGGTGGTGACATGAACGGTGGCAGGAAGCTCACGGGCACGGCGGCGGGGCTAGCCACGACAGCAAAACGGAGGGGAAAAAGCAGAGGAGAGCGTGCGTTGGTGCTCGCATCATTGACAAGAAGGCCTGGGACGCCGGAGGAGCTCGAGGTGGCGACGAATCGTTCGACGACGTCCTCGGGTGCCCGAGGTTGAAGACGACTTGGACCGCCTGAAAGAGGGGTCCCGAGGTCGATGGGGTGGCCATAGTCGACGTAGCAGACACGGTCGAAGCTCATGGACATGCTAGAGGGGCTCGGGGGCAACGGGGAGCGTCAGGGCAACGGTGGCCATGGCGATGGCGCGTCGGCCGCGGCGGATCTGAGGGGCGAGGGGCGAGAAGAGGGGAAAATATCTGCGAAGGGGGGAAGTGGGGCTTACGAGGCTGAGGGAGGGCGTGGCGTGCTTAACCTTGCCGAGGCGTCGCCGGCAAGGCGGGTCCGGCGGGGACGGTGCCTGTAGCGACCCAAGAGAGAGGAACAGGGAGGGGGAGGTGTCCGGTGCAGGGAGTGGGCTGGATGGGCCGGTTCGGGTCGATTAGGCCCAGAGGGTAGGCGCCCTTTATCTTTTTACCTTTTTGCCTTTTCTTTTAATGTTCTTTTTTTCAATAGCTTTTGCATTTTCTTTAACCATAAATGACTTTGCAAAAATATGCCACTAACCAAAACAAATTCAAAGAAATATTGTGCTTTGCCACAAAAAGTTTGGAATCTAATTGCAACTGTTAGAATTTTGCATAAATGGAAAAGCAATTAATTTGCTGATTTGGCACTATTTTAAATTGGTATAGTCAAACTTGGCTTGGAGGTGATGTTGTATTCCTTACCAATTAAATGTTATGGAATTTTGGATAAAAGATGAACTATTTTGCAGCAACTTTTGTGCAACTTCATATTTCACGTGCAAATTGAATTTGAATTCAGTGAAAGAGTTTCAAATGAGATCTTCATGAAAGTGATTAAGCATTGTCTTAGAAAAATGATTAGCTGAACTCGGGGATTACTGTAGCATGACAATGGAGGTGTTACACTAGTGCACCTATACAATTTGCCATTGTATTGGGTGTGTTGGGGACACAAGAGACTCTTTGTTATTTGGTTGCAGGGTTGTTTGAGAGAGACCATCTTCATTCTACGCCTATCATGAATTGATAAACCTTAGGTCATCCACTTGAGGAAAAATTGCTACTGTCCTACAAAACTCTGCGCTTGGAGGCCCAACACGAGTCTACAAGAATAAAGTTGCGTAGTAGACATCAATTGCTTGTTGGTATGCCTTATATTATTGTTTTATGTTAAATTGTAGACTATTGCTTTGAATCATTCGGATCTTATTATTCATGCCACAAAAGAGAGATTACACGATGAACATGATAGGTGGCATTCCACATCAAAAATTCTGTTTTTAACATTTACCTACTCGAGGAAGAGCAGGAATTAACCTTGGGGATGCTTAATATGTCTTCAACGTATCTATAATTTTTTATTGTTCGATGCTATTATAGTATCGATCAAGGATGTTTATTATGCAATTGTATGCAACTATATATGATTTTTTGGGACTAACCTATTAACCTAGTGCCCAGTATCAGTTGCTATATTTTTTTCTTCTTGTTTTTCGCTTTTCAGGAAATCAATATCAAGTAGAGTCCAAACGGTGAAAAAACTTTGGATTAATTTTTTGTGGACCTGAAGAGATCCTAGAAGGTTCGGGAGAAGACCTGATGAGCCACGAGGGAGCGACAAGCTCGGGAGGCGCACCCCAAGGGGGCGCCCCCAGGCTAGTGGGCCCCTCGTGGCACCTCGAGACCTAATTTTGCTTTATAAATTCTCAAATATTCCCCTGACATCAGAGAGCCACCTGAAATACTTTTTCCGCCACCGCAAGTTTCTATTCTCGAGAGATCCCATCTGGAGGCCTTCTCCTGTACTCTGCCGAGGGGGAATCGACCAAGAAGGGGCTCTGTGACACCCCTGAAATTAATTGTGCACAAAACATCCATGCAGCATGCACGATGAAGATCAGTGACTCATAGTATAATATCACAAGACAACTCTAAGACTCAAAGTAAACAAAGAAACAATATATTACAAGCCTGGGTTGTAAGACCCAACAATACATCAAGAGTTAGGTATGAGTATAGATAATTACAAAGGTGCCTTAAGAAGGCAAAAAAAAACAACGACTCTAGATCGAAAAGGCGCAGGCCTCCTGCCTGGGACCTCTGAACTACTCCTTGATGTCGAACTCCACGCAATAGCCAAGCTTGGAATCCTCTGGCTCCTGGGCTCCATCATTTGATCGCAACAGCCAGGAAGAAGAAAAAAGTAGCAAAGCAACCATGAGTATTCATCCAAAGTACTCGCAAGACTTACATCAGATATATATTACATATGCATCAGTATTAAAGGAATGGGGTATATATGTGGACTATACTGCAGAAATGCCTAAATAAGGAGGAGAAGCTTATCCTATCAAAGACTACATCTTCTTGCTGCCATCATGTTGCAGCAGCAGAAGAGAGGAGCTTATATGATATCAACTTGTAATTAACATAAAAATACAATACCTTGAGATCCTTCCTCAACTCCCTGCTAGAAAATATCCGCGGGCATTCCATATTTATTGAGCAATGTATGTCATAAAGTATCTGGTTCAAGTTGTATAAGATCGGGATACTCTCATATATCCAAGCATCCTATTACCGTGGACACGACTATTCGAATAGTTTAACTTCCCTGCAGGGGTGCACCACATTACCCGATACGCTCCATTACCTCTGGCCGGACATACTTTTCTGGGTAATGCCCGGCCTCGGGTAATTGACACACCATAGTCCTACCAAGACCCGGAGAGAGGTCCTCGACGGTCTACATCCTAAGCACAAAGGGGTTGATCGGCCGCTCACCCTTAAGCACTGTGGGTCGTTGCAAAGGCGGCCGGGAACAAATGGAACTCTTCCAGGATCCGGTTGGCTGATCACTCCGCAATGCTGAACTGGACGTCTGACAAAGCTTTAGGGAGAAATCGTATGACGCCGAGGGTCCCATATACCATTATCCCGCTCGGCAGTTAGTGTGTTTAGGTCAGCGGCCAACTCAGATCAAATACCCAAATCTGTTAGTGTATTATTAGAAGCTTGCGGACACGAACAAGGCTCCTGTCGCACCGACTTGGTAACTCGCGGACCATGACCAGGGACCAGGCCCACCTCTATCCTGTATGGTCTCCACCTGCCCTGTCGTTCCGCCACATTATCTCTCCCGGGTACCCTTGGGGCCAACCCGTCTTTATCATTGTAACAATCAGGGTTCAGGTCCATACCATCAAGGTGAAACTGAGGAATCACCCTCGATAGGTTTACCTTGATATACTGCAGTGTAGAGTCATCACCTAGAGTGAAATAAGAGGAATCACCCTCAGTAGATCACACTAGATATGCTACACTACTAAGTCATCATCAAGAGTGAAATACAAGGAATCACCCTCAGTGGATCATACTAGATGTGCTACACTACAGAGTTGTCATCGAGAGTGAAATACAAGGAATTACCCTCAGTAGATCACACTTGATACGACTCGGTAGAGTCGTACAATTGTAAGGGCATTTAGGGGTGTTCTGGTCTTGGTACAACGGTCAGTCATCTCGAATCACCCATATGGTACAACATGGCAATACGGACAAGGATGCAGGGCCGTTGATGGAATAGTAGACTACCACTAAGCATATAGGACAACAAGTAAAGTATCAACAACGGGTTATCAAAAACAGGCTATGCATTAGAATAGGGGCTATAAAAACAACAACAATAGCAAAACCTAATGCAAGAATAAGAGAGAAAGAATGGGCGGTATCTGGACGATCAAGGGGGTTTGCTTGCCTGGAATCTCTGAAGATGAAAACGGATCCTCAACGAGTAGACGTTCATCGGATCATCGGCGGTCTTGGAGTATACTAGAAAGGAAGTAATAGAGGGGGGAAATAAATAACAAATCAAATAATACAACACAGATGCAATGGCATGGCAAGATGTGTCGGCGACATGCTCTAATGCATCCCTTAGCATTTTAAAAGAAGAGGGAAAATACCCGGTAATATTTTCCCAGCTTCACGTATTTATCGGTATGTTGAACTAGGGGGAAATTGTCCATGGTCATTATGTTAGAGGGGTGTGGCAGGCATGTGAATGACATATTCAGATATGTTATATTTTTCTGATCGTTTTTCATATGTAAATTATTTTCAACTAAGTTACAGATTAGTTTATACTCCCTCCATTTTTATTTACTCCACATATTAGAGTTGACTGAAGTCAAACTTCCTAAAGTTTGATCAAGTTTATAGAAAAGAATATAAATATTTACCACAACAAATCTATATGATGTGGAAGTACATTTGATAATGTATCTAATATTGTTCATTTGTTATTGTATATGTTAATATTTTTGTCTATAAACTTTGTCAAAGTTTATGAAGTTTGACTTTGACCAAAGCTAATACATAGAGTAAATAAAAACGGAAAGACTGTGATTTTTCGAAGCTTTATTTAATTAGAATTTAAATACCTAAATAATTTTGTTACTAGGGTCTTGGCTAGTCTATGTGTATGACCAGTGGGGTCCAGGAGGTCCACTCAGCTAGCATAGACAGCAGTTGACCAGTCAATGTTGACTGGTCAAGAGGGTAAAAAAAGGACCCTCATGTCATAGACTGGGCCAAGCCAGTCAACAATTTGACTAGTCAAACTGGACAGGGGACCCACATGTCATGGGCTCAGTATCTAATAGAGCTTATAAACTTTTTTAGTTAATTAAATTAACTAGCGGGTCCCATATGTCATTGGGCCATTAAACTAACTAACCGTAAATTAACCTAATCTAATCCTACTCTAATTTAAACAGGGGGCCTGGGCCAGTGCCAGAGGCACAAGCCCTGTCTCACCTGGATGGGCACGCATGCACGTAGCGCTCGGCGACCACAACTAGCAGGAGGCGGGTAGCGCCAAGCAGAGGCGGGCGTGAGCGGCAACAGCCGCAGCAGGCAGCAATAGCAGAACGCGGCAGCGGCAGCAGCGGCGCGGTAGCAGCATGGTAGTAGCAGCGGCAGTGGCGGCATGGAGGCTGGCACCGCGGGTCAGTGGCAGGTGAGCAGCAGCTATGGCAGCAGGCGGGGCGAGGCCATGCGCAGGCGGGTGCGCGGTAGCGTGGCCACGCACGACTCCGGGCACCGTAGTGCATGGGGGACGAGCAGGGGGCGCAGCGGCTGGCAAAAGCATGGGCAGCGTGGGCGCAGGGTAGGCACGGGCATGCGCGGGACTGCCGGCGCGGTGGAGGCATGCGCGGGGTACGACCAGGGCGCGGCCAACGGCGCTCGGGCGCGGCTAGGTGATACGTCTCTAACGTATCTATAATTTTTGATTGTTACACGCTATTATATTATCCGTTTTGGATGTTTATGGGCTCTGTTTCACACATTTATATCATTTTTGGGACTAACCTACTAACCGGAGGCCCAGCCCGTATTGCTATTTTTTTGCCTATTTCAGTATTTCGAAGAAAAGGAATATCAAACGGAGTCCAAATGGAATGAAACCTTCGGGAGCGTGATTTTTGGAACGAACGTGATCCAGAGGACTTGGAGTGCAAGTCAAGAAGCAGCCGAGGCATCCACGAGGGTGGAGGGCGCGCCCACCCCTACAGGGCGCGCCCCCCTATCTCGTGGGCCCCTCGGGCGGCCACCGACCTACTTCTTCCTCCTATATATACTCACGTACCCCGAGAACATCCAGGGAGCCAACGAAAAACAATTCCACCATCGTAACCTTCTGTATCCACGAGATCCCATCTTGGAGCCTTCGCCGGCGCTCCGCCGGAGGAGGAATCGACCACGGAGGGCTTCTACATCAGCACCATAGCCCCTCCGATGAGTTGTGAGTAGTTTATTACAGACCTTCGGGTCCATAGTTATTAGCTAGATGGCTTGTTCTCTCTTTTTTGATCTCAATACCATGTTCTCCTCGATCTTCTTGGAGATCTATTCGATGTAACTCTTTTTGCGTGTGTTTGTCGAGATCCGATGAATTGTGGGTTTATGATCAAGTTTATCTATGAGAAATATTTGAATCTCCCCTGAATTCTTTTATGTAAATTGAGTTATCTTTACAAGTCTCTTCGAATTATCAGTTTGGTTTGGCCTACTAGATTGATCTTTCTTGCAATGGGAGAAGTGCTTAGCTTTGGGTTCAATCTTGCGGTGTCCTTTCCCAGTGACAGCAGGGGCAGCAAGGCATGTATTGTATTGTTGCCATCGAGGATAAAAAGATGGGGTTTATATCATATTGCATAAGTTTATCCCTCTACATCATGTCATCTTTCTTAATGCGTTACTCTGTCTTATGAACTTAATACTCTAGATGCATGCTGGATAGCGGTCGATGTGTGGAGTAATATTAGTAGATGCAGGCAGGAGTCGGTCTACTTGTCACGGACGTGATGCCTATATACATGATCATGCCTAGATAATCTCATAATTATTTGCTTTTCTATAAATTGCTCGACAGTAATTTGTTCACCCACTGTAATACTTATGCTATCTTGAGAGAAGCCACTAGTGAAACCTATGGCCCTAGGTCTATCTTTTATCATATAAGCTTTCAATCTACTTTTATTTGCATCTTTACTTTTCCAATCTATATTATAAAATACCTAAAATATATTTATCTTATCATACTATCTCTATCAGATCTCACTTTCGCAAGTGGCCGTGAAGGGATTGACAACCCCTTTATTGCATTGGTTGCGAGTTCTTTGTTTGTTTGTGTAGGTGCGTGGGACTTTTGAGGAGCCTCCTACTGGATTGATACCTTGATTCTCAAAAACTGAGGGAAATACTTACGCTACTATTGCCGCATCACCCTTTCCTCTTTAAGGAAAACCAACGCAAGCTCAAGACGTAGCAAGAAGGATTTCTGGCGCCGTTGCCGGGGGGTCTTTGCTCAAGTCAAGACATACCAAGTACCCATCACAAACTCATCTCCCTCGCATTTACATTATTTGCCATTTGCCTCTTGTTTTCCTCTCCCCCACTTCACCCTTGCCGTTTTATTTGCCCTCTCTTTCCCAATCCCCTCTCTCTTTTGTTTGCCTCTTTTTGTTTGCTTATGTGTTGGATTACTTGTCGCCATGGCGCAAGATAATACCAAATTGTGTGATTTCTCCAATACCAATAATAATGATTTCCTTAGTACTCTGATTACTCCTCTTAATGATGTTGAGTCTTGTGAAATCAATATTGTTTTGCTGAATCTTGTTATGAAAGATCAATTCGCCAACCTTCTAGTGAAGATGCCGCTACCCATCTAAACAACTTTGTTGATTTGTGTGATATGCAAAAGAAGAAAGATACAGATAATGATATTGTTAAATTGAAGTTATTTCCGTTTTCACTTAGAGATCGTGCTAAAGTCTGGTTTTCGTCTTTGCCTAAAAATAGTATTGATTCTTGGAACAAGTGCAAAGATGCTTTTATCTCTAAATATTTTCCTCCCGCTAAGATCATCACTCTTAGGAACGATATTATGAATTTTAAACAACTTGATCATGAGCATGTTGCCCAATCTTGGGAAAGAATGAAATTGATGATTCACAATTGCCCTACTCATGGTTTGAATTTATGGATGATCATACAAAATTTTATGCCGGATTGAACTTTGCTTCTAGAAATCTTTTAGATTCGGCCGCGGGAGGCACGTTTATGGAAATCACTCTAGGAGATGCTACAAAACTCCTTGATAATATTATGGCTAATTATTCCCAATGGCACACCGAAAGATCTACTAGTAAAAAAGTGCATGCTATAGAAGAAATCAATGTTTTGAGTGGAAAGATGGATGAACTTATGAAATTATTTGCTACTAAGAGTGCTCCTCTTGATCCTAATGATATGCCTTTGTCTACTTTGATTGAGAATAATAATGAATCTATGGATGTGAATTTTGTTGGTAGGAATAGTTTTGGAAACAATGCTTATAGAGGAAACTTTAATCCTAGACCATTCCCTAGTAATTCCTCTAATAATTATGGAAATTCCTACAATAATTCTTATGGTAATTTTAATAAGATGCCCTCTGATTTTGAGAATAGTGTGAAAGAATTTATGATCTTTCAAAATAATTTTAATGCCTTGCTTGAAGAAAAATTGCTCAAAGTTGATGATTTGGCTAGGAACGTTGATAGACTTTTGCTTGATGTTGATTCTCTTAAACTTAGATCTACTCCTCCTAAGCATGATATCAATGAGTCTCTCAAAGCAATGATAATTTCCATTGATGGGTGCAAGGAAAAAACCGCTAGATTGCATGCTAAGGAAGATTGCTTTGTAAAGGCGTGCTCTTCTAGTTTCATTAAAAATAATGATGAAGATCTTAAAGTTATTGATGTGTCCCCCATTATATCTTTGTTTTGCAATATGAATCTTAATAATGATGGGACTGGAGATGAGTCAACTTTAGTTAAAAGGCGTCCCAATAATTCGGAGTTTTTAGATCTTGATGCTAAATTTGGTAAAAGTGGGATTGGAGAGGTCAAGACTTTAAATAGCATTGAACCCACTATATTGGATTTAAAGGAATTTGATTATGATAATTGTTCTTTAGAAGGTTGTATTTCCTTGTTGCAATCCATTGTGAATTCTCCTCATGCTTATAGTCAAAATAAAGCTTTACATATTGTTGATGCCTTGATGCAATCTTTTGATGAAAAACTTAATTTGGAAGTTTCTATACCTAGAAAACTTAATGATGAGTGGGAACCTACTATAAAGATTAAAATTAAAGATCATGAGTGTTATGCTTTGTGTGATTTGGGTGCGAGTGTTTCCACGATTCCAAAAACTTTATGTGATATTCTAGGTTTCCATGATCTTGATGATTGCTCTTTAAATTTGCACCTTGCGGATTCCACCATTAAAAGCCAATGGGAAGGATCAATGATTTCTCATTGTTGCAAATAGAAATTTGGTGCCTATAGATTTTGTCGTTCTTGATATAGATTGCAATCTTTCTTGCACTATTATTCTTGGTAGACCTTTCCTTAGAACGATCGGCGCGATTATTGATATGAAGGAAGGGAATATTAGATTCCAATTTCCATTAAGGAAAGGCATGGAGCACTTTCCAAGAAAGAAAGTTAAATTATCTTATGAATCTATCATGCGAGCTACTTATGAATTGAGTGCCAAAGATGGCACTACTTAGATCTATCTTCGCTTTTATGCCTAGCTAGGGGTGTTAAAACGATAGCGCTAGTTGGGAGGCAACCCAATTTTATTTGTGTTTTTTGTTTTTGTTTCTATTTAGTAATAAATTTTGCATCTACCTTCTGTTTAGATGTGTTTTTATGTTTTAATTAGTGTTTGTGCCAAGTAGAACCTATAGGATAACCTACGGTGATAGTTAATTTGATTCTGCTGAAAAACAGAAACTTTGCACGCATGAAATTAGTTTTGTCAAATCACAGAAACGTGATTTTGTGTTGATTCTTTTTGCTGTAGATCAATAGACGAATTGTCCAGGACTTCCTATTTTGGTAGGGGTTTTAGAGTTCCAGAAATATATGTGGGTTACAGATTGCTACAGACTGTTCTGTTTTTGACAGATTCTGTTTTTGGTGTGTTATTTTCTTATTTTGATGCATCTATGGCTAGTATTAAGTGGTATGAACCATAGAGAACTTGAAATACAGTAGGTTTAACACCAATATAAATAAATAATGAGTTCATTATAGTATATTATGTGGTGGTTTTGCTTTCTTTCACTAACGGAGCTTATGAGATTTCCTGTTGAGTTTTGTGTTGTGAAGTTTTCAAGTTTTGGGTAAAGATTTGATGGACTATGGAATAAGGAGTTGCAAAAGCCTAAGCTTGGGGATGCCATGGAACCCTAAGATATTCAAGAATAGCCAAAAGCCTAAGCTTGGGGATGCCCCCGGAAGGCATCACCTCTTTCGTCTTCGTTTATCGGTAACTTTACTTGGAGCTATATTTTTATTCGCCACATGATATCTGTTTCCCTTGGAGCGTCTTGTATGATATTAGTTTTTGCTTTTTAGTTTTTCACAATCATCCTTGATGTACACACCTTTCGGGAGAAGCCCACTTGATTGGAATTTATTAGAATACTCTATGTGCTTCACTTATATCTTTTGAGCTAGATAGTTTTTGCTCTAGTGCTTCACTTATATCTTTTAGAGCACAGCGGTGGCTTAATTTTGTAGAAATTGCTAGTCTCTCATGCTTCACTTATATTATTTTGAGAGTCTCTTAGAACATCATGGTATTTGCTATGGTTATAAAATTGGTCCTAGAATGGTGGGCATCCAAGTTGGGTATAATAAAAACTATCATAGGAAGTGAATTGGATGCTATGATCAATTTGATACTTGATAATTGTTTTGAGATATGGAGGTAGTGATATTAAAGTCATGCTAGTTGGGTGATTATGAATTTAAATAATGCTTGTGTTGAAGTTAGCAAGTCCCGTAGCATGCACGTATGGTTAAAGTTGTGTAACAAATTTGAAACATGAGGTGTTCTTATGTTGTGCATCCTTATGAGTGGTGGTCGGGGACGAGCGATGGTCTTTTCCAACCAATCTTTCCCTCTAGGAGCATGCGCATAGTGCTTGGTCTTTGATGACTTCTAGATTTTTGCAATAAGTATATGAGTCCTTTTGACTAATGTTGAGTCCATGGGTTATACGCACTTTTACGTTACCATCATTGCTAGCCTCTTCGGTACCATGCATTGCCCTAGAGTTGGTGCAAACTTCGCCGGTGCATCCAAACCCCGTGATATGATACACCTATCACGCATAAACCTCCTTATATCTTCCTCAAAACAGCCACCATACCTACCTATTATGGCATTTCCATAGCCATTCAGAGATATATTGCCATGCAACTTTCCACCGTTCCGTTTATCATCATGAGTTCATGACACGCATTACTTTTGTCATATTGCCATTCCATGATTATGTAGTTGACATCGTATTTGTAGCAAGGCCACTTTGCATAATTTTTCATACATGTCACTCTTGATTCATTGCCCATCCCGGTACACCGCCGGAGGCATTCATATAGAGTCATATCTTGTTCTAGTTTTGAGTTGTAATTCATGAGTTGTAAATCAATAAAAGTGTGATGATCATCATTATTAGAGCATTGTCCCCAAAAAGAAAAAGAAAATAAAGGCCAAAGAAAAAAAAGAAAGGCCAAAAAAAATAAAGGCCCAAAAAAAGAAAAATAAAAAAATAAAAAAAATAAAAGGGGGCAATGTTACTATCTCTTTTCCACACTTGTGCTTCAAAGTAGCACCACGTTCTTCATGCAGAGAGTCTCATATGTTGTCACTTTCATATACTAGTGGGAATTTTTCAGTATAGAACTTGGCTTGTATATTCCTACGATGGGCTTCCTCAAAATGCCCTAGGTCTTCGTGAGCAAGCAAGTTGGATGCACACCCACTTAGTTTTCTTTTGTTGAGCTTTCATTCATTTATAGCTCTAGTGCATCTGTTGCATGGCAATCCCTACTCCTCATGTTGACATCAATTGATGGGCATCTCCATAGCCCGTTGATTATCCTCGTCAATGTGAGACTTTCTCCTTTTTTATCTTCTCCACACAATCCCCATCATCATATTCTATTCCACCCATAGTGCTATATCCATGGCTCACGCTCATGTATTGCGTGAAAGTTGAAATTTTTTGAGATTATTTAAGTACAAAACAATTGCTTGGCTTGTCATCTGGGGTGCAGAATTTGGGAGCATTTTTGTGTGACGAAAATGAAGCATTGCATAACTATATGACCTTTGTAGGGATGAACTTTCTTTAGCCATGTTATTTTGAGAAGACATGGTTGCTTTGATTAGTATGCTTGAAGTATTACTATTTCTTATGTCAATATGAACTTTTATTTTGAATCATTTTGATCTGAACATTCATGCCACAATAAAGAAAATTACATTGAGAATTATGCTAGGTAGCATTCCACATCAAAAAATATATTTTAATCATTTACCTACTCGAGGACGAGCAGGAATTAAGCTTGGGGATGCTTGATACGTCTCCAACGTGTCTATAATTTTTGATTGTTCCATGCTATTATATTACCCGTTTTGGATGTTTATGGGCTCTATTTTATACATTTATATCATTTATATCAAACGGAGTCCAAATGGAATGAAACCTTCGGGAGCGTGATTTTTGGAACGAACGTGATCCAGAGGACTTGGAGTGCAAGTCAAGAAGCAGCCGAGGCGGCCACGAGGGTGGAGGGCGTGCCCACCCCTACAGGGCGCCCCCTATCTCATGGGCCCCTCGGGCGGCCACCGACCTATTTCTTCCTCCTATATATACCCACGTACCCCGAGAACATCCAGGGAGCCAACGAAAGACAATTCCACCACCGTAACCTTCTGTATCCGCGAGATCCCATCTTAGAGCCTTCGCCGGCGCTCCGCTAGAGGAGGAATCGACCATGGAGGGCTTCTATATCAACACCATAGCCCCTCCGATGAGTTGTGAGTAGTTTACCACAGACCTTCGGGTCCATAGTTATTAGCTAGATGGCTTCTTCTCTCTTTTTGGATCTCAATACCATGTTCTCCTCGATCTTCTTGGAGATCTATTTGATGTAACTCTTTTTGCGGTATGTTCGTCGAGATCCGATGAATTGTGGGTTTATGATCAAGTTTATCTATGAGAAATATTTGAATCTCCTCTGAATTCTTTTATCTATGATTGAGTTATCTTTGCAAGTCTCTTCGAATTATCAGTTTAGTTTGGCCTACTAGATTGATCTTTCTTGCTTTGGGTTCAATCTTGCGGTGTCCTTTCCCAGTGACAGCAGGGGTAGCAAGGCATGTATTGTATTGTTTCCAGCGAGGATAAAAAGATGGGGTTTATATCATATTGCATGAGTTTAACCCTCTACATCATGTCATCTTTCTTATTGCGTTACTCTGTTCTGATGAACTTAATACTCTAGATGCATGCTGGATAGCGGTCGATGTGTGGAGTAATAGTAGTAGATGCAGGCAGGAGTCGGTCTACTTTTCACAGACGTGATGCCTATATACATGATCATGCCTAGATAATCTCATAATTATTCTGTAATAGCCTGGCTTATTAGGGATGATAGACTACTCATATCAATAAGGAATTCCTTCTTTTCCGGGATCCCATCGGACAGAACTCCAAAGTTAAGCGTGCTCAGCTTGGAGTAGTTTCAGGATGGGTGACCGACCGGGAAGTTGCTCCCGGGTGCGCACAAGTGAGGACAAAGTGCGCAAAAAAGACTAGTATTGATCTGTGGGCCAGTCTAGATCCCGCCAGGAGTAACGACCACCGGCAGGTGTGTCCGGGGCGTGACAAGTTGGTATCAGAGCCGACCATCGCGGTTATACGAATGGTTGCGGACAGGTGCGCGGTCATGTTGTTCATGATGTTTGTGACCCGTCGTGGCACACGGCATGGCACATGTACCGGACTGGATGCACAAACGGTTGTGCCAAGAGGGAACGTTCCTGTGGCCCGACGAGGACGTCGGTTCCTCTGAGTGGGGGTGTATGTAATAGCCTGGCTTATTAGGGATGATAGACTACTCATATCAATAAGGAATTCCTTCTTTTTCGGGATCCCATTCGGACAGAACTCCAAAGTTAAGCATGATAAGCTTGGAGTAGTTTCAGGATGGGTGACCGACCGGGAAGTTGCTCCCGGGTGCGCACGAGTGAGGACAAAGTGCGCAAAAAAGACTAGTATTGATCTGTGGGGCCAGTCTAGATCCCGCCAGGAGTAACGACCACCGGCGAGTGTGTCCGGGGCGTGACATATTCGCTTTTCTATCAATTGCTCGACAATAGTTTGTTCACCCACTATAATACTTATGCTATCTTGAGAGAAGCCACTAGTGAAACCTATGCCCCCGGGGTCTATCTTTTATCATATAAGTTTTCAATCTACTTTTATTTGCATCTTTACTTTTCCAATCTATATTATAAAATACCAAAAATATATTTATCTTATCATACTATCTCTATCAGATCTCACTTTCGCAAGTGGCCGTGAAGGGATTGACAACCCCTTTATTGTGTTAGTTGCGAGTTCTTTGTTTGTTTGTGTAGGTGCTTGGGACTTTTGAGAAGCCTCCTACTGGATTGATACCTTGATTCTCACAAACTGAGGGAAATATTTACGCTACTATTGCTGCATCACCCTTTCCTCTTCAAGGAAAACCAACGCAAGCTCAAGACATAGCACTAGGGGCGAGCGAGGGCGCGCGGGAGCGAAGCAGATGGGCAGGGGAGTGCGGGATGGTCGAGCCCTTCGGCCATGGCGGACAGCGGAGCTCGGTGCTCGCGGGCATCGGTGATACGGCACAAAATCGATGGGAAACGGGGGGAAATCGAGGGGAGCTCATGTGAGCGACAGAGATGAGCGCCAAGAGGAGGTTCCAACCATGGGCCGGACCAAGAGGCAGCCTCGCCTGCTGGCTCGGCTCGCTAGGCCAGAGTGGGTCCAGTAACTTGTACTTATACCTATAAGCGATAAGATTTGGATGGTGATGGCAGAACGGCTAGTGCGTTGCGTGTGTGGTGTGCACTCCTGCGTGAGCTAATCCTCCTCCTCCTCCTCCTTCGCAATTCTCCCCTTGTAGCTCCAGATACATGGCGGATGCCTAATACAAACCCTAGCTCTAGAGAAGCTCGGGGTGTGCTCGGGATGGGTCGGGGAGGTCCGGAGTAGTCGAGCGGATGACGGCGATCTTCGATGCCTGAGGTTGAAGACGAAGACGAGGAGCTCGATGCAGGGGCTTCTAGGTCCAATAGGTGGCCGTAGGCGACGAACTGGACGACCGTGGAGCTTCAGGACAAAACGGTGCGGCGAGGGGCAGCCGATGGCCCTAGCGACGATGATGGTGCAGCGATGACATGGTCGGGTTCGAGCGAGGAAGGAGAAGCGGCGTGAGGGAGGATGAAGTGGGGGCTAGGGTTTGATGTCGGGGTTGCGGGGATGCCTTGTAAACGCCGGGGACGCGGGGGATGGCCGTCACGTGGCCATCCGGGACCACGGACGTCGTGCGCGCGGCCAGTGCGCCATGGATGAACAGAAGAGGAAGACAAAGGCGCTGGTGGGCTGGGTCGGCTACTATGCGCTTGCGGCCCAGCCACACAGTAAGGCTCTGTTTGATAGCAAAGTACTAAAAAAATCAAAGTATGAAAAATTACAGTAATTTACCATGCATGTACAAAATACCATGGTTTTAATATAACAACATTTTTGATGTATTTAATGCAGAAGACCTGTTTGGTTAAAATTTACGAGCTAGCTGTTGGTCGTGCATCCATTCGTCGCTAGTAGCTAGCAATTGCTTTTAGCGTTGATTAGAAGTAGTACTCGTTAAGAGAGATGAGATCGCCTCTCCGGACCTTGGCTGATCTCTAAAGGATAGCTACGGATTGCTTCGGATCCTTTCTATGATCAACGTATCCAGCCTAGTTATCTCATTCACATTAGGGAATACGCATGACAGGGGATCGAGCGGTAGCTTGATAGCCAAATGAGTTTGTCTAGAATATCTAGCGGCCAACTCGTTTCTTTCGCCTGCTCTGCTAAAAAGAAGAGGTTTGGGGCTCTTTTTATTATGCAGTGAAATTACTACGGTTTTGTAAATACTCTAGTCTTAATAACACAGTTTTTGGCATTAGTCAAACATGTCGTAGTAAATAAACTATGGTATCTAAAAAAACTGTAGTATTCTTAAAATACTTAGAAAATACGTTGCAATCAAACAGGGCCTAAGTAGTTTGCCCTTTCGCTTTTCTCTTTCTTTATCTATTTCTCTTTGTTTTATAATTCTTTCAACATCAAATGATTTTACTTGAACTTGACATTTAGTACATAAATAGTAGGCAACCTGTAGAGTTAGCACACAGAGTTCGAACTTAATTTTGAATAGTTTACATAATTGTTTAAATTAAATTGGTTTAATTAAATGTTGTTGGATTAGTTTTAAATAGTTTAGGGGCATTTAAATATTTTGAATGATGTTGGATCTTACATGACAAATAGTTATTGAATATTTGCAACCCAACCTACATTTTTATTTTATTGTTTGAAAATTTAATAATTTGACTTGCATTTGAATTTGAATTTAAATTGGTTTTCAACTAAGTGACAATCAAGCTTAGCAGAAAGGTGGTGATATGGCATGTCAGAGATCACTGTAGCTTAATTACAGAGGTGTTACATGCTCTACATCAACCTTGTTGCTCTTCCGATGATGTGTGAGTAGCTTACCACAGACTTACGGGTCTATAGCTAGTAGCTAGATGGCTTCCTCTCTCTCTCTCTCTCTCTCTCTCTCTCTCTCTGTGATCTTCAATACAATGTTCACCTTGATGTTCTTGGAGAACTATTTGAAGTAATCCTTTTTTGCGGTGTGTTTGTTGGCATCTAATGAATTATGAGTTTATGATCAGATTATCCATGAATATAATTTGAGTCTTCTCTGAACTCTTTTATACATGAGATTATAGCTTTATATTTTTCTCCGACCTATTGATTTGGTTTGGCCAACTAGATTTATTTTTCTTGTATTGGGAGAGGTGCTTTGTGATGTGTTCAATCTTGCGGTGGTCTATATCCCAGTGACAAAAGGGGACAAGACACATATTTGTATTGCTGACATTAAGGATAAACGATGGGGTTTATTCATATTGATTGAGTTTACTTTGTCTACATCATGTCATCTTGTTTAAGGCATTACTCCATTCTTTATGAACTTAATACTCTAAATGCATGCTGGATAGCGGTCGATGTGTGGAGTAATAGTAGTAGATGCAGGCAGGAGTCGGTCTACTTGTCTCGAACGTGATGCCTATATACATGATCAATGCCTTAGATATCATCATGATTATTCACTTTTCTATCAATTGTCCAATAGTAATTTATTTACCCACCATATGTTATCTTCAAGAGAGAAGCCTCTAGTGAAAGCTATGGCCCCGGGTCTATTTTTATCATATATTAAATCCAAAAATACCTTGCTGCAATTTTATTTACTTTATTTTATTTTGTGTTTTTGGTCTATCTATCTATCGCTACGGGATTTGATCCTTGCAACTAACCGCTGAGGGATTGACAGCCCTTGTTTGCATTGGGTGCAAGTATTTGTGATTTTGTGTGTAGGCACTTCTAACAAGGTATTGCATGGTTCTCCTACTGGATTGATAACCTCGGTTCTTAACCGGAGGAAATACTTATCTCTACTATATTTCATCATCCTCTCCTCTTCGAGGAAATCTCAACGCAGCTCACAAGTAGCACCGAAGGCAGTATGTCCACTGACATAGCGCATTTCACTGGGTCAGGAATCATCGTCTTCAATTCCTATGATGCTGCGTTGATCACCACAATGTATGCCTCCTTGTGCATGTCCCCGATGCTGGTGAAGTTAGAGCACACTTCCATGGTGTTCTCGAACTTGGTGCGATTAGCGAGTGAGCAACTGAGGAAGAAAGCCCTCCATCCAGTGCCCCATGGGAAGGGGTTGGGGATGGGGCTTATGGCGATGGAGAGGTAGTGAAACAGAGATGTGGAAGAGGAGTGACAGTGAGAGACAAAGAGGGTTTAAGTGTGGTGGTCGGGAATTAGGGGGCCTTTGGGGGGGGGGGGTAAACATAGGGGCTTTGGACAATGGGAGTGAATGTTGGTCATCCTTTGAACTTTGTGTTATTCATAATACAAATTGACACGAAGGACACGAAGGGCGAGGAGGTGGTGGCGCCCAGAGAGAAGGGCAAGGAGGTTGTGCCGGCATTAGATAAGTGTAGGGAGGTGGTGCCGCGCTTAAATGACGACGTGGTGGTGGAGTGCCCCAGGGGAAAGCGGAGGAACTACAACCACTACCATGAGGGAGGAACAACCCACTTCTGCAAGGTGATCCTTGCCCCAAAGTTGGAGTGCCAGCCTGTGACTCTAGACTTTATGAATACTTCCCCGCCATCCCTCGGGAGTTCAAGCTAAAGACGAACACTAACTTCGCATGGAGGGTCATGGTCCGGGTGATCAACAACAAGGTCACCCTTGATCAGGGTTTCCCCCTCCCCCCTTTGCCACCGCTCACCAGTTCGGGATTGGCTACATGGTCACCTTCAAGATGCTAACTCCCGACAGCCTGAAGGTAATCGTCTTCAACAACGACGACGTTGAGGTGGTCACCAAGTGCAAGAAGCATTGATGCCTTCGCTGCGAACGTCTAGAGAGCTCTCTGTTGCCTGATTGGGAGTATTGGTTTGGTTTTAAGACTATGTCGTGCTGGTTTGGTTTAAAACTGCTTGTTTAATAAGTTTCGTACTATGGTAAACTTGTTCTTATGCCATCTATGTGTGTCTCTGGTTTGTTCTGCGTGCTCTAGTGTGTTGGTAACTGATACGTCTCCGACATATCTATAATTTTTAAATGTTTCTACTATTATCATACCAATTTTACATACTTTTTGAGAAAAAAGTTCACGGAGCCGGAATGACCTAAAAATTTACGTGGATTTTTTTATAGAATATATCTGTGACGCCCGGATAATTAAGCTACAGTGAACCTTTGCTAATGATGCCAAGTCATCACAATTAATTTTTGCTAATCATCACTTTGTTCCAAACCGACCTCAAACTCAAATTTAAAAGACAAGTCAAATATTAAATTCTTCAAACAGTAAAACTAAAATGTTCACTTTGTCCAATAAGTTTCCCTGATCATTGTCAATGTTGAAATCAGCCTCATTTGAATTCCCAAAATGCCCCTGGGAATTAATTTAGTGGCCCAACAATAGTTATTTTGGCGTTTTCAATTTCTAAAAATGGTTAGGCAACTCCTCTTGACCCCAAACTTTTTGTTCCATCTCAAGATATTGTGTTAGGATTATGTGCCAAGTTTTGTTCAAAACAAAAATCGTTTGATACTAAACGAAAATACAAAACTGAAAAGAATAGATAGAAACGAAAATAAACATAAAAAGGGAGACTAGAGAGTAGAAAAATCTACTATGCACTTAAGAGCCTGTTGCTCCAGTGGCAGCCCAGCCCAGCCCGTAGCCATCTTCAACCTTCTGTTCATCGAAGGCTTGGTGGCCGCCGTTCGCTCGTACACGTCGCCGATCCCCACGCGTCGTGCATCCGCCGCCTCCCCTGCGTGGATAAGAGCAGCTCCCTCTCACCCTCGCAAACCCTAGATCCCCATAACCCCTGTTTCCCCTTCTCGTCTCTGTTCTGGAAGAGAGCCGAGCACCGCGTAGCCACGTCGTCGTCATGGTCGCGACCATCGCCCACCGTGAGCCACAACGAGAAGTCTCGAAGGTCAGCACCGTCATCCTCGACACTGGAGCAGAAGGAGCTGGACTGTGGAGCACCAACACCGACGCCTACTACGTCTTCTTCATCGGATCGTCGTCGCCGTTCTTCGTCGATCCCCGGCCGTCGCTACCTCACCGTCTCCCCCGAGCCTGCTGAGTAAATAGGCAATTTTTCGACTAATTTAATCCATAAGTAGATAACTAGCATGGCATTGACAGAACTAGGAACATATTGGTACTGATCTAAACAAGCACGTACTACGCAAATAGTAGACAAATCTACACATGATGCTAGCACTGCTAATACAGAAATTATCAGGAGAGGGATAAACGCGGTATACCCTCCAATAGGCCATGCAGAAGCCGCTGCTGCGGTGACAGCAGCAGCAGCAGAAGCGTCCTCGGCGGCCTTCTTGTCGGCCTCGGTCTTCTCGGCGGCGGCACGTTCGGTGTCGCTTGACATGGTGATGACGGAGACGGCGCGGACGTAGAGGAAGTAGTGGATCGGAGGCGAGCAGTCGCGTAGTCGCTTCCCAAAAACCTATTCGCCTCTCTCCCGTACAGGAACCAGAGAGACGGAGTTTCGGAGACCTGCTCTCCCGTCAACCGTGTACGCGGTGGACGGGATGGAGTCGCCGGCGGCAGCAGCAGCAGAGGAACGACATGGGCGTGGAGGCGGAGATGCGTTCTGTTTTCGCGGCGGCTAGGGTTGGCAGCGCCCCACATATATATGTGCGGCCGCGCGTGGAGAGACGTGGGCTGAACCCACGTCCAAGTCGGTAGCCCACGATCCGACGTCTCAGATCGTGGCCCTACCTGTCAAAGACTCCGTTCCTGACCGGCAAAAAGAAGCACATAGGAGTGAGCTCGGCTCGGCTCAATCCCGCAACCCGCGGCGCGTCGTGACGAGGCGTGGCGTGGCGTGGCGAGGCGAGCGGAGGAGGAGGAGCGCGCGAGGGCCTCTTCTCTTCTCAAGCTCCAATAGCATGTAGAAGAGCCACCCTTATAAACCACTCCAACTTCTCTTCCACTAGCATGGTGGGACTAAACTTCCCACCACCTTGTCATGCCACCTACATGGGCCCTTAGAGATCAAATCTGAAATTGTCATATGGGCTCTAGGCCCATCTCACATTTCAACAATCCCCCACCAGATCTCAGGGGCCCACTTTGTCCTTTGTTCCAAACGCTGTTTTGATATACTAGTGTTTAAGTGAAGACCTGTTAAGGTTGAGCTTCACCTAGAGCAAGTAGCTACACTCCTTCACAACTAAACAATGGACTATGCCTTGAATTGTCAGTTTGGCGTAAAGAAGTTTCACCACATGTCTTACTAGTACTGGGCTGCCGAAGGCTGACCCCTCGGGTGGAGCATATAAGTCACACTCGTGGCCTATTCATGAGCTTACTAGAGATCACCCCAATCTCATAGACTGTGACTAGCAGTCAGGCTCACATAGGTGTGTTCCTCCAAAGATCGCTCTGTAGGATAGCATCTTGCGTATACATATAAGCCTTGGAACACATTAAGACAGTAGTCATCCTTCCATACAGTTTCCGAGAGTATTGCATCTCCAACGGAGTGGGTTAGTAAAGTTACTCTCCTCAGTTCACCACTGGCTTGTTTTCCCAGGTCCTACTTCACGGGATCTCCGATCACATAGGTTGGGTTACCACCATGGCAACTCATGTGGGTCTCATACCCATCTCCCTCGATGCACTATCTATCACTACACGTGATAGCCCTTTCGTAAAGGGATCTGCCAGATTCTTAGCCGTATGGACATAGTCCAACGCTATCACTCCGGAGTTTCTTAATTTTCTGACAGCCTTTAATCTCATTCTTATGTGTTTGTTGGACTTCATGTTGTCCTTTGAACTCTTCACCTTGGTGATCACAGTCTGATTATCACAGTTCATAAGGATAGCCGGAACCGGTTTATCAACCAGTGGCAAGTCCATCAAAAGATCTCGAAGCCATCCTGCTTCAACACCAGAAGTGTCTAATGCTGTTAATTCTGCTTCCATTGTCGATCTCGTTAAGATCGTTTGCTTGCAAGACTTCCAAGAAACAGCGCCACCTCCAAGATTAAACATATACCCAGTTGTGGCCTTCATCTCATCAGCATCAGAGATCCAATTCGCATCACTATACCCTTCAAGTACCGACGGGTCTCCGGTATAGTGAAGTCCATAATTCATAGTACCTTTCAGATAGCGCATAACTCTTTCTACAGCATGCCAATGTACATCACCCGGTTTGGAAACAAACCGGCTCAGTTTGCTCACAGCAAACGCGATGTCAGGCCTCGTTGCGCTCGCTAGGTACATCAGTGAACCAATGATTTGAGAGTATCTCAATTGATCTTTAGCCATGCCTTTGGACTTTCGAATCAACACGCTAGGATCATATGGTGTTTGAGATGGTGTGCAGTCCGAATATCCAAAGCGACTCAACACCTTCTCAACATAATGGGATTGCAGAAGTGTGATCCCACCCTCATTATCTCTCAGTAGCTTGATATTCAAGATAACATCAGCCACACCAAGGTCCTTCATCTCAAAGTTCTGAGACAGAAACGATTTGACCTCCTCAATGACTCTGAGGTTTGTTCCGAATATCAGTATGTCATCAACATACAGGCACAGTATAACTCCTTCGCCCCCACCATGGCGATAGTATACACATTTGTCAGCCTCATTAACAACGAAACCAACAGATGTCAGAGTTGTATTGAACTTATCATGCCATTGCTTAGGTGCTTGCTTCAGGCCATATAAAGATTTCAGCAACCTACACACCTTTCTTTCCTGACCATCTATCACAAAGCCATCTGGCTGTTGCATGTAGATTTCCTCATTTAGCTCTCCATTCAGAAAAGCCGTCTTAACATCCATTTGATGGACGAGAAGACCATGTGAGGCCGCCAACGAGAGTAATACTCGAATGGTGGTCAGTCTAGCCACAGGTGAATAAGTATCGAAGAAATCTTCCTCTTCTTTCTGGTCATAGCCCTTGGCCACAAGCCTAGCCTTGTACTTTTCAATCGTACCATCGGGCCTAAGCTTTTTCTTGAACACCCACTTACATCCCAATGGTTTGCAACCATAGGGACGCTCAGTGATCTCCCATGTCCCGTTAGCCATGATGGAATCCATCTCGCTACGGACCGCATCTTTCCAGTAGTCAGCTTCTGGAGAGGCATACGCTTCTAAAATAGAAGTGGGAGTATCATCCACGAGGTACACGAAGAAATCATCACCAAAGGTCTTTGCAGTCCTTTATCTCTTGCCCCTACCAAGGGTTTCCTCGTCATCCTCAGGATTTTCATCATGTGTTCGTTCATGATATTCCATAGGAATGGCAGGCTCAGGAGTCTCCTCAGATTCCTGTCTAGAAGTGCTCTGCATATCTCTCATAGGAAAAATATCCTCAAAGAATGTAGCATCCTTAGACTCTATGATTGTACCGACCTTCTGGTCAGGTAACTCAGATTTCACTACTAGAAATCTATAGCCAACGTTGTTCTTAGCGTAGCCCAAATTTACGCAATCCACAGTCTTGGGTCCAAGCTTACGCTTTTTGGGGATCGGCACGTTGACTTTCGCCAAACAGCCCCAAGTACGCAAGTACGAGAGTGTTGTCCTTCTCTTTGCCCATCTCTCATATGGAGTGATCTCATTATCCTTCATCGGAACTTTATTCAGGACATGACATGCCGTCAATATAGCCTCCCCCCACCATGCCTTGGATAAACCCGACGTATCTAACATGGCGTTAACCAGATCAGTTAGAGTACGGTTTTTCCGCTCGGCAACCCCGTTTGACTGGGGTGAATAGGGAGGCGTCCTCTCATGAATAATGCCGTGTTCCACACAGAAAGAATCAAACTCACTCGAGAAGTACTCTCCACCACGATCTGAACGGAATCGTTTAATTTTCTTTTCAAGTTGATTCTGAACTTCTACCTTATAGATTTTAAAGTAGTGTAGAGCCTCATCTTTAGTATTTAACAGATACACATAGCAATATCTAGTGGAATCATCTATCAATGTCATGAAGTATTTCTTTCCACCTTTAGTCAATACACCGTTCATCTCACAAAGATCAGAATGTATGAGTTCTAATGGTGCCAAGTGTCTCTCCTCCGCAGCCTTGTGAGGCTGGCGAGGTTGCTTAGCTTGCACACATGACAGGCACTTAGAACCTTTGGCTAAAGTGAAACTCGGGATTAAATCCAACTTAGCTAGCTGTGTCATAACACCGAAACTTATGTGACAAAGACGTGAATGCCAAACCTCATATTCATTAATACTCGAATGAATATGGTTCACGACTTTATTACAGAAATCTGCGAGGGAAAGGCGGAACATCCCTCCGCTCTCATAACCTTTTCCAACAAATAGTCCATACTTAGTAACAACTAATTTATTAGACTCGAATACCAACTTAAACCCTTCTCTACATAGAAGGGAGCCACTAACGAGGTTCTTCTTGATGGCGGGGACATGCTGCACGTTCTTCAGCTGCACGATCCTTCCCGAAGTAAACTTCAGATCGACCGTGCCAACACCATGAACAGAAGCACTCGCGCCATTCCCCATCAATACGGACCCGTGGCCTGTGACCTGGTAAGAAGAGAACAATGAAATGTCAGCACACACATGAACACCTGCACCTGTATCCACCCACCAATCGGTAGGTTGAAATACTGAAAAAACAGTAAATAAATTACCGTACCCAGATGCACCATTCCCATTGTTGCCCACAATCATGTTGACAGACTTGGAGTCCTGTCCTGACTTCTTAAACTTGTTTGGGCACTTGTTGGCCCAATGTTCAGTCGAACCACAAGTAAAGCAGCCCTCATCCTTCTTGTTCTTCTTGAAGGTCTTCTTACCCTTCTTCTTGAAGTCGGTATTCTGTTGGACACCGTTCTTTCCCTTGAACTTGTGGGAGTTGAAGTTCCTCTGGTTCACCATGTTGGCGACAGAAGTCCCTTCGACCCCTTTTCCGTGCGAGTCCTTTGCCCTCGAATTCTGCTCAACACTTAGATGGCCAATGACATCCTCCACAGAGAATTCACGCCTCTGATGTTTCAGAGTGGTGGCAAAGTTCCTCCAGGAATTGGGGAGCTTAGCGATTATGCAGCCCGCGACAAACTTGCCCGGTAACTCGCACTTCAGAAGCTCAAGCTCCTTAACAATGCATATTATCTCGTGAGCCTGCTCCAGTACAGGACGGTTCTCAACCATCTTGTAATCGTGGAACTGCTCTATAATATACATCTCGCTCCCTGCATCGGCGGCCCCGAACTTAGATTCGAGCGCCTCCCACAAGTCCTTGGCGACATGCACATGTAAATATGCGTCGACCAGTTTATCTCCGATCACGGTAAGAACAGCTCCGATAAACACAGTGGTTGCCTCCCTGAACGCCTTCTCCTATTCAGGAGCAATCATTCCCGTGGACACACCGGCTACCCAGAACACGTTCATAGCCGTCAGCCATAAAGTGGTCTTTGTCTGCCAACGCTTAAAATGCGTACCGGTAAACTTATCCGGTTTCAGTGCAGCGGCTAAGCCACTTGCCGAAAAATTCCTACACATAATAGGTTTTTGGTTTGCTGAGTAAATAGGCAATTTTTCGACTAATTTAATCCATAAGTAGATAACTAGCATGGCATTGACAGAACTAGGAACATATTGGTACTGATCTAAACAAGCACGTACTACGCAAATAGTAGACAAATCTACACATGATGCTAGCACTGCTAATACAGAAATTATCAGGAGAGGGATAAACGCGGTATACCCTCCAATAGGCCATGCAGAAGCCGCTGCTGCGGTGACAGCAGCAGCAGAAGCGTCCTCGGCGGCCTTCTTGTCGGCCTCGGTCTTCTCGGCGGCGGCACGTTCGGCGTCGCTTGACATGGTGATGACGGAGACGGCGCGGACGTAGAGGAAGTAGTGGATCGGAGGCGAGCAGTCGCGTAGTCGCTTCCCAAAAACCTATTCGCCTCTCTCCCGTATAGGAACCAGAGAGATGGAGTTTCGGAGACCTGCTCTCCCATCAACCGTGTACGCGGTGGACGGGATGGAGTCGCCGGCGGCAGCAGCAGCAGAGGAACGACGTGGGCGTGGAGGCGGAGATGCGTTCTGTTTTCGCGGCGGCTAGGGTTGGCAGCGCCCCACATATATATGTGCGGCCGCGCGTGGAGAGACGTGGGCTGAACCCACGTCCAAGTCGGTAGCCCACGATCCGACGTCTCAGATCGTGGCCCTACCTGTCAAAGACTCCGTTCCTGACCGGCAAAAAGAAGCGCATAGGAGTGAGCTCGGCTCGGCTCAATCCCGCAACCCGCGGCGCGTCGTGACGAGGCGAGGCGTGGCGTGGCGTGGCGAGGCGAGTGGAGGAGGAGGAGCGCGCGAGGGCCTCTTCTCTTCTCGAGCTCCAATAGCATGTAGAAGAGCCACCCTTATAAACCACTCCAACTTCTCTTCCACTAGCATGGTGGGACTAAACTTCCCACCACCTTGTCATGCCACCTACATGGGCCCTTAGAGATCAAATCTGAAATTGTCATATGGGCTCTAGGCCCATCTCACATTTCAACAGAGCCATCCCCGAGATCTCTGTGAGGCCCTCCGTCCGTCCCCTTTTCCCCCATCGAAACCATAGCCGTAGTCGGTGTGGGCCATCGCCGTCCCCTGCCTGTGCGCGTTCACACCCTGGCCGCGAACGGCCGCGCCCGCCTCCGCCTGACCTCGCCGGCGGCGACCCGCATCTGCCCCGCGGCCACCCTGCCGGCCACCACGCCACCGCCCTGGCCGGCGCCCCGCCGCAGCCCCGGTGGCCTCGCCCCGCTGCAATCCCTGCGGGCGAGCACTCGCCCAGTCGGGGGCCGACGCCCGCGCCCGCTAACCACTCGTACCCTCCTCTGGCCGCCTCTGACCGGCTGTGCTCCCCTCCGGCCACCGCTGCCCAGGGCCTCGCCCTGCTTCCCCCACCCCTGTCGCTGATGAGCGTGGCCGCCGGCGCCTTGGTTGCGTTCGTGCGTGCCCAGCACATGCCCTGCTGGCCTTATGCCACCGCCTGTGGGCCGGCCCCTGTTAATTAGGGGGGGGCCCTAATTAAGTTAGCCTAACCGCACTAATTAGACTAATTCAATTTAGTTAAAAAAACTGTTAAATAAAATAAGTCAGTGACAATTGGGACCCACATGTACTATTCATCCTTGACTAGTCAACATGTTGACCGGGTCAACTCTGCACACTACGCCCCCCCCCCCCCCACTTGTCATACGCACTAGGTAGGATTTCCTGTGTGCACTTAGCATTTGTTCAGTTTAAGTCAAAATAATAATAACTCCAGGAAATTAATAAAACTTTTGAAATTAATAGAAAATAAACCGTAGCTCGGATGGAAAAACTTTGTACATGAAAGTTGCTCAGAACGACGAGACGGATCCGGATACGCAGCCCGTTCATCTGCCACACGTCCCTAGCATAGTGAACCTGCAACATTTCACCTCCGGTTCATCTGTCCGAAAACACGGAACACCGGGGATACCTTCCCGGATGTTTCCCCCCTTCACCGGTATCACCTCATACCGCGATAGAACACGTCTAGCTCTGCTTGTTGTCCTGTTATGCACTTGCTTGCTATGTATTTACTGTTTCTCCCCCCCCCCCCTCTTATCTTCGGTAGACCCCGTGACGATGCTGATGCCCCTGTGGTCGACTACGTCACCGACGACCCCTCCTTGTATGAGCAACCAGGCAAGCCCCCCCCTTGATCACCAGATATCGCCTATTCTCCTCTATACTGCTTGCATTAGAGTAGTGTAGCATGTTACTGCTTTCCGTTAATCCTATTCTGATGCATAGCTTGACATTGTTGCTACATCTGTTGATACCTTACGTGCAATCCTAAATACTTAGTATAGGATGCTAGTTTATCATCATTGGCCCTACATTCTTGTCAGTCTGCTTTGCTATACTATCGGGCCGTGATCACTCGGGAGGTGATCACGGGTATATATTATACATACATATATATTATACAGATGGTGACTAAAGTCGGGTCAGCTCGTTGAGTACCCGCAAGTGATCCCGATGTGGGGGCTAAAGGGACAGGTGGCTCCATCCCGGTAGAGGTGGGCCTGGGTTCCCGATGGCCCCCGACTGTTACTTTGTGGCGGAGCGACAGGGCAGGTTGAGACCACCTAGGAGACAGGTGGGCCTGGCCCTGGTCGGCGTCCGCGGTTGCTTCATAATAACACGCTTAACGAGATCTTGGTATTTGATCTGAGTCTAGCCATTTGGTCTATACGCACTAACCATCTACGTGGGAGTAGTTATGGGTATCCCGGCGTCGTGGTATCAGCCGAAGCCTTCTTGACGTCAGCGACGGAGCGGCGCGCGCCGGATTGGACTGCGTTAACGCAACTTCCTTTGTAATGGAGGTTGCTAGGTCTGCTTCCGGCCGCCCACGCAACGTGCAGGTGTGCAATTGGCGATGGGCCCAGACCCCTGCGCGCATAGGATTTAGACCGACGTGTTGACCTCTCTGTTGTGCCTAGGTGGGGCTGCGACGTGTTGATCTTCCGAGGCCGGGCATGACCCAGGAAAGTGTGTCCGGCCAAATGGGATCGAGCGTGTTGGGTTATGTGGTGCACCCCCTGCAGGGAAGTTTATCTATTCGAATAGCCGTGTCCCTTAGTAAAAGGACGACCTGGAGTTGTACCTTGACCTTATGACAACTAGAACCGGATACTTAATAAAACACACCCTTCCAAGTGCCAGATACAACCCGGTGATCGCTCTCTAACAGGGCGACGAGGAGAGGATCGCTGGGTAGGATTATGCTATGCGATGCTACTGGAGATGCTACTGGAGATGCTACTTGGAGATGCTACTTGGAGGACTTCAATCTACTCTCTTCTACATGCTGCAAGACGGTGGCTGCCAGAAGCGTAGTCTTCGACAGGATTAGCTATCCCCCTCTTATTCTGGCATTCTGCAGTTCAGTCCACTGATATGGCCTCCTTACACATATACCCATGCATATGTAGTGTAGTTCCTTGCTTGCGAGTACTTTGGATGAGTACTCACGGTTGCTTTCTCCCCCCTTTTCCCCCTTTCCTTTCTTTCTGGTTGTCGCAACCAGATGCTGGAGTCCAGGAGCCAGATGCCACTGTCGACGACGACCCCTACTACACTGGAGGTGCCTACTACTACGTGCAGCCCGCTGACGACGACCAGGAGTAGTTAGGAGGATCCCAGGCAGGAGGCCTGCGCCTCTTTCGATCTGTATCCCAGTTTGTGCTAGCCTTCTTAAGGCAAACTTGCTTAACTTATGTCTGTACTCAGATATTGTTGCTTCCGCTGACTCGTCTATGATCGAGCACTTGTATTCGAGCCCTCGAGGCCCCTGGCTTGTATTATGATGCTTGTATGACTTATTTATGTTTTTAGAGTTGTGTTGTGATATCTTCCCGTGAGTCCCTGATCTTGATCGTACACGTTTGCGTGCATGATTAGTGTACGATTGAATCGGGGGCGTCACAAGTTGGTATCAGAGCCGACTGCCTGTAGGAATCCCCCTTACCCACTCCTTGGCCGAAGTCGAGTCTAGACATTGCAAAAACTTTTACTAACATGGCTATGTGCCTTACGGGCCCACGTCGCCATTGGGTGGTATTAGGATCTTTTATTCCTCGAACTATACTCTGGGACTCTGACATCTCTTCTATTCGGGTCTAAATGGTTTTACTAACTCCAACATTAGGATCTCGTGACCACTTTCTCCCGGAGAGCCCCTTAGTACAGATGATCGCCTGCTGCATCAGAAGATTCCGAAGATACTTTATAGTGTTCTCTCAAGACCTTGTGTCATCGCTTTTTGCATTCCCTACCATTGTTATATCCTTAGGGTAACCACATACACTTGCCAGTCTTACTTCAACCCCATTGATCTTGTTAATACAAGATGCCTCGAACTGGTCTTCGTTATTCCGAGAATCCTTTGAGCTTACCGCCTTATAGTTCTTGCCCCATGAATACCCCTACGGATAATTTCCCCACACTTATCGAGTATCCGCTCATCCCCAGTTGATTCATGTATTTCATAAAGGTCTTCGAAATACTATTCGATATTCCGAGAATCCTCAGCAGCTTATTGCCCTTGGAATTCTTGCTTGCTGCATTATGGTTAATCCCATAAGTAATCTTATTGGCATCCTTTGTCACTATCATTTTGAGTCCATTGATTCAATAAGTTGCGAATGCTCGCGATCCTCAATCAGATCCTAGAATTCATCCTTCTGGCTCAGACGTCATTTTGAACATGAGCTGGATCTCGACTAATCAAAATGCCATCGATTGTACCCCTAAGGCTATTCAACTTATCCATCCCTAATCAGAGCATTGTTTCTGATCCCTTGATTTGAAAATCATAATTCCTTTGCATTTGAGCTCTGGATTAGTTAGTTGTTTCCATAATCCAATGCCTTTGCATTGTTACTTCCTCTGGTTGTGTGCCGATGCTCACATCAGCTCTGTTATGGACCGGCAGATCCTTTAATGGATTTTATTCGACAGCGTCCTCCAAATTCAATAACCTTGTGAGGCTTCCCTCGGATACGTAATGCCTTTGGTAAATTGTATCATCTACTTGCTCAACCATGCTCTGCTTTCGGGCTTGTGTTATATACTCTTGAAACTTGTGGTATATGTTTCTAAGAAGCCCCTATGGGTTGAACATATGCCTTCTCTAAATCGTGTGAACCCGAAAGTTTTCACGAGTCATACTCTTCTGGTGTTTCGCCAAATAAAATTTTAACACTACAACTCCATCGAAAATGAGAAGTGAATGGAAGGTTATACATTGAAGAAGTGGGAGTCGACCTTGAACTTTGTGTTCATGCCCATGGACACGATGTAGATCCTACCATAGAAGCTTCTTGTAATAATAACTATTTCGTTAATATAATATCATCTGGTATCTGTGAATTGATCCCTTGCAATCGTGGTTCCGACCATATGTTCTGCTTAGAACCCATTTCTCGGACAAGTTAAGACATTTGTCTTCTGCAGATCAATGCGTCTGCCCGACCTCTATTATGATCTACCTTCGAGTATTACCCCTGGTATCTCGAGATTATCATGGAACTGCATAACTTCTTATGAGTTCTTCATCAAGTGCTACCTTCCCACTGATTCCAATTTTTCACGGGCTCTGAGTTAATTAAACACTCAAAGACATCGATAACTGAACCGAGTCCGCACTACGGTTCAACAACTCTTCAGTAAGCTTCTATAAGTACGAGTTTGTACCCGATCACTCCATTCCTAGCCTGTTTGGCTATATCATTGTCGTGATGATTCTAACTGTGCTACCTGGTCCTTATTCTTGGAGCACCAAATTGCGACGATAGCTAAGCTTATGTCGATTTTTCCTTGTCTTACCCTTTCACCTCAAACAACAAGCTTGAGTTCGAGTTTGTGTCCTACCCATGGTTCCAATAACCTTCCGCTTCATCATTCCTTTGACTTGATGTCGTCACTGATTAATTACATCTTCATGAAATCTCTCAACAAATGTGTCTTGATCATCATCAACTTATGAGCTCTTCCAAGATATCAATTGAGTTCATGATGAGAAATACTATCCTTGCCCCCAATGATTAATATTATCTTAGACCACTTTATTGCCTTCCGTTCAACACAAACTTGTTCATGTTTTGTGTTATACCTTGAGATCCCTGCTATCCAGCATTTGTTCTTTTTACCTTGGAGTATTGCCATCTTTTAAATATCAAGGCTGTTGTGAGGACTGCTCCACCTCTTAAGTAATTCTTGGTATTGTGATGCTTCTCACCATCACCGTTCTTTCTTGGTCCTCATGTTGATTCCAACCGGTGTACCAACAAGTGAGCAGTGCTGTTTGGATTCTGCCCTTCTAGCAACCCTCTTGCCTTGAAGTTAATGGTCGACCGTTCATTCTTAGACTATTGGTTATTGAATCACCATTCCGACGTTGGTCGTGCAACCCAACCCATATTCTGGTGCACCTTTCAACCAATGTTTAATTGTGTATGTTTCCTCGAGCATAAATCATTATACCATTTGATCTGACAAATGTTATCTCCTTGTTCACATGATTGTGGAAATCCACCTTGTTGGAAATCTCGATGAATTATCACCGAGTCCATCGGTACCTCCTCATCCTCTCTTGGCATGATGTACTCTTGATTCGAAACTCGCTTCCATAGTTCATTTCTCGAGAATCTTACATTGACATCTCGTCAATTTGTGTTGCACCTTTTCCTCTCGAACACCCTGAGTCTGGGGTATCATGACACCAATCGAATCTGAATCTCGATCAGATATGATGGTTGGGACATCCTTCGGAGAGTTATGGTGTTGGTCCTGTGATGACCCGGTAACATGATGTCATGCCTAGCACCCCCCCCCCCCGGCTGGAGGACCTATCATTATAGTTTCTTTTTTTAACAAGGTTAACCATTCTTCCATGAGGAAATTGTAAGACTTATTCTACAAGTTATACCTAATGGATCCTTTGTGTTTCCAAAGTCTGATCTTCACAGGATGACCATGTCAATGCTATCTCAAAGCATGTCTATGGTACTCTGATTTTCAACAAGAACATTTGAAGCCCAATGCTAAATGTTTCCTGCTCTATTATCCAAACACCGTTGTATGGATAATGTCATGAAAATTCTCTCCCCTACCTAAAGAGTTTTCTGCATTGTAACATGTCATGGATATCATGCTCTGCTTATCCTTGGGAAGGATATACCCCTGAAACATGTGCTTAAACACATTTTTCTTTCCATTGTTCTGATTATTCTGATAATCATATTTTCCTTTCTATTGTTTTGTTTAACCTTTCTGGTAATCTGAATTAACTAAGCAGTGATAATCCCCTATTTAGGTAAGAACCTTGTGGTACCATGTTGTTAGTAAGACCGTGTTACTATTGTTGATGACATTCCGGTAACCGCCGAAGGAGAACTTTGCCTATTGGTCCGCCTCGTTCAACGAGCAGGAAAATGGTTCTCTTCGTCCCTCGCCCTTGGTACCAATGTTGTTGTCAACATAACTGATCGGTTATTCTCTGACATGCCTTGCTTACATTGTCATGCAAGACGTCATCCCCTTCCTACTTTTAAACCCCATGGTGGGCCCATAACCCACAGATCCATAGGATCGAAACCTGACTCTCCTGTACAACCCTGTTTCTAATGGTTATTCCTCATACTTGGCTTCGTATTTAATTCACGGGCCACCTTCCTAGTGCTCTATTCTGGTATCAGAAGCAATACTTATTCTCATTGCTCTAGACCCCTTTCCCACTTGTTTCAGGAAACGAACGATTGCCTATCCTCTCGAAACTTCCCATGATACCTCCTTACTTTGCTCTCGATACTTTCGTAAGTTTCAATTCGAGAGTTACTTCTGCCACCTTGCTCGATGTTATTTACTAGATAGTCGACCTTGCAGAGGTCTGTTCTCCCGGAATGCCCACCCTTTATTCTTTCGTAAGTACGATGGAGTTCCCGAGGAAAGGACGCCGACTTCATCATGATGACCTGAAGCAGAGAAGCGAAGACATCAATGTATTGGATCGGCCTCTTCGAGAAGAGCAAGCCAGGATGAGAAGACCCGCTAGATTCATAACCAAACCTTTCCCCCTTCTCTACCTATTAAATCTCGGGACGAGATTTCTTGTAGTGGAGGAGAATTGTGACGCCCGGATAATTAAGATACAGTGAACCTTTGCTAATGATGCCAAGTCATCACAATTAATTTTTGCTAATCATCACTTTGTTCCAAACCGACCTCAAACTCAAATTTAAAAGACAAGTCAAATATTAAATTCTTCAAACAGTAAAACTAAAATGTTCACTTTGTCCTATAAGTTTCCCTGATCATTGTCAATGTTGAAATCAGCCTCATTTGAATTCCCAAAATGCCCCTGGGGAATTAATTTAGTGGCGCAACAGCAGTTATTTTGGCGTTTTCAATTTCTAAAAATGGTTAGGCAACTCCTCTTGACCCCCAAACTTTTTGTTCCATCTCAAGATATTGTGTTAGGATTATGTGCCAAGTTTTGTTCAAAACAAAAATCGTTTGATACTAAACGAAAATACAAAACTGAAAAGAATAGATAGAAACGAAAATAAACATAAAAAGGGAGACTAGAGAGTAGAAAAATCTACTATGCACTTAAGAGCCTGTTGCTCCAGTGGCAGCCCAGCCCAGCCCGTAGCCATCTTCAACCTTCTGTTCATCGAAGGCTTGGTGGCCGCCATTCGCTCGTACACGTCGCCGATCCCCACACGTCGTGCATCCGCCGCCTCCCCTGCGTGGATAAGAGCAGCTCCCTCTCACCCTCGCAAACCCTAGATCCCCATAACCCCTGTTTCCCCTTCTCGTCTCTGTTCTGGAAGAGAGCCGAGCATCGCATAGCCACGTCGTCGTCATGGTCGCGACCATCGCCCACCGTGAGCCACAACGAGAAGTCTCAAAGGTCAGCACCGTCATCCTCGACACTGGAGCAGAAGGAGCTGGACTGTGGAGCACCAACGACGACGCCTACTACGTCTTCTTCATCGGATCGCCGTCGCCGTTCTTCGTCGATCCCCGGTCGTCGCTACCTCACCGTCTCCCCCGAGCCATCCCCGAGATCTCTGTGAGGCCCTCCGTCCGTCCCCTTTTCCCCCATCGAAACCATAGCCGTAGTCGGTGTGGGCCATCGCCGTCCCTTGCCTGTGCGCGTTCACACCCTGGCCGCGACCGGCCGCGCCCGCCTCCGCCTGACCTCACCGGCGGCGACCCGCATCTGCCCCGCGGCCACCCTGCCGGCCACCAATCCACCGCCCTGGCCGGCGCCCCGCCGCAGCCCCGGTGGCCTCGCCCCGCTGCAATCCCTGCGGGCGAGCACTTGCCCAGTCGGGCGCCGACGCCCGCGCCCGCTAACCACTCGTACCCTCCTGTGGCCGCCTCTGACCGGCTGTGCTCCCCTCCGTCCGCGGCTGCCCAGGGCCTCGCCCTGCTTCCCCCGCCCCTGTCGCTGATGAGCGTGGCCGCCGGCGCCTTGGTTGCGTTCGTGCGTGCCCAGCACATGCCCTGCTGGCCTTGTGCCACCGCCTGTGGGCCGGCCCCTGTTAATTAGGGGGGGCCCTAATTAAGTTAGCCTAACCGCACTAATTAGACTAATTCAATTTAGTTAAAAAAACTGTTAAATAGAATAAGTCAGTGACAATTGGGACCCACATGTACTGTTCACCCTTGACTAGTCAACATGTTGACCGGGTCAACTCTGCACACTGCCCCCCCCCCCCACTTGTCATACACACTAGGTAGGATTTCCTGTGTGCACTTAGCATTTGTTCAGTTTAAGTCAAAATAATAATAACTCCAGGAAATTAATAAAACTTTTGAAATTAATAGAAAATAAACCGTAGCTCGGATGGAAAAACTTTGTACATGAAAGTTGCTCAGAACGACGAGACGGATCCGGATACGCAGCCTGTTCATCCGCCACGGGTCCCTAGCATAGTGAACCTGCAACATTTCACCTCCGGTTCATCTGTCCGAAAACACGGAACACCGGGGATACCTTCCCGGATGTTTCCCCCCTTCACCGGTATCACCTCATACCGCGATAGAACACGTCTAGCTCTGCTTGTTGTCCTGTTATGCACTTGCTTGCTATGTATTTATTGTTTCTCCCCCCTCTTCTCTCCGGTAGACCCCGTGACGATGCTGATGCCCCTGTGGTCGACTACGTCACCGACGACCCCTCCTTGTATGAGCAACCAGGCAAGCCCTCCCTTGATCACCAGATATCGCCTATTCTCCTCTAAACTGCTTGCATTAGAGTAGTGTAGCATGTTACTGCTTTCCGTTAATCCTATTCAGATGCATAGCTTGACATTGTTGCTACATTTGTTGATACCTTACCTGCAATCCTAAATACTTAGTATAGGATGCTAGTTTATCATCATTGGCCCTACATTCTTGTCAGTCTGCCTTGCTATACTATCGGGCCGTGATCACTCGGGAGGTGATCACGGGTATATATTATACATACATATATATTATACAGATGGTGACTAAAGTCAGGTCAGCTCGTTGAGTACCCGCAAGTGATCCCGATGTAGGGGCTGAAGGGACAGGTGGCTCCATCCCGGTAGAGGTGGGCCTGGGTTCCCGACGGCCCCCGACTGTTACTTTGTGGTGGAGCGACAGGGCAGGTTGAGACCACCTAGGAGACAGGTGGGCCTGGCCCTGGTCGGCGTCCGCGGTTGCTTCATAATAACACGCTTAACGAGATCTTGGTATTTGATCTGAGTCTGGCCATTTGGTCTATACGCACTAACCATCTACGCGGGAGTAGTTATGGGTATCCCGACGTCGTGGTATCAGCCTAAGACTTCTTGACGTCAGCGACGGAGCGGCGCGCGCCCGATTGGACTGCGTTAACGCAACTTCCTTTGTAATGGAGGTTGCTAGGTTTGCTTCCGGCCGCCCACGCAACGTGCAGGTGTGCAATTGGCGATGGGCCCAGACCCCTGCGCGCATAGGATTTAGACCGACGTGTTGACCTCTCTGTTGTGCCTAGGTGGGGCTGCGACGTGTTGATCTTCTGAGGCCGGGCATGACCCAGGAAAGTGTGTCCGGCCAAATGGGATCGAGCGTGTTGGGTTATGTGGTGCACCCCTGCAGGGAAGTTTATCTATTCGAATAGCCGTGTCCCTCGGTAAAAGGACGACCCGGAGTTGTACCTTGATCTTATGACAACTAGAACCGGATACTTAATAAAACACACCCTTCCAAGTGCCAGATACAACCCGGTGATCGCTCTCTAACAGGGCGACGAGGAGAGGATCGCTGGGTAGGATTATGCTATGCAATGCTACTGGAGATGCTACTGGAGATGCTACTTGGAGATGCTACTTGGAGGACTTCAATCTACTCTCTTCTACATGCTGCAAGACGGTGGCTGCCAGAAGCGTAGTCTTCGACAGGATTAGCTATCCCCCTCTTATTCTGGCATTCTGCAGTTCAGTCCACTGATATGGTCTCCTTACACATATACCCATGCATATGTAGTGTAGTTCCTTGCTTGCGAGTACTTTGGATGAGTACTCACGGTTGCTTTCTCCCCCTTTTTTCCCCTTTCCTTTCTTTCTGGTTATCGCAACTAGATGCTGGAGTCCAGGAGCCAGACGCCACCATCGACGACGACCCCTACTACACTGGAGGTGCCTACTACTACGTGCAGCCCGCTGACGACGACCAGGAGTAGTTAGGAGGATCCCAGGCAGGAGGCCTGCGCCTCTTTCGATCTGTATCCCAGTTTGTGCTAGCCTTCTTAAGGCAAACTTGCTTAACTTATGTCTGTACTCAGATATTGTTGCTTCCGCTGACTCGTCTATGATCGAGCACTTGTATTCGAGCCCTCGAGGCCCCTGGCTTGTATTATGATGCTTGTATGACTTATTTATGTTTTTAGAGTTGTGTTGTGATATCTTCCCGTGAGTCCCTGATCTTGATCGTACATGTTTGCGTGCATGATTAGTGTACGATTGAATCGGGGGCGTCACAATATCTGAATTTATGGCGCAAGAATCAACGCAAGAGGCCTGTGGGCCTCACAAGCCAGGGGTGCGCCTACCCCTCTAGGGTGCCATGGTGCATTGTGGCCCAATCATAAGTCGGCTGGAACTCTCCTTCAGGTGTAAGGAAGCTAATTATGAGGGGGGGGGGTCATGTGAAAATTTCATCCCGATCGGAGTTATGGAACTCCGGCTATGAAAGAAACGGTGTTCTGCCAGAAAACATAACTAGAAAATTGAGAAAACCTAGAGAAACAGAGGAGGAGAGATCCAATCTCTGAGGGCTCCTGCCCTCTGGGAGGCATAGAGGACAAGGATCGGAAGGGGAACCCTCTCCCCATCTAGGGGGAGGCCAAGCAAGATGATAAAGGATGAGACGGGGGGCTCTCTGCCCCCTACCCCGGTGGTGTCAGAACGTAGCTGGAAGAGCCATCTTGACGGCGATCTACTCCAACAACTTCGCCACCGTCATGACCATGGTCCCTTGTGGTGCAAGAATCAACGCAAGACAAGGCCCGTGGGCCTCATAAGCCAGGGGGGACGCTTACCCCATAGGCGTCCATGGTGCCTTGTGGCCCAACTGTAAGTCGGTTGGAGTTCTCCTTCGAGGGAGAAAGTTTCAATCCGATCGGAGTTACTGAACTCCGACTATAAAAGAAACGGTGTTTGGGCAGAAAACGGAACTAGAAAATCGAGAAAACCTAGAGAAACAAAGGAGGAGGGATCCGATCTCGGAGGGCTCCCGCCCTCCGGGGGCCATGGAGGCCAAGTAAGAAGAAGAAGGAGGAGGGGGCCTTTCCCCTGTCTCCCGGCGGCGTGAGAACACCATTGGGGGAACCATCGTGATGGCTATTTGCTCCAACAACTTCGCCGCCATCATCAACAACTTTCTCCGTCTCCGTGTTTCTCTGTCTCTGTGCAGCGATGTATACTCTCTCATCCCGCCATAATCTCTACTTGAACATGGTGCTCTATGGCCCTAGTCCGAACATCATTCCGGGGCGCCATGCCGCCATCATTCCGGGGTGTGGCTTGCCTCTCGCGGCGATGCAACGGAGGGGGTGGATGGGGGTGCTTCCTGTCGGTAGCAACCGGTGGATCTCGAGGGGGACGGTTCCGCCCTGCCGCCACCATCTCGTGCTATTTCATCTGGCGGCGGCGCAGCGGGAGCGAACGAACGAAGGAGCTTCCTCGCGGCGGCGGAGGGCGACGGCGCGGGTAGTGTACCTCAATCGCTCACTCGTGAGTCATGTCACGATTGTATACCTTGACAAAACTACGCCAGAGCACACCCTGGACGGGACGAGACTTGCCTGCTCCCTGCGGGTGTGCCCATCCGTGCTCCCGCATACGTGGCTTGATTTGATTGAAACAGAATAAGGCCAGGCCCCACCCCCTAAAATCGGGGGGGAGATGATTAGATTAGAAAGGAAAAAGGGAAAAGGACAGCCGTAGGATGAAGTGGGAGTACGGATGGGAGCATGGGGAGGGATGTCACGCCCAATATGCGATACTATCCTAAAGAGACTCGAAGGTCACACCAAGGATAGAACCGCATATTGAAACGCTGTTGCAAGGTGGATATCATTACATCAACATTACATAATAGACGGGGATACATACAAAAGACATACAATGCCATACGAATACAACATCATCATACATAAGAACATCATCCGACTACGGATGAAACACAAACAGAAACTCAAACGACATCCACCCTGCTAGCCCAGGCTGCCGACCTGGAACCTATCCCCTGATCGAAGAAGAAGCAAAAGAAGAACTCCAAAACAAGCAAACATCACTCTCGCGTCATGATCATCGCATAACCTGTACCTGCAACTAATGTTGTAGTAATCTGTGAGCCACGAGGACTCAGCAATCCCATTACCATGGGTATCAAGACTAGCAAAGCTTAATTGGAAAGGAAGGGGTAAAGTGGTGAGGTTGCAGCAGCGGCTAAGCAAATATGGTGGCTAACATACGCAAATAAGAGCGAGAAGAGAGCAAACGGAACGGTCGTCAGCTAGAAATGATCAAGAGGTGATCCTGAACTCCTACTTACGTCAAACATAACCCAAGACCGTGTTCACTTCCCGGACTCCGCCGAAAAGAGACCATCACGGCTACACATGCGGTTGATGTGTTTTAATTCGGATCTGGTGTCAAGTTATCTATAACCGGACATTAACAAATTCCCATATGCCACATAACCGCAGGCACGGCTTTCGAAAGATAATACCCTGCAGGGGTGTCCCAACTTAGCCCATGAAAAGCTCTTGCGATCAACGAAGGATATTCCTTCTCCCAGGAAGACCCGATCAGTCTCGGAATCCCGGTTTACAAGACAATTCGACAATGGTAAAACAAGACCAGCAAAGCCGCCCGAGTGTGCCGACAAATCCTGATAGGAGCTGCACATTTCTCGTTCTCAGGGCACACTGGATTGTCCAAACTTCCGGTAGGCCATCCCAGAGTTGCCCCTGGTGGCCACCGGCGGCTGACAGGTTGGACCAACACTCACGACGAGCACTGGCCCGGGGGGGGTAAATAAAGATGACCCTCGGGCTCCGGAAACCCAAGGGAAAAAGGGCTAGGTGAGGCAAATGGTAAAACCAAGGTTGGGCCTTGCTGGAGGAGTTTTATTCAAAGCGAACTATCAAGGGGGTCCCATAAATCACCCAACCGCGTAAGGAACGCAAAATCCGGGAACATGACACCGGTATGACGGAAACTAGGGCGGCAAGAGTGGAACAAAATGTAGGGGAACGTAGTAATTTCAAAAAAATTCCTACGCACACGCAAGATCATGGTGATGGCATAGCAACGAGAGGGGAGAGTGTTGTCCACGTACCCTCGTAGACCGTAAGCGGAAGCGTTATGACAACGCGGTTGATGTAGTCGTACGTCTTCACGATCCGACCGATCCAAGCACCGAACGTACGGCACCTCCGTGTTCAGCACACGTTCAGCTCGATGACGTTCCCCGGGCTCCAATCCAGCAAAGCGTCGGGGATGAGTTCCGTCAGCACGACGGCGTGGTGACGATGATGATGTTCTACCGGCGCAGGGCTTCGCCTAAACTCCGCGATGATATGATCGAGGTGGAATATGGTGGAGGGGGACACCGCACACGGCTAAGGAATGATCCGTAGATCAACTTGTTTGTCTATGGGGTGCCCCTTGCCCCCGTATATAAAGGAATGGAGGAGGGGAGGGCCGGCCCTCTCTATGGCGCGCCCTAGGGGAGTCCTACTCCCACCGGGAGTAGGATTCCCCCTTTCCTAATCCAACTAGGAGTCCTTCCAAGTAGTAGGAGTAGGAGACAAGGAAGGGGAAGAGGGAAGGGAAGGAAGGAGGGGGTGCGGCCCCTCCCCCTAGTCCAATTCGGACTAGGCCTTGGGGGGGGCGCAGCTTGTCCTAGGCAGCCCCTCTCTCTTTCCCGTATGGCCGAATAAGGCCCAATACTTCTCCCGGCGAATTCCCGTAACTCTCCGGTACTCCGAAAAATACCCGAATCACTCGGAACCTTTCTGAAGTCCAAATATAGTCGTCCAATATATCGATCTTTACGTCTCGACCATTTCGAGACACCTCGTCATGTCCCCGATCTCATCCGGGACTCCGAACTCCTTCGGTACATCAAAACTTATAAACTCATAATAAAACTGTCATCGTAACGTTAAGCGTGCGGACCCTACGGGTTCGAGAACTATGTAGACATGACCTAGAACTATTCTCGGTTAATAACCAATAGCGGAACCTGGATGCTCATATTGGCTCCTACATATTCTACGAAGATCTTTATCGGTCAAACCGCATAACAACATACGTTGTTCCCTTTGTCATCGGTATGTTACTTGCCCGAGATTCGATCGTCGGTATCCAATATCTAGTTCAATATCGTTACCGGCAAGTCTTTTTACTCGTAGCGTAATGCATCATTCCGTAACTAACTCATTAGCTACATTGCTTGCAAGGCTTATAGTGATGTGCATTATCGAGAGGGCCCAGAGATACCTCTCCGACAATCGGAGTGACAAAACCTAATCTCAAAATACGCCAACCCAACATGTACCTTCGGAGACACCTGTAGAGCTCCTTTATAATCACCCAGTTACGTTGTGACGTTTGGTAGCACACAAAGTGTTCCTCCGGTAAACGGGAGTTGCATAATCTCATAGTTACAGGAACATGTATAAGTCATTAAGAAAGCAATAGCAATATACTAAACGATCAAGTGCTAGGCTAACGGAATGGGTCATGTCAATCAGATCATTCTCCTAATGATGTGATCCCGTTAATCAAATGACAACACATGTCTATGGTTAGGAAACATAACCATCTTTGATTAATGAGCTAGTCAAGTAGAGGCATACTAGTGACGTTATGTTTGTCTATGTATTCACACATGTATCATGTTTCCGGTTAATACAATTCTAGCATGAATAATAAACATTTATCATGAAATAAGGAAATAAATAATAACTTTATTATTGCCTCTAGGGTATATTTCCTTCAGTCTCCCACTTGCACTAGAGTCAATAATCTAGTTCACATCACCAAGTGATTTAACACCAATAGTTCACATCACCATGTGATTAACACCCATAGTTCACATCGTCATGTGATCAACACCAAAAGGGTTTACTAGAGTCAATAATCTAGTTCACATCGCTATGTGATTAACACCCAAAGAGTACTAAGGTATGATCATGTTTTGCTTGTGAGAGAAGTTTAGTCAACGGGTCTGTCACATTCAGAGCCATATGTATTTTGCAAATATTCTATGTCTACAATGCTCTGCATGGAGCTACTCTAGCTAATTGCTCCCACTTTCAATATGTATCCAGATTAAGACTTAGAGTCATCTGGATCAGTGCCAAAACTTGTATCGATGTAACCTTTTACGACGAACCTTTTTCACCTCCATAATCGAGAAACATATCCTTATTCCACTAAGGATAATTTTGACCAATGTCCAGTGATCTACTCCTAGATCACTATTGTACTCCCTTGCCAAACCAGGGCAGAGTATACAATAGGTCTGGTCCATAGCATGGCATACTTTTATAGAACCTATGACTGATGCATAGGGAATGACTTTCATTCTCTTTCTATTTTCTGCTGTGGTCAGGATTTGAGTCTTACTCAATTTCATACCTTCGCAACATAGGCAAGAACTCTTTCTTTGACTGCTCCATTTTGAACTACTTCAAAATCTTGTCAAGGTATGTATTTATTGAAAATCTTATCAAGCGTCTTGATCTATCTCAATAGATCTTGATGCTCAATATGTAAGTAGCTTTACCGAGGTCTTTCTTTTAAAAAAACTCCTTTCAGACACTCCTTTATGCTTTGCAGAATAATTCTACATTATTTCCGATCAACAATATGTCATTCACATATACTTATCAGAAATGCTGTAGTGCTCCCACTCACTTTCTTGTAAATACAAGATCCACCACAAGTCTGTATAAAACTATATGCTTTGATCAACTTATCAAAGCGTATATTCCAACTCTGAGATGCTTGCACCAGTCCATAGATGGATCGCTGGAGCTTGCACATTTTGTTAGCACCTTTAAGATTGACAAAACCTTCTGGTTGTATCATATACAACTCTTCTATGATAAATGCATTAAGGAATGTAGCTTTGACATTCATTTGCCAAATTTCATAAAATGTGGCAATTGCTAACATGATTCAGACAGACTTTTAAGCATTGATACTACTGAGAAAATCTCATTGTATTCAACACCTTGAACTTTGTCAAAAAACATTTTTCGACAAGTCTAGCTTTGTAGATAGTAACACTACTATCAGCGTCCGTCTTCCTCTTGAAGATCCATTTATTTTCTATGGTTTGCCGATCATCGGGCAAGTTCACCAAAGTTCACACTTTGTTCTCATACATGGATCCTATCTCAGATTTCATGGCCTCCAGCCATTTTGCGGAATCTGGGCTCATCATCGCTTCCTCATAGTTCGTAGGTTTATCATGGTCTAGTAACATAACTTTCAGAACAGGATTACCGTACCACACTGGTGCGGACCGTACTCTGGAAGACCTACGAGGTTCTGTAGTAACTTGATCTGAAGTTTCATGATCATCATCATTAGCTTCCTCACTAATTGGTGTAGGAATCACTGGAACTGATTTCAGTGATGACCTATTTTGCAATTCGGGAGAAGGTACAGTTACCTCATCAAGTTCTACTTTCCTCCCACTCACTTCTTTCGAGAGAAACTCCTTCTCTAGAAAGGATCCATTTTTAGCAATGAATATCTTGCCTTCGGATCTGTGATAGAAGGTGTACCCAACAGTTTCCTTTTGGGTATCCTATGAAGACGCACTTCTCCGATTTGGGTTCGAGCTTATCAGGTTGAAAAACTTTTCATATAAGCATCGTGACTCCAAACTTTAACAAACGACAGCTTAGGTTTACTACTAAACCATAGTTCATACGGTGTCGTCTCAACGGATTTAGATGGTGCCCTATTAAACGTGAATGGAGCTGTCTCTAATGCATAACCCCAAAACAATAGTGGTAAATCAGTAAGAGACATCATAGATCGCACCATATCCAATAAAGTGCGGTTACGACGTTCGAACACACCATAACGTTGTGGTGTTCTAGGTGGCGTGAGCTGTGAAACTATTCCACGTTGTTTTAATTGAAGACCAAACTCGTAACTCAAATATTCGTCTCCGCGATCAGATCGCAGAAACTTTATTTTCTTGTTACGATGATTTTTCCACTTCACTCTGAAATTCTTTGAACCTTTCAATTATTTTAGACTTATGTTTCATCAAGTAGATATACCCATATCTGCTCAAATCATTTTGTGAAGGTCAGAAAATAACGATACTTGCCACGAGCATCAACACTCATTGGTCTGTATACATCAGTATGTATTATTTCCAATAAGTCAGTAGCTTGTTCCATTGTTCTGGAGAACGGAGTTTTAGTCACCTTGCCCAAAAGGCACGGTTCGCAAGCATCAAATGATTCATAACCAAGTGATTCCAAAAATCCATCTTTATGGAGTTTCTTCATGCGCTTTACACCGATATGACCCAAACGGCAGTGCCACAAATAAGTTGCACTATCATTATTAACTTTGCATCTTTTGGCATCAATATTATGAATATGTGTATCACTACGATCGAGATCCAATAAACTATTTTTATTGGGTGTATAACCATCGAAGGTCTTATTCATGTAAACAGAATAATAATTATTCTTTAACTTCAAATGAATAACCGTATCGCAATAAACATGATCAAATCATATTCATGCTCAACGCAAACGCTAAATAACATTTATTTAGTTTTAACACTAATCTCGAAAATATAGGGAGTGTGTGATAATGATCATATCAATCTTGGAACTATTTCCAACACTCATCGTCACTTCCCCTCAACTAGTCTCTGTTTATTATGTAACTCCTGTTTCGAGTTACTAATCTCAGCAACCGAACAAGTATCAAATACTCAGGGGCTACTATAAACACTAGTAAGGCACACATCAAACACCTGTATATCAAATACACCCTTGTTCACTTTGCCATCCTTCTTATCCACCAAATATTTAGGGCATTTCCGCTTCCAGTGACTATTTCCTTTGTAGTGTAAGCTCTCAGTTTCAGGCTTTGGTCCAGCTTTGGTCTTCTTCACGGGAGTGACAACTTGTTTGCCATTCTACTTGAAGTTTCCCTTTCTTTCCCTTTGCCCTTTTCTTGAAACTAGTGGTCTTGTCAATCATCAACACTTGATGCTCTTTCTTGATTTCTACCTTCGTCGATTTCAACGTCACGAAGAGCTCGGGAATCGTTTCCGTCATCCCTTGCATACTATAGTTCATCACGAAATTCTAGTAACTCAGTGATGGTGACTAGAGAATTCTGTCAATCACTATCTTATCTGGAAGATTAACTCCCAATTGATTCAAGTGATTGAAGTACCCATACAATCTGAGCACATGCTCACTAGTTGAGCGACTCTCCTCCATCTTTTAGCTATAGAACTTGTTGGAGACTTCATATCTCTCAACTCGGGTATTTGCTTGAAATATTAACTTCAATTCCTGGAACATCTTATATGGTCCATGACGTTCAAAACATCTTTGAAGTCCCGATTCTAAAGCCGTTAAGCATGGTGCACTAAACTATCAAGTAGTCATCATATTGAGCTAGCCAAATGTTCATAACGTCTGCATCTGCTCCTGCAATAGGTTTGTCACCTAGCGGTGCATCAAGGACATATTTCTTTTGCGCAGCAATGAGGATAAACCTCAGATCACGGATCCAATCCGCATCATTGCTACTAACATCTTTCAACACAGTTTTCTCTAGGAACATATCAAAATAAACATATGAAAGCAACAACGCGAGCTATTGATCTACAACATAATTTGCAAAATACTACCAGGTACTAAGTTCATGATAAATTTAAGTTCAATTAATCATACTACTTAAGAACTCCCACTTAGACAGACATCTCTCTAGTCATCTAAGTGATCACGTGATCCAAATCAACTAAACCATAACCGATCATCACGTGAGATGGAGTAGTTTTCAATGGTGAACATCACTATGTTGATCATATCTACTATATGATTCATGCTCGACCTTTCGGTCTCCGTGTTCCGAGGCCATATCTGCATATGCTAGGCTCGTCAAGTTTAACCTGAGTATTCTGCGTGTGCAAAACTGGCTTGCACCCGTTGTAGATGGACATAGAGCTTATCACACCCGATCATCACATGGTGTCTGGGCACGACGAACTTTGGCAACGGTGCATACTCAGGGAGAACACTTCTTGATAATTTTTAGTTAGAGATCATCTTAAAATGCTACCGTCAATCAAAGCAAGATAAGATGCATAAAGGATAAACATCACATGCAATCAATATACGTGATATGATATGGCCATCATCATCTTGTGCTTGTGATCTCCATCTCCGAAGCACCGTCGTGATCACCATCGTCACCGGCGCGACACCTTGATCTCCATCGTAGCATCGTTGTCGTTACACCATCTATTGCTTCTACGACTATCGCTACCGCTTAGTGATAAAGTAAAGCAATTACAGGGCGTTTGCATTTCACACAATAAAGCGACAACCATATGGCTCCTGCCAGTTGCCGATAACTTCGGTTACAAAACATGATCATCTCATACAATAAAATATAGCATCACATCTTGACCATATCACATCACAACATGCCCTGCAAAAACAAGTTAGATGTCCTCTACTTTGTTGCTGCAAATTTTACGTGGCTGCTACGGGCTTTAGCAAGAACTGTTCTTACCTACGCATCAAAACCACAACGATAGTTCGTCAAGTTAGTGTTGTTTTAACCTTCGCAAGGACCGGGCGTAGCCACACTCGATTCAGCTAAAGTGACAGAGACAGACACCCGCCAGACACCTTTAAGCACGAGTGCTCGTAACGGTGAAACCAGTCTCGCGTAAGCGTACACGTAATGTCGGTCTGGGCCGCAAATAAGAGCGAGAAGAGAGCAAACGGAATGGTCGTCAGCTAGCAATGATCAAGAGGTGATCCTGAACTCCTACTTACGTCAAACATAACCCAAGACCATGTTCACTTCCCGGACTCCGCCAAAAAGAGACCATCACGGCTACACACGCGGTTGATGCGTTTTAATTCAGATCTGGTGTCAAGTTATCTATAACCGGACATTAACAAATTCCCATATGCCACATAACCGTGGGCACGGCTTTCGAAAGATAATACCCTGCAGAGGTATCCCAACTTAGCCCATGATAAGCTCTCGCGATCAACGAAGGATATTTCTTCTCCCAGGAAGACCCGATCAGTCTCGGAATCCCGGTTTACAAGACATTTCGACAATGGTAAAACAAGACCAGCAAAGCCGCCCGAATGTGCCGACAAATCCTGATAGGAGCTGCACATATCTCGTTCTCAGGGCACACCGGATTGTCCAAACTTCTGGTAGGACATCCCAGAGTTGCCCCTGGTGGCCACCGGCGGCTGACAGGTTGGACCAACACTCACGACGAGCACTGGCCCGGGGGGGGGTAAATAAAGATGACCCTCGGGCTCTGGAAACCCAAGGGAAAAAGGGCTAGGTGAGGCAAATGGTAAAACCAAGGTTGGGCCTTGCTGGAGGAGTTTTATTCAAAGCGAACTGTCAAGGGGGTCCCATAAATCACACAACCGCGTAAGGAACGCAAAATCCGGGAACATAACACCGGTATGACGGAAACTAGGGCGGCAAGAGTGGAACAAAATGTAGGGGAACGTAGTAATTTCAAAAAAATTCCTACGCACACGCAAGATCATGGTGATGGCATAGCAACGAGAGGGGAGAGTGTTGTCCATGTACCCTCGTAGACCGTAAGCGGAAGCGTTGTGACAACGCGGTTGATGTAGTCGTACATCTTCACGATCCGACCGATCCAAGCACCGAACATACGGCACCTCCGTGTTCAGCACACGTTCAGCTTGATGACGTTCCCCGGGCTCCGATCCAGCAAAGCGTCGGGGATGAGTTCCGTCAGCACGACGGCGTGGTGATGACGATGATGTTCTACCGGCGCAGGGCTTCGCCTAAACTCCGCGACGATATGACCGAGGTGGAATATGGTGTAGGGGGGCACCACACACAGCTAAGGAACGATCCGTAGATCAACTTGTGTGTCTATGGGGTGCCCCCTGCCCTCGTATATAAAGGAGTGGAGGAGGGGAGGGCCGGCCCTCTCTATGGCGCGCCCTAGGGGACTCCTACTCCCACCGGGAGTAGGATTCCCCCTTTCCTAGTCCAACTAGGAGTCCTTCCAAGTAGTAGGAGTAGGAGACAAGGAAGGGGAAGAGGGAAGGGAAGGTAGGAGGGGGTGCGGCCCCTTCCGCTAGTCCAATTCGGACTAGGCCTCGGGGGGCGCGCAGCTTGCCCTAGGCAGCCCCTCTCTCTTTCCCGTATGGCCCAATAAGGCCCAATACTTCTCCCGGCGAATTCCCGTAACTCTCCGGTACTCCGAAAAATACCTGAATCACTCGGAACCTTTCCGAAGTCCGAATATAGTCGTCCAATATATCGATCTTTACGTCTCGACCATTTCGAGACTCCTCGTCATGTCCCCGATCTCATCCGGGACTCCTAACTCCTTCGGTACATAAAAACTTATAAACTCATAATAAAATTGTCATCGTAACGTTAAGCGTGCGGACCCTATGGGTTCGAGAACTATGTAGACATGACCTAGAACTATTCTCGGTCAATAACCAATAGCGGAACCTGGATTCTCATATTGGCTCCTACATATTCTACGAAGATCTCTATCGGTCAAACCGCATAACAACATACATTGTTCCCTTTGTCATCGGTATGTTACTTGCCCGAGATTCGATCGTCGGTATCCAATACCTAGTTCAATCTCGTTACCGGCAAGTCTCTTTACTCGTAGCGTAATGCATCATTCCGTAACTAACTCATTAGCTACATTGTTTGCAAGGCTTATAGTGATGTGCATTACCGAGAGGGCCCAGAGATACCTCTCCGACAATCGGAGTGACAAAAGCTAATCTCGAAATACGCCAACCCAACATGTACCTTCGGAGACACCTGTAGAGCTCCTTTATAATCACCCAGTTACGTTGTGACGTTTGGTAGCACACAAAGTGTTCCTCCGGTAAACGGGAGTTGCATAATCTCATAGTTACAGGAACATGTATAAGTCATTAAGAAAGCAATAGCAATATACTAAACGATCAAGTGCTAGGCTAACGGAATGGGTCATGTCAATCAGATCATTCTCCTAATGATGTGATCCCGTTAATCAAATGACAACACATGTCTATGGTTAGGAAACACAACCATCTTTGATTAATGAGCTAGTCAAGTAGAGGCATACTAGTGATGTTATGTTTGTCTATGTATTCACACATGGATCATGTTTCCAGTTAATACAATTCTAGCATGAATAATAAACATTTATCATGAAATAAGGAAATAAATAATAACTTTATTATTGCCTCTAGGGCATATTTCCTTCACAAAACACCAGGCATAAGGCCGAGTCTTCCATCCTTTACCAAGTATATAGATGCATTAATTAAATAAGAGATATTGTGATATCCCAACATAATCCTGTCCACCATGGAGCAATCTTCAACTTCACCTGCAACTAACAACGCTATAAGAGGGGCTGAGCAAAGCGGTAATGTAGCCAAGCAATGGTTTGCTAGGAAGGGTGACAAAGGTTAGAGGTTCATGGCAATTTGGGAGGCTTGAAGAGCAAGTGATAGGAAGCGCAGCATAGCGATAGAGCGAAGCAACTAGCATAGCAATGATAGTAATGAGATCCAAGGTGACGTTCATTTTGCCTGAAATCCTGCAATGAAGATGAACGAGTCCATGAAGAAGATGAACGGATGAAGCCGAACCAAGCGTAGACGAACGAATCCTCACGATCGCAACGAAACAGGAACTATCGAGAAGAAGCACACAACATGGTAAACACACCACACATGAACAAGGCATTATGCACAACCAAGCATGATGCATGACAAAGCTACATGGAGCTACTCATGGCAAGAGATGATGCAAACAAGAGCAACACATCAACGCTAGTTTAAATGAGGCCGGAAACAACGTATAACAATTCCGGTAAGTCCTCATATGCAGATTTAGAAATTGGTCCAGAACTGAATAAACATTAAGTTAAAGTTGTTAAACAGCAAGTTAAGATGCACCAAGATGCTCTACAAGAAATTCTAGTCAAGTTACATATAAAGTTCATTTAATTCGGAGCTACGGCCTAGAAGATATAGGCAAAACAAGTTAAACATGACATTGATGCAAAATGCATGCAAACATCAAGCAAACACTCCCAGACATGGATGCAACATGATAATATGAAACTTCATGCAATAACAAGCAAGTTTCATATACAGCACACTCAAAACGGAGCAACGGTTCAACACATGCACTCTATACAAGTCATAACAACAATCTGTCCATAACAGCAACTAGGCATCTAGCAAGCATCAAAACAATATGCTACAACACCTCAACATAAGAACAAAAGGCATGGGCATGAAGTACAGGTAAAGCATGACAAAACATGAACACTGAGATATCTCCAGAAAACACTACAACATGCTCAAAAGGACATGGCAAGATTGCAAATAATAATAGTTTCAGACTTGGCAGAAATAACATCAGGTTGCAATGTTTAGAGCTATCAAACAACATGTTATAGGAACTTAACATGTCAAACAAAGGCATGACATGAATCTAATAATTGCATAGAACAAAAGTCCCTTACTGACCATGAGCCAAAAGGGCACAGAAAATATGATGGCACCAATGTAAACATGGCAAATGATATGACAGATCTCAACATGGCAGGAACAACGATAAGTAGGCATGTTGGTGAGCTTGTACCACTCACCATAGAGAAATACACGGCATGGCAAGGAAACCAACCGTAAGAATACATGTTTATGAAGCTAAGCATGGCAATAACAAGTTCATATCAAGCTTGGATCACTAACAACAATCATGGCAACATTGAACTTAATGTTAACAGGCTGACAGCAACATTATTTAGCAAGTTTGGAGCAAGATAACAACAAGTTACAGCAGGCTATAAATGCAACCATGGGCATTAATGGATAGAGCATGACATGTATAAAAAAACATCCTTAGTGAACATCTCCAGATTATGCATAGAATGACTTGTAGCAGCAGGTTAACATAGCATCATGATATAGCAGATTCAGCCTAGCAAAACAGTAACAGCAAGTACCCTACTTAACAAGCTCGATGCACTCACTAGAAGACTCACAAAAATACATGGATTGCACCACAGTAAAGATGACATGATGTATCACAAAACACATGTAGATCTCATGCCCATAGGATGCACACACAAAATGCATCAAAAATGACAAATCATCAAGTTCTGTTAACAGACGGCAGATAACATCATATAGCACTATTGCACCGATGATTCAGGCATCAAGATGGGCTCAAACAAGCATGGCACAATGGAACAAAATGTAGAGCATCTCACAATGAACATTTTGATATATAACGCACACAAAACGGAGCAGTACACAGGAAGTTATGGCATCTCAAACATGCACACATAATAACAGAAAACTTGGACTTAGACGAAAATATACCCTCCGAAAAGTCAACGCGGGACGAGACGGTGCGGGACAGAGGGATCCGGGGACGCGGGACGCCGTTTGCATCGGGGAAGTGGTGGATCTCATCCGACTTCCCGGATCCAGCACCGGCGAGAGCTCCGGCGAGCTCTCCGGCGAGGAGGATGCGGAGGAGGTCGGGGACGACTCCGGGGACGACGCGGGCGGCGGACCCGGCCGGAGGCGAGGGCCGGCGAGGACAGAGGCGGCGATGGCGGCGCTCCGGCGATGGAGACGTGGAGGCGGGCGGCGGCGCTCCGGGCCGGGTGGAGCTGGCAGTGCCGGCGGGAGGCGGGAGGCGGGAAGCGCCCGGAGCGGGAGGCGGCAGCGGAGCAAGGGCTCCGGCGAGCGCGGGCGCGGATCTGCCCGGGCGGCGCGCTCCGGCGACGACCCGGCTGCAAGGAGGGCACGACGGCGGCGGGGGAAGCCGTGGCGCGGTGGCGGGGCCACGCCGGCGAGGCGGAGTCGGCGGCCCTGGGCGGCAAGGACGAGCGGCGGCGGTGCTCGGGGTGCGGGCGCCCCGGGCTGCGGCGGCGGCGGCTCGGGCCCGGGCGGGCTCCGGATGGGCCCAGCGGGCCCGCGCGATGGAGACGGCGGCGGGGACGGCGGCTGGACACGTGGCGGGCGCTGGTTGGTGGAGGCGCGGCGGGATGGACATGTCCGGCGCCGATGGACACGTCCGGCGGCGCGAGGAGGGGAAGGCTAGGGTTGGAACTAGGGTTAGACTAATATATATAGCAGAAGAATTTAGGTTAGGAGATATCTAGTCCCTTCGATCGCAATCGTACAACCGAGAAATAAATAGGTAAGGGGTCCAAATAAGAAAACAGAGATGTTTTATAGATGTTTGGGGATGATCCGGACCCAACGGTCATGACAACCAGGTTCGAGTTCGGGGAAGTTTCGGACGCTCATGCGAGGGGGCCGTGGGCTGACGAGAGAGGTTAGGTGGTTTGACAAGAGGGAACTGAAAACACGGTTGGTCTCGGAACGGCCAACGAAGGCAAGGGGGGAAGCGGCAACTAAGAACGGGTGCAAGTTTGAAAACAATGACGGCAACAGAGTGCCGATGCAATGCGAATGATGCGATGATGAATGCAACAAACAAATAAATAACCCAGCTGACTCGCAAAACAAGGAAGGCATCTGGAGCATTGGTCTCGGGGCGTCACAACACTCCTCCACTAACAAGAGATCTCGTCCCGAGATCTAAGGATGGCATCGGAGAGAAACGGAAGAGGAAGAGGTAAACCAAAGTTGCTTCTTGACAAAAGAGTGAAACCACGAACCTTGAGAGGTTGAACAAATGAAAGAAAGAAAACAACAAAGATGAGCAAAGTTGAAAGCACTCCGTTAGAAAAGAGGAACAAGAGATACGACAAGAACCAAGAGGTTTAGTGATAAGATAGATATTGAAACCACTCCGGTTAAAACTAGATAGAGAATGAATAAGGTTGATATAATTTGGGCAGCACTCCGACTGAAAAGAGATGCAAGACTTTATAAGATGAAAAGAACTTGAGCAGAGAAGATACCACACTCCGGTTAAATGGGTAAGCATAGAAAGAACACGATCCTCACAATTTGAGATGATGAGCGAAGAGAGCAACATCACAATGTCTCCGGAAGAAAGAATAGAAGATAGATCATTGGAATAATAGAATGGAGAAGAAAACAACATGTACTACCTCAAATGAATTTGAGAGAGCATCTTTAAAAAGAAGGATTGAAGGGAGTTGTTGGAAAACCAACAACGAAACGAAAAGAATAAGCTTGTAGTGGGCTTATGGAAAACATCTCAAGACTATGAGGTGACAACTGGCCACTAATGGAAACCATTGATTTGATTGAGAGCACCAAAAAGATGAAAACTTCTTCCACCAAGAGGATAAAGAGCAAGCTTGGGTCATGCATAATCACCACAAATAGCAACATTCCTTCGGGAAGGCTTTTAGGTGAAATCCGACACAAGATAACTCAAACGAAGAGATTAATGGATTTAAAATACCTCATTCTTGACAACATGTGAATCATGAAACATGAATGGAAAATTGTCAAGAATGATATAACACCACCTCAAAATATAAGGTAGAAAGAATTGCACTTCGAATGCAAGATGAAGAATGCTAGAACTCCTCAAAACAAAACATGTGTTGGGCACCATGTTTATTTTAGAGTATAGCTTGGCGGATCATAACTTCGAGAGAAATCTTGAAGAAAAATTGAAGAATGAAAAGAATTCTTGATGAACCACCATGTAGAGCCTCCATGAAGAACTCCAGTAATAAAAGGATGATAAAAAGAAAGAGAACTTGAATACACAAGGTGAAGCCTTGCAATGATTTAGATGGAGCTTCGCGACGATAATGCGAAAAAACTTGGAACTCCGGAAAAGAAAAGATGAAGCATCTCGAACCGAGAAAAATTACATGATGAACAACTCTGGAAAGAAGAAACTAGATTACTTGGATGAAACAATAATAAGAATTACATTATTCGTATCCTTCACCAATTTAAATTGATGACAAGCAATGGATTTGGCATACTACTTATTGTTCTTGAGGGATTGAAAAGAGATATAGTGCCAACTTGAAGAAGTTATTGATGGGACCACCGGTGGGATTGGAAACAAATAATGAAATGATACGGTAGCAAAGGAAGAGGAATCTCAAACGAACCACCGTAAGAATTGAAAATGAAAGTAGCAAAGGCACAATTCACCGGGAAGAATTGGAAAACGAATGAAGATACTTGAGGGGATTTAGATACATGAGAACGAAGAGATCATGAACTGATTAGAGGATATTTGAATGATGCACCGGTAAGATTTGGAGAACGATAGCTACATGCTGAGAATGAATAATTATGACATGATGGCCTTCGGAGGAAAGAAATGGAAACAACTCATGAAATGCTCCGGATGGTAAGAAAAGAATTGTCACAATCAAAACAATTATGAGGATAGCATGAAGCTAGAACCATGAATATTCAAGAGAATGGACCAAGATTTAAGAGAAATCCTTCTTCGGTCTTCAAATGTTGAGAATGATGATGAGAACCACCATGAATTGTTGAGATACTCTGGGAGAATTAAAAGAGGAAAGGTTGATCCAAAGATGAAAAGAATTTGAAAACGACCTTGGAGAAGGCATGTGACTGATGAAAATTCATTCTTACGTCAAACTTGGAAATTAATTTGAGAATCGCTCCTGATAATTCGAAGAGTCAGGTAAGATCATGGGAAAAGACCTGTCGGTTAGGGCCCACTCAAAAGAAAACACCGTTGAACAATTTTAAAGAGAGATTGCACCGGTTGAATTAAATGGCTTGAATGAGATAACAACCTCGAAATATCTTGAACGGATTGAGAATGGAAACACAAGTCTTGTGAGATATCTTCAGCACTCTAGAACAAATGAATAGGAAGAAGTGAATGATTAAGAGGTGCATCAGCATGAGAAAGCATTAGAAACGAGGAAAGGAATATGATCAACACTGAAAGCTTGAATTGGATCCACCAGAGAAGAAGAAAAAAAGAACGAAGGATGATGAACTTGAAACTGTTGAGCATCTTCATGGGAAATCACCGGATAAGAACATAGAAAGAAAAGAATGAAGAGACTTCCCACAAATAAAAGGATACATGATTAAGAAATCTGAGTCCTTGAAGAAAAAGGGTGGGAGGGCGGGAAAACAAAGGCAACTTGGGGAAGATGGAACAAACACCGTTGAGAAAACTTAGAATTGATCTTGCGGATGTTGAAAATGATCGGATCCACTTGAAGAGAAGCACACCGGTTGGAAAAGAGTTGACATGACAACCTCAGCGATCAAGAAGGATTAGTACTCCCATAGAAATATGAGAACACCGTTTAGAAAAGGTATGGAATCAACACTTGACATTGAAGCAACTCAAATACTCTAAACAAAACAAAGGATTGGCTTGCAGAATAAGCCGGAACAAATACATATGATAGAGATTTACCCAATCCCATATCATGCATCTGTCGGAAAGATATTCTAGGAGCTACTTGAATTCCCACCTATAAAACTCCCGAAACTTTCTGGTTATGCAATCTGGTGTTGGGGATACAGGGGAAGCAATATATCTCACCCAAACTAACAATCCCTACATCCAGCTGTATCCATCCGTCAACACATAACCAAGAAAACTCCGGAAATCGTGTACCTCAACCTTCAAAAAGCATCCGTTATACGAGCTATGGCAATACTCCCGAACTCCCCAGTACTGGGTGGCGTCGAGGTTATCTCACCAATAACTGCATAAAAGAGATTTTCGATGTCGGCAAAACTCAGGTATTCCAGAACTGCAACGATAAAATTGTGACAACAACACCTCGGAGCTCAACTCCCCGGGACACTGCCACAACCCCTAAATGTCAGGAGGCACCAAGAACAATGTTCTCGTCACAAGACTATCGAAACGATTCCAAGATACCCGCGTGATCCTAAAAAATTTTTAGTGAAATTTTAGGAGAGGAAAGACAAAACATCTACGTCAGGAGTCCTCACCAGAGCGACGAAGGGGGCTGAGGAGTAAAAAGAATCCTACTCTCCGATATATATAATCCTAAGACTCAAAATAGTTTTTTTCTAGACTCAACAACGGCCAACAATCAAGGGGGCTCCTATGTTCGGTCGAGGCTCTGATACCAACTTGTCACGCCCAATATGCGATATTATCCTAGAGACTCGAAGGTCACACCAAGGATAGAACCACATATTGAAACGCCGTTGCAAGGTGGATATCATTACATCAACATTACATAATAGATGGGAATACATACAAAAGACATACAATGCCACAAGAATACAACATCATCATACATAAGAACATCATCCAACTACGGATGAAACACAAACAGAAACTCAAACGACATCCACCCTGCTAGCCCAGGCTGCCGACCTAGAACCTATCCCCTGATCGAAGAAGAAGCAGAAGAAGAACTCCAAAACAAGCAAACATCACTCTCGCATCATGATCATCGCATAACCTGTACCTGCAACTGTTGTTGTAGTAATCTGTGAGCCACGAGGACTCAGCAATCCCATTACCATGGGTATCAAGACTAGCAAAGCTTAATGGGAAAGGAAGGGGTAAAGTGGTGAGGTCACAGCAGCGGCTAAGCAAGTATGGTGGCTAACATACGCAAATAAGAGCGAGAAGAGAGCAAATGGAACGGTCGTCAGCTAGCAATGATCAAGAGGTGATCCTGAACTCCTACTTACATCAAACATAACCCAAGACCGTGTTCACTTCCCAGACTCCGCCGAAAAGAGACCATCACGGCTACACACACGGTTGATGCGTTTTAATTCGGATCTGGTGGCAAGTTATCTACAACCGGACATTAACAAATTTCCATATGCCACATAACGCGGGCACGACTTTCGAAAGATAATACCCTGCAGGGTGTCCCAACTTAGCCCATGATAAGCTCTCGCGATCAACGAAGGATAGTCCTTCTCCCAGGAAGACCCGATCAGTCTCGGAATCCCGGTTTACAAGACATTTCGACAATGGTAAAACAAGACCAGCAAAGTCGCCCGAATGTGCCGACCAATCCCGATAGGAGCTGCACATATCTCGTTCTCAGGGCACACCGGATTGTCCAAACTTCCGGTAGGCCATCCCAGAGTTGCCCCTGGTGGCCACCGGCGGCTGACAGGTTGGACCAACACTCACGACGAGCACTGGCCCGGGGGGGGGCGTAAATAAAGATGACCCTCGGGCTCCGGAAACCCAAGGGAAAAAGGGCTAGGTGAGGCAAATGGTAAAACCAAGGTTGGGCCTTGCTGGAGGAGTTTTATTCAAAGCGAACTGTCAAGGGGGTCCCATAAATCACCCAACCGCGTAAGGAACACAAAATCCGGGAACATAACACCGGTATGACGGAAACTAGGGCGGCAAGAGTAGAACAAATCACCAGGCATAAGGCCGAGTCTTCCACCCTTTACCAAGTATATAGATGCATTAATTAAATAAGAGATATTGTGATATCCCAACATAATCCTGTCCACCATGAAGCAATCTTCAACTTCACCTGCAACTAACAACGCTATAAGAGGGGCTGAGCAAAGCGGTAATGTAGCCAAGCAATGGTTTGCTAGGAAGGGTGACAAAGGTTAGAGGTTCATGGCAATTTGGGAGGCTTGAAGAGCAAGTGATAGGAAGCGCAGCATAGCGATAGAGCGAAGCAACTAGCATAGCAATGATAGTAATGAGATCCAAGGTGACGGTCATCTTGCCTGAAATCCCGCAATGAAGATACGAGTCCATGAAGAAGATGAACGGATGAAGCCGAACCAAGCGTAGACAAACGAATCCTCACGATCGCAACAAAACAGGAACTATCGAGAAGAAGCACACAACATGGTAAACATACCACACATGAACAAGGCATGATGCACAACCAAGCATGATGCATGACAAGGCTACATGGAGCTAGTCATGGCAAGAGAGGATGCAAACAAGAGCAACACATCAACGCTAGTTTAAATGAGGCCGGAAACAACGTATAACAATTCCGGTAAGTCCTCATATGCAGATTTAGAAATTGGTCCAGAACTGAATAAACATTAAGTTAAAGTTGTTAAACAGCAAGTTAAGATGCACCAAGATGCTCTACAAGAAATTCTAGTCAAGTTACATATAAAGTTCATTTAATTCGGAGCTACGGCCTAGAAGATATAGGCAAAACAAGTTAAACATGACATTGATGCAAAATGCATGCAAACATCAAGCAAACACTCCCAGACATGGATGCAACATGATAATATGAAACTTCATGCAAAAACAAGCAAGTTTCATATAGAGCACACTCAAAACGGAGCAACGGTTCAACACATGCACTCTATACAAGTCATAACAACAATCTGTCCATAACAGCAACTAGGCATCTAGCAAGCATCAAAACAATATGCTACATCACCTCAACATAAGAACAAAAGGCATGGGCATGAAGTACAGGTAAAGCATGACAAAACATGAACACTGAGATATCTCCAGAAAACACTACAACATGCTCAAAAGGACATGGCAAGATTGCAAATAATAACAGTTTCAGACTTGGCAGAAATAACATCAGGTTGCAATGTTTAGAGCTATCAAACAACATGTTACAGGAACTTAACATGTCAAACAAAGGCATGACATGAATCTAATAATTGCATAGAACAAAAGTCCCTTACTGACCATGAGCCAAAAGGGCACAGAAAATATGATGGCACCCATGTAAACATGGCAAATGATATGACAGATCTCAACATGGCAGGAACAACGATAAGTAGGCATGTTGGTGATCCTATACCACTCACCACAGAGAAATACATGGCATGGCAAGGAAACCAACCGTAAGAATACATGTTTATGAAGCTAAGCATGGCAATAGCAAGTTCATATCATGCTTGGATCACTAACAACAATCATGGCAACATTGAACTTAATGTTAATAGGCTGACAACAACATTATTTAGCAAGTTTGGAGCAAGATAACAACAAGTTACAGCAGGCTATAAATGCAACCATGGGCATTAATGGATAGAGCATGACATGTATAAAAAAAACATCCTTAGTGAACATCTCCAGATTATGCATAGAATGACTTGTAGCAGCAGGTTAACATAGCATCATGATATAGCAGATTCAGCCTAGCAAAACAGTAACAGCAAGTACCCTACTTAACAAGCTCGATGCACTCACTACAAGACTCACAAAAATACATGGATTGCACCACAGTAAAGATGACATGATGTATCACAAAACACATGTAGATCTCATGCCCATAGGATGCACACACAAAATGCATCAAAAATGACAAATCATCAAGTTCTGTTAACAGACGGCAGATAACATCATATAGCACTCTTGCAATGATGATTCGGGCATCAAAATAGGCTCAAAGAAGCATGGCACAATAGAACGAAATGTAGAGCATCTCACAATGAACATTTTGATATATAACGCACACAAAACGGAGCAGTACACAGGAAGTTATGGCATCTCAAACATGCACACATCATAACAGAAAACTGGGACTTGGACGAAAATATACCCTCCGAAAAGTCAACGCGGGACGGGACGGTGCGGGACGGAGGGATCCGGGGACGCGGGACGCTGTTTGGATCGGGGGAGTGGTGGATCTCATCCCACTTCCCGGATCTAGCGCCGGCGAGAGCTCCGGCGAGCTCTCCGGCGAGGAGGACGCGGAGGAGGTCGGGGACGACTCCGGGGAGGACGCGGGCGGCGGACCCGGCCGGAGGCGAGGGCCGGCGAGGACAGAGGCGGCGATGGCGGCGCTCCGGCGAGGAAGATGGGGAGGCGGGCGGCGGCGCTCCTGGCCGGGCGGAGCTGGCAGTGCCGGCGGGAGGCGCCCGGAGCGGGAGGCGGCGGCGGAGCAAGGGCTCCGGCGAGCGCGGGCGCGGATCTGCCCGGGCGGCGCACTTCGGCGACGACCCGGCTACGGGGAGGGCACGACGGCGGCGGGGGAAGCCGTGGCGCGGCGGAGGCGGCGGCCCTGGGCGGCAAGGACGAGCGGCGGCGGGGCGGAGTCCGGCGGCGGCGCTCGGGGTGCGGGCGCCCCGGGCTGCTGCGGCGGCGGCTCGGGCCCGGGCGGGCTCCGGATGGGCCCAGCGGGCCCGCGCGGTGGAGACGGCGGCTGGACACGTGGCGGGCGCTGGTTGGTGGAGGCGGCAGCGGGATGGACATGTCCGGCGCCGATGGACACGTCAGGCGCCGCGAGGAGGGGAAGGCTAGGGTTGGAATTGGGGTTAGACTAATATATATAGCAGAAGAATTCAGGTTAGGAGATATCTAGTCCCTTCGATCGCAATCGGACAATCGAGAAAAATAGGTAGGGGGTCCAAATAAGAAAACAGAGATGTTTTATAGATGTTTGGGGATGATCCGGACCCAACGGTCATGACAACCAGGTTCGAGTTCGGGGAAATTTCGGACGCTCACGCGAGGGGGGCGTGGGTTGACGAGAGAGGTTAGGTGGTTTGACAAGAGGGAACTGAAAACACGGTTGGTCTCGGAACGACCAACGAAAGCAAGGGGGGACACGGCAACTACGAACGGATGCAAGTTTGAAAACAATGACGGCAACAGAGTGCCGATGCAATGCGAATGATGCGATGATGAATGCAACAAATAAATAAATAACCCAGTTGACTCGCAAAACAAGGAAGGCATCTGGAGCGTTGATCTCGGGGAGTCACAAGGGAGCGGGCAAGCCGAATCCCCCTGGACGTCCGCCATCTCTTGTTGACCGCTTCTTCCATTCGTTAGGTGTTAAAATTTCATCGACGGCAGGCAATACGTCCGGCGAGATCGGACGGCAGGCGATACGTCCGACTCCTAAGTCCTACTGCCACCTGCTGGAATACGGCACAACTTTCGGGAATCCTCCTGGCCTCTCGTCCAAGTCTGATCGCTCATGTCTCTGGGCTCCTGCGTGGCAGCAAGAGACAGGTCACACGGGAGCTTCGTGATAAATTTTTGCTGTGTGATGAGTGAAAGACTCAAACAGAAACAGTAGATACATCTATCAGTTGCGATGGGCAGTAGGGCACAGTGTTCACTTCAGAAAACGACCGGAAAACTACGGAGAACCTTTTGGTTCCGCGCACGTGTTACACTTTAGGTTTGTTCAGCAACAACGGTGGTATATGATGCATATTTTAGTCCTCCACACGGACTCTCACGGTACGTAGTACGATCAATATGAGCAGGAGCTTTGGTACAGTAGAAATGTGTGTAATTTTTTCCATCGGTTCCTAGGAACACTAGACTAGAAGAAGGAAGGACGACGTAAAACTTGAAAATCTGGAAGATCCTAGTGAAAAATAATTGATAAAGGAAAGATTCTAGTAATCAAATAAGGAAAGGAAGGAAGGGATCTATTCATGAAAATGGGAGGGGGATGATTCACCATTATTTTAGTGGTATCAAGAACATAAGTATAGCATATTTGTTTCTCATTCAAGTTCAGATGTCAGTGGGATCTAAGGTAGGACGTCGGGGAGATGAATGTCCATTGATCCGACGACAGGAATATCCACCCAAGAAAGTAAACTCTAGTCAAAACGGATCATCAATGGAATTGACTCTTTCACGGCCGCGCGTGCCAACGATCGAATCAATCCACAGATTAGTACTCCACAGAGTAGCATCCTCACAAGTAGTAGCATTAATTGCGTAGGATTACTTTCTTTTGCATGGGGAGCAGGCCTACGCGAAGTACTGCTTGAAAGCAAGCACTCCGTGCATGCAGCGATTGATATGGTAAGAACCCAACCCAATCAACATTTAATTGCCCCCCCTGATTTTCAGGGGGGTGGGAACCGCTCTAATTTGATCCTGCAACTAATCCTAAGGCAACTAAGAAGGCGCTGTACACTTTCCCTTTTTGGAGAACACATCTTGTCGGAAAACGAGCGTGCCAACGCTCGCGCGCGAGATAGCCAATTGCCTTCAACCTTTGCCTTTCGCATAATTTTGACTAATCGGCAACGATCACTCCAGAGATTGTGCGATGGTTTCCATGTACGTACGCAACTAAACACAATCACAAGAGCAGTTTGACAATGCAATTTCGGTTTAACCATGGCAGTGAACGCGGGGCCCGCCGTGCCATGGAGAGGGGACGAAAGAGCGCTCTCGCGTTCTGTACACTTCTCGCGCCTTCCTGCTGCCGCTACCGAAACTGCCCCCGCGAGAAGCTTCCGTCCACGGCGCCCGGCCGTCCGATCTACAATCTCCACCAGACGTACGCGCCCGATCGCACAGGCCATGCTCCCTGACCGACGACGTGGGGAGGAGCCTGGCGTTATCCAGTGGACCATTCCGTTCCGCCCTGCGTTTCCTCGCTTATTTATAGCCTCGCCACCCACCGTGAAACCCCCATCAGAAATCCCAAGCCAAAAACCACTCTCTAAATCCGACGCAAAAACTCAAGCCTGAACCCAAGAAAGCTTCCTCCCCGAGACGAGATGGCTCCCGAGCTGGCCGGCAAGATGACCGCCAAGGCCGCCGTGGCGGCGGCGAAGCCCGCGACGAAGGCGTACGTGACGTTCCTGGCGGGGGCGGGGGACTACTGGATGGGCGTGGTGGGGCTTGCCAAGGGCCTGCGCAAGGTTGGCTCGGCCTACCCATTGGTGGTGGCCGTGCTGCCCGACGTGCCCGAGCTCCACCGCAAGATCCTCGTCTCCCAGGGCTGCATCGTCCGCGAGATCGCCCCTGTGTACCCGCCCGAGAGCCAGACCCAGTTTGCCATGGCGTACTACGTCATCAACTACTCCAAGCTCCGCATCTGGGAGGTAAATTACCGTACCACCTCTGCCTGTCTCGCTAACGTTTGTCAGTGTGTGTGGTAGTAATGGTGTGCTGATATGTTCTTGATTTGGTTTTGAGCACAGTTTGTGGAGTACGAGAGGATGGTGTACCTCGACGCCGACATCCAGGTGTTCGACAACATCGACGAGCTGTTTGATCTGCCCAAGGGCCACTTCTACGCCGTGATGGACTGCTTCTGCGAGAAGACGTGGAGCCACACCCCGCAGTACCAGATCGGCTACTGCCAGCAGTCTCCCGAAAAGGTGACGTGGCCGGCCGCCGAGATGGGCCCGCCGCCGGCGCTCTACTTCAACGCCGGCATGTTCGTGCACGAGCCCAGCATGGCCACCGCCAAGGCGCTCCTTGACACCCTCCGCGTGACGCCGACTACCCCATTCGCGGAGCAGGTAAGCCGATAATGATTTTGTTTCGAAAGTCCAGATTTGGCAGTGATGGCGGTCGTGCTCACCTTGTTCTTGCTCCCTTAATCTGCAGGATTTCCTCAACATGTTCTTCAGGGAGCAGTACAAGCCGATCCCGCTGGTCTACAACCTTGTGCTGGCGATGCTGTGGAGGCACCCGGAGAACGTGCAGCTGGAGAAGGTCAAGGTGGTGCACTACTGCGCTGCGGTAAGGGGACCCCTCCTCTCGGCCGGTGGTATGAATTCCGTTCGGTTTCTGATTATTGCTTGCATTCTTACCGATGGATCGGTTACACATGGTCGCAGGGATCGAAGCCATGGAGGTTCACGGGCAAAGAGGAGAACATGGACAGGGAGGACATCAAGATCCTCGTCAGGGACTGGTGGGATATCTACAACGACGAGAGCCTCGATTTCAAGGGCCTGGCCGCGGACGCCGACGAGCTCGAGGCGGCAGCCAAGAAGCCGCTCCGCGCGGCGCTTGCGGAAGCCGGCACCGTCAAGTACGTCACCGCGCCCTCGGCTGCGTAATCCCCGGTCGCATAGCTCCGGCCCGTGCCACTGTGGTCATCAAAGCAGGAAGCCGGGCACCTATAAGCATTTGCATTTTGGTATTTTTGCGTCTGTTCGGTTCCAAGTTAGTAGTATCTTTTCAAGTTTAAGATAGGAGGTTTGATTGAAAGAGTCTCACGTATGTGAATACCCTCAGACCCTTTGTGAAGTAGAGTGCTGTCTCGTCCTGTATGAAAGAATTATGTGTGAATCAATAGGAAGCTGCAAAAATTATGGCATATATTTTTCACGTCAACTTCTCTCTCACTTACGTTTGTCAGCTCTGCTTTCCTTGTCGTTTTGTCTCTAAAAGGACGAAATGCGTCATTCTCGGGGAGACAAAAAAAATGCTGCGATGCGTGATACATGGGCAATCCTTTTCCCTGACCATCTTCACGTTTCTGGATGATTCTAATAATTAGTGTTTTTAACGGAGCTTCATATGATCTATGACGTACGGCTATGTACGTCGGCCCAGCGGCAACCCCAACTCGGAAGAGCCAGGTCCCGTTGTACTCCTATCTACTAGTAGCAGCCTGGCATACTATTCTAGTTTGCGGTCCCTTTGCTCAAAGGGTCCCGTCAGTGTTTTGATTGTGTGGATTTCGTGCTCGCTCCGGGGCCGCTGTGCCCAGGACGTGCTCCACCGGTGGGGGCTCCAAGTGCTGTCCAAGTGTCGATCTCATGACTGGCCGGTGAAATGGCAGTGGGAAATTTCATCGGTGAAATGGTAGTCTGTCGACCTTACTATTTTAGTACTCCCTCCATTCCAAAATATAGTGCGCCCGCGCTTCCCGAGGTCCAACTTTGACCGTAAATTTAACCAACAAGACCAATTGCGGCGGAAGAAAAAATTATATAATTGAAAACTTCTTTCGAATACGAATTCATTGATATAATTTTTGCTCCCGCCGCAATCGGTCTTGGTAGTTAAATTTACGGTCAAAGTTGAAGCACGTAGATAGAGGAAGCACTACATTGTGGAATGGAGGGAGTAATAGAAAACTTAACAAATCCACGTACCCTATCCGATGCAGCCTCGAAATGCGAGGTCAGACAGCGCGTGTCGATTGCTTGCTCGGCCGTCGTGTTAGGCTGGTCATAATGGGCAAGAACATAAGCTAGTAACTTACACATTTCCTTGACTATGTTACTACCTTCATAGTGGCCAGGAACATCTATGTAATGTCATGCAACGATGTATTTATTAGGTTATAGACTCATTGTTTCTTGGAGTGTGTGATGTTTCGGTAACTTAGCTAATACCACAAGCACCTCTCTGTTCATTAAATATGTGCCACATAAGCAAAGTTGTATTGGAGTGTGTGATGTTACTCCTAAGTTCCTCCCCATTGTGACCAGCCTTAGAGGGTGTTTGGATCACTAGAGACTAGTAGTAGTCACCTTTAGTCAGTAAACCTCCAAACACCCCTGACTAGTGGGTGACTAAAACTAGTTTAGTCCCTAGAGGGTGTTTGGATACTCTCTAGTCATGTGACTAGTAGTAGTCAGACTAGAAGTTTTTAGTCAGGCCCTGTTTGGAAGGTGACTACTATTAGTCAGCATTAAATGTCTCAGTATTAAATGTCCCTTGTACAACACCAATTAGAGGAGAGAGAGGGGGACTTTAGTCAGTAAAAGTCAGGGGTGTTTGGAGGTTTACTGACTAAAGGTGACTACTACTAGTCTCTAGTCAGTAAAAGATGGGGGTGGGGTGACTAGGGACTAAACTAGTTTTAGTCACCCACTAGTCAGGGGTGTTTGAAGGTTTACTGACTAAAGGTGACTACTACTAGTCTCTAGTCCCCCTCTCTCTTCTCTAATTGGTGTTGCACAAGGGACATTTAATACTGAGACATTTAATGCTGACTAGTAGTAGTCACCTTCCAAACAGGGCCTGACTAAAAACTTCTAGTCTGACTACTACTAGTCACATGACTAGAGAGTATCAAACACCCTCTTACTGTCCTGATTACGTAGTGTATTTTTACAGTCGGACATGGCCGGTGCTGAAAACTACGGTTTGACTCTCGTTTCGTTGCGAAACTGCCAGGGAACCGTCAGTTGACTGGACTCAGCCGACTCCATGACGTTTTTGCACAAGAGACGCGCACGTAGCATCATGGTATTGGTACCCTCGTAAAGCCGTTCAGTTAAATTGCTCGATGTGGAGCATGTCAGAGCAACTAGGTCCAGTACAAGTGATATTAACTACACATGAAGTCCCTTTCTGTTCCTGGTGATACATTGATATTGTAGAAAGACAAGTTATGGGCTGTGCAATCTCGATGTATTGATCGGTGCACCAGACACGTATATATAAGTACAGAGGTGGGCCACAACCTCAACTATACAAGGAAACAGGAGGTGGGCCCTACACACACATATACACGTACACAATATACTCAACACCCCCCCGCAGTCGAAGCGGCGCCAGTGACGCAGAGACTGGAACGGAACTCTTCAAAGGTAGAAGTCGGCAGTTCCTTCGTCATCACATCAGCGAACTGCTGAGCGGTCGGCACATGGAGAACCCGCATGCGTCCAAGAGCCACCTGCTCGCGCACAAAGTGAATGTCCAGCTCGATGTGTTTAGTCCGGCGATGATGAACAGGGTTGGCGGAGAGGTACACCGCAGAGACGTTGTCGCAGTAGACAACCGTAGCCTGGGCACTCGGCGACAGCGTTGGCCACAGCTCGGTACTCAGCCTCCGTGCTAGAGCGCGAAACCGTGGGTTGTCGCTTGGACGACCACGAGACGAGGGAAGGACCGAGGTAGACGCAGTAGCCAGAGGTGGACCGACGAGTATCGGGGCAGCCGGCCCAGTCTGCATCAGAGTAAGCCACCATCTCCAGAGAAGTGGACGTCGTAAGTGTCAACCCGAGGGACATCGTGCCGCGGATGTAGCGAAGGATCCGCTTCACGAGAGTCCAGTAAGAGTCACGAGGGGCGTGCATGTGGAGACACACCTGTTGTACAGCATACTGAAGATCCGGTCTGGTGAGAGTCAAGTACTGTAGAGCGCCGACAATAGACCGGTAGAACGGAGCATCCGACGCAGGCGAACCCTCAAGAGCAGAGACCTTGGCCTTCGTGTCAACAGGAGTAGCAACAGGATGGCAGTTGAGCATGCCAGCACGCTCAAGAAGCTCATGTGCATACTTCTGTTGATGAAGAAAGAAACCGTCCGGATGCCGAACGACCTCAATGCCAAGGAAATAATGTAGAGCACCCAGGTCCTTGATAGCAAACTCGTCACGCAGCCGGAGAGTAATCTGCTGAAGAACGGCTGCGGAGGAGGCTGTCAGGATGATGTCATCGACGTAAAGCAGCAAATATGCAGTCGTGTCACCGTGGCGATAGACAAACAGTGAGGCATCCGAGCGAGTGACACTGAAGCCCAGTGTCTGAAGAAACCCGGTGATCCGCTGGTACCAGGCGCGGGGTGCCTGCTTGAGCCCGTAAAGAGAGCGAGACAGCAGGCACACATGGACGGGAAATGAAGCATCGACGAAGCCGGTGGGTTGCTCACAAAACACCTGCTCCTCGAGATGGCCGTGGAGAAAGGCGTTGGAGACATCCATCTGGTGAACAGGCCAGCCGCGAGAGACGGCGAGCTGGAGGACGGTGCGGATCGTGCCCGGTTTGACAACCGGGGCGAATGTCTCCGTGAAATCAACTCCAGCGCGCTGACGGAAACCGCGGACCACCCAGCGAGCCTTGTAGCGCTCAATTGAACCGTCTGAGCGGGTCTTATGGCGAAAGACCCACTTGCCGGTGATGACGTTGGCGCGAGTAGGCCGGGGAACCAGGGTCCAGGTGCGATTCCATTGGAGAGCGTCGAACTCTTCCTGCATCGCCGCAAGCCAGTGAGGATCACGGAGGGCGGCGCAGGTGGACGCAGGAATGGGTGACGGCTCCACGGCAGAGGCGGCGAGGACGTACTCCTCACGCGAGTACCGGAGACTCGGATAGTGAATGCCAGCGCGAGCGCGGGTGACGGGGCCGGACGGAGCCACTGGGGCCGGCGAGGCGGCCGGCGTCGGGGCCGACGAGGCGGCCGGCGAGGCGGCGGGCGACGCGGCCGACGTCGCGGCTGGCGACGGAGCCGGCGAGGCGGCCGGCGGCGGGGCCGGCGAGACGGTCGGCGTCGAGGCGGCGGAGGTGGCGGCGGAGGAGGCGCCCGACCCCGCGGCGCCCGGGTCGGGGGCGGCGGGTGAAGGCGGGGCGCCGGCCGCACCGTCAGAGCCGGCCGGGAAGGGCGCCGGCAGGAGGGCCCGGGGATCGTCAAAGCCCGGAGGCGGTCCACGAACCAGGCATGCTCGTCCACCTAACGAGGTCGTGATGGGCCGCCGGTGGCCGGCGGCGACGAGACGACAAGGGGTGCCTGCTGCTGAAACGGGAAGACCATCTCATCAAAGTAAACGTGTCGGGAGGTGAAAACACGGTGGGAGACGGGATCGTAGCAGCGGTAGCCCTTAGTGTTAGGTGGGTAGCCGAGAAAGATGCATGCGACGGAGCGAGGTGCGAGCTTATGAGGCGCAGTGGCAGCGATGCTAGGATAGCACAGGCAGCCGAAGATGCGAAGCCCTTCATAAGAGGGAGGTGCACCGAAGAGAAGGTGGTGAGGTGTAAAGTTCCCGCGAGTACGACATGGACGGATGTTGATGAGGAGAGAAGCGGTGGCTAGAGCGTCAGGCCAAAAGCGCGGGGGCACATTGGCGTGAAAGAGAAGAGTCCTAACGCAGTCATTAAGAGTGCGAAGGATGCGCTCAGCACGACCGTTCTGCTGCGAGGTGTACGGGCAAGTGAGACGAAAGATCGTGCCATGTGTGGTGAGAAGATTACGAAAAGCAGTGTTGTCAAACTCCTTCCCGTTGTCTGTCTGCAACGCGAGAATGGGTCGACCAAACTGCGTGCGAACGTAAGAATAGAAACCGGCAAGGGTGGAGATAACGTCCGACTTGCGGTGCAACGGGAAGGTCCACACATAATGCGAAAAATCGTCAAGGATGACAAGGTAATAAAGAAAGCCCATATTACTTGCAACAGGAGATGTCCAAACATCACTATGAATTAACTCAAACGGGTACGATGCAACAAAGGAAGAAGCCCTAAACGGAAGACGAGCATGTTTGCCGAGACGACATGCATGACACGAGTGATCCTCGTTCTTATACACGTGAAAGAAAAACTCCGAAGTATGTGGCCAAGTGTGGCAGGATTAGGATGACCCAAGCAAGCATGCCAGAGATCCACTCCGGTGGCGAGAGCGACAGGGGCGGCGGAAGTGGTGGAGGTGGCGGAGTGAACCGGGTAGAGCTCGTCGGGGCCGTCACATCGATGGAGCACCATCCGCGTGCGAGCGTCCTTAACAGAAAAACCACATTCGTCAAATTCAACAGTGACCGGATTTTCACGTGTAAGAGAACGAACGGAAACAAGATTTTTAATAAGGTCAGGAGAAACAAGAATATTAGACATGGATATAGGAGTGGAGTTAGACGGAAAATATGTATGTCCAATATGGGTGATAGGAAGATAAGAACCGTCACCGACGGTGATGCGGTTGGAGGTGTAGACAGGATAGGCAGTGTGGAGGTTACCGGGATACGCCGCCATGTGAGCGGTGGCGCCACTGTCCATGTACCAATCGCTGCCGCCGGTGTAGCTGGACGGGGAAGGGGCGGTGTGGAGAGCCGCCAGAAGAGCCGGGTCCCACGGTGCCAGCGGGAGGGACGGCGCAGACGTCAGGGGCAGCGGCGGCGGCCCACCTGGCGGCGGCTGCTGCCCGTAGGGCGCTGCATAGGGCTGCGGCGCAGCGTAGTACGCCTGGTGTGACAGAGGCCGAGTGCCGAGAAGACCCGGAGTAGGAGCCCGAGGAACCGGCATGGAGTACGCGTGGACGACGCCGGTCCACGGGTTCTGGCCGGCGTACCACGGGGCCGCCGACTGAGGGGCCGGCTGCTGCTGGCGAGGTGCTCCTCCCTGAGCACCACCGCCGCCTCCCTGCTTGCGGCCACCCCGGCGGCCGCCGCGACAACCCCCCCCCCCATTGGCCGCCGGCTGGGGCGGCGGGAAGGGGGCGGCTGGGGCGGGCGGGAAGCCGGGCGGGAAGACAGGCGCCGCCGGCTGGGGCGGCGTCGGGCGGGGCGGTGGCGGGGCCGAACCCCCGCGGGTGCCGGCGACAAGGGCGGTGTGAGTCGCGCGCGTCCGGGCCGCCCGCATCCGGCGTTCCTCCAGCTTGAGGTACGCGACCACCTTGCCAAAGGTGGGCTCCGGGATGAGGGTGAGGTTGAAGGCGGCGTTCCCGAAGTCCTCATTGAAGCCGCCGGAGAGGGTGCTGATGAGGAGCTCGTCGCCGATCTTTTCCCCCAGATCACGGAGCTCATCGGCGAGCTTCTTGAGGCGCATGCAAAAATCATCGATGGACGAGTCAAGTTGCTGGCACCCGTAAAACTCACCATAGAGAAGGACCTTGCGCTGCAGCCGATTGTCGGTGAAGAGGCCGTTGAGCTTGGTCCAGACCGCATAGGCGTCGTCCTCGTCGTTCACCACGGTGTGGAAGATGTCGCTGGAGATGGTGAGGTAGAACCAGCGGATGATGGTGGCGTCGAGGATCATCCACTCCTCGTCGTGGATCATGAGCGCGGAGTCCACGGTGCCGTCCACGTGGTCGTGAAGGAGGTACTCACGGAACACAAGCGAAAAATACCGCTTCCACGCGGAGTAGGAGGCGGTGGTATGGTCAAGCTTGACCGAGACGCGCTCATGAATGTTGAGGTCGTGGACGAGGGTGACATCGGGACCGGCGAACGGGTTGGAGACGGTGGAGGAGGAGGAGCTCATGGTGGTTCGGCGCGGGTGGTGGGGACGACACGGGGTACAGGAGAGAGGGGTTGGGGCGCGGCGCGGGGTGGGTGCGCGGCGCGGGTGGAGGGAGAGAGAGGCGGGATGGGTGCGTGGCGCGGGTGGAGGGGAGGGAGAGGTAGGGCGCGGCGTGGGTGGGGAGGGAGGCGGAAGCGGAGGGCGGCGGCGGCAACCTCGGGACGGGAGGCAGCGGCGGCGGCGAGCGGGGCGGGTGGGGCGTGGCGGCGGTGACCAGGAGCGGCGGCGGCGACCGAAAGGAGGGCAGCGGTGGCGGCGGCTGGTGACGGCGGCGTGGGGCGGCGGCGGCGCGGAAGCGCGGCGGCAGCGGCGGCGGCTAGGGTCAGGATCGTGCTGCGATAGATACCATGTAGAAAGACAAGTTATGGGCTGTGCAATCTCGATGTATTGATCGGTGCACCAGGCACGTATATATAAGTACAGAGGTGGGCCACAACCTCAACTATACAAGGAAACAGGAGGTGGGCCCTACACACACATATACACGTACACAATATACTCAACAGATATAACTACCGACTGGCACGCCTAACGCATAATTTTCTTACGTACGAAAGAAATTGAAGAGCATTGATAGAACAGCACCTACGTTGGTCCATCGGCAACCGCACACAGTCACGCGGCAGTGGACCAGACTGTCGTCGCGCGTGTGCAGTACACACGTGAGATACCAAGGAGTGAGGGCAACTCCAACGTGCAACCAAAAATGGTCCGACCGCGCTCGTTTAGGATAAACGAACGTAACAGACGGCTCAACACGCGGTAGCAAAACCCATTCCCAGCCCAACTTTAGACCACGTTTGCGGTCGGGCGGAGCGTGTGCTCTTGTCCTCCCTGACCCGCCCGTCGGTGGCACAAACGCCCCTTGTTGTCTTTCCCTGTCATCTTTTTGCCCCCCGCTATCGTTGTCGTTTCCCCGTTCCCGGACGCGTTGCCTTCCATCAAGCTCGTTCAGAACACGACCACGCCATGCCATAGCCGTCCCACGCCCGTGATCTGGAAAGCTTTTTGCCGACGTTCGTGGTTCCTTGTTGCCGGTGGAAGAGAATCTACCGTCGTCGACATTGCCCATCGACCCCAACAACTTCCGGCAAGCGCTGCATTGCCGCGGGGCGCCCACCACCACCACCGACCCCAATCTTTGCTTTGTTGCCTGCAAGGGGAGCTGGACGTACATTTCCCGGCCATATCTCAACCATGACCGCAAGGTGTTCAACGCTTTGCTCACAAGGTACAATAGATGGTGGGGATGAATATTTCTTTCACAACTTCATTTGCTCATCAGACGATTCGTCCTCAGATGATGAAGAGCTTGTGGTCGCTGCATTGGTCGTCCATGACCACATTAGTAGGAAGCGGACATGGTTTAGGGGATTAATCCCCGGCCATGCTCCGGCCTTGAACCACAATAGGGATAAAGGCCACACCCTTCTCTATGCGGCAAATTTGACAATTTTGACCTATGGATGAAATCATTTCACAAAATGAACCGCCCCTAAATTTTTTTTTCACTTAGCTGACCTTTTTATGTGGCGCCCGACACGAAGGTGTCACACTACACTGTGCAACGCCTCACTGACAGGCGCTACACGTCTGACCAGCGTCGCACCCCGGACTGCCTAAAAATTACTAAATCAATGTGCAGCGCCTAAGAGCTAGGCGCCACACTATACAGTGTAGCGCCTAGCCTCTAGGCGTTGCACTAGTGGTTGCATTACAAAATGAAGCAACCACTAGTGCAACGCCTAGAGGCTAGGCGCTACACTGTATAGTGTGGCGCCTAGCTCTCAGGCGCTGCACACTGACTTAGTAATTTTTGAATCACCCGGGTGCGACGCTGGCTAGGCGTGCAGCGCCTGTCAGTCAGGCGCTGTATAGTGTAGTGTGGCGCCTTCGTGTCAGATGCCACTCAAAAAGGTTAGCCGAGTGAAAAATTTTTAGGGACAATTCATTTTGTGAAATGATTTAGTCCACAGGTCAAAATTGTTAAATTTTCCTCTCTATGCCGATTACTTTGAGAATGCCGCACTTTTCAAACCACAACAATTTCATCGCCAATCCAGAATGAGGAGACATGTGTTCAATTCGTATTCAGGTGGGAGTGGTAGGATATGACCCATACTTTGAGTGCGCAAAGAGGATGCCCTTGGTAAGCTTGGCTTCTCTTCTTACCAGAGATGCACTGTGGCTATCCACATACTTGCATATGGAATTCCTGGTGACCTTGTGGATGAGTATGTGTGTATGAGTGAGTCCACATGTCTCCTCTCAGTGTGTAGTTTCTGCAAGGCCGTGGTGGTAGTGTTCGACCCCGAATACCCGAGAGAGCCGACTGCTGATGCAGAGAGGTTGTTGGTGATCAATGGTGATAGGGGCTTTCTGGGCATATGCTTGGTAGTATAGATTGTATGCACTTGAAGTGAAAGAACTATCCATTTGCTTGGCAGGGGCAGTACAAGGGGCATGTGAAAGGTGTCACTGTCATACTTGAAGCTGTAGCTTCACGAGATTTGTGGATATGGTATTCTTTCTTTGGTATGGCTGGTTCTCACAAAGATATCAATGTGCTTCAGCATTCTCCAGTGTTTGCAAGGCTTGCAGAAGACCACTCCCCAGAGGTCAATTTTGAGATCAATAGCCACCGTTACACCAAGGGATATTACCTAGACGATGGTATCTATTCTTAGTGGTCAACTCTTGTGAACACCATACCCAATCCGCAAGGAGAAAAGAGATAGAGGTTTTCCCAATTGCAGGAGAGTGTTAGGAAGGATGTGGAGTGTGCTTTTGGTGTGCTTCAATCTCGATGGGTATCGTTCGAAACCCTGCATTGACATGGAGCACTTAGTAGCTTTGGGAGGTGACGACTGCTTGAGTGATCATGCACAACATGATCGTGGAGAATGAGCGTGGTGATATCATCTATGACCAAGGGTTTGATTTCCAGGGTGAAAATGTTGAGCCTGAGCAGCCACCTCCTACGACCATTCAATAGTTTGTCCAATTCTATCATCAAATGTGTGATTGGCATACTCATGCGCAGCTTCAAGATGACTTGGTTGAGCACATGTGGACTCACATTGGCAACCAGTGGATCTATTGGTTTTATATCTTTTCGTGCAAACAAATTTCGATTGGGTTGTAAGACTATTTGATATTGTTTTTATTTTGATTGGGTTGTAAGACTATTTCGGATGTGCAACTTATTTGCTATGTTTGATTTGAACTATTTGCTATGTTTGATTTCAGCATAAATGGCCTCCGGTGGACGAGATGTGGCCGAAATGCGGCTGCGTGTTGGGTGCATGGCTGGCGCATCCACATATCCGGGCGGACACTACTGAAGGAAATATGCCCGAGAGGCAATAATAAAGTTATTATTTATTTCCTTATATCATGTTAAATGTTTATTATTCATGCTAGAACTGTATTAACTGGAAACATGATACATGTGTGAATATATAGACAAACTTAAATGTCACTAGTATGCCTCTACTTGACTAGCTCATTAATCAAAGATGGTTATGTTTCCTAACCATATACATGAGTTGTCATTTGATTAACGGGATCACATTAGGAGAATGATGTGATTGACATGACCCATTCCGTTAGCTTAGCACTTGATCGTTTAGTATATTGCTATTGCTTTCTTCATGACTTATACATGTTCCTACAACTATGAGATTATGCAACTCCCGTTTACCGGAGGAACACTCTGTGTGCTACCAAACGTCACAACGTAACTGGGTGATCATAAAGGAGCTCTACAGGTGTCTCCAAAGGTACATGTTGAGTTGGCGTATTTCGAGATTAGGTTTTGTCACTTCGATTGTCGGAGAGGTATCTCTGTGGCCCACTCGGTAATGCACATCACTATAAGCCTTGCAAGCAATGTAGCTAATGAGTTAGTTACGGAATGATGCATTATGTAACGAGTAAAGAGACTTGCCGGTAACGAGATTGAACTAGGTATTGGGATACCGACGATCGAATCTCGGGCAAGTAACATACCGATGACAAAGGGAACAACGTATGTTGTTATGCGGTTTGACCGATAGAGATCTTCGTAGAATATGTAGGAGCCAATATGAGCATCCAGGTTCCGCTATTGGTTATTGACCAGAAACGTGTCTCCGTCATGTCTACATAGTTCTCGAACCCGTAGGGTCCGCACGCTTAAGGTTTCGATGTCAGTTATATTATGAGTTTATGAGTTTTGATGTACCGAAGGTTGTTCGGAGTCCCGGATGTGATTACAGACATGACGAGGAGTCTTGAAATGGTCGAGACATGAAGATTGATATATTGGAAGCCTATATTTGGATGTCAGAAGTGTTCCGGGTGCAATCGGGATTTTACCGGAGTACCGGAGGGTTACCGAACCCCCCCCCCCCCCCCGGGGGGGGGGGGGGCTTAATGGGCCTACATGGGCCTTAGTGGAAATAGAGGGCAACAAGGGGAGTGTGGGGAGCGCCCCCCCCAAGGCCCAAACCGAATTGGTTTAGGGCAAAGGGGGTCGGCCCCCTCTTTCCTTCTCCTCCTCTCCCTTTCCTTCCCCCTTCTCCTAGTCCAACAAGGAAGGAGGGAGTCCTACTCCCGGTGGGAGTAGGACTCCCCATGGCGCGCCCCCTCCTAGGCCGGCCGCCCCCTCCCCCCTTGCTCCTTTATATACGGGGGCAGGGGGCACCCCATAGACACAACAATTGATCTTTTGATCTCTTAGCAGTGTGCAATGCCCCCCTCCACCATAGTACTCCTCGATAATATTGTAGCGGTGCTTAGGCGAAGCCCTGCGATGGTAGAACATTAAGATCGTCACCACGCCATCGTGCTGACGGAACTCTCCCTCGACACTCAGCTGGATCGGAGTTCGAGGGACGTCATCGAGCTGAACGTGTGCTAGAACTCAGAGGTGCCGTAGTTTCGGTGCTTGATCGGTCGGGCCGTGAAGACATACGACTACATGAACCGCGTTGTTCTAACGCTTCCGCTTTCGGTCTACGAGGGTACGTGGACAACACTCTCCCCTCTCGTTGTTATGCATCACCATGATCTTGCGTGTGCGTAGGAATTTTTTTGAAATTACTACCTTCCCCAACAACTACACCATTGCCACCACAAACGGATGAAATCCGAACAAAATGAACGTTCGTTTGAGGTCGTGAGTTGGAGTTGCCCTGCAAGCGTTCCTTGCCGATTAGTAAACGGGGCACAAGGTGAGGATCGATCTCAACAAAAAATGCACAATGAGACACCATGATTTACCTAAATTCGGGCTGCATGGTTGCGTAATATGCTACTCCTACTTTGTGTGTGGTTTATTTGATGGACAGAGAGCTACAGATCCTTTCTTGGAACGGAGGGAGTAGTGTGGATCCTCATAGTGTTCTACCAAGTATCCAACCCCTAGAGTAGATCCAGTTAGTTTGTCCAAAAATATGTTCTCTTTACTTAGTAGATCACTAGTTCATTCCTCCTTTTATAGCTCAAGGGGTACCACAATGGCTTCACTACTAAGGAAACTACCTGGCGAAACTAGATACGTAAGTGCATTGAGTGGGTGAAGAGGTGTCATAGTCTTTTGACTCCAAGGAATGAATGGTTGTCTTGTCACCACCGCCCATAGTGCCACTTGAGTTGGGCGTGACACGTCTCTCTATAGGTGTACACCATGCGGTGAACAAACAAGGTGATTCATCCCTCGTGTCTTGTCCCTCCATTGGCACGCCGACACCCCTGCCAGGTGGCACGAAAGCTCAGTGTGCGCAGAGCAGACGCGTCACGTGTGGGGGCGCACGGTAGCTTGTTTTCGATGTTGGCTGAGTGCGAGTCAACTGGAGGAGCCGTTGCCAGATGTTGGCATTCCTGAGTGTTGTCCGTCTGGCTCGTTGTGGGGTAGCTCAGTCTTGCTCCTCTCGGCACTTGTTTGGCACAGAGAAGGATGCAACAAACTTTGACAAAGATCTGCATGCCTCCACGGAGCTTGGGCTCCTTTTTTATGGTGTTGTCAATGATGATTTTGACGAAGATCTTCATACCGCCATGAAGCGGTGGAGGGAGTTTTGTCGATGGAGAGATCCTTTGTCTTCTTGGTTTTGACCAGGAGGCGCCCGTGGTTTGAGCGTAGTCAAGTTCGTGTACCCAATGGTCATGCTACCGACAGTAGCCCCCGGGCTTGGGCCGGATGCGTGTACCATTTGTTGTCATGGTCAGGTCCTTTCAACGCATGGGCCCCATGCATTGCGAGCGCCCTTGTTTGGTCAAATAAACTGTATAGGACAATGTGAACTGTGGTGGAAATCGTGGGGGTAATGGTGAAGGAAATATGCCCTAGTGGCAATAATAAAGTTGTTATTTTATATTTTATTATTCATGATAAATGTTTATTATTCATGCTAGAATTGTATTAGTCGGAAACCCAAATACATGTGTGAAAACATAGACAAACACTATGTCCGTAGTAAGCCTCTACTTGACTAGCTCATTCATCAAAGATGGTTAAAGTTTCCTAACCATGGACATGAGTTGTCATTTGATAACGGGATCATGTCATTAGGAGAATGATGTGATGGACAAGACCCATTTGTTAGCTTAGCATAATGATCGTCAGTTTTATTGCTATTGCTTTCTTCATGTCAAATACACATTCCTTCGACTATGAGATTATGCAACTCCCAGATACCGGAGGAATACCTTGTGTGCTATTAAACATCACAACGTAACTGGGTGATTATAAAGATGTTGTACAGGTATCTCTGAAGGTGTTTGTTGGGTTGTCATAGATCGAGATTATGATTTGTCACCCCGAGTATCGGAGAGGTATCTCTGGGCCCTCTCGGTAATGCACATCATAAGAAGCCTTGCAAGCAAAGTGACTAATGAGTTAGTTGCAGGATGATGTATTACAGAACGAGTAAAGATACTTACCGGTAACGAGATTGAACTAGGTATGTGGATACCGACAATCAAATCTCAGGCAAGTAACAAGGGAATAACGTATGTTGTCATAACGGTTTAACCGATAAAGATCTTCGTAGAATATGTAGGAGCCAATATGAGCATCCAGATTCTGATGTTGGTTATTGACCGGAGAGGTGTCTCCGTCATGTCTACATAGTTCTCGAACCCGTAGGGTCCGCACGCTTAACGTTCAATGACAATTTGGTATTATATGAGTTATGTGATTTGGTGACCGAATGTTGTTCGGAGTCCCGGATGAGATCACATACATGATGAGGAGTCTCAAAATGGTCGAGAGGTAAAGATTGATATATAGGATGACAATATTCAGACACCGGAAGTGTTCCAGATAGTATCGGGTATTTATCAGAGTATCGGGGGGGGGGGGGGGTACCGTAACCCTCGGGGGGGGGGGGGAGATATGGGCCATAAGAGGAGAGCACATCAGCCCACAAGGGGTGGCAGACACACCCCCTTAGGCATGTGGCCTAATTGGAGAAGGAGAAGGGGTTCGGCCCCCACCTCCTTCTTTCCTTCCCCCTTCCCTTTTCTCTCCGGCAAAAAAGGAAGGGGGGAGGCCGAATTGGGGGAGGACCCCAAGTAGGATTCCTCCTACTTAGGGCGCCCCATGTATGCTCCCCTCCCCCTCCCACCTATATATACGTGGGGAGGGGGCGCCTAGAACACACAACAACAATCGTTGGCCGTGTGCGGCGCCCCCCTCCACAGTTTACACCCCCGGTCATAGTTTTGCAGTGCTTAGGCGAAGCCCTGCGAGAATCACTTCACCATCACCGTCACCACGTCATCGTGTTGACAGAACTCATCTACTCCTCGACACCTTGCTGGATCAAGAAGGCGAGGGACGTCATCGCGCTGAACGTGTGCATAACTTAGAGGTGTTGTACTTTTGGTGCTTGATCGACCGAAGCTAGAAGAAGTTTGTCTACATCAACCGAGTTGTCAAACGCTCCCGCTTTTGGTTTACGAGGGTACTTATACACACTCTCCCCCTCTCGTTGTTGTGCACCTCCAAGATAGATCTTGCGTGAACGTAGGAAATTTTTGAAATTGCATGCTACGTTTCCCAACTGCAGTATCTGAGCCAGGTCTATGCGTAGATGATATGCACGAGTCGAACACAAAGAGTTATGGGCAGTGATCGTCATACTGCTTACTACCAATGTCTTATTTTGATTCGGCGGTATTGTTGGATGAAGCGTCCCAAACCAACCTTACAAGACCACGTTCATGAGACTTGTTCCACCGACAGACATGCAATTAGTTTTGCATAAATGTGGCTGGCGGGTGTCTGTTTCTCCTACTTTAGTTGAATTGAATTTGACCGCGGCCGGTCCTTGTTGAAGGTTAAAACAGCAAACTCAATAAATCACCATTGTGGTTTTGATGCATAGGTAAGAACGGTTCTTGCTAGAAGCCCGTAGCAGCCACGTAAAACTTGCAACAATAAAGTAGAGGACGTCTAACTTGTTTTTGCATGGTATGTTGTCATGTGATATGGTCAAGACATGATGTGATATACGTTATTGTACGAGATGGTCATGTTTTGTCTCTCTATTGTATGAAATGCAAACGCCATGTAATTGCTTTACTTTATCACTATGCATTAGCGATAGTTGTAGAAGCAATAGTTGGCGAGACGACCACGACACAACGATGGAGATCAAGGTGTCAAGCCGGTGACAATGGAAATCATGACGGTGCTTTGGAGATGGAGATCAAAAGCACAAGATGATGATGGCCATATCATGTCACATATTTTGATTGCATGTGATGTTTATCTTTTATGCATCTTATTTTTCTTAGTACGACAGTAGCATTATAGGATGATCCCTTAACTAAAATTTCAAGGTATAAGTGTTCTCCCCGAGTATGCGCCGTAGCTACAGTTCATCGTGTTGAGGCACCACGTGATGATCGGGTGTGATAGACTCTACGTTCACATACAACGGGTGCAAGACAGTTTTGCACATGTGGAATACTCAGGTTAAACTTGACGAGCCTGACATGTACAGACATGGCCTCAGAACACTGGAGACCGAAAGGTTCAACGTGAATCATATAGTCTTTATGATCAACATAGAGATGTTCACCATTGATGAGTACTCCATCTCACGTGATGATCGGATATTGTTTAGTTGTTTTGGATCACGTATCATTTAGATGACTTGAGGGATGTCTATCTAAGTGGGAGTTCTTTAGTAATTTGATTAATTGAACTTAATTTATCATGAACTTAATCTTGATAGTTTTTGCATATCTATGTTGTAGATCAATGTCCCGTGCTACCGTTCCCTTGAATTTTAATGCGTTCCTAGAGAAAGCTAAGTTGAAAGATGATGGTAGCAACTACACGGACTGGTTCCGTAACTTGAGGATTATCCTCATTGCTGCACAGAAGAATTATATCCTTGATGCACCGCTAGGTAAAAGGCCTGCTGCAGGAGCAGATGCTGATGTTATGAACGTCTCGCAAGCTCGATCTGATGACTACTCGATAGTTTAGTGTGCCATGCTTTAAGGCTTAGAGTCGGGACTTCAAAGACGTTCTGAACGTCATGGACCATATGAGATGTTGCAGGAGTTGAAGTTAATATTTCAAGCAAATGCCCGAGTTGAGAGATATGAAGTCTCCAACAAGTTCTATAGCTGCAAGATGGAGGAGAACAGTTCTGTCAGTGAACACATACTCAAAATGTCTGGGTATCATAACCACTTGACTCGGCTAGGAGTTAATCTTCAAGATGATAGTGTTATTGACAGAGTTCTTCAATCACTGCCACCAAGCTACAAAGGCTTTGTGATGAACTATAATATGCAAGGGATGGATAAGACAATTCCCGAGCTCTTCGCAATGCTCAAAGCTGCGGAGGTAGAAATCAAGAAGGAGCATCAAGTATTGATGGTTAACAAGACCACTAGTTTCAATAAAAAGGGCAAGGGAAATAAGGGGAACTTCAAGAAGAATGGCAAGCAAGTTGCCACTCCCAGGAAGAAGCCCAAAGCTGGACCCAAGCCTGAAACTGAGTGCTTCTACTGCAAAGGGAATGGTCACTAGAAGCAGAACTGCCCCAAGTATTTGGCGGATAAGAAGGACGGCAAAGTGAACAAAGGTATATTTGATATACATGTTATTGATGTGTACCTTACTAATGCTCGTAGTAGCGCCTGGGTATTTGATACTGGTTTGGTTGCTCATATTTGTAACTCGAAACAGGGGCTATGGATTAAACGAATATTGGCTAGGGACGAGGTGACGATGCACGTCGGGAATGGTTCCAAGGTCAATGTGATTGTCGTCGGCACGCTACCTCTACATCTACCTTCGGGATTAGTTTTAGACATGAATAATTGTTATTTGGTGCCAGCGTTGAGCATGAACATTATATCTGGATCTTGTTTAATGCGAGATGGTTATTCATTTAAATCAGAGAATAATGGTTGTTCTATTTATACGAGTAATATCTTTTATGGTCATGCACCCTTGAAGAGTGGTCTAATTTTGTTGAATCTCGATTGTGGTGATACACATATTCATAATATTGATGCCAAAAGATGCAAAGTTGATAATGATAGTGCAACATATTTGTGGCACTGCCCTTTAGGTAATATTGGTGTAAAGCGCATGAAGAAACTCCATGCAGATGGACTTTTGGAATCACTTGATTATGAATCATTTGATACTTGCAAACCATGCCTCATGGGTAAGATGACTAAAACTCCATTCTCCGGAACAATGGAGCGAGCTAATGACTTATTGGAAATAATACATACCGATGTATGCAGTCCAATGAGTGTTGAGGCTCGCGGCGGGTATCGTTATTTTCTGACCTTCGCAGATGATTTGAGCAGATATGGGTATATCTACTTGATGAAACACAAGTCTGAAACATTTGAAAAGTTCAAAGAATTTCATAGTGAAGTGGAGAATCATCGTAACAAGAAAATAAAGTTTCTATGATCTGATCACGGAGGCGAATATTTGAGTTACGAGTTTGGCCTTCATTTAAAACAATGTGGAATAGTTTCACAACTCACGCCACCTGGAACACCACAACGTAATGGTGTGTCCGAACATTGTAACCGTACTTTATTAGATATGGTGCGATCTATGATGTCTCTTACTGATTTACCACTATCGTTTTGGGGTTATGCATTAGAGATAGCTGGATTCACGTTAAATAGGGCACCTTCTAAATCCGTTGAGACGACACCGTATGAACTATGGTTTGGTAAGAAACCTAAGCTGTCGTTTCTTAAAGTTTGGGGTTGCGACACTTATGTCAAAAGGCTTCAGCCTGCTAAGCTCGAACTCAAATCAGGGAAGTGCGTCTTCATAGGATACCCGTAGGAAACAATTTGGTACACCTTCTACCACAAATCCGAAGTCAAGATATTTGTTGCCAAGAATGGAAACTTTCTAGAGAAGGAGTTTCTCTCGAAAGAAGTGAGTGGGAGGAAAGTAGAAATTGATGAGGTAATTGTACCTTCTCTCGAATTGGAAAGTAGCTCATCACAGAAAACCGTTCCCGTGATGCCTACACCAACTAGAGAGGAAGCTAGTGATAATGATCATGAAACTTCAGATCAAGTTACTACCGAACCTCGTAGGTCAAACAGAGCACGTTCCGCACCAGAGTGGTACGATAATCCTGTTCGGGAAGTCATGTTACTAGACCATGACGAACCTACGAACTATGAAGAAGCGATGATGAGCCCAGATTCCGATAGATGGCTTGAGGCCATGAAATCTGAGATAGGATCCATGTACGAGAACAAAGTGTGGACTTTGGTTGACTTGCCAGATGATCGGCGAGCCGTAGGGAATAAATGTATCTTCAAGGAGAAGACTAACGCTGATGGTAATGTTACTATCTACAAAGCTCGACTTGTTGCAAAAGGTTTTCGACAAGTTCAAGGAGTTGACTACGATGAGACTTTCTCACCCGTAGTGATGCTTAAGTCTGTCCGAATCGTGTTAGCAATTGCCGCATTTTATGATTATGAAATCTGGCAAATGGACGTCAAAATTGTATTCCTTAATGGATTTCTTAAAGAAGAGTTGTATATAATGGAACCAGAAGGTTTTATCGATCCTAAAAGGTGCTAACAAAGTGTGCAAGCTCCAGCGATCCATCTATGGACTAGTGCAAGCATCTCGGAGTTGGAATATATGCTTTGATGAGGTGATCAAAGCATATGGTTTTATAAAGAAAGTGAGTGGGAGCTTTGTAGCATTTCTAATATTATATGTGGATGACATATTGTTGATTGGAAATGATATAGAATTTCTGGATAACATAAAAGGATACCTGAATAAAAGTTTTTCAATGAAAGACCTCGGCGAAGTTGCTTATATATTGGGCATCAAGATCTATAGAGACACATCAAGACGCTTAATAGGACTTTCACAAAGCACGTACCTTGATAAAGCTTTGAAGAAGTTCAAAATGGATCAGTCAAAGAAAGGGTTCTTGCCTGTGTTACAAGGTGTGAAGTTGAGTCAGACTCAACCCGACCACTGCAGAAGATAGAGAGAAAATGAAAGTCATTCCCTATGCCTCAGCCACAGGTTCTATCATGTATGCTATGTTGTGTTCAGGACTTGATGTGTGCCTTGCTATAAGTTTAGCAGGGAGGTACCAAAGTAATCCAGGAGTGGATCACTGGACAGCGGTCAAGATGATCCTGAAGTACTTGAAAAGGACTAAGGATATGTTTCTCATTTATGGAGGTGACAAAGACCTCGTTGTAAATGGTTACGTCGATGCTAGCTTTGACGCTGATCCCGATGACTCTAAATCACAAACCAGATATGTATTTATATTGAATGGTGGAGCTGTCAGTTGGTGTAGTTCCAAGTAGAACGTCGTGGCGGAATCTACGTGTGAAGCGGAGTACATAGCTGCTTCGGAAGCAGCAAATGAAGGAGTCTAGATGAAGGAGTTCATATCCGATCTAGGTGTAATACCTAGTGCATCGGGTCCAATGAAAATCTTTTGTGACAATACTGGAGCAATTGCCTTGGTGAAGGAATCCAGATTTCACAAAAGAACCAAACACATCAAGAGATGCTTCAACTCCATCCGTGATCAAGTCAAGGAGGGAGACATAGAGATTTGCAAAATCTATACAAATCTGAATGTGGCAGACCCGTTGACTAAACCTCTTCCACGAGTAAAACATGATCAGCACCAAGACTCCATGGGTGTTAGAATCATTACAATGTAATCTAGATTATTGACTCTAGTGCAAGTGAGAGACTGAAGGAAATATGTCGTAGAGGCAATAATATAGTTGTTATTTTATATTTCCATATTCGTGATAAATGTTTATTATTCATGCTAGAATTGTATTAGTCGGAAACCCAAATACATGTGTGAATACATAGACAAGCACTGTGTCCCTAGTAAGCCTCTACTTGACTAGCTCGTTGATCAAACATGGTTAAGGTTTCCTAACCATGAACATGAGTTGTCATTTGATAACGGGATCACATCATTAGGAGAATGACGTGATGTACAAGACCCATCCGTTAGCTTAGCATAATGATCATTCAGTTTTATTGCTATTGCTTTCTTCATGTGAAATACATATTCCTTCGACTTTGCGATTATGCAACTCCCAGATACTGGACGAATACCTTGTGTGCTATCAAACGTCACAACGTAACTGGGTGATTATAAAGATTCTCTATAGGTATCTCCGAAGGTGTTTGTTGGCTTGGCATAGATCGAGATTAGGATTTGTCACTCCGAGTATCGGAGAGGTTTCTCTGGGCCATCTCGATAATGCAGATCATAATAAGCCCTGCGGGCAAAGTGACTAATGAGTTAGTTGCAGGGTTGACGTATTGCGAAACGAGTAAAGAGACTTGCCGGTAACGAGATTGAACTAGGTATGTGGATACCGACGATCGAATCTCGGGCAAGTAACATACCGATGACAAAGGGAATAACGTATGTTGTCATAACGGTTCGACCGATAAAGATCTTCATAGAATATGTAGGAGCCAATATGAGGATCCAAGTTGTGCTATTGGTTATTGACCGGAGAGGTGTCTCGGTCATGTCTACATAGTTCTCGAACCCGTAGGGTCCACACGCTTAACGTTCGATGATGATTTGGTATTATATGAGTTATGTGATTTGGTGACCGAATGTTGTTTGGAGTCCCGGATGAGATCACACACATGACGAGGAGTCTTGAAATGGTCGAGAGGTAAAGATTGATATATAGGATGATAGTATTCGGACAGTGGAAGTGTTCTCGATAGTATCGGGTATTTATCAGAGTACCGGGAAGGTTACCATAACCCCCGGGGGGAAGATATGGGCCATAAGAGGGGAGCACACCAGCCCACAAGGTGCGGCGCGTCCCCCCTTAGGCATGTGTCCGAATTGGAGGAGGAGAAGGGGTTCGGCCCCCCTTCCTTCTCTCTTTCCCCCTTCCCTTTTCTCTCCTACAAAAAAGGAAGGGGGAGGCCGAATTGGGGGAGGACCCCAAGTAGGATTCTAGTTGGGGCGCCCCATGGGTGCTCCTCTCCCCCTCCCACCGATATATACGTGGGGAGGGGGCGCCTAGAACACACAACAACAATCGCTAGCCGTGTGCGGCGCCTTCCTCCACAGTTTACACCCCCGGTCATAGTTTTGCAGTGCTTAGGCGAAGCCCTGCGAGAATCACTTCACCATTACCATCACCACGCCGTCGTGTTGACGGAACTCATCTATTTCCTCGACACCTTGCTGGATCAAGAAGGCGAGGGATGTCATCGCGCTGAACGTGTGCAGAACTCGGAGGTGTCGTACGTTCGGTGCTTGACCGGTCGGAGCTAGAAGAAGTTCGACTACATCAACCGCATTGTCAAACGCTTCCGCTTTCGGTCTACGAGGGTACATAGACACACTCCCCCCCTCTCGTTGCTATGCATCTCCTAGATAGATCTTGCGTGAACGTAGACTTTTTTTTTGAAATTGCGTGCTATGTTTCCCAACAAATGGGAGCATGGGGAAATGCGCCCATTACCGCGAGGTAGGGGTGCAACCCTTGAGCGCACGTATAAATGGTGGAAGGGGCGTGCCCCGGGCTTTCCATTCCCCATTTCATATTGCGTTGTCATGTCCCTTTCTCCTTCCTTGCAACCGCACCCATATCCACAAACCACTGCATTATTTCCTTCCATCCTTTTCCTTCTTGCTCTCACATGGCTGTTGGTGCTGAAATAGGTGGATCTCGGGTAGGGGGTCCCAAGCTGATGATCTGAGCAAGATGATAACATGAGAAAGTAGGGACATAGTGTTTTACCCAGGTTCAGGCCCTCTCAAGGAGGTAAAACCTTACGTACTGCTCTAGTTTATATTGATTGTGAGGGGGTACAAGGTACAGTATGATCTACGTTGAGATTGTAGATCTTGTTTATATTGATTGTGAGGGGTACTGAGTATAGTATGATCTACATTTTGAATAAGCATGTTGATCATTCAAATATGCCTTGAAGTGATGTCAAGTCTTCGGAGTTCATCTTGATTGTGTCGAGGGAACGCATGCGATCCATTTATCTGTTATCGGTGGGTCCTTGGCCCGTACTATTAGTGGTGGGCCGATGTGGCATGTACCCCCTAGTTCAGGACACCGTCAGTAGCCTATGGACTAGTCTTCAAGCCGAGGACGTCAAGCATCTTCTTTAGGATAGCTTCACAATCTTAAGTCTTCGGCTTCATAGACGAGTTTCACCTTCCATGTCGACTCCCGATTCCGAGGATATGCGCGACTCCGAGGTCTTCCTGGCCTTCCCGATTGCTACCATGTGTTTACAACGCCACATAATAAGAGACATATTTTAAAAAGATTCCTACCCTCTCAACACTATTTATTTTAGCAAGTCCGAGGTATTTTCCTAGCTTAGTCACGAAGACTTGCCACGAGAGGCTTTAGCGGCTTGGTCAAACCCTGACAGCTTTCTAGCTGAGAACAGAAGTGTCATCTCCCGTGGCAGAGTAGAACCATATCGTCAATAGCCATTATTAGGTATATCATGGCTCTCAAGGACATTTCTATTGGCACGTCCCGTCAATAAAAACGATCGCGCTTCTGGATTTCTAGCGGTGTCATCAACACACACGCCTTAATATTTGCGTCCATAGACTACACGATGCATCGGGAAATGATAATTCGTACCGTGAGATGAGGCGACCCCTGGCCTTTGACTGCCCTATAAAAGGGGGAAGTGGTAAATCGATTTTCCCAGTTGCGGTCAATTTCTTCGGACAAGCACCGAACTAGTTGCTACACGTTAGCAAAAAAAAAAAAAAAAATTGGGAGGGGGGGTGTCACTTTTGACAGGCATAATCTTTGGTGATAATCTTCATTGTCATGCAGGAGATTATCTTTGGAATTTGTACCAAACTCCTCAAGACTTTAGGGACTTGACACTCTGTGTGCACATGCAAACACATTAGTCCCAAAACTGTTTTTGACAACAAATCTCCAAAATATAAGGAAGCAAATTATTGCGCCAACAACAACCCCGTGTATCAAACGGATAAAATAGGATTCTACGGGGTAATGATCCCCGCATGGAAAATCCCCTCAATCCCCCGACAAAACCTCTTATGCCAAACGAGGCCATAGGGGATGATTATCGTTATGGCCAACGGTATTGTGGCCGAGGTGACGCTTTGTTCTTCGGTGGTGGCACGGGTGTCACTGATGGTGACATCACGGGTTGGTCACCAGAAGGATCGTTTGTGTGGTGAGCTCGTTGCTCCTCCTATCTTCCTTCGCTCCTCTCTTCTGCATCGCTAGGAGAAATTCCTAGATGCACGACCTTGCGGATTTCACCTATGTAGCTGCCACACACATTTCTCATCGTGATTTCTCTCTGTCTCTCGTGATCTCCCTCCAGCCTGATGGTCGCCGACATTCTCTCGCCACCAGGAACACCCTGCTCGCGTCAAGTTGCTCCATTCTCTCGTCATCACATCCTTGCTTCCTTTCACCTTGTTACATCCAGCTCCTCCTCCCACACCGGTCACAGCTTCAAGTGGCACAACATTACGGTGTGTGGCAGCGCAAGTGGCTGCACTTTCCTTCCTCAGCTAATCCAGGACCTGCAAGTGGCCGGAAAATGTCAGTTGCACCGGTTTTGGCAAAGAAGGAGGTCGGAGGTCATCAAGCCACTATGGCGAGCTCCATGCCTTGGTCGGGTCTGTAATTTGGCTAGGACTAAGGTGTTGTACCGTTCTTTGCTACTTTGCCTCCTCTCTCTGTCCCACTCCTTTCTTTTGATTTAATCCTCAGATTCTCCTATCTTTGTGTAGGTTCTTTTTTATCTATGCCTACAAGATGTTTGATGAAAATCCAAAGCCTGCTCCAAGAAAAGATTAATATGTGTAATATCCATCCTCCGTAGTCCGCTCAATAACTTTTTTTTCCAGAAGTTGAAGCTACGGCGACAAAGTGGTGGAGATCCCGACGATGTTTTCTTTTGTTGGAACCAAGTTTTTTTGCTGGAACCAGATTCAAGTTTTGCTATCACAGTCTACGGTTTTTATTGATACCAACAAAAACTTTTGCTTCCACGTTTGTTTACTTATTGGAACCGACCAAGTCTTTTTACCGGAACCAGTAGGTACCGTCAAAGATCCACCGCATGTAGGCAACATTGAGATTGGTCCTGGTTTTAGAGTAAACTAGCTAATCATTTTTGCACTAGAATACACAAAGGAATACAACATGGTGTGTGGCCCCCTCTGCATGCACTCTAGATTTTGTCAGAATATGGAAGCATGGGTATGCTCAGTACGTTAACTCTCTCTCCACTAAAAAGCGCCTATAAATTTCCGTTGCAAATCTTTTGAACATTGCTATCTTTAGAATCAAAATTCTGTTTTCAATTATTTTTATATATTTGAATTCATGGCGATAAGATCTTTAAAATAAGACCGATCTCGGATATATTTTGAATAGTTTAAATTTTATAGTTTCATATCTCATTTCGAAATTGATTTCACTAGGTGAAAAGGACAGCTTGCACTCATTTCGAAACAGATTCCACCCTTTGCAAAAAATTGTTTTCAATTATTAAAAAAACAATTTCACTCAATTCTATAAACTATCAATTAAAAAACAATTTCACTCGTTTCATAAACACAGATTTTGGACATTTAAAAAAGATTTGAAATAATCAGTTTCACAAGTTTGAAAACACATTTCACTAGTTTCGGAAAATCTTCCAGTCAATTTCACATTTCACTTAATTCAGAAAACACATTGTAATCATTTACAAAATATAGATTTCACTCATTTTAGAAAACATATTACACTCATTTACGAAAGACAGATATTACACTCATTTACGAAAGACAGAATTCGTTCATTCAGAAAACACATTACACTCACTCCATTGAAAAAACTATGTTTCACTTGTTTCAAAAAACCTTGTCCAATCATTACAAAAGATATATTTCAAAACTAATTTCACTACGCGCTTGCGAAACTCATATTTCACTGATATAAAAATTGATTTCAATCATTTCAATAAATATATTTTACCACATTTTATAAAATTGGTTTATTTCACATATTTCTTACGAAATAGGTTTTGTTCATGCTATTTCTTTTGAAATAGGTTTCTTTTGAATATTTGTTTACTCATCCTCACAAATTTGTTCAGTTTCAGTAAACTTATTTCACTGAAAAAACACATTTCACTCATTTCATAAAATACATTACACACATTCAATTGAAATACTGTATTTCACTCGTTTTGAAAAATCTTTTTCACTCATTACAAAGGATATATTACAAATTAATTTCATTGTGCGCTTGCAGAACTGATATTTTACTCATATAAAAATTGATTTCAATCATTTCAATAAACATATTTCACTCGTTCAAATATATTTCAGAAAACTGATTTCACTTATTTGAAACATTGAAATTTAAACATGTTTGAACGTATTCAAGATTGATCCCGTTCTAAAGGTCTTGACGACAAGAGTTTGAATATATAAAAGAATTCGAAAACGAAATTATGATACTTTTGCTACAAGCATTTTGTTTTTTGCTACTACTACATTGTCAATTGTTACATCCATTTCTTCATGAGGTTACTGAGATTCGTGACCGTATGTCTTTTGCTGACACCATTGTCAATTTTTGCTACTACCAGTGTCGACGTTTGTTGCTTTCATGCCCGTGCGAATAAGAGCTCCAACCAAAAACGGCGGCGAGCTGCAGTGGCGGTGCTGTGGTGTTTTTTCAGCCTAGGTGTTGGAAGGGTCGCGAGATTCGTTGGGGACGAAGATCGGGGTGTCTTTTGCTGCAACCCTATCATGGCGATGATATGTTTTTTTTTTGCTGCTAGCAACTATAGCAGCGGCCGGCTTGCCAAATAAGGAGGCCTCATCAGAGCTCGTCGGCTACAGCCACTGCGTCCGGGGGCGGTGTTTTGTATGCGGGGAGCGTTGGGATTTCTTCCTTTCTTTCTCTCCCGGGAGCGATGGAGGGAGAAAGACGACGCGAGGGAAGGGCGAAATCTAACAGCTGTATACAGGGGGGAATTGGCAACTCATATCAGACAACGCCTCAGCACATCATCGCCTGGCCCATGCGGCTGTACGTACGGACATACACCACATGCCACAACCGCGGAAATCTGCATCGATCACGTTCCATAGCACAAGAGAAGCACAATTTCCATTGGAAGCAAAAACAAAAGATTCAGACAAGCGCGACGATAGGTCAGGGACGCATGCGTGTGGGCTCTGCTCCATGGAACGTGATCGATGCGGATTGCTAGACTTGCGGGGTGGCCATGTACGTCGGGCGACATGCGAGCTCTGGCGCTTGCCCGTCGCCACCTGGGCGTCGGGGCGGCGTGGCAGATGCGCGCGTGCTCTCCCTCCGTCATCCGCGCCCCCCCGCCGGCTGGAACCTAGGGCGCCACCCTCGCGCCCATGCGGCTGGAGGCGCTACAGCCACGCGTGCGCCATGCATGCCCGATCGGTCGCGGCAGGTGCCGAAAACCATTTTTAGCGCCTCTGCTTCGTGGAGCTGCAGCTAACCTGAATCTGTCAGTATCTTCGCCTTATCCACTCTAGGGCGGCCGCCGTAGGCAGCAGAGCTCGTAAGCTAGCGACAGCTGAATACGTGTCTTCGTGAGGCGGCTTTGACGAGCTGATCAGGTAAAAACATGATCGGTGCAGACCAACGTTTTCGAAAAGGACCATGCTCCGGGGCCCTATATGCCAAGACATTTAGGAGTGCACGACACGATGCAGACTTTTTTTTTTCTTTTCGAAAAGGGGACTCCCCGACCTCTGCATCAGACAGATGCATACGACCACATTTATAAATAAATAAAGTAGTTTAACAATGTCTTGCAGCCTGCAAATAAATAAAAGGCTAGCTCACACAGAGCCACAAAGCGAAAAGCAACAAAGCCCAAAAGCCACAACCGCTGGCAAAAGAGAGATAGAAAAACTAATCGCCTATCCTATTACATGACCGCCATCCAAACCGGTTGAAGATATCCCGCGCTACCATCTGCCATCGGACAGATCCAGTAACCAAACGCACCCTGGCCTCCGTCGGAGTGAGTAAGGACCACATACGGATTAACGCAGTAGCCCGGAATAACACCTGCAAAAAATGAATAGTTGTTCTGTTAAAAGCCAAATTATTTCTGCAGTTCCAAATTGCCCATAACAACGCACATGCTCCTACGCGAATTTGTCTAGCTGTTTCGGACTCTATCCCAACCAGCCACGTTCCAAATAACGACCTGACTGAAGGCAATGTGCACCGTCCGCCACAACACTCTCGCCAACGGGCAATCAAAGAAAAGATGCTTGATAGTTTCATCCCCATCATAGAAACTACACCTAGTAGATCATGTCTAGTTGCGTTTAACCAAATTATTTTTTGTTAAGATTACTTGTTTATGTACAAACCACATAAACACTTTGATTTTTAAAGGAACCTTGACTTTCCAAACATGTTTAGAACTAGGAACAACAGTAGAGTTGATGACATCAATATACATAGACTTTACAGTGAATTCACCAGTCCTAGTAAGCTTCCATCTCAACTGATCGGGCTGATGAGTAAGCTGAACCTCCATCAGTCTACTCACTAGATGAATTCATACTTCCCACCGGTCGCTAATAAGCACCCTCCTAAACTGAATATTAAGGGGAGTAGACTGCAAAATCGTGGCAACCAGAGCATCACGTCGCTGCACAATACGATACAGAGACGGATACTGAAGCGCCAATGGCGTTTCACCCAGCCAAGTATCCTCCCAGAAGCGGGTGTTGTTGCCATTACCGACAATAAACTTTGTTCTATTAAAGAGTAGCTTTGACTCTCATAAGCCCCATCCAAAACGGCGAGTCAGTCGGTCTTGTAGTCACCTGCGACAACGTCTTAGAGTGCAGATACTTGCTACGAAGGATCTGCGCCCAAGTTGCCTCAGTTTCAGATGCTAACTTATATAACCACTTACTGAGAAGGCATCTGTTCTTGACTCAAGATTCTCAATACCAAGACCCCCTTGGTCTTTTGGTCGGCAAATAACATCCCATTTGGCTAGTCGGTACTTTCTCTTAAGTTCGTCACTCTGCCAGAAGAAACGGGACCGATAGAAGTCCAGCCTTTTTCCTAACCCCAACTGGTACTTCAAAGAAGGATAAGAGAAACATAGGCATACTCGTGAGCACCGAATTAATAAGAATCAACCGGCCTCCATAAGACATGAGTTTGCCCTTCCAGCAGCTCAGTTTCTTCTCAAACCGATCCTCGATACACTTCCATTCTCTGTTTGTCAGCTTACGATGGTGAATGGGAATACCTAGGTAAGTAAAAGGTAGTGCTCCCAATTCACATCCAAACAATTGCTTATATGCCTCTTGTTCCTCTTTGGCTCTACCAAAACAGAACAACTCGCTTTTATGGAAATTAATCTTCAAACCGGTCAATTGTTCAAATAAGCATAACACCAGCTTCATATTTCTCGCTTTTGCCAAGTCATGCTCCATAAAGATGATTGTATCATCAGCGTACTGCAGGATGGACACACCACCATCAACTAGATGAGGCACCAAGCCACCCACCTGTCCGGCCTCCTTTGCCCTACCTATGAATATTGCCAACATGTCCACTACGATGTTGAACAGAATAGGAGACATTGGATCACCTTGCCGGAGGCCCTTGTGTGTCTGGAAATAATGACCTATATCGCCATTCACTTTAATTCCAACACTCCCTTTTTGCGTGAAAAATTCAACTTGGCGTCGCCAAGCTTCATCAAAACCCTTCATGCGTGATGCCCGTTGAAGGAAAGGCCATTTGACTTTATCGTACGCTTTCTCGAAATCCACCTTAAAAACAACTCCATCTAGTTTTTTCGTGTGAATCTCGTGGAGCGTTTCATGAAGGACCACCACCCCTTCGAGGATGTTCATGTCCGGCATGAAAGCAGTTTGAGTAGGCTGCACCACAGTATGCGCAATCTTTGTGAGCCTATTTGTCCCGACCTTGGTAAATTTTTTGAAACTAACATTAAGAAGCAGACATGCCGGAATTGCTCGATTCTCACTGCCTCTGTCTTCTTGGGAAGAAGGGTAATCGTTGCAAAATTCAGCTGAAAAAGGTGAAGCTGGCCAGAGAATAAATCATGGAACAATGGCAACAGATCTCCTTTAATAATATGCCAACTCTTCTTATAAAACTCAGCCGGGAAACCATCCGGGCCAGGAGACTTATTATTCTTCATCTGGGAAATGGCCTCAAACACCTCTTTCTCAGAGAAAGGAGCAGCTAAAATATCATTCTCAACAGCCGTAAGTTGAGGCACATCCTCAATCCTAGACTCATCCAGCGACACACAGTTGTCCTCTGGAGGCCCAAACAACTGCTTGTAATACTCAGTAATATATAGCTTTAAGTTTTCCTGTCCAAGAATCGTTCCCTCATCTTGCTCAAGGTGAAAGATCCTCTTCTTTCTATGTTTACCATTAACGATCATGTCGAAGAATTGTGTGTTCGCGTCCCCCTGGACTACTCGTCGGACCTTGGCCCGGAGTGCCCATTTTAATTCTTCCTCACGAAGGAGCTCTTTCAGCCTCATCTCCGCATCAAGCTTGGCATGAAGCTCCGAGGCTGGCAGGACCGTGGTTTCTGCTTTTACATCTAGGGCCTGTATAAGCGTAAGGAGCTGTTCCTTCTCAATCTTATACTCCCCACTGAGATGCTTAGCCCACCCACGGAGGAAACTTCTCAAATGCCTAATTTTATTCTGCCAGCGCTCACGCGCAGACCTGCCTCCTGCATCCTTAGCCCATTCTCTGGCTATAAGGTCAAAGAAGCCCTCTCTCTCAAACCAGGCTAACTCGAAAGAAAAAACATTCTTATTTCCCAAGTGGGTGGGTTCCCCAGAGTCAAGAAATAAAGGCGTGTGGTCAGAAATACCACGCGAAAGTGCCTGGACTGTAACATAGGGAAATTTCTGCTCCCATTCGACACTAGCCAGGACTCGATCCAACTTTTCAAACGTCGGATTTGGCATCGCGTTAGCCCAGGTAAACTTTCTGCCCAAAAGCTCTATCTCTCGCAGATCCAAGCTTTCAATGATAGTATTAAACATGAATGACCATCTACCATCGAAATTATCATTATTCTTCTCATCACGCCTTCTGATAATATTGAAATCACCCCCACCAGCATTGGAAGTTGTTCTGAACCACAAATCCTAACCAGATCAGCCAAGAAATCCAGTTTTAGCTCGGGCTGTGCGGCACCATATACCGCCACCAAAGCCCAGTTAAACCCATCGGTCTTCGACCGCACCCTAAACTTAACAGCAAAATCCCCCATGACCATGCTTCGGGCTTCTAACGAGTTGCATCTAACTCCGAGTAGGATCCCACCCGATCTTCCTCGCGGTGGTAGACAATGCCAGTCAAAATCAACACCCCCCAATAAAGTATTGAGAAATTGTGGCGAGAAATTAGCTCTACCAGTTTCCGACAATGCGATAAAGTCCAACCTATGCTCAATAGAAGCCTCAGCAAGAAACCTTCTTTTAGCCAAGTCTTTCAGACCTCTGCTATTCCAAAAGATTCCTTTCATATCTCGTCGTGGAATTTTTTAGCCGTTCGTATCTGAGCACTCCTACGCACTGCGGAATCCGGGTAGATCTTCCGCTTCCACTTGCGTTTAGGAATATTGAAACTCTCCAGCCGGTCCTCACAACCAGTCCCAGAGGTACCCACATCAACATTCTCTTCACTCTCATCCTCCTCCTCAGGCTCAGGGGAAGGATGAGCAAGATCCGCACACAAGTTATCGAGCACCCTGATCCCCAGAGCATCAATATCGGAGTTATTCATGGGTTTAACCGCAGCTAAGTTACGAATCATCTCTAAAGCCCGCTCAGCCTCTAAATCCAGCATATCATTAACCGACGTTAAAATTTCACTATCATTACTACCTAGTGAAATTCCTAGCTGGTTTGCATTATTAACAATCTCATCATTGGTAAAATGCAGAATAGAATTAGAGGTATTGACCTACATACCAGTAGTGACCTCCACGTCACGAAGCTTGGCCGCCCTCATAGCGCACCGCTGCTGAATGTCGTCCACATCCGGATGGTCCTGGAGATGGCTGCTCAACCGTCGCCCCTCAGATACCGGATCTGGAATACCACCGAACGCAATCACCTCCTCCCGAGTGGCCCTACTTGAGAGTACCAAGCCGGGGGAGGGTGGAACCTGAGCCTCCTGCCCGAGTTCCCCATCCGCCCCGGCCCTTCGGCCAGTAGGAGGCGTCAGTGCCAAAGGAGGGCTGCCCCCCCTGGGCGCCCCAAGATCACAAAGCCCCAAGGCCACCTGCCCCGAGCCCTCACCGAAAAGCAAGGCCATCGCCTGCATCGTCGGTCTGGCGAGAAGAGAGGCGGGTACCGAGGCCAACTGCCCCGGACCCCCTCCCGAAGAAGCAGCCCCCACCATTGGGACCTCGACCAACGACAGCAATGAAGAAGGCGCCGGGGCCACCTGCCCGGAGCCCCCATCAGCAGATGGCCCCATCGGCTGCACCTCCGGTAAGGCGACCGCAGGGGAGGGGTCCGAAGTCACCATCCCCGGAACCCCTCCAGGGGAAACGCCCTCCACCACCAGGCCCGCGACCTGAGGAGAATCAACGATCATGTGGGAGGGAACCTCCTCCGCCTCACTCCTGACCGTAATCGGCGAGGCCCCGAGAGAAGGAGTCACAGTATTGTCAAACTCCAAAACAGGTAGCGAGTGCTCGAAGACCTCATCAGACTCCACCCACTCACTCCAAAGTCTCGGGGGCGCAGAGGCCGGCTCAAAAGACCCAAATCTAAGAGTAGTCATAGGTACCGTGGACGGTGGTGCCGTCCCATTCCCAGACGTCTGAGAATCGACTCCCAGCGCAGTAGACAACTCTCGCCCACTGTCAGCAACTGGCGCCTCCTTAAGTCCCGAACTATCATCTCCCTCATGCATATCAGTATCAGTCCCGTTAGCCACCTCGGCGAACAGACTGTCATCCTCAAACTCAATAACAAGGGAATAGATCTGGCCGCGATAAGCCCACTTAACCACCTCAGGTACGTATTCAATATCCAGCACACTGACTAGTAATCGGGCAATCTCGTGAGCTCTGGTAAAGTTCATGTCCACTCGCTCTGGTCTCTCCACCATAATACCCAGACTAGCGACAACCCGAGCATCCTGCATCGGCTTCGAGGGAGCCCCAGAGAAGCGCAACCAGACCTGAGTCAGAGGCTTGCCCGTAGGGTCGATCCTCTTCCACTCGTGAAACTCCAGCACACAATCAGTACCCGGCACCGTGCACATCCTGAAACTCAGAAGTCTTTGAAGGTCCTCCACCGATGGGAACTCAACCGAAACAGTTTGTCCTCAATAGTAACAAGTTCCCACTGGAAATCACCTGGGGACAACTCCTTGAGCCTCGGCACAATCTGAGCCTCAGAGACCTCTCCTCTGGTAATTTTTACTATCCCCGTCGTCAAACTCAAGGTCTCGTCAGGAACCTCCATCTTCGAGGGAGACTCAGAGAATGTGAGTTCAGAACAGTACACTCCATACATCATGAGAGATGGTGCCTGATCACGCAAAAACGGGAAGTCCCCCGCATCATGTGCCGGTTTGCCACAAGTTCCACAAAGCTCAGCCACACACTCAGCAATAAAATGTCCCTTACCACCACATCGATAACAGAGCATTTTCTCTTTATTACGCGCCCATTTGGACGCCCTTTCAGACTCAGCCTTATCAGAAGCCTCCACTGACACAGTCATCCCGGATTCATTCCCGGGAATCTCAGCATTAGCTAGCGCCGAGACCACCTCCATAGCTTGACCAGACAACACCTTGTCGGATTTCGGGTTCCGGCAGACCCTTGAGGTTCACGCTCTGGGGTGCGCACGAAGATCTTTCCCCTACCAGCTCACGTTTCGAAGGCTTGCAAGGAATCTAAGCTAGAAAGAAGAACACACAAGGGACACGAGGTTTATACTGGTTCAGGTCACCATTGTGGTGTAATACCCTACTCCAGTGTGTGGTGTGGTGGATTGTCTCAGGGGCTGATGATGAACAGTACAAAGGGAGAACAGCCTCGCGAGGGGCTGTTCTTGAGCTGGTGCGATGAACTGCTTGGGTGAGTTCAATCGCTTCTCTCCCTCTCTCTCTCTGATCGATCCGTCCCCCCTCTTGCCCTGTGGTGGCTAGCTCTATTTATAGAGGGAGGCCCTGGGCCTCTTCCCAAATAATGAGCGGGAAGGGCGCCAACAATTGGCCATTTTGAAGGGGAACATCTAGTACACTTATCCTGACTAAAGTTGGTCTACGGCTGCCAAAGGCTCTGACGATGACGCCGTCCTGGGCTCCACGATGACCTCCATCCTGCCATTCTACTGGTCTTGGTCTTGTTGCACCGAAACGATAACCTTTGCCTGATGCCTTGGCCTGTGCTTGCCCCCTTTGCACCGAAGGGGAAACAAGGACACTGCGCAGGCCGGCGCCCGCCTGGCGCCCGCCTGGTCTCGATCGTCATGGCTTGCGTCACGGGCTCCTCGCGAGGTGCCCTTGCCTTGATCTCTCCGCCTCCTCGCGAGCCTGCCTGATGAGGCTGCTCCTGAGGAAGCTTCCCATCGTCCGCCCCGCGAGGCTTGGCCCCTCGCGAGGGTCTTGAGCTTGAGCTGATGAAGCCGGGCTGCACTGGGCCCCACTTGAGCCACGCTGCAGGCCGCAGGCAGGCAAGTCTGGGGACCCCCGTTCCCAGAATGCCGACAGTAGCCCCCGGGCCCAAGGTGCGCTCGGACTTGGCTTAGCAGAGAAGTGAAGGGGCAAGTGCGAAGTGCCGCGGGCCCCAATAGTCTGCGGCCTTGAGCGCTGGGTGGTGATTGATTGGACGTGGGCATCTCCGCTTCCCCATGACGCCTTGGCAACCGCACGACTTGACAAGTCCCTGCATGCAAAAATGGGTCATGATTACCTGCGATCGTGGTGGCCGACGGTTGGCCTTCTCCGGCTATAAGTACGGAACGGCGCGAGCCCTTCCAGTCCATCCCTTCCTGCTACTCCTTTTCTTCTTCTTCCTCGCCCTTGCTCCACCTTACGCCAATGGCACAAATCCGCCGGTTTTGTGCAGAAGAGAAGGGAAAGGCCCCCCGAGAGGGTCCCGACCCGCTTTCGCCGAAGAAGCGGCTAGTCCTCTACCGCTGAGATGAGGGTGCCCGGCAGGGGGCATCGAGGCCCTGGTACGAGCGGCCGCCGCCTGGGTTCCCGCTGCCCTTGTAGGCCCACATCGAGGGCCCTGGAGAAGACGGTGTTGAGCGACACCGACGGTGCCGCCGCCGACGCCGGCGAGTCACGGCGGTGCGCGTCGTTCCCCCTGGAGTCCACGCCAAGGGCTCCTCTCGCGAGCTTGTGCTTCATGCCGCCATGCCTCCTCGATCTTGGATTCGCCTTCTTCCCTCCTTCGCCTTCGAGATTCTGCCGAGGGGGCCTCGGGAGCTCTGGCTGCAGCACGCCGACTGCAACACCCCTGCGACCGGGGCGGAGGTCGAGGTTGTTGCCCCGGGCAATGTCTTCCTGACCCGCGGCTGGGGCGAGATCGCCCGGGTCTGCTGGACAGGGGGCGCCCACGTAATCCACCTCGAATACGATGGCTCCTCCTTGATGTTCTTCAAGGTCTTCGACGCGGAAGGACGCCGACTGGAATGCTGCCCCAAGGAAGGCGGTTGGAGCATCATCATGGCAAGGATCAGGCCCGCCAACCGCTTCCCTGGTAGCTCCTCAGGCCGCAGCAGAGGAGCCGGAGGGTCCAGCGACTCCGCCAAGCTCCACGCGACTCCGGAGACAAGCGACGACAGCTACGAGCCTCCGAGCTTGCGTCGCGCCCGAAGCAGGGCGGCTGCATCAGGCCGTCGGCGCTGCTGATCTGGATGGGGTTGGCGCCGGCGCCTGATGGCCCACTGTTGATGATGGCGTCTCCTGCGGAGGCGCGCGTAGTTATCGCTCCTTAGCACCTTTTGTTCCCTGCGAGGAATCGAAGTACCACCCCGCGGGGGTATGTAAGGCGCTGGCCATGTCTTTTGTGAATATTATATCTTTATTATGAATTGATGCGAGATGCTTGTCCTGTCCCGGCTCGGCTCCCCCTTTCTTTCCTCACGAGGGCTTGGTGCTCTACGCCGACAGGTCCCGGTCCCCAGGCAAGCTTCAGCCGTCGCTGGTATGCCAGGTCGCGATGCCGTGGTCAAGGCCAGGAGGTGAGCGGCCCAAGGTCCAGTAAGAGCCCCTGAGTCGCGATGCTCAGGAGGTCCTCTTTAGCGCTCAAGCAGCCTTCGCTGGGCAAGAAAGGTAGGCAACGTTGTCGTGACAGAGCTGCACTAGGCGAGGGTTTAGCGCTGAGTTGGTTCAGTTTTGCGTGACTTATCTGGTAGGTTTGGAGTGGTTTTCGGCGAAGCGCCAGGCCTGCGTGGCGGCAGCTGAGGTGTTGCTGGGTTAGGTCCTCGTGAGCTTCTTCCTTCTCCCCTGCACTTTCCTTCATGCTCTACGTCCTCAGGTCCCGGCCCTCGAGCGAGCTCAGCCACCGCTAGTATGACAGGTCGCGATGCCGTGGGTCAAGGCCAGGGGGTGAGGGCTAGAGAGCCAGTAAGAGCCCATGAGTCACCATGCTCAGGCGCCCCCTTTTAACGTGCAAGCGGATCGTGCCGGAGAGAAGGAGAGAAAGCTCGCGACGTTCCCAGCGTTGCTTCTGGAGTGGGTCCTGCATACCAATCATGAGGGGAAACAAGGTCTGTCGTTACGGTTGCCAGCCAACCATTGGTCGCTTCGAGGGAGTGATTGGGGACTGAGGGCCTGGTGAGGTGGCGCCTTGCAGGGCTGCCGCGGCCAGAGCTCAGCCACTCAGATTTATCAGTGTTGCAGGGACGGACTCGTACGCAAGTGCCATGCCAGAGCGAGCGGCTCCAAAGGTAGGTGTCAATCGAGCAAGCGATTAGGTCAAGCATGTTAAGAACAAAGGAGCAAATCCATTTAGATAGATGCAGAAAAAGCAAACGCCACTGGGTCAGGCCCGAGCAGCTTGGGGATAATGCAGCCCGAGGGGCGCCCCCAACAAGGTAGGTAAAGAGCATAAGCAAAACGGATACATGCCGCAGGGACGGACCCACGCGACCTGGGAATGATGCAGCCCTGTGGGCGCTCCCAGCTGAAAATGGAACTTTGAAAGATGTCACCTGATACCGTTGGAGATGAAGTGATGCTGAAGTAGCAGACGACACACGGTGAGGAAGCCGATCCTCATGAGCTCCTAGGACCAGGAGCCTCGGGAGGCTCCGGGGCACAGGTGGATCTTCGAGGGCCATCTCCATCTCCGCCAGGACCGCGCGATGCCTGACCTCCTGAGCCTCCAGAATGCTCCTCAGCAGGCGCTGATGAGCGGCGACCGCGTTCGGCAGGCCGAGTGGCATGCGAACGTAGCTGTGAGGTGGACCCTCGCAGCGCCCCACGTGTGAAGGCCAGAGGCGCTCCTGAGACGCGGCTCGGTTGAGCCCTGGCACGTCGATGCAGACGGCTCGCCATCCTCGCCTGGATGGGGGGCTGCGGCGGGTAGGCGACGACTGCCGCGCATGACTCTTGACTCCTGTAGCTCCCGAGTGTTTCTTGCGATGAACTCCTGAGGGTTTGGCCCTCCTTGCCTCATACCTTCCTGAGGGAAACGCGCCTTTAAGCACGCCTCCAAGTGGTGCCCGAGCGCCTCCCTCGTGACCTTGGCAAAGTCGGTGGCTCTCCAAGAAGAGCCCCCGAGCCCTGCCCGAGGAGGGCGCCAGGCGCGCCTTCCTATGCGACAGAGGGTGGCGCCCCTGAGCGGGCGCGGATCCTGACGCAACGCCTCTGGAGGTGCCTGCCTCCTGAGGGTTTGGGCGAGGTGAAGTCTTCTTCTTCTTGGGGACCGCCTCGGGAAGTTTTCCGCTCCTGTGATCTGGGTCTTCGATTGCCGCGGCTTGGAAGGCACGCTCAAGAGAACACACTGCATCCCTTTCCTCACAAGGTACTGTGATGACTCCACCGCTTCCTGGCATCTTGAGGACATTGTAGCCATGGTGAGTCATTGCCATGAACTTGGCTAGGGCTGGGTACCCGAGGATGGCATTGTATGGCAGGCGAATGTGGGCTACGTCGAAGTCAATGAGCTCGGTGCGGTAGTTGTTGCGCTACCCAAAGGTGACTGGAAGGCGAACCTGCCCTATCAGAACAGTGGAACCATCAATGACTCCTGAGAAAGGCTTGGTCGGCTGAAGCTGATCATATGGCACTTGAAGATTGTTGAATGTTTCGATGGACAGGACGTTGAGTCCTGCTCCGCCATCGATGAGGGTCCTGGTGACTTGCACATTGCTGATGACTGGGGAGCAAAGCATCGGGAGGACTCCGGCCGTTGCTGCGCACTTGAGCTGATCCGCTGAGCTGAACGTGATAGCGCACGCAGACCACCTGAGAGGGCGCGTGGCCTCAAGCTTGGGGAGGACTGCATTCACCTCGCGAGCAAACTGCTTGAAGATGCGCTGTGAGGCTGGGGCCTAGGCGCCGCCCAGGATGCAAGCGATTGCGCACGGCTCCTGGAAGCCCCCAGCCCCCTCGTCCTGATGCTGGTCCTCATTCCTCCTTGGCGGTGGTGGCAGAGGAGGGAGGCCTGCGGTTCCGTGCGGGCGATCCTCACGAGGCTGATCCCTCCAACCTCCCTCGCGAGGTCGGTCACGCCACCCTTGGCGAGGGCCACGGTCTTCCCATCGTCCTCCACCTCTTCCTCCTCCTCGGCCATAGCCCCGGTCGTTGCGCTCGGGGCGTCGGCCGATACGCCCATCTCGCACGGCCCTGAGCTCGTGGCATTCGTTGGTTATGTGGGTGTGGAGGTCGTGGTACACGCAGTACCGGCTACCCTTGGATGACTCAGGCTGATCCCTGCCTCGCTTGGTGCCTGGCTCTGCTGCGAGCACAGCAGCTCCCTTATGCTTCACGTCCTTGACCTTGGGCTTCTTCTCTTCTGGATCGGCAGCCGGCAGCTCGAGGAGGGAGAGGCGCCCTTCCTCAGCCCTGGCGCACTTGGTCGCCAAGTTGAACAGCTCCAGGGATGTGCGCAGGTCTTCATGGATTGCTAGCTCCTCTTTCATCTTGATGTCACGCACCCCATCGGAGAAGGCTGAGATGATGGCTTCCTCAATCACCCTGGGGAACTTGAGGCGGGCGTTGTTGAAGCGCTGGATGTACTTCTGCAGGGTCTCTCCTGGCTGTTGCTTGATGCGGCGCAGGTCACTCATGGCCGGAGGCCGGTCGCGAGTGCCTTGGAAGTTGGCGATGAAGCGAGTGCACATCTCGTCCCAGGAGGAGATCGTGCCAGGAGCCAGGTTCAGGAGCCAGGTGTGGGCACCGTCCTTGAGCGCCATGGGAAACCAATTCGTCATGACCTTTTCGTCCCCGTTGGTGGCTTTGATGCCCAGCTCGTAGACTTGTAGGAACTCCGCGGGGTCTGCAGTGCCGTTGTACCAAGGGGGCAGGTCAGGCTTGAACTTGCCTGGCCATGAGACACTGCATAGCTCGGGGGTGAAGGCGCGTGAGGGATCGAAGAAGGTGAGAGTGTCTAGAGGGGGGGTGATTAGACTACTCGACAAGATAAAAATTCTGTCTTTTATCAAGGACAGATTTTGGCAGATTTTGGATAACATACAAGTCAAGTAGCACACTACACATGCAATTCTAGAGTATGGGCAGCGGAAAGTAAATTGCACAAGTAGTAAAGAGAAGTGGAGAAGATCAAACGCAATTTGGAGACGCGGTGATTTTTCTCGTGGTTCCGATAGGTGGTGCTATCATACTTCCACGTTGATGGAGACTTCAACCCACGGAGGGTAACGGCTGCGCGAGTCCACGGAGGGCTCCACCCACGAAGGGTCCACAAAGAAGCAACCTTGTCTATTCCATCATGGCCTACGCCCACGGAGTGCTAGCCTTACTCGGGGTAGATCTTCACGAAGTAGGCGATCTCCTTGCCCTTACAAACTTCTTGGTTCAACTCCACATCTCGATGACGGAGGCTCCCAAGCGACACCTAACCAATCTAGGAGGCACCACCCTCCAAAAGGTAATAGATGTTGTAGATGATGATGAACTCCTTGCTCTTGTGCTTCAAATGATAATCTCCCCAACACTCAACTCTCCTCACTGATATGGCTGTGGTGGAAGAAAGGATTGAGTGGAAAGCAACTTGGGAAGGCTAGAGATCAAGCTTCATATGGTGGGAGTGGAGCAACTTGATCTCAACACAAGGGTAGGTAGTTCTCTTCTCAGAAATATAAGATAGGAGTGGTAGTTCTTTCTGATGGCTCTCTTCACGAATGAAGAGGGGGTGGAGGGGTATAAATAGCCTCCACACAAAATCCAACCGTTACACACATTTGAGCAATCTCGGTGGGACCGAAGTGGACAACTCGGTGAGACCGATAGTTCAAATAATGTGAACGTTGGGATTTTCGGTGGGACCGAAAATACAATCTCGGTTAGTCCGATTCGTGCAATGACAAGAGCATGCCAGTTTCGGTGGGACCGACTTCATCATCTCGGTGACACCGATTTGATGACAGAAGGTTACAGAAGCTTGGCAACTCATGTTTCGGTGAGACCGAGTTCAGAATCGGAAAATCCGAGTTTTCTTGGGTTTGGCTTGTGGCTAAGGTGGTTCATCTCGGTGTGACTGAGTTTGGAAAATCGGTGGGACCGAGACTACTTATGAGTGTATATGGCAGTGAAAATTGCTGATAGTTAAGGAGATGTATCACTAAGCACTTGAGCAACCAGATCATCATCATAACCTCATCCCCTTTTAATAGTATTGGCTTTTCCTATGGACTCAATGTGATCTTGGATCACTAAACCAAAAATGGAGTCTTGAGCTTTTGCCAATGCTTGCCTTAGCATTTTGAGGGGTCCACCTCTTTAGTCCTTTTGCCATGCCAATGTGATTGAATTTCCTGAAACATACTTGGTAAAAGCATTAGTCCAACCACAAAGTATGTTGTCATTAATTACCAAAACCACCCGAGGAGCAAATGTGCTTTCAGTCTCCCCCTTTTTGGTAATTGATGGCAACACACTAAACAAGACATCAAAGCTTATTGAAAGAAGGACAGAATTATCACGAAAGCTTTGACAAACATGTAGTACACAGGCTCCCCCTACAAGTGTGCAAGATTTTCATAAATTACGGTTTTGGACCACCACAAGCACACAAGAGAGAAAAGCAAGATGTGCTACATGCAGCTTGGCTACATGCATCAGAACAGATGAAAAGAAGTGAGTGATAATACATATGTGCATGGTGATTTCTTGCAAACAAGTATTCACAAGCAAGTCACCATCATGCACATTCTGCAAAGTGCATATACTTACCTTGAGGTTCCTTGGCATTGTACCTGAAGAGATAAACTTGGGAAAACAAGGTTAGATAACACAAGAATATTTCTTCAACCAACTGCAAGAACATCAAGAGTACCAAGCCAGGGATGACATGTATAAAGAGTGTCTCATATTGAGCACAAGCTTGAATCAGCAAACATGTCTCCGAAACTAAAAGATTTTCAATGAACTCTGAGAGATTTTGCTTTCCATAAGATATCAATTGTGAAGATTCCTCTCCCTTTGAGTTCTCTACGATCAATGGGTTTGATGGAAAGAGCAAAATCAAAAGAATGAAGCCAAATGAGAATGACGCCAATTGTAATGTCCAATGTGAAACACGGCAAGAAATTCTCTTATAAGGAAAAACACGGCAAAGCTTTGATGTGATTCTCTCCCCCTTAAGGTAAGATTGCTCTTCTTCTCCCCCTAAATCTTCTCTTCTCCCCCTAAGTCTTCTCCCCCTTTGACATCAAGTGCCGAAAAGGACAGCAAACTAGGAAGGTTAGGGAAGATGGAAAGAAAGAAGTGGGATCCTTAAGAATCACAATGGGGCAAAAAGGAACATGCATAGAGCATCATTGAGCGGAGCTGCAGAAGATGATATCCTGAAAGAAATAAATCGGTGATACCGAATTAAGATGGATCGGTGTGTCCGAAAGTCAGGGACTTAGGGTAGATCCTTTTCGGTTAGACCGAAATATTTAAATCGGTGACGCCGAGTTTAATTCCAAGGAAATACATAAATAATTCAGCTCAAATTGCGAGGAAAGTTTCAAAGGGTTTGCAATGAATTTGTGAATGATTTTCGAGGAATTGATCAGAGCCAGAAGGATATTCACAAAGACAAAAAAAAAGAAATGAAAAAGATTCCTAGATGAAGTTTTTTTTTAAGAAAACTCAATGAGAGAACAAAAGAGAGAAAATAGAAAGACTCCAAAACATATGTACTTCATCTAGAAAAGGGTCGGCGACAAGGTCACCTATGTTTGAGTATATTGACTTAGGAGTCAAATGAGAACATTTGATCATGGGTCATACTCATCGTTTAAGCTCAAAATGGGGTTGCCATTTTTCGATTAAGCATTTGATGTGATCACATCTTATGAAGCTGCGTGTACTCATGACTTTGAGCAAAGCTCCTTGAAGATGTGAAGAACATACCTTGGGCTTGTTGTTGCTTTGTTCATGTAGGTAAACTTGATGTAGGTGCTCATTGAATGTGAAGTTGGAGCGCCATTTCCACTTGTGTAGTTCATCTTTCTACATGGGTTAGGCAAGCAAGGAAATACTCAAGGATATCCAAGATGACAAGAGTGAAATACTAGATGTATAAGATGTCAAAAAGGATATGTGGAATTTTGTTCCTTGAACTCAACATCCCAGAGGGCTAGATACTTGGTCAATGACAAGATTACTCATGATTTGAGTGTGTGGTAGTCTTGTGGAATGTAGATCATCCAAGTACCTGCAAGGAGTTAGATGCAATACAAGGAGGCAAATGTGTCCAAGACATATGATTACCATCATAAGAGAAATATCAAGGATTAGTCAAGTAGGCTCATGCCTTGCATGCATCAATGGAGTTCTCACTCCAAGTTTGAGGCATCAATGATGTTCAACTCACTCCTTAAGCGACAAAACACCTTCTCATCAAGAGGTTTTGTAAAGATATCAGCGAGTTGTTTGTCAGTACGAACATGCTTAAGATTGATGTCACCCTTGGCAATGTGATCACGAATGAAATGGTGACGAACTTCAATATGTTTCGTTCGAGAGTGTTGCACGGGATTGTGTCCAATTTTAATCGCACTCTCATTGTCACAAAGCAAGGGAACATGTCTCACATGTATCCCATAATCCTTAAGCGTTTGTGTCATCCATAGCAATTGAGCACAACACGAACCAGCAGCAATATATTCCGCTTCGGCAGTGGATAATGATACCGAATTTTGTTTCTTGGAGGACCAAGATACAAGGGATCGACCAAGGAATTGACACGTACCCGAAGTTGACTTTCTATCAACCCTGTCACCGGCATAGTCCGAGTCGGAATAGCCAACAAGGTCGAAAGAGGCCCTCTTAGGATACCAAATGCCAAAGTTTGGTGTGTGTATCAAATATCTCACAATCCTTTTAACGGCTTTAAGATGACATTCTTTAGGGGCTGCTTGATATCGAGCACACATGCATACACTCAACATTATGTCAGGACGAGAAGCACAAAGATATAGTAGAGAACCAATCATAGATCGGTAAACCTTTTGATCAACGGGTTCTCCATCTTTTGTCAAGTCATTATGTCCACTTGTAGGCATGGGGGTTCTCATACCTTTGCTTTCTTGCATGTTGAACTTCTTGAAGAGATCCTTGGTGTACTTTGTTTGTGAGACAAAGGTACCCTCCTTAGATTGCTTGATTTGCAACCCAAGGAAGAATTTGAGTTCACTCATCATGGACATCTCATACTTCTCCGACATGAGCTTTCCAAACTTCTTGCTAAAATGAGGGTTAGTTGAACCAAAGATAATATCATCAACATATATTTGGCACACAAATAGTTCACCATCAACCCTTTTTGTGAACAACATTGAGTCTATCTTTCCAATCTCAAAGCCTTTCTCAAGAAGAAAGCTAGTCAAGCATTTGTACCAAGCTCTAGGAGCTTGTTTAAGACCATAAAGAGCTTTGTGCAACTTGTAAACATGATTAGGATTTTTGGGATTCACAAATCTGGGAGGTTGTTTCACAAATACTTCCTCCTCAATTTCACCATTTAGGAAAGCACTCTTGATATCCATTTGATAGAGAGTAATATCATGGTGATTGGCATAAGCAAGAAGAATGCGAATGGACTCAAGTCTAGCAACGGGGGCATAGGTCTCACCATAGTCCATACCTTCGACTTGTGTGTAACCTTGAGCTACGAGACGAGCCTTGTTGCGGATGACTTGTCCATCTTCATCTTGCTTGTTCCGAAACACCCATTTGGTTCCAATGACGTTTTGATCATCCTTGGGCTTCTCCACCAAAGTCCATACCTTGTTCCTCTCGAAGTTGTGTAATTCTTCGTGCATAGCGTTCACCCAATCCGGGTCTTCAAGTGCTTCTTCTACCTTCATAGGTTCAATACTAGAGATAAATGAGTAATGCTCACAAAAGTTAGCTAAGTGAGTTTTAGAGCGAGTAATTCTCCCGGAGTTGATGTCGTTCATCATTTGTTCCACGGGATGATTTTTCTTGACTCTTGCTCGGACTCGGGATAGCTTTTGTTGAGGTTGTGGCTGAGCTTCCTCATCATCTTCATCTTCCTCTTCTTCTTCTTCATTGTTGTTGGTGTTGTCTTGAGGCGGTGGAGAAGGAGGTTGTGGTGGATCTTCTTGTTGCACTTCCTCATCTTGGTGAGTTCCACTTGTGGAAGCCTCCATGTTGCCTTGAGGTTCATTTCGCTGTGAGGTAGGGGGCTCCACATATGTAGATGAGGTACTCTCCTTCACCTCCATGGGACGGATCTTTCCAATAGATAAATCTTGGATAGCTTCCGATGGGTCCTTGTCTCCTACATCAATAGGCATTTGCTCTACTTGCGAGCCATTAGATTCATCAAACTTCACGTCTACCGTCTCTTCAACCTTTCGGGTGAAATTATTGTAGACACGGTAGGTGTGGGAGTTTGATCCATAACCAAGAAAAAAGCCTTCATGAGTTTTAGGAGCAAATTTAGACCGACGATGCTTATCAAGGATATAGCATTTCGAACCAAAGACACGAAAGTATCCCACTTGGGGTTTGTTACCGGTGAGGAGCTCGTATGATGTCTTGCCGAGGAGCTTGTGAAGATAAAGCCTGTTGATAGCATGACAAGCTGTCTCGACCGCTTCACCCCAAAAATGCTTCGGTGTCTTGTATTCATCAAGCATTGTTCTCGCCATCTCTATGAGCGTTCGGTTCTTCCTCTCAACAACTCCATTTTGTTGAGGGGTGTATGTAGCCGAGAACTCATGTAGAATCCCTTCCTCATCGAGAAAAGAGTCTACATTGGCGTTCTTGAACTCCGTTCCATTGTCACTCCGAACTTTCTTGATCTTCACCTCAAATCGATTTTGGGCCTTTCTGGCAAAGGTTTTGAAGATTCTCTGAACCTGCGATTTGTCATCAAGGAAAAATACCCACGTAAATCTGGAATAATCATCAACTATAACTAGACCAAAGGAGTTACCACCAAGGCTTTTGTAAGCATTGGGACCGAAGAGATCCATATGAAGAAGCTCAAGCGGTCTCCTTGTGGTCATGATGTTTTTCACAGGATGACTTCCACCTACTTGTTTTCCTGCTTGACAAGCACTACAAAGTCTATCTTTGTCAAAAAAAACATCTTTAACGCCAAGAATATGATCACCTTTGATCAGCTTGTCTAGATTACGCATACCAACATGTCCAAGCCTTCTATGCCATAACCAACCTTTAGCGGATTTAGCAATGAAGCAAGCTCTAGGTTGGGCTTTCTTAGTGAAATCAACAATATATAGATCACCTCTACGGATACCGGTAAATGCCATGTTATGATTGTCACGACGAAAGACTTGGCAATCTACTTCGGTAAATAGCACGTTGAATCCTAAGTCAGCTAATCTAGACACGGAAAGTAAATTGTATCCAAGGGATTCTACAAGCATGACATTTTGAATAGAGCTATCATGAGATATGGCCACCTTACCAAGGCCAAGTACCTTACCCTTGGAGTTGTCTCCAAAAGTCACATACTTGCGTGGACCATCGTTCTTTGCAAGCTCTCGAAACATGTCTTTGTCTCCGGTCATGTGGTCGGTGCATCCACTATCAAGAATCCACTCTTTTCCGCCGGATATGTAGTCTCTCAGATTTGCCATAAGATTGAGACTCTTCATGATCTTGTCTAGCTCGGTGTCCGAATCGGAGTAATCATCATCATGCTCATGCTCATCATCATATTGACCCATAGATTGTTCATCATCAACACCTAGGTCAATTTGATAACTACTTGCATTAGTTTTGTCAATGTGACAATAATCATCGGAATGCAATACAAGAGCATTTCTAATTAGAACATTGATAAGACCGGGATCACCCTTCTTTTTCATAAGATCACGAAGCTCAAAGAAGCATTTATCAAAGTTGGGATCATTGGGGCGCATTATATCAAATTCAATAGTCTTGTATAGAATTTCATCAAGACCTCTCAAAGATTAGTCCGGATAAAGTTCTTCCAAGAACTTCCACATAGCATAGGCGCACTCAAAGTTTGTAACGAGCTTAAGCAAGTTATCGGGTAACCCTCTAATGATAAGATTTACAGTCCTAAGGTTACGAAGCAAATCAAGCTCTTCATCCATGGTAGGGTGCAAGGGGTCAAATGGAGGCACATAGGGGGTCTCAACATATTTGCGCAAATTGTATGTCTTAAAGATAATAAGCATTTCAATCCTCCACGAGTTATAGGACACTCCATTAAGAATAGGCACTCTATGGCTAACACTCCCAAACGTAGACACGTCCATCTTCCTCCAATGGTGTGTAAACCAAAGCAATGGAGACCAAGGCTCTGATACCAATTGAGGGATCGAAGAAGGTGAGAGTGTCTAGAGGGGGGGTGATTAGACTACTCGACAAGATAAAAATTCTGTCTTTTATCAAGGACAGATTTTGGCAGATTTTGCATAACATACAAGTCAAGTAGCACACTACACATGCAATTCTAGAGTATGGGCAGCGGAAAGTAAATTGCACAAGTAGTAAAGAGAAGTGGAGAAGATCAAACGCAATTTGGAGACGCGGTGATTTTTCTCGTGGTTCCGATAGGTGGTGCTATCGTACTTCCACGTTGATGGAGACTTCAACCCACGGAGGGTAACGGCTGCGCGAGTCCACGGAGGGCTCCACCCACGAAGGGTCCACAAAGAAGCAACCTTGTCTATTCCATCATGGCCTACGCCCACGGAGGGCTAGCCTTACTCGGGGTAGATCTTCACGAAGTAGGCGATCTCCTTGCCCTTACAAACTTCTTGGTTCAACTCCACATCTCGATGACGGAGGCTCCCAAGCGACACCTAACCAATCTAGGAGGCACCACCCTCCAAAAGGTAATAGATGTTGTAGATGATGATGAACTCCTTGCTCTTGTGCTTCAAATGATAATCTCCCCAACACTCAACTCTCCTCACTGATATGGCTGTGGTGGAAGAAAGGATTGAGTGGAAAGCAACTTGGGAAGGCTAGAGATCAAGCTTCATATGGTGGGAGTGGAGCAACTTGATCTCAACACAAGGGTAGGTAGTTCTCTTCTCAGAAATATAAGATAGGAGTGGTAGTTCTTTCTGATGGCTCTCTTCACGAATGAAGAGGGGGTGGAGGGGTATAAATAGCCTCCACACAAAATCCAACCGTTACACACATTTGAGTAATCTCGGTGGGACCGAAGTGGACAACTCGGTGAGACCGATAGTTCAAATAATGTGAACGTTGGGATTTTCGGTGGGACCGAAAATACAATCTCGGTTAGTCCGATTCGTGCAATGACAAGAGCATGCCAGTTTCGGTGGGACCGACTTCATCATCTCGGTGACACCGATTTGATGACAGAAGGTTACAGAAGCTTGGCAACTCATGTTTCGGTGAGACCGAGTTCAGAATCGGAAAATCCGAGTTTTCTTGGGTTTGGCTTGTGGCTAAGGTGGTTCATCTCGGTGTGACTGAGTTTGGAAAATCGGTGGGACCGAGACTACTTATGAGTGTATATGGCAGTGAAAATTGCTGATAGTTAAGGAGATGTATCACTAAGCACTTGAGCAACCAGATCATCATCATAACCTCATCCCCTTTTAATAGTATTGGCTTTTCCTATGGACTCAATGTGATCTTGGATCACTAAACCAAAAATGGAGTCTTGAGCTTTTGCCAATGCTTGCCTTAGCATTTTGAGGGGTCCACCTCTTTAGTCCTTTTGCCATGCCAATGTGATTGAATTTCCTGAAACATACTTGGTAAAAGCATTAGTCCAACCACAAAGTATGTTGTCATTAATTACCAAAACCACCCGAGGAGCAAATGTGCTTTCAGCGCGGCAACCTATGGTGGCCACCGGAGCCCTTTGCTGGTGCTGGGATTGCTCCTGGAAATTCCCATGTGCCGCCACTTGGAGCAGCACGGGGTCTTGGCGTGGTGGTGCGGGGATGCGGTCATGGCGCACCGGTGCTGGGAGCACGCGGGCACCTTCATGGGGATGAGGGATTTCTTGGCAACTCCTTTCTTGTCGCGCGGGCACCGAACGTGGAGGGTCTCGTCCTGGGGCCGCGCTCCTTGGAGCCAGGGCGCCTTCTTGGGGAGGAGGTGGCGGAGGCACCTCCTGATCCTCGCCTCCTGCGCAGGATGGAGGGCGATGCAGCAAGGGAGATGGCGAAGGAGAGCCCCCTGCGGCGCTGACGAGCTCGGTGATGCGGGCGAGCCAGTCCTCGTAGAGGTCGTCGATGGGACGGTAGTGCAGGAGCTCATGCGCCAGGAGCAGCACAGCGTGCGCGTCCGTGGGGGCGCGACTGGCGTGGGTCGACGAACCGGCTGGAGTCAGCAACGGGGTGGTGGTGCGGCCTTCCCGCCGCACCGAAGGATGCAGGGACGAGGCCTGCTGCTCGTTCCCCGCCGGGCCGGTGGCGGCGTTGGCGGCAGGCGATGGGGAATGATGGGGGCGACCGCCCATGGGCGCCACCTGGGCGACGTGGGTGGCGAGAGCAGCCCGACGCTCGGTGCGAGCCCGACGAGCGTCAGCCATGGATACGGCGGAAGATCAGACGCGACCAGCGGAAGAAAGATTCCGGCGCACCCCTACCTGGCGCGCCAAATGTCGGATTTCGGGTTCCGGCAGACCCTTGAGGTTCGAACTCTGGGGTGCGCACGAAGATCTTTCCCTTACCAGCTCACGTTTCGAAGGCTCGCAAGGAATCTAAGCTAGAAAGAAGAACACACAAGGAACACGAGGTTTATACTGGTTCAGGCCACCATTGTGGTGTAATACCCTACTCCAGTGTGTGGTGTGGTGGATTGCCTCAGGGGCTGATGATGAACAGTACAAAGGGAGAACAACCTCGCGAGGGGCTATTCTTGAGCTGGTGCGATGAACTGCTTGGGTGAGTTCAATCGCTTCTCTCCCTCTCTTTCTCTGATCGATCTGTCCCCCCTCTTGCCCTGTGGTGGCTAGCTCTATTTATAGAGGGAGGCCCTGGGCCTCTTCCCAAATAATGAGAGGGAAGGGCGCCAACAATTGGCCATTTTGAAGGGGAACATCTAGTACACTTATCCTGACTAAAGTTGGTCTACGGCTGCCAAAGGCTCTGACGATGACGCCGTCTTGGGCTCCACGATGACCTCCATCCTGCTGTTCTGCTGGTCTTGGTCTTGTTGCATCGAAACGGTAACCTTTGCCTGATGCCTTGGCCTATGCTTGCCCCCTTTGCACCAAAGGGGAAACAAGGACACTGCGCAGGCCGGCGCCCGCCTGGCGCCCGCCTGGTCTCGATCGTCATGGCTTGCGTCACGGGCTCCTCGCGAGGTGCCCTTGCCTTGATCTCTCCGCCTCCTCGCGATCCTGTCTGATGAGGCTGCTCCTAAGGAAGCTTCCTGTCATCCGCCCCGCGAGGCATGGCCCCTCGCGAGGGTCTTGAGCTTGAGCTGATGAAGCTGGGCTGCACTAGGCCCCCACTTGAGCCACTCCGCAGGCCGCAGGCAGGCAAGTCTGGGGACCCCCGTTCCCAGAACACGAACACACCTGCTGCTCAACAGCCCCGTCAACCACCATCTGATCAACCACAGGCGGAGGAGGCTATCGTGGGTGGTACCGGCCACCTCGACCCCCACGACCACCACGATGACCGCGGAAACCACCCCGCTGTCGGTAGCCAGGGCCAGACGTCCCCTCAACAAAACCTCCTGGGGGCCCCATGAATGGTCGCTCCGCGGAGTCATCGCTCTGCCAAGCATAGCCTCGACCGCTGCCCGTGGACGATGATCCACGGTGCTTACCAGCTCCATACGCATTGATACCATCATGACCCCACTGGCACCGGGGCGCAACCAAAACTTGAGGCGGCGGAGGTGCCTGAGTCTGCACCGTCCCGGCTCGGTTCTGCTGCGGCTTGGCGATGACGTGAGTGATGACCCACAAGTGTAGGGGATCTATCATAGTCCTTTCGATAAGTAAGAGTGTCGAACCCAACGAGGAGCAGAAGGAAATGATAAGCGGTTTTTAGTAAGGTTTTCTCTGCAAGCACTGAAATTGTAGGTAATAGATAGTTTTGTGATAAGATAAATAGTAACGAGCAAAAAGTAAATAAAGTAAATAAAGTGCAGCAAGGTGGCCCAATCCTTTATGTAGCAAAGGATAAGCCTGGACAAATTCTAATAATGAAGAAGGAGCTCTTGAGGACACATTGGGAATTATCATCAAGCTAGTTTTCATCACGTTCATAAGATTCGCGTTCCGTACTTTGATAATTTGATATGTGGGTGACCGACACTTGGGTACTGCCGTAACTTGGACAAGCATCCCACTTATGATTAACCCCTAGTGCAAGCATCTGCAACTACAAAAGGAGTATTAAGGTAAACCTAACCACAACATTAAACATATGGGCCCATATCAACCCCTAACGAAGCAACGCATAAACTAGGGTTTAAGCTTCTGTCACTCTAGCAACCCATCATCTACTTATTACTTCCCCATGCCTTCCTCTAGGCCCAAATAATGGTGAAGTGTCATGTAGTCGACGTTCACATAACGCCACTAGAGGAAAGACAACATACATCTCATCAAAATATCGAACGAATACCAAATTCACATGACTACTAATAGCAAGACTTCACCCATGTCCTCAGGAACAAACATAACTACTCACAAAGCATATTCATGTTCATAATCAGAGGAGTAATAATATGCATAAAGGATCTGAACATATGATCTTCCACCAAGTAAACCAATTAGCATCAACTACAAGGAGTAATCAACACTACTAGCAACCCACAGGTACCAATTTGTGGTTTTGATACAAGATTGGATACAAGAGATGAACTAGGGTTTTGAGAGGAGATGGTGCTGGTGAAGATGTTGATGGAGATTGACCCCCTCCCGATGAGAGGATCCTTGGTGAGGACGTTGGTGATGATTTCCCCCTCCCGGAGGGAAGTGTCCCCAGCAGAACAGCTCCGCCAGAGCCCTAGATTGATTCCGCCAAGGTTCCGCCTCGTGGCGGCGGAGTTTCGTCCCATAAGCTTGCCCATAATTTTTTCCAGGGTAAAAGTGATGATATAGCAGAAGATGGACGCCGGAGGCCCACCAGGGGGCCCAGGAGATAGGGGGCCGCGCCCTACAAGGGGGGGCGCGCCCCTTGTCTCCTGGACAGGGTGTGGGCCCCCTGGTCTATTTCTTTCGCTCATAAATTCTTATTAAATCCAAAAAGTTGTTTCGTGGAGTTTCAGGACTTTTGGAGTTGTTCAGAATAGGCTTCCAACGTTTGCTCCTTTTCCAGCCAGAATTCCAGCGGCGGGCATTCCCCCTCTTCATGGTAAACCTTGTAAAATAAGAGAGAATAGCTATAAGTATTGAGGTATAATGTGTAATAACAGCCCATAATGCAATAAATATAGATATAAAAGCATGATGCAAAATGGACGTATCACCTCCCCCAAGCTTAGACCTCGCTTGTCCTCAAGCGGAAGCCGAAATCGAAAAATATGTCCACATGTTTAGAGATAGAGGTGTCGATAAAAATAAAATACGGACATGAGAGCATCATGATCATTCTAATAACAACAACATATATAGATTTTGTCATATGATTTCCTATGCTCAAGTAATAAGCAATTCACAATGTCAAGTATGGTTCAAAAACTTCATTGGGAACTAACAAACTATAATCTCAGTCATTGAAGTAATTGCAATTTATCGTAACATCAGAAAGAGTCAATAATAGAGCTTTTCAGCAAGCTCACATACTCAACATCTCGTAGTCTCCTATAATTGTTAACACTCACGCAATAGTTGTGGTTATAGAGTTTCAGCCGGACACTGAGAAAGATAGGGGCTTATTGTGTTGCCTCCCAACGTATTCACCTTTAGGTGATGTCAACAATAATAGCCTATGCCAACTTACATCCAATTGGATATATGTATCATGATCTTTCAAACACGAGGAGCTTGCCAAAGGATAAAAATAAAAAGGGAAAGGTGAGCATCACCTTGACTCCAGCATAAAGTAAAAACATAAAGTAAAAGATAGGCCCTTCGCAGAGGGAAGCAGAGGTTGTCATGCGCGTTTAGGGTTGATGCATAAAGTCTTAGTGCAAGAGAACATCACTTTATATTGCCCCTTGTATGTGGACCTTTATTATGCAGTCCGTCGCTTTTATTACTTCCACAACAAGTTTGTACAAAGTTTATTTTCTCTGCACTAATAAGTCATACATATTTAGAGAGCAATTTTTATTGCTTGCACCGATGACAACTTACTCGAAGGATCTTACTCAATCCATAGGTAGGTATGGTGGACTCTCATGGCAAAACTGGGTTTGAGGATATTTGGAAGCACAAGTAGTATCTCTACTTGGTGCAAGGAATTTGGCTAGCAAGAGGGGGAAAGGCAAGCTCAACATGTTTGGAAGGTCAATGACAATATACTTTAACTGAGATGTCGGAAAACATAAACCATTACGTTGTCTTCCTTGTCCAACATCAACTCTTTTAGCATGTCATACTTAATGAGTGCTTCACAATCATAAAAGATGTCCAAGATAATATATTTATATTTGAACCCCTCTTTCCTTATCACTTCCTATTAATTGCAACGATGACCAAGGCTACGTTCATCAACTCTCAACAATTTTTATGCCTCATACTTTCTATGTGTGAAGTTATCACTATCCATAAGATCAATATGAACTCTTTTGTTCTTTCTACTTTCTCAAGATCATAGCAACATAGCAAAGCCCTTGACTCAACACTAATCTTTATTATAGATAGCACACGAACTCGATTACATAAAGATATCACAATGCAAAACTCAAAACTACTTGATATCAAAACTTCAAACTACTAGATCAAGATACTACTAAAAGGATCGAACTAAATAAAGCGGTAAAAATAGGAGCGTGATGGTGATACGATACCGGGGCACCTCCCCCAAGCTTGGCAATTGCCAAGGGGAGTGCCCATACCCATGTGATTATTTCTCCTTCTTCACAGTTGGTGTTATGACCTTCTTGGCGATGATGCCCTTCAGGATACGGTTCTCCTCCTTGAGCTTATTGACTTGTTGTTTGAGGTCCATAACTTCTTTACGGAGCTTGCCCGTAACGGCCAAGGCTCCTTTTACCCAAGGATGCTGCATAGCTTCTGGAGAACAAGTGAAACTCTTTTTCATATTTTCATAAGAGAGAAACCTAGAGTTGGAAGGGATGACCGAAGTAGGGATGGCCAGGCTAGGTAGTTCCCCCATAGTGAATTCTGCTCGGAGACGAGAGGTAACTTCTTGATCTTCCTCCATGGCATCTATCCTTTTCAAATCAGCCTCCATCTCATCCTCCGTTGATGGTCCAAAGTGATAGGCATCGCTATTTGCTCCTGGACCTGGCGTTGGGTGAGACACCCGGCTCTCCCCAACTGACTCCTGAGAAGACATCTTGCTTTATTCTGCAACAGGAACAACTCGAAACAAAAACAGAGGACATTTGCGTGATACGGTGGTCAAAACCTTCGGGAGTATATATAATGAATTTTTACCGACCAAAATACGTAACATACAAGAAAACGGAGTCCGGGAGGCACACGGGTGCCCATGAGATAGGGGGCGCGCCCTATAGGGGGGGCCTCCTCTCTCGTGGGAGCCTCGTGTCCCTTTCGGACTACTTCTTTCTTCCTAAAATTCTTAAATAATCCAAAACTGATAAAAATTGCCATTAGAGTTGTTTTGGACTCGGTTTACTTACCGTACCACTGACCTATGCCTTTTCGGAGTCTGGAACATTCTGGAAAGTGTCTCTTATGTATTCCTCAGGGGTTATGGTTTCAATAATATTAGTTTCAACATTGATAGGACTACCTAAAATATAATGTTTAATTCTTTGACCATTTACCACCCTCGGATTTGTGCCTTCGAAGTGTTGATTTTTATAGCACCAGAACGATAGACCTCCTCGATAACGTAGGGACCTTCCCATTTTGAGAGAAGTTTTCCTGCAAAAAATCTTAAACGAGAGTTGAATAATAACACATAATCTCCTACGTTAAACTCACGCTTTTGTATCCTCTTATCATGCCAGCGTTTGACTTTTTCTTTGAAAAGCTTGGCATTCTCATATGCTTGGGTTCTCCATTCATAAAAGTGAGCTAATATCAAATAACCTCTTCTCACCGGCAAGTTTGAAATCATAGTTGAGCTCCTTAATAGCCCAATATGCTTTATGTTCAAGTTCAAGAGGTAAATGACATGCATTTCCATAAACCATCTTATATGGAGACATACCCATAGGATTTTAATTTGTATGCAGTTCTATAGGCCCATAATGCATCATCAAGTTTTTTGGACCAATTCTTTCTAGATCTATTCACAGTCTTTTGCATAATTAATGTGAGCTCTCTATTGCTCAACTCTACCTGACCACTAGACTGCGGGTGATAAGGAGATGCGATTCTATGATTAACATCGTATTTAGCAAGCATCTTACGGAAAGCACCATGAATAAAGTGTGAACCACCATCAGTCATTAAGTATCTAGGGACTCCAAACCTCGGAAAAATAACTTCCTTAAGCATTTTAATAGAAGTGTTATGATCAGCACTACTAGTTGGAATAGCTTCTACCCACTTAGTAACGTAATCAACATCAACTAAAATATGAGTGTAACCATTAGAGGCAGGAAAAGGTCCCATATAATCAAAGCCCCAAACATCAAACAGTTCAATAACAAGAGAATAATTCATAGGCATTTCTTGACGTCTACTAATGTTACCTATTCTTTGACTTTCATCACAAGATAAGACAAACTTACGAGCATCTTTGAAGAGAGTAGGCCAATAAAAACCAGATTGTAGTACCTTGTGTGCAGTTCTATTTCCAGCGTGGTGTCCTCCATAGGATTCAGAGTGACACTTGCATAGGATCTGTTCCTGTTCATGCTCAGGCACACAATGTCTAATAATACCATCTACTCCTTCTTTATAAAGGTGTGGATCATCCCAGAAGTAATGTCTTAAATCATAAAAGAACTTTTTCTTTTGTTGGTATGTGAAACTAGGTGGTATATATTTAGCAACAATGTAATTAGCATAATCGGCATACCAAGGAGCCGTACGAGAAGCATTGACGACCGCTAATTGTTCATCAGGAAAACTATCATTAATAGGCAGTGGGTCATCAAGAACATTCTCTAACCTAGACAAGTTGTCTGCAACGGGGTTCTCAGCTCCCTTTCTATCAATAATATGCAAGTCAAATTCTTGGAGCAAGAGAACCCATCTAATGAGTCTAGGCTTAGCATCTTTCTTTTCCATAAGATATTTAATAGCAGCATGATCAGTGTGAATAGTAACTTTGGAATCAACAATATAAGGTCTAAACTTATCACATGTAAACACAACTGCTAAGAACTCTTTTTTAGTAGTAGCATAATTTCTCTGGGCAGTATCAAGAGTCTTACTAGCATACTGGATAACATTCAATTTCTTATCGACTCTTTGCCCTAAAACAGCACCTACAACATAATCACTAGCATCGCACGTAATTTCAAAAGGTAAATTCCAGTCAGGTGGCTGAACAATAGGTGCAGTAATCAAAGCTTTCTTAAGTGTTTCAAATGCTTCTACACAATCATCATCAAACACAAAAGGAATATCTTTTTGCAATAAATTAGTCAGAGGCCTAGAGATTTTAGAAAAGTCCTTAATGAACCTCCTATAAAAGCCGACATGACCAAGGAAACTTCTTATACTTTTTATGTCCTTGGGACATGGCATCTTCTCAATAGCATCAACTTTGGCTTTATCAACTTCAATAACTCTCTCGGAGATCTTGTGCCCCAAGACAATGCCTTCATTAACCATGAAGTGACACTTTTCCCAATTCAGGACGAGACTAGTGTCTTCGCGTCTCTGCAAAACTCGATCAAGGTTGCTCAAACAATCATCAAAAGAGGATCCATAGACGGAGAAGTCATCCATGAATACCTCACAAATATTTTCACAAAAATCAGAAAATATAGCCATCATGCATCTTTGAAAGGTAGCAGGTGCATTACATAAACCAAAAGGCATACGTCTATAAGCAAAAGTACCAAAAGGGCAAGTAAAAGTAGTTTTAGATTGATCCTTCGCTGACGCAGGTATTTGAGAGAAGCCAGAATAACCATCTAGAAAGCAAAAATGTGTGTGTTTGGATAGCTTTTCTAGCATTTGATCAATAAAAGGTAAAGGGTAATGATCTTTCATAGTAGCTTTATTTAACTTACGAAAATCAATTACCATCCTATAACCTGTAATAATTCTTTGCGGGATCAATTCATCTTTATCATCAGGAACAATGGTAATACCTCCCTTTTTAGGGACACAATGGACAGGGCTTACCCATTCACTATAAGCAACGAGATAAATAATACCTGCCTCAAGGAACTTTAGAATCTCCTTTCTTACCACCTCCTTCATTTTGGGATTTAATCGTCTTTGAGGATCTCTAACTGGTTTGGCATCTTTCTCCACTGAAATTTTGTGTTGACATAATGTGGGACTAATGCCCTTAAGATCATCCAGAGTATATCCAATAGCAGCTCGGTGTTTCTTCAGAGTTTTCAATAATCTTTCTTCTTCCTTTCTCTGAAAGGTTAGCACCAATAATAACATGATATATTTCTTTTTCATCAAGATAAGCATACTTAAGATTATTAGGTAAAGGTTTGAGTTCAAACACGGGATCACCCTTGGGTGGAGGGGGATCCCCAAGAATTTCAATGGGAAGGTTATGTTTCAACATAGGTTCCTGTTTAAGGAACACTTCATCTATTTCTTCCCTTTCCTTCATAAACATATCGTTTTCATGGTCTAGCAAATATTGTTCTAACGGATCAGTTGGGGAACAACAATGGAAGCAAGACCAATAATTTCATCCTTACTAGGTGGTTCCCTTTCACGAGGTTGTCTACTAAACTTGGCAAAATTAAACTCATGAGACATACCATCTATGCCAACAGTGACAATATTCCTTTCACAATTAATCTTAGCACTAGCCGTATTCAAGAAGGGTCTACCAAAAATAATGGGACAAAAATCATCTTGTGGGGAAGCAAGAACAAGAAAATCAACAGGGTATTTAACCTTCCCGCACAAAACTTCAACATCTCTAACAATCCCAATAGGTTTAATGGTATCCCTATTAGCAAGCTTAATAGTAACATCAATGTCTTCTAATTCAACAGGTGCAATATCGTGCATAATTTCTTTATAAAGATCATAAGGTATCGTACTATCACTAGCACCCATATCACATAAGCCATGATAACAATGATCTCCTATTTTAACAGAAATAATAGGCATGCCTACAACAGGTCTACGTGTCTTAGTATCAGGTCTAGCAATATTAGCAGTCTCACCCAAGAAAGAAATAACATGCCCATCTAAATCCTCATCCAAGAGATCTTTAACCATAGCAATATTAGGTTCAACATTAATTTGTTCAGGAGGTGTATAGGTCCTAGTATTACTCTTACGAACAACAGTCGAAGCTTTAGCGTGATCTTTTATCCTAACAGGAAAAGGAGGTTTTTCAACATAAGCAGTAGGAACAATAGGATCACTATATGTAATAGTCTTTTCTTCGACTGTAATAGGTGCAACTACTTTCACTTCAATGGGAGGATTATATTTAAACCACTTCTCTTTAGGAAGATCAACGTGAGTAGCAAAAGATTCACAAAAAGTAGCTACTATCTCAGAGTCAAGTCCATACTTAGAGCTAAATCCACGGAAAGCATCGGTATCCATAAAAGATTTAACACAATCGAACTTAGGTGTCATACCTGACTCCTTACCATCGTCGGAACCCCAATCTTCTGAGTTGTGTTGAATTCTTTCCAATATGTCCCATTTGAAATCAATAGTCTTCAGCATATAAGAACCAGCACAGGAAGTATCGAGCAGGTTGCGATTATCGAGAGAAAGCCGAGCATAAAAATTCTGAATAATCATTTCCCGAGAGAGCTCAGGATTGGGGCATGAATACAACATTGACTTAAGCCTCCCCCAAGCTTGAGCGATGCTTTCTCCTTCGTGAGGCCAGAAATTATATATGTAATTATGATCACGATGGACAAGATGCATAGGATAGAACTTCTGGTGAAATTCCAACTTCAATCGCTTATAATTCCAAGATCTCGTATCATCACATAGCCTATACCATGTCATTGCATCTCCCTTCAAAGATAAAGGTAAGACCTTCCTTTTGACAACATCATCGGGAATACCTGCAAGCTGAAATAATCCACAAACTTCATCCACAAAGATAAGGTGTAAATCGGGATTCAATGTTCCGTCTCCTGCAAAAGGATTAGCTAGCAGTTTTTCTATCATACCCGAAGGAATCTCAAAGTGAATATTTTCATAAAGTTCAGTAGGTTGAGGAGCATCTCTTTGCTCTTCTGGTTGGGGTGAAGATACCCCAAACAAGCCTCTCAAAGGATTAGTTTCCATAGTGACAAGTAACAGAAAATTTCAGCACACTATATAAATGTTTCCTTACCAAGTTCCACTCACCAAAAGCGCTACACTCCCCTACAACGGCGCCAGAAAAGAGTCTTGATGACCCACAAGTGTAGGGGATCTATCATAGTCCTTTCGATAAGTAAGAGTGTCGAACCCAATGAGGAGTAGAAGGAAATGATAAGCGGTTTTCAGTAAGGTTTTCTCTGCAAGCACTGAAATTGTAGGTAATAGATAGTTTTGTGTTAAGATAAATAGTAACAAGAAAAAAGTAAATAAAGTGCAGCAAGGTGGCCCAATCCTTTATGTAGCAAAGGATAAGCCTGGACAAATTCTAATAATGAAGAAGGAGCTCCCGAGGACACATTCGGAATTATCGTCAAGCTAGTTTTCATCACGTTCATAAGATTCGCGTTCGGTACTTTGATAATTTGATATGTGGGTGGACCGACACTTCGGTACTGCCCTAACTTGGACAAGCATCCCACTTATGACTAACCCCTAGATTGATTCCGCCAAGGTTCCGCCTCGTGGCGGCGGAGTTTCGTCCCGTAAGCTTGCCCACAATTTTTTCCAGGGTAAAAGTGATGATATAGTAGAAGATGGACGCCGGAGGCCCACCAGGGGGCCCAGGAGATAGGGCGCCGCGCCCTACAGGGGGGGCGCCCACCTGTCTCCTGGACAGGGTGTGGGCCCCCTGGTCTATTTCTTTCACTCATAAATTCTTATTAAATCCAAAAAGTTGTTTCGTGGAGTTTCAGGACTATTGGAGTTGTGCAGAATAGGTTTCCGATGTTTGCTCCTTTTCCAGCCAGAATTCCAGCTGCCAGCATTCCCCCTCTTCATGGTAAACCTTGTAAAATAAGAGAGAATAGCCATAAGTATTGAGATATAATGTGTAATAACAACCCATAATGCAATAAATATTGATATAAAAGCATGATGCAAAATGGACGTATCAGTGAGGCGGCGGGGCCGGCCTCGGCTGCCCGGTCAACAGCCCCGGTGCAGGCAGCCTCGGCGCAGCACCACCCCGGCCCACATTGGTGTTCCCGGCAGCACCCGGCGCCGGAGGCCGGTGACCCACAGGAGCAGGCGCCATGGGTCTGGGACCGGGCAACACGCCGCCCCGGCCCACGGCCGCACCGACCGGAACCGTACCCTGACCAGCCGGTTGGACCAGTGAAGATGCTCACCCACGGCTAGTCCCAGGAGCCAGCGACAGCGCAGTACTGCGGCCACCGCCCGCGGCCGACGGTAGTGGAGCTCCAGCCCCAGCGGCTGGCGGCGGCACCGCGCCACGGCCTCTGCCAGAGCCCTGCGGCGCGCGGCCCCTAGGCGTCCGGTTCCCTGTGGCACAACGGGCTTCTTCCCCAGTGGCAAGGACCCTCCGCGACCCGCCATCGTTCTGAGCGGAGGAATACGCCGAGCCCTACCACCCCCAGCCGAACGGAGGTTTGGACTCCGGCGATGACGAAACCTAACTGGCGGCACGATACGACATGACGATCGCACTGAGGACACAACCTCGTCCTCAATAGCGACCGGGATAGGATCAACCTGGGCCTCATACCCAGGCGTTCCCGACCCAACCACCATGCCCACTACGCCGCGGTCCTCCCCCAAGAAAAAAAGCTCGGCACCGGGTTAGCCTGGGCCTCATACCCATCTAACCCCGGCCCAACCTGACTCGGTCCACTAGCAACCTGATCCGGCCCCTCTCGGCCAATCAGGAAATTGAAACACCGCGCCCGATCCTCGGCGATCCCGAGGCCCGAAATTCCGGGAGTTACAAGCTTAGGCGCCGCCGGCGCCGATCTGGCCGTCGTCCGGCGAACGTTCTTCTTCCTCTAAACAACTATCCAAGACTCCGGCCTAACTAGATCAAAAACGGTAAGATTAGGACGACTAACCTTCGGGAGAGGGCCTTTCCATGGCTTGACCGCCGCCGACGAAGTTCTCTGGTGAACTAAAGGGCAAACCCTCTCCCTCTCTCGCCCGCATGAAGCCCAATCCTGGCCGATCATGGAGAGGCAGCACATCGTCGATAGTTGTCGCCACTTCCTCCTTCGTGTAGCCGGCATTGAACTAGTCGTTGACGTGATCCGAAGGACTCGGCGACGGCGGTGATGGCGGAGCATCGTCCGCATCCCCGTCCACGTCGTCCTCCTCCGCGTCCGCCAGCGCCCAAAACCGGCCTCCAACCCGCCTTTGATCGCCGGAGAGGAGAGGCGGTGCGCGAGCGGTTCCCCCGCCCGTTGCCCCCCCGTTGCCCCTCCACTTGCATTAGCCATCTGGGCTTGCTCTTGTGTGCTCCTAAAAAAGGGAGAGATTTTCACTTCCCGGCCTCTGTGAGGGAGTCCTAGATTAGGGGGTATCCGGACAGCCGGACTGTGTACAACGTCCGGACTATTGAAGCGTGAAGATACAAGACTCAAGACTTCGGCCCGTGTCCGGATGGGACTCTCCTTTGCGTGGAAGGCAAGCTTGGCGATCCGGATATTGTGTTTCCTTCCTTGTAACTGACTCCATGTAAACCCTAGCCCTCTCCGGTGTCTATATAAACCGGAGAGGTTGGTCCTTAGAAGGCCGATCACAATTACAATCATACCATCATAGGCTAGCTTCTAGGGTTTAGCCTCTACGATCTCGTGGTAGATCTACTCTTGTACTACCCATATCTTCAATATTAATCAAGCAGGAAGTAGGGTTTTACCTCCATCAAGAGGGCCCGAACCTGGGTAAACATCTGTGTCCCTTGCTTCCTGTTACCATCAGCCTTGACGCACAGATCGGGACCCCCTACCCGAGATCCGCAGGTTTTGACACCGACATTGGTGCTTTCGTTGAGAGTTCCTCTGTGTCGTTGCTGCAGGCCTCGATGGCGCCTTCAATCGTCAACAAAGCGGTCCAGGGAGAGATTTTTCTCCCGGGGCAGGTCTTCATGTTTGGCGGCTTCACACTGCGGACCAATTCGCTTGGCCTGCTGGAGCAGATCGATGGCTATGCCCCCGGCCACCAGGTTAGGTTCGGAAACTTGAACTACACAGTTGATATCCGCGGAGACTTGATCTTTGATGGATATGGGCCTGCGCCGGGATCACCGAACAGTCACGACGAGCACAGCTTAAACCTGCTGCCGGACAAAGCTCAGGATCTAAACCCGGAGCAAGTTGCGTTGCCTAAGGACGGAGGGGTGGACCTCGCCCTGCAGGCCGCACACTCATCGGCGATGGAGCCGAACACGGGTCTCACCTCTGTGGTGCCCTTTGACTTCGGACCCCCGGATTCACATCCGGATGTTGGTCCCTGTCCGTGCCCTCCCAAGCCCGCCGAGCCTGGTTGGGCTCCGGTAATTGAATTCACCGCTGCGGATATCTTCCAGCACTCGCCCTTTGATGACATGCTGAATTCGTTAAAAACTCTCTCTTTGACAGAAAATTCTGGGCCGAACTATGTCCGGCTCGAGTGGGAAGCATGCGAGAAGGAATTCGTACCCACCCACCACCCACTTCATAGCCACGGTTGATGATTTAACCGACGTGCTTGACTTCGACTCCGAAGGCATCGATGGTATGGACGACGATGCAAGAGAAGATTCGGAATCTATGGGGTACTGGACTTCTGCCTCATCACACGACATATACATGGTGGATACGCCCAAGGAGGACGATGGTGATAATCTGGAAGATAAGACCCCCGGGCAAAAGCCAAAGCAACGGTGCAGACGCCGTTCCAAGTCTAGCAACAGAAAAAATATCAGCAAGAGCGCCAGAAGGATCGATACTCCGGTCAACCACAAAGGTAACAATGTCCATACGGAACCAGTGATGGAGCAGGATGAACCAGGTCACGCCGAATACAGTTCGGAGCAGACGCCCGAGGGCAATTGTCGGTGTACTAAAGTAGGGGTACCTTAGTACCCCGAACTTGTGCACGGGCAGTCGCAGCACCCCGCGGCAAAGCTTGCCGGGCTCCGCCAAGACCCTCTGTCATTTCCTATTACTGCCATTCAAGAACAAAGTATTAACTAAGAAGGCAAGACCCCGGCAAGAGGCACTTGCCGGGAAGGACAAGGCCCCGGCAAGAGGAGCTTGCCGGGAAGGACAAAGACCCCGGCGAGAGGAGCTTGCCGGGAAGGCCAACCAAGGCGCTTCAGAGAAACTTTCCGCGACGCCCCGCGCGTCCCGGCAAGGCACGACGAGCGACAAGCTTGCTGGTGCGACAAGATGAGGGCCGCGGCGAGGCGCTTGCCACGGCAAGGCTGCCACTCTGCACCCGAGCTCCAGCGCATCCAACGACGTGTCATCCCAGGACTACCCCAGGAGCACGTGGCGAAGCGTTGTGCAGCCATGCGGTGCGAGGTGACAAGCGAAGCTAACAAGGAGGCCATCGTGGCGATCGGTGGCACCCCTAACGGTCGTTTCCTTGCACTGTTGGGGCGACCGGACGGGCATTAAATGCCCTTGTCCCCTGCCGTCAGAGTTAGGTAGGGGACACTGTTGGACACTGTTGTACCAACCTGCGTATTTACCTTTCTACCCCTCTTTCTACGCTGCCACCTGTCGGTGACCCCCTTAGACTATAAAAGGGAGGCCCATGCGCACGTAGAAGAGGTTCGGTTCATTCGACTCATCCAACACCACTACACGCTCGCGCTCTCGAGCAAGAACAAATACAAACACAAAGCAGCAGTAGGAGTTTTATCTTTCCGGAGAGCTCCGAAGCTAGGTAAAAGCCCCCCGCGTGTCGTCGCCTCGATCTGCTCTGCGTGCGCCCTCCGCTCCCTTGCCGGACCAGAAGGGGCCCCCTGCCCCATAGGTGTTCGTGCTCCCACAGGACATCTTTGGCGCGCCAGGTAGGGGGGCGTCGAGGTCGTGCGTATCTGATCTGGCGTCTACGCGCGCTACATCAGCATCTTCATCAACATGCCACCGAAGAAGAAGACTTCGGAGGTGGCCGCTCCGTCTGCAACCGTCCCACCGCCACCGGAGCAAATGGGCGGTGGGGTGGACGCCGGCGGAGGAGCGGGCGCCAGCGGAGGGACTCACATCGTCACCCGGTCCAAAGACAAGGCCCCGCAAGGTTCCGCATCTGCACATCCACCGCACCCCTCCCAGGAGGTGCAAGATCGACAACGCCACGGTGCTCCTAGCATCGTGCTCGCGTTGGAGCAAGGCCAAGCTGGTGGGTCGCGGGACGTTCAAGGCCAGCATGCGCGCCAACACGCTGGCACGAGCGCAGTGCGGTCGCCTGGACAAGATGCTGCTCCTTCTAACACTGTTAGAAGTTTGAGCATGTCTCGCACCTCGCACCGCTCGCCACCGCCACCCAAGACTCCAGAGGAAGCGCTGGCCCGAGCCCAGCTGCTTCTAGATTACCCTCTGGCGCCAGATAAGATCGACGACTGGAGGGCGGCCATTTACAGCCTCATCGGCTTCGCCAACGGCGACAAGCCCCGGCAACCGAGCACGTCGAAGCCCCGGCAAGACGCCCAGGCGCAAGCCGACGCCGCAAGACCGCTGGGGGTGCCACCACCGTGCACTCCCAGCCCCGAAGGCCAAGATCGCCGACTCGCCGGGCCAACCTCGACGCTGACTCCACCGCGTCATCGGACCCGCGAACTCGCCGTGATCAACGCCAAGTTCTTCAAGAACGACGGCACGAAGACGCTTGTACTCGCATCGAGCGCAGAAGGGAAGCGCGGCATCAATCTGACCAGCGCACTGGGCCCAGTGTCGATATGCATGCGCCAGGGGAACCAGGCGACTTACCGTATACGGCAGGTTGCCCTGCGTTCACCCGTGAGCTGCGGCAAGTCCAGTGGCCCAGAACCAAGAACTTCAAACCAGACGTGCCCGAGAAGTACGATGGCAGGATACATCCGTCAGAGTTCCTCAGCGTCTACACCATCGCGGTGCAGGCTGCCGGAGGACGCGACGAGAAGATCCTTGCCAACTACTTCCCGCTGGTGCTCAAGCCCAACGTCAGATCTTGGCTCATGCACTTGCCGGACGGCTCCATCTCTTCGTGGGCGGACCTGTGTCATCAGTTTGTCGGCGCCTTCACAGGCGGCCACAAACCCCATGGCCAGGAGAGTGATCTGCATCTGCTCGTCCCGAAGGAGGGAGAGCCCCTGCGCAAGTACATACAGAGATTCAGCCAGGTGCAGCGCAACATCCCAGACGTCCACCCTGCCGCGGTTATCAGCGCATTCCATCAGAACATGCGTAACCGCAGGATGAGGGAGGAGATGGCGATGTGCAAGATCAGAGATGTCAGCGAGCTATATGCTCTAGCCGACAAGTGTGCACGGGCTGAGGAGGGGAGGAAAATCCCCGGAGAGACTGCAGGAGCAGAAGGATCTGACAGTGAGGATGCCGCCCCGGCAAGGAAGAACCGGAGGCGGAACAACAGAAAAAGAAAGGCTAAGGATGTGCTAGTTGTCGAGCATTCTGGCGACGGAGGCGGATCCGACAAGGCCAAAGCTAGTGAGTCCGGCGAGGCTGTGGTAGCCGCTGACAAGCAGGATGGCTCCGGCAAGCAATATTGCAAGATCCACCGCATCAGGGGCCATGAACTCCAAACCTACAAGAAAGTTGAGCAGATGGCGGAGCTACAGAAAGCTGAGTATGAGCGCCGCGACAAGGAGAGGGCCCAGGGAGGTGGCGGAGGATCCGACAAGAAGCTTCCCGCCCGGGGAGGGCGCCGCGGCATGGCCAAGCCGCGACAAGGAGACAGGCCTCCCCGTGGCCGCGACAAGGACGAAGACGAAGATGAGGATGATGAGATGGAGGAAGATGAAGCTGATGACCAAGAGTTTCAGAAGGCAACGGAGGTGTTGTGCATCGACGGCGGTGCCTCTCTGCACACCTCGCACCGCCAACTCAAGCAGTGGGTGCGAGAAGTGAGCGCAGCGGAACCGTCCGTCGAGTCGCGCAAGCCTCTGAAGTGGTCCAGCATGCCCATCATCTTCGATGTTGAGGATCACCCTGATCGCATCACTGCGGTCGGGTGCTTGCCGATGTTGGTTTCGCCAACCATCCGCAACCTCAAGGTCACGGAGATGTTGGTTGACGGCGGGGCCGGCCTGAATCTGATCTCTTCCGTAGTGCTCAAGAAACTCCAGATCCCCGACAGCGAGCTCGAAGAGACTGGTACCTTTCACGGAATAAACCCGGGAAGGAGCAAGCCGAAGGGGAAGATCACACTGCCAGTGACGTTTGGCAGCGAGCTGAATTTCAGGACAGAGAGGGTCACATTTGACGTCGCTGATTTCCCATTGCCCTACAATGGGATACTCGGTCGACCAGCGCTTGCCAAGTTCATGGCAGCCTCTCATTACGCCTACAATGTGCTCAAGATGCCTGGTCCGATAAGTGTCATTTCTGTCCAAGGCGACAAGAAGGACGCACTTATCTGCACCGACGAGATCTACCGGGAAGCAGCAGCCGCAGCAGAGCGCAAACCACTTGCCGCTGAAGCCCCCCGGGGGAAGAAGAAGACCAAGTCCGGCAAGAGCAGCTCTGATGCCCACTCCGGCAAGCGCGCCTCTTCGGAGTGCTGCGCTACCGTCGAGGACGCACCATCGAGCTCCACCGGCAAGTGTAAGAAGGCAAAGACAGCCTCACAAGAGACTAAGTCCGGCAAGCGTAGCTCTGATGCCCACTCCGGCAAGCGCGCCTCTTCGGAGTGCTGCGCTGCCGTCGAGGATGCACCATCGAGCTAGAGCACAGTCGTTCTTAAGTTCTTAGGTTATGTTCCTTGAACGGCCGTGCCTTGTATGAAAAACCTGTGTGTAGAGGAACCGGCTTGTGGCTGGGTTGCGCCCTTACTTTGTTTCGAGTCCACTCAACAAATGAAAGTGGGCTGCAACTAGCCCCGACGAGGTTTCTTGCCGGAGGCAGCACCGCCAGCGGGCTGCTGATGTTCCGCACTCAGCAACTGTGCTAGCGCCGGCAAGTTCCCTCAAAGCGTAGGGTAAAAACATACAAAGGCACAGGGTCAAGTAAAGGATATAACATAGCAGTTGGCGTCGTTCAAAGAAGCGCAGCCTTGCCGGGACACAGACGACAGAAAAGCTAAGTTATCCAAGTCCGAGCACAGAGCCCAGCCAGTTTCAAATTCTTATGTTATATTCCTTGAACTGCCGCGCTTTGTATGGAAAACCTGTACGGGGAGGAATCGCCTCGCGGCTAAGTTGCGCCCTTGATTTGTTTCGAGTCCGCTCAACAATACAAGTGAGCTGCAATTAGCCCCGACAAGGTTTCTTGCCGGAGGCAGCACCGCCAGCGGGCTACTGATGTTCCGCACTCAGCAAGTGTGCTTGCGCCGGCAAGTCCCCTCAGAGCGTAGGGTAAAAACATACAAGGGATGCGACAGAATAAAGGATATAACATAGCAATCATTGCCACAGAGCGCAATCAGTTTCAAATCTTTAAGGTTATGTTCCTTGAACAACCGTGCCTTGTATGAAGAGCCTGTGCGCGGAGGAATCGACTCGTGGCTAAGTTGCACCCTTGATTTGTTTTCGAGTCCACTCAACAATACAAGTGAGCTGCAACTAGCCCGACGAGGTTTCTTGCCGGAGGCAGCACCGCCAGCGGGCTGCTGATGTTCCGCACTCAGCAAGCGTGCTCGCGCCGGCAAGTTCCCTCAAAGCGTAGGGTAAAAACATACAAGGCACAGAATCAAGTAAAGGGCATGACATAGCAAGCTTTGCTTAGAATAAAGTTATATATTACAGTAAATAACTTGCCGCGCTCTAAGAGATTGTTCCTATGACACATCTAGCAGCAGCAAGAACAAGGAAAGCGAAGAAAGGTGCGCCGGCACCTGGATCCCGGCAAGCCAGAGTCGCCGGGGGCTGCGATATCAGATAAGTTTTTCATCCCTCATCATGCATCCTTTTATGGACTGAGGAGCGCGAAGTTATATTCCTCGAACGTCTGTGCCTTGTGTGGAAAGCCTGTGCGCGGAGGAATCGACTCGTGGCTAAGTTGCGCCCTTGATTTGTTTTCGAGTCCGCTCAACAATACAAGTGAGCTGCAACTAGCCCCGACAAGGTTTCTTGCCGGAGGCAGCACCGCCAGCGGGCTGCTGATGTCCCGCACTCAGCAAGCGTGCTCGCGCCGGCAAGTTCCCTCAAAGCGTAGGGTAAAAACATACAAGGCACAGAAACAAGTAAAGGATGTAACGTAGCAAGTTTCCCCTTTTTCATTAAAAAACATCCCATTCGGGTACAGTCCATAGAGGATGAAAAACATGAAAGAGAGGATTACAAGCTTTAGATGCAACTAAGGCCCAAAGGCTTACAAATTGAAAAGATAAGGTGCCCGTAAATCCTTTTCCTGTCCCCCTTTTCAGGAGGTAGGTCAAGGAGGCGAAAAGGGCAAAAGAAACTCCTAGGTGCACTACGGGTGCCAGAAGACACCAAGAGAACATCCCGGGGGCCAGCCGGGGGCTTGGCGGAGACGGAGGCGCCGGAAGCAGAAGTTGAAGAAAGGAGAAGATGAGGAAGTGCGGGTTTCTGCGCTCCCCTCTCACCCTTCTTAAAGGAGCGAGGTGGGGGCTCGGCCGCCCCGCTCGACGAATCAGAGCACGGGAAGGGCAGGGAATCGGGGCCGACCCGCTGCCTCCGCCCGTGACAGCTCGGTTTCCCACTTCCACCGCCCACGACCCCACGCGCATGGGGGCCGCGTGGCGGGGATGCAGAGCCGAGACGACAGATGAGGTGACCTCGCCCCACCTCGTGATCGCAGGGGGAGGGCGCCTTGAAAGTCGCGCACGCCACCCACGCCTCCCACGACGCCGCGATCGACGCGTGCCGTTACGGGGGGACGCGGTGGATACGGAGTGGGTCTGGCGTGGACCCAGGCCGCCTATGCCCGTGCACTGTTTTGGGCCTGGCCCAACAGCGCTCGGCACCGTGTATGGCCAAGGCCCGGGGGCTCCTGTCGGTGTACTAAAGTAGGGGTACCTTAGTACCCCGAACTTGTGCACGGGCAGTCGCAGCACCCCGCGGCAAAGCTTGCCGGGCGTCCACCAAGACCCTCCGTCATTTCCTATTACTGCCATTCAAGAACAAAGTATTAACTAAGAAGGCAAGACCCCGGCAAGAGGCACTTGCCGGGAAGGACAAGGCCCCGGCAAGAGGAGCTTGCCGGGAAGGACAAAGACCCCGGCGAGAGGAGCTTGCCGGGAAGGCCAACCAAGGCGCTTCAGAGAAACTTGCCGCGATGCCCCGCGCGTCCCGGCAAGGCACGCGAGCGACAAGCTTGCTGGTGCGACAAGATGAGGGCCGCGGCGAGGCGCTTGCCGCGGCAAGGCTGCCACTCTGCACCCGAGCTCCAGCGCATCCAACGACGTGTCATCCCAGGACTACCCCAGGAGCACGTGGCGAGGCATTGTGCAGCCATGCGGTGCGAGGTGACAAGCGAAGCTGACAAGGAGGCCATCGTGGCGATCGGTGGCGCCCCTAACGGTCGTTTCCTTGCACTGTTGGGGCGACCGGACGGGCATTAAATGCCCTTGTCCCCTGCCGTCAGAGTTAGGTAGGGGACACTGTTGGACACTGTTGTACCAACCTGCTTTTTACCTTTCTACCCCTCTTTCTACGCTGCCACCTGTCGGTGACCCCCTTAGACTATAAAAGGGAGGCCCATGCGCACGTAGAAGAGGTTCGGTTCATTCGACTCATCCAACACCACTACACGCTCGCGCTCTCGAGCAAGAACAAATACAAACACAAAGTAGCCGTAGGAGTTTTATCTCTCCGGAGAGCTCCGAAGCTGGGTAAAAAACCCCCGCGTGTCGTCGCCTCGATCTGCTCTGCGTGCGCCCTCCGCTCCCTTGCCGGACCAGAAGGGGCCCCCTGCCCCATAGGTGTTCGTGCTCCCACAGGATTCCCCACGATAGCAATGATCCAGAGGGACGAGTTCATCAAACCGACCCAGGACAAGAAGACAGTCCAGACGATGATGCATTCATAATTCCGGAAGAACGCGTGGAACGAGATAACCTTCATAGAAAGCTTATGGCCACAGCAAGAAGTCTGAAGAAGCAGAAGCAACGGCTTAAAGCCGCACAAGAAACGCTCAATCGCAGATGGAACAAAGTGCTAGACACTGAAGAAAGATATGGCGACGATCGCCATACAAAGAGCTACCCAAAACACAAGCTACTGCCAGAATTCGAAGACGAGGCCGTTCCACCAAAGAGTGACACGACCAGGAGGCCAGACATACCACTTCATAACCACAACAAAGCAGCTACTGACGCTGCACACGATCTACGTGAGCACCTGGATAAGAAAGCTGGCGCAGCTAGGTCCATCTACGGATCTAAAGGACACACCCCAGCGAGGGACCATGGTCATCAAAACGATTATGCTAATCAAATACCAGTTCGGAATAAACACCGGACACAACAACAGCCGACGACATGCCACAGCACGTCCAGATACAGAGGGGCTGCTCACCCCCTGTGCTTTACCGAAGAGGTACTGGATCATGAATTTCCATAGGGCTTTAAACCTGTGAACATAGAGGCATATGACGGAACGACAGACCCAGGGGTCTGGATCGAGGACTTTATCCTGCATATACACATGGCTCGTGGGGATGACCTCCACGCCATCAAATACCTTCCCCTCAAACTGAAGGGACCAGCTCAACACTGGTTGAAAAGCCTCCCCGAAAAATCAATTGGGAGTTGGGAGGAACTCGAGGACGCTTTCAGGGCCAATTTTCAAGGGACTTATGTCCGGCCTCCGGATGATGACGATTTAAGTCACATAATCCAACAACCCGGAGAGTCCGCCCGCAAGCTTTGGAACAGATTTCTCACTAAGAAGAATCAAATTGTCAATTGTCCGGATGCCGAAGCCTTAGCGGCATTCAAACACTGCATCCGTGACGAGTGGCTTGCCAGACACCTCGGCCAAGAAAAGCCAAGGACAATGGCAGCCCTAACAAGCCTTATGACCCACTTTTGCGCAGGTGAAGATAGCTGGCTAGCCCGTAAAGGCACCAGCGACCCCAGCACATCCGAAATAAGGGATGGCAACGGGAAGCCACGGCGTAATAAAAATAAACGCCAAAACAAGGAAGAGAGCCCGAACAACGCAACGGTTAATGCCGGATTCAGGGGCTCTCGACCTGATCAGCAAAAGAAGCCATCTAAAGGAAGCAAAGAGGGCCCGTCCGGTCTGAACAGATTCCTGGACAGACGGTGCCAAATTCATGGCACCCCTGACAAACCTGCGAACCACACGCACAGAGAGTGCTGGGTCTTCAAACAGGCCGGCAAACTAAATGTCGACCACAAGGGAAGGGAAACACCAAGTGAAGACAAGGATGAACCTCGCCATCCGAACACTGGGGGGCAGAAAAAATTCCCTCCAGAGGTTAAAACAGTGAACACGATCCACGCGACTCGTACATCCATGAGAAGGCGTGAACGCACGCATAGAGACGCGTGCGATATAGAGCCCATCGTACCTAGACCTAACTACTGGATGTCTTATCCAATTACCTTCGACCGCTTGGACGGCCAAACTACTATTCGGCATGAAGGATCAGAGGCCTTGGTGCTTGACCCAATAATCGACGGATACCATCTCACCCACGTCCTCATGGACGGCGGCAGCGGTCTCAATCTAATATATGAGGACACCGTCCGCAGGATGGGGATAGACCCATCCAGAATTAGTCAAAGCAAAACCACCTTTGAACGGGTGATACCAGGCGTTGAAGCCTACAGCCGGGGCTCCGTCATACTAGAGTTAACATTCGACTCTCCAGGCAACTCCAGAAGCGAAGAACTACTCTTCATCATCGCACCCTTCCAAAGCAACTATCACGCATTGCTTGGAAGAACGGCCTTCGCCCGCTTCGACGCACTACCGCACTATGGCTACCTTACACTCAAGATGCCCTGTCCACGTGGCGTCATTACCGTTAGCGGAATAACAAAGCGCTCTTCATGCGCAGAGGAACACGCGACGGCCCTAGCGGCCGGACTATAAGCGGCCTCTAATACCAAAAAACATAACTGGTCGTTAAGACCACTGACACGGTTAGACGAGTCCGGTAGCCCAGATAAAATTGAACCAGGGCACCGTATATGTAATCCCATAGCGGATACCAGGGGCTATAAACACTTAATAAAGCCCCACACTTGGCTCAACCTTATTGGCACGCCAACATCTTACACCTTTACTATCCATCGCATACTTACGTTATACTCTCCTACGAGTTTTCTTTTTCCACAGACAACGTTCGCGCGACACCCTTCTAGAACACGACACAACGGAGACAAAGGCTGTCAGGACCCCGACTCAATGTCACATCGATCTAGCCTGTAACACCTCATATCACTTTGCGGCCTCACGCACGGTTTCCCCACGGGTGTCGCCTTACCTTTGCCCGGGACCGTTTGCGCCTTTTGGCACACGTATATGATAGTGTCGCTAGCATCCATATGAAAAGGAGCCCGGGCTGACATGGCTAGTCGTAAACCCAAAGTGGCACAGACTTACAGGGACAGGCATCCATGACCCAGCATCGAACGTGTCGGTCATCAGCAAGTAAGTTCCAGGCTGTAGCGCTGGGCTAGCAGGACTCCGGTAAACTGGGCTGTAGCAGGCTAACAGGACTCCGGTACTCAATGCGTGGCATTTCCCCGAAGGGACAGACACAGGAACGAATAAGGACACATGCCGGCCAGCCTAATTATTCCGGAGCAGTAGCAAGCTACCATGGCTCAGTGGAATCACTAGGAGACATTTCCCGGTAAGAGAGGCTACTAAAGATAAACAACTAGATAGTCAGATCCCACACATACCAAGCATTTCAATCATACACACAATATGCTCGATATGTGCAAATACAACAAGGCATCACAACATGACTCTACGACACAAGTACTTTATTTAATGGCTCGGAGAGCCATACATAGCATACACACAAGTACGGGTCACACGACCCACATTCAAGTCATACAAGCATGCAAGCCAACAGCGAAAGTGTTTTGTCTGAGTACAGACAACTAGTAAAATAAAAGAGGCTTGGGTAAGCCTAGCTATACTACATGGTCCTTCACTTGCTCATGATCACCACCTGGGCCTTAGTCTACTCATCGATGTCAACGTCTACGAAGAACCCGTCGGAAGGGGTCGTGGCATCTTCTGAAAAATGTAAATTAAAGCAACATGAGTACAAAGGTACTCAGCAAGACTTACATCAGATCCTACATACATGCATATTATCAAGAAGGGTTGGTGGGGTTATTGCAGCAAGCCAGCTTTGACTCTTGGCTAAGCTAGCCTACGAGACTCCAACTTGAAATAGTTTTGCGCACTCGAGTCCACTACTCACCACTTCAATACACTACCAAGGATCCACCTCCGTCTTCCTACGGAAGGGCCATCCTCGGCACTCACGCTTATCTTGAGGCTTTTAGTAGTTTCCATTTACTTGTCTATGAACTATATAGGCAACCAAGTAGTCCTTTACCGCGGACGCGGCTATTCGAATAGATGATGTTAACCCTGCAGGGGTGTACTTCTTCATACATGTTTCCACCACTTAGCGTCTGCACACGACATGTGCTCGGCAGACTTCAAGCGAAAGCCGACGTGGGTGTAGACCACGACCTACCTAGACACTCAAGTCTCTAGTCCAGGTTTATCGCCTATTTGGGTTCCATCTATGAGGAGATCCGGCCGAAGTTTCGCTCACAGCCCCAAACGATGTGAGCAGGGTTCCCGAGACACCAAACGGGCACCCGGTACACCGTGCCACGTACCTACCGCATCACAGCCCACCCCTACGGTCAGCGCTGTCCACGGCCTCCAGTAGGCTACAAACACCAAAAACTACTTGCAACTCCTGGACAGAGGACTAGGGTGAATAAGAAGTCGAGCGGGGTCATATTTCAGGGCCCAATGTATGGTAGTAGCTGATTCTTAAATCACACATACAGATCTCAGTGCTTAAGGACGGCCTCAATGAAACAACCCACCATGTACTCCTATATGGCCTCTCATCGATACCTTTACCAAATCGTGTTCAACACCTTACTCTCATACTGACACGATCATTTCACTCTAGCCCATCACCAGATGAACCAGACCTGACACGGCTCTAAGCATAGCAGGCATAGCAAGGTAGGAACAACACAATCATATGGCTTCAATCAACTCCTACACATGCTAGTGGGTTTCATCTAGTTACTGTGGCAATGACAGGTCATGCAGAGGAAATGGGTTCAACTACCGCAGCACACAGCAGTTTGAATCGCGTTGTCTTAATGCAGTAAAGGAGAGCAGAAGCGAGAACATGGGATTTTATCGATATGATCAAATGGTTGGTTGCTTGCCTGATGGGTCGGTGCACTGGTATTGCTCTTCGTTGGGGTTATCACGGTACTCCTCGGGGGCAGAACCTACCGCAGAGAGCACCGATACACAAACATTACCAAACAGTATGCAACAATATGATGCATGCATGAGACATGGCAAAATGAGTGTATTGGGCTAATGCAACTAAGAACAGATGGGTTTGAACTTATTTGAACCAATGATTCAAAGTCCAAACTCATAAGTTGCCATTTTAAGTGCTTTATCTTGTTCTGTGATAAACAGCAGGTTAGCTTGTTTAAATATGCATGAAACCAGTACAGATGGAAAGATTGGATTTTTTTGATCATTTTTCATATATAATTTGTCTCATTTGGAGTTACAGATTAATTTCTATGAATTTTTGAAGTTTGTAGCAATTTCTGGAATTTCCTGTGTAAAAGTAATTCCAGTAATTAAATTACTGCGTCAGCATTACGTCAGGATGACGTCAGTGGTCAATGGGCTGGTCCAGGTCAAACTAACCAGTGGGTCCCGCATGTCAGTAGATAATTAAACTAACTAAATTAAGTTTAAACTAAACTGGGTTAATTAACAGAGGGGACCCACATGTCATAAACTCAGGGGAGTCAACCTGGGCCCACCCTGGTCAAGGTCAAGGTCAAAAACGCCGGCGTCTAGCCGCCGGCGAGGCCAGACGTGGCGGAGAAAGTGGTTTTGTGCATTCCGGCGACCAAACGGGCGGCGGAAGGCACCTACGTGTTGCTGGGATCGAGCCGCGGCTATTGGTGGTGGTGGTTGAGCTCGGGGTGGCCAGAGTTGGCGCCGGCGACGACTTTGGCGGTCGCCGGAGTCGGGTGAAGATGGATCCGACGCTACGGGGCATGGCGAGGCCCGTGGTGAGGTGTGTTGAGCTTCTGGGAGCACGGTGAGTAAGTTAGACAAGGTGGGGTAGCCGGTGGTTAGCCGGAGGCACGTCGGCGACGAGCTCCACGGCGGCGCGTGCGGGTGAGCTACGTGTGCTCGCTGTGGTGCGCGGGAGCGAGAAAGAAAGGGGGAAGGAGTTAGCCCAGCTCACTACGGTCTTGAGGGAACGGACGGCGCGGTCGGGGACGAGCTGGTGCGGTGGCGACGGCGAAGGGGATCTCCGGCGATGGCGGTTCGGTCAAGGTCGATGCGGCGGCTTCGGGGCACGCGAGTGCTCGGGGCTCGGCTAGCTCGAAGGAGTAGAGGGCGGCGAAGCTTCTGGACACGGTGCCGCGGCGTGGAGACGACGGGGAGCACGACTACGGCGGCGGTGCGGCGACGGTGGCGTCGGCCATGGCTGGGGAGCGCGAGGGAGAGGAGCTGGGGGCGAATGAGCGTGTCCAGGGGGTTCGGGGCGCGACGTGGAGACCGTCCAGGCCAGCTAGGAGGCGAGAGGAGGAGGCAGGGCGGCAAGCAGCTGCGTGGCGCGCTGCGGTGCCACCGTCGAGCACCTTGGCTGCCTGCCTGGCGAGCCAAGCAGCTCGCTGGAGCGGTGGCTGGGCTGGGCCGGCCAGGTGGGCTGGCTGGTGGGCTGCCAGGTCAGTTTCCTTCCTTCTTTTATTTTCTGTTTTCTATTTTCTTCTGTAACTTTGTTGAATTTCTAAAAATACCTATGCCATTCCAAAATTCACCAAACTGCACCTGGTCCTTAGTTGGAATATTTCCAACATGGAACATTTTAGTTCGGGAATATTTGAGCATTTGAAATATTTTATAAATTTTAAATGCCCAAATTCAGATACTTATGATTTAATTCAAAGACCTTAGGATGACCTAGGAAATTGTGCATCACTTTTGGCAGAGGTTCTGAACCAAGGCAAAAATGATGGACATTTTAGAAGGGCATTTCAGGTTCATCGTAAATATTTTTAGTAAACCCTAGTTTGATTTAGAGGGGGCTTTGGTTCTGTCATTCCCATTTCAAATTTCTGTTAAATGAAATAGACATGATGCAACACTCTAATGCATGAACTAACTAGGGTGTGACAACTCACCCCCACTCAAAAGAATCTCGTCCCGAGATTTAGGTTCCTCCGAAAAGAAGGCGGGGTACTCAAGTCGAAGACGATCCTCCCTTTCCCAAGTAGCTTCCTTCTCAGAATGGTGCAACCATTGAACCTTGAGAAACTTGATATTATGCCGTCGAGTGGTACGCTCGGCTTGATCGAGGATACGAACGGGGTATTCTCGATAAGTGAGATTATCTTGAAGATCAAGCGTTTCGTGGTCCACTCCACGGATAGGATCCGAGAAGCAACGCCTGAGTTGAGAAACGTGGAAGACATCGTGGACTTTGGAGAGATGCGGAGGTAGTTCCAATTGGTAGGCAACTTCTCCTCGTTTGGCAAGAATGCGAAAGGGTCCAATGTAGCGAGGAGCCAATTTGCCTTTGATACCGAAGCGATGAGTTCCCTTCAGAGGAGTAACCCGAAGATAAGCCTTCTCGTCAACCTCATAAGTCATAGCCTTATGTTTTCGGTCATATTGACTCTTTTGGCGAGATTGGGCTGTTTTCAACTTTTCACAAACGATGCGAACTTGCTCTTCTGCTTCCTGGATCATATCCGGGCCAAAGAATTGTCTTTCTCCGGTTTCTGACCAGTTAAGAGGCGTTCGACACCTTCGTCCATAAAGAACTTCAAAAGGGGCTTTACCCAAGCTAGATTGATAGCTGTTGTTATAAGCAAATTCGGCAAATGGAAGACATTTCTCCCAATCCATTCCGAATGAGATAACAGAAGCTCGAAGCATGTCTTCTAGGATTTGGTTGACACGTTCTACTTGACCACTTGATTGAGGGTGAAAGGCAGTGCTAAAGGAAAGATGGGTTCCCATAGCGTTTTGGAAACTTTCCCAAAATCGAGAGGTGAAGAGACTTCCTCGATCCGAGTTAATTTCCAAAGGAACACCATGGAGAGACACTATTCGAGAGATGTACAAGTCTGCTAGCTGGCTAGCGGTTATACTCTCGCGAACAGGCAAGAAATGAGCTACTTTGGAGAGACGGTCGATAACGACGAAGATAGCATTATTCCCTCTCTTGGTCCTGGGAAAACCGGTGATGAAATCCATACCAATTTTATCCCATTTCCATTCAGGAATAGCTAAGGGTTGAAGGGTGCCAGCAGGCCGTTGATGCTCTGCTTTTACACGACGGCAGGCGTCGCAATTAGCAATAAATTGAGCAATGTCTCTCTTCATCCTAGTCCACCAGAACCTCTGGCGTAGGTCCTGATACATTTTAGTGCTACCGGGATGAATGGTGAGAGGAGATTCATGAGCCTCCTTAAGGATCAACTGCCGTTAGTGTCGGTTCTTGGGAACCACTAGACGGTTCTCAAAATATACAACACCACGATCATTCGTAGAGAAACATTTAGCATCTCCGCTAACAATGTTCTCCTTGATTCGAGATATTCCTTTATCTCGTTTTTGGGCAGCGATGATTTGATCCGTAAGAGTAGGTTTCGCCACCAAGGTGGAAAGAAATCCTTGAGGAACAATATGAAGGTTAAGCTTCCGAAATTCCTCGTGGAGAAGTGGTTGACTTTGTTGCAACATCAGATTGTTGCAATAAGATTTACGACTTAGCGCATCAGCCATGACATTGGCTTTTCCTGGGGTATAAGTTATCCCTAAGTCGAAATCTGTGATCAACTCAACCCAACGTCTTTGCCTGAGATTCAAATCTGGTTGGGTGAATATGTACTTCAGACTTTGATGATCGGTGTAGATTTCGCAACGATTACCGAGGAGGTAATGTCGCCAGGTTTTGAGTGCATGGACTACAGCTGCAAGCTCTAGATCATGAGTAGGGTAGTTTTCCTCATGTGGGTGTAATTGCCGTGAAGCATAAGCAATTACGTGTCGATCTTGCATGAGAATACAGCCTAGTCCTTGTCGTGAGGCGTCGCAATAGATAACAAAGTCCTTAGAGAAATCTGGTGGTACCAGCATGGGAGCAGAGGTTAAACGTCTTTTCAGTTCTTGGAAACTGTGCTCACATTGTGGAGTCCACTCGAACTTTTTATCTTTCTTGAGGAGTTCAGTTAGAGGTTTAGCAACTTTGGAGAAGTTCTCGACAAAGCGGCGACAATAGCTCGCTAAGCCAAGGAAACTCCAAACTTGCTTGACCGATTCAGGTGGAGTCCAATTAAGGACGGCTTGAACTCACTCGGGGTTAACAGCAATACCTTTACCAGAAATTACATGTCCTAGATAGGTCACTTCTGGCAACCAAAATTCGCATTTAGAGAACTTGGCATAAAGGCGATGCTCTCGAAGTTTCATCAACACTAGCCTTAGATGTTCGGCATGTTCTTCCTCGTTCTTGGAATAGATGAGTATGTCATCGAGGTAAACCACGACAAATTTATCCAAATACTCCACGAAAGTTGAGTTCATTAACCGGGAGAAAGTGGCTGGAGCGTTGGTTAAACCGAAGGACATGATGGTGTACTCGTATTGGCCGTAACGAGTAACAAAAGCCGTTTTAGGAATGTCCCCGTTCCGGATTTTGATTTGATGGTAGCCTAACCTCAAATCCATCTTAGAGAAGATTGAGGATCCCGCGAGCTGATCATACAGATCGTTGATCCTGGGGAGCGGATACTTGTTCTTAATTGTGACCAAGTTGACGGGTCGATAATCTACAACCATCCGGTCCGTACCATCCTTCTTCTTGATGAAGAGGACGGGGCAAGCCCATGGAGATGAACTAGGACGGATGAAACCCTTTTTCAAGGACTCATCGAGTTGTTTCTTAAGTTCGGCTAGTTCTAGGGGTGCCATCTTATAGGGTCTTCTAGAAATTGGAACAGTTACTGGAATGAGATCTATCACGAACTCAACATCTCTGTCAGGTGGAACACCTGGAAATTCTTCTGGAAAGACATCCAGAAAGTCACGGACTACCGGAACGTCTTCGAGGTCTGGCAAGGGACTGGCATTAAGAGAATATAGCTGTCGCTTGGATATTCGGGTCAAGACATTGACTATCTTTCCCGAGGGGTGCGTGAGTTGAACAGTTCTAGAGAAGCAATCAATCTTGGCATGATGGGCTGACATCCAGTCCATACCCAAGATGATATTAATATCCGAAGATTTGAGAGCTATCAATGATGCAAGGAAAACAAGTCTGTCGACCTTAATTTCATTATCATGGCTTACACTAGAAGTTTGCCATTTGGATCCCGGGGTTTGAATTACCATGGAGGTGGGCATGTCACAGAATGCGGTGTTGTGTAAGCGAGCATATCTTTCGGATATGAATGAATGAGATGCTCCAGTATCAAAAAGAACAGATGCCGGGTGACAATTAACAAGGAGCGTACCGAGAACGACGTTGGGATCCTCTTGGGCCTCTTCAGCTGAGACACAATTAACATGGCCACGTACAGTGGTGGCCGGCTTGGCATAGAACACCTTTCCTGCTGGCTTGCCACGACCAACAGCTTTTCCAGACTGGTTGGGGTTGGTCTGAGGACAATCGCGCATGTAGTGGCCTGATTCCCCACACTTGAAGCACGTCACGGGGCTGGTGCGTAGAGGAGCATTGTTGGTTGGCCCACCATAGGGCTTAGCTGGTGCAAATTACTGAACTGGACGAGGCGCCTGATAGGACGGCCTCGGTGTGAATCTGGGTGGCAGGGCAGTGTTAGGCACCCACACCCGGTGCTTCTGTGGTCCGGCACCGGATGAGGAACCCATGTCACGACCATGCTTGCGTGTTGCTTCGAAATCAGTCTGACCCGTCTCAGCACTGATGGCTTTGTTCACAAGTTTCTGAAAAGAGGTGCACTCATGCAGACGGAGATCTCGGCGAAGCTCGGGACTAAGTCCCTTGCGGAACCTTGCCTGTTTCTTGGCATCAGTGGAGACCTCTTCAGTTGCATAACGTGCGAGGTTACCGAACTCCCTGTTGTAAGCGTCCACAGAGAGACGACCTTGGGTGAAACTGCAGAACTACTCACGTTTACGATCCATGAGACCCTCCGGAATATGATGTTCACGGAAAGCCTCGCTGAATTCTGCCCAAGTAGTGACATGGCCCGCTGGGCGCATAGCCATATAGTTCTCCCACTAGAGACTGGCGGGGCCTTCAAGATGATATGCAGCAAAGGTGACCTTATCAGCCTCAGCTACAAGTGCAGAACGCAGCTTGTGAGTAATGCTGCGAAGCCAGTCATCAGCATCGAGAGGCTCGACGGAGTGGTGGAAGGTAGGTGGTGTAACTTGATGAAGTCACTGAGCGACACCAAGTTATTTCTCTGATGATGTGCTGTGTTCTATTCGATGCGCTCCAACAAACGGTTGGTCTCCCGTTTGTTTCTCTCGGCCTCCAGCATAACTTCGGCCAGAGAAGGAGGGTGAGGCAGGTTTGCTTCTCCAACTCTGCTGCCTTCGGCCTGCTCTGGCGGAGCAGGGTTGTTGCGGGTGTTAACCATCCTAGGAAAAACAAGACAAGGGTTTAGTCCAGGATGATAAGATTCTGACATAGAAATGTAGAATGTAATGGATAACTCGGAATGCAAGATGATCATCCGTATGACATGGTAGATACAGAAACTGCTTCTTTATTCCATCGTCATACACACCATACAAGGTTTAGTACAAGACCAAACATAGTACTACTACGGTGAAAGGAAGATTACATCTCATCGGAGGCATACCAAGCTCCTATACATTATTTTTCTTACACCTCCGGAATGATACACACTAAGTCATATTCCACAAGTCACGCAGGACGGTGGAGATACAACTATTACAATACTAGTGAGACTACTACTAACTCAGACGTCTCCGTAGTAGTTCTCATAGAAGTCTCCTCCATAACCTGGAAGTTCAACGTGAGCGTCCGGGAACAGACGGTCCTGAGGAGCCTGTGGACCATAAGGGCAAGGGTGAGGTCTTGGACCAACAAACGGTGGCCTGCGGGGACCACGTGGTGGGGTGATGCCCCCCACATCACGCCAATCCATCATGTCTGGCAGAGCAGATCTAACAGGATACAGGTCTCTCATATCCATATATCCAGCTTGCACAGCTGGTGCAAACCGAGTCAAAGTGGCCCAGTGATCGGCACGGGCGTTGAAAAGCTCCATTCTCAAGGCCTGACTCTCTCGGTCCTTATCCTCGAGCAACTCGGCAGTGGTGCGAGTTAGTGAGTCCTCCTGACTGGAATTAGCATAGATAGCCCGGAGATACCCATGCGCTCCAGGGAGTGAACCTGGCATATACCGGAAGTCGGTGTTGCGAAGCAGGCCAGTCCTGACTCGTATGATGGTCATCATAGAATAAGCAGCATCTTGCACCGCCATATCAATAGTAACACCAAGCCCATAAGAACAGTGAAGGGCCTCGGTGGAACCAGGATAAGAGGGAAATATCCTGATAGTGCAGTGATACTGGCTTTGATTAAAGTCTCGGAACAGCTCTTCGACTGTGTATTCGGGATACCAGCGGTAACCCGTCTCGATCATTACCCGGACTAACATAGCCGTATGACCGGTCACACCAATGCATCTGGTCAGACGAACCACTTGGTTTTGATCACGAGTGGCCATCTGAAAGCATAACCACAATGCAAAGGCATTAGAATTTCTAGCAGAACTTGGACAGCATAACGGCTGTAAATGCTCAAAAGGGTTTGAGACATTTTACAAAGAATTGCATAGCCACTCAACAATATCATATCAAGGTTCTGGTCCAACTTAGTAACACAACAGGATAGTAGAACTGAACTAGGCTTGTAATCTTCAAACCTATATGGTACTACTGATTAGTAACACGTGAACCTGATAGAGAGAGGAGATCCTAATCCTTAACGCCCGGTGGAAGAATGGACTGACTCATATCAGAATGCCATGAGATAAAGGAGTAAAAAGAGCCTTACGTACCATCCCACAATCAATTCCCCTACATATAACTAGAGCATTTCTAGACTCAACATCGACCAGTTTGGCTTGGAGAACCTACAGGCAGTCCGGCTCTGATGCCAACGCTGTCAGGACCCCGACTCAATGTCACATCGATCTAGCCTGTAACACCTCATATCACTTTGCGGCCTCACGCACGGTTTCCCCACGGGTGTCGCCTTACCTTTGCCCGGGACCGTTTGCGCCTTTTGGCACACGTATATGATAGTGTCGCTAGCATCCATATGAAAAGGAGCCCGGGCTGACATGGCTAGTCGTAAACCCAAAGTGGCACAGACTTACAGGGACAGGCATCCATGACCCAGCATCGAACGTGTCGGTCATCAGCAAGTAAGTTCCGGGCTGTAGCGCTGGGCTAGCAGGACTCCGGTAAACCGGGTTGTAGCGGGCTAACAGGACTCCGGTACTCAGTGCGTGACATTTCCCCGAAGGGACGGACACAGGAACGAAGAAGGACACATGCCGGCCAGCCTAAGTGTTCCGGAGCAGTAGCAAGCTACCATGGCTCAGTGGAATCACTAGGAGACATTTCCCGGTAAGGGAGGCTACTAAAGATAAACAACTAGATAGTCAGATCCCACACATACCAAGCATTTCAATCATACACACAATATGCTCGATATGTGCAAATACAACAAGGCATCACAACATGACTCTACGACACAAGTACTTTATTTAATGGCTCGGAGAGCCATACATAGCATACACACAAGTATGGGTCACACGACCCACATTCAAGTCATACAAGCATACAAGCCAACAGCGGAAGTGTTTTGCCTGAGTACAGACAACTAGTAAAATAAAAGAGGCTTGGGTAAGCCTAGCTATACTACATGGTCCTTCACTTGCTCAGGATCACCACCTGGGCCTTAGTCTACTCATCGATGTCAACGTCTACGAAGAACCCGTCGGAAGGGGTTGTGGCATCTTCTGAAAAATGTAAATTAAAGCAACATGAGTACAAAGGTACTCAGCAAGACTTACATCAGATCCTACATACATGCATATTATCAAGAAGGGTTGGTGGGGTTATTGCAGCAAGCCAGCTTTGACTCTTGGCTAAGCTATCCTACGAGACTCCAACTTGAAATAGTTTTGCGCACTCGAGTCCACTACTCACCACTTCAATACACTACCAAGGATCCACCTCCGTCTTCCTACGGAAGGGCCATCCTCGGCACTCACGCTTATCTTGAGGCTTTTAGTAGTTTCCATTTACTTGTCTATGAACTGTATAGGCAACCAAGTAGTCCTTTACCGCGGACGCGGCTATTTGAATAGATGATGTTAACCCTGCAGGGGTGTACTTCTTCATACATGTTTCCACCACTTAGCGTCTGCACACGACATGTGCTCGGCAGACTTCAAGCGAAAGCCGACGTGGGTGTAGACCACGACCTACCTAGACACTCAAGTCTCTAGTCCAGGTTTATCGCCTATTTGGGTTCCATCTATGAGGAGATCCCGCCGAAGTTTTGCTCACAGCCCCAAACGATGTGAGCAGGGTTCCTGAGACACCAAACAGGCACCCGGTACACCGTGCCACGTACCTACCGCATCACAGCCCACCCCTACGGTCAGCGCTGTCCACGGCCTCCAGTAGGCTACAAACACCAGAAACTACTTGCAACTCCTGGACAGAGGACTAGGGTGAATAAGAAGTCGAGCGGGGTCATATTTCAGGGCCCAATGTATGGTAGTAGCTGATTCTTAAATCACACATACAGATCTCAGTGCTTAAGGACGGCCTCAATGAAACAACCCACCATGTACTCCTACATGGCCTCTCATCGATACCTTTACCAAATCGTGTTCAACACCTTACTCTCATACTGACACGATCATTTCACTCTAGCCCATCACCAGATGAACCAGACCTTACACGACTCTAAGCATAGCAGGCATAGCAAGGTAGGAACAACACAATCATATGGCTTCAATCAACTCCTACACATGCTAGTGGGTTTCATCTAGTTACTGTGGCAATGACAGGTCATGCAGAGGAAATGGGTTCAACTACCGCAGCACACAACAGTTTGAATCGCGTTGTCTTAATGCAGTAAAGGAGAGCAGAAGCGAGAACATGGGATTTTATCGATATGATCAAATGGTTGGTTGCTTGCCTGATGGGTCGGTGCACTGGTATTGCTCTTCGTTGGGGTTATCAGGGTACTCCTCGGGGGCAGAACCTGCCGCAGAGAGCACCGATACACAAACATTACCAAACAGTATGCAACAATATGATGCATGCGTGAGACATGGCAAAATGAGTGTATTGGGCTAATGCAAGAACAGATGGGTTTGAACTAATTTGAACCAATGATTCAAAGTCTAAACTCATAAGTTGCCATTTTAAGTGCTTTATCTTTCTCTGTGATAAACAGCAGGTTAGCTTGTTTAAACATGCATGAAACCAGTACAGATGGAAAGATTGGATTTTTCTGATCATTTTTCATGTATAATTTGTTTCATTTGGAGTTACAGATTAATTTCTATCAATTTTTGAAGTTTGTAGCAATTTCTGGAATTTCCTGTGTAAAAGTAATTCCAGGAATTAAATTACTGCATCAGCATTACGTCAGGATGACGTCAGTGGTCAACGGTCTGGTCCAGGTCAAACTGACCAGTGGGTCCCGCATGTCAGTAGATAATTAAACTAACTAAATTAACTTTAAACTAAACTGGGTTAATTAACAGAGGGGCCCCACATGTCATAGACTCAGGGGAGTCAACCTGGGCCCACCCTGGTCAAGGTCAAGGTCAAACACGCCGGCGTCTAGCCGCCGGCGAGGCCAGACGCGGCGGAGGAAGTGGTTTTGTGCATTCCGGCGACCAAACGGGCGGCGGAAGGCACCTACGTGTTGCTGGGATCGAGCCGCGGCTATTGGTGGTGGTGGTTGAGCTCGGGGTGGCTGGAGTTGGCGCCGGCGACGACTTTGGCGGTCGCCGGAGTCGGGTGAAGATGGATCCGACGCTACGGGGCACGGCGAGGCCCGTGGTGAGGTGTGTTGAGCTTCTGGGAACACGGTGAGTAAGTTAGACAAGGTGGGGTAGCCGGTGGTTAGCCGGAGGCACGTCGGCGACGAGCTCCACGGCGGCGCGTGCGGGTGAGCTACGTGTGCTCGCTGTGGTGCGCGGGAGCGAGAAAGAAAGGGGGAAGGAGTTAGCCCAGCTCACTGCGGTCTTGAGGGAACGGACGGCGCGGTCGGGGACGAGCTGGTGCGGCGGCGACGGCGAAGGGGATCTCCGGCGATGGCGGTTCGGTCGAGGTCGGTGCGGCGGCTTCGGGGCACGCGAGCGCTCGGGGCTCGGCTAGCTCGAAGGAGTAGAGGGCGGCGAAGCTTCTGGACACGGTGGCGCGGCGTGGAGACGACGGGGAGCACGACTACGACGGCGGTGCGGCGACGGTGGCGTCGGCCATGGCTGGGGAGCGCGAGGGAGAGGAGCTGGGGGCGGATGAGCGTGTCCAGGGGGTTCGGGGCGCGATGTGGAGACCGTCCAGGCCAGCTAGGTGGCGAGAGGAGGAGGCAGGGCGGCAAGCAGCTGCGTGGCGCGCTGCGGTGCCGCTCTCGAGCACCTTGGCTGCCTGCCTGGCGAGCCAAGCAGCTCGCTGGAGCGGTGGCTGGGCTGGGCCGGCCAGGTGGGCTGGCTGGTGGGCTGCCAGGTCAGTTTCCTTCCTTCTTTTATTTTCTGTTTTCTATTTTCTTCTGTAACTTTGTTGAATTTCTAAAAATACCTATGCCATTCCAAAATTCACCAAACTGCACCTGGTCCTTAGTTGGAATATTTCCAACATGGAACATTTTAGTTTGGGAATATTTGAGCATTTGATATATTTTATAAATTTTAAATGCCCAAATTCAAATACTTATGATTTAATTCAAAGACCTTAGGATGACCTAGGAAATTGTGCATCACTTTTGGCAGAGGTTCTGAACCAAGGCAAAAATGATGGACATTTTAGAAGGGCATTTCAGGTTCATCGAAAATATTTTTAGTAAACCCTAGTTTGATTCAGAGGGGGCTGGGGGTTCTGTCATTCCCATTTCAAATTTCTGTTAAATGAAATAGACATGATGCAACACTCTAATGCATGAACTAACTAGGGTGTGACAAAGGCGCAGACGTGCAGCAGGGCCCCCTTCAACAGGTTTCTTTTTAGATTATGCCCCTGTGTAAACCTTTTTTTATTGCCTCTTGTTGCTTAACCATCCCATGGGTTTCATACCCACAGAGGATACTGCCGTTTTTTGCACTTCGCCATGGCGGATTAATGCACGTACCTGGAAACATAGGGTTTATAATGAATGGGCATTCTTGAGCCCATCGTCCGTTGTAAAGTACGAATACCTTCGGGAGTGTTCGGCGTCACGAGTTTGGCCTTATATGCATCAGCTCCGAATCATGTCTTTGGTCAAATGTTGGGATAGCCCGGCTCCTGGGTTTGCCGCCTTATGTTCCATTATTATCGGCTAAGGTGGACAAAGGAGAACTACTGCGATTGTGCCCTGGTTATTCCGGATGAGCACCTCAGTAGAGAAAGCCGAAAACTGACTGTCATGATACAGCGAGAGACTGATCAACCACTCGAAGACTCACCGGAATCTTTAGGATTCCTCCGCATTAACGAAGGGCCATTTCCTGGCCATGTACATACGCGCCCGTATTCGGCTGCACGCGAAGGTACAAGGGGCTACATAATATCCCCAGACTCCCGCGGCTAAAAGGAAGTGTTACAGCTATATAGTCCGGTTGCCTAGTTCGACGTGCGATCACCTCCTTAATGGACCAAGACGTTGGATCAAGTGTGATTAAGCATATTTTTCGCGAACACCTCCGCATTATATGCGTGGGGGCTGAAGCCAATGACTGCTAACTTTCGTATTATATATATAAACGGCCGCACAAGGGACACAATCATATTTTCAGGCAAATAGTATAAATATAGCCTTATAATCAAAATAAACATTGTTTTTACAATTTCGACTCATCACTCGAACAAGACATTCTTCGAGCATTGTGCCTCTACTAGGCGAGCACCCTCTATGACCTGCGCCAAGTAGTGCTCGGCCGGATATTGGCCCCCCACTGGATCCTGGGACACTATAATGGTGGCATCCATATCCGTCCAATAGGCTTTAACACGGGCAAGAGCCATCCGTGCACCTTCTATGCACGCCGACCTTCTCATGGCATCGATCCGGGGCAAGGCCCCAAGGAATTGTTGCACCAAGCCAAAGTAACTGTCCGGCTTAGGCCCCTTCGGCCAAAGATGGTCTATTACAGACCGCATTGCAAGCCCGGACAACCTGTGAAGCTCCGCTACAGCATCCATCTTGTCACTTAACGGTAGCGGGCGAGTGGGAGCATTGAATTGCGACCAGAAAAGCTTCTCCACTTCCTTATCACCTTGATCTTTGAAGAACTCGGCAGTGTCAGCCGTACTCTTCGCCAAATCCGCATATGCATCCGCGGGACTCCAGCGTCCATCCAGGGGAGCGTACTTCGGATCGAAAAACTTCGTCCGCAGCAAATAGGAGCCCCCAGCTGCGATTTTACCGGCCTGTTGAAGCTCCTCCCGCGCACCCCTGAGCTCGGTCCGTATTTCCTTGGTGGCATTAAGTGCCTTGTTTAGGTCGGCCGAATTATCCTAATGCTCCTTTTTAAGGAGCTCATACCGGTCAGCGGCATTTTTTAACTCGACAGCCATTTCGGCTATCTTTTCCTCGCTTCGGCGATGAGCAGCCTGTTCGGCCCTCAATTCCTCGTCCGCCTTTAGGGCAGCCGCATTGCTCACCCAAGCTTGTTCCTTGGCTAGAGCAAGTTCCGCCCTCAGGGCCTCCACGGCAGCAGCACCATCTGCAGTCCAAACGTATTACATTAATATCATGCCACCTTAATATTTTCCTATACAAAGGAAGGCAGGGCACATACCTTGTGATTTGTCCAGCCGCTCATTCACCAGCATGATATCGGCATCAATCGATCCAATTTGCCTCGTTAGTTCGGCAACTTCAACGGACTGGTCGGCGGCCGGACCCACAGTTACCTGCACGTATTTCCAAATCAATCATTGGTTTATGATCCCCCGTTTGCCGCCTAGGGCGGGCAACCAGAGTCTCAGGGGCTACTATCCATATGGAGCACACCTAGCGTGTGCCTCTCAGCCATAAAATGGTGTAGTCTTCACTACATACCTCAAAGCCTTTGAGTAGGCTTGTAAATGCTTCATCCAAACCGCTTGTAGCGGATGAAATCTTCTTGAGCACCGCGCTCATTAATGAGCGGTGCTCCTCCGAGAGCGCAGCTCGCTCCAGTAAGCCCGTTAGTACATCCGGCCGGACATTGAACTGTGCTGGACCCTTCCCATTGCCCCTCGTGGGAGCCAAACGCTCCGGGGTCAGGGCGGCTGACGCATTGACTTCCGGCTTCGGCAGATCCGAACTCCTCCGTGACGACACCTTGGTGTCGCCCGCTTCATGGGACAGAGAGGTAGGTGGGGTCTCGCTCTCCATCATCTCCGGAGGAAGATCCCTCAAAGACGAACTCTGTTGAGAAGAGCTGCTAGCCGGACTGCAAAAGGCGAATCCTGGTTACTGATCTAGGAGAAGCGCAGTACCTTTGAATTAATGATTGACTTACAGCTCGGTGGAGGGCTGGCCCGTTGGCGGGCATAACGCGGTGAGGATGCCCATTGTGGCAGAGCCCCTTGGTGATACCTTCTTCCCTTGCTTGGGCATCTCCGTCTCCATGTCTTTGGAGGCGGCCCTCTTCTTCCCGCGCGGGGAGGAGGCCTTAGTCTCCCCTTCCCGACTATCCTCCTTGGGGGAGGTAACAATTCCCCCGATTCGGATGCGTAGCGTGTGTAGTTCGGTTTCTTCTTTCTTCCCCCTGTCTTTCCCCGAGGGCATTCTGCTGAGTACCTGGTCGAGCATCTTGGCCATGGTAGGGCTGGGTGAGCCTTCGGGAAGTGGCGCCGGACACCTGATTCTCTCTGCCTTGCCGAGCCATTCCTGGCCGCGGATGATTTTTAGAATAAACAATTATGACAAATACAAAACAAGGTGTCCGGTACCAAGGCTACTTACTTGGGTATCTAGGCGATTCCAGCTTAGGCCCGCATCCTCGGTGGTGTCCGGACACTCTACTTTCTGTCCGAAGAATAATTTGCACATCTCTTCGAGCATCAAGCCGAAGAAGTGCTTGACAGTCTACGGACCCTCCAGATTAAACTCCCACCTCCGGAGAGGCAGGCGTTGGCACGGCAACATCCATCGGATTAACATCACTTGCATTATGCTGACGAGGTTAATGTCCCTCTCAAGAAGCTCCCGGATGCGATTGTGCAGTACTGGTACATCACCAGCGGGCCCCCAATTTCGTCCTACGTCTGTCCAAGACGTCAACTGTGACGGAGGGCCCGAGCGGAACTCGGGGGCAGCCACCCACTTTGTACCTCTGGGAGCCGTGACATAAAACCACCTCTGTTGCCATACATCGGATACTTCTGGGAAAGAACACTCTGGCCATGGGGCATAGGCGTTCCTGCTTATTACGGCACCTCCGCACTCCACATGTCGCCCCTCGATCATCTTCGGCTTCACATTGAAGGTCTTAAGCCATAAGCCGAAGTGTGGGGTGACGTGGAGAAAAGCCTCGCACACAATAATAAACGACGAGATATGGAGGATAGCGTCCGGAGCCAGATCATGAAAATCCAACCCATAGTAGAACATGAGCCCCCTCACAAAGGGATCGAGGGTAAAGCCCAAGCCGCGGAGGAAGTGAGGGACAAAAACGACGCACTCATTAGGCTCTGGTGTGGGGATGACCTGCCCTGGAGCAGGAAGCCTGTGTTGGATGTCGGCGGTTAGGTATCCGACCTCCCTAAGCTTCGCAATGTCTTCCTTTTGAACCGAGGAGGCCACCCACCGGCCTTGAGGGACGGATCCAGACATATTAGAGGATCTGGGGTTTGAAGCTTCGGTTTCTGGTGTTAGAACTCGAGGTGCGAGAAGGCGCGAGGAAGGTGGAAAAGAGGCATAGGCCTCGACCCCTTTATAAAGGGGGTGAATATCAAGAGTCCCCGGTGTGACCGTTTGAGGCCTACCTGAAAACACATGGAGTTATACCAACGGCCGTCGTGGGGTCATGCACGCCCGTATCCCGTAATAAGGGGAACACAATCTCTGCCTCGACGGGACGTGCCAATAAAACCGCCTCGTAACACGAGTCGAGGTGGGGTAAGAAACGCCGGTTTGCGTTGGACTAGGCCCCGATGCAAGGGCATGACGTACGAGGATTGCCAGCGGATCAGATTTATGCTATGCGAAGATCATCTTGCAGATCCGGACACGGTTTACGTGTTCGATAACCACTTTGGAGTATTCGGAGAAGGAACCCGCCTTGCAATGCCGAAGACAATACTGCGCGCCAGACTCATCGTCATTGAAGCCTGTTTTGACACCGACGCGCAGTATTGTCTTCGGCATTGCAAGGCAGGTTCCTTCTCCGAATACTCCAAAGTAATTATCGAACACTTGAATCGTGTCCGGATCCACAAAATGGTCTTCATATGCCACTGTAGAGAGAATCATATTTCACAAACGCAATCTGCTGACAACTTTTTAGACAACGCGATGCGTCATTACGGTCGGGTCATTATTCGAACCGTTTTCCTGCAACCAGCCACAGCGCATATTGCGAGGCGGTTTCCTTGACACGTCTTGTCAAAGCAGAGATCGTGTCCCCTTATTACGGGATTCTCATCAATACGGGTATGGGTAATCCCACCACGCCATCAATCGTGGCGCTTGGGAAGCAAGCGATTCCCAACGGGCAAGTGGGGAGGCGCACCGCTTTCGTCGGCTCAATAAAGGGATAAGATTTCCTCATTTTTACCCATGCCTTCTTTCTCCCTTGCCCACTCCTGCCCCCTCGAGCTCCAGCGCCCAAGCCCAAGTCTTCTCCGTACAGCTAAACATGTCCGGAGTAGGAGGCAAGTGGGTGGCTTCCACCGTCAAGGAGAAGCATGTCACAAATCTTCGGGCGGCCGGATACTTGGCCGCGGACATAGCGCACCGGCTATCGGACGCCGGGCAGGTCATTCCGACCCCAGGACCCCACGAGAGGGTCGTGTTCGTTGCCCACTTCGTCCGTGGACTGGGATTTCCACTTCATCCCTTCGTCCGCGGGCTTATGTTCTACTACGGGCTAGATTTCCATGAACTAGCCCCAAATTGCATCCTCAACATCTCGGCGTTCATCGTCGTATGCGAGGCCTTCCTTCGCATCCGGCCTCACTTTGGCCTGTGGCTGCAAACCTTCTGTGTGAAGCCGAAGATTGTAAGCGTCCAGCAAGCGGAGTGCGGAGGGGCCATGGTGGGCAAGATGCCTAACGTCACCTAGCTGGACGGTTCCTTTGCGGAGACCATAAAAGGGTGGCAATCGGGGTGGTTCTACATCACCGAGCCTCGCGGCGCCAACTGGGCGGCGGCCCCCGAGTTCCGATCCGGAGCCCCCATGCGGCTCACCTCCTGGGAAGAGAAGGGCCTGTCCTGGGGCGAATCTACGGAGCTGACCGGACTCCAGACCTGCATCAAAAGCATGAAGGACAAGAACATCAAGCTTGTCAACATGATCCAGGTCATGCCCGTTCGCCGGATTCTGCCATGCCAACGGCGAGCATTCAATCTGTGGGAGTTTGTCCCGGCCGAACACCAGACGCTCCAGAAGCTCTATGACATGACGCACAAAGGCGCATGGAAGGTGTTGTTCAAGGCCTCCGAAGTACCCCCTCCCACGTCCGAGGACCGCGGGCTTCACGCCGCGCAGCTTCCTAGTCAGGTGAGTTCTCAGACTACCACCGGATTCGGTTCTTCCCAATATATTCATGGGGGAGTCTTAAGTAACGGTGCATACTATTCAGGAATATGTGAAGACAGCGGAGCAGGTTAACTGTCCGGCTCCCTGCCAGCTGATGCTCTCCTGACGGAGATGCTGGTCCCGGCGCTGTACAAGGTGCCGGAGAAGAAGGCTGAAAAGAAGGCCCCGGGGACCCAAAAGGGTCTCCTTCTTAAGGTTGTGCCAGAAGCCTCGTCCGAAGACGACGAGGCGCATTCCTCCCACTAAGGGGAGGATGAATAAGAAGAAGACGCCCCATTCGAAAAGGATGAGGGGCCTGGGGAGGCGGACCAGGGGGCTGGAAAAGGCCCTCGGCGTAAGGCCATCATACCCACGTCGTCTGATGACGAGGAGACAGATTCCTCCCGCGGAGGCAGGGGGAAGCAAGAGGAAACTCTACCTCTCCGCACTAGGGAGGAGAAAAAGAGAAAAGCCGCCCCGGAGGGGGAGGCTGGGGCGTCCAAGAAGGGAAAGGTATCCCTTCTGGACTATTCCGCCACGGCCGCTCACAGCAAGGAGGGGTGGCTACCCAAGGGAAAGCCCCTAGTGCGATCATAAGTGTCCGCACTTTATCATGACTTCACTCCATAGCTTTTTATAACGCCGAACATATATGCAGTCCGGCCAGGGCTCACCCCGAGGTATCTTCTTCCGGGTCCCTGAGCGATTCGGAGATGAATTCGCTTCCGACGGCCACTACTCCTCAGCCCACGGATGACACGGAGGTGTTGTACCGAAGGCTCCCAAAGCGGGGGGAGGTGACTCTGGAGACGCCCCAAGGTGGGATTCCAGATGTCGGACACACAGGGTTCAAGATCCCCGCGGATCGTGTTGATGCGAGCCACAGTAGGGCGGTTTCTCAGCCGAACACTGTCCCAGAACCTTCAATGGTTCCGAACTCAGGCGGACAGCCCCCCGTTAGGGAGGGCGAGCCGTCTGCATCGAGGACTTCCGTAGAGCCGGAGGCGCCGGATTGTCTACTGGAAGCGCTTCGCGGCGCTTCCATGGATGAAGAGCACCGTACTCTTATGAGTGCGGTGATTCAGAAGGTTTCGTCCGCCAAGAGCGGACTAACCGAAGCCTGCACCGGCCTCCTGACGGGTTTTGAGGTAAGCAATAAATGTGTGTAAAATTACCACCCGATAGGTAGTAGCCCCTGATACTCTGTTTGGTGTTCGGAAAGTAAAACCAAGGGGAGGGTCAATTATAATCCGCAGGAGTCTAATAATAAATATTCATATGCATAAGCAGGCTGTGCTGCTTGCTGCTGCTGCCCGCACGACCGAGGTTGCCGAACTAAAGCGGGACCTAGAGCAGGCGCAGGGAGAGCTCGGCCTCACGAAGAGGCATCTTGAAGCGAACAAGGGTAAGTGATTCCCCACTCTTATGTATTTAAGGATATACAAAATTGGTTAGTCTAACGCAGAAGCATCGTGACTGTGCGACAGGGGCCACCGCCGAAGTGGCGTCCCTGAAGAAAGCGTTGTCCGAGGCCGAAGACAAGATGACCTTGGAGTGCAAGGAGCGCGAAAAGCAAAGTGCTAGAGTGGGCGAGGTATTGCAAGAGCTCCAGGACCTTGGCAAGAAGTACGAGTCCGTGGAGCATGATCTGAAGATGAAAGAGGCCGAGCTTGCGAAGGCTTTGGTGAGTATGAAAGACGCCAAGGCCGAAGCCGAGAAGGCACAGCAAGAAATCCAGGAGGCCAAAAAGATAGCAGCGGGTAAGAAATTCTTTATGCAAAGCAAACATGTGGAGGAGGCGTTTCTTTTACTTACTCGAATTTGGAGCTCTCCAGGGGCATTCGCAGATCTGCCATGCAGCGTATCAGACACTGCAGAGTTCTACCGTGCCCAAGAGGGGAGATCAACGGAGAAGTTGTTCTGTTCCCAGTATGCTCGGGCCGAACATCCAATGCCTCTGAGTGACCAACTGAAGCAGTTGGTCGAACTCCACAGGGCGGCCGAAGTGGCTATGAAAGATTTCATAGTCCAGCTGTGGCCTGGTGAGCCCCTTCCCACTAGCTACTTTGGCCTGATCAAGCGGATGGTGAATGCCTGTCCGCGGCTTGAAGTCATCAAGCGATCTGTTTGCATTGAGGGTGCCCGCCGGGCCTTTGCCCGCGCGAAGGTGCATTGGGGCAAGCTGGATGCTGAGAAGCTGGTGAAGCACGGTCCGCCCGAGGGCAAGGAGCATCGCCATCCCGAGAAGTACTATGATGGTGTTATGAAGGGCGCCCGTCTCGTGGCCGTTGAGTGTACCAAGGACAAGATCTTTGACTAAATGTACCTCTGCCACTGTTGTAATTTAAAGACGAATTTACTTGTGCTATGTAGCACTGTTTGATTTAAAATATTACCTTCTGTGCGGCTATTTATAAATTCTGAAAGTAGGCCAGCCGTCGGCTTCCGCCCCCACGTAACTAGTACTAGGTGTTCATGGAAAACCCGGACACTCTTTATCCAAATGTTTGGTCCCTTAAGGAGGTGTCTGGCGCAGCGAACAAGGCAATTGGACTATGCAGCTTTATAACTTTCACTTAGCCACAGAAGTCTACAATTTTAAATTTCGGCGAAGCCCTTAGAGTCTGGAAGGCCGAATTGGGGCGCTATACACGCCTATATTGGACAAAGCCGATTTATCGCCTGAAGCGGAAAATCTTTAAGGATTTTAAGACCTCTCGAACAGCGACCAGCTCTCGCCCTATCATGCCGGTCAGTTTTCGGCTTTCTCTACTGAGGTGCTCGTCCGGAAGAACCGGGACACAATCACAGTAGTTCTCCCTGTGCTACCTTAGCCGATATAACGGAACGTAAGGTACCAAAACAAGGGAGCCGGGCTAACCCAACTGTAGACCCAAGACATGATTCGGAGCTGATGCATATAATGCTTCGGGGTGCCACACTGTTGAAAGTGTTCGGACTTGTCTTGCCGTATTATGGGGCGCCATAAGAAGCCCCTGGCAAACTGACCATACCAAGGTGTACGGATGTAATATCAAATAAACATTTATGAGGAAAAAAATGCTCAAATAAGAATAGTAAGCTGACACTATATATGATCTCCCATTGATGAATAATACATTGAAGCGTACGTTTACAATGGATGCATTAAGCGGAGATAAATAGGACTATTTGACATGTCCTATCAAGGGGCAGGCTGTGTACAGATAGATAAAACAGGTATAATGATCGTAAATAGATTCCACTTGGGTATTTCCTTCTGTGCACAACGCCTATTGCCTCCTTGACTGTCTCTCCCACGTAAGTCCGGCAATCTGGCTCTTCTGAGGATGCTGCACTAAAGCGATGTCCTAAAAGGTAAAATGGAAAGATTATGAAGGTATTTGGCGGTTACCCGCACTATTGACTGAGTCGTTGTTGAGCCTCCGCATATGCCCATGGTATCTTGAGTGCGTAATTGTGTACGCGCGGCATGAATGCTGCTTTGATGGGGCTTGAGCGGAGGCCGGACTGCTAATCACGCTCTTGGCATTCCTGATGATCCTATTGCATGGTGCTCCGGACTCGCTTGACGGTGCTTGAGGTTGTCGTCGCCGGATTGGTGGTTTGCCGGAGGAGGCCGCATTATACTTCTGCCGCGAGGGCTGCAGTATGCTCTTCTGTACGGAGACAGCGGCATGTTTCCGTTGACTGTTATGACCCCGCGCGGACCTGGCATCTTGAGCTTGAGGTATGCATAATGTGGTACCGCATTGAATCTAGCGAATGCAGTTCGTCCGAGCAGTGCGTGGTAACAACTACGGAAAGGGACGATATCGAAGATTAACTCTTTGCTCCGGAAGTTGTCCGGGGATCCGAAGACCACTTCCAATGTTATAGAGCTCGTACAGCGGGCCTCTACTCCAGGAATTACACCTTTAAAGGTGGTTTTGGTGGGCTTGATCCTTGAAGGGTCAATGCCCATTTTGCGCACTGTGTCCTGATAAAGCAGGTTCAGGCTGCTGCCGCCGTCCATAAGGACTCGCGTGAGGTGGAATCCGTCGATGATTGGGTCTAAGACCAATGCGGCAGAGCCGCCGTGACGGATGCTAGTAGGATGATCCCTACGATCAAAGGTGATTGGACAAGCTGACCATGGGTTGAATTTGGGGGCGACTGGCTCCATCGCATAGACGTCCCGTAGTGCTCGCTTCCGTTCCCGCTTGGGGATGTAAGTGGCATAGATCATGTTGACCGTTTTCACCTGGGGGGAAATTTCTTTTGTCCCCCCATGTTCGGACGCCGGTGCTCTTCGTCATCGTCGCTGTGCAGCCCCTTGTCCTTGTTTTCGGCATTTATTTTGCCGGCTTGTTTTAACACCCAGCAGTCTCTATTGGTGTGGTTGGCTGGCTTGTCTGAGGTGCCATAAATTTGGCACGAGCGCTCCAGTACGCGGTCCAGACTGGACGGTCCCTGATTATTTCTTTTGAACGGCTTTTTCCGCTGACCGGACTTGGATCCGCTGAATCCGGCGTTTACTGTCGTGTCTTCAGTGTTGTCGCCGTTGTTCCATCTCTTATGTCTATTGCGTCGTGGCTTGCCGTTGTTATCGCGGACATCCGAAGTGCCGGAATGTGGCATGGTGCTGCTGCGAGCCAACCAGCTGTCCTCGCGCGCACAAAAGCGGGTCATTAGTGTTGTGAGAGCTGCCATGGACTTGGGTTTTTCCTGGCCGAGGTGTCGAGCAAGCCACTCGTTACGGATATTATGCTTAAAAGACGCCAGGGCTTCAGCGTCCGGATAGTCAATTATTTGGTTCTTTTTAGTTAGGAACCGAGTCCAGAATTTCCTGGCTGACTCTTCGGGCTGTTGAGTAATGTGGCTCAGGTCATCCGCGTTCGGTGGTCGCACATATGTGCCTTGGAAGTTGTCGAGGAATGCGTCTTCCAGGTTTTCCCAACTGCCAATGGAATTTGCTGGCAGGCTGTTTAGCCAGTGGCGGGCTGGTCCTTTGAGCTTAAGGGGAAGATATTTGATGGTGTGTAGATCATCTCCGCGGGCCATGTGAATGTGGAGAAGGAAATCTTCAATCCATACTGCGGGGTTTGGTGTGCCATCGTATGATTCGATGTTTATGGGTTTGAACCCTTCTAGGAATTCATGATCCATCACTTCGTTAGTGAAGCAGAGGGGGTGTGCGGCGCCTCTGTGCCGGGCTATGTGGCTACACAGTTCGAATTGGTCTGGGTTGCTGTTTTTCGGCCCGGCCGGACTTGTTGATGATGTGTCCGGCGTGACGGTCATCATCGCGCGCTGGGGCGCGCCCCCGCGATCGATCTTGGCTGTCCTGCTTTGTTTTCCAGAATATCTTGCAGGTCTTGCATGTTGCCCTGTGTCGTAGTGTATCGGCGTGGGGGTGTGGGCTGGTATTCGGGCTGATATCCCGATTTATCCCGGCCACGGGGTGGCCGCTCAGCCGTTTGGCGCTCGAGTCCGTATTCCTCGGCTGCCAGGACTTCAGTCCATCTGTCTGTGAGCAGGTCTTGATCAGCTTGGAGTTGCTGCTGCTTCTTCTTCAGGCTCCTCGCAGTGGCTATAAGCCGACGCTTGAAGCGCTCCTGCTCCACGGGATCCTCCGGCACGCCGAACTCGTCGTTTCCAAGGCTAATCTCATCTTCGGAGGGGGGCATGTAGTTGTCCTCCTCTGGGTATCCGTCCGTCGCCTGTTCTTCTGGGCTGACCTGCTCATCCTCCTGTTCGGCCGTCTCGAAGGCGGGCTGGTCAGGTTTATATTCCTCGTCGGTGCCATCCGGATTTCTTTCGTCTCCGGGGCCGGTATTGCTGTGCGCGGGGCTTGGAGCGGTGCCGACGACACCCATGCTTTGCTTTTCTTCCTGAGGGGTTATCCTCTGTTGCCTCGTCGCCATTGATTTCCTTCGGAGTGTCCACCATATATATATATCGTATGAGGAGGTGGCCTTCCACCGCCCTGTGAGCGGTGGCTCCTGTAATTCTCCTGCATCGTCGTCCATACCGTCGATGTCTTCGGAGTCAAAGTCAAGCACGTCGGTTAAATCATCGACCGTGGCAATGAAGTGGGTGGTGGGTGGGCAACGAATTCCGCCGTCGCCCGCTTCCCACTCAAGCCGGACATAGTTCGGCCCAGAGCCTCCTGACAAAGAGAGAGACTTCAATGAGTTCAGCATGTCGCCGAAGGGCGAGTGCTGAAAGATGTCCGCAGCGGTGAACTCCATTACCAGAGCCCAACCAGTCTCGGTGGGCTCGGGAACGCGCGGACTGGAGCCTACAACCGGATACGAATCCGGGGGTCCGGAGTCACAGGCTTCCTCAAAAGTGAGACCTGTGTTCGGCTCCACCGCCGATGAGGGTACGGCCTGCGGGGCGGGGTCCATCCCTCCGTCCCTAGGCAATGCAGCCTGCTCCGGATTTAAGTCCGGGGCTACTGCAGGGGTGATATCCCGAGTGTTGTTCGACAGCAGGTCCAGGCCATGCTTGTCGTGACTGTCCGGTGCTCCTGGCGCGGGCCCGAATCCGTCGAAGATCAAGTCTCAGCGGATATCCGCCGTGTAGTTCAGGTTTCTGAACCTGATTTGATGGCCAGGGGCATAGCTGTCAATCTGCTCTAGATGGCCAAGCGAATTGGCCTGCAGTGCGAAGCCGCCGAACACGAAGATCTGTCCGGGGAGGAAAGTCTCGCCCTAGACAACGTCGTTGACGATGATTGAAGGAGCCATCGAGCCCGGCAGCGACGACACAGAGGAACTCTCAATGAAAGCACCAATGTCGGTGTCAAAACCGGCGGATCTCGGGTAGGGGGTCCCGATCTGTGCATCAAGGCTGATGGTAACAGGAAGCAAGGGACACAGATGTTTACCCAGGTTCGGGCCCTCTCGATGGAGGTAAAACCCTACTTCCTGCTTGATTAATATTGATGATATGGGTAGTACAAGAGTAGATCTACCACGAGATCGTAGAGGCTAAACCCTAGGAGCTAGCCTATGATGGTATGATTGTAATTGTGATCGGCCTTCTAAGGACCAACCTCTCAGGTTTATATAGACACCGGAGAGGGCTAGGGTTTACATGGAGTCGGTTACAAGGAAGGAAACACAATATCCGGATCGCCAAAGCTTGCCTTCCACGCAAAGGAGAGTCCCATCCAGACACGGGCCGAAGTCTTGAGTCTTGTATCTTCACGCTTCAAAAGTCCGGACGTTGTACACAGTCCGGCTGTCTGGATACCCCTAATGCAGGACTCCCTCACCCACAGTTTGACTAATACGATCATTTGCGATAATAACGTGGTGGCTATTTGTTAAAAAGGACTAGGAAAATCAATGTATAAAAAGGCGAAATGAACCCTGAATAATTTCATATGTTTAGCATAGCTGCCTGTTGCCTCTGTAAAATAAATCAAGGCTGGAAGATACAACGTATGTTGTTTCGCGACCAGATCATGTGACCAAGTTCGCTCGCGGAACCATGAGGCTTCTTGATAGAAGCTCCGGTTTGTATGAAAGAAAATATGGGTCAAAGCCAAGTTGAAAAGGGCAGCAGTATCTAACCCCAACTTACAGAAGGTACAGAAGCACGATGATTAATTGTTCATCAAGTTTACACAAAATCCAAATTGAACATGACAATAACAACTAACTCAACCAAAGTTTTGAGCAGTCACAGTGAAATGGATTGGTCTGATCCTAAAATCAAGATCCTGGACCAGAAAATCTATTGGTACATCAAAACAAGCCCGTATGTTCAAGACGAGCAAGTTCAGAAGTCCTTTTGTCCACCTGGAACTTATTTTTATGTTGTTCAACGTGTCTTTCAAAAAACTTAATCCTCATGGACAATAGTACACTCGCATTCAACAGGAAGAATGTGACAAAGCTAGTGTTTGCATGGTTGGATGCATATCCTTGCAGCGTTATTGTCCTCAAATGAATTTCATGAGAACTGAAAAAATCCTGGTGCTTCTTAAGCCACCGATTGGTTATACCTTTTTGTCCATTTCCTTTAGCCTAAATAGACATGAAGACTAAAAATAGTTAATGTCTAAAAAATAGTACAACTCAACAGTTAGTTCTAGTAAAGTATATCAATGTGCTTGATATCATCACATGTATATACAAATTCTCCAGACATGGAAAACATCACAGCAAGCCGATAACCATGTTCAGATCAAAACACCATGTATTGATATGTAAGGTCTTGACAGAATCCAGCACCATTGATAGGGTACCCATGGACAAACTCTTCATTGAGCTTAGAACATAATATTACTACCAAAAGCGTACTCCAAGATTATATAAAGATTATGCGCACAAATGAAAAATGCAGCTTATGATTGCAAAAGTGATGATGATATAAAACTTACGCACACAAACGGAAAATGTAGCTTATGATTACAAAAGTGTTGATGATAATATATAGTACCTGAAAAAGTGTGGAGACAACAACCATCTTATAACCTTCAAACGGATCAAGAATTATACCCAAGGTCTCCAGTTCAAGTGCAGAGACCACGGTTATTTGCGAAGGTGCATAACGATAATCAAGGAGCAACCTTTGGAGTGAAGGGGCATCTTTGATGATGAGGTCCTCTCCTTCAAAGCAAATTCCGATGCTTACAAGGTGAGGCAACTTTATTTGGAGATAACGGATACAAATTTCTTTTCCAAAAACAAGCAGCAAGCGCTCCAAGGCAGGGCAGCAGGAGTGGATGATGTTGTGTAGTGAGGCCTCCGACGGATTGACCACCACAAGCGCGAGTTTCTTTTAGTAGTGGGAGTTGAAGCATTTGTACCAGATTGTCTGGTACACTACAAAAAAGATACACTTCCGTGATGATACGTGTTTGTCACAGTAAGTCGCGTTTTTTGTCATGCATGTACATCCATGACAAATTTATGACAGAATCAAGATAGTCATACCTGTGCTGTCGTTGAAGTGTTCGATGACATTACCAAAATTATCATCACGGAAGTGTCCACTTCCATGACGATAAATCGCGCGTCACAGAACTGCTTTCGTCAAGGGTGACCGACACGTGGCATCCACCATAACGGAACGCCGTTAAGCTATCGGGTCGGGTTTTGGATCCGATAACCCATTAACCGCCCCGACCAATGGGGATTTTCCATGTGTAAAATCATCATTGGCTGGAGGAAACACGTGTCGGCTCACCATTGGGACAGATGTCATCCACTCATTGGATAGAAGGCGCCTATGATACGTCGACACGTGGCACGGCCCAACAGAGGCCCATTCCTGTGAAAAGTCCGGCCCGTTTGACTTCGTCAAAAGGTGGCGGGCCGGCCCATGGAAAGGCTGTTAACGGCATGTTCGCATATAGCCCATTTACAGGCCGCTAACCCAAGGCCCGTTACGCCCTATCCGAATTAGGCCCAGTAGCGTCATCTGGGCCATCCAATATGATTCCAGCCCGTTTTCACTTCTAGCCCATGTATGGCCCATGACGTCTTTCAGCCCATATGAGGCCCTATGTAAGTCTTGGCCTATTAAAGGCCCGTGGTGAAACTGGCCCACAATGAACAGTGTATCACTTTACACCCACTAACGGCCCGTGGTGAAACTGGCTCGTAATGAACAATGTATCACTTTATACCCATTAAGGGCCCGTTATTCAGTTGGGCCGTTTCCAGCAAATGTTATCTTTCGGCCTTCTTAGAGCCCATTTATTCTTGGGCTCATTTCCAGCATACGGCCCGTTACTATCATTTTCTGCTTGTGGGCCAAATTCAGCCCGTGGTTACATCGGCCCGTTTGTGGTCCGTTAATACGTTGGGCCATTTTCATAGCGTCATCAAATATGGCCTATTAACGATGGCCCGTTATGGTCATATGGCCCGTATAAGGCCCATTGATGATACGGCCCATAGAAGGCCCATTGTTTCTACGGCCCGTAGAAGGCCCATTGTTTCTACGGCCCGAAGAAGGCCCATTGTTTCTACGGCCCGTAGAAGGCCCATTGTTTCTACGGCCCGTATAAGGCCTGCTATTTCTACGGCCCGTAGAAGGCCCACTGTTTCTACGGCCCGTAGGAGGCCCAGTGTCACTACAGTAAATATTAGCCCATGGTTATTGTGGCCTAGTTTTAAAAAGAACTGCACTGACTACAAGCAAACAAATAAACAAGACAACAAGGAAATAAATAAGCAAGCAACTTATGCTAGGCTATCACGGCTGTTACACATATTACGTCCACTAGGCATCAAAGTTCGCCACCAGTGCAAATATAGGGAACAAAGCAGCATATCATATACACTGGTTGTCAAAGTTGGCGACCAACGCAAATAAATGCCACAGCAAAACAAATCCATAACTGAAACCACTTCAGAAGATCTCAAGAAACAATATCCTGGGTACCCATAATGCTGGCAAGATGCTTAGCAAGCTTATTAACTTTCTCTTGTTTGGTGCTTAAATCCTCCAGCGCTTGCTGTTGCACCAGAAAATATGCATCTGAATTCTGCAGGGACTTCCTCAGTCCTTTAGCTTCCTGTCGCAGCACATCTGATCGATGTCTTTCAACTTGAAGTTGAGACTCAAGAATACGAACTGATTCAGGCAGCGAGTTCGAAGAGCTTGTGCCAGCAGTAGTGGCCAGTAACTCGAACACTACATCAAGACAGGACTTTTGGGTTCCCTCACTGTCGTCAATATAGTTTTTATTAGCTTTCTTGGAGACCAACAGGGATGTCTCACTATCTTGAACCTTATCTGCATTACTTCCTTTACCATTGGATAACGCGGTACTGTTCTCCAATATTTTGTCCGCATTCTAAAAGAGAAACAAGCAGACACATCACATGTTTACCATGTTGTATATGAAACTCATTTTGGTAAATGAGTTCAGTAGTAAAGTGGACAGGATAACAGCATGAAACAAACATATATCTATGTGCCATGGTCACTTTATGGTCTATATCATTCTAGTTTTTGTTCCCAAATCAAGATAGAGACACAGTTCAAATAATATTTGTTCAAGACAAAGCAGAATATACAGAATATAAGTGTGGGTAACTATAGAGCAATAACAACACTTGTAATGTGCATGACATGAGAACATAACTGTTTATTCAATTGGAACTGAAATCAACATAGAGCAGGTTACAACAGCAAACTAGTTAAAGAAACAGGTTTAAAACATACCTGTTGTGCCATTGGAGTTTCAATTCCATCCTTCAAAATTGAAAATAGTTGGTATGAGTAAATACAGTAATGCAAGAGCAAAGGAGTATGAACCATAGCTATAGAACCTGACCTGAGAACAAATCTTCTTCTCCTTTAAGCGTTGAGTTGGGATTCGGAGTGGTGGTCCTCGTGCTTTGGGCACAACAGTTCCCTTACTAACCGCTCGTGTTTGGGTGCTCTGTGGTGGAGACGGTGCTGTGTCAACTGGAACTGGGTTACTATCTGCCGGGGTTGGGGGTAGAAGGGGTGTAGCTAGTTCTCTGTCCAACTGGGTAGGGGTACAATCTGCGAGAGTCTGGGTTATGTGTGGTGGATCTGGTCCTTGGGCAAGTACAACCGTGGTTCTATCTGCATCAACTGGTAGCACTATCTTTTCTAAAGACCGTGTTGTTACTCCCTTAGATACTGCCATCACGCTCTCCAATTCAAATGGCTGATAAACAAGAAAAGTAATTGAAAGTATAGACATTGTATGATAGACAGGTGCAATGGATAGTGGGGAATAAAATAGGGCATGAAATAATTCATATTTATGTTGGCTAACTAAACAGGATAGCATGACACAATTTCACATTATGATGGCTAATTAAAAAAGATGGAAAGACATAGTTCAAAATATGAGATTATGTAAACAGGATGACATGACATAACTATATAATGTGTTTATTAAATAGGTTGGCATGCCATAATTCACATACATTCATGGATAGAATGCCATAATTCTAAATATGATGACTGTAAACACTAAACAGGATGAGATGATATAACTATATGATGTCTTTATTAAATGGGTTGCCATGCCATAATTCAGATAGATGATGTGTATGTACTATGTAAACATGATGGCATGATATAATTCAAATATATGATTTATATAGTAAGCAAGTAAGCAGATGGCAATCTATATATGATGTAAAAACTAAGCAATGCAAGAGAACATGCATGACATGGGTAATATAACCCTGCCAAGTTTGAGCATAGACCTCAGGGGGGAAATAGGATTGGTCATCAGTCTCTGAATCCTCCTCTGAGGAGCTCTCTGTAGCCAGCAAGATGTCTGCTTCAGCAGGTAGCATTGTCTCCTCTGAATACCTTGTTTTCACTCCAGATACTTCCGTCACCGCTTCAAATGGCTGATGCACAGGAAGAGTAGTTGAATATACAAACGTTGTCGACAAATGGAACACGAAATACAAAAAAATGATAGCATGATATAATTCACATACATGATGATTGGCTAAACAGCATGGCATTGCATAATTCACATATATAATTCCTTTGCAACAAGATAGCATTGTATAATTCACATATATAATGTCTTGCAACAAGATGGCAACGCATAATTCTCATATATGGTAATTAGACACTGAATAGGTGGCATTCACACAAAGCATGTCTAAACTAATCAAATGGCATAGCAATGCGAGACACCATACGCACGATATGAGCAACATAACCCTGCCAAGTTAGAGCATACACCTCGGGGGGGGGGGGATAGGACTTGTCATCTGTCTCTGAATCCTCCTCTGAGGAGCTATCCGTAACCAGCGAGATATGCGCTTCGTCAGATAGCATAGTCTGCTCAGAAGACCTTGTTTTCACTCCAGAATTTGCCATCACCGTGTCAAATGGCTGATGCACACGAAGAGCAGTTGAATGTACTAACATTGTTGATGAATGTAATATGTAACAAAAAAAAGGATGGCTTGATATAATTTACATATAAGATGACTAGCTAAGCAGGATGGCATTGCAAAATTCACATATATGATGCCTGGCTAAACAAGGTGGCGTTGCATAATTCACATAAACGATGAATAAACTAAACAGATGGCATTCGCACAAAGGATGTCTAAACTAAGCAGATGACATATTTGATGTATAAAGTAAGCAATGCAAGACACCATATGCATGATATAACCAACATCAGCATGCCAAGTTAGAGCGAAGACCTCAGGGGGTAAATAGGAGTTATCTTCTCCTTCTGAATCCCCCTCAGAACAGATATCTTCCTCTCGATTACAATCCAAAATGCGTGGAGGGGGGGCTGCCTTTGCGCCTACCATGGAGCGACGTCTGCATGAAATTATATTGCCATGCAAGGCTCGTCTCTTTTTCTCTACATGTTCAGTTCCATTGTTTACAATAACTGTCATGCATAGGAATAAAACATAGTGAGATTATGTAAGGAGTGCATGCAGAAATTCAGAGTGATGGTAGCTACCTGTGGATAGACCCAAAACCAATAATAGCAGGCAGATAATGGCTTTAGTTAATAAATACAGATAATGGCATCTTTACCGTTTGTTTCCCACCCAACATGAAACTCATAGTAGACACCGGAGATTAACCAGATACTAGATAGATACTATTGATAGCGGCCCCGATATGTACCCCACAACCATTTAAAAACTCAAGTTTGACCATTAGTTTGGAGCTGACTCGGAGTCTAATCGGTGAACAGGACGATAAAGTAGCATTAATATTAAGCGATACATAACGTAAGAAGACACGAAAGAGTGCGACCTCTCTTGCAGACCCGTGTAGTCCTCGAGGTCATCTGCTCGGTTGATGATGGTAATGCAGTTTTCATGGCTGCCAGCAGCGGGGAAGAAGATCTGAGGCGGCGAAAGACAGTCTGGAGGCCGGATCCCTGCTGAGCTGGACCCTTCTATCGTTGGAGCAGCTGAGCTGGGGTGGACGACGGTGCAACAGGACCGGGACAAACCACGCAAGGTTTTCTTTGACAGCTATCTATAAGAGAAGTAATTCTGTAAGGGCTCGTTTGAATTGGAGGATTCCAACAATGCAGGGATAGGAAATAGACAGGAATAGGATAGGAATGCACGTGCAAAACAGAGAATTAAAAACACAGGATTTCTACAACAATTGGAAGATCACAGGATGCAAAGAAGCATGGTGAGATTAAGTCAAACCACAAGAAAATGTACGGTTATAATGCTATTATGCTACTATCTCTTAGTCTTGTGCTTCATGAATAGGAATTTGAAAAGGAGGACAAGTGAAAATTAAAATTCCTACATTTTTCTTTCAAGGAGACACTAAAGGAACAAATCCGTGTGCTCAGTGGACAATATATATAACATGTAGAGTAAAAAAGAGATGCAACAAGTGTACAACCTCTTTGGCGAAGCCATGTCGATGTCAGCGTGATTGGGTTGGCCGGTGAGGATGCTTCGGCTGACTTTTCACGAGGACATCTGACGTGACAATACAAACATGTTTCATAATCCAACACTGTTTTCCATGGAGTGGTTCCTGGTAAGTCGGCTTACCCAGTTGGCAAGATTGAGCTGGAAGTGGCCTTTGGAGATGAATATGATTCCAGGGCTGAGAAATTGACGTTTGAAGTGGTCAAAATCAGGAGCCCATATCATGCTCTGTTTGGGCGGCCTGCTTATGCTAAGTTCATGGCTCGGCCGTGTTATGTTTATTTGCAGCTCAAGATGCCGGTCACAAGGGCACCATCACGGTGCATGGAAGTCGGAAGGTAGCCTTGGAATGTGAAGAAGGCAACGCGGCTTATGTTGAGTCTGCCTGTGCAGCGGAAGGACTCAAATTTTATCAAGATAATGTTGACCCAGCGGATATGACCTCCCTGAAGAAACCAACTACAGAGCATAACCCGGCGTTGAAGTTTAAATCGGCCGCCGAGACGAAGCTTGTTGACTTTACCCCAGGTGATTCTTCTAAGCAATTCAACATCAGCAGCAATTTGGATCCCAAATAGGAAAGCGCGCTCATCGAGTTCATCCGTGAGAACCAGGACATCTTTGCATGGAAACCTTCTGACATGCCGGGTGTACCGAGGGAACTCGCTGAGCACACTCTCAATATTGATCCAAAGTATAAGCCGGTCAGGCAGTTTCTTTGACGTTTTAACGAAGAGAGACGGAAAGCTATTGGAGAGGAAGTTGCCCGGCTCTTAGCGCCTGGGTTCATCGTTGAAGTTTTTCACCCGGAGTGGTTGGCTAACCCGATGCTTGTGCTTAAAAAGAATGGCACCTGGCGGATGTGTGTGGATTACACGGACTTAAACAAGGCTTGTCCAACTGATCCCTTTGCTCTCCCCTGTATTGATCAGATCATTGATGCTACGGCGGGTTGTGAACGTGTGAGCTTCTTGGATGCTTACTCTGGCTATCATCAGATCAAAATGGCAGTTAAGGACCAGGAGAAGACGGCTTTCATCACTCTGTTTGGAGCCTTCTGTTATGTATCCATGCCGTTTGGGCTCAAGAGTGCTCAAGCGACTTATCAGCGATGTGTGCAGAACTGTCTACATGATCAAATTGGGCGTAATGTTCATGCCTATGTAGATGACATCATGGCGAAATCTAGAGAGAAGGAAACCTTGATATCCGACTTGAAAGAGACCTTTGATAATCTCCGGGTTTATAAGATGATGCTTAATCCGGCAAAGTGTGTGTTTGGTGTACCCGCAGGCAAGCTCTTGGGTTTTCTAAGCTCCAACAGAGGCATTGAAGCTAATCCGGAGAAGATCAAGGCGATTACCTCTCTGGCTAAACCGGCGTGCATCAATGATGTTCAGCGACTGGCGGGTCGTGTTGCCGCTTTAAGCTGGTTCATAAGCCGGTTAGGTGAGAAGGCCCTACCGCTATATCAGATGATGAAGAAAACAGACACTTTTGTCTGGAGTGATGCTGTTGATGCTGCCTTTGAAGACTTGAAGAGACAGTTGTCTGAACCACCGGTTCTTGCAGCTCCCATTGATAAAGAGCCGTTGCTATTATACGTGGCTGCCAATTCACGAGCCGTCAGTGTTACCATCGTGGTGGAGCGTAAGGAAGCTGGCAAGGAGCACCCGGTTCAACGGCCGGTTTACTACATTAGTGAGGTGCTCATTGAGTCTAAACAAAGGTATCCACATTGGCAGAAACTCGTTTACGGAGTGTTTATGGCCAACCGGAAGTTGAAGCAGTACTTTCAAAGTCATCCTATAACCGTGGTAAGTTCTGCCCCTTTGGGAGACATCATCCAGAATAGGGAGGCCACTGGACAAGTCGCCAAGTGGGCTATCGAGCTTGGGCCTCATGGTTTGAAGTACATGCCACGTACTGCTATTAACTCTCAGGCCTTGGTGGACTTTATCAATGATTGGACAGAGTTGCAGGCACCTGAGGAGAAGCCAGATAACACATATTGGACTATTCACTTTGACGGGTCCAGGCAGCTAGAAGGCTCGGGGGCTGGAGTTGTTTTAACTTCCCCTCGAGGTGAAAATTTTTGTTATGTACTCCGGCTTATGTTTCCGTGTACTAACAATGCAGCTGAGTACGAGGCCTTACTCCATGGTCTCCGGATGGCCAAGGAGATGAACTAAAGCCGGGTAAGGTGTTTGGGCGACTCAGACCTCGTGGCTCAACAGGTGTCAGGCAAGTGGGATTCCAAGGATCTCCTTATGGCGGCTTATCATCGTGAAGTAGATGCTGTGGCTAGTCACTTCAAGGGTTATCAAGTGGAGCACATTGATCGAAGGAAGAATGAGGCGGCTGATGCTTTAAGCCGGTTGGGAATTCGTAAGCCGGTACCGCCTAACACCTTTCTCGATATTTTGCATAACCCTTGTGTCAAGGTGCCTACCGAGGAAGAACTAGCGGTGCCAGACCTGAAGGCATAGCTGGTGGCAGCTCTTCATGTTATCCCGGATTGGACAGTGCCATATTTGGCCTATATGACCCGGGGTGAATTACGTGAGGATGAGACCTTGGCAAGACAAATCGTTAGGCGCTCCAAATCTATGACAATTGTTAACGGCGAGTTACATCACCTAAGCGTCACTGGGGTGTTTCAACGCTGTGTGTCACCTGCAGAAGGCCAAGAAATACTTCGTGAGATCCATGAAGGGGATTGTGGCCATCATGTCGGGTCAAAATCTCTTGTAGCTAAAGCTTTCCGTCATGGTTTCTACTGGCTGACGGCTCATGCTGATGCGGAGGATCTGGTCAGTAAATGTGACGGTTGCCAAAAGTTCTCACGACGAGCTCATGTGTCGGCTCAAGAGTTGAGGATGATCCCAATCACTTGGCCGTTTGCAGTCTGGGGGCTTGACATGGTTGGACCTTTCAAGAGGTCTAAGATAAAAAGACGCATCTCCTGGTGGCAGTGGATAAGTTTACAAAGTGGGTTGAGGCAGAGCCAGTCAGTAAGTGTGATGCAGCCATGGCGGTTCAATTCATGAAAAAGGTGATCTTTCGTTTTGGTTTCCCACACAGCATTATAACTGATAATGGCACTAATCTCTCCAAGGGTGCCATGGAAGAGTTCTGTCAACGAGAACATATCCGGCTTGATGTTTCGGCTGTTGCTCATCCTCAATCCAATGGTCAAGCAGAAAGAGCTAATCAAGAGATCCTGAAGGGTATCAAGCCCCGGCTCTTTGTCCCCTTACAGCGGACTCCGGGTTGTTGGGTGGAGGAGTTACCTTCTATGTTATGGAGCATCAACACTACGCCTAACAGATCTACAGGCTACACACCTTTCTTTATGGTGTATGGTGTAGAGGCGGTCCTGCCAAGTGACATCCAGCACGATTCACCCCGCGTGGCGGCTTATGTTGAGGCTGACAACAAAAAAGCTCATCAGGATGCGTTGGACTTGTTGGATGAGGAGCGAGACTTGGCAATAGCCCGCTCAGCGATTTATCAACAAGACCTGCGCCGCTATCACAGCCGCCGGGTTAGGAGCAGGACCTTAAGGCGATTTGGTTCTCCGGCTCATCCAGGATCAGTCTGACATGCACAAGCTATCCCCACCTTGGGAATGACCCTTTGTGGTCAGCAAGAATTTGCACAACGGATCATATTACCTCATCGATGTTCGAGAGCACAAAGACTCACGTAAGTCGGAGGAGGAGACCCGCCGGCCGTGGAATATTGCTCATCTCCGACCTTACTATACTTAAGCCACCGACTCTCAAGATGTATATATTTTGACAATGTATATATTATATAAATAAATAAAGCAGGACCTCTGTCATTTTTACCCTCAAAGGTTTATGTGTCTTCTTTATCAGGTGGTGGAAACAACCAACAGGGAGCGAATCACATTTAAGTCCGGCTTTCCCTTTGGTCTGGCTTATGATCATGTCTGAATCTAGCCATGATCACTTGGGGGCTTCCTGTTCAAACATAGGTCGTATTCGAACCAAAGAGAACATAGCTGTCGATACCCACTTGATCGGCATATTGCCAAACCCACTTGGGGGCTTCTTGATCATATTTGAATCACAGCTTAACCCCTTTGGGTCTGACGTGGATCATATTCGAATTAGCGTCATTAAACAACTCTTATGGTCACTTGGGGGCTTCCTATTCAAACATAGGTCGTATTCGAACCAAAGAGAACATAGCTGTCGATACCCACTTGATCGGCATCACCAAAGCCACTGGGGGCTATATGATCGCATCCGAATCTTAGCTTAACCCCTTTGGAACGGTTTACTGATCGTATTCGAATCAGAAGCCTGTAAATGTTGCTTATCATCCAACATAAGGATAAATTATTTTGACTATCTTAAGACCTTCTTGAAAGTATTATGAGATGGTTTTTAATTCTTCCAGTTTAATATTGATTACCCCAGGTTGTTAAGTGCCAGGTGAACATCATATAAGCAGGAAAGATTATCAAAGGGATCGCAGGTATGCTATTATGATTATATTTAAAAAATATAATCATAAACCGGCCTATATATGATGTCTTTGGGTTGTGTTCCGGGTTATAAATACTTTATGTAACCCCCGACGCGATAAACCGCCAAGGAAATTTTGCTTGTTTTATGTGCAGGATAAGGCAAGGCAAATTTATACGTCAAGGAAATAAACGGTCGGAAACATATAGCGATGGCGGCTTACGGAAGTATTAAGCACCAGGAACATGCGCGAAGGCATGACAAACATTGAGAAGTATTTACTACCCTATTACAAGACTTCCCGAGTCTGAATAAATGAAGCATTGTTTTTTGCAAAGTTATAAAACGCCTGGCGGTTCATTCCTTCGGTGGGCTCGAAGACTCCGGGTTATCCTTCTCCGCCTCTCCGTCGGTTGCTTTGTCCTGGAAGGTTGACGAGGCCCAGTCAATGCCACTCAAGGCTTCAAACTCAGCTTCATCATCTATTAAACCGGCTGGGTCCACTTCAGGGGCAAAAGTGTGCTTACGCGTTGGAGGGATCAGGCTAACTTGATCATATGGAATGTTTGGAATTCTCGGTTCTCACTATCATAGCCCGGCGAATACTTGGTAAGATCAGTATCATTCCCAATAAGGGTAGCCACGGGACGTATGACTTTGACACAGGCGGTGAAATCATGATCATCAAATACAGTACCGTCCTCCTTCAGGCTCGGGTATCCAAGAGCGAGGTCGGCCGGGTCTAGCTCTGGCATCCATGCCTTTGCCCGGCTCAATGCAGCCATGGCCCCGGCTCTTGAAGATGCCCGCCTTAAATCCTGAATTCGCTGAGGTAGCACAGCGAGATGCTTCAGCACGTCTTGCAGAAGGTGGGGAGTGGTATTTGATAAGGCTACAACGGCCAAGGCACGTTGTGACCCGGAGTACAGTTGTTCCACTAAAGTGTAAACCGCCCTAAGTTTCATCAGCATGCTCTGCTTGAGGTTGGTGCTTCTAGGGCCTATGTGTTCACAAGTATAACAGTGAGCCGGAGATAACGATTACAATAGTCATCGAAAAATTACAATATTTGAGGTTTTGTACAGTAACTTACCGAAGATGGCTGAGACCATTTGAGATATCTGTCGTTTTAAGTCGGACAGCTCGGTTATTGCTTCTGCAAGAAATGCTTCTGCCATCTCGGCCCGGGTCACCAGTGAAGCCTTCTCATCTGCCCAGATTTTCTTCTCTGACTCAAAAAATTTCTTCAACTTCTCTTGTTCAGAGACACTAAATTCAAATTTGGAGTTGGCCTTTTGAGTTTCAAGTTCTTGAGTTTTCAGCCGGCTCTTTAGGTCAGCAAGCTCCGATTCAATTTGACCTATGGTGGCCTGCATTGATACCAGGTTATGGTAAGGATCACGGTAAGGTAACATTCAAGTCCCATGCATTTTACAAGTAAAGATACTTGGCACTTGGGGGATAATGTATGTTAAAGAATTTTTTTAACCTACAAATCCATGTCATGCATATTAAGTCTCAAGCATTTTACAAGTAAAGATACTTGGCACTTGGGGGCTAATGTGTATCGCAAGTTCAAAGTATCATGCTATAACCGGGTTAAATAGATTCTCTTTAAACCGGACAAACCAACAGTAAGCAGATTTCTAAGTCTACAACATATTCATTCATAAGCAATAGACTTGGGGGCTGGTACAGTAAGTAAGATTAAGGAAAATAGCATAAGTTATACCTCAGATTTGTGCTGTATTTGTTTCACCATGTCAATTTCCAGGTCACGACTATTATGCACTTGATTCAGATAGCCCGAGACTATATCACCAATGCTTAAGTGAGTATAATCAGTAATGTCCTGCTTGGCCTTTCGACATTCGGCAAGTTCTTCCTTGGCAGTACATTTGGCAAGGACAGTAGGCCGCCCCGGTTCAACAAATTGACTCTTCAGAAATTCAACTTCTGGGTCAGTCGTCTTGACCGGGCTAGGAGCTTCCGGATTATCAGAGCTGTTGATAGCATCTTCGGCAGGCGGGTCAGAGGTTGGCACCGGAATGTCAGAAGCCGGTTCAGGCGGCGGCTGATGGGTGGAGCTGTCAGGAGCAGACATGTCAAGCGCCGGATCAGTAACAATCGGGTCTTGTGACGGCTTATTCTTCCTTGCCCTCTTGCTGGGCTTCACTTGCATGCTGTCAATAAAGGTAGAAGGATGAATACTAAAGCATGAGTAAGGTGAAGCCTAAAGTAAATAAGGTTACATTACCCGGGAGCAGTTTTGAAAGCCGGCATGTTTGATTGCATAGACTCGCCGGAGGAAGGAGAGGTATCCTGATAATTGGAGTCAGATGAATTCACAGGTTGGCGAATTAAACCCGCCAAAGGTAAAACAGAACGTAAATCGGAGATAACCTTAGTCTGAAGCTTCGTAGTTACATCAGGTAAGCCGGAGGAGAGTTCTGCATCCTTGTTGGTCCGGGTCTGCCTCCGATTTTCAAGCTATTGTTGCTTCAAAAGAAATTGAGGATCTTGATATGCTAGAGGATGTGAAAATCTTACTTTCTGGGTCACCTTCGGATTTTTTGCTTTGGCAAAGGCTCTGAGTCGGAGGAGATTATGGTTACCTCTTTGTCAACTGCTTGACTGTTCCCCATATCCTCCTGAAAGGATAGAATGTCAATAAAATAAAGACAAAGGAGTTAAGAAAATTAAAGGATTACCTCTTCGTCATCCGAAGAAGTATCATCCAATTTGAATAAATCGGAGGCGTTGGGTTTATTCTTCTTTGAGGTTCCCATTTTGGCGGCTTTCCTTTCGGTTTTCTTGGTTGTCCTGGCTTGTTTGGCAACCTCATGGTCATACTTGACCTTCCAGAAGTTGTCATCGGCCTGTGGAAAAGGATAAGGAACTATGAGTACAAATAAGGTATAACATAGCAAAGAGTATTTATTAAGATTGATAACTCACTGCAGGGGCCGGGTTCTTCTTGCAGAAGGGAAGTAAGGCGAAGGCATTACTAGTTACAGTGCCTTCCTTTAGCAGCGACTGGGTCGTAGCATCCACCACATCATCTGGTAAGTCGTCAGGACTATAACGCAGTGGATCATCCTTTTCGCCTGTGTAAGTACACATTAAGCCGGAACGACGGCTTAATGGAAGTACTCGCCAAGTGACCCAGACTCGGACCAGATCGATGTCGTTTAAGCCGTTTCCCAAAAGAGCTTTGATTTTCTTGATGGTGGGATTGAGAGGTAGACGCTCGACAGCAGTCAGTTTATCCGCCAGCGGATGGTTGGACTCAAGGCACAGGCTGCGGAAGCTAGGCAGAGGGTTCTCATCAGCCGGTGAAGTGTCCTGACAATAGAACCATGTCTAATTCCAATCTTTTGGATGGCTCGGTAGTTCAGCGTAAGGAAAGAGGCAATCTCTCCGCCGCTGAATTGAGATGCCGCCAAGTTCAAGACTAGGCCCATTGGCACGTTCATTCTGCCGGTTCAAGTAGAAAAGCTCTCTGAACAAAAGCAGACTTGGCTCTTCTCCCAGGTACACCTCGCAGAAGACTTGAAAATTGCAAATATTTGACACGGAATTGGGTCCAATTTCTTGAGGTCTAAGATCAAAGAAATTCAAAACCTCCCTGAAGAATTTTGAGCTGGGAGGGGCAAATCCCCGGTTCATGTGATCCGTAAAAACTATCACCTCCCCTTCTTTGGGTAGAGGCCTCTCTTCAGACGGGTCAGGGGCACGATAAGACATGACCTCCTTTTTTGGAAGATGGCCAGACTTCACAAATTCAGACAGTTTACTCTTTGTGACTATGGATGGGACCCAATTGCAGGTCACAGGGGCCTTGGTTGCCTTAGGTGCCATGACAACAGTTGGCCTACGACAAAATAAGAGGTTCCGGTTCAATCTTAACCCAGGAGAAAATATCTTAATTATTCAAGGTGGCGGCTTAAGAAGGGGCCTAATGATATAAGGATAACTATGCAACAGTATTTAAGCCGCTACATGTATCAAAAGCAGTTCCAACTTCTTAAGGTCATGAGAAGCAAGCAAGGCTCACAGATCAATGTCATTTATTTAAGCCGGCTACATGGACAGTTGTGTTTAAGTGTAGTCGACAGAAGTAGATTTCCGGGTGATACAAACATGTTTCATAATCTGCCACTGTTATTTGAGATCAAAAAGCTGTTCTAGCAAGAAACATTTCTAGACCTAAGACTGGCGTAGATGAAGCTCAATGGCTCGAATGGGGCCTCTGTGTGACAGAAAGGGATCTATTTGCGTTCAAAATAGGTGCGGAAAATCTACTGCATCAGTTTTTGCCATCTTCAAGATCAAGAAGAGCGGGGGTGATGAAATCTATGAAAGGAAACTACTGAACAGCGAAGAACGCAAAGAACTCGAAGGTTCTAATGTGGATCTAAGAAGCAGGAAAGAGGAGACTTACGGATGTAGGGTTGCAGCAGAGGGTCGTCGCGTTTTCTCTGGTCAAACTAGGTTGATGCAGTGGCCTGAGTTGGTGAAGACGAGAAGATCTGCGACGGCGACGGCGGCGGAGCTCGAGCGACAGAGAAGCAGCGAGAGGAAGAAGACGACTGAAGGAGGAGAATAGGAAGACCTAGGTCGCGCCTATTTATAAGGAAAGGATAACTGAGATGGCGCGAGAAACGAGGAGATAAGAGTTATTATCCAGCGGCCCCGACGCCTCAGTTTTCGGAACAGTCAATAAAGGCAGAGATCCGTTGGAGGATATGGTGGAATAAAGATAGAATTTAAGTAAAGATGACATCACGACGGGTTAACACGGATCCAAAAGATGACGTCATGGCGGGTTAAAGAAAACCTTTGCACAGTCAGAAGACCGAAGATTTACTTCTTAAAGTATTTTAAGATTGACATGAACAGGTTCAAATCAATCTAGGGCCTAATGTTGGGGATATAGCTATTTGTGTAAGCCGCCCAGGAGGGGCCGGGTTACGCAAATAAGACTCACCAGTAAGAAGCCCAAAGACCAAGCATGAAGTTGGCGGTTCAATAAAGGGCTTAAAGGCCCACAGGCGACTTAAGGCCCATTGTAGTAAACCGCCATAAAGGCATGACTTGTATCATAAGGTAGATTTAACTAGTCACCGAGCCGGACACTGTTTATAAGCCGGCCGTGACTCTGTAAGCCACAGGGCGTCAACCCGTGTATATAAGGGGACGACCTGCTGGCGGCTTAGGGCAAGAAACAACTCATCGAGAGCGGGGCATAGCGTATCTCGCTCCCTGGTCATCGAAACATCAATACCAACCCAACTAGACGTAGGCCTTACCTTCACCGTAAGGGGCCGAACTAGTATAAACCTCTTGTGTCCCTTGTCTCAATTAACCCCTTCAAGCTTCCTAGTTGCGATGGCTCCCCAACAAAGTCCTTTGACGAGGACATCTGACGTGACAATTCCACGACAGAGCCCGAGATATTGCTCCACTGTGATGGAGGGTTTCATCGTTGGAGTAGCTCCGGTGAGTTGTACGACGCCGAGGCTAAAGCAGGACAAGAGAGACAACGAACAACGTTAACCTAAGTGGAATTCTAATAGCATCTCCAATACATGACGTAAAATACGTAACCACAAAGTGCTAGATGTAAAATACATCAGTCGCTCATCTCTGAACTTAACTGTCGAAACTGAACTTAACTGTCGAAACTGAACCTAATTGTCCAAACTGAACCTAACTGTCGAAACTTAATTTTGCTGCCGAAACTGAATTTTGCTGTCGAAACTGAATGCACTAGCAAGGTGAGGCTACACGTCGGTCGACTGACTTTTTCATCTCTGGTCAGTCGATTTTGCAGCCGTTGGATACGAAATCAAGGGCCTGCGGTTCATCTTCAACCTCCACCCCCCTGAGCCGCCAGCCACCACCGGCCAAACAGCAGCCCCCCCGCCGCCCGCGGCCGGCGGTGCGCCGCTCCGCTCGCCCCGAAAACACTCCCCACTGCCGGTCCGCCGCCACCCCGGCCATCCCTCTAGGCCCTCCCGTGCCGAGTGTTTCTCCGGCGATCCCCACACCACCGCCCCGCCAACGCCCCGCCACCGCCGGCGACCACCGCCCCCATCCTGAACCCTAAGATAGATAGTGGGGTATCTCTCCGGCGAGCCCCCTCCCCGCTGCGGCTGGTTCTTCCTTCACCCCGGCAAGCCCACCCCTTGGAAATCGACTAACCCAAAAGTCGATTCAGTCGACTGAAGTGTAGCCAAATCGGAGCAGGATCGCAAGCAAGAGCAAGAGCGAGAGCAGCAGCGCGAGCAAGAGCAATAGCAAGAGCAGACCAGGCAGGGGACCAAGAGCAAGAGCAGAGCAGCAGCGCGAGCGAGAGCTAAAGCAGCAGCAGCTCCTACTGATTTGGACGTCGCCGCCAAGGGAGAGACGCCGTGGAGGAAGTGGCCGGTGTCGTGGTTCTAAGTCTGACAGTAGAATAGGGGGTAGGAATGGAGAGGCAAGATCCTAGCTATGGAGTAGTTGTATACGCAAGAGATTTACGAGTTCAGGCCCTTCTCAAAGGAAGTAACAGCCCTACGTCTCGGAGCCCGGAGGCGGTCGACTAGATTATATGCGTATGAGTTACAGGGGTGCGAACCCTTTACACTGAGGAGGGGGTGGCTTATATAGAGTTCGCCAGACCCCTCCAGCCCTCAGTTATGCAGGGTTTAAAGTACATTAAGATCAGGGGTTACTGGTAACATCCCACATAAAGTGCTATGATGACCATAAAAGCTACTTAATGACCGGCCGTTTGTGTGCAGAGTGACTTTAGATCTCCTGGCGGTCGAGTGGTTTGCTTCATGGTCGAGTGTCTTCAAGTCCGTCGAGTGGAATACTTCTGAGTCGACTGACAGGTGGTTTCTTCTAGAGATGTCCTTGGGGAGGGTATCTTGGACAGGTCCATGACCCTACCCTAGGTACATGGCTTCATCATTAGCCCCCGAATGGATCGAGGTTTGAGTGGGGAAGGAGTTGAGAACTCTTCCGACCCATTTTTTGTGCTATGAGTATGTCTTGTTCTGGATCAATGAACTTAGGTGACGGCACCAACTTCTTTTTCAGTCGCCTTGATCCATTCTTTGTATCCATCGAGTGAATTTTCTGTACTTGGAGATCTCCAAACGACAAAGCGGAGGAAATCTCCCGTCTGACAAGTTGCTCCGCAGTTCGCGAACTTAGCGGGATTCGAATTTCGGGAAGCGCGCGGGGTGGAGGAGGTCGCGATAATCGGATGGGATAAGGCAGGAACGCCTCGATCTCTGCGCCACCTTTTTCGCCACGTATCGCCCGCGCGACTGTTGCGGGATTTGACAGGATCGCCTTGGCCTACAAGTCAGTCACTCGGAAGCAACCTCATATAAGGCGCCGGACGGGGGTTTTTGAACAGTGCGCTCTCATTTCCTCCCCCTCTTCCTCAGGCTTATCCATCGCATTTGCTTCCATCTCAGCGCCGCTGCTCCGTGCGCGTCTCGCCAGCGACGATGGTGAAGGAGAAGACGGCGGCTTTGGAGCGGGCGAAGAAAGCGACGGCGAAGGCGAAGGGAAGGGCGACCAGTCGGGGTGGATCTTCGTCAAGGGCCGGCCTGCCGCAGGGATGGATCTAGGGCGACTGGATCTGCTCGATGATTCATCAAAAAGATCTTGACGACCTGGCGAATGAAGGGCTGATCCCCCATGGATCAGCGCGGCTCCCGGGGAAGGAGTCGGAGCCGCAGCCTCAGGAGGGTGAATGTGTCCTCTTGGCCACCCATGTTGACCGAGGGTTTTCTTTGCCGCCTCACCCTTTCTTTCGGGGATTTCTGAACTTCTTTGGGGCGCAACTCCACCACTTCACACCCAACTCCATCGTGTATCTCACTGCTTTCGTGTCTTTGTGCGAGAATTTCTTGGGTTGTCGGCCTCATTGGGGTCTTTTCAAGCACATTTTCACCGATCGCTCCCAGACGGAGAAAAAGGCCAATCCGAGTGATGAGAGAACACAAATCATTCAGATGTGTGGGGGTCTTGGGGTTCAAATGAGGGGAAAAAGCTCTTTTCCGGCCATGATCCTTCCCTAGTCAGTCCGTGGATGGCAGTCGACTTGGTTATACTGCAAAGACCAGCCGACGCCAGGGCAGTCGACTGGACTCCCTCCTTTTTCCATGAACCGAGTGAGGAAGCCGTCCTCTTTGAAGGTGATCCCGGAAGAGAAGGCGCGGGTTAAGGTGCTGGTTGAACGCATTGTCCAGCTCATCCGTGATGAAGTGACCGGCATGGATCTCTTGGAGGTCTTCCTCCGACGATGCATCCAGCCGCTTCAAGCTTGAGACCATCCGATGTGGTTGTACTCTGGCACTGAGGACACCACTCGGATCCACCCGGAGGAGGTCGAGGATACCATGCTGGAGAGGTGGCTGGCAAGCATCACAGGGAACAAGGACAACCCCCGAGGAGGCAGGAGGGTTCCTCCACTAGACCAATCATACGAAGTAGACAAGGTCCAATTCTGCATCTCCGACTGTGATCCTGTTTTCTTCAATCTGCTTGTTTAACATCAGTCGACTGACTTTTGTCTTGTTTGTTGTCTTCCAGGCCACCACTGAGATGTATTCGATGCCCAACGGGGCGCAAGAACAGGTCGAGGAGGAGGAGGCGAGCGGAGGTGAAAGTCAGGAGGAAAGGCAATCTGATGGTGAGGGGGATGAAGATGACGACGGCTCCAGTGAAGAGGAGGAGGAGGAAGTCGATCCTCCTCGCATGGAAAGGCGATCCAAGCTCATCCACGACCCTGCAGTCGAGCATGACAAAACGACTGCGCCTGTTGGGCAGTCGTCGAAGCGCCCTCAGACTACCTCTCTAGCGCCGACTGAAAAAGCGCCGAAGCATCCCTGAGCGGCATCATCAAAGCCGCCGAAGGCCTTGCCCAAGATGAGAATGGTCGTTCCCACCATTTCCGGGTAACAGCAGAACTTGCATTTTCTCACTTATCATGGACAAACTCTTGGTCGACTCGTTGGCTAACCGACTGGTTTCTGAACTCCGCAGTGTTGCTACCTCCGAGACCTCCGCCAGGAACGAAGACCAACAAATGGAAGACGCTGCCACCTCCAACCTTGGTATGATCTCTGAAGTTTCACTTTTGGTTGATTGGATTTTCGTTTTTAACTTTGGACTTCTCCTGAAGCTCCTCCTCATGTCATTGATCTCCCTGATGATGACGACGAGGCGCCGCTGAGGCCGAGGAGGAACAGAAAGGCGCCGGCCGTCAAGACCACTCAGACTGCATCAGAGCCTGAGACACTGGTTCAGGAGGGTGGCAACATCACTCGGACTTCCGTGGTTTTCGCTGTGCCGCTGACGAGTGCTCGACCTTCGTCGTCGACTGCTGATCCGCCTTCCCTTTTCGCCACCCACCACATCGCAGAGGACCAAGCGGGTGCTGCTAAGGAGGATATACGCCAGGCGGGGATCATGATGGAGCAGGTGAAGGTGATCCGAGAAGCCAGCCAGGCTGCTTATGACGCTAGCTCAGCCCTTCAGAGCAACATCCAGGTTAGTTGTTCACCGCCTGTTCTGTTAGGATATGCTATCTAAAGATTTTCTGTCTGAAGATCTTTGTATCTGTACACCCACTGGGTGTGTCGATTGAATTTTTTGGATTAGCGGGGGCACGCTGAGTGCACGCACTGGGTGTAGTCCCCGAGATTATGGTGGACTGTTGGCAGTCGACTATAGTCTTTGAATTTAAATTTCTTCACTCTAACTTCTTCACTCAGTCTGGTCGGACCATGTCGAGTGGAATCTTGGAACCAGTGGGGGCACGCTGAGTGCACCCACTGGGTGTAGTCCCCGAGACCATGGTCGACTTCTGGCAGTCGACTAAGGACTGAAGAACCTGTTTTTCTTAAATACCATGGCTGACTGCTGGCAGTTAGCTATGGTTTAGGATCAGAACCTTTTTGTCTATTTCGGTCGACTGATCGGATTGAGACGGTAGAACCAGTGGGGGCACACTGAGTGCACCCACTGGGTGTAGTTCCCGAGACTACTGTTGAATATTTTGATTCGACTGTAGTCTTAGAAATGTTACTGTTTTTCTCTTAGTCACTCGAAAGCGACCCATCTTTGACGTTTGTCGACTGACCCTTCGCAGAAATCTTGCTAGCTTGTGGCTCGTTACACTGAATTGGAAAACAAGCATATCCAGCTCGACCTTGACTTGAAGCTTGTTCAGGAGAACTTTCAGAAGGCGAAGGATGAAGCAAAAGGTATGTTTGGTGAGAATCTTGACGACTGTCTTTGTCTTTCTATACATTTTTTATTCTGATCTCATTGTCACTTTGCAGATAAACTGAAGGAGGCTCTGAAGAAGAAGGACCATGACCTCGCTGAGGCGCAGAGGGCAGCTTTGGACAAAACGAAGCTTGCGGAAGAAAAACTGGCTTCAGTCGGGAAACTTGAAGAGGAGAACGCCATTCTGAAAGCTGCTCTCGATGCGGCCAACAAGGAGGTCAGCCGTCTGAAGAATGGCAAGATAGCTCTGAGAGGCTAGCGAACTGGCGGGAAAGAAGAACGACCTGGAGGCTTATCTGCGAGGGCTCGCCAAGAAGCTATTCCTCATGCTTGATGGTAATCTTTCCTATCTGACTGACTTGTTATCATCAACTCATCGTAGAACTGTTGGCTTAACTTCGAATTGTGTTTACAGAATTCTGCCAGAACTTTGAGGAAGAGACCAGTCGAGTGGAGACAAGCTTGGACCCCATCAACTCTCCTATGAAGGATGAAGCCTCTATGAACGTGCTCTGACTGGAGTCCCGTGTTGCCGGTGTGGTTGACTACCTCGCTCGACTGAAGGTTGCGGTGTCGCGAATCGACACGACACTCTGGCCAAGAGAGACGCTTCAAAATGACCTCGAGTCTTTAATGACTCGACTGAATGACGTTCCAGGTCGAGTGCAGGAATGGAAGAAGTCTTCTACCAGGTGTGGTGCTGATGTTGCTCTGTCCCTGGTCCGTGTTCACTGCAAGGATGCGCGAGAGGACAAGCTGGCGTCCATCAAGGTGGCCAATACCAAGAAGCACGACTTCCAATCTTTCATGGAGACCTTCATCGCTGCTGCCACTCGGATTGCTGACGGAATCGACCTGGACCAGTTTGTCGCGCCTTCCAGTCCTCCACCTGAGGAGTAAGAAAAACTTCTATGCCTTGCCTTAATTTGCCTCGGAATGCCGAGTAGTTTTGTAACCGATAAACTTTTACAGGCTTGACGCCTAAGCACTCCAAATCCGTAGGATGTTATTTGAACTTGGCTTATCGTTGAATAAGCTTGCATTTGCCTTCGAGCAAACTTGGTTCTTCACTCGCAATATACTTTAATGCTTGAGACACAGCTCTGATGTGGAAAGTCCAGTCGACTTGCACTTCATCGCTCTTGCAGGTGGGGATGGAGCACAGATTGCAGTCGACCTGCGTCCTTCCGGATCGCGATGGAACGCACGTTGTATTTGTGGCGTAACTCCAAAGGAGGAGGTAGCAGTCGACCTGCACCTCATCGTCCTTGCAGAGCACACATTGTATTTGTGGCGTAGCTCCGAAGGAGGAGGTAGCAGTCGACCTGCACCTCGTCGTCCTTGCAGAGTGCACATTGTATTTGTGGCGTAGCTCCAAAGGAGAAGGTAGCAGTCGACCTGCACCTCGTCATCCTTGCAGATCAGAATGGATTAAATACTTAGGCGAGTACTGGACTGCAGCTAAGCCCCCAAGTGGGAGGATTGCTCTCCACTCGGTAGGATTTTTAAATACTTAGGCGAGTATTGGACTGCAGCTAAGCCTCCGAGTGGGAGGATTGCTCTCCACTCGGTAGGATTTTTAAATACTAAGGCGAGTACTGGACTGCAGCTAAGCCTCCGAGTGGGAGGATTGCTCTCCACTCGGTAGGATTTTTAAATACTTAGGCGAGTACTGGACTGCAACTAAGCCCCCGAGTGGGAGGATTGCTCTCCACTCAGTAGGATTTTTCAAACTTAGGCGAGTACTTGGACTGCAGCTAAGCCCCCGAGTGGGAGGCTGGCTCACCACTCGGTAGGATTTTTTTTTAAACTTAGGCGAGTACTTGGACTGCAGCTAAGCCCCTGAGTGGAGGCTGGCTCACCACTCGGTAGGAATTTTTAAAAACTTACGCGAGTACTGGACTGCAACTAAGCCCCCGAGTGGGAGGATTGCTCTCCACTCGGTGGGATTTTCAAATACTTAGGCGAGTACTGGACTGCAGCTAAGCCTCCGAGTGGGAGGTTTGCTCTCCACTTGGTAGGATTTTTTAAATACTTAAGCGAGTACTGGACTGCAGCTAAGCCCCCGAGTTGGAGGATTGCTCTCCACTCGGTGGGATTTTCAAATACTTAGGCGAGTACTGGACTGCAGCTAAGCCTCCGAGTGGGAGGTTTGCTCTCCACTCGGTAGGATTTTTAAATACTTAGGGGAGTACTGGACTGCAGCTAAGCCCCCGAGTGGGAGGATTGCTCTCCACTCGGTGGGATTTTCAAATACTTAGGCGAGTACTGGACTGCAGCTAAGCCTCCGAGTGGGAGGTTTGCTCTCCACTCGGTATGATTTTTTAAATACTTAGGCGAGTACTTGGACTGCAGCTAAGCCCCCGAGTGGGAGACCGACTCGCCACTCGGCAGGATTTTCAAGTGTCTGGCTCACCACTCGGTAGGGTTTTTTTTTACAAACTTAGGCGAAACGGATTCGCAGCTAAGCCACCCACTGGGGGATTTCTCACGTAAACAAAAGTAACAAAAACCACTGGGAAAATTATAACGCTCTTGTCTTTGATAAACAAACTACAGAGGTATTTTTATTACATCTCATCCGAGTGAGTACTTAAGTATAAAAGGGGCGGAGCAGCTCCGCGTTCGAAGCTCGTGGCTCTTCAATCTGGCGATCAACATTGTAAAGACGGTATGCTCCATTGTGGAGAACTTTGGTGATGATGAAGGGGCCCTCCCAAGTAGGAGCAAGCTTGTGTGTCTTCTGTTGATCCACTCGGAGGACCAAATCTCCTTCTTGGAAGGCTCGACTCTTCACGTTTCTGGCATGGAAACGACGCAAGTCCTACTGATAGATAGTCGATCGAATCATGGCCATCTCTCTTTCTTCTTCTAGAAGTTCGATTGCGTCCTGCCAGACTTGTTCTGCTTCATCTTCAGTGTAGAGCTCGACTCGGGGTGCATTGTGAAGCAGGTCACTTGGCAGAACTGCTTCAACTCCATAGACCAGGAAGAATGGAGTTCATCCAGTCGACCGATTAGGAGTGGTCCTTAATCCCCAAAGAACTGAAGGAAGTTCGTCGACCCATGCGCCTGCGGCGTGCTTGAGGTCACGCATCAACCGGGGTTTCAATCCTTTGAGAATTAGACCGTTTGCTCTTTCTGCTTGTCCATTCGACTGGGGGTGAGCGACAGACGCGTAGTCGACTCGCGTGCCTTGAGAAGCGCGGAAAGCTCTGAATTCGTCGGAATCGAAGTTTGACCCATTATCAATGATGATGCTGTGCGGAACTCCATATCTGAATATCAACTCTATGATGAAGCTAATAGCAGTGCCGGCATCAAGATTCTTGATAGGCTTAGCTTCAATCCACTTAGTAAACTTGTTGACTGCCACTAGTACATGGGTGAAGCCGCTCCTGCCAGTCCTCAGTGGTCCAACCATATCCAATCCCCAAACAGGGAAGGGCCACACGAGTGGAATAGTCTTCAAGGCTGAGGCGGGTTTGTGTGACATATTGGAATAGAACTGACATCCTTCACACTTGTCGACTATTTCCATCGCCATTTCATTTGCCCTTGGCCAGTAAAACCCCGCTCGGTATGCTTTAGCTAAAATGTTCCGAGAGGACGCATGATGACCACAGGTCCCCGAGTCGATATCGTCAAGAATTATCTGACCTTCTTCCAGTGTTATACATTTTTGACCGACTCCAGTCGCGCTTTCTCTATACAACTGTCCCTTTATCACGGTAAAGGCCTTGGATCGACGGAAGATCTGTCGAGCCTCTTCCTCGTTTTCTGGGATCTCTTTCCTTAGGATATACGCGATGTATGGCACTGTCCAGTCGGGAGTGATGACCAAAACTTCCATGATCAGGTCGACCACAGCTGGAATCTCAACTTTAGTCGGATCCGTGACACTCTTTGGCTGTGGGGCTTCCTCAGTGAAAGGATCCTCTTGAACTAATGGTGTGTGGATATGCTCCAAAAACACATTACTGGGAATGGCTTCTCTCTTGGAACCTATTTTTGCCAAATCATCAGCCGCTTGATTTTTCAGTCGGGGTATATGATGAAGCTCTAACCCCTCGAATTTCTTCTCTAGCTTTCTCACTGCATTGCAGTAACCAGTCATGGCTGGACTTTTGACGTCCCACTCCTTCATCACCTGATTAACCACCAAATCTGAGTCGCCATAGACCATGAGGCGACAGATGCCGAGTGAAATGGCCATACGCAACCCATACAAAAGTGCTTTGTATTCTGCTTCGTTATTGGAGGAATCAAAGTGAATCAAAGTGTATTCTCCTCGGGGGGAAACCAAAACTACCCCAGCACTGGAACCATTCAGCATCTTAGAGCCATCAAAGAACATGGTCCAGTGCTCCGAGTGAACTTGAGTCGGCAGTTGCTGTTCAATCCACTCGGCGATGAAATCTGCTATTGCTTGGGACTTAATGCTTTCTTTGCCTCAAACTTGATATCAAGGGGAAGGAGTTCAATCGCCCATTTTGCCACTCGACCAGTTGCATCTCTATTGTGCAGAATCTCTGACAATGGGGCGTCGCTGACGACTGTAATGGAATGGTCAGAGAAGTAATGAGCAACCTTCTTCGTGGTCATATAAATCCCATACACAAGCTTCTGATAATGAGGGTAACTTTGCTTTGATGGGGTCAAAACTTCAGAAAGATAATATACTGGGCGCTGAACTTTAAAGGCTTTTCCTTCTTCTTCCCGCTCGACCGTAAGTACTGTACTGACGACTTGTCCTGAGGCTGCAACGTAAAGCAGCAAAGGCTCTTTGCTGATTGGGGCAGCAAGCACCGGCTGGGTGGAGAGCAGGGCTTTTAGCTCTACAAACGCTGCATCAGCTTCGGGAGTCCACTCGAACTTGTCTGACTTCTTCATTAGTCGGTAAAGAAGCAATGCCTTTTCACCGAGGCGAGAGATGAATCGACTTAAAGCGGCCAAGCATCCAGTAAGCTTCTGGACATCGTGCACACGCACAGGGCGTTTCATTCAGAGTATAGTACCAAGTTTTTCTGGGTTGGCGTGGATCCAACGTTCGGATACGAGAAAACCGAGTAACTTTCCACCAGGAACTCCGAATGTGCACTTTGATGGATTAAGCTTTATATCATACCTCCTGAGGTTGGCAAATGTTTCAGCAAGGTCAGTCAACAGGTCGGAACCCTTCCGTGATTTGACCACAATATCATCCATGTATGCTTCCACATTCCGGCTGATTTGAGTGAGCAAACACTTCTGAATCATCCTCATGAACGTGGCTCCGGCATTCTTGAGGCCGAATGGCATGGTGACATAGCAGAAGCACCCGAATGGAGTGATGAAAGCTGTTTTAATCTCGTCGGGTTCATACAGACGGATCTGATGGTAACCAGAATAGGCGTCTAAAAAAGACAGGCGCTCACATCCCGCAGTCGAGTCAACTATTTGGTCAATGCGGGGGAGAGGAAAATGATCTTTCGGGCAGGCCCGATTGATATGTTTGAAGTCGACACATGCGAAGTGACTTGTCCTTCTTGGGGACCATGACCACATTGGCGAGCCACTCGGAGTGGTAAATCTCTCGAATGAACTACACTGCTAAGAGCCGAGCCACCTCCTCGCCAATGGCCTTTCTCTTCTGGACGGCGGACCATCAAAGATGTTCCTTGACAGGTTTCACTTTTGAGTCGACTCGTAGACGATGCTCAGCCAGCCCCCTGGGAACACCCGGCATGTCAGCAGGCTTCCATGCGAAGATGTCCCAGTTCTCACGGAGGAACTGGATGAGCGCTTCTTCCTATTTGGAGTTGAGTGTTGTAGAGATATGAGTCAAAGCAGCACTGGGGTCGGTCGGGTGAATGTGAATCAGCTTTGTCTCACCGGACGACTGAAACGCTGACTCTGTAGCGGGCTTCTTGGCTCGCAACAAATCACTCAGATCTGCAGTTTTCTGGTATTCCTGCAGCTCTACCACTGCCATCTGAGCATCGGCGATCTTTGAGCCTTTCTGAAAGCACTCTTCCGCCTTCTTTCGATTGCCAGTAATAGTGATCACACCTTTGGGACCAGGCATCTTCATTTTGAGGTACACATAGCATGGTCGAGGCATGAAACGCGCATAAGCTGGCCTTCCCAAAATAGTGTGATAAGCACTCTGGAAATCCACAACTTCGAATGTCAACTTTTCTTTGCGGTGATTCTTGGAATCACCGAAAACCACATCAAGAGCAATTTGGCCGAGTGACTCAGCCTTCTTCCCAGGAATGACTCCATGGAAACTCATGTTGCAGGTACTGAGTCTGGACATCGGAATGCCCATCCCTTTCAACGTTTCTGCATACAATATATTCAGGCCACTGCCACCATCCATCAAAACTTTAGTCAGTCGAGTGCCTTCGACGACTAGGTCGACCACCAAAGCTTGCCTCCCAGGGGTGGCTATGTGTGTCGGATGATCGGACTGGTCGAATGTGATGGCAGTCTGAGACCATTGCAGATAACTGGGTGTCACCGGAGCAACCATATTCACCTCTCGGTTGATAACTTTCAATCGACTTTTGCTTTCAACATCAGCAAAAATCATCAGGGTGGAGTTGACCTGGGGATATCCATCATCACTATCTTCTTTGTCTTCAACTTTGTCCGACTCCTTTTCCTTATCTTTGGGTTGTTTCCCCTAGAATTGCTGGATCAAGAGCCGACACTGTCGAGTGGTATGTTTCGGATAAATGAATTTACCCTCCTCATCTTTCTTCGTGTGGATGTGGCACGGCAAACCCATCACGTCATTCCCTTCCTTGTCCTTCACGTTCTTAGGGTTCCAAGACCCTTTGGGCTCCCCTTTAAATTTTCCTTGAGTCACGGCCAAGGCTTCTCCAGGAGCAGCTGGCTCGGCTTTCCGCTTCTACTTCCGACTAGAGTTCCCTCCTCCGGTTTCATGGGTAGCTGACTTGTACTTGCCACTCCGGAGCCGATCCTCTTCTTCACCATTGGCATACTTGGTGGCAATTTCCATCATTCGACTTAGAGTCATGTCTTTGGTTCGACCGAATTTTAGACTTAGCTCTCTGTTCTTAACGCCTTCCTTGAAGGCACAGACTTCCTGGTGGTCAGATACATTCTCTACCGTGTGATGCAATGTGATCCATCTCTGGATGTAATCCCTCAGAGTTTCATTCGACTTCTGCACACAAGATTGCAACTCTGTCAACCCTGCTGGTCGCTTGCAAGTTCCTTCAAATGTTCCGACAAACACTCGGGCAAGATCTTCCCAAGTGTAAATGCTGCTGGGTGCTAACTGATTCAACCATGCTCTGGCCGAGCCCTCCAACATAAGGGGCAGATGTTTCATGGCCACCTCATCCTTGCCGCCGCCAATCTAAACAGCCACTCGGTAATCTTCAAGCCAAGTATCAGGTTTGGACTCACCAGTGAACTTACTGACTCCAGTCGCCAACCTGAAGTTGGGAGGAATCACCGCGGCCCTGAAGGCCCTGCTGAAACACTCTGGTCCTGAGACATGTATTCTGCTGCTGGTGGGTATATCTCTGTCATGACCTTCTCGGTAAGCTCTGTTCCTGTCGACCAAACCTTGAACGATAATGGATCTCGCATCAAAGCTTGGTTCTTTGGGGTCGACTAGAACCCTTCGCCCAACAATGTGCTGGCGTCTGTCATCCTGCTGTCGAGGTGCGTACGATCGACCCCTTGGGGCAGGGGTGGGCACTCGACGTCGATCATCACGATCGAATCGGTGATCATACTGCTCACGGTTCTTGTACTGATCATCACGCCGGCCTCCATGTTCCTCACGCCTCGAGGGCGATCTTGGGCTATGGGCCGACTGGACCGTATTTGCAGCGACGGATCTGCTGTGAATCCTATTCCGCGACTGCGATACAGCTAAATTTTGATCTCCTGCTGCCCGGAGTAAGTCTTTGATATGTAGCAAGCCTCTGCCGGCCTCTGACTGGGAAGGTTGAATCGACTCTGCTATACGGGCTGCAGCTGCTAGATTCTATATCGGAGTTCGATGTACCTGAGTTGGTGGTGGAAAGAGTTGACGTCGACTGGAGTCTGGAACCCATTGTCGCGCACGCTTGTCGAGTGCTCGCTGGAGGTTCTCCAGTCGAGTGCACTCAGCCAAGTTGGCCAAGCGTGCGTCCTCTAAGGCCCGAGCCTCGGGGGTTTCTCCAACGATAGGAGTGTGTAGCGCATCCTTATTCCAGCGGCGAAGTTCTTCCCTCTGCAGCGAAGTGAGGGGCTCGGGTTGATACTCTTCATGGGCATGCGCCGGATCGCCTCCGCCGTCGCCTCGTCGGCGCAGGGAAAGCCAGGGGGACTGCGTGGACCATTGACCATCAGCACCTCCGCCGCTGGATCACTGCTGTCGCACTCGGATGCAGTCTCTGCAGAGCCAGTCGATGGGTCGAACAAGCCGTAGAGAGATTTGTCGGGCTCAATCGCTGCGACTTGGGGGGTGGCCAACTGGCGGGCCACCGCGTGCCTCACCCACCGCTGAAGCCTCGACCGACCGGAGCGCTTGCGCCGGCGGGAAACAGGGAGGGAGGATGACACAGGGGCCGACCGATACTGGGTCGACGGTTGCCGCAGGAGGACGCCGCGGACGCACGCGCGAAAGTGCGTCACCCCGCGGACGGGGAGCGCGTCGATGTCGAATGGAGCCTCCTGAAGCCAAGCGGAGTCATCGGCGATGAACGTGAGCGCGCCGAGACGGATCTCACGGCCCTCAACCAAAACTCCGCCTGAAACCATGATGAAGGAGATCGGAAAAATCGCAACTTCTCCAATAAGTCGCTAAGACACTCGCCCCAAGGTGGGCGTCAACTTTCATGGTTCTAAGTCTGACAGTAGAATAGGGGGGTAGGAATGGAGAGGCAAGATCCTAGCTATGGAGTAGTTGTATACGCAAGAGATTTACGAGTTCAGGCCCTTCTCGGAGGAAGTAGCCGCCCTACGTCTCGGAGCCCGGAGGCGGTCGACTGGATTATATGTGTATGAGTTACAGGGGTGCGAACCCTTTACACTGAGGAGGGGGGTGACTTATATAGAGTTTGCCAGACCCCTCCAGCCCTCAGTTATGCAGGGTTTAAAGTACATTAAGATCGGGGGTTACTGGTAACGTCCCACATAAAGTGCTATGATGACCATAAAAGCTACTTAATGACCGGCTGTTTGTGTGCAGAGTGACTTTAGATCTCCTGGTGGTCGAGTGGTTGGCTTCATGGTCGAGTGTCTTCAAGTCCGTCGGGTGGAATACTTCTGAGTCGACTGACAGGTGGTTTCTTCTAGAGATGTCCTTGGGGAGGGTATCTTGGACAGGCCCATGACCCTACCCTAGGTACATGGCTTCATCAGCCGGCAACACCGCCGTGGATGGAGCCACGCCATGTCGGCTCGGGACCGAGCGCCGGCAGCACCGTGAGATTGGATCAAGAAGAAAATGCGGCGATTAGTGTACAACCTCTTTGGTGGCGCCGATTAGGCCGCAGCTTCATCCGAGGAAATAGTGATGATGATGCTCTTCCGGTGGTGCAGGTGAAGACGGCTATCTTGGAATGGAGGTGGCGCAAAAAAACGAGGGGAACATCGGGGCAGCTCCTTGGAGGTGGAGGACGGGGTGGCTGAACCGGCGGGACGATGAGATCGACGACGGATCCTCATCCGGTACGGTGGATGAGGGACGTCGAGGTGTTGTTGTGGACGACGTAGTCGGGGAAGAAGCTCCGGCTGGGTGGCGGACGAAGCAAGGTGTGGGGTTTCGTCGCGGGTTTTTGCGGCCTTGGTGTACGAATGGGTGGGCGGATGGGATGGCAGTGGGGAACCATGGCTTAGAGACGCGCTTGTCCGAAATGTGGGGTAAGTTACGAAAGTACCCCCCCCCACCAATTTGAGGCGGTTCTTTCGGTTCAGGGGTACCACGGGCATTTCGCGTGTCGGGATTTCACAGGAGGTGGGAGTTTTCGCGCGCGTTGTAATTTCGGAATAGCAAGGCGCGGGTTGAGATGGAGGGAGTTGTCGGAGCACAACGAGACAAAGACATATCTTAAATATTTCGGGCTAACAAGGCACGGGTTGAAATTTCCGGACAAGCCTAACGTGTACCGTACCAAATCAATGCGCACTAAAAATGTCATTCAAAACTTTGAATTCATGTTATGTTCAATTAAAATATTTTGCTACGTGTATAATGCATGCAACCTACTACTCAAATGAACGTTTTAGTGCATTCCAAACGTATATACTACCGCTTCAATATGAACTAAATTTGAATAAGATCTACAGTAATGATTGTTGTGAAGTCAAAGCATTTGAATTCGTTTCTCTGTTTTAATAAGATCTACAATCATCATTATTTTCAAGTTAAACCATCGTTTGTGTATTATCTTCACAGCACATCACATGATCAGTATCGAGTTACATATGAACTATGTGTACTATATGAACTCGAACTAGATTTTTTGAATCCACTTTATTTTGATTTAAAATCACATTACATTTCTAGATCTAGCTAGATCTTCATAATCTAAACCATGTCTCATATGTATAATGTGTTTATCACATTATGTATGGTGCCCCGCCCCCTACGCCTACAAGTATTTAGATGTGAGTTGCAACCACACATTACCACAAATTCAAATAAAATGTGAGAATGTTCGATATATAATATTGTTTAGATTGCTCGATATTTAGTTGTAGGCTGCAAACGCCGCACATTATCACAAATTCAAATAAACTATGAGATTGTTTGATGTATAGTATGGTTTAGATTGTTCGGCATTTAGCTGTGAGTTGCAAACGCCATGCATTATCACATTATGGTATAACATGTGCACAGCACGTGTATCACCGCTATATTCATGCATGCATGTTTAAAACACTATGATCTCCTATTCAAATATATGAATCCGCTTTCATATCAAATTATGATCTTTGTTAGTCTCTTACACCCACACAATCCTCTAACCTTTGTAGCTACCACTAACTTTCTCTCGTGCATGCACATGCCCTCCTCGCCCTCCCCCTCCCTCGGCATTCTATCCACCGGGCACATTCATTTTTTCCTTTAGGTCGTTCTCCCAGAGTCTCCACAACTCCTTTCCGACACACACCGATCGATAAACCTCTCCAGCTATGCCTGCCTACAGCATACACACATAGCTTCAATCTCCTCCTTTATGTGTCCTTGCTTCGTGTCTCTCATATGGTCACACACACGTGTAAACTCTCACCCCTCTTTTAATCGATCTCACAACCGCACACTCCTCCCCCTATCTAGCTAGTAGTTGGGCCTCTCGCACCACCTCCTAGCTCCATTCTGTCTGTCTGTCCATCTCGCTGGGCCTTATTTGCCTCTAACAAATGGACGTACACCGACCGATCTCTCGCTATACATATAGCCAGCTAGGTCCTTATAACTCGTTTTTACCCACACATCGATCGATCTACCTCATTAGTTGTGTCTCTCCCTTCCTCCGACAAACAACAGTTGATCTACCGATCTAGTTAGGTTTGCTTACCAAACACATGGTTCCCCTTCATCATCCATGGATGCGTCCCGACAGATCTATCACGCACAGGCACACACAGAAACACATCCCTACTCTTATTGATAACATTGCAGTTCCACCCTCAGGTTGTCTAGTAGGCCTCTCCCAACATCTCCGAGAAGAAACTCCATCACCCATCCAGCACTCTACCCCTCTCCCTCCCTCTCCCTCCCTCTCTCTCTCCTCTCTCTCTCTCTCTCTCTGTCCCATCATATTTCCCGTCCTTCAGTTATGTATGGATGTCGACCGATCTCCCTCATGACATAGCTGGGTCTCTCCTTCTCAACACATATACGAGTCGTTCTACCTCTATAGTTAGGCCTCTGCCTATCCCTCCCCCCACCCCCTCCCCCCCCCCACACACACCGATACATCAAGCGCTCTAGTCATGTCTCCCTGCCACACACAAACTTGACATGTGCCCTCTAACGTTCCGGTAGGCCAGTCGCCCTATATCTTTGACTTGCACACACACACACACACACACACACACACACACACACACACACACACACACACACAATTTCGATGGCTCTCTTCATCGATCTCGCACCCACCCGTACATGATCCTCTCTTGGACTCTATCGATAGCTATGACCCCTCCCTCTCTTCTCGTGGATTGCCCGACCCTCTATGTATGATATGGATAGGCCTCCATTTCACACACATTGCATGCAAAATTTTATTTGAGATGTCATCGACACATATTCCCACAAATAATTCATGAAATCAACCCCCCACCCCACCCCCACCCCCCACCACAAAACAAAAAACACTCACGAACGGGGTTTGTATCTCTCACACATACCCACGTAGGTGGGGACGTGCACAAAGAGAAGAGGTGCATGCACGGCGCACGTACTCCCGTCTCTTTCCCAACCACACCCGCGCGGGTACACGGTGGAGCTCATTTCTGTACAAAAAAGGCAGCCCACATGGTAATTTGGCACGTGTACTGGTTGTCCACTTGGTGGAGGGAGGATCGTCTACCACGGGTGAACAAACAAATTGCGACTTGACGCGTTATGTTAAATTAAAAAAAGAGGCAAACCATGTGGGGCCTACCTTAGAGGCAAGGCTCTATACACCGGAGTACTTTTGATGTGTCCCGTCAACTCCTAGAACGAGGAGAAGCTTGCTTAGTATGCCGTCTCCCCTGCCCACGGGCGCGGTGGCTCGCAGGATGAGGTGAAGCTTGCTCCTCCCTCGCCCATGCGCGCGGTGGCTCGCAGGACGAGGAGAAAAATTTACTACTCCCTCCGTTTACTCCTCGTCCCTACTACCTTGGTTATAGAGATTATATCATATTGTTTGGAATATATATGTCCTTAGTAGATTTCAATATGAACTACTAGTACATACTCCAAACGCTGATGTATATAGACGTATTTTAGAGTGTACATTCACTCATTTTGCTCCGTATGTAGTAGCACTCTCCCTCGCCCCTCGACCCTCGCCCACGTGGTGGACGTGCAGCAATTCATTCGGTCTCATATAGCCAGAACGATATATACTGCACTACCATTATTGCTCGACTTCCCGAAGAGGCGAAGAGCCAATCGCAAGGTTAATATTTTGGAGATGCCAAGCGCAAGGTTATAGGAGAATGAGTAGTAGGTGCCGCGTCATTTATAAATAATTTTTTTTCTTCAGTGGCACGTACGCAATATGATAGGTTCGTATGGAGAGAAAAGGAAACCGCTCCACTATATACATAGTCAGGACGGGCCAGCCTACACGGTTGCTTGCTGGGGTTGCTCTCTTCACACTCTCTCGCACAAAACGACTGTGGCCACATCTCTAACATCCCGGCGGATCACGTCCGCTTGGGGAAGGGGTGGATACTTAGTGTAGATGCGGTGTCCGTCGCCGACGCCGAAAACCCACTATCGGCACGTCCCGATCAGGGGTCCCCGCCGTTCTCTCTCACAAAGCCGGTGAGGTTGCCTTCGTCCCTTGCTCACTGCCGCGACGTGGGCAGTTGCCGCCTCCCGCCGCCCTCCTCAAGGTCGAGCTATGTCCCTCAGGTACAACTCCCTTTACAGCCGGCTTGCTCCACTGCTCCATCTGCCCACATCACTCCATGTGGATATTTCTCTACTTCTTTGCCCCGCACATACCTGATACCTCTACTGGCTTCTACGTACTGTATTTGTGATGAGTTTATGTCTCATCAACTAGTCCTAGTAATCTTATTCTAATCACGCTTCTTCAGTTTCTTTGCCATAGGGATGCTCATCTCGATTTTGGTGAAACTGCACAAAATGATCCGACGGTCAAAAGGTTGCAAACTTCATTTATTAGGAATCTCAAACGTTGCCAGCAAATTGAAGCCTGGTCAGGGTTCACGGTTCAAGGTCTAGGGACTGCATGGATCATTTTTTTCTTTAGCTGCCTCTGTTCCAAAATAAGTGTCAACTTTAGTAGTAGTACAACTTTGTACTAAAGTTTGCACAAAGTTGAGACACTTATTTTGGAACGGAGGGAGTACATATTTGCTATGATCTGTCAATCATTGAGATGCAATAGCATGCATGTTAGTCTCCTTTGTATTTGATGAAATGTTGCAACGGGCAACCTTGGACGCAAGATACATGTAACAGGAGCTGGAAGCTTCATAGCATTGTACAAATTTATCTCGCTGATAAATTATAGTACGTACTAGTACTATACTAGTACTTCCCTCGTTCCTAAATATAAGTCTTTGTAGAGATTTCACCATTAACCACATGCGGATGTATATAGATGCATTTTAAGTGTAGATTCATTCATTTTGTTCCGTATGTAGTTCACCTAGTGGAATCTCTACAAAGACTTATCTACTAGTAATAGCTAGCCCCACTACTAGGAATTCTCTATCCTCTCCTTGAGCCACATCATCAAAATTGACGTAGCCGTTAGATGAAGCAAATCAATCATAATAGCCGTCTGATCTAGACGTTGAGAGGCTCAGCACTAAGCCACATGCAAGCATGCAGAAATACCGTGGCACATGCATGTGAGTGGGTTTTAAATCACATCAACATGTCTGCATGCAAGCATGCACCGTAGCATGCATGTAAGTGAGCTTTTAAGTCCCATTAACATGTCAAAAAGAAAAATATAATCCCATTATGCAGTAGGAGTTGGCTGATCTTTTTTCCTTATGTGGGATGATCTAAATGATGATGGGAGTTTATTTAGTTTGGCTACCACATTTGTCATGCGGTTATAGATTTTTTTAGTTCTATGAAATCGATAATTTTGCGCAGAGAGATATACCGCTGTTCCGCGGCAACGAGCGGGGACTCATCTAGTAATATTTAGGAATGGAGGGAGTACTATGTAAAGAGTTAGGTGTCGCACGGTGATAGGTGTGAGGTGGGCCATGTAATCCCTGAGCATGCGTGTTTTCACTGCTCTTGCACTCCTCCGCTGTAAGAATGGAGAAAATTATAATCTATTACCTCCTTTCGCCGAAAGCGTGGGACATCCAGCAGTCCTACCACCTCAGTAATAAAGACCAATGAGCCGTCAAATCACATAGACCCAGCAGTAAGTTGGACGGACGAAGCAACCATCACTCTTGCGCCAGTGAGAGGTCGCGTCCGCTCTGCCCGGGCATGAATGCGGCACCAATTCTTTGGAGTGGCGTAGACCGTTTCGGGCGGGAAGTGCACGCGGGCGGTGGAGGGGCTTTGAGTGGGCCAGGCTGGTCAGGAGCGGGCGTGGCAGCTGTCTGCATGTCCCTACCGGACACGCCCGGAAATGAGAGGATGCACCGACTCTCGTGGCTAAAATCGTACACTACACACCATATCTCTGTAGGAGTAGGTCGATCTGTCGCACTCTCTAACACACACATGCTGTTACACACACACGCACACGCACGCACCTTGGTCCCGCTGCACCTTCTAACATGACTAATTACACCTAGACGGAGGGAGTAGTAAGTATACGAGATACGGTGGCACACTGACTTAAGTCGAATACAAGTGTCCAAAATTTGTGTGCATGTTATAATAAGGATTCACTTAAAATAGTACGTGAGCGAATAGAGGGATCAATTCGACAGTGTTCCCGAGCAGTAGCGAGATGTGTGAGGTAGTAAGATACACCGCTGGCGCTTTTAATTTTTCTTATTAATTTGTTTGTTTCACCCTCTGACTGGTGGGACCCAACGTACTACATGGAGAGAGGTAAGGTGACTAAGGCTGCATTATTTCTGCACCATTGTGGATAGTCTTACCACCAAAGCCACATGACACGATTATGATTGAAATCCTAATGACTCCCACACAAACACACAAAAAAAACACGGCATGCCTGTCACACGAATGCAGGAATGTATAAAAGGTTATTTTCCTCTCGTTGAACATAACGGGAGGGTTGTGTAGCTGGTCAGCCTGTTCACTCATCAAACTTGAGGTCTCGGGTTTGATAACTACACTTGAGCATAATTTTTGCTAGGAGGATTCTTTGACTGGTCAAAATGTTTTCTAGGGTTTGCACGCTTCACACTCTCTCTCCAGTATATATATACACGCTGGAGCCTCAGTGCTTGTAGTTGCTCTCTTCACACTCTCTCGCCCTCTCCCGCTGGATCCTCAGTGCTTGTAGTTGCTCTCTTCACACTTTCTTGCCCTCTCCAGATCTAAACAAGACTTTGTTGGCCTCTCTCTCTCCCCTCACTGCTGCTCAAAGAGCCGGCAGGATCCGTCCGCCGGGAAGGGAAGAGGCTTAACGATGTCGCCGTCGGCGAGGGAGGGAATCCACTACCGGCACTGTTGTTCACTTTCCACCCAGCGGCGGTGCGGGAGGGCCTCCGACCCCTTCTTCTTTGCCGTCGTCCCGTCGCCCACCGAACCACGCCCCAAGAACCTTAAGGTATATTTTACTTACTCCACATGCATTGCTCTAGCTGCATGTATACCATGAATCTAGGACGTGGTTCAAAGAGGAAAGGAGTGGGGGAAAGTAGTGGGAAAAGTTGTATATATATAGCATGAATCTAGGACATGGTTCAAAGAGGAAATGAAGGGGGAAAGTTGTATAGCATGAATCTAGGACGTGGTTCAAAGAGGAAAGGAATGGGGGAAAGTAGTGGGGAAAGTTGTATCGCATAAATCTAGGACGTGTTTCAAAGAGGAAAGGAAGGGGCAAAAGTACTAGTTCAAAAAGGAAAGGAAGGGACAAGGCTGTAGAGTTTGAGCAGGACTAGATTTGCTGCGCTCACATAGGGAAAGGTGTCTAAAGATAACAAAACTGGGACCAACACAAATATGCTCCTTGGTTGTTTGTTCTTTGTTGCAACAGACTGTGCATGACCACAGTACATCGGTAGATGCACATGGTGCTGGTGCATCCACTATCCCGTGCAACTCATTAGCTGTTGTTAATCTATGGCCCTATTTGGTTAAAAACTCCCTAGTCCCTACCTGCTTGGTTCCAGGGACTAAACATGGACTAGAGGTTATTAAATGACATGATAAAAGATCATGTTACCCCTAGCAATGAACTAATAGAAACAAGGTGCGATGCGTGGCAGGGGCAACTGTTGGAAAAAGTCCCAAAAAGACTCCCTCGGGGTCTTCTTTCTTTAGTCCCAAATGCCCACTTTTAGTCCCGAAAAGTCCCTCCTGTTTGGTTTAGATGTGACTGACACGGAGTTTTTTTAGTCCCTACACCAAAATGTCCCTGTAAACAAACACCCTCTAATAATGCCGCTGGAAAATTGATGCAATGCCACGGTTAAAAGCAAATTACATGTTTAATGAGTTTTATTGTTAATATAATATCTATGTTAGTATTAATCAATGCCACCGTTTGAGAAATGCTACTGTCTTGCTTTCTTTCCCATTTAGATAAGGTAGATGCTTCTTTTTGTTGGCTTCTGTGTCATCCACCGTTATTGACCACTAATGTTTCCTTTGCACCTCTGTGTAAACAGGGTTATCTACTTCACCTCGTTGCCATTGTGACCTTTTGTTTCACTGCACAAAACACTTTTGTTTTAAGAGTGTTTTGTGCAGTTCAACAAAAATGTCACACCGACAACGTTGCTTGATTGCTTGATCTTAGTGGAACTGCACAAGAGGAGATCTTACTTCCTATCCGTTAAGGTGAATTTGGTTCAGATCTCTTGTGAGTTGTTTGAATTCCGCATCATGAGAGGTCAGTACTAGCCTTCTTTCATATGATTCTGCAGTGTGCTTTCATATGTTGTGCTACTTGTACGATAATATTGCTTGATTTTAGTGAACTGCACAAATGGAGACAAGACTTCCAATCTGTATGTGCACCGTAATATCCCATTGAGGTAAGATAAGGATATTTCACAACTGCTGGCCTGTATTTTGCCACTTTCATCAGAAAATTAAGTTTAGTACTATACTTGTGCTCCCTAATTGACATGCCAAATCTTACATTGAAGGCGAAGCTTGTCTGTTATTGAACCAAGTGATGACGGGGAAGAACAAGCGGAAGAAAAACAAAAATCTACTCCCGGTGCTGTAATGAAGCACTGGAACTGTGATAACACAAGTAATGATATAGTTTTGCATCTTAATTTATTGCTATGGCTGGAACGAGCAATTGTTTTGCCACTGACTTGATGCCATACGTAATTATCTCTACTTGTGCAAACAGGGATCTTCTTTGAAGATACCATATATTTTAGTGGAACTGCACAAGAAGATGTTGGAAACATTAAACTAATCGAGGAGTATATAGTAAGCATGGCCACCCTCGTAGATAGCAACAGATGGTTCCCGAGAAGTGCTTCATCTATATGCTCTACACAATCATCCTCCTGACAAAGGTTGGTACTCACCCACTGATTTCATCCATATGATTGAGCTTTGTCATCTCTATTGGTGTTGTGCTACTGTTTAGATATTGTCATGAAAAATTGGTATTGTCCTTGGGAAGTGCTTCATCTGTGCTGTTTTAAATATTTCCTTTCCTTTTTTTCGAGCAAACATGGATGCTAGCATTTAGTAGTCCTCTTGTCTTTGCACAACAGGATCATCTTCCTCTGAAGAAGAATATGGAGTACGTGAAGTGACTAGTTCCGATTATGCCAGGATGAAGAAGCACTGTCGATCTTCTCATCAGAAGGAGCAGTTGAAGGATGGTTACATTACTCCCCACAAGACCAAACTAACTTCAGCTCAGAAGGACTAACAAATCTCCATTTTTTTTGCTGTGATGCGCGAGTACAATGTTGTTCTAGGATTCTTTCTGGTGAGTTCCATTTTTCTAAAAGTGTGCTCTACATGGACCATGTATGTGCCTATTGAAACTGTCAATTCATAGTACATTTTGCTTTATACTAATCACTTTTTTGTATTTGTGCAAACAGGGGGTGCTCAGCTTGATTTCAACGGGAACTGCACAAAATGTTCATGAATACATCGAATCATTCATTTCCACCACAAGAAAGGAGGTGCCCATAAGTTCAAGGCGTTGCAACATATAAGGGCGAAATCATACAAGCTACGCGTGAATATTGGTTGATTTTGGTGGAACTGCACAAAAAGAGCAGCTGGTTTATTTAGCACGAGGTGCCATGTCAATGTCCGAACTGATGGCAAACCCTGCCCATTCCACAATCGTAGGCATTTGATACCTTGGAATGGGACCACCTTGTCAAATTTTGCTCACTGATTTTTAGCAAGATATGCGTTTGATATTTTCGAATGGGACGCCCTTTGCTGTCAGCAGCGGCGATCAATTTTTTCTTTATTTATAGTTGTGAAGTAAATATTGCCTCTGACATGTGAGTCACTGAGATGCATAATCATTGATTGTTTTGAATGTTCTCTATGAATTGCCAGGCATGTGTGTTTGATTGCAATGTACAGAAACGCTAAAAAGCTACTCAAACTCTTTGTACTCCTTCTGTTCCTTTTTACTTTTCACATTGTGAAAGTGCATACTTTTTTGTATAAGATTGGTCAAAGTAGAGATACTTCGACTACAGACAAAACTTGTATGCAGACTAGAAAGGACCGGATGGAGTACATGTGAAACTGCTGCAAACGTGGTGATCACCCTGGGAATAATGCTAGTACGTATTGTTTTGCATGTTCATCCAATTCCAGTGATATAGGAATTCGAACTAATCGAAATAAATTCATTCATACACGGTCGGATTTCATATAAACATGTCGGATTTCATTACATTTCATACATTCTTCAACTAAAAAGGGGTGTTTGTGGCCGCATGCATCTCCCAGATGCAGAGGCCGGGGGTCATCCTCCTTTTCAAAAAAAAACTAAAAAGGGGTGCGCTGGAGGTATAATTAATTAACCGAAGCTACCCACCTGTGTCCCGCTGAGCCGAACAGAAGCTTTAGTGACTTAACTGCATGTGCAGTTGCGTAACTGACATGTGGCCTCTTGGGCCCACGTGTCAGTCAGCTAACTGCACTAGCAGTTAAGTAGAAGCAGCGTTCTTCTCCAGCGTAGCTCTCCGACTCCACGTCGCCACCAAGAAGCTAACCGGCCGTCAATGGTCAACCCGCTTAGCTTGGCTTCAACCGGAGGGTAGCAGCGGTGGCCTTACTTGGACCCGAGCGGCGGCGACCTACCGTGTTCTACTCTTCCTTGTTTTCTATGTGGCGCGGCCTCGTTGGCAGCGGGGCGGGGCCTCGGCGGAGCCGGCGATGCCTCCCGTCTCGTTGCCGGTGGGCGGCGCCTCAGCGGAGCGGTGGAAATCCTCCCCCACGTTGCCGGCACGGTGGGGCCTCGGCTGAGCCGGCGATGTCCTCTGCCTTGTTGTTGGCGGGGCGAGGCCTCGGCGGAGCCAGCGGTGTCCTCTACCTCGTTGTTGGCATCGCGGGGCCTCGGCAGAGCCGACGGTGTCCTCTACCTCATTGTTGGCGCCGCGGGGCGTCGGTGGAGCAGGGCATCGTCGAGGCCAGCAGAGCGGGGACTCGTCGGAGCCGACGGTGTCCTCTGCCTCGTTGTTGGTGCCGCGGGGCGTCCGCGGAGCAGGGCATCGCCGACGCCAGCGGAGCGGGAACTCGTCGGAGCTGGCATTGTCCTGTGCCTCGTCCTCGGTCTCACCAAACAGCACCTCGCCCGCTTCATCGCCCTCTTTGCTAGCCTCTTTGTAGGCGGCCGCAGCCTCCACCACCCGCATGAGGCACCGCCAGCGCTCGAGGCGGCCCTTGCGGGCGGAGCGGTACGAGTCGAGCAGCGCCTCCTGCTCCACGGCGATCTGCTCCTCCGCCTGCAGGTGCTCCTGGAGGAGATGGTGGTTGTAGGCGGCGTCGGCCTGCGCCTCCCGGAACTGCTCCTCATGCATCTGCCTCACCCTGTCCATATATTGGGCACGGGCCTCGCCGATGGTCATGGTGCAATGCACCAGCGAGGATGGCACAGAGGAGGGGGTTGGCGCCGGATCGTCGACTATCATGTTCTCCATTGGGACGTCGTCGTCCTCCGGCTGCCTGTCGGCCAGCCGGTCGGCAGCAATGGCTGCTATCTCCTTGTGGTCCATTGTCCGCCCGTCCTGAAGAGCGCTGGAGCGCGAGGAAGCCATGGTGGGCAGTAGTGGTGTGGACAGGAGAAAGGCAACGGATGCGGATGACTGCGGCTATGGCCGGCGCAGCAGTTTATATAGCAATGGTGGGCGGGCGGAGGGACGGACGTGTGACGCCGGAGTAGCCGCCTCGGCAACCGCGTATCATTAATGTGTGTGGCAGATGGACGGACGGACGACACTTGTGTCGTTTGAAGGCGGAGCAATTGCCTGCACCGGGAAGCGGGGCGGCCGGCGCTGACTGTTTCGGGCGAAAAGCGCACGCGGGCGAGGAGATCACTTTACTTGGATAGGATGACAACGGGGACCCACCAGGTCCATAGCCTCACGTACGCAAGTGCCTCCTTATTATATATATATATATATATGTACCATTGTCTATTTGTTATCCTCAAAAAATTTATTTTGCTTCCTCCAGGTTTCCTGACATCACGGTCCTACACCATTGTCTACCTATGTACTCCCTCCTTTCCGGTTTATAGGGCTTATCTCAAAATTTTAGTTTTTCCATTTTATAAGGCTCAATTTGGTTGTTTTCCATCACATGTTCAGATTCCAAGGTGCATTAAATCACTGCATGCAAGTATTAAGAGAAAATTGACCAATGCATGTACTTTATGCATGCATGCATTGCAATTAATGCATTGATAAACATAATTTTTTGAGGATAACAAGAGCATTAATTAGGTGCTTTTGCAAAACTAGAAAAAGTATTCCACCACTCGCCATCTACCTTGATTGGTGAGATTTTTGAATTGAGCATTATAAACCGGAAAGGAGGGAGTAGTCGATAAACGAGAGAATTGCACAAGAAGCGGCCGACAGCTGGGACCAAGCAGCTCGAGCAGTATTTGTGTTTTTGAGGTGTGAGCACTGCAGAGTTTTTTTATGTTTACCCCAGATATTGATTTTTCTCCTGTGAACAACAACGAAAACATCGCTGTAGCTATTAACTGGGCGGGTTGTGGCCCTTCTAGCCTAGGCCAAATATCCAACCCAGATATTAATTTTTTTCAAGCTGAAAATGGCTAGCCCAGCTATATTTTTTAGGAATACCCAGGCAAGGTCAAGTTGTTATTCTCCGCCCCACTGGGCTGCAAATCTTTCCTAGGAGGGATGCATTAGGCTTAACTAGAAAATGGGCTTTAAGAAATAATAAATGGGATGTAATTATAAAAAATTGGGTAGTAACTATAAAAAAATGCACCAAGCAGTGATTACTTTATAAAATATAATTTTTGGAATATTGAAAATTTTAATTTCATTAAATGTTGCGAGCAGAATGTTTCGTTGGATTTTTACGCAATATAAATTTATACTGAAATTGTATTTAATCTGACTAAAAATTTCGGGATAAAAATATTCGGAGCCCATCAAAATGTGGGAAATTTTATTGAATTCTGTTTTGAACGGTTGGTTGAAATGGGTTGTACTTTTAACAAACTGTAAATGGGCTGTAGTAAATTCCATTAGAATTCAAAAAAGGGCTACACATTCTTACAAATCTCAAATGGGCTATAAGTTCTCTGCCACACACTTCTGGCCTTACTAAGTTGACGCGTCCCCTAAAAAAACAGAGTTGACGGGTATGCAAGGCTTTGTCAACTTATAGTCAACACACGGTTCTAGCAGCAGTGGCCATTGGATGTCCATCCAACGGATGATGTGCTTCTTCTTCAATCTTGGATATTCTAGCTTCACCCTCCCAAAAAATGATTCATCCCCCTGACATCTGGGGCGCACCGTTTCGGAAGCTGACCTGTGGGCCTACTAAGTTGACGTACCAAGGGCTTTGTCAACTTAGTTAATATAAACGATTCTAGCTGCAGTGACCATACGATGTCCATCCAACGGCCGTCGTGCTTCTTCAACCTCTGGTCTTCTTGCTCCAGCCGCCCAAAGCAGCGCCGGTCGTGCCGCCTGCTCCTGCCTCCCGTGGCCGGTTGTGCTGCCGTGGAGGCCTCACCGCCCCCTACTACTCCCACCGCTGGCCAGGCCATCCCTCCACTCACCCACAAGCCCTGTTATTCTGCGGCGATGGCAGCGCAACCGAACCAGTGAACCCTCGTACTCCTCTCCGCGTGTGCATCCACTACCACGTCTTCCCCGGCTCTGTGTCGTCCCCTTCCTAGGCCTCACCGTCATCCACCGCCATGGTGCTCTCGGCGCGGCGTGGTCAACGTGTTCAAGGAACGACTTCCATCGGACATGGACTGTACGTGGAGAGGCTGACAGCTAGGTCCACGGCAGCCGCAAGGAAGTGCCTCCTTATTACGGGCAAAATAATTATTCCTCCACCTTACAGCGGGGACCCACCGGACGGGCCACCGTATTTCGCAAAAAATGATTCGCCCCTGACTGATGGGACCCACGAGCTACATCTTCGCATGCAAGGAAGTGCGTCCGAAAAAAAACGATTTGCCCCCCTGACTGCTGGGACCCACCAGCTACATCTTCGCACGCAAGGAAGTACGTCCGAAAAAAATGATTCACCCCCCGACTGCTGGGACCCACCAGCTACACCTTCGCACGCAAGGAAGTGCGTCCAGGCAAAAAAAAACGATTCGCCCCCCTGACTGGTGGGACCCAGCAGCTACACCTTCGCACGCAAGGAAGTGCATCCGGGCAAAAAAAATGATTCGCCCCCCTGACTGCTGGGACCCAGCAGCTACACCTTCGCACGCAAGGAAGTGCGTCCGAGCAAAAAAAACGATTCCCCCCTGACTGCTGGGACCCACCAGCTACACCTTCGCAGGCAAGGAAGTGCCTGACAGTCAGGACCCACCTGGTCGAAGAGTACGTAGCGTTGTCATCCTGGTCGTGAACGTGTACGTACATACTGGTCGATGTAGAGGCGCGCACATGTCGTAGTAGAGGCGCACACGTGTCGTAGTAGAGGCGCGCACGTAGCATGTACACGTACGTACAGCGGCCAGGGTGCAAGAAAGAAAATACGGTCACGTATGTGTACATACGGGCGGGGTCTCGAATGCCTAGTTGCGCATACGTACGGCGAGGGCTCGTGTTCATGGGGAGGAAACGGAATGCATCGTGTCCATGGAGAGGCAACGGAATGCGTCGTGTTCATGGGGAGGCAATGGAATGCGTCATCTTCATCTGGAGGCAACGGAACGCGTGGGAGCCAACCGGCTGGGTCGGAACGGAATGTGTGGTCATGTTCATCGAGAGGGCTTGGACGGAATAGGCGATGGAAACGAGGCCTGGAGTACCGCACAACGGAGGAAACGGCCTTGTGTTCGACCGGCCACATTCGAAACAGGGTCCTGTTGATCGGGAGGGGCCTGGCGTACCACAAAACGGAGGAAACGGACCTCCTACGGTCGAAACGGGGGTCCTGTTGATCGGGAGAGGTGTGGCGTACCGCAAAACGGAGGAAACGGACCTCCTACAGTCGACACGGGGGTCCTGTTGATCGGGAGGGGTGTGGCGTACTGCAAAACGGACGAAACGGACCTCCTACGGTCGAAATAGGGGTCCTATTCATCGGGAGGGGTGTGGCGTACCGCAAAACGGACGAAACGGACCTCCTATGGTCGAAACGGGGGTCCTGTTCATCGGGAGGGGTGTGGCGTACCGCAAAACGGGACTCCATGGGATACTGTTCATCTCCACCGTCGACCTCCTCTAGTCTCCACGGGCTACCGTCGAACTCCTCCAGCCTCCACGGGCTCCTGTTCATCCAGCCTCCACCGCGCGCTACTCCACCGGCTACTATTCAACCACCCCTCCACGGGCACCCCTCCACTGTCTACTGTTCATCCAGCCCTCCACACCACGGGGTCCTATGCAACCACCCCTCCACGGCAACCCCTCCATCGTCTACTATTCATCCAGCCCTCCACACCACGGGTTCCTGTTCATCCGGAGGCAACGCCACCGCTCACTGTTCATCCAACCCCCCCCCCCCCCCCGCAACGCTCACTGTTCATCCAATCGATCGGCTTCAGTTAGCAGCAGTAGCGAAGGAATCACTCCATCGGGTTCAATTAACAGCCATCGATCGATCACTCGGGTTTAGTAACGCGTAGCCTGCAGTGCAATCGCTCGGGTTCAGTTAGAGCCCAACGCCTCACTCGGGTTCAGTTAGAGCCAACGCCTCGCACACATGCGCGTACCTGTACGAGAGAAACGCGCATCGCTCTCCCACCGTAACCGGCAACTCCCCAAAATTTTCCTCCCCCTCGCTTCTACCACGGTTTTTTCCATCATGGACGGCCAAAAGAATGTCATGCAGCTGCGTCTCCGGACCGCCGAGGATGAAAAGCCCATTTTCTGTCATGATTTTTTGTCATAGAAGTAGGAGCCCACCACATCTATGATGATACCGGGTTTTGTCACAATTATTGTCATAGAAGTGTCATATGTATGACAGAAAAAAATTTCGTTCGGCCCAAAATGTCACGGATGTGTCTTTTTTTGTAGTGGTAGATGACACTGGGCCAGGGTGTGGTGGTGTGGAGAGAGCAGGAAAACCATGAGAGGGACACTGGTGGTGAGGGCATAGCTACAATGGTTGGTGGACAGCTATTTTCATAGTAATTGTAGAACTCAAGATGTTGGAGTTTTTCGAATTGACGGGATGTCCGCCAGGCATTCATGGTGAAAGGTATGTGCAGCAGGCAGCATGACGGGATGCATAGGCGTTGAATGGAGCCCTGGTGGGAGCAGATGATGGCTCTGTGGAGTTCAAAATCATGAACGACAGATAGCCGGCGACAGTCGAGATTAAGAGGTGCGGCGCGCCACAAAGTGCGCCACCGAGATGCGAGGACCTGTGTGCGGCAGCCATCCTTGGTGGGGAGAAGGAAGATGATCTCCCCAAGGATGGCGTCCGGGAGATCGTTGATGCGGTCCGCCCGATATTCTACGGGTTTCTCAGATCCAAGGGCGAGGCTGCTTCTGCCCGCGCTGCTGGGTGCAGGATCTACAGCCGGCAGCGCCGCTGACCGGAGCCTCATCTGTGTACATAGCAATATGGAAGGAAAAAAGGGCAGAAACATACATGTAGGACATTCAAAATCAATTCTCAAGATCTGGAAGAAAAAAAGGGCACAAACATATATGTAGGACATTCAAAATCAATTCTCAAGATCTGTATACGAATTATTAGTACGCACGCTAACCCTAGTCGGATTATTAGCAAAAAAATTGCTTGTACAGAACAAACAATTGATCACTAACCATAGATACCATTCAAACAATCAATACACTACACGGATCTAACGAATCTTACTCTGATTTCATGGACTGGGTGAACATAACCAAGGGTTTATGTTCCCAACAAAGGGGGGACTAACCGGCTTTCCGTCCAAGCGAGAGTCATTGCCGGAGTAGTTGTGGACCTCTGGCTCTGGCTAGGGAGGCACTACGATGGCGACGAAGTCAAGGTCGCGCTGTTGCCCGCACGAGACCTCGTCGGCGGTGATAGCAACCTCAGCGCCCAGCTTCATCGTTGCATAGGTGCTTCACCAGCCCCGGCATCGCCACTCCCATCGACGGTGCGCTTTGGCAAAATTCTAATACACTCCATGCGGCGGTGACAACTGTGGACGGGGTGTGCAGCCGCGGATCGGGCGCACCATTAATATGGAGCAGTGGGAGCGTGGTGGGTGGCTGTCAAAGGGCTGGCTCGCCTCCCGGTGAGCCTACACAGCGAACTGCTGGCACGCCTACCATCATTTCACACAGCTACTAGCACGCCCCATAGTGAGTGCGTAGCGAACATGCGCATGCCTCAGCCTCCCGGTCTGCCTGCTAGCATGCGTCTCGTCAACTCACGCATGCTCGTACGGCACACGGGACGCGCGTGTGGCACGTATTATATTGATTTTTCCTTTTTGATGATTAATTCTGCCGCTTTATTGCTTAACCGAAGCACTGCACTTACATTGTTGGTGTAAGGCACATGGTTCGAATAAAGAGTTCGTTTGCGATATTGGTTGATAATTCTTTATAATTTCCTGTATGTAAGAAGATTATATCAAAACTTGTCTGAAATTTGGAAGGAAAAAATATCACAGTCTATTGTATCCATATGACACCACGATAAATTTCATGAATTTCAACTTAGTTTTGTATTTATTGGATTTTAAAATCATGATTCTAGATGTTAGAAATTTCTTGCATGGGGACTAAACATGCACCCGTACACATATGATTTTGCAATCCATTTTCATGCACTATCACAGGTCTCATGTATATCAAATTTGATTTTTGCACATTTAAATCCATGGAATATCAATTAATGTATAAAAATGGATAGATGTTATCTATTTTTTTCAATTTTCAACACTAAACTCCTTTGGTCGCATGTTTGCTGCAGAGAAAGTTTGACATGCATCTTTGGGCCACATGCACGCGGTGGTCCTAGGACACTCACTCGCATGGGCCCGCGAGGTTACCGTCCAGCACTATGACATGCGATGAGAGAGGTTAATTTGACCAACAAGGATGGTCATTTTTTGGTTTTTGTTATACGTTTGGTAGGAGTATATATATACTACGCATTGAAGAGGGTGGCCGGGGGCAACACTACGCGTCATATAGGACACTCACTCACGTGCAATGCTTCCATCCGTGGGCCCGCGAGGTTGTCCTCCATCACTTTGACCTAGCAAGGAGGTTTGTTTTGGGGTTGTGTTGCGGTAGGAGTATATAGTAGGCGTTGAAGAGGGGAGGAGGGGCCGGGGCAACACAAATATACTACACACATGTCATGAATCGATCTCGCTCCGTGTGGGGACTTTTCGGTTTCCGAGGCAGGTACAGCAAAGAAGTTGTGCATATTGGGTATTAAAAACATCACCAAGACATTGGCCACGTGCAGACGATGGTTGTCACTCATTCGCCTGTGACTCTTCCCTCCATGGGCCTGCGAGGTTGTCGTCCATCTAATATATGACACAATGAGAAAGGTAATTTGATGAACAAGGAGGATTATTTTTGGGTTGTGTTATGGTACATAGGAGTATATATTATGCGTCGAAGAGGGGAGGGGGCAACATATATATACTACATGTCAACGAGAAAGGTTTCTGGGGCAGGTGCCACATCAAAGTTCTGCATATATATATTAATTAGGTATTCAAACATCACAACCACACACCTCCATACATGTGTTTGGCCCACAAGCAAGCGATGGCGGTTGTCCTCTAGCACTCACTCACGTGGGTTTTCAGCGAGATGCTTCGTCCATATCTGTGTGCCCGCTTGGTCAATAACTTTGACCGACAGCGATAGAGGTTAATTTGACTTACAATTAGGAGGGGATTAAATTTTGGGTCTTCTTATACGTTTCGGTGCATGCAACTATATACTTCGCGCGCATGTGTACGCAAAAATCCCTCCCACCGGGTTGTAGTATCGAAAGTAGGTCTAGAGGGGGTGATTAGACTACTTGACCAAATAAAAATCTAGCTTTTTCCCAATTTTAAGTCTTGGCAGATTTTAGCTACTTAGCACAAGTCAAGCAATCAACCTACTCATGCAATTCTAAGAGTGTAGCAGCGGAAAGTAAAACATTGCATATGAAGGTAAAGGGAAGGGTTTGGAGAAGGCAAAAGCAATGTAGACACGGAGATTTTTGGCGTGGTTCCGACAGGTGGTGCTATCGTACATCCACATTGATGGAGACTTCAACCCATGAAGGGTAACGGTTGCGCGAGTCCATGAAGGGCTCCACCCACGAAGGGTCCATGAAGAAGCAACCTTGTCTATCCCACCATGGCCATCGCCCATGAAGGACTTGCCTCACTTGGGTAGATCTTCACAAAGTAGGCGATCTCCTTGCCCTTACAAATGCCTTGGTTCAACTCCACAATCTTGTCAGAGGCTCCCAAGTGACACCTAACCAATCTAGGAGACACCACTCTCCAAAAGGTAATGGATGGTGTGTTGATGATGAACTCCTTGCTCTTGTGCTTCAAATGATAGTCTCCCCAACACTCAGCTCTCTCACACAGATTTGGCTATGGTGGAAAGATGATTTGAATGGAAAGCAACTTGGGGAAGGCTAGAGATCAAGATTCTTGTGGTTGGATTGGAGTTTATTGGTCTCAACACATGAGTAGGTGGTTCTCTCTCAGAAAGTGAGTCGTGGAAGTGTAGGTACGTTCTGATGGCTCTCTCTTGAATAGAGAAGGGGGTGGAGGGGTATATATAGCCTCCACACAAAATCCAACCGTTACACACAATCGACCCAACTTGGTCAGACTGAATAGAAGAACTCGGTGAGACCGATTTAGTTAAAAAATGTGAACGTTAGGAATCTTGGTGGGACCGACATGATCAACTCGGTGGGACCAATGTGCTAGGTCCATGGCAACAACCTCATCTCGGTGTGATCGATTGCATGAACTTGGTGAGACCGATTTCAACAAAGAGTTAACAGAGAATTGGTCAGGCAAACTCAGTGGGATCGATCGCTCATTTTGGTAAGACCAAGACGTTACGAAGGGAAACATAGAGTTTGCATTGCAAACTCGGTGGGACCGATCGCTCATTTTGGTAAGAACGAAACATTACGAAGGGAAACAAAGAGTTTGCAATTCCATCTCGGTGAGACTAAGATCCATATCGATGAGACCGAATTGTATAGGGTTTCTAGCAGTGGCTATGTCAAAAGAACTCGGTGGCGCCAGATAGATCAAATCGGTAGGGCCGAGTTTGACTTTGGGTTTTGGACATATGTTGAAATGAGAAAGTGGCTAAGGGTTTTGGAGCATATCAGTAAGCACTTTGAGCAAGTAGAGCATTAAGCAACACCTCATCCCCTTTTAATAGTATTGGCTTTCCTATGGACTCAATGTGATCTTGGATCACTAAAATGAAAATGAAGAGTCTTGAGATTTTGCCAATCTTTGTCCTTAGCATTTTGAGGGGTCCACATCTCTAGTCCATTCCATGCCAATCATTGAACTTTCTGAAATATTTAACTTGAATGGATATTAGTTCAATGAGCTATATGTTGTTATGAATTACCAAAACCACCTGGGGATTAGTTGCACTTTTAATCTCCCCCTTTTTGGTAATTGATGACAACATATAGACCAAAGCTTTGACAAATGATAATATGAATGAAATACATCATCGCTTTGAGAAGTATGTGATAAGCAAGAGCTCCCCCTAAATTTGTGCATTATTTAAAATTTGCTTTTGAATGCAAATGCACAATCGATTAGGATCATGGGTCACTCTTCCATGTCACATACAACTTGGTGGAGTGCTCAAAATGATAAGAGATAAATAACATGCAGTCATCACCAAGGACAAACCATGATTGATCATACACAGATAATGTGGATAGGCATTCTAGCACACATTAAAGCATTGTATGATCAAACACATGATCATAAAAGTATCTCATGAGCAAGCACAAATAGTAGCATAGTAATCAAACGAGCAAACGATCAAAGTAGCAAGTAGCAAGAGAAGGCAAAACGTGCTCTCTCTCTCGAAGCCTAATGATCTATGCACTTTCTCCCCCTTTGGCAACAAGTTACCAAAAAGCTCGAAAATGCATAGTGCTATGCGGCACTCTAGGCACGATCTTCGGGAGCTCCTGAAGTGGTCTTCTGGTTGGTTGCTCCGGTGTGCGTAGATGGCATGGAGAGGACAACATCTGCAAACGCTTCTGAAGATGTTTGAGGAGCTGGAGGAGTTGCAACTGGAGGTACAACGATGATAGTTGCTGTAGGTGCTGAAGTAGTAGCTCTGGAGTCTCTGGCAACTGGCACTACTGAAGACCTTTGTGCCCTTGGCACTCTCTGGAATGTGTCTGCAGTAGCTCTATCATTCCTGTCTTCAACTTCTTCCTGTAGCTTCTCAACAGTGGTCTGAATCTCGATAACCTTCACATCTAGATCATGAAGTTTAGTCTCAAAGATCCTCTCAAGACTCTCTTGATTTCAAGTCAGGGTGGCTAGTCCTTTCTCAATTCTCATGTTTTCCTCAAGCAGATAACTGAGTTGATCTTGCTTGGTCTTGAGATTGACAACTGAAGCATCTGGTACACTAGCTGTCCTTGCTGCTTTAGCAGCCTTTGCTCTCTCTTTCTTCTCCTGGGCTTCTACTGAAGTAGGATGTGATGCATCCATGACAACCTCGTTGTCCTCAAATTCTGGCCTCAGTGGAAGGTGCTCTTTGTCAAGAAGATATGTCCCTGTTCCCATCTTGGAGTTGATTAGCATCTGTATGTGAGGGGCATGTCCACATGATCTCTTCTGGTCAGCAGTTATTCTCTTCACAGTTTCAACTATCAAACTCATCACCTTGAACTTTTGTGGCACATCAAACATATGAAGCAAGTTGATTGAGTGACCACAGATCATTCTATGATTTCCTAACTTGGGCAACAGAGTGTGCCTCAATATAGTGTTCATCGTGGTTATGCCTGACGACAGATAATAAGTGGATCCAAACTTGTGAGTTTCCAATGCAACATCAGAAATTGGCTTATACATGTGAGCCATGGAGTTGTGATCCTTTCTGGGCTTGGCATACACATGTGTGTCATTTTCATCTTCCTTGGGGCATTGATCAACTTGTCCCTTTCAGCAATTGAAGACTGATACCTTGTGTCTTCTGTCATACAGACTATTTTGCCATCTGGATAGAAATGAGCAGTTGAATATAATTGCATAATCATTTCATCATTCCATTTTGTCAACTTTTGACCAACAAAAGTATCAACACCGTTTGTTTTGAAACTTTCATGTACTCCTGGGAAGTAATCCTCATTGTCATCAATGATATGGACTAACTCGATTTCACCGATGAGCACCTTCAGTGGCTCCACTATCTCGGAGTCACCGATTGGAACATATCGGCATCATCGATTTCACTGCTGAGACAACTTCTTGCCATCTTATATTGCCTATTTTCTTCAGCTCCACTCAATGATTCTTTTCCTATGTCTGCATCTTGAGGTACATTATGCTTGCTTGTGTCTCTCAAGGATCATACTCACTTGACTCATATCCATGAAAGTTACCCTTCTTGGAAATTGATGTCAACGGGAGAGAGAGAGAGAGCACATCAAAGCTTACTCTTACAAAACTCTTCTAATAAAGGAAGATAGGTGCAATGTCATAGGAGGAGAGAAGTCGCATGTCTTTAAGAGGGGAAATACATGTTAGTATTTGTTTTGAGATATTTTTGGATCTCATTCATTTCTGCTCTGATTTTATCTCACCCCACCTTCTCCCATTATCCCATGTTAGATTCAGTTGGAGAAAAAGTCCATGTTTAAGGGGAGAAAAATCCTTAGAATTTATTGCAAATCTTTAAGTTCTTGGGGACATGTCTATATTTGAATGAAGTACTTACTCTGTGGTACTCGCCTATTACATGTCATCCCAGTATTGGTATTCTTGTGGATCTTGAAATTCTTCTTGTTTGAAGTTTTCTTGTGTTATTTAACCGTGTTTTCTTAAGATTGCTTCTTCAAGAGTCAGCTCAAGAACTACAAGGTAAGTATATGCATCACACTCATGTGCATGATGATCCCTTGCATTTGCACATACTATTTGCAAGAGGGATTCATAGACATGAAGGTACATCTCACTCAATTCTTTGCTCTGATGCATTTAGCCAAGATACATGTAACTCATTTCTTGTTCTGTCATGATGTGCATTTACATGCCATTCAATCTTATCATTACATGATTGCACACATGTAGGGGTAGCTTATGCATGTTACATGTTCTTCCAAAGCTTTACTTACTACTCTTCATACCATTTACTTGAAGCTTTGATGTATGTTGTCATCAATTACCAAAAAGGGGAGATTGAAAGCACAAGTGCTCCCTGGGTGATTTTGGTAATTAATGTCAACATATCTTTTGTTTGACTAATAGTTTTGTCTAGTATATTTCAGATAAGTTTAACAGTGGAGTGGCAAGTACAAGAGAATGTGGGGGCCCTTCAAAATAATAAGGACAAAGATTGGCAAAAGTTCAAGACTCTTCATTTCTACTTAAGTGATCCAAGATCACATTGAGTCCATAGGAAAGCCAATACTATTAAAAAGGGATGAGATGTTGCTTAATGGTTTGCGCAAGTGCTTAGTGATATTGCTCCAAAACCCTTAGCCACTTTCTCCATCCAAATATGTCCAAACCCTAATTCCAAACTTGGCCCCATCGGTTCTTTCAACCCGGAGCCACCGAGTTCATTTGATATAGCCACTGCCAGAAAACCTAACGATTTGGTCACATCGATGCGGATCTCGGTCCCACCAAGATGGCCTTGCCAGCGCTCTGTGATCTATTGCATTCGCTTTGGTCCCATCAAGTTTATGCAATCGGCCTCACCAAGTTGGCCTCACATATTCTCTGTTGCTTATTGCTTCACTTCGGTCCCACCGAGTTGATGCAGTCGGCGCCACCGAGATGATGTTTGCCCTAAGACCTAGCACATACGTCCCACCGAGTTGTTCTAGTCGGTCCCATCGAGATTCCTAAGGTTCATATTTTTTAACAGATTGGTGCCACCGAGTTTCCTAATCGTGCCACCGAGATGAGTCAAAAGTGTGTAACTGTTGGATTTTTGTGGAGGCTATATATACCCCTCCACCCTTTCTTCCTCATTGAGGAGAGCCATCAAGATGTGCCTACACTTCCACCATTCATTTTTTGAGAGAGAGCCACCTACTCATGTGTTGAGATCAAGAGATTCCATTCTAACCTTTTGAACATTTCTTGCCTTCCCCAAGTTGTTTTCCACTCAAATCCCTCTTCCATCATAGCCAAATCTGAGAGAGAGAGAGAGAGAGAGTTGAATGTTGGGGAGACTATCATTTGAAGCACAAGGGCAAGAATTTCATCATCTACAGACCATCTATTACCTTTTGAAGAGTGGTGTCTCCTAGATTGGTTAGGTGTCGTTTGGGAGCCTCCGTCATGATGTGGAGTTGAACCAAGAAGTTTGTAAGGGCAAGGAGATCGCCTACTTCGTGAAGATCTACCCGAGTGAGGCAAGTCCTTCATGGGCGATGGCCATAGTGGGATAGACAAGGTTGCTTCTTCGTGGACCCTTCGCGTGTGGACGTCTCCGTGAACTCGCGCAACCGTTACCCTTTATGGGTTGAAGTCTCCATCAACGTGGATGTACGATAGCACCACTTATCGGAAACACGCCAAAAATCTCCGTGTCTCCATTGCGTTTGCACACTCCAATCTCATCACTCTACATTCTTGCAAATTGCATGCTTTACTTTTTCGCTGCCTGATACGTCCATTTTGCATCATGATTTATATCGATATTTATCGCATTATGGGCTGTTATTTCATGATATGTCACAATACTTATGGCTATTCTCTCTTATTTTACAAGGTTTACCAAGAAGAGGGGGAATGCCGGCAACTGGAATTCTGGCTGGAAAAGGAGCAAATATTGGAGACCTATTCTGCGCAACTCCAAAAGTCCTGAAACTCCACGGAATATCTTAAAATAAATAAAGAAAAATCGTCACCAAAGATGAAGGCTAGGGGGCCCACACCCTGCTCATGAGGGTGGGGGGCGCGCCCCTCCCCCCTGGGCGCGCCCCCCTACCTCGTGGGCCCCTTGGTGGCTCTCCGATGCCCATCTTCTCCTATATGAAGTCTTTCGATGAGAAAAAAATAAGAAGCAATCTTTCGGGACGAGACTCCGCCGCCACGAGGCGGAACCTTGGCGGAACCAATCTAGGGCTCCGGCAGAGCTGTTCTGCCGGGGACACTTCCCTCCGGGAGGGGGAAATCATCGTCATCATCATCACCAACGCTCCTCTCATCGGTAGAGGGCAATCTCCATCAACATCTTCACCAGCACCATCTCATCTCCAAACCCTAGTTCATCTCTTGTATCCAATTCTTGCCTCCAAGTCCGGGATTGGTGCTAGTAGGTTGCTAGTAGTGTTGATTACTCTTTGTAGTTGATGCTAGTTGGTTTATTTGGTGGAAGATCATATGTTCAGATCCTTTATGCATATTATTACCCCTCTGATTATGAACATGAATATGCTTTGTGAGTAGTTACGTTTGTTCCTGAGGACAAGGGAGAAGTCTTGCTATTGGTAGTCATGTGAATTTGGTATTCGTTCGATATTTTGATAAGATGTATGTTGTCTAACCTCTAGTGGTGTTATGTGAACGTCGACTACATAACACTTTACCATTATTTGGGCCTAGAGGAAGGCATTGGGAAGTAATAAGTAGATGATGGGTTGCTAGAGTGACAGAAGCTTAAACCCTAGTTTATGCGTTGCTTCGTAAGGGGCTGATTTGGATCCATATGTTTCATGCTATGGTTAGGTTTACCTTAATACTTTTGTTGTAGTTGAGGATGCTTGCAATAGAGGTTAATCATAAGTGGGATGTTTGTTAAACTAAGAACAGCACCCAAGCACCGGTCCACCCACATATCAAATTATCAAAGTACCGAACGCGAATCATATGAGTGTGATGAAAACTAGCTTGACGATATTCCCATGTGTCCTCGGGAGCGCTTTTCCTATTATAAGAGTTTGTCCAGGCTTGTCCTTTGCTACAAAAAGGATTGGGCCACCTTGCTGCACTTTATTTACTTTTGTTACTTGTTGCTCGTTACCATTTATCTTATCACAAAACTATCTGTTACCACTTATTTCAGTACTTGCAGAGAATACCTTGCTGAAAACTGCTTATCATTTCCTTCTGCTCCTCGTTGGGTTCGACACTCTTACTTATCGAAAGGACTATGATAGATCCCCAATACTTGTGGGTCATCAAGACTCTTTTCTGGCGCCGTTGCCGGGGAGTGTAGTGCCTTTGGTAAGTGGAATTTGGTAAGGAAAAATTTATATAGTGTGCTGAAATTTTCTGTCACTTGTTACTATGGAAAGTGAATCTCTGAGGGGCTTGTTCGGGGTATCTTCACCCCGTCCAGTAGAGCAAAGAGTTGCTCCTCGACCTACTGAACCTATTGAAAATGAAACTCCTTTTGAATTTCCTTCGGGTATTATGGAAAAACTGCTGGCTAATACTTTTACAGGAGATGGGACAAAGCATCCCGACGAGCATCTACGCTATTTGGATGACATTTGTGGATTATTTAAGCTTGCAGGTATACCCGATGATATTGTTAAGAAGAAGGCTTTCCCTTTATCTTTGGAGGGAGACGCATCGACATGGTATAGGCTATGTGATGATACGAGATCATGGAACTATAAAAGAGTGAAATTGGAATTTCATCAAAAGTATTACCCTATGCATCTTGTTCATCGTGATCGCAATTATATATATATTTTTTGGCCTCGCGAAGGAGAAAGCATCGCTGAAGCTTGGGGGAGGCTTAAATCAATGTTATATTCATGCCCCAATCATGAGCTCTCAAAATTGACAATTCTTCGGAATTTTTATGCTCGGCTTTCTGATAATAATCAAACCATGCTCGATACTTCTTGTGCTGGCTCTTTTATGATGAAGACTATTGAATTCAGATGGAATTTATTGGATAGAATTAAACGCAACTCTGAAGATTGGGACCTCGACGAAGTTAAGGAGTCAGGTATGACACCTAAGTTTGATTGTGTTAAATATTTTATTGATACCGATATTTTCCGTAAGTTTAGCACTAAATATGGACTTGACTCTGAGATAGTAGCTTCTTTCTGTCAATCTTTTGCTACTTATGTTGATCTCCCCAAGGAGAAGTGGTTTAAATATCATCCTCCCATAGAAGTAAAAGTAGCTGCACCTATTAAAGTTGAAGAAAAGACCATCACTTATAATGATCCTATTGTTCCCACGTCTTATGTTGAGAAACCACCTTTCCCTGCTAGAGTAAAGGATCATGCTAAAGCTTCAACTGTTGTTCGTAAAAGCAATACTAGAACTTTTACACCTCTTGAGCAAGTCAAAGTAGAACCTAATATTGCTATTGTTAAAGATCTCTTGTCCGATAATATTGATGGGCATGTCATTGAATTCTCTGGTGAAACTGCTAGAATTGCTAAACCCTGTGAGAGAGATAAACATAGACCTGTGGTAGGCATGCCTGTTATCTCTGTTAAAATAGGAGATCATTGTTATCATGGCTTATGTGATATGGGTTCTAGTGCTAGTGTTATACCCATTGACTTATATAAAGAAATTATGCATGATATCGCACCTGCTGAGTTAGAAGATATTGATGTTACAATTAAACTTGCCAATAGAGATACTATATCTGCAATGGGAATTGTTAGAGATGTTGAAGTCTTGTGTGGGAAAACCAAATATCCCGCTGATTTTCTTGTTCTTGGTTCCCCATAAGATAGCTTTTGTCCCATTATATTTGGTAGACCCTTCTTGAATACTATTAATGCTAAGATAGACTGCGAAAAGAATGTTGTTGCTATTGGCTTGGATGATATGGTTCATGAGTTTAATTTCTCCAAATTTAGTAAACAACATCGCGAGGAAGAATTGCCTAGTAAGGATGAAATTATTTGTCTTGCTTCTATTGCCGTACCTCCTAGTGATCCTTTAGAACACTATTTGCTAGACCATGAAAATGGGATGTTCATGAATGAAAGAAGGGAAATAGATGAAGTATTATTTAAACAGGAACCTATTCTGCAACGTAATTTGCCTGTTGAAATCCTAGGGGATCCTCCTCCACCCAAGGGTGATCCCGTGTTTGAACTTAAACCGTTGCCTGATAATCTTAAATATGCTTATCTTGATGAAAAGAAAATATATCCTGTTATTATTAGCGCTAACCTTTCAGAGCATGAAGAAGAAAGATTATTGAAAACTCTGAAGAAGCATCGTGCCTCTATTGGATATACTCTTGATGATCTGAAGGGCATTAGTCCCACTCTATGTCAACATAAAATAAATTTGGAAATGGATGCCAAACCAGTTCGTGATCCTTAACGACGTTTGAATCCTAAAATGAAAGAAGTGGTAAGAAAAGAAATACTCAAGCTTCTAGAGGCAGGTATAATTTATCCCGTTGCTGATAGTCAGTGGGTAAGTCCTGTCCATTGTGTCCCAAAGAAGGGAGGTATTACTGTTGTCCCTAATGATAAAGATGAATTGATCCCGCAAAGAATTATCACATGTTATAGAATGGTAATTGATTTCCGCAAATTAAATAAAGCTACTAAGAAAGATCATTACCCCTTACCTTTTATTGATCAAATGCTAGAAAGATTATGCAAACATACACATTATTGCTTTCTAGATGGTTATTCTGGTTTCTCTCAAATACCTGTGTCGGCTAAAGATCAATCAAAGACTACTTTTACATGCCCTTTTGGTACTTTTGCTTATAGACGTATGCCTTTTGGTTTATGTAATGCACCTGCTACCTTTCAAAGATGCATGATGGCTATATTCTCTGACTTATGTGAGAAAATTTGTGAGGTTTTCATGGACGACTTTTCCGTCTATGGTTCCTCTTTTGATGATTGCTTGAGCAATCTTGCTCGAGATTTGCAGAGATGTGAAGAAACTAATCTTGTCTTGAATTGGGAAAAGTGCCACTTTATGGTTAATGAAGGTATTGTCTTGGGGCACAAAGTTTCCGAAAGAGGTATTGAAGTTGATAAAGCCAAGGTTGATGCTATTGAAAAGATGTCATGTCCCAAGGACATCAAAGGTATAAGAAGTTTCCTTGGTCACGTCGGATTTTATAGGAGGTTCATAAAGGACTTCTCAAAAATCTCTCGGCCTCTGACTAATTTATTACAAAAAGATGTACCATTTGTCTTTGATGATGATTGTGTAGAAGCATTTGAAATACTTAAGAAAGCACTAGTCTCTGCACCTATTGTTCAGCCACCTGATTGGAATTTACCCTTTGAAATTATGTCTGATGCTAGTGATTATGCTGTAGGTGCTATTCTAGGGCAAAGAGTTGATAAGAAGTTAAATGTTATCCATTATGCTAGTAAGACTCTAGACAATGCTCAAAGAAATTATGCTACTACCGAAAAGGAACTCTTTGCAGTTGTGTTTGCCTGTGATAAATTCAGACCCTATATTGTTGATTCTAAAGTAACTATTCACACTGATCATGCTGCTATTAAATATCTTATGGAAAAGAAATATGCTAAACCTAGACTTATTAGATGGGTTCTCTTGCTGCAAGAATTTGATTTGCATATTGTTGATAGGAAAGGAGCTGAGAACCCAGTTGCAGACAACTTATCTAGGTTAGAGAATGTTCTTGATGACCCACTACCTATTGATGATAGCTTTCCTGATGAGCAATTAAATGTCATAAGTACTTCTCGTAGCACTCCGTGGTATGCTGATTATGCTAATTATATTGTTGCTAAATTTATACCACCTAGCTTCACATACCAACAAAAGAAAAAGTTCTTTTATGATTTGAGACATTACTTTTGGGATGACCCACATCTTTATAAAGAAGGAGTAGATGGTGTTATTAGACGTTGTGTACATGAGCATGAACAGGAACAAATCCTACGCAAGTGTCACTCCGAAGCTTATGGAGGACATCACGCTGGAGATAAAACTGCACATAAGGTATTGCAATCCGGGTTTTATTGGCCTACTCTCTTCAAGGATGCCCGTAAGTTTGTTTTGTCTTGCGATGAATGTCAAAGAATTGGTAATATCAGTAGACGTCAAGAAATGCCTATGAATTATTCATTTGTTATTGAGCCATTTGATGTTTGGGGCTTTGATTATATGGGACCTTTTCCTGCCTCTAATGGTTACACTCATATTTTAGTTGATGTTAATTATGTTACTAAGTGGGTAGAAGCTATTCCAACTAGTAGTGCTGATCATAACACTTCTATTAAAATGCTTAAGGAAGTTATTTTTCCGAGGTTTGGAGTCCCTAGATACTTAATGACTGATGGTGGTTCACACTTTATTCATGGTGCTTTCTGTAAGATGCTTGCTAAATACGATGTTAATCATAGAATTGCATCTCCTTATCACCCGCAGTCTAGTGGTCAGGTAGAGTTGAGCAATAGAGAGCTCAAATTAATTTTGCAAAAGACTGTCAATAGGTCTAGAAAGAATTGGTCCAAAAAACTGAATGACGCATTATGGGACTATAGAACTGTGTACAAAAATCCTATGGGTAACCTCTTGAATTAGAACATAAGGCATATTGGGCTATCAAAGAGCTCAATTGTGACTTCAAACTTGCCGGTGAGAAGAGGTTGTTTGATATTAGCTCACTTGATGAATGGAGAACCCAAGCTTATGAAAATGCCAAGCTGTTTAAAGAAAAAGTTAAAAGGTGGCATGATAAAAGGATACAAAAGCGTGAGTTTAATGTAGGTGACTATGTATTGCTATACAACTCTCATTTAAGATTTTTTGCAGGAAAACTTCTCTCCAAATGAGAAGGTCCTTACGTTATCGAGGAGGTCTATCGTTCCGGTGCCATAAAAATCAACAACTTCGCAGGCACAAATCCGAAGGTGGTAAACGGTCAAAGAATCAAACATTATATCTCAGGTAATCCCATAAATGTTGAAACCAATATTATTGAACCGTAACCCCGGAGGAATACATAAGGGACACTTTCCAGAACGTTCCAGACTCCGAAAAGGAATAGGTATGTGGTACGGTAAGTAAACCGACCCCAAAACAATTTTTAAAGCAATATTTCTCTGTTTTGGAATATTTAGAAAAATAGAAAAATAAGTAGCAGTCCGGGGAGGACACGAGGCCTCCACGAGGGTGGAGGGCGCGCCCCCCTACCTCGTGAGCACCCCGTGTGCCCTCTGGACTCCGTTTTCTTGCACGATACGTATTTTGGTCGGTAAAAATTCATTATATATTCTCCCGAAGGTTTTGACGACCGTATCACGCAAATATCCTCTGTTTTTGTTTCGAGCTGTTTCCGTTGCAGATTTGAGGATTCCCGAGACTCGATCATCCTTTTATGAGGGTGAGCCTATGCCATGGAAGGTGGACGACAAGCTTCCATCATCAACAACACCTCCACCGCCAACAACAAAAAAGGAGATATAATCACATGGGTATGGGCACTCCCCTTGGCAACTGCCAAGCTTAGGGGAGGTGCCCCGGTATCGTATCACCATCACAACTCCTATCTTTACTGTTTTTCTTAGTTCGATCCTATTAGTAGTATCTTGATTTAGTAGAATAAAGTCATGGCACGATCTAGTTTTGAGTTTTGCTTTATGATCCCTGTATGCAATCGAGTCCGTGAGCTATATATAATAAAGATTAGTGTTGAGTCAAGGGCTTGATTACTTTGCCATGATCTTGGGTGAATAAAGAAAAGAATGAAAAGAAACAAAGAGTTTATATTGATCTTAGTGAAAGTAATGACTCCACATAGAAAGAGTATGATGATTAAAAGTTGTTGGGAGTTGGCAAATATAGCTTTGGTCATCGTTGCAATTAATAGGAAGTAATAAGGAGAGAGAGGTTTCACATATAGATATATTATCATTGATATCTTTTATGATTGGGAGCACTCATTAAAGTATGACATGCTAAAGAGTTGATGTTGGACAAGGAAGACAAGATAATGAGTTATGTTTTCTTACATCTGAGATAAAGTATGTTGTCATGGTTCCTCTAACATGTTGAGCTTGCCTTTCCCCCTCATGCTAGCCAAATTCTTAGCACCAAGTAGAGATACTACTTGTGCTTCCAAATACCCTTAAACTAGTTTAGCCATGAGAGTCCATCATATCTACCTATGGATTGAGTAAGATCCTTCAAGTAAGTTTTCATCGGTGCAAGCAATAAAAATTGCTCTTTAAATATGCATGACTTATTAGTGCAGAGAAATAAGCTTTGTACGAACTTGTTGTGGACGCAATAAAAGCGACGGACCGCATAATAAAGGTTCACATACAAGGGGCAATATAAAGTGACGTTCTTTTGCATTAAGATTTTGTGCATCCAACCATAAAAGCGCATGGCAACCTCTGCTTCCCTCTGCGAAGGGCCTATCTTTTATTATTATCCTCTACTTTATGCAAGAGTCACGGTGATCTTCACCTTTCCTTTTTCATTTTATCCTTTGGCAAGCCCAGCATGTTGGAAAGAACATGATATATATATATATATATATATATATATATATATATATATATATATATATATAATTGGATGTGGGGGAGCATGAATTATTATTGTTGACATTACCTTGAGGTAAAAGGTTGTGGCGCAAAACTACAAGCCCCTATCTTTCTCTGTGTCCGGTTAAAACTCCGTAACCACAAGTATTGCGTGAGTGTTAGCAATTATGAAGGACTAAGTGATACTTGAGTATGTGGACTTGCTTTTAAGCTCTGACATAGACTCTTTCCGATGTTATGATAAATTGCAATTGCTTCAATGACCGAGGGTACAATTTGTTGGTTCTCAATAAGGTTTATGATTCATACTTTGGCTTTGTGAAAAGATCACCACTTGAACATAAGTAATCATGTGATAAATCTATATATGTTGCTGTTATGAAAATAATCATGATGCCTTCATGTCCGTATTTTATTTTTATCGATGCCTCTACTTCTAAACATAAGGACATATTTATTGTTATCGGCTTTTCGCTTGAGGACAAGCGAGGTCTAAGCTTGGGGGAGTTGATATGTCCATTTTGCATCATGCTTTTATATCGATATTTATCGCATTATGGGCTGTTATTTCACGATATGTCACAATACTTATGGCTATTCTCTCTTATTTTACAAGGTTTACCATGATGAGGGGGAATGCCGGCAGCTGGAAGTCTGGCTGGAAAAGGAGCAAATATTGGAGACCTATTCTGCGCAACTCCAAAAGTCCTGAAACTCCACGGAATATCTTAAAATAAATAAAGAAAAATCGTCGCCAAAGATGAAGGCCAGGGGGCCCACACCCTGCTCACAAGGGTGGGGGGCGCGCCCCTCCCCCTAGGCGCGCCCCCTACCTCGTGGGCCCCCTGGTGGCTCTCCGACGCCCATCTTCTCCTATATGAAGTCTTTCGATGAGAAAAAAAATAAGAAGCAACCTTTCGGGACGAGACTCCGCCGCCACGAGGCGGAACCTTGGCGGAACCAATCTAGAGCTCCGGCGGAGCTGTTCTGCCAGGGACACTTCCCTCCGGGAGGGGGAAATCATCGTCATCATCATCACCAACGCTCCTCTCATCGGGAGAGGGCAATCTCCACCAACATCTTCACCAGCACCATCTCATCTCCAAACCCTAATTCATCTCTTGTATCCAATTCTTGCCTCCAAGTCCGGGATTGGTGCTAGTAGGTTGCTAGTAGTGTTGATTACTCTTTGTAGTTGATGCTAGTTGGTTTATTTGGTAGAAGATCATATGTTCAGATCCTTTATGCATATTATTACCCCTCTGATTATGAACATGAATATGCTTTGTGAGTAGTTACGTTTGTTCCTGAGGACAAGGGAGAAGTCTTGCTATTAGTAGTCATCTGAATTTGGTATTCGTTCGATATTTTGATAAGATGTATGTTGTCTAACCTCTAGTGGTGTTATGTGAACGTCGACTACATAACACTTCACCATTATTTGGGCCTAGAGGAAGGCATTGGGAAGTAATAAGTAGATGATGGGTTGCTAGAGTGACAGAAGCTTAAACCCTAGTTTATGCGTTGCTTCGTAAGGGGCTGATTTGGATCCATATGTTTCATGCTATGGTTAGGTTTACCTTAATACTTTTGTTGTAGTTGCGGATGCTTGCAATAGAGGTTAATCATAAGTGGGATGTTTGTTAAACTAAGAACAGCACCCAAGCACCGGTCCACCCACATATCAAATTATCAAAATACCGAACGCGAATCATATGAGCGTGATGAAAACTAGCTTGACGATATTCCCATGTGTCCTCGGGAGCGCTTTTCCTATTATAAGAGTTTGTCCAGGCTTGTCCTTTGCTACAAAAAGGATTGGGCCACCTTGCTGCACTTTATTTACTTTTGTTACTTGTTGCTCGTTACCATTTATCTTATCACAAAACTATCTGTTACCACTTATTTCAGTACTTGCAGAGAATACCTTGCTGAAAACTGCTTATCATTTCCTTCTGCTCCTCGTTGGGTTCGACACTCTTATTTATCGAAAGGACTACGATAGATCCCCTATACTTGTGGGTCATCACTGCCTATACTCTTGTCATGCTTGCTTGAAATGTATTGTGTGTGCTTTAACATGTGCTAAACTCAACCTTAACTTGAAGAATTTAAAAACTGCTACTTTTATGTGTTAAGGGTCTAATCACCCCCCTCTAGACCCGTCTTCTCGATCCTTTCAATGGGTGTTGATATTGACAAAAATTTCAATGTGGACAAGACATGCAGTTCTATTTAGCATCATATTGCTTCTCTCGTGCCACTGGATGATCAACTTCTGAGGTTTGCTTTGTTATATTGTTGATTCTGCTAATGAGAAAACGAAACATAGAAGCATTCCAACATTTTATTTTCTAATTTCATATCACAAACCAAGCCAACAACGCATACTCACACGACCATTTACAAGCTGCGCCTATCTCCAAGTTTAGGGTAACCTTTTGCCAGGGTTCCGCTTTTTATTATTGATTTTGAGGGGAGGGTACCCTTTTTGAAAGGCTTGGGGTGGCATTTTACAAAACTGCCATGACTGCTTATTTAATTTGCATTTTTTTCGAAAACTGTGATCCAGATGGGATATCTTTGGGGCGTTCGCTGGAATGTCACCGCGCAGGGAACGTTCGCCAGATAGCTACACCGTTTCGTTTTGAAAAACAGATTTGCCGTCCGTCGGTGGCCGGTTCTGGGGCTCCAAAACCAAGAGACGTGGCCCTGTGCTGTCCTTGGGTTCCCGAATTAAAAGCTGTCTCTACCGGGCCAGCCACCTACTGCGGCCCAACAATCTCACCAACCAACCGGAGCCTAGCAAACTTTCAACACGTTGGCCCGCTACGCTTCTCCTGTCCTGTCCACCAGCCGAAACTCAGAACTCCGAGCTCCGCCTCTGACTCCACCTCCGGCAACGGCGGGCAGCATGGCGCCAACGGTGGAGATCAGGAATCTCACCTTCACCTACCCGGGAATCGACGGTAAGCCGCCGCCCGGAGCACCGCCCCTCATCGAGGACGTCTGCTTCTCCCTCGAAGCCGGTCAGCGCTGCCTTCTCGTCGGCTCCAACGGCGCAGGTAGCTCTTGGCCCCCTCTGAAACCGCCCCTCTCTCCCTCGCCGGCTCGTCTCGTTTCTGTCCTCCTGTTTGCGGGCTTTGATGTGGGTGGGTGCGGGGGGCAGGTAAGACAACGATACTGAAGATACTGGGCGGGAAGCACATGGTGGATCCGAGCATGGTTCGGGTCCTGGGAAGGTCGGCCTTCCACGACACGGCGCTTAGCTCCTCCGGAGACCTCTGCTACCTTGGCGGCGAGGTGGGCATACAATTTAAAATTTCCATTTCTCGTCCGCTGTGCAATTGTTTTCCTTTTTCAAGACTCTGTTGTGCATTTGTGAGGCTAAACATTTGGTCAAGGCGTGCGCGAATTTTGCCACTAACCGTCTTCCGATGAATTTAATTTTGTAAATTTCCCCGATGGACGCAGTGGAGGCGCGATGTTGCCTTTGCCGGCTACCAGGTGAATATACAGATGGACATTTCGGCAGAGAAGATGCTATTTGGTGTCACTGGCGTTGATCCTCAGAGAAGAGATGAGCTTATCAAGGCAAGTTCACCCAAAAATTATCAATACAAATTCATCGTTAAATCACATTTGCCATGGGGAGCTTAGTTTTCAGATTAATGATACCATGTTCACAAAACTGAAGTTTGCTATTTTAGCTTCCTTGCTTTCATGCATCAATATTCTATACTGGTTACTTATTTGTCAAAAAAAATAGTTACTGGTTACTTATTTGTCACCCCCTTTGCCGGATTATGTGGGAATGGGTGTGTGCCATACATGAGGACTTGAATTATCTGTTGCCTGAACTAGTGCTTCCGCAACAATCAAATTATATCCAGAAATCTCCCGTTTGTCTTGGTCATACTTGCATATTCTAACCAGTTACAGCCAATGGCATATAAACTATTTTAGCTAGCTGTATATTAAAGAACATTCCAAGTGCCTGACAATTCAGTTAAAGCATGTGCCGTGAGGTACAATACGACTGTTATCCTACAGGGATTGTAGTGTGCAATAGAGCTAATCATCACCAGTTCACCAGGCTCAGTAAGCTAGACTCTGTCTCTGTGATTGAAAGGGTGTTCAGAAAAGATTAAAATTCAAGATGTGAAACCTGTAGGTGTACTAGCTTCTAGCGAATGGCTCGCCCTACATATACATACACCGTGCCTGTAAAAATAATAAGCTAACCAGGACTTCCACTCAAAAAATAAATCCAGTCCACCCGGTTGGGACTATGTGGCGCCCCTGAACCTAATGGTATGCTGGTAAAGAATACCTTTGAGGAACACCAATTGTTTGGAAGATCCTTTCGAGATGTAAAAGAACAGGTCTGCAACTTCGAATTTGCAGATAGAACAACAAGAAGAGATTAAAAAAATCAAGTCTGTGTGTTATGTTTCTCGGGGAAAGTACTTGTGTTACTCTACCCATGTAAATCATTGATATATAAATTAGGAACTAGGACATAGCATTTCGTATGTTGGTCATATGATCTACTCCCTCCGTCCGAAGAAACTTGTCCCAAGCTTGTCCTTCAAATGGATGTATCTAGCACTACCTTGATGCTAGATACATCTATTTGAGGGACAAACTTTTTCGGACGGAGGGAGTATAAATTAGGAGCTAGGACATACTATTCTTAGAGCAATTCCAAGGGCACTCCTCAAACCTCCCCCATATGTCCGGGCGAACAGTTCGGACACAGAAGCACCCTCCCAAAGGGCCTCCCCTGCCCTGCATGTACAGACTGTCCGGACCTCGCCAGACCAAGCCCATATATGGGGAGGAAATGGGGCTGTCTGGACATGTCCGCCATGCCCGGCCTGCCCCAGACGGATATGTCCAAACAATTTGGGGATAAATCGGGGAACACCGTTGGAGGGGAAGACAAAGTACGGACGTTTCTGCGGACAAATGGGGTGCCAAATTTTAGGTTTGCCCTTGGAGATGCTCTTACACTTAAATTATGTAAGCAACTAGGGCATAACATTCGTTTGTTTGTCCTAATCATAAACCATTACACTTACTCTCATGTCCTACATTATTAAACTTTTCATGTTGCAGATTTTGGATGTTGACCTTACCTGGCGGATGCACAAGGCATCAGATGGTCAGAGGAGAAGAGTCCAGATTTGCATGGGACTTCTCAAGCCATTCAAGGTTTGTTTTGCCTTGTTTTGTCACCAAAAGGATCAATCAAGTTCTCAACTTTGTGTGCACACAACAAGATTTTCATAAGAAAATAAAAATGCAATGCAGGTTCTTCTTCTTGATGAGATAACAGTTGATCTTGATGTGTTGGCAAGAGCAAATCTGTTGACATATCTAAAGAAGGAATGTGCGGAACAAGGTGCAACAATTATCTATGCCACACATATCTTCGATGGCCTGGATGACTGGCCAACTCACATTGTGGGTTCCCTCACTCATACTTTACAAGATCATGAAATTCATGCAAACTATTAACACCTATTGGCGCCATTCGTTTTCAGGTCTATGTTGCTCATGGGAAGTTGCAACTAGCGCTGCCATTAGAAAAGGTGAAAGAAATGAGCCAGTTATCGCTCATGGTAAGTAGCATCAATGTGAACAAAAATATGCTTTAATTAGCACATCAAGAATGTTCATCAGATTTTGGTCCATTTGCATTTCAGAGAACAGTAGAGCGCTGGCTGAGGAAAGAGAGGGACGAAGACAGGAGGAAGAGAAAGGAGCGGAAGGAGAAAGGCCTCCCGGCATTCGACAAGGTCATTGAGGGGAGCAGAGTAGTGAACAACGGGTGGGCAGCAGGAAGGCTCACTTCGACGATAGCCGGGGAAGAGAACTTCTCTTTCAGTTCAAACAGCGTTCTTCGGTAGTAATCCCACACTGCACTTTGGTTCTTGAGATGATGAATAACAGTCCTATAGCACCACACTCGAGGGATTTTGGCGGTAACAGCAACATTCTTGCACAAAAGGAACAGAAAATTTGACAAATCATGCACGCCTGCTGCATGTATACGACAATGTACTCTGAATCTATGGTACTGGGCGACGATATTGTTTTTTTTTTCTGCATATATTATGTCTCTATTTTAGTCACTTGACTTGACATACCTTCGCCTAGCTAAAATTCAAAATATTCTCGGTGAAATAGGAAAGGAAGGACCATTGGAAATGCCCAGTAGGGTTGGCCTATTAGTTCTCCTTATTAATTTGTAGCATAAGGGCAGCATCTCCAACGCTGACTTCACCTCAAAAAAAAATAAAAAAAAAAATCCAACGCTGACCTCAAACCGTCCGGACTGAGTTGTCTGCGTTCAGTTTGCCATTCAACGCAGTCCCACATCCATGCTCCCCCTTTGCTTTCATCTGCACCCTCCTTGTCCGACACCGTCGTTGTACCTCTCGGCCGCCGCTCAAGCATCCACGGACGTCCGCAGCCTCCACACACGTGCCTGCCCGCCTTGGACTACGTCGCCGTCCATCCAATATCCCTTCACAGCTAGGTACCCTCCGCTCCCCTGCTGGCGTCGTCCATGGCGGACACCATGCCCGATAGGTGTTCGGTCAAATGCCATTGAGCTTTCTTTGTTGAACTTCTTGTTTTCTAGAGTAAGCACGATGGCAGGGTACTCGGTAATCGACGATGAGTTGTTGTGCGATGCGTGGTTGGCCGTATCTGCGGACTTTGTAGGCATGAGGCAAGGGGACTCGGCCTTTTGGCAAAAAGGACATGCTTCGTTTCATGAGCAAAAGAACTTCGCGCACATCATCCATGAATGCAATGCGAAGTCGCTAACATATAGTAGTACACCATCTCCAGCTCTGTCATGAAGTTTTGCGGTGCGATTGCACGAGTGGAGACAATATGGCCATCAGGCTCGTCAACCATGTAGATAGTAAGTTTTGCTTCTTGTTGCTCTATATGTTGGTCAATTCATTGATTCACTCAATGTTGCAACTTGATAATCATCACGTTATATAGACTACATGGTGGTCCTCCTCCTCCCGCACGTCATCATCCGCGTCCCCAGCAGCAATTGGCGTATTTACCAAGGCTACAATTTGAATGGCTTCGCTTGGGGACACAACGGGCGACTCAGATTTGGTCTCTGTGCTCGTAACCGAAGTGGCGACAACCAGACGCCTATGAGTGGGAACCTCGAGATCCGGAGATGCTTTCAGGGTAGTTGTGTCAGTTGCTTTATCTAGGCCCACTTCTTGGAGAACCATGGATTGCCCTATGTTCGCCGTTGGGATAGGATTTGGTGGCTCCACCACCAGCTCTTGGACCAATGCAACCGCGATCGCCAAAGTCATGTGTGCTTCTAGGGCCGGTTGGCCAGCTGGCAGCACAACATGCGATGCCTCACTGTGGGTCCTGGGACCAAAGCAGATTGTGGCCTCTCCAGCAAGTGCGGATCCTCTATAGCTGGTTGCGCCACAGCCACCATCGGCGCAGCTTGTGTGTATCCACTCACCGTCTCCAAGGCATTCAATGTCGGCACGACCACCGCCGTGCCCCGGGTAGCCTGCAGTGGTTGAGCGGCGCCCAACCCAACTCCGGCCATCGGCGGGATTCTCCAGTCAGAAGGTCCGATGCGGCCAAGCAACGCTTGTTGGTAAGTGCCACCCGATGTTCCGGCCGCTGGCACATGCTACTTGTGAGCTGCGTTGGGATTTCCCCAAAGAGGAAGGGTGAAGCAATATACTAGCGGATAAGTATTTCCTTCAGTGAGAACCAAGGTTATCGAACCAATAGGAGAACCACGCAAATTCTTGTCAACAACACTTACACATACAAAAGCAAATACTTGCACCCAACGCGGGCAAGAGGGTTATCAATCCCCTTGAACTCGTTGCTTGCAAGGATTAATTCCGATAGTGTTAGATAGATAAAAAGTAAATAAATTGTAGCAAGGTATTTTTGGTTTTAGTAATATGATTAAGATATACCTGGGGGGCATAGTTTTCACTAGAGACTCCTCTCTCAAAACAATAACATACGGTGGATAGAAAAATTACTGTGTCGTGGGAACGAATCTGACAGTAGAGATGGGGGGTACGTAGGAGAGGGCAGTGCCTAGCTATGGCGAGGTTGTACACTCGGATTTATGAGTTAAGGCCCCTCTCGGAGGAGGTAACAGCCCTACGTCTTGGTGCCACGGAGGCTCTGTTGATTGGAGTGTTGAGTTACAAGGGGTGTGAACCCTTGTGCCAGAGGGGAGGGGTGGCTTATATAGAGTGCGCCGACCCCTCGTTGTCCTCAGTTATGCAAGGCTTCAATGAGAGAGTAATGCTACGAATGTTACTGGTAACGCCCGTGTTTAATGACCTTTAAGGTGACGGAGTGAACGATCGACCGTTGCTATCCTGAGGTGACCCTAGGTCTTTTGTCCTTCGAGTGGATTCTTGTATTCCGAGTGAATGGCGACGGTCGAGTGGAACTGGGGAACCCGAGTGAACCTTTGGTCGAGTGGATTCCACTCTGAGGTGATTCCAGTCGGTATCTTCTTTCTGTCTTCATAGGCCTTGGCCTCTTGCATAGTGTCCTTGGGTAGGGCATGTAGGTCAAGCCCAAGACCCTACCCTAGGTACATGTCATCGTCAGTTATTACGTTATTCATGGCAATGATCACATATATAGGCATCACGTCCGTGACAAGTAGACCGACTCTTGCCTGCATCTACTACTATTACTCGACCAATCTACCGCTATCCAGCATGCATCTATGGTATTAAATTCATCATAAACTTTGTAACGTGTTAAGTAGGATGCCATGATGTAGACAAAGTAAACTCAAGAAATATGATTAAAGACCGTCATTTTATCGTTAATGACAACATTAAAAATATGTGTCTCTCTGACACCACAAGATTGAACCCATTACAAAGCACCTCTCCTACTAAAGATAAATCGATCTAATTGGCCAAACCAAATGCATAGATCTGAGAGAAATACAAAGCTATCATAATCATGGATAATAAAGTTCAGAAAAGACTCAATTACTTTCAGTGAATAATCTGTCATAAACCCACAATTCATCGGATCCCAACAAACACGCCGCAAAAGAAGATTACATTGGATAGAACTTCAAGAAGATCGAGGAGGACATGGTATTAAAGATCAAAGAGAGAGAAGAAGCCATCTAGCTACTAGCTATGGACCCATAGGTCTGTGGTGAACTACTCACACATCATCGCGAGACATGCTGAGATAGCGTGGGCCCACGAGTCAGTCACTCGGACGCGCGGGTATATAGGGCGACCTAGCTGATGTGTGCAATACTGCCCACCATTTTACCCTTTCTCCCTCTCCTCTTTGCGTCACCCCCTCGAGCGCAGCGCCGCTCCGCTCATTCCCGTCGACCATCGCGAAGATGGCGACGGGTAAGATGAAGGCCCTGGAGCGCGCGAAGAAGACGACCAAGGGCAAGAAGACGGCGAAGGGGTCGACCTCTCAATCTGCTCTGCCATCGGGCTAGATCCAAGGGGATTGGATCCCCTCGTCGGTCTTGGAGGAGGATCTGGAGGGGCTCGCCGCCGACGGCCTGATAGCGCCTGGATCTTGGAGGCTGCCGGAAGGAGAGTTCGAGCCTGCGCTGCGCGACGGCGAGTGGGTTGTCCTCATGACTCACGTGGAAAGAGGTTTCTCTCTGCCTTCGTATCCATTCTTTCATGGTTTCCTGAACTTTTTTGGCGCACAAATCCACCACTTTCCTCCAAACACCATATCGTATTTTGCTGCCTTTTTTCGATGTGTGAGAACTTCCTGGGATTCCACCCTCATTGGGGGTTATTCAAACATATCTTCACCTGCCGATCTCAGTCGGTTAAGAAAGCCAATCCGACTGATGAGAGGACCCACGTGATCCAAATGTGTGGAGGTCTGGGAGTCCAAATGAGGGGTAGGAGCTCTTTCCCTCCCATGACTTTTCCTGAACCGGTTAGGGGATGGCAGTCGACCTGGTTTTACTGCAAAGATGTCCCGACGCTGGGTGCGTCGACTGGCCTTCCTCCTTTCTCTCTAGAGAGACTCTGCACCCCTCGTTCATTGACTATAGAAGAGGAGGAGAAGGGTGAGGTGGCCATCCTGGTTGACGCAGTCATTGCGCTGGTCCGGGGCGGAGTGGCAGGCATGGATTTGTTGGAAGTGTTTTTTAGTCGACGTATCTAGCCCTTGCAAGCTCGCGACCACCCCATGTGGCTGTACTCAGGTGCAGATGACACCTCCCAGACCCACCTGGAGGAGGTCAAAGAGGAGACAGTGGCACAGTGGCTTCGGAGCATCACTGGAAACAAGGACAATCTGCATGGAGCAAAATGGATCTTGCCATTCGACGCTGAGCACCCTCCAGGAGAGGTCAGACATAACTTTTCGAGTGTTTTATATTTTACACTTCACTATGCAATTGTGTTGGAATCCGACTGATCTTTATAATCTGTGTCTCGCAGGTATTCACAAAGATGTACTCGCCCGTGCCGAACGGGGAACACTTCGCTAGAGGAGCGGAAAGCAAGGGCAGGAGTGCTGACTTTGATTACACTGATAACAAAGAAGACGACAGCGACGATAGTGAAGATAGCGAAGAAGTCGAGTTGCCTCCACGTTCCGAGTGCCGTTCCAAGCAGATCCAAGATCCAGCAGTTGGGCTAGACCAAGGTTGCGATGTCGAGTGTCAGGACCCAGAAGCGCACTTGGACGCCAACTCCCGACCTGACTGAGAAAATTGCCAAGCAATCCAAGGTTTCCCCGCCTAAGCCGCGGAAGGCCCTGCCCAGGATAAAGGTCACCGTGCCTATTGCTTCAACGTGAGTGCTTCTTCTTTTCCTCCTTCATTGCTATTGCAGACCTTAATATTTTATTTGACCGAGTGGAATTCTGAATCCTAGGGCTGCCATCTCTGGGACGTCGCATATGGAGATCGATGACGAGCAGGCTGATGCGGAGACTGCGGACACAACCACTTCTCGGGCAGTTATGATCAACTCCCGCCTTGCTAATTGTTTTGGTGGTCGACTAAAATCGTACCGTCGAGTGATTGTAGTGCCAACAGATGTCATCCAACTTCCAGATGATGACGAGGAGGTGCCTCCGAGAAGCTCAGGAGGACGGGACAGGACTTCTACCACCTCACGAAGCCTCACGAAGAGAGCGCCTTCAGGCCAGGCATCTCATATGGCGCATGAATCTGTTCCTCAAGGGCCAGGTGGTTCGTCCAGAACTGGTGTTTCCTTCTCTGTCCCACTGTCAACTGCTCAGCCTCCCGTGTCGACTGTTCAAGCTTCTGGTCCGACTGAGCAACCACAGGTGTTGATCCCTCCAGCTGTGCCACCAACTCCTGCGTTGAGCGTGTTCACTCTGCACCATGTCCCAGAGGACCAAGCATGAGCTTCCAAGGAGCTATGATTTAGGGCGGTTTGATGATGCAGCGCCTGAAGGAGGTGTATGAGAGCAGCAAGTTAGCTTATGACCCCAGTGCCGCCCTTCAAGAAAATCTCCGAGTAAGTGCGATAGTAAGTTGATTTCCGATTGGATTTTCTCCGTCTTGATCCTGTTGGATCTATACACCCACTGGGTGTTTTCTTTTTGTTCTGTATTCTGTCACACTCGAAACGGTCAGGCGGCGTCGAGTTAGGAATCGATCCAGTGGGGGCACGCTGAGTGCACCCACTAGGTGTAGTCCGTGAGACCACCATCGAATGTTTGATTCGTCGGGGGTCTTAGAATATTTTATGCTTGAAGCTCTTCACTCGAATCGGTCAGGCCATACCAAGTAGAAACTTATCCAGTGGGGGCACGCTGAGTGCACCCACTGGGTGTAGTCCCCGAGACCATTGTCGAATGTTTGATTCGACGGGGGTCTAGAACAAGTTGTTTTCTCTCTTCTTCTTTTCCTCCACTAGGGTCGGGCAGGCCGAACCAAGTGGGAAATTGATCCAGTGTGGGCATGCTGAGTGCACCCACTGGCTGTAGTCCCCGAGACCGCCGTCGAATGTTTGATTTTGTGGTGGTCTTAGAACACTTTTGATAATAGCAATCTGGATCTGCTCTTCTCCACTCGGAAGTAGAGGAAACACTTTTGAGAGTCTTTCTCTTCGTTGACTGAATTGTCTTTTTGTTGATCTCAGAAATCTTATGAGCTGGGAACCAATATGTTGCCTTGGAGAAGGAGAAGATCCAACTCCAATTGGACTTAGAGCTGGCCAAGAAGAACTTGAAGCAGGCTTAGGAGGAAGTGAAGACCATGGGAGGTAACACTTTGCCGACTGTGTGCCTTGTTAGTTTTTTCTTTTTGTCCATTAAACCGAGTGATTCCACTCGAACAGATGTGCGTAGTGAAAACCGTCAACTCCAAGCACGACTAAAGAATGTTATTTCTTTAGACAATATGAGGCAGACATTGGAGAGGAAAGAAAACGAACTCGTGGGAGCATAGAAGGTAGCCCGAGAGAAGATTGAAGCAGCTGAGAGAAAACTAGCTTCAGTCGGCAAACTCGAAGAGGAGAGTGCGGCCCTGAAGACTACTGTCAAGGAGGTGAAGAAGGAAGCCGCTCAGCTGAAGGAGGAGAAGATTGTCTTGACTGACAAGTTGGACCAACTCACTCGAAAGAGGGATGAGCTGGAGGAATACTTGGGGGGGGGGGGGGGGGCTTGCTAAGAAAATGTACATCATGCTTGAAGGTATCCTCCCTTCATCTGAGTGAACCCACAAAACACCTCTATGCAAGGTTGCTGACTCACATTTTCCCTCTTTATGCAGAATTCTGTCAGAACTTCAAGCAGGAAACTGAACGAATTGAACCAGGCCTGGATCCCACGAAGTCACTTGTCGGTGTCAAAACTGGCGGATCTCGGGTAGGGGGTCCCGAACTGTGCGTCTAGGCGGATGGTAACAGGAGACAAGGGACACGATGTTTTTACCCAGGTTCGGGCCCTCTCGATGGAGGTAAAACCCTACTCCTGCTTGATTGATATTCATGATATGGGTAGTACAAGAGTGGATCTACCACGAGATCAAGGAGGCTAAACCCTAGAAGCTAGCCTATGGTATGATTGTTGTAATGGTTGTTCGTCCTACGGACTAAAACCCTCCGGTTTATATAGACACCGGAGAGGGCTAGGGTTACACAGAGTCGGTTACAATGGTAGGAGATCTACATATCCGTATTGCCAAGCTTGCCTTCCACGCCAAGGAAAGTCCCATCCGGACACGGGACGAAGTCTTGAATCTTGTATCTTCATAGTCTTGGAGTCCGGCCGATGATGATAGTCCGGCTATCCGGACACCCCCTAGTCCAGGACTCCCTTAGTAGCCCCCGAACCAGGCTTCAATGACGATGAGTCCAGCGCGTATATTGTCTTCGGCGTTGCAAGGCGGGTTCTCCTCCAAATTCCATGTGCTTGCTGAATAGTGTCCGGCTTCCTTATAACTGTTGCGCTCCTTGGCTTCCACGCCCAATAATGGCCCTCTTCCACGTGTCGCACGAATGCGAAAGGCCAGGGTTTTTTATACTTTACCCCCTAGCTGCGCCAATAATCTACCTATAAGAGAGGCAAGAATCCAGATCCAAATCACGCCATCCTCCTTCCGCGAGTACTCACCGGAGCGCTTCTGACCAAAAATCCATTCCATCATGGACCGTTGACGCGGCTCCTCCTCTCGCGCTCCCAGCCCTCCGCCAGGAGATTGGAGGAGATGTTCAGTTCCGCACAATGAGCTGGTAACGCTCCAAGTGGAGGGATATCTTCCTCCGGCCTTTATGGTCCCGGTTCGAGCCGGGCTGGCCACTTACAAAGGTGGAAAGCAAGCGGAGGCCACCCCTAGTCCCTCCAAAGGGGAGCGGGTGTGCTTCGTCCCTTATCTGATAAGGGGGCTTGGATTTCCCATTCATCCGTTCCTCCGGGAGCTTCTGGAGTTCTACGGACTCCAGCTTCATCACCTCACGCCCGCCTCTATTATGCACATCACGGGTTTCGTAGCTCTTTGCGAGCTGTTCCTGGGCATCGAGCCTCATTTTGCACTATGGAAGAGGTTATTTTGCCTCGTACCCTGTTCTCACGAGGGGTCAATATATCAAGTGGGCGGAGCCGAAATATGGCGCATCGCCGGGACCGGATATCTATCCGGAACCCCCCAAGAAGGCGTCCGAAGACTGGCCCTCGGAATGGTTTTATGTGGAAGACGCTCCACTGCCGGATCCAGTTCGGATCGGCCTCCCGGAGTTCAACAAGGCTCCTCTGAAGAAACGCCTAAGTTGGCGCCCGTGGAGCCCTCAACAGGAGGAAGACAGGAGCGTCCATTATTTGATGGGCCGGATTAGGTTGCTGGCCCATTCCGGATTGACCATGATCGGAGTCATGGCCACATGCATCATGCGAGCGGTGCAGCCGCTCCAATATAGGGGCCACCCCACGTGGGATTTCAACGGGGAGAATGACGCCACCCGTCATGGCCGCAAGGGGCCGGGATCGGCCGCTGATCTGGTGAAGATCCTGTCCGGCTTGTACAAGGGGGAGAAGGAGGACTTCCTCCAGACGAGCCCATTGAATGGGTTCTCCATGAATAACCCTCGGCGCTGGGTAAGCGGACGTTTTATTTATCCGACCCATGCTTTCAAAGTTAAGTACCTTGCTTTACGATTTCGACGCGGGAACTGCGTCGGGATGTGGAGGGCATACATAGTCCGGCTCCACAACCCGAGGATCCGGGAAGATCCCTTGATCCGGCCTCCGAAGAGGATCTGGACATAAAGGTGGAGCTAATCGATGGGGTGTTCTACCAACTCAGCATGGACAATGCTCTAGTCGCCATTACGGCTGACTACCCCGGCTTATCACCGGCTTCCCAGGTAATTATGACCGAAGTCCTGACACCATTACTTCATCCTTGCGTATTTCTGACCACCGCATACAACGGTGTTTTGCAGGAGGTGCCCTCAAGGCGGGAAGCCGAACCCGTGGCGGCTGACCAACAAGGGTCAGTCCGGCCCCGCAGGCGGAAGAGGGGTGCGGTGCGAATCGAAACGTCACCGCAACGGTATAGCTCGCGACCGTTATTTAGGAAAAGATTCCTAGGAGGTTTATTAATGCTCATGACTTTTTCAGGAGAAAGAGCGCTCGCCGGACTGTGTCTGGAGAGGTTGCCAACCAAGCCTCCGCCAGCCAGGCTCCAACACCTGGTCCGGAGGGGGAGGCGAGCGCAAGGCGCGAGCCGGATACTCCTCCAATGGAGGATGCCGACAGGCTGTCCGCCACCAGGTCTGAGGTGGAGAGCGCCATGAACCATTGGCGCCGCCGGACAGTTCTTCGTGACGCGTGTTTCTCCCCTGAGGCGTTGAATGCCTTTAATGCGGGAGACGCACACCTCCGTGCCGCTCAAGATGGTTTAACCAGAGCCACGGAGCAGTATGTAAAAGACATACGGGTAAGAGATTTTAATAGTTGTATATGCCAGTAGCCCCCGAGACTTAAAGTAGTTAAAGTAACTGATTTAAGGCTCATTTAATATGCAGGATCTTACAGAGAAGAATACCCAATTGTCCCAGGAGCTACAAGAGTGCAAGGCCCAACTTGAGGCCGCACTAGATGCCGCAGGAGGAGACACAGAGACCCCCCTGGTAACACATTATTTCAAAAAGATAAGCGGTGTGCGGCGTGCGTATAAGTCTGACAATGATATTGCAGATGTTGCCGGACTGGATCCGGACAAGCAACAGCTACTGCGCCAGCTGAAGGCCAGCGAGAGGGTGCTGATGAAGGTGCAGCAGGAGAGGAACAAGCTCCAAGACGCCCACACCCAGCTTGGAGAAGAGCTAACAGGTGTTCGGGCCGAGTTGTCTGGCTCCGTGAAGGAGAATCAGCGGCTTCGTCGCGGCATCTATAGTAAGTGCTTGAGCAAACTCTTTTGAAAAGAAGAGTTCGGCGAGGAAGTCGATTGATAGAAATATGTCTGTAGGTGTGCTCACAGGTCGCCTTGCGGAGGAAATGCCTGGTTCAACGGGTGACCAACTTCCCGAGCTAGTGCAACTGCTCGAACGTGTTCGGCAGGCGATGAGTGGCGTCGTCCAGGCCTTATGGCCGTCCGTCTCCCTACCCGAGGGCCTTGGAGAGCTTGCGGAGAAGCTTCAGGGAGTACGGCAGCGCTTCCATTTATGGAAGATATCGGCCTGCCGTCAAGGTGCCTGGGAGGCCTGGGCCATGGTGAAGACGCGGTACAAGAAGGCGGATCCAAACCACATGGCCGAGGTCGGACCTGTGGGGCCCGATGGGAAGGAGATCCCTGTGAGCTTAGTGTACGGCCAAGTAGAGTTGGCCGCTAAGTATTCCCAATGGGACTGTAAATTAGACAGCCTGTTAGACGGGATCGAGGAGGAGTACAGTCAATCAATTTGACGATGTATTTAAAATGACATGTAAAATGCCTTCTAGCCGGATTGTAGATCGTTTGTCTTTGCCGACCTTTTCGCTTCGACCTCGGGACCCTAGATTCTGGAGTGTGTCCGAATACCTTCTCGGTTATGAAAAAACCGGGGCATGCATGGAGACCAGGCGTAGGGGTCATTAGTGCTTTATCAGACAAGTGCCCAACTAGTTATGTTATATTACATGGTTAGTAAGAAACATCTTCCAGGGAGAATAGTTCCGTTAAGGGTTCCTTTCCCTGGGAGGCATGCCCTAAAGTGCATGTCCGAACTGCGAAAAGAGCAGGAAAACATCTGGGGGCAGATAAATAAATAGGTAAAAAATCATCTTTCAAGTCACCGACCGAATATTCCCTTAAGAACGCTAGCTTTCGGCTTCACCCAGTCTGAGGTACACATTCGGCTGACCCGGCAGTAACAATCGCAGAGGTGCTCCCTTTACCTCCTAGCCGAACAATCGGGAACGTAGGGGTAAGCACAGGAGCTAGGCAACCCAGCTTGGCCAAAACTTAAGTCATATCGATGCATATAATGGTGAGTAAAAGGTACATGCGGAAGTTTGACACATGTGTTGGGCATGAAGCCCGTATAAGTAAGCTTCTGTTAAAGAAGCCCCCAGGTATAATGAGTGCGGGTAGCACATCAAGTGTGTGCGAACAATGCGCAAATCGGCCCTCAAGGGCTTATGAAAAAAGTGGGAAAAAAGAGAGAGACAAAAGGCAACTGAAGTATAAAATGTGGACGGGGGAAGGAGACGAGCTCTGAGTCCGGCGCTAGGCGTAGAATCTTCGGAGGCGGGCTGCGTTCCATGGGTTTGGCTCGAGTCGGTTGTCCGATGCGTTTCGCAGACAGTATGCTCCGCCGGTCAGGACTTAGTCGATAATGAAAGGACCTTCCCATTTGGGCTTGAGTTTGTCCTTTTTCTTGTCCGGCAGGCGTAGAACTAGTTCGCCAACATTGTAAGTTTTAGCCCGTACTTCTCTGCTTTGATATCTTTGAGCCTGCTGCTGATAGAATGCGGAACGAGCCTTTGCCACGTCGCGCTTCTCCTCTAATGCGTCAAAGCTGTCCTGCCGATCTAACTCGGCTTCTCTTTCTTCGTACATGCGCACTCGAGGTGAGTCATGAATTATGTCGCAGGGCAAAACTGCCTCCGCGCCGTAAACCATAAAGAATGGTGTGAATCCGGTAGTACGGTTTGGCGTGGTCCGCAGCCCCCAGAGTACGGAGTCGAGCTCCTCTACCCAGTGCGTGTTAGATTCCGTAAGGGAGCGCACTAGTCTGGGTTTGATGCCGCTCATTATTAGACCATTTGCTCGCTCAACTTGACCGTTGGTTTGAGGATGATAGACTGAAGCGTAGTCGAGCTTGATGCCCATATTTTTGCACCAGAGTTTAACCTCGTCGGCCATGAAGTTCATGCCGTTATCGGTGATGATGCTATGGGGGACGCCGTATCGGTGTACCACCCCGGATATGAAGTCTATCACTGGTCCGGATTCGGCCGTTTTAACTGGCTTGGCCTCTATCCATTTGGTGAATTTGTCCACCATGACCAATAGGTACTTTTGCTTGTGGGTTCCCCCTTTAAGGGGTCCAACCATGTCAAGCCCCCAGACCGCGAACGGCCAGGTGATGGGTATAGTTTTGAGGGCGGTGGGTGGCATGTGGCTCTGATTAGCAAAGAGCTGACAACCGACACATCGTTGGACTAAGTCCTGAGCATCTGCTCGGGCCGTCGGCCAATAAAGTCCTATACGGAAGGCCTTGCCTACGAGGGCCCGGGCTGCAGCGTGGTGTCCGCCTAGTCCGGAGTGAATTTCAGCCAGGAGGTTTCGCCCTTCCTCTTTGGAGATGCACCTTTGAAGGACTCCGGTTGTGCTTTTCTTATAAAGTTCTCCCTCATGGACCTTGTAGGCTTTAGATCGCCGAACTATGCAGCGGGCCTCATTTTGGTCTTCAGGAAGTTCCTGCCTAATTAAGTAGGCTAGGAATGGTTCTGTCCACGGGGCAATTACTGCCATTATTTCGTGGGCTGAAGGTGTTATTTCATCGGCTGAACCGCCGATTATGTCAGATTGTTCTGTGTTGGGTGGTGCGGTTGCTTCCGGGTTGTTATTTCCGGACTCCTCTTCCCATAGTACGTATGGCTTGAAGAGCCGTTCCAGGAAGATGTTTGGAGGGACAGCGTCGCGTTTCGCGCCGATGCGTGCCAACACATCGGCTGCTTGGTTATTATCCCGGGCTACGTGGTGGAATTCGAGTCCTTCGAACCGAGCTGACATTTTTACGACAGCGTTACGATATGCTGCCATTTTCGGATCCTTGGCGTCAAAGTCTCCATTTACTTGGGATATTGCAAGGTTTGAATCCCCGCGCACCTCTAGGCGTTGAATACCCATGGAGATTGCCATCCGGAGACCATGTAGGAGGGCCTCGTATTCGGCTGCATTGTTGGAGTCCGTGTACATTATCTGAAGTACGTATTGGACTGTGTCTCCGGTTGGGGACGTCAATACGACGCCAGCCCCCAAGCCGGCCAAAATTTTGGAGCCGTCAAAATGCATAATCCAATTGGAGTATGCGCCGTACTCTTTAGGGAGTTCGGCTTCGGTCCATTCAGCGATGAAGTCAGCCAAGACTTGCGACTTTATAGCTCGCCAAGGTTTATAAGTTATGTCGAATGGTAAGAGAACAATGGCCCATTTTGCAATCCTGCCCGTCGCGTCGCGGTTGTTTATAATGTCGTTGAGGGGTACTTCGGAGGCCACTGTTATCGAACACTCTTGAAAGTAGTGTTGCAGCTTCCGGGATGCCATAAACACCGCGTATGCTATCTTTTGATAATGCGGGTACCGGGACTTGCATGGAGTTAAGATAGTGGATACGTAGTACACTGGCTTTTGAAGAGGGAATTTGTGTCCTTCTGTTTCTCGTTCGACGATGAGGACCGCGCTGACAACTTGATGTGTTGCCGCGATATATAATAACATTGGTTCGCCCAGGTTAGGCGCGGCCAGGACCGGATTTGTTGCCAGTATGGCCTTTATTTCTTCGAGTCCGGCCGTGGCGGCATCCGTCCACTCGAAGTGTTCAGTGCGCCTGAGGAGGCGATAGAGGGGCAAAGCCTTTTCTCCTAAACGGGAGATGAAGCAGCTTAGAGCTGCCACGCATCCAGTCAATTTTTGTATTTGTTTGAGGTCTTTTGGAATATCCAGTTGTGACAGAGCTCGGATCTTGGCTGGGTTTGCTTCAATTCCTCTACCGGATACAATGAAGCCCAGGAGCTTTCCGGCTGGTACGCCGAAAACGCATTTTTCCGGGTTCAGCTTTATGTCATATGCTCGGAGGTTATCGAATGTGAGCCTCAAGTCGTCTACTAGAGTTTCGACGTGTTTGGTCTTGACGACCACATCGTCTACGTATGCCTCTACTGTTTTGCCGATCTGGGTAGCCAGACATGTCTGGACCATGCGCTGATATGTTGCACCGGCGTTTTTGAGTCTGAAGGGCATCATGTTGAAGCGGAATGGTCCATATGGAGTGATGAATGCCGTTGCGTCTTGGTCCGCCTCCGCCATCTTGATTTGATGGTAGCCGGAGTATGCGTCGAGGAAGCACAATGAATCGTGCCCTACAGTAGCATCGATTATTTGATCGATGCGGGGAAGGGGGAAAGGATCCTTTGGACAAGCATTATTGAGGTCTTTAAAATCGATACATAGGCGCCAAGATTTGTCCTTCTTTGGTACCATTACCAGGTTTGCTAGCCAGTTCAGATGTTTGATGTCTGATGAATCCGGCTTCCAATAGTTTGGCTAGCTCCTCTCCCATTGCCTGTCTTTTGGGTTCGGAAAATCGCCGAAGAGCCTGTTTGACTGGCTTGAATCCTTTTAGGATGTTTAGGCTGTGTTCTGCCAATCTGCGTGGGATTCCTGGCATATCTGAAGGGTGCCAGGCGAAGATGTCCCAATTCTCCCGAAGGAATTCTCGCAGTGCGGCGTCTACATCAGGGTTTAATTGTGCCCCAATGGAGGCCGTCTTTGTTGGGTCCATTGGATGGACTTGGAATTTGACTATTTCGTCCACTGGTTTAGAAGAGGTGGACTTGGACCTCTTATCGAGTGAGGGAGTCCTGGACTAGGGGGTGTCCGGATAGCCGGACTATCATCATCGGCCGGACTCCAAGACTATGAAGATACAAGATTGAAGACTTCGTCCCGTGTCTGGATGGGACTTTCCTTGGCGTGGAAGGCAAGCTTGGCGATACGGATATGTAGATCTCCTACCATTGTAACCGACTCTGTGTAACCCTAGCCCTCTCCGGGGTCTATATAAACCGGAGGGTTTTAGTCCGTAGGATGAACAACCATTACAACAATCATACCATAGGCTAGCTTCTAGGGTTTAGCCTCCTTGATCTCGTGGTAGATCCACTCTTGTACTACCCATATCATGAATATCAATCAAGCAGGAGTAGGGTTTTACCTCCATCGAGAGGGCCCGAACCTGGGTAAAAACATTGTGTCCCTTGTCTCCTGTTACCATCCGCCTAGACGCACCGTTCGGGACTCCCTACCCGAGATCCGCCGGTTTTGACACCAACATTGGTGCTTTCATTGAGAGTTCCTCTGTGTCGTCAACGATAGGCTTGATGGCTTCTTCAATCAACAACAACGCAGTCCAGGGTGAGACTTTTCTCCCCGGACAGATCTTCGTGTTCGGCGGCTTTGCACTGCGGGCCAATTCACTTGGCCATCTGGAGCAGATCGAAAGCCACGCCCCTGGCCATCAGGTCAGATTTGGAAGCCTAAACTTCACGACTGACATCCGCGGAGACTTGATCTTCGATGGATTCGAGCCACAGCCGAGCGTGCCGCACTGTCATGATGGGCATGATTTAGCTCTACCGCCGGATAGTACCCTGGAGGCCGCACACGAATCCGCTCTGACCCATAGTTCAGAGCCGACCGCGCAGATCGAGGACAGGTGGCTGGACACCGCCTCGGGGGCTGCAACTTCTACGGTGATGGAGCCGAATACCGACCTTGTCCCTTGCAAAGCCCGTGACTCCGAGGTGCCGGACTCCTTGCCGGACTCCGAACCTCCTGTGCCCCTCCCAATCAAATCCGATTGGGCGCCGATCATGGAGTTCACCGCTGCGGACATCTTTCAACACTCACCCTTTGGCGACATCCTGAATTCGCTAAAGTACCTCTCGTTATCAGGAGAGCCCTGGCCGGACTGCGATCAGGATGGTTGGGATGAGGACGACGAAGAAATTCAAAGCCCACCCACCACCCACTTTGTAGCCACTGTCGACGATCTAACCGACATGCTAGACTACGACTCTGAAGGCATCGATGGTATGGACGACGATGCCGGAGACGACCAAGAACCAGCGCCTACAGGGCACCGGAAAGCCACCTCAATTCATGATATATATATGGTGGACACCCCAAAAGGGAGCGATAACGAGGAACAACGGGACGCGGCGAAGGTTAATTCCCCTGAAAAACAGCCAAAACGGCGACGCAAGCGCCGCCCGAAGTCCCGCCTCGATAACAACAGCGCTCATACTGACCCAGCCATAGAGCAGGGCAAACCAGCGGGCGACGAACATGCAATCAAGCAGCCACCCGAACAGGATGAATCGGATAATCAACTAATCCTCGGCGAAAACAACAGTCCAGACGATCTCACGCCGGACACACCACTGGAGCATAAGAACCTTCAAAAAAGGCTCGTCGCCACTGCAAGAAGTTTGAAGAAGGAGAAACGGAAGCTCAAAACAGCGGAAGACATACTCAGAATGAGGTGGAGCAAAGTACTCAAGACCGCGGACAAATACGGCAATAGCCACCAAACAAAGAGCTACCCGAAGCGCAAGCTGCTGCCCGAATTCGACAAGGAGGCCGTAGAGCCCCCACAATCAAAAAGCAAAGAGGCCGCCTGGCCGGATAGACGACCAGATGACTGGCCAAGAGCGGCAAACGGTGCCGCACTGTATCCGGCACATGACACACATAAATATCCTCGCAAAACGGACGGCCCGGTCAGGTCCATTTACGGGCCAAAGAAGAGGGCCCCAGGAAGCAACACAACACGCCGAGTGTTCGAAGATAACGGCACACCTAAATACAGGGGCGCCGCACACCCACTATGTTTCACCGATGAGGTGCTGGATCATGAATTTCCAGCGGGGTTTAAGCCCATAAACATAGAGGCATACGACGGAACAACAGACCCCGGAGTCTGGATTGAGGATTACATCCTGCACATACATATGGCTAGAGGAGATGATCTCCAAGCCATAAAATATCTACCCCTCAAGCTCAAGGGGCCAGCTCGGCGTTGGCTCAAAAGCCTCCCAAAAAATACCATCGGAAGTTGGGAAGAGCTCGAGGACGCGTTTAGAGCAAATTTTCAGGGGACTTATGTCCGCCCTCCGGATGCAGACGATTTAAGTCACATAACTCAACAGCCCGGAGAATCAGCGCGCAAATTCTGGAACAGGTTCCTCACAAAAAAGAACCAAATAGTCGACTGTCCGGACGCCAAAGCCTTAGCAGCTTTTAAACATAATGTCCGAGACGAATGGCTCGCCAGACACCTCGGCCAAGAGAAGCTGAGAACTATGGCCACGCTAACAAGCCTCATGACCCGCTTTTGCGCGGGGGAAGATAGCTGGCTATCAAGATGCAGCACCAGCGACCCGAGTACATCCGAGATCAGAGATGGAAACGGAAAATCACGGCGCAGAAAGGACCAGCGCCGAAATAAAGAAAACAGCCCAAAGAACACGGCGGTCAACGCCGGATTCAAAAGCTCGCGGCCAAACAATAAAACACTGCCCCTTAAGGACAACAGTGACGAGCTATCCAACTTAAACAAAATTTTGGATCGGATATGTCAAATCCACAGTACCTCCGGGAAGCCTGCAAACCACACCCACCGGGATTGTTGGGTCTTCAAACAGTCCGGCCGACTCAACGCCGAACACAAGGGGCTCGACGCGCCAAGCGAGGACGACGACGAACCCCAACAGCAGAGCGCCGGAAAACAAAAGACTTTCCCACAAGAAGTGAAAACAGTAAACTCACTTCACGTGATAATACGGAACAACAGTGTGGCGCCTGCCAAAGTAGGTGTCGCACGGTCCACCCCAGCGGAACCTCGAGACTGGATGTCAAAACCAATTACTTTCGACCACCTGGACTATTCCAGAAGTATTCGAAACGCAGGATGGACTGCTCTGATATTGGATCCTATAATCGATGGAGTACAATTTACACAAGTCCTAATGGATGGCGGCAGCGATTTAAACCTGCTATATCCGGACACAATACGCAAGTTGGGGGTAGACCTTACTAAAATTCGACATAGCCGCACTTCCTTTAAAGGAGTGACGCCAGGCCCTTATGCAAAGTGCACAGGCTCCTTACTACTAGAAGTTGTGTTCGGGTCACCCGACAACTTCCGACGCGAAAAGCTAATCTTTCATGTCGCCCCATTCAAAAGTAGCCATCAAGCACTATTGGGACGTGAAGCTTTTGTCCGCTTTAACGCAATACCACACTAAGCGTCTCTTACACTTAAAATGCCCGGTCCACGCGGCATCATCTCATTAAAAGGTCGTTCAAGACCCCGGACACGGCTAGACGAGTCCGGCATAAATAAACTAGGGGCTCCCTAGCCACACACCCCTTCACAAGGGGCTGTGCGTATGAGCAATAAAGAGCTAACAAAAGCTCAACTTTATTCATTTATTCATGCTCTGTTTTAAATACATTTTTCACACGATTTCTTTTCAAACTAAGTTCCTCTCTTTTACAGATGAACAACATGTTACACCCGTCCAGGATACAGCACAACGGAGACACAGGCGCAGACGTGCAGTAGGGACCCGTTGCAAGGATTCTTTTCAGATTAAGACCCTGCGTAAACCTTTTTTACTGTCTCTTGTTGCTATACATCCCCTGGTTTCTCAGCATAACCAGAGAGGAGGCTGACGTTTTGGCATCGGCCGCGTGAGAGGATCACGCGTGTACCTGGACACTAGGGGCTTAGGGCATTGATCTGCCCGTCATCATAAAGACCGAACACCTCAGGGAGTGTTCGGCGTCTCGAGTTAGGCCTTATATGCATCAGCTCTGAATCATGTCTTTGGTCAAATGTTGGGTTTGCCCGGCTCCTGTGTTTTACTGCCTTACATTCCGTATCATTGGCTAACGCGGCACCAGGAGAACTACTGCGATTGTGCCCCGGTTCGGCCGGGTGAGCACCTCAGTAGAGAAAGCCGAAAACTGACTGTCATGATGTAGCGAGAGACTGGTCAACCACTCGATCGACCTCTGGAATGTTTAGAATTCCTAGGCTTTGACAAAGGACCGCTTCCTGGTCAGGCACACACACGCCCCAAATCCGGAGAGCGCGGTGCCCCTAGGGGCTATATCGTAGCCCCACCTTCGAACTCCTATGGCTAAGTGAAAGTGATAAAGCATTATAGTTCGGTTGCCTCGTTTGCTACGCTACCACCTCCTTCACGGGACCAAGACGTTGGATTAAGTGTGAAAATGCGCTATTTCGCAAACACCCCCGCACCATGTGCGTGGGGGCTGAAGCCGAAGACTGCCATCTTTCAGGTTATACGCAAGTATACATTAACGGCCACACAGGAGATATTTCAATGCTTGAACGCACAAGTACAAAAAGCGCTTATATTATAAACATCGTTTTACAAACCATAAAGTTCATTTGAACATGACATTTTTTGAGCACTACGACTCTATTACACGAGCACCACACATAACTTCCCCAAAATAGTGCTCGGCGGGTAACCGGCTCTCGTCCGAACCCCGGGTTGCAGCAACAATGGCATCCATTTCCGTCCAGTATGTCTTCACACGGGCGAGGGACATCCATGCACCCTCTATGCAAGGCGAACGCTTCATCGCCTTTATATGCGGCACCGCCCCAAGGAATTGCTGCAATAAGCCGAAATAGCTCTTCGGCTTGGGCCTATCCGGCCAGACATGAGCCACGATATCCGTCATGGCATGTCCGGACAATCTATTCAGCTCAGCCACCCAGCCAAGCGATCGGTCAACGGAAGTGAACGCTCCGGACTATGGAATTGAGACCAAAAAAGCTCTTCCGTCTCGTGATCCTTTTGACTTCGGAAGTGCACAACAGCATCTGCCGCACTCGCCGCTAAATCCATATAAGGATCCTCCGGACCCCACAGCTGGCCAAGCTGAGCATACTTCGGATCTGTAAACCTCCTGCGCAGCAGAAAGGGCTTGCCAGCCGCAATATCCCCGGCTTGGCGCAGCTCCTCTTTTATAGCCCTCATTGCAGAACAGGCATCCTTGGCTTCGGCGGTGGCCTTCCTCAGGTCTTCTTGCTCCGCTCGGCGTTCTTTTTCAAGAACCTCATAGCGGTCGGTAACATCTTTCAACTTCACAGCCATTTCGGCCATCTCCTCCTTGCTTCGGCAGTGAGCAGCCCTTTCAGCTTCTAGCTCTTCGGCCGCCCTCGAGGCAGCCGCATCACTCCTTCTGGCCTGCTCCTTGGCTTGAGCAAGTTCTGCCCGAAGGCCCTCCACAGCAGCGACACCATCTGCATTAAGCACACATGTTGTAAGGAGGGGGCTTCAGCTCCCTTACCAGGTGACCACGGAGAAACAACCTACCTTGTGACACGTCAAGTCGCTTATTGACCAGCGCGATGTCCGCATCCGTAACATCGAGTTGCCGCTTTAGTTCGGCAACTCCATCAGTCCAGCTGGCCACCGGACTATCCGCCACCTGCATAGGGAAGGCGAAAATTTATTCCTGCGATTTTGATCCTCGGCACGTTGTCGCTTTCGACAACATACCGAGTCTCAGGGGCTACTATCTATACAGGGCGCACTTTATGTGTAAAACTGTCAAAAGGTATGTCACTTTTACGTACCTCAAACCCCGCCAGCAAACTTCTGACGGCATCATGCAACCCGCCTTCGGCGGACGAAATTCTTCCAATCACCATACTCATCAATGTACGGTGACCTTCTGAGATATACGCCCTCTCAAGCAGATCCTTCAGCTCCCCCGGCCGCACTCCAGTTGGTGCCGAACTCTCCGGCCCTGCCGGACTCGGGGATACCCTCCGCGATGACACCTCAGGTTTGTCCGCTCGACCTGATGGTGCGGCAGATGGAGGCGTCTCGCTCTCCACCATCTCTGGACGAAGGTCCCCCGAAGACGAGCTTGTCTGAGAAGGACGGAGATCCGAACTACAAGGTAAAAACTTCGGTTATCCTCAGAAGCAAAAATAGGGATGTCTCTTATTACAGAACCCCCTTTTTCTACTTACGGCTCGCTGGAGGGCTGATTCCTTAGGGGAGATAGTGCGGCCGGGGCCTCCCCGGACGCAGGACCCTCTGGTGAAGATCTCTTCCCCCGCTTCGAGGCCTTGGCCTTCGGGTTTTCGGAAGCAGTCCTCTTCTCCCCTTGGAAGGAGGGATTCTCAATTCCCCCTTTCTCAAATGCCTCCTTGGTAGAGGCGGTAGTGTCCCTGTTCTCCCCTTCGCCTTCCTCTAAAGGCACAACCTTCAGCATTCTGACCAGCACGGGATCCGGCACGGTCTCCGGGAGGGGGGCCGGACACCGTATCAGTTTTGCTTGCACTATCCACTCCTATTCAAGAGACGATGGGTTAAAAGGCAAATTCAAGAAGGCACAAACAAACAGTGTGTCCGGACGCAGGGCCACTTACCTGAGTATCCGGGCGATTGCAGCTTAGGCCGGAATCCTCGGTCAATTCCGGACACAGTGCTGTGTCCGGATTACTGACAAGAGTGATTATTCCGCTGGGCCCGGGCATCTTAAGCTTCATGTACCCGTAATGGGGTATGGCTTGAAAAATTGTGAATGCCTCTCGTCCTAATATAGCGTGATATCCGCTGCTAAACGGGGCCACTTGGAACGTGACCTCCTCGGACCTATAATTGTCCGGCGAGCCAAACACCACATCAAGTGTGATTTTTCCTGTGGAGCGTGCTTCCCGGCTAGGGATTATTCCTCTAAGGTTGTGCTGCTTCGCTCAATGCGGCTCCAGTCTATTTCCATTTTTTGAAGGGTTTCCTCGTAGATGAGGTTTAATCCGCTGCCGCCATCCATGAGTACCTTGGTAAGACGAAAGCCGTCCACTATTGGACCGAGGACCAATGCGGCTGGTGCTCGGGCTGTTCGGAATTTAGGTTCGTCGCTGGCGTTGAAGGTGATGGCCATGTCGCTCCATGGATTTGTTGTTGCTACTTGGTAGACTTCGGCGAGGCTGCGGATTGTTCGTTTCCGCATATTATTTGATGCGAAAGTCTCGAAGACTGTTGATGCCATACTGGTACTGTTGGAGTGGTTCTCCGGGGCTAGAAGCTCTTCGCCACTTTTGGCCACCTGCCGCAGTATCCAACATGCTCGAAGGCTATGTGTTGGAGTGGCGCCTTCTGTACTGTGAATTTTACAGGGTCCGCTGAGCCATCCCTCCAGTACGGTTCCGTGCCCTTTATGGGGTTTTTGCTTTTTGGTTTTTGTACCTGGTGCCTGAGTATGATGCACCCTTTTGTTTCGGACTAGGGTTGTATTCGGAGCCGGATTGTCCCAAAACTTAGTTTCGGTTTTCCAGAAACTCTCCATCGCATAGTACTTTCGTACTATGGACGCCAGGTCGGCGAAACGTGTAATTTCACGACGACTTACGGCGTTCAAGATTCCCTTGTCCGTGCAATTATTGCAGAAAATTGAAATTGTGTTTTCCTCACGACAGTCTTTTATCCTATCCATAACCAGGAGGAATCTGGCCCAGTAATGATGTACTAGTTTTTAATGCAGAAGAGGAGCCGCCGCTTTGTTCCTCTACCACCGCAACATGGTGGGTAACCTGGGGAGAGTTAATCTCTCTCAGATCGGTTTTAAGCCCAATCTGATTGTAGTCTGTAGCGACTCCCAGGGCGGTGATGCGATCCAAGAGCTCGTTTACGGAAGAGAGCTCCATTGGATCCAGCTGCTCGGCAAATTCCAAGTTGACGTGAAGATTGCTTTCGATGACCCGAGAGGTCATCGTCGAAGCGGTGGCCGAACAGGCGGTCATGAGAAAACCACCTAGCCGGATAGTTTGGCCGGCGGCCAAAGCTCCTTCGGTGATGGTACCGTCTTTAAAGACGGGAAGAGGCATCCTTCCTGATCGTGAAGGCACAGAGGAACTCTCAATGAAAGCACCAATGTCGGTGTCAAAACCGGCAGATCTCGGGTAGGGGGTCCCGAACTGTGCGTCTAGGCGGATGGTAACAGGAGACAAGGGACACGATGTTTTTACCCAGGTTCGGGCCTCTCGATGGAGGTAAAACCCTACTCCTGCTTGATTGATATTGATGATATGGGTAGTACAAGAGTGGATCTACCACGAGGTCAAGGAGGCTAAACCCTAGAAGCTAGCCTATGGTATGATTGTTGTAATGGTTGTTCGTCCTACGGACTAAAACCCTCCGGTTTATATAGACACTGGAGAGGGCTAGGGTTACAAAGAGTCGGTTACAATGGTAGGAGATCTACATATCCATATTGCCAAGCTTGCCTTCCACGCCAAGGAAAGTCCCATCCGGACACGGGACGAAGTCTTGAATCTTGTATCTTCATAGTCTTGGAGTCCGGCAGATGATGATAGTCTGGCTATCCGGACACCCCCTAGTCCAGGACTCCCTCATCACTCGTCAAAGATGATGTTGCGATGAATGTGTTGTGACTTGAAGCTCGTCCCGACAATGTCTTGGGGTACATTGCCCGACTGAAGGTTGCACTGTCAAGGATAGGCAAGGAGCTGTGGCCAGAGGATACACTCTAGAACGACCTCGAGTCACTGATGACTCTAGTCGAGTGCAAGCATGGAAGAAATCAGTTGCCCGCTGCGGAGCCGATGTGGCGCTCTCTCTTGTTCGTGTCCACTACAAGGAGGCTAGGGAGCACAAGCTGATGGCTCTTTGTCGGTGTCAAAACCGGCGGATCTCGGGTAGGGGGTCCCGAACTGTGCGTCTAGGCGGATGGTAACATGAGACAAGGGACACAATGTTATTACCCAGGTTCGGGCCCTCTCGATGGAGGTAAAACCCTACTCCTGCTTGATTGATATTGATGATATGGGTAGTACAAGAGTGGATCTACCACGAGATCAAGGAGGCTAAACCCTAGAAGCTAGCCTATGGTATGATTGTTGTAATGGTTGTTCGTCCTACGAACTAAAACCCTCCGGTTTATATAGACACCGGAGAGGGCTAGGGTTACACAGAGTCGGTTACAATGGTAGGAGATCTACACATCCGTATCGCCAAGCTTGCCTTCCACGCCAAGGAAAGTCCCATCCGGACACGGGACGAAGTCTTCAATCTTGTATCTTCATAGTCTTGGAGTCCGGCCGATGATGATAGTCCGGCTATCCGGACACCCCTAGTCCAGGACTCCCTCAGTAGCCCCTGAACCAGGCTTCAATGACGATGAGTCCGGCGCGCATATTGTTCGGCATTGCAAGGCGGGTTCCTCCTCCGAATACTTCATAGAAGATTGCGAACACCAGGATAGTGTCCGGCTCTGCAAAATAAATTCCACATTCCACCGTAGAGAGAATAATATGTACACAAGTTCGATTCTTTGACGTATTTTGTGGCATGACGTCATGCCACCACCAAGCCTTTACTTGAATCGTTTTTATTATACCACCTCAGCGCGTTTAGCGAAGCGGTTTCCTTGGCACATCTTGTCGAAGCAGAGATCGTGTTCCCCTTATTCCGGGATTCCCATCAATACGGACGTGGGTAACCCAACCGCGCCATTGATGGTGGCGCTTGGGAGATAAGCGAGTTTTACCAGGCCGGTGGGGACGCATAGCCTTCGTCCTCCCATATATAAGGGGATAAGGATCCCCCCTTTTTTACCTATGCCTTCTTCCTCCTTTGCTTATCCATCTCCGCGCACTCGAGCTCCAGCGCCCAAGTCCGCACATCTCGTCTCAACCTTCTCCATCCATGTCCGGAGCGGGAGGCAAGTGGATGGCCTCCTCCGTTACGGAGGGGCACATCGAGAAGCTGTGCGGCGCCGGATACCTCTCCAGCGACATCGCGCACCGGCTGCCCGACGAGGGGCAGCTCATCCCCACCCCCAGGCCTCATGAGAGGGTCGTATTCCTTCCCCACTTCCTCCGTGGACTGGGCTTCCCACTTCATCCCTTCGTCCGAGGGCTCATGTACTACTACAGCTTGGACTTCCACGATCTGGCGCCAAACTTCATCCTCAACATCTCGGCGTTTATCGTCGTGTGCGAGGCCTTCCTCTGCATCCAGCCCCACTTCGGCTTGTGGCTAAAAACCTTCAATGTTAAGCTGAAGGTGGTGAAGGGCGTCCAAGCGGAGTGCAGAGGTGCCATGGTGGGAAAAATGCCCAACGTCATTTGGCTCGAGGGTGCCTTCGTGGAGTCCGTCAAAGGGTGGCAATCGGGGTGGTTCTACATCACCGAGCCGCGTGACCCTAAATGGGCAGCAGCCCCCGAGTTCAGATCTGGTATCCCCATGCAGCTCACCTCCTGGAAAGAGAAGGGCTTGCTATGGGGTAGTTCGGAGGAGCTGTCAGGACTCCAGTCCTGTCTCCAGACCCTGGTGAACAAGAAGCTGAAGCTTGTCAACGTGATCCAGGTCATGCTCGTCCGCCGGATTCTCCCATGCCAACAACGGGCCTCCAATTTGTGGGAGTTCGATCCGGCACAGCACCGGACCCTGAGCGGGCTCTACGACACGACGTACGAAGCTGCCTGGAGGGTGCTGTTCAAGGGCGGAGAAGCCCCAGCATCTGCAACTGAAGATCACGGATTCAGCACCAAGCGCCCGGCCGGCGAGGTAAGCTTTGTTATCCTTTATGGGACACTTATTTCTTTCATAGTTTGACTCTATGTGGGATCTAAAACTCCCAATGCCTTTAACAGGACTGGCAGAGGACGTCCGGACAGGTTAACTGTCCGGCTCCCCTTCCTGAAGACCCAGCAGACACCCGTTTGACGGGGCTGCTGGTTCCGGCCCTTTACGTGGTGCCGGAGAGGAAGGCCAAGAAGAAGGCCACGGGAACCCGAAGGAGTTCCCGTCGCCAGGTGGTGTCAGACTCATCGTCCGATGGCTCTGAGGCGGACTCCTCCCCCGAAGACGAGGAGTAGAAAGAGGACTCTCCCCAGGAGGGGGGAGAGAAGAAGAGGAAAGCTTCCCCAACGGGGGAGGCCGAAGGGTCCAAGAAGGGAAGGACCCTTCTTCCGGACAGCTTCGCCAACGCCGACGACGGCGACGAGGGGTGGCCCTCAAGGGACAAGCCCCCGGCAAGATTTTAAGTATCCGGATTCCTGAAATGATTTATAATTTCTCTTTTTCGCCACACAGTGTCCTTCTAATGCTGCATACAACCTGTAGTCCGGCCGAGGATGATTTTCCCGCTTCTTCGAGTGGGTCCTTGGCTCCGTCGGATGTGGATTCCATTCCGACCGCCTCCACCCCTCGTGATGCTGAGGACACCGAGGTGGGATCCCAGGAGGGGACTCGCCAGGAGGGGGAGGCTCCGGAGGTGCCACAGGGCAACCCCCCGGACTTCGTGCCGGACTCCGCATCAGAACCCGCAGTGGTTCCGGAGTCTGGCAGGCGGCCCCTTCGTAAGAAGGGCAAGACCGTGACACCGGCAGCCTCCGTCCAACCGGAGGCGCCGGACAACTTGCTGGAGGCGCTCAACGGCACTTCCATCGAGGAAGAACACCACACTATCATGAGTGCGGTGATTCAGAAGGTTCAGCTCGCCAAGAGCGGGCTGACCGAAGCCTGCAGCAGCCTTCTAACAGGCTTTGAGGTAAGAAGTTTTAAAATATGTAATGTAATACCACATAGACAGGAGCCCCTGATGCTCGGTTCGGTGTTCGGAAAGAAAAGCCGGACTGAGGATCTAAAAAGATATACGCAGGAGTTCTAAAAATTATGTCAATATGGGATTGCAGGCTGCGCTGCTGACCTCTGCCGCATTGACTGCGGAGGTCGGTGCTTTGAAGCAGGACCTCGAGCGGTCCGAGAACGAGCTCGGCCTTGCCAAGAAGCAGCTCGAGGACAAAGAAGGTGAGTAACACCGTATTAAATTTGTACCTTACAGAAAAGGATTTTGGTTGCAATAGAAATAACAAGGATAACATGGGCACTGCAGGGGCCACGAACGAGGTGGCAACCTTGAAGGAGGCCATGTCCACGGACGAACGTGATGCGGCCGTGGAACGAGCGGAGCGAGAGAAGCAGGAGGCGCGGGTGGCGGAGGTGCGGCAAGAGCTCCAGGCTCTCATGGAAAAGCATGAGAGTTTGGAGCGCGACTCGAAGACTCGAGAGTCCGAGCTTGCCTTGGCTCTTGAGAGTGCCAAAGCCGCTAAGGCCGAGGCCCATAAGGCCCTCCAGGAGATTGAGGCGGTGAAGAAAATAGCGGCGGGTAAGGCATTTTTCATGCAAAGCAAGCATGTGAATGTGAATTACCTGTTACTTACCCGAATTCGGAGCTCTCCAGGAGCGTTTGCAGATCTGCCTCGCAGCGTGTCCGATGCCGCCGCATTCTACCGGGCTGAGAAGGGGAGCTCAATGGAGAAGGTATTCTGGTCTCAGTATGCTGAGGCCGGACATCCGGTGCCCCTTAGCGACCAGCTGAAGCAGCTGGTCGAGCTCCACAAGGTAGCCGAGCAGGCCATGAAGGGCCTCATAGTCCGGCTGTGGCCTGAAGAGGCCATGCCTGGGAGCTACTTCGGCCTCGTGCGGCGGCTGGTGGATGCGTGCCCTTGGGTGGAAGCCATCAAGCGCTCTGCCTGCATTGAAGGTGCCTGTCGGGCCCTTGCCCGTGCAAAGGTGCACCGGGGCAGGCTGGATGCTGAGAGGCTTCTGACAGACGCGCCGCCGGCGGGCAAGGAGTATTGTACGCCCGAAATGTATTATAAGAGTGTCCTGAAGGGTGCCCGCAAGATTGCGGATGAGTGCCCCAAAGATGTAATATTTGAGTAGACTCGCAATGTGTTATCCTATGCGCTGAAAACTTTGTTCATATGTGCTAAGCAACGCTTATTAATTTAAAATATTACCTTCTGTGCGGCTGTTTATCAAATCTGAGAGATGACAAGTCGTCGGCTTCAGCCCCCATGCCACGAGTGCTGGGGTGTTCGGGATAAACTTGAGCGCTCTTGTTCCCATTTTTGGGTCCATCTAGGGAGGCGCTCAACACAACAAACAAGGCAACCGGACTTATAATGCTTGAACACTCTCACTTAGCCATAGAATTCTATAATTTTAAATTTCGGCGAAGCCCCTAGTGTTCGGAAGACCGAGTTCGGGGCGCTATCCACGCCTGGGCCAGACGAAGCCGGTTCCTCGCTCTAAGCGGCATAAGTCTTTAGGGACTCGCAAAGACCTCTCGAACAGCGACCAGCTCTCGCCTTATCATGACGGTCAGTTTTAGCTTTCTCCACTGAGGCGCTCGCCCAGCTCAACCGGGGCGCAATTGCAGTGGTTCTCCCAGTGCTACCTTAGCCGATAGAACGGAACGTAAGGTACCAAAACATGGGAGCCGGGCAAACCCAACTATTGACCCAAGACATGATTCAGAGCCGATGCATATAGTGCTATAAGTTCGGGGTGCTGCACTTGTGAAAGTGTTCGGACTTGTCACACCATAATGCGGGGAACATAAGCCCCTGGTGTATTCGGCCGTACCAAAGTGTACGGATGCGAGATGTCATAAATGAACATATATGTAAAAAAGGAATGTAATTATAAGCGAAAAGCGATGCATTGTTTATTCAAGGAATTCTGCCATGAGTGCAGAACGATACAAATAGTGCGGTAAGCCAGGGTTGGACTATTAGACATGTCTCCCTCCAGGGGTAGGCTGCGGGATGGTGTATTAAACAGATTTAATGCTCATAATGGAGACCACCTGAGTATTCGTCGTAGCCTTTGTTCTTCCCCGGCTGTTGCATCGTGAGTTTGGCAGATTCACCGCCGGACAGGGTCTTTGGTGAACGGAGTCCTCTGGATAAAAAAAGGAAAAGAAAAAGAGCGACACACTTGGGAGCCCCTGATGTGGTTGAGCCGCACTCTGGGCCTGTCGTGGTCGTGCCCCTCCCCCTATGCCCATGGTATCTCCAGAGCGTAATGATGTACGTGAGGGGCTAGTCTTGCAATCATGCGAGGGCTGGGGTTGGGGCCGCATTGCTACGCGTGCTCAGAACGTGCCAGGTGGTCTTGATGTATGTTACTCCGGGCGTGTTTGGCCATGTCCGGTCGTTTAACGGCCGGACTCGAAAATTGCCTTAAGAGGCTGCTCTGTACTTCTGCCGCGAGAGCCGCTGTGTGTTCCTCCGTTCGGAGGGAGCGTTCAGTGTTTCCGTTGACCGTGATGACTCCACGAGGGCCTGGCATCTTTAGCTTGAGGTATGCATAATGCGGCACCGCGTTGAACTTTGCAAACGCGGTTCGTCCTAGCAGAGCGTGATAGCCACTGCAGAACGGGACTATGTCGAAGATTAACTCCTCGCTTCAGAAATTATCCGGGGATCCGAAGACCACTTCCAGTGTGACTGAGCCTATACAATTGGCCTCTACACCTGGTATGACGCCTTTGAAGGTCGTCTTTGTAGGTTTAATCCTTGAGGGGTCTATGCCCATCTTGCGCACTGTATCCTGATAAAGCAGGTTCAGGCTGCTGTCGCCGTCCATCAGGACTCTGGCTGTCCTCTACTGTTTAGTGGCCGGGTCTCTTCCTCGTCATCGCTATGCAGCCCCTTGTCATTGTTTTCGGCAATTAACTTGCCTGCCTGCTTGAATACCCAACAATCTCTGTTGGTGTGATTAGCTAGCTTTTCGGGGGTGCCATGTATCTTGCAAGAGCGGTCGAGTATTCGGTCCAAATTGGACAGACCCGGAGTAGTTCTTTTGAATGGCTTTTTCCGCTGACCGGGTTTAGAGCCTCTGAATCCAGCGTTGACTGCCGTATCCTCAGTGTTATCGCCGTTAACGCGGCATTTGTTTTTGTTGCGACGCGACCTGCCATTGCGGTCCTTGTTGTCTGGACTGCCAGAATTTTTGCTGAGGTTGTTACTGCGGGCTAGCCAGCTGTCCTCTCCCGCACAGAAGCGGGTCATGAGTGATCTGAGGGCTGCCATGGATTTTGGCTTTTCCTGTCCTAGGTGCCGGGCCAGCCACTCATCGCGGATGTTATGTTTGAAGCCTGCGAGGGCCTCTGCATCCGGACAGTCGACGATTTGGTTTATCTTTGTTAAGAACCGTGTCCAGAACTGTCTGGCCGATTCGTCTGGCTGCTGAAGTATGTGGCTTAGGTCATCGGCGTCTAGTGGTCGCACATATGTGCCCTGGAAGTTGTCGAGGAATGCGGCTTCCAGGTCCTCCCAGCACCCAATTGACTCTGCTGGCAAGCTGTTAAGCCAATGCCGAGCTGGTCCTTTAAGCTTGAGTGGGAGATACTTGATGGCATGGAGATCGTCACCGCGGGCCATATGGATGTGAAGAAGATAATCTTTGATCCAAACCGCGGGGTCTGTTGTGCCATCGTAGGACTCAATGTTCACGGGTTTAAACCCTTTGGGGATTTGATGATCCATTACTTCATCTGTGAAGCATAGTGGGTGTGCGGCGCCTCTGTATTGGGCAATATCACGACGTAGCTCAAGAGAGCTTTGTCAGCTGTGTTCGGCCCGGCCGGAGTTGCTGTATCCGGCGCGACGGTAGTCGTCGTGGATCGTGGGGCGCCCACGTGATCTGCAGATAGATCTTGATTGTTTTGCCTTGTCTTCCAATATATCCCGCAAGTCCGGCGCATTCCCCCGTGGCTTCGCGCTTTTCGAGCGATGCCGGGGTACGGTTCTGGCGGAGGACCTAGATGCCTCTCTGTCCCGGCCACGAGGTGGTCGGTCTGCCGTATTGTGCGCTGGTGATGAAGGTTTATATGCCTCCTCCTCTAATCGGGGGAGCAACTTGCGTTTTGGGTAGCTTTTGGAGGGGCGTTCAAATTCATGCTCTTCGGCCGCGAGGACCTCGGTCCATCTGTCGGCCAGCAGGTCTTGATCAGCTCGGAGCTGTTGCTGCTTTTTCTTTAGGCTGTTTGCCGTGGCCATAAGCCTGCGTTTAAAATGCTCTTGTTCGACGGGATCCTCGGGCACGACGAATTCGTCGTCGTTGAGGCTTGCCTCGTCTCTGGAGGGAGGCATGTAGTTATCATCCTCGACCTCTTCGTCTGCCGCTCTCTCGTGAGGGCTGGCTTCTCCGTCCTCCTGCGCTGAATCTTGCTGGAGGGGGTTATCCTCGGCACTCTCTGGGGTGTTATTATCTCCGGTGCCGGAATCTCCATTCTTGCTGTGGCGGGATTTAGAGCGGCGCCGCTGACGCCGGCGCTTGGGCTGTTTCTTCGAGGAATCTTCCTCCGCTGCTTCTTCGCCGTTCCCATCCTTTGGGATGTCCACCATGTATATGTCGTATGACGAAGTGGTCTTCCAGTGCCCCGTAGGCGCTGGTTCTTGGTCGTCTCCGGCATCGTCGTCCATACCGTCGATGTCTTCAGACTCGTAGTCTAGCATGTCGGTTAGATCGTCGACAGTGGCTACAAAGTGGGTGGTGGGTGGGTTTTGAATTTCTTCGTCATCCGCATCCCAACCATCCTGACCGCAGTCCGGCCAGGGCTCTCCTGATAACGAGAGATACTTTAGCGAATTTAGGATGTCGCCAAAGGGTGAGTGCTGAAAGATGTCCGCAGCGGTGAACTCCATGATCGGCGCCCAATCGGATTCGATTGGCAGGGGCGCAGGAGGTTCGGAGTCCGGCAAGGAGTCCGGCACCTCGGAGTCACGGGATTTGCAAGGGACAAGGTCGGTATTCGCTCCATCGCCGTAGAGGTTGCAGCCCCCGAGGCGGTGTCCAGCCACCTATCCTCGATATGCGCGGTCGGCTCCGAACTATGGGTCAGAGCGGATTCGTGTGCGGCCTCCAGGGTACTGTCCGGTGGCAGAGCTAAATCATGCCCATCGTGACAGTGCGGCACGCTCGGCTGTGGCTCAAATCCATCGAAGATCAAGTCTCCGCGGATGTCAGCCGTGAAGTTTAGGCTTCCAAATTTGACCTGATGGCCAGGGGCGTAGCTTTCGATCTGCTCCAGATGGCCAAGTGAATTGGCCCGCAGTGCAAAGCCGCCGAACACGAAGATCTGTCCGGGGAGAAAAGTCTCACCCTGGACTGCGTTGTTGTTGATTGAAGAAGCCATCAAGCCTATCGGTGACGACACGGAGGAACTCTCAATGAAAGCACCAATGTCGGTGTCAAAACCGGCGGATCTCGGGTAGGGGGTCCCGAACTGTGCGTCTAGGAGGATGGTAACAGGAGACAAGGGACACAATGTTTTTACCTAGGTTTGGGCCCTCTCGATGGAGATAAAACCCTACTCCTGCTTGATTGATATTGATGATATGGGTAGTACAAGAGTGGATCTACCACGAGATCAAGGAGGCTAAACCCTAGAAGCTAGCCTATGGTATGATTGTTGTAATGGTTGTTTGTCCTACGGACTAAAACCCTCCGGTTTATATAGACACCGGAGAGGGCTAGGGTTACACAGAGTCGGTTACAATGGTAGGAGATCTACACATCCGTATCGCCAAGCTTGCCTTCCACGCCAAGAAAAGTTCCATCCGGACACAGGACGAAGTCTTCAATCTTGTATCTTCATAGCTTGAAGTCCGGCCGATGATGATAGTCCGGCTATCCGGACACCCCCTAGTCCAGGACTCCCTCACTCTTCAAGTGGCAAACACGAAGAAGCTCCAGTTTGAAGATTTCATGGAGTCCTTCATTGACGCAGCCACTCGGATCGCAAATGGCATTGATTTGGACATCTTTGTCGAGCTTGCGAGTCCTCCTGCCGAGTGAGGAGAACTTTAAGATCCAAACTTTATTTGCCTCGGAATGCCGAGTGATCATGTAACCGTTAAACTCATTCGTGCTGGACGCCTGAGTACTTTTGCTTGCGTTCCTGAACTTGATGGATTTATCCGAATGTTTGCTTTCCTGTTTATCACATGCTTCTAGCGAATGGATTCTTTAACTTAGGAGAAACTGGTTCACGGCTAAGCCCCTGAGTGGGAGGGATACTCTCCACTCAGAGTAGATTTTTAACTTAAGCAAAACTGGTTCGCGGCTAAGCCCCCCAGTGAGAGGGATGCTCTCCACTCAGAGTAGTTTTTAACTTAGGCGAAACTGGTTCGCGGCTAAGCCCCTGAGTGGGAGGGATGCTCTCCACTCGGAGTAGATTTTTAACTTAGGCAAAACTTGTTCATGGCTAAGCCCCCGAGTGGGAGGGATGCTCTCCACTCAGAGTAGATTTTAACTTAGGCGATACTAGTTCACGGATAAGCCCCCGATGGGAGGGATGCTCTCCACTCGGAGTAGATTTTTAACTTAGGACAAACCGGTTCGCGGCTAAGCCCCCGAGTGGGAGGGATGCTCTCCACTCAGAGTAGATTTTTAACTTAGGCAAAACTGGTTTGCGGCTAAGCCCCTGAGTGGGAGGGATGCTCTCCACTCAGAGTAGATTTTTAACTTAGGCGAAACTGGTTCGCGGCTAAGCCCCAAGTGGGAGGGATGCTCTCCACTCGGAGTAGATTTTTAACTTAGGCGGAACTGGTTCGCGGCTAAGCCCCCGAGTGGGAGGGATGCTCCCCACTTGGAGTACATTTTTAACTTAGGTGAAACTGGTTAGCGGCTAAGCCCCCGAGTGGGAGGGATGCTCTCCACCTGGAGTAGATTTTTACCTTAGGTGATACTGGTTCGCGGCTAAGCCCCCGAGTGGGAGGGATGCTCTCCACTCGGAGTAGATTTTTAACTTAGGCGAAACTGGTTTGCGGTTAAGCCCCCGAGTGGGAGGGATGCTCTCCACTCGGAGTAGATTTTTAACTTAGGCGAAACTGGTTCATGGCTAAGCCCCCGAGTGGTAGGGATGCTCTCCACTCAGAGTAGATTTTTAACTTAGGCGAAACTGGTTCGCGACTAAGCCCTAGAGTGGGAGGGATGCTCTCCACTCGGAGTAGTATTTTTAACTTAAGCAAAAACAGGTTTCGCAGCTAAGTCACCCACTGGGGGATTTGAACACATGCTTATGCGAGAGAAATCATCATGGGACTGCAGGAGTCATGTCTTGATAAAACAATCAAAAAGTACTCTTATTACATCTCGACAATTCAAGTGCTAGGTATAAAATCGACGGAGAAGATCTGCATTCCAGACACGCGGCTCATCAATCTTCTTCGCGAGGTTGTACAGGTGGTAGGCCCCATTCTGCAGCACCTTGGTGATGATGAAGGGGCCTTCCCACGTGGGGGAGAGCTTGTGAGGCCGCTGTTGATCCACTCGGAGCACGAGATCTCCTTCTTGAAATGCTCGACCTTTGACATTCCTTGCATGGAATCGACGAAGATCTTGCTCATAAACAGTCGAACGTATTAGGGACATCTCGCGTTCTTCTCCCAAAAGATGAACGTCGTCCTGCCGTGCTTGCTCTGCCTCAGTTTCTGAGTAGAGTTCCACTCGAGGTGCATTATAGAAGAGATCACTAGGCAACACTGCTTCAGCTCCGTACACCATGAAGAAAGGAGTGTGGCCAGTAAACCGGTTCAGAGTCATCCTTAAACCCCATAGAACAGATGGCAGTTCAGTCACCCAAGCTCCAGCTGCATGCTCAAGGTCGCGCATGCGTTGGGGCTTCAATCCTTGGAGGATGAGGTGTTCTTCCTCTCAGCTTGACCATTCGACTGCGGGTGCGCAACGGATGCGTAGTCAACCCAAGTGCCTTGGGAGGCACAGAAGTCTCTGAACTCTTCTGAATCAAAGTTTGAGCCGTTGTCCGTGATAATACTGTGCAAGACTCCGTATATGAATACCAACTCTTTCAGGAACCTGATGGCTATCCTCGAATCTAGCTTCTTAATAGGCTTGGCTTTGATCCACTTAGTGAATTTTTCGACTGCCACCAGCAGGTGAGTGAAGCTGCTTCTGCCGGTCCTGAGTGGCCCAACCATGTCCAAACCCCACACGGCAAACAACCAGACGAGTGGAATGGTCTTTAGGGAAGATGCAGGTTTATGGGACATGTTTGCGTAGAACTGGCATGCTTCACACCGCTGAATGATTTCCTTTGCAGCTTCATTGGCCCGTGGCTAGTAAAATCCATCTCGGTATGCTTTGGCCACGATTGTCCAAGAGGACGCATGGTGATCACAGGTCCCCGAGTGGATCTCATCCAAAATCAGTCGACCCTTTTCTGGAGAAATACATCGTTGAGCTATGCCAGTAACACTCTCTCTATAGAGCTGCCCATTAATCACTGTGAAAGCCTTGGATCTACGGACAATCTATCGTTCTTCAACTTCATCTTCTGGAAGCTCCTACCTGAGCAGATATGCAATGTATGGTACTGTCCAGTCGGGGATGATTAATTACTAGGATCTCCATAACCAGATCAATAACTGCTGGTACCTTGATTTCAGTCAGATTGGTAGGACTTATCGCTTGGGGAGGTTCTTCAGTGAAAGGATCCTCTTGCACTGATGAGGAATGGAGATGCTCAAGAAACACACTGCTGGGGATAGGCTTCTGGGCCTATTTTTGCCAGATCATCAGCTACTTGATTCTTGATTCGGGGAATGTGGTGAAGCTCCAATCCCTCAAACTTTTTCTCTAACTTCCTCACTACATTGCAGTATCCAGTCATGGCAGGGTTTCCGACGTCCCACTCCTTCATCACCTAATTGACCACCAAATCCGAGTCACCGTAGAGACCATTAGGCAACGAAAGTCGAGTGAGATAGCCATATGCAACCCAGAGAGGAGTTCTTAATACTCAGCTTTGTTATTGGAGGAATCGAAGTGAATCTGGAGGACATAACTAAGTTTATCACCTCCTGGGGACACCAGAACTACTCCGACACTGGAACCATTCAACATCTTAGACCCATGTTCTGAGTGAACTTGAGTCGGCTATTGTTGTTCGATCCACTCGGCCAAGAAATCTGCGAGCACTTGAGATTTGATCGCCTTCTTTGCTTCGAACTTGATATAGAAAGAGAGAAGTTTGATTGTCCACTTAGCCACTCGACCAGTTGCATCTCGAATTCATGATCTCAGACAGTGGAGCATCACTGATGACTGAAACTGAGTAGTCTTGTAAATAATGTGCAACTTTCTTTGTAGTCAAGTAAATTCCATATACAAGCTTCTGGTAATGTGGATACGTCTGCTTGGATGGAGTCAAGACTTCAGAGATATAGTACACTGACCATTGAACTTTATAGGTCTTGCCTTCTTCTCGCTCCACTCTAAGCACTATGCTGACAACCTGACTAGTGGCTACAATGTATGAGAGTAGAGGCTCTTTGTTGTTTGGAGCAGCAAGCACCAGCTGGGTGGAAAGCAGGGCTTTGAGCTCCACAAGCGTTGCTTCGGCTTTGGAAGTCCACTCAAACGTATCAGACTTTTTCATCAGTAGGTAAAGAGGCGGTGCATTTTCATCGAGACGTGAAATGAACCGACTTAGTGCAGCGAGACAACCTGTGAGCTTCTGAACGTCATGCACACGCACATGGTGTTTCATTCGGAGAATTGCACCAATCTTCTCGGGATTGGCATCTATACCTCGCTCGGAAACGAGAAAACTCAGTAACTTTCCTCCGGGTACTCCGAATGTGCACTTGGATGGATTCAGTTAATGTCATACCTTCTCAAATTGGCAAAGTTTTCAGCGAGCTCAGTCAGCAGGTCAGAACCTTTGCGTGACTTGACCACGATATCATCCATATATGCTTTCACATCCCGACTGATTTGAGTGAGCATGCAGTTCTAAATCATGCGCATGAATGTGGCGCTAGCGTTCTTGAGACCGAATGGCATGGTGACATAGCAAAAACACCCGAACGGGGTGATGAAAGCTGTTTTTATTTCATATGGCCCATACAGTAAGATCTGATGGTATCCGGAATATGCATCAAGAAAATACAAATGCTCGCACCCCGCAGTCGAGTCGACTATTTGATCAGTGCGAGGGAGTGGTAAATGAAATTTCAGGCAGGCCCGATTGATATGCTTGAAGTCAATGCACATGCAGAGTGAATTATCCTTCTTGGGGACCATGACAATGTTGGCGAGCCACTCGGAGTGGTATATCTCGCGTATGAACTCAGCTGCCAGGAGCCGAGCCAATTCCTCGCCAATCGACTTCCTCTTCTCAGCAGCGGAATTCTCCGAGGTGCTCTTTGACAGGCTTGGCCTTCGAGTCGACACACAAATGGTGCTCAGCTAGCCCCCTGGGTACACGTAGCATGTCTGACGGTTTCCATGCGAAGATATCCCAGTTCTCACAAAGGAACTGGATGAGCGCGGCTTCCTATTTGCTGTCGACTGTCGTTGAAATGTGGGTCGGAGCAGCTGTGGGATCTTCCAGGTGGATGTAAACTGGTTTCGTCACGCCACCTGACTGAAATGCGGATTCAGAAGCAGGCTTCTTGGAATGGAGCAAATCACTCGGATCAGCGTTCTTCTTGTACTCTTCCAACTCCACCACTGCCATCTGCTCATCAGTAATCTTGGATCCTTTCTGGAGGCATTCTTCAACTCTCTGCCTATTTCCTATGACGGTAATCACGCCTTTGGGTAAGGGCATCTTCAGTTTAAGGTACGCGTAGCATGGGCGGGCCATGAAACGAGCGTACGCCGGTCTGCCCAGAATAACATGATAAGCACTATGGAAATCCACCACTTCAAACGTCAACTTTTCCTTGCGAAAATTCTTCAAATCACCAAAAACCACATCCAAAGCAATCCGCCCGAGTGATTTCGCCTTCTTCCCTGGGATGACTCCGTGGAATTGCATGTTGCTTTCAGTGAGTCGGGACATCGGAATGCCCATCCCCTGGAGGGTCTCAGCATACAGAATGTTCAAACCACTGCCACCATCCATGAGAACTTTACGCAACCGTGTGCCTCCAACGACTGGATCAACCATCAAAGCCTGCCGCCCGAGGGTAGCAACGTGAGCTGGGTGATTCGACTGGTCGACGTTGATAGGAGTCTTTGACCACTTGAGGTATGTTGTAGTTGCCGGAGCAACCATGTTCACTTCTCGGTTGATGACTTTCAGTCGACTTTTGCTCTCAACATCAGCAAAAATCACCAAAGTAGCATTGACCCTCGGGTAATCATCTGCCTTTTCCTCATCTTCATCCTTGTCAGAGCCTTTCTCACTCCGCTGACCCTGACAGAACTGTTGAATAAGGAATCTGTACTGCCGAGTGGTGTGCTTGGTCAAAATCAAGTTACCTTCTTCATCTTTCTTCGTGTGGATGGCACACGGTAAATCCAGGACGTCCTGGCCCGACTGACCCTTCATCTTTTTGGTCACCCACTACCCCTTGGGATTTCCCTTGAACTTTCCTTGTGTATTCACTACCGCGGCTTCAGCCTGACCTAAGGCTCCAGCTTTGTGTTTCTATTTCCGACTGGAATTCCCGCCCCCAGCATCGGGGTCGACGGCCTTCCCTTTGCCATTATGGAGTCGGTCTTCTTCTTTGCCATTCGCGTACCGAGTGGCCATATCCATCATTTGGTTCAGAGTCATGGCCCTGGAGCGACCAAACTTCAGAATAAGGTCTCTGTATCTGAAGCCTTCCTTGAAGGCGCAAACTGCTTGGTGCTCAAAAACATTCTCAACCACATGGTGAAGTGTAGTCCAACGATGGATGTAATCTCTCAAGGTTTCACTCGGCTTCTGGACACAGTGTTGCAACTCACTCAGACCAGCATGTCTCTTGCAAGTGCCTTCAAATATCTTGATAAACACTCGGGCCAGGTCTTCGCAACAAAATATGCTGGCAGGAGCCAACTGGTTCATCTAGGCTCTGGCCGATCCCTCCAACATCACGGGCAGGTGCTTCATGGCTACTTCATCATTGCCTCTGCCAATCTACACAGCCACTCGGTAATCCTCTAACCAAGTGTCTGGCTTTGACTCACCAGTAAACTTGCTCACTCCTGCGGCCAACCTGAAGTTGGGAGGAATCTCAACGGCTTGAATGGCTCTACTGAAACACTCTGGCCCAGAAACGAATGCTTTGCTCCCAGTCGGATGATCTCTGTCCAAACCTTCTCTATTGGCCCTGCTTCTATCAACTAGGCCCTACACAAGGACTAACCTTGCATCAAACTCGGGCTCTCGAGGGTCGATTGGGATCCTCTGCTCTTCGTCATACGGGCGCCTATCATCATACCGCCGGGGCGCGTACGGACTACCCCTCGAAGGGGGTGCGGGCACTCAACGGCGGTCATCGTAGTGGTATTGAGGGTCAAACTACCCGTGGCCTCGACCCAGGTACTGGTCCTGGCAACAACCATGATCTTCAAGCTGCGGAGGCGATCTTGGGCTGTGGGGCCAACTGAACTGTGTCTGCTATGACATACCTGCTGTCGATCCTATTGCGTGACTGGGAAACAACCGAATTCTGCTCTCCAACGGCCCTGAGTAGTGCCCGAATCTGCTGTAGGCCTCTACCAGCCTTGGAATGGGACGGCTGGATTGAATCTGCAATACGAGCTCCTGCTGCAACATTCTGAATTGGAGTGTGGTATACCTGACACTCATCTCGATATCTAGTTGAAAACAATTGTCGCTGTCGTCGACTGCAACTTGGGATCTCTCATCAAGTGAAGTCATCAAGTGACTTCTGGAGATTCTCTAGGCGCGTGCGTTCAGCCAGAGTGGCTGCACGCGCAACCTCCAAAGCCTAACCCCCGGTGGTCTCCCCAATGATGGGGGTCTGGAGAGCCTGCTCATCTCTGTGGTGCAGCTCTTCTCTTTGTTCCGCAGTAAGAGCTTGCAGGTAGTACTTGTCCATGCAACGGGCCGTCAATTCCCCCACGTCCGCCGCAGGAAATCCTGGCAGGCTACGATGGGAGCCAACCATGAGGACCTCTGCCACGGGGTCATTGCTTTCGCACTCGGAAAGCATATCCGAGCGACCAGTCGACAGATCGAATAGGCCGTAAAGGGACTCATCGGGCTCGATTTCCGCGATCTGAGGAGTGGCCGACTGATGGGCCACCACGTGCTTCACCCACCGCTGAAGCTGCGAGCAACCGGATTGCTTGCACCGACGACCAGCAGGGAGGGAAGACGCCACCGGTGCTGACCTATACTGAGTCGATGGCTGCCGCAAGAGGACGCCCCAGGCACTCGCATGGAAGTGCGCCGCCTCGCGGATGGGGAGCACCTTGACGTCGAGGGGGATTCCTGAAGCCAGGTCAAATCATCGAGGATGAAGGTGAGTGCATCGATAAAGATCTCGCGACCTAGAAGCAATCCACCGCCGGAAACCATGTCGAAGGAGATCGAAGATTGCAACCTCGTCGAAAGTTTCTTAGACGCCTACCCCACGGTAGGAGCCAACCATCATGGGGATGAATATGACAGTAGAGATGGGGGTACGTAGGAGAGGGTAGTGCCTAGCAGTGGCGAGGTTGTACACTCAGATTTACGAGTTCAAGCCTCTCATGGAGGAGGTAACAGCCCTACGTCTCGATGCACGGATGCTCTGTTGATTGGAGTGTTTACTTAAAGGGGGTGCGAACCCTGGTGCCAGAGGGGAGGGGTGGCTTATATAAAGTGCAGCGACCCCTCGTTGTCCTCAGTTACGCAAGGGTTCAATGAGAGAGTGATGCTATGAACATTACTAGTAACGCCTGTGTTTAATGACCTTTAAGGTGACAGAGTGAACAATCGATCATTGCTATCCTAAGGTGACCCTAGGTATTCTGTCCTTCGAGTGGATTCTTGTATTCCGAGTGAATGGTAATGGTCGAGTGGAACTGTGGCACCCGAGTGGACCTTCGGTCGAGTGGATTCCACTCTGAGGTGATTCTAGTCGGTATCTTCTTTTTGTCTTCATAGGCCTTGGTCTCTTGTATAGTCTCCTTGGGTAGGGCATATAGGTCAAGCCCAAGAGCCTACCCTAGGTACATGTCATCATCAGTTATGACGTTATTCATGGCAATTATCACATATATAGGCATCACGTCCGTGACAAATAGACCTTCTCTTGCCTGCATCTACTACTATTTCTCGACCAATCTACCGCTATCCAGCATGCATCTAAGGTATTAAACTCATCATAAACTTTGTAACGTTTTAAGCAAGATGACATGATGTAGACAAAGTAAACTCAAGAAATATCATTAAACCCCGTCATTTTATCGTTAATGACAACATTACAAATATGTGTCTCTCCACCCCTTTTGTCACGAGGTGAGGACACCGCAAGATTGAACCCACTACAAAGCACCTGTCCTACTAAAGATAAATCGATCTAATTGGCCAAACAAAATGGATAGATCGGAGAGAAATACAAAGCTACCATAATCATGGATAATAAAGTTTAGAAAAATACTCAATTACTTTCAGTGAATAATCTGTCATAAACCCACAATTCATCGGATCCCTACAAACACGTCGCAAAAGAAGATTACATTGGATAGAACTTCAAGAAGATCGAGGAGGACATGGTATTGAAGATCAAAGAGAGAGAAGAAGCCATCTAGCTACTAGCTATGGACCCATAGGTCTGTGGTGAACTACTCACACATCATCGGTAGGGCAGCAAGGTTGATGTAGAAGCCCTCCATGATCGATCCTTCCTCCAGCAGAGTATTGGAAAAGGCCTCTAGATGGGATCGCAGAAGAACAGAGACTTGCAGTTGCGGAAAAATTGTTTTGGGTGGCTCTCTGGGGGGTTCCCAATATTTTAGAATTTATAGAAGTGGAATTAGGTCAGACAAAGCCACATGGGTCCCACAAGGTAATAGGGCGTGCCTATCCCCCAGGGTGCGCAATGTTGCCTTGCCATCTCCTTGTTTGTTGTTTGGTCTCCTCTCGAAGCTTCTAGGGTCTCTTTTGTCTAGAAAAATCATCAAAAAAAATTTGTAGCGTTTGGACTCCATTTGGTACTGATTTTCTGGAAAACCAAAAACAAGCACCAAACAACAATTGGCACTAGTTACTTGACTAATAGGTTAGTTCCCAAAAATGATATAAAATTGCATATTAAAGCATATAAACTATCCAATATTGATAATATAATAGCATGAAACAATCAAAACTTATAGATAAATTGGAGATGTATCAACATCCCCAAGCTTAATTCCTGCTCATCCTCGAGTAGGTAAATGATAAAACAGATTTTTTCATGTTGAATGCTACCTAGCATGTTTATCATGTAATATCTTTATAGTATAAATGATGAGTAAAGATGAAGTAATAATATCAACATAATAATATCCATGAATATAAGAAACATAATCATACTTTTTTTAAAATATGTGATCCTTAACGAATGTTATCCCTAGTCATTTTATCATGTTAGCATGGCATGAATCCGCCTTCACCGCATAATATAAATCATGAGCACCCCAGTGTCAAACCAGTCAATTGGATCATACTTATGACGTGCTTCAGCATTTTCAAACCCAGGCAATACATGAGTGTGAGCTATGGATATAGCACCGTAGGTGGAATAGAATGTGGTGGTAGAGATCAATAGGAGAAGTCAAAAAGGAAGAAAGTCTCACACCAACTTGGTGTATCAACGAGAAATGGAGAGGTCGATCAATTTATATCAATGTGAGGAGTAGGGATTGCCATGCAACGGATGCACTAAGAGCTATAAGTTTATGAAAGCTCAAGCGAAAACTATGTGGGTGTGCATCCAACTTGCTTGCTCATGAAGACCTTGGGCATTTGACGAAGCACATCATCGGAATATACAAGCCAAGTTCTATAATGAAAGACTCCCACGAGTATATGAATGTGATAACTTGGGAGACTCTCTATATGAACAACATGGTGCTACTCTGAAGCACAAGTGTAGTAAAAGGATAGTAACATTGCCCCTTCTCTCTTTTTATCTCATTTAATTTTTTTTGTTGGGCTCTTTTTGGCCTCCTTTTTTCTTTCTTTTTTCTTTTCCGTTTGGAGGCTCATCCCGACTTGTGGGGGAATCATAGTCTCCATCATCCTTTCCTTACTGGGACAATGCTCTAATAATGATGATCATTACACTTTTATTTACTTACAACTTGATAAGTGAAACAAAATGACTCTATATGAATGCCTCTGGCAGTGTACCAGGATGTGCAATGATCTAGCGTAACATGTATAACAATGATGAATGGTGGCTGTGCCACAAATATCATGTCAGCTCTATATGATCATGCAAAGCAATATGATGATGAACACACAAGTAATGTGATGGAACGGTGGAAGTTGCATGGCAATATATCTCAGAACGGCTATGGAAATGCCATAATAGATAGGTATGGTGGCTGTTTTGAGGAAGATATAAGGAGACTTATGTGTGATAGAGTGTATCATATCACGGGGTTTGGATGCACCGGCGAAGTTTGCACGAACTCTCGAGGTGAGAAAGAGCAATGCACGGTACCAAAGAGGCTAGCAAATTGCGGAAAGGTAGGAGTGCGTATAATCCATGGACTCACATTGGTCATAAAGAACTCATATACTTATTGTGAAAGCCTATTAGCCCTCGAAGCAAAGTACTACTCGCATGCCCCTAGGGAGGAGGTTAGTAGGAGTTAACCATGGCGCACCCCCGATTATAACAACACTCAAGGATTTTAATCAGACATAAAAATGCTCAAACCTCCCTGAGGGAGTCCTGGACTAGGGGGTGTCCGGACAGCCGGACTATCATTATCCGCCAGACTCCAAGACTACGAAGATACAAGATTGAAGACTCCGTCCCGTGTCCGGATGGGACTTTCCTTGGCGTGGAAGGCAAGCTTGGCAATACGGATATGTAGATCTCCTACCATTGTAACCGACTCTGTGTAACCCTAGCCTCCTCCGGTGTCTATATAAACCGGAGGGCTTTAGTCCGTAGGACAACATACATTACAACAATCATACCATAGGCTAGCTTCTAGGGTTTAGCCTCCTTGATCTCGTGGTAGGTCCACTCTTGTAGTACCCATATCATCAATATTAATCAAGCAGGACGTAGGGTTTTACCTCCATCAAGAGGGCCTGAACCTGGGTAAAAACATTGTGTCCCTCGTCTCTTGTTACCATCCGCCTAGACGCACAGTTCGGGACCCCCTACCCGAGATCCGCCGGTTTTGACACCGACATTGGTGCTTTCATTGAGAGTTCCTCTGTGTCGTCACCGATAGGCTTGATGGCATCTTCTACCAGCAACGCTGTCCAGGGTGAGACTTTTTTCCCCGGACAGATCTTCGTATTCGGCGGCTTCGCACTGCGGGCCAATTCACTTGGCCATCTGGAGCAGATCGAAAGCTACGCCCCTGGCCGTCAGGTCAGATTTGGAAGCTTAAACTTCACGGCCGACGTCCGCGGAGACTTGATCTTCGACGGACTCGAGCCACAGCCAAGCGCGCCGCACTGTGACGACGGGCATGATTTAGCTCTGCCACCGAATAGTGCCTTGGTGGCCGCACACGGGTCCGCTCCGGCCATTAGCCCGGAGCCGATCGCCCAGATCGAGGGCCGGTGGATAGACGCCGCCCTGGGGGCTCCAACATCCACGACGATGGAGCCGAACACTAATCTTGTCCCCTGCGAAACTCGTGATTCCGAAGCGCCGGACTCCTCGCCGGACTCCGAACCTCCCGCGCCCCTACCAATCGATCCGGATTGGGCGCCGGTTATGGAATTCACCGCCACGGACATCTTCCAATACTCGCCTTTTGGCGATATCTTGAATTCACTAAAGCATCTCTCTTTATCAGGAGAGTCCTGGCCGGACTATGGCCAGGATGGTTGGGGTACGGACGACGAAGAAATTCAGAGCCCACCCACCACCCACTTTGTAGCCACTCTCGACGATCTAACCGACATGCTAGACTACGACTCCAAAGACATCGACGCCATGGACGACGATGCTGGAGACGAACAGGAACCAGCGCCTACAGGGCACTGGAAGACCACCTCGTCATACGACATATACATGGTGGACACCCCAAAAGACGGGGATGGCGAAGAAACAGCGGAGGCAGACTCTTTAAAGAAGCAGCCCAAACGCCGGCGTCAGCGGCGCCGCTCTAAATCTCGCCACAGCAAGAATGGAGATTCCGGCACAGGAGATAATAACACTCTAGAGAGCGCCGAAGACAATCCCCTCCAGCAAGACTCAGCGCAGGAGGATGCAGAAGTAAGACCTCATGAGGGGGCGGCAGACGAAGAGGTTGAGGATCATAACTATATGCCTCCCTCCGAAGACGAAGCAAGCCTCAACGATGACGAATTCGTCGTACCCGAGGATCCCGTCGAACAAGAGCGCTTCAAGGCAGGCTTATCGCCACGGCAAACAGCCTAAAGAAAAAGCAGCAACAGCTTCAAGCTGATCAGGACCTGCTGGCCGATCGATGGACCGAGGTCCTCGCGGCCGAAGAGTATAAACTCGAACGTCCCTCCAAAAGTTACCCAAGACGCAAGCTGCTCCCCCGATTAGAGGAGGAAGCATACGTACCTCCATCACCAGCGCACGATATGGCTGACCGACCACCCCGTGGTCGTGACAGAGAGGCATCCAGGCCACCAGCCAAGACCATACCCCGGCATCGCTCCAAAAGTACGAAGCCTAGAGGGAACGCGCCGGACTTGCGAGACATATTGGAGGACAAAGCAAGGCAATCCAGATCCATCTATGGATCACGTGGGCGCCCTACGACCCACGATGAATACCGTCGCGCCGGATACAATAACCCTAGCCGGGCCGAGCACAGCAGACAGCGCTCTCTCGAGCTGCGTCGCGATATTGCTCAATACAGAGGCGCCGCACACCCGCTATGCTTCACGGACGAAGTAATGGATCATCAGATCCCCGAAGGGTTCAAACCCGTAAACATCGAATCTTACGATGGCACAACAGACCCCGCGGTTTGGATCGAAGACTATCTTCTCCACATCCATATGGCCCGCGGCGACGATCTCCACGCCATCAAGTACCTCCCACTCAAGCTTAAAGGACCAGCTCGGCATTGGCTTAACAGCTTGCCCGCAGAGTCAATTGGGTGTTGGGAAGACCTGGAGGCCGCATTCCTTGATAACTTCCAAGGCACATACGTGCGACCACCAGACGCCGATGACCTAAGCCACATCATTCAGCAGCCAGACGAATCGGCCAGACAATTCTGGACACGGTTCTTGACGAAGAAAAATCAAATCGTCGATTGTCCGGATGCGGAGGCCCTTGCAGCCTTCAAACATAACATCCGGGACGAATGGCTAGCCCGGCACCTGGGGCAGGAAAAGTCGAAATCCATGGCAGCCCTCACATCGTTAATGACCCGCTTTTGCGCGGGAGAGGACAGCTGGCTAGCCCGCAGCAACAATCTCCGTAAGAATTCTGGCAGTCCGGATACTAAGGACAACAACGGCAGGTCATGTCGAAACAAAAACAAGCGCCGCATTAACGGCGATGATAAGGAGGATACAGCAGTCAACGCCGGATTCCGAGGCTCTAAACCCGGTCAGTGAAAGAAGCCCTTTAAAAGAACCACTCCGGGTCCGTCCAATCTGGACAGAATACTCGACCGCTTATGCTAGATACATGGCACCTCTGAAAAGCCAGCTAACCACACCAATAGAGATTGCTGGGTGTTCAAGCAGGCCGGCAAGTTAATTGCCGAAAATAATGACAAGGGGCTAAACAGCGACGACGAGGAAGAGACCCGACCGCCGAACAACAGAGGACAGAAGGGTTTTCCCCCACAAGTGCGAACGGTGAATATGATATACGCGACCCACATACCCAAGAGGGAGAGGAAACGCGCACTAAGGGACGTCTATGCGATGGAGCCAGTCGCCCCAAAGTTCAACCCATGGTCCTCTTGTCCGATCACTTTCGATCGAAGAGACCATCCGACCAGCATACGCCATGGCGGATTCGCCGCATTGGTGCTAGACCCAATCGTCGATGGGTTCCACCTCACGAGAGTCCTGATGGACGGCGGCAGCAGCCTGAACCTGCTTTATCAGGATACAGTGCGCAAAATGGGCATAGACCCATCAAGGATTAAACCTACAAAGACAACCTTTAAAGGTGTCATACCAGGAGTGGAAGCCAACTGTACAGGCTCAGTCACACTGGAAGTGGTCTTAGGATCCCCGGATAATTTCCGGAGCGAAGAGTTAATCTTCGACATAGTCCCGTTTCGCAGCGGCTATCACGCTCTGCTCGGACGAACCGTGTTTGCTAAATTCAACGCGGTGCCGCACTATGCATACCTAAAGCTCAAGATGCCAGGCCCTCGTGGAGTCATCACGGTCAATGGTAATACGGAACGCTCCCTCCGAACGGAGGAACATACAGCGGCTCTCGCGGCAGAAGTACAGAGCAGCCTTCTAAGGCAATTCTCGAGTCCGGCCGTTAAACGGCCGGATACAACAAAGCGCGCCCGGAGCAATGCCAACCAAGTCCACCTGGCGCAATCGGGGCACGCGTAGCAATGCGGCCCCAACCCTCGCCCGCGCATGATCGCAAGAATAACACTCCGCGTACATCATTATGCTTTGGAGATACCATGGGCACAGGGGAGGGGGCACGATCGCAACGGACCCAGAGTGCGGTTCGACCATACCGGGGGCTCGCAAGTGTGCCCCCCTTTTTTCTATTATTTTTCTTCTTTTTTGTACACAGGACTCTGTTAACCAGAAGCCCTGTCCGGCGGTGAACCTGCCGAACTCATGATGCAACAGTCAGGGACTAAACAAGGCTGCGACGAACACTCAGGTGATCTCAATTACGAGCATTAAATTTGATTATATACACCAAGTCCGCAGCTGATCCCTGGAGGGGGACATGTTTACTTAGTCCAAATCCCTTGCTTACCGCACTATTTGTATCAGTCCGCTCCACTAGCGGACTTTCTTTCATAAATAATGCAGCACCTTTTTGATCACAATTGCATTACCTTTTATATATATGCTCATTACATGACATCTTGCACCCGTATATTTTGGTACGGCCTAATACACCGGGGGATTATGTTCCCCACTCTATGGTGTGATAAGTCTGAACACTTTCACAAGTGCGGCACCCCAAACTTATAGCATTATATGAATCGGCTCCGAATCATGTCTTGGGTCAATAGTTGGGTTTGCCCGGCTCCCACGTTTTGGTGCCTTACGTTCCGTTCCGTCGGCTAAGGTGGCACTGGGAGAACCACTGCGATTGCGCCCCGGTTGAGCCGGGCGAGCGCCTCAGTGGAGAAAGCTAAAACTGACTGGCATGATAAGGCGAGAGACTGGTCGCTGTTCGAGAGGTTTTTTCGGGTCCTTAAAGACTCACGCCGCTTCGAGCGAAGTTCCGGACAATGTCCGATGAAGGCGTGGATAGCGCCCCGGATTCGGTCTTCCGAATACCAGGGGCTTCGCCGAAATTTAAAATTATAGAATTCTATGGCTAAGTGAGAGTGTTCAAGCATTATAAGTCCGGTTGCCTTGTTCGTTGTGTTGAGTGCCTCCCTCGATGGACCCAACAATGGGAACAAGAGTGCTCAAGTTTATCCCGAACACCCCAGCACTCGTGGCTTGGGGGCTGAAGCCAACGACTTGCCATCTCTCAGATTTTATAAACGGCCGCACAGAAGGTAATATTTTAAATTAAACAAGCGTTGCTTAACGCGCACATAAACAAAGTTTCAAGCGCGCAGGATAATACATAGCAAATTCATTCAAAGATTACATTTCGGGGGCACTCATCCGCAATACTGCGGGCTCCCTTCAGGACAGTTTTACAATACATCTCGGGCGTGTGATACTCCTTGCCCGGTGGCGGTGGGTCCGTGAGAAGCTTCTCCGCATCCAACCTGCCCCATTGCACCTTTGTGCGGGCAAGAGCCCGGCGAGCGCCTTCAATACAGGCGGAGCGCTTGATTACATCCACCCAGGGGCATGCATCCACCAGCCGCCGCACGAGGCCAAAGTAGCTCCCAAGCATGGCCTGTCCAGGCCATAGCCGGGCTATGAGGCCCTTCATGGCCTCTTCAGCTACCTTGTGGAGTTCGACCAGCTGCTTCAGCTGGTCGCTTGGGGGCACCGGGTGTCCGGTCTCAGCATACTGAGACCAGAAGACTTTCTCCGTCGAGCTCCCCTCCTCGCCATGATAGAATGCGGCGGCATTGGACGCACTACGCGGCAGATCTGCAAACGCCCCTGGAGAGCTCCGAATGCGGGTAAGTATCAGGTAATTTACATTAACATGCTTGCTCTGCATGAAAAATGCCTTACCCGCCGCTATTTTCTTTATATCTTCAACCTCCTGAAGGGCCTTACGTGCCTCGGCCTTGGCGGACTTGGCACTTTCGAGAGCCGAGGCATGCTCGGACTCTCGAGTCTTGGAGTCACGCTCCAAACTCTCATGCTTTTCCATGAGAGCCTGGAGCTCTTACCGAACTTCCGCCACCCGTGCCTCCTGCTTTTCTCGCTCAGCCCGTTCCGCGGTCGCACTGTGTTCGGCCGCGGACACAGCATCCTTCAGGGCTGCCACCTCATTAGTGGCCCTTGCAATACACATATTATCCTTGTTAATTTTATTGCAACCAAAATCCTTTTCTGTAAGGTACCTATTCAAAGTGGTGTTACTCACCTTCTTTTTCCTCGAGCTGCTTCTTCGCATGGCCGAGCTCTTGCTCGGACCGCTCGAGATTCTGCTTTAACACATCGACCTCCGCCGCTAATGCGGCAGAGGCTAGCAGCGCAACCTGCAAACCCATATTGACATATTTTTAGCAACCCTGCGAATATCTTGTTAGATCCTCAGTCCGGCTTTTCTTTCCGAACACCGAACTGAGCATCAGGGGATACTGTCTATGCGGTATTACATTACATAATTTTAACATCTTACCTCAAAGCCTGTTAAAGGCTGCTGCAGGCTTCGGTCAGCCCGATTTTGGTGAGCTGAACCTTTTGAATCACCGCACTCATGATAGTGCGGTGTTCTTCCTCAATGGAAGCGCCTTTAAGCGCCTCCAGCAAGTTATCCGGCGCCTCCGGTTGGACGGAGGCCGCCGGTGTCACGGTCTTGCCCTTCTTTTGAAGGGGCTGCTTGCCGGACTCTGGAACCATTGCGGGTTCCGATGTAGAGTCCGGCGCAAAGTCCGGGAGGTCGCCTGACGGCGCCTCCGGAGCCTCCTCCTGATGGGTCCCTCTCTGGGATCCCACCTCGGCGTCCTCGTCAGCGCGTGGGGTGGAGGCGGTCGGAAGTGAATTCACATCCGACGAGGCCAACGACCCGCTCAATGAGTCGGGGAGATCATCATCGGCCGGACTACAGACAGAATGCGGCGTTAGAAGGACACTATGTGACATAAAAAATATGTATATAAAGGATCCGGGTACTTACGATCTTGCCGGACGCCTGGCCCTTGGAGGCCACTCATCCTCGCCAACGCTGGTGTTGGCGAAACTGTCCGGGGGGATAGTTCTCCCCCTCTTGGACCCTTCGGCCTCCCCGATTGGGGAAGCCTTCCTCTTCTTCTCTCCCTCCTCCGGGAGGGAATACTCCTCCTCCTCATCTTCGGGGGAGGGGTCCGCGTCGTCGTCAGATGCCTGATTGCGGGAACTCTTTTGAGTCCCCGCGGCCACCTTCTTGGCCTTCTTCTCCGGCACCACGTGCGGTGCCGGAACCAGCAGCCCTGCTAAGAGGGCATCCACTGGATCTTCTGGCATGGGAGCCGGGCTGATAAGCAGCTTGGCCTTCTCCATCCATCCCTGTCAAAGGAAGAGGCAAAATGAAACCTCACTAGAGTCAATCTAATTATCACAAGTGTCCCGTAATCGGGTTGAATCACTTACCTCGTCAGTTGGATACTGCGAGCTGAATCCGCGATCTTCCGTCGCGGATGCGGGGGCTTCGGCGCCCTTGAACAGCACCCTCCAGGCGCCTTCGTATGTTGTATCAAAGAACCCGCTTAGCGCCTGGTGCTGTTCCGGATTGAACTCCCACAAATTAAGTGCCCATTCTTGGCACGGGAGGATCCGCCGGATGAGCATGACTTGGACCACGTCGACGAGCCTGAGCCTATTGCTCACCATCTTCTTGATGCATGCTCGGAGTCCCGTCACCTCCACCGGATTGCCCCACTGCAAGCCCTTCTCTTTCCAGGAGGTGAGCTGCATGGGGATGCCAGATCTAAACTCGGGGGCCGCCGCCCATGTGGGTTTGCGTGGCTCGGTGATGTAGAACCACCCCGATTGCCACCCCTTGACGGAGTCCACAAAGGTCCCTTCGAGCCAAGGGACGTTGGGCAATTTGCCCAACATGGCGCATCCGCATTCTGCTTGCGTGCCCTTCACAACCTTCGGCTTGACGTTGAAGGTCTTAAGCCACAGGCCGAAGTGGGGCCGGATGCAGAGGAAGGCCTCGCACACGACGATAAACACTGAGATGTTGAGGATGAAGTTCGGCGCCAGATCGTGGAAATCCAGGCCGTAGTAAAACATGAGCCCCCGGACAAATGGATGGAGCGGAAAGCCCAGTCCGCGGAGGAAGTGGGGGAGGAAGACGACCCTCTCATCAGGCCCAGGGGTAGGGATGAGCTGCCCCTCGTTGGGCAGCCGATGCGCGATATCTCCGGAAAGGTATTCGGCGCTGCGCAGCTTGGTGATGTCCTCCTCCTTAGCGGTGGAGGCCAACCATTTGCCTCCTGCTCCGGACATATTCGGAGAAGGTCGAGGCGAGATGCGCGAGCTTGGGCGTTGGAGCTTGAGTTCGCGGAGATGGATAAGCAAAGGAGGAAGAAGGCGTAGGTGAGAAGGTGAATCCTTATCCCTTATATATAGGCGGACAAAACTATGCGTCCCCTACCGGCCTGGTAAAACTCGCTTATCTCCCAAGCGCCACCATCAATGGCGCAGTTGGGTTACCCACACACGTATTGATGAGAATCCCAGAATAAGGGGAACACGATCTCTGCTTCGACAAGACGTGCCAAGGGAACCGCTTCGCTAAACATGCTGAGGTGGTATAGTAAAAAATGATTCAAACAAAGGCTTGGTAGCGGTGTGATGTCACGCCGCATAATACGTCAGCAGATTGAACTAAGTGTACATTTTATTCTCTCTACGGTGGAATGTGGAATTTATTTTGCAGAGCCAGACACTATCCTGGTGTTCATGATCTTCTCTAGATTATTCAAGGGAGGAACCCGCCTTGCAATGCCGAACATTATGCGCGCCGGACTTATCGTCATTGAAGCCTGGTTCAGGGGATACTGAGGGAGTCCTGGACTAGGGGGTGTCCGGACAGCCAGACTATCATTATCCGCCGGACTCCAAGACTACGAAGATACAAGATTGAAGACTCCGTCCCGTGTCCGGATGGGACTTTCCTTGGCGTGGAAGGCAAGCTTGGCAATACGGATATGTAGATCTCCTACCATTGTAACCGACTCTGTGTAACCCTAGCCTCCTCCGGTGTCTATATAAACCGGAGGGCTTTAGTCCGTAGGACAACATACATTACAACAATCATACCATAGGCTAGCTTCTAGGGTTTAGCCTCCTTGATCTCGTGGTAGATCCACTCTTGTACTACCCATATCATCAATATTAATCAAGCAGGACGTAGGGTTTTACCTCCATCAAGAGGGCCCGAACCTGGGTAAAAACATTGTGTCCCTCGTCTCTTGTTACCATCCGCCTAGACGCACAGTTCGGGACCCCCTACCCGAGATCCGCCGGTTTTGACACTGACACTCCCCACCATGATATGACCAACACTTAGATGAGAAGTTAATAACAAGCTTTAATACTGATATTTATACTAACCAATGATCATGAACCAATACCCTGTCATATTACAATAGCAAATATACTTAAACCGTACATATCATATTTAGTGATCTACATGAAAGTTTTTCTTATATCCCCCTTGAGTACCTATCCTTTTTGGACTAGTCTTATAGCACGTGGATATTGCCAACTACTAATTAATAGACTCTCAAAAAGATTTAAGTGAAGCATGAGCGTGCAATCATTTTTACAATATATATCCATCGCCATGCTCTGATAAGTATAAGTGAAGTATAAGGGCAACTGCCTAGCTAAAAAGATATAGGTGAAGCACATAGAGTATTCTAACAAATCACGATAAATGTGTGTCCCTCTCAAAAGGTGTGTCTAGCAAACAATGATTGTGGAAAACTAAAAAGCAAAAAAAGCAAAAACTATAGCACAAGACGCTCCAAGTAAAACTCATATCATGTGATGAATAAAAATATAGCTCCAAGTAATATATTGATAGATCTTAGACGAAAGAGGGGATGCCATCCGGGGCATCCCCAAGCTTAGGTTCTTGCCGCTTCTTATTCCTTCGTCCATCGCGATCTCACAAAGAACTTGAAAACTTCAACACACAAAACTCGACATAAACCTCGTGAGATCCGTTAGTATAATAGACAAATCATAAACTTTAGATATTGTTTTAAACTTATTCATAATTTATTCTTTCATAATACCTACTGTATTCTAACTACTCTCCATGACTTATACTCCCCAATATAATCCATAACATCATTAAAACAAGCGCGCCATGCACTAAAAACAGAATCTGTCTAAAACAGAATAGTCTGGAATGACCTGAATAAAAATCATACTTTTGTAACTTTAAAAATTCTGAAAAAAGAAGAAAACATGGGAAATTTGTATATCAACCATGTGTACAAATTTTAGATCAAAATCACGTTCCAGTGAATTATATAAATTCCTTGACTGAGAGCACAAGTTTCTGTTTTTTCACAGAATCAAGTCAAGTATCATTCAAATTATCCCAAAGGCTTTACTTGGAACAAACACCAATTAAAACATAAAAACACAATCATTACAGTAGAAATAATTGTGTCAACACACAAAAATAAAAATAAAAAGAAAAAAATTAAGAGAACTACTGGGTTGCCTCATAACAAGCACTATTGTTTTACGCCCCTAGCTAGGCTTAATGCATAGTTTCAAGTATAGTCATCTTTTGATTCCAAATCTTTTTTAATTAAAATATTTAATAACCTTTTTCATTAATTATCTATTCTCATGTTTTACTTTTCTAGTAGGTGTACTTAAATATTTTAAGGGACTTTGTTTGGTAATTTTAATGTTCATTACTTCTAACTCCGAATCATCACCATAGAGATCCTCATATAAAACATGTATTTCAACATCAATAAGATCTCTAGCCGTACCTTCAAACCACTCTTAACTAATTCCTTCATGAATTACCTTAGTGATCCATTCAAATTTATCGCAAGTATTATGGTACAAAGTTTTGATTAATTCAGCATAAGGAACTTTCTTTCTATTATTTTTACCATAAGTAAAATAAGCATTAGATTCCAACCTACGTATGGTATATTTATCATGAAGGATCTCTTCTATTGGAGGATGCTCAAAATCTATTTTATGAAAGGAAAATATATCCCTAGCTTCTCGGATTATATAATAAAATTCATGCATAAGGATAATAGTGGCAATACTTTTAGCCTTAGGATTATGAATATTGGGAAGTTCAAAGAATATCTTTTGTAAGGAGGAATGAATATGCAAGAATTTCTCTCTAATTTAACCACAAGCATAGCAATGGCATCCAATTAACAATTTGTTTTACCAGGAATAAATCCTTTAATTAATGGCATGACTCCCGTGCAATTAAAGAATTTTTGAATAATATTCTTCCCGATAATATTTCTGCTACCCACATGATAAGTTTTAGTTTTAAAGACTATGGGAGTTTCATCATGAGGAACTTCGTTCTCAAGAGGGTCATTGTTAAGATCGAATAATTTAGGTTTTTCCTCGAGAGACTCACTAGTACTATCTTCACTAGAAATTTCAACAATAACTTTCTCAAACACATACATGATAGCAACTTCAAGCAAAACAAGCAAACAATTTTTTTGTGTTTTTTGATCTTTTTTGGAGAAGTGGAGGAAGATAAAAAAAGGGGCAAAGGCAAATAAATAGTAGAACAAGTAATTGATAATTTGTATGTAGGAACCTGGTAAGAATTTGATGATGTCTTGATATGTCTCTAACGCATCTATAATTTTTGATTGTTCCATGCTGTTATATTATCATTCTTGGATGTTTTACTATAATTTTATAACAACTTTATATCATTTTTTGGGACTAAGCTATTGACGTAGTGCCGAGTGCCAGTTGCTGTTTTTTGCTTTGTTTTTTACTTCGCAGAATATCAGTACCAAACGGAGTCCAAACGCAACAAAACTTTTTGGAGAATTTTTATGGACCAGAAGGAACAACATGGGCCAAAGAAGTACCATGGGGGTGCCTTGAGGGGGACATGACCCACCTGGGCACGCTTGGGAGCCTAGGCATGCCCTGGTGGGTTGTGCCCACCTTGATGGCCTCTCGCACTGCCTCTTCACCCTATAATACATAAATATTCCAGAAACCCTAGGGGAGTTGACGAAACACAATTCCAGTTGCCGCAAGTTCCAGAACCACGAGATCCAATCTAGACACCATCACGGAGGGGTTCATGATCCTCATTGGTGCCTCTCCGAAGATGCGTGAGTAGTTCATTGTAGACCTACGGGTCCGTAGGCAGTAGCTAGATGGCTTCCTCTCTCTCTTTGGATTATCAATAGAATGGTCTACTGGAGGTCTATTTGACGTAACTCTTTCTTGCGGTGTGTTTGTTGGGATTCGATGAACTTTGAGTTTCTGATCATATCTTTTATCCATGAAAGTTATTTGAGTTTTGATCTCTTATATGCATGATTATTTATAGCCTCGTATTTCTTATTTGAATCTCTGGTTTAGTTAGGCCAACTAGATCGATTTTTCTTGCCATGGGAAGAGGTGCTTTGTGATGGGTTCGATCGTGTGGTATTCTTTCCTAGTGACAGAAGGGGCAGCAAGACATGTATTGATCGTCGCTATTAAGGACAACAATATGGGCTCTATTTCTATGTGAATAGATCTTGTCTACATCATGTCATTATTCTTATTGCATTATTCTGTTTCTCCATGAACTTAATACACTAGATGCATGCTGGAAAGCGGTCGATGTGTGGAGTAATAGTAGTATATGCAGGAAGGAGTCAGTCTACTAATCTTGGACGTGATGACTATATATTGATCATTGCCTAGATGTCATCATAATTATTCGAGGTTCTATCAATTGTGCAACAGTAATTTGTTTACCCACCATGTGCTATTTCTTGAGAGAAGCCACTAGTGAAATCTGCATCCCCCGGGTCTATTCTTTATCATATTTGCTTTGAAATCTATCTTTATTTGCTTTTATTTTCAGATCTATTATTCTAAAAACCCAAAAATACCTTGCTGCACTTTTTTATTACTTCTTTTATTTTGTGTTATTGCGAGATTTATTTATCCAAAATAATACAAACCAATCTATCTTTTACCCAAGGAGGGATTGATAACCCCTCTTACGCGTCGGGTTGCAAGTATTTGTTCTTTGTGTGGAGGTACTGTTTACATAGTGTTGGTTGGTTCTCCTACTGGTTCAATAACCTTGGTTTCATCACTGAGGGAAATACCTACCATAGCTGCGCTGCATCATCCCTTCCTCTTAGGGGAAATTCCGACGTAGTTCAAGCCTCATCAAAAGGAATTTCCAGCGCCGTTGCCGGGAGACATCATCAACATCTATCAGATTCTTAATCTCAAATCTCATTTCCTTGAAATTTACATTATTCGCCACTTGCCTCTCGTTTTCTTCTCCCCAACTTCACAAAAAATGTTGTTTTATTCGCCCTCTTTTTCGTCCACCGTTTTCTCGTCAGATCTGGTTTTTGTGTGCGATCTTGTTTGCGTAGTCACGATGTCTCAAGAAAATACCAAGTTGTGTGATTTCTCGAATACCAATAATAATGATTTTATTAGCAATTGCTCCTCCCACCACTAGTGCAGAATCTTGTGATATCAATGCCTCTTTGTTGAATCTTGTTATGAAAGATCAATTTTCCGGTACTCCTAATGAGGATGCTGCGTCCCATCTAAACTCATTCATAGAATTATGCGATATGCAAAAGAAAAAGATGTGGACAATGATATTGTGAAGTTGAAATTATTTTCGTTTTCTTTGCGAGATTGTGCAAAAAATTGGTTTTCTTCTTTGCCTCGCAATAGTATCAATTCTTGGGATAAGTGCAAAGACGCTTTTATTACTAAGTATTATCCGCCCGTGAAAATTATTTCCCTTAGAACTCAAATAACTAATTTCAAGCAACCTGAGCATGAATATGTTGCACAATTTGGGGAAAGAATGAAATTGATGCTAAGAAATTGTCTACTCATGGTTTAAGTCGTTGGATGATCATACAAAAAAATTATGCGTGATTGAATTTTGTTTCTAGAAATCTTTTAGATTCCGTTGCGGGTGGTACTTTTATGGAAATCACTTTGGGTGAAAGATACTAAATTGCGTGATAATATTATGGCTAATTATTTACAATGGCATACCGAAAGAGCACCTACTAGCAAAAGGTTAATTCAGTTGAACAAATTAGTACTTTGAGTGAAAAAGTTGATGCTCTTATGAAGTTGGTTGCTAGTAAAAGTGCTCCTATTGATCTTAATGATGTGCCTTTGTCTACTTTGATTGAGTAAAATAGTGATCCCATAGATGTGAATTTTGTCTCGTGAAACAATTTTAATAATAATGCTTATAGAGGTAATTTTAATCCTAGGCCTTTTCCTGGAAATGCCTCTAACAATTATGGTAATTCCTATGGTAATTCTTCTTAAAATAATAATAGGAACACCTCTGATCTTGAGAATAATATTAAAGAATTTATCAATGCTCAAAAAGCTTTCAATACTACGATAGAAGAAAAATTGAATAAGATTGATGATATGTCTAGAAGCATTGATAGAATTTCTCACGACATAGAAAATATCAAGTTGAAAATATTTGTACCTAAGGTTGATGAATCAATTAAAGCTTTATATGTTTATATGGATGAAATTAAGAAAAGAACCGTTATGCTTAGAGCTAAAAGAGAATTTTTTAAAGAGCGTTTTCTAGTGATTTCTTTCATAAAAATGGTGAAGATCTTGAAATGATTGGAGTTTCTTCTAGATTCCTTGTTTAGTAAAATTAATTTTTTTGCGGGGTAGTAAAGTTGATGATAAAGGGACTGAAGAAGAGTAAACTTTAGCTAGAAGGCATCCCGATAATTCGAAGGGTGAAAATCTTGTTGAGAAAATTGATAAAAGTGGGTTTGGAGAGGTAAAAACTTTAACTAGTGATGTGCCCACTCTTTTGGATTACAAGGACTTTAATTACAATAATTTTTTATTGCAATCCATGATAAATTCACCCAATGCTTATGAGCAAAATAAAGCTTTTACTAAACATATCGTAGATGCCATGATGAAAGCTTTAGAAGAAAAGTTGGATTTAGAGATCTCAATTCCTAGAAAATTACATGATGAAAGGGAACGTACTACCAAAGTCAAGATTAAAAATTATTATTGTTTTTATTTATATGGTTTTGGTGCTAGTGTTTCCACAATTTCAAAAATTTTATGTGATGTGCCTGGTCTTACCGATATTGAAGAATGTTCTCTTAATTTGCAGTTGGCGGATTCTACTATTAAAAAGCCTATTGAAAGAATTAATGATGTTCTTATTCTTGCAAATATGAATTATGTGCCCATAGATTTTATTGTTCTTGATATTGATTGAAGTCCGTCTTATCCAATTATACTTGGCAGGCTATTTTTACGCACTATATGTGCCGTGATTGATATGAAAGAAGGGAATATTAAATTTCAATTTTCACTGAGAAAGGGTACGGAACACTTCCCTAGAATAAGAATTAAGCCACCATATAAATCAATCATGAGGGCATCCTATGGATCTAGAACTAAAGATGATAATACTCGAATCTTTGCATTATGCCTAGCTAGGGGCATAAAATGATAGTGCTTGTTGGGAGGCAACCCAATGAATAAATTATATTTTTTGCCCTTTTATTTCTATTCTTGAGTGTTTGCACATTTTTTCTACTGTTATGATTGTGTTTCTTATGTTTTAGTTAGTGTTGGTGCCAAGTAAAGCCTTTAGGATCATGTTGGTTGACAGTTGATTTGATCTTGATGAAAAACAGAAACTTTGTGCGCAGTAATAGAATTATTAAAAAACACAAAAGCGTGATAAACTTCTGAAATTTTTACACAAGATTGATACACAAATTACCTAAGTTTTCAGAATTTTTGGAGTTACATAAGTATGCGAAGTTTTGAGATTGCTACAGACTATTCTGTTTTTGACAGATTCTATTTTCTTTGCACTATGTGCTTATTTTTATTAATCTATGGTTTGTATTGGAGGATATAAGCCATGCTAAAGTTGGAATACAGTAGATATAATGAAAAAATAAAATATGAATGGGTTTGCAATAGTACTTATAGTGGTGATTTGCTTTGTTATACTAACAAATCTCACGAAGGTTTTGTTGAGTTTTGTGTGATTCAAGTTTTCTAGTTTTGGGTGAGATCACGATGGATGAAGGAATAAGGAGTAAGAAGAGCCTAATCTTGGGGATGACCAATGGCATCCCAAGTTATTATCCAAAGAGGAACCAACAACTAAGCTCGGTGATGCCCCGGAAGGCACCCCCTCTTTCTTCTAACGACCATCGGTATTTTACTTGGAGCTACATTTTTATTCGTCACATATCATGGGTTTTGCTTGGAGCGTCTTGTATTATATGAGTTTTTGCTTGTTTTGCTTTTTATTTTGTGTCATCTATCCTTGATGGACACACCTATTTGAGAGAGCCAAAATTATGCTATGATTTGTTAGAATTGCTCTATATGCTTCACTTAAATTTTTTGAGCTATGGATTTGCTCTAGTGCTTCACTTATATCTTTTTGAGCATGGTGTGCTTTATTACTTTTGAAGAAATTCTCTCATGCTCCACTTAGATTTATTTGAGAGTTAGTAAAATTCTTGAAGGAATTCTCTCATGCTTCACTTGTATTATTTTGAGAGAAGAAAAAAATTATACTCATGTTCTTCACTTAAATTTGTTTGAGCTTATCAAAAGCAACATATGAAACTAGTCCCAAAGTGATAGATATTCAAGAGGTATATAACAAAAACTTTCATGAAGATCATTGGACAAAATAAACTTGATTCTTTGTAATAGTTTTGAGATATGATGATAGTGATATGTGAGTCATGTTAGTGAGTAATTATGCTTTAGTAAGAATATTGGTGTTAAGGTTTGTGATTCCCTGTGCAAGCACGAAAGTCAATAGTTATGCAATGAAATTACATCCTACTTGTGGTGCATTATTTGGTGTTAGTTATGCTTAATGCTCGCTTACGTGATTTTTCGTTTCTTGGTTGGTTGCTTCTCAATCTATTTGCTAGCCTCTACTTGTACTAAGTAGAAATACTACTTGTGCATCCAAAATCCTTAAACCCAGTTTTGCAATATGAGTCCACCATACCTATCTATGTGCAGTATTTTCGTGCCGTTCTAAGCAAATTTGTATGTGCCACCTCGAATTTTCAAAATAAATTTCCTTTTTGTGTGCTCGTATCGCTCATGAAGTGGCAAGGGGTGGCTAATATTTTCTATGCTAGATGTGTTATTCTAAATATGAGTGTTTATTCACTTTTCATTGCACGAGAGTACGACGGTAATAGGGATGCCTGGTCCCGAAATGAAAAAGAAATTTACTTCATGTTGTCAATAATAAATTCCCTAGAAAGTGTTGGTATGGAAGGCACACGTGGATACGGCTAGCCATGGATTGTGAAAGAATGGTGGAAAAGGAATAAACTTTATTGTTTTGTTTGGGAACCGCCTATGATATATCTAGCATGGAAGGTGTTGGGAATTACTCGGTCGTTTTCGTTGACAGGAAAAGTATGCCTCTCAAAAAAAATGTCTTAATTTTTGCTTTGAGCTCTGGCACCTCTAAAAATCCATAGTTCCCTCTGTGAAGGGCCTATCTATTTACTTTATGCAATTTTTATTTTTACTTGAGTCTCCATCTTCTCTTATAAAGCACCAACTAGGGGGCACTATGATTATACTTGAGCATTGGATGTAACTAATATGCGAGTGTGTTTCATGAATGGATCAATGAGTGAGCATGATGGGCTAGGGATAACTTTATTTAGTGTTGATATTTTGAAAGACATGGTTGCTTGTTGATATGCTAGAGTATTGAAATCTTCATGTCAAAACTAGACTATTGCTTTAAACCATATAAAAGTCCAAATGTCCATGCTACAAAAGAAAAGAATATGTGATGAACATGTTAGGCAGCATTCCACATCAAAAATTCTGTTTTTATCATTTACCTACTCGAGGATGAGCAGGAATTAAGCTTGGGGATGTTGATACGTCTCCAACGTATCTATAATTTTTTATTGTTACATGCCGTTATGTTATCATTCTTGGATGTTTTACAATCATTTTATAGCAACTTTATATCATTTTTGGGGACTAACCTATTGACATAGTGCCAGTGCCAATTGATGTTTTTTGCTTGTTTTTTACATCGCGGAATATCAGTACCAAACGGAGTCCAAACACAGCAAAATTTTTGGAGAATTTTTATGGACCAGAAGGAACAACATGGGCCAAAGAAGTACCAGAGGGGTGCCCCGAGGGGGGAACAACCTACCTGGGCGCGCCTGGGGGCCCAAGCACGCCCTGGTGGGTTGTGCCCACCTTGGTGGCCTCCTGCACCGCCTCTTCACCCTATAAATACCCAAATATTCCAGAAACCCTAGGGGAGTCAACGAAACACAATTCCAGCCGCCGCAAGTTCTAGAACCACAAGATCCAATCTAGACACCATCACAGAGGGGTTCATCATCCTCATTGGTGCCTCTCTGATGATGCGTGAGTAGTTCACTGTAGACCTACGGGTTCGTAGGCGGTAGCTAGATGGCTTCCTCTCTCTCTCTTTTGATTCTAAATACAATGGTCTCTTGGAGATCTATTTGATATTACTCTTTTTTACGGTGTTTTTGTTGGGATCCAATGAACTTTGAGTTTATGATCAAATCTATTTACCATGAAAGTTATTTGAGTTTTTGTCTCTTATATGCATGATTATTTATAGCCTCGTATTTCTTCTTGGAATCTTTGGTTTAGTTAGGCCCACTAGATCGATTTTTCTTGCCATGGGAAGAGGTGCTTTGTGATGGGTTCGATCATGTGGTGTTCTTTCCCGATGACAGAAGGGGCAATAAGACACATATTGATCGTTGCTATTACGGATAACAAGATGGGGTCTATTCCTACATGAATAAATCTTGTCTACATCATGTCATCGTTCCTATTGCATTACTCTGTTTCTCCATGAACTTAATAGACCAGATGCATGCTGGATAGTGGTCGATGTGTGGAGTAATAGTAGTAGATGCAGGCAGGAGTCGGTCTACTAATCTTGGACGTGATGCCTATATATTGATCATTGCCTGGATATCATCATAATTATTTGAGGTTCTATCAATTGCCCAACAGTAATTTGTTTACCCACCGTGTGCAATATCTTGAGAGAAGCCACTAGTGAAACTACGGCCCCCGGGTCTATTCTTTATGATATTTGCTTTGAGGTCTATTTTTATTTGCTTTTGTTTCCAGATCTATTATTCTAAAAACACAAAAATACCTTGCTGCACTTTTTTATTACTTCTTTTATTTTGTGTTATTGTGAGATCTATTTATCCAAAATCATACAAACCAATCTATCTTTTACCCGAGGAGGGATTGACAACCCCTCTTATGTGTCGGGTTGCAAGTATTTGTTCTTTGTGTGCAGGTACCGTTTACATAGTGTTGCTTAGTTCTCCTACTGGATTAATACCTTGGTTTCATAACTGAGGGAAATAGCTGGTGTAGTTGTGCTGCATCATCCCTTCCTCTTTGGGGAATTACCAATGTAGTTCAAGCCGCATCATGTCTCCCAGGCAATGGCGCCAAAAATTCTTTCTACTACTTGTGAGCTGCGTTAGTGAAAGGATTGATATGGTTGACTAGAGGGGGGGGGTGAATAGGCAACTACCATTTTTAGCTTTTTTTTAACAAATTAGTTTAAGCAAAAAATTGGTTTTCTAGATATGCCCATTAGGGCCATCGTATTATCCTCACACCCCCGCACAATGCAAGATGTCGTGATTCCACTAGTGGTACCCTTGAAGGCGGCAACCGGACCTTTACAAACAAGGTTGAGGCTCTCTCCACAATCGAATTGGAGGCCCCAACACCACCACAGAGCTTCACCATAATGGAATGTGGCTCCGAGGTGATCTCTTCCGTCTAGGGTGCCCAAACACCTAAGAGTAACAAAATCCACACACGAAAGTACAGGGGAATCAAATTTCCTTTGGTGGAAGTGTAGATCTAGGTCTCCTCCTTCAATCCCTAGCAAATCAACAAGTATGGCTAGGAAGAGAGATCGGGAAATAAAGCTTTAAGGGAATCAATGGAGGAGAGAGAGGCAAGAGGTAAGAAGGTATGTGGAAGAACCACCCCCTTATATAGTGTCCCCCAAATCCAACCATTACAACAGTTTTTACACTGCAGCGTTACAACCGCTATGTGAATCGCTATAACCAAAAAACATGTACCCTGCAAAAACCCTACCAAGCGGTACTATTGGTGGCGTGGCCAGTAGTACCGGTCGTCAAGAAAAACCGGAACAACCGCATCACCACCGCCCAACAACCGCTTCGCAACAGACAAGGGTCACCCCAATAGAGGTAGTTGGGCAGTGGTTGCACTGATGCAACCGCCAGGACCAAGCACGGGTGTTGGCTAAGTCCCGAGCGGTACAACCGCTCCGAACCACCGATAGTACCACTCAAAATGAGTTGAACGGAACAACCGGGCCACCACTGCCCAAGAACCGCCCCATGACAGAGCCTAGTCTGGTGGTAGGGCGGTATTAGTTCGCTACAACCGCCTGAAGCTACTCTCCAGGGTTAGCCGGATCATAAGTGGTACAACCACCTGGAGGCAGCGGTACAACCGCTTTCATCAACCTAAGAGCAAAAACACCACGGTATCACTCATGGGGCGGTAGTTGCACCGGACGTACTGCCCAAGAGGTACAATCGGTTGGCCCAGCAGTACAACCATTGGGGAGTAAAAACCACTGCCTTGGTAAGAGTTTGAGAATCTCTCTCTATGAATGGAAGGATATGTGGTGGGTGGAGAAGGAATGTGTACGTGCATCGATTCACCCAATACATTTCGATGTGGATTCCCTCTTAATAGTACGGGTTTCCTACGACCAAAGAAATAAACACATAGAAAACACCGTCTTCGTTCTTTTCCGCGTGGAGATCGTCTTGTACCAAACAAAGTGTACCTAAAGAACTTGGCACATGATTAGACCCCAAGGTGAGTTGTCATCATCACTAAAAAGTTGTCATCATCACCAAAACACTAGGGTGGGAAAGGCCCAAACAGTTGGGATTTTCCCCCAAGAGGAAGGGTGATGCAATATAGTAGCGGATAAGTATTTCCCTCAGTGAGAACCAAGGTTATAGAACCAATAGGAGAACCACACAAATTCTCTTCAACAACACCTACACACACAAAAGCAAATACTAGCACCCAACACGGGAAAGAGGGTTGTCAATCCCCTTAAACTCTTTACTTGCAAGGATTAATTTTGATAGTGGTAGATAGATAAAAATAAAAGTAAATAACTTGCGGCAAGGTATTTTTGGTTTTAGTAATATGATTAAGATATACCTGGGGGTCATAGTTTTCACTAGAGGCTTTTCTCTCAAAACACTAACATATGGTGGCTAGACAAATTACTATCGGGCAATTGATAGAAAAGCGCATAGTTATGACGTTATTCATGGCAATGATCACATATATAGGTATCACATCTGTGACAAGTAGACTGACTCCTGCCTGCATCTATTACTATTACTCCACCAATCGACCGCTATTCAATATGCATCCATGGTATTAAGTTCATGAAAAACAGTAACGCTTTAAGCAAGATGACATGATGTGGATGAAGTAAACTCAAGCAATATGATTAAATCTCGTCGTTTTATCCTTAATGGCAACAATACAAATACGTGCCTCACTACTCCTTCTATCATGAGCCAATGACACCACAAGATTGAACCCATTACAAAGCACCTCTCCCACTTAAGCTAAATCAATCTAGGCGGCCAAACCAAACGGATAGATCGGAGAGAAATACAGAGCTATCATAATTATGCATACTAAAGTTCAGAAAAGGCTTAGTGACTTTTAATGAATAATCTAATCATAACCCACAATTCATCAGATCCTAACAAACACACAACAAAAGAAGATTACCTCGGATAGAACTCCAAGAAGATCTTGGAGAACATGGTATTGAAGATTAAAGGGAGAAAAGAAGCCATCTAGCTACTATGGACCCATAGGTCTGTGGTGAACTACTCACACATCATCGTTAGGGCAACAAGGTTGATGTAGAGGCCCTCCATGATCGATTCTCCCTCCAACAAAATACCAGAAAAGGCCTCCAGATGGGATCGCGGAAGAACAGAGACTTGCAGTGGTGGAAAAATTGTTTCGGGTGGCCCTCTAGGGGTTTCCCTATATTTGAGAACTTATAGAAGTGGAATTTGGTCAGACGGGGCCATATGGGGCCCACAAGGTAACAGGGCACGCCTACCCCTAGGGCACACTGTTGCCTTGCCATATTCTTGTTTGTCATTTGGTCTCTTCCCGAAGCTTCTAAGGTCTCTTTTGTCCAGAAAAAAATCATCAAAAAGTTTCATAGCGTTTGGACTCCATTTGGTACTGATTTTTTGGAAAATAAAAAACAAGCGAAAAACGGCAACTCGCATTAGGCACTGGGTTAACAAGTTAGCTCCCAAAAATGATATAAAATTGCATTTAAAGCATATAAAGTATCTAAGATTGATAATATAATAGCATTAAACAATAAAAGATTATAGTATGTTGGAGACATATCAGCGCACCACCATGCGCATCTCAACTCCCTGTGTATAATGGCAAGACATGCCAATCACCTCCACCAGAGAAATCGCCCTAGTCTTCTGGTAATCCACTCTTCCCACTGTTGTCTGAGCTAGGTGGGCGCAACCAGTTCTTCGGCCCAATGCTTTCTGATACGTCTCCAACGTATCTATAATTTTTGATTGTTCCATGCTATTATATTATCCATCTTGGATGTTTTATATGCATTATTATGCTATTTTATATCATATTTTGGGACTAACCTTTAACCTAGTGCCCAACGCCAGTTGCTGTTTTTTTCCTTGTTTTGTCTTTTACAGAAAATTAATACCAAACGGAGTCCAAACGGAATGAAACTTTGTGACGATTTTTCTTAGACAAGAAGACACCCACGAAGCTTCGGGAGGAGGCAACAAGAGCTACGGTTGGGCCACAAGCTCACAAGGCGCGCCCTAGGGGGTGATGTCTACTACGCAACCTTCTTGTAGACTCATGTTGGGCCTCCAAGCACAGAGTTTTGTAGGACAGTAGCAATTTTCCCTCAAGTGGATGACCTACGGTTTATCAATCCATGGGAGGGGAAGGATAAAGATGGTCTCTCTCAAATAGCCCTACAACCAAATAACAAAGAGTCTCTTGTGTCCCCAACACACCCAATACAATGGTAAATTGTGTAGGTGCACTAGCTCGGCGAAGAGATGGTGATACAAGTGTAATATGGATGGTAGATATAGGTTTTTGTAATTTGAAAATATAAAAACAGCAAGGTAACTAGTAAAGAAGGTGAACAAAAAGGTAAACAAGGTCTAGGGTTCATACTTTCACTAGTGTAAAGTCTCTCAACAATGATAACATAATTAAATCATATGGCAATCCCTCAACGTCAACAAAGAATCACTCCAAAGTTTCTATCAGAGAACGTAGGACGAAAACATGCATCAACCCCTATGCATAGATTACCCCAATGTCACCTCATGAATCCGCGAGTTGAGTGCCAAAACATACATCAAGTGAATCACTAGAACATACCATTGTCACCACAGATATCCCATCACAAGACATACATCAAGTGTTCTCAAATCCAATACTCAATCCAACATAACAAAACCTCAAAGAGCAAGACTCAATTCATCAGAAGAATGTAGAGGGGGAGAAACACCATAAGATCCAACTATAGTAACAAAGCTCACGGTACATCAAGATCGTGCCAAATCAAGAACACGAGAGAGAGAGAGAGAGAGAGAGAGAGAGAGAGATCAAACACATAGCTACTGGTACATACCCTCAGCCCCGAGGGTGAACTACTCCCTCCTTGTCATGGAGACCGCCGGGATAATGAAGATGGCCTACAGTGATGGTTTCCCCCTCCGGCAGGGTGCCGGAATAGTCTCCCAATTGTTTTTTCGTGGCTACAGAGGCTCACAGCGGCGGAACTTTCGATCTAGCTTTCTTTTTGGAGGTTTCTATACGGGACTCTTTTGGCCCAACTCCGATCCTCCGTGGGTCTCTTCTGGTCCATAAAAAATCATCATAAATTTTCAGCTTGTTTGGACTCCGTTTGATATTCCTTTTCTGTAAACTCAAAAACAATGAAAAAATAAAAACTGGCACTGGGCTCTAGGTTAATAGGTTAGTCCCAAAAAAATAGCATATTAATGCATATAGAACATCAAAAACAGAAAATATAATAGCATGGAATGAACAAAAATTATAGATACGTTGGAGACGTATCAAGCATCCCCAAGCTTAATTCATGCTCGTCCTCGAGTAGGTAAATGATCAAAACAGAATTTTTGATGTGGAATGCTACCTAAAATATTTATCCATGTAATCTTCTTTATTGTGGAATGAATATTCAGATCCATAAGATTCAAAACAAAAGTTTAGTATTGACATAAAAACAATAATACTTCAAGCATACTAATAAAGCAATCATGTCTTCTCAAAATAACATGGCCAAAGAAAGTTATCCCTACTAAATCATATAGTCTGACTATGCTCCATCTTCATCACACAAAGTATTAAATCATGCACAACCTCGATGATAAGCCTATCAATTGTTTCATACTTTTTATGTTCTCAAACTTTTTCAACTTTCACGCAATACATGAGCATGAGCCATGGGTATAGCACTATGGGTGGAATAGAATATGGTGGTTGTGGAGAAGACAAAAAGAAGGAGATAGTCTCACATCAACTAGGCGAATTAATGGTATATGGAGATGTCCATCAATTGATATCGATGCAAGTGAGTAGGGATTGCCATGCAACGGATGCATTAGATCTATGAATGTATGAAAGCTCAAAAAGAAACTAAGTGGGTGTGCATCCAACTTGCTTGCTCACGAAGACCTAGGGCAATTTGAGGAAGCCCATCATTGGAATATACAAGCCAAGTTCTATAATGAAAAATTCCCACTAGTATATAAAAGTGACAAAATAGGAGACTCTCTATCATGAAGATCATGATGCTACTTTGAAGCACAAGTGTGGAAAAAGGATAGTAACATTGCCCCTTCTCTCTTTTCTCTCATTTTTTTCTTTTATCTTTTTTTGTTTGGGATTCTTTGGCCTCTCTTTTTTTATTTAGGATTCTTTGGCCTCTTTTTTGTAAAGTCTGGAGACTCATCCCAAATTGTGAGCGAATCATAGCTTCCATCATCCTTTCCTCACACGGGACAATGCTCTAATAATGATGATTATCATAGTTTTATTTACTTACAACTCAAGAATTACAACTGGATACTATAACAAGAGATATGACTCTATATGAATGCCTCCAGCGGTGTAGAAGGGTGTGCAATGATCAAGAGTGACATGTATAAAAAATATGAACAGTGGCCTTGCCACAAATACTATGCCAACTACATGATCATACAAAGCAATATGACAATAATGAAGCGTGTCATAAGAAACGGAACGGTGGAAGTTGCATGGCAATATATCTCGAAATGGCTATGGAAATGCCATAATAGGTAGGAATGGTGGCTGTTTTGAGGAAGGGTATATGGTGGGTGTAATGCACCGGCGAAAATTGCGCAGTACTAGAGAGGCTAGCAATGGTGGAAGGATGAGAGTGCATATAATCCATAGGCTCAACATTAGTTATAAAGAACTCACATACTTATTTCATAAATTTATTAGCCATCAAAACAGAGTGCTACACGCATGCTCCTAGGGGGATAGATTGGTAGGAAAAGACCATCGCTCGTCCCCGACCGCCACTCATAAGGAACACAATCAAAAAACAAATCATGTTCCGACTTCATCACATAATGGTTCACCATACATGCATGCTAAGGGAATCACAAACTTTAACACAAGTATTTCTACCAATCCACAACTACTCACTAGCATGACTCTAATATCACCATCTTTATATCTCAAAACAGTCATAAGGAATTAAACTTCTCATAGTATTCAACGCTTTTTATATGAAAGTTTTTATTATATCCCTCTTGGATGCCCATCATATTCGGACTAAATTCATAACCTAAGAAAATTGCCATGCTGTTTAAAGACTCTCAAAATAATATAAGTGAAGCATGCACTGGTGCAGAGAGCTGGTATATAAACAGTTTTTAACCCCTTTCCGCGATGGCGTTTGGAACCATCGCCAAGTGAGTGTGGGAGATAGGGGGGTCCTTCCCACATGACCCAGAAACCGTTGGGGATAGACCCTCTTGGCACACAGGCTGGGGCAAAATGAGTTCATGTGCGATCTAGCGGGGCATCGAAACCCAATTGTTTCCGTTCGTATGTACATCCCACACGGTGAATCCCAAAAAAAAACATTTCCGTTCGTATGTATATCACACACAGATTTTTGTCTAGAAACATTTGTGCAAGGTGGCCTAACGCAAACAGTTCTCTGCCGGAAGTCGTGTGTGATTGTTAGTTGATCGAATACGGCTACTTTATAGAAACCGTGTGGTTTGTTTGAGTTCCTCGCCCACAGTGTTGTCTGAGTAACCGTCAGCAATAGAAAACCCCAATAAGCAGGGTAATTAGCCTATTATTTATAATCCATGTACTAATCAAATTGATATTTCTTATAAAAACACACCAGATATTTCATATCTGTATAATAGCAACCAGGATTTCATAATCGAATTACATCAGATAGCTTCGGCACTCAGTTCCGCCATTATCCAACAGCACCAAGTTTCACATGCAACATCAAAAACCTTTGGAAAGTAGCATCATACATGGTAAATAGACAGATGAATCTCATTTGGAAAACTGCAGAAGCGGAAGGCAAATATTGAGCTTCAGTGATGTTGAATGTCCTTGCAACTTTAGGCCAGTGGCTATGGATTATTGCCTGCCCAACCTTCGTCCTCTTCAACAAGACTTCAATATTGTACCGTGGGTGTTGAGTGAATACCTTCCTCGCCTCTTGACCATGCAGGTGGTTTGAGAGGTAATCATCGGTAAACTGCTTTGAAAAGTACTGAAAACAAAGATATGCAAACAAGATAAAAGAGTTAGTACCATCCTATAGTTCACTGATGGCGTAGGGGGTAAAAACAAGGTAAAGGAGTTAGTACCATCCTATACTTGACTGATGTCTTCTTCATTGTGCAAACAAAGATCTTGTTGTTATTCGTCGCAAGTTTCTTCATCCTAACAATCTTTCTGAGTTTCTTAACTTGACTGATATTCCTGGACATCTCATTTCCCCATATGCAAAATGGGGCGAACAGTGGGTCTAAGCCTCTGACAGCAGGACCTACATGTGCAAGACCAAATTGTAAGAAACCTAAATATTAGAATGATTCCTGCAACTGCACAATAATGTGCTATTAGCCAAAGGACCATGCTTGAACAAACCTCAATGGTAAACCGTAGTGTCTCCCATTGTTTCCCTGCAACACACATAAGGAAGATCTTGATCAGGTTAACTGAGAGTTGTCATACTATCAGTAGAATATGTATTGAGTATAGCCAAATTTGATTTATTTCACATGTGTAACAATATAAAATTGTACCCACAGCAAATGAAAATCAAATTGTAGAACTGAACCAAGCAGTTAAATAGACAGCAGACCAAATGAACCAAAATAGTTAGCTGAGCATGACATTGCAGAATAGAAACATGTACTAGAAGATAAGACGGTTAACAAAGCAAAGAATGCTTGAGAACACTACTATGAAATGTAGCAATTGTTGGACCAAACTGTTAACTGGACATTACATTTCAGAGGACCAAAGTGTTAACTAAACATTACATTTCAGAGGACCAAACTGTAAACTGAACATCAGATTGCATATTAACATTACAGAGGACAGATCACTAGAAGGCATTGGCGGTGGCCTCGAGAAAACAACACGAACTGTATTTTAAAGTAGACAACCACGTCGCGGTGTTGACGGTGGCCTTGAAGATGAGGTGCTCCTCCAAGATCTAGCGGTCGGCACGCATAGCGGCCATAGCGACTTCGTGCGCGCGTGCGTCCACAATTTACTTCTCCGCTGCCAGATGCTATTGAGCTCCATGTTATACTACATGCAAAATGGTTGTGGGCGGCGCTAAATTGGAGGAGGGGGGCAGTGATTTCGGCAGAAGGTGTCGCGCCATTGGTCGGGGCATGTGGGACGGGAAAGGAGGAGGATGGTGTGGGTGGGGTGTGGATTACCTGACCATATCGACGAGGCCGCACAGCAAGAAGAAGGGTCGGCGGCGAGGAGGCCATGCAGCAAGAAGAAGGGAGGCGGCGCTGCAAGAAGAAGGGTTGCCGACAAGGAGGCGGCGCTGCAAGAAGAAGGGTAGCCGACGAGGAGGCGGCGCTGCAAGAAGAAGGGTCGCCGGCGAGGAGGCTGAGCTGCCAGTAAGCAGCAGTGAAGGTTTGAACTTGAAAAGCAAGGAGGAACCATGGAAATGTGGCTTTTGGTGGGAGGGAGGGGGTGGGAAGATAGATATTTCCACGGTGGCAAAAAAATTCCACTCGGTGCCGCGAGTAACTGACGCGCAAGTGTGGTTCAAGTGGGGGCGGTGGACTGTAGACGACGAAGCTTCCTGCGTAAGCCAGGCAAGACAGTGCGCCAAGATATTTTATATCACATCCCACACGATTCTTTCTAGTAAACTATTTGTGGTATACCTGATTTTTCATTATGTTTTAAAGACAAAATGGTGTTATGGAGGGAAAGGATGGTGTTTGAATTGCTAGAACATTTATGTACAATGAACATGCAACTACATGAGTGGCGTGTTTAAATTTGGAATTATTTCGGGTTCGTTTGGCATTTTTATGGATTAATTGAGTTTCTTGGCATTTAATGTGCATAATTAAAATTTGAACTACAAGCACATGCTCCAGTGCACCAAAGTTTGTTGAAAAATCACATGTGTGTCTTTGGGTGAATTTATAGGTCCCATGCAAGAAATGGGAATGAAATTCAAACATCTGGGCGTCGTGGCTCGACCGGAAAGATTGAGAAACTTGGTTTTTTAATTGATGTAAATACAAAACACGCCTGAAAATCATGAAACTTGGCATGGTGTCATGACATGGCACCAACATGGTGCGTTAATTTTTTGGTCGAATTGGGACAAGCTTTGGTATAAGCTTCTTGCAAACTGGAGCTTCTCTCAAGAAGGCTCGTGGTTCCGAGAGGAATGTGTCACCTCCGTGTGTGAAACGACATCGTACACTGCCTTCTCCCGCCTTAATTTTTTTACATAGGCAGATTAGACCAAATAGAAGTATAGTGCTAAATTTTGAAATTATTCCGGGTTCGTTTGCCTTTTCTTATGCATTAATTGAATTTTTGGTCATTTAATGTGCATAATTCAAATTTGAACTACAAGCACATGCTCTAGTGCACCAAAGTTGGTTGAAAAATCACATGTGTTGGGTCAATTTCTAGGTCCCATGCAAGAAATGGGAATGAAATTCAAACATCTGGGCGCCGTGGCTCAGTCGGAAAGATTGAGAAACTTGGTTTTTAATTCATGTAAATCCAAAACACACCTGAAAATCATGAAACTTGGCATGGTGTCATGACATGGCACCAACATGTTGCGGTAATTTTTTTGGCCGAATTGGGACAAGCTTTGGTATAAGCTTCTTGCAAATCGGAGCTTCTCTCAAGAAGGCTCGTGGTTTCGAGAAGGAATGTGTGCCTCCTGCGTGTGCGAAACGACATACATACACTGCCTTCTCCCGCCTTAATTTTTTTACACGGGCAGATTAGACCAAATAGAAGTATCATGCTAAATTTTGGAATTATTCTGGGTTCATTTGGACTTTTTTATACATTAATTGAATTTCTGGGCATTTAATGTGCATAGTTCAAATTTGAACTACAAGCACATGCTCCAGTGCACCAAAGTTGGTTGAAAAATCACATGTGTGTCCTTGGGTGAATTTCTAGGTCCCATGCAAGAAATGGGAATGAAATTCAAACATCTGGGCGTCGTGGCTCAGCCAGAAATATTGAGAAACTTGGTTTTTTAATTCACGTAAATCCAAAACACGCCTGAAAATCATGAAACTTGGCATGGTGTCATGACATGGCACCAACATGTTGCGGTAATTTTTTTGGCCGAATTGGGACAAGCTTTGGTGTAAGCTTCTTGCAAACCGGAGCTTCTCTCAAGAAGGCTCGTGATTCCGAGAGGGAACGTGTCACCTCCGTGTGCGAAACAACATACAAACACTTCCTTCTCCCGCCTTAATTTATTTACACAGGAAGATTAGACCAAATAGAAGTATCGTGCTAAATTTTGGAATTATTCCGGGTTCGTTTGGCCTTTTTTATACATTAATTGAATTTCTGGTCATTTAATGTGCATAATTCAAATTCGAACTACAAGAACATGCTCCAGTGCACCAAAGTTGGCTGAAAAATCACATGTGTGTCCTTGGGTGAATTTCTAGGTCCCATGCAAGAAATGAGAATGAAATTCAAACATCTAGGCGTCGTGGCTCGGCCGGAAAGATTGAGAAACTTCGTTTTTTAATTCCTGTAAATCCAAAACACGCCTAAAAATCATGAAACTTGGCATGGTGTTATGACATGGCACCAACATGCCGTGGTAATTTTTCGGTCTGATTTGCGAAGGCGCACACATTAACAATCAACAAAGCCATTTTGAATCAAGTGCTGTCACGTTACAAATCGGAAACACAACTATTATTGAAACAATTGGCATTCTACTTACCAATTACGTGCCGGCATGCGTCCCGTTTTTTTATTGGGTAGGAGGTGCCGTGGGAGGTAGCTATTTGAGTACGGGAGGCATGCGGTCAGATCCCTGCACGTGCTCATCGGGAGGAGAGCCCTTTGACCTCTATCCGATGTGCACCTCCCTCCCAACGTCTCCATTAATGGCACCTAAGCCTCTGTTTCACGGCATGGCTATGTCTCACTAGACTGAGATTTAAGAGAGAGAAATGAAAATCTGAAAAGAAAGTTTTTCACGAATCGTGAGGATGAATACAAGGACGATGATAGTGGATAATAATTACATATTTAGGAACATAAATAAAAAAGGCACATGCGGCAACACCCCAAATACACAAGGGCAAAAGAAGAAGGAAGACAACAATCTGGATCATTGATCTCTACTTTCTTGATGCATTGCTGCAGGCTGCTGGAACTAGTCTCCGCGGCGAGCGGCGATGAGCTCTTTCCCGTCCTCAATATGCTGCTTGAGAGCATCCACGGATTCCTCCACCAGAATTTTGCTCTTCATGCGCAGCACGACATTCTCGTCCATAAGTTTCTCAACAATGACGCTGGTCCTCTTCAACAAGGCAGTGGTCTCCTCCAGTTGCTTCGCACTTCCGACGATCTTTGCCCTCAGCAGGTCGCGCTCGGCCTGGAGCTTCTCATTGCTCTCCCTTAGTTTCCCGATGACGCCAGTAGCATATTCAAACGAGGCTTTCATGTTGTCCCGCAACCTCGTCCAGCCGGAGATCTGATCCATCTGGCTATGGACGATCGCATGCATGCGCCTGTAAGAGTCCTCGCCTACCTGCGAGACATTTTCCCAGGACGCCGTGGCGCGGGAGGACATCTCTAGTGCTTTCGCGGCGCGGCTGGACAACTCTGCTGCTTCCACAGAGCGGCGGGACCTGTGTGCTGCTTCGCCGGCGCGGCGGGACCTCTATGCTGCTACGACGGTGCAGCGGGACCTCTGTGCTGCTACGGCCGCGCGGCGGGACATGTCGGCTGCTTTCGTGGCGAGGCGGGACATCTCTCATGCTTCCACTTCCATGTTTGCCTCTCCCTGGTGGCAATCTCTCGCCCCAGAGCTCACCCTGGCCATGGCAGATGCAAGGGAACGATGATGAATGACTTGTTTGTTTTTGTGGATGAGGAGTTGTGGAGGAATGTTCATTCATATTAGAGTAGTAGTATTTATAACCGAGTACTAATACGCTCCTAAGTGGGAAACCGTTTAGGTTTTGATCGGTGTGAACAGGTTTGCAATTTGGAATGTGACGGGACATAGGCTCAAAATTTATTGACGGTTTTATAATTTCTAAGTGCAGCACTATTCCCGGACGGCATGATGTGGGCACGCTTTCTCGGCCGCGTACGTGGCGTTTGCACCATAGGGTGCACCGCAATAGGCAATGCCAGCACATGTCTTGTTCCAAGAACCATGCGCGCTCGTTATTACCATCGTGCACACTTCTTTTAATTAGAACGTGTGCCCGTCTAGCGCACACACGTTGATTTGTCTAACTATTTCTGTTTGTTGTGGCTAATCACAAACAGTTCATCTGTGTGAAGTGTATGCCATCAATCATAGACACTTTGATCTGGCTGACCGTTTCTCTGCTCTATTGCCTAATCGCAAACAGTTAATTCTTCTGAAGTGTATGCCCTCAATCGCACACACCTTTATCTAGCTGCCTGTTTCTGTTGTTCCGCCTCATCACAAAAAGTTAATCCGAGCGAAATGTATGCCATATATCACACACGCCTTCATCTAGCTGCCCGTTTCCGTTCTTTTTCACAAACAGTTCATTGAACCGAACCGTATGCCCTGCATCGCACACGCAACCAAAATTTGAACCGTGTTTGATGCATCCGTCATCGCAAACGTTTTGCACCTTTTTTGACGGTTCTTTTACACCACCGTTTGTGATTACTGCATCGCACACAGCTTCATCGAAGGGTCCCTGATCGTAGTGTCGCGTTAGCAGCATCCTGCAGTAGTGATGAGAGTTCATCAATTTCTTCAAAATAAAACCACCGCTGTGCTCTAAAAAAGATATAAGTGAAGCACTAGAGCAACTACCTGGCTCAAAAGATAAAAGTGAAGCACATAGGACATTCTAATAAATTCATGATTAATGTGTGTCTCTCTCAAAAGGTGTGTATAGCAAGGATGATTGTGGCAAACTAAAAAGCAAAGACTCATATCATACAAGACACTCCAAGCAAAACACATATCATGTGGTGACTAAAAATATAGCCTCAAGTAAATTTACCGATGGATTGAAGATGAAAGAGGGGATGCCATCCGGAGCATCCCCAAGCTTAGATGCTTGGTTGTCCTCGAATATTACGTTGGGGTGCCTTGGTCATCCCCAAGCTTAGGCTCTTGTCACTCCTTATTCCATAGTCCATGAAATCTTTACCCAAAACTTCAAAACTTCATGTGGGTGTACACAAGTTTGGGCCCTTTTGTACCCCTTACTTGTGCATGGGCACTTCCAGCCGCACCTATGGCGAGGCTTGATGGGGGCAGTTGGTGGAAAAATAGAAGAGGACCAAGGTGGCATCCAAGCCAGTAACCAGAGAGCAGAAGACAAGCTGGGCCCCCTGCAAGATCCTTGCCGGGGCGGCTTGCGAAGCCCCAGCAAGATCCTTGCCGGGACGGCTTGCGAAGCGCTGACAAGGCCACCACCCTTGAGGTTGAGAGCTCTAGCACCATCGATAGCGTCAAGACCAAGACTCATGGGCACATCCATAGTATCATGTAGATCTTTGTGAAGACTGGTGGCATGCAGATCTTCATGAAGAACAGAAGGCGAAGTTCCCAGCAAGGTTCTTGCCGGGGACGACTCCGAGGCCCCGGCAAGACTCTTGTCGGGGACGATTGCGAGGACATGGCAAGGATCACGCACGACAAGGTTCCGCCGCGTTGCCACCATTCCAGCATAGCAACTAGCTTGCGAACCAGGCAAGCACCTGCGTGATGGCATGCAGATCTTCGTTAAGATCCTGCCACCGCTCCAGCGCAGCGGCTAGCCAATCAGCTTGGCGCTGCATGCCACGTCATCTTGGATGCATGTCAAGACGAGGTGAGGCAACGACGAACATGACAGGCTCTGTTTCTGTCCCCGATAAAGTTACGGGGCATGTAAGCAGCACATTTAATGTGTTTGTCCTAAGACGTCAGTGATAAGCACAAACACTATAGCAGCTTTACACCTCCTGTATGCTTGCTCACCACTGTGGTAGCCCCTTGGTATAAAAGGAGGTCCAAGGCGTACTCGAGAAGGATTCAGACTTTTCTTGGACTTTCCGGCACAGTTTGCACACATAGCATCTAGCCAAAGCTCAAGAACATTCAATAGACACTCAAAGTAGGACTATGGTTTTATGCTTCTCAGCGGCCCGAACCTGGGTAAAAATTCATCGTGTTGATCGCTAGACCCGCTATTTGTGCACTCCTTTTTCCCCGCCAACCGTGGAAGGGATCCACTTGATGCCATAGGTGTCGTTTCCCCGACATCTTTGGCGCGCCAGATAGGGGGAGGAGAGGTTGTGCAAACCTGGTCTAGCAGTTAGCGCGTCAGTTTCTTCATCACCATGTCTCCCAAGAAGAAGACGTTTATGTCGATCGGTTCGTCTGCGGCCGATCTACCCGTGCCAACACGGACGGGCGACGGGGTAGACACTGGTGGCGGTGGAGATCACGAGCACCCATGCCATTCTGGTAACCAGAGCCAGGCGAGCAGCATCGTCCGTGGCCACGACGATGACCCGCGCACCGCCGCATCCAAGGACAGAGTCGTGCTGCCTACAGGCCGCGCAGCAACCTCCAAGTGCCCCTACCGGCGCATGTGCCATGGTCCTCCCAGGTCGTGCATGACGAGCAGCGCCGCAACGTTGGTGACCCCGGGCGTCGCTGCAGAAAGACCCCTCATCATCATTCTCGATATGCTCAGGGCCGGCATACACGCCAAGATGCTGGTAAAACGGCGCACGATCACGAAACCGTGATGGGGCTCCTTCTAACATAGTTAGAAGTCCGAGCACCTCCAATTCCTCGCGCTTGTCGCTACCACCTACGCGAGCAGAGGCGTTGGCACGAGCGCAGATACTCCTCAACTTTCCACCTGCTGCGGAGAAGCAAGAAGAGTGGAGGGCTGTTATCTAGAGCCCTTCGTGGCGCCGGTCCACCGAGCCGGCGCGGGCCAGCAGTGGAACGGTCAGAGGCACTGCAACCACGGTGCACTCCCCTCCACCACAGCAGCAGCGGTTGCCGGCTCACCGGGTCGATGCCCGTCATGATGTATCCACGGCATCGTTCGATCCACGAGCTCGTCGTGACCAACATCAAGTTCTTCGGCAATGGGTCAAAGAGGACGCTCGAACCACAATTGAGCGGCGACAGGAAGCGCGCCATCAATCTGATAGGCATGCAGGGCCCACTGCGTACAGGCCTGCACTGGGGGATTCTGGTGACTTGCCTTACAAGGTAGGTTGTCCAGCTTTTACCCGTGAGTTGCGGCAGTTCCAGTGGCCCCCTACCCGCACGTTCAAACCAGAGGTTCCGTAGAAGTGCGATGGTAAGACTCATCTGTCCAAGTTCCTGAGCGTTTACACCATCGCGATGCAAGCTGCCGGGGCTCGGGACGGCAATGTGTTCGCCAACTACTTCCTGTTGGCGCTCAAGCCCAATGTCAGGTCGTGTTGGTGCAGCTGGCAGTAGATTCCATCTCCTCTTGGTCGGATCTGTGCCACGAATTTGTTGGCGCCTTTACTGGGGGCCACACGGCTCCTGGCCAGGCAAGTGATTTGCATCTCATCCCCAAGAAGGATGGCGAATGCTTGCACAAATACATACAGAGATTCAGCCGTGTGTAGTACAACATCCCAGATGTTCACCCTGCCGCTGTCATCAGCGCGTTTCATCAGAATGTGTGCAATCACAAGATGCATGAAGAGCTGGCGATGAACAAGGTTACGGATGTTGCCAAACTTTATGTTTTGGACGACAGATGTGCTCGAGCTGAAGACGGAAGGAAGTACCCCGACGAAGATGCCGACGCGGGAAGTGACTCTAGAGATGAAGACGTCGTCACCCCGGCAAAGAAGGGCCGACGATGCAACAGGAAGCGCAAGGGCAAGACCGTGCTTGCGGTCGAGGAATCTGGCAACCCCGACACCGCCAAGAAGGCCAAGGTTGACGACACTAGCAAGGAGGTTGCCGGGTGTGATGCCTGCCAGGCCTTGGTGGCTGCCGACAAGCCAGAGGGCTCCGACAAGCAATATTGCAAGATCCATCGCACCAAAGGCCATGACCTCCAAAACTGCCGGCAAGTTGAGCAGCTTGTGGAGAGGCAGAAGGTTGAGTATTAAAGATGAGACAAGGAGAAGGGCCAAGATGGCGCTGAGGGGTATGGCAAGAAGTGCGGTGGCCGAGGGGGTCGTCGCGACAACGAGAAGCAACAAGAGAGGCCTGCTCAAGGCCGCAACAAGAGAGAGGGAGATGATGATCATGATGCGGACGACGAGTCCAGCGAGCACGAGTTTCAGAAAGCCACGGAAGCCATGTGCATTGATGGAGGCACCTCATTGCATTCTTCTCACTGCCAACTTAAATAGTGGGCGCGCGAGATTAATGCGACAGAGCCGACGATCGATGCCCAGAAGCCACTGAAATGGTCCAACACGCCTATCATTTTTTACGCCAAGGATCACCCTGATTGCACAACTGCGGTCAGGTGCTTGCCATTGTTGGCTTCACCAACAATTCGCAACCTCAAGGTGACAAAAATTCTAGTGGGCGGCGGGGCTGGTTTGAATTTGATCTTGCCCAAGGTGATCAAGAGGTTGCAAATTTCTGATGGAGATCTCGAAGAGACGGGCACGTTTCAAGGGATCAATCCGGGGAGAAGCCAGCCTAAGGGGAAGATCACACTACCAGTCACACTTGGTGGTGAGCTGAACTACAGGAAAGAGAAGATCGTTTTTGATGTCGCCAAAATCTCGTTGCCATATAACAGGATCCTTGGCCGTCCAGCACTGGCCAAGTTTATGGTAGAGTCACACTATGCCTACAACACATTGAAGATGCCCGGCCTGATGAGCATCATCATTGTTGGCTCCAACAAGAAATATGCGCTCATCTGTGCCGACCAACTCTACCAGAAGGCAGTTGTAGCACCTTCCGCCAAAACACTTGCTCCTGCCATTGGAGCTCCCGAGGGGAAGAAGGCCGGCAAGACCTCAGTCGCCGGCAAGACCTCAGTCACTGGCAAGACTTCTGGCCCCGACAAGGCCCCTTGCACCCACTCCGGCAAGCGCGCCTCCTCGAAGTGTTGCGTTCCCGTCGAGGACGTGCCAGAGAGCTTCACCGGCAAGAGCAAGAAATCTAAGGTAGCACCACCAGAGACCAAGAAGGTGCCTGTCAACGAGGACGGCACGGGCGGAGCTTTCACTATAAGCTCCACCCTCAACAGCTAATAGGAAAGCACGCTCATCGCCTTCCTGCGGGCGAATGTCGATGTGTTTGCATCGCAAGCATCTGACATCCCCGGCGTTCCCAGGGAGGTGATTGAGCACCACCTTGTTGTCTATCCTAATGCGTGGCCCGTCAAGCAGAAGGTCAGGAAGCAAGCTTTGGAGCAACAAGAGTTCATCATCAAAGAGATTAGGAAGTTGGAAGCAGCAGGCTTGGTCAGAGGAGTGCTCCACCCAATATGGTTGGCCAATCCGGTGGTGGTGCGCAAGGCAAATGGGAAATGGAGGCTATGCATTGATTATAAAGACATCAATAAAGCTTGTCCAAAGGATCCTTTCCCTTTGCCGCGCATTGACCAGATCGTGGACTCCACTGCCGGGTGCAACTTGCTGTCGTTCCTTGACGCCTACTCAGGATACCACCAAATCTTCATGACAAAGGAAGATGAAGAGAAGACCGTGTTTATCACCCATGTGGTACGTATTGTTTTATATGAATTCCTTTCTGGTTCAAAAGTGCTGGTTTGGCGTTTGCCCGAGCAGTCCAAATTGGTTTTGAGCCCCAGCTACATAGAAATATGGAAGCTTATATTGATGACATGGTAGTAAAAACCAAGGACAAAGCAACACTCGTGCAAGATTGGGAAGAAACATTTACAAATTTGCGCAAGATCAAGCTCAACCCTTAGAAGTGTGTGTTCGGTATCCCATCCGAGAAACTTCTCTAGTTCTTTGTGTCTCAGCATGGAATCGAAGCAAATCCTGACAAGATTAAGGCAATTGAGTAGATTGAAGCGCCAAGATGAGTCAAAGATGTGCGTAGGCTTGCTGGTTGCGTTGCTGCTCTAAGTTGGTTCATCTCCAAATTTGCTGAGTGCACCCTGCCCTTTTTCTAAATATTGAAAAAGGCAGGTCCAATGAAATGGATTCCGGAAACGGAGGCAACGCTGCAAGATTTGAAGAGGTACCTCTCCTCTACGCCAATACTATTCACGCCTAAACCGCAAGAGTCGTTGCTGCTATATCTAGCGGCAACGAATCAAGTGGTCGGTGCTGCGCTAGTGGCGCAAAGAGAAGTTGAGGAAGAAGCAGCAGTAGCGGCAAGGCCGTCAGATGATGAGCCGGAGCCTTCCTTGACAGAGTCTAGTGCCGACAAGGCAGGATCTGCGCAAGCAAATGAAGTGATACAGAAGAAGAAGATGATGCAGCACCCAATTTACTTTTTTAGCCTTGCAGGGGGCTAGATCAAGATGCTTTGGTGTACAGAAGTTGCTCTTAGGCCTCCTTATGGCCTTGAGGAAGCTACATCACTATTTTCAGGCACATGAGATCACCGTCATCACTCGCTTCCCGTTGCAAGATCTTGCACAACCCAGATGCAACCGGAAGGATTGTGGAGTGGGTGTTGGAACTGTCGAGCTTTGATCTGAGGTTTGAAAGCACTTTGACAATTTAGAGCAGAGCCTTGGCAGAGTTCATTGTAGAATGGACCTCAAGCCTAACAAGGAAATTCAAGAGACCACTCTCCCCGACAACGAAACAAGCCGTGATTGGATTATGTACTTTGATGGGGCTTTCTCGCTGCAAGGCGCCGGTGCTGGTGTGCTACTTGTTGGGCCCACCAGAGAGCGCCTCAAGTATTTAGTCCATATGTACTTTCCCTGAAAGAGATCAACAAATAACACTGCAAAGTTTGAGGGACTGCTTGCCGGGCTCAGGATCGCGGCAGACCTCAGAATTAGGAAGGTCATCGTTAGAGGTGATTCACAGCTTGTCGTCAAGCAAGTCAACAAAGTTTATCAGAGCCTGTTGATGGAAGCCTATGTAGATGAACTGAGGAAGTTGGAGGAGCGTTTTGATGGTTTGCAAGCACAACATGTTCCTCGAGCAGAGAACATCATTGCTGATGACCTATCAAAACGTGTTTCCCTCAAGTTATCTGTGGAACAAGGGACCTTTGTGCTCCAATTAACTCAGCCACCTGTTGAACCATCGGCAGGACAAAATAAGCGAAGGAAGTCAGCCCCCAGCAAGTACCTTCCTGCTGAGCTCCCAGGAGCCACCAGCAAGGAAGTTGCCGGGGACCCCAAGCTTGCCGGGGAGCAGCAGGCTCCGGCAGGGCCTCAAGCCCTTGCCATAGAGACAACTGCTCCCACGGCAGAGTACATGCCTTTAGTCCTTGCCGTCGAGCCTCAGGCTCCGGCATGGGCACAACACATCGTTCGGTTCCTCCAAACAGGGGAACTCCCTGAGGAATAGGAAGAAGCAGAGAAAGTAGCCCTCGGTCCAGCATGTACCAGTTTGTGGACGATGTCTTGTACAGGAAAAGACCGAACGTCATGAAATTGAAGTGCATTCCTCGGAAGGATGGACTGGAGCTGTTGGCAGAGATATCTGGAGGCATATGTGGCTCCCACATAGGATCAAGAGCTCTTGCCAGCAAAGCATTCTGGCAAGGTTTCTTTTGGCCCGCTGCTCTCCAGGATGCAACTGCACTAGTAACCAAGCATGAAGCGTGCCGGTTCCATTCAAAGAAGCTCCATCGGCCAGCTCAAGCTCTTCAGACGATCCCTATTTCCTAGCCATTTTTGGTCTGGGGGCTCGACAGACTGGTCCCCTTTCCCCGTGCCATCGCGGGCTTTGAGTACTTGTATGTCGCAATCGACAAGTTCACAAAGTGGCTAGAAGTGGAGGCAATGACAAAGGTGACAACACAATCAGCCGTCAAGTTCTTTAAAGGACTAGCTTGCCATTTTGGTGTGTCAAACAGAGTCATCACCGACAAGGGCATGCAGTTCACAAGCAGCACCTTCATGCAGTATATCCAGGACCTCGGCAGCAAATTTTTTTTTGCTTCTGTTGCTCATCTGAGAAGCAATGACCAGACAGAAAGGGCAAATGTTGAAGTGTTGTGGGGCCTCAAAACAAGAACTTTTGACAGGCTGCACAAATGCAGAAGACGCCAAATCTGGATGACACCAAATCGAGCCACCGGCCAGACGCCCTTCTCCCTGGTGTATTGGGCAGAAGCAGTCCTCCCACAGAACTCATATACGAGTCACCCCGAGTGCTCGCTTATGATGAGCTTGAGCAAGAGCAGTTGCACTAAGATGATGCTACGCTCCTTGAGGAAGATCATATTCAGGCTGCTATGCGAGCCGCACGCTACGGACAAGCCTTGTGCCGCTACCATAGCCGCAAGGTTCATGCCCGAAGCCTTGAGGAAGGCGACCTAGTTCTTCGATGCACTCAGTCCGCCAAGAATTCCAACAAGTTGACGCCAAAGTAGGAAGGCCCTTATCGGGTAATATGAGTCACCAGGCCCGGCGCAGTCCGCCTGGAGATCGAAGATGGCATTCCAGTGAGCAACTCCTGGAACACTGAACATCTTTGCAAGTTTTACCCATGAGGCGCGGTTGCCGGGTCCCCCTAGCAACCCCCCTTTTGTACTATCCTTGCCGGCAAGGCATATAACCCTATGTACAGATCCAGGCGCAGACCCTGTGCGTAGTTGAATAAGTTTGAGTATCCAGGCGCAGACCCTGTGCGTAGTTGAATAAGTTTGAGTATGTACAGTTCTTGTTGATTTCCATGTTTATGTGTGTGTATATATATATATATATATATATATATATATATATATATATATATATATATATATATATATATATGCATGCCTGTCCAGGATATTGTGCTACGTTTGTTTCCAGCAAGTACTGATGAACCGCCAAGGTTCCATATTCCTATTTTCTCTTTTCTCTTTTTCTCAAAGGACAGAAGGTTTCCCTCGCATCCAAGTTTGCCGGGGGGATAGGGAGTATGGGCACCAACAGGCGTCGTTTGAAGTGGCATCTTGCGAAAAAGAGCACAGCAGCAAAAAACTTAGTCGCGCGAAACCTTGAGTGGTTTTATTTTAAATGTAAGGTTATTTTCCTTGAATGGTTTCGGTTCTTGTATGGAAAACCTGCACGCGAAGGAGCCCTATCATAATTGGTTGCGCCCTTGTTCTGTTACGAGTCCGCTCAACAGTTCAAGTGGCTGCACTAAGAGCGGCAAGGTGTTTTGCTGGCAGCAACACCCCCAGCAGGCTACTAAGGATCTGTTCCTCAATGCGCTCGCGGCAAGGGTGCACACACCGGCGAACCTTTCCAAATAAGCATAGGGTGTATGCCATACAAAGAGGGATCAAACAAGGAAGATAGCATGCATTCACTCCAAAAGACAGCAAGTTATATTACATCGATGGTTGTCGTGGTTCTAACTTAAGATAAAATTATCTCGGGCACGAGTTCACAGCGGAAAGGAGAAGTGAAGCAGATAGTCCCGGCGTTGGCCTTCCACACTTTTGACTTGGTCAATCCTACTGACGATGGGCGCGACAAGATCTTTAAGCGCCCTACGTTCCGCATCCGCCGGCAAGCTCTCAAGCACCTGGCTAAGGTCGAGGCCGGGGTTCCTGTATGGCACCTTGGTGAGCACTTTGAGAAGGACGCCTCGGCAAAGCTTCCAGGACTCGTTGGCCAGATGGGTTGCTCGGTTGGAGTGGAGCGGCTTCAGGGCATCAAGGACGTCCTCGAAGAACATGGTCAGCCTAGCGCTCTGAGTCACCCTCTCGTTGTGGGAGAACCTGGAGCTCGGCATGCCCATGATGGACAGTGGCGTGGTGAGCCTCTCCGCAGCATCAATGAGGCGCTCAGTCCAGATCCCCACGCCCCACACATAATCGTCGTGGGTGGCAGCGGCACTCTCAAGCAGTAATTTCTCATCCTGGAGATCCTTGGCCAGGGTCTTCTCACAAGCCCTGCTGCCCTTAAGGGTCACCTCCAGAGTGGTCAGCTTCAGTTTCAGATTGGCAATGGAGTCATTGGCTTCGGAGAGTAGCTTGGTCTTGTTAGATATGGTAACCTGCAACTCCCCCAAGGTGTAGGCAGTCTTGTCTCTGTCACTCTTCAGCGTCGAGACCTCCTTGTTTTGCTTCTCCAGCTCCACCTCTAGTTTCTCCACCTTGCCGGCCAGCTTGTTCTTGGCGGCCTCTGCGGCCTCGGTGCCGTCGACGGCCTCCTTCAACTTGCCGGCGTGATCCGGGACCAAAGCGTCGAGTGTGTCCTTATGCTTCTGCTCCAGCTCCTGGGTCCGATGCGTGACAAGCTTCTCAATTTCTTTATCCTTGCCATGGAACTTGGCGGCAAGCGCCGGTTCACGAGCGGCAAGGTCCTCTTCTTGGGTGTCGAGCGGAACGCGGCGCTCCCTTAGTGGGCATCATCCTTGGAGGTCTGTGCAGCGGCCTCCTCGTGGGCCTTCTCAACATCAGACTGCTTCAAGAGGAGCCTGTTCCAATGTTCGCTCAGCTGCTCCTGGCTGGACTTCAGCTCCTACCGGGCCTCGTCAAACCAGACATGCATCTTCTTGATGCGCTTCTGGAAGTTCGCCTTTGCCGCATCGACAACCACCACCCTGGAGTCCAGTTTCTCCTTGCGGGACGATGAAGCGCCTGGAGTTTCTGAAAGTTGCCGCTCATAGCTTGGAGGAGCTAGTCTTCCTTGGAACCGCTGCCGCTGATGCTCGGCTCATCAACAACCTGGAGCCCAGTGGCGGCGATGACCTCTTCATCAAAAACCTCCCCCTCGGCTGGTGCTCTAGTGCTTGCCATCCCCGGGATGCTGACAAACAGATCGTCACCGATCTTCAGATATCTTCTTAGGGTGGGGGCTTCGGAAGTGGACGGTTGGTCTTCGACCACCGTCATCACAGCAGCTGAGGACTCCGAGACCGATGTAGCACCTGGCGCTCCTGCGGTAGGGATGTCTTCAGTACGGTCGTCGGTCTCATTGCCCCCCCCCCCCCGGCAGACCCCTCGGTGGCCTCCTCATGCACGTCCTTGGCGGTCTCGTCGGTAGCGACCTTGGTGGCCTCGGCGGCAGCATCCTTAGCAGTCTCCTCGATGGTGGTGTCAACATCCATCCGATCCACCAAGGGAGGATCTGAAAGCCAAGGAGGAGAAACAAGATGAAAGTAAGGTTGAAGCTCAAGGCAAACAAAAAAAGTGAGAGAAAAAGATCGCACTGGAAAAGTGAAAACGGCCAAGAAACATGCAGCTTACCTGTGACGAGTGGTGGGAGGGTGGTTCCCTCCCCGACAACACTCATTGCTGGAATGGATCTGTCGGTGCCTGTGCTCATCGGCTCTTCCTCCATGTGCGTGGGCTCGTCGGTGGAAGCCCTTGCCGGGGATCCCTCCCTGGGTGGTGTGGGCTTGCCGATAGAAGCCCTTGCTTGTGACCCCTCCTTGAGTGGTGTGGTTGATAGAGGAGGCATGTCCGGGGTGGCCCTCAGCGGCTCCTCCTGTTGCTGCTCTTCTCCTGCAAACCCGACAAGGTTAGCAGTAAAGATACACACCCAGACGCTCGCCAGCGGAAAGTGGGTAATGGTCTCACGCTGGGGGCTGAGTCGGGGGCTGTGTCCTGGGCTGGGATAGGGGTTGATCGTGATCATCTCTGGCGTGCTTGAAATGCTTGCCAGGGGCTCGTCGCATGTCGAGGTCTTGGCCTTCTTCGCCATCCTCCGCGCCAACGTTTTCGTCTCTCAGCGGGGGCAGGCCAAAACAAGATCAAATGAGATAAGATAATGAAAACATAGACTAAGGGGATGAAGAATGCGGCAAGATACTTACTCATCTACTTCTTCTTCTTCTGGCCTCTTCTCCCTCCTCCGGCTGAAAGAGGAGAGGTCGAATTCGGCCTCTGGTATGGTTTCCATGCGAGGGGGGATGGAGGCCAGGGCCGCTTGGACGTGGTGGAGGCAGCGGCCGCTGCTTCCTTTGCTACCGCAGCGGTGCGCCTCATATGGCGCACAAGTTGCAATTGGGCCTCTTGCCACTATGCAGCCTTGCTGGCTGCTCCCTTGTCGGGGCCCTCTTCATGCGAAAAGGCCTGCTGGATTTGCTCGCCGGAGACGACTCGCCGAAGGACACGTTTCTTTCTTTGGGCTAGGGGCTCCTCCTCTTCAGCTGTCTCTTCGGCCGTCTCCTCAGCCGCCTCTTCAGCAAGAGAACCCCCGGCGCCCGTGCCGCTGTGCTCTCCAACGGGCTCCTCCCGCTCAGCAAGATCCTCCTCCGCACCGGCCTCGTCCTCCATGAAGCCGATGATGACGGCCTCCTCGGCAAGGGCTGCCTCTTCTGCTCTGCTAGCGATATATGCCACCTCTTCATCGATGGTGTCGCGGATGAGCTGCGTCTCTTCCGAGACGGCCCTCTCCAACAAGTTGCCGAAGAACTTCTGCAACCGCTCTGCGTCTGGCTTGGCCCAGGTCTTATCAAGGCCATGGGCGTTGAACACCGGCATCATGGCGATGATTGAGGTCAGGGAAGAGTTGTTGCACAAGGGGATCACCCCCGCCAACAACATGAACAGCTTGTTGGCCTTGTCGGCCTTGTCAGTCTTGTCGACCTTGAGCTGGAACAGCCTTTGGCAAAGAGCCACATGCTGTAAAGTTGCGGTTCAGGCAGGGGTGCAGCCTCATGATGTCTGCCGCATTCCAGAACTCCCAAGCTGGCCTCCCCTTGTTATGCGAAGGGGCAACGCAATGGCGGAGGAAGTCGGCCCCAACCTTCTCGAGCGTGAGCCCGATAGCTCTGAGGCAATGAATTCTGGTGGTTGTGATTGTGAGCTTCCCGTCTTGAGGACCGAGATCGCCCCAATTGCCGCCACGGAACAATTTCGGCTGCCAGGGCATACAGATTGGCTGCGGGTTCTTCTCCATGATCCAGCACCAATTGCCCCGCCATTCTTCCCACTTCTCCTTGAGGGTCCCTGAGGGAGTCCTGGATTAAGGGGTCCTCGGACAGCCGGACTATATACTTTGGCCGGACTGGTGGACTATGATGATACAAGATTGAAGACTTCGTCCCGTGTCCGGATGGGACTCTCCTTCGCGTGGAAGGCAAGCTTGGCAATTCGGATATGTAGATTTCCTCCTCTGTAACCGACTCTGTGTAACCCTGGCCCCCTCCGGTGTCTATATAAACCGGAGGGTTTAGTCCATAGGACAACGACAATCATAATCATAGGCTAGCTTCTAGGGTTTAGCTTTTATGATCTCGTGGTAGATCAACTCTTGTAACACTCATATCATGAAGATCAATCAAGAAGGAAGTAGGGTATTACCTCCATCGAGAGGGACCGAACCTGGGTAAAACATAGTGTGCCCTGCCTCCTGTTACCATTAGCCTTAGACGCACAGTTCAGGACCCCCTACCCGAGATCCGCCGATTTTGACACCGACATTGGTGCTTTCATTGAGAGTTCCACTGTGTCGTCGCGGTAAGGCTTGATGGCTCCTTCGATCATCTTCAACGATGCGGTCCAAGGGGAGATTTTCCTTCCCAAACAAATCTTCGTATTCAGCGGCTTCGTACTGCGGGCCAACTCGCTTGGCCATCTGGAGCAGATCGATAGCTACGCCCCTGGCCATCAGGTCAGCTTTGGAAGCTTGAACTATACTGCCGACATCCGCGGAGACTTGATCTTCGACAGATTCGAGCCCCCATGTCAGGCGCGCCGGACGGTCACGATGGGCATGACTTTGATCTGCCATTGGACACTATTCGGGAGATCGCGCCTGCAGTGGCACCGGGAGTCAATCTGGAGCTGATCGTGCCCTCCAAGGATGGGTGGATGGACCCCGCCACGGAGTCCGCGCACTCAATGGTGCTGGAGCCGAACACTGATCCCACCTCCCGTGAGGGTGGTGTCATCGGACCCCCGGACTCGTCTCTGGCTACAGGATCCGAACCGCCTGCGTCCGTGCCTATCAAATCTGATTGGGCACCGGTCATGGAGTTCACTGCCGCAGATATTTTTCTACACTTGCCCTTGGGTGACGTGCTGAACTCATTAAAGTCTCTTTCTTTGTCGAGAGATTCTTGGCCAAACTATGTCCGGCTCGAGTGGTAAGCGGACGACGAAGAAATTTGTTCCCCACCCACCACCCACTTAATAGCCACTATCGATGACTTAACCAACGTGCTTGACTTCAACTCTGAAGACATCGATGGTATGGACGACGATGCATAGGGCGCTGGTCAGCCACCTCATCATACGATATATATGGTGGACACCCCCAAAGAAACCAATGGCAATGAGGCAACGGACGATAACCCCTTGGAGAAGCAATCTAAGCACCGGCTACCGAGGAATACGGACTCGAGCGCCCTACAAAAAGTTACACAAAGCGCAGGTTGCTACCTCAACTCGAGGAGGAGGCGTTAAAGCCCACACTACCAGCGCATGATGAGGCTGACCGGCCACCCCATGGCCGAGACAAAGCGGCATACCAGCCCGAAGTCCAGACCGCACCCTGTTGCCAATCAAACGATAATACTAAGGCCCGGGGCTACACGAACGACCTGCGAGATGTATTGGAAAACAAAGCAGGACAGTCAAGATCGATCTACGGATCATGGGGGCGCGCCACAAGACGTGACGATGACCGTCACGCCGGATAGAATAAACCAAAGTCCGGCCGGACCGAATACAATAGACCGGATTCATTTGAACTACGTCATGATGTAGCCCGGCATAGAGGCGCCGCACACCCCCTATGCTTCACTGATGAAGTTATGGATCATGAATTCCTGGAAGGGTTTAAACCCATAAACATTAACTCATATGATGGCACAACAGACCCCGCAGTATGGATTAAAGATTTTCTCCTACACATGGACATGGCTCGCTGTGATGACTTACATGCCATAAAGTACCTACCACTTAAGCTCAAAGGACCGGCTCGGCATTGGCTGAATAGCCTGCCAGCAAGCTCCATTGGCAGTTGGGAGGATCTGGAAGACGCGTTCCTTGATAACTTCCAGGGCACTTACGTGCGACCACCGGATGTGGATGACTTACGCCACATAACCCAATAGCCCAGAGAGTCAGCTAGGAAATTCTGGACTCGGTTCCTAACCAAAAAGAACCAAATTGTCGACTGTCCGGATGCCGAATCCTTAGCAGCCTTCAAGCATAACATCCGTGACGAATGGATCGCCCGACACCTCGGCCAAGAGAAGCCAACATCCATGGCAGCCCTCATGACACTCATGACCCACTTTTGCGCAGGCGAGGACAGCTGGCTGGCTCGTAGCAACATCACACCCAAAAACTCAGGCGATTCAGACGCCAGGGACAACAACGACACGCCACGACGAAATAGACACAAGCGTCGCAACAATGGCGACAACGCCGAAGACACGACAGTCAATGCCATATTCAGAGGATTTAAATCCGGACAGCGGAAAAGGCCATTCGAAAGAAACAGTCCGGGCTCATCCAGTTTGGACCGCATACTGGATCGCTCATGTCAAATTCACGGCACCCCCGATAAACCAGCCAACCACATTGTCGGTGTCAAAACTGACGGATCTCGGGTAGGGGGTCCCGATCTGTGCGTCTAAGGCTAATGGTAACTAGAGGCAAGGGACACGATGTTTTACCCAGGTTCGAGCCCTCTTGATGGAGGTAAAACCCTACTTCCTGCTTGATTGATCTTGATGATATGAGTATTACAAGAGTTGATCTACAACGAGATCATAGAGGCTAAACCCTAGAAGCTAGCCTATGATGATTATGATTGTTCCTATATGGATCAACCCCTCTGGTTTATATAGACACCGGAGGGGGCTAGGGTTTACACAGAGTCGGTTGCAAAGAAGGAAATCTATTATCCGGATCGCCAAGCTTGTCTTCCACGCAAAGGAGAGTCCCATCCGGACACGGGATGAAGTCTTGAGTCTTGTATCTTCACGGTCCAACAGTCCGGCCAAAGTATATAGTCCGGCTGGCCGGATACCCCCTAATCCAGGACTCCCTTAGTAGCCCCCTGAACCAGGCTACAATGACGATGAGTCCGACGCGTAGTTTGTCTTCGGCATTGCAAGGCGGGTTCCATCTCCGAATACTCCAAAGTAAACCCCGAACACTTAAATTGTGTCCGCTCTGTGAGACGATTTTCACATACCACCATAGAGAGAACGATATTTCACAAATATAATCTGCTGACAACTTTAGATGAAGTGACACGACAAAATGGCCGAGTCATTATTGAATCGTCTTCCCACAGCCAGCTACCGCACATATCGAGGCAGTTTCCTCGGCACGTCGTGTCAAAGCAGAGATCATGTCCCCTTATCACGGGATTCTCATCAATACGGGTATGGGTAACCCAACCGCGCCATCAATCGTGGCGCTTGGGAAATAAGAAATTTTCAACGGGCAAGTGGGGAGGCGCATCGTTTTCGTCACCTCTATAAAGGGATAAGGATTCCCCATTTTTACCCATGCCTTCTTCCTCCTTCGCTTATCCATTCTTGCCCCCCTCGAGCTCCAGCGCCCTAGTTCACACCTTCTCCGCACAGCCAAACATGTCCGGAGCAGGAGGCAAGTGGGTGGCCTCCACCGTCAAGGAGGAGCATATTACGAAGCTCCTAGCGGCCGGATACTTGCCCGCAGATATCGCGCACCGGCTACTGGACGCAGGGCAGATCATTCGGACTCTGGAACCCCATGAGAGGGTCGTGTTCGTCGCCCACTTCGTCTGTGGACTGGGGTTTCCACTTCATCCCTTTGTCCGCGGGATCATGTTTGACTACGGGCTGGACTTCCATGATCTAGCCCCAAACTTCGTCATCAACATCTCGGCATTTATCGTCGTGTGCGAGGCCTTCCTCCGCATCAAGCCTCACTTCGGCTTGTGGCTACGAATCTTCTGCGTGAAGCCGAAGATCGTGAGCGGCCAGCAAGCGGAGTGCGGAGGCGCCATGGTGGGCAGGATGCCCAATGTTACCTGGCTTGACGGTTCCTCCGCGGAGACCGTGAAAGGGTGGCAATCGGGGTGGTTCTACATCACCGAGCCATGCGACACCAACTGGGCGGCGGCCCCCGAATTCCGATCCGGAATTCCCATGCGGCTCACCTCCTAGGAAAAGAAGGGTGAGGGAGTCCTGGACTTGGGGTGTCTGGATAGCCGAACTATCATCATTGGCCGGACTCCAAGACTATGAAGATACAGGATTGAAGACTTCGTCCTGTGTCCGGATGGGACTTTCCTTGGCGTGGAAGGCAAGCTTGGCGATACGGATATGTAGATCCCCTACCATTGTAACCGACTCTGTGTAACCCTAGCCCTCTCCGGTGTCTATATAAACCGGAGGGTCTTAGTCTGTAGGATGAACAACAATCATACCATAGGCTAGCTTCTAGGGTTTAGCCTCCTTGATCTCGTGGTAGATCTACTCTTGTACTACCCATATCATCAATAGTAATCAAGTAGGAGTAGGGTTTTACCTCCACCGTGAGGGCCCGAACCAAGGTAAAAACATCGTGTCCCTTGTCTCCTGTTACCATCCGCCTAGACGCACAGTTCGGGACCCCCTACCCGAGATCCGCCGGTTTTGACACTGACATTGGTGCTTTCATTGAGAGTTCCTCTGTGTCGTCACCTATAGGCCCGATGGCTCCTTCGATCATCAAGAACAACATGGTCCGGGGTGAGACTTTTCTCCCCGGACAGATCTTCGTATTCAGCGGCTTCACACTGTGGGCCAATTCACTTGGCCATCTGGAGCAGATCGAAAGCTACGCCCCTGGCCATCAGGTCAGATTTGGAAGATTGAACTATACGGCCGACATCCGCGGAGACTTGATCTTCGACAGATTCGAGCCACAGCCGAGCGCGCCGCACTGTCACGATGGGCATGATTTAGCTCTGCTGTCGGACAGTGCCCTAGAGGCCGCACAAGAGTCCGCCCCGACCTTTAGCTCGGAGCCGACCGCGCCGACCGAGGGTGTGTGGCTGGACACCACCTCGGGGGCTGCTACCTCTATGACGATAGAGCCGAACACTGACCCTGTCCCTTGCGAAGCTCGTGACTCCAAGGCACCGGACTCCTCTCCGGACCCCGAACCTTCCGCGCCCCGCCAATCGAATCCGATTGGGCGCCGATCATGGAGTTCACCGTTGCGGACATCTTTCAGCACTCACCTTTTGGCAACATCCTGAATTCGCAAAAGTGTCTCTCTTTATCAAGAGAGCCCTGGCCGGATTATGGTCAGAACGGTTGGGATGCAGACAATAAAGAAATTCAAAGCCCACTCACCACCCACTTCGTAGCCACTGTCGATGACCTAACCGACATGCTAGACTTCGACTCCGAAGACTTCGATGGTATGGACAACGATGCAGGAGACGACCAAGAACCAGCACCTACAGGGCACTGGAAAGCCACCTCGTCATATGACATATACATGGTGGATACCCCAAAGGATGGGAATGGCGATGAACCAGCGGAGGATGACCCCTCCAAAAAGCAGCCTAAGCGCCGACGTCAGCGGCGCCGCTCCAAATCCCGCCACAGCAAGAATGGAGATTCCGGCACCGGAGATAATAACACCCCGGACAGTGCCGAAGACAACCCCCTCCAGCAAGATTCAGCACAGGAGGACGGAGAAGCCAGCCCTTGTGAGAGAGCGGCAGACGAAGAGGTAGAGGACGATAATTACATGCCTCCCTCCGGAGACGAGGCAAGCCTCGACGACAACGAATTTGTCGTGCCTGAGGATCCCGTCGAACAAGAGCGTTTCAAACGCAGGCTTATGGCCACGGCAAGCAGCCTCAAGAAAAAGCGGCAACATCTTAGAGCTGACCAAGACTTGCCAGCCGACAGATGGACTGAAGTCCTTGCGGCCGAAGAGTATGAACTCGAACGCCCCTCCAAAAGTTACCCCAAACGCAAGCTGTTGCCCCGATTAGAGGAGGAAGCACATAAACCTACATCAGCAGCGCACAATACGGCCGACCGGCCACCTCGTGGCCGCGACAGAGAGGCCTTTAGGCCCTCCACTAAAGCCGCACCCCGGCGTCGCTCGAAAAGTACAAAGCCACGAGGGAATGTGCCGGACTTGCGAGTCATATTGGAGGATAAGGCAAGGCAAACAAGATCGATCTACGGATCGCGTGGGTGCCCTACGATACGCGACAACAACCGTCACGCCGGATACAGCAACCCCGGCCGGGCCGAAACACAGTAGACAAAGCTCGTTTGAGTTGCGTCGCGATATAGCCCAATACAGAGGCGCCGCACACCCACTATGCTTCACAGATGAAGTAATGGATCATCAAATCCCCGAAGGGTTCAAACCCGTGAACATTGAATCCTTCGATGGCACAACAGATCCTGCAGTTTGGATCGAAGACTATCTCCTTCATATCCACATGGCCCGCGGTGATGATCTTCATGCCATCAAATACCTCCCACTCAAGCTTAAAGGACCAGCTCGGCATTGGCTCAACAGCCTGCCAGTAGAATCAATTGGGTGTTGGGAGGACCTGGAAGCCGCATTCCTCGATAACTTCCAGGGCACATATGTGCGACCACTAGACGCCGATGACCTAAGCCACATAATTCAGCAGCCAGACGAATCGGCCAGACAATTCTGGACACGGTTCTTAACCAAGAAAAATCAAATCATCGACTGTCCGGATGCAGAGGCCCTTGCAGCGTTCAAACACAACATCCGCGACGAATGGCTTGCCCGGCACCTAGGACAGGAAAAGCCAAAATCAATGGCAGCCCTCACATCACTCATGACCCACTTCTGTGCGGGAGAAGACAGCTGGCTAGCTTGCAGTAACAACCTAACCAAAAAATCTGGTAGTTCGGATACCAAAGACAGCAATGGCAGGTCGCGTCGCAATAAGCACAAACGCCGCATTAACGGCGATAATACTGAAGATACAGCAGTCAACGTCGGATTCAGAGGCTCTAAACCCGGTCAGCGGAAAAAGCCATTCAAAAGAACTACTCCAGGCCCGTCCAATTTGGATCGGATACTCGATCGCTCGTGCCAGATACACGGCACCCCCGAAAAGCCAGCTAATCACACCAACAGAGATTGTTGGGTGTTCAAACAGGCAGGCAAGTTAATCGCCGAAGGCAATGACAAGGGGCTTCATAGCGATGACGAGGAGGAGACACGATCGCCGAACAATAGAGGACAAAAGGGATTCCCCCCAAAAGTGCGCACGGTGAACATGATATACACAACCCACATACCCAAAAGGGAGCGGAAGCGTGCGCTCAGGGACGTATACGCGATGGAGCCAGTCACGCCAAAGTTCAATCCGTGGTCCTCTTGCCCGATCACTTTCGATCGAAGGGACCACCCCACCAGTATCCGCCATGGCGGATTCGCCACATTGGTTTTAGACCCAATCGTCGACGGGTTTCACCTCACTAGAGTCCTGATGGACGGCGGCGGCAGCCTGAACCTGCTTTATCAGGATACAGTGCGCAAGATGGGCATAGACCCCTCAAGGATTAAACCCACAAAGACGACCTTCAAAGGCGTCATACCAGGTGTAGAGGCCAATTGTACAGGCTCAGTCACACTTGAAGTGGTCTTCGGATCCCCGGATAATTTCTGAAGCGAGGAGTTAATCTTTGACATAGTCCCGTTCCGCAGCGGCTATCATGCACTGCTCGGACGAACCACATTCGCAAAGTTCAATGCGGTGCCGCACTACGCATACCTCAAGCTCAAGATGCCAGGCCCTCGAAGAGTCATCATGGTCAACGGAAACACCGAACGCTCTCCCCGAACGAAGGAGCACACAGCGTCTCTCGCGGCGGAAGTACAGAGTAGCCTCCTAAGGCAATTCTCGAGTCCGGCCGTTAAACGACCGGACACCGTCAAGTGCGCCCGGAGTAACCTAAAACAAGACCAGCTGGCACATTCGGAGCACGCATAGCAATGCGGCCCCAACCCCAGCCCTCGCGAAATCGCGAGACCAGTACCACGCGTACATCACTACGCTCTGGAGATACCATGGGCATAGGGGGAGGAGCACGACCATGGCATGCCCAGAGTGCGGAACAACCACACCAGGGGCTCCCAAATTTGTCATTCTTTTTTTTCTTATCCTCAGGACTCCGTTTTTCAGAAGCCCTGTCCGGCAGTTGATTTGCCGAACTCACGATGCAACAGCCAGGGAAGCATAAAAGCTACGACGAGTATCCAGGTGGTCTCCATTACGAGCATTATACCTATTTTACATACCATTCCGTAGCCTACCCCTGGAGGGGGACATGTTAAATAGTCCCACCCCTCGCTTATCGCACTATTTTGTATCATTCTGCCTTTATTGCAGTATCTTTTGAATAAACAATGCATCGCTTTTTGCCTATCATTGCATTCCTTTCTATATATGTTCACTTATGACATGTTGCACCCGTACGCCTTGGTATGGCCAAATACACCAGGGGATTAAGTTCCCCAAAGTATGGTGTGATAAGTCCAGACACTTTCACAAGTGCGGCACCCCGAACTTATAGCATTATATGCATCGGCTCCGAATCATGTCTTGGGTCAATAGTTGGGTTTGCCCGGCTCCCATGTTTTGGTACCTTACGTTCCGTTATATCGGCTAAGGTAGCGCTGGGAGAACCACTACGATTATGCCCCAGTTGAGCTCGGTTGAGCACCTCAGTGCAGAAAGCTAAAACTGACCGTCATGATAAGGCGAGAGCTGGTCGCTGTTTGAGAGGTCCTTTCGAGTCCCTAAAGACTTATGCCGCTTAGAGCAAGGAGCCGGCTTTGTCCGGCCCCAGGCGTGGATAGTGCCCCAAATTCGGCCTTCCAAATACTAGGGGCTTCGCCGAAATTTAAAATTATAGAATTCTATGGCTAAGTGAGAGTGTTCAAGCATTATAAGTCTAGTTGCCTCGTTCGTTGTGTTGAGCGCCTCCCTAGAAGGACCCAAAAATGGGAACAAGAGCGCTCAAGTTTATCCCGAACACCCCATCACTCGTGGCATGGGGGCCGAAGCCAACGACTTGCCATCTCTCAGATTTGATAAACGGCCGCACAGAAGGTAATATTTTAAATTAACAAGCGTTGCTTAGTGCATATGAACAAAGTTTTCAGCGCACAGGATAACAAAATGCGAGTGTACTCAAAAATTATAGCTTTGGAGAATTCACCCGCAATAATGGGGGCACCCTTTAGGACACCCTTATAATACATCTCGGGCGTGCGATACTCCTTGCCCGACGGTGGCGCGTCTGTCACAAGCTTCTCGGCGTCCATCTTGCCCCAATGCACCTTAGCGCGGGCAAGGGCCCGACGGGCACCTTCAATACAGGCGGAGTGCTTGATGACGTCAACCCATGGACAGGCGTCCACCAGCCGCCGCACCAGACCGAAGTAGCTCCCAGGCATGGCTTCTTTGGGCCACAGCCGAACTATGAGGCCCTTCATGGCCTGTTCGGCCACCTTGTGGAGCTCGACCAGCTGCTTCAGCTGGTCGCTCAGGGGCACCGGATGTCCGGCCTCAGCATACTGAGACCAGAATACCTTCTCCGTCGAGCTCCCCTCCTCGGCTCTATCGAATGCGGCAGCATCGAACACGCTACGGGGCAGATCTGCGAACGCTCCTGGAGAGCTCTGAATTCAGGTAAGTAACAAGTAGTTCACTTTCACATGCTTGCTTTGCATGAAGAATGCCTTACCCGTCGCTATCTTCTTTACTGCCTCGATTTCCTGGAGGGCCTTTTGGGCTTTGGCCTTAGCAGCTTTGGCACTCTCAAGAGCCGACGCAAGCTCGGACTCTCGAGTCTTCGAGTCACGCTCCAAACTCTCGTGTTTTTCCATGAGAGCCTGGAGCTCTTGTCGCACCTCCGCCACCTGCGCCTCCTGCTTCTCTCGCTCGGCGCGCTCCGCGGCCACATTGCGTTCGGCTGCAGACACCGCCTCCTTCAGGGTCGCCACCTTGTTTGTAGCCCCTGCAATACCCATGTTATTCCTGTCATTTTTTGCAACCAAATCCTTTTCTATAAGGTACAACTTTAATAAGGTGTTACTTACCTTCCTTGTCCTCGAGCTGCTTCTTGGCACGGCCGAGCTCGCTCTCGGACCGCTCGAGGCTCTGCTTCAAGGCATTGACCTCCGCAGTCAGTGCGGCAGAGGCCAGCAGCGCAACCTGCATTCCGATATTGACATATTTGTGTTAGACTCATGCGTATATATTTTTAGATCCTCAGTCCGGCTTTTCTTTCCGAACACCGAACTGAGCATCAGGGGCTACTGTCTATGCGGTACTATTTCACATATCTTAAAATCATTACCTCAAAGCCTGTTAGAAGGCTGGTGCAGGCTTCGATCAGCCCGCTCTTGGCGGACTGAACTTTCTGAATCACCGCACTCATAACAGTGCGGTGTTCCTCTTTGATGGAAGCGCCGTTGAGCGCCTCCAGCAAGTTATCCGGCGCCTTCGGTTGGACGGAGGTCGCCGGCATCGCCGTCCCGCCCTTCTTATGAAGGGGCCGCCCGTCGGACTCCAGAACCACCAAAGGTTCCGGCGCGGAGTCTGGCCCGAAGTCCGGGAGGTTGCCCTGCGGCACCTCCGGGGCCTCCTCCTCCTGGCCGGTCCCCTTCTGGGACCCCGCCTTGGGGTCGTCTGTGTCGCAAGGGGAGGAGGCGGTCGGAAGTGAAGCACTATTCACATCCGGCAAACCCAGGGACCCGCTCGACGAAGCGGGGAGATCATCCTTGGGCGGACTACATGGTTGTGTTCGGCATTAGAGGACACAATGCGGCAAAAGGAAAATCATAAGTTATGCTGGGATTCGGAAGCTTATGATCTCACCAGGGGCTTGGCCCTCGAGGGCCGCTCCTCCTCGCCATCGTCGGCGTTGGTGGAACAGTCTAGAGGAAGGGTCCTTCCCTTCTTGGACCCTTCGGCCTCCCCCATTGGGGAAGCCTTCCTCTTCTTCTCTTCCCCCGCTGGGGGAGAGGCCTCTTTCTTCTCCTCCTCGTCCTTGTGGGAGGAGTCCGCCTTGGAGTCATCGGACGATGAGTCTGATAACACCTGGCGCCGGGAACTCCTCCGAGTTCCCGGGGCCTTCTTCTTGGCCTTCTTCTCCGGCACCACGTAAGGCGCCGGAGCCAGCAGTCCCGTCAAACGGGCATCCGCTGGTTCTTCGGGCAAGGGAGCCGGGCAGTTAACCTGCCAGGACGTCTTCTGCCAAGCCTGTCAAAGGTAAAGGGAGTTTTAGATCCCGCATAGAGTCAAACTATGGAAAGCAAGTGTCCCGTAAAGGATAAAATAGCTTAGCTCGCCGGCTTGACGTTGCAAGCTGAATCCGCGATCTTCGGTAGCGGATGGGGGAGCCTCGGCGCCCCTGAACAGTACCCTCCAGGCATCTTCGTACGTAGTGTCGAAGAGCCTGCTCAAGGTTGGGTGCTGTGTCGGATCAAACTCCCACAGATTGAAAGCCCGCTGTTGGCACGAGAGAATCCGGCGGATGAGCATGACCTGGATTACGTTGACAACCTTGAGCTTCTTGTTCACCAGGGTTTGGACGCAGGATTGAAGTCCGGTCAGCTCCTCTGAATCACCCCACGTCAGGCCCTTCTCTTTCCAGGAGGTGAGCCGTGTGGGGATCCCAGATCTGAATTCGGGGGCCGCTGCCCATTTAGGGTCACGCGGCTCGGTGATGTAGAACCACCCCGATTGCCACCCTTTGATGGTTTTCACGAAGGCGCCCTCGAGCCTTGTAATGTTGGGCATCTTGCCCACCATGGCGCCTCCGCACTCCGCTTGGCAGCTGCCCACCACCTTCGGCTTGACATTAAAAGTCTTCAGCCATAAGCCGAAGTGGGGCTGGGCGCAGAGGAAGGCCTCGCACACGACGATGAACGACGAGATGTTGAGGATGAAATTCGGGGCCAGATCATGGAAATCTAGGCCGTAGAAGAACATGAGCCCCCGGACAAATGGGTGGAGTGGGAAGCCTAGTCCGCGGAGGAAATGGGGAAGGAACACCACCCTCTCATGGGGCCTGGGGGTGGGGATGAGCTGCCCCTCGTCGGGGAGTCGGTGCGCGATATCGCTGGACAAGTATCCGGCCTTGCGCAGCCTCTTGATGTGCCCCTCCGTGACGGAGGAGGCCATCCACTTGCCTCCCGCTCCGGACATGGTTGGAGAAGGTTGAGGTGAGATGTGCGGACTTGGGCGCTGGAGCTCGAGTGCGCAGAGATGGTTAAGCAAAGGAGGAAGAAGGCGTAGGTGAAAAGGTGGATTCTTATCCCCCTATATATGAGTGGACGAAACTATGCATCCCCACCGGCCCAGTAAAACTCGCTTATCTCCCAAGCGCCGCAATCAATGGCGCGGTTGGATTACCCATGCCCATATTGATGAGAATCCCGGAATAAGGGGACACGATCTCTGCTTTGACAGGACGTGCCAAGGAAACCGCTTCGCTAAACGCGCTGAGGTGGAACAATAAAAACAATTCGAATAAAGGCTTGGCCGTGGTGTGACGTTATGCCACGAAATATGTCAGCAGATTGAACTTGTGTAAATATTATTCTCTCTACGGTGGTATGTGGAATTTATTTTGCAGAGCCGGACACTATCCTGGTGTTCACAATCTTCTATGAATTATTCGGAGGAGGAACCCGCCTTGCAATGCCGAAGACAATATGTGCGCCGGACTCGTCGTCATTGAAGCCTGGTTCAGGGGCTACTGAGGGAGTCCTGGACTAGGGGGTGTCCGGATAGCCGAACTATCATCATTGGCCGGACTCCAAGACTATGAAGATACAAGATTGAAGACTTCGTCCCGTGTCCGGATGGGACTTTCCTTGGCGTGGAAGGCAAGCTTGGCGATACGGATATGTAGATCTCCTACCATTGTAACCGACTCTGTGTAACCCTAGCCCTCTCCGGTGTCTATATAAACTTGAGGGTCTTAGTCCGTAGGACGAACAACAATCATACCATAGGCTAGCTTCTAGGGTTTAGCCTCCTTGATCTCGTGGTAGATCTACTCTTGTACTACCCATATCATCAATATTAATCAAGCAGGAGTAGGGTTTTACCTCCACCGTGAGGGCCCGAACCTGGGTAAAAACATCGTGTCCCTTGTCTCCTGTTACCATCCGCCTAGACGCACGGTTCGGGACCCCCTACCCGAGATCCGCCGGTTTTGACACCGACAAAGGGCTTGGCTTGGGGTGAACCTGCGGAGCTGACAGGACTTTAGAACTGCATCAAGAGTATGATGGACAAGAAAATCAAGATCGTCAACATGGTCCAGGTCATGCTCGTCCGCCGCATTCTTCCGTGCCAAAGACGGGCATTTACTCTGTGGGAGTTCGTCCCGGCCGAACACCAGACACTTCAAGAGCTCTACTGCACGACACACAAGGACGCATGGAAGGTGCTGTTCAAGGCCTCCGAAATACCTCCTCCCATATCCGAGGAACGCGGACTTCACGCCACGCGGCTCCCCCATCCGGTAAGTTTTCTGATCATCACCAGATGTAGTTTTCCCAGCGTACTATTGGGAGGATTTTAAATCATCGTGTGTATTTAATCAGGAGTACGTGGTGACGGTTGAGCAGATTGACTGTCCGGCACCACTACTAGAAGGTCCAACGACCGCTCACCTGACGGAGATGCTAGTCCGGGCGCGTTACAAGTTGCCAGAAAAGAAGGCCGAAAAGAAGGCCCCAGGGACCAGGAAGGGTCTCCAACGTAAGGTCGTACCGGACGCCTCGTCCGAAGACGATGAGGCACTCTCCTCCCACGAAGGGGAGGAGGAAAAGGAAAGGGCCGCCCCATCCGAGGAGGCCGAAGGGCCTAAGAGGGCGGTCCAGGGGACTAGGAAGGGTCCTCGGCGCAAGGCCGTCATAGGCTCGTTGTCCTAGGACGACGAGGCAGATTCCTCCTGCGGAGGCGGGGGTAAACACGAGGAAATTCCACCTCCCAGCACTGGGGAGGAGAAGAGAAGGAAAGCTGCCCCGCAGGGGGAGGCCAGGACGCCCAAGAAGGGAAAGGCGTCCCTTCCGGATCACTCCGCCACGGCTGCCTACAGTGAGGAGGAGTGGCTGCCCAGGGGCAAGCCCCTAGTAAGATCGTAGGTATCCGCACTCTGTTATACTTTAGTGCGACTTAGCTTCATAGATTGTTGTAACACCGAACATGTATATGCAGTCCGGCCAGGGCCCATCCCGAGGTATCCTCTTCGGATGGGTCCTTGAGCGATTCGGCAATGAATTCGCTCCCGACGGCCACTTCCCCTCAGCCTGCGGATGACACGGAGGTGTTGTCCCAAAGGGTCCCAGAGTAGGGGGATGCGACTCTGGAGACGCCCCAAGGCGAAATTCCATACGCCGGACATACGGGGCGTATGATCCCCTCGGATTATGCCGACGAGAGCCGTAGCAAGTTGGGCTCTCAGCCAGACACTGTACCGGAACCTCCAAGGGTTCCGGATTCGGGCAGGAAGCCCCTCGCTAAGGAGGGCGAGCCGACCGTGCCGATGACTTCCGTTGCGCCAGAGGCGCCGGATAGTCTGCTGGAAGTGCTTCGCGGCGCTTCCATGGACGAAGAGCACGGTACTCTTATGAGTGCGGTGATTCAGAAGGTTCGGTCCGCCAAGAGCGGATTGACCGAAGCCTGCACCAGCCTCCTGACAGGCTTTGAGGTAAGTGATCAAAAGTGTGTGAAATTATCACCCAATAGATAGTATGTTCGGAAAGAAAAGCCAAACGGAGGGTCAATTTTTTAATCCGCAGGAGTCTAATAGTAGGTGTCTATGTGAATAAGCAGGCAGTGCTGCTTGCCACTGCTGCCTGCACAGCCGAGGTCGCCGGACTCAAACGGGACCTTGAGCAGGCCGAAGAGGAGCTCAGCAACACCAAAGAGGCAGCTCGAAGAGAACAAAGGTGAGTGATACCCCGTTCACATATCATATAGAGGAGAAAAAATTGGTGACGCTAACAAAAAGCGTCATGATTTTATAATAGTGGCCACGACCGAAGTGGCGGCCCTGAACAAAGCGCTATCCGAGGCTGAAGATAAGGCGGCCACGGAGTGTATTGAGCGTGAAAAGCAAGATGCTAGGGTGGGCGAGGTACAGCAAGAGCTCCAGGAGCTCGGCAAGAAGTTCGAGTCCTTGGAGCGTGACTTCAAGACGAAAAAGTCTAAGCTTGCGAAGGCCCTTGTGAGCATGAAAGACGCCAAGGCCGAAGCCCAAAAGGCCTAGCAGGAAATCCAAGCGGCCAAGAAGATAGCGGCGGGTAAGACATTCTTTATGCAAAGCAAGCATGTGGAGGAGACATTTCTTTTACTTACCCGAATTCGGAGCTCTCCAGGGGCATTCGCAGATCTGCCACAGATGTCGTGGAGTTCTACCGTGCCGAAGAGGGGAGCTCAACGGAGAAGTTGTTCTGGTCCCAGTATGCTGGAGCCAAACACTCGATGCCTCTGAGTGACCAATTGAAGCAATTGGTTGAACTCCACAGGGCGGCCGAAGTGGCTATGAAAGATTTCATAGTCCGGATGTGGCTTGGTGAGCCCCTTCCAGCCAGCTACTTTGGCCTGATAAAGCGGATGGTAGATGCCTGTCCGCGACTTGAAGTGATCAAGTGATCCGTTTGCATTGAGGGTGCCCGCCGAGCCTTTGCCCATGCAAAGGTGCATTGGGGCAAGCTGGATGCGGAGAAGCTTGTGAAGGATGGACCACCGGAGGGCAAGGTGCATCGTTGTCCCAAGAAATATTATGATGGCGTTATTAAAGGCGCTCGCCTCGTGGCCGATGAATGTACCAAGGATACGATCTTTGAGTGAATGTACTCCTGTCGTTTTTGTAATATAAAAACTAAGTTGTTTGCGCTATATAGCGCTTTGTTGATTTAAAATATTACCTTCTGTGTGGCTGTTTATAAAATTCTGAAAGTAGGCCAGTCGTCGGCTTCCCCCCCCCCCCCCCGCTCGTAACTAGTACTGGGGTGTTCGTGGAAAACCCAAAACACTCTTTTATCCAAATTTTTGGTCCTTGAAGGAGGTGTTTGGCGCAGCGAACAAGGCAATCAGATTATGCGGCTTTATAACTCTCACTTAGCCATAGAAGTCCACAATTTTAAATTGCGGCGAAGCCCCGAGAATTCGGAAAGCCGAATTGGGGCGCTATACACGCCTAAATCGGACGAGGCCGACTCCTCGCCTAAAGCGGAAAAAATCTTTAAGGATTTTAAGACCTCTCGAATAGCGACCAGCTCTCGCCGCATCATGACAGTCAATTTTCGGCTTTCTCTACTGAGGTGCTCGTCCGGAAGAACCGAAACAAAATCGCAGTAGTTCTCCCTGTGCTACCTTAGCCGATATAACGGAACGTAAGGCACCAAAACAAGGGAGCCGGGCAAACCCAACTATAGACCCAAGACATGATTCGGAGCTGATGCATATAATGCTATAAGTTCGGGGTGCCGCACTGTCGAAAGTGTTCGGACTTATCTTGCCGTATTATGGGGCGCCATAAGAAGCCCCTGGCAAACTGAACGTACCAAGGTGTACGGATTCAATATTAAATAAACATTTATAGGAAAAAAATGTGAAGATAGGAAGAATAAGCCGACGCTATATATTGTTTCCCATTGTAAGGTAATACGTCCGAGCGTATGTGTACAATTGATGCATTAAGCAGAAAAAATAGGACTATTTGACATGTCCTATCCAAGGGTGGGCCACATGTTGGTATATAAAACAGGTATAACGATCGTTAATAGATACCACCTGGGTATTCCCTTTGTGCGCAGAGCCTTTTGCCTCCTTGGTTTTCCCTCCTGTGAGGAGTCCGGCTCTCTGAAGAGGCTGCCAAAAGTAGGGTCCTGAAAGATAAAGGGGGTTATTAAAGTAGGTTGCGGCTGAACCGCACTTTTGACTGCATCACTATTGCACCTCCGCCTATGCCCATGGTATTTTGAGTGCGTAATTGTGTATGCGCGGCGCGAATGCTGCCTGAATGGGGCTGGAGCGGAGGCCAGACTGCTAGTCACGCTCTTGGCGTGCCTGGCGATCCTGTTGCGGGGTACTCTGGACTCGCTTGACTGTGTTTGGGGTTGTTGTCGCCGGATTGGTGGTTTGTCGGAGAAGGCTGCTTTGTACTTCTACTGCGATGGCTGTAGTATGCTCTTCTGTACGGAGAGAGCGGTCCGTGTTTCCGTTGACTGTTATGACCCCGTGAGGTCCTGGCATCTTGAGCTTGAGGTATGCATAGTGTGGTACCGCATTGAATCGAGCGAATGCGGTTCGTCCAAGCAGTGCATGATAGCCACTACAGAAAGGGATGATATCGAAGATTAACTCCTCGCTTCGGAAGTTATCCCGAGATCCGAAGACCACTTCCAGTGTTATGGAGCCCGTGCAGCGGGCCTCTACTCCTGGAATTACACCTTTGAAGGTGGTTTTGGTGGGCTTGATCCTTGAAGGGTCGATGCCCATTTTGCGCACTGTGTCCTGATAAAGCAGGTTCAGGCTGCTGCCGCCGTCCATAAGGACTCACGTGAGGTGGAATCCGTCGATGATTGGGTTTAGGACCAATGCGGCTGAACCGCCGTGACGGATGCTGGTAGGGTGATCCCTATGATCAAAAGTGATCTGATAGGCTGACCATGGGTTGAACTTTGGGGCAACTGGCTCCATTGCATAGACGTCCCTTAGTGCCCGCTTTCGTTCCCATTTGGGAATGTGGGTGGCGTAGATCATATTGACCGTTTTCACCTGGGGAGGAAATTTCTTCTGTCTCCCCATGTTCGGACTCCGGGGCTCCTCGTCATCGTCGCTGTGCAGCCCCTTGTCCTTGTTCTCGGCATTTATTTTACCGGCCTGTTTGAACACCCAGCAGTCTCTGTTAGTGTGGTTTGCTGGCTTATCCGGGGTGCCATGAATTTGGCACGAGCGATCAAGTATGCGGTCCAGACTGGACGGTCCCTGATTGTTTCTTTTGAACGGCTTTTTCCGCTGACCGGATTTTGAGCCACTGAATCCGTCGTTGACTGCCGTGTCTTCAGTGTTGTCGCCATTGTTCCGTCGCTTATGTCTGTTGCGCCGTGGTTTGCCGTTATTGTCGCGGACATCTGAAGTGCCGGAATTTATTGGCGTGGTGCTACTGCGAGCCAACCAGCTGTCCTCGCCCGCGCAAAAGCGGGTCATGAGTGTCGTGAGGGCCGCCATGGACTTTGGCTTTTCCTGGCTGAGGTGTCGGGCGAGCCACTCGTCGCGGACATTATGCTTAAAGGCCGCCATGGCTTCGGCGTCCGGACAGTCGACAATTTGGTTCTTTTTGGTTAGGAACTGAGTCCAGAATTTCCTGGCTGACTCTCCGGGCTGTTGGGTAATGTGACTCAAGTCATCAGCATCCGGTGGTCGCATGTACGTGCCTTGGAAGTTGTTGAGGAACGCGTCCTCCAGGTTTTCCCAACTGCCGATGGAATTTGCCGGTAGGCTATTTAGCCAGTGCAGGGCCGGTCCTTTGAGTTTAACGGGAAGATATTTTATGGCATGTAGATCGTCACCGCGGGCCATGTGAATGTGGAGAAGGAAATCTTCGATCCATACTGCGGGCTCCGTTGTGCCATCGTATGATTCGATGTTTACGGGTTTAAACCCTTCTGGGAATTCGTGATCCATCACTTCGTCTGTGAAGCAGAGGGGTTGTGCGGCGCCTCTATGCCGGGCTATGTGGCTACACAGTTCGGATGAATCTGGTTGGCTATGTTCGGCCCGGCCGGACTTGTCGATAGTGTATCCGGCGTGATGATCATCGTCACGTGTTGGGACGCGCCCCCGCAATCCGTAGATCGATCTTGGCTGTCCTGCCTTGTTTTCCAGTATATCTTGCAGGTCCTGCCTATTGCCCCGGGCCGTAGTGTATTGGCATAGGGGTGCGGGCTGGAATTCGGGCTGATACGCTGTTTTATCCCGGCCACGATGTGGCCGGTCAGCCGTGTGGCGCTCGAGTCCATATTCCTCGGCTGCCAGGACTTCAGTCCATCTGTCTGTGAGCAGGTCTTGATCAGCTTGGAGCTGTTGCCGCTTCTTTTTCAGGCTCCTTGCAGTGGCCATAAGCCGGCGCTTGAAGCGCTCCTGCTCTATGGGGTCCTCAGGCACGCCGAACTCATCGTCGTCGAGGCTAATCTCGTCTTCGGATGGGGCATGTAGTTGTCCTCCTCCGGGTATCCGTCCGTCGCTTGTTCGTCTGGGCTGACCTGCCAGTCTTCCTGTTCGGCCTGCTCGATGGCAGGCTAATCGGGGTTGTATTCGTCTTCGGCATCATCTGGATTGTTTTTGTCTCCTGTGCCGGTATTGCTATGGCGGGGCTTGGAGCGGCGCCGATGACGCCCATGCTTTGCTTTCCTCCTTGAGGGGTTATCTTCCATTGCCTCATCGTCGTTGGTTTCTTTCGGAGTGTCCACCATGTATATATCATACGAGGAGGTGGCTGTCCAGCGCCCCGTGGGCGGTGGTTCTTGTTCTTCTCCTACATCGTCGTCCACACCGTTGATGTCTTCAGAGTCGAAGTCAAGCACGTCGGTCAAATCATCGATCGTGGCAATGAAGTGGGTGGTGGGTGGGCAACGAATTCCCTCATTGCCTGCTTCCCACTCGAGCTGGACATAGTTCGGCCAAGAGTCTCCTAACAAAGAGAGATACTTTAACGAGTTCAGCATGTTGTCAAAGGGCGAGTGCTAGAAGATATCCGCAGCGGTGAACTCTATACCGAAGCCCAACCAGATTCGGCGGGCTCAGGGGTGCACGGACTGGAACCTACAGCCGGACACAAGTCCGGGGGTCCGGTGTCACAGGCTTCCTTGGGGGTGGAGTCTGTGCTCGGCTCTACCGCCGATAAGTGTGCGTCCTCCGGGGCGGGGTCCATCCACCCGTCCTCGGACGGTGCGATCTGCCCCGGATTTAGGTCCGGAGCTCCTGCAGGTGCAATATACCGAGTATTGTCCGGCAGCAGGTCTAAGCCATGCTCGTCATGACTGTTCGGTGCTCCCAGCATAGGCCCGAATCCGTCGAAGATCAAGTCTCCGCGGACATCGGCCGTGTAGTTCAAGTTTCCGAACCTGACCTCATGGCTAGGGGCGTAGCTGTCGATCTGCTCCAGATGGCCAAGCGAATTGGCCCGTAGTGCGAAGCCGCCGAACACGACGATCTGTCCAGGGAGAAAAGTCTCACCCTGGACCGCGTTGTTGTTGATGATTGAAGGAGCCATTGATCCTTGCAGTGACGGCGCAGAGGAACTCTCAACGAAAGCACCAATGTGGGTGCCAAAACCGGCGGATCTCGGGTAGGGGGTCCCGATCTGTGCGTCTAAGGCTAATGGTAACAGGAGGCAAGGGACACGATGTTTTACCCAGGTTCGGGCCCTCTCGATGGAGGTAAAACCCTACTTCCTGCTTGATTGATCTTGATGATATGAGTATTACAAGATTTGATCTACCACGAGATCATAGAGGGTAAACCCTAGAAGCTAGCCTATGATGATTATGATTGTCCCTATACGGATCAACCCCTCCGGTTTATATAGACACCAGAGGGGGCTATGGTTTACATAGAGTCGGTTGCAAAGAAGGAAATCTATTATCTGGATCGCCAAGCTTGTCTTCCACGCAAAGGAGAGTCCCATCCGGACACGGGACGAAGTCTTGAGTCTTGTATCTTCACGGTCCAACAGTCCGGCGAAAGTATATAGTCCGGCTGGCCGAATACCCTCTAATCCAGGACTCCCTCACAGGCCAACAAGGAATGCTGGGTGTTTAAACAGCCGGCAAGTTGAATGCCGAAAACAAGGAAAAGGGGCTGCATAGCGACGATGACGAGGAGCCCCGACCGCCGAACACGGGAGGACAGAAGAAATTCCCTCCCCAGGTGAAAACAGTAAATATGATATACGCAACCCATATTCCCAAGCGGGAACGGAAGCGTGCACTAAGGGACCTTTATGCGATGGAACCAGTCACCCCAAAGTTCAACCCATGGTCCTCTTGTCCGATCACCTTTGATCGCAGGGACCATCCTACCAGTATATGTCATGGAGGTTCGACCGCATTGGTCCTTGACCCCATCATCGACGGATTCCATCTCACACGAGTCCTCATGGACGGTGACAGCAGCCTGAACCTGCTCTATCAGGATACAGTGTGCAAATTGGGTATCGACCCCTCAAGGATCAAGCCCACAAAAACCACCTTCAAGGGTGTCATACCCGGTGTGGAGGCCTGTTGTACAGGCTCAATCACACTGGAAGTGGTCTTCAGATCTCCGGACAATTTCCGAAGCGAGGAGTTAATCTTCGGCATCGTACCCTTCCGCAGTGGCTATCATGCACTGCTCGGACGAACCGCATTCGCCAAATTCAATGCGGTACCACATTATGCATACCTCAAGCTCAAAATGCCAGGACCTCACGGGGTTATTACAGTTAATGGAAACACAGAGCGCTCGCTCCGCACGGAGGAGCACACTGCGGCCCTCGCGGCGGAAGTACAAAACAGCCTTCTTAGGAAAACAGCCAATTCGGCGATAAAGAACCCAGATACCGTCAAGTGAGTCCGGAGTACTCCGCAACAGGATCATCCGGCACGTCCAGAGCTCGACTAGCAATCCAGCCTCGGCCCTAGTCCCAGTCAAGCGGCGAAATTTGTGTCGCGCATACACAACTACACACTTAAAATACCCAGGGCATAGGCAGAGGCACGGCCATGACACGGTCCACAATGCGGTTCAACCGCCCCGGGACACACGCATCTTTGCACCCCTTTTTTCTTTTAGGTCCCTATCTTCAGGAGGCTCTTCCGAAAGACCGGCTATCGGACACATAGCGGGACAGACACACCAGGAGGACAAGAAGCTTTGGCGTACAAGGGAATCCTCAGGTGGTCTCTGATAACGATCGTTATACCTGTTTTACATACCCGCATACCGCCCGCTCCTGGTCAGGATGTGTCAAACAGTCCTATTCTGCTTATCGCACTACTTGTATATATACGATTTGACATATCATTTGAATAACAAGGGGAAATAGTATGCAATGTCAGCTTGCTATTACATTTATTTACCCCTTTCCTTTACTGCTTATTTATTATACCCGTGCATTTTGGCACGACCAGTTTTCCAGGGGCTTTAGTACCCCATAACCTAGCAAGACAAGTCCGAACACTTTCGACAGTGCGGCACCCCGAACTTATAGCACTATATGCATCAGCTCCGAATCATGTCTTGGGTCAATAGTTGGGTTTGCCCGGCTCCTATGTTTTGGTACCTTACGTTCCGCTATATCGGCTAAGGTAGCGCAGGGAGAACTACTGCGATTGTGTCCGCTTCTTCCGGACAAGCACCTCAGTAGAGAAAGCTGAAAACTGAATGTCATGATAAGGCGAGAGCTGGTCGCTGTTTGAGAGGTCTCAAATCCTTAAAAAAAATTCCGCTTCAGGCGAGGAATCGGCCTCGTCCGATTTAGGCGTGTATAGCGCCCCGAGTCCGTCTTTCCGGATACTAGGGGCTTCGCCAAAATTTAAAATTGTAGACTTCTATGGCTAAGTGAGAGCGATAAAGCCGTATAGTCCGATTGCCTCGTTCGCGGCGCTAAACACCTCCTTAAAAGGACCAAAAACTTGGATAAAGACTGTTTATATTCATCCCGAACACCCCAGTACTAGTTACATGGGGCCGGAAGCCGACGACTAGCCGACTCTCAAGATTTTTTAAAAATGGCTGCACAGAAGGTAATATTTTAAATTAACAAGCGCTACATAGTGCACATGAACTGGTTTTCATAATACAGGATGACATGAGTACATTCATTCAAACATCACATCCTTAGTACATTCATCCGTCACAAGGTGGGCACCCTTAATGACATTGTCATAGTACTATTCGGGGTGGTGATGCTCCTTGCCCTTCGGTGGCCCCTCTGTCACGAGCTTCTCGGCGTCCATCTTTCCCCAGTGCACTTTCACACGGGCCAAGGCCCTGCGTGCACCCTCAATGCAAACGGAGCGCTTAACGACTTCCAGCCGCGGATAGGCATTCACCATCCGCTTGACAAGGCCGAAGTAGCTGCTGGGCAGGGGCTCGCCAGGCCACAGCCGAACTATGAAGTCCTTCATGGCCAGTTCGGCCGCTTTGTGCAGTTCGACCACTTGCTTCAGCTGGTCGCTCAAGGGCATCGGATGCTCGGCCCCAATATATTGGGACCAAAACAGCTTATTCGTCGAGCTTCCCTCCTCAGCCCGGTAGAACTCGGCGGCATCAGAGATGCTGCGCGGCAGATCTGCGAATGCTCCTGGAGAGCTCCGAATTCGGGTAAGTAAAAGGAAAGTCTCCTCCACATGCTTGCTTTGCATAATGAAAGCCTTACTCGCAACTATCTTCTTGGCCGCCTCAATTTCCTGGAGGGCCTTCTGGGCTTCTACCTTGGCGTCTTGCACGCTCTGATGGGCCTTCGCAAGCTCCGACTCTTGCGTCTTGGAGTCACACTCCAAGGACTCGAATTTTTTGACGAACTCCTGGAGCTCTTGCTGGACCTCATCAACCCGAGCCTCTTGTTTTTCGCGCTTGGTGCGTTCCTTGGCCGCTTTGTTTTCGGCCTCGGACAGCGCCTTCTTAAGGGCCGCCACTTCGGTCGTGGCCCCTAGTAAAATTCATCATGCTTTTATTAGCATCAACGATTTTTTTCCTTTATATAACATTCAGACGGGGTATTACTTACCTTTGTTCTCCTTGAGCTGCCTCTTCACGAGGCCGCGCTCTTCTTCGGCCCGCCCCAGGTGATGACCCACAAGTATAGGGGATCTATCGTAGTCCTTTCGATAAGTAAGAGTGTCGAACCCAACGAGGAGCAGAAGGAAATGATAAGCGGTTTTCAGCAAGGTATTCTCTGCAAGTACTGAAATAAGTGGTAAGAGATAGTTTTGTGATAAGATAAATGGTAACGAGCAACAAGTAACAAAAGTAAATAAAGTGCAGCAAGGTGGCCCAATCCTTTTTGTAGCAAAGGACAAGCCTGGACAAACTCTTATAATAGGAAAAGCGCTCCCGAGGACACATGGGAATATCATCAAGCTAGTTTTCATCACGCTCATATGATTCGCATTCGGTACTTTGATAATTTGATATGTGGGTGGACCGGTGCTTGGGTACTGCCCTTACTTGGACAAGCATCCCACTTATGATTAACCTCTATTGCAAGCATCCGCAACTACAACTAAAGTATTAAGTTAAACCTAACCATAGCATGAAACATATGGATCCAAATCAAACCCTTACGAAGCAACGCATAAACTAGGGTTTAAGCTTCTGTCACTCTAGCAACCCATCATATACTTATTACTTCCCAATGCCTTCCTCTAGTCCCAAATAATGGTGAAGTGTTATGTAGTCGATGTTCACATAACACCACTAGAGGTTAGACAACATACATCTTATCAAAATATCGAACAAATACCAAATTCACAAGACTACTAATAGCAAGACTTCTCCCTTGTCCTCAGGAACAAACGTAACTACTCACAAAGCATATTCATGTTCATAATTAGAGGGGTAATAATGTGCATATAGGATCTGAACATATGATCTTCCACCAAATAAACCAACTAGCATCAACTACAAGGAGTACTCAATGCCACTAGCAACCTACTAGCACCAATCCCGGACTTGGAGACAAGAATTGGATACAAGAGATGAACTAGGGTTTGGAGATGAGATGGTGCTGGTGAAGATGTTGATGGAGATTGCCCTCTCCCGATGAGAGGAGCGTTGGTGATGACGATGGTGATGATGTCCCCCTCCCGGAGGGAAGTGTCCCCGGCAGAACAGCTCTGCCGGAGCCCTAGATTGGTTCCGCAGGTTCCGCCTCGTGGCGGCGGAGTCTCATCCCGAAAGGTTCTCTTCTATTTTTTTCTCATCGAAAGACTTCATATGGGAGAAGATGGGCGTCGGAGAGCCACCAGGGGGCCCACGAGGTAGGGCGGCGCGCCCAGGGGGGCGCGCCCCCACCCTCATGAGCTGGGTGTGGGCCCCCTGGCCTTCATCTTTGGCGATGATTTTTCTTTAATTATTATAAGGTATTCCGTGGAGTTTCAGGACTTTTGGAGTTGCGCAGAATAGTCCTCCAATATTTGTTCCTTTTCCAGCCCAGAATTCCAGCTGCCGGCACTCTCCCTCTTCATGTAAACCTTGTAAAATAAGAGAGAATAGCCATAAGTATTGTGACATAACGTGAAATAACAGCCCATATTGCAATAAATATCAACATAAAAGCATGATGCAAAATGGACGTATCAACTCCCCCAAGCTTAGACCTTGCTTGTCCTCAAGCGAAAAGCCGATAACAATAAATATGTCCTCATGTTTAGAGGTAGAGGCGTCAATAAAAGTAAAATACGAACATGAAGGCATCATAATTACTTCATAACAGCAACATATATAAATTTTGTCATATGATTACTTATGTTCTAGTGGTGATCTTTTCACAAAGCCAAAATATGAATCAGAAACTTTATTGGGCACCAACAATTATAATCTCAGTCATTGAAGCAATTGCAATCTATCATAACATCAGAAAGAGTCTATGTCAGAGCTTAAAAGCAAGTCCACATACTCAACTATCACTTAGTCCTTCATAATTGCTAACACTCACGCGATACTTGTGGTTACAGAGTTTTAATCGGACACAGAGAAAGATAGGGGCTTATAGTTTTTGCCCCACAACCTTTTACCTCAAGGGTAATGTCAACAATGATAATTCACGCTCCCCCACATCCAATTAGATATATATATATATCATGTTCTTTCCAACATGCTGAGCTTGCCAAAGGATAAAATGAAAAAGGAAAGGTGAAGATCACCGTGACTCTTGCATTAGGTAGAGGATAATAATAAAAGATAGGCCCTTCACAGAGGGAAGCAGAGGTTGTCATGCATGTTTAGGGTTGATGCACAAAATCTTAATGCAAAAGAACGTCACTTTACATTGCCCCTTGCATGTGAACCTTTATTATGCAGTCCATCGCTTTTATTGCATCCACAACAAGTTCGTGAAAAGTTTATTTTCTCCGCACTAATAAGTCATGCATATTTAGAGAGCAATTTTTATTGCTTGCACCGATGACAACTTACTTGAAGGATCTTACTCAATCCATAGGTAGATATGGTGGACTCTCATGGCAAAACTGGTTTAAGGGTATTTGGAAGCACAAGTAGTATTTCTACTTAGTGCTAAGAATTGGCTAGCATGAGGGGGAAAGGCAAACTCAACACGGTAGAGGAACCATGACAACACACTTTATCTCAGATGTAGGAAAACATAACTCATTATGTTGTCTTCCTTGTCCAACCTCAACTCTTTAGCATGTCATATTTTAATGAGTGCTCCCAATCATAAAAGATGTCAATGATAATATATCTATATGTAAAACTCCTCTTTCCTTATTACTTCCTATTAATTGCAAGGATGACCAAAGCTATATTTGCCAACTCCCAACAACTTTAAATCATCCTACTCTTTCTATGTGGAGTCATTACTTTCAATAAGATCAATATGAACTCTTGATTCTTTTTATTATTTTTCTTCTAATCACCCAAGATCATGGCAAAATACTCAAGCCCTTGACTCAACACTAATCTTTATTATATAGCTCACAGACTCGATTACAAAGAAGGATCATAAAGCAAAACTCAAAACTAGATCATGCCATGACTTTAGTCTACTAAATCAAGATACTACTAATAGGATCGAACTAAGAAAAACGGTAAAGATAGGAGTTGTGATGGTGATATGATACCAGGGCACCTCCCCCAAGCTTGGCAGTTGCCAAGGGGAGTGCCCATACCCAGATGATTATCTCTCCTTCCTTGTTGTTGGCGGTGGAAGTGTTGATGATGATGCAAGCTTGTCGTCCACCTTCCATGGCATAGGCTCACCATCATAGAAGGATGATCGAGTCTCCAGAATCCTCAAATCTGTAGCCAAACTCATCCTTTTGAATCTATATTCATACTCACAGTTTTGGTTTTGTAGATCATAGATTTGGGCTTGGAGGTGCTCGATCTTCTCATGTAGCTTATAGATGGCTTCCTCGGTCTTCTTGGCATCCGGCTCATAGTTGTTGGTGAACTCCGCGAGTATCTTGTGGGTAGCGTTGATTCCATGCTCCACCATCCCCTGGCACTTGAAAACTTGTTGCTCCATTGCTTCGAGCCTCAACTCCATGCTTCCGGTTCCCTTTGGTCCCTCAACATCGCGGATGTGCAACAACCCATCACGCATCTCAATGGTTTGGAGGTGTCGCAGCACCTCCGCGAGGTAAGGGTTGATAAACTTCTCGAAGAACTTGTCCTTGGAAGCACTTGGGGTAGTCATAATGAGCTAGACCTGTCAGAAAAACAGCTCGAAACGAAAACAGGGGAGATTTGCGTGATATGAGAGTCAAAACCTTCGGGAGTATATATAATGAATTTTTACCAACCAAAATACGTATCGTGCAAGGAAACGGAGTCCGGAGGGCACACGACGTGCTCACGAGGTAGGGGGGCGCGCCCTCCACCCTCGTGGAGGCCTCGTGTCCTCCCCGGACTGCTACTTATTTTTCTATTTTTCTAAATATTCCAAAACGGAGAAATATTGCCATAAAAATTGTTTTGGAGTCGGTTTACTTACCGTATCACATACCTATTCCTTTTCGGAGTCTGGAACATTCTGGAAAGTGTCCCTTATGTATTCCTTCGGGGTTATGGTTTCAATAACATTAGTTTCAACATTTATAGGATTACCTGAGATATAGTGTTTGATTCTTTGACTGTTTACCACCTTCGGATTTGTGCCTGCAAAGTTTTTGATTTTTATGGCACCGGAATGATAGACTTCCTCGATAACGTAAGGACCTTCCTATTTGGAGAGAAGTTTTCCTGCAAAAAATCTTAAATGAGAGTTGTATAGCAATACATAATCACCTACATTAAACTCATGCTTTTGTATCCTTTTGTCATGCCACCTTTTAACTTTTTATTTAAACAACTTGGCATTTTCATAAGCTTGGGTTCTCCATTCATCAAGTGAGCTAATATCAAATAACCTCTTCTCACCGGCAAGTTTGAAATCATAGTTGAGCTCTTTAATAGCCCAATATGCCTTATGTTCTAGTTTGAGAGGTAAATGACATGCTTTTCCATAAACCATCTTATACGGAGACATACCCATAGGATTTTTATATGCAGTTCTATAGGCCCATAATGCATCATCAAGTTTCTTGGACCAATTCTTCCTAGACCTATTGACAGTCTTTTGTAAAATTAATTTGAGCTCTCTATTGCTCAATTCTACCTGACCACTAGACTGCGGGTGATATGGAGATGCAATTCTATGATTAACGTCGTATTTAGCAAGCATGTTACGAAAAGCACCATGATAAAGTGTGAACCACCATCAGACATTAAGTATCTAGGGACTCCAAACCTCGGAAAAATAACTTCCTTAAGCATTTTAATAGAAGTGTTATGATCAGCACTACTAGTTGGAATAGCTTCTACCCACTTAGTAACGTAATCAACAGCAACTAGAATATGAGTGTAACCATTAGAGGCAGGAAAAGGTCCCATATAATCAAAACCCCAAACATCAAATGGCTCAATAACAAGTGAATAATTCATAGGCATTTATTGACGTCTACTGATATTACCAATTCTTTGACATTCATCACAAGACAAAACAAACTTACGGGCATCCTTGAAGAGGGTAGGCCAATAAAACCCGGATTGCAATACCTTATGTGCAGTTCTATCTCCAGCGTGATGTCCTCCATAAGCTTCGGAGTGACACTTCCGTAGGATTTGTTCCTATTCATGCTCAGGTACACAACGTCTAATAACACCATCTACTCCTTCTTTATAAAGATGTGGGTCATCCCAAAAGTAATGTCGCAAGTCATAGAAAAACTTTTTCTTTTGTTGGTATGTGAAGCTAGGCGGTATAAATTTAGCAACAATATAATTAGCATAATCAGCATACCAAGGAGTGCTACGAGAAGTACTTATGACATTTAATTGCTCATCAGGAAAGCTATCATCAATAGGTAGTGGGTCATCAAGAACATTCTCTAGCCTAGACAAGTTGTCTGCAACGGGGTTCTCAGCTCCTTTTCTATCAACAATATGGAAATCAAACTCTTGGAGCAAGAGAACCCATCTAATAAGTCTAGGTTTTGCATCTTTCTTTTCCATAAGATATTTAATAGCAGCATGATCTGTATGAATAGTTACTCTAGAATCAACAATATAAGGTCTAAATTTTTCACAAGCAAATACAACCGCTAAAAGTTCCTTTTCGGTAGTAGCATAATTTCTTTGAGCATTGTCTAAAGTCTTACTAGCATAATGGATAACATTTAATTTCTTATCAACTCTTTGCCCTAGAACAGCACCTACAGCATAATCACTAGCATCACACATAATTTCAAAGGGTAAATTCCAATCAGGTGGCTGAACAACAGGTGTAGAGACTAATGCTTTCTTAAGTATTTCAAATGCTTCTACACAATCATCATCAAAGACAAATGGTACATCTTTTTGTAATAAATTAGTCAGAGGCCGAGAGATTCTTGAGAAGTCCTTGATGAACCTCCTATAAAATCCGGCATGACCAAGGAAACTTCTTATACCTTTGATGTCCTTGGGACATGGCATCCTTGCAATAGCATCAACCTTGGCTTTATCAACTTCAATACCTCTTTCAGAAACTTTGTGCCCCAAGACAATACCTTCATTAACCATAAAGTGGCACTTTTCCCAATTCAAGACAAGATTAGTTTCTTCACATCTCTGCAAAACTCGAGCAAGATTGCTCAAGCAATCATCAAAAGAGGAACCATAGACGAAAAAGTCGTCCATGAAAACCTCACAAATTTTCTCACAAAAGTCAGAGAATATAGCCATCATGCATCTTTGAAAGTTAGCAGGTGCATTACATAAACCAAAAGGCATACGTCTATAAGCAAAAGTACATAAAGGGCATGTAAAAGTAGTCTTTGATTGATCTTTAGCCGACACAGGTATTTGAGAAAAACCAGAATAACCATCTAGAAAGCAATAATGTGTATGTTTGCATAGTCTTTCTAGCACTTGATTAATAAAAGGTAAGGGGTAATGATCTTTCTTAGTAGCCTTATTTAATTTGGGGAAATCAATTACCATCCTATAACATGTGATAATTCTTTGCGGAATCAGTTCATCCTTATCATTGGGGACAACAGTAATACCTCCCTTCTTAGGGACACAATGGACAGGACTTACCCACTGACTATCAGCAACGGGATAAATTATACCTGCCTCCAGAAGCTTGAGTATTTCTATTCTTACCACTTCTTTCATTTTAGGATTCAAACGTCGTTGAGGATCATGAACCGGTTTGGCATCCGCTTCCAAATTTATTTTATGTTGACATAGAGTGGGACTGATGCCCTTAAGATCATCCAGAGTATATCCAATAGCGGCACGATGCTTCTTCAGAGTTTTCAATAATCTTTCTTCTTCATGCTCTGAAAGGTTAGCGCTAATAATAACAGGATATATTTTCTTTTCATCAAGATAAGCATATTTAAGATTATCAGGCAATGGTTTAAGCTCAAACACAGGATCACCCTTGGGTGGAGGAGGATCCCCTAGGATTTCAACAGGCAAATTGTGTTGCAGAATAGGTTCCTGTTTAAAGAATACTTCATCTATTTCCATTCTTTCATTCATGAACATATCATTTTCATGGTCTAGCAAATAATGTTCTAAAGGATCACTAGGAGGTACAGCAATAGAAGCAAGACCAATAATTTCATCCTTACTAGGCAATTCTTCCTCATGATGTTGTTTACTAAATTTAGAGAAATTAAACTCATGAACCATATCATCCAAGCCAACAGTAACAACATTCTTTTTGCAATCTATCTTATCATTAACGGTACGCAAGAAGGGTCTACCGAATATAATGGGACAAAAGCTATCTTGTGGAGAACCAAGAACAAGAAAATCAGCGGGATATTTGGTCTTCCCACACAAGACTTCAACATCTCTAACAATTCCCATTGGAGATATAGTATCTCTATTGGCAAGTTTAATTGTAACATCAATATCTTCTAACTCAGCAGATGCAATCTCATGCATAATTTCTTTGTATAAATCAATGGGTATAACACTAGCACTAGCACCCATATCACACAATCCATGATAACAATGATCTCCTATTTTAACAGAAATAACAGGCACGCCTACCACAGGTTTATGTTTATCTCTATCACAGGGTTTAGCAATTCTAGTAGTTTCACCAGTGAATTGAATAACATGCCCATCAATATTATCAGACAAGAGATCTTTAACAATAGCAATATTGGGTTCTACTTTGACTTGCTCAGGAGGTGTATAAGTCCTAGTATTGCTTTTGCAAACAACAGTTGAAGCTTTAGCATGATCCTTCATTCTAACAGGGAAAGGGGGTTTCTCAACATAAGGCGTGGGAACAATAGGATCATTGTAAGTGACAATCTTTTCTTCAACTTTAATGGGTGCAGCTACTTTTACTTCTATGGGAGGATGATATTTAAACCACTTCTCCTTGGGGAGATCAACATAAGTAGCAAAAGATTCACAGAAAGAAGCTACTATCTCAGAGTCAAGTCCATATTTGGTGCTAAACTTACGGAAAATATCGGTATCCATAAAAGATTTAACACAGTCAAACTTAGGTGTCATATCTGACTCCTTACCTTCGTCGAGGTCCCAATCTTCAGAGTTGCGTTTAATTATATCCAATAAATTCCATCCAAATTCAATAGACTTCATCATAAAAGAGCCAGCACAAGAAGTATCGAGCATGTTGCGATTATTTTCAGAAAGCCGAGCATAAAAATTCTGCAGAATTGTCAATTTTGAGAGCTCATGATTTGGGCATGAACATAACATTGATTTAAGCCTCCTCCAAGCTTGAGCGATGCTTTCTCCTTCGCAAGGCCAAAAATTATATATATAATTGCGATCACGATGAACCAGATGCATAGGGTAATACTTTTGATGAAATTCCAATTTCACTCTTTTATAATTCCATGACCTCATATCATCACATAGCCTATACCATGTCAATGCGTCTCCCTCCAAAGATAAAGGGAAAGCCTTCTTCTTAACGGCATCATCGGGTATACCTGCAAGCTTAAATAGTCCACAAATATCATCCACAAAGTGTAGATGTTCGTCAAGATGCTTTGTTCCATCTCCTGCGAAAGTGTTAGCTAGCAGTTTTTCCATCATACCCGAAGGAATCTGAAAAGCAGTTTCATCTTCAATAGGTTCAGTAGGTTCAATAGGTTGAGTAGGTTGAGGAGCAACTCTTGGCTCAACTGGACGGGGTGAAGATACCCCAAACAAGCCCCTCAGACAATTACATTACATAGTAACAAGTGACAGAAAATTTCAGCACACTAAATAAATTTTTCCTTACCAAATTCCACCTACCAAAGGCGCTTCACTCCCCGGGAACGGCGCCAGAAAAGAGTCTTGATGACCCACAAGTATAGGGGATCTATCATAGTCCTTTCAATAAGTAAGAGTGTCGAACCCAACGAGGAGCAGAAGGAAATGATAAGTGGTTTTCAGCAAGGTATTCTCTGCAAGTACTGAAATAAGTGGTAACAGATAGTTTTGTGATAAGATAAATGATAACGAGCAACAAGGAACAAAAGTAAATAAAGTGCAGCAAGGTGGCCCAATCCTTTTTGTAGCAAAGGACAAGCCTGGACAAACTCTTATAATAGGAAAAGCGCTCCCGAGGACACATGGGAATATCGTCAAGCTAGATTTCATCACGCTCATATGATTCGCGTTCGGTACTTTGATAATTTGATATGTGGGTGGACCGGTGCTTGGGTACTGCCCTTACTTGGACAAGCATCCCACTTATGATTAACCTCTATTGCAATCATCCGCAACTACAACTAAATATTAAGGTAAACCTAACCATAGCATGAAACATATGGATCCAAGTCAGCCCCTTACGAAGCAACGCATAAACTAGGGTTTAAGCTTCTGTCACTCTAGCAACCCATCATCTACTTATCACTTCCCAATGCCTTCCTCTAGGCCCAAATAATGGTGAAGTGTTATGTAGTCGACGTTCACATAACACCACTAGAGGTTAGACAACATACATCTTATCAAAATATCGAACGAATACCAAATTCACATGACTACTAATAGCAAGACTTCTCCCTTGTCCTCGGGAACAAACGTAACTACTCACAAAGCATATTCATGTTCATAATCAGAGGGGTAATAATGTGCATATAGGATCTGAACATATGATCTTCCACCAAATAAACCAACTAGCATCAACTACAAGGAGTAATCAACGCTACTAGCAACCTACTAGCACCAATCCCGGACTTGGAGACAAGAATTGGATACAAGAGATGAACTAGGGTTTGGAGATGAGATGGTGCTGGTGAAGATGTTGATGGAGATTTCCCTCTCCCGATGAGAGGAGCATTGGTGATGACGATGGTGATGATTTCCCCCTCCCGGAGGGAAGTGTCCCCGGCAGAACAGCTCTGCCGGAGCCCTAGATTGGTTCTGCCAAGGTTCCGCCTCGTGGCGGCGGAGTCTCGTCCCAAAAGGTTCTCTTCTATTTTTTCTCATCGAAAGACTTCATATGGGAGAAGATGGGCGTCGGAGAGCCACCAAGGGGCCCACGAGGTAGGGGGCGCGCCCAGGGGGGTGGGCCCCCTGGCCTTCATCTTTGGCGATGATTTTTCTTTAATTATTATAAGGTATTCCGTGGAGTTTCAGGACTTCTGGAGTTGCACAGAATAGTCCTCCAATATTTGCTCCTTTTCCAGCCCAGAATTCCAGCTGCCGGCATTCTCCCTCTTCATGTAAACCTTGTAAAATAAGAGAGAATAGCCATAAGTATTGTGACATAACGTGAAATAACAGCCCATAATGCAATAAATATCGACATAAAAGCATGATGCAAAATGGACGTATCACCAGGTTCTACCTCAGTCCGGAGACCTCTGCAGTGGCAGCGGCGGTGGCCGGTAGCAACGCCTACTTATTCAGATAGACATAATATGATTAGACTCCTGGGAATAATATTTGATCATCTGTTCGGCTTCTCTTCCCGAACACCAAACAGAGCATCAGGGGCTACTGTCTATACTGTGATACTTTCTCATAAATTAAATTACTTACCTCAAAGCCTGTAAGGAGGCTGGCGCAGGCTTTGGTCAATCCGCTTTTGGCGGACCGAACCTTCGCAATCACCGTACTCATAAGAGTACGGTGTCCTTCATCAAGGGAAGCGCTTCCACCAAGTTGTCCGATGCCTCTGGATGGAGATAGGTCATCGGCACAGGCGGCTCGCCCCCTTAGCGGGGGGCTGCCTGCCTGAATCTGGAACCATTGGAGGTTCCGGCGCAGTATCCGGCTGGGGGCCAAGCCTGCTGTGGCCCCCCTTATCCGAATCCATGGGGATCTTCCCCCCATGAGCCCGGCATCGGGAGTCTCGCCTTGAGGCGTCTCCAGGACTACCTCCTCCTAACCCGATATCCTCTGAGATAACACCTCGGTGTCATCCGCGGGCCGGGAAGTGGAAGCCGTCGGGAGCGAATAGATGTTCATCTCTGACGAGCTCAAGGACCCATCCGAGGAGGATAAGTCGATGTGGGCTTTGGACGGACTGCACAAGAAAATCTTGACATAATAAGAAGCCATAAAGCTAAAACATGCAAGAAGAATTCCGACATACGAATACTTATGACTTCGCCAGGGGCTTGGCCCTGGGTAGCCACTCCTCCTCGCTGTAGGCGGTGGTCGTGGAGTGGTCCGAAGGAAGAGTCCTTCCCTTCTTGGACCCTTCGGCCTCCCCGGAAGGGGCGGCCTTCCTTTTCTTCTCCCCCTCGGTTTGGGGGAGAGGGTTTTCCTCCTCCTCCTCCTCATTGTCATTGGAGGAGTGTGCCTCAGTGTCTTCGGACGATGAGTCCGATACCACCTTGCGCCGGAGACTTTTCCTGGTCCTCGTGGCCTTCTTCTTGGCCTTCGTCTCCGGCACCTCATAGGGCACTGGAACCAGCATCTCCGTCAGGAGAGCGGTTGCTGGATCTTCAGGCAACGGAGCCGGACAGTCGATCCGCTCCACCGTCGCCACATAATCCTGTTAAATCAGTATGGTGGCTTAAGTTCCTCCCACTAATATACTGACGAAAGGCACATCTTGCAAAATGTAGAATGCTTACCGAATTGGCATGGCGCTTGGCGCTGAGTCCGCGGTCCTCGGTGGTGGGAGGAGGAACTTCGCTGGCCTTGAACAACACCTTCCAGACGTCTTTGTGCATCGTGTCGAAGAGCTCTTGCAGTGTCTGGTGTTGGGCCGCGTTGAACTCCCACAGGTTGAATGCCCGTCTTTGATACGGGAGAATCCGGTGAAATAGCATGACCTGGACCATGTTGACAAGCTTGATCTTCTCGGTTATCATATTTTTGACGCAGTTCTGGAGTCCGGTCAGCTCCGCAGAGCGCCCCAGGCTCGGCCCTTCTTCTTCCAGGAGGTGATCCGCATGGGGATGCCGGATCGGAATTCGGGGGCTGCCACCCAGTTGGCATCGCATAGTCCGGTGATGTAGAACCACCCCGATTGCCACCCCTTCACGGTCTCCACAAAGGAGCCTTCAAGCCAGGTGACGCTGGGCATCTTACCCACCATGGCGCCTCCACACTCCGCCTGCTGGCCGACCACTATCTTCGGCTTCACGTTGAAGATATTTAGCCACAAGCCAAAGTGGGGCCTGATGCGGAGAAAAGCCTCGCACACGACGATAAACGCAGAGATGTTGAGGATGAAATTAGGGGCCAGATCATGAAAATCCAGCCCGTAATAGAACATGAGCCCGCAAACAAATGGGTGGAGGGGGAATCCCAGTCCACAGACGAAGTGGACGAGGAGCACAACCCTCTCGTGGGGTCTTGGAGTCGGAATGATCTGCCCTACGTCCGGGAGCCGGTGCGCGATGTCTGCGGCCAAGTATTCGGCCACCCGAAGCTTCGTAATGTCCTCCTCCGTGATGGAGGAGGACATCCACTTGCCTCCCGCTCCGGACATGTTTGGCTATACGGAGAAGGTGAGAACTGGGGCGCTGGAGCTCGAGCGTGCAAGAGTGGATGAGCGAAGAAGGAAGAAGGCACGGGTGAAAGAGGAGGATCCCTATCTCCTTATAAAGGTGGTAGAAACTGTGCGCCTCCCCACTTCCCCGTTAAGATCGCTTGTTTCCCAAGCATCACGATTGATGGCGTGGTTGGGTTACCCATACCCGTATTGATGAGAATCCCGTGATAAGGGGACACGATTTCTGCTTCGACAAGACATGTCAAGGAAACCGCCTCGCATTACGTGCAGTAGCTGGTTGTGAAAAACGGTTCGAATAATGACCAGACTCTGACGTGATGTCATAAAAAGCTGGCAGTAGGTTAGATTTGTGGAATATTGTACTCTCTGCGGTGGTATGTAGATTTTGTTTTGCAGAGCAGGACACGATTCCCGCATTCAAAATCTTCTATGGAGTATTCGGAGAAGGAACCCGCCTTGCAATCCCGAAGACAATCTGCACGCCGGACTCATCGTCATTGAAGCCTGGTTCAGGGGCTACTGAGGGAGTCCTGGATTAAGGGGTCCTCGGACAGCCGGACTATATACTTTGGCCGGACTGTTGGACTATGAAGATACAAGATTGAATACTTTGTCCCGTGTCCGGATGGGACTCTCCTTTGCGTGGAAGGCAAGCTTGGCAATTCGGATATGTAGATTTCCTTCTCTGTAACCGACTTTGTGTAACCCTAGCCCCCTCCGGTGTCTATATAAACCGGAGGGTTTAGTCTGTAGGACAACGACAATCATAATCATAGGCTGGCTTCTAGGGTTTAGCCTTCACGATCTCGTGGTAGATCAACTCTTGCAATACTCATATCATCAAGATCAATCAAGCAGGAAGTAGGGTATTGCCTCCATCGAGCGGGCCCGAACCTGGGTAAAACATTGTGTCCCCTGCCTCGTGTTACCATTAGCCTTAGACGCATAGTTCGGGACCCCCTACCCAAGATCCGCCGGTTTTGACACCGACAGTCCCCTCTGGGTACGACTTCTTGCTCAAGGCCCTCGGAATCCACGTGACACAGCCAGAAAGAGCCCCTCCTGGCGGATGCGAGGGAGGAAGTAGTGGCGGAAGAGCGCCGTATTGGGGACCACCCCGCCGAAGTTCTCGCAGAGGTGGGTGAAGATGGCCATACACACCACAACATTTGGCATGAAATCCAAAAGATGGAAGCCGAAGGTGTACATGATGTCGATGAAGAAATCAGAAAATGGGGGGCAGAGCCCGCAGTAGAAGTAATCAACAAAGACAGGGAATTTATCTGGGGTAGGCACGGCGCAAGAAGCAGGGATGACGCAGGTGGCAGGATGCCCCGTTGTCTCTCTCTCCCACATGCACTAATACCGGTCCCTGAGCACGCGCGTGTTGAGCGCCGGGGCGAAGACGACGTGCTCCCTCTGCATCTTCACCAACTCGCCTCCGGCACCTCTTCTCCCTCGCTCGCCTTGGATGCTCCCTTGCCCTTGCTTGTTTTGGACGCCATAGCAGCCGAGGGAGGGCGGGGGGTCGAGAGCGGTGAGGGCGTGGCGGCGGCGGACGGAGGAGGAAGCTCAGGTCTGGGCTCGAGGAAGAAGAAGAAGACGACGGTTCCTAGATTGGGAAAGGCAAAGGGGATAAATGAGCAGCGCCCCTGCGGATCCCTCTTTTTATGGGGAAGGCGCGGGGCTGCCTCTTTACTGTTCGATGTGAAGGCTTTTCATAGGCGTGCTATGACCGTTCCACAGACGCCCCCACGTTGCGCTCTCAATGCGGATCATGGGGAAGCGCAACAGATGGGATGATTACAACATTTAATCCCTATCACCCATGCCCGCACACTGTTTGGGCCTGGCCCAATGACGCTTCACACTCGTGTATGGCCCAGGCCCAGGGGCTCCTGTCGGTGTACACAAGTTTGGACCCTTTTGTACCCCTTACTTGTGCACGAGCCATTGCAGCCGCACCTGCGGTGAGGCTTGACAGGGGCAGTTGGAGGCAAAATACAAGATGACCAAGGTGGCATCCAAGCTAGTAACTAGAGAGCAGAAGACAAGCTGGGCCCCCAACAAGATCCTTGCCAGGGCGGCTTGCGAGGCCCCGACAAGATCCTTGCCGGGACAGCTTGCGAAGCGCTAACAAGGCCATCATCCTTGAGGTTGAGAGCTCTGGCACCATCGACAACATCAAGACCAAGACTCAGGGGCACATGCATAGTAGCATGCAGATCTTTGTGAAGACTGGTGGCATGCAGATCTTCGTGAAGACCAGAAGGCGAAGTTCCCAGCAAGGTTCTTGCCGGGGACTAATGTCGCTTGAAGCTACATCAGTATTTCCCCAAAGAGGAAGGGATGATGCAGCACAGCGGCGGTAGGTATTTCCCTCAGATATGAAACCAAGGTTATCGAACCAGTAGGAGAACCAAGCAACACAACGTAAACAACCCCTGCACACAAATAACAACACCTCGCAACCCGACGTGTTAAAGCGGTTGTCAATCCCTTTCGGGTATGGCGCCTCAAGATAGGCAAAAGACGTGAGATAAATTTGTAGTAGATTGATAGATCGAACGCCAGATAAAATAAATAATAATAAATTGCAGCAAGACATTTTTGTATTTTTGGTTTAATAGATCTGAAAATAAACGCAAGGAAACAGTAGATCGCAAGGCAAATATATGAGAAAGAAGACCCGGGGCCGTAAGTTTCACTAGTGGCTTCTCTCGAGAAAGATAGCAAACAGTGGGTAAACAAATTACTGTTGGGCAATTGATAGAACTTCAAATAATTATGACGATGTCTAGGCAATGATCATTACATAGGCATCACGTCCAAGATTAGTAGACCGACTCCTGCCTGCATCTACTACTATTACTCCACACATCGACCAATATCCAGCATGCATCTAGTGTATTAAGTTCATGGAAAAACGGAGTAATGCAATAAGAATGATGACATGATGTAGACAAGATCAGTTTATCTATTGGGTAGATATAGATCCCATATTTTTATCCTTAGTAGCAACAATACATATGTGTTGGTTCTCTTTCTGTCACTGGGATCAAGCACCATAAGATCGAACCCACTACCAGCACCTCTTCCCATTGCAAGATAAATAGATCAAGTTGGCCAAACAAAACCCAAATATCAGAGAAGAAATATGAGGCTATAAGAGATCATGCATATAAGAGATCAAATAAACTCAAGTAACTTTCATGGATATAAAAAGATATAATTGATCATAAACTCGAAGTTCATCGGATCCCAACAAACACACCGCAAAAGAGTTACATCATATGGATCTCCAAGAGACCATTGTATTGAGAATTCAGCGAGAGAGAGAAAGCCATCTAGCTACTAACTACGGACCCGAAGGTCTACAAAGAACTACTCATGCATCATTGGAGAGGCACCAATGGAAGTGGTGAACCCCTCCGTGATGGTGTCTAGATTGGATCTGGTGGTTCTGGATTCTGCGGCAGCTGGATGAATATTTCGTCGACTCCCCTAGGGTTTCTTGAAAATTGGGATATTTATAGAGCAAAGAGGCGGTCCGGGGGGCACCCGAGGTGGGCACAACCCACCAGGGCACGCCTGGGCCTCCTGACGTGCCCTGGTGGGTTTTCCCCTCCTCGGGAGTCCCCTTAGGTGCAACCAGGTCCCGACTTCTTCCTTTTGGTCCATAAAAAATCATCGTAAAGTTTCGTGGCATTTGGACTCCGTCTGATATGGATTTCCTGTGATGTAAAAAACATGCAGAAAACAGCAACTGGCACTTGGCACTATGTCAATAGGTTAGTACCAAAAAATGATATAAAATGATTATAAAACATCCAAGATTGATAATAAAACAACATGGAATAATCAAAAATTATAGATACGTTGGAGACATATCAGCATCCCCAAGCTTAACTCCTGCTCGTCCTCGAGTAGGTAAGTGATAAAACAGAATTTTTGATGTGGAGTGTTGTTTATCATGTCATATCATATTCTTTTCTTTATAGCATGGACATTTGGAATTTTATGTGGTTCAAAGCGATAGTCTAGTTTTGACATAATAATTTAGATACTCAAGCATATCAACAAGCAACCATGTCTTTCAAAATGTCAATGCTAAAACAAGTTATCCCTAGCCCATCATGCTCAAACATTGATCCATTCATGAAACACACTCGAATATTAACTACACCCAATACTTAAAGTACGATCATATTGCCTCCTAGTTGGTGCTTTTATAAGAGAGGATGGAGACTCAATTTCAAAAATAAAATTGCATAAAGTAAAAGAAAGGCCCTTCGCAGAGGGAAGTAGGGATTTGTAGAGGTGCCAGAGCTCAAAGCGAAAAAATAGCGATAAAAACATTTTGGGAGGTGTATCCATCCCACCAACAAAAACGACTCAGAGTTGCCAACACTTTCCATGCTAGATATATCATAGGCGGTTCCCAAACAGAAAATAAAGTTTATTCCTTTTTCCACCATACTTTCACTTTCCATGGCTAGCCATATCCACGGTTGCCCTCCATACCAACACTTTCTAAGGAATTTATTATTTGATAACATAAAGTAAATTCATTTTTGCATTTCGGGACTGGGCATCCCTAAAACCTTCGCCTTACTCTCGTGCAATGACAAGTGAATAAACACTCATCATGAGAATAACACATCCAGCATGGAAAATATTAGCCACCCGTTACCGTTCCACGAGCGAAACAAACACACAAAAGAGAAGTTTATTTTGAAAATTAGAGATGGCACATGCAAATTTGCTTATAATGGCAAAACAATACCGCATATGGGTAGATATAGTGGACTCATGTGGCAAAACTGGTTTAAAGGATTTTGGATGCACAAGTAGAGGTCATACTTGGTGCAAAATGAAGGCTAGCAAAAAGATTGAGAAGCGTCCAACCAAGAAACGAATAATCTCATAAGCAAGCACTAAGCATAATTAACACTGAATAATGCACCACAAGTAGGATATAATTTTCATTGCATGATTATTGACTTTCGTGCATGCGTAGGGAATCACAAACCTTAACACCAATATTCTTACTAGAGCACAATTACTCATCAACATAACACATATCACATCATCATATCTCAAAACTATTACTAAGAATCAAGTTTATTTTGTCCAATGATCTTCATGACATATATTTTTTTATCCTTTTTGGATATCTATCACTTTGGGACTAATTTTCATGTGTTTCTTCTCATAAGCTCAAGCAAATATAAGTGAAGATCATGAGCATAACATATTTTCTTTCTCTCAAAATAATTTAAGCGAAGCAAGAGAGAATTTCTTCAAAATTTTACTAACTCTCAAATAAATCTAAGTGAATCAAGAGAGCATTTCTTCAAAAATACTAAGCACACCGTGCTCAAAAAGATATAAGTGAAGCACTAGAGGAAGTCCATTGCTCATAAAAATTTAAGTGAAGCATAGAGAGCAATTCTAATAACTCATGAAATAATTTTGGCTCTCTCAAATCGGTGTGTCCATCAAGGATTGATGACTTAAAACACAAAATAAAACAAGCAAAGACACATATCATACAAGACGCTCCAAGCAAAACACATATCATGTGACGAATAAAAATATAGCCTCGAGTAAAATACCGATGGTTGTTAGAAGAAAGAGGGGATGCCACTCGGGGCATCCCCAAGCTTATTTGGTTGCTCATTCTTGGATAATAGCTTGGGATGCCGGGGCATCCCCAAGCTTAGGCTCTTCTATCCTTCTTTCATCCATCATAAGATAACCCAAAACTTGAAAACTTCAATCACACAAAACTCAACAAAACCCTTGTGAGATCCATTAGTAAAAGATGAAAGTGCGTTATATCGACTAGAGGGGGGTGAATAGGCGATTTTTATGAATTCTTCACTGAGGAATTTGCTGGTGAGGAAATTCCTTAGCGAAGAACTACTTGCAGCGGAATAAGTACTCAGAAGTAAGCGTAACAGAATACAAGCATGGTCATCATGATGAAATGAAGACTAGCACAGAGTACAGAAAGCGTAATCACAGGATAACACAAGATGAAGACAAACAGACTGAAGAAATTGAACTGAGGAATTTGAGAAAGTCTTCAGTCAAAGTCTTCAAGCACAGATATGAACAAACACACAACACAGTAATGAGGAAATGAAAGGGTTGAGGAGATAGAACCAGTTAGGTTGGTGAAGACAATGATTTGGTAGACCAGTTCCAACTGCTGTCTCAGTTGTACGTCTGGTTGGAGCGGCTGAGTATTTAAACTCGAGGACACGCAGTCCCGGACACCCAGTCACTGAGCCGCAACTCAGGACACCCAGTCCTCACCATATTCTCCTTGAACTAAGACCACGCAGGCCTCGTCCAATCACTCGTGGTAAGTCTTCAGGTGACTTCCAAACCTTCACAGACTTGGTCACTCGGCGATCCACAATTCCTCTTGGATGCTCTAGACCTTGACGCCTAACCGTCTGGAAGAAGCACAGTCTTCAAAGGTAACAAGCGTCGGATCCACGCAGGATCAATTTGTTCAGTGATGCTCAATCACTTTGGGTTTGTGGGGGTTTGGTTTTGGATTTTCCTCACTTGATGATTTTCGCTCAAAGTCCTCGGAGGATGGGTTGCTCTCAAATGACAAGTGTCAAGTTCTCTCGGAGCAGCCAACCAACTAGTGGTTGTAGGGGGCGGCTATTTATAGCCTAGGGAGCAACCCGACATGATAAGACATAAATGCCCTTCAATGATATGACCGTTAGGTGGATAGGATATTTTGGGACAGCTAGCGCGCAGCACAGCAACGGTCGGAAATTTGACTCTCAAATTCCTCAGGGCTATCATGTTCCTCACTGTGTAGGCAATTCGCACTGGCGAATTCCTAACTCCTCAGTCAGAGCAAAGTCCTCAGTGACCAGAAGAACTGCATCTCTGTCACTGAAGAAATTGACTGAACTGTATGAGATTTCCAATGGCTTCACTCGAAGGGATTGGTAGGTGTAGGATTTTGAGTTGAGCATCACATGGAAATTTTTCCTTAGTATTTCCTCGACCCCCTTTAACAGTACGGTGTTTCCTATGACCCAAGAAAGAGAAAATGAAACTACGAAAACAAAAGTCTTCACGCGTCATGTTCCCCAAATGAATACCAAGTCTTCAAGGTCACACCAATTTCTTCACTTTCAAAGTCTTCAGGAAGTCCTCAGAATATCAAAGTCTTCAGTCGAAGAACTTCATTTTTAGGGGTCGACTTTCTCTGTAAATATCAAAGTCCTCATAGACTTATAGACCTGTGTACACACAAACGCATCAGTCCCTTAACCTATAAGTCTTCAATACACCAAAATCACTAAGGGGCACTAGATGCACTTACAATCTCCCCCTTTTTGGTGATTGATGACAACATAGGTTAAGTTTTCAACGGGGATAAACATATGAAGTGTAAATACTGATATTGAGGAATTTGATTGCAAGATATAGAAGAACTCCCCCTGAAGATGTGCATAGTGAGGAATTTGCTTTTGAGGCAATGCGCATTTGAAGAGTTAAATCATGGAGATCTCCCCCTGTATCTTGTAATTCATTCATGTATTTGATATATAATATGAAGAATTTGAAATGCATGATGAAATATGGTGCCTGATGTAATTCAGCATGCGTGCAATAATATTAACGAGGAATAAGCATGCAGAATAGCACATCAAAAGTATCAGATCATAGTGCATCAAAAGTCAGAGCACCATTCAAAAGTATCAGAGCACCATCGGGTTTAAGATTACAACTCGATCCAATAAAAGTTTCGGAAGAACGAGAGTTGTAACTTGAAAAAAACGCCCTTAATATAGACCCGCTTGAAGACTAACTCAGATTTCTCCCCCTGTGTCATCAAATGACCAAAAGGATTGAAACTGAGGACTAATGCCCCTGAAGAATTTCAAGTCGATGGAGGAGCGTCAGTGTTGTCGGGGTTGTTTGTTGTAGCAGGGCCTGCCGCAGTGTCATCCAAATCTTCATACTCATCAGTGTCACGCGATGAAGAATAAGAGCTGGCCACCAGTGGGGGAACTTTGACCCTCTTGAATTTCTTCGGAGGAGGTGCAGACCAGTCAAATTCTTCCTTGAGACCCATGGTCTTCAGTTCTTCAGCGCTATAAACATGAGTGAGGACAGCCCAGGTGCGGTTGAGGGTTTCATGAAGGTAGTAATGGTTCTTCTTCACTGCATTGTGTGTTGAGGTCATGTTGTGAAGAATAGCACCAAACTGACGCTTTACCCATTTGTGATTGCGATCAACCTTCTGATGAAGACTAAGGAGTAACTCACGGTCAGTCATCACCCTGGGTGCTGTGGCTTGAGGATTTTGCTTAGCTGAGGTATTTGCGGCAGTGTCATGTGTGGCAGAGTCGTCATTGGTGGAGTAAGATGTAGCGAGACGAAATTGACCATCCAATGGACGAATGCCCTCATCGGTCACAGCAGCTGCCTTGCCTTTATCATCAGATGATGAAACTGGTCGTTTGAGGACTTCAATGGGAGGCAAGTAGCTACCGTGGTTCAGAGTGTCAGCTTTGTAATTCAGTGAAGATCTTGCCCTTATGAATCTCATAATCCAAGGCGCATAGGGCTTTAGCTCGAATGGTGACATAGCAACATTTGCAAGAGTCCTCATGAAGAAATCATGGAAGTTGACGGGAACGCCATGAATGATATTGAAAAGCATATTCTTCATGATGCCAACGACTTCTTCATCATTTGAGTCGTGGCCTTTGATAGGACTCATTGTCTTCGTCAGAATGCGATAGACAGTCCGAGGCACATAGAGTAATTCCTTGACGAGGAATTTGGTTTGTGGGGCCTGCCCTGGCTTCAAAGGCTTCATGAGCACTTGCATATAGTGATTTGTGAGTTCAGGGTCGTTGTAGATGCAACGTGCACTGTCATGGGGAGGATCAAGAGGAAGGACACGAAGCAATTCAGTTGCTGGTGCCTTGTAGTGAGTGTTTTCGGTCATCCAATCCAACACCCATGAGTTGACATCTTCAGCGTCTCCAGTGATATGCAGTGTGGCGTAGAACTGAAGAATGAGTTCTTCATTCCAATCGCAAATGTCAGTGCAGAAATTCAGGAGTCCTGCATCGTGAATAACACTGAGAACTGGCTCAAAGCATGGCAGAGATTCCATATCCACGTGAGGAATATGTTCATGATCGAAGATTTTGTCCTTGTCAAACAGCACTCACGAATAGAAGTTGGCTTGACTAGCAGTCCAGAAACGCCTCTTCCTTATGCGAGCAGAGTCATATGGATTATAGTCAGTGAAGAACACATGCTCCGAAAAGAAGTCTTCAGCCTTGAATTTTTGCTTGCTTGAGAACGGATTCTTCGGCTTGGCCAGAGGAGTGTCAGTGATTTGCAGCACAACCTCTGGAATCGCGAGCTCAGGTTCTTCAGTTTGAGGAATTTCTGGTTCCTCTTCTTGTGCAACTTGAGGATCAGCAGCAGCAGGTTCTTCAGCACTAGCGGCTGGAATATCTTCATGAACAGATGGAGTGGGTTGAGTTTCTTCAAAGCCCATTTGAACTGTTGTTGCCGGGGACTGAGGAATCTATTGGATAGGAGTGAAGAGAGGAGTATTGGGATGCTGACTTTCCCGAAAGTCATCATTCATCACAGGTGTGGTGCATCCAATATCCACATCCTCATCTTCAATTTCCTCAACACCAGCCTCTTCAGCTATGAACTGAGGCATTGGTGAGGAAATGACTGGCGGTGAAGGGAATGCATCCACTTCAATTTCTTCATCAAGCTGCTCTGACGTAGCAGCAGAATGATTTTCTTCATCGGATCCACTTGGGATCTTGTAATCTTCTCCAAAAGGAACAATTTCCTTTGATGACATGGAGGAAATTGGAACAGCATCAATTGGATGTTCAAGCGAGCTGGTCATTGGCTTCATTTTCTTCGCAGCCGAAGAATTTGACGTAGCTGATGCCTTCCTTTTCTTCACTGCAGCTCGCTCTGCAGCCTTGGTCTTCTTCACCTCATAGGCAGATGGAAGAATTGGAGTTGGTGTAGGCGCGGGAGGAGCTGAGGAATCTGGTTGATTTTCTTCAGGCGCAACTGATGCAGTTGCCCTGATCTCTTCAGTTTCTTTAGGCGCACCACTAGTGGATGCCCTGGCAGTTTCTTCAGTGGCTGGAATGGAGTCATCAGCCCTGGAACTTGTATTTTCTTCGGCAGGCTGAAAGTCATCAGCGGTGCTGGCATGTTCTTCAGCAGGCTAGGCAGAGTCTGCAGCCTGAGGATTTTCCTGTTGCGATGGGGCTGCAACATTGGTGAATTTCTTTGTCAGATCGACGAATATCACTTTGGCTCCTTGCCAATCAGCATAGTAGGCATCAAAGTCTTTGCTGAGGGCTTGAATTTCAGACTAAGCCTTGAGAAGTTCCTCAGGTGTCATTCTGACGACATTTTTCTTCAGGAGCTTCTCCTTCCTGTATTGAGCTTTCTTGTTCTCTCTTGCCTTCTCAAATTTCCATTTCTCTTGAGTGATGAAATGGGTCAGCATGTGACTTTAACCAGGAGTCAGAGGAAGATCAGGCATTGGGTTGTTTGGATCCTTGTGCCAGAGATCAATGTAGTCGAGGATCTTCTACGGATCCAAAAGCAGTGGCACAGATGTGCCTTTGGCTCTAGCAGCCTTCACTTGTCTGTCTCTGATGATTTCTGCAAGTTCATCATCAGAAGCTTCATCATTAGAGGGCACATGGAATGCAACCTGTTTCTTCCTTAGACTTGGCCGAGGACCGCGTCCAGTTGTTGCTTTAGTCTTCAACAGTGTGGGACCTGATGAGGACATTGGTGCAGCTGAGGAACTTGCTGAGACACCAGAGGCAATCGAGAAACCCGTAGTCCTTTGACATGTAGCCAGATGCACAGGAGCTGAGGACTTTGAGGGAGCAGTAGTAGTCTGAGGAATTTGCCGTGAGGGCATAGCTGAGGAACTTGGCCGTGAGGGCGCTGTTGGTGAAGCACTTGGCTTACAGCAGGCTTCTTTGGCATTGATTTCCTCGGCTTGACCGAGGCCTCAGTAGCAGCAGTAGCGGCAGAATCCTCATTGAATTTCTTCACAGCCTCCTTGGCTTGTCTTACCAACTTGGCTTGGCACTTAGCCCATTCTTCAGGAAAGTCCTCACCACTTTTGATACTGGTGGGATCAGTTACTTGGCCAGGTGCCAATGGAGCTCTTGGGCACGGAGGATTGAGAGAGAATTTCTTCATGTATTTTGGAGTCGCATATCTATACTCCCTCCATTCTCTTGCCCATCTCCGTTCAATCCTCTGTATGCGCACCTTGCGCTGATTTTTGTTCTCTTTGCCGAACTTGGCTTCATCAGGTGTGCAATAGTCCTTATAGATTTCATCAGGGATCTCGAAAGCAGTCATGACCTCAGGCTTCTTTCCTCCTTTCTGCGGTCTCTTTCCTTCAGCCATATTCTTCAGATGAGGAATTTGAACAATTGAACACTCTGAAGAAGTATGCAATTTTTCTTCGAGGAATGCTGCAAATGAGTTAAGTTGATGAGAACCTAGTGATTCAGCAGCGGACATGAGTACGTGTGAACAGAGTGTAGGTGCGAGGAATTTGGAGAGGTCATATGCGTTCTCAGAAGGTTTTTCGAAAAGACAAGTTTTGTGGAATTTGACCAGATGAACCTTGAGGAATTTCACTAAGCGCTCTTTGTCTTACTTTCTAGAGTTGTACAGATCGAAAATCCACACAGTTGAGGAATCTTGAAGAAAATGATTGCTTAGAGAAATGGATCAAGAGCATACAGTGTGTGAGGTGTCCATATGTGTGAAGATTTGAAGAATAAAACACCTTTGAAGATTTTGAGGGAAGTTTGAGAATCAAAGTGAGTAAAAGTAACTTTTAATTACCCAAACTGAAGAACGCGACGAACTGATAAGAACAGACGTGAAGTTCGTCAGGTTAGATCTCCCACGCCCTAACTTGGCTGAGGGAGACAGCTACGGCGGCGGCGGAGTGAAGATTTCCGCAACCGGCGTGAGTACGACGGCGACGAGGTCGAGGCAGCGAAGCTCTTCCTCACCGGCGATGATGGAGTAGCGGCAGCGCTAGGGTTTGAGGAGCTCGAGCGAGAGACAGCGACCGAGCGGAGTAAATGAAGTGAGGAAGGGGAGAGGGGTATTTATAGCCATGGTGAAAAACTGTTCGCCCGAAGATTTTGGGACGAACATGCCCCTGCCCTTTCTCCTTCACGCGACATGTGTCACCCACGTACTGTGTAGATGAGATCGTGTAAGATCGTGGGTGAATTAAAATAATGCATCGTGGGATGCGGAACGGTTTGAGCGGTAAAACCGAAAATCTGGATAAGATTTGTTTTAAAGTTTCGTTCGCAATTTCTTCAGCTGACAAGGACACAGTGAAGACTTTGAACGAGTTTCAAATAGAACGCACATGAAGAATTTGTGAATAGATTGGGTTGAGTATAGCATAGAGGGGGAAGGGTCCGATCACATTCACTTAGCAGAAAAAGCAACTTGAAGAAATAGCCATAAGTGAATGCTGTAGAGGACATAAACTCATATATATATATAGCCAATGAAGAAAAATGACGGAAACAGTGAAGATTTTGCAAAGTTGAAGAATTTGAAAAACTGAAGAATTTCAAAACTGAGGAAAAACTCAAATTGAAGATTTTCAACTTTTGTGGTGGCGTGACCCACCGTATAGGAATGAATAATTTCAGACACCGCGTACAATTGTCGTAGGGTTCTGAGAATCAAATTCTTCATTAATTTCTTCACACTTAGAGTGTTATTCTTCATTGATTGAAGAAAAACGTTTCTTCATGTGTAGCACATCTAAGTCATCAATTTTGCATAAGTGTTAGGATGTGTGTCCTTTTCAAAGAACATTCGAAGATTCTAAGATATTTAGCTCACACCGCAACTTGCTAAATCTCTTCTCATCCAAGGGCTTAGTGAAGATATCAGCTAGCTGTTCTTCAGTCTTCACGTGCTCGATGGAGATGTCGCCCTTCAACACATGATCACGAAGAAAATGATGACGAATTTGAATGTGCTTTGTCTTCGAGTGCTGAACTGGGTTGTGAGCAATCTTGATGGCACTCTCATTGTCACAGAGGAGAGGCACATTCTTCACGTTGATGCCATAGTCCTTGAGGGTTTGCTTCATCCAAAGCAGTTGAGCACAGCAAGAGCCAGCAACAATGTATTCAGCTCCAGAAGTAGACAGTGATACGCAGTTTTGTTTCTTCGAGGACCAACAGACCAAAGATCGTCCGAGGAAATGACAAGTGCCAGATGTTGACTTGTGGTCCACACGATCACCAGCATAGTCAGAGTCAGAATATCCAATGAGATCAAAAGCAGAGCCCTTGGGGTACCATAATCCTAGTGTTGGTGTGTGAGCTAGATATCGAAGAATATGCTTCACAGCCTTATGGTGTGATTCCTTCGGTGCAGCTTGAAATCGGGCACACATGCAAACACTAAGCATTATATCTGGCCTAGATGCACATAAGTACAATAAAGAGCCAATCATGGAGCGGTATAGCTTGTGATCGAAGTCAATACCATTTTCATCAGTGCATAGATGGCCATTTGTGGGCATAGGAATTTTGACGCCTTTGCAATCTTGCATGCCGAATTTCCTCAGTACATCTTTGAGGTATTTCTCCTGAGATATGAATATGCCATTGCGCTGCTGACGAATTTGAAGACCTAAGAAGAATTTCAACTCTCCCATCATAGACATTTGATATTCTTCACTCATCATATAGGCAAATTCATCACTATAACGTTGGTCAGTACAGCCAAAGATAATATCATCAACATATATTTGGCACACAAACAGTTCACCATCATGAGATTTAGTAAAGAGAGTAGGGTCGAGTGAACCGGGTGTGAAGCCATTCTTCACGAAGAATTCCTTCAATGTATCATACCACGCCCGAGGGGCTTGCTTGAGGCCATAGAGGGCCTTATTAAGTCTGAAGACTTTGTCAGGATTCTTTGGATCTTCAAAACCACAAGGCCATTTTCATCTTGCTTGTTGCGGTAGATCCACTTTGTGCCAATGATATTATGCTTGCGAGGATCTGGACGATTGACCAGTTCCCAGACATTGTTAAGCTCGAACTGATGTAATTCTTCTTGCATAGCCTGAATCCACTCCGGCTCTAGAAATGCTTCATCTACCTTAGTGGGCTCTGTGATAGAGACAAAAGCATAGTGCCCACAAAAGTTAGATAAATGTGAGGCTTTTGAGCGTGTGAGAGGACCTAGTGCGCTAATGTCATCGATGATCTTCTCCACTTGCACTTCTTTTGCAACGCGAGGATGAGCTAGTTGTCGCTGAGGATTTTGATCAGCATTTTCTTCAGCACCATTTTCCTCAGGATTTTCTTCAGGTGCATCAGCTCGACGTTCTTCATGAACTGGATGAATTCTTCAGCAGATTCTTCAATAGGAATGACATCCTCAGTTGCCTTGAACTTGATGGAATCCTCAGGTGCTGGTTCATCTAACACAGAAGGTAGGTGCTCTCTTTGTGAGCCATTAGTTTCATCGAACCACACATCTACAGTGTCAACAATCTTGTGAAGAACAATGTTGAAGACTCTGTAGGTGTGCGAGTCCTTTCCGTAACCAAGCATAAAACCTTCATGTGCTTTCGTTGCAAATTTAGAGTTGTGGTGAGGATCTCTAATCCAACATTTAGCACCGAAGACTTTGAAATAACTCACATTGGGTTTCTTGTCAGTGAGGAGTTCATAGGTCGTCTTCTTGAAGAATTTGTGAAGATATACTCTGTTGATGATGTGGCACGCTGTGTCAATTGCATCAATCCAAAAACGATGAGGCGTTTTGTATTCATCAAGCATAGTGCGAGCCATCTCAACAAGAGTTATGTTCTTGCGCTCCACGACGCCATTTTGCTCAGGAGTATAGGGAGCAGATAACTCATGAGTAATACCAAGTTCATCAAGATAAGCATCGACCGGAATTCTTGAACTCAGTTCCATTGTCACTTCTGATATGCCTGATCTTCACACCAAAGTTGGTTGAATCCCTCGAGGAAAATCGTTTGAAGACTTCCTGCACTTCATGTTTGTAAGTAACAATGTGTACCCATGTATATCAAGAGTAATCATCAACAATGACAAAACCATATAGAGGTCCATGTGAAGCAATTCGAATGGACGAGTAGTGGTCATGATAGTCTTCGCTGGATGCTTGGCCTTGGTCATTTTTCCAGCTTCACAGGCTCCGCATAAGTGATCCTTGAGGAATTTGACATTCTCAATGCCAATGACATGCTTCTTCTTCGCAAGCGTGTGCAAATTCCTCATGCCTGCGTGACCAAGTCGTCGATGCCATAGCCAGCCTTCTGAAGCTTTTGCAAGTAGACACACGGCTGGTTGTGGTCCTGTAGAGAAATCAACAATATACAGGTCTCCTCTCCTAAAGCCTTCGAAGACTTTGGAATTGTCAGCTTCCATAATCACAACACAGCAATACTTGCCAAAGACAACAACCATATCAAGATCACAAAGCATTGAGACTGACATGAGGTTGTATCCTAAGGACTCAACAAGCATGACTTTGTCCATGTGTTTATCCTTAGAGATTGCAACCTTACCAAGACCCAATACCTGACTTTTGCCTTTGTCAGCAAAGATGATATGCTTCAGAGGTGACGGTGATAAGGCAGCATCCATCAATAGATTCTTGTCACCAGTCATGTGATTTGTACATCCACTATCGAGGACCCACTCAATAGTTTTGGGTTGATCATCCTGCAGATGAATTAGTGTAACTTACAATCTCATATGCTTCATCAGTGAAGAATATGTTATCAATTTCATCAGATGAATTTCATCAAGCAGTAAACACATATAGCAGTATGAGGACGTGTGAAATGAAAGTTCATTTCATCATGATTCGCCTGCGTCCTTTCAGGCATTTTCGTCAGGTCCCCAGCAAATTCTTCAGACGTTAAAACACGTCTGGAGACTTGACCCTGCAGAAGAGATTAGTTCTTTTTCTTCACCACCCACATCTGAAGGGGTGGCAAAGAGTTCATTACTCTGCGAGCACCATATGAGAATGGTGGCATAGAGGCCAAACCATTTCGTTTCACATAAGAGGGGTTAGGGTAAGCATATGAATAAGCAGAGAAATTCTTCGAGGACTTATGAACATAATGATTTGAAGTATAATGCACATATTCATAGCCCTTAGCTCTACCCTGCGACACAGAGTTGTTAGCACGATGATAATCATATGAGGACTTTGATCCTTTTGAGGAATTTGATCCATGTGAAGAGTTTGGTCCATATGAAGAATTTGATCTGGGTTCATGTTCTTCACAGGTGGTGTCATGAGGACATTCACCTGAAGACTTTCAACATAACTTTTGGGAACCCAGATTTTCTTCATAGGGGAACCGTTCCTGCAGTTAGTGCCAACATATCTAGCAAATACTTCACCATTCTGATTTTTGAACAGTTTATAGTTGGAGTCAAAGGACTCATCAGAAGAATGAGGAGATTCACATGTAAAGCCAGATAAGTTAGATGGATCAACTGGAGGTCCCTTTGCAGCAACCCATGAGGTTTTGGGGTACTGCTCAGGCTTCCAGTATGTTCCATCAGCATTGAGTTTCCTCTCAAAGGCAATACCCTCTTTCCTAGGGTTTCTGTTGAGGATCTGCTTTTTAAGCACATCACAAAGAGTCTGATGTCCTTTGAGGCTTTTGTACATGCCTGTCATGTACAATTCCTTCAGCCCTGCATTGTCAGTGATACTAGCAATGTCCTCAGATGAGGAATTAGTGATAGCAGAGGTAGATGAAGAATTTGTAACAGTTGAAGCATTTGCACATTCAGGTGAAGAATTAGCAGATTCACGTTCAATGCACTTTAAGCATGGAGGAACAAATTCTTCCTGAGAAGCGCTGATTTGTTGAGCTAGTAATGAATCGCGCTCCTTCTGAAGATCTTCATAACACACTCTTAGCTTTTCAAGATCTTCCTTTCTTTGAAGAGATTCAGAAGAAAGCTTCTCGTGATCTTGCTTTTCTTGAAGAAATTCATAAGAAAGTTTCTCATGATCAGATAAGAGAGTGTTATGACTTTGAAGGTTATCAAACCTAGACTGAAGTCTCTGAAGATTTTCAGTCAGGGCTTTAGTGCGATCCATTTCTTCACCCAACATATCATCACTTTTGTCTAGCATGTTTTGAAGCTTTTCAAACGCCCGTTGTTGTTTTACAGCAATCTTAGCAAGTTTAGAGTAGTTGGGCTTGAGATCCTCATCAGATTCATTTTCACTAGATTCAGAGGAGTTGTATTTGAGTACCTTTGCACCTTTTGCCATGAAGCAATAGGTGGGAGCGTAGCCATCATTATCTTCACCAGCCTTGTCGGTGGGGTCAGTTTCTTCAGTGTTGAAGATGGACTTGCTGACGAAAGCAGTAGCGAAGGCCAGACTCGCCACACCGGATTCAGATTCTTCAGACGCCTCCTCTTCATCATTTTCCTCAGATTCAGCTTCAGAGTCCATTTCCTTGCCAATGAATGCCCGAGCCTTCTTGGAGCTGCTCTTCTTGTGAGATGAAGACTTCGAGGATTTTGATGACGAAGATTTTGATGATTTCTTCTTCTTCTTCGCATCATCAGAACTGTAATCCTTGTATTTCTTCTTCTTCATTTCCTTTTCCCACTGAGGACAATCTTGAATATAGTGACCAGGTTTCTTGCATTTTTGGCACAGCCTTCTCTTATAGTCACTGGATGAGGAATCACTACTTCTTGAGGATTTTCCAAAGCGACCACGTCTTGAGAACTTCTGGAATTTCTTCACGAGCAGTGCTAGCTCCTGGCTCAATTCTTCAGGATCACCAAGGCTACTACCAGAATCCTCACATTCAAAGTCAGACACAGCCTTGGCCTTCAGGGCACGTGGTTTTCCATAGCTTGAACCATAGAGATCTCTCTTTTCAGCAAGCTGGAACTCGTGAGTATTTAGCCTTTCGAGGATATTGGCAGGATCAAGAGACTTGTAGTCAGCACGTTCTTGTATCATCAGTCCCAGAGTATCAAATGAGGAATCAAGCGATCTCAACAGTTTCTTCACCACTTCATGGTCAGTGATGTCAGTGGCACCGAGGGCTTGAAGCTCAATTGAGATGTCAGTGAGGCGATCAAAGGTTTGTTGGACATTTTTATTGTCGAGTCTTTTGAAGCGGTTGAAGAGATTCCGAAGAACATCAACTCGAGAGTCACACTGAGTTGAGACTCCTTCATTTACTTTGGACAGCCTATCCCAGATAAGCTTAGCAGTTTCCAAAGCACTCACTCTTCCATACTGTCCTTTACTCAGATGGCCACATATGATATTCTTCGCTTGAGAATCGAGTTGCTTGAATCTCTTCACATCGGTAGCGTTCAGTGAGGGTGAGACAGAGGGAACACCATTTTCCACAACATACCAGAGATCGTTGTCAATTGCCTCAAGATGCATTCGCATCTTGTTTTTCCAGTAGGGGTAGTCCGTCCCATCAAAGGTAGGACACCCAGCCGAGACCTTGATCAAACCTGCGGTCGACATAACTAAAACTCCAGGCGGTTAAACCAAAATCACACAGAACAAGGGAGTACCTTGCTCTGATACCAATTGAAAGTGCGTTATATCGACTAGAGGGGGGTGAATAGGCGATTTTTATGAATTCTTCACTGAGGAATTTGCTAGTGAGGAAATTCCTTAGCGAAGAACTACTTGCAGCGGAATAAGTACTCAGAAGTAAGCGTAACAGAATACAAGCATGGTCATCATGATGAAATGAAGACTAGCACAGAGTACAGAAAGCGTAATCACAGGATAACACAACATGAAGACAAACAGACTAAAGAAATTGAACTGAGGAATTTGAGAAAGTCTTCAGTCAAAGTCTTCAAGCACAGATATGAACAAACACACAACACAGTAATGAGGAAATGAAAGGGTTGAGGAGATAGAACCAGTTAGGTTGGTGAAGACAATGATTTGGTAGACCAGTTCCAGCTGATGTCTCAGTTGTACGTCTGGTTGGAGCGGCTGAGTATATAAACTCGAGGACACGCAGTCCCGGACACCCAGTCACTGAGCCGCAACTCAGGACACCCAGTCCTCACTGTATTCTCCTTGAACTAAGACCATGCAGGCCTCGTCCAATCACTCGTGGTAAGTCTTCAGGTGACTTCCAAACCTTCACAGACTTGGTCACTCGGCGATCCACAATTCCTCTTGGATGCTCTAGACCTTGACGCCTAACCGTCTGGAAGAAGCACAGTCTTCAAAGGTAACAAGCGTCGGATCCACGCAGGATCAATTTGTTCAGTGATGCTCAATCACTTTGGGTTTGTGGGGGTTTGGTTTTGGATTTTCCTCACTTGATGATTTTCGCTCAAAGTCCTCGGAGGATGGGTTGCTCTCAAATGACAAGTGTCAAGTTCTCTCGGAGCAGCCAACCAACTAGTGGTTGTAGGGGGCGGCTATTTATAGCCTAGGGAGCAACCCGACATGATAAGACATAAATGCCCTTCAATGATATGACCGTTAGGTGGATAGGATATTTTGGGACAGCTAGCGCGCAGCACAGCAACGGTCGGAAATTTGACTCTCAAATTCCTCAGGGCTATCATGTTCCTCACTGTGTAGGCAATTCGCACTGGCGAATTCCTAACTCCTCAGTCAGAGCAAAGTCCTCAGTGACCAGAAGAACTGCGTCTCTGTCACTGAAGAAATTGACTGAACTGTATGAGATTTCCAATGGCTTCACTCGAAGGGATTGGTAGGTGTAGGATTTTGAGTTGAGCATCACATGGAAATTTTTCCTTAGTATTTCCTCGACCCCCTTTAACAGTACGGTGTTTCCTATGACTCAAGAAAGAGAAAATGAAACTATGAAAACAAAAGTCTTCACGCGTCATGTTCCCCAAATGAATACCAAGTCTTCAAGGTCACACTAATTTCTTCACTTTCAAAGTCTTCAGAAAGTCCTCAGAATATCAAAGTCTTCAGTCGAAGAACTTCATTTTTAGGGGTCGACTTTCTCTGTAAATATAAAACTCCTCATAGACTTATAGACCTGTGTACACTCACAAATGCACCAGTCCCTTAACCTATAAGTCTTCAATACACCAAAATCACTAAGGGGCACTAGATGCACTTACAAAAGAAAGCAAACCACTACTATAAGTGCTGTGTCAAACCAATTCTTATTTTTTTTTTGTATTATATATATTGTATTCCAACTTTTCTATGGCAAAAACTCATCAAAGAAACCCATAGAGCCATCAAAATAAGCACACAACACAAAGAAAACAGAATCTGTCAAAACAGAACAGTCTGTAGTAATATGGAACTTTCGAATACTTATGGAACTCCAAAAATTCTACCACATTATGAGGACCAGCGTAATTTGTATATTAATCTTCTTAAAAAATAATCAGAGCAAAATCTCTTTTCTGTTATTTATGAAAATTATTTTCATGAGCGCAAACTTTCTGTCTTTTTCAGCAAGATCAAACAACTATCACCCCAGAAGATCCTAAAGGCTTTACTTGGCACAAACACTAATTAAAACACAAAAAACACAATAATACCAGTAGCATAATTGTGTTAACACATAAGAACATAAAGCAAAAATAAAATTTTATTCATTGGGTTGCCTCCCAACAAGCGCTATCGTTTTATGCCCCTAGCTAGGTATTAATAATTTTGATGATGCTCTCATGAAAGACAAGAATTGAAGCACAAAGAGAGCATCATATAGCACGTGACAAACACATCTAATTCTAACATACTTCCTATGCATAGGCATTTTATAAGCAAACAAATTATCAAGGAAGCAAAAACTAGCATATGCAAGGAAGAAGAAACAAACATTAGCAATCTCAACATGAAGAGAGGTAATCTAGTAACATGAAAATCTCTACAACCATATTTTCCTCTCTCATAATAATTACATGTAGGATCATAAGAAAATTCAAAAATATGGCTATCACATAACATATTCTCAACACAATCCACATGCATGCAAAGTTGACACTCTTCCAAAATAGTGGGATTAACATTAACTAAAGTCATGACCTCTCCAAACCCACTTTTACCAAAATATTCATAAGATTGAACATTCTCCAAAGTAGTGGGATATAAAGTTGACACTCTTCCAAACCCACTTTCAATATTATTGCAAACACTATTATCAATCTCATATTCATCACGGGGCTTAAATAAATTTTCAAGATCGCAAAAAGAATTACCCCAATCATGATCATTGAAATAAGTTGTGGACATAGCAAAATTAGCATCGCCAAGCTTGGGTTTTCGCATATTATTAGCACAATTGACATTAATAGAATGTATAGTAAAATCATTGCAATCATGCTTTTCATTCAAAGAGCTATCATGAATCACTTCACAAATTTCTTCATCATAATTTACAGATTCATGAATCTCAAGCAAAACTTCATAAAGATAATCTAGTGTACTCTAATCACTAGCAATTTGTTCATGATAATTGGATCTCTTAAAAAGATTAGCAAGTGGATGAGGATCCATATCAAGAGATATTTAGCAAGCAAAGATGCAAGCAAATAGAAGAGACATGGCACAAAAGTAAAGAAGAGATCTGACGAGAAAACGGCGAACAAAAAAGATGGCGAATAAAATGGCAAATTTTTGTGAAGTGGGGGGGGGAGAAAAACGAGAAGCAAATGGCAAATAATGTTAATTGTGAGGACATGATATTTGTGATTTGGAACCTGGTTGATGTTGAAGACCCTCCCCGTCAGCAGCGCTAGAAATTCCTTTTGATGTCGCTTGAAGCTACATCGGTATTTCCCCAAAGAGGAAGGGATGATGCAGCACAGCGGCGGTTGGTATTTCCCTCAGATATGAAACCAAGGTTATCGAACCAGTAGGAGAACCAAGCAACACAATGTAAACAACCCCTGCACACAATTAACAACACCTCACAACCCGACGTGTTAAAGGGGTTGTCAATCCCTTTCAGGTACGACGCCTCAAGATAGGAAAAAGACGTGAGGTAAATTTGTAGAAGATTGATAGATTGAACGCCAGATAAAATAAATAAGAATAAATTGCAGCAAGGTATTTTTATATTTTTGGTTTAATAGATCTTAAAATAAATGCATGGAAAAAGTAGATCGCAAGGCAAATATATGCGAAAGAAGACCCGGGGGCCGTAGGTTTCACTAGTGGCTTCTCTCAAGAAAGATAGCAAACAGTGGGTAAACAAATTAATGTTTGGCAATTGATAGAACTTCAAATAATTATGACGATATCCAGTCAATGATCATTACATAGGCATCACGTCCAAGATTAGTAGATCGACTCCTGCCTGCATCTACTACTATTACTCCACACATCGATCGCTATCCAGCACACATCTAGTGTATTATGTTCATAGAAAAATGGAGTAATGCAATAAGAACGATGGCATGATGTAGACAAGATCCATTTATCTATTGCGTAGATATAGATCCCATCTTTTTATCCTTAGTAGCAACGATACATACGTGTCAGTTCCCTTTCTGTCACTGGGATTAAGCACCATAAGATCGAACCCACTACCGGGCACCTCTTCCCATTGCAACATAAATAGATCAAGTTGGCCAAACAAAACCCAAATATCGGAGAAGAAATACGAGGCTATAAGAGATCATGCATATAAGAGATCAAAGAAAATCAAATAACTTTCATGGATATAAAAATATATAACTGATCATAAACTCAAAGTTCATTGGATCCCAGCAAACACACCGCAAAAAGAGTTACATCATATGGATCTCCAAGAGACCATTGTATTGAGAATTCAGCGAGAGAGAGAAAGCCATCTAGCTACTAACTATGGACCTGGAGGTCTACAAAGAACTACTCACGAATCATCGGAGAGGCACCAATGGAAGTGGTGAACCCCTCCGTGATGGTGTCTAGATTGGATCGGGTGGTTCTGGGCTCTGCGACGGTTTGATGAATATTTCGTCAACTCCCCTTGGGTTTCTGGAATATTGGGGTATTTATAGAGTAAAGAGGCGGTCCGGGGGGCACCTAAGGTGGGCACAACCCACCAGGGTGTGCCTGGGCCTCCTGGCGCGCCCTGGTGGGTTGTCCCCTCCTCGGGACTCCCCCGAGGTGCAACCAGGGCCCAACTTCTTCCTTTTGGTCCATAAAAAATCATCGTAAAGTTTTGTGGCATTTGGACTCCGTCTGATATTGATTTCCTGCGATGTAAAAAACATGCAGAAAACAACAACTAGCACTTGGCGCTATGTCAATAGGTTAGTACCAAAAAATGATATAAAATGACTATAAATGATTATAAAACATCCAAGATTGATAATAAAACAGCGTGGAATAATCAAAAATTATAGATACGTCGGAGACGTATCACGGATGACTGCGAGGCCCCGGCAAGACTCTTGTCGGGGACGATTGCGAGGCCACGACAAGGCTCGCACATGACAAGGTTCCACCGCCCTGCCATCGTTCCAGCATAGCGACTAGCCTGCCAACCAGGCAAGCACATGTGTGGTGGCATGCAGATCTTCGTGAATATCCTGCCACCGCTCCAGCGCAGCGGCTAGCTAGTCAGCTTGGCGTTGCATGCCGCGTCATTTTGGATGCGTGTTAAGACTGAGTGAGGAGGTGATGGACAGGACGGGCTCTGCTTCCGTAACCGATAAAGTTAGGGGGGCACGTAAGCAGCGCATTTAATGCGTTTGTCCTAAGACGTCAGTGAAAAGCACGAACACTGTAGCAACTCTACACCTCCTGTATGCTTGCTCGCCACTGTGGTAGCCCCTTGCTATAAAAGGAGGCCCAAGGCGTACTGGAGAAGGATACAGACTATTCTTGGACTTTCTGGCCTAGTTTGCACGCATAGCAGCTAGCCAAAGCTCAAGAACATTCAATAGACACTCAAAGCAGGACTAGTGTTTTATGCTTCTCAGCGGCCCGAACCTGGGTAAAAAATCATCATGTTGATCGCTAGACCCGCTCTTTGTGCACTCCTTTTTCCTTGCCAACGGTAGAAGGGATCCACGTGATCCCATAGGTGTCGTTTCCATGACACTTCACAACACAAAACTCAACAGAAAACTCGTAAGCTCCGTTAGTATAATAAAGCAAATCACCACTTAGGTACTGTTGTGAACTCATTCTAAATTTATTTTGGTGTTATATCTACTGTATTCCAACTTCTCCATGGTTCATACGCTCCGATACTACCCACGGATTCATGAAAAGAAGCAAACAACACAATGAAAACAGAATCTGTCAAAAACAGAACAGTCTGTAGTAATCTGGAAACTTAATATACTTCTGTTACTCCAAAAATTCTGAAAATTTAGGACAATCTAGAAAATTTATAAATCAATAATTTGTAAAATATTCAAAAATATATCCCGCTCCAGTGAATTTAAAAAATTCTGTTACTAGAAGCAATGTTTCTGTTTTTGCGCAGAATCAAGTCAACTATCATCCACACTATCCCAAAGGCTTTACTTGGCACTTTATTGAAACAAAAGATATAAAACATGATTACTACAATAGCTTAATCATGTGAACACACAAAACAGTAGGTATAAATGTTGGGTTGTCTCCCAACAAGAGCTTTTCGTTAATGCCTTTTAGCTAGGCATGATGATTTCAATGATGCTCACATAAAAGACAAGGATTGAAACATAACGAGAGCATCATGAATCATATGACTAGCAAATTTAAGTCTAACCCACTTCCTATGCATAGGGATTTTGAGCAAACAATCTCTGGGAGCAAGAATCAACTAGCATAGGAAGGTAAAATAAGCATAACTTTAAGATTTTTAACACATAGAGAGGAAACTTGATATTACTGAGATATGTAAAAGCATATGTTCCTCTCTCATAATAATTTTCAGTAGCATTATGAATGAATTCAATAATATAACTATCACATAAAGCATTCTTTTCATGATCCACAAGCATAGAAATTATATTACTCTCCATGTAAGCAAATTTATTCTCATTCGGAATAGTGGGAGTATCATAAGAAATTTGAATACTATAAATTGTTTCCACATTAAAAGAGTAATGTTCAGAAAAAGGGTAATCATAATTATGATAAGCTTTATAAATATAATCATCACTGCTTTTCATAACATAAGTGTCATCACAATAATCATCAAAAGTAGCAACTTTGGTCTCATCGTAATCAATTGAAACCTCTTCCAAGCTAGTGGAATCATTACTAAATAAAGTCATGACCTCTCCAAATCCACTTTCATAATTCTTACGATAAGATTCAACACCCTCTAAAATAGTGGGATCATTACCTAAAGTTGACACTCTTCCAAACTCAATTTCATCAACATAATCATCATAAATCGGAGGCATGCTTTCATCATAGTAATATTCTCATCAAAACTTGGGGGACTAAAAATATCATCTTCATCAAACATAGCATACCCAAGCTTATGGCATTGCATATCATTAGCATCATGGATATTCAAAGAATTCATATTAACAACATTGCAATCATGCTCATCATTTAAAATTTAGTGCCAAAAATTTTATTAACTTCTTCTAACACACGAGCACAATTTTCCTTTCCGTCATATTCACGAAAGACATTAAAAAGATGAAGCATATGAGGCAACCTCAATTCCAATTTTTGTAGCTTTATTTTATAGACTAAACTAGTGATAAAACAAGAAACTAAAAGATTCAATTGCAAGATCCAAAGATATACCTTCAAGCACTCACCTCCCCGGCAATGGCGCCAAAAAAGAGCTTGATGTATACTACGCAACATTCTTCTTGTGGACTCGTGTTGGGCCTCCAAGTGCGGAGTTTTGTAGGACAGTAGTAATTTTCCCTCAAGTGGATGACCTAAGGTTTATCAATCCATGGGAGGCGTAGGATGAAGATGGTCTCTCTCAAACAACCCTGCAACCAAATAACAAAGAGTCTCTTGTGTCCCCAACACACCCAATATAATGGTAAATTGTGTAGGTGCACTAGTTCGGCGAAGAGATGGTGATACAAGTGTAATATGGATGGTAGATATAGGGTTTTTTAATTTGAAAATATAAAAATAGCAAGGTAACTAGTAACTATAGTGAGAAAAATCAACATTGCAATGCTTGAAAACAAGGCCTAGGGTTCATACTTTCACTAGTGCAAAGTCTCTCAACAATGATAACATAATTAAATCATATGGCAATCCATCAACGTGCAACAAAGAATCACTTCAAAGTTTCTATCTGTGAATGTAGAACGAAAACGTGCATCAACCCCTATGCATAGATTACCCCAATGTCACCTCAGGGATCCGCAAGTTGAGTTCCAAAACATACATCAAGTGAATCAATTGAACATCCCATTGTCACCACAGATATCCCATGCAAGACATACATCAAGTGTTCTCAGATCCATTACTCAATTCAACATAACGAAACCTCAAAGAGCAAGACTCAATTCATCACAAGAAGGTAGAGGGGGAGAAACACCATATGATCCAACTATAGTAACCAAGCTTGCGGTACATCACGATCGTGCCAAATCAAGAACACGAGAGAGAGAGAGAGAGAGAGAGCGAGAGAGAGAGAGATATCAGACACATAGCTACTAGTACATACCCTTAGCCCCGAGGGTGAACTACTCCCTCCTCGTCATGGAGACCGTCGGGATGATGAAGATGGCCTCCGATGATGGTTTCCCCCTCCGGCAGGGTGCCGGAATGGGCTCCCGATTGGTTTTTCATGGCTACAGAGGCTTACAGTGATGGAACTTCTGATCTAGGTTTATTTTCAGAGGTTTCTATATTTATGGGAATTTTTGGCATCTGAAACAAGTCAAGGGGGTTCCGAGGAGCCCACAAGCCAGGGGGCGCACCCCTAGGGTGTTCCCCCTAGGCTTGTGGTCGCCTCAGGATTCTTCGCGCCCAACTCCGATGCTTTGTGGGTCTCTTCTGGTCCATAAAAAATCACCGTAAATTTTTAGCTCATTTCGACTCCGTTTGATATTCCTTTCTGTACTCAAAAACAAGGGAAAAACAGAAAACTGACACTAGGCTCTAGGTTAATAGGTTAGTCCCAAAAATAATATAAAATAGCATATTAATGCATATAAAATATCCAAAACAAAGAATATAATAGCATGGAACAATCAAAAATTATAGATACGTTGGAGACGTATGAGGGGGGCGCCCTGCAAGCTAGTGGGCTCCCATAGGCCCTTAACCCTAATCTCAACTCCATAAATACTCAAATGTTCCCCGTAGACCAGAGGGCACACCAAATATACTTTTCCGCCGCCACAAGCTTCTGTTCTCGTGAGATCCCATCTTGGGGCCTTTTCTGGCACTCCGCTGGATGGGGATTCGATCACTGAGGGCCTCTACACCAACCTTGCTACCCTTCTGATGACGTGTGAGTAGTTCACCACAGACCTACGGGTCCATAGCTAGTAGCAAGATGGATTTTCTCTCTCTTTGATCGTCAATACAATGTTCTCCTCGATGTTCTTGGAGTTCTATTCGATATAATCTTCTTTTGCGGTGCGTTTTTTGAGATCCGATGAATTGTGGATTTATGATCAGATTATCTATCAATATTATTTGAGTCTTCTTTGAACTCTTTTATGCATGATTAAGATAGCTTTGTATTTCTCTCCGATCTATTGATTTGATTTGGCCAACTAGATTGATCTATCTTGCAATGGGGGAGGTACTTTGTTTTGGGTTTGATACTTCTCCAACGTATCTATAATTTTTGATTGTTCCATGCTATTATATTATCTGTTTTGGATGTTTTATATGCATTAATATGCTATTTTATATTATATTTTGAACTAACTTATTAACCCAGAGCACAGTATCAGTTCCTATTTTTTTTCCTTGTTTTTGAGCTTTACAGAAAAGGAATATCAAATGGAGTCCAAACGGGATAAAAATTTACGATTATTTTTCTTGGACCAGAAGACATCCACGAAGCTTGGAGAGGTGGTCAGACGATGGCCGAGGAGGCCACAAGCCTGCTAGGCGCGCCCCTGGGGGGCGCCCTGAGGACTTGTGGGCCCCTCGGGTGTCCTCCAACCCTAATTCTTGCACTATATTCCCAAATATTCCCAAACCATCAGAGGCATCCACCAAAATACTTTTCCGCCACCGCAAGCCTCTGTTCCCATGACATCCCATCTTGGGGCCTTTTTCAGCACCCTACTGGAGGAGGATTCGATCACGGAGGGCATCTAAATCAACCGTATTCACTACAAAAAATACACTTCCATGATGATACGTGTTTGTCACAGTAGGTCGCGATTTTTGTCATGCATGTACATCCATGACAAATTTATGACAGAATCAAGATAGTCATACATGTGCTGTCGTAGAAGTGTTCCATGACATTACCAAAATTATCATCACGGAAGTGTCCACTTCCATGACGATAAATCACGCGTCACAGAACTGCTTTCGTCAAGGGTGACCGACACATGGCATCCACCGTAACGGAACGCCGTTAAGCTATCGGGTCGGTTTTTGGATCCGATAACCCGTTAACAGCCCCAACCAATGGGGATTTTCCACGTGTAAAATCATCATTGGCTGGAGGAAACACGTGTCGGCTCACCGTTGGGACAGATGTCATCCGTTCATTGGACCGAAGTCGCCTATGATACGGCGACACGTGGCACGGCCCAACAGAGGCCCATTCCTGTGAAAAGGCCGGCCCATTTGACTTGGTCAAAAGGTGGCGGCCCGGCCCACGGAAAGCCTGTTAATGGCATGTTTGCATATAGCCCATTTACAGCCCGCTAACCCAGGGCCCGTTACGCCCTATCCGAATTAGGCCCAGTAGCGTCATCTGGGCCGTCCAATATGATTCAGCCCGTTTTAACTTCCGGCCCATGTGTGGCCCATGACTTCTTTCGGCCCATATGAGGTCCTTTGTAACCGTTGGCCCATTAACGGCCCGTGGTGAAACTGGCCCGTAATGAACAGTGTATCACTTTATACCCATTAACGGCTCGTTATTCCATTGGGCCGTTTCCAGCCCAAGTTATCTTTCGGCCTTCTCAGGGCCCATTGACTCTTGGGCTCATTTGCAGCATTCGGTTACATACGGCCCGTTACTGTCATTTTTTGCTTGTGGGCCAAATTTAGCCCGTCGTGACAGTCGGCCCGTTTGCGTACCGTTAATACGTTGGGCCGTTTTCATGTCAAAAAAAACCCGTTGGGCTGTTTTCATAGAGTTATCAAATACGGCCTATTAACGGCCCGTTATGGTCCATGAATAGTACGACCCATGATTGGCGAAATGATGATACGCCCCGTAGAAGGCCCATGGATCCTACGGCCCGTATGAGGCCCATGGATAGTACGGCCTGTAGAAGGCCCATGGATCGTACGGCCCGTAGAAGGCCCATGGACTCTACGGCACGTAGAAGGCCCATGGACCCTAAGGCCCGTATAGAAGGCCGATGGATCCTACGGCCCATATAGAAGGCCAATGGTCCTACGGCCGGACGAAGGCCCATGGATCATACGGCCTGCAGGAGGCCCATGGTTACAACAGTCCGTGTGTTGCCATGATTATTTTGGCCTAGTTACCAAAAATAGGCTATTGTGGCCACAAGAAAAACACAGAAAAAGAACTGCATTGACTACAAGCAAACAACTAAACAAGACAATAAGGAAATAAATAAGCAAGCAATTAAGGCTAGCCTATTACTGCTATTACACATATTACATCCACTTGGCATCAAAGTTCGCCACCAGTGCAAATATACGGAACAAAGCAGCATATTACATACACTGGCCGTCAAAATTGGCCACCAGTGCAAATAAACGCGGCAGCAAAACAAGAGCATAACTGAAACAACTTCAGGAGAGCTCAAGAAACGTTATCCTGGGTATCCACCATGCTGGCAATAAGCTTAGCAAGCTGATTAGCTTTGTCCAATTTGGCACTAAAATCCTCCAACGCTTGCTGTTGCACCAGAAAGTATGCATCTGAATGCTCCAGGGACTTCCACAGTCCTTCCGCTTCTTGTCGCAGCACAACTGATTGATGTCTTTCAACTTGTAGTTGAGACTCAAGAAACCGAACTGATTCAGACAGTGAGTTTGAATAACTTGTGCAAGCGGTAGTTGCCAGTAACTCGAACACTAAACCAAGACAGGACTTTGGGGTTGTCTCGCTGTCTTCAAGATGGTCTTCCTTAGCTGTTTTATCAGCTTTGTTGGAGACCAACAAGGATGTGTCACTATCTTGAACCTTATCTGCATTACTTCCTTTACCATTGCTTAATAAGGCACTCTTCCCCAATATTCTGTCAGCATTCTAAAAGAAGAAACAAGCAGACACATAACAAGTTTAGCATGTACTAGTATATGAAACTCATTTTGGTGAACCAGTTCATTAGTAAGGTGGACAGGATTAAACTACCAAGTCTTCTATTGCCAAGTACTAGCACATAATAAAAGCATCAAACAAACATATATCTATGTCCTATGGTCACTGCATTGTCTTGTGAAATCAAAATAGAGACACGGTTCAAATCATATCAGTTCAAGACAAAGCAGTAGTGAAAGAATACAAAGTGTGGGAAACTACACGGCACAACAAGATTTCATATGGGTACCACGGGTCTACATGTACAACAACACTATTGGCTCTGTTGTGATGCTAGTAATGTGCATGATATGAAAGTCAACTGTATACACAATTGAAATTGAAATCAACAGAGCTATTAACAAGAGCAAACCTGTTAAAGAAACATGCGTGAACATACCTGTTGCGCCATTGGAGTTTCGATTGGATCCTTCAATTTAAAAATAAGTTTATATGAGTAAATACAGTGATACAAGAGCAAAGCAATCATAGTTAAAAAAGGCGCGCCTAAGCGAGCGCTTAAGCGCGCCTAGGCTCTAGGCGTTGGCAAAACACATTGTGCATAACTACGCATAATCTATGCATAACTGCGCATAAGCATGCGCTTTGGTCAGTAAAGCGCAAGGCGGTGGCAAAACGCGCAATAATGCCCAGCGCTTTTTTGAACTATGATAGCAATGGAATCTTAAATTAGAACAGTTGTTCTTCAGGTTTAGGCACTTGTTCTACATGAACAGAGTACAGTAAGACGCAAGAATAAAATACTTAAAAATAGAAAATGAGCTCATAGACCTTACCACATTCTTGGTTCAGGACCACTACAGAACAAGGCGTTCCCAGTCATCGTCCAGCAAATGTGTCTCAGGAGAACGTAAGGGAATTTGATGAGTTTCTTTGCCGGTGAAGTACGTTTTCTTCAGGTAATTCCGATACTGCCACCAAGCATTCTTGAAGATAGCAGAGGTATTAGCACAGGTTACCTCATCCTGAGTTTCCAAATCGGTCCTTCTCTATAGAGAAAAATGGGAAATTTTGCTATATTATAACCATCATGGAGGTAGGATGTATGGGACGAAGCAAAGTAATTGCCATGAATAACATTACTTACACATAACTCCTGGACAAACACCTGCAACTGGCATTTTCCTTCATCTTCAGTATAATATTTCCAAGATGGGAAGATACGCACATACGATTTAACAACATCAAATGCGATAGATGCAAAACTACGACTGGCTGGTTGTGCTTCCTCCACAGGAATAGGCGTACTAACTGGTGGAGTTGGGGTTCGCTGTGATAGTACTGGCCCTTTGGGCACTGGAGCTGCCTTACTAACTGCTCTTGTTTGGGAGCTCTGTGGTGGAGATGGTGCTGTGTCAACAGGAACTGGGTTACTATCAGCTGGGGTTGGGTTTAGATTGGGTGAAGCTGGTTCTCTGTCCACTACTAGGGAAAAGCCTAGCAGCAGCGCGGGTTTTAGGCCTATCAGTAGCGCGGGCAGGAGCGCTACTGATAAGGCGCTACAGCTAATGCTTAGGAATAGCGCGCCTGGATCCACGCTACTGCTAAATTGACTTACTAGTAGCGCTTCTTCAGAACAGCTCTACTGGTAAGTAGTAGTAGCGGTTCTCCTTTCCCGCGCTACTACTATTATTTAGTATTTTATTTCTTTTTTATTTCATGTTGTATTCATACACCTTTACACAAGTTTTCATACAACAGGAATTTAGAGATTGTTTTTACATCATAATGAGTTATTACATCACGGGGTGAAAGAACTGTGGACTAGTTTCAAGTGGATGTCCATCCACTTGAAACTAATCCGCGGTTCTTTCACCCAATGATATAATAATATCATCATCATCATCATATCATTAACAACTTATCATCATAATACATCATTGTCATATAACACCTCCTCAAGGTCATCGTTTTCATCAATGGCATCACATAGCAAATTGGTCACTAGTCGTAATCACAAGTACTCCTCATTATCAACTCTAACACATTACCACATAATAAACATATTGTACCTCATAGGACCTATTACATTTGATTAAGACCTACTACATTTTCTAAGGTAAAATAGCAAAAAAACAAGATAGCCCCTGACTCTCCATTATGGAGAATGGAGATTAGCCTGTCTCCAATTCTTGCCTTTCGCTGAATGTTACTTCCAGGAACCTCCTTGCGAATGTCCATACATTTCTTCCATTCTTTGATGAACATGTGTTCACGGGTTTTAGAAACCCGATATGCACAGGTGAGCTCCGTAGATTTACCTAGCAGTATGTTCAGAACTGAGAGGCGACCATGCAGAGACATCAAATGAGGCACACAATCCATCGGGAGTTTCTGTTGAAAAACATAATAATAACTTCGTAGTTAGCAATGATGTACTAGTTCTAGAAGTATGCAAAAGATGCACGGATGTCGTAATAGTAAAAAATCTTACCAGGGTATCTCCAGAGAAGTTACCGTGGTTCAACACATGCACTAGTGGCACGTATTCACCATAATTTGGAGGAGTTCGATAATAGTTATTGTAATTCTCAAGAAGAGTACAAAATGCGATCAGATGATTTTTCTCCTTATACGTTAATTCAGTGCCATCGGTGTAGTGGGTTTTATCTACCATCTTCCGCACAGTCTTTGAAGAATCAAAATAAGCTGTCAATGGAAATAAGCTATCAACTATTTTGAAATAAACAATATAAATTAGTTAATAACTATGTTTGAGAAACTCATATAGCGGTAAAATCGGAAGCATATCAACGAGGACCCAAATGTCCATATTGTCTTGCTCAATGTCAGGATCACCAAGATCCATGGTGACAATCATACCCTCATAAAAACCATACATTTTGCAAAGTGCTTCCCAATTTTGGCAACCAAAATGGGTTACGCTCTGAGCATTGCACAGATTTACTTCAAAATCCATATCATGATGGGTCCTTAGGTGTATTTTCTTTGTTTTGAAATTTTCATGGTCTTCAAAACCCATCCTCTCCAAGACATAGCGTCTTGCATGGCATGGGATAAGCTAGTCGAATTGTAAAATATGAAAATTAGACGTTGAAATAGTTGAAGTCATGCTTAATTACGAAAAAAACACTTGTCGTTGTTGCGTACTGTTTCACAATCGAAGCTCTCCTCGAGCTTAATGCTGAAGCGCCGATCTTCGTCCAGCTGAACGAACCTGTTGCACATACCTCGATCGTCGCGGCACCAGCTACACTCCCCGGGGAGACTGTCGTTGTCCGAGTATGACATTTCCTACGTTCATAATTCAAAGATTAAACTTGTACATATTCTAGCACAAGTCATGCCAGAATTCACGAAAAAATCCGGCATGACCTTTGCTAAAAAAGGACATATCAAGCGCCTGAAATTTGCCGGAACGGAAATTAATCAACACTCCAGCAAAACATAGGCCACTCGGAGATGTAAACTGAACATGAACAGCCACTTGGCCAACCACATATCCTATTTGAGCAACAACACAAGATATACAAGGATATTTGGCTGGTCTCACCTCGATGTCGGAGGCGGTCGGTGACTGGGACGACGGCGGGGATGTCGGAGGGGGTCGGTGACGGGGACGACGGTGGTCACCTGAAACCATATAAGTTATCACTAATACATCCCGAATAATTGCTTAAACTAAAAAATAACAGCAAATATGACATGTTCAACTAGTTTTATTAATTCAACTAGTTCTTACTAAATATAAACTTACTATAAATAGAAGAAAAAACTAGTTCTTTCTAAAAATAAAGTAGTTCAACTAGTTATATTAATTATCTTACTAAAAATACATTAGTTCTATTAATTCAACTAGTTCAACTAGTTTATTAATTTACTTACTAAACTAGTTCAACTACAGCTAAAGTAGTTCAACTACAACTACTATTAACATCTACTACTACTAAAAATCTAGTACTAACTAAGCAACATCTAGTACTAGCTATGAACCCTAAATTAACATCTACTACTACTAAATCTAGTACTAACTAGTGGCAGGGGGTTGGGGGCGACGGAGAGGTAGCTAGGGGCGGCGAGGTCGAGGGCGGTGGGAGGAGGTATGCCGGCGGAGGAAGGGGGAGGGGCGGCCGCGGGCGGAGGGAGGAGGGCGACGGCGGAGGAGGGAGGGGCGGCCGCAGGCGGAGGGAGGAAAGACGGAAGGAGGGGAGTACCTCGGCGGCAGACGGACGAAGGCGGCGGCGGCGACGACGCACGATGACGGTTACGCGGGCGAGAGTGAGAGTGTGAGTGAGAGGGCCGGTCGTGCGCATGGGGATAAGGTAGGGATAGTTGTAGCACGTTTGCCAAAACGCGCTACAGCTAATCTGAATAGCAGTAGTGCTTTGCATATAAACCGCTACTGCTAAGTGTAACTATACAAAAAATACGTCAATGCAAAAATAGATTGGCCATCGATGATCTTTTTGTGTACAATCTGAATTGTCAATATGAGTCCTCTCCGGTAGGAACCAGAGAGGACTCATACTGCGGCCACAAATTTTACACATAGAGTTCAGTGAAGACCAACTGGTTGTGGTAGTTTCAGAAATAACATATTTAAGGTGGTAAACACCCTGTTCACGGAGCGAGGTGGGACTAAACTTGTGGGCTGATCTTAGCAGTAGCAGTTTTCCTAGAAGCGCGCTACTGCTAACTTCTATAGCAGTAGCACTGTTCAGTATAGTGCGCTAATGCTATAACTAGCGGGGAGGCGAGGTCATGGCAACTATAGCAGTAGTGTTGTTTGCGGTGGACGCGCTACTGCTATTTTCCTGTCAGCAGCGCGTTTTGATAACACGCGCTGCTGCTAAATAGCAGTAGCGTGGTATTTGCTGCTGGTAAGATTCTGTGTATAGGCTTTTCCCTAGTAGTGGTCCATCGTAGTAGGGGTACAATCTGCGAGAGTTTGGGTTATGTGTGGTAGGGATGGTTCTTGTGCATGTACAACCAGGGTGCTATCTCCACCAAGTGGTAGCACTGTTTTATTTGAAGACCGTGTTTTTATTCCGCTAGATACTGGCATCACCCGCTCCAATTCAAATGGCTGATAAACAGGAAACATAGTTGAATGTACAGACATTGTATGAGAGACCGATGCAATAGATAGTGTGGAAAAAAGAGGGCATGAAATAGTTGACATGTATATTGTTTAACTAAAACGGATAGCATGACATAATTTCACATATATGATGTCTATCTAAACTGGATAGCATAGCATAACATAATTCAAAGATATGATGAATAACTAACCAGGATCGCATGACATAATTCACCTACATGTTATCTAAGTAATCAGGATCGCATCATTTAATTCACATATGTGATTTATATGCTAAACAGAGGGCATTCGATATGATGTCTGAACTAAGAACATGGTGTTGAATATTGTGTATATGATGTCTAAACTATGCAATGCAAGACACCGTATGCATGATATGAGCAGTATAATCGTGCCAAGTTAGAGCATACACCTCAGTGGGGGAATAGGACTGGTCATCTGTCTCTGAATCCATCTCTGAGGAGCTATTGGGACCCAACAAGAGATCTGCTTCGACAGGTAGCACTGTCTGCTCTGAAGGCCTTGTTTTCACTCCAGATTTTTCCATCTCCCACCCAAATGGCTGATTCACAGGAAGAGCAGTTTAATGTACAAACATTGTCGACAAATGGAAATGTAACAAAGAAAAGGATGGGCAAGATATCATTCAAATATATGATGCCTGGTTAAACAGGATGGCATTGCACATTTCACATATATTATGGCTGGCTAAAAGACATGAGACTGCATAATTCCCATATATGATATAGAAACTAAATAGGTGGCATTACAAAACATGTCTAAACTAAGCAGATGACATATATGATGTCAAAAGTAGGCACTACAAGGCAACATATGCATGATATGACTAACATCATCATGCCAAGGTAGAGCAAACACCTTGGGGGTAAATAGGAGTGGTCAGCGGCATCTGAATCTGCCTCAGAACAGATATCTTCCTCTGGATTACAATCTGGAGAGGGGTGGGGAGGGTTTGCCATTGAACCCACCATGGAGCGATGTCTGCATGACATTGTATTGTCGCGCAAAACTCTTCTCTTTTTCTCTACATGTTCAGCATGACTCTGTACAATATCTGACATGCATACGAAAAAAATATGGTGAGATTATGTAAGGAGAGCATGCAGAAATTCAGAGTGATGGTAAAAACCAGTGGATTGACGTTTTTCCGTTGAACCAAAATAGCCCTAATGGATCGACGTGAATGTATAGTAATAAGTGATGCAACAAGTGTACAACCTCTTTGCCGTAGCCATGTCGACCTCAGCATCATTGGGTTGGTCGCTGAAGCAGTTGAGGCAGAGGTGGTTGTCGAAGGTGTGGAGGAAGATCTGAGGAATCTGTAGACGGCGTCCAAGGCACTGCTCTGTTGTGATGGATCATTCTGTCGTTGGAACAGCTCCGGTGAGTCGTAAGACGTCAAGCCTGAAGGAGCACAAGACAGACATCGTCAATCCCAAGTGGGATTCTAATAGCATCTCCAATAGATGATGTAAAATGGATGTAAAATTAACATCACCAAAAACCACCTGACTGCAACAGATGAGATAAAAACTGTTGACTCTGAACTTAACTGTTGAAACTGAAATTTACTGTGGAATCTGAATGCTACTGTCGAAACTGAACGCAATGGTAGCAGAGAGGCACTTGACATGTAGTTTAGGGAGGGCCTGCAGTTCATCTTCAACCTGCACCCCCCTGAGCCGCCTGCCACCACCGGCCGAACCGCCGGCCCCAGCGCCGCCTCGCCGCCCCGAAACAACTCGCCACTGCCGCCCCGGCCAGCCCCCTAGGCCCCCCGCCCCCCCCCCCCCCACCCTGAACCCTAAGATAGATAATGGGGTACCTCTCCGGCGAGCCCCCGTCCCCGCTGCGGTTGGTTCTTCCTTAACTCCAGCGAGCCCCCCCAACCCCTGAAAATCGTCTGACCCAAAAGTTGATTCAGTCGACTGAAGTGTGGCTTAATCGGAGCAGAGAGGCAGCACGAGTGAGGGGAGAGCAGCAGCAGTAGCTGGGCGAGCGAGCGATTGAGCGAGAGCCGGAGCAGCAGCTGGGCGAGCGAGCGATTGAGCGAGAGCCGGAGCAGCAGCAGCGCGAGCAAGCGAGCGAGGGCCGGAGCAGCAGCAGCAGATTCGGCTAGTATGGACGCCGCCGCCGAAGGGGCCTCGCACTAGGGGAGAGCCGCCGTGGAGACTTTGCCCGCGGAGCCGGCTTCAAGGTAGCCGCTCTATGGGGGTGCGGGATGGAGCACCGTCAGCGCCGGGAGGTCGAGTTAAGGAGAAGGTGCGATGTGATGAGTGTACAACCTCTTTGGTGGCGCCGAGTAGGCCTCGGCTTCGTCCGAGGAGTCGGTGAGGATGATGCGGTTCCAGTGGAGTAGGTTAAGGCGGCGCTATGGGGATGGAGCAGCCGCGATAGACGAGGCGATCGTCGGAGCAGCTCCTTGGAGGTGGAGGATGGGGCGGCTGAACCGGCGGGACGACAAGATGGACGACGGATCCTCATCCAGGGAGGTGGACAAGGGACGTCAAGCTATTGTGGTGAACGACGTCGTCGGGGAAGAGGCTCCGGCTGGGCAGCGGTGATGTGGCAGACCGAGGAGGGTGGGGTTTCGCGGCTGGAGCAGAGAGGTTATGGCGGCCTGGGATTTCGAATGGCGAAAAGGGGGTGTCGGTGTCAAAACCGGCGGATCTCGGGTAGGGGGTCCCGAACTGTGCGTCTAGGCGGATGGTAACAGGAGACGAGGGACACGATGTTTTTACCCAGGTTCGGGCCCTCTCGATGGAGGTAAGACCCTACGTCCTTCTTGATTAATATTGATGATATGGGTAGTACAAGAGTAGATCTACCACGAGATCAAGGAGGCTAAACCCTAGAAGCTAGCCTATGGTATGATTGTTATAATGTATGTTGTCCTACGGACTAAAGCCCTCCGGTTTATATAGACACCGGAGGAGGCTAGGGTTACACAGAGTCGGTTACAATGGTAGGAGATCTACATATCCGTATTGCCAAGCTTGCCTTCCACGCCAAGGAAAGTACCATCCGGACACGAGCCGGAGTCTTCAATCTTGTATCTTCGTAGTCTTGGAGTCCGGCGGATATTGATAGTCCGGCTGTCCGAACACCCCCTAGTCCAGGACTCCCTTAGTAGCCCCTGAACCAGTCTTCAATGACGATACGTCCGGCACGCATAATGTTCGGCATTGCAAGGCGGGTTCCTCCCTTGAATAATCCAGAGAAGATCATGAACACCAGGATAGTGTCCGGCTCTGCAAAATAAATTCCACATTCCACCATAGAGAGAATAAAATGTACACTTAGTTCAATCTACTGACGTATTATGCGGCGTGACATCACACCGCTACCAAGCCTTTGTTTGAATCGTTTTTTACTATACCACCTCAGCACGTTTAGCGAAGCGGTTCCCTTGGCACGTCTTGTCGAAGCAGAGATCGTGTTCCCCTTATTCCGGGATTCTCATCAATACGTGCGTGGGTAACCCAACCGCGCCATTGATGGTGGCGCTTGGGAGATAAGCGAGTTTTACCAGGCTGGTGGGGGACGCATAGTTTTGTCCGCCTATATATAATGGATAAGGATTCACCTTCTCACCTACGCCTTCTTCCTCCTTTGCTTATCCATCCCCGCGAACTCAAGCTCCAACGCCCGAGCTCGCGCATCTCGCCTCGACCTTCTCCGAATATGTCCGGAGCGGGAGGCAAATGGTTGGCCTCCACCGTTAAGGAGGAGGACATCACCAACCTGCGCAGCGCCGGATACCTTTCCGGCGATATCGCGCATCGGCTGCCCGACGAGGGGCAGCTCATCCCTACCCCTGGGCCTCATGAGAGGGTCGTCTTTCTCCCCCACTTCCTCCGCGGACTGGGCTTTCCGCTCCATCCATTTGTCCGGGGGCTCATGTTTTACTACGGCCTGGATTTCCACGATCTGGCGCCGAACTTCATCCTCAACATCTCGGCGTTTATCGTCGTGTGCGAGGCCTTCCTCTGCATCCGGCCCCACTTCGGCCTGTGGCTCAAGACCTTCAACGTCAAGCCGAAGGTTGTGAAGGGCACGCAAGCGGAATGCGGAGGCGCCATGTTGGGCAAATTGCCCAACGTACCTTGGCTCAAAGGGACCTTTGTGGACTCCGTCAAGGGGTGGCAATCGGGGTGGTTCTACATCACCGAGCCGCGCAGACCTACATGGGCGGCGGCCCCCGAGTTTAGATCTGGTATCCCCACGCAGCTCACCTCCTGGAAAGAGAAGGGCTTGCAGTGGGGCAATCCGGTGGAGGTGACGGGACTCCGAGCCTGCATCAAGAAGATGGTGAGCAATAGGCTCAGGCTCGTCGACGTGGTCCAAGTCATGCTCATCCGGCGGATCCTCCCATGCCAAGAACGGGCATTCAATTTGTGGGAGTTCAATCTGGAACAGCACCAGGCGCTAAGCGGGCTCTTCGATACAACATACGAAGGCGCCTGGAGGGTGCTGTTCAAGGGCGCCGAAGCCCCCGCATCCGCGACGGAAGACCGCGAATTCAGCTCGTAGTATCCAACTGACGAGGTAAGTGATTCAACCCCATTACGGGACACTTGTGATAATTAACTTGACTCCAGCGAGGTTTCATTCTGCCTCTTCCTTTGACAGGAATGGATGGAGAACGCCGAGCTGCTTATCAGCCCGGCTCCCATGCCAGAAGATCCAGTGGATGCCCGCTTAGCAGGGCTGCTGGTTCCGGCACCGCACGTGGTGCCGGAGAAGAATGCCAAGAAGGTGGCCGCTGGGACTCGAAAGAGTTCCCGCAATCAGGCGTCTGACGACGACGAGGACTCCTCCCCTGAAGTCGAGGAGGAGGAGTATTCCCTCCCGGAGGAGGGAGAGAAGAAGAGGAAGGATTCCCCAATCGGGGAGGCCGAAGGGTCCAAGAGGGGGAGAACTATCCCCCCGGACAGTTTCGCCAACACTAGCGTTGGCGAGGATGAGTGGCCTCCAAGGGCCAGGCGTCCGGCAAGATCGTAAGTACCCGGATCCTTTATATGCATATTTTTATGTCACATAGTGTCCTTCTAACGCCGCATTCTGTCCATAGTCTGGCCGATGATGATCTCCCCGACTCATCGAGCGGGTCGTTGGCCTCGTCGGATGTGAATTCACTTCCAACCGCCTCCACCCCACACGCCGACGAGGACGTCGAGGTGGGATCCCAGAGAGGGACCCATCAGGAGGAGGCTCCGGAGGCGCCGTCAGGCGACCTCCCGGACTTTGCGCCGGACTCTACATCGGAACCAGCAGTGGTTCCAGAGTCCGGCAAACGGCCCCTTCGAAAGAAGGGCAAGACCGTGACGCCGGCGGCCTCCGTCCAACCGGAGGCGCCAGACAACTGGCTGGAGGCGCTTAAAGGCGCTTCCATTGAGGAAGAACACTGCACTATCATGAGTGCGGTGATTCAAAAGGTTCAGCTCGCCAAAAGCGGGCTGACCGACGCCTGCAGCAGCCTTTTAACAGGCTTTGAGGTAAGAAGTTAAAATTATGTAATGTAATACCGCATAGACAGTAGCCCCTGATGCTTAGTTTGGTGTTCGGAAAGAAAAGCCGGACTGAGGATCTAACAAGATATTCGCAGGGTTGCTAAAAATATGTCAATATGGGTTTGCAGGCTGCGCTGCTGGCCTCTGCCGCATTAACGGCGGAGGTCGATAAGTTAAAGCAGGATCTCGAGCGGTCCGAGCAAGAGCTCGGCCATGCCAAGAGGCATCTCGAGGAAAAAGAAGGTGAATAACACCACCTTGAATAAGTACCTTACAGAAAAGGATTTTGGTTGCAATAAAATTAACAAGGATAATCTGTGCATCGCAGGGGCCACTAATGAGGTGGCAGCCCTGAAGGATGCTGTGTCCGCGGCCGAACACAGTGCGGCCGCGGAACGGGCTGAGCGAGAAAAGCAAGAGGCACAGGTGGCGGAAGTCCGGCAAGAGCTCCAGGCTCTCATGGAAAAACATGAGAGTTTGGAGCGTGACTCCAAGACTCGAGAGTCCGAGCTTGCCTCGGCTCTCGAAAGTGCCAAGTACGCCAAGGCCGAGGCCCGTAAGGCCCTTCGGGAGGTTGAGGACATAAAGAAGATAGCGGCGGGTAAGGCATTTTTCATGCAAAGCAGGCATGTTAATGTGAACTACCTGACACTTACCCGCATTCGGAGCTCTCCAGGGGCGTTCGCAGATCTGCCGCGTAGTGCGTCTGATGCCGCCGCATTCTATCATGCCGAGGAGGGGAGCTCGACGGAGAAGGTCTTCTGGTCTCAGTATACTGAGGCCGGCCATCCGGTGCCCCCAAGCGACCAGCTGAAGCAGCTGGTCGAACTCCACAAGGTAGCTGAGGAGGCCATGAAGGGCGTCATAGTCCGGCTGTGGCCTGGACAGGCCATGCCTGGTAGCTACTTTGGCCTCGTGCGGCGGCTGGTGGATGCATGCCCCAGGCTGGATGTAGTGAAGCGCTCCGCCTGTATCGAAGGCGCTCGTCGGGCCCTTGCCCGCATAAAGGTGCAATGGGGCAAATTGGATGCGGAGAATCTTCTCACGGACCCACCGCCGCCGGGCAAGGAGTATCGCACGCCAGAGAAGTATTATAAAATTGTCCTGAAGGGAGCCTGCGATATTGCAGATGAATGCTCCCGAAATGTAATCTTTGAGTGAACTCGCTGTTTATTTATCCTGTGCGCTGAAAACTTCGTTCATATGCGCCATGAGCAACGCTTGTTTAATTTAAAATATTACCTTCTGTGCGGCCGTTTGTAAAATCTGAGAGATGGCAAGTCGTTGGCTTCAGCCCCCAAGCCACAAGTGCTGGGGTGCTCGGGATAAACTTGAGCACTCTTGTTCCCATTTTTGGATCCATCTAGGGAGGCGCTCAACACGACAAACAAGGCAACCGGACTTATAATGCTTGAACACTCTCACTTACCCATAGAATTCTATAATTTTAAATTTCGGCGAAGCCCCTGGTATTCGGAAGACCGAATCCGGGGCGCTACCCATGCCTTCATCGGACATTATCCGGAACTTTGCTCGAAGCGGCGTGAGTCTTTAAGGACCCGAAAAAACCTCTCGAACAGCGACCAGTCTCTCGCCTTATCATGCCAGTCAGTTTTAGCTTTCTCCACTGAGGTGTTAGCCCGGCTCAACCGGGGCGCAATTGCAGTGGTTCTTCCAGTGCCACCTTAGCTGACAGAATGGAACGTAAGGCACCAAAACGTGGGAGCCGGGCAAACCCAACTATTGACCCAAGACATGATTCGGAGCCGATTCATATAATGCTATAAGTTCGGGGTGCCGCACTTGTGAAAGTGTTCGGACTTTATCACACCATAGAGTGGGGAACATAATCCCCCGGTGTATTATGCCGTACCAAAATATACGGGTGCCAGATGTCATATAATGAGCATATATATATAATGTAATGCAATTGCGATCATAAAGGTGCTGCATTATAAAAGTCTGCTAGTAGAGCGGACTGATACAAATAGTGCGGTAAGCAAGGGATTTGGACTAAATAGACATGTCCCCCTCCAGGGATGAGCTGCGGGTTTGGTGTATATAATCGAATTTAATGCTCATAATTGAGACCACCTGAGTGTTCGGCGCGGCCTTCTTTAGTCCCTGACTGTTGCATCATGAGTTCGGCAGGTTCACCGCCGGACAGGGCTTCTGGTTAACAGAGTCCTGTGTACAAAAAAGAAGAAAAATAATAAAAAAAGAGGGGCACATTTGCGAGCCCCCGGTGTGGTCGAACCGCACTCTGGGTCCATTGTGATCGTGCCCCCTCCCCTATGCCCATGGTATCTCCAAAGCGTAATGATGTACGCGGAGTGTTATTCTTGCGATCATACGCGGGCGAGGGTTCGGGCCGCATTGCTACGCGTGCTCTGATCGCGCCAGGTGGTCTTGGTTGGCATTGCTCCGGGCGCGCTTTGCTGTATCCGGCCGTTTAACGGCCGGACTCGAGAATTGCCTTAGAAGGCTGCTCTGTACTTCTGCCGTGAGAGCCGCTGTATGTTCCTCCGTTCGGAGGGAGCATTCCGTATTCCCATTGACCGTGATGACTCCACGAGGGCCTGGCATCTTGAGCTTTAGGTATGCATAGTGCGGCACCATGTTGAATTTGGCAAACGCGGTTCGCCCGAGCAGAGCGTGATAGCCGCTGCAAAACGGGACTATGTCGAAGATTAACTCTTCGCTCCGGAAATTATCCGGGGATCCGAAGACCACTTCCAGTGTGACTGAGCCTGTGCAGTTGGCTTCCACTCCTGGTATGACACCTTTAAAGGTTGTCTTTGTAGGTTTAATCCTTGATGGGTCTATGCCCATTTTGCGCACTGTATCCTGATAAAGCAGGTTCAGGCTACTGCCGCCGTCCATCAGGACTCTCGTGAGGTGGAACCCATCGACGATTGGGTCTAAGACCAATGCGGCGAATCCGCCATGGCGTATGCTGGTCGGATGGTCTCTTCGATCAAAAGTGATCGGACAAGAGGACCATGGGTTGAACTTTGGGGCGACTGGCTCCATCGCATAGACGTCCCTTAGTGCGCGTTTCCTCTCCCTCTTGGGTATGTGGGTCGCGTATATCATATTCACCGTCCGTACTTGTGGGGGAAAACCCTTCTGTCCTCTGTTGTTCGGCGGCCGGGTCTCTTCCTCGTCGTCGCTATTTAGCCCCTTGTCATTGTTTTCGGCAATTAACTTGCCGGCCTGCTTGAACACCCAGCAATCTCTATTGGTGTGGTTGGCTGGCTTTTCAGAGGTGCCGTGTATCTGGCATAGGCGGTCGAGTATTCGGTCCGGATTGGACGGACCCGGAGTAGTTCTTTAAATGGCTTCTTCCGCTGACCGGGTTTAGAGCCTCGGAATCCGGCATTGATTGTCGTATCCTCCTTATCGTCGCCGTTAATGCGGCGCTTGTTTTTGTTTCGACGTGACCTGCCGTTGTTGTCCTTAGTATCTGGACTGCCAGAATTTTTACGGAGATTGTTGCTGCGGGCTAGCCAGTTGTCCTCTCCCGCACAAAAGCGGGTCATTAACGATGTGAGGGCTGCCATGGATTTCGGCTTTTCCTGCCCCAGGTGCCGGGCTAGCCATTCGTCCCGGATGTTATGTTTGAAGGCGGCAAGGGCCTCTGCGTCCGGACAATCGACGATTTGATTTTTCTTCGTCAAGAACCGTGTCCAGAATTGTCTGGCCGATTCGTCTGGCTGCTGAATGATGTGGCTTAGGTCATCGGCGTCTGGTGGTCGCACATAAGTGCCTTGGAAGTTATCAAGGAATGCGGCCTCCAGGTCTTCCCAACACCCAATTGACTCTGCGGGCAGGCTGTTAAGCTAATACCGAGCTGGTCCTTTATGCTTGAGTGGGAGGTACTTGATGGCGTGAAGATCGTCGCCGCAGGCCATATGGATGTGGAGAAGGTAGTCTTCGATCCAGACCGCGGGGTCTGTTGTGCCATCGTAAGATTCGATGTTTACGGGTTTAAACCCTTCGGGGATCTGATGATCCATTACTTCGTCAGTGAAGCATAGCGGGTGTGCGGCGCCCCTGTATTGAGCGATATCGCGACGCAGCTCGAGAGAGCGCTGTCTGCTGTGTTCGGCCCGGCCGGGGTTATTGTATCCGGCACGACGGTATTCGTCGTGGGTCGTAGGGCGCCCACGTGATCCATAGATGGATCTGGATTTCCTTGCTTTATCCTCCAATATGTCTCGCAAGTCCGGCGCGTTCCCTCTTGGCTTCGTACTTTTGGAGCGATGCCGGGGTATGGTCTTGGCTGGGGGCCTGGATGCCTCTCTGTCACGACCACGGGGTGGTCGGTCAGCCATATCGTGCGCTGGTGATGGAGGTACGTATGCTTCCTCCTCTAATCGGGGGAGCAGCTTGCGTCTTGGGTAACTTTTGGAGGGACGTTCGAGTTTATACTCTTCGGCCGCGAGGACCTCGGTCCATTGATCGGCCAGCAGGTCCTGATCAGCTTGAAGCTGCTGCTGCTTTTTCTTTAGGCTGTTTGCTGTGGCGATAAGCATGCGCTTGAAGCGCTCTTGTTCGAAGGGATCCTCGGGTATGATGAATTCGTCATCGTTGAGGCTTGCTTCATCTTCGGAAGGAAGCATATAGTTATGATCCTCAACCTCTTCGTCTGCCGCCCCCTCGTGAGGGCTTGCTTCTGCATCCTCCTGCGCTGAGTCTTGCTGGAGGGGATTGTCTTCGGCACTCTCTGGAGTATTATTATCTCCTGTGCCGGAATCTCCGTTCTTGCTGTGGCGAGATTTAGAGCGGCGCCGCTGACGCCGGCGCTTGGGCTGTTTCTTTAAGGGATCTGCCTCCGCTGTTTCTTCGCCGTCCCCATCTTTTGGGGTATTCACCATGTATACGTCATATGACGAGGTGGCCTTCCAGTGCCCTGTGGGCGCTGGTTCCTGTTCGTCTCCGGCATCGTCCTCCATAGCGTCGATGTCTTCGGAGTCGTAGTCTAGCATGTCGGTTAGATCGTCGACAGTGGCTACAAAGTGGGTGGTGGGTGGGCTCTGAATTTCTTCGTCGTCCGTATCCCAACCATCCTGGCCATAATCCGGCCAGGACTCTCCTGATAACGAGAGATGCTTTAGTGAATTCAAGATATCGCTGAAAGGCGAGCATTGGAAGATGTCCACGGCGGTGAATTCCATAACCGGCGCCCAATCCGGATCGATTGGTAGGGGCGCGGGAGGTTCGGAGTCCGGCAAGGAGTCCGGCACCTCGGAATCACGAGTTTCGCGGGGGACAAGGTTGGTGTTCGGCTCCATCGCCGTGGATGTTGAAGCCCCCAGGGCGGCGTCTATCCACCGGCCCTCGATCTAGGCGATCGGCTCCGAGCTAATGGCCGGAGCGGACCCGTGTGCGGCCACCCAGGCACTGTTCGGTGGCAGAGCTAAATCATGCCCGTCGTCACAGTGCGGCGCGCTTGGCTGTGGCTCGAGTCCGTCGAAGATCAAGTCCCCGCGGACGTCGGCCGTGAAGTTCAAGCTTCCAAATCTGACCAGACGGCCAGGGGCGTAGCTTTCGATCTGCTCCAGATGGCCAAGTGAATTGGCCCGCAGGGCGAAGCCGCCGAATACGAAGATCTGTCCGGGGAGAAAAGTCCCACCCTGGACAGCGTTGCTGGTTGAAGATGCCATCAAGCCTATCGGTGACGACACAGAGGAACTCTCAATGAATGCACCAATGTCGGTGTCAAAACCGGCGGATCTTGGGTAGGGGGTCCCGAACTGTGCATCTAGGTGGATGGTAACAGGAGACAAGGGACACGATGTTTTTACCCAGGTTCGGGCCCTCTCGATGGAGGTAAAACCCTACATCCTGCTTGATTAATATTGATGATATGGGTAGTACAAGAGTAGATCTACCACGAGATCAAGGAGGCTAAACCCTAGAAGCTAGCCTATGGTATGATTGTTGTAATGTATGTTGTCCTACGGACTAAAGCCCTCCGGTTTATATAGACACCGGAGAGGGCTAGGGTTACACAGAGTCGGTTACAATGGTAGGAGATCTACATATCCGTATTGCCAAGCTTGCCTTCCACGCCAAGGAAAGTACCATCCGGACACGAGCCGGAGTCTTCAATCTTGTATCTTCGTAGTCTTGGAGTCCGGCGGATATTGATAGTCCGGCTGTCCGGACACCCCCTAGTCCAGGACTCCCTCAGTAGCCCCTGAACCAGTCTTCAATGACGATAAGTCCGGCGCGCATAATGTTCGGCATTGCAAGGCGGGTTCCTCCCTTGAATAATCCAGAGAAGATCATGAACACCAGGATAGTGTCCGGCTCTGCAAAATAAATTCCACATTCCACCGTAGAGAGAATAAAATGTACACTTAGTTCAATCTGCTGACGTATTATGCGGCGTGACATCACACCGCTACCAAGCCTTTGTTTGAATCGTTTTTTACTATACCACCTCAGCACGTTTAGCGAAGTGGTTCCCTTGGCACGTCTTGTCGAAGCAGAGATCGTGTTCCCCTTATTCCGGGATTCTCATCAATACGTGCGTGGGTAACCCAACCGTTCCCGTCGCCACGCCTCCTCTATCGAAGGGGAATCCCAAACGGTCACGGAGACGGCCCTTGGTATTTCTTCCCCTTTATAAGAGGACCAAGGCTTGTCCTTGTTCTTCAATCTCGCATCGAATCTCCTCCTCGCTCCCAATTCCAGCACCCAGAGCTTCAGATTCGAGCGCTTCGGATCCTCAACCATGTCCGGCTCCGACCTCCAGGGTCGATGGATGCCCTCCTCCGTCACGGAGGAGGACATATTGAAGTTACGTGAAGCCAAGTACCTGGCCTACGAGGTTTCGCACAGGTTGCCTACCCAAGGGCAGGCCGTGCCCGCCCCCGAGCCCGGTGAATACGTCATCTTCGTATCCCACCTCCGCCGGGGTTTAGGCTTCCCGACGGACCCCTTCGTGAGAGGGCTCCTGTTCTACTATGGGCTGGACTTTCACGACTTGGCTCCGGAGTCCATCCTCCATATCTCCGCATTCATTATCGTCTGCGAAGCCTTCCTCCGCGTCATCCCCCACTTCGGCCTATGGCTGAAGACCTTCAAGGTGGAGCCGAAGATGATCGGGGGCGTCAAGCGGAGTGCAGCGGGGCGACCATAAGCAAAAAGGTCGATGCCCCGTGGCCCAAGGGTTCCTTCCAAGAGGAACTTGGACTGTGGCAGCAGGAGTGGTTCTATATCACCGCTCCAAGGGGCAGCAGGCAAAAGCCGCCGCCCTTATTCCGCCCGGGACCTCCACGCCAACTGATGTCGTGGGTCAACCAAGGGCTCAACTGGGGGCCGTCCGAGGACGTGCCCTCACTGCAGGGCCGGATCCGAGACCTCCAAGCGAGGGAGATCGACCTGATCAAGGTGATGCAGGTTATGCTAATCAGGCATCTTCTGCCCTGCAAACGCCGTCCTCTCCGTCTATGGGAGTTCAACCCGGAGGGACCTCGTATTCTCCAACACTTTATGGGTGCGACACCCGTGGAGATGTACAAGCTGTTCTTTGGACCGCAGGTGGTGTGTCCGGATTTAGCCGAGGACGCAGGCCTAAGCCGCGATCGCCCGGATACTCAGGTAAATAGCTCAGAGTCCGGACATTCTGTTTGTATGCCTTTCTACAGTTCGCCTCCTGACCCCTTATTCTTTACAGGAATGGGTGGCGCGATCAAGGCTGATAAGGTGTCCGGCCCCCCTCCCAGAGACCGCACTGGAGCCCGTGCTGGTCAGAATGTTGGAGGTCGCGCCCACAGAAGGGGGCGAGGGGGAAAATAGAGGAGCTAATATTTCGCCCAAAGGGGCAACTGAAGAGGGGGGAACCAAGAATCCCTCTCTTCAGGGGGAGAAGAGGACCACCTCCGAAGATCCGGAGGCCAAAGACCCTAAGCGTGGGAAGAGATCTTCACCGGGGGGTCCGGCGTCCGGAAAGAATCCGGACGCACAATCATCGCCAAAGGATCGGCCCTCTAGCGAGCCGTGAGTATAAAATAGGGAGTTAATTAGTAAGGAAATACCTTCATTTGTGCTTCTGTAGGTAACCGACATATTTATATTGCAGTTCGGATCTGCAGCCTTCTCAGATGAGTTCATCTTCGGGGGACCTTCTTCCGGAGATGATGGAGAGCGATACGCCTCCGTCCGCAGCGCCGCCAGATGAGGCAGGCGAACCCGAAGTGTCATCACGGAGGGTATCCCCGAGTCCGGAGGGGCCAGAGAGTTCGGCACCTACTAGTGTCCGGCCGGGAGAACTGAAGAATCTGCTTGAGAGGGCGTCCATTTCAGAAGATCACCGTGCGTTGATGCGTATGGTGATTGGAAGGATTTCGTCCGCCGAGAGCGGATTGCGTAATGCCGCCATGAGTTTGCTGGCGGGATCTAAGGTATGCGAAAATGACGCCCCCCTTTGTCTTTTAATAGTTTTGCATATAAAAATGCGCCCTGTGTAGATAGTAGCCCCTGAGACTCAGTAGGTTGTCGGAAACGACAGCGTACCGAGGATCGAAATCTAAAATAATGAATTCCGTCGTTCCTATGCAGGTGGCGGATAGTCCGGGGGCTAGCCGGGCTGGTGAGTTTGTCGGGTTAAGACGGCAACTTGACATGGCGGATGCAGTCATCGCACTTGTCAACCGGCGACTTGACGAGTCGCAAGGTAAATAAATTCTCCGCAGTCGCTTTATTTAAGGGGGTCGACGCCCTCCTCTGATAAATTTTATGCTGTTGTACAGACGGTGCTGCTGCTGTGGAGAACCTTCGGGCCGAACTTGCTCGAGCTAAGGAGCAAGCCCGAAGGAGTGACGTGGCTGCCTCGAGGGCAGCCGAAGAGTTGCAAGCCGAAAAGGCTGCGCACTGCCTAAGCAGGGCGGAGGTGGCCGAATTGGCCATGAAAGTAAAGGATGCTACCGACCGCAATGAGGCTCTTGAAAAGGAGCGCTTATCGGAGCGGGAAGACCTGAAGAAGGTCACCGCCGAAGCCAAGGATGCCCGCTCTGCAATGCGGGCTATGAAGGAGGAACTGCGCCAGGCCGGAGAGATCGTGGCTGGCAAACCTTTTCTGCTACGTCGCCGGTTTATGGATGGAAAGTATGCTCAATTTGAGCGGCTGTGGAGTCCGGAGGATCCGTATATGGACTTAGCTGCAAATGCGGCCGATGCCGTTAAGCACTTCCGGAGCCAGGGGGATCACGAGACGGAAGAGCTATATTGGTCTCAATTCCACAGTCCGGATCGTTCACTTCCGTTGACAGACCGGTTGGCCGAATGGGCCGAGCTAAATAGATTGTCCGGTCTTGCCATGACTGACATCGTGGCCCATGTCTGGCCAGTAAGGTCCAAGGCGACGAGCTACTTCGGCTTACTGCAGCAATTCCTTGGAGTGGTGCCGCATATAAAGGACATGAAGCGGTCGGCCTGCATCGAGGGAGCGCGGATGGCTCTTGCCCGTGTGAAGGCGCATTTTCCGGAGATGGATGCCACCGCTGTTGCCGCCCAGGGTTCGGATGAAAGCCGGCTCCCTGCCGAGCACTACTTCGGGGAAGTTATGCGTGGCGCTCGTGTAATAGAGTCGCAGTGCTCGAAACATATCACGTTCAAATGAACGTATTAGCTTGTAAAATGATGATTATGTTATAACTGCGTTTTATACTTGTGCATCCCAAGTAGTAAAACTTCTCTTGTGCGGCCGTTTATGTATACATTTGTATAACCTGAAAGATTGCAGTCTTCGGCTTCAGCCCCCACGCACAGGGTGCGGGGGTGTTCGCAAAAATAGCGCGTGTTCACACTTAGTCTGACGTCTCGTTCCTATTTAAGGAGGTGGTAGCGTAGCGAACGAGGCAATCCGGACTATAATGCTTTATCACTTTCACTTAGCCAGTGGAGCTCGAGGGTGGGGCTACGATATAGCCCCTGGTGGCACCGCACATATCCGAATTCAGGGTGCGTATGTGCCTGACCGGGAAACGGTCCTTCGTCAAAGCGGGGAATTCTAAACATTCCAGTAGTCGATCGAGTGGTTGACCAGTCTCTCGCTGTATCATGACAGTCAGTTTTCGGCTTTCTCTACTGAGGTGCTCGCCCAGCCGAACTGGGGCACAATCGCAGTAGTTCTCCTGGTGTCGCGTTAGCCGGTGATACGGAACGTAAGGCGGCAAAACACAGGAGCCAGGCAAACCCAACATTTGACCAAAGACATGATTCGGAGCTGATGCATATAATGCCTAACTCGAGACGCCGAACACTCCCTAAGGTGTTCGGTCTTTATAATAATGGGCAGAGATGCCCCAAGCCCCCAGTGTCCAGGTACGGGCATGGTCTTCTGACGCGGCCGATGCCAAAACGTCAGGCTCCACTTTGGCTATAAGAAGAAACCAAGGGAGAGTAACAACAAGAGACAGTAAAAAAGGCCTACGCAGGGTCTTAATCTGAAAAGAATCCTTGCAACGGGTCCCTACTGCACGTCTGCGCCTGTGTCTCCGTTGTGCCGTTATCCTGGACGGGTATGCACGTTGTTCATCTGTAAAAATAGAGGAACGTTTAGTTTGAAAATAAATCATGCGAAAAATATGTGTAAAAGAGGAAATATAAATAATTAAAGCGGGGTTTGTATGAACCCGCGGTGCGCAGCCCCCTGTAAAGAGGTATGCGGCTAGGGAGCCCCTAGCCTGCTGAAGCCGGATTCCTCTATCCGAGTCCGGGGTCTTTGAGTGACCCTCGCACTGAAATGACACCACGCGGACCGGGCATCTTGAGTGTAAGAGACGCGTAATGCGGTATGGCGTTGAAGCGGACAAAAGCCTTTCGTCCCAAGAGTGCTTGATATTCACTTTCAAATGGGACGATGTGAAAAATTAATTTTTCGCGTCGAAAATTGTTCGGCGATCCGAACACGACTTCGAGTAATATGGAGCCGGTGCACTTGGCGTAAGGGCCTGGCGTTACTCCTTTAAAGGAAGTGCGGCTGTGTCGGATTTTGGTAGGGTCTATCCCCATCCGACGGATTGTGTTTGAATGTAGCAGGTTTAGATCACTGCCTCCGTCCATTAGGACGTTAGTAAATTGTAATCCGTCTATTATGGGATTCAATATTAGGGGAGTCCATCCCGCATTTCGAACGCTTCTGGAATAGTCCAGGTGGTCGAAAGTGATAGGTTTTGATATCCAATCTCTACGGTGTGCTAGGTTGGACCGCGCGAAGCTCTTTTTAGAAAGTGCCGCACTATTTCTCCGTATTATCACATTAAGTGAGTTTACTGCTTTGACCCCTTGTGGGAAAGTCTTTTGTTTTCCGGTGCTCTGCTGGTGGGGTTTATCTTCTTCGCTTGACGCGTTGAGCCCCTTGTGTTCGGCATTTAGTCGGCCGGACTGTTTGAAAACCCAACAATCCCTGTGGGTGTGGTTTGCAGGCCTTCCGGGGGTACTGTGGATTTGACATATCCGACCCAAAATTTTGTTGAAGTTGGACAATTCATCACTGTCATCCTTGAGAGGCTGTGTTTTGTTGTTGGGCCGCGAGATTTTGAATCCGGCGTTGACTGCCGTGCTCTTTGGGCTTTTCTCTTTATTCCGGCGCTGCTCTTTTCTGCGCCGTGATTTTCCGTTTCCATCTCTTATCTCGGATGTACTTGGGTCGCTGGTGCTGCTTCTTGCTAGCCAGCTATCCTCTCCCGCACAGAAGCGGGTCATGAGGCTTGTTAGTGCGGACATTGTCCTCGGTTTCTCTTGACCGAGGTGCCTGGCGAGCCATTCGTCTCGGACATTGTGCTTGAAAGCTGCTAAGGCTTCGGCGTCCGGACAGTCGACTATTTGGTTCTTTTTGGTAAGAAACCTGTTCCAGAATTTCCGCGCTGACTCTCCGGGTTGTTGAGTTATATGACTTAAATCATCTGCATCCGGAGGACGGACATAAGTACCTTGAAAATTCGCTCTAAACGCGTCCTCGAGCTCTTCCCAACTTCCAACAGTGTTTTCTGGGAGGCTTTTGAGCCAATGACGGGCTGGCCCTTTGAGCTTGAGGGGTAGATATTTTATGGCGTGGAGATCGTCTCCTCTGGCCATGTGTATATGTAGTATATAATCTTCTATCCAGACTCCAGAGTCTGTTGTTCCATCGTAGGCCTCTATGTTTATGGGTTTAAACCCTGCTGGGAATTCATGGTCCAGCACCTCATCGGTAAAACATAGTGGGTATGTGGCGCCCCTGTACTTGTATGTGCCGCTATCATCGGACACTTGACGTGTTACCTTGCTTCCTGGGGCCTTCTTTTTGGGTCCATAGATGGACCTGGCTGGGCCATTTGACGGTGGAGGCTCTATGGCCTCCTCGTCGAATTCTGGTAGCAGTTTACGCTTCGGGTAGCTCTTTGATTGGTGGCCATTGCCGTATTTATCTGCGGTTTTGAGCACCTTGCTCCATCTCATTCTGAGCGTGTCTTCCGCTGTTTTGAGCTTCCGCTTTTCCTTCTTCAGGCTTCTTGCTGTGGCGATGAGCCTGTGCTTAAAAAGCTCTTGTTCGACGGGGTCCTCGGGCACGACGAGTTCATCGTCATTGAGGCTTGCTTCGTCTTCGGAGGGAGGCATATAGTTATGATCCTCAACCTCTTCGTCTGCCGCCCTCTCGTGAGGGCTTGCTTCTACATCCTCCTGCGCTGAGTCTTGTTGGAGGGGATTGTCTTCGGCACTCTCTAGGGTATTGTTATCTCCTGTGCCGGAATCTCTATTCTTGCTGTGGCGGGATTTAGAGCGGCGCCGCTGACGCCGGCGCTTGGGATGTTTCTTTAAGGAGTCTGCCTCCGCTGTTTCTTCGCCATCCCCGTCTTTGGGGGTGTCCACCATGTATATGTTGTATGACGAGGTGGTCTTCCAGTGCCCTGTAGGCACTGGTTCCTGTTCGTCTCCGGCATCGTCGTCCATAGCGTCGATGTCTTCGGAGTCGTAGTCTAGCATGTCGGTTAGATCGTCGACAGTGGCTACGAAGTGGGTGGTGGGTGGGCTCTGAATTTCTTCGTCGTCCATATCCCAACCATCCTGGCCATAATCCGGCCAGGACTCTCCTGATAACGAGAGATGCTTTAGTGAATTCAAGATATTGCCGAAAGGCGAGCATTGGAAAATGTCCGCGGCGGTGAATTCCATAACCGGCGCCCAATCCGGATCGATTGGTAGGGGCGCGGGAGGTTCGGAGTCCGGCAAGGAGTCCGGCGCCTCGGAATCACGAGTTTCGCGGGGGACAAGATTGGTGTTCGGCTCCATCGTCGTGGATATTGAAGCCCCCAGGGCGGCGTCTATCCACCGGCCCTCGATCTGGGCGATCGGCTCCGGGCTAATGGCCGAAGCAGATCCGTGTGCGGCCACCAAGGCACTGTTCGGCGGCAGAGCTAGATCGTGCCCATCGTTACAGTGTGGCACGCTCGGCTGTGGCTCGAGTCCGTCGAAGATCAAGTCTCCGCGGACGTCGGCCGTGAAGTTTAAGCTTCCAAATCTGACCTGACAGCCAGGGGCGTAGCTTTCGATCCGCTCCAGATGGCCAAGCGAATTGGCCCGCAGTGCGAAGCCGCCGAATACGAAGATCTGTCCGGGGAGAAAAGTCTCACCCTGGACAGCGTTACTGGTTGAAGATGCCATCAAGCCTATCGGTGACGCCACAGAGGAACTCTCAATGAAAGCACCAATGTCGGTGTCAAAACCGGCGGATCTCGGGTAGGGGGTCCCGAACTGTGCGTCTAGGCGGATGGTAACAGGAGACGAGGGACACGATGTTTTTACCCAGGTTCGGGCCCTCTCGATGGAGGTAAAACCCTACGTCCTGCTTGATTAATATTGATGATATGGGTAGTACAAGAGTAGATCTACCACGAGATCAAGCAGGCTAAACCCTAGAAGCTAGCCTATGGTATGATTGTTGTAATGTATGTTGTCCTACGGACTAAAGCCCTCCGGTTTATATAGACACCGGAGAGGGCTAGGGTTACACAGAGTCGGTTACAATGGTAGGAGATCTACATATCCGTATTGCCAAGCTTGCCTTCCACGCCAAGGAAAGTACCATCCGGACACAAGCCGGAGTCTTCAATCTTGTATCTTCGTAGTCTTGGAGTCCGGCGGATATTGATAGTCCAGCTGTCCGGACACCCCCTAGTCCAGGACTCCCTCAGTAGCCCCTGAACCAGGCTTCAATGACGATAAGTCCGGCGCGCATAATGTTCGGCATTGCAAGGCGGGTTCCTTCCTTGAATAATCCAGAGAAGATCATGAACACCAAGATAGTGTCCGGCTCTGCAAAATAAATTCCACATTCCACCATAGAGAGAATAAAATGTACACTTAGTTCAATCTGCTGACGTATTATGCGGCGTGACATCACACCGCCACCAGGCCTTTGTTTGAATTACTATACCACCTCAGCACGTTTAGCGAAGCGGTTTCCTTGGCACGTCTTGTCGAAGCAGAGATCGTGTTCCCCTTATTCCGGGATTCTCATCAATACGTGCGTGGGTAACCCAACTGAGCCATTGATGGTGGCGCTTGGGAGAAAAGCGAGTTTTACCAGGCTGGTGGGTGACGCATAGTTTTGTCCGCCTATATATAAGGGATAAGGATTCACCTTCTCACCTACGCCTTCTTCCTCCTTTGCTTATCCATCCCCGCGAACTCAAGCTCCAACGCCCGAGCTCGCGCATCTCGCCTCGACCTTCTCCGAATATGTCCGGAGCGGGAGGTAAATGGTTGGCCTCCACCGCTAAGGAGGTGGACATCACCAAGCTGCGCAGCGCCGGATATCTTTCCGGCGATATTGCGCATCGGCTGCCCGACGAGGGGCAGCTCATCCCTATCCCTGAGCCTCATGAGAGGGTCGTCTTCCTCCCCCACTTCCTTCGCGGACTGGGCTTTCCGCTCCATCCATTTGTCCGGGGGCTCATGTTTTACTACGGCCTGGATTTCCACGATCTGGCGCCGAACGTACCTTGGCTCGAAGGGACCTTCGTGGACTCCGTCAAGGGGTGGCAATCGGGGTGGTTTTACATCACCGAGCCACGCAAACCCACATGGGCGGCTGCCCCCGAGTTTAGATCTGGCATCCCCACGCAGCTCACCTCCTGGAAAGAGAAGGGCTTGCAGTGGGGGAATCCGATGGAGGTGACGGGACTCCGAGCATGTATCAAGAAGATGGTGAGCAATAGGCTCAGGCTCGTCGACGTGGTCCAAGTCATGCTCATCCGGCGGATCCTCCCATGCCAAGAACGGGCATTTAATTTGTGGGAGTTCAATCCGGAACAGCACCAGGCGATAAGCGGGCTCTTCGATACAACATATGAAGGCGCCTGGAGGGTGCTGTTCAAGGGCGCCGAAGCCCCTGCGTCCGCGACCGAAGACCGCGGATTCAGCTCGCAGTATCCAACTGACAAGGTAAGTGATTCAACCCCATTACGGGACACTTGTGATAATTAGATTGACTCTAGTGAGGTTTCATTCTGCCTCTTGCTTTGACAGGAATGGATGGAGAAGGCCAAGCTGCTCATCAGCCCGGCTACCATGCCAGAAGACCCAGTGGACGCCCGCTTAACAGGGCTGCTGGTTCCGGCACCGCACGTGGTGCCAGAGAAGAAGGCCAAGAAGGTGGCCACGGGGACTCGAAAGAGTTCCTGCAATCAGGCGTCTGATGACGACGAGGACTCCTCCCCCGAAGACGAGGAGGAAGAGTACTCTCTCCCGGAGGAGGGAGAGAAGAAGAGGAAGACTTCCCCAATCGGGGAGGCTGAAGGGTCCAAGAGGGGGAGAACTATCCCCCCGGACAGTTTCGCCAACATCAGCGTTGGTGAGGATGAGTGGCCTCCAAGGGCCAGGCGTCCGGCAAGATCGTAAGTATCCGGATCCTTGATGTGTAATTTCTTTTATGCCCGTAGTCTGGCCAGTAACGATCTCCCCGACTCGTCGAGCGGGTCGTTGGCCTCGTCGGATGTGAATTCACTTCCGACCGCCTCCACCCCACCCGCCGACGAGGACGTCGAGGTGGGATCCCAGAGAGGGACCCATCAGGAGGAGGCTCCGGAGGCGCCGTCAGGCGACCTCCCGGACATTGCGCCGGACTCTACATCGGAATCAGCAGTGGTTCCAGAGTCCGGCAAACGGCCCCTTCGAAAGAAGGGCAAGACCGTGACGCCGGCGGCCTCCGTCCAACCGGAGGCGCCGGACAACTTGCTGGAGGCGCTTAAACGCGCTTCCATTGAGGAAGAACACCGCACTATCATGAGTGCGGTGATTCAAAAGGTTCAGCTCGCCAAAAGCGGGCTGACCGACGCCTGCAGCAGCCTTTTAACAGGCTTTGAGGTAAGAAGTTAAAATTATGTAATGTAATACCGCATAGACAATAGCCCCTGATGCTTAGTTCGGTGTTCGGAAAGAAAAGCCGGACTGAGGATCTAACAAGATATTCGCAGGGTTGCTAAAAATATGTCAATATGGGTTTGCAGGCTGCGCTGCTGGCCTCTGCCGCATTAACGGCGGAGATCGATAAGTTAAAGCAGGATCTCGAGCGGTCCGAGCAAGAGCTCGGCCATGCCAAGAGGCAGCTCGAGGAAAAAGAAGGTGAATAACACCACCTTGAATAAGTACCTTACAGAAAAGGATTTTGGTTCCAATAAAATTAACAAGGATAATCTGTGCATCGCAGGGGCCACTAACGAGGTGGCAGCCCTGAAGGATGTTGTGTCCGCGGCCGAACACAATGCGGCCGCGGAACGGGCTGAGCGAGAAAAGCAAGAGGCACGGGTGGCGGAAGTTCGGCAAGAGCTCCAGGCTCTCATGGAAAAACATGAGAGTTTGGAGCGTGACTCCAAGACTCGAGAGTCCGAGCTTGCCTCGGCTCTCGAAAGTGCCAAGTACGCCAAGGCCGAGGCCCGTAAGGCTCTTCAGGAGGTTGAGGACATAAAGAAGATAGCGGCGGGTAAGGCATTTTTCATGCAAAGCAGGCATGTTAATGTGAACTATCTGGCACTTACCCGCATTCGGAGCTCTCCAGGGGCGTTCGCAGATCTGCCATGTAGTGCGTCTGATGCCGCCGCATTCTATCGTGGCGAGGAGGGGAGCTCGACGGAGAATGTCTTCTGGTCTCAGTATACTGAGGCCGGCCATCCGGTGCCCCCAAGCGACCAGCTGAAGCAGCTGGTCGAACTCCACAAGGTAGCTGAGGAGGCCATGAAGGGCCTCATAGTCCGGCTGTGGCCTGGACAGGCCATGCCTGGTAGCTACTTTGGCCTCGTGCGGCGGCTGGTGGATGCATGCCCCAGGCTTGGTGTAGTCAAGCGCTCCGCCTGTATCGAAGGCGGTCGTCGGGCCCTTGCCCGCATAAAGGTGCAATGGGGCAAATTGGATGCGGAGAATCTTCTCACAGACCCACCGCCGCCGGGCAAGGAGTATCGCACGCCAGAGAAGTATTATAAAATTGTCCTGAAGGGAGCCTGCGATATTGCAGATGAGTGCTCCCGAAATGTAATCTTTGAGTGAACTCGCTGTTTATTTATCCTGTGCGCTGAAAACTTCGTTCATATGCGCCATGAGCAATGCTTGTTTAATTTAAAATATTACCTTCTGTGCGGCCATTTGTAAAATCTGAGAGATGGCAAGTCGTTGGCTTCAGCCCCCAAGCCACAAGTGCTGGGGTGTTCGGGATAAACTTGAGCACTCTTGTTCCCATTTTTGGGTCCATCTAGGGAGGCGCTCAACACGACGAACAAGGCAACCGGACTTATAATGCTTGAACACTCTCACTTAGCCATAGAATTCTATAATTTTAAATTTTGGCGAAGCCCCTGGTATTCGGAAGACCGAATCCGGGGCACTATCCACGACTTCATCGGACATTATCCGGAACTTCGCTCGAAGCGGCGTGAGTCTTTAAGGACCCGAAAAAACCTCTCGAACAGCGACCAGTCTCTCTCCTTATCATGCCAGTCAGTTTTAGCTTTCTCCACTGAGGCGTTAGCCCGGCTCAACCGGGGCGCAATCGCAGTGGTTCTCCCAGTGCCACCTTAGCCGACAGAACGGAACGTAAGGCACCAAAACGTGGGAGCCGGGCAAACCCAACTATTGACCCAAGACATGATTCGGAGCCGATTCATATAATGCTATAAGTTTGGGGTGCCGCACTTGTGAAAGTGTTTGGACTTTATCACACCATAGAGTGGGGAACATAAGCCCCCGGTATATTATGCCGTACCAAAATATACGGGTGCCAGATGTCATATAATGAGCATATATATATATATAAAATGTAATGCAATTGCGATCATAAAGGTGCTACATTATAAAAGTCTGCTAGTAGAGCGGACTGATACAAATAGTGTGGTAAGCAAGGGATTTGGACTAAATAGACATGTCCCCCTCCAGGGATGAGCTGCGGGTTTGGTGTATATAATCGAATTTAATGCTCATAATTGAAACCACCTGAGTGTTCGGCGCGGCCTTCTTTAGTCCCTGACTGTTGCATCATGAGTTCGGCAGGTTCACCGCCGGACAGGGCTTCTGGTTAACAGAGTCCTGTGTACAAAAAAGAAGAAAAATAATAATAATAAAAGAGGGGCACATTTGCGAGCCCCCGGTGTGGTCGAACCGCACTCTGGGTCTGTTGTGATCGTGCCCCCTCCCCTGTGCCCATGGTATCTCCAAAGCGTAATGATGTACGCGGAGTGTTATTCTTGCGATCATATGCGGGCGAGGGTTGGGGCCGCATTGCTACACGTGCTCTGATCGCGCCAGGTGGTCTTGGTTGGCATTGCTCCGGGCGCGCTTTGCTGTATCCGGCCGTTTAACAGCCGGACTCGAGAATTGCCTTAGAAGGCTGCTCTGTACTTTTGCCGTGAGAGCCCCTGTATGTTCCTCCGTTCGGAGGGAGCGTTCCGTATTCCCATTGACCGTGATGACTCCACGAGGGCCTGGCATCTTGAGCTTTAGGTATGCATAGTGCGGCATCGTGTTGAATTTGGCAAACGCGGTTCGCCCGAGCAGAGCGTGATAGCCGCTGCAAAACGGGACTATGTCAAAGATTAACTCTTCGCTCCGGAAATTATCCGGGGATCCGAAGACCACTTCCAGTGTGACTGAGCCTGTGCAGTTGGCTTCCACTCCTGGTATGACACCTTTAAAGGTTGTCTTTGTAGGTTTAATCCTTGATGGGTCTATGCCCATTTTGCGCACTGTATCCTGATAAAGCAGGTTCAGGCTACTGCCGCCGTCCATCAGGACTCTCGTGAGGTGGAACCCATCGACGATTGGGTCTAAGACCAATGCGGCGAATCCGCCATGGCGTATGCTGGTCGGATGGTCTCTTCGATCGAAAGTGATCGGACAAGAGGACCATGGGTTGAACTTTGGGGCGACTGGCTCCATCGCATAGACGTCCCTTAGTGCGCGTTTCCTCTCCCTCTTGGGTATGTGGGTCGCGTATATCATATTCACCGTCCGTACTTGTGGGGGAAAACCCTTCTGTCCTCTATTGTTCGGCGGCCAGGTCTCTTCCTCGTCGTCGCTATTTAGCCCCTTGTCATTGTTTTCGGCAATTAACTTGCCGGCCTGCTTGAACACCCAGCAATCTCTATTGGTGTGGTTGGCTGGCTTTTCAGAGGTGCCGTGTATCTGGCATAAGCGGTCGAGTATTCGGTCCAGATTGGACGGACCGGGGGGTAGTTCTTTTAAATGGCTTCTTCCGCTGACCGGGTTTAGAGCCTCGGAATCCGGCATTGATTGTCGTATCCTCCTTATCGTCGCCGTTAATGCGGCGCTTGTTTTTGTTTCGACGTGACCTGCTGTTGTTGTCCTTAGTATCCGGACTGCCAGAATTTTTACGGAGATTGTTGCTGCGGGCTAGCCAGCTGTCCTCTCCCGCACAAAAGCGGGTCATTAACGATGTGAGGGCTACCATGGATTTCGGCTTTTCCTGCCCCAGGTGCCGGGCTAGCCATTCGTCCCAGATGTTATGTTTGAAGGCGGCAAGGGCCTCTGCGTCCGGACAATCGACGATTTGATATTTCTTCGTCAAGAACCATGTCCAGAATTGTCTGGCCGATTCGTCTGGCTGCTGAATGATGTGGCTTAGGTCATCGGCGTCTGGTGGTCGCACATAAGTGCCTTGGAAGTTATCAAGGAATGCGGCCTCCAGGTCTTCCCAACACCCAATTGACTCTGCGGGCAGGCTGTTAAGCTAATACCGAGCTGGTCCTTTAAGCTTGAGTGGGAGGTACTTGATGGCGTGAAGATCGTCGCCGCAGGCCATATGGATGTGGAGAAGGTAGTCTTCGATCCAGACCGCGGGGTCTGTTGTGCCATCGTAAGATTCGATGTTTACGGGTTTAAACCCTTCGGGGATCTGATGATCCATTACTTCGTCAGTGAAGCATAGCGGGTGTGCGGCGCCCCTGTATTGAGCGATATCACGACGCAGCTCGAGAGAGCACTGTCTGCTGTGTTCGGCCCGGCCGGGGTTATTGTATCCGGCACGACGGTATTCGTCGTGGGTCGTAGGGCGCCCACGTGATCCATAGATGGATCTGGATTTCCTTGCTTTATCCTCCAATATGTCTCGCAAGTCCGGCGCGTTCCCTCTTGGCTTCGTACTTTTGGAGCGATGCTGGGGTATGGTCTTGGCTGGGGGCCTGGATGCCTCTCTGTCACGACCACGGGGTGGTCGGTCAGCCATATCGTGCGCTGGTGATGGAGGTACGTATGCTTCCTCCTCTAATCGGGGGAGCAGCTTGCGTCTTGGGTAACTTTTGGAGGGACGTTCGAGTTTATACTCTTCGGCCGCGAGGACCTCGGTCCATTGATCGGCCAGCAGGTCCTGATCAGCTTGAAGCTGCTGCTGCTTTTTCTTTAGGCTATTTGCTGTGGCGATAAGCATGCGCTTGAAGCGCTCTTGTTCGAAGGGATCCTCGGGTACGATGAATTCGTCATCGTTGAGGCTTGCTTCATCTTCGGAAGGAGGCATATAGTTATGATCCTCAACCTCTTCGTCTGCCGCCCCCTCGTGAGGGCTTGCTTCTGCATCCTCCTGCGCTGAGTCTTGCTGGAGGGGATTGTCTTCGGCACTCTCTGGAGTATTATTATCTCCTGTGCCGGAATCTCCGTTCTTGCTGTGGCGAGATTTAGAGCGGCGCCGCTGACGCCGGCGCTTGGGCTGTTTCTTTAAGGGATCTGCCTCCGCTGTTTCTTCGCCGTCCCCATCTTTTGGGGTATTCACCATGTATACGTCATATGACGAGGTGGCCTTCCAGTGCCCTGTGGGCGCTGGTTCCTGTTCGTCTCCGGCATCGTCCTCCATAGCGTCGATGTCTTCGGAGTCGTAGTCTAGCATGTCGGTTAGATCGTCGACAGTGGCTACAAAGTGGGTGGTGGGTGGGCTCTGAATTTCTTCGTCGTCCGTATCCCAACCATCCTGGCCATAATCCGGCCAGGACTCTCCTGATAACGAGAGATGCTTTAGTGAATTCAAGATATCGCTGAAAGGCGAGCATTGGAAGATGTCCGCGGCGGTGAATTCCATAACCGGCGCCCAATCCGGATCGATTGGTAGGGGCGCGGGAGGTTCGGAGTCCGGCAAGGAGTCCGGCACCTCGGAATCACGAGTTTCGCGGGGGACAAGGTTGGTGTTCGGCTCCATCGTCGTGGATGTTGAAGCCCCCAGGGCGGCGTCTATCCACCGGCCCTCGATCTAGGCGATCGGCTCCGAGCTAATGGCCGGAGCGGACCCGTGTGCGGCCACCCAGGCACTGTTCGGTGGCAGAGCTAAATCATGCCCGTCGTCACAGTGCGGCGCGCTTGGCTGTGGCTCGAGTCCGTCGAAGATCAAGTCCCCGCGGACGTCGGCCGTGAAGTTCAAGCTTCCAAATCTGACCTGACGGCCAGGGGCGTAGCTTTCGATCTGCTCCAGATGGCCAAGTGAATTGGCCCGCAGGGCGAAGCCGCCGAATACGAAGATCTGTCCGGGGAGAAAAGTCCCACCCTGGACAGCGTTGCTGGTTGAAGATGCCATCAAGCCTATAGGTGACGACACAGAGTAACTCTCAATGAATGCACCAATGTCGGTGTCAAAACCGGCGGATCTTGGGTAGGGGGTCCCGAACTGTGCGTCTAGGCGGATGGTAACAGGAGACGAGGGACACGATGTTTTTACCCAGGTTCGGGCCCTCTCGATGGAGGTAAAACCCTACGTCCTGCTTGATTAATATTGATGATATGGGTAGTACAAGAGTAGATCTACCATGAGATCAAGGAGGCTAAACCCTAGAAGCTAGCCTATGGTATGATTGTTATAATGTATGTTGTCCTACGGACTAAAGCCCTCCGGTTTATATAGACACCGGAGGAGGCTAGGGTTACACAGAGTCGGTTACAATGGTAGGAGATCTACATATCCGTATTGCCAAGCTTGCCTTCCACGCCAAGGAAAGTACCATCCGGACACAAGCCGGAGTCTTCAATCTTGTATCTTCGTAGTCTTGGAGTCCGGCGGATATTGATTGTCCGGCTGTCCGGACACCCCCTAGTCCAGGACTCCCTCAGGGGGCGATGGGAGGGGGTGAAGCATGACTTAGGGACGCGCTTGTCCAAAATGTAGGGTGTGTTACAAAAGTACCCCCAACCAATTTGAACTAGCGGCCCTTTCGGCTCAGGGTTAGAAGGGGGATTTCGCATGTCGGGATTTGGCAGCTGGAGGGAGTTTTCGCGCGCGTTGTATTTTCGGGATAGCGAGGCGCGGGTTGTGAAGGCGCCAGTTTTGGGAGCACGATATCTGAATTTTCGGGATATAACAAGACGCAGGTTGAATTTTAGGGACAAGCCTAACGTGTAGTAATATTGTACTTGTACGTACCAAATCAATTCGCACTTCCCTCAACCAAAAAGAAAACGAAAAAAATAAAACTATTCACACCACACAAAGAGAGAGTCTTGCCCCGTTTTACTATACAAATGCTATTAAAAGCTACTCCCTCCTTCCATCTATATAGGGCCTAATGCGTTTTTCGATGCTAACTTTGACCAAATATTAGAGCAATGATATATGACATGCAACTTACACAAAGCACACCGTTAACTTTGTCTGTGAAAGGTTCTTTCAATGATATAATTTTCACATTGTGCATGTCATGTACTATTAATCTTGTCAATAGTCAAAGGCGGTCTTAAAAATCTCATTACGCCCTATATAGATGGAAGGAGGGAGTATGAATCCATGTTATGTCCGATTAAATTTTTTCGCTTGTTGTATAATGCATGTAACCTACTCATACCAACATTTTATTACATTCCAAATGTCTATACTACCGCTACAATTCGAACTAAATTTAAATTTGTTTCTCTATTTCAATAAGAATCTACAATCATGATTGTTGCCAACTTCAACCATCATAGTTTCCTTTCTATCCGCCAAATATAAATCGGGCGGCCTATAATGCAGGATGGCAGGCACACCATCATCAACAACTCCGTTTTTTATAAGAGTAGAGATAAAATATATTAAATGTAGTATAACAAGTTCATAAACACACCATGTGTATCACCATTATATATATTCACACATGCGTCGGCTTTAAACACTATGATAAATTCTTCAAATATCTGAATTCGCTTTTTATAATGAAGTATAAATGATCTCTATTCGTCTTTTACACCCACACAACCCTCTTATCTTTGTAGCTAGCGCTAACTTTCTCTTGTGCATGCACATGCCCGCATCCCTCTCACCCTCCCTCGGTATTCTCTAGCTCCATCGCGCAAATTCGTCTTTTCACTTTAGGTCGTTCACCCACGGTGTGTGTAGGCCCCCCAGCTCCTTCTTTACAGCACGCATCGATTGATATGCCTCTCTAGCCAGGTGTGCCTAGCACAAACACAGGCTTCCCCTCTTCTCTTGTCACCATCCATGCCTCACTCCCACCACTCTTTTCATCGTTCTCGTACTCGCACACTCCTTCCCGCTCGATATAGTATGCCTCTCGTACCACCTCCTACATGCATCCCTCTCTCTCTATCCTTCTCCTCGTGCCTCATTTGCTTCTAACACACACATGCATGTATATCGATCGATCTCCCAACATATACCTAGATCGACTTTAACTACCCCCCGCCCCATCGATCGACGTACCTCACAAGTTATGTCTCTCCTTTCTCTAACAAAGGGTGATTGATCTTCCTATGTAGTTATGTCTGCTTACCACAGCCACATCATCCCCCCTCATCATTTGTGCATGCCTCCTGGCCCGTCTCTCACACGCACGTGCACAGACAACAAGCAGCCATCTCCTCTCTTATTGATATTGCGGGCGTGCCCTCTGTTTGTCTAGCAAGCCTATCCCACCATTTGTTAGAAGCAACTCCACTACCACCCCCTCCAACACTCTAGCTCTATCTCTCTCCCAACCTTATTCCTCTCCTGCACATATGCATGGATGCCAATCGATCTCCCTTAATACATGAGGCAGATCGATCTCCTTAATACATGAGGTAGGCCTCTATCCTCCTCCAAACATATACCATCCATTGTACCTCTATAGGTAATTGGGCCTTGATGTCTACTACACAACCTTCTTCTTGTAGACGTTGTTGGGCCTGCAAGTGCATAGGTTTGTAGGACAGTAGCAAATTTCCCCCAAGTGGATGACCTAAGGTTTATCAATCCGTAGGAGGCGTAGGATGAAGATGGTCTCTCTCAAACAACCTTGCAACCAAATAACAAAAAGTCTCTTGTGTCCCCAACACACCCAATACAAGGGTAAATTGTATAGGTGCACTAGTTCGGCGAAGAGATGGTGATACAAGTGCAATATGGATGGCAGATATAGGTTTTTGTAATCTGAAATTATAAAAACAGCGAGGTAACAAGTGGTAAAAGTGAGCGTAAACGGTATCGCAATGATAGGAAACAAGTCCTAGGGTTCATACTTTCACTAGTGCAGGTTCTCTCAACAATAATAACATAGATAGATAATATAACAAGCCCTCAACATGCAACAAAGAGTCACTCCAAAGCCACTAATAGCGGAGAACAAAGGTAGAGATTATGGTAGGGTACGAAACCACCTCAAAGTTATTCTTTCGGATCGATCTATAAAAGAGTTCATACTAGAATAACACCTTAAGACACAAATCAACCAAAACCCTAATGTCACCTAGATACTCCATTGTCACCTCAAGTATCCGTGGGCATGGTTATACGATATGCATCACACAATCTTAGATTCATCCAACCAACATAAAAGTACTTCAAAGAGTGCCCCAAAGTTTCTACCAGAGAGTCAAGAACGTGTGCCAACTCCTATGCATAGGTTCCCAATGTCACGAAACCCGCAAGTTGATCACCAAAACATACATCAAGTGGCGCATGATATCCCATTGTCACCACAGATAATCACGGCAAGACATACATCAAGTGTTCTCATAAAAGACTCAATCTGATAAGATAACTTCAAAAGGGAAACTCAATTCATCACAAGAGAGTAGAGGGGGAGAAACATCATAAGATCCAACTACAATAGCAAAGCTCGGGATACATCAAGATCGTATCACCTCAAGAACACGAGAGAGAGAGAGAAAGAGAGATCAAACACATAGCTACTGGTACATACCCTTAGCCCCGAGGGTGAACTCCCTCCTCGTCATGCATAGCACCGGGATGATGAAGATGGCCACCGGTGATGGGTTCCCCCTCTGGCAGGGCGCCGGAAAGGGCTCCCGAGAGGTTTTTGGTGGCTACAGAGGCTTGCGGCGGCGGAACTCCCGATCTATCTTCTGTTCTGGAAGTTTTACGATACGTAGGTATATATGGGTGCAGGGGGTACATCGGTTGAGCTACGGGGGCCCCACGAGGCAGGGGGCGCGCCCGAGGGGGTGGGCGCGCCCCCCACCCTCATGGGCAGCCCGTATCTCCCCTGACGTGCACTCCAAGTTCCCTGGGTTGCTTTCCTTCCAAAAATAACTTCTCCAGTTGATTTCGTTCCGTTTTGACTCCGTCTGATATTCCTTTTCCTTGAAACACTAAAATAGGCATAAAACAGCAAACTTGGGCTGGGCCTCCGGTTAATAGGTTAGTCCCAAAAATAATATAAAAGTGGATAATAAAGCCCAATATTTCCTAAAATAGTAGATAAAGTAGCATGGAGCAATCAAAAATTATAGATACGTTGGAGACGTATCAGGCCTCCCTCTTCCCCCACCACACACCGATAGTCGAGCACTGCAGGTAGGTATCCATGCCACAGAGACAAACTGCACATGTCCCCTCTCACGTTCCAGTAGGCCATCCACTCTATATCTTTGATGTGGGCACACACAAATTCGATGGCACTCTTTATCGATCGCACGCGCGCACACACACACACATCATCCCTCTTTTCGATTCTATGGACACCTCAAGCCGATGATACCTCCACTCTCTTCTCGTGGATCGCCCCCTCTATATATATGTTATATCCATGACTCTATTTCACACACATTGCATATGTTACATTTTTTGATTGACCCCCCCCCCCCCCAAAAAAAACTCTCAAGAACCCACACGCTATATCTCTCTAGGTTTGTATCTCTCTCACACAACCCCACGTAGGTTGTGTACGTATACAAGAAGAGAATAGGTGCACCATGCACGTACTCATGCTTCATGCCCAGCCACACCCACGCGGGTACACGGTGGAGCTCATTTCTTTACGAAATGGCAGCCCACGTGCTAATTTGAACGCCTGTAGCGGTTGTTTACCTAGGGAGGTCGTGTACCACGCCTGCATGAAACAAAGTTCGACTTGACGCATTGCCGCGTTATTTTTAAATAAAGTTATAGCGCTCAATGGCACGTACACAGAATATAAAACAATTTTTATGGAGAAAAAGGTAGTCCGCTCACTATATACAATGGAGCCTTGCGTTCCTGGTTTGTCGCTCTTCAGAGTATCTCACACAAGGCTACGGTGGCCTCTCTCTCTCTCTCTCACCATTGGTCACTGATCCGGCTACATCCCGTCCACCGGGGGAAAGGGAGTGCGGTGGCCTCTCTCTCTCTCTCTCTCACCGTTGGTCACTGATCCGGTCGCATCCTGTCCGCCGGGTGAAAGGGAGGAAGTGCATCGTTTCTCCATTCAACGGCGCCGAGGCAGCACGTCCCGATCTGCGGTACACGTCGTTCTCTCTGACCAAGCTCCGGCGCGGAAGGGCCTACGCCACCTGCTCGCAGATTCTCACCTAGTTACATCCCGATGACCTCCAGGTATCCCCTCCGGCCTTGCTCCACTGCCCATCTTCCCAGGTCGCTGCATGTGGATCTTCCATAGTTCTTTGCCCAAAATGTAGCTCGTCCAGCGTACTTTCCATATTGCATTCTCGTCCTCACACCATTTTAGACAAACACAACCGTGTTGTTATCTTCCCGTAGGGCAAGGAATATGCTTCTTTTTTGTCGTCGCATGTGTCATCAACTGTTATTGGCCAGTAATTGTTTCCTTTCTACCTCTTTTTTGCAAACAGGGCTGTCCATTTCACCTCGTTGCTATTGCGACCTTTTGGTGAACTGCACAAATCACTTTTTTCTTAAGAGTGTTTTGTGCAGTTGTACTAAAATGTCACATGGGCAACGTCTCTACATTTCAGTGCGACTGCACAAAGGGGGATTGGTTTTGCTCTATGCTCCTCATCCAACTCCGAGCCTAATCTTCTCCAACTAGTTAGTCTTAAGAGAGACTACAACGGTGATCGGCTTCTATTTATGTGTTTATTGTTTCATTAGCAGTCCTCTATTATCGTAATCACACTTAATATCTTTGGAACAAGGACGCTCAGCTCTATTTTAGTGTAACTGCACAAAATGATCTGAATGTTGCATGCTCCAGATAGCTACTTTTTTTCCCAACATGCCTTGTTGATTTAGACAGAGCTGGGGGGACGTTGCTGCCAATGAAAGCATGGATCAATTTTAATTTAACACCTTCTCACAACTCTGTCTTCAGTTGTGATGTAATTATTAGCTCTGATCTGCTAATAATTGACATGCCTTAGCAAGGAAGTTAGTTTTTTATTGTTTCCGAAAGAGCATCGATGGCAGACACGCAAAACAAAAGCTGAAAGCTCACACCATTGTACAATTTCATGTCTCGCTGGAAGATTATTTGTATAGTACGTCAATTATGTAAACAAATGATGGAAGCTTGATAGCATTGCCAGAAGCCTCTTCATCATCCGGGTCCATGTGCCATGCACAAAATTACACTCCTTCGTTCCTAAATATTTGTCTTTTTACAAATTTCAAACAGGCATATTTTAAATTGTAGATTCACTTATTTTGCTTCGTATGTGTACTCCCTTCGTTCCTAAATATTCTATTTGTCTTTCTAGAGATTTCAACAAGTGACTACATACGAAGCAAAATGAGTGAATCTACACTCTAAAATATGTATATACATCCGTATGTGCCAGTCCATTTGAAATATCTAAAAAGACAAATATTTGAGTAGTCACTCGTTGAAATCTCTAGAAAGAAAAATATACTCCGGAATATATTTAAGAACCGAGGGGGTAGTGCACAACCGCATGGGAGACTCAGCCCGGTCGTTGCGCCGCATTAATAGTGAGTAATGAGCAGTCAAATCATAAGCCCCACCTTTCCCGCTCTAAGTTGTTCTGAAGAAGCAACCATCAATATGCTCTTCTTTGAATCCGCTCATACTACTCCATCCGTCACTGTTTATACAACGCACTTCAGAAAAAAGAAAAAAGATCTATGGGAACAAGGCGACTAGCGATCGGCCTGAAAAATAGCATTGGTAGTTATAGCACGGCGTCTATTACTAGAGGGAATAATGCGTACACACATGCATGCAGTGCTTCCACCCCGGGTACACACATGCATGCACTTACTCCACTCCGTAGTAGTACAGAGTACATGGAGAGAAAATTGTGGACTTGACTGCGGTTACCATGCCCTAATTAATTGAGCATTAAACCAAACGCGTCTAAAGTCTCTCTGGTGGTGGAAATGCATTGAGAGAAATGCATCATAATGAAGCGCGCCCTGTAAATTGTGACGGAGGGATGAGTAGTATGAAGGTGCAAAACCAAGTACGCGTATGGCCAGTCGGTCAACGCACCTCCTCTTGGCATATCACTGACATGTGGGACAGGAGTGTGAGCAAACCGATCTCAATTGACGGCAAAGAGCCAACTCGCCGTTCCTAGAGAGAGACGAGGAGCGAGAACACACAGACGGGCTTGCATGGAGGCCAAGATATATTCAAGCATGGTTGGTTGATCGATATCATTCATTATATGTTGGGCTGCCGTTTTCCACCCTTCTCTGGAATAAACGTGTACTTTATCAGAGATAAAAAAATAAGGTACAGATGCTCCACCATGCGGTTCTAGTAGTAGTACTACTCGTACAACTGCGCTTGGCTCTTCGCCTCTTCATGAAGTCGAACAATGATGGTACTCCGCATGTTGGGTACTACAGTGTATGCCTCTGACAATCTGACACCGAATGGACTGATGCATGTCCACCGAGGGTAGATTGCATTAGTCAAAAGGCGTAAGTGAGCTTCACCTTGTCCTGCAAGCTTCTCCTCATTCTGCGAGTTGATGGGACACACCAAAAAGTAGTGCTAGTCCATACTTCCTCTTTTCCGGTTAATATGGCTTAATCTTTTTTGCGGGTAAATGAGAGAGCTTTATTCATATATAAGCATTCTTAGGACGATCAGCCAAGACACTGGTCACTAGGAAGCGAGGTACCCCACAAAAAAAAGAAGTAGGAAGCGAGGTGTTTCATCAAGCCAGCTCTTGGCCACATTCAAAGTGCAGCAAGCACGGTTCGCACGAAGATGCGCCGCAAGGTTTGCTGACCTGTTTACATGCTGAATAACAAAAAAAGAGGAAATATTACCGAGCGCTACTATTTGTAACAGGATATGAGCCAGAATTAAGCGAGAATTGTGGCGACTGTTCCATGCAATCAACTTCCATTATCACATGCGAGAACCCTCGAAGAGAACCAAATGTGTTGAAGATTGCTTTATCACATTTTAAAATTATAATAAGAGTGCAGACGCTCCTCCATCCGGTTCCTAGTACTAGTATAGTACATACCTTTATAGACTATAGTAGTAGTACTAGTACTAGTAAACTTTGCGCTTCGCTGTTCGCCTATTCGGGAAGTCGAACAATAGTAGCACTAGTAGTATAGTGTATGCTTCTGTCAATCTGACACCGAATTAACTGTTGCACGTCCACGGCCTGAGCGAGGGAGAGCTTGCATTAGTCAAAAGTTTCTCCTTGTCCTGCGAGCCACCGCGCGTAAGCTTCTCCCGTCCTGCAACCTTCTCCTCGTTCGGCAAGTTGACGGGACACAGCAAAGGCCCTGTTTGGATCCATGGGTTAGAGTTAGTTTGGGTTAGTTTGTACTCAACTAACCCAAAAGTATCCAAATAGGAGGTTTAGTTTGGTTAGAAGCATCTAACCTATCCAAAAAATTTGACCCACCCAAGAGGTTCTTATTTGGGTTAGTTCTTCTCTGGAGCACTAAAAAAACACATTTTTCTCTCGCTCTCGCCGCAGCAAATCCCTCGCCACTTCCTCAAAGCTTCTCGTCCTCTTCGTCCCTCCCTCCCGCAACGCCCATGAAGGCGCCTCCCCGTATCCGCGCTCCATCTAACCCTATCATCTAAACACCTCTTTGGCTAGAGTTAGTTCACGGTTAGTTCAGGGTTAGAATCTAACTCTAACCTCTAACTGAGTTAGAGTATCCAAACAAGGCCAAAGTAATGCTAGTTCATACTGCCTCCTCTCCGGTTAATATGGCTTCATTTCAAACGAGATAAATACACTGTCTGTCACTGTATATTTGTAAAAATATGGTCAGTGGACTTCATAATACGCTCATTGCGCTCAATATATATATTTTCCGATGTTTATACGGTCACTAGCTCACCCTGACTGAGTATGTGTGTGCATGCACGTGTAGGTTGAGCACTTAGCATGACCATGTGTGTTCCGTCGTGTGCTCGGACATGCATGCATTAGGGCGTCGCGCGCGTTTTTGCGTCCATGTGTACGTGTGACTGTTGCATATACGTAGGGGGAGTACGTGTAGGGGCCACTAAGGAGTAGTCAAATCACACAGTAAGTTAGTCGGAAGAAGCAACCATCATTTCACTCTTGAATGACACGTACGCAATATAAAATGGTTGATATGGAGAGAAAAAGAAAACCACTATATATACACTAGCAGGAGCCTAAGCTACAAGTCTGCTTGCTAAGGTTGCTCTCTTCACAAGCATAGAACGACGGGCCTGATCCCGCAGCTGGGGGAAGGGAACAATGTTCTGCGTAGACGCGGTCGACATCAACGAGGGAGAAAACCCACAGTCGGTGCATCCCAATCGGGGGTCACCGCAGTATGGGCCGATGCCGCGTCCCAACCGCCCTTCTAGCTATAGCTCGACATCCCAGGTAGTCCATCTTCCTTTTGGAGCCGACTTGCTCCACTGCCGTAGCTCCATCTCATGTCGATCTTTCTCTACTTCTACCGGCTTCTACTTGTGATGAGTTTATGTCTCATGAACTAGTGCTAGTACTATTATTCTAATCACACTTCTTCAATATCTTTGCCATCAGGGATGCTCTCGATTTTAGTGGAACTGCGCAAAAGCATCGTATGATCCGAGGGTGCCAGCCGTCTTTCCTTCGACAGGTTCTACCTGGCCAGGGAATTAAATCATGTTTAGGGTTTAGGATAGTGACCTCATCAGTAGTTTTTCTTTCATACACGCTCTCACAACTTTTTTCTTTAAATGTGAAGTAAATATTGGCTATGATCCGTGAATCATTGAGATGCATCTGCATGCGTGTTAGTTTTCCTTTGTATTTGATGGAATGTTGTAATGGGGCAACCTTGGAATAGGAATGAAAATGGAGTGGAAAGTTTCCGTTTTTTCGGAGAAAAAATGGAAATGGAGAGAAACCAACGTTTCGTTTCGTTGGATCGTGCCATCGAGCAAAACCAACGTTTAAATCATGTCTGTCATGTTCGTGTCTCACCCTCCTCCACGGCTCGACCCACACGGTCGCTCGGCATGCCACTCACCGCAAACCGAGTATACGATAACTTTCCCACCTGCTTGTCGATGGATCGCGCCATGGAGTACTACTAGCACTACTGGAAGAGATTGACGAGTTGGGGGAGGACAGCTAGCTGTAGCACGGACTCCCAAGAACTTTTTACATGCATGTTGTAGCCGGCTATTGCGACCTTTGAACGCGGAGAAGCCGCAAGCACCCAGAAGCGGCACAGGCGACGCTCTCTCGGCCGGCGCGCCGCTTCAATGCCGGTGCTAGTGAAAGGTCGCATCCGCTCTGGCCGGGCATGAATGCGGCACTAACCGTTTCGGGCGGGAAGCACGCGCGGGTGATGAAGAGGGTTCGGGTTGGTCAGGACCGGCCGTGGCAGCGGTCCGGACGTGCGCAAACAAGAGATGATGTATGTTAATATTGCTGCGTATATAATTAACAACGTAAATAATGTGCCACTTGGACAAATATGATTGGAGATGGAGATGAAAATGGAATTTTACGTAAACACGGATATGCATGTCTATGTCTATGTGTGTGTGCGCGACGACTCTCGCGACCTGGAAGCGCGGGCGTGTTTTTGATCGAGTTTTCTTTCTTTGGTACGTTAGAAAATCAGTTTGTCTAATTCACATCTAGATGTTATTTAAGGATATCACATCTAAGCTCCCACAAGTATATAATGTAGCAACAAGAAACAAAAAAAATTAGGACAAAAAAAATAGACCACAAATAGAGTGGACATCAACTTAGATGTGACATAACTATGTCACATCTAGATGTGTCCTAGACAGACCCTTAAAAAATTGTCCGCCAGTTTTCGTTTCTTTTTTCCGAGAACGCGCGTATTCTATTTAAAACCACTACTATGGAGAGATTTTTTTACTCCATTATAACCTCTTGTTTGGTAGAGTTTCTCGCGTGTCGCTCTCTCACCCTCTCCATATCGAAACAAGATGACAGTGTCCACTCTATCTCTCTCCTTACCAGTGGTCATAGATCCGACCGAATCCTGTTCGCTGTGGGAGGTGAGGAGGTGCATCATTGGCGTTGTTGCCGTCGGCGACGGAGGGAGCCGATGCGCACCATCCTCTCGGAGCCGGCGCCGGCGCGGACGAAGATCCTCCGCGCCCTTGTTCGCTGCCGTCGTGTGGGCAGATCCTGCCCGCCCGCCTAAACGACATCTCGCCCACATGAGGTCTAACTTCTTGTACTGGTCCAGCTCCCCAGGTCGCTGCGTGCGGGTTTTCTTCTATGCGACTACTCCCCAGCTCCCCATGCATAGTAGCTAGGGTTCATCGGCTAGTCCAACATCACCTACTAGTACTATTATAGAGGAAATGCCACTCGAAAAGTTGTCCTGATTTATGTCTCGGTGGAGGTATACATGTTGTTTCGACAAAAAGTACATGGTGGTTGTGCGGTCATTGTCCATATGGTGGTAGTACTATCACTGGTTAAATGAAGAAATGCTTTTTTTCTCGGGTATCCTGGTTTATTTCCCATCATGATATAATTATGCTGCTTCTGTTTGTTGGTGTACTTTTCATTAATTCTTATTGACAATTGAGATGTCGTTGCTAACCCTTCTTTATATTTTTGGAAACAGTGGTGCGTGTCTCCATACCCGGGCATGTCTTCCTCAATTTTAGTGGAACTACAAAAAATTGGATGGCCATTGTTGTTCTGCCTCACTATCCTCTGCCACGTGGTTCTTCCTTCCTCGAGCTTGATTACTGAGAAGAAATAGACCACAGTGAGGATTTGTCGAACTTCATAGGTGCCTCACACAAACTTGATGCCAAATGGATGATGCATCACCACGATGACCTATCGATGCTCATGGTTGCGCCTCATGGTTGCATGGGCTGGTGAAGCTGATCGATTTTCAATGAAAAACAAGTTGTCTTCCATCAGTGCTCTTTGCTTATTATGCACAAAGATGATATCCTTTGTCAGTTCACCTTGGTTGTGTTGGAGACGCAGTCGTCTTTCACGTTGGTGCAATTTTATCACACAATTGGCTATGAACCAAATGTTTCCTCGAAGAAGGATCGACGTTGGTACTAAGAGCATAAGTTTTGTATTGATTTCTAAGCCTTCTCACAACTTTGTCTCCAGCTCCCCTGTAATTTTATTTGTCCAGCTATTAACTTTGATTTAAAAAATTGTGTGGACTAAAAACCCGAATGGACGTAGTAGCCCTCCATTTTTATTTACTCCGCATATTAGATTTGACTGAAGTCAAACTTTGTAATACTCTCAAACCTTTCCGATAATTGAAATTAAAATTCTTTATTTGTACACACTCTCACACGTTTCCGATAATTTGGCGCATGTGTGGTTTTTCACTTAAGGGAGGGTAGTGTACCACACGTGAAGGACAGGAAGTGCGACCAGGACGCGTGGGCGTGGATCGTTAGTTCATCGGAAGTAGTACTAGTTTTCTTCACTGTACATTAAATAAAGAGTTTCGTTTCGTACTTACAAAATTTAAAACGATTGTTATGGAGAGAATAAGAAAACCACTCCACTATATATTAGTCGTATACACACGAGAGTACTATATGGACGCAGCTTCATTGACTTAGTGCACCTGCCTTTGGGTTTATGACAGGTGGGCCCAAAATGTGGCTGGCTCACCTCTCATATGGCCAAAAGCAGATGCAGTGAAGGTACCGAAGCTCAGTTCGTACTACATTAGTATATATATAAGCGGGAGCATCAACGCTTGTTCGCTAGGGTTTGCACTCTCCACACGCTCGCCGCAATACATATATGTTACACGTTGGAGGCTCAGCATTCATTTGCTAGGGTTTGCTATATTCACAGTCTCTCACCCTCTCTACACCAGATCTAAAAAAGATTGCGTTGTCCTCTTGTCTTCTCTCTCTCCCCTCACAGCTGGTGAAGGAGGCGTCTGTATCCCGTCGCACCGGGAAGGGGAGGAGGTGCAGCGTTAACTCTATTGCCTTCGGCAAGGGAGGCAATCCACTGCCGGCTGCTTTGTTCTCTTTCACCCAGCGCCTGTGCGGGAGGGCCACCGACCCCTTCTTCCTCGCTGCCATGCGTAGTGTGGGTAGATCCGGCCTCTTGCCGCACGCCTTGCCACATCCCGACGACCCTAAGGTATAAGTTTCTTTGAAACCGTCGTTGCTCTAGCTGCATGTGGATCTTTTTCGATCTGTAGTCGAATCTAGGTCTTGGTTCAAAGAGGAAAGAAAGGTGCGGTCGGGTGGAGCATGAATCTAGGACGTGGTTCAATGAGGAAAGGAGGGAGGAAAAGTAGTATAGACTGGATATCCAGCCGCTTTGTTGGTCGAAAAGGGAAAAGGGGGGGTAACCCAGTACACACATCTGTAAGGAACTGATCTCTTTGTTGAAAAGGGAAATAAACTGGGGGGTCGGGTAGTTTGTGCAGGACTAGATTTGCTGCCCTCACATAGGAAAAAAGTTCAAAGAGAACAAATATGGGACCAACATAGATATGCTGCTTGGCTACATACTCTGCATCACCCATTTATACGTGTGGACGCACATGGTGCTAGCATGTCCCATACAGCTATTTTGTTGTTGTTAATCTAAGAATGCCGCCGGAAAATTGAAGCAATGCCACTGTTAAAAGTAAATTACATTTTTAACGAAGGTTGTTTCAAGAGAATGTCTCTGTTAATATGAATCAATGCAACCATTTTAGAAATGCTACTATCCTACTTTGTTTTTCATCCAAGATAAGTTAGATGCTTCTTTCTGTCACCGTTTGTTTCATCCTCCTTTATCGGCAAGTAATTGTTCTTTGTTTGCCTCTGTTAAAACAGGGGTATCGATTCAACTTGTTGCTATTGCGACATTTTGCTTCGTTACTCGAAACACTTATGTTTTAAGAGTGTTTTGTGCAGTTCAACTTGAATGTCACACCGGTGACTTTGCTTAATTTTGGTGGAACTACACAAAAGGAGATCGAGATTTGTTTCCAGTCTTCATGGCGACTTGTTTCAAATCTTGGTCTCAACCACATGATGTGCAGTGTGCTTTGAGATGTTGTGCTACTTGTTTTGGTACTATTTTAAATAAATGTTGAATTGAAGCTATTGTATTGCTGTCTTTTCCCATTAAGTAGTGAACAAAAATGGGACCAACCCAGACATGATGCTTGTTGCTTTGTTACAACAAATTCAGCATCACCCCCTTTATAAGCCAGTAATTGATGCCACTCTCGGAATTAACTACTGAATCTTATTTCAAAACTACAACACTTGTTAGGGATTGGCGGGATTACCATTTTTGTGGCCGCATGATTCATCCTCCTTTATTAGCCAATAATTGATCCCTTTTTTGCCTCTGTTTAAAAGGGATATCTATTCAACTTGTTTCTATTGCGACATTTTGCTTCGCTATGCGAAACACTTTGCTTGATTTCAGTGCAACTGCACAAAACGAGATTGGATTTCCTATTCATGTTGGCAGATTCGTATTTTATCCTGGTGTTCTCATGAAAGGTCGGTACAGGCCTTCATCCACATGATTGTGCAGTGTGCTTTGAGATGTTGTGCTACTTGTATTGGTACTGTTTTAAATAAATGTTGAATTGAAGCTATTGTATTGCTGTCTTTTCCCATTAAGTAGTGAACAAAAATGGGACCAACCCAGACATGATGCTTGTTGCTTTGTTACAACAAACTCTGCATCACCCCCTTTATAAGTAGATGGAAGCACATATTGTTGTTGCGCCCTCTCTCCCCTGGAACTGTTTATGCTTTTCGTTAATCTAATGCCGCTGGTAAAATTAAGCAATGCCACTCTCGGAATTAATTAACTACTGAATCTTAGTTCAAAACTGCAACACTTGTTAGGAATGGTACTATCCTGCTTTGTAGTTCTTTCTACATGTTTAACCAAGGTATTGTTAAGATAATGTCTCTTTAAAAATGAATCAGTTGCATTGTTTTAGGAATGGTACTTTTCTGCTTTGTCGTTCTTTATACATGTTGAAACAAGGCATTGTTAAGATAATGTCTCAGTCAAAATGAATGAATCACACTGATGGAGAATTGCTACTCTCCTGCTTTGTTTCCCATTAAGACAAGTCATCAACCGTTATTTCTCAGTAATTGTTTCCCTTATACCTATTGTTGCTTACAGGGATATCAAAATTAAAGCTTGGTTTTATTCCGACTTCGATTTTAGTTGAACTGCACAAAAGGAGCCAATGTGTCCAAGGCAAACTGCTGCGTTACTGGTCCAGTTGGTCGTTCCACTTTGCAGAAAGAAGCAGTCACTGTTTGCGGTATATTACAGAAGGAATGACCGAGAAGCTTTACAGAGTATTATTAGACACCGGTGACATGACTAGTCTGCAGAGACCATTGGCAATTTAACAACACGTGGAGTGCCCTGGGCAAAAAGTGCCCAAACAAGTACAAGAAGCTACGACGGGACATGATCATAGGCATTACATATTTTAAATGGGAAAAGCTTGTCAAAGTTTAATCATTGATGTTAGCCAGAAGACGTTAGTTTAATATATTGGAATTGGAAAACCTTGTCAAAATTTGCTCATTGATGTTAGCCAGCAGACATGCATTTGATATTTTTGAGTGGGACGCCCTTGCTGTGAGCAGCGTCGAGTGTTTTTCCTATTCCTGTGTTCAGTTTAGAAGTAAATAGTTACTCTGCTGAGATATTCCTGTGTTAAGAGTTTGTTCTGAATATTGTCTATGTAATGCCAGACCTTGTGTTTGATTGCAAAGTTGAGCTTGGAATGTTGTGGCATGCGGCATCACGAGCTGTTCACCGTGCCTCCTGAGAATAATGCTTCGTATTGTTTTGCATGTCGATCTAATGCCTGTGATTTGCTTGTTAAGAAGATCATCCTCTTCTGTTGTTTCGGTGCGTCAGAAGTTCATCCTCTGATGTTTCATCCATAGCCTATACGACATGTCGGGTAGGTTAGACGTGAAACCATATGATCTTCCGACCAACTCATGATATTAGGCCGTGATTGGATCGTCGTTTTCCAACCAAAACCGCTTGTAAAACTGATGCTTGTAAATTAAAGCAGATGGTCTCGGGCGAAGGCGCTTGGTTGGTTGATTTCGACTAGTAAAATATCGGAAGTACTTCACACACGATAAAAACGCTGAACGACACTCGGACGATTGCTAATCCAGCCGTTAGCTGCTATTTCAGCCTTGCCCATGGATGGCATGATACGCACGTCGTGCATGTATCGTCTGGTAATGTCGTCCATATAGCAGTGCTCGTAAAATATACACTGGTCTCTCAAATTACACGCGTAACCCGCCGGTTTTACTTACAGACCTCGGGCCCTCGGTTTCATTATGCCAGTATTTTACGCGTTGTTTCCGATGACGAGTAAATTACACTTGTATGTTAATACAGGTTTGAAATAAACCAGAGCTCCCAAGCACGGCCTTACCGTTTCATGCCGTCTCAGTTTCTCGAAGGTGCTCATAGGTGTCCGATGATCCTGGCTTCCTGAATGAGCAGCGGGCGCTGTATCAGACCTCCGTAGGGCCCGCGAGGCCCTCTCCGTTGTCCTTCGAGTTGTTGCGCTCACCGTGGCGCCGAGCATTGTTAACATGGTCAACGAACAGGAGGATTCAGGAGATGACTTTATTATGACTGGATGACATTAGGGACCCACTAGGGCCATAGCCGTACATACGCAAGTGCCTCCTTATTATGTACAACTATATTTTTTTTGCTTTCTCCTAGTTTTCTGACATCACGGTCCCACACCAATGTCAACCTATTTAGTCAATATAAACGAGAGAATTGCACAAGGTGCGGCCGACAGCTGGGACCAAGCAGCTCGAGCAGTATTTGTGTTTTTGAGGCGTGAGCACTGCAGAGTTTTTCTTGGCGATGATTTCATTGTTGTTCAGAGGAGAGCAGGGTATTAACTGGGCGGACTGTGGCCCGTCTAGCCCAGGCCAGATATCTAGCACAGATACTAATTTTTTCAAGATGAAAATGGCTAGCCCAGCTATACGTCTTTTTGAGGAATACCCAGGCAAGGTCAACTTGTTATTCTCCGCCCCGCTGGGCTGCAAATCTTTCCTAGGAGGGATGCATTAGGCTTAACAGGAAAATGGGCTTTAAAAAATAATAGATGGGATGTAATTATAAAAACTGGGCAGTAACTATAAAAAATGCACCAAACACGAAATTAGTTTATAAAATATTATTTATGGATTTTGAAAAACTTAAATTTTCATTGTTGCGCGCGCAATGTTTCATTGGATTTTACGTAATACAAATTTATATTTAATATGACTAGAAATTTTGGGATAAAAATATTTCGGATCCCATCAAAATGTGGGAAATTTTATTGAATTCTGTCTTCAACGGTTGGTTGAAATTATTAATCGTTATCCTAGCCAGAAAATGGGCTGTACATTTAACAAACTGTAAATGGGTTGTTATAAATTTCATTAGAATTCAAAAATGGGTTGTACATTCTTACACAACGCAAATGGGCTATAAGTTCTCTGCCACACACTTGTGGGCCTACTAAGTGACACGTCCCCTAAAAAAAATAAGTTGACACGTATGCAAGGCTTTGTCAACTTATTATAGTCAACACACGGTTCTAGCAGCAGTGGCTGTTGGATGTCTATCCAACGGATGTCGTGCTTCTTCTTCGATCTCGGATATTCTTAGCTTCGGCCGCCCAAAAAATGATTCTTCCCCCTGACATTTGGGGTGCACCGTTTCGGAGGTTGACCTGTGGGCCTACTAAGTTGGAGAATACCAAGGGCTTTGTCAACTTAGTCAATATAAATGATTCTAGCTTTAGTAACCATACGATGTCCATCCAACGGCCGTAGTGCTTCTTCAACCTCTGGTCTTCTTGGTCCAGCCGCCCAAAGCAGCGCCAGTCGTGCCGCCTGCTCCTGCCTCCCGTGGCCGTCTGTGCTGCCGCGGAGGCCTCACCGCCCCCATACTACTCCCACCACTGGCCAGGCCATCCCTCCACTCACCCACACCCCCTGTTATTCTACGGCGACGGCGGCCTCACACCACAGCCGAACCAGTGAACCCTCGTACTCCTCTTCACGCGGGCTTCCACTATTGCGTCTTCCCCGGCTCCGTGTTGTCCCCTTCCTAGGCATCGCCGTCGTCCACCGCTCTGGTGCTCTCAGCGCAGCGTGATCAACGTGGTCAACAACCGACTTCCATCGGAAGAGTACTGTACGTGGAGAGGCTGACAGCTAGGTCCACGGCAGCCGCAAGGAAGTGCCTCCTTATTACGCGCAAAATAATTATTCCTCCACCTAACAGCAGGGATCCACCAGACGGGCCACCTTATTTTGCGAAAAAAAATGTTTCCCCCTGACTGCTGGGACCCACCGGACGGGCCATCGTATTTCGCGAAAAAATCGTTCCCCCCGCTGTCAGCTCGGACCCACCGGAAGTGCCTCTTTATTACGCACAAAAAATGAATACTCCCCCTGCTAGCTGGGACCCATCTTGGTGGGAGGCTGACTTGTGGGCCTACTAAGTTGACGGGGACGGAGGGCTTTGTCAACTTAGTCAATATGAACGATTCTAGCTCCAGTGACCGTACGATGTCCATGCAATGGCCGTAGTGCTCTTCAACCTCTGGTCTTCTTGCTCCAGCCGCCCAAAGCAGCACCGGTCGTGCCGCCTGCTCCTGCTTCCCGTGGCCGGCTGTGCTGCCACAGAGGCCTCACCGCCCCCTACTATTCCCATTGCTAGCCAGGCCCTGCGGCGACGGCAGCCTCACACCGCAGCCGAACGAGTGAATACTCATACTCCTCCCCGTGTGGGCATCCACTGTCGCGTCTTCACCGGCTCCACGTCGCCCCCTTCCTAGGCCTCGCCGTCGTCCACCGCCCTGGTGCTCTCGGCGCGGCGTGGTCAACATGGTCAAGGAACGACTTCCATTGGACATGGTCTGTACGTGGAGAGGCTGACAGCTAGGTCCACGGCTGCAGCAAGGAAGTGCCTCCTTATTACGCGACAAATAATGATTCCTCCACCTGATAGCAGGGACCCATCGGATGGGCCACCGTATTTCGTGAAAAAAACTTTTCCCTCCTGACTGTTGAGACCCACCAGCTACACCTTCGCACGCAAGGAAGTGCGTCCGGGCAAAAAAAACGATTCGCCCCCCTGACTGCTGGGACCCACCAGCTACATCTTCGCACGCAAGGAAGTGCGTCCGGGCAAAAAACAATTTGCCCCCCTGACTGCTGGGACCCACCAGCTACATCTTCGCAGGCAAGGAAGTGCCTAACAGTCGGGACCCACCTGGTCGAAGCGTACGTAGCGTTGTCATTCTGGTCGCAAACGTGTACGTACATACTGGTCGATGTAGAGGCGCGCACGTGTCATAGTAGAGGCGCGCATGTGTCATAGTAGAGGCGCGCACGTAGCATGTACACGTACGTACAGCGGCGAGGGTGCAAGAAAGAAAATACGGCCACGTACGTACATACGGGCACGGTCTCGAACGCCTACTCGCGCATACGTACATGGCTGAGTCGGAACAGAGAAACAGCATCGTCACCGTGTTCATGGGGAGCCAACCGACTGCGTCGGAACGGAATGCGTGGTCATGTTCATCGGGAGAGCTTGGACGGAACAGGCGATGGAAACGAGGCCTGGCGTATCGCACAACGGAGGAAACGTCCTTGTGTTCGACTGACCACGTTCGAAACGGGATCTTGTTGATCGGGAGGGGCCTGGCGTACCGCAAAATGGAGGAAACGGACCTCCTACGGTCGAAACGGGGGTCCTGTTGATCGGGAGGGGTGTGGCGTACCGCAAACGTAGGAAACGGACCTCCTACGGTCGAAACGGGGGTCCTGTTGATCGGGAGGGGTGTGGCGTACCGCAAAACGGACGAAACGGACCTCTTACGGTCGAAACGGGGGTCCTGTTCATCGGGAGGGGTGTGGCGTACCGCAAAACGGACGAAACGGACCTCCTACGGTCGAAACGAGGGTCCTATTGATCGGGAGGGGTGTGGCGTACCGCAAAACAGAGGAAACGGACTTGTGTTGGAGCACTACGGTCAAAACGGGGGTCCTGTTCATCGGGAGGGGTGTGGCGTACCGCAAAACGGGACTCCACGGGATACTGTTCATCTCCACCGTCGACCTCCTCCAGCCTCCACGGGCTCCTGTTCATCCAGCCTCCACCGCGCGCTACTCCACCGGCTACTGTTCAACCACTCCTCCATGGGCACCCCTCCACCGTCTACTGTTCATCCAGCCCTCCACACCACGCGGTCTTGTTCAACCACCCCTCCACGGCCACCCCTCCACCGTCTATTGTTCATCCAGCCCTCCGCACCACTGGGTCCTGTTCATCCAGAGGCAACGCCACCGCTCCCTGTTCATCCAACCCCCCTCCCCCCCGCAACGCTCACTGTTCATCCAACCGATCGGCTTCAGTTAGCAGCAGTAGCGAAGGAATCGCTCGATCGGCTTCAGTTAACAGCCATCTATCGATCCCTCGGGTTCAGTAACACGTAGCCTGCAGTGCAATTGCTCGGGTTCAGTTAGAGCCCAACGCCTCGCTCGGGTTCAGTTAGAGCCAACGCCTCGCACGTGTACGAGAGAAACGCGCATCGCTCGGCCCCCAACCTCCCATCGTAACCGGCAACTCCCGAAATTTTCCTCCCCCTCGCTTCTACCATAGTTTTTTCCGTCATGGATGGCCCAAAGATTGTCGTGCAGCTGCGTCTTCGGCCCGCCCAGGACGAAAAGCCCATTTTCTGTCATGATTTTTTGTCATAGAAGTAGGAGCCCACCACATTTATGATGATACCGGGTTTTGTCACAATTATCTTCATAGAAGTGTCATATGTATGACAGAAAAAAAATTGTTCGGCCCAAAATGTCACGGATGTGTCTTTTTTTGTAGTGATTGCCCTTTCAATGAAGTGTGAGTAGTTTACCACAGACCTATGGGTCCATAGCTAGTAGCTAGATGGATTCTTCTCTCTCTATTATCTTCAATACCATGTTCTCCGTGATGTTCATGGAGTTCTATCTGATATAATATTCTTTTGTGGTGTGTTTGCTAAGATCCGATGAATTGTGGATTTATGATCAGATTATCTATGAATACTATTTGAGTCTTTTGTGAACTCTTTTATGCATGATCAAATATCTTTGTATTTCTCTTCGAATTACTGGTTTGGTTTGGCCAACTAGATTGGTTTTTCTTGCAATGGGAGACGTGCTTAGTTTTGGGTTCAGTCTTGTGGTGTCCTCACCCAGTGACATAGTAGGGGTGGCAAGACATGTATTGTATTGTTGCCATCAAGGGTAAAAAGATGGGGTTTTCATCATATTGCTTGAGTTTATGCCTCTACATCATGTCATCTTACTTAAAGCATTGCTCTGTTCTTATGAACTTAATACTTTAGATGCACGCAGGAGTCGGTCGATGTGTGGTGTAATATAGTAGATGCAGAATCGTTTCGGTCTACTTGACACAGACGTGATGCCTATATTCATGATCATTGCCTTGGATATCATCATAACTTTGCGCTTTTCTATCAATTGCTCGACGGTAATTTGTTTACCCACCATATGTTTTCTTTCAAGAGAGAAGCCTCTATTGAAACCTATGGCCCCGGGTCTATTTTCCATCATATATTTTCAAATCTATAAACCAAAATAAACCCAAAAATACCTTGCTGTAATTTATTTAGATTTATTTAAGCTTGCCTTTTTATTTATCTTTTATACATATCTCCATTAGATCTCACTCTTGTTCGAGACCGTGAAGGGATTGACAACCCCTTTTTCGCGTTGAGTGCAAGAGCTTGTTAGTTTGTGCAGGTGCATATATTGGAGACTTGCTTGTGCCTCATAGTGGATTGATACCTTGGTTCTTAACTAAGGGAAATACTTATCTCTACTTTGCTGCATCACCCTTTCCTCTTCAAGGGAAAAATCAACACAAGCTCAAGAAGTAGCACGAAGAATTTCTGGCGTCATTGCCGGAGAGGTTCTACATCAAGCCTACCAAGTACCCATCATAAACTCTCATCTCTTGCATTACATTATTTGCCATTTGCCTCTTGTTTTCCTCTCTCCCACTTCTAAAACATTTTCAAAAATACAAAAATATTTGCCTCCTTATTCGCCCTTCTTTCATACATCTTTTTCATTTGCTTTCCGTTTACTCGTGTGATTGTTTGCTTGGTCACGATGTCTCAAGAAAATAGTAAAATTGTGTGATTTCTCCAATACCGATAATAATGATTTTATTAGTACTCCCATTGCTCCTGCCACTAGTGCGGAATCTTATGCAATTAATGCCGCTTTGTTGAATCTTGTTATGAAAGAGCAATTTTCTGGCCTTCCTAGTGAAGATGTCGCATCCCATCTAAATACTTTTGTTGAGTTGTGTGATATGCAAAAGAAGAAATATGTATATAATGATATTGTTAAATTGAAGCTATTTCCATTCTCACTGCGAGATCGTGCTAAAACTTGGTTTTCAACTTTGCCTAAAAATAGTATTGATTCAGGAATAAGTGTAAAGATGCTTTTATTTCCAAGTACTTTCCTCCCGCTAAGATCATCTCCCTTGGGAACGATATAACGAATTTTAAGCAACTAGATCATGAAAATGTTGCACAATCTTGGGAGAAGATGAAATTGATGATAAGAAATTGCCCTACTCATGGTTTAAGTTTATGGATGATCATACAACTTTTTTATGCCGGATTGAATTTTGCATCTAGAAATCTTTAGATTCCACCGCGGGAGGTACTTTTATGGAAATTATATTAGGAGAAGCTACTAAACTCCTAGATAATATTATGGCTAATTACTCTCAATGGCATACCGAAAGATCTTCTACTAGTAGAAAAGTGCATGCGATTGAAGAAATTAGTACTTTGAGTGGAAAGATGGATGAACTTATGAAATTGATTGCTAGTAAGAGTGCTCCTATTAATCCTAATGATATTCCTTTGTCCACTTTGATTGATAATAATAATGAATCTATGGATGTGAATTTTGTTGGTACGAACAATTTTGGTAATAACACATATAGTGGTAATTTCAACCCTAGGTCGTTTGCCAGTAATTCCTCTAATAATTATGGTAATTCCTACAAAAATTCTTATGGAAATTATAATAAAATACCTACTGATGTTGAGAAAAATATTAAAGATTTCATTGGTTCTCAAAAGAATTTTAATGCTATGGTTGAAGAAAAATTGCTTAAGATTGATGATTTTGCTAGGAACGTTGACAGAATTTCTCTTGAGATTGATTCTTTGAAGATTATATCTATGCCACTTAAGCATGATATTAATGAATCTATAAAAGCTATTAAAATTTCTATGGATTAATGTAAAGAAAGAACCACTAGGATGCGTGCTAAGCGAGATTGGTTTGTAAAAGTGTGTTCTTCTATCTCTTGTGAAAATAATGATGAAGATCTTAAAGTGATTGATGTTACTCCTATTGAATCTTTGTTTTCTAATATAAATCTTGATAAATATGGGACTGGAGATGGGTTAACTTTAGCTAGAAGGCATCCCAATAATTTGGAGTTTAAAGATCATCTTAGTGAAAAAATTGATAAAAGTGGGATTGGAGAGGTCAAAACTGTAAGTAGCGATGAACCCACTCTTTTGGATTTCAGGGACTTTAATTATGACAATTGTTATTTGATGGATTATATTTTCTTGTTGCAATCCATGTTGAATTCATCGCATGATTATAATCAAAATAAAGCTTTTACTAAACATATCGTTGATACTATGATGAAATCTTTTGAAGAAAAACTTGAGTTGGAAGTTTCTATCCCTAGAAAGCTTTATGATGATTGGGAACCTGTAATTAAGATAAAAATTAAATATTATGAGTGCAATGCTTTGTGTGATTTGGGTGCTAGCATTTCCACGATTCCAAAAACTTTATGTGATGTGTTAGGTTTCCATGAACTTGATGATTGTTCTTTAAATTTGCATCTAGCGGATTCCACTATTAAGAAACCTATGGGAAGGACTAATGATGTTCTTATTTTTGCAAATAGGAATTATGTGCCCGTAGATTTTAAGCTTGATATAGATTGCAATCCTACATGTCCTATTATTCTTGGTAGACCTTTCCTTAGAACGATTGGTGCGATTCTTGATATGAAAGAAGGAAACATTAGATTTCAATTTCCGTTAAGGAAGGGCATGGAACACTTTCCTAAAAATAAAATTAAGTTGCCATATGAATCTATTATGAGGGATACTTATGGATTAAATATCAAAGATGACAATACCTAGATCTATGTTTTATGCCTATCTAGGGGCGTTACACAATAGCGCTTGTTGGGAGGCAACCCAATTTTACTTTTGTGTTTTCTGCTTTTGCTACTGGTCTTAAATAAATACACATTATTAATTCTATAGTAATTGTGTTTTGGTGTTTTAATTAGTGTTTGAGCCAAGTAAGACCTTTAGGATGGTCTACGGTGATAGTTGCTTTGATCTTGCTGAAAAACAGAAACTATTGTGTCTCGTAGAAGAATTTTTAAAATTCACATAAGCATGATAAAATCCTGACTTTTCTACACAAGATTTATGTACAAATTTCCTACGTTGTCTTAGTTTTTAAGAATTTTGGAGTTACAGAAGTATATGAAGATTTCAGATTGCTACAGACTGTTCTGTTTTTGACAAATTATGTTTTCTATGTGTTGTTTGCTTATTTTGATGAATCTATGGGTAGTATCGGGGGGTATGAACCATGGAGAAGTTGGAATATAGTAGATATTACAACAATATAAATTAATAATGAGTTCACAATAGTACCTAAAGTGGTGATTTATTTTATTATACTAACGGATCTCACGAGTTTTCTGTTGAGTTTTGTGTTCTGAAGTTTTCAAGTTTTGGGTAAAGATTTGATGGACAACAGAATAAGGAGTGGCAAGAGCCTAAGCTTGGGGATTCCCAAGGCACCCCAAGGTAATATTCAAGGACAACCAAGCATCTAAGCTTGGGGATGCCCCGGAAGACATCCCCTCTTTTGTCTTCAATCCATCGGTAAATTTACTTGAGGCTATATTTTTATTCACCGCATGATATGTGTTTTGCTTGGAGCGTCTTGTATGATACGAGTCTTTGCTTTTTAGTTTGCCACAATAATCCTTTCTGTACACACCTTTTGAGAGGGACACGCATTAATCGTGAATTTATTAGAATACTCTGTGTGCTTCACTTATATCTTTTGAGCTAGGCAGTTTGCTCTAGTGCTTCACTTATATCTTTTTAGAGCACGCCAATGGCTTTATTTTATAGAAATTCTTGAACTTTCATGCTTCACTTATATTATTTTGAGAGTCTTTAAACAACATGGTAATTTGCTTAGTTATGAATTTAGTCCTAATATGATGGGCATCCAAGAGGGATATAATAAAAACTTTCATATAAAGAGCATTGAATACTATGAGAAGTTTGATTCCTTGCATATTGTTTTGAGATATAAAGATGGTGATATTATAGTCATGCTAGCGAGTAATTGTGAATTGGTAGAAATACTTGTGTTAAAGTTTGTGATTCCCGTATCATGCACGTATGGTGAACCGTTATGTGATGAAGTTAGAGCATGATTTATTTTTTGATTGTCTTCCTTCTGAGTGGCGGTCGAGGACGAGCGATGGTCTTTTCCTACCAATCTATCCCCCTAGGAGCATGCGTGTAGTACTTTGTTTTGATGACTAATAAATTTTTGCAATAAGTATGTGAGTTCTTCATGACTAATGTTGAGTCCATGGATTATACGTACTCTCACCCTTCCACCATTGCTAGCCTTTCCAGTACCGGCGCAACTTTCACCGGTGCATTAAACCCACTATATACCCTTCCTCGAAACAGCCACCATACCTACCTATTATGGCATTTCCATAGCCATTCCGAGATATATTGACATGCAACTTCCACCGTTCCATTTATTATGACACGCACCATCATTGTCATATTGCTTTGCATGATCATGTAGTTGGCATTGTATTTGTGGCTTGGCCACCGTTCATATTGTTTATACATGTCACTCTTGATAATTGCACATCCCGGTACACCGCTGAAGGCATTCATATAGAGTCATATTTTGATCTAGTATCTAGTTGTAATTCTTTAGTTATAAGTAAATAAAAGTGTGACGATCATCACTATTAGAGCATTGTCCCATGCGAGGAAAGGATGATGGAAGCTATGATTCCCTCACAAGTTGGGCTGAGTCTCTGGACTTTATAAAAAAATAAAAGAGGCCAAAGAAGCCCAAACAAAAAAACAAAAAAATGAGACAAAAGAGAGAAGGGACCGCACTTGTGCTTCAAAGTAGCACCATGTTCTTCATGATAGAGGGTCTCCTATTTTGTCACTTTATTATGCTAGTGGGAATTTTTCATTATAGAACTTGGCTTGTAGATTCCAATGATGGGCTTCCTCAAATTGCCCTATGTCTTCGTGAGCAAGCAAGTTGGATGCACACCCACTTAGTTTCTTTTTGAGCTTTCATACATTTTTAGCTCTAGTGCATCCATCGCATGGAAATCCCTACTCACTCACATTGATATCAATTGATGGGCATCTCCATAGACCGTTAATACGCCTAGTTGATGTGAGACTTTCTCCTTCTTTTTTCTTCTCCACAATCACCATATTCTATTCCACCCATAGTGCTATATTCATGGCTCAAGCTCATGTATTGCGTGAAAGTTGAAAAAGTTTGAGAACACTAAAAGTATGAAACAATTGCTTGGCTTGTCATCGGGGTTGTGCATGATGAAATACTTTGTGTGATGAAGATGGAGCATAGCCAGACTGTATGATCTTATAGGGATAACTTTCTTTGGCCATGTTATTTTGAGAAGACATGATTGCTTTATTAGTATGCTTGAAGTATTATTGTTTTCATGTCAATATTAAACTTTTGTTTTGAATCTTATGGATCTGAACATTCATGCCACAATAAAGAAGATTACATGGATAAATATGCTAGGTAGCATTCCACATCAAAATTATGTTTTTATCATTTACCTACTCGCAGACGAGCAAGAATTAAGCTTGGGATGCTTGATATGTCTCCAATGTATCTATAATTTTTGATTGTTCCATGCTATTATATTATTTGTTTTAGATGTTTTATATGCATTAATATGCTATTTTATATTATTTTTGGGACTAACTTATTAACCAAGAGCCCAGTACTAGTTTTTGTTTTTTCATTGTTTTTGAGTTTTACGGAAAAGGAATATCAAACGGAGTCTAAACAGAATAAAACTTTACGATGATTTTTCTTGGACTAGAAGACATCCATGGAGCTTGGAGATGGGGTCAGATGATGGCCTAGGAGGCCACAAGCCTACCAGGCGCACCCCTGGGATGGCGCCCTGAGGGCTTGTGGGCCCCTCAGGTGTCCTCCAACCCTAATTCCTGCACTATAAATTCCCAAATATTCCCAAACCATTGGAGGTCCACCAAAATACTTTTCCGCCACCGCAAGCCTTTGTTCCCATGAGATCCCATCTTGGGGCCTTTTACGGCACCCTGCCGGAGGGGGATTCAATCACGGAGGGCATCTACATGAACCCTATTGCCCTTTTGATGAAGCGTGAGTAGTTTACCATGGACCTAAGGGTCCATAGCTAGTAGCTACATGGCTTCTTCTCTCTCTATTATCTTCAATACCATGTTCTCCTCGATGTTCTTGGAGTTCTATCCGATGTAATATTCTTTTGCGGTGTGTTTGTCGAGATCCAATGAATTGTGGATCTATGATCAGATTATCTATGAATATGATAACCCACAAGTATAGGGGATCGCTATAGTTGTCAAGGTAGAGTATTCAACCCAAATTTATAGATTCGACACAAGAGGAGCCAAAGAATATTTGTAAGTATTAGCAGCTCAGTTGTCAATTCAACCACACCAGGAGATTAATTATCTGCAGCAAAATGATCAGTAGCAAAGTAGTATGATAGTTTTGATAGTAGTAGCAACAACAATAGTAACGGTAACAATGATAGTAGTGATTTTGTAGCAAGTGCAATAGTGACAGTAATGGTAGTAACTTAGCAGAAACAATATAAGAGAAATTCGTAGGCATTGGATCGGCGATTTGTTGGATGATATTCATCATGTGACAGTTATAACCTAGGGCAATACGACACTAGCTCCAGTTCATAAATATAATGTAGGCATGTATTACATAAATAGTCATACGTGCTTATGGAAAGAACTTGCATGACATCTTTTGTCCTACCATCCCGTGGCAGCGGGGTCCAATTGGAAACTAAGGGATATTAAGGCCTCCTTTTAATAGAGAACCGGAACAAAGCATTAACACACGGCGAATACATGAACTCCTCAAACTACAGTCATCACCGGGAAGTGTCCCGACTATTGTCACTCCGGGGTTGCCGGATCATAACACGTAGTAGGTGACTATAACTTGCAAGATCGGATCTAGAACATAGATATAATGGTGATAACATAAACGGTTCAGATCTGAAATCATGGCACCCGGGCCCAAAGTGACAAGCATTAAGCATGGCAAAGTCATAGCAACATCAATCTCGGAACATAATGGATACTAGGATCAAGCCCTAACAAAACTAACTCGATTACATCATGAATCTCATCCAACTCCTCACCGACCAGCGAGCCTACGAAGGAATTACTCACTCCCAGTGGGGAGCATCATGGAATTGGCGATGGAAAAGGGTTGGTGATGACGAAGATCGAAGATCCCCCTCTCCGGAGCCCTAAATGGACTCCAAATTTGGCCTCCCGATGAAGAACAGGAGGCGGTGGTGGCTCCGTCTCGTGAAACGCGGTAATTCTTTCTCCCTAATTTTTTTTCTGGAAAAATGTGATTTTATAGCATCGGTTTCAGGGTCTGCGGAGCCACCAGGTGGGGACAACCCACCTGGGCGCGCTTGGAGGGGGTGGCGTGCCCTGGTGGGCTGTGCCCACCTAGGTGCCCCCCTCCGGTGGTTCTTGGCTCTAGAAATTATCTTTTATTGTATAAAAAATCCTCGCAAAGTTTCGTTCCAATCCGAGAACTTTTATTTCTACACAAAAAATAACACCATGGTAGTTCTGCTGAAAACAGCATTAGTCCGGGTTAGTTTCATTCAAATCATGCAAATTAGAGTCCAAAACAAGAGGAAAAGCGTTAGGAAAAGTAGATACAACGGAGACGTATCAGAATATTATTTGAGTCTTTTCTAAACTATTTTATGCATGACCAAATATCTTTGTATTTCTCTTTGAATTATCAGTTTGGTTTGGCCAACTAGATTGGTTTTTCTTGCAATGGGAGAGGTGCTTATTATTGGGTTCAATCTTGCGGTGTCCTCGCCCAGTGACATAGTAGGGATAGCGAGGCACATATTGTATTGTTGCCATCAAGGGTAAAAAGATGGCATGTTCATCATATTGCTTGAGTTTATCCCTCTACATCATGTCATCTTACTTAAAGCGTTGCTCTGTTCTTATGGACTTAATACTCTAGATGCGGGCAGGAGTCGGTCGATGTGTGGTGTAATATATAGTAGTAGATGCAGAATCGTTTCGGTCTACTTGATATGGACATGATGCCTATATTCATCATCATTGCCTTGGATATCGTCATAACTTTGCGCTTTTCTATCAATTGCTCGACAGTAATTTGTTTACCCACCATATGTTTTCTTTCAAGAGAGAAGCCTCTAATGAAACCTATGGCCCCAGGGTCTATTTTCCATAATATATTTTCAGATGTGTAAACCAAAAAAACCCAAAAATACCTTACTACAATTTATTTAGACTTGTTTTAGTTTGCCATTTTATTTATCTTTTATAACTATCTCTATTAGATCTCACTCTTGTTCGAGACCGCGAAGGGATTGACGACCCCTTTTCACGTTGAGTGCAAATGCTTGTTAGTTTGTGCAGGTGCATATATTGGAGACTTGCTTGTGCCTCCTATTGGATTGATACCTTGGTTCTTAACTAAGGGAAATACTTCTCTCTACTTTGTTGCATCACCCTTTCCTCTTCAACGGAAAAATCAACGCAAGCTCAAGAAGTAGTAGGGTTCAATCTTGCGATGTCCTCACCCAGTGACAAAAGGGGTGGCGAGACACATATTTGTATTGTTGCCATTAAGGATAAAAGGATGGGATTTTTACCATATTGATTGGATCTATCCCTCTACATCATGCCATGTTGCTTAAGGCGTTACTTCAGTTTTGTTAACTTAATACACTAGATGTATGTTGGATAGCGGTCGATGTGTGGAGTAATAGTAGTACATGCAGGCAGGAGTCGGTCTACTTGTCACGGACATGATGCCTATATTCATGATCATTGCCTTAGATATCGTCATAACTATGCGCTTTTCTACCAATTGCTCAACAGTATATTGTTTACCCACCGTATGCTCTCTTTCAAGAGAGAAGCCTCTAGTGAAAACTATGGCCCCTGGGTCTATTTTTATCATATTATTTTCAGATCTATAAAAGCAAAAACCCAAAAATACCTTGCTGTAGTTTATTTACTTTTATTTAGTTTTGCACTTTTATTTATCTTTTATACCTATCTCTATAAGATCTCATCCTTGCAAGTAGCCGTGAAGGGATTGACAACCACTTTATCGCGTTGGGTGCAAGTATTTATTTGTTCGTGTAGGTGCTATCATTGGAGACTTGTGTATTCCTCCTACTGGATTGATACCTTGGTTCTCAAACTGAGGGAAATACTTATGTCTACTTTGCTGCACCACCTTTTCAGCTTCAAGGAAAAACCAACGCAAGCTCAAGAAGTAGCACTTTCCCTAACCCTGCCAATATGGATCAGAGTCTTGTACTCGAGTAACTGACGGGAAGATGTCTGGTGCGCCGCCGCCATCACCTCCAGTTCCGGCACCCAAAGCCTCCTATTAGTTGGCACCTCATCTGGGTTGACGCACCAATCCCACAGTTTGAACAGTGAGAGGTCCTCCCTTTTGCAGTCTCCGTTGCTAGGCTCTCTACCAGGAAAGTCGATCGAAGCATTTCACCACCGTATCTCTCGTCCAAACATGAGGAAGGACGCCTTCAATCATCAAGTCCACATGCGTGCGCATCACCCTGGAAATAGCTTGGGCTTGTCGTAGCCATGGCTTCATGAGCAGCATGAAGAAGCCATTCTCGACTGAGCCAACCGCCAGAGCCTTGTTTCGAAGGTCCGGCATGGTGAAAACCACCAGAAAATCCTTCGGGTGGAACTTGTACACAGGGAATCAGTGCTTGGGAATGCGCATCTCCTCCAAGACGACCTCAGCTGTCTCACTCAAGATACCATTGGTCGTGAGCCCCCAACAAAGGCCACCACCGTCAGCCTGAGCCGCTGCTTCAGTTCATCTATCTCCTGAGTCTGGCTGAGGATGCAAATGCCATCGACAGCAGCTGGCGTGCGGTTTCAGCCACAACTGGCAAGGGCCTCCCCATCAGAGAGACCTGCCTAGTTATCGGCGATAGCCTGTTCGCAAGTCCGGCAGGTGGCAACAGCTGGTGTTGGGGATATGACTATTGGGTATGACCCGCCCAGGAGGGACCGGGTCATACCACTTGCGGTTCATAATGAGAAGGCCCAAGAAGATGTTGAAGATGGCGGTTCATGAAGTAAGCTTACTGAAGGCCCAAGACTCGGAGGAGACTTGAGGCCCACGGGCATAAACCGCCATATGTTTAAGTTGTAGGATAAGGAAAGTTTAGTTCTGTCATCGAGCCGGACACGTTGTGTATGAGCCGGTCGGGACTCCATAAGCTGCCGGGCATTAGCCTGTGTATATAAAGGGGTAACCCGGCGGCGGGTTAAGGCAAGAAAACAACAAGTCGAGAACTAGGTCAAGCGTATTCTCTCCCTGGTAATCGAAACCCAAGCAATACAACCTAAAGCAGGAGTAGGCCTTTACCTCGTTGCGAGGGGCTGAACCTGGGTAAACTCTTTGTGTCCCTTGTCCCATTTAACCCCTTCAAGCTAACTACGTTGCGATGGCTCCACAACTAAGTCCTAATGCTAGGGCATCTGCCATGACAATTCCACGACAGTTGGCGCCCACCGTGGGGCCAGCGCATAGTGGTTTCGAGTTCTTGAAGGGCAGCTTCGTAGGGCTCAAGGGATACGCTGTGGGCCGGATGACCAAGAGTCGTCGCAGCAAGCTTTACATCGATGACGCGGGATGGGGCCTCAAGGCCGCCTCAATCGAGTACGGGTACCGGGTCCCCTTCGGCGGAATTCATGTCTTCATCGACAAGATTGGTGGGTCGGGAGCTGAGCCGGACACCTGCACCGACATCGTTGAGACGGCTCAGCGCGCGCAGCCCACCAAGGTTCAAGCCGCCTCGAAGCATGTCTTTGTTAGCTTTACTCAAGGTGTGGATCTAGAAGGAGGATCTGAGTCTGGTGGTGAGACGGTCGTCTATTCAGGCGATGAGTCCTCAACTGGCGAGACCAATTCCATCTATCAGGTTCAGGATGGTGGGCTTGGGGTCTGTTCCGATGGTGATAGTATTCCGGACCCCTACGAGCCGCCAAACCGGGTTGTGATCTTCATGGCTGGTACACAGCCAGGGCAGAATTCTTCAAGTGCAGCAGCAATGATCTCTGGGCCAGCAATGATAATGGCAGCCGGGGCAGGAGGCCCCGTGCGCCTGCCGACTCAAGTCTTATCTGATCTGTTGGATGCTCTGGCAACATTGTTAATGGCGGAGTTAACCCCGGCGAACCAAACTCAGCATAACGCGGACGTTGCAAAGTTACGTGATGAGATAACCCAAGCTAAATAGGATATAAACGCTGAGAACACCCGAATGGCGACGGAGCGAGCCACCTTGGAGAGGGAGGCAGAACGGCTTCAGGTAGAGAACTTTTGCTGAGCTTGGACCGGGATGCATCAAACGTTGTCTTCAACAGAAGGCATGTGAGTCGGTTACCCCCGGTTTACAATGCGAGGAACCTTTTCAACACGCTTGGGGTAGGAACCAGTAACCCGCCCGGTGTGGATCGGGTCATTGAGGCACCAGCGGCTGGAGCACCAGTTCAGCCTCGAGCTGCAAACCCCACATGTTTGAGCTTGGCCCCTCCTCAACATGTTCCGACGCCCCCGGGTCATTTTTCTAATCCTTTGGATAACATGATAGTTGCGGCTACTCGATTGGTAGCTCTCCCGGTTCAGGATGAGTCGCCAGCGGTGATGGAAATACGGAGAGCTGAAGAACTTCTTCAGATGGCTGTGGCTCAACACACGGCTTATTCATATAGTCGCGATCGGATTCATTCAACACCACATCCAAGCTGGAGTTATAGCAGAGATATTGATGAATCGGCCATGTCAAGCAATGAGCGGCACCGCAATCAGCCTCGTAGGCCTGACCCATAGCATGCTCGTAATGATGCGCAGGCTTTGGTGGACCAGGGAAGAGTGCGATGTGAGGCGGAGCTGGCGGCTCAACAACAATCTCCAATTATCAGTCACGTGTGCAGGTAGGAGTGACCTCTAGAACCTTGGGTGTGCCGTGTTTAGTGTCGGCTCTATGCAACGAGCGCTTACCTAAGGATTTGAAGGGCCCCTGCAAGGTGCCTAACTACATGGCGGATCAGCCCCCAGAGGCTTGGATTGAAAGCTATGAGATGGCTATGGAGATGTTGGATGTTAGTGATGCTGCATGTGCTAAGTATTTCACCATGATGTTGGATGGGCCGGCTCGTACTTGGTTGAAAGGGTTGTCGACTAACTCTATTGGATCATGGGCGGAGTTGAAAAGGCGATTTATTCAAAATTTTAAAGACACATGCAAGCAGCCTATGTCAATTCTGGATTTGGACTCTTGTGTCCGGGGTGAAGGCAAGTCAACAACCAATTGGGTGCGTCAGATCTCAGCTGTTATACACTCATCGGACAGTATCAATGCCGGTTCAGCAGTCCTAATGTTAGAGAAGAACTGTCATTTTCTTCCCCTTAAGCAGAAATTGGGGCGGCTTAAGCGTAATTGCAATGACATGGGGGAGCTTATGGCGGCTCTCGTCAAGTATGCCGACTCTGATAGCACTAAAGACCCTGAGTCTGATGAGGAGAAGACTGGGAAAGGGGAAGAAGAGTGGCAATGCAAAGGGACAACATAACACAGTAGGTTAAGGTGGCAATGGTAAACGTAAGGCGGACAGCGGTTTAGACTTCATGGCGAACACCAACACGCGGAGTAATAACCAGCGTCGTAAGGGGAAAATGCCAGCACCCTAGTTTGGAGGGCCAAAGTTTAACCTTGAGGCCATGATGAATCGGCCTTGCCCAAAGCACGGAACCCAGGATAAGCCAACCAGTCATCTGTGGAAAGATTGTTTCATCATGAGGGAGTTTAGAAGCTCTAATTTTTTCCATAATAACCATGGCCCGCACGGCGGTTCAGGTTCCGGCTCTCATAGACCTGGTTTCGGAGGTGGCGGTTCAAGCTCCGGCTTTCAGGGCCAAGGCAATCAAGTTGGTTTTAATCAGCAATCTAGCCAAGGAAATCAATAGCAGTAGTCTGGTTATCAGAGCTATCCGAAGCAGCTGAATAGTGGTTAATATCATGTGTTCACCACAAGTTTGTGCAAGCGAGATCAGGAAATCCATAAGTGGGCGGTGAACTCAGTTGAGCCGGCGGTACCTCGCTATTTGAGGTGGTTTGGGCAGCCTATTGTATGGAGCCGGGAGGATCACCCACCCCGGGTTGACAATCCTGGTCAATTGGCATTGGTAGTTTCTCCTCAGGTAGGAGGGTACAAGCTTACAAAGGTGCTCATGGATGGGGGAAATAGAATCAATATCCTTTACTATGAGACTTTTCGTCATATGAATTTGACTGATAAGGATCTTAAGACATCTTCTACTGTGGGTGGTGCCCGGTAAGTCGGCATATCCAACGGGTAAGATAACTCTGGGGGTGGCCTTTGGAGATGACCATGATTCCAGAGCTAAGAAGTTGACCTTTGAAGTGGTTAAGATCAAAAGCCCGTACCATGCTTTATTTGGGCGGGCGGCTTATGCCAAGTTTATGGCGCGGCCGTGTTATGTTTATTTGCAACTTAAGATGTTGGGTCATAAGGGCACCATCACGGTGCATGGTGATAGGAAGATTGCTCTAGACTGTGAAGAAGGTGATGCTGCGTATGCTAAGTCGGCCTGTGCCACTGAGGAGTCGAAGTTTTATAAAGGCAATGTTGACCCCGGCGGATATGACGCCTTTGAAGAAGCCAACCACAGAAAATGACCCCCTGTTGAAGTTTAAATCGGCAGATGACACTAAATTGGTTGATTTTGTGCCTGGCGACTCGTCCAAGCAGTTCAGCATTAGTGCTAATATGGATCCGAAATAGGAAAGCGTGCTCATCGAGTTCATCCGTGAGAACCGGGACATCTTTGCATGGAAACCTTCTGACATGCCAGGTGTACCGAGGGAACTCGCTGAGTACACCCTTAATGTGGATCCAAAGTTTAAGCCGGTCAAGCAGTTTCTTTGTCGTTTTAATGAAGAGAGGCGCAAGGCAATTGGTGAAGAGGTGGCTCGGCTCTTGGCAGCAGGGTTCATCATTGAAGTTTTTCATCCTGAGTGGTTGGCTAACCCGGTGCTGGTCCTTAAGAAGACGGCACTTGGCATATGTGTGTGGATTATACAGACCTCAATAAAGCTTGTCCGGCTGACCCTTTTGCTCTCTCTCGTATTGATAAGATTTTTTATACTACGGCGGGTTGTGAGCGTTTGAGCTTTTTGGATGCTTATTCTGGTTATCATCAGATCAAGATGGCAGTTAAGGACCAGGAGAAGACAACTTTTATCACTCCCTTTGGAGCCTTTTGCTATGTGTCTATGCCCTTTGGACTCAAGAGTGCCCAGGCGACTTACCAACGGTGTGTCCAGAATTGCCTTCATGACCAGATTGGACGCAATTGTTCATGCCTATGTGGATGATATTGTTGTGAAATCCAGGAAGCAGGAGATTTTAATAGATGATTTGAAAGAGACCTTTGACAATCTCTGGGTCTATAAAATGATGCTTAACCCAGCCAAGTGTGTCTTTGATGTGCCAGCAGGCAAGTTGTTGGGTTTCCTGGTTTTTGAGAGGGGCATTGAAGCTAACCCGGAGAACATCAAGGCTATCACTTCTTTGGCTAAGCCGACATGTATCAATGACGTCCAGCGGTTGGCGGGTCGTATTGCAGTTTTGAGCCGGTTTATAAGCCTCCTGGGAGAGAAAGCTATCTCTTTGTATCAAATTATGAAGAAGACAGATGATTTTGTCTGGAGTGATGCTGCTAATGAGGCGTTTGAGGCGCTTAAGAGACAGCTGGCTAAGCCACCGGTTCTTCCAGCTCCTATTGACAAGGAGCCCTTGCTTTTATATGTGGCTGCAAACAACAGAGATGCCAATGTGGCAGTTGTGGTTGAAAGGAAGGAGTCATGCAAGTAGTATCCAGTTTAAAGGTTGGTTTATTATGTTAGTGAGGTACTCATTGAGTCTAAGAAGAGATACCCACATTGGCAGAAATTGGTTTACGGCGTGTTCATGGCCAGTCGCAAGTTGAAGCAATATTTCCTTGGTCATCCCATCACTGTGCTTACTTCTGCTCCCTTGGGGGATATTATTCAAAACAAAGAAGCCACGGGTTGGGTAGCAAATTGGGCCATTGAGCTTGGACCCCACGGCTTGAAGTATGTGCCTCGGACGGCTATAAAATCTCAGGCACTAGTGGACTTCATCAATGATTGGACAGAGCTGCAGGTGCCTGAGGATAAGCCGGATAACACATATTGGACTATTCATTTTGATGGATCCAGGCAATTGGAAGGCTCGGGGGCTGGAGTTATATTGACTTCCCCGCGAGGTGATAAATTTTGTAATGTTTTAAGATTGATGTTCCCTTGTACTAACAATGCATCTGGGTATGAAGCCTTACTCCATGGTCTTCGGATGGCTAAAGAGATGAATCTAAGCGGGGTGAGGTGTTTTGGCGACTCAGATTTGGTGGCTCAGCAAGTGTCAGGAACTTGCGATTCAAAGGATCCACTCATGGCGGCTCATCACCGAGAGGCTAATACTATTGCTGGCCATTTCAAAGGTTATCAAGTGGAACATGTGGATCGTAGGAAAAATGAAGCTGCTGATGCTTTAACCGGCTGGGGTATCAGCGTAAGCCGGTACCTCCTAATGTTTTCCTTGATGTTTTGCATAACCCATCAGTTAAGTTGCCTACGGAGGAGGATTTGGCAGTTCCTGACCCGGAGGCACAGTTGGTAGCGGCTCTCCATGTTATCCCTGATTGGACTGTTCCATATTTGGCTTATATAACCCGGGGTGAATTGCCTGAGGATGAAACCTTGGCCAGGAAAAAAACCCAGAGGTCTAAGTCGATGACTATTGTCAATGGCGAGCTACACCGATGCAGTGTTACAGGAGTGTTTCAACGATGCATTTCTCCTGAGGAGGGCCGTGAAATTCTAAGGGAGATTCATGAAGGAGATTGCGGTCATCATGCCGACTCTAAATCTCTCGTTGCTAAAGCTTTTCGTCATGGGTTTTATTGGATGACGGCTCATGTTGATGCGGAAGATCTAGTCAGTAACTGTGATGGTTGTCAAAAAAATTCAAGACGAGCTCATGTGCCGGCTCAAGAATTGAGGATGATTCCAATTACTTGGCTGTTTGCAGTCTAGGGGCTGGATATGGTTGGACCTTTTAAAAGGTTCAAGGATAAAAAGACTCATCTCCTGGTAGCTGTTGACAAGTTTACAAAGTGGGTTGAAGCTGAGCCGGTCAGCAAATGCGATGCAGCAACGGCAGTTCAATTCATCAAAAAGGTGATATTTCATTTTGGATACCCTCATGTATCATCACTGATAATGGTACTAATTTGTCTAAGGGTGCAATCAAAGAGTTCTGTCAACAAGAGCATATCTGGCTTGATGTATCGTCGATGGCTCACCCCCAGTCGAATGGTCAAGCTGAAAGAGCCAATCAAGAAATCTTGAGAGGTATTAAACTCCGGCTTATGGTCCCTTTATAGAGGACGCCGGGTTGTTGGGTGGAAGAGTTGCCCTCAGTGCTTTGGAGTATCAATACCACCCCCAACAGATCTACGGGTTACACGCCTTTCTTCATGGTTTACAGAGCAGAGGTGGTTCCCCCTAGTGACATACGTCACAACTCGCCCCGTGTGGCAGCTTATGTTGAAGCTGATAATGAGAAAGCACGCCAGGATGTATTGACCTGTTGGATGAAGAGTGTGACCTTGCGGCGGCTCATTCGGCGATTTACCAGCAAGATCTGCATCGTTATCACAGCCGCCGGGTTAAAACCAGAACCGTTCAAGAAGGAGACTTGGTGCTCCAACTCATCCAGGATCAAACTGATATGCACAAGTTATCCCCACCTTGGGAAGGGCCCTTTGTGGTCAGCAAAAATCTAAACAACGGGTCATACTACCTTATCGATGTTCGAGACCACAAAGACTCACGCACGTCGGAGGAGGAGACCCACTGGCTGTGGAATATTGCTCATCTTCGGCCTTATTACACCTGAGCCACCGGCTCTCGTGATGTACATACTTTTAGCACTGTATATATTATGATTAGTATAATAAAGCCGACAACCCTGATGATTCAGGGCCTCTGTCATTTCATTTCTGAGAATCTGAGTCTTTATTGTTACTTCATAAGGTCACTTGTGGGCTTCCTGCTTATTGAGCATAGCTATGATTACCCTTTTGATCCGGCTTATGCCTTGATTACAAATACTTGGGGGCTTCCTGCTCATTGAGCATAGCTATGACTACCCTACTGGTCCGGCTTGTACGCCCGGATTGAAATATTACTTGGTTTTTTTTAAATGAACAAGAGCTTTGTTATCCCTCGTAATAGGCTTGGACGCCAGGTGTATTCACCAAAAATCCGGGTTATCCTGCCTTTGTATGCTTGCCACTCCGACTAGGTAATCCTGGAATGACTCGCCGTACCTCTTGACAGTCAATCTTGTAAAGACCCTGAACTTGTCAAAGTTAAAACGATGATTGGTCATGTGAGGCCCGGCTTACAAGTTTGAATTAAGGAGTAAGTCAATGGATGTGCAGCCCTTGAATAGCACTTGATGTTGAGGCTTGGCAGCCTTTGAATGCCTTGGCCTTTTATGTTCTATTGCCTTTGAATTTTTTTAATGATTTCTGTCATATATGGTTGAAACTTGATTCAGGCTATGATGCCTTGATCTTTATTTGATAATATCCGGTGTTTTGTTAACCCGGCCTGGCTTTGGACGTTAAGTCGCCAGTGGATAATGATCATATATTTGGAGTTCTATACTCTGATTTTTTTGGGATGTTACCCTTTGCTGTCTATGGCGTTGTAAGCCGGCAGTATGAATAAATTGCACAGAGCATTGCGCTCTGGGTTGGGACTGTTACCCTTATTGCATATGGCATGGTAAGCCGGCAACACGCATAAGTATCACATGTATGATATATATTTTTATATGAGGTTTTGATAAACCGGCCTGGTTATGGACAATGCAGTTACCAGTGGTCTTTTATATGGGGCATTATGACCCGCCTTGGGGTAAACCGCCAAGGCACTTGTGCTTTGTTTTGTATGCAGGGTTTATGACAACATGATTAAGCAAAGTTGATAATGAATATGAGCATACACAGTGGATCGTCAAAGAAGATCAAAATGATTCCTAGGTGTTATGCAGATCAACATGCACGATGGCATGACAGATAATTGTTTTCAAGCTAGCCTATTACAAGGCAACAGGCGGCCCAAAAGAATAAGTCTTTTCGCAAGGTATCGCAACTGGCAGATGCTAAGCCGCCCTGCGGTTTACTGGTCTTGGCCTTGGCGAGTTGAGGGTTGTGGGTCATCCAGCACCGGTTCATCATCCTCCTCTTCACCCATTGGCTGGAAGTCAGAGGTTGACCAGTTGATCCCATTCAAAGCTTTGAATATAGCCTCGTCACTAATAAGTGTTGATGGGTCGATGTGAGGGGCAAAAGTATGCTTAAAAATTGGAGGAGTAAGGTCCTAGGATTCATGGGTCGCCTTGACCTTCTTGTTGTTAGCATCATAAACCGCCTGATAATGGAATAGGTTGGTATCTTCAGCTAACTTGCTTGCTAAAGGACGCATATCTCTTGCTATTGAAGCAAAGTCCTCAGCACTGAAGGGAGACCCGTCCTCCTTTACACTGGGGCAACCATTGGCCAAGTCCTCCGGGTCAAGATCTGCTTGCCACGCCTTGGCCCGGGTTAGTGCAGTGAGTGCATCGGCTCATGCAGCTGATCACTTAAGGTCCTCAACCCGTTGGAGCAACACATATAGCTTCTCCAGAGTGTCCTTGATGAGGATTGGCGGTTGTTTCTTATGTGAGGCTGTGGAGATAGCTCGTTGTGCGCCAGTATATAATTGCTCTATAAGAGTATAGGCGGCTTTCAGTTTCTTGAGCATATCTGAGCCGAGGTGGCGATCCTGGAGCCTGCATTACCAAGGAAATCTGTAAGCTGGATGAATAATGATTGCAATGCATTGGTAGTAACAAATTGAGAGGAAGTTACTTACTGAAGATGGCAGCAGTCATGGAATTTATTTGATGTTTTAAACCGGCAAGCTCTTTAGCTACCGGCTTAAGAGTCGTTTCTGCTTCCTTGGCCCTCTTTAATAGAGCTAATTTTTCTGTCTCCCAGCTAGCCTGGTTAGCTTTGAAGTCTTTCTTCAGTCTTTCTATCTCTGCTAAGGCGGTGGTCAATTCAGCTTTGGCTTTGGAGGTTTCAGACTGCTGAGACTTTATTTTCTCTTGAAGATCAACAACTTGGGATTCTTTGACAGTAAGTTCAGCCTGCGGGATATAAACAATAGCGGAGTTAAAATCATCTTATTTAAAAGTCCCAAGCATAATACAAGTATTTTACTTGGCACTTGGGGGCTAATGCACATTGCTCTTTTTTGAAGACAATTTTATGACTCGATTACATTATGGTGGTTATAGCTGATTCATGGGTGCTATATGCTTGGATTTTATGGACACATATGGTATTAAGACCCGGCTTATCTTGACAGGTTAAGCCGGCCCTTGGGAGCTACAGGTGCGAAATTGAATCATTAATATTCAAAGTCCCGGCTCATCTTGACAGATTAAGCTGGCCCTTGGGGGCTACATGTGCAAAGTTGAAGTATTACTATTGGAAGTCCCATTTATCTTGAAAGTATAAGCTGGCCCTTGGGGTCTACTGGATTTGATCTACAAGGCTATTTAGTCTACAGTACATTCCATTCTATCATGTCCAGTAAACTTGGCGGCTAATGGAAGTATATTCATATGAAGAGAGTTATATTGTTTACCTCAAAGCGCTCTGTCGGATTACGGGTTCCGCAAACCCTTGCGAGGTTCGAACTCTGGGGTGCGTGCGGAGATCTCAACCTACCCAGCCAACCTATTCGCAATTCTCCTAAGCCTAGCGCGACGAGCTTGAAGAGACAAAGAGACACAACAGTTTATCCTGGTTCGAGCCACCTTGCCGTGTAATACCCTACTCCAGCGTTTGGTGGATTTCCTCGAGGGCTGAGGATGAACTAGTACAGTGGATGAACTGGCCTCAGGAGGTGAGGTGTTCTTGAGCTCAAGGAGCTGGTGAGGTGGTCGGGTGAGAATGGATCCGATCCCCCTCCATGGTGGTGGCTAAGTCCTATTTATAGTGGCCTTGGTCCTCTTCCCAAATGTTGGCGGGAAGGGATCCCACAACGGCCGGATTTGAAAGGGGACAAGGAGTACAGCTTATCCTGACAAAAGTAGTCTTCGCCTACGAAAAGCTTCTGGTCGTCACGCTGTGGTGGGCTCGTCGATGACCTCCGTCCTGCCGTCCTGGCGGTCTTGGTCTCGTTGCACCAGACTGGAAACCTTTGGCTGACTCCTCGGGGCTCTGCACCAGCGGCCTGCCTCCTTTGCACCAAAGAGGAAACCTGCGCTCTGCGCCCGCCTGGCACCCTCCTGGCCTTGGTCGTCATGGCTCACGTCAGCTGAGCCTCGTGAGGTATACCTTGCATAGAACTCTCCGCCCCTCGGGAGCCAGCCTGAGGAGGCCGATCCCCTCGGGGGTCTTGGCGTCGTCCGCCTCGCGAGGCTTGGCCCCTCGCGAGGGTATTGAGTTGTTGATGCTGAAGCTGGATTGTACCAGGCCATGGATGGAGCCACGTGGTGGGCCACAGGCAGGCAGGGCTGGATACCCCTATATCCAGGACGCCGACAGTAGCCCCCGGCCCAAGGCGTGCTCAGACTTGGCTTCCAAGCAAAGCCAAAGGGAAAGTGCGGAGCATCGCGGGCCCTAACCGCTTGCGGCCTTGATGACATGTGGCGGTTGATGGAACGTGGGCGTCTCCACTTCCCCATGCCGCCTTGATATCTGGCAGGCCTAGTGGTCGCCCATTGTCAATGCAGCTCGCCCTTCGCAGATTGTCGCGCTCGGCCCTTGTTTCTTCCTGTTAGATCTTGCCGCCCCGTCCATAGATCCGGCGTCGGCACCTCGCCCCTCTTCTGGCGCTCATCATGGCTCCCCAGCCGAGGAAGAAGGGGAAACCGTGCGCCCCGGCTAGTCCTCCACCAGCCTTAGAGCCAGCCCTCGAGCAGTCGACGATGATCAACCAGGAGGGGCTGGACAAGGTCCGCCACGCGCTTGCAGCCGATTCCAATGAGTGGAGGGCGACGGTCGTCCGCCCTGCATCTTGGCGAGTGAATGAGATGAGTGCCACCGAGATCCCCATCTATCTCCATGCTCTTCTCGCGAGGCTGATTCCTCCCTTCTCCCCCTTCTTCAATGTTGTGATATCGCATTACCAGATCCACCTGCTGCATCTGGACGCCCGCTCTATTATCCTTCTCGCCATCTTCGCCTTCCTCTGCGAGGCCATGGTCGGCATTACTCCTTCGTGGCACTATTTCGCCATTTCTTCTTGCTTCGGTTGGTCGACGCCCACCAATGCTCTCGGTGCGTGACCTTCGAAGCTGTGGCCGCAACTGCTGGTTCGGGAATCAACTTCGATCTCTCTCCTGCTACAAAGGGATTCCGGAAGCAGTGGCTGCTTATGGATGTCGGCACATTTAGCCCCCTGCTCTTGACTCCTGGGGCGCTGGCCTCGCCTAGCTCTGGTTGGTGCCATGAGAAGCTCTCTGACCGGCGCCTTGCTTTCGTCTGGAAGAGGTTGGCGAGGTTACAGGAACTGGAAGTGACGGCGCCGATGGTGGTAAAGGAATTTGTCACGCAGCGCATCGCTCCCCTCCAGCGCCATTCTCGCCCAATGTGGGACCTTGCGGGCGTCGGGGATCCGATGAGGCTACAAAGGCCATCACTGGCTGCTGGGACCTTGAGCATGGTTCTCAAACTCCTGACGGGCGAACCCGAGCCTGCTGATCTTCTGGGGGGTGGCTGCCTTCTCTATCAGTGCTCGAACAAGGCGGCCTTCGCTGGGCAGATGCCTCTGTTGGACGAGTGGAGGTTGCTTCCGGAGGGCCTCGAGGGGCCTCGTGAGAACCCCATCTTCGTGGCTCCTCTTCTATTCGATCTTGCCGCGTGCGCCCCAAGTGTAGAAGCGGGGGAGTGTTCGCGGCCTGCAGCTGTTGAGGGCCCCTCCGAAGGCTTGGTGCCAACGAGGGCCCAGGAGATCGGGGCTCCTGAGGCCCTGAAGGGGGCTGGCGCCACCCCAAGCTCTGGAGGCGGAGGCCCCTGACATCCAGGGTGATGGCTTCGAAGTGGCTGCCAATGGCGAGGAGCCCACCAATGGCGCCGGAGCCATAGACTAGAGGATCCTGCAGGGCGCCCCAGCCCCTGGGATCCTTGCTCCGGCTGCCCCGCTGATACGTCTCCAACGTATCTATAATTTTTGATTGCTCCATGCTACTTTATCTACTGTTTTGGACTATATTGGGCTTTATTTTCCACTTTTATATTATTTTTGGGACTAACCTATTAACCGGAGGCCCAGCCCAGAATTGTTGTTTTTTGCCTATTTCAGTGTTTCGAAGAAACGGAATATCAAACGGAGTCCAAATGGAATGAAACCTTCGGGAACGTGATTTTCCAACCGAACGTGATCCAGGAGACTTGGACCCTACCCCTGGGCGTGCCCCCCTACCTCATGGGCCCCCTGACGCTCCACCGACGTACTCCTTCCTCCTATATATACCTACGTATCCCCAAACGATCAGAACAGGAGCCAAAAACCTAATTCCACCACCGCAACCTTCTGTATCCACGCGATCCCATCTTGGGGCCTGTTCCGGAGCTCCGCCAGAGGGGGCATCCATCACGGAGGGCTTCTACATCAACACCATAGCCCCTCCGATGAAGTGTGAGTAGTTTACTTCAGACCTTTGGGTCCATAGCTAGTAGCTAGATGACTTCTTCTCTCTTTTTGGATCTCAATACAAAGTTCTCCCCCTCTCTTGTGGAGATCTATTCAATGTAATCTTCTTTTTGCAGTGTGTTTGTTGAGACCAATGAATTGTGGGTTTATGATCCAGTATTATCTATGGAAGATATTTGATTCTTCTCTGAATTCTTTTATGTATGATTGAGTTATCTTTGCAAGTCTCTTCGAATTATCCTTTTTGGTTTGGCCAACTAGATTGGTAGTTCTTGCAATGGGAGAAGTGCTTAGCTTTGGATTCAATCTTGCGGTGTCCTTACCCAGTGACAGAAGGAGTTGCAAGGCACGTATTGTATTGTTGCCATCGAGGATAACAAGATGGGTTTTTTACCATATTGCATGAATTTATCCCTCTACATCATGTCATCTTGCTTAAGGCGTTACTCTGTTTTTAACTTAATACTCTAGATGCATGCTAGATAGCGGTCGATGAGTGGAGTAATAGTAGTAGATGCAGAATCATTTCGATCTATTTGTCTTGGACTTGATGCCTACATACATGATCATTGCCTAGATATACTCATAACTATGCTCAATTCTGTCAATTGCTCAACAGTAATTTGTTCACCCACCGTAGAATACTTATGCTCTTGAGAGAAGCCACTAGTGAAACCTATGGCCCCCGGGTCTATTCTCATCATATCAATCTCTATCACTTTATTTACTTGCTTTGTTTTTACTTTGCCTTTTACTTTTTACTTTGCATCTATCTATCAAAAATACCAAAAATATTATCTATCAGATCTCACTCTCGTAAGTGACCGTGATGGGATTGACAACCCCTAATCGCGTTGGTTGCGAGTTGCTATCGTTTTGTGTAGGTACGAGGGACTTGTGCGTGGTCTCCTACTGGATTGATACCTTTGTTCTCAAAAACTGAGGGAAATACTTACGCTACTTTGCTGCATCATCCTCTCTTCTTTGGGGAAAACCAACGCAGTGCTCAAGAGGTAGCAAGAAGAATTTCTAGCGCCATTGCCGGGGAGGCTCACACAAGCAAGTCAACAATACCAAGTACCCATACAATCCCTATCTCTCGCATTACATTATTTGCCATTTGCCTCTCATTTTCCTCTCCTCCACTTCACCCTTGTCATTTTATTTGCCCTCTCTTTCCCAATCTCCTCCTCTCTTTCCCGTTTGCCTTTTTCCCTTTGCCTTTCTGTTTGCTTGTGTGTTGGATTCTTGTTGCCATGGTGCAAGATAATACCAAATTGTGTGATTTCTCGAATACCAATAATAATGATTTCCTTAATACTCCGATTGCTCCTCTCAATAATGATGAGTCTTGTGAAATCAATACCGCTTTGTTGAATCTTGTTATGAAAGATCAACTCGCCGGCCTTCCTAGTGAAGATGCCGCTACTCATCTAAACAATTTTGTTGATTTGTGTGATATGCAAAAGAAGAAAGATACGGATAACAATATTGTCAAGTTGAAGTTATTTCCGTTTTCACTTAGAGATCGTGCTAAAGTTTGGTTTTCGTCTTTGCCTAAAAATAGTATTGATTCTTGGAACAAGTGCAAAGATGCTTTTATCTCTAAGTATTTTCCTCCCGCTAAGATTATCACTCTTAGGAACAATATCATGAATTTTAAACAACTTGATCATGAGCATGTTGCCCAATCTTGGGAAAGAATGAAATTAATGCTTTGCAATTGCCCTACTCATGGTTTGAATTTATGGATGATCATACAAAAAATTTATGCCGGATTGAATTTTGCTTCTAGAAATCTTTTAGATTCGGCCGCGGGAGGCACGTTTATGGAAATTATGCTAGGGGATGCTACCAAATTGCTTGATAATATTATGGCTAATTATTCTCAATGGCACACCGAAAGATCTTCTAGTAAAAAAGTGCATGCTATAGAAGAAATCAATGTTTTGAGTGAAAAGATGGATGAACTTATGAAGATGTTTGCTCCTAAAAATACTCCTCTTGATCCCAATGATATGCCTTTGTCTACTTTGCTTGAGAATAATAATGAATCTATGGATGTGAATTTTGTTGGTAGGAATAGTTTCGGAAACAATGCTTATAGAGGGAATTTTAATCCTAGGCCTTATCCTAGTAATCCTTCTAATAATTATGGAAATTCCTACAACAACTCTTATGGAAATTTTAATAAGATGCCCTCTGAATTTGAGAGTAGCGTTAAAGAGTTTATGAATTCACAAAAGAATTTTAATGCTTTGCTTGAAGAGAAATTGCTTAAAGTTGATGACTTGGCTAGGAATGTTGATAGAATTTCTCTTGAAATTTATTCTTTAAAGCTTAGATCTATTCCTCCTAAGCATGATATCAATGAGTCTATCAAAGCCATGAGAATTTCCATTGATGAGTGTAAGGAAAGAACCGCTAGGATGCGTGCTTCCAAAGATGCCTTTATTAAAGCGTGTTCTTTCAATTCCTATGAAAATCAAGATGAAGATCTAAAAGTTATTGATGTGTCCCCTATTAAATCTTTGTTTTGCAATATTAATCTTGATGAAACTGAAGATTATCTTCCTTTACCTAGAAGGCGTTTTGAGAATTCGGAGTTTCTAGATCTTGATGATGAAATCGATGAAAGTGGGATTGAAAGAAATAAAAACCTAGATGTTGCTAAACCCACTATTTTGGATCTCAAGGAATTTAATTATGAAAATTGCTCTTTGATTGGTTGTATTTCCTTGTTGCAATCCGTGCTAGATTCTCCTCATGCTTATAGTCAAAATAAGGCCTTTACCGAACACATTGTTGATGCTTTGATGCAATCTTATGAAGAAAAACTTGAGTTGAAAGTTTCTATCCCTAGAAAACTCTATGATGAGTGGGAACCAACTATTAAAATTAAAATTAAACATTATGAGTTTCATGCTTTGTGTGATTTGGGTGCTAGTGTCTCTACTATTCCCAAAGCTTTGTGTGATTTGCTAGATTTCCGTGATTTTGATGATTGCTCTCTAAACTTGCATCTTGCGGATTCCACTATTAAAAAACCTATGGGAAGAATTAATGATGTTCTTATTGTTGCAAATAGGAATTATGTGCCCGTAGGTTTTATCGTTCTTGATATAGATTGCAATCCTTCATGTCCTATTATTCTTGGTAGACCTTTCCTTAGAACGATTGGTGCAATTATTGATATGAAGGAAGGGAATATTAGATTCCAATTTCCCTTAAAGAAGGGTATGGGACACTTCCCTAGAAAGAAAATAAAATTACCATATGAATCTATCATGAGAGCCACTTATGGATTGCCTACCAAAGATGGCAATACCTAGATCTATCCTTGCTTTTATGCCTAGCTAGGGGCGTTAAACAATAGCGCTTGTTGGGAGGCAACCCAAATTTATTTTGTGTTTTTTTGTTTTTGCTTCTGTTTAGGAATAAATAATCCATCTACCTTCTGTTTGGATGTGGTTTTATGTTTTAATTAGTGTTTGTGCCAAGTAGAACCTATAGGATAACCTACGATGATAGTTGATTTGATTCTGCTGAAAAACAGAAACTTTGCACGCACGAATATAATTTTGTTAAATCACAGGAACGTGATTTTGCGTTGATTATTTTTGCTTCTGTTCAATAAACAAATTATCCAGGACTTCCTATTTTGGTAGAATTTTTAGAGTTCTAGAAGTTTGCGTTAGTTACAGATTGCTACAGACTGTTCTGTTTTTGACAGATTCTGTTTTACGTGTGTTTTTTGCTTATTTTGATGAATCTATGGCTAGTAAAATAGTTTATAATCCATAGAGAAGTCGGAATACAGTAGGTTTAACACCAATATAAATAAATAATGAGTTCATTACAGTACCTTGAAGTAGTCTTTTGTTTTCTTTCTCTAACGGAGCTCACGAGATTTCTGTTGAGTTTTGTGTTGTGAAGTTTTCAAGTTTTGGGTGAATTCTTTTGATGGATTATGGAACAAGGAGTGGAAAGATCCTAAGCTTGGGGATGCCCATGGCACCCCCAATATAATCCAAGGACACCAAAAAGTCAAAGCTTGGGGATGCCCCGGAAGGCATCCCCTCTTTCGTCCACTTCCATCGGTAATTTACTTGGAGCTATATTTTTATTCACCACATGATATGTGTTTTGCTTGGAGCGTCTTGTATTATTTGCGTCTTTGCTTGTTAGTTTACCACAATCATCCTTGTTTTACACACCTTTTTAGAGAGCCATACATGATTTGAAATTTGTTAGAATACTCTATATGCTTCACTTATATCTTTTGAGCTTGATAGTTTTGCTCATAGTGCTTCACTTATATCTTTTGAGCGTAATAATTTTTTCTCTAGTACTTCACTTATATCTTTTAGAGCACGGTGGTGGATTTGTTTTAAAGAAACTATTGATCTCTCATGCTTCACTTAGATTATTTTGAGAGTCATTAATATCATGGTAATTTGCATAATGTTAATATACTTGGTGTTCAAGATATGTGAAACTTTCTTTTGAGTGCGTTGAATACTAAGATAAGTTTGATGCTTGATAATTGTTTTGAGATATGAAGATGGTGATATTAGAGTCATGCTAGTTAAGTAGTTGTGAATTCAAAGAATACTTGTGTTGAAGTTTGTGATTCCCGTAGCATGCACGTATGGTGAACCGTTATGTGATGAACTCGGAGCATGATTTATTTATTGATTGTCTTCCTTATGAGTGGCGGTCGGGGACGAGCGATGGTCTTTTCCTACCAATCTATCCCCCTAGGAGCATGCACGTAATACTTTGCTTTGATAACTTCTAGATTTTTGCAACAAGTATATGAGTTCTTCATGACTAATGTTGAGTCCATGGATTATACGCACTTTTCCCATCCTTCCACCTTTGCTAGCCTCTCTAATACCACGCACTTTTCGCCGGTATCATACACCCACCATATACCTTCCTCAAAACAGCCACCATACCTACCTATCATGGCATTTCCATAGCCATTCCGAGATATATTGCCATGCAACTTTCCACCATTCCGTTTATTATGACACACTCCATCATTGTCATATTGCTAGCATGATCATGTAGTTGACATTGTATTTGTGGCAAAGCCACCGTTCATAATTCTTTCATACATTCCACTCATGATTCATTGCATATCCCGGTACACCGCCGGAGGCATTCATATAGAGTCATACTTTGTTCTAAGTATCGAGTTGTAATTGTTGAGTTGTAAGAAAAATAAAAGTGTGATGATCATCATTATTAGAGCATTGTCCCCATAAGTCGGGATGAGACTCCGGACGAAAAAAAAGAGGCAAAAAAAGGAGAGAAAGGCCCAAATAAAAAGACGATGAGAGAAAAAGACAGAAGGGACAATGCTACTATCCTTTTACCACACTTGTGCTTAAAAATAGCACCAAGATCTTCATGATAGAGAGTCTCTCATATTGTCACTTTCATATACTAATGGGAATTTTTCATTATAGAACTTGGCTTGTATATTCCAATGATGGGCTTCCTCAAAATGCCCTAGGTCTTCGTGAGCAAGCGAGTTGGATGCACACCCACTTAGTTTCTTTTGTAGAGCTTTCATATACTTATAGCTCTAGTGCATCCGTTGCATGGCAATCCCTACTCACTCACATTGATATCTATTGATGGGCACCTCCATAGCCCGTTGATATGCCTAGGTGATGTGAGACTATCTTCCCTCTTTTTGTCTTCTACACAACCACCCTTCTATTCCATCTATAGTGCTATATCCATGGCTCACGCTCATGTATTGCGTGAAGATTGAAAAAGTTTTGACAATGTCATAAGTATGAAACAATTGCTTGGCTTGTCATCGGGGTTGTGCATGATTTAAATATTTCGTGTGGGGAAGATGGAGCATAGCCAGACTATATTATTTTGAGAAGACATGATTGTTTTGATTAGTATGCTTGAAGTATTATTATTTTTTATGTCAATATGAACTTTCGTCTTGAATCTTTCGGATCTGAATATTCATATCACGATTAAGCACTATTCAAGATATCTTTCGATATTCCGATAAATCGGCCGATTTATCGCTTATCGTTGTCTAACCGATAAGATAAATCGGCCGATATATTAGCCGATATGGCGATAAATTGGCCGATATGCCGATAAACTGGCCGATTTACCCCTTATCTTGGGTCGACCGATAAGTTCCCGATAAGCGATATCTCCAACATTGCAATTAAGAAGATTTACATTGAAATTATGCCAAAGTGTCACTCCGCATCAAAAATTCTTTTTTATCATTTACCTACTCGAGGACGAGCAGGAATTAAGCTTGGGGATGCCTGATACGTCTCCAATGTATCTATAATTTTTGATTGCTCCATGCTACTTTATCTACTGTTTTGGACTATATTGGGCTTTATTTTCCACTTTTATATTATTTTTGGGACTAACCTATTAAACCGAGGCCCAGCCCAGAATTACTGTTTTTTTTGCCTATTTCAGTGTTTCGAAGAAACGGAATATCAAACGGAGTCCAAACGGAATGAAACCTTCGGGAACGTGATTTTCCAACCGAACATGATTCAGGAGACTTGGACCCTACTCCAAGAAGTGCCAGTGGCGGTCATGAGGGTGGAGGGCGCCCCCCTGGGCGTGCCCCCTACCTCGTGGGCCCCCTGACGCTCCACCGACGTACTCCTTCCTCCTATATATACCTACGTATCCCCAAACGATCAGAACAGCAACCAAAACCCTAATTCCACCGCCGCAACCTTCTGTATCCACGAGATCCCATCTTGGGGCCTGTTCTGGAGCTCCGCCGGAGGGAGCATCCATCATGGAGGGCTTCTACATCAACACCATAGCCCCTCCGATGAAGTGTGAGTAGTTTACTTCAGACCTTCGGGTCCATAGCTAGTAGCTAGATGGCTTCTTCTCTCTTTTTGGATCTCAATACAAAGTTCTCCCCCTCTCTTGTGGAGATCTATTCGATGTAATCTTGTTTTTGCGGTGTGTTTGTTGAGACCGATGAATTGTGGGTTTATGATCCAGTATTATCTATGGAAAATATTTGATTCTTCTCTGAATTCTTTTATGTATGATTGAGTTATCTTTGCAAGTCTCTTCGAATTATCCTTTTTGGTTTGGCCAACTAGATTGGTAGTTCTTGCAATGGGAGAAGTGCTTAGCTTTGGGTTCAATCTTGCGGTGTCCTTACCCAGTGACAGAAGAGGTTGCAAGGCACGTATTGTATTGTTGCCATCGAGGATAACAAGATGGTTTTTTTATCATATTGCATGAATTTATCCCTCTACATCATGTCATCTTGCTTAAGGCGTTATTCTGTTTTTAACTTAATACTCTAGATGCATGCTGGATAGCGGTCAATGAGTGGAGTAGTAGTAGTAGATGCAGAATCGTTTCGATCTATTTGTCTTGGACGTGATGCCTATATACATGATCATTGCCTAGATATACTCATAACTATGCTCAATTTTGTCAATTGCTCAACAGTAATTTGTTCACCCACCGTAGAATACTTATGCTCTTGAGAGAAGCCACTAGTGAAACCTATGGCCCCCGGGTCTATTCTCATCATATCAATCTCTATCACTTTATTTACTTGCTTTGTTTTACTTTGCCTTTTACTTTTTACTTTGCATCTATCTATCAAAAATACCAAAAATAATATCTATCAGATCTCACTCTCGTAAGTGATCGTGAAGGGATTGACAACCCCTAATCGCGTTGGTTGCGAGTTGCTATCGTTTTGTGTAGGTACGAGGGACTTGTGCGTGGTCTCCTACTGGATTGATACCTTGGTTCTCAAAAACTGAGGGAAATACTTACGCTTCTTTGCTGCATCATCCTCTCCTCTTCGGGGAAAACCAACGCAGTGCTCAAGAGGTAGCACCCGCCGAACGCTCCTCCTCCCGAGGATCGCCCGCCGGGGTCCGGTCAGCCCCGCATGTGACTTGAGTCACTCCTGAAGAGGAAGAGGTCCCTGTGCCGCAGCGATGGCACCTGTCAGCCGCTGAAGCCAAGGAGATACGTGGCTGCCGATGAGTAAGTACCTTTGCTCTTGATTCCTTGCGCGCCACGTTTTCTCCTAACCAGGGCCTTGCAGGGCTCCCACGAAGGCGAAACCTTGGGAGGCGGGCGCCCCCATGGATCCCAGCTTGACGCCCGCACGCAGCCCCCAGCGCGTTGATCCTGTGCAGGGCATGGGGCCGACTCCAGCTGCCATGACGCTGCGAGGGTGCCCCGGAACCAGGCTCCCTGCTCCCTCTCCCTGCGACTCAGCTTGTGAGATGGGGGATGCACCGGCGATCCTTCCTCTTGTCATTGCTGGCGGGGGGGTGCCCCTTGAGTGGCCTTCGCCTTCAGGTTGTGGGCCTGCACCGGCCAGCCCCTGGCCGGCGGCTGGCGGGGCGCCCAGCGCCTCCCCGTCGGCCTCCGGGGCTGACGAGGGTCTTGGCGATGCACTCGTGCTTGCTCGTGGGTGTAGTGCCGTATGCTTCGAGTTCTTCGATGAGGCAATGCGCGCGATGATCCATCTTGGCAGGGAGCTCGCCAATGTTGACACCAGGCTTGAGGCGGAAAACCGTCGCCTGGTGCATGAATGGCAGCAACTGAAGGTTGCCATTAACCTCGGGAGACTTCAGCGCGACGAAGCTGATGCGCATGCGGCGGCCTCGCTTGCGACTTCTTGCGAGGCTTGCACCCGCGCTATGGAGGAGGCCGAGGCCGCCAACCGCCATCGTGAGGCGGCCGAGGAGCGAGAGCGAGAGCCTCTGTCTTCAAATGCGGCCCTCGAGCGTGAAGTCGAGGAGCACCGCGCCCTTCTGGCCTCCTCACCAGGCGAGGCGGCCTTTGTCGAGGCGGAGCTCCTGAGGCGCCACGAAGACTTGACGTTGGAGACCGTGGAGCACAGCATGGCGATGGAGAGGCTGGAGGTGAGGGAGCGCCAGGCTACCGCAGTCGAGGATGCCATTGCCGCCCGAGAAGCCCGGGTTTAGCTGGAGGTGGAGGAGAGGGTGGAGAAGGCGCGCGCTGACTTGGCCGAGGGGCACCGCCTGGATCTGGAGCTGCTCAGGGCCGAGCTTGAAGGTAGGACCTCTCTCCTGAAGGCTGAGCTGCAATCTGTGGAGCAGCGTGAGAGCGCTACTCGAGAAGCCCTGATTTCTTCCGAATCTTCCTTGGCCTCCGCCCGAGCCGAGTTGTCTTCCCTTCAGTAATAGATCAAGGACACCGCGTCCCTGGCGGAGAGGACCGCGGGTGAAGCGAATCGCCGCCAGAAGCTGCAGCGCGAGCATGCCTCGATGCTTCAGGGCCTCAGACTCAGAGCTAATTCTGCCTTGGGCACCATCTGCGACGAGAGTGCTCCTCATCCGCACGAGAACAACTACGCCAGCCACCTCAACTTCTTTGCCGACATCGTGACCCGCCTGGAGGCTCGGGCTGCAAGGTCTCGCGAGCATGTAGCGGAGAGGAACCGTGGTCTTCTGGGGTGTGTGTTCTCGCTTGTCTTCAGCCACCTCCTCAACCGTGACCCTCACTTCGATTTCGATGTTGTGCTAGCCCCGGTGCCTTTGGTCGTTCAGGACAACCTGACCGGGTGGGTGGACGACCATGTGGATGCCTTGGTAGAGGAATTTGCTCCGGAGGATGACACGGTCATGATTGCGCCCAGAGAAGACGACGCGGGTACGATGATTAGGAGGACGGCCGCCATGATGCAAGCGGTGCGTACGAAGGTGACGAGGAAGGCGCACCCAACTAGGCCCGTGTTTCTTTTTTTCCTTTGAGCTGTATGACAAAAACTTGAACACATCCTCGTGAGAGCATTTTGAAAAGGGGGCGCCCCTTATGATGTATGAAACCCTGAAATGCTTTTGAAGTAGCGCCCGGTGCACGACTCCGCAGGGCTGCGTGTCGTCAAGCGAGGTAGTTGTTTATGACTTATCTTTGGTTTCGTGGATCTCGAGTGAGGCCTGGTGTCGCGGCGGCGCTCCTTCTCCTGAGGCGAGCCTGCCACGGGCTCGCGAGGTTCTGTGCCTCCCGAGGGGCCTGCTGGCCTGTCCTAGAGTGCCTCATGGGGAACCAACTGCCAGACCGTGGCGAGGTGGGTGCGCGGGGTGGACGCACCCTCGAGCCTCCCAGGTGGGAGCGATCGACACCAGCGCGCGTGTCGTACCCAGCCCCCACTCGCGAGGCGCTTGAGGGTAGGGAGACAGTCACGAACTCCAGAAAGAACGCAAGAACCAAAGACAAGAGAGCCACACAAGATGAGAAAATTCCCCACATTTTTATAAACGCACGAAAATCAAAACTGCTTCAAGAAATCAACGAGCAAGTACAGAAAGGAGGCAAAAGCAAATGGCCACGTCAGATATCTAGCTAGTCTTCAAGTCTTCTCAACAGCGCGGAGCTAAGTGCTTCCACTGGCTGGTCATAGTAATTGGGGACAGTGTTGACGACCAGCGTGGAGCATGGTGCTTCCAGTAGGACGTGGGCGGGAGCCCCCGTGAGGACCCAGGGCGGCACTCAGGAGACTCCGGGGCGTGTACAGCCCCACTCATTATTACGTGAGAGTGTCACGGGCGGAGACCTTCACATGCCATAGCCTTGCTTCATGTCGCCCGACGAGGACCCCGCCGTGCGCCGCCCCTGACCACCATTGGGGAGACCAGAAACCAGGACACGACCAAGGGGGCAGGGGGACGCTAGCAGCGTCCTCGACGACCACAGGCCCCCACCAGGGGAGAAGGGCTCGCCGGCGCCTTCCCCGGCGGGGAACCTACCTCCAAGCAGGGCTCTGCTCCGCGCAGCGCGAGGAGGGCCCTACCGCTGGGCTTCCCCCGCGCTGCTCCCAATGTCCTTCATGCTCCTGCGGGGGATCCGCCGTCCCGAGAGTACTGGTGGCAGCTGCACCCTGGTTCACCTACGATCCATGGTCAGCGTAAGTGTGCCCCTGAGGCGTTAGCTGTACCCAGAGGTTGTCGCTGTTGGAGACGTTGGCGGGGCTTGGTGGCGGCTTGAAGTAGAGCTTGGCCTCATGTATGTCCAGCGCCTAGCCTGGCGTGGGGGATCGGCTGGGGCCCTTCCCCAGTGGGTGCCTTGGATCCATAGCGACGGGGACGTAGGCTTCCGAGCTGGTCGCACCAGAAATGCCGCCCGGCTACCTCACATTCCCGCCTTCTTCAGTCGCCCTCTGATCCTGTCGACCAAGGGCCAGTGCTCCAACACGGCCCCTGGTGATGTTGCCCGGAGCAGCCCCACGTTGAGGTGGCACGTTCGGAGAGGAGAGCCCCTGGTGCCGCACCAAATGTCGGATTACGGGTTCCGCAAACCCTTGAGAGGTTCGAACTCTGGGGTGCATGCAGAGATCTCAACCTACCCAGCCTGCCTACTCACGATCCTCCTAAGCCTAGTGTGAAGAGCTCGAAGAGACAAAGAGACACAACAGTTTATCCTGGTTCGGGCCACCTTGCGGTGTAATACCCTACTCCAACGTTTTGGTGGATTGCCTCAAGGGCTGAGGATGAACTAGTACAGTGGATGAACTGGCCTTAGGAGGTGAGGTGTTCTTGAGCTCAAGAGAGCTGGTGAGGTGGTCGGGTGAGAATGGATCCGATCCCCCTCCATGGTGGTGGCTAAGTCCTATTTATAGTGGCCTTGGTCCTCTTCCCAAATGTTGGCGGGAAGGGATCCCACAACGGCCGGATTTGAAAGGGGACAAGGAGTACAGCTTATCCTGAGAAAAGTAGTCTTCGCCTGCGAAAAGCCTCTGGCCGTGACGCTATGGTGGGTTCGTTGATGACCTCCGTCCTAGCGGTCTTGGTCTTGTTGCACCAGAATGGAAACCTTTGGCTGACTCCTCGGGACTCCGCGCCTACGGCCTGCCTCCTTTGCACCGAAGAGGAAACATGCACTCTGCACCCACCTGGCGCCCTCCTGGCCTTGGTCGTCATGGCTCACGCCCACTGAGCCTCGTGAGGTATACCTTGCATAGAACTCTCCGCCCCTCGGGAGCCAGCCTGAGGAGGCCGATCCCCTCACGGGTCTTGGCATCGTCCGCCTCGCGAGGCTTGGCCCCTCGCGAGGGTCTTGAGTTGTTGATGCTGAAGCTGGGCCGTACCAGACCGTCGATGGAGCCACGTGGTGGGCCGCAGGCGGGTAGGGATGGATACCCCTATATCCAGGACGCCAACACGCTCCTTCATCAAGTTCACTAAGCCGACTTCAAAATCGCGGCTTGTGTGCAGACGGTTCAAGTACCCAGAGTGGATCTCTTGAGCACTGAAGTGGGCATCACTTTCTAAAATAACCGACCACTTGCCTCTGTCAGTGTTGGGGAACGTAGCAGAAATTCAAAAATAATTCCTACGTATCACCAAGATCTATCTATGGAGAGACCAGCAACGAGTAGAAAGAGAGTGCATCTACATACCCTTGTAGATCGCTAAGCGGAAGCGTTCAAGTGAACGGGGTTGATGGAGTCATACTCGTCGTGATTCAAATCACCGATGATCAAGTGCCGAACGCACGGCACCTCCGCGTTCAACACACGTACAGCCCGGTGACGTCTCCCAAGCCTTGATCCAGCAAGGAGAGAGGGAGAGGTTGAGGAAGACTCCATCCAGCAGCAGCACAACGGCGTGGTGGTGGTGGAGGAGCGTGGCAATCCTGCAGGGCTTCGCCAAGCACCGCGAGAGAGGAGGAGCACTTGGGAGAGGGAGGGCTGCGCCAGAACATTGTGTGTAGCTCCCATGCGCCCCCCCACTATATATAGGGGTGGAGGGGCTGGTTTCTTGCCCTCCAAGTCCATTGGGGCATTGGCCAAGGTGGGAGGAAAGAAATCCCATCATTTCCTTCCCCACCGATTGCTATCCCCCCTTTTTAGGGATCTTGATCTTATCCCTTCGGGATATGATCTTATTCCTTCTAAGGGGGGATCTTGGTGCGCCTTGACCAGGGGTGTGGGGCCTTTCCCCCACTACCCACGTTCATGTGGGTCCCCCCATGCAGGTGGGCCCCACTCCGGAACCTTCTAGAACCTTCCCGGTACAATACCGAAAAATCACGAACATTTTCCGGTGGCCAAAATAGGACTTCCCATATATAAATCTTTACCTCCGGACCATTCCGGAACTCCTCGTGACGTTCGGGATCTCATCCGGGACTCCGAACAACATTCGGTAACCACATGCAAACTTCCTTTATAACCCTAGCGTCATCGAACCTTAAGTGTGTAGACCCTACGGGTTCGGGAGACATGTAGACATGACCGAGACGTTCTCCGGTCAATAACCAACAGCGGGATCTGGATACCCATGATGGCTCCCACATGTTCCACGATGATCTCATCGGATGAACCACGATGTCAAGGACTTAATCAATCCCGTATACAATTCCCTTTGTCTAGCAGTATTGTACTTACCCGAGATTCGATCGTCGGTATCCTTATACCTTGTTCAATCTCGTTACCGGCAAGTCTCTTTACTCGTTCCGTAACACATCATCCCGTGATCAACTCCTTGGTCACATTGCGCATATGATGATGTCCTACCGAGTGGGCCCAGAGATACCTCTCCGCTTACACGGAGTGACAAATCCCAGTCTCGATCTGTGTCAACCCAACAGACACTTTCGGAGATACCTGTAGTGCACCTTTATAGTCACCCAGTTACGTTGTGACGTTTGATACACCCAAAGCACTCCTACGGTATCCGGGAGTTACACGATCTCATGGTCTAAGGAAGAGATACTTGACATTGGAAAAGCTCTAGCAAACGAACTACACGATCTTAGTGCTAGGCTTAGGATTGGGTCTTGTCCATCACATCATTCTCCTAATGATGTGATCCCGTTATCAACGACATCCAATGTCCATAGCCAGGAAACCATGACTATCTGTTGATCACAACGAGCTAGTCAACTAGAGGCTCACCAGGGACATATTGTGGTCTATGTATTCACACGTGTATTACGATTTCCGGATAATACAGTTATAGCATGAATAAAAGACTATTATCATGAACAAGGAAATATAATAATAACTAATTTATTATTGCCTCTAGGGCATATTTCCAACAGTCTCCCACTTGCACTAGAGTCAATAATCTAGTTCACATCGATATGTGATTAACACTCAAGGTCACATCCCCATGTGACTAACACCCAAAGAGTTTACTAGAGTCAATAATCTAGTTCACATTTACCATGTGATTAACACTCGATGAGTTCTGGGTTTGATCATGTTATGCTTATGAGAGAGGTTATAGTCAACGGGTCTGAACCTTTTAGATCCGTGTGTGCTTTACAAATCTCTATGTCATCTCCTAGATGTAGCTACCACGCTCTATTTGGAGCTATTCCAAATAACTGTTCTACTTGGAGCTATATTAAAAGTTGCTCCATTATACGTATTCGGTATCTCTACTCAGAGCTATCCGGATAGGTGTTAAGCTTGCATCGACATAACTCTTTACGTTGAACTCTTTATCACCTCCATAATCGAGAAAATTCCTTAGTCCACTAGTTACTAAGGATAACTTTGACCGCTGTCCTGTGATCCATTCTTGGATCACTCTTGTACCCCTTGACTGACTCATGGCAAGGCACTCTACAGGTGCGGTACACAGCATAGCATACTGTAGAGAGCCTATGATAAAAGCATAGGGGACGACCTTCGTCCTTTCTCTCTATTCTGCCGTGGTCGAGATTTTAAGTCTTAACTTCATACCTTACATCTCAGGCAAGAATTCCTTCTTTGACTGATCCATCTTGAACACCTTCAAGATCATGTCAAGGTACGTGCTCATTTGAAAGTACTATTAAGCATTTTGATCTATCTTATAGATCTTGATGCTTATTGTTCAAGTAGCCTAATCCAGGTTTTCCATTGAAAAACAGTTTTCAAATAACCCTATATGCTTTCTAGAAAATCTACATCATTTCTGATCAACAATATGTCAACAACATATACTCATCAGAAATTCTATAGTGCTCCCACTCACTTCTTTGGAAATACAAGTTTCTCATAAACTTTGTATAAACCCAAAATCTTTGATCATCTTATCAAAGTGTACATTCCAACTCCGAGATGCTTACTCCAGTCCTTAGAAGGATCGCTGGAGCCAGCATACCTTTTAGCATCCTTAGGATCGTTAAAACCTTTCTGATTGTATTACATACAACCTTTCCTTACGAAAACTGGTAAGGAAACTCGTTTTGACATCCATCTGCCAGATTTCATAAATGCAGCTAGTGCTAACACGAATCCGACGGACTTAAGCATCGCTACGGATGAGAAAATCTCATCGTAGTCAACTCCTTGAACTTGTGAAGAACTTTTTGTCACAAGTCGAGCTCCATAGATGGTTACATTACCATCCACGTCCGCCTTCTTCTTAAAGATCCATTTATCTCAATGGCTTGCCGATCATCGGGCAAGTCCACCAAAGTCCATGCTTTGTTCTGATACATGGATCCTATCTCAGATTTCATGGCTTCTAACCATTTGTCGGAATTTGGGCCCACCATTGCTTCTCCATAGCTCGTAGGTTCATTGTTGTCTAGCAACATGACCTTCAAGACAGGATCACCGTACCACTCTGAAGTAGTACGCGTCCTTGTCGTCCTACGAGGTTCGGTAGTGACTTGATCCGAAGCTTCATGATCACTATCATAAGCTTCCACTTCAATTGGTATAGGTGCCACAGGAACAACTTCCTGTGCCCTGCTACACACTTGTTGAAGTGACGGTTCAATAACCATATCAAGTCTCCACCATCCTCCCACTCAACTCTTTCGAGAGAAACCTTTCCTCGAGAAAGGACCCGATTCAAGAAACAATCCATATTGCTTTCGGATCTGAATTAGGAGGTATACCCAACTGTTTTGGGTGTCCTATGAAGATGCATTTATCCGCTTTGGGTTCGAGCTTATCAGCCTGAAACTTTTTCACATAAGCGTCACAGCCCCAAACTTTTAAGAAATGACAACTTAGGTTTCTCTAAACCATAGTTCATACGGTGTCATCTCAACGGAATTACGTGGTGCCCTATTTAAAGTGAATGTGGTTGTCTCTAATGCCTAACCCATAAACGATAGTGGTAATTCGATAAGAGACATCATGGTACGCACCATATCCAATAGGGTGCAACTATGATGTTCGGACACACCATCACACTATGGTGTTCCAGGTTGTATTTATTGTGAAACAATTTCCACAATGTCTTAATTGCGTGCCAAAACTCTTAACTCAGATATTCATCTCTATGATCATATCATAGACATTTTATCCTCTTGTCACAATGATCTTCTACTTCACACTGAAATTACTTGAACCATTCAATAATTCAGACTTGTGTTTCATCAAGTAAATATTCTCAACATCTACTCGAATCATCTGTGAAGTAAGAACATAACGATATCCACTACATGCCTCAGCACTTATTGGATTGCATACATCAAAATGTATTTCTTCCCACAAGTTGCTTTCTAGTTCCATTTTACTGAAACCGAGGATTTCAGTCATCTTGCCCATGTGGTATGATTTGCATGTCTCAAGTGATTCAAGATCAAGTGAGTTCAAACGGTCCATTTGCATGGAGTTTCTTCATGCATATACACCAATAGACATGGTTCGCATGTCTCAAACTTTTCAAAAACGAGTGAGCCCAAAGATCCATCAACATGGAGCTTCTTCATGCGTTTTATACCGATATGACTTACGTGGCAGTGCCACAAGTAGGTGGTACTATCATTACTATCTTTTGGCATGAACATGTGTATCACTACGATCGAGATTCAATAAACCATTCATTTTAGGTGCAAGACCATTCAAGGTATTATTCAAATAAACAGAGCAACCATTATTCTCCTTAAATGAATAACTGTATTGCAATAGACATAATCCAATCATGTCTATGCTCAACGCAAACACCAATCTCGATGGTAGAGGGAGCGTACGATGCTTTGATCATATCAACACTTGGAAACACTTCCAACACATATCGTCAGCTCACCTTTAGCTAGTCTCCGTTTATTCCGTAGCCTTTTGTTTCGAGTTACTAACACTTAGCAACCGAACCGGTATCTAATACCCTGGTGCTACTAGGAGTACTAGTAAAGTACACATTAACATAATGTATATCCAATATACTTCTATCGACAGCCTTCTCATCTACCAAGTATCTAGGGTAATCCTGCTCCAGTGGTTGTTCCCCTTATTACAGGAGCACTTAGTCTCGGGTTTGGGTTCAACCTTGGGTTTCTTCACTAGAGCAGCAGCTGATTTGCCGTTTCATGAAGTATCCCTTCTTGCCCTTGCCCTTCTTGAAACTAGTGGTTTCACTAACCATCAAAAATTGATGCTCCTTCTTGATTTCTACTTTCGCGGTGTCAAACATCGTGAATACCTCAAGGATCATCATATCTATCCCCGATATGTTATAGTTCATCACAAAGCTCTAGCAGCTTGGTGGCAATGACTTTGGAGAAACATCACTATCTCATATGGAAGATCAACTCCCACTCGATTCAAGTGATTGTTGCACTCAGACAATCTGAGCACAAGCTCAACGATTGAGCTTTCCTCCTTAGTCTGCAGGCTAAGAAAATTGTCGGAGGTCTTATACCTCTTGACGTGGGCACGAGCCTGAAATCTCAATTTCAGCCCTCAAAACATCTCATATGTTCCGCGATGTTTCGAAAAACATCTTTGGTGCCTCTACTTAAGCCATTTAACTGAACTATCACGTAGTTATCAAAACGTGTATGTCTGATGTTCACAACATCCACAGACGACGTTTGGGGTTCAGCACACTGAGCGGTGCATTAAGGACATAAGCTTTCTACTATCCGCATAATTGCTACTATCAACTTTCAACTATATTTTCTCTAGGAACATATGTAAACAGTAGAACTATAGCGTGAGCTATGACATAATTTGCAAAAGGTCTTTTTGACTATGTTCAGGATAATTAAGTTCATCTTATGAACTCCCACTCAGATAGACATCCCTCTGGTCATCTAAGTGATCACATGATCCGAGTCAAACTAGCCCGTGTCCGATCATCACGTGAGACGGACTAGTCATCATCGGTGAACATTTTCATGTTGATCGTATCTACTATGCGACTCATGCTCGACCTTTCGGTCTCCGTGTTCCGAGGCCATGTCTGTACATGCTAGGCTCGTCAAGTTAACCCTAAGTGTATTGCTGTGTAAATCTGTCTTACACCCGTTGTATGTGAACGTAAGAATCCATCACACCCGATCATCACGTGGTGCTTAGAAGCGACGAACTGTAGCAACGGTGCACAGTTAGGGGAGAACACTTCTTGAAATTGTTGTAAGGGATCATCTTATTTACTACCGTCGTCCTAAGTAAACAAGATGCATAAACATAATAAACATCACATGCAATCAAATAGTGACATGATATGGCCAATATCATTTTGCTCCTTTTGATCTCCATCTTCAGGGCTCCATGATCATCATCGTCACCGGCATGACACCATGATCTCCATCATCATGATCTCCATCATCGTGTCTCCATGAAGTCGTCTCGCCAACTTATTACTTCTACTACTATGGCTACCGGTTAGCAATAAAGTAAAGTAATTACATGGCGTTGTTCAATGACACACAGGTCATACAATAAATTAAGACAACTCCTATGGCTCCTGCCGGTTGTCATACTCATCGACATGCAAGTCGTGAATCCTATTACAAGAACATGATCAATCTCATACATCACATATCATTCATCACATTCTTCTTGGCCATATCACATCACATAGCATACCCTGCAAAAACAAGTTAGACGTCCTCTAATTGTTGTTTGCATGTTTTACGTGGCTGCTATGGGTTTCTAGCAAGAACGTTTCTTACCTACGCAAAACCACAACGTGATATGTCAATTGCTATTTACCCTTCATAAGGACCCTTTTCATCGAATCCGTTCCGACTAAAGTGGGAGAGACTGGCACCCGCTAGCCACCTTATGCACCAAGTGCATGTCAATCGGTGGAACCTGTCTCACGTAAGAGTACGTGTAAGGTCGGTCCGGGCCGCTTCATCCCACAATACCATCGAAACAAGATTGGACTAGTAACGGTAAGCATATTGAACAACATCAACGCCCACAACTACTTTGTGTTCTACTCGTGCAAAGAATCTACGCAATAGACCTAGCTCATGATGCCACTGTTGGGGAACGTAGCAGAAATTCAAAAATAATTCCTACGTATCACCAAGATCTATCTATGGAGAGACCAGCAACGAGTAGAAAGAGAGTGCATCTACATACCCTTGTAGATCGCTAAGCGGAAGCGTTCAAGTGAACGGGGTTGATGGAGTCATACTCGTCGTGATTCAAATCACCGATGATCAAGTGCCGAACGCACGGCACCTCCGCGTTCAACACACGTACAGCCCGGTGACGTCTTCCAAGCCTTGATCCAGCAAGGAGAGAGGGAGAGGTTGAGGAAGACTCCATCCAGCAGCAGCACAACGGCGTGGTGGTGGTGGAGGAGCGTGGCAATCCTGCAGGGCTTCGCCAAGCACCGCGAGAGAGGAGGAGCACTTGGGAGAGGGAGGGCTGCGCCAGAACTTCGTGTGTAGCTCCCATGCGCCCCTCCACTATATATAGGGGTGGAGGGGCTGGTTTCTTGCCCTCCAAGTCCATTGGGGCGTTGGCCAAGGTGGGAGGAAAGAAATCCCATCATTTCCTTCCCCACCGATTGCTATCCCCCCTTTTTAGGGATCTTGATCTTATCCCTTCGGGATATGATCTTATTCCTTCTAAGGGGGGATCTTGGTGCGCCTTGACCAGGGGTGTGGGGCCTTTCCCCCACTACCCACGTTCATGTGGGTCCCCCCATGCAGGTGGGCCCCACTCCGGAACCTTCTAGAACCTTCCCGGTACAATACCGAAAAATCCCGAACATTTTCCGGTGGCCAAAATAGGACTTCCCATATATAAATCTTTACCTCCGGACCATTCCGGAACTCCTCGTGACGTCCGGGATCTCATCCAGGACTCCGAACAACATTCGGTAACCACATGCAAACTTCCTTTATAACCCTAGCGTCATCGAACCTTAAGTGTGTAGACCCTACGGGTTCGGGAGACATGTAGACATGCCCGAGACGTTCTCCGGTCAATAACCAACAGCGGGATCTGGATACCCATGATGGCTCCCACATGTTCCACGATGATCTCATCGGATGAACCACGATGTCAAGGACTTAATCAATCCCGTATACAATTCCCTTTGTCTAGCGGTATTGTACTTACCCGAGATTCGATCGTCGGTATCCTTATACCTTGTTCAATCTCGTTACCGGCAAGTCTCTTTACTCGTTCCGTAACACATCATCCCGTGATCAACTCCTTGGTCACATTGCGCATATGATGATGTCCTACCGAGTGGGCCCAGAGATACCTCTCCGCTTACATGGAGTGACAAATCCCAGTCTCGATCTGTGTCAACCCAACAGACACTTTCGGAGATACCTGTAGTGCACCTTTATAGTCACCCAGTTACGTTGTGACGTTTGATACACCCAAAGCACTCCTACGGTATTCGGGAGTTACATGATCTCATGGTCTAAGGAAGAGATACTTGACATTGGAAAAGCTCTAGCAAACGAACTACACGATCTTAGTGCTAGGCTTAGGATTGGGTCTTGTCCATCACATCATTCTCCTAATGATGTGATCCCGTTATCAACGACATCCAATGTCCATAGCCAGGAAACCATGACTATCTGTTGATCACAACGAGCTAGTCAACTAGAGGCTCACCAGGGACATATTGTGGTCTATGTATTCACACGTGTATTACGATTTCCGGATAATACAGTTATAGCATGAATAAAAGACTATTATCATGAACAAGGAAATATAATAATAACTAATTTATTATTGCCTCTAGGGCATATTTCCAACAGTCAGCAACAGAAATTTCTTCATTGGCGCTGTGCTTTGACAAGACAGTGGGATTGCCTGGCGCGGTATAGCAAAGCCCAGTGATAACAACATCATCAACCCTCTCTTCAGTAGGCTTGATGGGACTTGGCGGTTTGATGGGGCTTGGTGGCTTAGTAGTGGCTGGATCAACGTCCATATGATCTATGGAAACGTTGTGTTCTTCCAAAGGCGGCTCATCAGTTGTGGCTTCAGGGGCGTGGAAGGAAGTGTCTGTTGACTGCTTCTCCGGCTCAAAAGGATTTTTAGTAGTCTTGGTTACCTTTGTTTTTTGCTGGGCTTTGCCATAGCTCTATGAATAGAGCACAAAGACGAGATTAGCACGACAACTGAATACATGATTGAAAGCAGAGATTAAACATTCTTACCCAGGCACAGTCTTGAAGACTGGGACGTGAGTCCCCGTTGAGTCGCCAGAGGAGGAATGAGATGTTCCCTGATAATTTGAATCGAAAGGATTAAGAAGTTGTCGAAAAAGACCGACCTTGGGATAAGTTAAGTCGGAATTTGTTAAGACCTCTGGACGATGCTTGCGGGGAGCTGGATTGTTTGGTAAGTCGGAAGAAAGGATCCCACTTCCATTGTTCCGGGTTGTGCGGCGAGCTTCATGTTGCTGCTTCTTCATAATAAAGTGGGGATCCAAATAAGCCAAAGGATGAGAAAACCTTACTTTCCGGCTTGCTTGGCGAGTTTTCTGTTTTGGCAGAGATTCTGAGCCAGAGGAAAGAACAATTAACTCTTCGTCACCCGCACAGCTGGCTTCCGCTTCATCTGGATAATAGTCACCGTTAGTGAGATGTACAAAAAATGAGCCAAGAGAATCAAGTTCTACCTCCGACTCATCATCATCACCGTCGTCATCCAAGTTCAGTAACTCATAGGGGTCGCTCTTCTTCTTGGCAGGTTTTTTGGTAACCTTGGTCATGGTCTGGGTCGGCTTGGCCGGCTTATCCTACAGCTTCCTCTTCCAAAACGGAGAATCGACCTGTTGAGGTCAGATGATCATAAGTGGACAGTGTTAATGAAAACACGATTTAAACTAGAAACATGGTGTGCAACACCAGCCGGCGGCTGGTTGAAGGTGCAGTAAGGACTAAGTCCAGTTTTACTGCATTCCGCCCAACTTTCATTCAACAAAGCCTTGGTTGCTTCATTGATTTCTGCATCAGATAGTTGGATTTCGCAGTGGCGTTGGGGATATTTCAAGTTGCCGGTGTACTCGCACATTAAGCCACGGCGGCGGCTTAAGGATAGGATCCTCTAGGAGACCTAGCACCGAACGAGGTCGACGCCAGTTAAGCCATTATCCATGAAGGCTCTGATCTTTGAAAAATTGGGCGCATACTTGGCCCGTTCCTTCGTGCTGATCCGCTGTGGGAACTGATGTGTGTTGCTGAGCCGGTGTTCATGGTAACCCGACAGGGGATTCTCACCCTCTGGAGATGTATCTTGGCAATAGAACCAAGTCTGGTTCCAGTCCTTGGGATGACTGGGCGGCTTAGCATATGGGAAGGTGGCCTCTTTCCGTTTCTGAATTGAAATCCCACCTAGTTCCAAGCTGGGCCCGTCGGTGAACTCCGTCTGCCGGTTCAAATAATAAAATTCATTGAACAGTTCGATAGTGGGTTCCTCTTGAAGATAAGCTTCGCAAAAGACTTGGAAGTTGCAAATGTTGGACACAGAATTGGGCCCAATGTCTTGAGGATAAAGTTGGAAGAATTGTAGCACGTCTCGAAAGAATTTTGAGTCGGGCGGGGTAAATCCCCGGATCATATGATCAGTAAAAACAATTACTTCTCCTTCCTTGGGCCCAGGAGAATTTTTGGTGCCTGGGACCCTCTAGTGGATATCCTTTTTCTTGGCTAAGATGCCAGTTTCAACAAAATTGTCCAAATCTTCCTCGTTGACCCGGGATGATGCCCAGTTGCATGCAGTGAATGTCTTAGTCATTGTGGATGATGATCTGAAAAGAAAATTTTGTCGGTTTAAGATTATGTTGTTGGACCGGCCATTGGATCAAAGCAACGAATAGTATTGAAGGACTGTAAACATGCAGTGTGTTAAACCGAAGGATGTGCAAAGCAATCTATTGTCGGCTTAAGAGGGGACTAATGGTACCTGGCGGGTTATAGTTTATCAGTAAGCCGCTCACACAGATATCAGTTTTTTCAGATCTATAAGTGAAGACTTGCTAAGTATTGGACAAACAGTTTTCACAGATTTGTGCTATAATTTTGGATCAGTAGCAGTTCAGATAATGAAGAAAAAAATTAACCTAAGTGGCGGCAGCAGAAAATTTCACGTGCTCAGATGGGATCTCTCACAGAGGGGAGGCGTTCAAATATAAAAAATGAGTGCTAAAACTGATGCCACGCGATGAGCGCTAGACTCAGATCAAAACTACAAAGACAGGAAAAAAACAAAGAGGAACGAAGATGAACTTCGAAGAACTCAGGCAAACCCTAATGCAGATTTATGGTGAGGAAAGAGGAAGGCTTACCAGAGTTGTTGGACAACGGAGGCACACGGAGGAGCTCTGGTATGATTCAAGTTGATGCAGCGGCCGAGGTTGAGGCAGTGGACGAAGGTCGACGGCGGCAGCGGAGCTCGGGCGCTTGAGGCATTGTGAGGAAGAGGACGAAGACGAGGAGGCAAGGGGGGAAATGAGAAGGACCCCAGTCCCTATTTATAAGGAAGTGGATGGATAGCATGCGCGGGGATCAAGGAGACTGAAAAAAATGATTATGTGACAGCGCAGATGCCTCAATTCTCGGGAGATTCATTAAAAGTGAAGATATGATGAGATTTGGGCCTCGTATGATATTAATGTGAGATGATGTCACGACGGGTTAACACAATTCTGCGAGCTGACATCATGGCGGGTTATAAGATTTCATAAAGACTAACAGTGAAGGATTTTTTCTAAGTCAAAGTGTTGAAGATTGATATGAACAAGTTCACATCAACTTGGGGCCTAATGTTGGGCATATGACTATTGGGTATGACCCAACCCAGGAGGGACCGGGTCATACCACTGGAGGTTCATAATGAGAAGGCCCAAGAAGATGTTGAAGATGGTGGTTCATGAAGTAAGCTTACTGAAGGCCCAAGACCCGGAGGAGACTTGAGGCCCACGAGCACAAACCGCCATATGTTTAACTTGTATGATAAGGAAAGTTTAGTTCTGTCACCGAGCCGGACACGTTATGTATGAGCCGGTCGGGACTCTGTAAGCCGCCGGGCATCAGCCTGTGTATATAAAGGGGTGACCCGGCGACGGGTTAAGGCAAGAAAACAACAAGTCGAGAACTAGGTCAAGCGTATTCGCTCCCTGGTAATCAAAACCCAAGCAATACAACCTAAAGCAGGAGTAGGCCTTTACCTTGTTACGAGGGCCCGAACCTGGGTAAACTCTCTGTGTCCCTTGTCCCATTTTAACCCCTTCAATCTAACTACGTTGCGATGGCTCCACACCTAAGTCCTCATGCTAGGGCATCTGCCGTGACAATTCCACGACGACTGGGTTAGCCACGCCACCTTTGCCACGGCCTCATGCCGGAGCTCCTCTTCTGAACTTGGGCTTCATGGCCGCTTGCAGTCCGAGGAGATATGACCCTCAAGACCACATCGGATGCACACCGGGTTGAACGTGCAGTCGTCCTTGTGATGCCCTTCCCGGAAGCACTTGAAGCAGAGGCCGAACAGGTCCAACGGAATCTCTCTCCTTTCCTGAGACGACGGCGAGCACGACCGCGATCTGCCCGCTTCCGTCTGGTTCTGAAGTGCCTTCCTCTTGCGACATAGCGCCTTGCACGAGGGACCCGACTTCCTCCATGGCGCTGTTGGGCCAGCGGCCGGAATAGGAGGCGCCTCACGCCGACCCTCGGAGGAGCTAGCGGATCCAGGCGACTCCGAGAGCCCCAGCCCCGAAACCACTGGCTGTGGCCTCGAGGACACCGACGCCGGGCTAGCAGAGCTAGACGCCATGACCGCAGGGACCTGAGAGGTCAGCTGCGGCGAGCGTGTGGGCGCCGGTGATCGGAGTGATCACCGCCGAGGGGGAGTTGACGCCGGGGCTGGAGTGGCCGCCGGCGGGGGAGAAAGGAGGTGGTGGGTGGGAGGCAGTGGCGGATCTACAGGGTGGCCACGGTGGGCCACGGCCCACCCTGGGATTCTGAGACAGCCCATATATCTATAGATTATAGGTGGGCCAGAAAAAAAAAGAGCCCAATGAACAGCCCCGAAGAAACAGCCCCGAAGCCCCGACGCACTGCAGACCTGCTCGACGCCTCGACCCCGATAGCCGCCTCGCCTCGCCGTTCGCGCCTGGAGCCCTGCCGACTGCCGTCACCGAGGAAGCTCCCGCCGGCCGCCTCCCGCCTCTTCTCCAGCCCCCCCCCCCCCCCCCCCCCCGCCGCCCCGCCCGGCCCTCGATCCAGGGCTCCGGGCGCATCTCCCTGCGCCTGCGCGCGCGGCTAGCCCCTGCCTTGGCCGGTTGGCCCTGCCGGCTGCCGCCCTACCGGAGTCCGGCTGCCTGCGCGGCTGCGCCCTTGCCGCCGCTCGTCAGGCGACTGCCTGGCGGCCCTACCCTCGCGGCCTCGCTCCCTCCAAATCCGGCTGCAGTGAGGTGAGGTACTGAAAACAAATACCCCAAATCCATGATTTACCCCTAATTTATGATTTAGGGTTTGCTTTTTTGCACTATGTTCTGCCTCAATTAGTTTTAGTGATAGGAATCAGTACTGATAGAAAGTAGTATTGTTACAGATTTGTTGAAGAATGAAGAGGGCAGCAGACATTGTTTCTCTTTTTCAAAGAGAAGCTATGAAGATAGGGAAGAAGAAGAAGGCAGAGAACATGTAGGATGTGGCTGAAGAGCAGACCCGCGAAGTTGTGTGTATGCCGGTTGTGATCGAAGAGCAAATTGAAGAACCAACATTGTCTATGTCAAATGTGACCATAGAGCAAACTGAGGATGTGTCACTGCCATCACCACTGGTTTATGATTTTAGTCGTCTTAAACATGATCCCGGGGACAGGCTACCCATTGCTAGTTATCCTATCAATGATCAAGACGCAGTTCGAAGAGCATATATCCTTAAAAAGCCATTCAAACCTTATGCACATGACTTTAAGAAAAGAACAATTGGGAGTAGAGAACGTTCATTCAATCCTTTATGGCTTCATAATCATAGTTGGCTTGAATATAGTATCAAGAAGGAATCTGCATTTTGCTTTGTATGTTACTTGTTCAAAGAGAAAAAAACTAGTGGTAAGGGAACTAATGCATTTACTGATGGTGGTTGGAGTAATTGGAATAGAGAGGATGCTCTTCTTAAGCATGTTGGTTGCGTATCAAGTGTGCATAATGCAGCTCAAGAGAGATATAACTTATTTGTGAATCCTCGTGCAACTATTGATGATCTTTTTGTGAAGGTGAACAGTGAGGATCTGCGTCTTTACAAGATGAGGTTGAAGTATTCACTTAGATGCTTGCAGTTTCTTCTTCATCAAGGATTGGCATTTCGTGGGCATGATGAAAGTGAACAGTCTAGCAATAGAGGAAACTTCCTTGAGCTATTGAAGTGGCTTGCAGCAAATAGTGAGGAGGTGAATAAGTATGTTTTGAAGAATGCACCAGGTAACTGCCAATTGACATCTCATCAGATACAACATCAGATTATTCAATGTTGTGCACAACTTACTAGAAAGCAAATTATTGATGAACTTGGTGATGAGCACTATGCTATTCTAGCTGATGAGTCTAGTGATGTATCACATAAAGAACAACTAGCTTTATGCTTGCGTTTTGTTGATAAAGTAGGGAGGCCGTCTGAGCACTTTCTTGGAGTTGTTCATGTAAGTGACACTACTTCATTGTCACTTAAGGAAGCAATTGAAACTTTACTTACTGATCATGGTTTGACTATAACACAAATTCGTGGGCAAGGATATGATGGGGCTAGTAATATGAGAGGAGAAATTAAAGGATTGAAAACATTGATCATCAAAGAGTCACCTTCTGCCTATTATATTCATTGTTTTGCACATCAACTCCAGCTAGTTCTTGTTGCTGTTGCCAAGGGAAATGATGATTGTGTGTGGTTTTTTGATCGAGTGTCCTTATTACTGAATGTTATTGGAGTGTCTTGTAAGCGTCATGACATGCTTCGAGATGCTAGACTTCAGAATATCCTGAAACTACTTGAATGTGGTGAGTTACAAACCGGGAGTGGTTTGAATCAAGAGATGGGGTTACCTAGGCCTGGTGATACTCGGTGGGGCTCTCATTACAAAACTGTTCTTAACATTATTGCTATGTATCCCACAATCTGTGATGTGCTCATAACTCTTGGACAAGATGCTTCACAAGGAAGTGATTGGCCCAAAATTCATACTATTGTTGGAGTGTTCGAGTCATTTGACTTTATTTTCAATGCACACTTGATGCTTGTCATTCTTGGATACACAAGTGATTTGTCTGATTGTTTGCAAAGAAGAGACCAAGATATACTTACTGCAATGGCACTTGTTAGAACTGCAAAAAGTAGAATACAAGAGCTTAGGGGTAATGGATGGGATGCATTTCTGCAAAAGGTCACACTATTTTGTAACAAGCATGGCATTCAAGTTCCTATAAATGGAAGATAATTATGTGCCTTATGGAAGATCAACACGGTTTGCTCGACCCCAAACAAATGATGATCACTTTAGAAGAGAAGTTTTTCTTGGAGTCATTGATCAAATTAGTCAAGAGCTTGAAAATCGGTTTGATGAGATCAATATGGAGCTGCTATCTTGTATGTCTGCTTTGAATCCCGCCAACTCATTTGCTGCTTTTGATGCACAAAAGGTATGCAAACTTGCTTCTAAATTTTGTATTGCTTTCAAAATTGGTACATAATATCTTTAACTCATTTGTTTCTTTTGATGCACACAAGGTACGAAGACTTGCTGATTTTTATCCCAAAGACTTTTCAAGTGCCAACTTGATACACCTTGAACTACAACTTGATAACTATATTGATGACATGAGAAATGACGAGAACTTCCAAGGCCTTGGAAATCTTGTTGATCTCTCTGTTAAGCTTGTCCAAACAGGGAGACATATAGTTCATCATTTGGTGTACTTGCTTTTAAAATTGGTATTGATTCTCCCGGTGGCAACGGCAAATGTTGAGAGAGCATTTTCTGCCATGAGTTTTGTCAAGAACAAGTTGAGAAATAAGATGGGTGATAGTCTTTTGGATGATTGCCTAGTCACATACATTGAGAGGGATGCTTTCTCCGAGGTGAATGAAGATGACATAATTGACACCTTCATGGCAATGCAAAAACGTAGGCCAGAAAGATAGTCTCTTTGAACTTCTCAAGGTATGTGCTATGGTCCATGTACTATTTACTATGTAGGCTTTATGCAAAACAGAGAATTAATTGAGAACTTTAGTGTGTTCGTAAGACCATATTAATCTATTTCCATGTGCTAGTGATAATTAGTTAGAATGTTCACATGTCATATTAGTTATCAAAAATAAATTTAGGGCGGACCACCCTGATGTCAAATGCTAGCTCCGCCACTGGTGGGAGGGGAGGTAATATAAACTACTAGTTGTAGCGAAAGTACCAAAATTCTCCTTCTCGCCATCGACCGCCGCAGCAGCAGACATAAGGAGGCAAATCCACAAGTTCATTGATGAAGCATGAAGGGAAATTTTTTGCCCTAATCGTCAAGGGAAAATGGGAGGACACACTTGACGTCCCTCCGATCAAAGTGGGAGTACTCTACATGCAATGAATACACAAATTTTGTATACAAATGTTTTAACACGAGATTCCTGTGAAGTCCACACAAACTAATGCAGCACTTCACACAAGCCCTTATCATCAACCAAAATATTTAAATCTAGTGAGGATTTCATTTTTTTAGAGTTAATGATTTGATTTTTTTTAGAAGCATAGACTTGGTAAAACATCACAACTGCCCTGTGAACTGAAAGTGGCCTTTGCTTCTTTCTTTCCCACCAAGAAAGGAAGCGCACAAACTAGATAGAGAAGAAAAAGCGCGGCATCCCCGTGCACCGCGACGCGGACCCATCTGGCCATGTCACAACATAAGCCGGCCACCTCATCTCGTTACCATCTCAGAAAAATACATTTTGCTCTCCTTTCTTTCCCCCCTTCACCTTTTTCCTCTTCCTCGCGGACCTCGCCTCTCCTCTCCTCCCCTCCCCTCCCCACGCCTACCCAACCTCTGCGCCACCATGCTTGCTCCAGCCGTCTACTAGGTTCGCTGCGCGGGAGCCTAGGTCCCTCGCCTCTCCCCGCCCCGCCATGTTTGGAGTCTCGGCCGTCGCCGCCTGGAGCCTGCTCGCCGCGGCTTGATTGATTGGCTCCGCCATTTTTCCTCTGGGTTTTCTAGGTATTCCTTTCTTCCCTGCCGGTATGTTGCCGTAGTGCTATGCGAAGGCCGTCCCGCTTCGGGGATTATCCGAATGCACTGCATGTATGGATACGGTGGAGTACTGGGTTTTTTGGTTGGTATATATGCGTGGATATGGCGGTTGTCGGTTCGCATCTCCCAATTTTGGTGCGTCCAACCTGAATTAGGTGTTATGTCACTGGAATTCGTAATTTTTGTTTTGTTTTTGCGAATGAATTCGTAATTGGTACATAATTGGTGTTTCTAGTTGTGAGCTGCCTCTTAGGTACCTGCAAGTGCCTCTTAGATGCATAAAACTTGTCACCAGAAGCATTCTTGATCGAATTCCCAGGTTGACTATCGATTTGCTTGCTGCTTTGTATGCTATACAAGAGACGTGGAATCTTCTTGGATTTTGGGTGGATATGGTGTGCTAAATAGTGCCAAGTTGCCGAAACCATTTATATTAGAATTGCCTACTTGGCTGCGAATGCTGATTGCTGATTTTTTTCCTTGATTTTGGTAATAAAAGGATGTGATTAAACAACAATTAATATTGAAAACATACCAGGTCCAGCACATTCTTTTTTTTTCCCATTCCTCTAATGATGGAGCCTGTGGTATATCACACCACCCTTTGAGCTTTGAACTTCAAACCAAATTGTGTTATGTCAACGTACTCAAACTTGAAGGTTTGCACATAATTCTTGTAAAAAGTGCATGTTTTGTATTTGGTTTCTCAACGGGGATGAGCGCACAAACTAAGGGTGTGTGTTGCATTGACGTGTTGCGACTAAAGTCACCTGTTTTCACTCTGCACCCTTGGCTGCAAAATTTGCTAAAGTTTTCTGATTTGCTCTGCAGTCATTTGCACGAAAAGCAATCTGCCGCTTGAAGCAAGATAACCCATGCTTGCTGTTAACTTAGGGAAATATAAGTGGTGATTAAATGGTTGATCAATATTCGGTGCTTCTTTGAGGATGGACGTTTTGACATGGATGCTAGAACCACTCTTTTTTGTTTCTGAAAAAAATGGTCTATGGTTAGTATACTGGCCCTGATTGTATCAAATTTGTTCCACTGAGAACCTATGCTTAAATTGTCATGCGGGCTGTAAGCGCTGTGAAGCTGTTATGCTGAAAGTTGCTGCTTTTCTAGGAATATCTGTCTCCAATTCTTTGCTATTGTTTCTTAAGATTAGCTTGCAAGTCGTGGAGTTGTGTGGTTGGCTCCGTGTGGAATTTATGCTTGAACTATATTGTTGGTTTAGGTCTTTATTGGTGCTTTGATGCTAAAAGAGTGGCTTGTGCAAGAATCGATACTGCTTGTTGGTTTTGATTGCTTTATGTCTCTACCTCACAATTCAAGAACGTGGAGTATTTGCCATGTTACATGTGTTTGGGACATGGGTGGTATTCTGTAGGATTTATTTTGCTAATTAGCCTTATTGTTCTTGATTTCTACCTCAGATCAGTTGGCTAACCTGTCGAACTGACATAAAGCACCTCTGTCCTCTCTTACCACGAAACTTTTCTTTCCTGTGGCTTTACTTTCAGTTTGTTTTTCTTCTAGTTAATACTGAGACTGCATCCCTTATTTACCTTTTTTCAGAGTTGCCAGAGGCATTTATCATATTGTGAAATTAAACTTTGGTGATTCTGATCCGGAAAGGGAGAACGTGTGAATTACAGACATACATGGTAATCATATCCCTTGGCATAAATTTTCCAGCAAATTGATGTGCGATGTTGCACTTGATTGTTTTGGCCATGAGTCATATATTTACTTTAGGAGCAGGTAGCACCTGGGTGAATGCTAGGATTTGGATCTAGGTGCGAGGGGAAGGTGCTACCTCTTTACTAACCAGTCATGGCCATGCGTAGCTGTCTTGTTGTCTTTGACAATTTAAAACAACTAACTGTATTAATTTTGAGTACGCGTTTTGGAGCACAGAAATGATTTTAGAGTATGGGCTGTTTCCAACTGCAGTAAGATTGCAAATGATGTGTTTCATCCAGTTTAATTTAGATACATTTACAATATATTTGTGTTTTCTATCAATAAAGAAGGCATCATCTACAAGTTGTTTGCATGGCAGAACTATCTTTTGGCTGAAATTCCCGTGCCTTACGAGTATTTGGAAATATTGGTAGCCCCCATTTAGTGGCAGTGTTTCTGTGGTTTCAGATGTCTGGCTTTGGTACAAATTCAGCCATTGGTTCTTCGTCTCTCCCTTCTAGAGTTGTGTATAACACAGGTAACGATTTGCCGGTGGAATACATATATGACCAGGGTCTTTCTTATCCAGCTACAAACGGATATGCTTACTATGGAGGTATGTGTTCCTCTAGTTCCTGTTAAACTCCTTTTATGTTTATTTAGTTTGGTGGTCATCATGCATAACTTTTCTGTTTTCTACTTTGGATAGGATTTGAGCCACCTGTTGGATGGAGTGAAAACACTAATTATTGGGGGGTAGATGGTCAATATCTCCAACTGACGGTAAGTGCATATGTAACACTTTGGTTGTTATTGTAATTAATACTGTATACTACAGTATTATTGTATATATTTCTTGACGACTATTTATTTCTGTTTATGTAGAATGACAATCTTCCTTATGTGTATTGCACACCTGGCTATGAATTTTCTTATTCTTCACAAGATCAGTACACTTCCTATATGCCTGGCATGTTCATGGGAGTTGATGGCTCAGTTGTAGGAAGTCAACAGTATTTCACTAATCCATATCAGCCTCCTGGCTCGCCATCTGGTTACTTCCCAGTATATCTCCAGCCCACCACAGATTTGAGCTCAGCCGTTTCTTTGGAGCCTCCTGTATTCAGTACTGGCACATCTGTTGCTAGTAGGCCTGCTAATACTAGCATAAAAGATACACATCAAATGTCTGGAAATACAATGGCTTCTCGGACTGTCCCTTCTGCAAGTCCAGCTATTCGTTCCTCCCATCGTGCTTACCAGAATCAAAGCACGAATAAACCTTCTGATCTGCCAGGTGCTAATGTGGCGAGGCATGACAAGCCTTCAACCTCACATTTGACAGTTCTGGTTGATACTGACAAGGTATTGTGACCAAACTTGAATATTTACACAGTTGAAGAGTTGCACCTTATGCCCCCAAAAGGAAAATATTCATATTATTTTTTAATTCTGCATACTTCTGTCTTTCGTCTTCTACAGTTTATATGTGCTTCTTTGAGCACGTTGGTGCTGAGAATAATTGTATTCCTGTATGTTAATGTTCATATTGCACAGTTTATGGGAATCCACTCTCTTGGGATGTAATTTTGAGTACTGCAGCACTGACTACTGAAAGGAAACTTTTTTATTCCCTATCATATTTTATTGCGTTTAGTTACTTTGTGAATAGAGTGCATTTCTGAGAACTGCATGAACCCTTGCTAGACTACAAAAGAACCACATTAAAAGAAACATTTTCGAAGGACCAGTCTTACTTTTCAAAATGGTGCAATAAACATACCACGGAGCCAGAACCGTTTTTATGTCTATTCCCATAGGCCTGTCATGTTGGGCCCACTATACAGACAGAACCATTGCTTTCCCTGTTTTTCTGGGTGGACTTATATGCCACGTAGCCAGCAGAGTGCAGACCAAAGCAGTGCTGGCTGGTAACATGATATAAGATCCGCCACTTGGTCGCGTATTCGCGAGGCCAGGCACTAGTTCTGGCCTCTGGCATCTGCCTCCATGCCAGCAAAATGAGGCTAGCAAGGGTTGTATCTCGGCGTAGTGACTTGTGAGGTCTACTGGAAACTGATGGAAGTGTGGTTTCCTTAAACAGTTTGCAGGAGTAAGCGTGGTTCTTTGAAATTGTTTCTTCAAATATGATTTTGTGTAGTTTAGTAGTAAGAGTTATTGCACTTTTCAGAAATTTACCTTTTATATGAAAGTTATTTGCTGTCTTATGATACTATTCTTACATAGAGTTCGCTGCGCTGTTTCCTTGCTGTTAAATGCTGTGTATTTCGCTTCGATCATCAACCATTGCTAACTGATCAAAGTATCATGTGCCCAAATATTTCTTAAAACAAAGCATTATGTGTCCAAAACTGTCGCCAAGGATGAAAATCTGATGAAGACTGTTTTTTTATCCAGAATTTTCAGACTGCTTCAGGTATGGGGAGCTCTGGGGACAATGGACAAATTACAGACAGGGCAGAAGTTGCGCCAGTGGCTGCCATGGTGGGTGAAGGTGCCCAATCCAAAGCAGTGTCAAGCAGTGCAGTGAAAAACATTGTGATACATCCTGACCAATATAATAAGGCCGACTTCCCTTGTGATCATCCAGATGCCAAGTTTTTTGTCATTAAATCTTACAGTGAGGATGACGTGCATAAGAGTATCAAATATAATGTGTGGTCCAGCACACCCAATGGCAACAGAAGGCTGGATGCTGCCTACTCAGAAGCAAAAGGGAGTCAACGGAAGTGTCCAATATTTCTGTTCTTTTCGGTGAGTTTTGATGTGTTATTGTTTTATTTTCCTTTTTTTCTTTATGTATGGGTTTGACATACCAACACTTTCTGTAGGTTAATACAAGTGGGCAGTTTTGTGGTGTTGCTGAAATGGTTGGCCCTGTGGATTTTCACAAAGACATGGATTTCTGGCAGCAAGATAAGTGGTCTGGGAGCTTCCCACTGAAGTGGCATCTAGTAAAGGATGTGCCGAATTCCACCTTTCGACACATCATATTAGAGAACAACGAGAACAAGCCTGTTACCAACAGCCGAGATACACAAGAGGTAATTTTTGTTAAAGTGCCAGGATTGATCACAAGAGATTATATACTGTATACTGATGACGTTCATTTCTTCTCCTTAGATACCTTATAAGTCGGGAATAAACATGCTAAAGCTATTTAAGAGTAGTCCAATGACGACATCGATTCTTGATGACTTCCCTTTCTATGAAGGGAGGCAGAAAGCAATGCTAGAACAGAAGCGCAGAAGTTTGGGCAGAAGTTTCGGTGGACTTACTTATGTTCCAGCACTTGTTGCTAAAAGGAGTGTTGTTGTGGAGGGTGAACCTTCTGAAGTAGGTGAAGGCATTAGCAGCAAAGATCCACATCCAGGGAAAACTGGACAGAATAGTGGTGCTTGTGAGCAACCTGACAAGACAAGCCAAACGAAAGATGGAGTGGTTACACAAGTACTGAAAAAGGATGCAGTATCACCTGTTGAGCAACCTGAGCATGTAAAAACAGAACGGCATAGCTTAGATGGTATTCATCAACAGAATGAGGGCTGCTCCGTTTCTGTGTCACCAGAAAATGCTGGAAGGGAACATGCTGGCTTGAGCGAACTGGTAAAATCTAATGGAAAAGTTTATAGTGACCGTGAATCACAACCTGTTATAAGCTCAACTGAACCCGATAGTTCTGGAAGAAAAGGTCTTTCTCAGGAGTTTGGTAGTCACGACCCATCAGATCGTATGAAAGGCGGTGCATCTGGGATTACGAAGGATATGAAGGCTACATTGCTCAAGAAACCAGAAGGCTTATCAACTAGCCACATGGATGGGCAAGCAAAAGGCATTGTTAATGAGTCTCCAACTGGTGTTGTTAAGGTTGGCTCGGTGCGCATCAAACTAAATGTGGCGGGGGGCTCGTGGTCTGAGATTATAGGTGATGGTTCCCTTGAGCTGAAGGGAGCAGAGCATACTGAGCAGGGCATCCCAACAAAACTGAGTTAAGAGGCAACTAATTTCTTTTTATTTTCTGGGTGTTGTGACATGTTAGTTTAACATCTCTGTTTGTGTTGGTCGGGTTTAGCTGCTTTTGCTTATGGCTACTGCAGTTGTTTTTTCAGCTTGACGACTGACAGGTTGACATCATGGTTGGTTTGGTTTGGGTATAGCTCCTTTTTTGTTTCATAATCTCCAACAAGTGGTCATAGAGGTATTTGTGGTGAGGGAAAATCGTTTCTGTTTGTTGTTGTGTTGGTCCTCATCAGCAGAGAAGGCATTTGGCATTATTGGGTGAAATGTAATCATGTTTTTATATGGTACCAATATATGGACTATCAGTTGGTGACTGCTGATGGCCGGCAACCGTGTTCTCTTTTACGGTATATAATTGTTTTTTTTTATATCGTGCATGCTTGCCATCTTCCCTTTGAGATTTCCTTTTTAGAGATTCCTTTTGGGATAAAGGGAGCTCCCTCTCTGATTTCCATTAAAAGAAACCACAATGTCTTCTTAACAGGCTACCAGCTACAGCGAAAAACATAAACCGGCGATGCATGATCAGAATGAACGCAGTCAGGCTATCCCCAACGGGCCATCCCAACCACAGGAAGGCTATATCAGCATATAACACCGATAACCTAGATAGACTTAAGGTTTTGCAAAAAAATAAACTTAAGAAGTTGTCAGAGAATCATCATCCTGGGAAGCCACAAGCCAGATCTCCAGGTCGATATTTATGAACATCAAGACACAATTTACTAATACTATGTTTTTAACCAGCTACCGGTAATTCTTGCAAAAGTCACGCAATAGCACGACGACCGTAGAAGGGTATGAATGATCCACACAACAACAGCTTGATTTAGTCAAACTCCTAAGGAAGGAGGGGCACTGTCATCCAACAGTGATCCTAAGCGAAGACCTCCATCCAAGGGTAGCCCTGAAGACCTTTCACCAACGATTACCTCAACCTTTTCTTTTACAATCCACCTTATGACCTCTTGTTTTCCTAGATCTGTCTGCAAAATAAGCCAGCCATGAAGCAACTTGACATCGGCGGCGCGCCTTCGGCTCGCTCCAGTGCTTGTAGTCGTAGCTAGGTGATCTACAGACTTGGGTGTAATTTTTACTTCCACTAGTGTTCTTTGTACTGCCTTCCAGACGATGAATAGATCAAAAGTTTTTCCCGCAAAATAAAAAATAAAAAAAATGAAGCAACTTAACATTAGGTTGACAGGAGCACAAGGATCAGTAACCTTGTTGTCAAATATAACACCATTACACTGGTAACCCCCTAGTCAACATGCGCACCACGCCCACGCTCCTGCGACGCGTCGCTCCGGTGCCCGCAGCCACCCCCGCCGCCGCAGCCTCCGTTCAGATCCAAGCACAGGCGGGCTCCCCGCCATCACCACTCGTCCCCCTGGTTTCCCCTGCCCGCAAAAGCACCTAGGTGTCTCAGCAACCCCCAGTTCGCCACGACCGGTGGCTGACTCGCCAGATCTGGAATCACCGGCCAGGGTGACGGCCGGCTCGGGCTCTTCGTTCGTCGTCGACTCCCAGCTCGAAGCCCCCGTGGCAGCCGCCTGTGCGGGGCTACCTCGCTCGGTCAGCTTTGCCATTAATGTGGAAGTGCTGGATTCAACTCCACCACCCCGCATTCATGGCGCGCACCGGCCCTGTCTTAAGACGGCTTCTGCAGGCGCCTTCAAGACCTGCCGGCGTGCGGTGCGGACGTCCCGTCGCTCGAGCCCCGAGCCCGCCGCTTCCCCCGGAGCGAGCTCCGAAGATGGATGGCATATAGTAAAGGCGTACTGGTGGAGGGCGCTCCCCAGCTACCAACATTCAAGACAGAGGAGGGCAGCGTCCTCTTATTCCCCTCCGAAGCGCAAAGATTTCGTCAAACATCGCCACCACATCTGTCATCGCTGCCTGGACAAAGGCCACTGCAAAGCTGCCTGCCGGAACCCTCTCAGATGTCGGGCTTGTCGACGCTGCGGACACCGCCCCCATGACTGCTCTGCCTCGCCACCCTTCATGCCATCCCCACCAAGCGGTCCCTTGCCATCTACAGCCGCCGCGACATCGCCGTTGTCAGTTTCAGCTGCAACGAAGTCGCCGCGTCTGGCTGGTGCTTCAGCTATGCCACCACGCGTCGGAGACCCGAGCCTGTGCCCGAAGGAGGGGCATGTCGTCATCACCTCCACGCAGGCCATGGAGGATGCTGCTGCTTCCCTTGCCTCCCTGGGCGCCTTTGTGTGGCTTGGAGGCAGCCGTCCGCGCGTCAGTGCCGTGGAGATCAGGGACGCCATCGCCAGTGAGTTCTTCATCGACCGCAACTACATCAAGGTGGTCCCGCACTTCCCGAAAGATTTCTTCGTGCTCTTCATGCACCCGCACCACCGTGACCAAGTCACTGCGTCTCCAGGCCGCTTCATCCGCAACGGACTCGACATCCATGCCGCCAACTGGAGGCCAGAAGCAAATGCTGACTCGGTGGAAGCGTCCTACCACGTGCATCTCTGCATTGAGAACTTGCCTCTCAACGCCTGGTGCGATGAGGTCGCAGAGCCGGTGCTTGGACCTAATACTTTCCTGCACTACTTCGATGGGGCCACCATGAAGAGAGAAGATTCATCCTCATTCAATTTGTGGGCGTGGTTTGCAAATCCCTCGGCCATCCCCAAGGTTCTTCGGCTCATGATCACTGGCAAACAAGTTGCGGGCTATAGCAGAGGCCCGAGCGCTGAGATTGGCCGATGGGGCCTCAAGAGGCGCGTCTTGGTGCACCTTGAAACGGTGGAAGACTTCACCCCCGACGCTAGCGGCCTCATCCCACGTCGCCCCCGCTCCTCACACCCGTTCTCCTGGCGCCATGGTGTGATCGACGGCGAATCAAGAATGCGCGACCGCCTGGAGGTTGCTGGGCGAAGAAGGGAAGACGACCAAGACCGCGACCACCGCGATGACGACGATGACCGTGGACGTCGGGGCCGCGAGGACCGCTCCTCCTCCTGGCGAGATCGCTTCTTCCGCAGTCGTTCGTGCACTCCGGAGCACCGCGGGGACGTGGGCCGCCATGGATCCCGGGATGGCCACCGTGAAGACCGGGGCTGTCGGATATCGGGTTCCGGCAAAACCCTTAAGGTTCAAACTCTGGGGTGCGGGCGAAGATCTTCTCCCTACTGAAACACGCCCACAACCTCGTCGCGATTCTGAGCTAGCACGATGAACAACACGAGAGACACGAGGTTTATACAGGTTCGGGCCATCGTTGTGGTGTAATACCCTACTCCTATGTGTGGTGTGGTGGATTGCCTCTTGGGCTGATGATGAACAGTACAAGGGAAGAACAGCCTCGCGAGGAGAGGTGTTCTTGTGGTGGTGGGTGTTCTGCTTCGGAAGGATTCGATCCCCTCCTACTGTGGTGGCTATCTCTTTTTATAGAGGCCCTGGTCCTCTTCCCAAATATTGAGCGGGAAGGGAGCCAACAACGGCCATTTCATAAGGGGACAGCTAGTACAAGCTATCCTGACTAAAGGTGGTCTTCGACTGCCAAAGGCACTGGCGATGACGCCGTCTTGGGCTCCACGGTGACCTCCGTCCTGCCGCTCTGCTGGTCTTGGTCTCGTTGCACCGGTATGAAAACCTTTGCCTGATGCCTCGGTACTCCGCGCCTGCGCTTGCCCCCTTTGCACCAAAGAGGAAACGAGGACACTGCACGGGCTGGCGCCCGCCTGGCGCCTGCCTGGTCTTGATCGTCATGGCTTGCGTCATGAGCTCCTTGCGAGGTACCCCTCGCCTTGATCTCTCCGCCTCCTCGCGAGCCTGCCTAGTGAGACCGCCCCTGAGGAGACCTTGTGTCGTTCGCCCCGCGAGGCTTAGCCCCTCGTGAGGGTCTTGAGCTTGGGTTGATGAAGACGGGCCGTACTGGGCCACTGCTGAGCCACGCTGCAGGCCGCAGGCAGGCAAGTCTGGGGACCCCCGTTCCTAGAACGCCGACAGTAGCCCCCGGGCCCAAGGCGCGCTCGGACTTGGCTTAACAGCGAAGCCAAAGGGCAAGTGCGGAGCGCCGCGGGCCCCAACAGCCTGCGGCCTTGGACACTGCGTGGCGATTGATTGGACGTGGGCGTCTCTGCTTCCCCACGTTGCCTCGGCAACTGCCCGATTTGACGAGTCCCTGCTGCATGCAAAAAGAGTCATCATTATCTGTGATCATGGAGGCCGACGGTTGGCCTCCCTTGGGCTATAAAATGGGAGAGGCGAAAGTCCCCGTTGCACATCTCTTCTTGCTCCGCCTGCTTCTTCTCCTTCCTTGCTCCGGTTGCTTGGAGTGTCCCATGGCGCCCGTGAAGAGGTTCTCGGCCGCGGAGAAGGGGAAGGCTTGCCAGGAAGGGCCTGGCTCTCCTCCGCCCAAGCGCGGCAGCAACCGTCCCCGCAAGCACCCCGCGACTCCCGTCGTGGCTCCTCGTGGTCGCGGTGGTGGCCCTTCACGTGGTGGTGGCCGCCCGTATCGGGGCAGCCCAGTCGGTGGGGGAAGGCGTGCCGTGGCTGCGTGGCCTCCCCGGCAGCGCTTCCATTCGGCGGAGGTGCTGCCGGAGTTTGTTGTGTGGTCGGACAATCCGGCCGGCAACTGGCTCCAGCTCAGCCGCTTCTTCGCTGGCGAACTGCCGGCCGCTGCCCCCGGCGGGCTCTGGTTGCAGGCGGACGGCTGCTGTAGCAGGGCCTCCTGGGTCATGGTGGAGATCTCTGTCGCTGGGAATGTGGCCCTGGCCCGGGGCTGGTAGACGTTTGCTCGCGCGCGTGGCCTGGGCCGACGGTGCACCCTCCACTTCAGGTACGACGGCGACGCGACCCTCTACGTGAGGGTGTTCGGGGAAGATGGCCGCCGTGTCGGGTGCTGCCATGAAGACGATGACTGCGATGGGGTGCTCGGCCTTGGCGACGGCCGCAACGAGGGCAAAGGCGAACCCGCTCCCCGCGGTGACCGCAGCTCGCCGAGCTTCAGCGGTTCCTCCTCCGGTGACAGCTCCTCTAGTGGTGGCCGCGACCAGCCACCGCACCGCCGCGCCCGCTTAGAGGGTGGTAGCGGGTCGTCCCGTCGCCACGCCCCTGTGAAGCACGACGCGGAGTCTGATTGAGCTCAGGAGGACGACGCAAATCCCTTCTCGCGAGCTGCGCGCTGTTTTATTTTGTTTTTCTCCTTTCCTGCATTGAGAGAGAGATGTATGGAGCCCCGTGGGGGCGTGCAACAGACTATGATCCCCTAATTATCGTGCTACACTTATTGTCCCTGTGCTGTGTGACGGTGTCGTGGTTATGTGCCCGCGAGTAGGGACAACTTAGCTCGGGACGTTTGTAGTAGTTTTTGCCTTGCGAGGTGCCTGCCTGAGGCCTCGCCGGGCACCTTGAAAGCTGCAAAAAAAATCTGTTGGGAGAATCATTTCCAAACCTTAGTCGCGAGGGTTGCCGGCCATGGACTGGTGCTTTGTGTCATGATGCCCGAGGGGCATGGACCAGGAGGGGTGCTCCCGCTGTGAACTTGAACGAGGGAGCCTCGCGAAAATCAGGCGAGAAAGGGCTCACGAGGGCGCCCGCGCAGCCCCCTCGTGAGGTTTGTGAGAGAGAGAGAGAGAGAGCAAGCTAGACAAAAGCCGAAAACAGAGAACAGGGGCAAAAGACAGCAAACAACACTAGAAGAAACTTCAACAAAGGTTCAAACAAGGGAGAACAAGCCAACCGCGGAAAGCAAATGAAAAGCCGCGTCCAGTACCTAGTCTAGTCTTCGACGTCTTCTCACCAGCACAGAGCTAAGTGCTGCCACTGGGCATGGGCGGGAGCCCCCGAGGCCCGAGGGCGGCACTCCGGAGACTCCGGGCCGTGTACAGCCCCAACTCATTATTACGTGAGAGTGTCACGGGCGGCGAGCTTCACACGCACCAGGCCTTCTTCACAGGCACTGGGCCTTTCTTTGGGCGGCAAGATTCATAGGCACCGGGCCTTCTTCACAGGCACTGGGCCTTTCTTCAGGGGTAGAACTTCTGGAGGTGCCGAATGTTCCACGCGTTCGGGATGGGCACCCCTTCCTGAGTCTCCAAGCGTGCGGCGCCAGGCCTGAGTACATGGACAACCTTGAACTGGCCCTCCCACATGGGTGAGGGCTTATGCAGCCCTTCCCTGGAGAGCACCCGCCTGAGTACGAGGTCACCTACCTCGAGAGTCCTGGGGCGGATGTTGCGGCAATGATACCGCCGCAGCGCCTACTGGTATCTTGCTGCTCGTAGTGCGGCTTCCCGACGGTGCTCCTCCCCCAGCACAAGGTCCATCCCCCGCATGGCGTCCTGTTGCGCTTCATCAAACGCTAGGACCCGCGTGGAGCGACGCCTGACCTCGTGAGGGAGGACTGCCTCTGCTCCGTAGACGAGGAAGAACGGGGTCTCGCCAGTCGACTTGGTGGCGGTAGTGCGGATGGACCACATCACGGACTGGAGCTCGTCGTACCAGCCCCTGCCGCAGGCCTCCAGCTTCTTTTTGAAGGTCTTGGTTTTGAGGCTCTTCAGGACCTCTGTGTTGGCGTGTTCGGCCTGGCCGTTACTCCGGGGGTGTGCCACCGAAGCGTAGCATATCTGTGTTCCAAGGTTAGCACAATATGTTTTGAAGAGATTGCTGGTGAACTGCGAACCATTGTCGGTGATGATGCGATTGGGGACCCCGAACCGGCTCACGAGGCCCTTGATGAACTTGACTGCAGAACCAGCTGGGATGGTGCGGATGGCTTCCACCTCCGCCCACTTGGTGAACTTGTCAATGGCGACATAGAGGTAGCGGTAGCCCCCAGGCGCTCGAGGAAACGGGCCCAAGATATCCAGCCCCCAGACCGCGAACGACCACGAGAGTGGGATGGTCTGCAGGCCATGAGCTGGCTGATGGATCTGCTTGGCATGGAACTGGCAGGCCTCGCAGGACCTCACCAGCTCGGTCGCGTCGTTGAGTGATGTAGGCTAGTAGAACCGGCTGCGAAATGCTTTGCCGACGAGGGTTAATGATGATGAGTGATGTCCGCAATCTCCATCGTGTATGTCAGCCAGCAACTCCTTCCCTTGTTCCCTGGAGATGCAACGCAGGGAAACATCATTCGGCCGCTTCCGGTAGAGCTCTCCGTCTTGGATGCAGTAGGCCGTGGCCTGTCGGGCCACGCGTTCCGCGTCCTCCTCTTTCTCTGGCAATGTCCTTTGCATCAGGTAGTCCTTGAATTCCGCGGTCCAGCATCCCTCCTGAGGCTCCAGCGCCAGGAGTAAATGTGCTCCCGAGGTTGGGCCACAGGCCGGGGCTCCTGTGGCAGGTGGCTAAGGAAGTTCCTCCGGAGGTTGCGCCGTGCTCGACAGTGATAGCGCTGCTGATGGCTTGAAGAGACGTTCCTCGAAAACGCCAGGCTCCTGAGGCAGCCGCCTGGACGCCCTCCTGGCGATGTCATCAGCCTCTTGATTGGTGCCGCGGGGCACATGCTGCAACCCCAACCCCCAGAACTGCTTTTCCATCCTGCAGACCTCCGCAAGATATGCCTCGATGTGCTCGTCCTTTGGCTCGTACACCTTGTTGGAGAAGTTGACGAGGAGCTGTGAATCACCCTTGATGATGAGGCGCTTCACCCCCAATGCTGCTGCGGCTTTCAAGCCTGCTATGAGGCCCTCGTATTCTGCTATGTTGTTGGAGACCTTCTCGCCATGCTGGAAACAGAGCTGCACGGTGTAATAGAGCTTGTCCTGAGTGGGGGATATAAGCACTGCACCCCCCCCCCCCGCGCGCCATGCCGTGAGAATGCTCCATTGAAGTACATGACCCAGCCATCTGGTGCCTCGCTTCCTGGGGAAAGTGACCGATCCTCGCCTGCCTCGCGCCTTGGCGCCTCTGTCCATTCTGCCACAAAATCTGCAAGTGCTGCTCCTTTGACGACCCTGGTTGTGCTGAATTCCAACTGAAATGCTTGCAACTAGATGTTCCATTCGGTGACCCTTCCAGCAGATTCGGGACCCCTGAGTACCCTTTCCAATGGGTATGCCGAGACGACCTTAATGGGGTGACCTTGAAATTAGTGCCGCAGCTTTCACGAGGCCACCAATAGCGTGAGCGAGAGCTTCTAAGGCATGGGGTATCGTGCCCTTGCATCCCGCAGCACCGTGCTGACGAAATACACCAGATGCTCGACGAGGTCCGTGCCCTCCGGAGGGTTAGGCGCCTCTTGAGACGACTGAGCCCCCAGCACCTGGCTGCCTGGTGCAGCCTCTTCAGCCCTGGAGGCGTCTCCCTGTTGAGGATGGTCTCCATCTGCCGAGGCCGTGGCCTTCGCGAGGCCTTCCTGGTCTTCTGCTGCCGCGACCGGGGCCGTGGCCGGTCGTGACGCAGCCTTGACCCGACGCTCTTCACGAACTGCCACTAGAGTTGCATTGGCGGAGTAGGGTGTGGCGGCGAGGTAGATCACCAGGGGCTCGAGAGGACGCGGTGCCACCATCACAGGAGGGCTGGTCAGATACTTCTTGAGGTCTTGAAACGCTTGGTCGGCCTCCTGTGTCCATTCAAACGGGCCCTTCTTCTTCATCAGCTTGAAGAAAGGCAAGGCGCGCTCCCCCAGCTTGGAGATGAAGCGTACTAGCGCTGTCACGTGATACGTCTCCAACGTATCTATAATTTTTGATTGTTCCATGCTATTATATTACTCGTTTTGGATGTTTATGGGCTTTACTCTACACTTTTATATCATTTTTGGGACTAACCTACTAACCGGAGGCCCAGCCCGAATTGCTGTTTTTTTGCCTATTTCAGTGTTTCGAAGAAAAGGAATATCAAACAGAGTCCAAATGGAATGAAACCTTCGGGAGCGATCTTTTTGGAACAAACTTGATCCAGAGGACTTGGAGTGGAAGTCAAGAAACAAGCGAGGCGACCATGAAAACCTAATTCCACCGCCGTAACCTTCTGTATCCGTGAGATCCCATCGTGGAGCCTTCGCCGGCGCTCCGTCGGAAGGGGAATTGACCACGGAGGGCCTCTACATCATCTCCAAGGCCCTTCCGATGAGTTGTGAGTAGTTTACCACAGACCTTCGAGTCCATAGTTATTAGCTAGATGGCTTCTTCTCTCTCTTTGAATCTCAATACAAAGTTCTCCTCGATCTTCTTGGAGATCTATTCGATGTAACTCTTTTTGCGGTGTGTTTGTCGAGATCCGATGAATTGTGGGTTTATTATGAAGTTTATCTATGAGAAATATTTGAATCTCCTCTGAATTCTTTTATGTATGATTAAGTTATCTTTGCAAGTCTCTTCAAATTATCAGTTTGGTTTGGCCTACTAGATTGATCTTTCTTGCAATGGGAGAAGTGCTTAGCTTTGGGTTCAATCTTGCGATGTCCTTTCCCAGTGACACCAGGGGCAGCAAGGCACATATTGTTTTTTTTCCATCGAGGATAAAAAGATGGGGTTTATATCATATTTCATGAGTTTATCCCTCTACATCATGTCATCTTTCTTAATGCGTTACTCTGTTCTTTATGAACTTAATACTCTAGATGCATGTTGGATAGCGGTTGATGTGTGGAGTAATAGTAGTAGATGCAGGCAGGAGTCAGTCTACTTGTCACGGACGTGATGCCTATATACATGATCATGCCTAGATAATCTCATAATTATTCGCTTTTCTATCAATTGCTCGACAGTAATTTGTTCACCCACCGTAATACTTATGCTATCTTGAGAGAAGCCACTAGTGAAACCTATGCCCCCGGGTCTATCTTTTATTATATAAGCTTTCAATCTACTTTTATTTCCATCTTTACTTTTCCAATCTATATCATAAAATACCAAAAATATATTTATCTTATCATATTATCTCTATCAGATCTCACTTTCGCAAGTGGCCGTGAAGGGATTGACAACCCCTTTATTGCGTTGGTTGCGAGTTCTTGTTTGTTTGTGTAGGTGCGTGAGACTTCTGAGGAGCCTCCTACTGGATTGATACCTTGGTTCTGAAAAACTGAGGGAAATACTTACGCTACTTTGCTGCATCACCCTTTCCTATTCAAGGAAAACCAATGCAAGCTCAAGACGTAGCAAGAAGGATTTATGGTGCCGTTGCCGGGGAGGTCTTCGCTCAAGTCAAAACATACCAAGTACCCATCACAAACTCATCTCCCTCGCATTACATTATTTGCCATTTGCCTCTCGTTTTCCTCTCCCCCACTTCACCTTTGCCGTTTTATTCGCCCTCTCTTTCCCAATCTCCTCTCTCGTTCGCTTGCCTTTTGTGTGCTCATCGCTATGGCTAGTCCTCCTATTATCGTTAATACTCCCGATCATGAAGTTCTCAATTTTAAACAAAGGGAGGGAGAAATTTTAAAAGATGCTTGGCATAGAATTTGCAATGCTCAAAATAGATCTACTAGGAAGCAATCCACTTCTGTTCTTCTTTGCAATTTTTATGTGGGCATTACTCCTTGGAATAGATATATCCTTGATACCATTACCGGAGGGAATTTCTTGGGTAGCCATACTTTTGATGCTTATAATGCTATGCTAGATTTGTTTGGTCCACCCCCTCTTTTGGTTAATGGAACTGTTTTAACTTTGGAACATGTGATGCAAAGGCTTGAAATTATTGAAAATAAAGTTGCCACTATTGAGTTAATTGAAAATTTGGATAAAAAGATCCACAATCAAATCACCCAATATCGATCTAGGGTTGGAGTTACCTTGAATTTTTTTAAAGAAAAAGAACCTATAGTTAATGAAAGAATAGATTTAGATTCTACAAGAATTGGTAAACTGGAGGACATTATCACCAACTTAGGGTCTGCCTTTTCATCTGTGAAAAATACATCAACTCCTCCTACCAAATTTGCCAAGGTCATGTATGTTCCTAAAAATAAGGGTGAATCTTCTAGTAAAGGAAGTGCCGATCTCAAATCAATTAGTGTTCACCCCAATTTTCTTGCTATCATTAAGGAACCTTTTGCTACAAATGAATATCTTGATTTCTTGCCTAGGAGATTAATAATTAATAAAAACAAAGAAACTCCTAGGGATTATAAGTGCTCTATTGAAGAATTGAGTGCCAAAGATGGCACTACTTAGATCTACCCTCGCTTTTATGCCTAGCTAGGGGCATTACACGATAGCGCTAGTTGGGAGGCAACCCAATTTTATTTTTGTTCTTTGTTTTTGCTTCTGTTTAGTAATAAATTTTTCATCTACTTTCTGTTTAGATGTGTTTTCATGTTTTAGCTAGTGTTTGTGCCAAGTAGAACCTATAGGGTAACCTATGGTAATAGTTAATTTGATTCTGCTGAAAAACAGAAACTTTGCACGCACGAAAATAATTTTAGTAATTCACAGAAATGTGATTTTGGTTGATTCTTTTTGCTGTAGACCAATAGACAAATTTCCCAGGACTTCCTATTTTGGTAGGATTTTTAAAGTTCCATAACTATTCGAGAGTTACAGATTGCTACAGACTGCTCTGTTTTTGACAGATTCTGTTTTTCGTGTGTTGTTTGCTTATTTTGATGCATCTATGGATAGTATTGAGTGGTATGAACCATAGAGAAGTTGGAATACAGTAGGTTTAACACCAATATAAATAAAGAATGAGTTTATTACAGTACCTTATGTGGTGGTTTTTCTTTCTTGCACTAACGGAGCTTATGAGATTTCCTGTTGAGTTTTGTGTTGTGAAGTTTTGGGTAAAGATTTGATGGATTATGGAATAAGGAGTGGCAAGAGCCTAAACTTGGGGATGCCCATGGCACCCCAATATATTCAAGGATAACAAAAAGCCTAAGCTTGGGGATGCCCCGGAAGGCATCCCCTCTTTCGTCTTCGTCTATCGGTAACTTTACTTGGAGCTATATTTTTATTCGCCACATGACATATGTTTTGCTTGGAGCGTCTTGTATGATATTAGTCTTTGCTTTTTAGATTACCACAATCATCCTTGCTCTACACACCTTTTGGGAGAAGCCCACTTTATTAGAATTTATTAGAACACTCTATGTGCTTCACTTATATCTTTTGAGCTAGATAGTTTTTGCTCTAGTACTTCACTTAAATCTTTTAGAGCACGGCGGTGGCTTAATTTTGAAGAAATTGTTGATCTCTCATGCTTCACTTATACTTTTTTGAGAGTCTTTTAGAACAGCATGGTATTTGCTATGGTTATAAATTTGCTCCTAGAATGATGAGCATCTAAGTTGGGTATAATAAAAACTATCATAGAAAGTGCATTAAACACTAGGATCAATTTGACGCTTGATAATTGTTTTGGGATATAAAGGTGGTAATGTTAGAGTCATGCTAGTTGGGTAATTATGAAATTGATAAATACTTGTGTTAAAGTTGGCAAGTCCCGTAGCATGCACGTATGGTAAAAGTCGTGTGACAAATTTGTTGCATGGGGTGCTCTTTTAATTGTCTTCCTTATGAGTGGAGGTCGGGATCGCGCGATGGTTAACTCCTACCAACCCTTCCCCTAGGAGCATGTGTAGTAGTACTTTGCTTCGAGGGCAAGTAGACTTTTGCAATAAGTATATGAGTTCTTTATGACTAATGTGAGTCCATGGATATACGCACACTCATCCTTCCACTTTGCTAGCCTCTATTATGCCGCGCAACTTTCGCCGGTATCATGCACCTATTATTTACCTTCCTCAAAACAGCCACCATACCTACCTATTATGGCATTTCCATAGCCATTCCGACATATATTGCCATGCAACTTTTCACCGTTCCATTTATTATGACACGCTCCATCATTGTCATATTGCTATTTGCATGATCATGTAGTTGACATTGTATTTGTGGCAAGGCCACCTTCATAATTTTTCATACATGTCACTCTTGATTCATTGCATATCCTAGTACACCACCGGAGGCATTCATATAGAGTCATATTTTGTTCTAAGTATTGAGTTGTAATTCTTGAGTTGTAAATTAATAAATGTGTGATGATCTTCATTATTAGAGCATCGTCCCAAGTGAGGAAAGGATGATGAAGACTATGATTCCCCCACAAGTCAGGATGAGACTTCGGACTTTACAAAAAAAGAGGCCAAAGAGCCCACCGAAAAAAGGAAAGGCCAAATAAATAAATAAATAAATGAGAGAGAAGAGAGAAGGGACAATGCTACTATCTCTTTTCCACACTTGTGCTTCAAAATAGCACCATGATCTTCATGATAGAGAGTCTCCTATGTTGTCACTTTCATATACTAGTGGGAATTTTTCATTATAGAACTTGGCTTGCATATTCCAATGATGGGCTTCCTCAAAATGCCCTAGGTCTTCGTGAGCAAGCAAGTTGGATGCACACCCACTTAGTTTCTTTTGTTGAGCTTTCATACATTTATAGCTCTAGTGCATCCATTGCATGGCAATCCCTACTCACTCACATTGATATCTATTAATGGGCATCTCCATAGCCCGTAGATACGCCTAGTTGATGTGAGACTATCTTCTCCTTTTTTTTCTTCACAACCACCATATACCACATATAGTGCTATGTCCATGGCTTGCGCTCATGTATTGCGTAAGAGTTGAAAAAGCTGAAGCGCGTTAAAAAGTATGAACCAATTTCTTGGCTGAAACCGGGGTTGTGCATGATGGGAGTATTTTGTGTAATGAAAATGAAGCATGGCCTAACTATATGATTTTGTAGGGATAAGCTTTCTTTGGCTATGCTATTTTGATAAGACATGATTATTTGTTAGTATGCTTCAAGTATTACTATTTTTATGTTTTATAAGCTTTTATTTTGAATCATTTGGATCTGAACAATCATGCCACAATAAAGAACATTAGCATTCCACATCAAAAATTCTGTTTTTATCATTTACCTACTCGAGGACGAGCAGGAATTAAGCTTGGGGATGCTTGATACGTCTCCAATGTATCTATAATTTTTGATTGTTTCATGCTATTATATTACCTGTTTTGGATGTTTATGGCTTTACTCTACACTTTTATATCATTTTTGGGACTAACCTACAAATCGGAGGCCCAGCCCGAATTGCTGTTTTTTTTGCCTATTTCAGTGTTTCGAAGAAAAGGAATATCAAACGGAGTCCAAACGGAATGAAACCTTCGGGAGCGATCTTTTTGGAACAAACGTGATCCAGAGGACTTGGAGTGGAAGTCAAGAAACAACTGAGGCGACCACGAAAACCTAATTCCACCGCTGTAACCTTCTATATCCGCGAGATCCCATCTTGGAGCCTTCGCCGGCGCTCCGCCGGAGGGGGAATCGACCATGGAGGGCCTCTACATCATCTCCAAGGCCCTTCTGATGATTTGTGAGTAGTTTACCACAGACCTTCGGATCCATAGTAATTAGCTAGATGGCTTCTTCTCTCTCTTTGAATCTCAATACAAAGTTCACCTCGATCTTCTTGGAGATCTATTCGATGTAACTCTTTTTGCGGTGTGTTTGTCGAGATCCGATGAATTGTGGGTTTATCATCAAGTTTATCTATGAGAAATATTTGAATCTCCTCTGAATTCTTTTATGTATGATTAAGTTATCTTTGCAAGTCTCTTCGAATTATCAGTTTGGTTTGGCCCACTAGATTGATCTTTCTTGCAATGGAGAAGTGCTTAGCTTTGGGTTCAATCTTGCGGTGTCCTTTCCCAGTGACAGCAGGGGCAGCAAGGCACATATTGTATTGTTTCCATCGAGGATAAACAGATGGGGTTTATATCATATTGCATGAGTTTATCCCTCTACATCATGTCATCTTTCTTAATGCGTTACTCTGTTCTTTATGAACTTAATACTCTAGATGCATGCTGGATAGCGGTCGATGTGTGGAGTAATAGTAGTAGATGCAGGCAGGAGTCGGTCTACTTGTCACGGACGTGATGCCTATATACATGATCATGCCTAGATAATCTCATAATTATTCGCTTTTCTATCAATTGCTCGACAGTAATTTGTTCACCCATCGTAATACTTATGCTATCTTGAGAGAAGCCACTAGTGAAACCTATGGCCCCTGGGTCTATCTTTTATTATATAAGCTTTCAATCTACTTTTATTTGAATCTTTACTTTTCCAATCTATATCATAAAATACCAAAAATATATTTATATTATCATATTATCTCTATCAGATCTCACTTTTGCAAGTGGCCGTGAAGGGATTGACAACCCCTTTATTGCGTTGGTTGCGAGTTCTTGTTTGTTTGTATAGGTGCGTGGGACTTCTGAGGAGCCTCCTACTGGATTGATACCTTGGTTCTCAAAAACTGAGGGAAATATTTATGCTACTTTGCTGCATCACCCTTTCCTCTTCAAGGAAAACCAACGCAAGCTCAAGACGTAGCATCACGCATCCGGTGAGCTTTTGCATTTCTCTAAGGGTTTGCGGTGGACTCATGTCTTCGATTGCCTTGACCTTCTCCGGGTTGGCCTCGATACCTCTGTGGGACACGAGGAAGCCCAGAAGATTGCCAGAAGGAACGCCAAACACGCACTTCTCCGGGTTGAGTCGCAGGTCCACTTCGCGGAGGCTCGCGAAGGTCTCTTCCAGATCCTGGATCAAGGTTTTCTCCTCCCGAGACTTCACCACAATGTCGTCGACGTAAGCCTCTGCGCTCTTCCCGAGCTGCCAGCCTAAGGCGATGTGCATCAGTCGCTGGATGGTTGTGCCCGCGTTGCGGAACCCGAATGGCATGCAAGTGTAGCAGTATACCCCACATGGGGTCAGAAAGGCTGTCTTCTCCACATCTTCTACAGCCATCTTGATTTGGTGATAGCCCGAAAATGCATCCAGAAAACACAGCAGGTCACACTCGACGGGGGAGTCGACGATTTGGTCGATGCGAGGGAGCGAAAATGGATCTTGAGGGCAGGCCTTGTTGAGATTGGTCAAATCGACACACATGCGCTCCTTTCCTCCCGTTTTTGGCACAACAACAGGATTTGCCAGCCATTCGGGGTAGCGAACCTCGCGAATAACACCTGCTGCCTCTAGCTTGCGGGTTTCTTAGACGATGAAGGCCCGCTTCTCGGTGGACTGCCGCCTTGCTTTCTGCTTCACGGGGCGTACATTGGGGAACACATTTAGGTGATGATCAATCACCTGCCTCGGGACCCCCGCTAGCTGCTTGGGCTCCCATGCGAACACATCTTTGTTCGCGCGCATGAACTGCATCAGCACTTCCTCTTGGTCGGGGTCGAGGTTGGCACCTATGGTGAAGGTGGCTCCTGAGGACCCATCCTCCTCAACCGGCACCTGCTTGGTCTCCGCTTTGTCATGGGTGAACAACTGCTTCTTCTTGGTCGGTGCAGCCTCCTTGGCCTTGGGGGTGTCCGCGCCGGCAGGCTGCACTGCCGCAGTGGTCTTGAGGGCGAGCTTGAGTGCCAGTAGAGCATCCTTGGTATCTCCAGTTACGGTGAGGACGCCGCTGCTCCCAGGCATCTTCATGAGGTTGTAGGCCGGATGGGTCACCGCCATGAACTGGGCCAAGGCAGGGTATCCGAGGATGGCGTTGTACGGGAGGCTGATGTGGTGATGTCGAAGTTGACCAGCTCTGTGCGGAAGTTGTCGTGAGTGCCGAAGGTCACGGGGAGGTGGATCTGCCCCAGGGAGCTGGAGGAACCGCCTCCGACGCCCGAGAAGGGCTTGCTGGGTTGGAGCCATTCCAGTGGTACGTGTAGGAGGTTGAAGGCCTCCACCGAGAGCACGTTGAGGCCGGCACCACCGTCAATGACGGTCCTGGTGACGTCCACCTGGCAGATGGTAGGCATGCAAAGCATTGGGAGCGTACCCGAGCAGGCGGTGTTGATGGGGTGGTCGTCGGAGTTGAAGGTCAGGTCGGCCTTGGGTGCCGCCCAACCCGGGGGGGGGGGCTCCTTGCCGTGCGAGGGCAGCGCCGATCTGATGGAAGAACGGCTTGGCGTGGCGGTCTGAGGGTGGTGCCTGCTGATACGTCTCCAAGACTCCAACGTATCTATAATTTATGAAGCATTCATGCTATTTTATTATCTGTTTTGAATGATTACGGGCTTTATTATACACTTTTATATTACTTTTGGGACTAACCTATTAACCGGAGGCCCAGCCCATATTGCTATTTTATTTCCTGTTTCAGTATTTCGAAGAAAAGGAATATCAAACGGAGTCCAAACGGAATGAAACCTTTGGCAGCGTGATTTTTGGGAAGATTATGACCCAGGAGACTTGGAGTTGAAGTAAAGGAAGCGTCGAGGAAGCCACGAGATAGGGGGGCGCGCCCTCCACTCTGGTGGGCCCCTCGAGGCTCCCCCGACCGACTTCTTTCACCTATATAAGCCTACGGACCCTAAAAACATCGAAACAGAAGATAGATCGGGAGTTCCACCGCCGCAAGCCTCTGTAGCCACCAAAAACCTCTCGGGAGCCCGTTCCGGCACCCTGCCGGAGGGGGAACCCATCACTGGTGGCCATCTTCATCATCCCAGCGCTCTCCATGACGAGGAGGGAGTAGTTCACCCTCGGGGCTGAGGGTATGTACCAGTAGCTATGTGTTTGATCTCTCTCTCTCTCTATCTCGTGTTCTCTCTATGGCACGATCTTGATGTATCGCGAGCTTTGCTATTATAGTTGGACCTTATGATGTTTCTCCCCCTCTACTCTCTTGTGATGAACTGAGTTTTCCCTTTGAAGTTATCTTGTCGAATTGAGTCTTTAAGGATTTGAGAACACTTGATGTATGTCTTGCCGTGTTTATCTGTGGTGACAATGGGATTTCACGTGCCACTTGATGTATGTTTTGGTGATCAACTTGCGGGTTCGGCCCATGAACCTATGCATAGGGGTTGACACACGTTTTCGTCTTGACTCTCCGGTAGAAACTTTGGGGCACTCTTTGAAGTACTTTGTGTTGGTTGGATGAATCTAAGATTGTGTGATGCATATCGTATAATCATGCCCACGGATACTTGAGGTGACAATGGAGTATCTAGGTGACATTAGGGTTTTGGTTGATTTGTGTCTTAAGGTGTTATTCTAGTACGAACTCTTGAATAGATCGATCCGAAAGAATAACTTTGAGGTGGTTTCGTACCCTACCATAATCTCTTCGTTTGTTCTCCGCTATTAGTGGCTTTGGAGTGACTCTTTGTTGCATTTTGAGGGATTGTTATATGATCTATCTATGTTATTATTGTTGAGAGAACTTGCACTAGTGACAGTATGAACCCTAGGCCTTGTTTCCTATCATTGCAATACCGTTTACGCTCACTTTTATCATTAGTAACCTTGCTTTTTTTATATTTTCAGATTACAAAAATCTATATCTACCATCCATATTGCACTTGTATCACCATCTCTTCGCCGAACTAGTGCACCTATACAATTTACCATTGTATTGGGTGTGTTGGGGACACAAGAGACTCTTTATTTAGTTGCGGGGTTGTTTGAGAGAGACCATCTTCATCCTACGCCTCCCACGGATTGATAAACCTTAGGTCATCCACTTGAGGGAAATTTGCTACTGTCCTACAAACTTGTGGACTTGCAGGCCCAACAACGTCTACAAGAAGAAGGTTGTGTAGTAGACATCAAGCTCTTTTCTGGCGCCGTTGCCGGGGAGGTGAGTGCTTGAAGGTATATCTTTAGATCTTGCGATCGAATCTTTGTGTTTCTTGTTTTATCACTAGTTTAGTTTACAAAAGAAAAACTACAAAAAATGGAATTGAGTTTGCCTATTACGCTTCATCTTATTAATATCTTTCGTGAGTATGATGGAAAGGAAAATTGTGCTCAATTGCTAGATGAAGAATGCATTAGAATGTTTGGTACTAGATCTTTGTATGATGAGCATGATTGCAATGTTGTTAGTATGAATTCCTTGAATATTCATGATGCTAAAAATATGCAAAGCCACAAGCTTGGGGGTGCTATGTTTGATGAAGATGATATGTTTAGTCCCCCAAGTTTTGATGAGAATACTCATTATGATGAAATCATGCCTCCTATTTATGATGATTATATTGATGAAAGTGGGTTTGGAAGAGTGTCAATTTAGGAAGTAGTGATCCCACTATTTTGGAGGATGTTGAATCTTATTGTGATGAATATGAAAGTGGATTTGGAGAGGTCATGACTTTATTTAGTGATGAATCCACTATTTCGGAAGAGGTTCCAATTGATTATGAGAACAAAGTTGCTATCTATGATGATTATTGTGATGACTTGTATGCTATTGAGAATAATGATAACCATGAAACTTGTCATCATGATTTTAGTTTTCAATTGGATTATGCCTCACATGATAATTATTTTGTTGAGTTTGCTCCCACTACTATTCATGAGAAGAATTTTGCTTATGTGGAGAGTAGTAAATTTTCTATGCTTATAGATCATGAAAAAAATGCTTTAGGTGCTGGTTATATTGTTGAATTCATTCATGATGGTACTGAAAATTATTATGAGGGAGGAATATATGCTTGTAGGAATTGCAATAATGTCAAGTTTCCTCTCTATGTGTTGAAAATCTTGAAGCTATGCTTGTTTTACCTTCCTATGCTAGTTGATTATTGTTCCCATAAGTTGTTTGCTCACAAAATCCCTATGCATAGGAAGTGGGTTAGACTTAAATGTGCTAGTCATATGCTTCATGATGCTCCCATTATGTTTCAATTCTTATCTTTTAGGTGAGCATCATTGTCATCATCATGCCTAGCTAGAAAGGCATCAAAGAAAAGCGCTTGTTGGGAGACAACCCAACATTTATCCTTACTGTTTTTGTGTGTTCACATGATTATTCTACTGTAGTAATCATGTTTTATATCTTTGTTTCAATAAAGTGCCAAGTAAGACCTTTAGGATAGCTTACGGTGATAGTTGTGTTGATCCTGCTGAGAATCAGAAACTTTTGCACCCAGTAAATTAGTTTTGTTAATTCACAGAAATGTGCTTCTGATCTGATTATTTTTGCTCTGGATTTGTACACAAATTACTCAGGACTTCCAAATTTGGTAGGGTTTTTGGAGTTCAAGCAGTATACGTTTGATACAGATTACTACAGACTGTTCTGTTTTTGATAGATTCTGTTTTCTATGTGTTGTTTGCTTATTTTGATCAATCTATGAGTAGTATCAGAGGGTCTGAACCATAGAGAAGTTGGAATACAGTAGATATTACACCAATATGAATTTACAATGAGTTCATTACAGTACCTAAGCGGTGGTTTTATTTTCTTATACTAACGGAGCTTACGAGTTTTCTGTTGAGTTTTGTGTTGTGGAGTTTTCAAGTTTTGGGTAAAGATTCGATGGATTATGGAATAAGGAGTGGCAAGAGCCTAAGCTTGGGGATGCCCAAGGCACCCCAAGGTAATACTCAAGGACAACCAAAAGCCTAAGCTTGGGGATGCCCCGGAAGGCATCCCCTCTTTCGTCTTCATTCATCGGTAACTTTACTTGGAGCTATATTTTTATTCACCACATGATATGTGTTTTGCTTGGAGCATCATTTTCTTTTGTTAGTATTTGCTTGCTGTTATTTAGAATAATGTTTTTCATCTTTAGTTTCAATAAAAATGTCAAGGATAGCCTTTACCATGCTTATTTTGCTAGTATACATGTTGCTGTTTGAAAACAGAAAGTTTACCGCTGTTGCAAAAATTCCCTAGAAAAGTCAGAGAATGATATAATGTTGAAACTTTTTTGCATATTGAGATCTGATAAATCTTCTACAGCGTAATAGTTTTCTCATCATTTTTGGAGTTAGGGAAGTATTGATACTCTTGCATTCTTTACAGACTATGCTGTTTTGGCTGTTATGGTTGCATCGTTTGTATATGTTTGCTTGTTTAATGATTCTATTTATGGATGGGAGTATTAAATATGCAGAGGCATTTAGTATGCAATGTTGAATAATAATTTTAGTGATTTATTACAGTATAAAATGATAAGGTTTTGCATTGGTTTATACTAACCTATCTCACGAGTTCTTGTTGAGTTTGTTGTGGAACAGAGAAACCATGATATGAGAGGAATTAAGGAGACACAAAAGTTCAAGCTTGGGGATGCCCAAGGCACCCCAAGATAATATTTCAATAAGTCTCAAGCATCTAAGCTTGGGGATGCCCCATTAGGCATCCCACCTTTCTTCTTCAACAACTATCAGTTAGTATCGGTTCGAGCCTAAGTTTTTGCTTCTTCACATGAGTTGTGCTATCCTTGCAATGTCATTTTATTTTTGCTTGCTGTTTGAATACAATACCAAGATCTAAAATTCTTAAATTAGAGAGAGTCTTCACATAGTTATATAATTATCTAGCTACTCATTGATCATCACTTATATCTTTTTGGAGTAGTTTATCATTTACTCGTGTGCTTCACTTATATCCTATGAGTAAATTGTTGAATGAGTTGAATGTCATAAATCTGAAATTATATATGTCTCATTTGCTTACCCCATGGGGAGTAATGACTTAACATCTAAGAAGTAGAGGTTGTAAATTTATTGAAGGTTAGCAAGCATCGTATTGGTCATTTGAACAATTCATGAAAGAATATTGAAGGAAGAGAGATTTCACATATAAATACACTATCCTAGACATCTTTATAATTGGGAGCACTCATTAAGTATGAAATGCTAAAGAGTTGATGTTGGACAAGGAAGACAACGTAATGGGTTATGTTTTCTCACATCTCAATTAAAGTATATTGTCATGGATCATTCAAACATGTTGAGCTTGCCTTTCCCCCTCATGCTAGCCAAATTTCTTGCACCAAGTAGAGATACTACTTTTGCTTCCAAATATCCTTAAACCCAGTTTTTGCCATGAGTGTCCACTGTTGGGGAACGTAGCAATAATTCAAAATTTTCTACGCATCACCAAGATCAATCTATGGAGATTCTAGCAACAAGAGAGGGAGAGGATGAGTGTATCTTCATACCCTTGAAGATCGCGATGCGGAAGCGTTACAAGAACGCGGTTGGTGGAGTCGTACTCGCAGCGATTCAGATCGCGGTCGATTCCGATCTAAGCGCCGAATGGACGGCGCCTCCGCGTTCAACACATGTACAGCCTAGGGACGTCTCCTCCTTCTTGATCCAGCAAGGGGAGAGGAGAAGTTGAGGGAAGACTCCAGCAGCACGACGGCGTGGTGGCGATGGAGCTCGTGGTTCTCCGGCAGGGCTTCGCCAAGCACTACTACTACGGAGGAGGTGTTGGAGGAGGGAGAGGGCTGCGCCAGGGAAGAGGGAAACTCATGTTCTTGGCAGCCCCAAAAACCCCCACTATATATAGGGGAAGGGGAGAGGGGGCCGGCCCCCTCCAGATCCCATCTAGAGGGGAGGGGCGGCGGCCAGGAGGGGAGGCTTGCCCCCCAAGCAAGGTGGAGGCACCCCCCTCCCCTAGGATTTTCAACCCTAGGCGCCTTGGGCCCTTGGGGAGGGGCGCACCAGCCCACTAGGGGCTGGTTCCCTCCCATATTCAGCCCATCAAGCCCCCTGGGGCAGGTGGCCCCACCCGGTGGACACCTTTCGGTGGTCCTGGTACAATACCGATAACCCCCGAACTATTCCGGTGACTGAAACTGGACTTCCCATATATAAATCTTTACCTCCGGACCATTCCGGAACTCCTCGTGACATCCGAGATCTCATTTGGGACTCCAAACAACATTCGGTAACCACATACAAACTTCCTTTATAACCCTGGCATCATCGAACCTTAAGTGTGTAGACCCTACGGGTTCGGGAATCATGCAGACATGACCGAGACAGCTCTCTGGCCAATAACCATCAGCGGGATCTGGCCCATGTTGGCTCCCACATGTTCCACGATGATCTCATCGGATGAACCACGATGTCAAGGATTCAAGCAATCCCGTATACAATTCCCTTTGTCAATCGGTATGTTACTTGCCCGAGATTCGATCGTCGGTATCCCAATACCTCGTTCAATCTCGTTACCGACAAGTCACTTTACTCATTTCGTAATGCATGATCCCGTGACTAACTACTTAGTCACATTGAGCTCATTATGATGATGCATTACCGAGTGGGCCCATAGATACCTCTCCGTCATACGGAGTGACAAATTCCAGTCTCGATTCGTGCCAACCCAACAGACACTTTCGGAGATACCTGTAGTGCACCTTTATAGCCACCTAGTTACGTTGTGACATTTGGTACACCCAAAGCATTCCTACGGTATCCGAGAGTTGCACAATCTCATGGTCTAAGGAAATGATACTTGACATTAGAAAAGCTTTAGCAAACGAACTACACGATCTTGTGCTATGCTTAGGATTGGGTCTTGTCCATCACATCATTCTCCTAATGATGTGATCCCATTATCAATGACATCCTATGTCCATGGTCAGGAAACCATAACCATCTATTGATCAACGAGCTAGTCAACTAGAGGCTCACTAGGGACATGTTGTGGTCTATGTATTCACACATGTGTTACGGTTTCCAGTTAATACAATTATAGAATGAACAATAGACAATTATCGTGAACAAGGAAATATAATAATAACCATTTTATTATTGCCTCTAGGGCATATTTCCAACATCCACCATACCTACCTATATGCGGTATTTACCTGCCGTTCCAAGTAAATTTGCATGTGCCAAACTCTAAACCTTCAAATAATAATATGTTTTGTATGCCTGAATCGCTCATGTAGTGACTAGGGGCTGTCAGTATCTTCCATGCTATGTGGGTTATTCTCAAGATGAGTGGACTCCGCTCACCATGCACGAGAAAAATGGCTGGTAACCGGGATGCCCAGTCCCATGATCAAAAGATCAAAATCAAATCAAAAATAATTGCAAACAAAACTACCCCAAGTTTGATGTTAGTTGGAGGCACCCGTTATTTCGGGCAAGCCATGGATTGATGATTGTTGGTGGAGGGGGAGTAAAAACTTTTACCATTCTGTTTGGGAACCGCCTATAATGTATGTAGTATGGAAGATATTGGGAACTCTTGGTTGTTATGTTGACAATGAGATCATACCTCTCAAAATTATTTATCTCTATTTCAAAATTGAGCTCTGGCACCTCTGCAAATCCCTGCTCCCCTCTGTGAAGGGCCTATCTTTTACTTTATGTCTTTTACTTTATGCAAGAGTCAAGGTGATCTTCACCTTTCCCTTTTTCATTTTATCCTTTGGCAAGCACCTCGTGTTCGAAAGATCCTGATATATATATGTATATATATCCAATTGGATGTAAGTTAGCATCAACTATTATTGTTGACATCACCCAAAGGTGAATACGTTGGGAGGCAACACTATAAGCCCCTATCTTTCTCAGTGTCCGATTGAAACTCCATAACCATTAGTATTGCGTGAGTGTTAGCAATTGTAGAAGACTATATGATAGTTGAGTATGTGAAGTTTGCTAAATCAAAGCTCTGACTTAGACCCTTCCTGAAAATAAGATGAATTGCAATTGTTTGATGACTAAGAATGAAGTTTGCTAGTTTTATGGTCTATGCTTTAACATGTGAATTGCTTGTTACTTGTTCGTGAGAAGTTTTATGAGATGAACTACTGTTATGACATATAATCATGCTAGAAAAGGTGATTGAAATTATCATTGATCAAACTTGTGCACCTTCTAGCATTCACACTTCATAAATTCTTTCTTTTCTCATTTACCTACTCGAGGACGAGTAGGGATTAAGCTTGGGGATGCTGATACGTCTCCAACGTATCTATAATTTATGAAGCATTCATGCTATTTTATTATCTGTTTTGAATGATTACGGGCTTTATTATACACTTTTGTATTACTTTTGGGACTAACCTATTAACCGGAGGCCCAGCCCATATTGTTGTTTTATTGCCTGTTTCGGTATTTCGAAGAAAAGGAATATCAAACGGAGTCCAAACGGAATGAAACCTTCGGCAACGTGATTTTTGGGAAGATTATGACCCAGGAGACTTGGAGTTGAAGTAAAGGAAACGTCAAGGAAGCCACGAGATAGGGGGCGCGCCCACCCCCCTGGGCGCGCCCTCCACTCTCGTGGGCCCCTCGAGGCTCCCCCGACCGACTTCTTTCGCCTATATAAGCACTACAAAAAAAAGACACATCCGTGACATTTTGGGCCGAACGAATTTTTTTCTGTCATACATATGACACTTCTATGACGATAATTGTGACAAAACCCGGTATCATCATAGATGTGGTGGGATCCTACTTCTATGACAAAAAATCATGACAGAAAATGGGCTTTTCGTCCTGGGCGGGCCAGAGACGCAGCTGCATGACATTCTTTGGGCCGTCCATGATGAAAAAAATCGTGGTAGAAGCGAGGGGGAGGAAAATTTCGGGGAGTTGCCGGTTACGGTGGGAGGTCGGGGGCCGAGCAATGCGCGTTTCTCTTGTACGTACGTGCGTGTGTGTGAGGCGTTGGCTCTAACTGAACCCGAGCGAGGTGTTGGGCTCTAACTGAACCCGACAGATTGCACTGCAGGCTACGCGTTACTAAACCCGAGCGATCGATCGATGGCTGTTAACTGAACCCGATGGAGCGATTCCTTCGCTACTGCTGCTAACTGAAGCCGATCGGTGCTGCCTCTGGGATGAACAGTGAGCGTTGCGGGGGAGGGGGGTTGGATGAACAGTAGCGGTGGCGTTGCCTCTGGATGAACAGGAACTCGTGGTGTGGAGGGCTGGATGAACAGTAGACAATGGAGGGATGGCCATGGAGGGGTGGTTGAACAGGACCCCGTGGTGTGGAGGGCTGGATGAACAGTAGACGGTGGAGGGGTGCCCGTGGAGGGGTGGTTGAACAGTAGCCGGTGGAGTAGCACGCGGTGGAGGTTGGATGAACAGGAGCCCGTAGAGGCTGGAGGAGGTCAACGATAGCCCGTGAAGGCTTGAGGAGGTCGACGGTGGAGATGAATAGTATCCTGTGGAGTCCCGTTTTGCGGTACGCCACACCCCTCCCGATGAACAGGACCCCCGTTTCGACCGTAGGAGGTCCGTTTCATCCGTTTTGCGGTACGCCACACCCCTCCCGATCAACAGGACCCCCGTTTCGACCATAGGAGGTCCGTTTCCTCCGTTTTGCGGTACGCCACACCCCTCCCGATCAACAGGACCCCCGTTTCGATCGTAGGAGGTCCGTTTCCTCCGTTCTACGGTACGCCAGGCCTCGTTTCCATCGCCTGTTCCATCCAAGCCGGTTGGCTCCCACGCATTCCGTTGCCTCCCCATGAACACGATGCATTCTGTTGCCTCCCCATGAACACAACGCATTCCATTGCCTCCCCATGAACACGACGCATTCCGTTGCCTCCCCATGAACACGAGCCCTCGCCATACGTATGCGCGACTAGGCGTTCGAGATCCCGCCTGTATGTACACGTACGTGGCTGTATTTTCTTTCTTGCACCCTGACCGCTGTACGTACGTGTACATGCTACGTGCGCGCCTCTACTACGACACGTACGCGCCTCTACTACGACACGTGCGCGCCTCTACATCGACCAGTATATATGTACGTACACGTTCGCGACCAGAATGACAACGCTACGTACGCTTCGACCAGGTGGGTCCCGACTGTCAGGCAGTTCCTTGCGTGCGAAAATGTAGCTGGTGGGTCCCAGCAGTCAGAGGGGCGAATCGTTTTTTTTTGCCCGGACGCACTTCCTTTGCGTGCGAAGATGTAGCTGGTGGGTCCCAGCAGTCAGGGGGCGAATCATTTTTTTTGCCCAGACGCACTTCCTTGCGTGCGAAGATGTAGCTGGTGGGTCCCAGCAGTCAGGGCGGCGAATAGTTTTTTTTGCCTGGACGCACTTCCTTGCGTGCGAAGATGTAGCTGGTGGGTCCCAGTAGTTAGGGGAAACTTTTTTTCACAAAATACGGTGGCCCGTCCGGCGGGTCCCCGCTGTCAGGTGGAGGAATCATTATTTTCCGCGTAATAAGGAGGCACTTCCTTGCTGCGGCCGTGGACCCAGCTGTCAGCCTCTCCACGTACAGTCCACGTCCGATGGAAGTCGTTCCTTGACCACATTGACCACGCCGCACCGAGAGCACCACGGCGGTGGACGACGGCGAGGCCTAGGAAGGGGACGACTCGGAGCCGGGGAAGACGCAACAGTGGATGCCCACACGAAGAGGAGTACGAGGGTTCACTGGTTCGGCTGCGGTGTGAGGCCGCTGTCGCCGTAGATTAACAGGGGGTGTGGGTGAGTAGAGGGATGGCCTAGCTAGCGGTGGGAGTAGTAGGGGGCGGTGAGGCCTCCGCGGCATCACAGCCGGCCACGGGAGGGAGGAGCACGCGGCACGACCGGCGCTGGTTTGGGCGGCTGGAGCAAGAAGACCAAAGGTTGAAGAAGCACTACAACCGTTGGATGAACATCGTACGGTAACATGAGCTAGAATCATTCATATTGACTAAGTTGACAAAGCCCTCCGTCCCCGTCAACTTGGTAGACCCACAAGTCAGCCTCCCAGTATGCTGGGTTCCAGCTGGCAGGGGGAGTATTCATTTTTTTGTGCGTAATAAGGAGGCACTTCCTTGCGTGCGAAGATAGCTGGTGGGTCTGCCAAGTCAGCGGGGGGCACGTTTTTTTCACGAAATACAGAGGCCCTTCCGGTGGGTCCCAGATGTCAGGTGGAGGAATCATTATTTTGCACATAATAAGGAGGCATTTCCTTGTGTGCGGCCGTGGACCCAGTTGTCAGCCTCTCCACGCACAGTCTACTTCCGATGGTGTCGTTCATTGACCACGTTGACCATGCCGCACCGAGCGCATCCAAGGTGGTGGACGACGGCGAGGCCCCGGACAGCAACGAGCCGGAGATGGGAAGATGCGGGAGTAGAGTCGCAGACGGAGAGGTGTACGAGGGTTAACTGGTTCTAGTGTGGTGTGGTTCGGCAGTCGGTGGAGAAGAACAGGAGGTGTGGAGGGTTGGAGGGATGGCCTGGCCAACGGTGGAGTAGCGCTTCATAGCGAAGCGTGCTAAGCAGAGCTGCTAGTAGCAGGAGGCGGGAGGTGGTCCTGGCGGCGCTGGAGGAAGAAGATGAGAGATTGAAGATGGATGCCGGCCGTTGGATGTAAATCCAACGGCTAACATGTCAGAATCATTTGTTGACTAAATTTACAACGACTTGCGTTGGCTTCGACCTATTGGCCCACATTTCAGCCTCCAAAAATGTGGCACGTATTCAACCCATTTTTTCAGAATTTACAGTCTTTTTTTGCGTGGTAGAATTTACAGTCAATTTGATCTTTTTTTTGAATTACATCCCTTAGCTGTGCTGGGTGAACAATTAATGTAGCTTTCATGCGGCCCATTTATTTTATTTCCTAAAAAATTACAGGCCATTTGCACTTTATCTAGATACATGATTTTGCTGGGCTGATTCTAATTATAATGTTGGGTTGGGCCAGCAATGTTATCAAAAAATAAAAAAGGGCTGAGCATTTTGTTATAAATATTTTTAAATAATAAGTGATATTATTACATTCGTCCTTACATCTTACCAAGCTTTTGTACACAATCACTCGGATTTTCGTGCCAAAACAATCCAGGATTTTATTTGTTAAGAAATTATTTTTATAAGTTAATAAGATGTGGGATATTGTTTTCTTACATATGTAAGTATCTGCTAAATATATGATGACAATAAAAATAATATATAATAACATATAAAATAATTTAAATATATATAATATAGTTAAAAGGGAAACATAAGTTATACCTGGCGTTCCTATTCTTATATAGAAAAATAGAACAGACCTCTATGTTTTCTTCAAAAAAATACATAAATTGGGCTGCAAAAAATAATACCTCGGATGGGAGGTCCATAGGCCGGTCGATACATGACGGCCCTAAGAAAATACAAACAGGCCCGCCTGAGGTCGTGGGCTGCGCATGTTAAAAATGAAAGCCTAGACGGGGCAGCCCAAAACCACGTCCAACACTTGCCAAAACTCCGTCCCTCGTTTTCTCTGTGTTTCCCACACTCAACATTGTGTGGGCATTTTGACTGTGCATCATATGAAGATGTGCTATGCATGAATGTTGATCAGCATGATGTTAACTGGTTGGTAGTTCCATTTTCGACCACGAATAAAACTTCCAACATGATGTTAACCCTGTTTGAAAAGGCCGTGTTAATATAAATGCTCTGCCTCTGAAAGTTGCAGTTTCTTATCTGAAACTGAACTTGCAGTTTCTTATCTGAAACTGAAACTTGCAGTTTCTTCTCGTCTTCACTTTTATACTCCTATGAAACTACATTTTTTAAGTGCTAAAAATAGATCTCTAGAATTCATAAAATTCTTCATATGCTCAATACTGCAAATATGAAATTCAAAAGACATTCATATCTGAAAGTACTCTCAAAATACACAACACAAAACACAATTCACAACCTGCAAATACTGACAACCCTAAGCTCCTCCTGACAATTCACAACCTGCCCGACTATTGGGCTGGGGGGCAGTCCCCTCCTATTCCTCGGCGGCAGACAGCCGCCCCGTGAGACGATGTGAACGGCGAGGGAGACGATGGCGGGGAAGCGTCGTTGGGCCAACTGCTTTTCTCCTCTTGTAGTTGGGTTCGGTCGACGAAGACTCCACCGGCTCGCTCTGGCAGGACACCCTCACAAACGGCACCCTGTAGATGCTCGATCCTTCAATCTCTGGTGGATGCTCCATCTGAGATTGATACTCCCACCACCGCTCCCTCATGATCGGATTCGGTGAATCTATTTGCTCCATGGCCCAGAGGAGCAGCTCTATGTACTCCGGCGCGACTCCCTCCGGGAGTATCGCCGCCTTTTCGCTCTGTTGCAGATATTTGGCCATGGATGTCGCCGTCGCCGCTAGTTGGTCCTTGTTGTCAAACCAAGACTGTATCTCCAACATCCTAGCTAGCTTCACAAGGTCGCCGTCTGCGATCCTCACGTATCGGTTGTACTCCTCCATCGATCTACTTCTCCACAGCACCTTCACTCACCGGCGGTGGTTTTTGAATGGAAGAGGAGAGGAGCGGCACTGGTTTTGGATTAGAACGGGAGAGGAGCGACGCTGGTTTTGGACTAGAACAGGAGATGAGGGGCGGTGGTTTTGAAATGGAAGAGGAGAGGAGCGGCGCTGGATTTAGATTGGAACAGGAGAGGAGCGGCTGTGGATTTAGATTGGAACAGGAGAAGAGCGGAAGAGCGGCGCTGGTCTTGGAAGTATTTTTTTGTTGTTTTGCGTATTTTGGGTCAAAGTTTGACCACGTACTGTATGTGACAAGCAAAATGTGAATGCATGTCACCAAAAATTGTATCGTTTGGTTCGTATCTGAATGTACTTTCAAATTATATTATTTTTGCAACATATAACATATATTTTATGTGTGAAAATCATGGTCAATTATGACCCAGAATAAAAGGGCGACTAGTTAATGTGGGGTCACTTTCTTAATTGAAGGGTAAATTGATTTTGATTTTGATCCAGTCACAACGAAGCCGGCCCTCTCGCCCAATCCTAAATCGCTGCCGCACGCTCCTCTCCCTCTTCTCCATTGCAAAACTACCGCCTCTCCTCTCCATCATCTCCATTCCAAAACCACTGTCTCGCCTCTCCCTCTTCTGATCTTCTCCATTGCAAAACCACCTCCTCTCCTCTCCATCATCTCCATTCCAAAACCACCTCCTCTCCTCTCCATCATCTCCATTCCAAAACCACCGTCTCGCCTCTCCCTCTTCTGATCTTCTATCCATTGCAAAACCACCTCCTCTCCTCTCCATCATCTCCATTCCAAAACCACCTCCTCTCCTCTCACTCTTCTCTATTGCAAGACCACCGTCTCTCCTCCCATCTTCCAAAGCTAGCACCGGACCACTCAGAACGACATCTATGGAGAGGATGCAGCAGCGAATCAGGCAGATCGCCGGCAGCGACTAGGCAAAGTTAGCCAGGTTGAAGGAGATCCTTAGTTGGTTTGACAATGAGTGGGACATTTCGAGGACGGTGCGGGCCATGTGGCAATGTATGCGAAAGAGCGAGACGGCAGCGATGAGGGCGACGATGTACATGTACTCCTCGGCGGCAGTCACACCGCAGTCCTCTGAGTTCATCGAGTATCTCATATGGGTGATGGAGCAAATAGATTCACCCGAGGCGACAGTCAAACGGAGGTGGTGGGCGTACAGGTCGAAGGTCGAGCACCCAGAGGATAACGAAACGATCGAGTATGGTGTGCCGTTCGTGAGGGTGCGGAGCCAGCCGGAGCCACAGGAGTATTCGTTCTCCCACCGCAAGAGGAGGCCGGATGGCGCGACGTTGCTTCCCCGACGTTCTCCATGGTTCCCTCGATGCTCGCCTCGTTTCAACGGCGGCGGTAGGGTTTAAGGTAAGCTTCGCACTAACCTAATCTTCCACCTGCTCATGCTTACAATCAGTGTGACAGCTAATGAAAATCATACTTACAATCAGTCTCCGAGTACTGCGCCAATCACCCTAAAATAGCTCTGGACCTTTGGGTCAAAGTTGTGACACAGTGTACAAATAAAGAAAAATAGATTGGTGCTTCTTTCAGAAAAGAGTACTCCCTAGAAAACTGCCAATATAAGCTACTAGTATTTGGTTAGAGGATTTGCTGCCGAGAAAGATCCGTCCACAGAGAGCGCCACACATCCCACTGGTCGTGGTGGATGTCAATGCGTGCATGCAGCATGGTTGGTGTCGGTAATTTTTACTTGGCACACCTCGCACTCTGCATATATGTCGGTTCCATACGTACATTTGTGCAGTTCCACCAAAATGCAGCTGAATAACCCTGTTTGCACAGATAATGAAAAAGCGTGATTACGTTATAGTGGCACTAGTTGATGAAACACACAAAATAAATAGAAGAAAATATTGCGATAGTATCATAGTATGCCATGCTGCGAGAGAAAGATGGGCCCTGCGACGCCTCATACGGTACGCCTCATACTGGACATCGTCCCAAGTATCCCAGACACACCTTCTGCCAGTGATGAACATCAGCGTACAACAGTAGTACAAGGAGGCGCCTTGAGACATTCAAATCTCTATTTTTGTACATATCAACTAAAATTAAGCACCCCAGTTTGCAGAAATGCTTAAACATTAACAATGGGACTAGTTGATGAAACATACTTTAACAAAGAGAAGCACTTTTTTTATCTACATTGGAAATGAAATGATAGATATGACACTCACTCTATTTTAACTGTATTATTACTTCATTTTATCAGTGACACTTGGGTCGAGCAGGTGGCAAACGAGGTGTACCGTGCGTCGCAAGGATGGAGGCCGGGGGTGCTTAGACTGGGATGCTGAAGCTGGCTCTTTCAGTCACCAACATGGATGATTCAATTCATGGGACCTTTTGGTGCAGTTCACCTAAAATGAAGCAATGTCCCGTGAGCTAGTAGCTTCTTCTTCAAATTTTTTAAGAAAAGGGCTCCAGCCCCGGTTCCATTTCCATCAGAAAACGAAACCCACAGAGCTTATTCTTCATTAGTTGCAATAAAATTGAGCAACATCAAGGTTGGTTGTGAAGCTCCTGGAATGCTCAACTATAATTTGGATATCATTTGTGCAGTTCAACTAAGATCGAGCGTGAAATGTATATCTCTGTTTGCACAAAAAGGTGGAAAGGAGGGTGACTAACAAGTGATGAAACATGCATCAAATGAAAAGAAGCATGTTCCTTATCTGAATGGCAATCCTACAAGGATAGTAGCAATTTCTAAAGCAGTGGCATTGCTAGATATTAGTGTGGGCATTAGGATTAACTATGACAACCGTTAAATACGACATTACTTTGGGCACGGGAGAGTAGGCGGACTAGGACAGTTGCATTTCTAACGAAAAGAACCAACTTATCTTAATGGGAAATTTTAGCAGGACATGTAAAGAAGTGCCATTGATTCATATTACTGGAGGCATTACATTGAAAATAAAATTGGTTTAACGTGTCCTTACTTTTAACAGTGCGACTGCTACATTTTACCAGGGGCATTACATAAGAGTGGCTCGGGGCAACAAACATCAGAACAAGATATCTGGGTTGGTCCCATTTTTGTTCGGTGTAGCCACCTTATACTGTGTGAGGCTAGCAAATCTAGTGCTGGACTTACTCTATTGACTTGTCCCCCAGTCCCCACTTTCTTTCCTTTTTCAACCAATAGATCGGGTTTATATTAAGTTTGTACTGTGTTTCCTTTTATTTCCCTATTAGACCTAGAGACCAGTTGGATAGCCAGTCTCTGCTACTTTTCGCCCCCATTATTTCCTCTTTCGACCAAGTCCTAGATTCAGGTAACAAATCCTCCCCCACCCCCACCCCCGCCCCCTTTCCTCCTTGTTTGAACCAAGTAGTACTAGATTCGAGTGCATGAACTAGTTTTACCTCTTAAACGTAAAAAAATTAGGTGGTTTTCGAATAGCTGATCGATCCTACCTACGAGGGGGCCTGAGAAATAGTAAAAGTTACAAATGCAGCAACGTCAGGAGCTCGGGAAGTAGAGCAAGGCCGGTTTTGAAGGAAGTTATACCTGATGGTCGCCGGGATGTCGCTAGGTGGGCGGCGGGAGGCCGGATCTGCCCACACTTCGGCAGCGAGGAAGAAGGGGTCGGAGGCCCTCCCTCGCCAGCGGTGCTTGGGAGAGAACGGCAAGGCAGGCTGATCGGGACGCGCCCAGCAGTGGGTAAGAGCCGTCGCCGAGGACGACCGCGTGAACGTTGCACCTTCTCACCTTCCCCAGCGGAGAGGATCCGGCTGGATCTGTGACCAGCGGTGAGCAGAGAGAGAGAGAGTGTGTGGCCACCGCTGTCGTGTTTAGATCTGGAGAGGCCAAGACAGTGTGAAGAGAGCAACACTAGCAAGCAAGCGCAGAGGCTCCTACCTATATAGTGGAGTAGTACTTAGTTTTCTTTTGTCTACTGGAGCTGGCTTGACCTCATCAATGATTGTTGAGAAGTCTTCATGCACGTGGCCCGGAGGTGCAGTTGTCGTCATTTTGATCTGAAGCGCCGGATTATAACATATAACACAAAAAAATGCCACATGACAAGAAATCATAACCTCACTGCCCAAAGGAGACAACATGAATCCCGACGGACAAACTAGACGAGGAACAAAGCTCAAATTAAAGATAAACTCGTAGAAAAGGGGACCGTCGATAGATGTCCTAATTAACATAGCCGGCTTGATCTAGATGGCAGCCGAGTAGTCACTGTTCGTGCATGTGCCCCCAATGACTAGCCCAACTCAGTTGTCACTGTTTAACCCTCGTAGTGATCCGAAGCACATGACACATAATTTTGCGAGATGACAAGAAACCTTTTTTTTAGATTTCTCACCACAACTACAGCCATGTACAACATAGCCTGCACGATATGTAGATGATAGCCAATCCAGGCGTGTCTGCTAGAGTCTGGTCACATGCATGGACGAACTGATCTTCCGTGTCTTGCAGGGATCGTCCAGGCACCAATGTAGTACAACACTTCTCTAGTACTATCGCTCGTCTCCCTCTTCTATTAAGTCACCCGACTTGCGGGGCCGGGGAGTGTGCCTATGGTCGGTTCTCAATTGCCGTCCCACATGTGAGTGCAAACGCAATATGACGCGCGTTCCATTCGGAGAGCAGCGTGCCAGACCGAGCGACCGTCTGGGGTGCGACGCGAACGCGGCGGGCGTGCTGTATACTCCGTACATGTGTACCGCCGTTTTCTAGACGCTTTGCTCCATGGCGCGGGCGCAATCCATGGATACAAAATTAGTATAATGTATACTATTTAAAAGTTGAGGGCGGGGTTTTTCCTGCCCGTTAGACGGCGGGACAGTTCCGCCTAGTCGGTTCGACAGAGACGCGAGAAGACGAGGGAGTAGGCTGCTGCAAACGTAGGGCTGTGTGATTTGACAGCGAGTTACTGCTGGACAGGTGGGGCCCCGTGATTTGACTTGCCATTATCATTTTAACTGCGGCGCTACGACCGGCGTGAGTCTCCCGATTCCTGACCACCTCCACATAGGTGCCTCTCCCAATGCTCCACCATGTAGTAGTAGAGGCTGGCTCTTGCATGAGAGCCCACTTCTCCACTTTTTCCTTGCCTCTCTTTCCTCCACATATGCAAAAATGCCATGTAGAGCGCACTATTGTACTTACTTGCTCCTACAGGTGCTTAAGCTTGCCACATAGGCATAAAGTCTAATGTGGCAAGTTAATCAAGAAGAGAGAGACTAGTTTGGTGACCCAAGGAAGAAACGGTGCTAAGCGCGTGTACCTAGGTGAAAAGACAATTTTGAGTCTATAGCTAATTAAATGAAGCAAACTTAGCAACACCATTTCATTGGAAGAGGTCACTCCTTGGAAAATGCAATAAATACTAGTACTCACTGTGTCCCATTATATAAGAACGTTTTTGACACTACACTAGCTAGTGTCAAAAACATTCTTATATTATGGGACGGAGGGAGTACGAAGAAAGAGATAGAGAGGAGTAAAAAAATACACTTATAGCCAACCTTATAGCCAACCTTGTTGTAGTATGAGTGACTAAGTGATGACTATGTATGACATGCCAACATCAGATAGCCTAACGCACTGTGTTAAAACTCCAAGGGCGCGACCGCGCGAGCGACGCGACGGTCGTGGTAGGCGCGACCATGATACGGGCTGCTGGCAGCCCTTGGATCTGAGATCAAACGGTCGTATGCTAAGTTGCTGAAAATTTGCAGAATAACCCTCCAGGATAGGATATTCACCCATAGGTCTAGAATCACGCCATGCAACCGTTCGATCTCAGATCCAAGGGCTCTCGGAAGCCCGTATCATGGGAGAATGGAAAGCCACTACCCTGCCGTTCGCACGCTGGCAGTTCGCTCCTACTCTTTCTGGCACGTCATTTAATACTACGGCGGTTCGCTCCTAGTCGTCCCGTCCATTCACATTACGGCAGTTCCACTAATCCTAACCCTCCTCCCAAATCAATGGCATCCCAAATCTCCCCGATCGGCGGTGAGTACAAGGTTAGAACCATCACCGACGATGAGTTCGACGTCATCTACACCCGTACTTCCGCGACGGTGAAAGGATGCCTTTCTCGCTTCAGACGCATGTTCGAAAACTCACATGATGAGTGGGTCGCTGGGCTAGATGTTGAGTACACCACAGTCGTGGGACGAGAGAAGGATCTGAAGGACGAAGAGAGGAAGAAGCCCGCCGTGATCCAGGTTTGCGTACATAACGTTTTCTTGGTCTACCACATATGCCATGCCGACGTTGAGTGCCAGGATTTTAAGAACTTCCTCGAGGACAAAACAGTCAAATTCGTTACTGTAGACTTTAAGAACGACAAAGAAGTCCTGCGTCGGATAGGCCTCGTTGTAGGAAACCCCTTCAACCTCCAGAAGAATCGGCTGGTGCCCTCTCGTCAGCCCTCAATGTTGACCCTGGCAGGAGCCATGGTTCATCCTTCGTACCGCAAACTGGAGAAACCTCATTACAGGTTTCATCATCATGCATGGCAGCGGAATGTACTAGATATAGACCACATCTAGTATGCTGCAATGGATGGCTACCTTTGTTTCAATATCTACAAGGGTTGGATGAAGAGCAACAGCCAAGTTGGCGGTTCAAGCAAAGAAGTATCGGCCAAGAGGAAGAGGGACAAGGACGAAGTCGAGGACGTGGACGAGGACTCCGAGTAAGGTGGCAGTGTCGTTGCTCAAGGCGGTTCTAAACTTCTAATGCAGTGTCTACCGGATTAGTTGCATAGTTTAATTTCAGGTGTGATTAGTTTAATTTGAGGGGTGTGTTGTGCTGAGCCCCCAGCAGAACTATGTTATGTTTCTTCTCGTTACTTTAACTCTTTAGTATGTACATACTAGTACTAGTATTTTAGCACCCCAATTAAGCACGTACTAGCTTTTTTAATAGTACTATATGCATAATTTAGCGACGAGCGCTCTCTATATGTACCACCTTTCTTTTAAATTTCAATTTTTGCTCCATGGCGCAATCCATCGATAGTGGAGTACTACTGTACAAAAGTATACATTTTTTAAAAGGCTAGCATACTGTTCATCATATATATATATATATATGTATATATATAGCCAGTTAAATTCCCAACCTAGAACGACGTGCATGCCATGTAGTAAACCGATCCGGAGGAAGTATAGTAAAAATGAGGTGATTTTACCCAGCGATCGGCGGGGGAGCATGGCCTGTCATGCGGTCCCACGTGTCATGATGTACCAAGGCGATGCGCGTGTCCCTCTTGAGGCAGAAGCAATACTAGTACGTGGTTTGAGATGATGTCAAACCGAAGTGTGAAATAATGGTTGCTTCGTCCGTCTGGGAAGGTGCGACATTGTGATTTGACGTCTCATTGCTCATTACTAACACTGGTCCGGTACGAGTGGGGTGCGTCCCCCCTGCTGTTCTGCACTGTTATTTGGTGCTTGAAACGTCGACCCGGTTGCACATGAGATGAACCCCACATCCTTTGTCAAAATAAACAACATCCCGATCAATGCATTTCACTCTTCCGTGCAACGGACGGGCACCTTACTTGCTCCTATAGGTGCTTAAGCTTGCCACATAGGCATAAAGTCTGATGTGGCAAGTTAATCAAGAAGAGAGAGACTAGTTTGGTGACCCAAGGAAGAAACGGTGCTAAGCGCGTGTACCTATGTGAAAAGACAATTTTGAGTCTATAGCTAATTAAATGAAGCAAACTTAGCAACACCATTTCATTAGAAGAGGTCACTCCTTAGCAAATGCAATAAATACTAGTACTCCCTGTGTCCCATAATATAAGAACGTTTTTGGCACTACACTAGTGTCAAAAATGTTCTTATATTATGGGACGGAGGGAGTACGAAGAAAGAGATAGAGAGGAGTAAAACAAATACACTTATAGCCAACCTTATAGACAACCTTGTTGTAGTATGAGTGACTAAGTGATGATTATGTATGACATGCCAACATCAGATAGCCTAACGCACCGTGTTAAATCTCCAAGGGCGCGACCGCGCGAGCGACGCGACGGTCGTGGTAGGCGCGACCATGATACGGGCTGCTGGCAGCCCTTGGATCTGAGATCAAAAGGTCGCATGCTAGGCGCGCATGCTAAGCACGTTGGCAGTTCGCTCCTACTCGTCCCCGCACGTCCTTTAATACTATGGCGGTTCGCTCCTTGTCGTCCCGTCCATTCACATTATGACAGTTCCACTAATCCTAACCCTCCTCCCAAATCCATGGCGTCCCAAATCTCCCCGATCGGCAGTGAGTACAAGGTTAGAACCATCACCGGCGATGAGTTCGACGTCATCTACACTCGTTCTTCCGCGACGGTGAAAGGATGCCTTTCTCGCTTCAGACGCATGTTCGAAGACTCACATGATGAGTGGGTCGCCGGGCTAGATGTTGAGTACACCACAGTTGTGGGACGAGAGAAGGATCTAAAGGACGAAGAGAGGAAGAAGCCCGCCGTGATCCAGGTTTGCGTGCATGACTTATGCTTGGTCTACCACATATGCCATGCCGACGTTGAGTGCCAGGATTTTAAGGAGTTCCTCGAGAGCAACCTAGTCAAATTCGTTACTGTAGACTTTGGTAACGACAAAGAAGTCCTACGTCGGATAGGCCTCGTTGTAGGCAACACCTTCGACCTCCAAAAGAATCGGCTGGTGTCCTCTCGTCAGCCTTCAATGCTGACCCTGGCAGGAGCCATGGTTCATCCTTCGTACGGTAAACTGGAGAAACCTCCATACATGTTTCATCGTCATGGATGGAAGCGGAATGTACTAGATATAGACCACATCCACTACGCTGCAATGGATGGCTACCTTTGTTTTAATATCTACAAGGGTTGGATCAAGAGCAACAACCAAGTTGGCGGTTCAAGCAAAGAAGTATCGGCCAAGAGGAAGAGGGACAAGGACGAAGTCGAGGACGTGGACGAGGACTCCGAGTAAGGTGGCAGTGTCGTTGCTCATGGTGGTTCTAATGCAGTGTCTACCGGAATAGTTGCAAAGTTTAATTTCAGGTGTGCTTAATTTAATTTGAGGGGTGTGTTGTGCTGAGCCCCCAGCAGAACTATGTTATGTTTCTTCTTGTTACTTTAACTCTTCAGTGAGTACATACTAGTATTTCTTACATTTCATATTTTAGTTGGTATAGTACTACCACTCATTTATTCACATTATATACGTACAATATATATGGCCAACATCATATAGCCAGCAGTTTAGTTGTCAAAGAATTTCAGGGTGCTTAGTTTTGTCAAAGAATTCCAGGGTGCTTAGTTTTATTTGAGGGTGGGTTGTGCTGGACACCACCATTATTGTGACTAGCCTTTTTAATAGTACTATATTCATAATTTGGCGACGAGCGCTCTCTATATGTACCACCTTTTTTTTAATTTCAAGTTTTGCTCCATGGCGCAATCCATCGATACTACTGCTGTACAATATACATTTTTTAAAGGCTAGAGGGCGGGGGCAGTCTAGCTTGGTCGGTTTCACGAGAGGCGAGGGCCTTTGTGATTTGACGGCTCATTACTGCTGGAAGGCGGGGCCTTGTGATTTGACTGCTCATATAAATGCGCCGACGACCTGATCGAGGAGGAGCAAAGAACCGTGCGGTATACTCAAGTTTTCCACTGGAGTAGTACTGCGACGGAGGAGCACGAAACATGGCAGCCCAGTGCCATATGGCGATAAAAAATGATCTAATTTGCTAGTCATCTCATTGTTAGCATTGTTCTATTCATTCCCTCAAAAAACAAAAAACATTGTTCTATTCATGCCTCGCAGAGAACGTGACATGTGCGGCGAAACACCCGAAGCAAAAGATGAAACACAGCAGCAAAAGAAGAAGGAAGATTATCACCCCAAATGATCTGATTTGCCGTGGAGTCGTAACTGCTTCTTCATCGCCTCCAAGACCTCCATCTCCTTGCGTGTCTCCTCCGCCATCTTCTTCATTCTGTCCATGACATGGGATTTCTCGACGCGAGCCTTCATCATCTATTCCACGGCCGCATTACGTACCTTGACAGCAGTCGGGTGCTCGATGCGGAGCATCGCCAACTCCTCCTTCTGTTCCATGATGAGGGCCTGTAGCATCTTCATCGAGGAACTACTATTCTCATGCAGCTTCTTCCAGCCGGCGTTCTTCTCCTTTAACAGGTCGATCTTGTGGCAGAGCTTCGCCTTGTCCTCCTGAAGTCGCAGGATTTCGCCGGTCGCCTTCTTCTCCGAGGCAATGCTCTTCTTCAGCAGCATCACCAAGCCGGCGGTCAACTCCCCCTGCAGATTGAGCTCTGCAGGCATGTCGTCGAGGCTCTCCTTCAGCAACTCCGTCAAGCCTTGGATGAACTCCTTCTGCTTATTGAGGTGCTTATTGAGCTGATCGGGCATGCCATCGAGGGATAACGACTCCAGCTCCGCCGGCTCGGCATGTTTGCCTCCGTGGCTAGGGCGCTCCTGGGAGCCATCGCCTGCCTGTGAGAGATCTTTCGAGGTCTCTGCGTGGCGGCGAGCCCTCTCTCTTTTTTTTCCTGCAGCCTTGGTTGCCGCTCCCTTGTTACGAGTAGTTCTCGACCTAGAGCTCTGCTCACCGGCCATGGCAACGATGGACGAAGAAGAAGCACTTATGAGGAGGAAAGGTAGAGTAATTTTTGGTTAGGTAGTTCCCCTTTTTATAACCTAAGTACTAGAACTAGTAGTACTAATACCTGCATAGTGGGAACATGTTCAGGTTTGGTACGTAGTACTAGTAGGTGTGAGCAGGCTTTCGAATGTGATGGGAACAAGGTAAAGATTAATTGATGGTTTTGGTTTCGAGGCCCGAAACGGCTCCCGATGAGTTTAGCGGAACATAAATTTGAAGTACTACACTGCTCAAATGCGTAAATATTATGTTACTGTCAAAAATTGGCACAAAATACAAAGGAGACCAATGGAAGTACTACTAGCAACCCACGATTTAACTACTCGCATGCGCGCAGTGGAGTAATAATGTCTTTCTTCCGCCCTCACGTCCACTCAATTTGCATGCGCTGTATTAATTGACCATCAATGAAGTGAACGACTTTACACGCGTCAAATTATCACATGGGGAGGATCTTGGTACAAAATTGCGTCCGCCCGTGTACCCGCGTGTGCGTGCGAGGGAATGAGTGCGTGCGTGGCGTGCGTGCACATCTTCGCTTCGTGCATGTATCGCCAGTATGGCTCAGGGAGGACGAGTACATTCTTCTAGAACCAGCAGCACGTCACTGTGATCAATCCACGCAAGGAGGTCGCGACAACGCCTCCACATGTGCCACATGGCTTCATGAACTATAAGAGAGACACTGTGTAGCGTGCCATTGGTATTTTAATTTACGTGTTTTGCACATACTCGAAGTACTAGTAATTTACACGTGCATTGCACGCATCAGATTTTGCAACCAAATTATGAATAAATACCACACTATAGCATGTAAGCTCTTAGTCATATATGCGTGATGTAGCCCTTCATTTAATTCTTATAGTTCATCTCATTCAAAATCAAATTAGTTTTTATAAAAAAGCTAAGAACGCGTGAATAGGAAAAACATGGGATTATAGTGGAATGTCGTCTTGAATCCTACAGGATTGTATGAGTGTTTGATTGTGCATAGAAAAAACGCAGAATTCTTTCAAAGAGGTTTGAGTGGATGGGATGTTTCCTATGAAATCTAGTGCAAATGAATCATATGGAAAAATTCCTATGGTTTACAATCCTATGAATCAAACAACCAAGATAGGAAAAATTCCTAATGATTAGAATCCTCCAAAATTCCTTTGAGAATCCTTTGAATCAAAGAAACCCTTAATCTATTTTATGATTCATGGGATTGTGCATTGTAAAGCATAAAGTAAAAACAAATAATGGCAATTCAACTAGAAAAAAAGTTTGGGTAGTTATGATACGGAAGATTCTAGAACAAAAGAGAACCACTGTTGTTTTGAGGTTTGTGCATTATGCTTAAGTTCAACCATGGATTCTGCTAGATTGTACATGTGGCAAAATCCGGTGGGGGGCTAGAAGATGGTGCGAGGGGCCGAGTGGAGGGAGACTATGTAGGAATGCACAAGTGCGAGATCGATATTTAGAGAGAGGGGGCGAACACATGTGTTGTTGCACGCAGTGGCGGAGCCATGAAAAATAAATGAGCTAGGGGGCCAAGCATTGCTAATCCTTTACGAGGAGGGTCAATTCATGAAATTAAACCTTTTTTAGGAGCAATTGTCTAATGATCACATTCATATTAGCCTCGATATAAAGTGATGTTAGGGGGGGCAGGGCCCTTACTGCCCCTGTCTTTGCCATTGTGCACGCATCTGAGAGATGAAGCGGAAGGCATGGATGATGAGAGGGGGACGTTGGATATATAATTAATGTGGGTGTATTAGCTATTTATGTTAATCCTATATAGAGAGGTATAGATTGATCGATGTGGACATGGGAGAGGTATAGATTGATCGATGTGGACGTGGGAAAGAGGGTGAGACCTCACTGGATATATCGATTGATCGGTTTGTGTGGAAAACTATGAAAGACCTAGCTATATACACACATACATAGAGGAACATCGATCGTTGCGCATGCACGCGTGAGAGATAAAGAATGCCCGGTATGAGGGAGAGGGGGATGTGTGTAGGTGTGTGCCTTCATGAGAGACCGAACTGAAGAAAAAGATTGCATGGTGTGATAGATAATGCCGACTGGTAGTGTGTGTGCATGCATGCACGAGAGAAAGTTAGTGGTACATTTATAAAGAGAAGACTACTGTGTGGGTGTAAAAGAGTAGGTGAGGTCATAATCAATGTAAAGTTGAATTTAAATATTTGAATAAGAGATCCTGATGTTTGAAACCCATGCATGCATGAATATAATGGAGATCTGCGCGGTGTGCTTTGGAAACGAGCATGTTGTAATGTATACACATTGAACAAGGTCAGACTGATTTGAATTTGAGATACCGATGGCAGACATCATTTGCCCATGTCGCATCCGTGCATGTAATTGGAGATGATGGGCGGCTTTTGCATCACATATCTACATCTATACCCCTATATATATTATATTATATATATTTTATATTGTGTGCGGGTAACTTTAACTTTGAAAGATGGTCGTTGGATGAGGCGAATCCGATGGTCCAAAGATGGCAAATTTGAGCACTATTGGCCGTTGGATATCATCTAGATTCCACCAGATTTTGCCACATGTATAATCCAAAAGACTCCATGGTTGACCTTAAGCATAATGCACAAACATAAAAACACAAGCACTTCTTATTTGTTCTAGAATCTTCCGTATCAGAATTGCCCAAATGTTTTTCTACATGATTTGCCATTATTTGTTTTTTACTTTATGTCTTACAACGCACAATTCCATGAATCTTAAAATAAATTAGCTTTCTTATAAAAACTAGATGATTTTGAATGAAATGAACTATAAGAATTAAACGAACATCTACATCATGCATATATGACTCAAAGCTTCCATGCTATAATGTGGTATTTATTCATAATTTGGTTGCCAAATCTCATGCGTGCAATGCACGTGTACCTTACTCTAGTCTAAATGGTGTTTGTGTGTGTGTGTGTTGTGCGTGTTGAGGTGCAAATTGTCTTTTTTTTTGGTACACGTTAAGCTTGTTCTTCCGAAATTTCAAGCCGCGCCTTGTTAGGCCGAAAATTGAAGCTAGCGTCTCTGTCTATCGTGCTGCGAAACTCCCGCCTCTTCAACATGCGCCTTGTTAGCCCGAAATATTTAAGATATATCTCTGTCTCGTTGTGCTCCGACAACTCCCTCCATCTCAACCCGCGCCTTGCTATTCCGAAATTACAACGCGCGCGAAAACTCCCACCTCCTGTGAAATCCCAACACACGAAATGCCCGTGGTACCCCTGAACCGAAAGAACCGCCTCAAATAGGTGGGGGGTACTTTCGTAACTTACCCCACATTTCGGACAAGCGCGTCTCTAAGCCATGGTTCCCCACTGCCATCCCATCCGCCCACCCATTCGTACACCAAGGCCGCGAAAACCTGCGTCGAAACCCACACCCTGCTCCGTCCGCCACCCAGCCGGAGCTTCTTCCCCAACGTTGTCGTCCACAGCAACACCTCGACGTCCCTCATCCACCGTATCGGATGAGGATCCGTCGTTGATCTCATTGTCCTGCCGGTTCAGCCACCCCGTCCTCCACCTCCAAGGAGCTGCCCCGACATTTCCCTCGTCTTTCGCGCCACCTCCATTCCCACACCGCGTCTTCACCTGCACCACCGGAAGAGCATCATCATCACCGTTTCCTTGGATGAAGCTGCGGCCTAATCGGTGCCACCAAAGAGGTTGTACACTAATCGCCGCATTTTCTTCTTGATTCGATCTCACGGTGCTGCTGGCGCTCGGTCCCGAGCCAACACGGCGCGGCTCCATCCACGGCGGCGTCGCCGACCACTTCCTCCATGGTGTCGCTCCCTCGGCGGCGACGTCCACATCAGTAGGAGCTGATGCTGCTTTAGCTCTTGCTCGCGCTGCTGCTCTGCTCTTGCTCTCGGTCCCCTGCCTGGTCTGCTCTTGCTATTGCTCTTGCTCGCGCTGCTGCTCTCGCTCTTGCTCTTGTTTGCGATGCTGCTCCGATTTGGCTACACTTCAGTCGACTGAATCGACTTTTGGGTCAGTCGATTTCCAAGGGGTGGGCTCGCCGGGGTGAAGGAAGAACCAGCTGCAGCAGGGAGGCGGCTCGCCGGAGAGGTACCCCACTATCTATCTTAGGGTTCAGGATGGGGGCGGTGGTCGCCGGCGGTGGCGGGGCATTGGCGGGGCGGTGGCGTGGGGATCGCCGGAGAAAAAGCTCGGCACTAGGGGGCCTAGAGGGATGGCCGGGGCGGTGGCGGACCGGCGGTGGGGAGTGTTTTCGCGGCGGGCGGGGCGGCGCACCGCCGGCCACGGGCGGCGGGGGCTGCTGTTTGGCCAGTGGTGGCTAGCGGCTCAGGGGGGTGGAGGTTGAAGATGAACCGCAGGCCCTTGATTTCGTATCCAACGGCTGCAAAATCGACTGACCAGAGATGAAAAAGTCAGTCGACCGACGTGTAGCTTCACCTTGCTAGTGCGTTCAGTTTCGATAGCAAAATTCAGTTTCGACAGCAAAATTCAGTTTCGACAGCAAAATTCAGTTTGGACAGTTAGGTTCAGTTTCGACAGTTAAGTTCAGTTTCGACAGTTAAGTTCAGAGATGAGCGGCTGATGTATTTTACATCTAGCACTTTGTGGTTATGTATTTTACGTCATGTATTGGAGATGCTATTAGAATTCCACTCAGGTTAACGTTGTTCGTTGTCTCTCTTGTCCTGCTTCAGCCTCGGCGTCGTACAACTCACCGGAGCTGCTCCAACGACGAAACCCTCCATCACAGTGGAGCAGTACCTCGGGCTCCATCTCCAGACGCCTAAGATCTTCTTCCCCTCCTCCTACAGCAAAGTCAGCCGGAGCATCCTCACCGGCCAACCCAATCATGCTGAGATCGACATGGCTTCGCCAAAGAGGTTGTACACTTGTTGCATCTCTTTTTTACTCTACATGTTATATATATTGTCCACTGAGCACTCGTAGTAATGGGAAATATGATTATTTTATCCTACTATATGACAAGCAGTGAGGTACCAGGCAACTTAGCTATCCGTGATGGACTCTCTTGAACGCCATCATTATTTATCTCTGCGCGTTTGAGTTGTGCATTTGTCGATGGGCCTGGGAGTTGAGCTAGTATGGCAGTGGCCTGGGTCCAAAGTAATAGAAGTAGCACAAAAACATTTTTTTAGTGTAGGATTTTCCTTGCTCAAGCCTGCCTACTAGAATCGCCAGTGCTTGAAAGGAAAAATGAATGAAAAACATAGGAATTGGAAAGTTTCCTATGGTACTACTTTTCATGAATTTGGTGCAAAGGAATGGAGCAAAGGAAAACTGTAGGATTTGTTCCTTTAGTGTCTCCTTGAAAGAAAAACCGTAGGAATTCTAATTTCCACTTCTCCTCCTTTTCATATTCCTATTCATCAAGCACAAGACTAAGAGATAGTAGCATAATAGCATTATAACCGTACATTTTCTTGTGGTTTGACTTAATCTCACCATGCTTTTTTGCATCATGTGATCTTCCAATTGTTGTGAATCAAACACCCAGATTGGCAGAAATCCTGTGTTTTTAAATTCTCTGTTTTGCACGTGCATTCCTATCCTATTCCTGTCTATTTCCTATCCATGCATTGTTAGAATCCTCAAATTCAAACAAGCCCTTAATCAATTACTTCTGTTACAGATATGTGTCAAAAAAACCTTGTGTGGTTTGTCCTGCTCCTGCGGCGCTGTGTTCCACCCCAGCTCAGCTGCTCCAACGATGGAAGGGTTCACCACATCAGGGATCCACTCTCCCTGTCTTTCGTCGCCTCAGATCTTCTTCCCCGCCGCCAGCAGCCACGACAACTGCATTACCATCATCAACTGAGCAGATGACCTTGAGGACTACACGGGTCCGCAAGAGAGGTCGCACTCTTCCGTGTCTGCTTATGTTATGCATCGCTTAATATGAGACATGCTACATTGTCGTCGTGTTCACCTATTAGACTCCGAGTCAGGTCCAAACTAATGCTGAAACTTGAGTTTTTAAATGGTTGTGGGGTACATATTGGGGCAGCAATCAGTACTATCTATCTACTATCTGGTTAATCTCCGGTGTCTACTATGAGTTTCATGTTGGGTGCAAACAAACATTAAAGGAGCCATTATCTGTATTTTTTAACTAAAGTTATTATGTACCTGCTATCATTGGTTTTGGGTCTATCCATAGTTTGCTACCATCACTCTGGATTTGTGCATGCACTCCTTACATAATCTCACTATGTTTTATTCCTATGCATGCCAGTTATTGTACACAATGGAGCTGATCATGTAGAGCAAAAGAGATGAGCCTTGCGTGGCAATAAAATTTCATGCGGACGTCGTTCCATGGTGGGCGTAGAGGCAGCCCCCCTCCACCCATTTCGGATCGTAATCAAGAGGAAGATAACTGTTCTGAGGGGGATTCAGAAGGAGAAGACCACTCCTATTTACCCCATGAGGTCTTAGCTCTAACTTGGCATGCTGATGTTGGTTATATCATGCATATGGTGCCTTGCATTGCTTACTGTATACATTAAAGATGTCATATGCTTAGTTTAGACATGCTTTGTGTCAATGCCATCTGTTTTGTTTCTTTATCGTATATGTGAATCATGTAATGCCATCTTGTCTAGCCAGGCATCATATATGTGAATTTTGCAATGGCACCCTGGTTAGCCAGTCATCTTATATGTGAATTATATCATGCCATCATTTTTTATTATGTGTTAAATTTGTCAACAATTTAAGTACATTCAATTACTCTTCCTGTGCATCAGCCATTCGGCACGGTCAAGGAAAAATCTGGAGTGGAAACAAGGTCTTCAGAGCAGACTGAAAGGACATGCGGTGCCCCCATGTGTGGTTTTGGTAATTGATGACATTCTCTATGGACTAATGGTTGCATTGAGTTATATTTGAAGGATTTTTCCATAGGCATTTCTTGAAGTCCATGTGTTGGTTTCAAGGAGTTTATGGGTTGACCAAGGTGCTATTAAGGAATTATCCAAAGATTGGTCATGTGAGTGTTGAGCTTATTGCAAGCATGTCTTGAAGAAGAAGATTGTGTGATCATTCATGTTTACCTTCAAGACATCATCCAAACGAAGAGAGTTGGAAAGATTCAAGGTTGATCAAGACTTAGTCAAGATTGAATCAAGTTGATCAACTCACAAAGCGTAAAGGATGTACTGAGAGGGATCAAGTGATCCCATGGTATGGTAAGCATTGTCCATTGCACTTTGTGTACTAACCCATGTTCTATGTGAGAGTCTATGTGGGGTTAGGTATGTGTCCATGGGCTTGCGTCAAGAGGAAGATATCATACAACCCATGGAAAGGATGACATCAAGTGGTGATCATCATCAAGATTGATGTGTGCAAGTTCAAGTGGAGCATCACGAAGAGATCAAGTGCTTGAAGCTTGCCATCCATTGTGGTGTCAATGGACTTGTGAAGATGTGCCAAAGAGTGGCTCACCCATAGTGGAGTATGGGGGAGCAATCATCTAGTCTCCATCGACCCAACACAATCAAGAAAGGTGGTCCATCTTGAGGAGGACAAGATCGTCATCATCTAGCTCAAGTGGATCATGTGCAAGGCAAAGGTTTGCCCTTGATAGGTTTTCTATTTTACCGGTCTCATGGTGGTAGTTGGGAGACCGGGTTATAGGATTGATAGCCGTACTATCAAGGGGGGCTCTCAAGTGAGTAGCTTGATCGTATCGTTCATCGAGAGCTCAAACCATTGCATCCTTGGATCATGTTTCTTGGTTCTTGTTTGGTTCTCTTTGTGAGTCTTAGAGCTTATGGTCATCTTGATGACAAGCTTGAGTTCATCGAAAACGGAGTTTGCATGCGTCTTCTATGATGTTTTCGGTGTTGGAGGTTTTACCGGTCTTATCCGAGGAAGGGTTCTCACCATTTTATTTTGGGCCTTTTCTAATTTGCTTCTTATTGATTTTTCTATCAAGATTGTGTTAGACCTTGTTGTTAGCTTTCCAACAAACTTGGTTTCGTTGAATTCGGAGTCCGTTTGCAGAAGTTGTGTCAGTTTTGGTGTTCTGAAAAGGCTGCAGCGGTACTACCGCGGACAAGAGCGGAAGTAATTTTTTACTACCGCTCTTGGGAGCGGTACTACCACTTGGAGCAGTACTACCGCGGCTATTTCCGTGGCTACTTCTGCTCGGGACCAAAAACTCGTGTTTCCTCTCTCGTTGGGCTGTTTTGACCGTGCTAAGCGGTAGTACCGCTCCTCCAAGCGGTAGTACCGCTTGTGCACGACCTGAGCACATAACGGTTGGATTCGGGAGGTCCTATAAAAGGGGGTCTTCTTCCCCAATGAACCTTATCCTTTGAGCTCGTGTTCTTCCCCCATTGTTGACCTTCTTCGAGCTTGCTAACTCCCAATCCCTCCATGGATTCTTTCTAGTTTTTGAGGGAAAAGAGAAAGGAGATCTAGATCCACATTTCCACCAATCACTTTCTCCTCTATGTGAGGGGAACCCCTTGGATCTTGATCTTGGAGTTCTTGGTGTTCTCCTTCTTGTTCTTCCTCTCATTTTCCTCCCTAGCATTAGTTGCTTCGGTGGGATTTGAGAGAGAAGGACTTGGGCACTCCGTGTGCCCTTGCCATTGCATTTGGTGCATTGGTTTGAGTTCTTCACGTAATACGTGGAAGTTACAAGTTGAGAAGCTTATTACTCTTGGGTGCTTGGTACCCTTGAGCTTGTTCCTCTTGGGTGCTTGGGCGCCCTAGACGGTTGGTGGTGTCCGGAGCTCAATCATTGTGGTGTAAAGCTCCGGGCAAGCATCGGGGTCTCCAATTAGGTTGTGGAGATCGCCCCGAGCAATTTGACGGGTTCCGGTGACCGCCCCCAAGGGTTGCCAAAGTGTACGGGTTCGGTGACCGCCCCCAAGGGTTGCCATTTGTACGGGTTCGGTGACCGCCCTCAAGGGTCCCTTAGTGGAATCACGGCATCTTGCATTGTGCGAGGGCGTGAGGAGATTACGGTGGCCCTAGTGGCTTCTTGGGGAGCATTGTGCCTCCATACCGCTGCAAACGGAGATTAGCATCCGCAAGGGTGTGAACTTCGGGATACATCATCGTCTCCGCGTGCCTCGGTTATCTCTTACCCGAGCCCTTTACTTATGCACTTCACTTTGTGATAGCCATATTGTTTCTTGTCATATATCTTGCTATCACCTAAGTAGTTTTTCTTGCTTAGCATAAGTTGTTGGTGCACATAGGTGAGCCTGGTTGTTGTAGGTTTTGTGCTTGACAAATTAACCGCTAGGTTTATTCCGCATTTGTTCAAGCCTCAACCGTAATTATTTTAAAGCGCCTATTCACCCCCCCCCCTCTAGGCGACATCCACGATCTTTCAATTGGTATCAGAGCCTCGTCTATCTTTGTTAGGCTTAACCGCCTAGAGAGTAAAGATGTCGACTAAGGGATTAGGATTCTCTAACACTCTTAGTTTCGATGGCACAAATATTGATGTTTGGGTAATTCGCATGCTTAATCTCTTTAGGATCATGGACCCAAATTTAGAGCGAATTGTAGATATGGGTTTTTCTCCTCCAAAGGATCCCCAAAGATTATCTTTAGAGGATGAGAAAAACTCTTATCTCAATGCTCAAGCTTCTAATGTGCTTTTCGATGCTTTAAGCAATGTAGTTATATTTCAACTCATGCCGTTCCGGGATGCTCATGAGTTGTGGACAAAGCTTCAAGATAAATATGATGTGTCCAAGATTTGTGGGGATGGTTGTTCTCCCTCCACCTCCGGCAGTGTTGCCTTCTCAACTTCTTCTACTTCACCTACATGTGGATCTCCACAAGGTAATGCTAGGGTGAGTGGTGGTGGTCATTGCAATTATGATAGTGTGCTTGTTCTTGGTGATTCTTCATCACTATCTTATTGCAATGGTCCTTCTTTGGATTTTAACACTTCAAACACCTTACATGTTTCACATGCTCGTGTTGGTAGTCCTTGCATATCATGTAGAAATTGCTTGCTCAAATCTCATGATGATATGCTTGCTATGTCTTGTTGCCATGATAAAAATGTATCTATTTCCTCGATTTGTTGTGCTAACAATGTAGAGGAAACCCAACACTCCATGGAACAAGATGTGGTCTTGAATGGTGCTTCAAGGGATCCTACATCATCATCGATTGCTTTTTGCCTTATGGCTAAGGCTTCAAAGGTATCTCCCACTTTGAATCCCAATATATCTTGTGATGATATTGATGATGGCAAGAATGATGATGATGTTGATTATGATGAAGAGAATGATAATGTTGCCTCCTTAAAAATTAAGGGGGAAATGGTTTTTAAAGCTCTTCATAAAAATAAAATTGCTCGTTCCAACTTCATGGAAATTTTGTCCATTGCCATTGAGGGCAAGAAATATATTGAGGAGTTGGAATCTCATCTCGAGGAGCATGAGGTCACCATTGAGAAAATGGAAGGTCATGAGCGTGATTACGCTAATGAGATTGCGGACCTCTCTCAAGCTCTTGAACTTGAACAAACCACCAAGGAATCTCTTGAGGAGACTTTTGCTCTAGAATTATCTAGAGTGAGGGAATCTCGTGATAGAGCTCTTGAGGTGGCCAATGATTTTGAAACTAAAAATGAGGAGCTTGAAGTTGTGCATGCTAAACTCCTTGAGGACTTTGAGCACCTCAAAAATGGCTCAAGGGTCATTAAGAGTGAGCTCATCAAACTCACTGAGTCTCATGCTCAACTTAAAGCTTCATATTCAAAAGAGCTTGCCACGTTGTCTTCTCCTCTTGTTGTTAATGATGATGCTTTTGCTACTAACTCCATCTCTTGTGAAGCATCCATATTGAAGGATAATGTTGAGCTAAGGGCTCAACTTGAGTTGCTATCTAGCAATTATGGGATGTTGGAAGAAAATCATGTAAACCTCACAAGCTCTCATGATGATCTTCTAGTATCCCATAATGTGCTAACGTTAGCTCATGAGGCCATGCTTGCTAAGGTAACATGTAGTGAGCCTCGTGTGGATACTAGCACTACTTTTAGTCAAAATGCTATATTGCCTTGTGCTAGTCCTCGTGATTCATCCATGCATAACATTGGTACATCTTGTGATGAATTGATTTCCTTGCCTTGTTGCTCTAACGATGAAGCTTATACTTCCTCTAGTGCTTTTGTTGAGACTAACCATGTAGAGGAAATCAAAGAGCTCAAGGCCCAAGTCAATTATTTGAAGAAAGATTTGGAAAAGTGTCATGAAGGGAATGCCACACTCAACAATATCTTGAGTGTACAAAAATCCCCCAATGACAAAGGTGGACTTGGATTCAACTCCAATAAGAAGAAGAAGTCCAAGAGCAACAACAAGAAGGCCCAAAAACAACTCAAGAGTTCGGCCAAGATTATTTGCTTCAAGTGCAAAATTGAAGGGCATCATGTTAGATCTTGCCCATTGAAGAAGAAGGCCATTAGTGACAAGCAACAAGGGAAGCGGCTACAAGTGCATTCTCATGCTCAATCTCTAGTTGAAGAAAGGCCTCTTCCCAATAAGACTCAAGCTAATGCTTCTCAAGTTGAGAAATCAAGTGAGAAGAAAGTGAAGAGTAGACGTTGCTACCTATGTCGTGAAAAAGGTCATGTCGCTTCTTCATGCACGAATGGTACCTTATCCAACCCTATTCTAATTGATGATATCTATTCTCTTGGGAAGGATAAGGTTGGCAATGTGTTTGCAAAATTTGTTGGTACTCAAAGTGGTGTCAAGAAAAGAACCATTTGGGTAGCCAAGCCTATTGTGACTAACCTCTTAGGACCCAACTTGGTTGGGGACCAACTAGCTCATACTTGATCAATAGGTGTTGCTGGAGGTCATTGGAGACTTGGCTACATTATGAAGAATTAAGGGGACTTCATCATTCTTATTGTCTCAAGCCAAGTCAATTGGGTTATCAAGTTTCTATCTTATATCCAATGTGCCTCCTTGCGGTAACTTGTACTCAAATTGTTTACATTGAAAGTTACTTGCCCCTTTGCATGTTTTGGTTTTGTTCCTTGCATGTGTTTGTATATGTTGTGTCTCCAAATTGCTTATCTTGAGTAATCAAGTTTGTGTATGTTGGTTTGCACTTCATGTACATGTGTGTCGTACGTTGAGCCTTTGTGCATCTTGTTTGTATCTTAGTTGGCTCTCGTGAGAGATTAATGGAATATCCCATTATGGGGGGGTGATGTGCTTTGTGCACCTCACAATCCTATAAATGTGTGCACATGAGTAATACCATCTAGTATTGATATTTCAAGATTATCTAGTCGCTATGCGGTATGTCTTCTCATGAGAAATTCAAATTCTAAATAGTCCATTAATTATCTCTTGTTGGATCCTTTTATTTGCCCCTTGTTTATCCTTAATTGGTATCACATTATGGGGGAGTAATATGCTATGTGTATATTACTAGCCTAGAAAATGTGTACATTTGAGATATTGTCACCTAGAGTTGATATTGTAAATTATCTTGTTCCTAGGTGGCATGTTAGCTCTACAAGTTGCAATTTGCTTTTTGTTTGGTGTGAAGATGATGTCGGATATCCTTGCTATCTACCACCGGTAATTATTTCTATTTATTTCTTGTCTTTTGACAATTGGTACTTACTTGTGTGGTAGAATTTATTGATCATCTTTACATTGGCTTTTGCTTTTATTTGCCTTTTCTCTTGCCTAGGAATGTATCAACTCCCTTTGTCTTCCATACCAGTTGAGGATCTTGTTAATTTCTTGATCTTGTCTAGTGTTTTCTAGATATAGTGAAAGTGGTGATCCCACCTTGTGCATTTTTTATTCAAATGCAGATTCTCTATAATGCACTAGTCTTGGGGGAGCTATCATATTTTCTATAAAACACTCATCTTGCAATCCTTATCAAGTGTGTGTTGGTGGAAGGCAAGCCGTTTTCTTTTTGGTACTTTGTGCCATCATGAAACTTTGTAGAGAACTTGGTTTGTTTGGAACCATCCTCTCTTTTGGGAGTTTGATATCTTTTATTTAGTGTGTATCAACGAGTATCTCATTCCTCGGTGTATCTATTATGGATATCCTCCAAGTGATGATTTATTCATTTGGTATCTTTTCCTCACTTGGTTTTTCTTTGTCATTTGGTATCGGTTCTTGAAAGTCTTGAGCATGCATATTAATTTGATGTAGTATATTTGGCATGCTTTCTTTCTTTGACCCAATATATAGGGGAAACTCCACCAAGTCTCAAATTGGATGGGACGTGCATGAAATTCATTTTCATATCTATATGCACATATTTATGTGGAGCTTGTCCTATGTATTGTTGGTTCTCTAACTCTTTGGTCCCAATGAGTTTGTGTACCATTTTGTTTGTGTTGTTGTTCTAGGAACAATTGGAGATGCATTGGACACTCGGCTCACTCACAAGGAAGGTGGTGTCTCCATGTGCTTACTGGAGTCAAGCTAGCATGATAAATGAACTAATATCCACCTTTAATTGGTATCTACTTCATCCTTCCATTGATATCTCGGTAACAAGTATCATCATTTTCTTCATGCACTCATTTCTTGCATCAACCTTGTGTAGGTTGCATCATGGCATGTTTTTCATTCTTTCTTGTGATACTTGTTTTCTTTCTCAAAGCATCCCAACAATGATCTCTTGTTGCTAGTTGTGATGTCTTTGATGTTCGTGTGGTTGGAATTTATTTATATACAATAAGACCATATCTAGCCATGTGATATGCTCTCAAGCAAATTTCTTATTGGTATACTTATGACTTCCTTGTGGATATCTTGTTCCTTCCTTTTTGTAACTATTTCGTGTGTATATCCTTCTTTGTGGATTGATATCATCATGATTTTCATCTACCTAGAATCTTATACACTTGAGAGAAGTTACATCTCTAGTTGATATCCCTTTCTTTCACGTCCACCGGTTCTTTCTCATGTTATTTCTTTGGCGGCTCTGTGAAAGTGTGTACCTTGAGTGCGGGTCATTTCTCGTTGCATCTTGTTGCACTCTTGTGTGGTGAAAATCATTCTCCTCATGCTTGTCTTGACGAGGCTTGCCATCTAATTGGTATCCCTCATCTTGATGAGGCTTTCGCTTTCTATCTTCACCATGGGTTGTCACAAGTGTTGGTTTTTCACTTTGCATATTTAGTGTGCTTGTGAACCCATTTGCAGGGTGTGTGTGGGGAGGACATGTCATGCACCGTGTATCTCATTTATCCAAGACTATGTTGATGCTTAATGCTCATCCTTATTTTAGTCTTCTCAAGTGCTTTGCCATGACTCACACACCTCATTTTGGTTGAGTCTATTCTTAAGTTGCCTCTTTTACATGTTTCTCAACTATGTGTTTGTTGCTTGTGCTAGGATTTGTTTCCTACATGCTCACTTACACTTGTTGTGAGTTTCTATTGATTTTCGAGGAGTGATGATCCTATTTTGTGCACTTGGTATCCTAATGCAAATATTCTAAGGATTGCACAAATCATGGGAAGCTTCACTAGTGTCTTTAGAACACTCCATTGCTCTCTTGCACTTTTCGTGAGGTTCTATTGATTTTGGGGGAGTGACGATCCTATTTTGTGCTCAGTGTATCCAATTACAAAACTAAATTGTGCACAAATCATGGGGAGCTTCTCTAGTTTTTCTTTAGAACACTCCTTTACTCATATCATAATATCCTTATTCATGTGGCTCATAGGATCTTTGGTCTAGTTGGTTCAATTGATATCCTTTGTTTGCTTGCTTCAATTGGCATCTTTTGATTGCTTGATTGCTTGTTTCTCTCTTTTTTATGTCTTTGTGGCATATCATTCTTTTGCTATCTTTGTGCCTCAATATAGTTTGTGTTCCTCCAAGTATTTACCTTTGGTTATGTTTGTTGCATTCCACTCACTTGTTGAGAAATACTCAATTTATGAAGGACCGCAATTTATATTGGCCTTCTAAGATTTTCTCCCATTTTGGCAATCGATGCCAATGGGGGAGAAGTTTCAGAGAGTTTTGTGGAGAAGTTTAGAGAGTTGTCTCCTCCTACTTTGGTTTTGTTCCTTAGCATTTTCATCTCATACGCATGGTGATGCATAATTCCTTATATAAACTCTCTTGAAAGTGATTGTCATCAATTACCAAAATGGGGGAGATTGAAAGGACATGCGGTGCCCCCATGTGTGGTTTTGGTAATTGATGACATTCTCTATGGACTAATGGTTGCATTGAGTTATATTTGAAGGATTTTTCCATAGGCATTTCTTGAAGTCCATGTGTTGGTTTCAAGGAGTTTATGGGTTGACCAAGGTGCTATTAAGGAATTATCCAAAGATTGGACATGTGAGTGTTGAGCTTATTGCAAGCGTGTCTTGAAGAAGAAGATTGTGTGATCATTCATGTTTACCTTCAAGACATCATCCAAACGAAGAGAGTTGGAAAGATTCAAGGTTGATCAAGACTAAGTCAAGATTGAATCAAGTTGATCAACTCACAAAGCGTAAAGGATGTACCGAGAGGGATCAAGTGATCCCATGGTATGGTAAGCATTGTCCATTGCACTTTGTGTACTAACCCATGTTCTATGTGAGAGTCTATGTGGGGTTAGGTACGTGTCCATGGGCTTGCATCAAGAGGAAGATATCATACAACCCATGGAAAGGATGACATCAAGTGGTGATCGTCATCAAGATTGTTGTGTGCAAGTTCAAGTGGAGCATCACGAAGAGATCAAGTGCTTGAAGCTTGCCATCCATTGTGGTGTCAATGGACTTGTGAAGATGTGCCGAAGAGTGGCTCACCCATAGTGGAGTATGGGGGAGCAATCATCTAGTCTCCATCGACCCAACGCAATCAAGAAAGGTGGTCCATCTTGAGGAGGACAAGATCGTCATCATCTAGCTCAAGTGGATCATGTGCAAGGCAAAGGTTTGCCCTTGATAGGTTTTCTATTTTACCAGTCTCATGGTGGTAGTTGGGAGACCGGGTTATAGGATTGATAGCCGTACTATCAAGGGGGCTCTCAAGTGAGTAGCTTGATCGTATCGTTCGTCAACAGCTCAAACCATTGCATCCTTGCATCATGTTTCTTGGTTCTTGTTTGGTTCTCTTTGTGAGTCTTAGAGCTTATGGTCATCTTGATGACAAGCTTGAGTTCATCGAAAACGGAGTTTGCATGCGTCTTCTATGATGTTTTCGGTGTTGGAGGTTTTACCGGTCTTATCCGAGGAAGGGTTCTCACCATTTTATTTTGGGCCTTTTCTAATTTGCTTCTTATTGATTTTTCTATCAAGACTGTGTTAGACCTTGTTGCTAGCTTTCCAACAAACTTGGTTTCGTTGAATTCGGAGTCCGTTTGCAGAAATTGTGTCAGTTTTGGTGTTATGAAAAGGCTGCAGCGGTACTACCGCGGACAGGAGCGGAAGTAATTTTTTACTACCGCTCTTGGGAGCGGTACTACCACTTGGAGCAGTACTACCGCGGCTATTTCCGTGGCTACTTCCGCTCGGGACCAAAAACTCGTGTTTCCTCTCTCGTTGGGCTGTTTTGACCGTGCTAAGCGGTAGTACCGCTCCTCCAAGTGGTAGTACCGCTTGTGCACGACCTGAGCACATAACGGTTGGATTCGGGAGGTCCTATAAAAGGGGGTCTTCTTCCCCAATGAACCTTATCCTTTGAGCTCGTGTTCTTCCCCCATTGTTGACCTTCTTCGAGCTTGCTAACTCTCAATCCCTCCATGGATTCTTTCTAGTTTTTGAGGGAAAAGAGAAAGGAGATCTAGATCCACATTTCCACCAATCACTTTCTCCTCTATGTGAGGGGAACCCCTTGGATCTTGATCTTGGAGTTCTTGGTGTTCTCCTTCTTGTTCTTCCTCTCATTTTCCTCCCTAGCATTAGTTGCTTCGGTGGGATTTGAGAGAGAAGGACTTGGGCACTCCGTGTGCCCTTGCCATTGCATTTGGTGCATCGGTTTGAGTTCTTCACGTAATACGTGGAAGTTACAAGTTGAAAAGCTTATTACTCTTGGGTGCTTGGTACCCTTGAGCTTGTTCCTCTTGGGTGCTTGGGCGCCCTAGACGGTTGGTGGTGTTCGGAGCTCAATCATTGTGGTGTAAAGCTCCGGGCAAGCGTCGGGTTCTCCAATTAGGTTGTGGAGATCTCCCCGAGCAATTTGACGGGTTTCGGTGACCGCCCCCAAGGGTTGCCAAAGTATACGGGTTCGGTGACCGCCCCCAAGGGTTGCCATTTGTACGGGTTCAGTGACCGCCCTCAAGGGTCCCTTAGTGGAATCACGACATCTTGCATTGTGCGAGGGCGTGAGGAGATTACGATGGCCCTAGTGGCTTCTTGGGGAGCATTGTGCCTCCACACCGCTCCAGACGGAGATTAGCATCCGCAAGGGTGTGAACTTCGGGATACATCATCGTCTCCGCGTGCCTCGGTTATCTCTTACCCGAGCCCTTTACTTATGCACTTTACTTTGTGATAGCCATATTGTTTCTTGTCATATATCTTGCTATCACCTAAGTAGTTTTTCTTGCTTAGCATAAGTTGTTGGTGCACATAGGTGAGCCTAGTTGTTGTAGGTTTTGTGCTTGACAAATTAACCACTAGGTTTATTCCGCATTTGTTCAAGCCTCAACCGTAATTATTTTAAAGCGCCTATTCACCCCCCCCCCCTCTAGGCGACATCCACGATCTTTCACAGACAATGCTATCTGACGAAGCGCATGTCTTGCTGGTTACCGATAGCTCCTCAGAGGAGGATTCAGAGACAGATGACCAGTCATATTTCCCCCCTGAGGTGCATGCCCTAACTTGGCAGGGTTATGTTACTCATATCGTGCGTATGGTATCTTGCATTGCTATGTCATTTGCTTAGTTTAGACATGCTTTGTGTGAATGCCACCTATTTAGTGTCTAATTACCATATATGTGAATTATGCAATGCCATCTTGTTGCAAGACATTATATATATGAATTATGCAATGTTATCTTGTTGCAAGGCATTATGTATGTGAATTATGCAATGCCATGCTGTTTAGGCAAGCGTCATATATGTGAATTATATCATGCCGTCCTTTTTTTGTATTTCTCATTACTTTTGTCGACAATGTTTGTATACTCAACTGCTCTTCCTGTGCATCAGCCATTTGAATTGGTGATGGAGAAATCTGGAGTGAAAACAAGGTCTTCAGAGCACACAATGCTACCTGCTGAAGCAGATATCTTGCTGGTTACAGATAGCTCTTTAGAGGAGGATTCAGAGGTAGATGAACAGTCCTATTATCCCCCTGAGGTGTATGCTCAAACTTGGCAGGGTTATATTACTCATATAATGCATATGTTGTATTGCAATGCTTATTTTTTACATCATATACACAATATTGAATGCCATCTCCTTAGTTGACACATCATATATGCAATTGCCCTCTGCTCACTTCCTTAGTATATAAATCATATATTTGAATTATGTCATGCCATGATGTTTACATAGACAGCATGTATCTGAATTATGGCATGCCAACCCATTTTCTAAAGACATAATATAGTTATATCATCTCATCCTGTTTACATAGTCATCATATTTTAAATTACGTCATTCTATCCGTGAATTATATCATGCCATCATGTTTCCATCGACGGCATGTTTGTGATTTATGGCATGCCAACCACTTTAATAGACACATCGTATAGTTATATCATGTCATCCTGTTTACATAGTCATCATATTTCGAAGTATGTCATTCTATCCTGTTTAGTTAGCCATCATACATGTGAAATTGTGTCATGCTATCATGTTTAATTAGCCATCATATATGTGAAATTATGTCCTGCTATTCTGTTTGCTTAGACAACATAAATGTGAATTATTTCATGCCCTGTTTTCTTCCCTACTATCCATTGCACTTGTCTATCTTACAATGTCTGTACATTCAATTACTTTTCTTGTTTATCAGCCATTTCAATTGGAGGGAGTGATGGCAGTATCTGTGGGAGTAAAAACACGGTCTTGAGAAAAGATCGTGCTACCTGTCGATGCAGATAGAACCACGGTTGTACTTGCCCAAGAATCAGCCCCACCACACATAACCCACACTCATGCAGATTGTACCCCTACCCAGTTGGACAGAGAACCAGCTACACCCCTTCTAACCCCAACCCCAGCAGATAGACACCCAGTTCCCGTTGACACAGCACCGTCTCCACCACAGAGCACCCAAACACGAGCAGTTAGTAAGGCAACTACAGTGCCCAAATCACGAGGACCACCACTCCGAACCCGAAGTCAACACTTAAAGCAGAAGAAGAATTGTTCTCAGGTCAGGTTCCGTAGCTATGGTTCATACTACTTTGCTCTTGCATCACTGTATTTACTGATACCAACCAATTTCAAATTTGAAGGATGCAATTGAAACTCCAATGGCGCAACAGGTATGTTTTAAACCTGTTTCTTCAACGTGTTTGGCTGTTTGCTGTTGTAACTTGCTCTATGTTGATTTCAGTTTCAATTGAATAAACAGTTATGTTCTCATGTCGTGCACATTACAAGTGTTGTTATTGTTGTGTAGTTTCCCACACTTATATTCTGTCTATGCTGCTTTGTCTTAAATATATATGATTCGAACTGTATCTATCTTGATTTGGCAACATAAACTAGAATGATATAGACCATACAATGACCATACTACATAGATATATGTTTGTTTCATGCTGTTATCCTGTCCACCTTACTACTGAACTGGTTTACCAAAATGAGTTTCATATACTACATTGTAAACCTGAGATGTGTTTGTTTGTTTCCCTTTTAGAAAGCGGATAACATATTGGAGAAGAGTACCCTATTATGCAATGGTAAAAGAAATAATGCAGATAAGGTTCAAGATAGTGAGACATCCCTGTTGGTCTCCAAGAAAGCTGATAAAAACTATATTGAGGACACTGAGACAACCCCAAAGTCCTGTCTTGATGTAGTGTTCGAGTTACTGGCTACCACTGCTGGCACCAGCTCTTCGAACTCGTTGCCTGAATCAGTTCGGCTTCTTGAGTCTCAACTTCAAGTTGAAAGACATCAATCAGATGTTATGACAGGAAGCCGAAGGACTGAGGAAGTCCCTGCAGAATTCAGATGCATACTTTCTGGTGCAACAGCAGGCGCTGGAGGACTTAAGCGCCAAACAAGAGAAAGTTAATAAGCTTGTTAAGCATATTGCCAGCATTATGGGTACCCAGGATATTGTTTCTTGAGCTCTTCTAAAGTGGTTTCAGTTCTGGACTTGTTTTGCTGCGGCGTTTATATGCTGCAGTGTTCCCTATATTTGCACTGGTGGCGAACTTTGATGCCCAGTGGATGTAATATGTGTAATAGCCGTGACAGCCTAGTGTAAGTTGCTTGCTTATTTATTTCCTTGTTGTCTTGTTTATTTGTTTGCTTGTAGTCAGTGCAGTTCTTTTTCTGCGGTTTGTTAGTGGCTGCAATAACCTATTTTTTAAAACTAGGCCACAATAACCATGGGCTAATATTTACTGTAGTGACACTGCACCTACGGGCCATAGAAACAGTGGGCCTTCTACGGGCCGTATAAACAGTGGGCCTTCCACGGGCCGTAGAAACAATGGGCCTTCTACGAGCCGCAGAAACAATGGGCCTTCTACGGGCCGTATCATCAATGGGTCTTATACGGGCAGTGTGATCGATTGGCCAAACATGGGCCAATAACAGGCCACATTATGGTCGTAAACGGGCTAGAGTTGGAATCGTCCGTTCATGGGCCGACCATAATGGGCCATCGTTAATAGGCCGTATTTCATGACGCTATGAAAACGGCCCAACGTGTTAACGGACCACAAACGGGCCGACTGTAACCACGAGCTGAATATGGCCCATAAGCAGAAAATGGTAGTAACGGGTCATAAGTAAACGAATGCTGGAAATGAGCCCAAGAATAAATGGGCTCTGAGAAGGCCGAAAGATAACATGGGCTGGAAACGGACCAACGGAATAACGGGCCCTTAATGGGTATAAAGTGATACACTTTTCATTACGGGCCAGTTTCACCACGGGCCGTTAATGGGTGTAAAGTAATACACTGTTCATTACGGGACAGTTTCACCACGGGCCGTTAATAGGCCAAGAGTTACATAGGGCCTCATATGGGCCGAAAGACGTCATGGGCCATACATGGGCCAGAAGTGAAAACGGGCTGGAATCATATTGGGTGGCCCAGATGACGCTACTGGGCCTAATTCGGATAGGGCGTAACGGGCCTTGGGTTAGCGGGCTGTAAATGGGCTATATGCGAACAGGCCGTTAACAGGCTTTACATGGGCCGGCCCGCCACCTTTTGACCAAGTCAAATTGGCCGGCCTTTTCACAGGAATGGGCCTCTGTTGGGTCGTGCCACATGTCGACGTATCATAGGCGCCTTCTGTCCAATGAGTGGATGACATCTGTCCCAATGGTGAGCCGACACGTGTTTCCTCCAGCCAATGACGATTTTACACGTGGAAAATCCCCATTGGTCGGGGCTGTTAACGGGTTATCGGATCCAAAACCCGACCCAATAGCTTAATGGTGTTCGTTACGGTGGATGCCACGTGTCGGTCACCCTTGACGAAAGCACTTCTGTAACACGCGATTTATCGTCATGGAAGTGGACACTTCCGTGATGATAATTTTGGTAATGTCATGGAACACTTCTACGACAGCACAGGTATGACTATCTTGATTCTGTCATAAATTTGTCATGGATGTACATGCATGACAAAAAACGCGACCTACTGTGACAAACATGTATCATCATGGAAGTGTATTTTTTGTAGTGAAGCCTACGTACCCTAAAAACATCGAAACAGAAGATAGATCGGGAGTTCCGCCGCCGCAAGCCTCTGTAGCCACCAAAAACCTCTCGGGAGCCCGTTCCGGCACCCTGCCGGAGGGGGAGCCCATCACCGGTGGCCATCTTCATCATCCCGGCACTCTCCATGACGAGGAGGGAGTAGTTCACCCTCGGGGGTGAGGGTATGTACCAGTAGCTATGTGTTTGATCTCTCTCTCGTGTTCTCTCTATGGCACGATCTTGATGTATCGCGAGCTTTGCTATTATAGTTGGATCTTATGATGTTTCTCCCCCTCTACTCTCTTGTGATGAATTGAGTTTTCCCTTTGAAGTTATCTTGTCGGATTGAGTCTTTAAGGATTTGAGAACACTTGATGTATGTCTTGCCGTGTTTATCTGTGGTGACAATGGGATTTCACGTGCCACTTGATGTATGTTTTGGTGATCAACTTGCGGGTTCCGCCCATGAACCTATGCATAGGGGTTGACACACGTTTTCGTCTTGACCCTCCGGTAGAAACTTTGGGGCACTCTTTGAAGTACTTTGTGTTGGTTGGATGAATCTGAGATGTGTGATGCATATCGTATAATCATGCCCACAGATACTTGAGGTGACAATGGAGTATCTAGGTGACATTAGAGTTTTGGTTGATTTGTGTCTTAAAGTGTTATTCTAGTACGAACTCTTGAATAGATCGATCCGAAAGAATAACTTTGAGGTGGTTTCGTACCCTACCATAATCTCTTCGTTTGTTCTCCGCTATTAGTGGCTTGGGAGTGACTCTTTGTTGCATGTTGAGGGATTGTTATATGATCTATCTACGTTATTATTTTTGAGAGAACTTGCACTAGTGAAAGTATGAACCCTAGGCCTTGTTTCCTATCATTGCAATACCGTTTACGCTCACTTTTATCATTAGTTACCTTGCTGTTTTTATATTTTTCTGATTACAAAAACCTATATCTACCATCCATATTGCACTTGTATCACCATCTCTTCGCCGAACTAGTGAACCTATACAATTTACCATTGTATTGGGTGTGTTGGGGACACAAGACTCTTTGTTATTTGGTTGCAGGGTTGTTTGAGAGAGACCATCTTCATCCTACGCCTCCCACAAATTGATAAACCTTAGGTCATCCACTTGAGGGAAATTTTCTACTGTCCTACAAACCTGTGCACTTGCCGGCCCAAAAACGTCTACAAGAAGAAGGTTGTGTAGTAGATATCACCTGCGAGCCACCAAGGAGAGCTGCGACGACCGGGGGCGCCGGCGCAGCGTACTGGGTGAGGAAGAGGTTGCGCAGCTCCTCCCAGGAGGCCACAGAAGATGTTGGCAGATTGAGGAGCCAAACACGCGGGGGTGAGGGCCATGGGAAACCAGTTGGCCATGACTTTGTCGTCGCCTCCGACCTTGAGGATGGCATTCTCGTATGCCAGAAGGAAAGCCAGCGGATCCGCCGCGTCTTTGTATCGCGGCGGCATCTCTGGCTTGAACTTGTGCGGCCACTGCACGTGCCACAAGGCGGGGGCCAAGGCTTGGAGCCCCCTGGCCCCTGCGCTGGAATCGGCCACCGGAGCCGGAGGCGCGTTGTCCGCCATGAGGACGAAGCGCGGTGTTGGTGGAGAGCGAGCCGATGGAAAGGAGAGCTCCGGCGCACCCCTACCTGGTGCGCCAAATGTCGGATATCGGGTTCCAGCAAAACCCTTAAGGTTCGAACTCTGGGGTGCGCGCGAAGATCTTCTCCCTATCGAAACACGCCCACAACCTCGTCGCGATTCTGAGCTAGCACGATGAACAACACGAGAGACACGAGGTTTATACAGGTTTGGGCCACCGTTGTGGTGTAATACCCTACTCCTGTGTGTGGTGTGGTGGATTGCCTCTTGGGCTGATGATGAACAGTACAAGGGAAGAACAGCCTCGCGAGGAGAGGTGTTCCTGTGGTGGTGGGTGTTTTGCTTCGGAAGGATTCGATCCCCTCCTACTGTGGTGGCTATCTCTTTTTATAGAGGCCCTGGTCCTCTTCCCAAATATTGAGCGGGAAGGGAGCCAACAACGGCCATTTCATAAGGGGGCAGCTAGTACAAGCTATCCTGACAAAAGGTGGTCTTCGACTGCCAAAGGCACTGGCGATGATGCCATCTTGGGCTCCACAATGACCTCCGTCCTGCCGCTCTGCTGGTCTTGGTCTCATTGCACCGATATGGAAACCTTTGCCTGATGCCTCGGTACTCCGCGCCTGTGCTTGCCCCCTTTGCACCAAAGAGGAAACGAGGACACTGCGCAGGCTGGCGCCCGCCTGGTCTTGATCGTCATGGCTTGCGTCATGAGCTCCTTGCGAGGTAACCCTCGCCTTGATCTCTCCACCTCCTCGCGAGCCTGCCTGGTGAGACCACCCCTGAGGAGGCCTTGTGTCGTTTTCCCCGTGAGGCTTGGCCCTCGCGAGGGTCTTGAGCTTGGGTTGATGAAGACGGGCCGTACTGAGCCACGCTGCAGGCCGTAGGCAGGCAAGTCTGGGGACCCCCGTTCCCAGAACGCCGACAGGGGCGGCCACCACGAAGACCAGGGAGGCCGCCATGACGATCGGGGCGGCCGGCATGGACGACGCCGGTGCTCCGAAGCCGTCGACGCGTGCAAGATTGACCAGAACCTGGTCCAGCGCCTTCCTGACGATGTTGTCATCCTGGCTTCGGGCAGGCGCGCCCACCATCGGGCTGACAACTGCGGCACACGCTCGGTGTGCTTAGGTGGAGCAGCCAGCCCCATTTGCAAGGACACCCGTGGACGCTCACCTCCGACCAAGCCTACGACCATCTCCTGCAACGTGGTGCAAGTGTCCTCCTCGCCCGGCGACGCCTCCTGGTTGAGCTGGATCGCCCCTTGCTTTGGTGCCCAAATGAAGTCGGTCATGGTGTGCCCTGCAGCGCCGTATCAGGAGGCCTCTCCTCGCACAACAATGCAAGACATCATCGAGCTGCACCCATCGACGCCTCTTGTGCATCATTGCAGCACTGTTCCACCACCTCTGATGTTGACTGCTTCAATCTCCCATGCCTCGTCTGCTAAACTAGAGGCAGAGCCGACAACTCTGATTTTCATTCCGATGTCAAGCCCACCAGTTAGTCCTGCTGTGACTGGTTCCGATGAACCTCTCGTGTAGTCCCCGCTGTTTGTCACATGTGCCCCGCCCCTGCTGCCTGCACCAAGCTCTACACCACCGAGGCTGCCCAAGACAAGGAGGGAGACTCGCGGGTGTGTCGGGCTTCAACCTCAGCCAACGCAGCCCTCGGCTTCAAGCAAAGAAGAGGGCTTTGCCGGTGGCGCAGATGGCAGAGAGGCTTCTCTAGCAACGCATGGGCATCATCAATGAAGGACAAGAAGTTACTGAAGAAGCCATCAGAAAATTTGTTGCCATATTCAATGGGCAATTTCCGGATATCACAGTGGCAGCCCTTCGAGCCCTCTTCAACCTTGACTGTGACCTTGCGAAGGCCGTCGAGGACGCACTGGTGGAGCATGGAGGCGAGGCTGGAGCAGAGCTGCAGCCTGCGAAGGGAGAGGTGGCCGGCGAGGCTGCGTGACTGGACTGCTTTGGTCATGGAAGATGTAGCTTAGTTCTTCATGTTAGCTAAGGCCAACTGTTGCTTTCTATCTGTGTGGGTGTATGCATGTTTCCTGCTGTCGATGAAGATAGCCGCCCCTTGCTGCCCTGGCAAGGCGAATGTGTGTGAGTTCTGTAGCTGTTGTAGCTTCTACTGTTACCTGGTGATGCTATCTTATTGTCACAACTTCTGCTACATGAAGATGCTCAATGAAGTGTGTCCTAAATGTCCCAGACAGTTCTTACTTGATGTGTCACTTCTTGTTACTCCACAGCTGATGTATCCCAGGTTTCAATATGCATGATCAAGACCTGAGTATTCTGAACTGGAATGTTCGTGGCTTAAACTGTCCCAACCGCCGCGCGACTATACGAGAGACCGTCGCTGCTACGTCTTGCCATCTTGTGTGTCTACAAGAGACCAAACTCGAGCATGTCGAACCCTTCATGGCTTCCTCTCTCAGAGGTCAGAGGCTCATAGGCTTCGCACAGCGACCTGCTACTGGTACTCGTGGTGGCATCCTGCTTCTGTGGGACGAAGACCTCGTCGAGGTTAAGGACATTAGCACCGGAACTTTCTTCCTCTCTACTACAATGACCATTATCCGTACCGACACTTCCTTCAAGTTCACAATTGTCTATGGGCCAACTCGCAACAACCTCAAAGACATTTTATTCCAAGAGCTGATCACTGAGAAGCCTACTCCTGGTACTAGATGGCTGCTAGCCGCTGACTTTAACCAGATTTACCGCACGAGAGACAAGAACCGCAATAACAGTAATCGGAACCGCATGACACGCTTCCGTAACACCCTCAAAACCTGTGAGCTGAAAGAAATACACCTACAAAATAGGAAATTCACTGGGAGCAATGAGCAAAGTGATCCAACCTTATGCAAACTCGATTCATTTTTCTGCAATGAAGATTGGGACATCGACTTTGGCAGTCATCTACTTCATGCCCTCTCTACATCCCTCTCTGACCATTGCCCTCTCCTCGCAAACGTCCAAGGTCCACCTAAGTCAAAGTGCTTCCGCTTTGAGAATTTCTGGACTAAAATGCCCAGATTCAAGGAGATCGTTCAAGGCGCTTGGAACCAAAGGGTGAACCACTCTGACCCCTATGAGATCCTGTTTCACAAGCTCAAGAAAACCAGCCAAGCTCTAAGGAAATGGAGCAAGACGATTTTTGCACACTCAAAGGTGCAGCTGCACATGGCTCTGGAGGTCATCCTCCGCCTAGATGTGGCACAAGAGTTCAGGCCTCTCAGTGTGGAGGAGCGTGATATTCGTAAGAGGCTCAAAAGAAAGATTATTGCCCTGGCTGTGATGGAGCGTGCCCGAAAAAGACAGAATTCAGGAATCACCAACCTTAAAGAGGGTGATGCCAACACTCGTTTCTTTCACCTTCGAGTCAATCACAGAAGAAGAAAGAACTCCATTCACCGTCTGAAACACAACAACAGCTGGGTAGTTGATCATGATCACAAAAAGTCCGTCATCCAAAACCATTTTGCCGAGATCTCCAAGCGTGGACTGCCGCACCACAAAGACATCAACTGGGACAACATTACGGTGCCCGCAAGTGACCTTTCCGATCTTGGGGCGGCCTTTACTGAGGAGGAGGTTAGGAAGGCGGTTTTTGACCTCCCCCGTGACAAAGCGCCAGGGCCCGATGGCTTCTCTGGAGCTTTCTTCAAAGAGTGTTGGGCGATCATCAAGGTTGACATTATGATTGTTGTGAACCACTTCTCAAGCTTGCACACATCCAATCTTCATTGGATCAACTCGGCTAACATTGCTCTCATACCAAAGAAAGACGGAGCGGAATGCATCTCGGACTTTCACCCCATTAGACTCATCCACGCCATTGCGAAGATCCTAACAAAGGTGTTGGCTATGCGACTAGCTCCCCATATGCATAACCTTGTCCCCAACGCTCAAAGCGCCTTCATAAAGAAGATAAGCATTCATGATAATTTCATGTATGTCAGAAACTTGGCCAGGAAACTTCACAAAAATCATACACCCACCCTGCTGTTCAAGCTAGACATCAAGAAGGCTTTCGACTCAGTTAGATGGGATTTCCTTATGGACCTCTTGAGGCACCTGGGGTTCCCGTCCAGATTTCATGATTGGGTTTCGGCACTCCTCTCCACTGCCACCTCGAGGGTTCTTATCAATGGGGTGTTGGGTGATCCGATGAAGCACGGTTGTGGCCTCCGGCAGGGAGATTCACTATCCCCGCTGCTCTTTGTCCTGGCAATTGACCCCCTGCACCACCTCCTCAACAAGGCCACTGTACAAGGACATCTTCAACCCATTTGCGGAAGTGCGCCGGCCATCAGGACGTCCTTGTACGCAGACGATGCCGCCATCTTTGTCAAACCCACCAGGGGTGACGTCCAATTTCTTGCTTCCTCCTTGGCCGCTTTTGGAGAGGTGACCGGCCTGCATACTAACTGTACCAAAAGTTTGGGGGCTCCTATTCGCTGCGACAACATAAATTTGGATGACATTCTCGAGGCCTTCCCGGCGGTGCGCACGGCGTTCCCGATGCAGTAACTTGGCCTTCCGCTATCGGTCAAGCGCCTCAAGAGCATTCATTTTCAACACCTTGTGGACAAGGTCGCAGGCAAGCTCCCACCATGGCAGGGAAGCCACGTCGCCCCTGCTGGGCGTGTGGTGCTTGTAAAGGCGGTCCTCACGGCCATTGCGATTTATCATCTCACGCCTCTCGACATCCCCGTGGAGATCCTTAACGCAATTGACCGACTTCGGCGTGCTTACCTTTGGGAGGGTACTGACAAAGTCTTGGGAGGGTCATGCAAGATCAATTGGGACCTCGTCTGCAAGCCTAAACAGTTCGGTGGCTTGGGTGTGCTTAATTTGAACAAATTCGCCAAGGCCCTCCGACTACGATGGCTTTGGTTTGAGTGGGTGGACAAAAGCAAGCCTTGGGTTGGCATGGGGTCTCCTTGCATCGAGGACGACCGCAAATTTTTTGCGGCTGCTACAATGGTTACAGTGGGGAATGGGCGCACGGCCAGATTCTGGCACTCCACTTGGCTGAATGGTCTCTGCCCCCCGTGACTTAGCACCGAACATTTTTGCCATATCCCGCAAGAAGAATTCCTCCGTCTAGCAAGCCCTCACCAACAACAGCTGGATCTCTCTCATTGACACCTCCAATGGCCTATCGTTTGCACACGTCCAACAGTTTGCCGACCTCTGGGAGAAGATATCCATGACCTCTCTGAATGATGACATAGAAGATTCCATCACCTGGAAGTTCACCAAGGATGGGGTGTACTCTACTTCCTCTGCTTAGAAGGCATAGTTTGAAGGACTCACATCGTCCGATCTCGTTCACTCTGTATGGGGGGTTGGCCCCACCCCTCGGTGCAAGTTCTTTGCTTGGCTAGTCCTTCAAAACAGGATTTGGACATCGGATCATCTCATACGTCGCGGCTGGCCAAACTGTGGCCTATGCCCACTTTGTAAGCAATGCCAGGAGTCGGCGGCCCATCTCCTCTTCTAATGCCGCTTCACCATCCGCATTTGGAACCATATTCCTGCGTGGCTTGGCATGCATCACATTTCTACGGCGATATGGCAGACGAGGACTTCGGTGTATGACTGGTGGAACGGCAACCTTCAAATTCGCCTTGGCTCCCCTAAGGCTCTACCCTTCTTGATGATGCTTATCTCATGGGAGATATGGACCGAGCTTAACGCTAGGGTCTTTCAAAACACGGCCGTCCCTTCCATGGCCCTAATCTGTAAGATCAAAGAGGATGTGTCTCTTTGGGCAGTGGCGGGTGCGAAGCACATGAGTGCTGTAGTGCAGCGAGAGTAGACCTTTTATTTTGCCGCCTTGTGGCCCTTGTTCGATAACTCCTTTCTTAATCAATGAAATGGCAAATCTTTTGCCTTGTTTCAAAAAAAACACCATTTATCAGTTTCCAAATTGTCCAAAATATTGCAGACATGCTAGTAACTGCCATATCTCTGTAATTTTTATTAAAGCTTTTAAGCCACACATTAATAAGTCCTGAACATTATCAGGTATATTATGCAAGTCAAAAGCACATTCCATTATTTTTCAAAGCATTTTAGCAATCGAGCAACAAAAAAAGATGGTCAATACTCTCATCTCTCCCACAGAAAGGGCAACTTTTATCTCCACATCCCCTCCTGAGCAGATTATCTTTGGTAAGGATGCTATTTCAGAGCACCAATCAGAGAAAAGCATTCACTATGTGAGGATTTTATTTTTCCTCATTAATTTATGTTGATATTTTATCCCATTTTAAATCAGATATCTATAAATACGATATGACAGTATATATTCCATTTTTTGTCAAAGTCCACCTAGTGACATCTTTTTGATCTGTTAACACCACCCCGTCACAAACAGATTTGATGTGGTTCCAGAGCTCCAGAGAATCACCGTAAAGTGTTCCTCTAAATTGAACACAATCAAGCCCTCTACCCAACAGATCACTAACCAATCCGTTTTTTCTCAAACACATATTATATAACCCGAGGAAATTTCCTTAAGAGGTTTATTCCTAACCCAACAGTGCTCCCAAAATCTCACATTTTGCCCATTTCCACCACAAACCTGCAAATGTTCTTGATGTTTAATCAGTTTGGACCAAAACTGAGAATCTCCTTGTTTACGATTTATCCTAGCAAGGCATTTGTTAAGTTGCTTTTGTTTTTCCTTTCTTACAAGAAAATAAGTGCTTAAGATGACGAAAATCCATCTCTGCACCCGAGCTCATCTGCACCTGCGCTGACGAAAAAAATCAAAATAAATACTAGAAATATTCAAAAAATTCCATTTTTTTGTGCAGTAGACAATTTGATGCGTGAGGTCCACTCCGATTTTCAAATCATTTGGACATCTAATCGGGGGTCTGTAAAAAGGTTTACTGTTCATGTACTGTTTTGGCCTGATTTGTCTTTTTTGCTGAGAGCTGCTCAGATGTTTAAATAATTTGAAGTTTTAAGCGGGCCTCTCACATCAAATTTTCTACCGCGCAATTTTTTTTGGAATTTTATGAATTTTTTTGTTTTTTTTTTCGAAATTTTTTCTAACCGTGTGCTGGGCACCGAAACACCGCACATCTTCTATATCATTATTATCACTATCCTCCCAATCCCCAATCAAATCTGTAATAGTATGTTCCCTAGTTTCAATCACAGATCTCACCTCCTTAATAGGGGTTGAGTTTTTATTAAATTTATTTTTAACCCACATGTCCACCCTGACCTGCTCAACTCTTTTAATAAGGTTGATATTATAATCAACCATATTGGTCGTCCTAAGTCCACACCCACATCATGTGCAATAGTACCAATTTTATCATTAGCAGAAGTAATCACAGTGGGGATGTGTTTCTCACCATAGGCATCATTGCCAGTAGTCCTTTCTTTTGCGAAGTATTCAATCTTCTGATCTTCTCTGTCCCTCAACCTGCCATTTTCTTTTAGAGATGATTGATGCAAAGAGAAGGCAATGATACGCCGCCATAACCTGAGTGTCGTCTACAAGGTTCTCGTCCCAGAACACATCCTTGTTTAACAGTGCACCCCAGAATACTTACGAGATGTGGTCGATCTGATCAAGATTAGTCGGGGTGGGGGAGGTTGTCACCATGCCCATCAGACCATGATCATGAGTGCAAGTACCGACTGCTAGCAAACAGACGTGCGTACGCACCAAACAACAGTAACAAAATGCATTGAACAAAAACAAAATCATGCAGCGTTCCAAAATGGCGCAGGGCTGCACACAGTAGTGCATTTATTACTGTTCAGACAGACTGGGGATGCAAATGTGGAACCTAAAGGGTACCCTCCGATCCTTTTTGGTTCAATCAAATGAACTAACTTTTCAGAATTCAAGTTAGTTCATTTAGTTGAACTATAAGTAGGGTCGAAGGATACCCTGGAGGTTCCAAATCTGCATCCCTCAGAAAGACGAAGATGAATGAGAAAGCAAAGATAACAAGGCTAGCTGCCATATTATGGCTTCGAATTAGATGTTTTCTTGCTCGGATTCATGAAGTTGATGCACTCCACGTCCTGTTCCACACTCCCACAAGGCGTCCCTTTGTGCCGCACGTCCACTACGCCTCCTTTTTCCGGGTCGAATCGGCACCGGTAGAAGCTGCACAAACCACAGCCGCAAAATGTCAGGCGAAAAGTGTCACAAATAAGCTTGACTGGAACAGTGCACTTCAGTTCGGAGCAAATAAACTCAAAAGAGCAAGGGCAAATTCAAGTACAGTCATATATATTTGACCAACCGTCCATTAATGCCGAGGATGAGAAGGGTGTTTGGCTGACTGCCGAACGCGACCAAGTACTTGGTGCCTTCAGGGACGCGGATCTGAGTCGACGACCATTCTGAACTGAAATAGCCCGGCAAGAATCCTGCAGGATTTGGATGTCAACCTTCAGTTCCTCACGCACATAGATATGCAGGAATCAAGATGAACTTTGTGCTTGGAGACCTGGACTCACACGTGTGAGTTATGAGTCTATGAGTATATTACCTCCAGCGAACGACAGCGACGACCTCTTGTTGGTTGTAGCTACTGCTGGAGATGACGGCGCCAGGGCTGCTTGGAGACCGCCAGGACTGTTGCTGTCCTCCGGTGTCAGGCTTGGCAAATCGATATTGATGCTGAACACGTGCACGGTTGCCTTGTCGCTGCTGACCGCCAACCATTTTGAATCCGGAGAGAAGGCGATGCAGTGGATGTCTGCTCCGTCTCTGCCTCTCCTCAGCTAACAGGGACACAGACATGAAAATAACAGTTATTTACCCATTTAGCCCGTACCCTAAACAAGAAGCAATGTGTGTACTGAACACATCTTGTTTTTGCATTTTCTCGAAACATATGCGTGAAGAACTCAATGTGCACAAATGCTAGAACTTAAATTCACAACAGGAAGTCTTTCTTCTTCTTTTAAACATGGACAAATCTGCTTGGAACAACTAAGAATGAATTCTACGGATTAAAGTCAAACCCGAGCTGGTGTTTCACAATCTCTCTCGCCTGTCTCCACTGGTAATTTCTTGCTAATCTATTCAAGAATATGTGTTTGTTTCGTGGTTTTCTCTGTTACAACTGATTGAGAAAACATTCTCATTCTCCCATCTAGCTTTTTAATTGTCTCTTGTGCTCATCTAGCCATCTAGGTATTAGTTATGGCACAGTATGTGCCTAGTTTATTGCATCTATGAGGTCTTCAACCGGAAGAGACCTGCAAAAGTATCATGCTATTTTCCCTTGCTCTTTTGTATCCTCATTTGGCCGTTCCCTCATTTGTTTTGTATTTACCAGTGATGGGTTACTCTGGGAGTGAAAGAAACTTTTAGCGTTGATAACATGTATACATTGCTTAACCTAACCTGCTAAATATTCCCATGGTCTCTGTTCATTGTGCTTATCCCACATAATTAGCATAGAGTAAGGGATAGGTTTGATATAGCTGGATAAGTTAGCAGTTGACCACTTGGTATGCTACTTGCGTGACCTCACATCATTTTTATTTTTTTGAAGAAAATGCAAAAGCAATCCCATATATGCTTAGTCTATGTGCGAGATCAAGGTGAGAGTAAGTGCAACATTATAAGCCTGCTAGCAAGCAAGGCCTGGCCTGACCTGGTCGAAACAATGTTTGTCTTAGCTGATCCAGGTTGGCCGGCCTTACCAGGTGCCCAACTCCAGACAGGTCTGGCAAACACTGCCGGGTGCCAGGTTGCTGTTACTGTACTGCACTAAACTGTAGATAGTTGCAGAGAACGATTAACAAACCTACAGTTGGTTGCAGAAAATTGCTATCAAATCTAGTTGGTTGCAGAGAATAATTATCAAATCTAGTAAAATATTGCTGTCACAACTATCAGAAGAATCTTGCCGTAAGTTTATATGTCAAAAACTAGCATAATGTAAGTGCTTTTATGAAGCCACCACAATTTAAATGCACCCTCCAAAATAGGCAATGCTTTTCATTGTTAGCCTAACAAATGCTCTACCTTAGCGAAGTAGGTAACAAACATAATTGGGTCATTCTCACCCTTGTTGCATGATGTTCTGCAGTCGAATTTACATTGTTCCTGTGAGCTACTTCTCTTTGCAATAATGTCTTGGAGAGTTGATTTCGTTTTTGGTGGGATTGCCATAGCAATGGCTAAAAAATTGTACTTGGCTGAAATTTGTATTTTTTCAGGCATCATCCTTGAAGAGGCTGGTAGGGGGACTACAAGGACGGAAGCCTTCAAAGTCCAATGGCATAGCGAAACTCTTCGGAAATAAATTATATACTCCTTTTCCAAAGGTAAGTTTACACCATTTTAGTCTCCAAAAGTAGTATTATGTTATTCCTAGTGTTGATTGCGCTCTCCTGCTGATCTGAAAACGTACTAACTACAAGCCCTCCTAGTTTGGACGATGTTGTTATCTTTACAGCTGTGTGATATCTCCTTTTATGTTCAGGATGATGAGCAACTGAGAGTTTTCAATAACCAGCGGAGGACAAAAAAATAATCGTTTCAAGGCATAACCTTGTAGAGTTGCACAAGGTACTGGAAGAGCTATTTGAGCTATAATCAGTAGATTTAGTCAATTGCTTTTCATTTCCATTACTTGACCAGTTGACCTACATGTCATCTTGCGTTTGTGCCATGTGTTATACCCTCCCTTATAATCATTCTATTTTCTTCTATCCTTGGAAAGATAAGACAGCTTTGTGTATGCACGATTTCTTCTTCTTATTTATTTGTTTTTATTTCAATTTTCCTTTCAACAAAATTTGACAAAACATAATCTGATATCGTAAAAAAAAAGACATAATTTGGTAGGCATCGTTGACTACCGGCGATCTTAGACCTACGCGCCGCCACTTACCTCTTGGAGCAACGCACCGTCGGTGGCGCTGAAGATGCGCACGAGGGTGCCCCTGACGCTAGCTGTGGCCACGAGCCGGCCGTCGCAAGACATGGCAATGGACGCAAGGCGGGAAGAGTGTGCACGTATGGCCACCACGGGCGCCGCGACCTCCCCCTCGTCCAACCACCGCTCGACGTGCACCTCACCATCCCTGGCGCCGGGGCACACGAACGCGAAGGACGCGCCTGACGACACGGCGCAGAGGCCAAGGGGATTGCCCCCGGTCACCACCGAGTGCAGCAACCAAAGCTCTTTGTCCTCGGTGTCCTTGGTCCTGCAGCCGAGCACCTCCAGCCGGTCAACGAGCACGACGACGGTCTTCGTGCCGTGGACGCGCACTGCCCGCACATCGTCTTCGCCTCCGGTGTACGTCTTCTGCCCCTCAAAGTACCGCCAGTGGTAGTTCATGTATCCCGGCTTCCAACGCCGGATGAAGAACTTGGTGCTGTTGACGCGGCTCACGGTGGCGCATGCTGATTCCTTGAGGCTAAGCATATCGCCGGCCGCTGCGGCGATGGTCTTTCTGGCATCTTTTTCTTGGTAGAGGCCACGCAGGCTGAAGGTGTCGCATGAAAGCCAATGCACGCTGGAGGTGCCGGCGACGACGAAGCAGGACGCGTCGCTGCTGAAGGAGAGGTGGACAATAGGGGACGGCAGCGGAGGAGCAGGCCTCCTCCTCTCGGCAGGTGGGTCTGTCGACGCCATGGGAACAAGGATATGCGATTGTCTTCTCCAGATTCGATTAGAGACAGTGGGTATCTCCTGAAATTCTATATCTATATCTATATCTATACCTCTATACCTACTATTAAAGCAAGGTGATATTCTTGGTTTCGTCCCGCATCTGATCCTACGTTACGTGTATTAAAAATACATAATCGAGGTGGTATTAATTACCCGCAGAAAAAACGATTCACGTTTAAAGAAATCGTCAGCCCAATCGGGCCTTATCTGCCCATGAAGCAGGCCCAATAGAAAAGTAGGCAAAGGCCTTACCGCCAATGAAGCAGGCCCAGTAGAAAAGTAGGAAAAAATGTTTGCTAGAGCAAGGAGTCCAACCAGCAACGTCACGATATTTCCCTGCCGGTGCAACCTACTGAGCTAAAGATGTTTGCGTATAAAATAGATGGTTCAACCGCTTATATCCATATCAGTATCATGTACTCCCTCCGTTGCAAGGGAGTAGCTTCTTTACAGCATGCCACTGAAGGGCATGTTTAACTGGGCAGGATGGTGAGTCGATCGGTTCAGCCTCTTGGTAAAACGATTGGACGGAGGGATTTATGAGCTGCTAAACTTTAAATGATGCAAGAGCGTGCGACCTGATGGAAAGGTCAGCCTCTCTGTAGATTGAACAGATTGATAATTATAAACATAGACATGCAGATGACGAATAACAGTTGGATGCACACGACGCGGCAGTTCGGCCGGCGCAGGCCATCGGTCGACCACACAATCCAACATAGGAGCGGCCAGCGTGGCGGCGACCATAGAACATGGCGGCTTGATCCCGGCGACGGGTGTTGCCCACCTGTCGGCAACGAGCTTCAAAAGGGCCTGTGACACACATGCATGCAACCTCATGTACATGCTAATCAAACGTAATACATGTGCTTGCGCTCAGGTATATATGGCCTTTCTGATCGAATTGCCATGTGTTGTCATGTTGTTATCTCATGGGCAGTCGAGCGGTCATTCTTGTGAAACCTGAATTTTCTTGCTTGCAAGAGCCCCTTGTGAAGGTCTATCGGAATTAATTCACCTTGTGCCTCCTCCGAACGGGAGATGAAGCCGCTAAGCCGTTGTTATATTAGTCAAAGGAAATCACTGCAAAGACGCAATGACTTAAGTGGCAAGCGAGGGTCTAAATGCAAATTTCACGTTTTGATGTTGCACGTTCAATTTTGTTCAGAAGATCGAGGGAAGGTAGATACATGGATACATGTAGTCTCCCAGATGCATAAGATATGTTCCATTAAAGTTCTCTCCTTCAGTCAGTTCCGTGCATGATCACTCTTAATCGGTATATTGTGTCTATCATCAACAACACCCATTATTTTTCTCCCGTTGCAACGCACGGGCATTTGTGCTAGTTGGTACCAAAGGGAGAACTAGAGATAGATTTTGTTTTTGGAGAACTTGAGAAAGATTTTTTTTTTCCATTAAATGAGGAGTCCTTATAACACCCCGTCCCGCCTCCGCAGCCCCTCAATTCACGCTAATCAAATCTAACCAACTCGCAGAAAAAGGAAACTGAACCTCGCACCGCCCCAGACGAAGCTCAGCAGCACCGTCGCCTCCCTGCATGGCGACCTCGATCCCTGCATCGTATCGTCGCCGCCCTGCACCGCATCAACGCCTCCCTGCCGGGCTCCCTCGCCGCCCTGCACCGCACCGTCGAGCGGGCGGCCGCTCCTTCTTCACCTACAATCAAATATTCACAGATCGGCCAGGCTACAACAAGATAATTATGCAGTAATCTGCCTGAGTTTTGAAGCAGCAGGCAGCCCCATCAGATCGGCCAGGTATGCTTTCCACGGCCAATGGAAACCCACCTAACGAGATAAAACCTCACCTTTTTTCAGTATCTTTCGCCATGAGCTGGGTGCGTGCACACCAGTGACCAGTCATGGTTATCAGTCTCAGTCTCAGTCTCAGTGCACACCAGTCCTTGTCTCAGTCTCAGTGCACACCAGTCCTTCTGCCTGTGTTTCAGTTTGTGTATGCAATTGCACCTGCATAGCAAAAATGGCTTCAAAAAAAGATTCAATAAGGTTGCAGATCACCATATAATATAAAGATTGTCCATTTTTCATGCCAATCCACATTAATCCAGCAATTATAGACAATGGGGTTCTGTAAATATAAGTTGCATTAGCATGATTTTTCACAGGCTTGGCAGTACAAAATCGTTACTGCATACAAATACTATTTCCATTTAGTACAGAATAGCATGCTGCACCAGCAGCAGAAATAGTACACCACACCTCCATATATTTAATTACATCATTCCAATTGAGAAGACACGCATACGGGGAAAAATATGAGATGCTGAAGGTATTGAACTGAGAGTTCGGTGTCCTTGGTGTCAACAATTTGTGCCAAAGAATCTCAAACTGTACTGCTCTCTTCCATTGATAACTACTCCCCCTGTCCCATAATATAAGACGTTTTTGCAAGCTAACATAGCTTGCAAAAACATCTTATATTGTGAGATGGAGGGAGTACGTACAATTTAATTCTACAGGAGGTAACTTTGTGAATCATCACACTCAAGGATCCCACGACTCGGCGCCAGCTATCCTATCCTTTGAGGCCCTTTTGTTCCATCCGTGACAATACCTAATGGCTTTGTTGACCACCCCACATTGTGAAGTTAGCTTCAGCAACAAGTCGCTTAGATTACCTATATCGATGCTTTAAAAGCAAATCCAGCATAACTAGACGCCTATGGCCCTTTCACCTAGCTGAGGTGAATTTCTACTTAAGAGTGGCAAAGCCATTGTCGGTTGGTTTACATTGGACATATGCACTAAACTAATAAGAGAGAAAAAAATACATTTCTATGCCTAATGTTTGTGAGATGAGTAAGTTCACAACATCAAAACTACTGATGCTAGCACTGTGAAGTGGCATAGATAGTTCTAGCATGTCCTAGACGACTAAGACAAAAATCATTGGAAATAGCCTGTTATAAAGAGCAAGATATCACCAATGTGAAGCACCCAGCATGCATTCCAACATATACATTTGGCCTGTAAGTACCCCAACACAAGATTTCCTTGTGATCGCCTTGGAACTGCAACGAGCCAACATTAACCTTCAGAAACCTATCAACATTAATCACCAATGCTGGATGCAACAAGAAATTCCGACAGGCTTGCATAGACACAACTCGAGCTTCTGTATTTCAAGATTTAGTTTCAGCAGTCCATAAAGAATACAAATATATGGACAACCGAGTTATTCCTGTTCCATGTTCTATTCAGGAGCATCTGAAGAATAAATGTGTGTGCACTTGATTATTCATCTACTCATAAGTACTCCCTCCGTCCCATAATGTAAGACGTTTTTTAACACTACACTTGTGTCAAAATGCGTCTTACATTATGGGACGGAGGGAGTATTTAACAGATAGTCAGGTTGCTCACCACGAGGCAGAATACATTTCAATACCTGCTACAATTGATCTACTCCCAGATAGTAACATTTTACTTGGTTGACATCCACTCAAATCAATATCCAGATTTTATTCTGAAGGAGGCCGCACTATCTCTTTGATTGTAGTTAGAACTAAGAAGTACACATATTTAGAGTTCATGTTGCACAATCAGACCGCCCTATCTCTTTTATTGTGACAAATCAGCTCCTGGATTGGCATTGCATGGCCCTAAAGTAGGAAACCAAATTGATTGGGGGGGGGGGGGGGGGGGGGGGTGATTCCAAAACTGACATGACATGAGGATCCATGGGCGACGCCGTAGGTAGGCTGAGCTGAGGCACCGTAGATAGCGCTTATACGGGATAACGGGAACCCCAAGAATAACTGCATCAGACGGGATCGAAGGCCCCTTTCAACCGGCTGCGCGAGGATGGCCAGCCCCTCACGCCCTCGCTCTTTAACTTTCTCCGTGGCCACACCAACCTCCACCGTTCCCGCCCCGCGCTCGCCATGGAGCCGCTCAGAGCCGCAATCGTCGCCGCCTCCCCGAGGCCGACCACCACAACCCGCCGCCACGGACACGGTGGCCCGCCATCTTGCTCCACGCCTTCATACTCAGAGCTGGGCGTGGGGGATGCCGGACGGCGTGTCTCACCGCGGGTCAGGGCGTCGCCGCCGGTGAGTCCCGTGCCTCCGCATCCGCCTCAGACGGCGCCTAAGGCTGGCTCGCCCGCGAGCATGACGAGCTGGAGCGCCTCCTCGTGCACTTCGGCGACCGGATTCGACGGGACGGGGCGGGGAAGAGCAGGGCGCGTGAGTCCTCGCGCTGGAGGTAGGGATGAAGGGGAGGGACGAGGTCGAGAGAGGGCGTTGGCGAGTACGGAATGGGTAACGGCTGGGAGACAACTCGCGGGGCGGTGGTGGTGACGGGTTTGAGACCGTGAGTGAGTTTGGAGCTCTGGGCGTTATCCTCCATTTTTCTTTTTCCAGTGTGTATTTTCTTTAAGGATTATTAGAGCGTGTCCTGTTTAGCTGTGAGTCGTGCGATTTTTCTTGTAGATAGGGCAGGGGTTAAAAAGAAATGTTCAATCTTGATAATTTAATGATTTTAATTTCCGGCGATGCGCATTCAGTGGGAGGAGACGTCCGTCGACGACGAGGTGACTACAGTGACTTCGTAAATTTCAAGATGATATGTTGGTTCAGTCTTTCGGAGGTGCTCATCAGGGTAGGGTATGCGTGTGTGCGTTCATAAGGGTGAGTGTATGCGTGTGTATATGAGCGCTTGTGTCTGTACTGATGTTCAAAAAAAATGTTCAATCCTGATAATTTAATGATTTCAATTTCTTATAGAACTATTGATATAAATTGATAATTATTTTTTTAATATATTCAAATTTTGTAATCGTGCAGTTCATCCTGCATTATGTGGATGTTAAATTTTATGGAGTACTTTATGGGGGATTTTTTACCCGACACTTCTAAACATGTACTCCCTCCGTCTCAAAATAAGTGACTCGACTTTGTACTAACTTTGTACTAAAGCTAGTACAAAGTTGAGTCACTTATTTTAGGATGGAGGGAGTATATTTTGTATGTATCTTGAAAATTATTATGGTGTATCGTTATTTGAAAAGTAACTACGTATACATGTTGCACATGTTTTTTTTTTATAACATTGTTGTATAAATGCATATGTAGGATGACATTGAACCGAGGAGGCGATTTTTGATACATATTTTGAAGCATGCATGAAGTTAAGCTCTAACCAGCAATGGAACAAAGACCCAAGCATTATAGACCGCATAATTAGATTGATCTTTAAGAAAGAACCATCAAAGAATTAATTGTAGAGGATGTTGCTTAGTTACTGTTTCTTGAGTATTTTTGTAACTAATTGTAATACATTTATGTGATCGTGAATTTTATGTGAAGACGTGTTTAAGTGGCTCGATAAAGGAAACTCGCTAAAAAAATAATTAATAAAATTCAAATAGATGTTTCTATTGTAGATTATAAGACGTGCAACGTTGCACCTGCACGCTTAGTGGTCTTACTAGGACACGTACCAAGATCGTCAGTAAGTAATGAAAAAAATACGTGACATATGCGTGTTTTCTGTTTTGCCAACAAATCGGATTGCGAGCCACGAGATTTGAGACATGATCTTTCGGCAGATGGGTTGGCCGAATATTTGACACTCTGGGAGATGGCTGTAGACATCGTAACATGGGCTTGGGAGGCTTCAGGTCAGTACTCTGTGCGCTCGGCCTACACCAGTCTGTTTGTGGGTCGGGAGCTTGACTTGGGAGTAACGTTTACATGGCAATCGAGAGCTCCATTGAGATGCAAATTTTTCTGCTGGTTAGGAACAGATGTTGGACATCTGATGGTCTCATCAGACGTGGATTGCCACACAAGGAGGCATGCCAATTGTGTGACCAGGCGGAGGAGCATAGACCACATGTTGATTGCCTGCCCGTTTGCTAGGGCGGTCTGGTTTGGGACCTTGATTGCATGGGGCGCAACCGGATTCAACGCCATCCTCGGAAGATCACTTGCTTCCTTGGGGCACCTCCCTTCACTCGCTACAAATCTTCGGAGATCTACTAAAATTCGTCACCTTGGTGTTGTGGCAGAATTGGAAACACCGCAACGATGGTGTGTTCGAGAAGGTCATGCCCTCAATGCAAAGTGTAATTAGGAAGGTTTTAGAGGAGGGGCTGGAATGGTAAATGGCGAGCAAGTTTATGAGTGATGTGTTGCCGGTGTTCCAATGGTTATACGGGAGGATGAACTGTGAGTAGTCACATTTGTAATATGGTGGACGGGTGTTCTCACCCTCTTCTTGTACGATCAAAAGGATAGGTCTAAAGGGGGTTTGAATATGCACTAACAAGGCAAAGGGTGCAATTTTTTATTTTCTTGGTACTTAGACAGATTTTAGCACAAGTTAAGTGGCAAGCAATACAATCTACACATGCATATCTAGAGTATGGAAAGCGGGAAGTAAATAACATGCAAGTGCAAAAAAGTAAATGGGTAGAGTTTTGGGAAGATCAAACGCAACGAAGACACGGTGATTTTTCTCATGGTCCCGATAGGTGGTGCTATCGTACACTCATGTTGATGGAGACTTCAACCCATAGAGGATAATGGTTGCGCAAGTCCATGGAGGGCTCCACCCACAAGGAGTCCACGAAGAAGCAACCCTGTCTATGCCATCATGGCTTATACCCACGGAGGACTAGCATCACTCGGGTAGATCCTCAAGAAGTAGGTGATCTCCTTGCCTGTACAAACTTGTTTGTTCAACTCCACATCTTGGAGGCTCCCAAGTGACATATAACGAATCTAGGAAACACCGCTATCCAAAAGGTAATAGATGTTGTTGTTGATGATGAACTCCTTTCTCTTGTGCTTCAAAAGATAGTCTCCTCAACACTCAATCACTCTCTCACATATTTGGGTATTGACGACATCCAAGGCCAATATAAGATCCGGGGCAGCAAGACGCATGAGAAGGACTCACTGGTTCACCTTGCCGAGGCCATCATCGACCCCTACTACAGAGACATGAAGGATTCCTGCAACAAGGACAAGCGTGCCTGACACTTGGCCTGGATGAAGAAACTTGACAAAGCTCATGTCGTGCACGCGACCAAGGAGGCATAAACGAGCTACGAGATGTACAGGCGGATCATTGACATGAGGAAGTGCCTACTTCCAAAAACGACCAGGAATCCAACCAGAAGCAGAGCAATGGCAAGCGTCGTCACAACAAGAAGTAGATGATTAGATGATTGTTTCTCCTAGTTTAGTATGCATGTAATTGATTACTTTGGTGTGTGCAAATGTTATGTGTGTAGTCACTTATGTGATTGTATGTTTAATTTGGTTATGCAATCATGTTCTTATAAGTATATATGTTGTTCTGATGTAGACAGAGCGTAGACATTGTGCTGACAAAGCAAATCACATCACACACGGACTAAACTAGGGAGGACGTCCGTGATGATTGAGGGAGTCCTGGATTTGGGGGGTCCTCGCGTGTCCGGACTGTTTGATATGGAACGGACTGATGGGTCGTGAAGACAAAGCAGAAGATTATCCCCCGTGTCAGGATAGGACTCCTATGTGTGTAGAACGGCAAGTTTGGTGTCCGGGTGTAATGTTTCCTTCCTTTGCAAGCCGAATCTATACAAACCCTAGGCCCCTCCGGTGTGTATATAAACCGGAGGGTTTAGTCCATAGAGGCCATCAGAATAATCATAGGCTAGACGGCTAGGGTTTAGCCATTACGATCTCGTGGTAGATCAACTCTTGTAACCCCTATACTCATCGAATACAATCAAGCATGACGTAGGGTTTTACCTCCTTTGAGAGGGCCCGAACCTGGGTATACTGTGTCCCTATTGTCCCTTGTTACCAATGATCCTTAGACTCACAGCTTGGGCCCCCCTACCCGAGATCTCCCAATTTTGACACCGACAATGGTGCTTTCATTGAGAGCTCCGCTGTGTAGTCACGAAAAGCGATCTGTGGCTTGCCTTGTCATCAACGACGATATCACTTCTAGAAGGAGCCTAACTTCAGGACAGGTCCTCCAGCTCGGCGGTTTCATCGTGGGTGCCTGCATGGCCATCAAGCCGACAGCGTCCCCCGCGATCGCCAAGCACCACCCCTGCATCGGTCTTGAATACTCCAAAAAGATGGATTTGGCGGACACCTCGACCTTAAACGAGTTGCTAGATCGCATCGCCGCCCTGGGGCTTTCAACGGCCAATGATCGGATCGGGCTTAAACCTGACCAGAGAGAAATCAGTCTCCCACCGATCACTCACCTGGTTGCGGTCGTCGAGGAACAAGCCAAAAACACTTCTTCTCCTGAACTGAAGACAAGCTATGTTTGGACCTCTGAATTCCTTGAACCGGATACCCTTCCTTTGGGTGGGACTCCGCGCCCCCTGAACTCAGGGTCGAACATTGAGTCCAGGGAGCACTTGGATCTTCCCGGACCCGAAATAGTGACCTCAGAGACTTTACAAACTCCGGATACAATCTTGGGTCAGGATTCGAGTTTTAACCCACCCACCCACCACAATCAATACTCTCCAAGTAATTCAGGCCCTCTAGACATATATGACCTGATGTATGTACGACAGCAACCTCAGGAAATGGTCCATCACTTTTGGGCCAGGTTCCTGCTTGCCAAAAATAGGATTAAAGATTGATGTGACGATGATGCAGTTCCAGTCTTTCATCGTAATTGTACCGACGGGGGAATTTTGAATGCCCTCAACCGCCATTGCATACATAGTTTCACGGAATTATCGCACTTAGTACGGAAGTACTGCGCGATGGAAAGCACATGGAAGGCCCAGAAAACCCAGTTGGATCCTGCTGCCTTCAAGCAATGTACTGCCCGGGCAAAACGGATACACCCTCATGAGGCATCCGACCATAAGCCCGTCGGCAAGAAAAACAAACCCTTTGCGGGATACAGGTCCGTTCTTGACGAACTCCTCGAAGCCCTGTCCGATACATGCGATGCCAAGCACAGACTCAACTCACAGCCTTTGAGCATGTTGGGTACTCCGGTAGGTAGCTAAAAGTGGGGAGGCCATCCTCACCACCGCCACTCCAGAGAAACACTCTCCGGAAGATGACAATTTTAATGTCCTTACGATCGTCAAGACTTTTCCTTCAAATAATCGGCGTAAGAGGGCACTTCGCGAACTCGCCGAAGTCCACCAAGTATCCGCAGTGAGCCCATGGAGCGACGTGGCAATAACCTTCACCGCTAATGACGAACCAAGGGCCCAATCAGTCCGAGCACCCGCCGCCTTAGTATTAAACCCAATTGTGGACGGCTTTCGACTTACCAAAGTGCTCATGGATGGCAGCAGTGGGATTAACCTCATTTACGAAGACACGCTCGACAAAATGCAGGTCGATAGAACACGCATCGAGCAAAGCAATAGAATCTTTCGAGGCATTATCCCTAGTCGAGAAGCACGATGTTCGAGGAGAACTAAGCTTGATGTAGTATTCAGCACGCCTGAAAATTATAGGTCAGAACAGTTGCTCTTTCACATTGTTCCCTTCAATAGCGGATACCAGGCCCTTCTAGGGCGGGACGCTTTCTCACGCTTCCAAGCCATTCCCCATTATGGGTACATGAAGCTTAAAATGCTAGGGCCCAATGGAATAATCACAGTTACGAGTGATCCGGATAAAGCACTCCGTGCCAAAAACAAAACCGCATCCTTGGCCCTCGAGGCACTATCCAAATCCTTTGCGGCCGAAGAACTAACCACCCTATGATCCACGATGGACAAGGATGATGTGATTCTCGACAAGAGACCTAAATCCACCTCTTTCAAGCCAGCAGATGAAATAGTTAAATTTCAAGTTCACCCGACGGACCCTAATACAGCATCCATCGGAGCACAGCTGGACTCGACGGTAGACGCCGCCTTATGCGCGTTCCTACGTGAAAACTGGGACATCTTCGCCTGGCACCCTTCGGACATGCCTAGGATCCCACGCAAACTGGGCGAACACAGCCTCAACATAATCAAAATGTTCAAACCAGTCAAGAAATCATTACGGCAATTTTGCAAACCCAAATAACAAGCTATGGGGGAGGAGCTAGCCAAACTACTTGAAGCCAGGTTCATCAGAGAAATCAAACACCCGGATTGGCTAGACAACTTGGTCATGGTCCCGAAGAAGGATAAATCCTGGCGCCTTTGCGTCGATTTCAAAGACCTCAATAAGGCTTGCCCTAAAGACCCTTTCCCGTTGCCCCGCATTGACCAGATCATTGATGCGACCACGAGACATGACTCACTGTGTTTCCTCGATGCTTACTCCGAATATCATCAGTTTAAAATGAAGGAGTCCGACCAGGCCACAATGGCGTTTATCACCTCATACAGGCCTTTCTGTTTCAACACTATGCCTTTTCGGCTTAAAAACGCTGGTGCCACTTATCAACGCATGATTCAAACATGCTTGGAAAAACAAATTGGCAAGACAGTTGAAGCATATGTGGACAACTTAGTCATAAAGACTAAACACGTCGAATCGTTGGTGGATGATCTCCGCCTCACGTTTGATAACCTCCGAACATATATACGACATACAGTTCAATCCAGAAAAACGCGTCTTCAGCGTTCCATCTAGAAAGCTACTAGGGTTCATTATCTCCCATAGAGGAATTGAAGCAAACCCAGCTAAAATCCGAGCCTTGTCACAATTGGCTACACCAACAGACTTAAAGCAGGTCCAAAAGCTAGCAGGGTGTGTGGCGGCTTTGAGCCGCTTCATCTCCAGGTTAGGGAAAAAAGCATTGCCACTCTATAGGTTGCTTAGACACACTGACAACTTCGAATGGACGAAAGCGGCCACAGCCGGATTGGAAGAAGTAAAAACCTTGCTAGCAGGCAACCCAATCCTAATCGCCCCAAGTGTTGGAGAGTGTCGGTGTCAAAACCGGCGGATCTCGGGTAGGGGGTCCCGGACTGTGCGTCTAGGCGGATGGTAACAGGAGACAAGGGACACGATGTTTTTACCCAGGTTCGGGCCCTCTCGATGGAGGTAAAACCCTACTCCTGCTTGATTGATATTGATGATATGGGTAGTACAAGAGTGGATCTACCACGAGATCAAGGAGGCTAAACCCTAGAAGCTAGCCTATGGTATGATTGTTGTAATGGTTGTTCGTCCTACGGACTAAAACCCTCCGGTTTATATAGACACCGGGGAGGGCTAGGGTTACACAGAGTCGGTTACAATGGTAGGAGATCTACATATCCGTATTGCCAAGCTTGCCTTCCACGCCAAGGAAAGTCCCATCCGGACACGGGACGAAGTCTTCAATCTTGTATCTTCATAGTCTTGGAGTCCGGCTGACGATGATAGTCCGGCTGTCCGGACAACCCCTAGTCCAGGAGTCCCTCAGTAGCCCCCAAACCAGGCTTCAATGACGATAAGTCCAGCGTGTTTATAGTCTTCGGCGTTGCAAGGCGGGTTCTCCCTTAAGTTCCATGTACCTGCCGAACAGTATCCGGCTTCCTTATCAACGTTGCGCTTCTTGGCTTTCACGCCCAATAATGGCCATCTTCCACGCGTCGCACGAATGCGAAAAGCCAGGGTATCTTTTATGTTTTACCCCCCAGCTGTGCAAATAATCTGCCTATAAGAGAGGCAAGAATCCAGATCCAAATCACACCATCTTCCTTCCGCGAGTACTCATCGGAGCGCTTCCGCCCAAAAATCCATTCCATCATGGACCGTCGACGCGGCTCCTCCTCTCGCGCTCCCAGCCCTCTGCCAGGAGACTGGCGGAGATGTTCTGTCCCGCACAGCGAGCTGGTGACGCTCCAAGCGGAGGGATATCTCCCTCCGGCCTTCATGGTCCCGGTTCGAGCCGGGCTGGCCACCTACCAAGGTGGGAAGCAAGCGGAGGCTACCCCAAATCCCAACAAAGGGGAGCGGGTATGCTTCGTCCCCTATCTGAAAAGGGGGCTCGGATTTCCTATACATCCGTTCCTCCGCGGGCTCCTGGAGTTCTACGGACTCCAGCTCCATCACCTCACGCCCGCCTCTATCCTGCATATCGCTGGCTACGTAGCTCTTTGCGAGCTGTTTCTGGGCGTCGAGCCCCATTTCGCGTTGTGGAAGAGGTTGTTCTGCCTTGTACCCCGCTCTCACGAGGGGTCCATATATCAAGTGGGCGGCGCCGAAATATGGCGCATTGCCGGGACCGGATATCCATCCGGAACCCCTAAGAAGGCGTCCGAAGACTGGCCTTCGGAATGGTTTTACATAGAAGACGCTCCACTGCCGGACCCTGTTCGGATCGGCCTCCCGGAGTTCAGTAATGCTCCTCTGAAGAAACGCCTTAGTTGGCGCCCACGGAGCCCCCAACTGGAGGAAGACAAGAGCGTCCATTATTTGATGGGCCGGATAAGGTTACTGGCCCATTCCGGGTTGACCATGATTGGAGTCATGGCAACATGCATTATGCGGGTAGTGCAGCCGCTGCAATACAGGGGCCACCCTATGTGGGATTTCAACGGGGAGGACGATGCCACCCGTCATGGCCGCAAAGGGCCGGGTTCGGCCGAGGACCTGGCGAAGATTCTGTCCGGCCTGTACAAGGGGGAGAAGGAGGACTTCTTCCAGACGAACCCGTTGAATGGATTCTCCATGAATAATCCCCGGTGTTGGGTAAGCGAACACTCTGTGTGCCCGACCCATGCTTTCGAAGTTTAAGTTTCTTATATTATGTTTTTGACGCAGGAGCTGCGTCGGGTCGTGGAGGGCATGTTTAGTCCAGCTCCGCAACCCGAGGATCCAGAGAGATCCCAGGATCCAGCCTTCGAAGAGGATCCGGACATAAAGGTAGAGCTAATCGACGGGGTGTTCCACCAGCTTAGCATGGATATGCTTTAGTCGCCATTACGGCTGACTACCCCGGACTATATCCGGCTTCCCAGGTGATTGTGACCGAAGTCCTGACACCATTATTCCTTCCTTGCTCATTTCTGACCACCGTATACGATGGCGCTTTGCAGGAGGCGCCTCCAAGGCGGGAAGCCGAGCCCACGACGGCTGACCAACAGGGGTCAGTCCGGCCCAGTAGGCGGAAGAGGAGCACGGCACGGATTGAAACATCGCCGCAAAGGTATAGCTCATAGTTTGTTATTTAGAGCAACGTTCCTAGGAAGCATTTGAGTGCTCATGACTTTTGTAGGAGAAAAAGCGCCCGCCGGACTGCGGGCGTAGAGGTTGCCAACCCAGCCTCTACCAGCTAGGCTCCAGCACCTGGTCTGGAGGGGGAGGCGAGCTCAAGGCGCGAGCCGGATACTCCTCCAACGGAGGATGCCGACAGACTGTCCGCCACCAAGTCTGAGGTGGAAAGCGCCATGAACCACAGGCGCCGCCGGATAGTTTTTCGTGACGCGTGCTTCTCCCCTGAGGCGTTGAATGCCTTTAACGCGGGGGACGCGCACCTCCGTGCTGCTCAAGATGGTTTGACCAGAGCCACGGAGCAGTATGTAAAAGACATACGGGTAAGAGAATTTAATAGCTGTATATGCCAGTAGCCCCCGAGACTTAAAGTAGTTATATTAACTGATTTAAGGATCATTTGAAACGCAGGATCTTACGGAGAAGAATACCCAACTGTCTCAGGAGCTGCAAGAGTGTAAGGCCCAACTCGAGGCCGCACTTGCTGCCGCAGGAGGAAACACAGAGACCCCTCCTGGTAACACATTATTTAAAAAGATAAGTGGTGTGCGGCGTGCGCGCAAGTCTAATAATGACATTGCAGGTGCTGCCGGACAAGATCCGGACAGGCAAGAACTACTACGCCAGCTGAAGGCCGACGAGAGGGTGCTGAATAAGGTGCAGCAGGAAAGGAACAAGCTCCAGGATGCCCATGCCCAGCTTGGAGAAGAGCTGAAAGGCGTTCGGGCCGAGCTGTCTGGCTCCGTTAAGGAGAATCGGCGGCTTCGTCGCGGCATCTATAGTAAGTGCTTGAGCGAACTCCTTTGAAAAGAAGAGTTCAGCGAGGAAGTCAATTGACAAAATATGTCTGTAGGTATACTCACAGGTCGCCCTGCGGAGGAGATGCCCGTATCGATGGGTGATCAACTTCCCGAACTGTTGCAGCTGCTCGAACGAGTTCGGCAGGAAATGAGCGGCGTCGTCCAGGCTTTATGGCCAGCCCTCTCCCTGCCCGAGGGCCTTGGGGAGCTTGCGGAGAAGCTTCAGGGAATGCGGCAGCGCTTCCGTTTATGGAAGATTTCAGCCTGCCGCCAAAGTGCCAGGGAGGCCTGGGCCATGGTGAAGACGCGGTACAAGAAGGCGGATCCCAACCACATGGCCGAGGTCGGACCTGTGGGGCCCGATGGGAAGGAGATCCCTGTGAGTTTAGTATACGGCCAAGTAGAGTTGGCCGCTAAATTTTCCCAATGGGACTGTAAATTAGACAGCCTGTTAGACGGGATTGAGGAGGAATACAGTCAGTCTATTTGACAATGTATTTTAAAATGACATGTAAAATGCCTTCTAGCCGGATTGTAGATCGTTTTTCTTTGCCGACCTTTTTGCTTCAACCTCGGGACCCTAGAGTCCGGAGTGTGTCCGAATACCTTCTCGGTTAAGAAACAACCGGGGTATGCATGGAGACCAGGCGTAGGGGTCATTAGTGCTTTATCAGACAAGTGCCCAACTAGTTATGTTATATTACATGGTTAGTAAGAAACATCTTCCAGGGAGAATAGTTCCGTTAAGGGTTCCTTTCCCTGGGAGGCATGCCCTAAAGTGCATGTCCGGACTGCGAAAAGAGCAGAAAAACATCTAGGGGCAGATAAATAAGTAGGTAAAAAATCATCTTTCAAGTCACCGACCGAATATTCCCTTAAGAACGCTGGCTTTCGGCTTCACCCAGTCTGAGGTACACATCCGACTGACTCGGCAGTAACAATCGCAGAGGTGATCCCTTTACCTCCTAGCCGGACAATCGGGAACGTAGGGGTAAGCACAGGAGCCAGGCAACCCAGCTTGGCCAAAACTTAAGTCATATCGATGCATATAATGGTGAATAAAAGGTACATGTGGAAGCTTGACACATGTGCCGGGCATGAAGCCCTTATAATTAAGCTTCTGGTAAAGAAGCCCCCAGGTATAATGAGTGCGGATGGCACATCAAGTGTGTGCGAACAATGCGCAAGTAGGCCTTTAAGGGCTTTTTAGAAAAAGGGTTGAGAGAAGAAAGAGAAACAAAAGACAGCTGAAGTGTAAAAATTTGGACGGGGGAAGGAGACGAACTCTTAGTCCGGCGCTAGGCATAGAATCTTCGGAGGCGGGCTGCGTTCCATGGGTTCGGCTCGAGTCGGTTGTCCGACGCATTTCGTAGACGGTACGCTCCGCCGGTCAGGACTTGATCGATAATGAAGGGGCCCTCCCATTTGGGCTTGAGTTTGTCCTTTTTCTTGTCCGGCAGGCGTGGAACTAGTTCGCCAACGTTGTAAGTCTTGGCCCGTACTTCTCTGCTTTGGTATCTTCGAGCCTGCTGCTGACAGAATGCAGAACGAGCCTTGGCGACGTCGCGTTCTTCCTCCAATGCGTCCAAGCTATCCTGCCGATCCAGCTCGGCTTCTCTTTCTTCGTACATGCGCACTCGAGGTGAGTCATGAATGATGTCGCAGGGCAAAACTGCCTCTGCGCCGTATACCATAAAAAATGGTGTGAATTCGGTAGTACGGTTGGGCGTTGTCTGCAGCCCCTAGAGTACGGAGTCGAGCTCCTCTACCCAGTGCGTGTCAGATTTCGTAAGGGACCGCACTAGTCTGGGTTTGATGCCGCTCATTATTAGACCATTTGCTCGTTCCACTTGACCGTTGGTTTGAGGATGATAGACTGAAGCATAACGAGCTTAATGCCCATATTTTTGCACCATGATTTAACCTCGTTGGCCGTGAAGTTCGTGCCGTTATCGGTGATGATGCTATGGGGGACACCATAATGGTGTACTACCCCGGATACGAAGTCTATCACTGGTCCGGACTCTGCCGTTTTAACTGGCTTGGCCTCTATCCATTTGGTGAATTTATCCAGCATGACCAATAGGTACCTTTGCTTGTGGGTTCCCCCTTTAAGGGGTCCAACCATGTCAAGCCCCCAGACCGCGAACAGCCAGGTGATGGGTATAGTTTTGAGGGCGGTGGGTGGCATATGGCTCTGATTTGCAAAGAGCTGACAACCGACGCATCTTTGGACTAAGTCCTGAGCATCTGCCCGGGCCGTCGGCCAATAAAATACTGTACGGAATGCCTTTCCTACAAGGGCCCGAGCTGCGGCGTGGTGTCCGCCTAGTCCAGCATGAATTTCAGCCAGAAGGTTTCGCCCTTCTTCTTCGGAGATACACCTTTGAAGGACTCCAGTTGTGCTTTTCTTATAAAGTTCTCCCTCATGGACCTTGTAGGCTTTAGATCGCCGAACTATGCAGCGGGCCTCATTTTGGTCTTCGGGGAGTTCCTGCCTAAGCAAGTAGGCTAGGAATGGCTCTGTCCACGGGGCGATTATTGCCATTATTTCGTGGGCTGAAGGTGTTATTTCATCGGCTGAATCGCCGGTTATGTCAGATTGCTCTGTGTCGGTTGGTGCGGCTGCTTCCGGTTTGTTACTTCCGGACTCCTCTTCCCATAGTACGGATGGCTTAAAGAGCCGTTCCAGGAAGATGTTAGGAAGGACAGCGTCACGTTTTGCGCCGATGCGTGCCAGTACGTCGGCTGCTTGGTTATTATCCCTTGCTACGTGGTGGAATTCAAGTCCTTCAAACCGAGCTTACATTTTTAGGACAGCGTTACGATATGCTGCCATTTTCGGATCCTTGGCATCAAAGTCTCCATTTACTTGGGATATTGCAAGGTTTGAATCCCCGCGCACCTCTAGGCGTTGAATGCCCATGGAGATTGCCATCCGGAGGCCATGTAAAAGGGCCTCGTATTCGGCTGCGTTGTTGGAGTCCGTGTACATTATCTGAAGTACGTATTGGACTGTGTCCCCGGTTGGGGACGTCAATACGACGCCAGCCCCCAATCCGGCCAACATTTTAGAGCCGTCGAAGTGCATAATCAAATTGGAGTATGCGCCGTACTCTTTAGGGAGTTCGGCTTCGGTCCATTCAGCAACAAAGTCCGCCAAAACTTGTGACTTTACAGCTCGCCGAGGTTTGTAAGTTATATCGAATGGTAAGAGCTCAATGGCCCATTTTGCAATCCTGCCCATCGCGTCGCGGTTGTTTATAATGTCGTTGAGGGGTACTTCGGAGGCCACTGTTATCGAACACTCTTGAAAGTAGTGTCGGAGCTTCCGGGATGCCATGAACACCGCATACGCTATCTTTTGATAGTGCGGGTAATGGGACTTGCAGGGGGTTAACACAGTGGATACGTAGTACACTGGTGTTTGAAGAGGGAATTTATGCCCTTCTGTCTCTCGTTCGACGACGAGTACTGCGCTTACAACTTGATGTGTTGTCGCGATGTATAACAACATTGGTTTGCCCAGGTTGGGCGCAGCCAGGACCGGATTTGTTGCCAATATGGCTTTTATTTCTTCGAGTCCGGCGGTGGCAGCATCCGTCCACTCAAAGTGTTCGGTGCGCCTGAGGAGGCGATAGAGGGGCAGTGCCTTTTCTCCCAAATGGGAGATAAAGCGGCTTAGAGCTGCCACGCATCCAATCAATTTTTGTATTTGTTTGAGGTCCTTTGGGATATCCAGCTGTGACAGAGCTCGGATCTTGGCTGGGTTCGCTTCGATTCCTCTACCGGATACAATGAAGCCCAGGAGCTTTCCGGCTGGTACGCCGAAAACGCATTTTTCCGGATTCAGCTTGATGTCATATGCTCTGAGGTTTTCAAATGTGAGCCTCAAGTCGTCTACTAGAGTTTCAATGTGTTTGGTTTTGACGACTACGTCGTCTATGTATGCCTCTACTGTTTTGCCGATCTGTGTGGCCAGACATGTTTGAATCATGCGCTGATATGTTGCGCCGGCGTTTTTAAGTCCGAAGGGCATCGTGTTGAAGCAGAATGGTTCGTATGGAGTGATGAATGTCGTTGCGGCTTGGTCCGCTTCTGCCATCTTGATTTGATGGTAGCCGGAGTATGCGTCAAGGAAGCACAATGAATCGTGTCCTGCGGTAGCATCGATTATCTGGTCGATGCGGGGGAGGGGGAAGGGATCCTTTGGGCAAGCCTTGTTGAGGTCTTTAAAATCGACACATAGGCGCCAGGATTTGTCCTTCTTTGGTACCATTACCAGGTTTGCTAGCCAATCCGGATGTTTGATGTCTCTGATGAATCCGGCTTCCAATAGTTTGGCTAGCTCTTCTCCCATTGCCTGTCTTTTGGGTTCGGAAAATCGTCGAAGAGCCTGTTTGACTGGCTTGAATCCTTTTAGGATGTTTAGGCTGTGCTCTGCCAATCTGCGTGGGATTCCCGGCATATCTGAAGGGTGCCAGGCGAAGATGTCCCAATTTTCCCGAAGGAATTCTCGCAGTGCGGCGTCTACATCAGGGTTCAATTGTGCCCCGATGGAGGCCGTCTTTGTCGGGTCCATTGGATGGACCTGGAATTTTACTATTTCGTCCGCTGGTTTAAAGGAGGTGGACTTGGTTCTCTTATCGAGTATCACATCATCCCTATTCACCGTAGAGCATAGCACGGTGAGTTCTTCTGCCGCTAGGGCTTCGGATAGTGCCTCCAGGGCTAATGCGGCCGTCTTGTTTTCGGCGCGGAGTGCTATGTTCGGATCACTAATGAGAGTGATTATTCCGCCGGGCCCAGGCATTTTGAGCTTCATGTACACGTAATGGGGTACAACTTGAAAAATTGTGAATGCCTCTCGTCCTAATATAGCGTGATATCCGCTGTTGAACGGGGCCACTTGGAACGTGACTTCTTCGGATCTGTAATTGTCCGGCGAGCCGAACACCACATCGAGTGTGATTTTTCTGGTGCAGCGCGCTTCCCGGCTAGGGATTATTCCTCTGAAGGTTGTGCTGCTTTGATCAATGCGGCTCCAGTCTATTTCCATTTTTTGAAGAGTTTCCTCGTAGATGAGGTTTAATCCGCTGCCGCCATCCATGAGGACCTTGGTAAGTCGAAAGCCGTCCACTATTGGACTAAGTACCAGTGCGGCTGGTGCTCGGGCTGTTTAGAATTTAGGTTCATCGCTGGCATTGAAGGTGATAGCTGTGTCGCTCCATGGATTTGTTGTTGCTACTTGGTAGACTTCGGCAAGGCTGCGGATTGTTCGTTTCCGCATATTATTTGATGCGAAAGTCTCGAAGACTATTGATACCATACCGGTATTGTTGGAGTGGTTTTCCGGGGCTAGAAGCTCCTCGCCACTTTTGGCCACCTGCCATAATATCCAACATGCTCGGAGGCTATGTGTTGGGACGGCGCCCTCTGTATTGTGAATTTTACAGGGTCCGCTAAGCCATCCCTCCAGTACGGTTCCATGCCCTTTGTGGGGTTTTTGCTTTTTGGTTTTTGTACCTGGTGCCTGAGTGTAATGCACCCTTTTATTGCGGACTAGGGTTGTATTCGGGGCCGGATTGTCCCAAAACTTATTTTCGGTTATCCGGAAACTCTCCATCGCACAGTACTTTCGTACTATGGACGCCAGGTCGGCGAAGCGTGTAATCTCACGACGGCTGACGGCGTTCAAGATTCCCTCGTCCATGCAATTATTGCAAAAAATTGATATTGCGTTTTCCTCTCGGCAGTCCTTTATCCTGTTCATAACCAGGAGGAATCTGGCCCAGTAGTGATGTACTGTTTCAGCGGGCTCTTGCCGGATTAGAGATATATCGCATATGTCTGGGCGGGTGGGTGGAATTAAGTCCGGAACCCTGCCCATCTCGAGGCTCAAGGGCCGAGAAGTTTCCAAATTTGGAAGCTTGGATTGCTGGACGTTGTCCAACGAGTCCGGTCCGATGCCTGACTTTAGGTTCAGTGCTTGATCGAAGTCCGTCCCTCCGCGGGAATCCGGCATGGAGGGTTCGGGAGCCCGGACATGACTAGTCTTCAATACAGGAGAAGAGTCGCCGCGTTGTTCCTCTACCACTGCAACGTGGTGGGTGACCTGGGGAGAGTTAATCTCTCTCAGATCGGTTTTAAGCCCAATCTGATTGTAGTCTGTAGCGACTCCCGGGGCGGCGATGCGATCCAAGAGCTCGTTTACGGACGAGAGCTCTATTGGATCCAGCCGCTCGGCGAATTCCGAGTTGACGTGAAGATTGCTTTTGACGACCTGAGAGGTCTTTGTCGAAGCGGTGGTCGGACAGGCGGTCATAAGAAAACCACCTAGCCGAATAGTTTGGCCGGCGGCCAGGGCTCCTTTGGCGAAAATACCATCGTTGAAGGCGGGAGGAGGCATCCTTCCTATCGGTGACGGCACAGAGGAACTCTCAATGAAAGCACCAATGTTGGTGTCAAAACCGGCGGATCTCGGGTAGGGGGTCCCGGACTGTGCGTCTAGGCGGATGGTAACAGGAGACAAGGGACACGATGTTTTTACCCAGGTTCGGGCCCTCTCGATGGAGGTAAAACCCTACTCCTGCTTGATTGATATTGATGATATGGGTAGTACAAGAGTGGATCTACCACGAGATCAAGGAGGCTAAACCCTAGAAGCTAGCCTATGGTATGATTGTTGTAATGGTTGTTCGTCCTACGGACTAAAACCCTCCGGTTTATATAGACACCGGGGAGGGCTAGGGTTACACAGAGTCGGTTACAATGGTAGGAGATCTACATATCCGTATTGCCAAGCTTGCCTTCCACGCCAAGGAAAGTCCCATCCGGACACGGGACGAAGTCTTCAATCTTGTATCTTCATAGTCTTGGAGTCCGGCTGACGATGATAGTCCGGCTGTCCGGACAACCCCTAGTCCAGGACTCCCTCAGAGAGCCTATGCTGCTTTACATCTCAGCAAATCAGCGGGTAGTGAGCGCCATACTCGTCATCGAACAAGAGGAAGGACATAAATTCCTCATCCAAAAGCCAGTCTATTACGTATCAGAGGTCCTTACACCATGTAAATCCTGATACCCTCACTACCAAAAGATAGCTTATGCGGTCTTTATGGCATCCCAAAAACTCCGACACTATTTTCAAGAGTGTTCGATCACTGTGGCATCCGAAGTACCACTTAACGACATTATAAACAACAGGGACGCCACCGGCCGCATAGCTAAATGGGTCATTGAGCTCTTAACATTCTAAATAACATAAAAGCCATGCTGAGCTATTAAATCTCAGGTGTTGGCCAACTTCGTTGCAGAGTGGACGGAAGCCGAGCTCCCTAAAGAGTACAGTTCATACTCCAACTGGATCATGTACTTTGACGGCTCTAAGATGCTAGTCGAACTGGGGGCTGGCGTCATCTTGACATCCCCTATAGGGGACATAGTCCACTACGTGTTGCAAATCATGTATACGGACTCAAACAATGCGGCCAAATATGAGGCACTACTACATGGTCTCCACATGGCTGTCTCCATGGGCATACAACACCTAGAGGTGTGCGGTGACTCAAACCTCGCAATATCTCAGGTTAACGGAGAGTTTGATGCAAAATATCCAAAATTGCGGCATATCGAAACGCCATATTAAAAATGTTAGCTCGGTTCGAGGGGCTTGAATTTCATCATGTCGCTCGAGACAGTAACCAGGCAGCGGACATACTCGCTCGCATGGGCGCCAAGCGCGACCCCGTCCCGCCTAATACCTTTGTGGAAAGGCCATTCAAGCCATCCGTGGTATGGTATGACGAGAGTAGAGACGCCAGTTCGGACCTGATCACGCCCCCAACAGCCGGACACAATATAGATATCATCACGGGTTTGATACGTCTCCAACGTATCTATAATTTATGAAGTATTCATGCTATTATATTATCATTCTTGGATGTTTTACAATCATTTTATAGCAACTTTATATCATTTTTTGGGACTAACCTATTGACCCAGTGCCCAGTGCCAGTTGTTGTTTTTTGCTTGTTTTTTACATCGCAGGAAATCAATACCAAACATAGTCCAAACACGGCAAAAAAATTTGTGGATTTTTAATGGACCAGAAGACATCCAATGGGCCAGAGCAGCACCTAGGGGGTGCCCTGAGGGGGACACAACCCACCAGGGCACGCCTGGGGGCCCAAGCGCGCCCAGGTGGGTTGTGCCCACTGAGGGAGTCCTGGACTAGGGGGTGTCCGGACAGCCGGACTATCAATGTCCGCCGGACTCCAAGACTACGAAGATACAAGATTGAAGACTCCGGCTCGTGTCCGGATGGTACTTTCCTTGGCGTGGAAGGCAAGCTTGGCGATACGGATATGTAGATCTCCTACCATTGTAACCGACTCTGTGTAACCCTAGCCCTCTCCGGTGTCTATATAAACCGGAGGGCTTTAGTCCGTAGGACAACATACATCTCAACAATCATACCATAGGCTAGCTTCTAGGGTTTAGCCTCCTCGATCTCGTGGTAGATCTACTCTTGTACTACTCATATCATCAATATTAATCAAGCAGGACGTAGGGTTTTACCTCCATCGAGAGGGCCCGAACCTGGGTAAAAACATTGTGTCCCTTGTCTCCTGTTACCATCCGCCTAGACGCACAGTTCGGGACCCCCTACCCGAGATCCGCCGGTTTTGACACCGACATTGGTGCTTTCATTGAGAGTTCCTCTGTGTCGTCACTGATAGGTTCGATGGCATCTTCAACCAGCAACGCTGTCTAGGGTGAGACTTTTCTCCCCGGACAGATCTTCGTATTCGGCGGCTTTGCACTGCGGGCCAATTCTCTTGGCCATCTGGAGCAGATCGAAAGCTACGCCCCTGGCCGTCAGGTCAGATTTGGAAGCTTAAACTTCACGGCCGATGTCCGCGGAGACTTGATCTTCGACGGACTCGAGCCACAGCCGAGCGCGCCGCACTGTGACGATGGGCATGATCTAGCTCTGCCGCCGAACAGTGCCTTGGTGGCCGCACACGGATCAGCTTCGGCCATTAGCCCGGAGCCGATCGCCCAGATCGAGGGCCGGTGGGTAGACACCGCCCTGGGGGCTTCAACATCCACGGTGATGGAGCCGAACACCAATCTTGTCCCTTGCGAAACTCGTGGATCCGAGACGCCGGACTCCTCGCCGGACTCCGAACCTCCCGCGCCCCTACCAATCAATCCGGATTGGGCGCCGGTTATGGAATTCACCGCCGCAGACATATTCCAACACTCGCCTTTCGGCGATATCTTGAATTCACTAAAGCATCTCTCGTTATCAGGAGAGTCCTGGCCGGATCATGGCCAGGATGGTTGGGATACAGACGACGAAGAAATTCAGAGCCCACCCACCACCCACTTTATAGCCACTGTCGACGACCTAACCGACATGCTAGACTACGACTCCGAAGACATCGACGCTATGGACGACGATGCCGGAGACGAACAGGAACCAGCACCTATAGGGCACTGGAAAACCACCTCGCCATACAACATACACATGGTGGACACCCCAAAAGACGGGGATGGCGAAGAAACAGCGGAGGCAGACTCCTTAAAGAAACAGCCCAAGCGCCAGCGTCAGCGGCGCTGCTCTAAATCCCGCCATAGCAAGAATAGAGATTCCGGCACAGGAGATAACAATACCCCAGAGAGTGCCGAAGACAATCCCCTCCAGCAAGACTCAGCGCAGGAGGATGCAGAAGCAAGCCCTCACGAGAGGGCGGCAGACGAAGAGGTTGAGGATCATAACTATATGCCTCCCTCCGAAGACGAAGCAAGCCTCAATGATGACGAACTCGTCGGGCCCGAGGACCCCGTCGAACAAGAGCTTTTTAAGCGCAGGCTCATCGCCACGGCAAGAAGCCTGAAGAAGGAAAAGCGGAAGCTCAAAACAGCGGAAGACACGCTCAGAATGAGATGGAGCAAAATGCTCAAAACCGCAGATAAATACGGCAATGGCCACCAATCGAAGAGCTACCCAAAGCGTAAGCTGCTACCAGAATTCGACGAGGAGGCCATAGAGCCTCCACCGTCAAATGGCCCAACCAGGTCCATCTACGGACCCAAAAAGAAGGCCCCAGGAAGCAAAGTAACACGTCAAGTGTCCGATGATAGCGGCACATACAGGTACAGGGGCGCCGCACACCCACTATGTTTCACCGATGAGGTGCTGGACCATGAATTCCCAGCAGGGTTTAAACCCATAAACATCGAGGCCTACGATGGAACAACAGACCCTAGAGTCTGGATAGAAGATTATATACTGCATATACACATGGCCAGAGGAGACGATCTCCATGCCATAAAATATCTACCCCTCAAGCTCAAAGGGCCAGCCCGTCATTGGCTCAAAAGCCTCCCAGAAAACACTGTTGGAAGTTGGGAAGAGCTCGAGGATGCGTTTAGAGCAAATTTTCAAGGGACTTATGTCCGTCCTCCGAATGCAGACGATTTAAGTCATATAACTCAACAGCCCGGAGAGTCGGCGCGGAAATTCTGGAACAGGTTTCTTACCAAAAAGAACCAAATAGTCGACTGTCCAGACGCCAAAACCTTAGCAGCTTTCAAGCACAATGTCGGAGACGAATGGCTCGCCAGGCACCTCGGTCAAGAGAAACCGAGGACAATGTCCGCACTAACAAGCCTCATGACCCGCTTCTGTGCGGGAGAGGATAGCTGGCTAGCAAGAAGCAGCACCAGCGACCCAAGTACATCCGAGATAAGAGATGGAAACGGAAAATCACGGCGCAGAAAAGAGCAGTGCCGGAATAAAGAGAAAAGCCCAAAGAGCACGGCAGTCAACGCCGGATTCAAAAGCTCGCGACCCAATAACAAAACACAGCCTCTCAAGGATGACAGTGACGAATTGTCCAACTTAAACAAAATCTTGGGTTGGATATGTCAAATCCACAGTACCCCCGGAAGGCCTGCAAACCACACCCACAGGGATTGTTGGGTTTTCAAACAGTCCGGCCGACTAAATGCCGAACACAAGGGGCTCGACGCGTCAAGCGAAGAAGATAAACCCCGCCAGCAGAGCACCGGAAAACAAAAAACTTTCCCACAAGGGGTCAAAGCAGTAAACTCACTTCATGTGATAACACGGAAAAATAGTGCGGCACTTTCTAAAAGGAGCTTCGCACGGTCCAACCCAGCAGACCGTAGAGATTGGATATCAAAACCAATCACTTTCGACCACCTGGACTATTCCAGAAGCGTTCGAAATGCGGGACGGACTCCCCTGATATTGAATCCCATAATAGACGGATTACAATTTACTAACGACCTAATGGACGGAGGCAGTGACTTAAACCTGCTATATTCAAACACAATCCGTAGGATGGGGATAGACCCTACCAAAATTCGACACAGTCGCACTTCCTTCAAAGGAGTGACGCCAGGCCCTTACGCCAAGTGCACAGGCTCTATATTACTAGAAGTCGTGTTCGGATCGCCGAACAATTTTCGACGCGAAAAATTAATTTTTCATATCGTCCCATTTGAAAGTGAATATCAAGCACTCTTGGGACGAAAGGCTTTTGTCCGCTTCAACGCCATACCGCATTACGCGTCTCTTACACTCAAGATGCCCGGTCCACATGGCGCCATTTCAGTGCGAGGGTCACTTAAGGACCCCGGACTCGGATAGACGAATCCGGCCTCAGCAGGCTAGGGGCTCCCTAGCCGCATACCCCTTCACAGGGGGGCTGCGCGCACAAACAATCGCGGTTTCATATAAACCTCGCTTTAATAATTTATATTTCTTATTTTACATATTTTTCGCACGAATTGTTTCTAAAACTAAACGTTCCTCTCTTTCTACAGATGAACAACGTGCATACCCGTCCAGGATAGCGGCGCAACAGAGACACAGGCGCAGACGTGCAGTAGGGACCCGTTGCAAGGATTCTTTTCAGATTAAGACCCTGCGTAGACCTTTTTTACTGTCTCTTGTTGTTATTCTCCCTTGGTTTCTTCCTATAGCCAAAGCGGAGCCTGACGCTTTGGCATCGGCCGCGTCAGAAGACCATGCCCGTACCTGGACACTAGGGGCTTAGGGCATCGTTCTGCCCATTATTATAAAGACCGAACACCTTAGGGAGTGTTCGGCGTCTCGAGTTTGGCATTATATGCATCAGCTCCAAATCATGTCTTTGGTCAAATGTTGGGTTTGCCCGGCTCCTGTGTTTTGCTGCCTTACATTCCGTATCATCGGCTAACACGGCACCAGGAGAACTACTGCGATTGTGCCCCAGTTCGGCTGGGCGAGCACCTCAGTAGAGAAAGCCGAAAACTGACTGTCATGATACAGCGAGAGTCTGGTCAACCACTCGATCGACTATCGGAATGTTTAGAATTCCCCGCTTTGACGAAGGACCGTTTCCCGGTCAGGCACATACGCACCCCGAATCCGGAGATGTGCGGTGCCACCAGGGGCTATATCGTAGCCCCACCCTCGAGCTCCACTGGCTAAGTGAAAGTGATAAAGCATTATAGTCCGGATTGCCTAGTTCGCTACGCTACCACCTCCTTAAACAGGACCGAGACGTCGGATTAAGTGTGAAAACGCGCTATTTTTGCGAACACCCCCGCACCCTGTGCGTGGGGGCTGAAGCCGAAGACTGCAATCTTTCAAGTTATACAAAAGTATATGTAAACGGCTGCACAGGAGAAGTTTTACTACTTGGGACGCACAAGTATAAAAAGCAGTTATAACATAATCATCGATTTACAAGCTAATGCGTTCATTTGAACGTTACATTCTTCGAGCACTGCGACTCTATTACACGAGCGCCACGCATAACTTCCCCGAAATAGTGCTCGGCAGGGAGCCGGTCTTTATCCGAACCCTGGGCAGCAACAGCGGTGGCGTCCATCTCTGGACAATGCGCCTTTACACGGGCAAGAGCCATCCGCGCGCCCTCGATGCAGGCCGACCGCTTCATGTCCTTTATATGCGGCACCGCTCCAAGGAATTGCTGCAGTAAGCCGAAGTAGCTCGTCGCCTTGGACCTCTCTGGCCAGACATGGGCCACGATGTCAGTCATGGCAAGTCCGGACAATCTATTTAGCTCGGCCCATTCGGCCAACCGGTCTGTCAATGGAAGTGAGCGATCCGGACTGTGGAATTGAGACCAATATAGCTCTTCCGTCTCGTGATCCTCCTGGCTCCGGAAGTGCTTCACGGCATCGGCTGCACTTGCAGCTAAGTCCATATACGGATCTTCCGGACTCCACAGCCGCTCAAATTGAGCATACCTTGCATCCATAAACCGGCGACGCAGCAGAAAAGGCTTGCCAGCCACGATCTCTCCGGCCTGGCGCAGTTCCTCCTTCATAGCCCGCATTGCAGAGCGGGCATCCTTGGCTTCGGCGGTGGCCTTCTTCAGGTCTTCCCGCTCCGATAAGCGCTCCTTTTCAAGAGCCTCATAGCGGTCAGCAGCATCCCTTACCTTCATGGCCAATTCGGTCACCTCCGCCCTGCTTAGGCAGTGCGCAGCCTTTTCGGCTTTCAACTCTTAGGCCGCCTTCGAGGCAGCCGCGTCACTCCTTCGGGCTTGCTCCCTAGCTCGAGCAAGTTCGGCCCGAAGGCTCTCCACAGTAGCAGCACCATCTGTACAACAGCATACAATTTATCAGAGGAGGGCTTTGACCCCCTCAAATAAAGCAACTGCGGAGAATTTATTTACCTTGCGACTCGTCAAGTCGTCGGTTGACAAGTGCGATGTCATCATCTGCCACGTCAAGTTGCCGACTTAATTCGGCAAACTCATAAGTCCGGCTAGCCCCCGGACTATCCGCCACCTGCATAGGAACGACAGAATTCATTACTTTAGATTTCGATCCTCGGTACGCTGTCGTTTTCGACAACCTACTGAGTCTCAGGGGCTACTATCTATACAGGGTGCATTTTTTATATGCAAAACTGTTAAAAGACGAAGGGGTGCATCATTTTTGCATACCTCAAATCCCGCCAGCAAACCCATGGCGGCATTACGCAATCCGCTCTCGGCGGACGAAATCCTTCCAATCACCATACGCATTAGCGCACGGTGATCTTCTGAAATGGACGCCCTCTCAAGCAGATTCTTCAGTTCTCCCGGCCGGACACTAGTAGGTGCCGAACTCTCTGGGCCCTCTGGACTCGGGGATACCCTCCGTGATGACACTTCGGGTTCGCCTGCCTCATCTGGCGGCGCTGCGCACGGAGGCGTATCGCTCTCCATCATCTCTGGAAGAAGGTCCCCCGAAGATGAACTCATCTGAGAAGGCTGCAGATCCGAACTGCAATATAAACATTTCGGTTACCTACAGAAGCACAAATGAAGGTACTTCCTTATTAACTAACTCCCTCTTTTATACTCACGGCTCATTAACTAACTCCCTCTTTTATACTCACGGCTCACTGGAGGGCTGATCCTTTGGTGATGATTGTGCGTCCGGATTCTTTCCGGGCGCCGGACCCCCCGGGGAAGATCTCTTCCCGCGCTTAGGGGCTTTAGTCTCCGGATCTTCGGAGGCGGTCCTCTTCTCCCCCTGAAGGGAGGGGTTCTTGGTTCCCCCCTCTTCAGTCGCCCCTTTGGGCGAAATATTAGCTCCTCTATTTTCCCCGTCGCCCCCTTCTGTGGGCGCAACCTCCAACATTCTGACCAGCACGGGCTCTAGTGCGGTCTCTGGGAGGGGGGCCAGACACCTTATCAGCCTTGATCGCGCCACCCATTCCTGTAAAGAACAAAGGGTCAGGAGGCGAACTCTAGAAAGGCACATAAACAGAATGTCCGGACTCTGAGCTACTTACCTGAGTATCCGGGCGATCGCGGCTTAGGCCTGCATCCTCGGCTAAATCCGGACACGCCACCTGCGGTCCGAAGAACACCTTGTACATCTCCACGGGTGTCGCACCCATGAAGTGTTGGAGAATCGGAGGTCCCTCCGGGTTGAACTCCCATAGACGGAGAGGATGGCGTTTGCAGGGCAGGAGATGCCTGATTAGCATAACCTGCATCACCTTGATCAGGTCGATCTCCCTCACTTGGAGATCTCGAATCCGGCCCTGCAGTGAGGGCACGTCTTCGGATGGCCCCCAGTTGAGCCCTTGGTTGACCCACGACATCAGTTGGCGTGGAGGTCCCGGGCGGAATGAGGGCGGCGGTTTTTGCCTGCTGCCCCTTGGAGCGGTGATATAGAACCACTCCTGCTGCCACAGTCCAAGTTCCTCTTGGAAGGAACCCTCAAGCCACGGGGCATCGACCTTCTTGCTTATGGTCGCCCCGCCGCACTCCGCTTGACGCCCCCCGATCATCTTTGGCTCCACCTTGAAGGTCTTCAGCCATAGGCCGAAGTGGGGGATGACGCGGAGGAAGGCTTCGCAGACGATAATGAATGCGGAGATATGGAGGATAGACTCCGGAGCCAAGTCGTGAAAGTCCAGCCCATAGTAGAACAGGAGCCCTCTCATGAAGGGATCCGTCGGGAAGCCTAAACCCCGGCGGAGGTGGGATACGAAAACGACGTATTCACCGGGCTCGGGGGCTGGCACAGCCTGCCCTTGGACAGGCAACCTGTGCGAAACCTCGTAGGCCAGGTACTTGGCCTCACGCAACTTCAATATGTCCTCCTCCGTGACGGAGTAGGGCATCCACCGGCCCTGGAGGTCGGAGCCGGACATGATTGAGGATCCGAAGCGCTCGAATCTGAGGCTCTGGGTGTTGGAACTGGGAGCGGGGAAAAGATTCGATGCGAGATTGAAGAACAAGGGCGAGCCTTGGTCCTCTTATAAAGGGGAAGAAATACCAAGGGCCGTCTCCGTGACCGTTTGGGATTCCCCTTCGATAGAGGAGGCGTGGCGACGGGAACGGTTGGGTTACCCACGCACGTATTGATGAGAATCCCGGAATAAGGGGAACACGATCTCTGCTTCGACAAGACGTGCCAAGAAAACTGCTTCGCTAAACGTGCTGAGGTGGTATAGTAAAAAACGATTCAAACAAAGGCTTGGTTGCGGTGTGATGTCACGCCGCATAATACGTCAGCAGATCGAGCTAAGTGTGCATTTTATTCTCTCTACGATGGAATGTGGAATTTATTTTGCAGAGCCGGACACTATCCTGGTGTTCATGATCTTCTCTGGATTATTCAAGGGAGGAACCCGCCTTGCAATGCCGAACATTGTGCACGCCGGACTTATCGTCATTGAAGACTGGTTCAGGGGCTACTGAGGGAGTCCTGGACTAGGGGGTGTCCGGACAGCCGGACTATCAATGTCCGCCGGACTCCAAGACTACGAAGATACAAGATTGAAGACTCCGGCTCGTGTCCGGATGGTACTTTCCTTGGCGTGGAAGGCAAGCTTGGCGATACGGATATGTAGATCTCCTACCATTGTAACCGACTCTGTGTAACCCTAGCCCTCTCCGGTGTCTATATAAACCGGAGGGCTTTAGTCCGTAGGACAACATACATCTCAACAATCATACCATAGGCTAGCTTCTAGGGTTTAGCCTCCTCGATCTCGTGGTAGATCTACTCTTGTACTACCCATATCATCAATATTAATCAAGCAGGACGTAGGGTTTTACCTCCATTGAGAGGGCCCGAACCTGGGTAAAAACATTGTGTCCCTTGTCTCCTGTTACCATCCGCCTAGACGCACAGTTCGGGACCCCCTACCCGAGATCCGCCGGTTTTGACACCGACACCCACCTTGGTGTCCCCCGTACCCCGTCTTTGCCCCATAAATCACCTAATATTCTAAAAACCCTCGGGGTAACCCCAGATCAGAAGTTCCATCGCCGCAAGGCTCTGTAGCCATGAGAAACCAATCTAGACCTCGTTCCGGCACTCAGTCGGAGGGGGTCGCCGGTGGCCATCTTCATCATCCCGGCGGCCACCACAATGAGGAGGGAGTATTATTCCACCCTCATGGCTGAGGGTTTGTACCAGTAGCTATGTGTTTAATCTCTCTCTCTCTCTCTCTCTCTCTCGTGTTCTTGAGATGGCACGATCTTGATGTATTGCGGGCTTTGTTAATGTGGTTGGATCATATGGTGTTTTCCCCTCTCTATCTTGTTGTGATGAATTGAGTTTTCCCTTTGATATTTCCTTTTATCGGATTGAATACTTTTATGGATTTGAGAGCACTTGATATATGTCTTGCATATGAATACTCCTGGTGACAATGGGGTATCGTATTGATTCACTTGATATATGTTTTGGCACTCAACTCGCGGATTCCCGAGGTGACATTGGGGTAATCTATGCATAGGGGTTGATGCACGTTCTTGTCTTTGTTTCTCCGGTAGAAATCTTGGGGCACTCTTTGAGGTTCTTTGTGTTGGATTGAGTATTATGAATCTGAAACTATTTGGTGTTATTTTAGTATGAACTCTTGGATAGATCGATCAGAAAGAATAGCTTCGAGATGGTTTCGTACCCTACAAATAATTTCTTCTTATGTTCTCCGTTAGATAGGAAGTTTGGAGTGATTCTTCATCGCACTTTGAGGGGTGGTTATATGATCCATATCAGCACTGTTGAGAGATTGCACTAGAGAAAGTACGTACCCTAGGCCTTGTTTCCAAGCATTGCAATACCGTTTGTGCTCACTTTTATCGTTTGCTACCTTGCTGTTTTTTATTATTCAGATTATAGAACTATATTTCTACCATCCATTTTACACTTTTATCACCATCTCTTTGCCGAACTAGTGCACCTATACAATTTTCCATTGTATTAGGTGTGTTGGGGACACAAGAGACTTTTTATTATTTGGTTGCAGGGTTGTTTGAGAGAGACCATCTTCATCCTACGCCTCCCACGGATTGATAAACCTTAGGTCATCCTCTTGAGGGAAAATTGCTACTATCCTACAAAACTCTGCGCTTGGAGGCCCAACATGAGTCTACAAGAATAAAGTTGCGGAGTAGACATCAAGCTCTTTTCTGGCGCCGTTGCCGGGGAGGTGAGTTCATGAAGGTATATCTTTAGATCTTGCAATTGAATCTTTTAGTTTCTTGTTTTATCACTAGTTTGGTTTATAAAACAAAACTACATAAAAATGGAATTGAGGTTGCATCATATTATTGATCATCTTTATAATATCTTTCTTGAAAATGATGGATCGGAAAATTGTGCTCAATTGTTAGAAGAAGAAGTCAATAAAATGTTTGGCATAGAATCCATGAATGATGAGCATGATTGCAATGTTGCTAGTATGAATTCTTTGAATATTCATGATGCTAGTGATATGCAAAGCCATAAGCTTGGGGATGCTATATTTGATGAAGATGATATTTTTAGTCCCCCAAGATTTGATGTGCAAATTTATTATAATGATTGCATGCCTCCTATTTATGATGATTATATTGGTGAAAGTGGGCTTGGAATAGTGTCAACTCTAGGTACTAATGACCCCACTATTTTGGAGGGTGTTGAATCTTATTATAATAATTATGAAAGTGGATTTGGAGAGGTCTTGACTTTATTTAGTGATGAATCCACTATTTTGGAAGAGGTTTCAATTGACTATGAAGACAAAGTTGCTATCTACGATATATTACGTTGATGATATGTATGCTATAAAGAATAATGATAACCATGAAACTTGTCATCTTGATTTTAATTTTCAATCCCATGATAGTTATTTTGTTGAGTTTTCTCCCACTACTATTAATGAGAAGAAATTTGCTTATGTGGAGAGTAACAAAATTTCTATGCTTATGCATCATGAAAAGAATGATTTGTGTGATAGCTATATTGTTGAATTCATTCATGATGCTACTGAAAATTATTATGAGAGAGGAACATTTGCTTGTAGGTATTGCAAAAATATTGATTTTCCTCTCTATTTGTTGAAAATATTGAAGTTATGCTTGTTTTTCCATCCTATGCTAGTTTATTATTGCTCCCATAAGTTGTTTGCTCACAAAATCCCTATGAATAGGAAGTGGGTTAGACTTAAATGTGCTAGTCATATGCTTCATGATGCTCTATTTGTGTTACAATTCTTTACTTCTATGCGAGCATCATTGAAATCATCATGCCTAGCTAAAAGGCATTAAAGAAAAGCTCTTATTGGGAGACAATCCAACACTTTTACCTACTGTTTTTGTGTGTTCACATGATTATGCTACTGCATTAATCATGTTTTATAGATTTTGTTTCAATAAAGTGCCAAGTAAAGCCTTTTTTTACCGGAACGTGCTTTTGATCTCAATTTTTTACAGGTGATAGATATAAAAATTCTCTATGTTGTCCTAACTTTTAAGAAAATTTGGAGTAGCAGAAGTATGGTTGGAGTACAGATTACTACAGACTGTTCTATTTTTGACAGATTCTATTTTCAATGCATAGTTTGCTTGTTTTCTAGTTTCTATGGCTTATATTGCTCAATATAAATTGTGAAAATGATAGGATACAGTAGGAATTGTGTGGAAACAATTATGAATCTTGTCTTTGACAGTACGAAAGTGAAATGGTTTGCTCTTTATCATACTAACCTATCTCACGAAGTTTCGTTAAGTTTTGTGTGATTGAAGTTTTCAAGTTTTGTGAGATATCGATATGAGGAGAACAAGGAGTGACAAGACCCTAAGCTAGGGATGCCCAAGGCACCCCAAGGTAATATTGAAGGAATATCCAAGCAACTAAGCTTGGGGATGCCCCCAGAAGGCATCCCCTCTTTCGTCTCCATGGTTATCGTTAACCTCACTTGGAGCTATATTTTCATTCGTTGCATGATATGTGTTTTGATTGGAGCATAATTTATTTTGCTAGGATTTGCTTGCTGTTATTTAGAATAATGTTTTGTATCTTTTATTTCAATAAAAGTGGCAAGCATAGCCTTTACCATGCTTATTTTGCAAGTATATGAGTTCCTGTTTCAAAACAGAAAGTTTATCGTTGTTGCAAAAATTCCCGTGAAAATTCAGAATGTGATAAAATGTTGAAACTTTTTGCAAAATAAGATATGATAAATTTTCTACAGTGTGGTAAATTGTCATAATTTTTGGAGTTAAATAAGTATTGATACTCTTGCATTCTTTGCAGACTATACTGTTTTGGCATATTGCTGGTATGTTTGCATATGTTTGCTTGTTTAATGATTCTATTTGAGGATAAGAGTATTAAATATGCAGAGGAATTTAGTATGCAATGTTGAATAATAATTTTAGTAATTTGCTACAGCAGAGAATGATAAGGTTTTTGCATTGGTTTATACTAACTTATCTCATGAGTTCTTGTTGAGTTTTGTGTGGACGAAGTTTTTAAGATTTAGGGAAACCATGATATGAAAGGAATTAAGGAGACACAAAAGCTCAAGCTTGGGGATGCCCAAGGCATCCCAAGATAATATTTCAAGAAGTCTCAAGCATCTAAGCTTGGGGATGCCCCGGTAGGCATCCCACCTTTGTTCATCAATAATTATCAATTAGTATCCGTTGATCGTAAGTTTTTGCTTCTTCACATGATGTGTGCTATTCTTGGAATGTCATTTTATTTTGTTTTGCTTGATGTTTTAATAAAATGCTTAAATATAAAAGTTTTTAAATAAGAGAGTGTCCACAAATTAGCTACCTATTTACTTAACTACTCGTTTGATCTTCACTTATAACTTTTTGGAGTAGCTTGTCATTTACTCTTGTGCTTCACTTATATCCTATCAGTAAATTGTTGAATGAATTGAATATCATGAAGCTTAAATTATATGTTCATATCATGCCTAGTGGTAGCTTCACATTGGGTTTAGAAAGTGAAATCTTTTGCAGCTTGACAATCACAATATTGGTCATACAAGCAATTCATGAATGATTAGTAGAAGGAAGAGGACTTTCACATGCAAATACACTATCTTGGAAATCTTTTGTGATTGTCAGCCCCCATCAAAATATTATATGCCAAAATTGTTGACGTTGGACAAGAAAGACAACGTAATGGTTTATGTTTGTTCATATCCACATCGAAGTTATATTGTCATAGATCCTTCAACATGTGGTGCTTGCCCCCCATCTTTGCTAGCCAAAAATTCTGCACCAAGTAGAGATACTACTTGTGCATCCAAAAACCCTTAAACCCAAATCTTATTTTCAAGAGTCCCCCATACCTACCTAAGGATTGAGCAACATCCTTCAAGTAAGTTGTCATCGGTGCAATAAGGCAATAAAATTTGCTTCTAAAAGTGTTAGATCATTTAGTGTAAGAGAAAATTGAGCGTTGTACGAACTTGTGATGGCAAAGAATAAAAGTGATAGACTGCATAATAAAGGTTGCTATCATAAGGGGCAATATAACGTGATGTTCTTCTGCACTAAGGGGTTCAATGTACAAACAAATAAGCGCATGGCAACCTCTGCTTCCCTCTGCGAAGGGCCTATCTTTTACTTTTATGTATTTACTTTCATGCAAGAGTCAAAGTTTTTCTCTCTATTCCTTTTTATTTTTCTCTTTTGGCAAGCATCATGCGGTGAGGAAAGATCTAGGCACATATATCCAGTTGGATATGGGTAGCATGAGTTATTATTGTTGACATCACCCTTGAGGTGAATACGTTGGGAAGCAAAATTATAAGCCCCTATCTGTCTATGTGTCCGGTTGAAATGTTTTGCTCATGTGTATGAGGTGAGTGTTAGAAATCATAGAATACTATATGATGGTTGAGTATGTGAATCTCTCACTTAAACTCGCTTGGTGACTGAGAACATAGGTTGTTGAGTTTCAAGAGAATTCATTATTTGAACCTTAACATGTGAATTGGATGCTACTTTTAACATGATGGGCTTTAAGAGAAAGAGTTGCCGTTATGATGCTAGCAAAAGTGATTGAAATTATCATTGATCAAAATTATGCACTTTGCTAGCATGCACACTTCATAAATTATTTCTTTTATCATTTACCTACTCGAGGACGAGTAGGAATTAAGCTTGGGGATGCTGATACGTCTCCAACGTATCTATAATTTATGAAGTATTCATGCTATTATATTATCATTCTTGGATGTTTTACAATCATTTTATAGCAACTTTATATCATTTTCTGGGACTAACCTATTGACCCAGTGCCTAGTGCCAGTTGCTATTTTTTGCTTGTTTTTTACATCGCAGGAAATTAATACCAGACGGAGTCCAAACACCGCGAAACTTTTTGTGGATTTTGTATGGACCAGAAGACATCTAATGGGCCAGAGCAGCACCTAGGGGGTGCCTCGAGGGGGGCACAATCCACCAGGGCGCGCCTGGTGGCCAGGCACGCCCAGGTGGGTTGTGCCCACCTCGGTTGCCTCCCACACCCCCTCTTTGCCCTATAAATCACCAAATAGTCCAAAAACCCTCGGTGTAACCCTAGATCAAAAGTTCCGCCACCGCAAGGCTCTGTAGCCACGAGAAACAAATCTAGACCTTGTTTCGGCACTCCACCGGAGGGGGGAATCATCATCGGTGACCATCTCATCATCCCGGCAGCCACCACGATGAGGAGGGAGTAGTCCACCCTCGGGGCTGAGGGTTTGTACCAGTAGTTATGTGTTCAATCTCTCTCTCTCTCCTGTTCTTGAGATGACACGATCTTGATGTATCGCGGGCTTTGTTAATGTAGTTGGATCATATGGTGTTTTCCCCTCTCTATCTTGTTGTGATGAATTGAGTTTTCCCTTTGAGATTTCATTTTATCGGATTGAATACTTTTATGTATTTGAGAGCACCTGATATATGTCTTGCATATGAATACTTGTGGTGACAATGGGGTATTGTATTGATTCACTTGATATATGTTTTGGCACTCAACTCGCAGATTCCCTAGGTAACATTGGGGTAATCTATGCATAGGGGTTGATGCATGTTCTTGTCTTTGTTTCTCCGGTAGAAATCTTGGGGCACTCTTTGAGGTTCTTTGTGTTGGATTGAGTATTATGAATCTGAAATTATTTGGTGTTATTTTAGTACGAACTCTTGGATAGATCGATCAGAAAGAATAGCTTCGAGGTGGTTTCGTACCCTACAAATAATTTATTCTTATGTTCTCCGCTAGATAGGAACTTTGGAGTGATTCTTCATCGCACTTTGAGGGGTGGTTATATGATCCAATTATATTAGCACTATTTAGAGATTGCACTAGCAAAAGTATGGACCCTAGGCCTTGTTTCCAAGCATTGCAATACCGTTTGTGCTCACTTTTATCGTTTGCTACCTTGCCGGAAAATATATTTCTACCACCCATATTACACTTTTATCACCATCTCTTCGCTGAACTAGTGCACCTATACAATTTTCCATTGTATTAGGTGTGTTGGGGACACAAAAGACTTTTTATTATTTGGGTGCAGGGTTTTTTGAGAGAGACCATCTTCATCCTACGCCTCCCATGGATTGATAAACCTTCGGTCATCCACTTGAGGGAAAATTGCTACTGTCCTACAAAACTCCGCGCTTGGAGGCCCAACACGAGTCTATAAGAATAAAGTTGCATAGTAGACATCAGGGTTCGGATACTGAAATAACACCCTCTTCTCATGAGATCATGGCCGTTATTGCTCCTTGGACTGAACCCTTCCTGGCCTACCTTAATAGGCAAGAGCTGCCCGATGATCGAAATGAGGCCTGTCGCATAGTCCGGCGTTCTAAAGCCTACAAAGTTCACAAAGGTGAGCTATACAAGAAAACCACCACTGGAGTTCTCCAAAGGTGCATCTCCGAAGAGGAGGGACGACAACTCTTGGCCGAAATACATGCTGGTCTAGGCGGCCACCATGCCGCAGCTCGGGCCCTTGTAAGCAAAACCTTCCGGACAAGCTTTTTCTGGCCAACGGACCGAGCAGATGCACAAGCCCTTGTCCAACATTGTGTGGGATGTCAGCTTTTCGCCAATCAAAGTCATATGCCTCCCACTGCCTTAAGAACAATCCCAATTACTTGGCCCTTCACGGTTTGGGGGCTCGATATGGTCGGACCACTTAAAGGGGGAAGCCACGAAAAGAAATATTTACTGGTTATGGTGGATAAATTCACTAAGTGGATAGAGGCCAAACCAGTAAAAACGGCCGAAGCAGGACCAATGATTGACTTTATATCCGGCGTGGTACACCGCTATGTGTCCCACACAGCATCATCACTGATAATGGCTCCAATTTTATGACCGATGAGGTGAAAAACTGGTGTGCTAAATTGGGCATTAAACTCGACTATGCATCCGTCTACCACCCTCAAACAAACGGTCAGGTTGAACGGGCCAATGGGCTGATAATGAGCGTCACTAAACCCTGACCAGTGCGCTCCCTACGGGGGTCAGATAAGCACTGGGTTGAGGAACTCGATTCCGTGCTCTGGGGGCTGCGGACTACACCTAATCGAACAACCGGACACACACCTTTCTTCATGGTGTACGACGCAGAAGCTGTCCTGCGCTGCGATATTATTCATGACTCTCCTTGAGTGCGCATGTACGAAGAGCGAGAAGTCGAGCTCAATTGGCAGGATGACCTAGATGGCCTCGAAGAGGAGCACGATACCACACAAGCCCGTTCCACATTTTATCAACAACAGGCCAGGCGATACTAAAGCAGAGAAGTGTGGGCCAAGACATACAATGTTGGCGATCTCGTCTTGCGTCTCCCAGAGAAGAAAAAGGATAAGCTCAAACCAAGATGGGAGGGCCCCTTCATCATCGATGAAGTTATCACAGGAGGAGCCTATCGCCTTTGTAATGCATCAGATAATCGCCTCGAGCCGAATCCATGGAACGCTGCTCGGCTCCGACGATTCTACAGATAGTTCGGTAGCACCTTTTTTTCCTTTGACTAGGTTCCTTTTTCTCCTCCCGTTTTTTATTTTTCCTCTTAATTTGCCAGGGTGTCTTCGGATTGACTGAACTGTTAGGGGTACACATCTTTAAATGTACATACCCCACTATAACTGGGGGCTTCTTTAACGAAGCTTATTACTAAAAGCTTATTGCTTACATTGTTTACGTCATTCGTACTATACATTTTTTGCCATTATATGCACCTCTATGACTTAAGTTTTTGCCAAGCTGGGTTGCCTCGCTCCTGTGTTTATACCCTACGTTCCCTATTGTTTGGCTAGGGTTTAAAGGGAGCACCTCTGCGATTGTTACAACCGGGTAATCTGGATCTATACCTCAGACGGGTGAAGCCGAAAGCTAGTGTTCTTAAGGGAATAATTGGTTGGCAAACAATGACAAATTTATTTACGTTTATGTAATTCTTCTCAAAAATAAGGGATAGGTTGCCCGTAATTCTATTTTTAGGATCAAAGTCTAGGCATGCATAATTAAGCATGCTGACCCAAGGAAAGGAACCCTTAACGAAACTATTTTCCTTGGAAGATGTTTCTTATGTTAAATAGTAATATAACATAACTCCACGAAGAAATTTTGTCTGCTTGAGCAATATGACCAGATTGCCTGGTTTTCTAGCATAATGAGTGTTTATTACATTCCAACATGGTATCCAAAAACACTCCAACTTTTTAGTTCGGAGGTTGAAGCCGAAGGCCTGCGATGTCAAATTTCGACAAGTTTGATTGGAGATAAGTTTGATCATAATGTACATTGATACATCAAATCAAATGCCTACTCTTTATCTATGCCATCTATAAGACCATCTAAGTTACAGTCTTCTTGCGAATATTTCGCAGCTATCATCACTTGGTTATATACCAAGTTCATGTGAATCTCTTTTCCGTATGATCCCCGAGGTCTAACTCGGGCCATGTAATTAGGCTCGAGCCCGATGTAGCATGTTTTCACCATCGCCCATGCCTCTCGCGCACCTTCCCGGCACGCTGAAGCCTTCCATACCTCAAAATGGCACCGGGCACCTTTGAACAGGTTCACCAAGTCCTCCATACTTTCTGGAGGGGCATCGGATGGCCATAGGGCTTTGACCATACTCTTCATGGCTTTCCGGGCCCGTTCATGGACTACGGAAAGCTCTTTTAGAACTTCGCCTCGGAATCCGGATACTTCCTCTCCATGACGCCCGGTTAACAGACCTACAAGAACAACATTATAATACTCTAAATTACCGGATAATATGAGTCCCCTTGATGGTGCAAAGGTCATACCGAATATGCCGCCTTTCAACTTTGTATTTTCTTTTAGTGCGTCCAATAATTGAGCCTTTAAGCTCTTTATCTCTTCAGCTTGCTTATCATTTTCCTCCTCCAGTTTGTTCTTTTGATCAATGGTCTGGGTTAGTACTCGACGGTCGTATGCTTCTTGCTCTTTAGCATATTCCTGGGCTTTCTTGGCAGCCTTTAAACTCTTTCCAAGTTGACCTATCTATTTTGTTGCTAAAATACAACAATGCATGCTTAAACATCATTGCAGCGGATCATATTTTTTGGATACTATTTTTCCTTACCATGAGCTCCCCTTGTGAATTTCTTCATTTCCTCTAGCCCTATGGTGGCGTCACTTAGCTTTGTTAGGCACGTTTCAAGCTCCTGGGACAGCATGTTGTTCTTCTCTTTGAGAACCTGCGGTCATAACGATCCTTAAATTGGTTGGTCTAATCGCTTCAAGTCTCGGGGGCTACTGGCATATATCTACTAAATTTACACAAACTCTCACCTGCATATCCTTTGAAAACAGGTGAGCAACTCCTGCAAGTCTGTCCTGGGTGGCTCGGATATATGCATCCGCGGAGCTGCAGGCATTGAATTCCTGTTCAGTAAAAGCTGGAGCATGCATGATATCTTTTAGTCGTCGATGATTCATAACACTCTCCACTTCGGAATTTGTGATGGATACGTCATCCGAATCCTCATGAGGTGGATGATTTGGTGCTACATCTGTATTGGCTCTCATCCTGGTTTATGAGTCCGGAGCTGGGTTAGCTGGTGATTGGCTACCTGGGTCTTCGGAAACGGTTCGCCATGTGATCCTTTTGAAATAAGACAGGAAGTGTGTGACGCCCCCGATTCAATCGTACACTAATCATGCACGCAAACGTGTACGATCAAGATCAGGGACTCACGGGAAGATATCACAACACAACTCTAAAAACATAAATAAGTCATACAAGCATCATAATACAAGCCAGGGGCCTCGAGGGCTCGAATACAAGTGCTCGATCATAGACGAGTCAGTGGAAGCAACAATATCTGAGTACAGACATAAGTTAAACAAGTTTGCCTTAAGAAGGCTAGCACAAACTGGGATACAGATTGAAAGAGGCGCAGGCCTCCTGCCTGGGATCCTCCTAACTACTCCTGGTCGTCGTCAGCAGCCTGCACGTAGTAGTAGGCACCTCCAGGGTAGTAGTCGTCATCGACGGTGGCGTCTGGCTCCTGGACTCCAGCATCTGGTTGCGACAACCAGAAAGAAAGGAAAGGGGGAAAAAGGGGGGGAGAAAGCAACCGTGAGTACTCATCCAAAGTACTCGCAAGCAAGGAACTACACTACATATGCATGGGTATATGTGTAAGGAGGCCATATCAGTGGACTGAACTGCAGAATGCCAGAATAAGAGGGGGATAGCTAGTCTTATCGAAGACTACGCTTCTGACAGCCTCCGTCTTGCAGCATGTAGAAGAGAGTAGATTGGAGTCCTCCAAGTAGCATCTCCAAGTAGCATCTCCAAGTAGCATCTCCAGTAGCATCACATAGCATAATCCTACCCGGCGATCCTCCCCTCGTCTCCCTGTGAAAAAGCAATCACCGGGTTGTCTGTGGAACTTGGAAGGGTGTGTTTTATTAAGTATCCGGTTCTAGTTTTCATAAGGTCAAGGTACAACTCCGGGTCGTCCTTTTATCGAGGGACACGGCTATTCGAATAGATTAACTTCCCTGCAGGGGTGCACCACATAACCCAACACGCTCGATCCCATTTGGCCGGACACACTTTCCTGGGTCATGCCCGGCCTCGGAAGATCAACACGTCGCAGCCCCACCTAGGCACAACAGAGAGGTCAGCCCGCCGGTCTAAATCCTATGCGCGCAGGGGTCTGGGCCCATCGCCCATTGCACACCTGCATGTTGCGAGGGCGGCCGGAAACAGACCTAGCAACCTCCATTACAAAGGAAGTTGCGTTAACGCAGTCCAATCCGGCGCGCGCCGCTCCGTCGCTGACGTCAAGAAGGCTTCGGCTGATACCACGACGCCGGGACACCCATAACTACTCCCGCGTAGATGGTTAGTGCGTATAGACCAAATGGCCAGACTCAGATCAAATACCCAGATCTCGTTAAGCGTGTTAAGTATCCGCGAACACCGAACATGGCCAGGCCCACCTGTCTCCTAGGTGGTCTCAACCTGCCCTGTCGCTCCGCCACAAAGTAACAGTCGGGGGCCGTCGGGAACCCAGGCCCACCTCTACCGGGATGGAGCCACCTGTCCTTTCAGCCCCCATCTCCGAACAGTATCACAGGTAATGTATCAGTGTAAAGTATATAGTATATGCCCGTGATCACCTCCCGAAGTGATCACAGCCCAGTAGTATAGCATGGCAGACGGACAAGAGTGTAGGGCCACTGATGGAACACTAGCATCCTATACTAAGCAGTAGGATAGCAGGTAAAGGTAACAACATTAGTAGCAAGGACAGGCTATGCATCAGGATAGGAATAACGGAAAACAATAACATGCTACACTACTCTAGTGCAAGCAGTATAGAGTAGAATAGGCGATATCTGGTGATCAAGGGGGGGGGGGGCTTGCCTGGTTGCTCTGGCAAGAGAGAGGGGTCGTCAACTCCGTAGTCGAACACACGGACATCGGCACCGGTCTCAGAGTCTACCGGAAAGAAGTAACGGAGGGGGAACACAATAAATAACATAGCAATCAAAATGTAACACAAAGCAAGATGCTGCAATATGCGGTGCTAGGGGTGACCTAACGTAGTGGTAGGTGATACCGGCGGAGGGGGAAACATCCGGGAAAGTATTCCTGGTGTTTCGCATTTTCGGACAGGTGAAACGGAGGGGAAAAGTTGTGTGTTCGCTATGCTAGGGATGTGTGGCGGACGAACGGGCTGCGTATCCGGATCCGTCTCGTCGTTTTGAGCAAGTTTCATGTACAAAGTATTTTCATCTGAGTTGCGGATTATTTTATATGATTTTCTGAAGTTTTAATCATTTTTAGAATTTATTTAATTATTTAATTCTAACATTATCCAGAATAGTGTCTGCTGATGTCAGCATGACGCAATGCTGAGATCATCAGTCAACAGTGTGGTTGACTGAGTCAAATCTGGCCTCTGGGTCCAGTGGGACCCACGTGTCATTGACTGAACTAACTAAACAGGATTAGTCAATTTAACTAAAGTGATTAGGTTAATTAATTAGGCTTAATTAGATTAACTACCAGGATTAATTAAGTTAATTAAATATATTATTTTTATTTATTTTATTTAATTCCTCTTTTTTATAAAACCATTCTGGGGATGGCCCCACTTGTCATAGGGCCAGTGGCATAACGGGCGCCGGGTTACAGGCGCAACCCGGACGGGCGATGGCCCTCGCAGTTGGGGCGCTGCCCGCCAGGATGCGGGACGAGGCCGTGGCCACGGTAGGGCTCGCTGGCCAGCCACGGCAGGCGGAGACGGACGCAGGGGGTGGCACGGTGCGTCGGCCAGGAGCAAGGCAGCAGCAAGGGGCTGGCCATGGCGCGGGAGCGAGGTGGCAGAGAGGGGCGCGACCCGGCACCGGTGCGGTGTTGCCCGAGAGGGCCGCCGGTGAGCAGCGCAACAAAGGGGAAGGCAAGGCCAGGGCGCGGTCGGTGGTGCCGGAGCACGACCAGGGGGCATGAGCGGGGTGCACGGCCCAGGCCGGCACGGGGAGGCCGCGGCCTCGGGGCAGCAACAAGTGCGGGCGGCGGCAGCGGGCACGAGCTCCGGCGCGGGAGCGGAGAGCCACGGTGGAGGGCGCGCTGGTGAGGTAGAACAGGGGTCAGCCATGGCGCGGGCGATGCGCGTGCGGGCGCAGTGAGGAAGGGGGGGCGGGTTCGGCCGGTTGGTACCGCGCGTGTCCAGGGCGCGGCCCGCCCGCGGTGAGCGCGGGGCCGGAGCATGCGAGGCGTGGCAACGGTCGCGGGGCGAGAGAGTGCGAGGAGAGGGGGCGAGAGCCCGGGGCCTCACCGGGGTTCGCAGGGTCTGTGGCAGCAGGGGTCGAGGGGGGCGACGAGGACGACAGGCGACGTGGGAGCAGGCCGGCGGGGAGGAGAAAGCAGGCCGACGAGGAAGAGGCGCCAGCGAGGTCCAGGCGGCGACAGGCGACGGCGTCGGTGGCCTCCTCCTCGATCCCGATCCAAATCGGGGGAGAGGGGGGGAGGAGATATTTTCGGGGAGGAGTGGGGAGTGTCGGTGGTGGTTCGGGCCCTGGGGGTGGATAAGGGGAGTGGGGGGGGGGGGGGGAGTGGCCGGCTGGGCCGGTTTGGACCTGCCCATTTGGGCCGGTGGCCTGCTGGGTTTCTTTTTCTTTTTTTTCTTTTGTATTTTCTTTCTTTTATTCATTTTCTATTCTGTTTTATTTCATTTTAAACCATTTAGGCCATTTCTAAAAATGAGTTTGCTGCACTATAAATACCTATGCCAATTTTGGCACAACCCGAACATTTTGTTTTATATATTTGAAAACTTTATTTGTTGACATTAATTTGAATTTGAATTTTGAAACGGTTTTGAATTAACCCGAGATTTAACAACAGTAACCGTGATGACGTGGCATCGTTAACATGGGATTACTGTAGCATGATTATCCGGGCGTCACAATTCTCCTCCACTACAAGAAATCTCGTCCCGAGATTTAAGAGGGGTGTAAGGGGGAAAGTTTTGGTTACGATATTCTAGCGAGTGTTCCCAGTCTTGGTTGCTCTTCTCAAAGAGGTCGATCCATTATGTTGATGTCTTCGTTTCTCTGCTTCAAGTCACCATGACCAAGTTGTCATCCTTTCTTCGGGATCTCCATCGTCCTACAAACGCGACCAAGGGAAAAAACTTCGAAAGAATGCATCTCCACAAAGCTGGGCATCTGACGGTGAACTCAATGGGAAATACACAAGGTACCCCATGAGTTGTATTTCAGTGAATTCGTTTAGTGCAACATACGATGGTACCAAAATTTCAAACGGGTAGGCAATCATTCGATGACTTAGACAGAAGCTGGAATGTGGGTTTGAACAACGAGAATAACATGGTGTCTGATTCTAGGATGAATAATGGTATAGCATTCAGCTCGTGAATCACATACGAAGCCAGGTGCAAATGATACATTAGAATCCGGGTTATAAAGAAGAGTCAGGTTTCGATCCAGGGACCTGTGGGTTATGGGCCCACCATGTGGGTTGAAAGTAGGAAGGGTGGTGACATCTTGCACAATCATGTAAGTAAGGCATGTCAGAGGATAGCCCGTCAGTTATGTCGGCAACAACATCGGTACCAAGGGCGAGGGACGAAGAGAACCATTTTCCCGCTCGTTGAACAAGGCGGACCAATAGGCAAAGTTCTCGCCCATTGGTGGCAACCGGAATGTCATCAACAATGGTAACAGGGTATTGCTGATAGAATTATACACCGAGGTGTTTACATAAGCAGGAGAATATTACTGCTTAGATCATATAGATCACAAGAAATGTTAGGCCAACCAATGTAAAGGAAAATATGATTATCATATTAAACAGAACAATGGAAAGGAAACTATGTTTAAACACATATTTCAAGGGTATATCCTTCCCAAGGATAAGCAGAGCATGATATCCATGATAGGATATAACGTAGAAAACCCTTTAGGAAAGGGGAGAGAAATTGTCATGGCATTACCCATACAACGGTGTTTTGTATAATCGAGCGAGAATCATTTAGCATTGGGCTTCAAATGTTTTTATTGAAGATCGGAGTACCACAGACATGCTTCGAGATAGCATTGATATGGTTTTCAAGCAAAGGTCGGACTTCGAATACACGAAGGATCCATCAAGATAACTTATTAAACAAGGCATTCATTTTCCTCATGGAAAAATGGTTAACCTTGTTAAAAAGGAAACTATAACAATAGGGCCTCCGGCCAGGTGGGCTAGGCATGACACCACCTTACCGGGTCATATAAAGACCCAAGTTATAACTCTTGGAATTATGTTCCAACTATCATATCCGACCGAGATTCAGATCAAATTGGTGTCAGGATACCTCAGACTTAGGATGCCTGAGAAGAGAAGGTGCGACACCAATTGACGAGATGACAATGTGAGATTCTCGGGAAATTAACTATGGAAGTGAGTTCCGAGACAAGAGTTCATCATTAAACCAAGGAGAGAATGGGAAGGTGGCTGATGAACTCAGCGGCAATTCATTGAGATTTCCAAAAGATGGATTTCCACAATTATGTGAACAAGGAGATAACATTAGTCAGATCAAATGATACAATGATGAATGCTCGAGGAAAAACATCCACAATTAAACATTGATCGAAAGTGCACCTAGAAGTATGGACTAAGTAGCACGATCAATGTTAGAATGGTGATTTGATAACCAAAAGACTTAGAATGAAACTATCGGCCATTCACTTCAAAGCAATAGGGTTGCTAGAAGTTTTAAATTCACTCATCATAGTTCAATTGTCAGTATTCCGGTTGGAACAACATGGGGACCAAGAAATGAACGGAGATGACGAGAAGTATTACTATATCAAGAATTTTTAAGAGGTGGTGAAATTCTCACAACATTCTTGACAAAAAAAGATGGTAATACTCCAAGGTAAGGAAGAACAAATGCTGGATAGCAAGGAACTCAAGGTATAACACAGAACACAAACAAGTCTGTGTTGGAGGGAAGGCAATAAAGTGGTCGATGACAACACAAATCATCGAGGGCAAGGATGGTATTTCTCATCATGAATTCAATTGATATCCTGGAAGAGCTCAAAATGTTGATGATGATCATGACACATTTGTCGAGAGATTTCATGAAGGTGTAATTGATTGGCGATGACATCAAGTCAAAGGAATGATGAAGCGAAAGGTTATTGGAACCACGGGTACATCACAGAATCCATCTTGTTGTTCAAGGCAAAATGATATGACGAGGAAAGTCGACGTAAGCTTAGCTCAACGTCGAAAATTGTGCTTCGGAAAGAAAGACCAGGTAGCACAATTAAAAAGTTGGACGATAATGATATAGCCGATCAGCCTAGGAATGACTTCAAGGATTATTAAACTCATAAGCAACGAAAATTACTTAGAGTTATCGTATCGGAGTGCGGAATCAATTCACTTATCGGTGTTCTCGAGTGACTAATAACTTAGAACCCGTGAAAAATTGGAATCAGTGGGAATGTAGCACTTGATGAAGAACTCATAAGAAGTTATGCACTTCCATGATAATCTCGAGATACCAGGGGGTAATACTCGATGACAGATCAAGGTAGAGGTTGTACTGGGGTATTGCTCTATAGAAGACAAGTGCTTAAACTTGCATAGGAAATGGTATTTAAAGGAGAACATGGTCGGAACCACGATTACAAAGGATCAATTCACCGATACCAAAGGATATTATATCAAGGAAATAGTTACAAGAAGCTTCCATGATAGGATCTACATCGTGTCCATGGGCATGAACACAAAGTTCAAGGTCGACTCCCACTTCTGCAATGCATAACCTTTCATTCACTTCTCGCGTTCGATGAAGTTGCTGTGTTGAAATTTTATCTGGCGAAACACTAGAAGAGTATGGCTCGTGAAAACTTTCGGGTTCACACGGTTTAGAGAAGGCATATGTTCAACCCATAGGGGCTTCTTAGAAACATATATCACAAGTTTCAAGAGTAAATAACACAAGCCCGAAAGCAGAGCATGGTTGGCCAAGCAGAGGATACAACTTAACAAAGGCATTATGTATCAGGGGAAGAACAAAGTGATCAAATGTGAAGGACACTGTCGGATAACAATCCAACAAAGGACTTGATGGTCCACAAAGGATCTAATCTGAGTATTGATACTCTACCAGAAGAGGAAGAAATGCAAATGCAACAGGTTATGGAATCATCCTAATAATTCAAAGCTTAAATGCAAAGGAATTATGATTTCCAAAACAAGGGATTAGAAGCAGACACTCTGATCAAGGATGTATCAATTGAATATACCAGAGGCACAATCGACGATAGATAGTTTGGTCGGGAAGCAGCTCATGTTCAAAATGACGTCTGAGCCGGAAAGATAATCCTAGGACTCGACTGATGATTGTGAACATTCACAACGTATTGACTCAATGGACTCAAAAATGATGGTGACAAAGGATGCCAATATGATTACTATACTTATGGGATTAATCATAATGAAAGCAAACAAGAATTTCCAAAGAAATAGGTTGCTGAGGATTTTCGGAAGATCGAATGGTATTTCAAAGACTTTTGTTTAACACATGAACAACTGGGGGATGAGCGGGTACTCGATAAGTGCGAGAATTAACCGTAGGGGCATTCAGGTGACAAAGAACAGCAAGGCAGTAAGCTCAAAGGATTATCGAAACAACGACGAGTTTTTCAGGGTATCTTGTAATAACAAGACCAACTGGGGATGAATGTAAGAATAGCAACTGCAAGTAGTTATCCATAAGGGTTTACTGTGGAAGGGGAATTGCAAATGTGATGATCACAAGTTCTCGGGTTAACAGCAGAGAGTATCTTCAGGGTCTTCTGGTGCAGCAGATGATCATCAATAATAAGGGGCTCTCCGGGTGAAAGTGATAACGAGATCCTAATGTTAGATTTAGCAAAATTCATTTAACCCGAATAGAAGAGAGATCAGAGTCCCAGAGTATAGACAAGGAGTAAAAGATCCTAATACCACCCAATGGCGACGTGTGCCGGTAAGACACACAGCCATGTTAGTAAAAGTTTTTGCAACGTCTAAACTCGACTTTGGCCAAGGAGTTGGGAAGGGGATTCCTACAGGCAGTCGGCTCTGATACCAACTTGTGACGCCCCCGATTCAATCGTACACTAATCATGCATGCAAACGTGTACGATCAAGATCAGGAACTCACGGGAAGATATCACAACACAACTCTAAAAACATAAATAAGTCATACAAGCATCATAATACAAGCCAGGGGCCTCGAGGGCTCGAATACAAGTGCTCGATCATAGACGAGTCAGTGAAGCAACAATATCTGAGTACAGACATAAGTTAAACAAGTTTGCCTTAAGAAGGCTAGCACAAACTGGGATACAGATCGAAAGAGGCGCAGGCCTCCTGCCTGGGATCCTCCTAACTACTCCTGGTCGTCGTCAGCAGCCTGCACGTAGTAGTACGCACCTCCAGGGTAGTAGTCGTCATTGACGGTGGCGTCTGGCTCTTGGACTCCAGCATCTGGTTGCGACAACCAGAAAGAAAGGAAAGGGGGAAAAAGGGGGGGAGAAAGCAACCGTGAGTACTCATCCAAAGTACTCGCAAGCAAGGAACTACACTACATATGCATGGGTATATGTGTAAGGAGGCCATATCAGTGGACTGAACTGCAGAATGCCAGAATAAGAGGGGGATAGCTAGTCCTATCGAAGACTACGCTTCTGGCAGCCTCCGTCTTGCAGCATGTAGAAGAGAGTAGATTGGAGTCCTCCAAGTAGCATCTCCAAGTAGCATCTCCAAGTAGCATCTCCAGTAGCATCGCATAGCATAATCCTACCCGGCAATCCTCCCCTCGTCTCCCTGTGAAAAAGCAATCACCGGGTTGTCTGTGGAACTTGGAAGGGTGTGTTTTATTAAGTATCCGGTTCTAGTTGTCATAAGGTCAAGGTACAACTCCGGGTCGTCCTTTTACCGAGGGACACGACTATTCGAATAGATTAACTTCCCTGCAGGGGTGCACCACATAACCCAACACGCTCGATCCCATTTGGCCGGACACACTTTCCTGGGTCATGCCCGGCCTCGGAAGATCAACACGTCGTAGCCCCACCTAGGCACAACAGAGAGGTCAGCCCGCCGGTCTAAATCCTATGCGCGCAGGGGTCTGGGCCCATCGCCCATTGCACACCTGCACGTTGCGAGGGCGGCCGGAAATAGACCTAGCAACCTCCATTACAAAGGAAGTTGCATTAACACAGTCCAATCCGGCGCGCGCCGCTCCGTCGCTGACGTCAAGAAGGCTTCGGCTGATACCACGACACCGGGATACCCATAACTACTCCGGCGTAGATGGTTAGTGCATATAGACCAAATGGCCAGACTCAGATCAAATACCCAGATCTCGTTAAGCGTGTTAAGTATCCGCGAACGCCGAACATGGCCAGGACCACCTGTCTCCTAGGTGGTCTCAACCTGCCCTGTCGCTCCGCCACAAAGTAACAGTTGGGGGCCATCGGGAACCCAGGCCCACCTCTACCGGGATGGAGCCACCTGTCCTTTCAGCCCCCATCTCCGAACAGTATCACAGGTAATGTATCAGTGTAAAGTATATAGTATATGCCCGTGATCACCTCCCGAAGTGATCACAGCCCAGTAGTATAGCATGGCAGACGGACAAGAGTGTAGGGCCACTGATGGAACACTAGCATCCTATACTAAGCAATAGGATAGCAGGTAAAGGTAACAACAGTAGTAGCAAGGACAGGCTATGCATCAGGATAGGAATAACGGAAAACAATAACATGCTACACTACTCTAATGCAAGCAGTATAGAGTAGAATAGGCGATATCTGGTGATCAAGTGGGGGGGGGGGGCTTGCCTGGTTGCTCTGGCAAGAGAGAGGGGTCATCAACTCCGTAGTCGAACACACGGACATCGGCACCGGTCTCAGAGTCTATCGGAAAGAAGTAACGGAGGGGGAACACAATAATAACATAGCAATCAAAATGTAACACGAAGCAAGATGCTGCAATATGCGGTGCTAGGGGTGACCTAACGTAGTGGAAGGTGATACCGGCGGAGGGGGAAAACATCCGGGAAAGTATTCCTGGTGTTTCGCATTTTCGGACAGGTGAAACGGAGGGGAAAAGTTGTGTGTTCGCTATGCTAGGGATGTGTGGCGGACGAACGGGCTACGTATCCGGATCCGTCTCGTCGTTCTGAGCAACTTTCATGTACAAAGTATTTTCATCCGAGTTACGGATTATTTTATATGATTTTCTAAAGTTTTAATCATTTTTAGAATTTATTTAATTATTTAATTCTAACATTATCCAGAATAGTGTCTGCTGATGTCAGCATGACGCAATGCTGAGATCATCAGTCAACAGTGCGGTTGACTGAGTCAAATCTGGCCTGTGGGTCCAGTGGGACCCACGTGTCATTGACTGAACTAACTAAACAGGATTAGTCAATTTAACTAAAGTGATTAGGTTAATTAATTAGGCTTAATTAGATTAACTACCAAGATTAATTAAGTTAATTAAATATATTATTTTTATTTATTTTATTTAATTCCTATTTTTTTATAAAACCGTTCTAGGGATGGCCCCACTTGTCATAGGGCCAGTGGCATAACGGGCGCCGGGTTACAGGCGCAACCCGGACGGGCGATGGCCCTCGCAGTTGGGGCGCTGCCCGCCAGGATGCGGGACGAGGCCGTGGCCACGGTAGGGCTCGCTGGCCGGCCACGGCAGGCGGAGACGGACGCAGGGGTGGCACGGTGCGTCGGCCAGGAGCAAGGCAGCAGCAAGGGGCTGGCCATGGCGCGGGAGCGAGGTGGCAGAGAGGGGCGCGGCCCGGCACCGGTGCGGTGTTGCCCGAGAGGGCCGCCGGTGAGCAGCGCAACAAAGGGGGAAGGCAAGGCCAGGGCGCGGTCGGTGGTGCCGGAGCACGACCAGGGGGCATGAGCGGGGTGCACGGCCCAGGCCGGCACGGGGAGGCCGCGGCCTCGGGGCAGCAACAAGTGCGGGCGGCGGCAGCGGTCACGAGCTCCGGCGCGGGAGCGGAGAGCCACGGTGGAGGGCGCGCCGGTGAGGTAGAACAGGGGTCAGCCACGGCGCGGGCGATGCGCGTGCGGGCGCAGTGAGGAAGGGGGGGCGGGTTCGGCCGGTTGGTACCGCGCGTGTCCAGGGCGCGGCCCGCCCGCGGTGAGCGCGGGGCCGGAGCACGCGAGGCATGGCGACGGTCGCGGGGCGAGAGAGTGCAAGGAGAGGGGGCGAGAGCCCGGGGCCTCACCGGGGTTCGCAAGGTCTGTGGCAGCAGGGGTCGAGGGGGGCGACGGGGACGACAGGCGACGTGGGAGCAGGCCGGCGGGGAGGAGGAAGCAGGCCGACGAGGAAGAGGCGCCAGCGAGGTCCAGGCGGCGACGGGCGACGGCGTCGGTGGCCTCCTCCTCGATCCCGATCCAAATCGGGGGAGGGGGGGAGGAGATATTTTCGGGGAGGAGTGGGGAGTGTCGGTGGTGGTTCGGGCCATGGGGGGTGGATAAGGGGAGTGGGGGGGAGTGGCCGGCTGGGCCGGTTTGGGCCTGCCCAGTTGGGCCGGTGGCCTGCTGGGTTTCTTTTTCTTTTTTTTTTCTTTTGTATTTTCTTTCTTTTATTCATTTTCTATTCTGTTTTATTTCATTTTAAACCATTTAGGCCATTTCTAAAAATGAGTTTGCTGCACTATAAATACCTATGCCAATTTTGGCACAACCCGAACATTTTGTTTTATATATTTGAAAACTTTATTTGTTGACATTAATTTGATTTGAATTTTGAAACGGTTTTGAATTAACCCGAGATTTAACAACAGTAACCGTGGTGACGTGGCATCGTTAACATGGGATTACTGTAGCATGATTATCCGGGCGTCACAAAGTGTGACGATCTGGTCTTATGTTTAATCACATATTAAAATTTATACCTCTTTGATGAAGGAGGGGTCTCGACGGCGCTCCCTTTTTCTTTCCGCTTTAAAGGCTCGCCCTGCGTAGTCGCTATCTTCTTAGAAGCCGCCCTCGATGCATTGCAGCGTGCTGAGAGCCGACCCTTTTGAGCATGAGTCAGTGCAGTGGGTGAGGCGCAAGGGGAGGGCTCCATTTTTCAGGATATCTTCTGGGTACTTACATCGGAGGAAGGGAGAAGGCCGGGATAATCGGCCATAATAGCCACTTCCGAGCCATCAAGGCTTGCTTGATAAAAGACTCCATCATCAAGCTCTATAAATATATCCGGATCCTCATTGAATTTGGGGTCTTCATCATGAGCATAGTCCTCTGGCTGTGGGGCGGGACAATGAACCTTTTTGAGCACCCTCCTCCATGTCTGTTTTAAAACGACTGGAAGAATTTGATTAGCACATCTCAGTAATGAGGTTGGATAATGCCGATAATCGACAAACTTACCCATTCCATAGGGTTATACATGGAAAAACCTTCCTGACAATTTAAATGGGCGAACTCTTCTTTCTCCCCCTTATAAAGATCCACCAAAATGGCATCCAAGGCGGCTGTGGTATTCGGACCCTCGCACTTGTAACGAGATGCGTCGTCCGTCCCATTATAACACCATAAAGGGAACCCCCTAGATTTAAGGGGCTGGACGCATCACTTTATCGCGATAGCCATGACTTTGATTATCGAGAGTTTAGAATGGGAAAGTACCCTGACCTTGTTAGCTAACCTCTTAACTTCCTCGCTATCTCCTTGCTTGGGGCTCCGGGGGCGCCAATTGAAGCGTTTCTTCTAAGGAGCGCTAGAGAATTCGGGAAGTCCGCGCCGAGCTGGGTCCGGAAGGGGAACGTCTTTGATATAAAACCATTCCGAAGTCCATTCTTTGGGTTCATTCTTGGGAGTGCTGACAAGGTAACCTGTTCCAGCTATGTGCCATACTTCAGCGCCGCCCACTTCAAATATGGAACCCCCTTGGGAACGAGGGACAAGGCAAAACAACTTTCTCCACAGTTCGAAATGAGCCTCATAGCCTAAGAATAGCTCGTAGAGAGCGACAAAACCCGAAATATGCAGGATAGAACCTGGTGTGAGATTGTGTAGTTGGATCCCGTAGAATTCCAATAGACCTATGAGGAAGGGATGGACCGGGAAACCTATGGCCCTCAGAAGAAATGAGACGAAGCACACCCTCTCCTCCTTGCTAGGGTTGGGAAAATTTTCTGCTAGCACCTCGTTGCCAATTGAGGCCAATCCCGTCCGCATGGATACTAGATCTGCAGGAGGGAGATATCCCTCTGTCTAAAGTCGATTCAGCTAGAGGTGAGACACTGAGCAGCTTCCCTAATTACCCGCTTGAGGGACATGGGGGCGCGAGGAAGAGCTTGGGGCGATTGTCATGCTTTGAAGTTTTTGGTGGTTTGCTCTGATGCTCTTTGCGCGATGTGGAAGGGCATCTAGGATCTGATCTCCTTAAATAGATACTGCCCTTGCACGATAGGGGGTTTATCTGTAAAAAAATATGTGGACCGTTCGCATTCACCTGACGCATGGAAATTGAGGCGACGATGGGAAGGAAACACAAGTCAAAGTCGGACTGTCATCACTCCGGAGTATAATAAGGAACCCGCCTTGCAAAGCCGAAGACACAAAGCCGAATACTACATCGTCATTGAAGGCATGTTTGGGGGCTACTAAGGGAGTCCTGGATTTGGGAGGTCCTCAGGTTTTCAGACTATTCAATATGGGCTGGACTGATGGGCCGTAAAGACAAATCAGAAGATTATCCCCTGTATCAGGATAGGACTCCTATGTGTGTAGAACGGCAAGTTTGGTGTCCGGGTGTAATGTTTCCTTCCTCTGCAAGCCGACTCTGTACAAATCCTAGACCCCTCCAATGTGTATATAAACCAGAGGGTTTAGTCCGTAGAGGCCATCAGAATAATCATAGGCTAGATGGCTAGGGTTTAGCCATTACGATCTCGAGGTAGATCAACTCTTGTAACTCATCGAATACAATCAAGCAGGACGTAGGGTTTTACCTCCTTTGAGAGGGCCCGAACCTGGGTAAATACCATGTCCCTATTGTCCCTCGTTACCACCGATCCTTAGACTCACAACTTGGGCCCCCTACCCGAGATCTGCCGGTTTTGACACCGACAATGATTTCATCAATCGCTGACAATTGTATACCAGCAAGCATTTGCCCACAACACACATGGCTTGTTAGCAGGAATCGTCTGCGTTGTTATATGTCTTCCCACACATTTGTGATTACTGACCTGTTTGCCGCGTATCACACACATCTTGTTAAATTGACCCATTTCTGTTGTTTTGCCCATCACACACAATTCATCTGAGGCAACTGTATGTCGTCTATCTTACACACCTTGATCTGGCTGACCTTTCTGTTGTCTTGGCTCATCACAAATAGTTCACCTGAGTGAACTATATGCCGTCTATCGCACACACCATGATCCGGCTGACCTTTTCTGTTGTGTTGCCTAATCACAAACAATTCATCCGACTGCACTCTATGCCTTATATCGCACACACCTTTATCTGACTGACCGTTTCTGTTGTTATGCTTATTATAAACAGTTTGTATTGATCAATTGTTCGCCACGTATCGCACACACAACTCTAATCGAAATCGTGCTTGATGTCTCCGCCATCGCAAATGGTTCATATACTTTTTACGGTTTTCTTACACCACCATTTGCGATTTATGAACCACACAAAGTTTCATCGAACGCTCTCTGATTATAGTGTCGCGTTAGCAGCATCCTGCCGTAGTGTTTCTGAAGCCTCTTGAACCGAGGAGGATCATTTTCCTCAATGTCCTTGGACGCATCCCTCCTCCTTTTAGGAGAAGATGCCTCACCCTCTAATACATGTCCAACATATCTACAATTTTTGCTTGTTCCATGCTATTATATTATCATTCTGGGATGTTTTACAATCATTTTATAGCAACTTTATATCATTTTTTGGGACTAACCTATTTACATAGTGCCTAGTGCCAGTTGCTGTTTTTTGCTTGTTTTTTACTTTGCAGAATATCAGTACCAAACGGAGTCCAAACACAACAAAACTTTTTGGAGAACTTTTTTTGGACCAGAAGACACAAGATGGGCCAAAGAGGTACGAGAGGGGAGACCCGAGGGGAGTACAACCCCCCAGGGTGCACCTAGGAGCCCATGCGCGCCCTGGTGGGTTGTGCCCACCTTAGTGACCTCCCGCGCCACCTCTTCGCCCTATAAACACCCAAATATTCTAGAAACCCTAGGGGAGTCGACGAAACACAATTCCAGCTGCCGCAAGTTCCAGAACCACGAGATCTGTGACGCCCTCGATTCAATCGTACACTAATCATGCATGCAAAACGTGTACGATCAAGATTACGGACTCACGGAAAGATATCACAACACAACTCTAAAAACATAAATAAGTCATACAAGCATCATATTACAAGCCAGGGGCCTCGAGGGCTCGAATACAAGTGCTCGATCATAGACGAGTCAGCGTAAGCAACAATATCTGAGTACAGACATAAGTTAAAAAAGTTGCCATAAGATGGCTAGCACAAACTGGGATACAAATCAAAAGAGGCGCAGGCCTCCTGCCTGGGATCCTCCTAACTACTCTTGGTTGTTGTCAGCAGCCTACACGTAGTAGTAGGCACCTCCAGTGTAGTAGTCATCGTCGACGGTGGCGTCTGGCTCCTGGGCTCCAACGTCTGGTTGGGGCATCCGAGAAGAAGAGGAAAACGGGGGAAAAGAGCGAGCAAAGCAACCGTGAGTACTCATCCAAAGTACTCGCAGGCAAGGAGCTACACTACATATGCATGGGTATATGTGTAAGGAGGCCATATCAGTGGACTGAACTGTAGAATGCCAGAATAAGAGGGGGATAGCTAGTCCTATTGAAGACTACGCTTCTGGCAGCCTCCGTCTTGCAGCATGTAGAAGAGAGTAGATTGAAGTCCTCCAAGTAGCATCGCATAGCATAATCCTACCCGACGATCCTCCCCTCGTCGCCCTGTGGAAAAGCGATCACCGGGTTGTCTGTGGAACTTGTCTGTGTGTGTTTTATTAAGTATCCGGTTCTAGTTGTCATAAGGTCAAGGTACAACTCCGGGTCGTCCTTTTACCGAGGTACACGGCTATTTGAATAGATAAACTTCCCTGCGGGGGTGCACCACATAACCCAACACGCTCGATCCCATTTGGCCGGACACACCTTCCTAGGTCATGGCCGGCCTCGGAAAATCAACACGTCGCAGCCCCACCTAGGCACAACAGAGAGGTCAGCACGCCGGTCTAATTCCTATGGCGCAGGGGTCTGGGCCCATCGCCCATTGCACACCTGCACATTGCGAGGGCGGCCGAAAGCAGACCTAGCCTCCCTAATACAAGAGCAGGCATTCCAGTCCAATCCGGCGCACGTCGCTCAGTCGCTGTCGTCATGAAGACTTCGGCTGATACCACGACGTCGAGTGCCCATATCTTTCCGGCATAGTTGGTTAGTGCGTATAGGCCAGTGGCCAGACTCAGATCAAATACCAAGGTCTCGTTAAGCGTGTTATTATGAAGCAACTGCGAACGCCGACCAGGGTCAGGCCCACCCCTCGCCTAGGTGGCCTCAACCGGCCCTGTCGCTCCGCCACAAAGATCCACACAGAGGGTCGTCGGGACAAAGGTCCTTTCAGCCCCCAATCCGTGAATCACTCGTGGGTACCCAACGAGCCGACCCGACTTTAGTCACCATCTGTATAGTATGTATATATGTATAGTATATACCCATGATCACCTCCCGAGTGATCACGGCCCAATAGTACAGCAAGGCAGACTGACAAGAATGTAGGTCCAATGATGATAAACTAGCATCCTATACTAAGCATTTAGGATTGCGGATAAGGTATCAATGACTGTAGCAACAATGACAGGCTATGCAATAGAATAGGAGTAACCGAACAGCAACATGCTACACTACTCTAATGCAAGCAGTATAGAGAAGAATAGGCGATATCTGGTGATCAAGGGGTGGCTTGCCTGGTTGCTATGGCAAGAAGGAGGGGTCGTCAACACCGTAGTCGAACTGGGCAGCAGCAGCGTCGGTCTCGTAGTCTATCGGAGAGAAGAGGGAGAAGAAACAGTAAATACAATGCAAACATAAGCATGACGATGCATGACATGACAATGAGCGGGGTTAGGTGTGCCCTAACGCGGTAGTAGGTGATACCGGCGAAAGGGGGAAACATCCGGGAAAGTATCCCCGGTGTTTTGCGTTATCGGACAGGATGATCTTGAGGGGGAAAGTTGCGTGTTTGATATGTTAGGGATGTGTGGCGGACGAACGGGCTGCATAACCGGATTCGTCTCGTCATTCTGAGCAACTTCCATGTAGAAAGCATTTTCATCCGAGTTACGGATTATTTTATATGATTTTCTAAAGTTTTAATCATTTTCTAATTTTAATTATTTATTTAAATCTAACATTATCCAGAATAGTGAACGATGACGCAAGCATGACATCAAAGTGATGTCAACAGGTGAAATGGTCGGTTGACCAGTCAAACCAAACAAGTGGGTCCAGTGGGACCCACATGTCATTGTCAGGGGCACTAACAGGTGGTTTAAACTAACTAAATGGGTTAATTAGTGGGTGGGTCCCAGCAGTCAGTGACTATTTAGTTAACGAAATTAATTAAGGAAATAATTAGCATTTTATTTATTTACAAAAATGTTTTAAACGACGCGGGCCCGCATGGCATTGGCAGTAGCTGCGACATCAGCGCAGTTGACTTTGGTCAACGTGGCCAGTTGGGGCCCCTAGGCCCACAGGCAGTGACCCAGGGGCGGCCCCAGGTGTGCCAGGTCAGCGGAGCTGCCGGAGTAGCTCCGGCGAGCTTGCATGCAGTGGCCGAACGCCGACGAGCGTCGGGTTTCGCCTACGGGGCACCAAATCGGGCGCGACCAGGCGCGTTAAAACGGCAAGACAACGACGCGTCGGTTGGTGGTGGTCTTGCGGGCTGCCGTGGCCGGAGAAGGGCACATCGAGCTCATCGGCGGCGAGGTACGGGAACGGGGCTACGGGGCGCAAATTGAGCTGCGCGAGGTCCCTACGGTGCCTACTCGACGCGAGAAGCGGAACGGTGACACGCACGGGACCAAATGGTCATCGTGGCCACGCCGACGATGAGCGTGTGCGGCGACGCATTCGGGAGCTCGAGGAGATTGGGGCTAGGGCGAGCTAGCGAACAAACGGAGAGGCTGGGGAGGATCTACGGGGCGCAGTGAGTGCAACCGGTACGGGCCCGTGACCATTTGGTCACCGGAGACTCGTCGGCGACGAGCACCGCGACGCTGCATTTGGGTGCTACGGCGACAGCTAGCTAGGGCGCGCGCGCGAGAGAGAGGAGGCAGCGGGGCCTCACCGAGCAGCACACACGGTGGCCCGTGAACGGTTTGGTAGCAGCAGAGGGGGCTTCGCCGGAGTTGGTGAAGAGCGGCGATGCAGCTCGTCGGAGTAGAGGAGGAAGACGGCGGCGTCGTGGGCGACGCGGGGCTCGATCCAGCCGTGTAGTCGAAGCAGAGGAGCGAGGCGGAGCTGTTGGACTCGTCGGAGAGGTGAACGAGCGACGGTTGTCGCGTCTACTGCGAGCGACGGCGTGGAAGGCGCTCGGCCATGGCGGAGAGCGAGGAGTGGCGAGTGGATCTGAGGGGAGAGGGAGAGGCGCAGGGACCGAGAGGGCAGCGGGGGTGAGTGGCAGAAGGAACCGAGAAGGCGAGGGCGTGGCGGCCTTATCCCCTCCCGGCGGGGACGGCGAGGTGGTGCGGCGGGGACGCGCCCCTGTTCCGACCCTGGTCGGGGGAACAGGGAAGGGGGACGGCAGGGGGGCTGGCTAGGCCAGGTGGGCCGGCCTGGTGCGAGCTGGGCCGCCTGGTCCAGTGTGGGGGGGGGTCTTCCTTCTTTTTTTTCTTTTCAGTTTTGCCTTTTCTTTTTATTACTTTTCCTTTTCTGTTTTATTTAATTTAGGAAATTTAAGTATTTTATAAAATTGTGTCTTCTACACCATAATTACCTATGCCATATTTGGCACTGTCCGAACATTTTTGTTTCAACTTTTGAAAACTTTGGGTGTTTGTCACTAATTCATTTTTGAATTTGAAATGTTTTGAACTAACACTTGATTAGCAACAGTAACAGAGATGACATGGCATCATTAGGAGAGTTTCACTGTAGCATAATTATCTGGGCGTTACAAATCTCCTCCACTACAAGAAATCTCGTCCCAAGATTTAGGAGGTAGATGGAAACAGTGCGGGGTATTCTTCGCGCAGACGATCCTCTCGTTCCCAAGTGGCTTCATCTTCAGAATGGTGCGACCACTGAACTTTGAGGAACTTGATCGCCTTCTGATGTGTGCGGCGTTCAGTTTGGTCGAGAATGCGGACAGGATGCTCTTTATAGGAGAGATCCTGTTGCAATTCGAGCACTTCATGATCCACTCCTCGGATTGGGTCCTTGAAGCAACGGCGGAGCTGTGACACGTGGAACACATCGTGAACCTGAGAAAGGTTCGGCGGAAGCTCCAGTTGGTATGCCACTTTTCCACGCCTTTCCAGAATAGTGAAAGGACCAATATAGCGAGGAGTTAGCTTGCCCTTGATCCCGAAGCGGTGATCACCCTTCATTGGTGTAACTCGAAGATAAGCCTTTTCGCCAGGTTAATAGACCATGTCCTGATGATGACGGTCATTGACGGTGTCCTGGACTAGGGGGTACTCACCACGTCGTCTCCCGATTTGTTAGATTGGGCCGAGGATCCCCATGGTCGTACACTCATGGGCCAGTCCGGACAGCTGCCGCATACAAGGAAGATTCCGCAAGACTTGGCGATCAAGACAAGGACTCCCCCACCGGCGTATTCGGCTAGGACTCTTGTTATCCTAGGCCTCTGGTGCATTATATAAACCGAGGTCAGGCTAGTCGATAGATAGACAATATACAACAACAATCATACCATAGGCTAGCTTCTAGGGTTTAGCCTCTCTGATCTCGTGGTAGATCAACTCTTGTACTACCCATATCATCAATATTAATCAAGCAGGAGTAGGGTTTTACCTCCATCGAGAGGGCCCGAACCTGGGTAAACATTGTGTCCCTTGCCTCTTGTTACAATTGATCCTAAGACGCACTGCTTGGGACCACCTACCCGAGATCCGCCGGTTTTGACGCCGACATTGGTGCTTTCATTGAGAGTTCCGCTGGGTGATCGACGAAAGGATCAATGGCTCGACTGCAGGTCAACTGCGACGTCAGCTTCTTCGTCACCAGCTCGACTGGTCACCTTGGCTTGACCGAGGACTGCGCCCTACCTCCGATCGTCATGTTCGGATGAAGGCCTTCATCAAAACCAACTCCGATCTCTATCAAGATCATGGAGGAGTCATCAATGGAGCTCGGGGGCTCAACGTCAACATTGCCCTCAGGCAACCGTGCTATTTTTCTGGACAGCAAACTTGTTTCCGCCGCCACCGCCTCCTTGAGTGTCACTTAAACGATTACTTCGGTGGAATTATGCGGAATTAAGTCCACAACAACCCTGCAAAAATTTCGTCGAGTTCCGATGGAGGAATCTCCGGCAATCTCCGATATACCGGAGCCCTGTTGAATCAGGATGAGAATCTGGACGAGTTTAGGGCGTGGTATCCAGCATCTAGCTCGGATGTCCTTTGGAGGATCCAACCGTTGATTTGCTGCGGAATTCCCATATCTACCACCTGCCAAAAATTCAGCTCAATCCGACCGTCCAAACTCCGGGAAACTTCCAATTAGTGCATCACTTCTTGGATCTGTTTTCTGCGCGAGAACGAATCCGACCCGGATTCATCTTCTTTATGAACGGGATCTCGAACATCCTTTTTGAAGGAAGTTTTCGTATGGGGTGTTGTGTTTTATTCTCAAACACATCCCAGTAGTATTAAAAGTGTTCTTGCAATACGAACTTCACCGTCGCGCCGGTGTCAAACCAGCCCAACAACATCACTTCACGGCGGCCGACCTACGTTAGACACGTCGTCGCTTTGTTGAGCGAAGCTCTATTTCTTCGGATCATCATCTCGGCCAGCTGAACAATAGTTCGGCATCGCGAAGGATAAATCGTCACCAACATCGCCGCCCCATGTATTACACAGAGCGGGCACACCTGCATCGCCACACGGTCACTTCATCAAGCCGGCATCGACCACGTCACGACCTGCATTGCTGGACCGGGGGCTTCATCATCTCTTCATCAACCTACTCCGGAGGCTTCGGCGTCGCTGGCCGACCAGCTCCGTCACGTTAGCTGGACCGAGGGCTTTGCCTCGGCGAGCCAATCTTTGCCAGCATCGCCATGTCGTTGCTTTATCGCCCATCAGGCGATAGGTGTGCGGATCGAGTCCTAATTTTGGGAATCACCTTTCTTCGGATTGCTACAACAAATAAGCCAGGTGCTATTAATCCTAGTATTTTTTGCTTGTTAGGGTTCATTTTTCCCAATGAATTATTACTCTGGTTTGTCCGTCATATGTACGCAGGTCTATCAAATGGTGGCCGCATTAACGACGGTCGCATAGTGGTTCGATCAGTTTCCGTACATAGTCCGGTGAACGCCGCATCCGGAACTTGAACCGACCTGGGAATTCAGGCCTTGCCATGCCTTTACCGCATCACGCCGCCGCCCTGCATCGACATTGACTTCGGCGCCAGGCCATATTTATTTTATTACTCACTTTGCATAAATTATTTGTTATGCAATGGATTTTTTTTATTTTTATTATTATTACTATTATCTCCGGTTTGCACTATTTTTTGTGCACAGGAAAATGATTCAGCCGGACTATATCCTTTGGCGTCACCTCGGCTGGACGGGGGGCTTCGTCAACACTTCATTAACCCATGCCGGGGACTTCGGCATCACCCTGCCGTCCTGCATTGACCGTGCTATGTCACCACTTCTGAGCGCCGAGCTCTTTGCTCCGCCACCTCGGGACCGGCTTGGGGGATGGGACCTTGTCCCGCATCAGGCTCGGACCGCGTCATCAATACCGAACACATTAACCAGCTAAGTTGCCTTCATGCTCAAAGTTTTAAATTTTTAACTTGTGTTCGGCTCTGCCAAGCATTATACTTTGTCGGAAAAAAGTAGCTTGTAAAAATTTCTTTGTCCAAACTTTGTTTGTGACGCTCAAATTCAAATACCCGTTTACTTGGGGGCTTCCTTCATGAAGCTTTTTCCTCTTGCATATGGTTATACTTGTACGGCTTGGTTCCTTGTTCGTGTATTACGCCACAATATGCACCATATTGACTTAAGCGATTTGCAAGCTGGGTTGCCTGGCTCCTGTGTTTACCCCTACGTTCCCGATTGTTCGGCTAGGGAGTAAAGGGAGCACCTCTGCGATTGTCACGATCGGGTCAACCGAGCCGGACCTCAGACTGGGTGAAGCCAAAAGCTAGCGCTCTTATTGTTTTCAATCATGGTCGGCACACAACGGAACTCATGAGTACAAAAAATCTATTGCACAAGTCTCATAATAACAATGAGCACCGAAGAAAGGTATCGGTGGGGGTACTATTTTCTTCGAAGATGCTTCTTACTCTTCGTAGTAATATAGCATAAGTTCCCTGAGCGCGCTTTGTCTGTTACAGCCTTATGGCCTGATTGCCTGGTTATTGGAAACACCGTCGATATTCTCGACAGATGGAGTACATAACACTTTTCGGTCCTTGACCGAAGAGGGAGAAGCCGACGGTCGGTTAAGACGCGTTTAAAGTTCGGTTGAACATAGATATGATATAAGTACTTCGGTACATGCAATCATTCTTTTACCCAAGTCACTTGGGGGCTCTTAAATTTATATGAGCCGTTTTATGATAAGTGTTTTTCTTCTTAGTCGTTGCAAAGTTTTTATTATTATTTATCACTCCTTTTTTTGACACAAGTGTGCGGTCACTAGCCGGGGAGCCTAATTTCTCTCTCAAAGCCACTAGAGTTTAGTTTGCTAAACTGGCCTAGTAAGAAGTACTCCGCCTTCGGGATAGGAGGTTGAAGCTGTAGGCTGACCCGCTTGAAGTTTTGAGATAGGACGTGTCATGTTAAAGCACGGCAGAAGCACCTTTTTTTTCTAAAGTCCAATTTTCGGATTGGCACCGAACACTTGATCTAGTTCGGACATTAACCTTTTGAATAAGTTTTTTGGCTTTTCGAGCCCATGGCACTTTTAAACTATTTGGATGTTTTCAGCACAAGTCTTGCAGTGCAACGCCGGACACCTTTAGAGATTCGGCAAAAACATTCTCGGATATTGCTATATATGCATCGGTTTTGAATTGTGTCTTCGGTCAATAGTTGAGTTGCCCGGCTCCTGCGCTTGCCTCCTATGTTCCGCTTTGTTCGGCTAGGTGTGCAAAGGGAGAACCACTGCAATTGCGCTTCCAACTCACATGGTTAAGCACCTTAGTGGAGAAAGCCGAAAACTGACTGTCACAATAAGCGTAAACTGGTCGGCGATCCGATGACGGCGTTAAACAACAGGCCATTCATAACAATGGCCGAAGTGTTTACGGCTTGACCTCGACTGTCGCCGAACACTACAGGGGGCTATTAACTGGCCTCCCGAACTAAATCCTCGATATTTTTCTCTTACATTGGAGCTGAGGTTTCATGATCATGCTTAGCATGACAACCCAAAGAAAGGAACTGATAGCGGGACTATTTTCTTTGGAAGACATTTCTTCTGTTAAACAGTAATATAACATGTCTCTCCGCGTACCTTTGTTTATAAAACCGTATGGCCAGATTGCCTTGTTTGTTGTAAATCTTTGCCCTCATAAAGGCTTTATAAAGTAGGACAAACACTCCTCGGCTATTGGCTGAGGAGGTGGAAGCCGATGGTCGGTCAACAAAGTTTTGTACAATGTGGATCCGAGCATTAATGAGGTAAAGTACTTGGATACATAGAGTCATTACACATAATTTGTGATTTTACTATGGATATGGATCCTTAATTCGGCCTCCCGTGCCTGCATTAAGGCTCGGGGGCTACTGGGCTTCGGGCTTATTATTTACAAATATTAAAGGGGCACATCGATCCCCTGATCTAGTGTTGCCACCCGACCAGTGTCTCGAGGGCCACTGCATTGCCTGTCCAATGCAGAAAATTTTAAGTGTAATACAGTCTCCGAGGAGATTTTGATCCTCAGGTTGGTCGGCCGCACCCAACCTGAGTCTTGAGGACTGAGCACGCCGCTTTTTGTGTCCCGAAGTATTCTGCCGAGCTAGGACTTGATCCTCAGACCGATCTTGCAAATCAACCTGAGTCTCAGCGGCTATGGGGATCAGCGGTCTTATGTCATCCTTCATGTGCATCTCGGGTTTTAGACCGATACCCACCTTGAGGGCTACTGGCACCAATCAAAAATATTGACAAAAATCGGCCCACATTCGGGGTGGTGCACCACCTCGGAAGCAGTCCGGCATAAAGCTCGGGCGCTAGTGGCTGGCTCCATAGAGGGCATTTCCGGCATTAAGCTCGGCTAAACTCCTTCAAACTTCTTTGAACCAAGGTGATTTACGACACCTCGGATAAAGTCCGGCGTTGGAGCTCGGATACATAGTCCGGTGTTGGAGCTCGGATACAGTTTGGCATTGGAGCTCGGATACATAGTCCGGCTTTAGAGCTGGGAAGCAGTCCGGCATTGGTGCTCGGCTGCAAAAGATACCTCGAATGCAGTCCGGCGTTGGAGCTCGGACGCAAGAGGACGTTGCCGCCCGGGAACAACTTCAAACCCGAGGTGTGGCATAAAAATAACAAGGCATTGATAAAGGCCGAAAACTTAAAGGGGCTCCTCGGACACCCAACGTGTAAACTCGTCGAATGCATTTTGGCGATTCTCAAGATAGAAGATTTATTGAACCAATTTTCAAGACCGGCAACCGAAGATGAAGAATAGTTCAGAAGAATCGAGGAGCGTCCCTAACTTGAAGACCAGTTCAGGGGGCTACTGACGGTGTCCTGGACTAGGGGGTACTCACCACGTCGTCTCCCGATCTGTTAGATTGGGCCGAGGATCCCCATGGCCGTACACTCATGGGCCAGTCCGGACAGCTGCCGCATACAAGGAAGATTCCGCAAGACTTGGTGATCAAGACAAGGACTCCCCCACCGGCGTATTCGGCTAGGACTCTTGTTATCCTAGGCCTCTGGTGCATTATATAAACCGAGGCCAGGCTAGTCGATAGATAGACAATATACAACAACAATCATACCATAGGCTAGCTTCTAGGGTTAGCCTCTCTGATCTCGTGGTAGATCAACTCTTGTACTACCCGTATCATCAATATTAATCAAGCAGGAGTAGGGTTTTACCTCCATCGAGAGGGCCCGAACCTGGGTAAACATTGTGTCCCTTGCCTCTTGTTACCATTGATCCTAAGACGCACTGCTTGGGACCACCTACCCGAGATCCGCCGGTTTTGACACCGACAGTCATACTGACTCTTCTGACGTGACTAAGCAGTCTTGAGATTCTCGCGAATAATGCGAACTTGTTCTTCGGCATGTTGGATAATATCCGGACCGAAGAGTGGACATTCCCCAGTTTCTGACCAGTTCAGAGGGGTTCAGCACTTTTGTCCAGATAACACTTTGAAGGGGGCCATCTTTAGACTAGCTTGATAGCTATTATTATAAGAGAACTCAGCATATGGGAGAGATTCCTCCCATTTCTTGCCGAAGGAAATAACACAAGCTCGAAGCATGTCTTCAAGAACTTGGTTGATACGTTCAACTTGCCCTTGCGACTGAGGATGAAAAGCAGTGCTGAAAGACAGATGAGTCCCCATAGCTTCTTGGAAACTTGCCCAGAATCTTGAAGTGAATAAGCTGCCACAGTCTGAATTGATTACCAATGGAATACCGTGAAGTGAGACAATTCTGGACATGTAGAGGTTTGCCAGCTGACTAGCAATGATCGTTTCTTTGACAGCCAGAAAATGTGCAACTTTAGAAAGCCGGTCAATGACGACAAGAATAGCATCATTACCTTTCTGCAATTTGGGGAATCCAGCGACGAAGTCCATTTCAACATGGTCCCATTTCCATTCAGGAATAGAGATAGGTTGCAGAGTTCCAGCAGGCCTTTGATGCTCTGCTTTGATACGACGACAAACATCACATTTAGCAACATAACGAGCAATGTCTTGCTTCATATTAGACCACCAAAATCTCTGATGAATGTCTTGGTACATCTTGGTGCTACCGGGATGAATAGACAAAGGTATATCATGAGCTTATTCATAACCCTTGGAGTCAGATTCAGGTTTTCACTCACACATGGCACCACTAGGAGGCCTTTGAAGTACAAGGCGCCATCATCGGCAATAGTGAAGAATGAGGGCTTTCCTTCTAAGAGATAGCATTTAATCTTCTCGACTTCAGAGTCATAATGTTGAATAGTCTTGATATCGCCCACGAGATCTGGCACGACAGCGAGGGTATTTAGAGAACCCTGAGGAACAACACGAAGATTCATCTTTTGAAACTCTGGGGGAGGGGGAGGGAGTGCACCAGGAGGAACAATTGTGAGGTTCAGCTTCCTGAATTCTTCAACAAGTGAGGGCTGAACTTTGTGAACCTGGAGGTGGTTGCAATATGACTTGCGGCTCAAGGCATCAGCCATCACATTAGCCTTGCCTGGGGTATAAGAAATACCCAAGTTAAAATCTGCAACAATCTCCATCCATCTCTGCTGATGGAGGTTCAGGTCTGGTTGAGTAAACAGATACTTCAGACTTTGGTGGTCGGTGAAGATCTCGCAATGATTACCGAGAAGGTAATGTCGCCACTATTTCAATGCATGGATAACAGCAGCAAGCTTGAGGTCGTGAACTGGATAGTTCTCTTCGTGAGGGCGCAACTGCCGAGAGGCATAAGCAATCACTTTACACTCCTGCATTAGGACAGCGCCTAGGCCTTGACGTGAAGCATCACAATAGATGATGAAGTCCTTCTTAGTATCTGGAGGAGCAAGCACTGGGGCAGAGGTCAACTTGTCTTTGAGCGCCCGGAAACTTTCCTGACACTTTTCTGTCCACTCAAACTTGACGCCCTTATGAAGCAGGTTAGTAAGAGGTCTAGCGATCTTGGAGAAGTTCTCGACGAATCGACGACAATAGCTGGTGAGTCCGAGAAAACTTCTGACTTGCTTGACATTCTTTGGAGGAGTCCAATCGAGAATAGCCTGGACTCGTACAGGGTTGACGGCAATACCATCCTTAGAGATGACATGCCCAAGATAGGTTACGTCGGGAAGCCAGAATTCACAAGAACTTGGCATAGAGTTGATGCTCACTTAGCTTTTCTAGCACAAGACGAAGATGTTCAGCATGTTCTTCTTCATTCTTGGAATATACCAGGATATCATCCAGATAAACCACGACAAACTTGTCGAGGTATTCCATAAAGATATAGTTCATCAGACGAGAGAAGGTGGCTAGAGCATTAGTTAATCCAAAAGACATGACGGTGTACTCGTATGAACCATAGCGAGTCACAAATGCGGTCTTCGGGATATCTTCTTCACGAGCACGGCTCTGGTGAAACCCAACCTGAAGTCGAGTTTAGAGAACATTGACGAACCAGCCAGTTGATCATATAGATCATTGATCCGAGGAAGAGGATATTTGTTCTGAATGGTAGCTTGGTTAATAGGACGGTAGTCTTGCACTAATCGGTTTGTCCCATCATTCTTCTTGACAAAGAGAGAAGGTGCTCTCCAAGGAGAGCAACTTGGGCAAATGAAACCACCTCAAAGAGATTTGTTGATTTCCTCCTTAAGCTCAATAAGTTCATGCGGCGGCATCTTGTAAGGTCGTTTGGCTATAGGAGTGGTGCCTGGTTTTAAGTCAATGATGAATTCGACAGCTCTAGCAGGGGGAATCCCTGGAAGTTCTTTAGGAAAGACGTCTTGGAATTCGTGAACGACGGGAATGTTTTCAATGCCCTCGAGGGGTGTAGCGTTCAATGCGTTCAACGCATAAAGCCTTGCCTCGGCATTCTGAACCAGACGAGCATTGTAGCTTATTATTTCATCGGAAGGGTGTAGCAGATGGACGGTCTTAGTGGCGCAAACTATAGAAGCAGTATGCGCTTTTAACCAATTCATTCCCAGAATGAGATCAATGCTATAGGATTTCAGTACGATGGGAGAGACAAGGA